>JACCHY010000001.1:8370000-13370000 GCA_018907195.1 Dolichoris vasculosae
CATCACTGGTTAGTTCATACTATGTGAAAACCTATACATGACGATCATCCATAGTAATGCGCGTTGCATGCAAATATTGTTGTAAGCGCAGTACGTGCAACCCTTTCTCACGTATTATTCTTTTTGAAAGTCTATTTCGTTAAATTTCTCGTAATTACATTCTTCATATGTTTTTATTTACTCATCTCGTTTACGCGTTTCGTATTTCATTATGCATATTTTCGTTTTCGTATTCAGAAGGAAAAAAAAGAAAAAAATTAGGAAAAATTGCGATCGTTCAATATTTTGGGGCAGATATTACGAGAATCGGATTTTAGTAAGTGTTTTTATGTGCCGGAAGGAAGAGAGAGAAAAAAAGAAATAATCAAATTTCTACAGGGCGAGCGAGCAAATTAAAATTTAATTTGGCTTATTGAATTGCGGCCACACGTTCTTCGTTGCAGCCGCTCGTGCTTGTTCTTTCATACGTCTCGCTTGCTCCTCGATTTCCTGTTTCTGTTTCACGAAGGAAAAGTCTATGAAAATGCTGGAAACATAAACAAAGAGCTCAAGTCAATCTTTAGCGGTTGTATCTTCCTCTCTTACCGCATCCACAGCTGCAAGAAATGTGTTTTTTCTTTATATATATATATATACACATATACATGTTCATCGTGAGTGTGACACCGTCGTTCTTTTCTTTGGGTTCATCGCCTTTGTTTTTCTTAGTACATTTTTTCAATTTGCAAAATTTATGAAGACAATACATACACAATACATATAAAAACCGAAAAATAAAAATTCAGCTAAATAGTATTTAAAGAGATTGCTATTAGTTTTAAAGATTAGCATATTTCCACATATTTACTTTAAAAACATATAGCTAGGAAACAGTACTGTGCGTAATTCTTTATTAGAGAATTTCTGTATTTAATAATTAACAACTTAAAAAAATTATATTTGTACTGGTGTAAATTATAAATTGTAAATAAAAAGTAAAATTATAAGAAATTTAACTGATACTCGCGTATGTACAGCGTCGAACACTGTACTTATCAATGAAAAAATCTCGACAAGATTGAAATACGTTTATAAAAAAGAACTATACTAAAAATGAAATTTTGAATTTTATAATTTTAAAGTATTAATTAGAATCTTAGATAAACAAATTCATACGATGGACCTTTCTGAAAAAATGACAAAACTGAAATATACCAAAATTTAGTATACGATGATAATTAAAACAATTAAAGATAGTTTTCTTGTTACTAACTCATTCTATTTTCAGCAGCTCATATTTACCTTTTTAATGTACTAAATAATACCTTTAATAAAAACGCGGTATTCGACTCCCAAATGAAAACTAGTTATTAGCGTTTAACCGATCCGTTTACGCGTATAATTTGAATTAAAAATTTTCGGACTCTAATATTTATAAGTAAGAAAGCAGTAAGTAAAGCCAAAACATTAAGTATTATATTTTTTTATTAGCTTTATTATGATACTATAGTGATAAGCTGAAAAACATAGCAGCTCTAGGTAAGCGTCTGGCTATGTTAATTAATTAATAAGAACAATCACAAAAACCAATCAAATACGTCAAAACAAATTAAATAATTTGTGATAGCGAAAAAAGATTAAGAGAATATTTACTAGTAATAATGACGATGATTTATGGTGACAACAGACGTTATTCATTTTGTCAGAGTAATGATTCATTACATAAAATAATGTAAGCTGGTGGATATTTTATGAAGTATAAAATAAAAAAGCGAATGTAGAGTGAGCGTGAATTTGAATTACTTACGGGATGGCCGAGGCCTGGCCTCTTAAAGTGTCCGCTATATTTTGTTCAGAGTAGAGACCGACTGGCGAATTGAATTGCATAGGTACAACCTGTCGGAAAAAGAATATGACGGAGAAACGTATGTTGAGAGAAGTTGAGATAAAATTGAAAGAGTAATTATAAACTAGAGCATAATAGAAAAACGTCAGTTCACTATATTTTTTTGTTTTTATTTCTTTTTATTTGGCAAAAACGGCTATATTAAAATTCTCGCAACAAAACAGAATATTTCAGTCGGCGCTTTTATATTAATTACGATGTTATATATTAAGTTTAATAAATTGCATAATGATAAATGCCGTGACGTATTTTAAGCACAAGCGATGAGGCGTCGACATCTCCAATGATTTTCTCTGGAATAAACGGTAACTAAATCAAATCATTTTATGCAGTTGTTACGTGTTATTCGTTCATTCTAGTTCCTTATGCTGTGCGCAATCGATGGCTGGATAAGAAAAGTAAATATCAATAAGTTAATGAAGAAGGGAGCATCAATTTTCACACCGATGATGCTAATTCTTATTAGCAAAGTGACGAAAAAAAGATATAGGATCGTTCAACAGACGTTACGTTACTCGTTACGACGCTGTACGATACAGTCTTTGATCGTTAAATTAAAAATGCGTTCGTGAATCAATGCACTCATAAGTAATTACAATTCAACGATGCGCGAAAATTTTCTTAAAAATCCTGTTTTCAATAAGCAAAACATTATAATTATATTTAGAGAGCGATGTTGGCAATTTGGCACCTGCGTGTTTAACGTAAGCTTTTCATTTATAGCCGAGTAGACAAATATGCTTGCGTCGTGCTATATCTATTTTGTTATTAAGTATGGCTCAACTCGTAATATAAAAGTATACACAGAAATCCAAATGAAATGCACGTTAAAAATAGCAGTGTAAAAGCAAAATTTGCTATGCATATAAAATTGTAGCGTCAAATCAAATCAAATTTTATAAGTGCAATGTTGTTCCAAACCTTGGGTAGATCATCAGGGCTCAAAACTCGCTGAAGTACAGATTCTGCCACCTAGTCATACGTTCATATGAGATAATATCGATAAAGTCGAATCCACACTTCTTACATAATCTTAGCCGGCTTAAAATATACATAACGAACAAGAATACGAATCGAGCGATAAAACGCGCAGAATATCTCGAATTGCATTGGGTAGTTTTACGCGTACAATCGAAATGGGCTTCGGATTTTATTTAAATCGTCATCGCCATTAGGGAGGGAAAGAAAAATTCAATAAACGATCAAAATCGAGATCGTCTATTATAATCTATTTGTTTGCTCGATTCTGAGCTCCCGCACGACCGGCGTGATCTGATATTTGAATGTACGTACTTTCTGCTTCATCGCGACCTCGGGACTTAAGAACTCGTATTGACGCGGTGATGCCCTGACCATTGGGTTCGGATGATGGCGTAGATAGCACTCGTTGATTGGTGTATCCTTCTTGATCTTAGCACCCGGCAGGACGAGAGGCGTCGTACGGTATGGCTGAAAAGGAATGCATCGTTTATTTTTTTTTTCTTTCGACGTGCTTGGTTGTATCGTTGATGTCAGCTGTAGGTTTTTGATTTTGCAAAGGGTTCGATCGGTAATTATTGGGTTAGAAGTAAAGGATTTATATTCTACGCACGATCGAAATGGCTTTCTCAAGGTCGGCCTCACTCGTTTTTACTTTATACATGTTTAGGTTATCGCATATTTTGAATGGATTCAAGCTTAATTTAACGTTTGATAATTAGCATATCAAATTAACTACTCGTTATTAAATTTTGTGTTATTAGTTATCAGAATAAACCAATGATTCAATCGACAATCGTATTCGCATATTACCGAATGAAATTTTAAAAGTGAAATTAAAACCAATATAAACGAAATTTGTGTTCGAAACTAAACTCAAATACTAAAATTCAAATTTTCAATTTACGATAATTGCGTATAATATACGTTTATTTGTAATGAAATATTCGTGTATCAAAATGAATGCTTTAGTTTCATAGCCATTAAAATGAAAACTTTCTCTGAGAAAAACATACATTTTTTTTAAATGTTTACAGACGTACTAAAATATAAAATTCAAAATAGAAATATAAAAAAAAACTATACTAAACCTTGCGCTATAACAAGAAATTAAATTATTATACAATTTCACTGTCCAATATGATAAACAAAAAGCGTGAAATTATACAAATTTTAAATTGACTATTCGAATTCGTATTTGAAGTTAAATCTTCGTAATAAAGAAAATAAGTAGGTTAAGTTTATTTGTTTTTATAATTTATATAATATCTCCATTGCGGTAATATTGTTTATCAAAAATTTTAAATATTTTCGAATATAACCTCATTCAATGAGGAAATAATTATCGTTGCAATATGTTAGAAAATTGGATTTTAAAACTAAATACTCATAATAATATATAACGAGAACGAAAAATAAATGCATAATTCCTGTATTGTCGGAGAAAACGAATAAAGCACAAAGCATTAATTTTATTTCAAGTTTAAAAAACTTTTTTCAGCTATAAAAGAATTTTGAATCAATGTTGCGTTTGCCTTTGTAAAGAATCGAATGATTTCCAATAATCTGAATTTCATCGAACTGAAAAAGTACTTCTAATGGTTTTTCCCAAGAATCGGAGATATCAGTTTATCGAGCGATAGAAAGGGTAAAATCTACAGACTTTTGGTGTACATTATCCACTATTTAGCGATTCATAAACACGTGCTAGGGGGAAAAAGCACAGCTATAAAATAAATGTATCTTTTATCGCCGCGCACAGAAGCGAAACGCTAGCCGACGCTAAAGAATTTATTTGCCGGTTGGACGCACAGCCGTTTGAAAGAGGGCCAAGAAAAATCGACGATATTCTGTAATAAGAACGCGCGGGTGTGCCTTAGAGGTTCGACAGGGCGTTTCGCGAATATTATACGCACAGGCATAAATAAAGCTTGTCAATTAAATGCGACGTCTAGGGCCGTGCGTCCCAATTAATTTTTCGGTCGTTTAAACGAAAATAAACGAGTGGCATCGTCGTCTTTATCTCGTGTACAAGGGCTGAAGGCCCAAGGTGGGAATTTTATTACTTTCTTTCGCTCGGGGCGAACGCGTCTTTCTTTCTCCCCCGAGTGCTAACAAAAGTTGGCGGATTTACACGCGGATGCACAAATGAAAAGCGAGAAATATTTAAGTCATTTGGCATCCGTGAATTTTATACGACAATGTGATCGTTTCTTAAGATTAACTATTTTTACTTGCTGTTATGGATTACTGTATTTTGTGTCCCGCATTTCTCGGCAGTTTGACTACTTTGTCTTCTTTATTGCTCGAAACGATACCTTTCATCCAGTCGACTTAACGTCTTCGAATATTTTTGTGATTTCAAAGTAGCTACCAAATTCCATGTGAAAAGAAGTCATTTTCTCAAGTTTTTGGGGTCACCGATTATAAATCTACAACGGGATCGCCAGATTTCGAAATTGTGAATATCAGTGACTCAAATTTTAGAATTTTCACTTCGTTTTCGAAATTATGTCATACATTATTAATAATTTGTTTTGATTTGACATATTTCTGTAAAGTATTGCTTATGCATGCATCTTAATTTATAAGATATTTCGTTTTCTTGACATTTCTAAAAAAAGCCTTCTTCTATCTTATTACTTAACGATTAATACCTAAAAGAAGCTTAATTTAACGTAATGTCAAAACTTTATATAGTTTGCAGATAACATTTATGAATTACTAAATTTATCTATTTACAATTAAAATTTACCCGAAAATAAAGTTGGTCTATGGATATTTATAGTATTAAAAATGTTTATTCAGCACCATTTTCAAAGAAGTTTATGTGTCTATTCATAATTATCAACAATATTTAAGTTTTTGAAGTAAATGTTTTTAATAAAAATTTCTAAACTATAGTATAATTTTCCCCCTTTGAATTATGGATATAAATTAGCTCTAATCTAAAGCGTGAACCATTATTGTTAAAATTTATCTGTTTGAAATACTAATAAGCAAGTTTGATTCTAAAAATATATATCAGTAGAAAAATCGTATTTTTTCAAGTTCTTTTCGTGATGTATTTATCTGTTTACCGGAAATAACATTGAAATTTTTACAAAACTTGTGCAAAAATAATACCGACCTTGCACTACCATATAATATCGAACACTTGAAATACAAATTGCGTTACTTCATCTTTTATTCGAATATTATTAAGTGCCCGCGGATAAAACGAGATTGAATAAAATTTTAATGCTTATATACTTTGATACGGGATCTATTTTTAACCAAATCGTTTAAAGGCATTACCGCAGAAAAAATTTATTTAAAATTATATAAGATTATTTGAGAGGAAACGTATTTTTATTCGAAGCGAAAAATTGTTTTTCTCAAAAGTAATTACGGGATAAGCTTTTATTTTATTTTTGGCAGAGATACATTCTTCTAATTTTTCGATCCTTAGTCAAGCTCTAGTTAGAATTAAGAAAAAATATCGTTTAATTACTTTTGACATAGAGTGAAAACAAGGCACGATTCCATAGATAAAGAGGAAACTATCTTATGTATTTCAGTTATAAATAAAACCTTAGGATTCTCACATCTTTTGAAATCTTCGGAGTCTGCGTAAAACAAAAAGTTTACCGTATAAAATCTAAAACCGTCTCTTTACGTAAGATTTCGTTAAAACGACTAAACTTACGCCCGATCGACTCGAACGTAAGAAAATCAAAAGCTATCGCGAAATAAATCAACGTAATAACTACGATTCCAAGAAAGCTTTGGTCGTTTAAAAAAAAATCATCCCTCGCAAGGGGATACTCAATACATAGCGAATACTCGACTCCGAGACAGCGATCGACCTCTCGGAGACGATCGAGCCCGGACCCTCTGAGGTCCAACGATACTCCCGGTCGCGGAGCCAAGGCCAACAAGGGCAGGGCTAAAACCCCGATCCAGCGAGCATCTCGCAAATGGGTCAGGAACATCGGACGCGCGTTGATGCTGGTAGACCGACCCGAAATAGATCAAGGCCCCGCGTAGCCCGATCAAAAATAGCGCCTCGACGTCGAGTCTCTCGCTGGGGATCGTCCGGAACCCCCGCGGGTTACGAGCTTGGGAAGCGTCAAGGCCGCGTAAACACGACCCAGTTACGGAGGGATGAAGAAGTCGTACCCAGTAGACGACTCCCTCCTTTACGTCGCTCTCCCTGTCGAGGGGATTGGCGTAGTTGGTGGTGAAGGATCTGCGATACGAGGGCATCTTCTTCCTTCTTCTTTTCTCTCTTTCTCTCTAAGTACACTTCGCGCAACTTTCGCGACTCTGGCGCGTGAAAGCTCGGAGCGTGGGGAAAAAAAAGAAAGGCGAGGAACGTCGGCGAGCTCGGTTGGGCCACCGGTCGCTGTCTCTCAACTGACTCGATTGATGCGCGGTCGGACACTAAACACCGCCACGTTCTCCAAGCGCCAAGGACCACTGCGATATCTAGCGACTCTCCACTCCTACGTGTTTGCGCGCGCGCCCGTTTCGCCCCGCCCCCGCACCTCGCGAGCGGCTCCCCCGTGGGAGATCATCCAGGTGCCGCTGTCCTGCGTCACCCTCCGCGGGCTCCCCGAGCTCGCAAATGGAGCGTTTCGAAAGAGGAAGCCGATGCGAAAAAGAGCGGAGCGCTCGTAATTCACCGGACCGAACGATCCGGGTACGTACGCACTTCTCGATTCGTTCCAAACTTACGCGCGCTTCACAACTGCGGAAAAGTATTCCGAGTATTGGTAAACAAGCAAACGGCCACGAATAATTTTGGAATGGATTGAGATATCGAGTTACTTTGCCAAGCCGGATCGACCGTTTATTCGCGACGTTTATCATCGAATTTTTTTTATTTTCTCTTTCATAATTGTCCAAGAGGCTTTTCACTAATTGCCCATCCTTCTTACTAGTCCATTATCGTTCACGATGAACATTTCTATTTCGACGTCTCGTTCTCGATAAGCCGTCGATTTACAGAGACGCCTACGATATACGCAGCTATCTAATAGTATTTAAATCATACGAAATTGCATATCTAAATTTACACGCATGAGTATTTTTTATGGTTGCTATTTTTAAATTAGTGTTTTCTCGTCGAAAAGAAAAAATACAATACGATTTTGTCTATCGATATCAAAGTTACCTTACTCGATGCATTGTCCATCTTTATTACTAACATAACTTAATAATTAAAACGTATTAAAATGTATGCTTTAGATTTAATTTTATTACAAAACCTTAAGAAGCGCATAACTTTGCATTTGAATGAAGCTAAAAATCAAGGAAATGTTTAAACGTGTTTTGATCGTGCTAAAAAAATAATTGTAGCATTTAGTTTTTTAATAATATTTAATTTTTTCTTAACATTGAGTGAGAATTTATGAAACTGTAAAGAATATTTTACGATTATTTCCTATAAAGTGCGAGTATTCGAAATTAAATCTATTGTAATTCCCGTGGTAAATAAATTGTGGTCATTCGTAAAAAAGTATCATCCGTAAGTATCGACGAAATTGCGTTTAAGATATTGGACTTTCGATATATGCAAAAGACGATATTTATAGCACCAACCATCCAATCTCCTTCGCTCTCTTTCTCCCTTTCTACCATTTGCTTGCTAGTTTATTTCTTTGAGAACATCTTTCTCTCTCTTTCTCTTTCTCTCTTTTCTTCTCTCTTTTTCTTTTTCGTTCTCAGCCACAACGCGGGCGCTCAGACTTTCCAGTATTTGCGATCGTGCGCAGACGTCGGAACTTGACAAGCCAACAAAAATACGCACATTACCCTCTCCACATGTTCGTGTCGTACAATTTCCGAATGATTTAAAGGCACGTGTACTGTCGATTAATGTTTTTCGAGTTCCTAAAAACTTGCACACTTAATTAAACGACAATGCCGTCATAAGCTCATCGGCAATCTCTTGTTTCTTTATTTAACGTACGAATTCAAAGGAAGCTGTTCCGCGCTGTATAACTCGGTTCTTATTCATGTTATCACGGAAGAATTGAAAACGAGCCTCTATTCCTCTTTTATAACATTTTTATAGATTGTTTCAAAATAAAATATAGCGATGTCTAATAAAGCGAGTTTTTAATGCAAAATTAATAAAGTGAGAAAATCTATTCCGAATCGAATCTTATAGTAAGTGGGTATACTTCGTTTTTCATACGATATTCTATATCTAATAATGTTTTATCGTTTAAACAAAATATTTATAAAATTGTAGTTTCGATAAATCTTTCTTAAATTCTTTTGAAAATTAGTAAATTTTTTAAAATTTATTACTAATTATTCGTTAGATTATTGATAAAATATTATGAAATATAAAAATTTACTCGTATATTGATGCAAACCAGACTCAAAATGTTTAAAGTATCGTATTTAACTTTTTTCACTTCCACTTTTATACATAGGTATGCTATGTTATTTTTATATCAATTAAAGAGCAGTCTATATTGATGATATAATATAAGTTAATACAAATAAACTATGTATTTTTACGAACAAACTAAGATCTATTTTTAAAAGAAATCGTAATTGTTTATATTTTTTGTTCACTCTAAACCATGTTTTAAATTTGTAACGTTGATTCTCTTTCTATTCGCACATATCAATCTATTTATCACTAAAACGATACTTCAGAACGCTTATAGATAAGAAAATCGTTGTTGCAATGTAATTGAATAATTGAAAATATTGAATTAAAAGTATACAAGCAATCTTAAAACATCGGTATTTGATTATTTTATATAAAAAATTAAGTATTTTGGTTAGATTTTTACTATAAGTATGTATACATCCAATATTACATCAATAACATATATTAATCTTAAGCTATTAAAATCCAAGTAATATTTTTTATTTTGATGATTACTTTATATTTTAAATATTTCTACATCCTCAAATAAATTAATCATTGACAATATTAATATGTTAATCAGAACTGCGTCTGCAATCCTTATGTGTAAACATATAAATTTCTAACGAATGACGATCGCATAAAAAAATCTTAAAATAATGGAAAATTTTTATAAAAATATACTTTATAATCAAAAATATCATGTCAGTTTTTATTGGATTTAATAAAATACTAACGTATTGTGCAAATTTAAATTCAGTAACGAAATCCAATATTTTATATAACAAAAATTAGAATTTGAGTAATCAATTAAAATTAAACTAATTTATAGGACAGTCAATAAAATTTAGTTATATAAGCAAATATCTAATGCAAAAGTATTAAGTTAATTATGATTTCCTAATTTTAAAGACATTAACTATTTATATAACAAGAATGTTTTGATTAATGATAGCATTAACTATAAAATTTTGATACAAACATTAAATTTATAAGTATTAAAGTACTAAGTTAAACAATAAATTTAATAAAATATTTAATTACATTAAATTCAAATTAATATTTTAATTTAAAATTATATTCAATGTTATTATAATTTGGTTTTAAAGGTATACTTTACAAAATATATTAGTGAAATTACAAACCCATTTGTAAATTATACGATTAAAAGATATTTTTATATACAAAATAACTAAAACTAACGTTTATGTAAATAATTCCATAATTTCAAGCTAAGAGATTTAATATTTTTATTCATTATTGTGAAAATATAACATAATATTCTGAATTTAATTATCTCTATTTCATATGTTCATAAGTTAATCAATGTAATATTCATAACATTTTCTTTAGACTTATATTTAGTCGATACAATTTATCACAAAAAAATTGATTAACAGGCTTTACATTTAATTAAGTTTAGGTTTATATATATCTTTGACAGATAATATTTACAAATAAATTATTTCAGTGAAGAACTTATCTTACATAATAATGTGTAAATTAAAAATAAATTAAACATTACTTAAAAGATTAGTGTATCATTAGATTTATTACGCATTTATTTTATTCCATATAATAAAATGCAAAATCATAAAATGCGTATTCGCAAAATAAAAATACGCTAAAGAATAAATAAATCATATTGATTAATTTTACCATTTTTTAAACTCATTTTAAAATAATATACGACAGAATTCTATATCACAGCTGTTTTTGATTTTGAAGAAGAGAAATTTATAGGTTTCGCCGTAAGAAGAATTATTGGACTATAGCACAAGTGTGTCTCAAAATTAAAAATAAACGTAAATAAGCCTATTGTTAGGTGAAAGGGAGAGGGTAGAATCGCTAGATTAAACAATGCAGTGCTACGAAAATTCCACTCTATTTGGGTTAGTGTATTGAATCGGAACGTGCAACCCGTACGATGTCTCAAATAGAAGCGTAATTTCAGAGCAAACGCTTCTAACGAAATCATTAACGGAAAACGTAGATATTTTTGTCGTAAAGCATAGGAGCGTTAGTCGCGAGGGCACAACATCAACAGGGTCAAATCAAACGGAATTATCTAACCTGGGACAGGTAGAATCTCTCCTCGCGAACGTCGTCGTAGTGGTTGTGTACGAACTGTTGCTGTGACAGGGAACTCGTGTATTCCGTGTTCTCGTACGGAAGAGGAGGCGGAACCGGACTCTTGGGCAATATGGGCGGCATGTGCGCGCTCTTTGTCCTAAGTCGCGCACAAAACACACATACAGCGTTAATTCAAAACCTCAGTGCTGATATACGAGCGCACGGCTAATGAAAATGCGGTAATTAAGCGCGCGAAATAAAACTCGAAGCAAATCGCAATGGTTTTTCGTTAGAGCGGGTTTATTGGTTTATAGAAGCCGTGGCTTTACCCACATAATGCGTTCGTTTCACCCGGAAATGTGCATTGGCAAAGCTCCGGAAAGAAAAGTAATCGGTAAAGGTTGTTTTGACCGCAGCCACGTGCGAGTGTAAGGCGTTCGTAGCGAAAAGAACGATCAAATGTTAAAATACCCGTTTCCTAATACAAATCAGTAAGTCCAGAAAGTACTTGTTTTGCTTAATGTTTTTATTGGAAACATTCTTAATTCAACATTATTTGATAAATAAGCGAATTTACAATCGAATGGTAAAAGTTTCGGTGAATATATTTGACAGGATAAAATAAATTTTGTATCAGCGAATTTGAATAGACCAGCACATCTGTTAAGTTTGGCAAGTTCATAAAATTTTGAATTCTTCGATCTAAGTCTGATATATTTTCTTTCGGTTATACTAACAAACCAGGCCTATAGATTTTTGTGAACCCCAACGACTATAATTCGGTAAAAGAAAGTCTCACCGATTTTTTGGACTCACTGTTTTGCTACGCTTTGCACGAAGATAATTCTATATTTAAAAAAGTTGCAGTATAAGCTGCTCGGACAAGCGCGTAAATACGTGTTTAAAGAGATCCTGCAAGCAATCAGAAATTATAATACGAGCACGATTAAATCGGCTCTCCTTGGCTATACAAGTTATCGAAGAGCTTTCGCTCGCGTCGGCGTAGCTCGGCTCTATTACAAACTTGTGGTTGATCCGCGGTGTATGATTGCGAATGGTTGATGCGTCTGATCTCGACGAGAAAGACTCGGACCTTTCGATGGCAAGCTTTACAAACTCAGAATTTTTCAAGAGATTTTGGGCGTCTACATGCCTCAAGTCGCGCACGTCGTACTCGTCGATTTTCTTGATCACGTCACCCTTCTGAAGATCTTCGTTCTCAGACTGAAAAAAAGCGAACGAAATTTGTTAGTTTACTTTGTGTGGTTTACTTTAGTATATTATATTACAAAGTACATATTAAATGTTTATGAAATAGAAGCGGTATTTTATAGACGCAAATATATTTTTTATTTATGAAAGCATGGATGGATGCAACGAAAATTTTCTATCGCCGATGCAAGTTTAAAACGTTATAAAATAAACTAATCTAATAAATTATTTCATTCTAAATTTATTTTCTAAAATAAACTGTATACGATCCAAAGTTTCTACTTCGATCTTAAATTTTAAGTAATAAATATGAAAAAAAATATTTTTTAAAGTATTTTACTTATGCTATTATTTTTACACGTGTTTAATTGTAAATAGCTATTTACTTATAAAAAAAGTAATTGAATTGCATTGGAAATATCGTTAAAAATGTTGTAAATATATATATACTTTTTTCATTATTTTTTTTATAAATGTAAATAAAATAATTTTATATTTAATTTAAAATAATGAATATTATTATTTCAGTATTAAAATTTAATCGAAACAAATATTTCACATTTTGAATATCTATAAATTCTATTTTCATTCGATTATATATTTTATTTTATTTTATTGTTCGTCCTTTATAATAAATAGTAATAAGATAAAATTATTCAATATTAAGTAACAATATTATTATATTGAAAGAATATGGCAAAAATACAATATTTTCATAGGTCTAACGATTATCAGGTCAATGATAAGATAAAAATATTTTATCACCTTGTATCAACGAAAGTTACCAAATACTTCAGAATTCATTTTTATTACCTGTGACCTTTTAAGTAATATATTAAAGAAAATTATAAACCAATAATAAAATATTTTTAAAGTAAAGAGGTTTGAGTTTCATCCGTAAGTCAACATACAATTATTTATTTCTATAGTTTTTAACATTTTTAAAAATGTTTAATGAAAAATGTAACAACCATTTTAAATAATCTATATATTGAACATTTATTAATTATTTATTGTGCAATTTATTATTATTAACTTATATAAATTCTTTTATTTCGGCATATAAAATCAGAATTTAGAAAGATAATTACACATAACTTTTTAAGCTAAATTCTGTAGAATTTAAAGAATACGCTTTATCATAAAATTGTGTATAAATGATTTTACATATAAAAACTAACGCAAATACGAATTTTAGATTTATCAGTGAAGATTTAAATGATCATTTAATTTTTCTTTTAAAAATAAATTATATAACCCTTTAATTTCGTCGTTTCTCCATAAAAACAAATTTAGGTAAACACGAATATCGATACATATTTAAACAATAATAACGATAAACAATATTTTATACCTAAAACTTGTAATATCTAATGTCATCGTAGGTAAATTGGTCGAAATAAATATGAAAAATATAATGATCGTACACTACATCATAATATACACAACCGTTACCCCTTTCTTTGGTCCATCCCTTGGAACGATTGCAGTTAAAAACGAGAATCCGAAAACTCAACGAATCCCGCTTCATCGAACAGAACACAAAAGAAAAAAAGACAGAATTGACTCACGCGGGTGACGACCAAGGGTGTACCGAGATCGGTGCCTCCAGCGATGCTGATACCCCAGGGTACGCTTCTGCTCGGCCTCCTAAGTTTCACGGTCATCATGTGTCGCTTCGTCATAATTAGCGCTGTTCGTTACGAGGATGCGCGGCGAGGAAATCGCGACTTGCTTCCCGTCACGAGAAAAAAGCCTATCAACGTCGGCGGTCCAGGAGCCACTGGGCGCTCGATCGCTCGCGATCTAGGGCTTAGCTGACTTTGACAGACCTTAGTCGGCAATCGCTCCGAGCCAACTCTCGTCTCTATCTTGCGCCTTGGGCTCGGGAACCGCGCTTGACTCTAAACGTCTCTAAACCGAGTTTGTGTTTGCACGAATGCGTATGTATGTTTTGTATAGGTGTTTAAGAGAGAGAGAGAGGGGCTAACGGACCCTCTGCAATCTGGCCTCGTTTACTATTGGCATGCCTGTATTGTCTTCTGCTCCTTTCCTCTGACGCCGCTTTACTCACTCCAACTTTCCCTCTTTCTTTCGGTTTCCCCTCTTTCTCTCTATTCTCATCTTTATCCACGCTTCTCGGATTTTACTGGATTCTCAGAATGCACTCCGCTCGCAGCTCATTTTATTATATTCGATTGGTCAACCGAGATAATATATTATCGCAAATTATTGAATTTATATTTTACCTTGCACCAATAGTACCGAAACTCGAAAATGCTTAAGATAAATTGCACAATGTACGGAAATAACGTTCTTTTGGCCCTAATTAGTTATCATTTGTTTCTTTCATTATTTGGAATGGCTTTGAAATCGGTAATGTTACTCTATGTTTTAACGAGTTCACATTATTTAAAAATACTTAAATCTTTTTTTTACCGATGTAATCGATCGAGCAATTGAAAATTTAATGTATAATATATTTAAAAAATATGGTTGTTTCGTCAAATTACATTTTATAATGATAATTCTTTTTTATTTAAGAACATTGAACGCTCAAATGAAACTTTGTTCATACGACAGAAAATCTTTATAAAAAGTTATTTGTTTTAAAATCTTCATCATAGTCTCGTTTTATCAATGTCAATAAGAGTAAAATGTACAAATTGAAAAATTAATTCCACTTAATACTACCACATTATAACAAAACTATATAAATATTCATGATTAAAATGCAACATATCAATCTGAAAATGTATCGTTCACGGATGTCATTCTGTACCAAATATTGTGAGAATTAAGTAAGGCGATACCATCTGAATTTTTCCGGAGATTCACCGACGCGTTCAAGATAATGATAACACGAGACGCGAAACACTCGAAAGCGTTATATTTCTCTACAGGATCGTACGGCGCGTGAGTATAAATATAGAACAATGTGTTGAAAAAAAAAAATAAAGAAAATCGATTCCAAACATCGACTCAGCCTACCTTACGATTTTTCTCTCGTCTCTCTCTCGTTCTTTTATGTATACACTTATATACTAAGTATCGGTTTAATTTCGTTACACGCGCGTCAAAGTAAAAGACCAAAGAAAGGGAAGGAGGATACATTTGCGGTCACCATATAATACCTTGGCGACGAATGCGCGACTCTACTTACGTAGGTCTCGTAATAGTTGCTGATCGAAAATCGCAGTGTCATATTGGCGTTATCGGATGGCGAGGACCGTTGATTCTTGCTTTATCCCTTCCTCTTTTCTCGAGTTTTCCAGCGGCGCGGGCAGGAGATTGTGGACCAGGGCTGTTGGGAAGTTTCGACGGGCGCGGGTACAAGGAACAAAGATCCGATCCGATCGATTCGAAGACTTTTCCTCGTCTCTTGATCCCATTACCCTATAGCCGGGGAGCTAGCATCCATTAAAGAGTATGTGAGAATCCAGTGGTGAGTGTGTGCGTGAGGCGGAAAGGGACACGACAATTGACAGGCATCGGAGCCGGGGATAAGACGCAGAGGGAACGAGAGGAAAACCCTGGGGCAATGAGGCGCCAGAGGAGGACGGAAAAACATGCGAGTACGTGTTAGTAGATGTACGCGCCTATCCCAACTCGAATTAGCAACCTATAGGCGATATACTCAGCCGGAGTTCGATCGAGAGCCAATCTATGCAGTTTTTCTTTTTTTGAACTCTTGCTAGCGCCCGAAAAACAATTCTATGCATATGTATGTTGTCACCGAACGAAAAGCTTGTCGACGGCGATCCTTTCTTCTCTCCGACGCTTACACTTTTTTCAGACCAAAAGACAAACGAGTTGAATGCTGTAATTAATTCTTAAAATTACGAGTTTTAATTTCGATAATGTTTTTTTATTGGAAAAGACATAAATAACCTTTATGAATTTTAATTTTATCGTCAAGAATTTTTTATTTTTTATTACTTATTATTATTTATTTGGTTTTTTTTCGGTGAAGAATAGGCGGCTAAAATATGATTAGCATTTAAGAACAAAGTCAATGACCTAAAAAATTTGTATGTTAATTCGTTAATATTTGAAACTTGTCCTCAAGAATTAATTTAAATGACAGCTGACAATATATTCCGTTATATTCCATACATTATTATATATTCACTAATTAAGATTCCGGTCGGTGGTTAGGTTAAATATTTTTATTAAAAATAATATTTTGTCTTTTATTTCGATATTTTTTTAAATTATCGAGTCCGATTTAAAAACTTGATTCTTATAAATAGATTTTTTTCACATAGACGCAACAAGTGAACAACGATTGATCGCTATAGTAATAATATATTTGTTAGACTTATATTCCTAAAGCAAATCTTAATAATTTTTTTTTTATTTTTGAATGTTTTCAAAAAAAGATTAAATACCTATTATTTTTCCATCAATGTACTTTCATAGAAAATATCAATGCATATTAATAGAAAAAATTTTCTGTAATAAATTTTCGTATAATATACTTATTTTATTAATCAAATTGTAAAAATTTTTATATCGTATAATAATATATCAATTCATCATTATTTAAGAGTATTCTTCTGTAATCGATCGAGCAATAACCATTCTTCGAATTTCGCTCGTACCCGCACCAATTTCAAACAATTTCGCATCCCTCAAGAAACGACCCGTCGGATAATCGTTGATATATCCATTGCCACCTGAAAGGATTTAAGTTCAATGTAGTGAAACTTATAAAAATTTATACTTTATATAAATTAAGGTATTACCGAGTAACTGTATAGCATCGAGCGTGACTTTGGTACAAGTTTCAGCAGCGAACAAAATAGCGGCAGCGCAATTTTTTTTATTTACAATACCCTTGTCGCATGCTTTTGCCAATGTATAAATGTAGCTTTTACATACACTTAGCGATGTATACATATCGGCCATTTTTCCCTGTTTGGTGCAAAAAATTAATAAATAATTTATCTTACAAAATTTAGTAAGATCATTAAATTTAATTATAATCGATAAATACTTGTATTAATTGAAATTCAGCTATATTTTTTCCAAACTGTTTTCTTGTATGAGCGTATTCAAAAGCTATATCGCAGCAAGCTTGCATGATTCTGAAATTGTTATTGCTCTGATTAAAAAACTATTTAATTAATATGAATACGAATATTAAAATGAATTTTTTAAATTTAAAATATATTATTTAAAGCAATAATTTCCATTACATCTTTTTAAAACATAGAACTTCTCACCCTAATGTTCCAGAGGCTAAAACTAGCCTTTCCAAATCCAAACCGTTAAGAAGAATGTACACTCCTTTATTCTCTTTTCCAAGTATATTAGACGCTGAAACGAGAGAAATCATTCGCCGATGTCACGCACGATAAAATAAGCAAAGTAAGAAAAGTAACGTTTTCACGAGCTTGCACATCTTACCGGGAATTTTACAATCCTGGAAAATAAGCTCGCAAGTATTCGAGCCTCTCATACCGAGCTTATCGAGTTTTTGCGCAGTGGTGAAACCCTCGGTATTTTTTTCTACGATAAAAGCTGTGATCCCGTGCTGCTTTTTCTCGGCTGCCGGATTCGTCCTTGCGTACACTACCAGCACATCTGCATCCGGGCCATTCGTTATCCAGAATTTATTACCGTTGAATACGTAATAGTCGCCCTTCTTCTCCGCCCTTAGCTTCAAGGACACGACGTCGGATCCTGACCCAGACTCCGACATCGCCAGCGCACCTACGTATTCGCCGCTGCATAGCTGCGCATCACAACGAGTTTTAAAAATGTGTAAGTGAATTTTGAACAGACCTCCGTAGAATTTATCAGAGTAATAACACAATAGAGGAGAGTCTAAATGTCTATGAATTTTTTATGGGTATAAATGAAACAATAATAAAATATTATTCTGTTTGTTAACACGAAGAATTTATACAGGAGTTTTATTGGATAGTATATATATATATGCTTGTCTCGCTTATTAGATAAAAATCTTAGTGAAGATTCATAATCGTAATAATCTTGATAATGATTAGAATATGAGTTCTAAGTGTGCGAGTGAATATATAACCAAAGATTGCAATATAAAGTAATTAGTATTGTAAAAAGAAACAGAATTTAATAACGAAGTTACTCGACATTGAAGTGTAAATTAAATAAAATTTTTGCGATCTACTGCAAACAATAAGTGATACGAATAAAGATTAAATTATCCGTAACGGTCAATGAACACAATAATGATATATATAAAAATAAACCATTTGTCATCAATGATCATGCATTTACATTTAATCATAAATTTAGTTTTAACAATTTGCAAATACTAGACAACGAAGACAAATTAGTAACGTAAATTAATTTCGAAAATGATTAGCATTAATATAGAAGGCACGCAAACATGCATGTCAAACATAAACTGATACTCAATAAATAAAAGCTTAATAAATAAACGTATTTCATATATTCTATTATCTTACATTTAAAAATTAACATGTAAGATTATAAAATCTCACTCTATCATTGTAATTAGTATTAAATGATATTTTAAAATAATTTTCTAACATCGCTAAATAATGAATGATGATTTTTGTTAATATTTATGTGCGTTTATTTGCAATAAAAAACTTCAAACGTAATTTTATTATGCATTAAAGAAATTTTGTATTCTTCTTTCCGAAAAAGCCTACATTTTTGATAAATATTTTTTTTTTATTTTCCACTATTATTGTAATAGGTAACTACGATAATTGTAAATCGGTTTTCAATGTTATTCAAAATTTTTATAAAATATTATCTTTGGCATTATTTTGTTTATTATTTAGATGTCATAACATGTGTCTCATTTGATTGTCAGTTATTATTTAACAATAATAAGTATTGTTTGTTTTGAAAATATAACGAAAATAAATGTAATGAAAGCATCAAACCAATCGATCAAAAAAATGATGTTTAAAAAATATTTTTACTAATTATTGATCAAATAAACGATAATTTTAATATTATCACCATAAGACTGAATTGTAAATATGAAATAATAATTATAGAAATTTGTTATGTGTAAAGATTTTTATGTAAATTTTATCGATTTAATCTATCTTTTATATACGCACAAATGCGACTCCATTCTATTATGTTACCTCTGTTATTTTCACTACAAAAGTCTGGCTTTAATTGTGTCCTTGAGGTGTGACGGTACTTTTGGCAGGTATTTCTGTTTCTGCTCCTCGGTGGCATTTCGATGGATTTGATTGGTGCAGAGATTCGAGTGTGCGCCGTAACACAATCCTATAGCTGCAGATGCTCTGCTTATTTCTTCCATGATCAAGATTTGATCGAAGATTCCACCCCCGCTTCCTCCATATTCTTCCTTTACGGTTATCCCGAGTAGGCCTAGTTTTCCGAGGTTCCTCCAAAATGACTGCGGTACGAATGATTTTCAGTTATTAAGATTTTTTTGTTAAACTATTGAACACGAAAAGAGATTAAATATCTAAAGTAATTAAATAATAGATGAATCCGATTTGAATCGGAACGGCATTTACAATGTCATAAATTTCGTTGTGACTATTTGGCATAATAAAATATACCCAATTTAAAACTATTTTCTATTAAAACGTATCTTATATAAAGATGTTTTCTTCTTCTCGTAGTTTAATTTGAAATATATTATTTTTATTAATAAGTGTTAAATAATAGATAAATCAAAATCTTCACTTTTACAAACACTATTCTGTTTTAATGAAATGTCTATAAATTCTTCGTATATCCTATCTAAAAGTATAATCACTTATATATAGATTTATGAAAGCTTAAATAAGACTGAAAGTGTGCATTTCTGTAAACAGTATTCAGTATATTGATTTTCCTTCCCTCATTTTTTGCACATAACAAGAAATATTAAAAATTCATTTGAATTTAAAACAATTTTATATTTACAACAAAATAAAATGGAAAATAAATATGTATAAATACTATTAATCCAACCAAATAAAAATTGAATGCATTTCAGAAAAATTCACTCGATTTTTTTTATTATTTCTATGAATGTAAAAGTTTAATCATTCATTATAAAAATAATAGACCCTTTATACATTAGTTTTACAAATTGAGTGTCATATATTATAAGTCGTAGGCGTTATTGCCCTTAAGTTTTATATTTTTACAATGTGTACGTCTGTTTTTATCGCATGCGCAGAGTTTCTTCTACGCAATATCGGGCAACTCGTCAAAATTCCATTATTGCTAAATACAATTTTATATTCTGCTTTTGTTCTTTTAGTTTTGGAGTGTGAACAAAAAAAATTATTTAATTCGGTGTTTTTTTATTGGATGTAAGAAATATTAATAAAACTATATCAATAAATTATTTTTTAAATTTCAATTTTTAGATTATAAGTACAG
The DNA here is from genome assembly GCA_018907195.1 of Dolichoris vasculosae. Taxonomy (NCBI): domain Eukaryota; kingdom Metazoa; phylum Arthropoda; class Insecta; order Hymenoptera; family Agaonidae; genus Dolichoris; species Dolichoris vasculosae. Next base: position 8,390,901 of record JACCHY010000001.1, read on the forward strand.
ATACAAATCGGTATTTGGTCATAATATTTCCACAAATAAATTATTACTGAATGTCTAAAAGATAAATAATCGTATTTTTTTTAAAAAGAAAATTTTGCAATTAAAAACTTGTATTCCATGTATTAGAAATTAATAATAATACCTGCCTTATAATGAAATTATTTCTAGATTCTAATATACCATTGTATTTCATGAGAACAATTTTGAAAATTCTATTATATTGGTCTTATTCTAATCAATGTTCTTTTCAAATTCAAAATTTTACATAATATGCATATCGTTGATTCACTGATATAACATTTTCAATCTTTTATAACGTTAAACTATTTTTTTATGCAAATTTTCATTTTTTCACATACTGGATCAAGTCCAAATATCAAAAATGTTGACATTCGTACCCAATGAGTTACAAAACATGCATATAGTTGATGAAAAGGTGACACGTGTACTAATATATGTAATACTCGCGTTAAACGTGTGCCTTTTATTAGAAAATTATTTTATGTTTTAAAATTTTTTTTATCTAAATTTTTATATTTATTTTAATACATTTATTTAAAGTAATAATAATAGAATATCATAATAAATAAATTTTACGTATTTATTATACAAAATATAAGAACTTTTTCAAACATGGTTATTATTACTAAAACAAAAAGCTCTTTAGGCCAAAATAGAATTATTTTTTTAAACGCGTATAACATTTTTTGATATTACAAGTATTTAAAGGATAATTTTTTAAATTATTAATAAATTGTGAAAGTTTATTTTTGCCAAAATTTTTGAGCGATTTCAAAATTGCTATAAGTTATGAAATCAGAATATCTCTTATAATACCAACCATAGTTCAATAAATAACTCATATTAAAAAATACTTTGATTTATACAAAATCCTGTTGTAGAATAATTTATTGTTTAAAGTGTTGAAAAATATATTTATTTCATTTTATATATTATTAAAAGATAATTAATTAAAAATGATCAATGTCAATATTACAGATTATTTAATCGTATTAATTTTCCTTTAATTATTTTATTATGTACGTTATATTTACTGTATTAACTTATTAGTATAAATTTCAAATTGTAATATAGTTCGTTATTTTATAAAAATATACAACATATATTAAGACATTAGTGATCGTATACCAAAAGCCATACTATTTAAATAAACCCACAGTGTTTTAAAATTTTAAAACTGGAATATCCGAAAAGATAAAAGCGTTTGAAGTAGTTGCAAATTTCAGTATTTAAAATCAAACTGGAAACAACTCATTTGAATATATCGAATGCTTAAGAAACATGTGCCTTACATCTGTGAGTATGTGTATACATATATGTTTGTGTATGTGTTTCGTCGCGTGACGTACTCACTCGAAGATCGTCAAAGTGATTATTCTTATCAATTTCAGCGGCTTTCGGCGCGAGTTCCTTTTGCGAGAAATTGAATACCAAGTTCTTCAGCTGAAAAATAGAAAGCATGAATGAAAAAATTTAGGAGGAAAGTAGAAGTCGGTCGCGGAAAATCGAGGGAGCGTTCGACAATGATTCGCTGACCTCCTTTTGCTGCTCCGACAATCCAAAGACGTTCTCGTCCATCGTGTAATAACGCGACAAGGCTCTGACATAGAGCGGACGATCTGCTCCATGTTTTACGAGTAGTCCGAAGGCCCTCCGGAAAGTGAGGCTCTTCATACTTGGCTCAACTTTTTAGGATTGGAGTCCCTTGGAAAAGTGTTTTTGACCGTTCAGAGATAATAAGGTGTGGCGATCATTCGAACGACGTGCGTATGTTTACCTATGTACGTACGCGAAAGATAAAGTCATCGACTACAAGTATAACGAAGACTAACTAAATAAAGTTTTTGTTTTATCATATAGACGACGAACTCTTCTGGAGGGGGTTAACACGCGTAATCACGCTCTTATCAAAACCGATTTATTTTAGATTCGAACGTCGTTGAGACTGGTTTACGAAATTTATATGAAAAAAACTATTACTAAATTATTTTGAAAATTCTCTTGTGACACGTGTTATAACCAGATACTTGTAATTTTTAATTTGGAACCATTAACCGGTAATCTGGATTTTTTTAGGGTCAATGAAAGAAACGAGATTCTTTATTTTTCATAATACGTACTTCTGATTATGAATTTAAACGTTAAATATTTATCGTGTTTTATTTTTTGGTACGATTTGAGATAAAGTTAATTTTTACATATTAATCAGTAATAAAATTAGCAATAAAATTTCAAATTTATAAAGAGATTAAAAATATAGAAAAGAATTTATTTTATCACTAGGGTCATATGCTTATCGTGATTTTTCTTTTCCGTCAGAATAAAGATCAGAGTAAATTCAATGGGTCGTTATTGTTTTGATTTTAGCTATTAAATTTTTTAACTTGTGCATGATATTATCTATTTACGCAATAACTTCTTCAAATTAATTAACAAGAGTCATAATTTACTTCCGTAATGCTGATATTTAAAATAATTTTTATTTAATAAGTAGTAATAAGGCGGCGTAAATATAATATGGCATAGTGCCCATCTAAAAATCTACTCGTGGCTTTTGCTTTCTATAGATTTTATTTCATTTATGGCATATTTTTATGATATTATTCTCTTATATTTCTTGTAATTACAATTCATGGAACGATGTTTTAATTAAAAATTTATTGAAGTATATTATTACGCTTGATAATGAATTGAATAAAACAATCTATAATACTTTTTTCTGTGTAATTTTACTTTATAATTGCAATCATTTTTATTCTATACTTTATTAGTACTTCTATTTTCAAAACAATTTTTAATAAATAAAAGTACATAATATATTTATCTATCGTGAAATATGTATTTTATTTTATTCATCTACATAAAAGTAAATAAATGTTAGGTGTATCTATATTAGGTCAATTTTTAAACATATAGCGAATTATGTAATTATTTTAGCTCTTTGGAAAATTAAATAAGTATTAATAATTCGTTAAAATAGTAAATAGCAATACTATATATTTATATAATATTTTATCTTAAAATAATAATGTAATATAAAATTAACTGGTACTTATGTTCGAATATGAAATATGGGCTCGTACAAAATATGAAGAAAACGAATTTAGAATGTTCATTAATAAAAAGTTTTAAAAAATTTTCTGAAGCAAAATTAGAAAATTAAACAATTAAAAATAATATTGACATAAGATGAAAGAATTTAGTATATAATTTAATATTATAAAGGCAATAAATCAATCTCGAAGATTTAGTTATAATACACGTGCAGCTAAAATTGAAAATAAGAGTAAAATAAATAATACTAAGATTAGAAGATAATATTAAATTAGAATAAGGAAAAATAAAGTGCAGTCATAAGGTACTTTAAATAATTATATCGCAAAAGAGACAAGATCTTTTTTGTCTCATAATAATGAGATGCTAAAGATTTTACATTTCTAAAATCAGTTTAATAATGATAAAGATAATATATTTTTTATATGCCGGATGAATAAATTTTACAGTCATAAATATGAACATATTCTGTACAAAATTTTTATGTACATAACAATATTACAAAATTTTCGGAATATGTATATTTTAATAAATAATTTGTTGCATTTGAGAAATATTTTTCCGGTAACATTCATAACGTTTTTATTGAATAATATTTTAGAAATAAAATGTATTAATATTAAGATTTGTAAAGTACTGTAAAATAAAAAAAAATTTATAGTTGCAATGAAGGTATTTCTTTTGACGTAAAACTGCATCATTGTAGAAATATAAGAATAATAAAATAATAAAACTAATGAATAAGACTATTTTTATAGTCTCGTCTAAACATTTTATTGATTTCGCTTCTAATTTACTGTTTTACACAATGTTACTCTAAATACTTAAGCTATTATATGACGGTTAATTATTACTCAAAGATACATTATTTATTATCTTTATTTTATGAATTTATTTATAGTAATGATATATAAAAATAAAAATTATCTGACATTTTCTGTTTTTACTATTAATTATTATTAATTATTAAATTATTTTTTATTTCAATTATTTGATTCTATACTTAAATACAATTTTTTCTTTAATATTATAAACACTTTCGTAAAATACATTTTTTAATACGTAATTATTCGTATAATATAAAATATAAAAAATATCAAACTGATTTAAATATACTTCAAATATATGTATTATCACTCATACATTAAATTAAATTATATTAAGTCATATGTTGGTAATATAATTTATTACTGTAATTTCATAATATTATTTAAACATTAGTATCAGAAAATATTCTTATAATTAATTACATTAGTCACAATAATCACATAGTTAAATGTATTTCTTTAGAATACATAACTGTATATTGTAAAACTATGAAATAGAATTTCAAAAAAATAAACTAAATTATTATTTAAAATTTATAATAGTACATTTATAATCTTATACTATAACAAAACTATGCTTATTTTATATATATATATAAATACAAATCTGTGAAATAAGTTTTCTTAATTCACCTAGTCGGAAAATAAATAATTATCTATACAGTAGAATATAGTAAGTAAATTGATATAATCGGCTGATTTGTAGTTTCTTGAATTGCACACGGAAGCGTCATGTATCATTTAACTTATACATGTGTGTATATTTCTTTTAGATTGCAAATGAAGCATTTAAAAAATATTGTATTCTGAAAATATTTTAATAAAATGGGATCCCATAAAATTTGTGAAGGTATGTCTAATTTCAAAGGAGATGGGAAAAAACATAACAGAGTTGTACAACATATACAGGTTAGTTGGAGGTTATATTTCTGAAAAGTAATTAAATTTTTTATTAAATTTTTGATCAATCATTGCTAAATATATTATTTATAGAACAAATGGAAGCTCGTTCCAGCCTTTTTGAAAGGGAAAGGTCTTGTCAAACAACATATTGATTCTTTTAATTATTTCGTAAATGTAGAAATTAAGAAAATTGTAAAAGCCAATGAAAAAGTTCTAAGTGATGCTGATCCACTTTTTTATGTTAAGTAAGTAATTAATTTTATTAGTAAAATATTTTTTTAATGTTTATAATACTATTGATACATAATTTAGGTATCTAAATGTTTCTATCGGAACTCCTGATATCGAAGAAGGGTTCAGTGTATCTCGCCCTACAACTCCACACGAATGTCGTCTAAGAGATTTAAATTATTCAGCTCCAATTACGGTTGATATCGAATACATGCGAGGGCATCAACCAATAATCAGAAATAATTTGTTGATCGGCAGGTATATAATACAATTTTTTACTTGTAATGAATTAAAATTATACTTTTATATTATTTTAGAATGCCAATAATGTTAAGGAGTTCTAATTGTGTATTGTCAGAAAAGTCAAACTTTGAATTAGCAAAAATGAACGAATGTCCTCATGACCCTGGTGGTTATTTTATTATCAATGGACAAGAAAAAGTTATTTTAATACAAGAGCAAATGCTTAGGAATAGAATTATATTAGAAGAAGATAGTAAAAATTGTATCGTTGCATCGTGTAACAGTGCAACACAAGAAAGAAAAACAAAAACAAATGTTATCGGTAGAGCGGGCAAATATTATTTACGTCATAATATTTTTCAAGATGTAAGTAGTTACTAACGTTTTATTTAATATACTTTTATGTTAATATATTTTTTATTAATATTATTTAGGATATACCTGTCATTGTAATATTTAAAGCAATGGGTATTGTATGTGATCAAGAAATTGTGCAACTTATTGGTACAGAGGAAAGTTTCATGAAAAAAATTGGATCTAGTCTTGAGGAATGTCACGGACTGAATATATTTGCACAAAATCAAGCTTTAAAGTAAAGATTAGTTATATTCATTAAAAAATCATGTTTCTTATAATTATAGAATATACATTAATTGCAAAATTTCAGATATTTAGGAAACAAGAGAAAACAAAAACGTTTTACAGTAGTAAAATCTAGCATAACAGATGAAATGAAAGATGTTTTAGCTTCCAATATTTTAAATCATGTTCCTGTAAGTACTTACGAATTATAACTAATATTAAAATGAACAAAATGAAAATTATTAACAAATAAACTTTGTATAGGTAATAGATTTTAATTTTAAATTAAAAGCCACATATCTTGCGCTAATGATCCGAAAAGTAATGATAGCAGAAACTGATGGAAAATTACTTGACGATCGAGATTACTATGGAAATAAAAGATTAGAATTAGCTGGTTCTTTGTTATCGCTAATGTTTGAAGATTTATTTAAACGATTTAATTGGGAAGTAAGTAAATAATTTTTTATATTTATTCATAAATTAAAAAAAAATATTTTAAATATTTCTGAAATAGTTAAAGCAAATAGCAGACAAAAATATACCGAAGATTAAAGCTGCTCAGTTTGATATCGTTAAGCATATGAGACATGATTTAATTACGAATGGATTAGCATGTGCAATATCTTCTGTAAGTCAGTTTGGTTTTCAAATATACATATAATGTTAATTTTTATTACAATCGCATATATTTTCATGCAGGGAAATTGGACTATTAAAAGATTTAAAATGGAAAGACATGGTGTAACACAAGTACTTTCTCGCTTATCATACATTTCTGCTTTGGGAATGATGACAAGAGTAAATTCACAGTTTGAGAAAACACGAAAAGTATCGGGACCTCGATCTTTGCAACCTTCTCAATGGGGAATGTTATGTCCTAGCGATACTCCAGAAGGAGAGGTAAAATTTTATATTTTGTTTATTATGCCAATCAAAAAATTATTTAATTTAATTAATTTAAAATTTTAATAGGGATGTGGTTTAGTAAAAAATTTAGCCTTGATGACTCATATTACAACGGAAATAGATGAAGAACCAATAATGCGATTAGCTTTTAATCTTGGAGTAGAAAATGTAAATATTTTAGGTGGTGAAGAAATTAATAATAAAAATGTTTATATGGTCTTTTTAAACGGAAATATATTGGGTATAGTAAAAAATTACTATAGATTAGTAACTGTTTTTCGATTGTTAAGGAGAAAAGGTTTGGTTAATCAGTTCGTATCCATATATCCTCAACACCAGCACAGGTATTTTATGAAATAATTTTCATAAAATTATTCTATCAGATTGATTTTCAATTTAAAAGCTAATTTATATTATATTTTAGATGTGTACAGATTAGCTCGGATGGAGGTAGACTATGTAGGCCATATATCATTATAGAACATTGTCAGCCTTTAGTTAAAGCGGAGCATATAAAATTATTAGAGCAAGGAGTACGAAGTTTTGAGGATTTCTTACATGATGGTATTATTAAATTTCTATCTAAAAAATTGATTATTTTTAAAGAATAAAAAGGACTTTTTATAATAATTTCTTTGGGTATACATAGGATTAATAGAATATTTGGATGTCAACGAAGAAAACGATAGTTTTATTGCTTTTAACGAATCTCATATAAAGGAAGGTACAACTCATTTAGAAATTGAACCTTTTACATTACTTGGCGTTTGTGCTGGACTTGTACCCTATCCGCACCATAATCAAAGTCCGAGAAATACTTATCAATGTGCCATGGGTAAACAAGCGATGGGTACCATCTCGTATAATCAACGAAATCGTATCGATACCTTGATGTATAATTTAGTATATCCTCACGCTCCAATGGTCAAAACGAAAACGATCGAGTTAATCAATTTTGATAAACTGCCAGCTGGTCAAAATGCAATTGTAGCTGTTATGTCCTATAGTGGATACGATATAGAAGACGCTTTGATTATCAATAAAGCTTCGATAGATAGAGGATACGGAAGATGTTTGGTATACAGAAATGCAAAATGTACATTAAAGAAATATGCAAACCAAACTAGTGATAAAATTATGGGTCCGCTGATAGATGTTGTAACTAAGAAACCAATTTGGAAACATGACATTATAGATAACGATGGTATTGCAGCACCTGGTGAGATGGTTGAAAATAGGAAAGTCATGGTTAATAAATCTACGCCATCTGCGAATACTGGTCCTGTTAACGCAGGAAGTCAAGGACAAACAGAGTACAGAGAAGTTCCAGTAGCGTACAAAAATTCAGTTCCTGCTTATATAGAAAAAGTTATGATCTCGAGTAATGCCGAAGATGCATACTTGATAAAACTTTTACTGCGTCAAACAAGAAGACCAGAAATTGGTGATAAATTTAGTAGTCGACACGGACAAAAAGGAGTTACAGGTAACGTTAAGTACTTTTAAAAATTTTAACTTTCACAAAACGATACTAATGTTATTCAAATTTAGGTTTGATCGTTGAGCAGGAAGACATGCCATTTAATGATTCAGGAATTTGTCCAGATATGATTATGAACCCTCATGGTTTTCCATCCCGTATGACAGTCGGTAAATTAATCGAGATACTCGCTGGAAAAGCTGGTATACTAAAAGGAAAATTTCATTATGGAACAGGTACGCTTAGAAATATAATTATTTTGAAAAACAATTGAAAATGGTATAACGATCGAATGCAAATATCATATTTGATTGTACAGCTTTCGGAGGATCAAAAGTTAAAGATGTCTGCGAAGAATTAGTTAGTCAAGGTTATAATTATTTAGGAAAGGATATGTTTTATTCGGGTTTAACGGGAGAACCATTGCAAGCTTACATTTATTCCGGACCTGTAAGTAAAATCCAAAATAAAATAAAAAGAAACGTCGAATTGCATAACAAAACATTTTCATTAATTTTTACGCAGGTTTACTATCAAAAATTGAAACACATGGTACAAGACAAAATGCATGCTCGTGCACGGGGTCCAAGAGCAGTTTTAACGAGACAGCCTACGGAGGGTAGATCAAAGGATGGTGGCTTGAGACTGGGAGAAATGGAAAGAGATTGTTTGATCGGATACGGAGCCAGTATGATGCTTATAGAAAGATTAATGTTATCGAGTGATGCTTTTGACGTTGATATTTGCAACAAATGCGGCTTAATGGCTTACAGCGGCTATTGTCATAGCTGTCGATCTAGTGCATGCGTTTCTACGATCACCATGCCATACGCTTGTAAACTTCTGTTTCAAGAGTTGCAATCTATGAACATTGTTCCAAGGTTAACTCTAAAGAACTACTGTGACTGAGTAATAAATAATTTTTTATACATATAATTTTTTATGACATTCCTTAACATTCGATAGGACTATAAAACTGATTATTTATTTTCTAAATTTAAAATTGCCGAGTTTCAAAACAGAGAAAATTTTTTTCCATCGACGTCTTATTTTGCAATCGAGTTTTTGCACCGTTTGCTTTATTGAATAGCATTTTTAAAATTCTGACGTTTGAATCGTAATTATCCGCGGCTCGATTTCGATATGCGGATATAAATCGAAGATTCATTGAAAAAAATTTCGATAACTCGGTGTGTTCGAGCTCTAAATTTGAAAACAATTAACGAGACGAGGGAATCAGGAAATGAACTGCGATACCACAACCACTGCACCCGGGAAACGTATGGAATAACTTCCGAATGGGATTTGGGAGTCGACAAACAAAGTCGCGTCCTCTCCGGTCCGCACAAATGTTAATTTTAGCAAATCATGTAAAAGATTGATCAGTTGTATATTTTTCGTAAATAAGTTCCTTCTGCATTTCATTAGGTTATCGGAGTGACTAAGCTTCCTCGATAAATTGCGCGGGGAAATAACGAATCGTCTAACGTAATTTACTTTGCGTCGGTTCCTCGGTCGATTCCAAATTCACGGCGCAAGCAATCGTTGCTCGGCTGTGTTTTTCCAAAAATTCCGAGGACGCGAGTGTTAAAATTGGAGAAGGAGACTCTCAGCGATGAGTTCCAACAACTCCCAGCCGCTTTTTGCGTGCTCCAGATGTTTTTCGAGGCATCCCTTCGAGGAGCTGTCGTCCGGACAACAATTGTGCAAGGTTAGAAAATCAGCAGTTTCACTTTCGCCGAGACATTAACCTATTTTCAAGGTTACAACAATAGCCAACACATATTATATATATTTAATTTAACCTTCCCAATGATAAGTAATGATAAAACGAATTCGAAAGCTCGTTTTATCAATGAATTGACAATTATAGTGGTATTTTAGTTTACCAGTCGATAGAAAGCAATCGTTTCATTAGGCTTTAAAAATAATCGCCCACAACAATTTATTTATTGTTCAATCGCCCAATGTTGTGATTAAATATGTATTTATATTTACGTACATATGATTATTATATTTTTGTATCGTTTGTCACTTTTGCTGTATATTATAAGTTATTTATAATTGTATAATTGTTTATTATAGTTGTTAAGTCATAATAGACTTGACATAAAAAGCTGTATGATTTATCAAATGTAAATTCGAAACTTCCTCAAAAAGTTAAATTATTTATTCAGGAATGCAGAGGAACTTTTCCTGTGGTCAAGTGTACATACTGTAGGTCAGAATTTCAACAAACGATGTAAGTAATGAGAAATGCATCAAAATTTTGTACCTAATCGTTCGTAGTAGCTGGAAATTTTCAATTGATGTATCGTTGCAGGAAAGGTAATACGAGTACGATATGCAAGAAATGTGAACAAAATGTTAAAGCATATGGAAAACCATCGGCTTGTGAATACTGCAATACGATCGCTGCTTTCATCGGAAGCAAATGCCAGAGATGTACAAATTCGGAAAAACGTTACGGCCCCCCGGTTACCTGCGAACAATGCAAGCAAAAATGTGCCTTTGACAGACATGATGAAGATAAAAAAGTATCGTATTTTTTTATTAAAAAACCGGTTTATCTTTTTATTTTCAAATAAGTTATTATTTTTTTTTTTTTTAATTTCAAGGTCGATGGCAAACTTTTATGCTGGTTATGTACATTATCGTATAAAAGAGCTCTTGCGAGAACAAAACAGTCGGATGCCGATCGAAAAGCTCACTTAAAAATGGTTCAACAGAGAGCTGCAAAACATAAAGAACAAAAGTAAGTTTGAGAAAATTTTAATGTTTCTGTACAATTTAGTAGCCTGCGATATATTACTATTAATATGTATTAAAGGTTAAAAGGTCATAATAAAAGGCCACACAGAGTAGACGTAACGAAACTTCCGCCACAATCAGAATCGGGTGATAGTAATGGTCCAACACCTATTAAAGCAGCAAGGATGGCAGGTGTACACGATCCTCACGATCCTAATATTTCCGATCACGTTGTCGCTGTAACATCGTTGAAAGAAAAAATTGCAAATCTGCAAAAACAAATTTCACAAAAAGATGGTATGCTTCTCGCTAAAGAGAAACAGGTAAGCACATTTGTAACGGAGTATCTATTTATCTAAGTAAGACTTATTTGATTTAAAATAATTTTTTCATTTCAGATAACTGAGTTAAAAGCAAAAAATTTTACTTCAGAAACCGAGTTACGCACCAAAATGAAAACCTCAGAAAAAGAATACGAGACTAAAATATCCAGTATGCAGCACAAAATTTCTACTTTGTTAAAAGAAGTAGCTTCGTTGTCAAAAAGTACAAAACGGGATAGATTATCCGTTACAAAGAGTGAAGCAGGGACCAATAGTGGAAGTGGAACCGACAGTCCTGTACCTTGATAAGGTAATCCATTGTTGATACTTGGTTAATCAGATTTTTACGTATCCTTAGTCAGCATAAGATTGTAATATGTACTATTTGTATGAAATTATTTTTGTAGCTTTCAGCATTATTCTTTGTGTAACTTTATTGTATGAAAATGTGAACAAAATTTTCCAATATTGATTACAGGGTATTGGTTAGCTGCATCAACTTTACATACTCAATGTCCAAATCCACTTGAAATATGTGGTCCATTACATAGCAAATTGTTTCCAACCAGGAAAAGAATAAAATTGTATTATTTTTCTAATTAATATACATAAGAGCCATTCATCTCACTATACAAATAGACAAGTTATTTCTTGCCTTAGTATAGACAAGAGATAAATTGAGATAATGTCATTGCTAAACATTTTAGCATTCGTTTTTACTTTTTTTTTCGTTTCTATGTATACATTTTGATTGCGCCATCTAAAATATAGTTCATTATATTATATTAGATCAGGATAGAAAGATTTTTTGTATTTGTAAAGAAGTGTAAGCTATTATAATTCCATGAAGAAAATGAATTTTATGATAAATAGCCGACGCTCCAAATGAAGCAGGAATTCAATGTAGTAATAATTATTGATAAAAATGTGTTGTAATGAATAAGGAGCGGCAGCTACGATATTTTATTATTTATAATAATTGTAAACGACGATACACCAACACCATTGGTGATTGTAGAAAAATTTGCAATAAAACATTGAAAAATATTTGATAAAGTCTGAATGATAACCAAAAATATGAACCAACACAATTGATTCTCGTGATTTTAATCGGCATGTTTCGATATGTTGATAATGTCTTTTGAAACGATTGCTATTTTTCTTACAAAAGAAAAAAAATTAAACTAAAAAATTAAGGCGATTAAGGATGACAGAAACATATTAACAATTAATATAAATATCCAACAGCCATATATTTATTCTGTATTTTTAAGAAACAAATGCTAATTGAGCATTACCTAGTTCATAATTATAATGATAATAAATGCGTAACAATTTATTACTTACGAAGTATAAGGATAATTAACATTTAATTTATAGTCGTTTAAATACGAACGTGCGCTCGCACGCGATGTACAGTACAGCGGTAGTTTTTTATCATTTTTATTGTTTTATCATCGACTCGAGAGACAATAAAAACTAAATATTGCTTGTCCGTTGCCGAGGCGATTAATTACTCGCTTCCTCAATTTTCGATTGATGACTACTTTCAGTATTATCATTAATATCTTATATTTACAATGAAAATCACCCGTCTCGCTCTTTCGTGCCCTGTAACTTTCGTTCTCTCTCTCCTTTTCTCTCTTTCTCTCTTTATCCCCTCCCCACCCCCTCCAAGCTCACGACCCATTGTTTCTTTTTTGTCTTTAAATCATTATCGCCTCCACAGATTAGTCTCTTATTTCGAATTTCGTTAATCAATTACGCTTCTTTTCTCTGATGCGTTGTTGTAAGCAAGGCCGGATACCGGAGGCAATTTACAGAATGACGATCTTCATGTTTTTTCAGAACTTTAACAATATTGTTGGGAGTATAACGAAGAAAAAAACAATCTATATATTCTATCTATATGTTCTTCTTTTGCTCTGAATAAGCCAAGTGCTCGGTAATTCGAAAATTTTTGTGCAAATCTTATTTTCTGCCTCATTAAAGTATGCAGTCTTTCTCGTATTAATTGTTCGAAAATTAATTGGGATGAGCTATGTATAACCGTAATCGTTCGTCCGATGAAATAGTATTTACGCAGAGCTATTTTCAATTTCAATTATAACGAAACAGGTTGGAAAGTTATTGCATTGCAATGATGCAACAAAGAAGTAAAACAATCCGCCTCCCAACGAAATTTGCTACGTCGATGTTTCACGTTAAACTTCGTGCATGGTCAAATGTCTCGTTGATTCATTTATGTTTATTATGTAATTATAAGCACCTGGTACCGTTCCTTTCTTTCTTTTTTGTTTTCGATCGATCGTAATTATACGCGTGATTGTGACTCGTTTGAAACCGCTGATGCCACTGCTGCTACTGCTGCTGTCGATGGTGATGTTGATGCTAACTTAAAAACGTTCTTAACCCTTTCAATCTCTGATGTAAAAATAAAGAAAAACGAAAAAAGTCCTTACTATATACTGGGTACATCATATTAAGTAGGTATTGCTTGGCCTTAGCATTCCATATATACCCGAAACGTCCACACTGCCTGTTATTTCGTGCATTACGAGCAACTCGTTACAGAATCTTCGCTGTGGTTTTTTTTTTCTTTCCATTAAACTCGGACATTAAACCCATCCCTTTCGACTTCGTGCGCACGATTATACAAACTACGTAGTCTTTGAATTTCCCTTTAGCGTAAAAGAATCTTCGTCTATAAGTACATATGAAAAATTAAAAAAAAATTTAAAAAAAAACGAACACGGAGGCGCCGAACTCGGTGCATATCTCGGTTGAACAAATACTTTCATTCTAATACGATCGCTCTTATTTTTAAGTTATAACGTAAAAAGTGTACAATCGATGTCTAGAAATTTTTTTTAATTCGGTTGTAATAGTTTTCTTCTGATTTACTTAATCCAATTGGTAGATAAGGTTTTAATTATCGTCTTAATCTTTTTCTTTTATGAAAAACAAGATGTTCGAGGCTTCGATAACTTTCCATGATACATCGAGAATTTTTTAATTCGCGTGTATCCTTAACTTTTAATAAAAAGAAACACTTTAACAACTTCGCGCTAAAGTTTCAGTACAGTACTTTTTAATATAAAATAAAAAGAAATTAGTATTATAAACTAATTACATTTTGTTCGTTCGGACCGTCTTTAGAAACTATAATATATTCTCTGAGTATTAACGTATAAACTAAAAAAATTTTTTTTACGAATCACGGTCTTTGTAAGTCTGTTTTTTAATGCGTGTGTAAGTGAGTGTAGTGTGTGTAATTGCATGTTTATAGGCGTGTGTGTAGGCATAAGTGTAAAAACTGGAAAAGTAATGTCGAATTTCTCGGTGTGTTTCTTACAAAAATATATATAACCGGTTTCAGCAAAAACAAAATCAGTCGCCCTGTAACGAACTAAGTTCCACCATTTTTTTCGAACATTTTCACGCGCAGCCGCGAGGACTCGCATTTTTCGACTTTCCGAGTTGTTGCGGCTACGAGAGTGTTCAGTTATTTTTCTCTTGTTTTTCGCCACTTTTAAAATTTTTATCTTCGCACGGTGGGCTACGTTCGAAGCGATTTCGTCCTTGAGACACAGTCTGATTTAAATATATACTTACAAAATTATTAGGCTACACAGGCAAATGGAAGTACAAATTCGTGAAGTCCTGTCATTATATATTTTTTTTATTTTATTTTATTTTTTTTTTAAATAGCTTTATTTCTCCAAAGAACTCGGCGATTGTTTTTATACGACGTTTCGGAGCAAGAGTCGAGAATCTTTAAAATCTCTACTGTCGCGCGTAGAAGTTACTATGGAAAATGCAACGAAGGGTCGATTTAATAATATTAGTAATAATGATAATAATAATGATGAATATAATAATAATAATAATGATAATATTAATAATAATAATAATATTAAAAGATAACGATAGATATTCGATTAGTTAGACGATGAAGGTCTGTGAGCCGAAAAAAAAGTTTAATGAATCGAGCGTCGCTCCGAAACGTGACGAAATAAGTAAACGCCAGTCGCGAATGGCAGAATTTTCAATAAAACTTAAAATTCGTAATAGTACGGAATGTCTTTTGTTTTCGAATACTGGCTAAATATCGCACATTTTATCCAAATCGTGAAATTTGTGCAAAACTCAATTTTCCAAGAAACATATACGTTTAGTCATACATTCTTCCTCGCACGCCAAATTTTCAATGAATTGAAACTTCCAATAATAAAAAAAATCAATCAAATAAACGATCACATATACTCTATATTTTAAATAAATTGCAAGTAATTTTATTGACTTGAATTTAGATTTAAAGTAGTCCTTGCATGAGGTCGATCGTTAAATAATCCATTTAACGGTACGCTACGATTTTACAAAAATTCCGTTCTATGCTACCGAAATGACAAAAAAAAAAAAAAAAAAAAAGAACAAAGTAACAACAAATAATTCGAAAGTTCGAATAAACCGTTTAGAAACCATCGAATTCTAAACTGCAAACTCATCGCGATCGTAAAATAAAAATAATAATAAATAAAACAAAGCCCGAAATCTAACGCTCCGAGACAAAGAGTCTTAAAAAGAAAAAAGCAAAGAAGTAACCGAGACAATAACTGATTTGTTTTGACTAGCTTCGACGCAAGGACTACCTTAACTGTACAATAAATATTTAACTGGTTCCAAGCGGGTTCTCCGTTCACGGCCGTAAATCGCGTGGATGCGTGCGCACACGATAATTGCGATAGATTAAAAACTACGTCCTAAGCGCAAGCGCGCGAGCTTTTTCGCTTCGAAGGTACCGAGCGCGAGGGACGTAGCCTACCGTTTTTCCTCTCGTCTCTCTCGTCTCTCTCGTCTCTCATCTCTCTCGTCTCTCTCGCTTAGCATACACGCACGCATACGCACACGCAAACTCTCCTCGCTACTCTCTCTCTCTATTTTTTTGCTTGTTTTCTTCATTTTCTTATAATTTTACACTTCACCCACCCTATTTAACTCTACTCCGCTAGCACTGCAGTCGACGAAAATACGCGTTTCTGCGCCGCGTACATGTATACTTTTCTTTTTTATAAATTAGAGCATTAAGTTACGCTTTGAGTTATCGATTAATTAATAGTAATGTTAGTATTTACAGGTACAGGTCTCGCATAGTTGCAGTCGTGTCGTCACTGGTTACTCGCTTGAAAATCGCTCTTCCTTCGTCTTTTACCGGGGGATGCCGACAAAATCCCCCCTTTCCGTTAGTTCTTCCGTTCTTTCACTCTCTCTCTCGTTCTCTCTTTCTTTCTCCATCCCGCTCTTTTCATCACCGTTCCCTTTACTCGTTCGATGACCAGTGCTCTTCTCCCGGATGCTAAGCGTACGACTCGTCGTAGGAAGGGAATAATCGTCGTTTCCCTTGCCTCTTGAGTTCGCGCAACCGCGAGAAAACGTCTTTCCATCTCTTCTCCCCGGCTTTTATCGTACAATATCTTATCGTTCCGTTTCTCTCGACTCGTCGGGGAAACGACGGTATCTCGTTGAGTCGCGCGAATCCCGGTAGCCTCGCATAATATAGGTCACGCGAACCTCTCGTCTCTCTTCTCTTCTTCTTCACTCTTTCTCGCTTGCTCACTTGTGCGACTTGGCGGCTGGCTATACATACTGCGTTTTAAATTTTTCAGACTTGAGGGATATAGGAAGAAGTTTCGCGGGGCAAGACGCCTTAAGTACATTCGATAATGTGCGGCTGCGAAGTCTCTATGACACTCGGCCTACCGACCGAGTTTTCCAAATTGTGCAGAGAGGTGGGCATGTTTCCTGCAATAGAAAGCACAATAACTTACAATTTACCCCATCTAAAATATAACGTTCGGAAGCCTCGCGAAATAATTAGGATCGAGGCCGACGTTTAAAGTTAAGGATTTAAAGACGTAGATTCGTAAGACTCACCGACGTTCATATCAGGCGCGTACTCGTAGTAAGTGGGCGAGCCAACGGCGGTCGCGAGCGCGAGCTCGTCCTCGATGTTGTTCGGCCTGCAGCTCGTCGTCTTCCAGTGCGTCCTGAGGCCACTCGCGCTTATGTACTTCTTGTCGCAGACTTGACACGTGTACGGCCTCTCGTTCGTGTGCAACCTCTTGTGAAGCTTCAGGTGCACGAATTGCGTGAACTTGGCAGTGCAAAGGTCGCAGGCGTACGGTTTTTGGCCGGAGTGCAGCCGCAGATGAGTCTTTAAGTTCGACGTCGAACTGAACCTCTTCTTGCAGATCTCGCACTGGTGCGGCTTCTCGCCTGGAAACAATCGGTATAACGGGTAAATAAGCATCGCGAAATTCGGGGAACGTTGGGATATTATCGATACGCGAAGCGCCCGGACTCACCGGTATGCACGAGGTGGTGCTTCTGCAGATGCGCGAGCTGGGTGAAACTCTTGGTACAAACGTTGCACTTGAAGGGCCGCTCGCCCGAGTGAGTCCTTAAGTGGACCTTGAGGTTCGAGAGCTGGCCGAAAGTCTTGCAGCAAACGTTGCACTCGTAATGCATCTTACCGTCCTTCTTCTTTAGGGGATAGGGCAGCGACCTGTAACCCCTCGAGCCACCCTGAGAATTGGGGCTGAGAGAGCCACTCTGGGAACAGGCGTGCTCGTCGGGGGAGAGCGAACCCACGGGCGAGTAGCCGTGGAGCGACGAGGACGACGAGCTCGCGCTCGTGTGAATCGTCAGACCGGTGTGATGACCGAGGTGGAGATTATGCGTACCGGTGACGAGCGCTTGGTTCCCATCCATCTGTAGGGTAGACGAACTCGGAAGTTGATGCTGACCGCTACCGGCGCCGCTGCTACTGCTGGGCTCGACGCGTCGACGATCCTCGCCGGAGGACCTCTCCTGGTACGTAAGACCTCCTAGCGCTGGACCCGGCGAGTAACCCGAACAGCTTATCGACAACGGCGAGACGACGTTGTGTTGTTGCTGCTGCTGCTGTTGCTGTTGTTGCTGCTGTTGTTGTTGCTGTTGCTGCTGCTGCTGTTGTTGCTGCTGTTGCTGCTGTTGCTGTTGCTGTTGCTGCTGTTGCTGCTGCTGCTGCTGGTACAGGCTGTAGGCGTAGGACGAGCCCGGCTGCTGTACGGGCGAGAGCGACGAGACCGAGGAAGCCGGGTACATAGGGCTGGGCTCGGCACCCGGACCACCTCCCGAGTACAGAATCGTCGTCGTCGGTTGGGCGCCGTTCGTCGAGCTAGCCGGCGAGGGCGAGGGGCTTTTGAGATTGCGTCTACTCGCGGTGGGCGAAGCGCTCGAGGTCGGCTTGACGTGGCTCGTCGTAGAGGCGATGCCGGTGCAATGACCCGGCCCACTGAGCCCGACCTGAGAACTGTTGCTACTGCTACTGCTGCTGCTCGTGCTGCTACTCGTAGGGCTGGCCAGCAACTGCGAGCTCGAACTCGCGTGGCCCTGTCCGCTCGAGGGCGAGTGCGCACTCGTACTACTCGGGGGTTCGGTTTGCATCGGTAGGTTCGAGCTCGAGTCCGGACTGCAAGGCAGGATGTTGCTGTAGCGGTGAGACTTCTTGTAAGAATAGGCCATCTCCGTGGGACTGGACGGCGAGGGTGTGACCGAGTCCGCGTGTTGGCTGATCGTTTGAGTACCGCCGAGGCCCAAGTGACTGCTGTGGATAACGTTGCTCATGGTCTGATGTTGCTGCTGCTGCTGTTGCTGCTGCTGAGAACTGCTGGTGTTGTTGTTGCTATCGGTATTACTCCCGCCATTGTTGTTATTCCGTAGGAGAATGTTTTCGAGAATCGAAGAACTACCGTTCGAACCCACACCCATGCCACTGGTGGTACTGATATAAGGCCTGGAATTCGTTGTCGAGATTGGGCTGTGGCTACCCAAAGCCTTGGCCTCGGATTCGTAAAAAGGCTTCGGCTGGGACTTCTCCACGGCAACGATATCCTCGGGCCCGGGTGTCGTCGAAGACGATAACAGCAGTACCACTGGTGTCTTTTGCAATTGGATCTCCGGAGTGAGAGCTCGCTGCTCGCGACTCGTAATATTCTCCTTGTCTTTCGTCGAAACGACGTCCAAACTGCATTTGCTACTGGCGACGTTGTTATTGCTACTGCTGATGTTGTTGTTGTTAGCGTTGGTGTTGTTGTTATTGTTGTTGTTGTTCGACTGGAAGTTCCCGTAAGTCCTCAGCATTTTGATCTTGACCTTGCGGTAGTCGTTGCGCGCGACATTTTCGTGTTTGAGCAGGCCTATGGCCGGATGATTGGGTACGACGCTGCTCGCGCTTTTCGAGTTCTTAGAGAAGTCGAGGACGTAATTGCTCTCAGAATCGGACTCGCTACTCTCCTCGGGAGGCGTAAGAATCTCGTCGTGGTAACCATTCGAGTGGTAACCCTCGTCGGACCTCACGCTTCCGTCCGTTGGCGTCATCTGAGAGCGCCTCTCGTATATCACAGAGTCCTTGAGAGTCGACACCACCTCGATAGCCGGTGGTATGTCGACGGGATGCGCAGACTGCTGCACTTGTTGCCCTATGATGTGAAAATTTAAAAGTTATGCTGAATTAGATATTTTATAAGGATTTTTAATTTTTGCGATACGTTGTCTCGATTTAGCAATAATGTTTTATAGGATAAAAGTTTATTGCTAAATGAATAAACGAAAAATATTTTATGTTTAAACGTTTAAATTCGGTATTTTACACTGTGAACATTTCCCCTTTATTTTTAATACCCAGGAAAATACTTTGGTTAAGCTGTTAGTTTAATATATTTTAAAACGATGTAATTTAAAATAATGAAATATTGTGGTAATAATGAAAGCTTATTTTATTATTTTTCAGATATAATACTAACGGATCTTTTGAAGCATCTGTTCGCCTGTCACTGGATGGTTTAACCTTTCGGCGAACTCACGGCAGTACCAGACTAAGAGCTCCTGATTAGCATCAATTTCCTTAACGGTGTAAAAATAAATATTCATCTAGAGGATAAGAAGAAAATAATTTTTATTTTATCGGAAGGTTTTTATTCAATAATCACGTAATAAGTATCTTTGCTCTAAGTATAATTTACCTCATACTGGCAAGCAATCAGATTCTGGGACTCAGACGAGTATGCCGGATTAACATATCTCATCCAGTTTGCCTTTTGAACGTCGAAACCATCGATGTAATAGAACAATTCGTTGTTCTTATAAACCTATAAATTATGTCAATAGTTGACAATTATTTTGCAAAAGACAAAAAATTCATTTTTCAATTTATTTAATCGATGATTGAATAATTTGTTATGATTTTGCCAAAGGTTTTAATAAATAATTTTGTAAAAAATATAGATAAATAAAAGTAAAAGACTAGATAACTTAATTAAGGTACATCAAGTTTTTAAATATTTTGTAAATAGAAAATGAGTATCTGTGCACGAGAATTTTATGAAATGGTGAAAATAAATTATTTTATATAACAAACACGATTTTAAAAAAATAAATTAAATACGTCTCTTACCCTCCAAAAGTACTTTCTATCGGTATCCGGTGGGACCGAATCCTTCGTGTAGATCTGCCCAACCAGAGGTCCGAAGCGGGTTCCTTTGGGAATGCGATCCGTACTCCAAACGCCGAAGACCTACATAATAATAGCCAATTAAAATCGTAATCAGCGAATCAATTACGCGATGCATCGTTTACGCTCGTTTTGACACTTACATTATTGCATTCCTGAGACGGTTTGAGCACCAGATTCCTCGGAAGCGAGGCCTCCGCGCGATTTGGCTCATTAGGGGAAGTCGGCGTGTCCGGTGCTATGTAATTGACCTTTTGCTGAAATTCCTCCTCCCGTAGCGTCATATAATCCCAATCGCCAGTCTTCATTTTTTACTGCAACCAAATTACAACGTGGTTATTCAATATTTCGCTTCGTTACCGTAATCGATAATTCTATCTTTACTATGAAAATATTACGAAACAGCATATAAATTTGCGATTCTGGTCAAAATATAACTTTGCTCAATTATTTTGCTCAGAAGAAACGATATTTCGTTCGTTCAGTTGTTTTATACATCAAGAAAATGTAATGCACTCGTATTCGCGTTGCGCGAAACTTTTTTTACTTCAACAGTAATTAATCTTTCGCTTGAATAAAACAATAGTCGACGATATTTTATACCAAAAAATAAAATGCTTCCGTGACAAAAAAGTTTTTACTTTAAACGGAACTTCGTGTAAATGGTCCCATCCTTCGAGTTCGCGAAAAAACTTTAACTCAAATTTCGTTTCCGACATTGTCGGCAAAAGGTAAAAGTACGCGCCGTTAAAGTTTAAGTAGAATAACCCGAGGTGCGGTAAGACGGGTATACATAGATATATTTCGCAGGCTTTATTGACTTCTCACATTCCCTTCAACATCAAGAGTTGTAAACATCGAAAGTTCAATAATTCCGCACCCCTATTCGCGAGCTACGTGTCTTTAGAATCGAGGCTACTTTATATATGTTTTTTATTATTTTCTATTTTCTTTACGGGTTCGACAACTTCGCCTTCCAAGGGCAATCATCCTTGCGAACATCCCCGCAAGACTACCCCCAATCGGCGTTCCATATTCGCGAGAGGCGAAAGAAAGCCGAATGACGCAAACGAGCCGCGCATACGCGCATTACACGCGAGAAAAAAGCGAATGAGCGCGCGCGTGGTAAACTTTAAGGGGTGCTCTCTTTTTACTTTCAAGATCATCCGATCGCGGTACGAGGGGTTGGTCGAAAAAGGCAATTAGGACAAGCGGAGAAACGGGCGTAGAGGCACGCAAGTCATCGATAGGGGGGTGGCCTTCCCAAAATCGACGAGGGCAACGCACTCGGACGAACGCGGGCAAAGAAGAAAGTGCAGTAGCGGTGGCGGCGGTGGCGGCGGTGGCGGCGGTGGCGGCGGTGACGGCGGCGTCGACGACAACGGGCCAATCGGTAGAGCTTACGGGGTGAGCGCGAGCTTGCGTCGGGTGGGGGAGGAGGGCTGCGAGGGAGTGAGAGTGCTACGAACGCGCGACGGGGAGGAACGAGAGAGGGCGAGAGTAAAAGCGAAAGAGGGAGCGAGTGCAGCGACGATGCACGCTTTGGCACTGCGAAAGTGAAACCCGGCCTGTGCATTGATCGACTGCAGGGGGCGAGCGAGGCCGAAAGGGGGCATAAACTCCCGTGCGGTCCATCCTCCCCCTCGCTCGGTAGCTCGCTCGCTCCCTGTCTCTCTCGCTCTCACTCCCTTGCACTCTCGGTTATTCTTTACCCTTTATTCCCGTTCGCCTTTTTCGCGGCATTCCTTTTCTCGTTCCATCAAAGGGCTAGCTTTCTCGTATCTTGGACCCTCCGCACTCGAGTCACCCGAAGTGCAAATGCAAATACGCTCGCGCACTCGAGGGAGATGGGGAGGCACGCGGGTGCCTTCCCCCTTTTAGACTCCGCGCTGCGAGATCCCTCGTACACCCTTGCGTTTCACCGTTGCACTTTGCTCGCGGATGGGAAACTTGGCCGAAGGAGCGACGAGGATACTCGCGAACCGGTTGCGGGGAAACTAAGGCTCCGGGCGGTGGTGCGCCCTCGGGCGAGAGCGCAAGACTCACGGTTGCTGGCATCGACGGCGATGCATCGGCTTGGAAGGGAGTCGCCCGGCGCTGCTCTCGGCTGCTCGATACTTTGTTTACGTGTGCCCCGAGCGTTTCACTTTCCACGGTTGGTCTCCACCTCCTCCTCTTCCTCCTCTTCCTCCTCTTCCTCCTTTTCCTCCTCCTCCACCTCCTCCTCCGCCTCCTCCTCCTCCTTCTCCCGAACTTCCTCCTCCACCTCCGCCTCCTCTTCCTCTCGCGCACTCGCGCACGCTTCGCGGTGAGCGCCCGCACCTCCCGCGACGGGAACGACCGGAGTTACGTAATCCGATGGTTCTCGAGGGAGACCGGGTCCAGCTGCATCTTGGGCGCGTGCCCTGGGGCATCCCCTGACCGCGGCCAGTGGAGGAGCCGAGGATCCGGTCGGGCAACGTCGCGTCCGCGCGACTAACTGCCGTCGCGCGCTGAGGTACTTGGGCAGACCTGACCTGGCTCAACGCGGGCCCGCTCGGGATCCTCTCGGGGCGTCGCGGACGCTCTGGTGGGGTCGACGCCGCCGGTGCAGCGCCGCGCTGCGCTTTCGATCGACCCGCCAAAGGCTGCCTGCCCCTTCCGACTTCTCCTACCGCCGCGCGCAAGCCTCCTACTCCGACTTCGGGCTGAATCGAGCTCCGCACCCCCGCTCTCGTAGCCGAGCCTCCCCCTCCGACGGCACTCGCCCGCTTTCCTCGCACCTCCAGCCCCCGAGAGCGGGGGTGCGGGTCCGGGCACGGGGTCAGTCGCGGGCCCAGAGAGGCGGAAGCAGGCGACGCTCGCCTCGATTTCACAAGCCACGGTTCGGGCCATCCAGGGAAGGAGATGCTCCGAGATCATTGGTGCGTGTGCGTGTGCGTGTGCGTGTGCGTGTGCGTGTGCGTGCGCGTGAGTGTGCGTTTGATAGCGACTAGGAAAAGAGAGAGAGACTGAGAGGAGACGCGTCCGTCGAAAAAGGGAAAGAGAGAAGGAGGCAGCTCTCGGCTCGTTAGAGAAGAATTTCCTTGAGCGAGCGCGAATCGGTGAATCGGCGCCGGCGACGCGACTACTAACCCAGATACGCGCGGCCCGGGGTCGTTGATCTCTTCCCTTCGCGCGCGACGCCGATGCGCGCAGCCGATTTTCCCCGCGGACGAGGGCAAGGCTTGTCCCGATCGGGAACCCTGGTGTCGACGACCCCGAGAGACGACTCCGCGCCTGCGCGCCCGATGAAAATGAGAGTGCTTTTTCGGAGGGACCCGCTTACTCGTTCTCCTTTTCTTCGTTGATATCGTCTATGCGACTCGGCCATGCCTTTGGTCTACGCTACGTAGTAAGTGTGCCTCTTGGGATGCGAGAAGTCTCCTCGAATCATCGGAATGACCGGTGTTTCGACGATCGATCTCGAACGTTCGATCGTATCACATCACTTCGATAATCGCGGAGCTCGCGCAAAAATTCCGATGTATTCCTTAATTTTATGGGTCGTGTGTTACGTAATTTCGATGGTTTGTCGCTTTTGAGGATTTATGCGCACTTTGGTGACTTTACTTTTATCGAATCAACTGCAACGTTTATCGACGTCGGGATTCAAGTTCAAGTTTATCTTGCCTGGCCGTTGCATAAACAAAACTCTATTTCAAAATAAAATTCAATCAAAACAAACTTGACATTGATAATTGTTTTATATAGGGCAATCTATTCTCGAGTATCGTTTCTATATCTATATAATTCTGAAATGAAAAAATCTGACTAGGAAAGATAAAATAACAGAATTTATTGACTCGGTCTTCTGAAATAATATTTTTTTGTATTTATTATGCGTCTTATCATCTTTAAAAGTGGATTCTCATTTATAAAATAGTTTACTCTTGACGCTAATGCATATTAAATAACATTGGCAGTAATATTTAATGATGAATCACAGAGAAGATACCATATAACTTATTTTATAATCGATCGAATTTTCGCATACTGGAACGTATTTGCATCTTTATTTACCAAGTGATCAACAAATTATATAATGGATAATCTAAATTTAAATTATTACGAAGTAATTCATTCTATCTTAGCTTGAAATTTAATCCGATTCTTAGATAGAAGAAACGTAAGTAATCGATTTCTCTCGCGATTCATAATATAATTTATTATTGTTAAAAATATAATTGTTTTTTTATGTAAAATGTTTATAAAAAATTAAAAAGTAAAAAATTATAATGACTATATCGAAACTCATGAAATATCAGTTGTAGCTCAAGGTTGCAGTAAGGCAATTTTGCCAATCGAGTACTCGACCGTGTACGCGAAAAATTGCTTGTATTTAATCTAGTTGTAAGGCATAATTGTTTTCATTGGTCATAAAACGGAACTCTGTTCGAGAGAAATCGACTTATCGAGAGAAAAAATCATCCTTTTATGACGTAAACAACGCATTTCTGGGTTATTCGGTGAAAAAGAACGTTCTCGAATTTCGGCGTTTTTCTAGAACGCGAAAGACTTTTCCTCAGAGCGTTGAACTAGCCAAGTTCCACTTTTCAGCAATTATCAGAAATACCACGCTCAACGAGTGCTCGGATAACTGAAACAACGGCAAAGACCACAACGACGTCGACGACCGAGTGAGTGATCGAAGGGGGAAGCGGTAAGAATTGCGTTAAAATTTCGCGTTAAGGAAAAAAAGACCTCGTGCGTTGCTCGACCTCGTAGTGCACGACTTTTCCTGAAGTACATTCTCCTCTCTCTCTCTCTCTTTAGCTTACTCTTTAGTCTATGGGGACAGTCGTCTAGCATCTTCTCTCTCTCTATCACGAAGTACGAATCCGTCATAGAGTTGCCCCCGTTTTTCGTGCACGCGTGTACGAATACGCGAGGTACTCGCGCATACAAACACGAGTGTAAAAGTGCAGCTAACGGGGCGCTGCAAGGAAGCGCCTAATGCTTTTCTAGCGCGCGCATTCGCTCGTATAGGAAACGGCAAAAGGGGCCGGGCCGAGGGTAGAGGGGCAGACACGAATGCAAGTGAATCGCCGTGGAGAGGACGAGGTGAACGAGCGGAGGTATAGCGCAAGGAAGAGGAAAAAGAAGAAAGCTCGTGCGCGCCCGAGAGATCGAAAGAAGGTCTCCGGCGGTCATTGTCCCACTTGGTCTCCACGGCCGACGTTGCTGCTGTCGTTCCTGCTCCTGCTGTTGGTGCTGCTGCTGGTGCTGCTGTTGATGTTTCCGTTGTTGTTGCTACCGCGGATACTTCGGACTCGGCTCTTCGCGAAGACTCGAAAGAGGTTACCGTCGCACCGTAACCCCACGAGTCGAGGACCCCGTTTTCTTCCGCCCATTATCGTTCGTACGCGTAACTGTACAGTCGCGGACCAACCGCGTGTCCCGGTCGCCGTATTTGCAGGGATGCTGCGAGTTCGTTCAACTGTCGTCCACGAGGAGAGTTGTTTGTCCTCCAGTCTGAGCTAATGTTTGCCTAGACGTCTCGCGCAAACGGAAAATTCAAAAACATCGGCAAATTTCTCGAGGAGAAAAGTCGCCGGGTGTCGCGTTGACCCCAACTTTACGCGCTTTACGAGCTCTCATTTTTTAAACACTGGCACTTTCACGGGCAATTTTTGCTTTTCAGCGAAAAACGTTTGAAGGCACGAGATCGCAAACGATAGCTTTCGACGAGTTCGCATTTAAAATATCGACGCGAGTAAGATCTCGACAATTTTAACGAGCGAGTTGGCGTTTGGTTCAACGGCCGATGCAC
This sequence comes from Dolichoris vasculosae, assembly GCA_018907195.1. Taxonomy (NCBI): domain Eukaryota; kingdom Metazoa; phylum Arthropoda; class Insecta; order Hymenoptera; family Agaonidae; genus Dolichoris; species Dolichoris vasculosae. Next base: position 8,417,569 of record JACCHY010000001.1, read on the forward strand.
TTTTCAATAACGAAAGAATTAGATGGATCAAAATCGTAACACAAAATTATGTTCTTTTAAACTAAAATTATGATAATAAAAGTTAAATTTTCGATCAAACTTTTCGATTATTTCTTTTTGGAACCTGTGATACTCGAGTAAAGGATTCGTTCGCCTCAAAACTATTTAAAAAGTTGCAAAATTTTTATAACCTAGAACCTGTCTTAAACCAACTCCACATATTTTTTAGCCAGTGTCTATATATCGTTTCTTTTGGATTTAAAAAACTATTTTTAAATACCTCGGGAACGATGAACTATTAATACGACGAGTTTGTCTCATTCGGAGTTCTAGAATCGATCTCCTACACAACTTTTCTTCGGAGCAAGTTCTAAGCGATTGCCATTTAAGACACGCCTCGAGCATATACGTCTAAGGCCATTCCAAATTCCGAATTCTCTCTCTTTCTTTCTAGAAGCGCTCGGAAGATTATCAGCGGCCAATGAACTCATCTTCCGCGGCCTATTAGTCCATAGTTCGCCAAAACCACAAACTCGCAGAAGCCGTGCACGAAAAGAATCTTCGATTCTCCGTTAGAAAAAAAACTGTACGTGGGACTCGTTCATCGATCGCCTTTGTGGGACTTAATTTGCATATTTTTTAAGAATATATGAATCGGTAATAATATTGAACTAATTTTCGTTACGAATTTGCATAAAGAGCTAGAAGAAAAATCAACTTGTAAATAATTTATAAAAGTATAAATTTCATCGATAAAGAGTTAAAACTTTGCCTTCGACACATTTAAATAACTGTTTTACGAATTACGAAATCTTGAATTTAACGTTATAACGAAAATGAATACCATATATCGTATAAAAGCTTTTGGAAACGCTCACCAATGATTATTCGTTATTCGAATACGTTTTAATTATTCTAAACAGTTTGAAAACAGCCATTAAATTATTCTCGATACGAAGACAGAAAGTAAAGCCAGATTCGTTATCGGGTCCGAGAAATCATCTCTGTGGAATCATATTTTACAAGAAGAGCACTACGTCGGAGTAAAACCGAAAATACCGCTGGCTGTATCGAAGATGCGAAAAAGAGGCATCGATCTCGTTGAAAAACGTCGGTAACGTTCGGACGTTTGATTTCTCCGGCAAGAAATCAAATCGCGGCCTCATTTTTCAAAGTTGACCGCAAGGAAAGTATTTCACGAAGGCAACGATAACATAACGCCGTCGACGTCGACGTCGGTAAGTGATCGGTCTCAACGAACCGTCGTACCAACTGCGAGTAGTGGGGACGCGTATACAGTCGGCCACGTCATTTCGCTTGCGCACCGTTCGCCACGAGCCAAGAGGTCGACGAACTCGCGGCTCTCTTGCGCTGCATAACCCATTTTGTAATAGCACACTTTATTTAACCGGCACGCGGCATCCTTTCCCATTAGTGACGTACGCGGCGCATTTCTCTCTCTCTCTCTCTCTCTCACTCTTCTGCGCGTGCTCTCCCTCTCCCCTCTCTTTCTCTTCTTTTCAGGCTCGCGCGATTTTGCGTACGCGCATCCTGGCGACACTCGTATACACTGACCTATTGATGATCAGAGCGTACTTTCGTTTAATTTCAATGTGCGCCGAGAGAAAATGAACGAGCAAAGTTCCGTATGTAGAGCGAGAACTTTTCTAGATGGCTAGTGGAAGTAGCGAAATTGTGCATCGGTTTTTTCGCGTCGTCGTATACGACTTTGAGAGATTTTTCACCGCGAACGCGTTCGAAGGTGGGCGCTCGACTCGTTCGTTACGCGCGTCAATCGTGTGCGCTAGTTTAGCTGATGCGAGGTGAAGAAACTTTAAATACCAAGAGTAAATATTTACGTGGAAACGTCGCAACTTTTAATTAGATGCTAGTATTTTACGTACCCTTCCGCACCAGAGAATCGTCAGCGTACCAGTTCCGTATTTTCGAGTTCGATCGACGACAAGAGTGTAACAACGTTGGATAAACGTTTGCTCGAGTAAAAAAACACTTTCTTGTTTAACGAATGTATATTCGAAATAATGGAACTCGATCGTAACTTTACCAAGTTCAATTAACGTTACATTTTTCGAACGTATAATCATACAAATTTTATCGTTCTCGAAAAGATGCGTGAAAAGCAAATCATACTTGTACGCAGTTACATTTTCAGCTCTACTAGTTCGTATCGCAATTATTTCCCGTTTACTTTCTCACCTACTTCAAACACGTATATACCTTCGCGTTCTGGATAATTTACTCGCAAATCACTCCGTCGCAGAATAACGTCCGAAAACGTCCTCGAAAGGCCTCATTAGCATCGAGATTTATACGCGGACCTTGGCAATTTACCGAATCGTTTCATTTTCGTAACGGACGAGAGCAATGATAAAACCTTAGTGTGCGCGGTTTGAAAATACCGACGAAAATTTGCAAATTTGCTTGCCCCATTTTCCAATGTATTTTTCGCACGCGATCCCACGGTCGCATTTTTCGCAGCCGCACTCCAACTCGAGGGTACCGGAAGTCGAGTATCCCTCTTGCCCGTGTCGAGGGTGCGATAACAAAGGTAGCGAGGGGGACGCGAACCCGGTAGTCAAAGCCATAAGTCTCAACCGCGCGAACAATGCGAGGATACGCGCGCGTACATTCGACCTATCCGTAGATGTTGCGAAAGAGATGAAATAAGCGCTTGCGCGCTCGTAGATCGCTTCCGCATTGAGTCGGGTAAGAGCCGCGGTTGCCTTCGCCGCGGCCAATGTCAATGCCAGAGTCAGCCTTTCACCTTATATAATGCGCGCGCGTTGAACTCGGCGCGAGCTTGAACTCGATCGGCACGGTTATGGCGAGCGATCGCGCGCTCAGGCGAGTCCCGAATGTCGCGGAACAAGACATCGTTCATTAGATTCACCCGTGTCGCGAAAGGTTGCTCGTTAACACGCTCGGCTAAGGCACTCGGATGGCTTATCGAAGCGACGAATTCGGCTCTTACCCAACCACTTCGGGAGATACGTACCGAGGCTAAGTAGTTTTTCTTGTACTACTCCGACGCTCAAGGTTAACGATACCTTTGCGCGTTGCATAACGACTGCCGCTCGGATTCGCGGGAGAAGGCGAAATTTTAGCCGAATACGGACAAGGCGAGGATCCTCGTCGTCAGCACGCGAGAGCGAGGATATTATTCTCGTAATCGGCACTCGTGACGTAAGCCCTGGGCGAGGGCGAGGAGCCCCAGGGCCCGTCAAAAACAAAGCGACACGCGAGGGGTCTCACGACTGGCCGTGACTCAGGCTCGCATGCACGTGCGGAGAGGAGCGGGGCCGCGCGTCAATGTAGAACGGTCGTTGACTCCTGGCGCTCGTTCACCTCCCGCTCTTGGTCGCCCCTTCCCTCCGCCTCACGAAGGCCCATTGTCGACTCCCCGCTGCCGAGTCGAACCGAGGCTCTTATCGGACGGGGCCCCGCAGAGGCTGCGCGGCATATTCGCACGGAGGTGTCATTATTACGGTATCGACGCTTTCGAATCAGTGATTTCGCGCGAATCGCGAACCGTTGGAGCGCGGATGTATGCCTCTATTACGTAAATGGTGTCGCGAATACCGCACCGAAAACAAACGGCTCGAAAAACTGGGGAGGTGTGGTTGCTAGCGAGCGATTGAACGAGCGAACGGACGAACGAACGAAAGAGAGAATCGGCTGCCCCTAATCTCGATGCGCGTTTTCTAGCACGGACCGAGGAACGGGAGAGACACTCGCGATCTCGCGCAAAAGTATCTCCGCGAAGGTTCGGTCCTGGCGCGGAGGTGCAATGACCGCTCCAATAAATCGGCCTCCCCCGTCCTCTCTCTTTCTCTCTCTTTCGCACTCGCGCGTTCCTCTCTCGTCCCGCGAACGTACGAGCGCGAGCTCACGAGAGTGCCGCGATACCGTTATGTCACATTTGTACACACCTGCGCGGCTCGTTCCTATCGCTCGGCGCTGCTACTCCGGGAGTCCACGGCTAAGAGCCAACGCGCCGAGGAATTCCGTGTACGTGTGAGGTTGTGTGATCGCGCGCTCGCAACAAGCCACGTCTCAAATTTAAATGTCTGGTTCTTATCGGATTTTACCTACTGGACCTCCTCTTCCCTCCACCCCCCTCTTACTGGACCCGGCCCACCTAATCGTGCTCTTACGCGGAAAGCCGTTGGTACAAGCAAGAGTGATTCTTGAAAGTTTTATTTTATATTTCTGAGCAAAGAATCAACGTTATTCAAAGATTTTTGAGTCATCGCACTGGTAATGAACTTACGTTTTCGTTTATTCTCATTTTTATCCGTCAGGCCTGCTCTTTTATTATCTCCGTTGTTTTTACGAGCGGTCCTTTATTACTGACCAAAATCTACGCATTCGAATGTACATTTTTATTTTTGTTTCTCCGTTTATCGCTCTTTGTACTTCCAATACAAATACGACTGCATAAGAAATATTATTGCTTTACGGATAATCGATATTTAGTATCTTTGGGTATTTTCGGTATCGGTATCTTCCTTAAAAAAAAACCGTTCCTTATTATTTAACGTACGCCTTATCGGATATCTGATATTCTTTGAAATTTTTTTCTCTCGATTCATAAATAATAAGTTCTGATATTTAAACGAAGATTTGTACTACCTGTATCGATCACCTTTGTGATCTAATTACACAAAATATCCAATTAAATAATTAATTAGTTCATCTGTATATAAGATATTGCATCTTAACATTTATCGAAAATTGTATTATCGATTGTACACGCATAGGTTTTAATTAAGCTTCGTTGACCCACAATGCAAAAGTAAAAACTATACTTATAATTTGGTTTCGAATTACTTGGAGTAACAAAAAAATTATTACATCACGAACGATATCTATGGACGTTTCTGTTTTAACTATAGAATCGAAGTATTCGGTAAAGAAAACGGATGAATGAATAGTTTGAAGATAGAGACCGTCGAGCGATGCTTTTTCATGAACGAAAAATAAAAAATTTCAAGAAACTCCCTTTTGGAAAACAGTTACTTCCGTCATCTTAGCGAGCCTTTCTGCGAATCAAAATATTTTTTAAAATTACCGTAGCCTGCTCGAGAATAATACCCGAAGTACGTGCCTTTCGAGGTACCATCTGCCCAAACCGAACGTCCGTCATCGACAAAGGTCTTGAAATAAAAAGGATCTTATTTCGGTAAAAACAGAGCTCTTCTCGTCCGTCCTTTCCTCCTTGCTCTCTATCATTCGAGTGCGTGCGCGGAAGTACAAAAAAAAGAAAAAAGAAAAAAGAAAAGAAAACGGTACTGCCCACGGACATCGGCCCCGTTCAAGGTCGTTCTACCTGCGCGCATCGCCGCCACCCCAAGATCCATCTCCCGCGAGAGGAGATCAAAGGGTTCGACGGAGCTGCAGTCTGAGATGAATGAAACGTGCAGGCACTCGTTCGCTAGCGAGAAACACGAGGAGAAAGACACGGCAGTAGAGGAAGAAGAGGAGCAAAACCGAGAAAGAAAGAGAAAGAGGGAGAGAGAGCGAATATGAGAGAAAGAATGAGAGAGATCGGAGCCCGGGGGCAGCGCTTGCGAATAACGGCATTTTTCGCTTCTCTTTCGTTCCCTCTTCGCTTTCCTTAACTCCGTTTTCACTAATATATCTCCAGCCTGTAGTCGATCAGCCGCGCAAACCCCTTTTATTTCTCCCACTCGCTTTACTCCGCGACTGTTCTTTCCGCCGAGTGATTCCCGGTAAAAGAGAAAAAGAAACGATAGTTGAAAGAGTTTGCGCTGAGCCTCTCGATGCAATGAGAGAAGCCCGATATTGCATTATCGAGCATCGAGGTGACCTCGGGATATAATCGAACGATTAGAAAAGTTCTTATCAATGTAATGAAAGGCTTCGTAACTTAATAAAGTACGACCTAGCTTGTAAATTTCATTCTACCTTATCCTTATTATTAGGAATAAAAAGCGTTTCTTTTTGCAACGTGACAACTGATAATTTGTTACGCGATATTTAAGTTTTATTTAGATTCACGAGGCATAACTTTCGCATAAAGTGCACGGTATTATGGAATATAAAATAAGATCATAAACGTATATATTAAATTTACGTTATTTAATCGCACTTAACGAGAAGACATTTATATGGAATAAAATTTATTCTAAAGGATGATCGTACATAAATTCGATGACAAAATCTTTTCCTTTCAACAACTTTATTCTAATCATGTTTACGTTACACTTTATATATCTGTCTCCTATAAGATTAATATAATTGCTATGGATGTAGTAAAATAATAATAACGAAATACCGGTTCAACGATGCGTTTTTTTTCGATATAAATATATCTTGTTGAAAAAGGAAAATTATAATATCGTCTTCGACTTTGCGGTGAGTATCCAGCATTGCATCGAATGCGTCTTCGAGCCGATTACAAGGTAACTATGCGCGGTATTCAAAACCTTGTCTTGAGTACAATGAACGGGGAAAAGGTATCGAGAAGGTGTAATTCACTCGTTTAGAAAGAGAGAGGAAGAGCGCGCGCTTGAACAACGGAACCACCGTTATGTCATATTAGGAAATACGCGTGTTTAACGGTGTTCCCTACAGGACGAGTCTCGCACGATCCAGTTCGGAGGAAAGGGTCAAAATAGAAATAGGAAATTCAAGAGAGGTTTCTCGGGAATCTCAAGAGCTAGAAGAACGCTGTCTCCGGATCGAAAAGGAAAAGGGGGAAAAGGAGGGAACAACAACAAAATAAAGTACCCTTCTCGAGTTCTTTTTCTAGTTCCTTTCCGAGCCTCGCATCCGGTTAACGGCGATCGAGCAATTTAGACGAAAGTAATAGAGACTCGAGCAATAGCATTGTCGCGATGCGTGCAGATGTCGAGGAAACGTTACCGGACATCCGATACGCCGCGAAGGCAAGGTCGATCGCGACCGGGAACGAAGATCGGTGCCTCGCGCGTCCAAGAAGGCAATGCGCGAGGCTACGTTCCTCGTTCCCTCGGCTCACGACAATCGCGGTTTCCGTGGTACCGGGGAGCAAAGGGAGAGCCGACCGAGAGAAAAGAGTCCGATAAGCCCGCGGCTAATGCCACGGCGATAAGAGGCGTCGCCCGAGGCCGCGTCAGCAGCGCCTCGCGGCGCGCACTCCCAAGGTCAATGTCCTTTTTCGACCTTAGCGCGCTCCCCTCCACCGTCACCCGCGGCGCTCCTTTAATCGCGCGCTCCCGCGGCATTACGTCACGGCGATCGACGAGGAAGTCGAGGGAATCAAGGTTATCGATGGCGGGCCGACGGGCCGCGAAATAGCGCGTAAACATTGGCCGTCGGGGTACTGATACGGGCCAGGATCGACTCACCTTCCTCGGCGGCGCGCTCCAAGGCGCCCGGGGTGTCGTTTCCCACGGCGCGGTGCCGCTTAGATGTCCTCGGGTGCGCTCGGGGTCATCTCTTCCGCTCTCCGGCTTCCTCGGCGACTCGGTTCTCGATCCGTCCCGGGCGGTCCGCCACACACAAGAACAACGGTAACAAGGTGCACAGGAGGGCGCGCGCTCGCGGAGGCACCGGCAGCTCAATGGCCCGAGGTCAGTGGCATCTCCTCCTCGTCCTCGGGGTCTTGGTACGCGTGTTTACGTGGGAGCAGTCGGTCATTCGGTGAGCCAGTCGGGCGTACGGACGCGGCCGGCTGTTTTCGTGGGGACCGCGTGGTTTGTACTGAGGAGCATCGGCAGGCGCTCGACGCCGAGGCCCTCCTCGGGCCTCCTCTCCTCTCCGCTGCCCCCCGCCGTCGCCGCAACGCTCGCCGGGCAGGTAGAGAGAGAGAGAGTAGGAGAGAGCAATGGCCAGGCACATGCAGCGCCAGCGCGAGCTTGGCCTTCTCCTTGGCGCTCCTCCGCCTCCCTTCGTTCGCTTCGCTGCCTCCTCTCTCTCTCTCGCTGGTCTCGCTCTTTCTCGTTCGCCTCGATACGCACGCACGACGACGCTGCAAGAGCAACCGAGAGAGGAAGCGAAAGAAGAGGAGAGAGAGAGAGAGAGGGAGGGAGAGCCGACTCGACATTCCCCATCGATGGAGAGCCTGCACAACGGTACTTCGCATCCTTCGTCTCTTTCCCTCCGCTGCGAGGACGACGTCCACGAGGAACGCGGCCCTCGCTGGTTACTGACCTCCGAAAATCCACTCCAGGCCTCCAGGGGTTGGAGTCGAGGGGTCGTCGTTGCGACACTCCAGCCCTCGCGCGAGTGGAACGGCAAGACCGCGTAAATACGAGAGGCTCAAGCACTCTTTCGATTTCTCGACTTACTCGTTGCTCGCTGCTTTACTCCCTCTTTTTCCTCCGCTTCTTCTGCTTCTTCCTCCTCCTCCTCCTCCTCTTCCTCCTCCTCCTCCTCCTCTTCCTCATCCTTCTCCTCCTTATCCTCCTCCTCCTCCTCCTCCTCCTCCTCTTTCTCTCCTTCTCCACACGTCCTTCTGCTGTAGGTGATTGCTCTCTCGGCCGCTCGCTCGAGTCTTCTCTTTCCGTTTCCCTTTCCCTTTCTCTTTCTCCTACGTTTTCTGATTTTCTGCGCCGGAGCGGACGCATCGCTCGATCCTCGGCATCGAAGGAGCGCTTTCGAAAGTTCCCTCGTAGCGGTACACTCAATACTTTTTTAGGATGGTTCATCGTTACGAAATTCACTTTTGAATTACCGCGCGCCTTCCCCTTTTTTATCTCTTCGCTTTTCATCTCCGCGCGTTCCTACTTTAGTGACCGGATGATTAGGCTAGATGGAGAAATCGAAAGATTTCTTTATTGAATCCGATCTGTATTAACGCTGGTCGAACGATTTCCGTGAGTTTACCGAGTACCCGAAATTGAAATCATCTCGGAGTGATTACTCGAAAGAATCGCTCTCTCGCGCCCAGTTTCTTATCTCGATCTTGTTCGAACGTCTCGGTCGTCCATCTCCTTACAAGCTACATCTCGAAAGAACTTGTGTCGCATCATGAAATATCATCACTTTTGTACACGTCTCTTATCGCTACGGTAATTAATGTGTATACCAAATTTAGCGTTCTCAACGAGTGTTACTCTTTGATAATTTTTAAATGTATATATTTATATATATATATATATTACGTTGTACGCTAAAATTTACTACAAATATTTATGAGTATGTCAATTGTGATAAACACATGTCTGTTCCTGTACCTTGTACAATGTAGCTTAAAATATTCGATAAGTAATAAAATAAATATTAACATTGTAACTTGATTATTCAACCTTTTTCTAAAATCATGTTTATTCTACGATTTCACGCTTGTAACCAAATTAAAAATGTTGGTATCTAATAATTTACATTATAAGAGATATAATATTGAAACGAGAAATAATAGAAACCAAAAACACGAGCAAGACTATGTGAAATTGGTCTATTCGTTCAAATAGGTTAATCGTCGTTTGTGTAGACACGGAATAAAAGAAATATTTTTCTTTCGACTGCAAACATAATATTGTTATTCGATGGTAAAGAATCATACAGAGCTCACTTTGTTACGCACCGTACGTATTTGTTTATCAATTTCGATATTACTTGATTTATCGTAAAAAAAATTAAACGAAAAAACATGCCAACGATTTTGATTGCACCGTCGTCGGTACATTTTAAGTTTCAACGTAAATTTGCGACGATGCAATCGTAAGACGAAACTCCAGCGACGATTTACGATCGTAAGACGAAAAGGAACCCATTTCGGAGAAGGGAAAAAATAGCCGTCGAAATCGCGTACAGGTACATCGACTGTTACGCTTCGACGTAATCCACGCGCACGCGTTTACAATGCGATTCCACGATCGGCACCCAAATGTATCGAAGATCAGCCGCTCACGAAAGCGGGTCAGCAATAGAGCCGCGAGCCATCGCTGCAGATCGAGAGCCTAATTCACGGCTGCGACCGGAGCATTGTCCGACTGCTCGCTACGAGCTATCATTACGTGTAAATGTGTTGCGTGCGATGCCGCCCTTGAATCCCGCCTGGATACTCGAGAGAGAATCTCGAAGACGAGTGGATTTTTTACGAGGATGTTCGTAATGTTTTAGCCTCGGTGTTGTGTAAAAAAACGAAAATTTAAATTTAAATAAAAGCATCGTTTATAAAAATTCGATTAACGCATTTAAAATTCAGTTTCAATTTTAGCTTACGTTTGGAGAGTAAAAGCGATCATTGCCTATAATTAACATATTTTTAAATTTTTTTCCATGTTTCGTCGCGCGTTCGTTCTTAAATTTTATCCTACTTTAAATGAGTTAGTGTACGTAAAAGCCGATAGTTGAATGTCGTTACTGGCATTTACATATTTTTCTATTAACATTAGCTGGCATCAAATCATCCGAAACGAGAAATTGATTTGTATAGGTTCTGCAGACGCGTACTTAGACAACGTCGCGTTCTTAAGAAAACATTACTTCTCGGATGTCAACTCACTCGTCGTTGAAGAGACATTTTCAGTTTCCGGTACCATTAAACTCGCATTTTTTCTTATATGGAATTTTGCAATTAAGGACAATGATACATCCTCTGTTGTTTTAACGATCGGGACCAATAAGCGTTCGTTCATCCAAACGAAGCTACTCCGATTCACGATTAGAGAAAATACGAGTGATGCCGGCGATCAACGTCGCGCGAATTAGCTTTGCGAATCGAAAACGAAGATCGAGCGCAAATATCGTAATTGGCTAATTCGAAGCAGAGCTCGACCTTAGCTTTCATCGGGCTCTCCAGCAGCTGATACTAATCGACGAATCCCATCGACGCTCGTGTCCACCGATGCGAGGCTGCACCGACGACGCGTGCATACGTCTCAAGAGTGCAGTGGCAAACTATTGATGCGTCACTGAGTGCACACGCACACTTGCAAGTGCTTCGTATGCAGGCGTCGAAGTCACCGCGGTGCGCAAGGAAATCTCGTTATTCGTGTCTTTGTTCCTGTTAAACGTCGTTCCTTTCAGCTCCTGATTTCATTTATCGATATCATTTTTATTTTTGTTCATAGCGTAAATTGAATATTTATGGAGAGGGAAAAAAAAATTCAACGAGATACGTACACTCGATAGACTTGTTTTTATAGTTCTATCGGTAATGTTGAACTTAACGCTCAATTGTAACAACGCGCATCGCCCTTCGTAAAAATAATTCATAAGCGCATCGATTGATCTAGGAAAATTTAAAAAATGAATTTTTATACAATGAAAGTTAAAAGCTTTCCTTTTTTCAAGGAGCCAGCGCGTGTGGGAGCTTAAGTATATACCCGCATTCGTTCGGAGTAGTTTCGAGATATAAATGCATAACTAGTCGCGTTTTATTTTGTTTTTTAATGACGAGGAAACGTCTAAACGAACCCTTTTATCGGTCAACTTATTTCTGTTTACTTACCGTTCTAAGTGCAGTTCTTCGAATCCACGATTCGAGTACGTAATTTATTATCTCCGAACCTTATATTCCTATCCTTTAATTTAATTTATTTTATTATTAATGAATACAGAAATTTTTATACATAATTAATATTCTGGACATATTTTCTTAATACTTTCATGAATCAATAAACATGCGGTAATACCTGTTTTAACCGCAGGTCTCTTTAAACCTATGAAGTTGTATTATAAAATAAAAGTCGTAAATATAAGTCATAATACTTGTAAAAAAGTTATTTTATACACGAAACTATATATTTTTATTTTTATTCGATCGTAACTTGATTTACTTTAGTCTTTTAACCGAACAAAGTTGGTGCCGATGATAATTTTTAAACGACTCGTCGATGAATCAAGCGCGTACTGCAATTACATTATCCAAATGCAGCGACTAAATAAAATAATTACAATAAGCCATATTTCATAAAGGATAACTTATTTTCGAGAATTACAGTGCTTAGAGCGGCGTTAGCCGGTGCTTTTTTTGCAACGCTCTATTCTTCCAAGTACAGCTATATTAAATAGCTTCTAGGAATATAAGTTGTTGTTTTTTTCCTCCGCGACGCTCTTCATCGTCTATTCTCTCCCTAGCACAGATGCTATCTTTCCCCTTATAGTTGCGAGGAGAAGGTGCATCGCCGAGGAAAACATCATTAGTCGAGGTAGTAGCTTCGCGAAGCACGTATTACAAGAAAAGCACCCGGAACCGGCAACGCACGTCTATGATATTCGCGTATAAGCGAACTCGCGAGGACAAATCCTTACCTTCGAACGAGAACCCGACGATAATAAAATTGACTCCTTATTTCGCGTAATGGTACAAGCGCACAGGGACTCGCGGTCGCCCGTCCGAAGTGGCTGGAGTTAATAATAATACAAGTAGCTTTATCGCGCATTTCCATAAACCTTCGTGATTTCGCGGCGTTTATGTACGCATCGACTCTCGCTGTAATCTCGCGTTCGAGAGCCAATTGATTTTAATAAGGAAGTTGATCGAGCGCATTGTAGATAAATAGCGCTCGCATAAACGTCGGTGTTAAGAATCATGACTAGACAATCGTCTAGCGTAAAAGAGTAAAATGGATGGTTGATGCGCGTAACCGACGTTCGAGATGCGTAAAACCGCGGATTATTGGGAGTTCTTTCGACCTATCGCTCCGAGAATTCTTCGTTGTTACTACTTTTTTATGGCGCCTTTGTATTAATGTTATTAATGATTATTTTTATTTACCGGTTATTATAATTTCATCGTAAATATCATCTAGTTATGAATATGTATTCCTAATTGCGATTACGCTCGTAAACTTTTATACGAGTGTAATATATGTTGACGTGCGCCGTCTTCTCGTAGGTTAGATATTAACTTCCTTGACACACCTTTTTATGGTTAAGTAATTACCACTCGCACTGCAACTGTTTGGAATATTGTCACGGGTCTACAATTAGTATCGATATTACCGACAAATACGCATCGTCGCAAAAAACATTTACGAGTTTTGTACATCCGTACGCGTTCGTGCATAAGTTAGTCGACGGTCAACGTATCATCCGTATCGGTATTCCACGATTCGCCATTAGCTCTCAGCGGGCTCACCTTTTTCATCTTTAATAATTATCGATATTTATGATCGAACCCACAAAAAGTCTAAATACAGTCGACGAGGCGATGGCAATTAGATGAAAATTATGCGAATGACGTTTCAAAAGAGCCATTCGTGCATTAGAAATCGAATGGTATTACTTTTTCAGATCTTCCGATACGCGCATAAGGAATACTCGTATCGGGTATCATTCTAGATTACGTTCAATAAAACAGAATGACTATCGAAGTATGAAATATTGCACGTATCGATTACTTCTCATTTCCTTTTCAACGTAACGAGTCCGTCGGGTGTTTCGCGCGCAACCCCCGAGTCCGCGTTTCCTTTCGAAAAACCGATTCTCGGGTTCGAGAACGACGATTTTCCAAACGCGAGGGCGGAAAGCTCGACACGCGCTCTCGCTCTTTGAGCGATCAGTGCTAACGGCATATCAGTGGAAGCGTTACTTTTACATAATAATACGCGAGGAGGCGCAGGAGCCAGCGACTCTCGGGGAGAGGTGTCCCGATTGGCCGTCGAGGAGGCGCGCGGCTAACCGGAACGGAACGGAACGCGCGAGCGAGCGAGCGAACGAGCGAACGAGCAAACCGAGTGGTTACTGACCTCTCGAAGCACTCTCTTACGCTTGCACTACTTACTAAGTCTCCGAGTGCTCCGGGGGGAGAGGGGCAGATGCGCGATTTTACCTTTACCTTCACCTTGCGCGAGCGAGCGAACGAACGACGACGACTCTCCCGAGCGCGCGCGCCAACTGCATAATCCAGGAAATAAGTGCATTGCCCTTTCGCGAGAGGCCTAAATAGTGCCGAGACTCTAGGCTACGGCGAGCGGCTGCGGCGCTCATTGTTTTCCTTTTTTTTTTCCTCGCCTCTCCTTCCTGTCGCGAGACGCGCTCTTACCTCTTTTTGCGCGGTATCGCGATGTACCTGCTGCGCCGAATGACTCGAGCCTTTCCTAACGACCGCTCGTTTATTTCGTTCTTACTTTACGAGTTACGCGGGAGGCCCCGCAGTGATATCGTTATCGCGTAAGAGCCTTCGTCGCTTGCCTCCATTTGCGTTTATATACGCTTTATCGCCCGTTCCCTTTTCCCTTTGGCCGTTGGAAGCTCATCGCGGCCTCAGCGACGTCGTTCAACGCTTTCCACGGACGACGTTTCGTGCCGGCTTCGCGAGAGAAGAGAAAAGCTTTTTCCGCCTGGGGACGGCGATGACCGGGGACAACCGAGGAGGAGACACGATGTCGAAAATCCAAATTCCCGGCGATGCAGGCGTGAGAAATTATGTCAATAAAAAAACCTGTTTCCCTTTCCAGACGCTTTGGATGGCATTCCTCGTTTTCGGGACCCACCCGATCTCCGTCGGGGAAACGTCGGGGAAACGCCGGGGAAAACGACGAAAGGGCAGAAAGAGCCGTAGTGACGCAACGAAATCGCAGCGATAAAGAGCATTAACGGCGCGGTCCGTCGTAAATAAAAGGACGTCGTCGGGAGAATCGGGTAAAAATCGAGCGACCTCGCGCTCGTTATTCAACGCTCCTCCTAGAATTATACAACGGCGCGGTTACCAGCGGTCAACGACACATATACCGACGGTCTCGACTCGGCCGGGAAATTCGCGGATTTCCCGAGACCGGTGTTATCCGCGAGGACGAAGCGCCGCGTCGCGGCAGGGGCGCACAGTCGACGATGGCCGCATCCTCTCGAGTTCGTTCACCTCTGAAAATACTCTCCTTGGCTCGGGGGATCCTGGAACAGAGAAACGAGAAAGGAAACCAGAGCGCCCCCGAAGTAGGTGGTGCGGAGTCGGAAAAATTACGGGGGTCGGAGGAAACGCCGGGCCCACTCCTGTCTCCCCCTGCCGCCCATCGTCGCCCCCTCGTCGCCCCCTCGCTTCCCCCCTCGCATCTCCCCTTCCATTTCACCGGGCGGCGCATTATCGGACGATCGTCGACCGTTATACACACCTCTCCTGGTTTCTCGCTTTGTCCGTCTATCCGCTCGGGGCGCCTTTTTCTCTTTCTCTTTCCGCCGCCTACGAATTCTCGCTGGCTTGGTTCGCGGTCAGCGAGCTGCTGCCGGCCCCGGTGTGTCTCCCTTCCCCCGCCTCCGCCGGCCGCGCGCTCGCACGCAGCGGAGAAGTGAAGTGGCACACACAATGCGTAAGAGTATTTTGTCAGGGAAGGGGTCGACGACCGCTCTGCTTCTGGCCTGCGAGCCGAGCCGAGCAGCCGATCGCTCTTCTGCGGATTCCCCGGACGCCTCTTTCTTCTTTTGTCTCCTCTGCCTTCCTTTTTTTCCTCTTCTTCTTCTCCTCGGTCCTTTTCTTTTGCTTTAACGCGTCCCTCTCCTCTTTCTCTCGTTCTTTCTCTCTGCCCCCTCGGACGGGTTCGCGGGGCATAAGTATCGAGGCTCGAAGAAGGAGCCCAGGATGCAAAGCCTGCTTTGCCGGGTCTTTGACCGTCATTGACACTCGGGTTCTTTGAACTTGATTTTTCGAGCCCGCGGTTCGCGCATTTTCACTTGCGCCACTGCGCTCGGGGCCTTCCTTTGCAGCTCGCCGGCTCCTCTTCCTCCGCCTTCCTCCGCCTTCCTCCACCGCCTTTCTCGCCGCATTCGCCTCCGCCTCGGATCGCGCGCATTGTTCGAGCCCTATTGTTCGCGCTAATGTACTTTTGGTCCGACGGGGTTATTATTACGGGTTCGCGCGCGGGCGCGACAGAGACGCGTAAGAGCCGCTTATCCCATCCGAGGACCCAAACTCCCGAGTCATCTAATCGACGTTTAAGCTTAAAATCCTGGTCGTTTCTTTTTATTTTCTGCGGCCCGGGTGGACTAAAACGAGTATGAAAACGATGTACGAAAACGAGAGAGATGGGGAGAGAGAGTCGCGGGAAAAGGACCGGCATAGTTTTAAGAAATGAGCGTAGGGAGCGGCGCGACTCTCGGTGAAAAGGGAAAATCCAGGAGAAAGAGTAGGCGCATCGTTAACGGTACCGAGCTCGTCGAGGTCTTTGAAAAGTCGAGTTAACTGACTGCCCGAAACTCGTGCTTCGACGCTAGACACTCTTACTTTTTCGGCGAGGGATCCGAGGCTTGAATCCGAGTGTCCTAAGTCATTGTTCGCGGAGGCTGAATTTTTGGTCGATCGATGCGGTTGTTACTCTCTTCGTTGCGATCGATATAGTTGATATTACCATTTTTTTCTTTTCTTCGATCTCGAACATACGTGTACATACGTTATGTATTATCTTTTTCTTTTAAATAATGAGATAGTTGCGAAGTAGTTTGCTTTTAATATTATCCGTTACACTTTTCACTTTAAAAGGTTGATTTACGAACTTGCGATGCCTCGAAATTCGCAGATAAGTACGCGTAAGTTAATGTATGTACTTTTTGCTTGCGGTACTTTGCCGTTGCCTTCACCGCAAATTTTCCGCTTGTTTATTTTTGTTTGTGGGATCATCATTGAAATACTTCGTAAATAATGATAAGACGTTTAAGATGATGTGAATTCTTTTTCATTTTATCGATACGTCCAACAATACCAAGATAGATTAATCGCTCTTCGCTCCAAAAATATATTTCCGTGATAAAATGTCGAGAATATCCGATACCTGTTGCTAAAAGTAATTTTAGCTGACTAATATTTTTTTTAAATATAAAACGTAAAGCAATTTTCATCGTTTAAAGGTCATTGAAACATGATTTGCATTTATCAAGATATTCCGCATTTAAATTCACGTTGTTATATTATTCTGTAATGCTTAGTCTTATAAATGTGCGTTACAAAATTTACGTTTTTGTCAATTTTATGAATACAGAAATTTTTGGTAATAAATTAATCAAGTTTTTTACTTGCGAATATATTTATACGGAATCACTATGGTCAACGTAATTCTGACGTGTATAAAATAACTAAACGAGGATACGTACACTTCGGATGTAATCGTTGAAATAAAAAACTGTAACTTTCAATTTTTAATTTCTCAAACCCAAATATTTTAACCATGGGCGATATCAATTATGATAACCACAAATGTTCATCGTGTTTTACGTCAATTTTTTTACGACGCATCGTAATTTGAATTAATTCTTGTAGATCTTAATGATTATACAAAAAGTGGCACTCATTAGCCTTACAAGGCATTTGAATTATTGCAACTGTAGTTTGTAATCCCTAATGAACGAGGATCGTCACTTTCAAATACCTCTCATCGTTTTATCAGCTTAAAAAAACTTTATAATTTTCATTCTAATAATTCGTTTCGATAGCGCGATAATAACGCGATCATAAACAGTGATAACTTTCATTCATAAAGGCACATGTAATAAATTCTAAAGGTTCAATGGATGTTTAAAATTTATTCAAAGGTTTAACAAAATCTAAGTTATTTCCCTCAAATATCGTAGAAATTCGCTTCCTTTCAATACCGATGATAACGTCATTCAAAAGTCGAAATAACGTGAAAACAATGTGCAAAATATTTTAAAGGTGTAAGTAGCAGTGATAAATCAATCAAGCCTTCGGATTACAGTTACAAAAGAACGACTAGCGGCTTTAAATTGTATTACAATATAACTCGTTCCATAAACAAGCGTACAGTTGATTTCTCCTATCTCGAGCGAAGACTAAACTACATCGGCATTACAATTAACGTGTAAATTAGGATAAGACGAGGAGAAACGTCGAGGCACTTAACGTCGCTCACACGATTAAATGCACTAGCGCAACGAGCGATTCGGAAAACGCGCGAATCCGCCGTGGAAAGCCAGCCGAGTTTTTCGGGTGGTCAATTTCCAACGGATCCGAAGGAAAGAGAGAATCTCCGCGGCTGCGAAAGACGAGGAGCAAAATAAAGAGAGAGGCTCACAAGAACGCACCGCTCGAAAAGGAAACTCACGTGACGCATTTGTTTTTGCGCTCGGGGCTGCGTCGGTGCTCCGCATAGAAGACGTTGACCCTGTGTATCGCGCGCGCACGAAATTCGCGCGCGGCGCCTCGGCCAATGAGGTTGCGCGCGAATACCCGCGCACTTACGCGCGCGCAAACGAATCCGCTTCTAACGGTAATCAGTGGCGGCGGTGAAGACGACGACGGAGACGACGACGGCGGCTGCGGCGGCGGCGACGGCGGTGGCGGCGGTGGCAGCGGTGGCGGCGGTGGCGGCTCGATTGACGAATGTGGGCCGCCGAGCGGGCGACGGCGACCTTTTGCGCCGATTGCCTCGCCGAACCCTCGGCGACTTTTTCCGCATTTTTCCAGCGAACCGCCCCTCGTGGTGCTGAGCGGCGCGAGGTCGACGAGCCTCGCCTCTAACGCGAGGATACCGTAACGCGATGTCGCTTTCGAGCGTTCAACGTCGGATCCGTTGCATTGCCGTTCTCCGGGTGCAGCGTAAAAACTTAGACATTTCCACGTCGCGCATAATGGGCTAACTGTAACGAAGTTCCTCGTGGTATTCGCTTCTCTCGGCTCGTAGGCGGCTACGACGTCGTCGTCGGCGGTTGATGGTCGCGAACGCGTCGACTCGAGAATGAAAAAGAAAAAAGAAAAAAGGGAGAAAAAACGAAGTCATGGATCAGGCTGAGCGCTCGGAAAGCGAAGAGCCCCATTAAAAACGGGACGAAGCGTTGAGCGCTCGATTTTCCATGGCTCGGCGCGGCGAAAACGCGGCGAAAAAAGAGAATCGACGGCGATTAGACGAAGTTTTTCTTAAGCTACGCCACGGGAAAAGACGCGCGGGTAAAATGCGCCGGCGCAACGGCACTAGGTCACGCATCGTAGTTCCTGAACGGAGCGCGACGTGCATTCGCCGCACGCACACGAACGCGAAACTACCTCTCCCCATCTCCCCCTTCGCGATCATCGCTAGAAATCGTAAGGAGAGAGAAGGAACGAGGCGAAGGATCGATGCGATCGGTTGTCGGCGATCCTCCACTTTCGTTTCGTATTTCAAGGCGCTGACTCCTGGAGCGAGAGGGGAGTGGACGAAGGGCTACTCGGATTCTGGAGGGGGAACGGGTGAAGCTGGATCGATAGGGCGACGATAAAGACGTCGTCAACGTCGATTTCGAGGACTCGAGTACGCCTTCTCCGGAGTTAACGAGTCGGTCGTGACTCGACGCTTCTTCAACGGGAAAACTATCCGTAAGATCGAGCTCGCGCGAACGCGTCAAAATGAGATCGTTCCCTTTTTCAAACGCAAGATTGACGACTGGATCCGGTAGGCGGTCTTAACGTGGACCAACGGTCCAACGATACAAATATCGTAAACAAAGACGATTAGAGGAGGCTCGATAAATTTGAGCTTTCGGAAGGTACAGTTTGCGAAACCTCGATTTTTCACAACGTGAAAAAACAAAGTTTAGAACGTTACATCAGCCGATTCGACGACGTATCGAATCGGGCACGAGCGCGTATCAAGCGGATAATTAACGAATGCAGGAGAGCTACTTTTGTTTTCCCGAACCTTTCTCTCGTAATTATCATTGTCGAACGAAGGAACGAGCGCGCGATACTTTCGAGTTTGCGAGTACGTTGACATCTCTCTCTCTCTTTCTGTTTCTCTTTCTCCCTTTGTCTCTCCTTCTTGCGATCTCTCGGGTTTCGCCGTGTCCGAAATGTACCCGAAGTAAAAGTCTCGGGTCGGCGAGGCTCGCTGACGTAACGGCTGCATCCCTCGTGAACCCGCGCGTTTTGTTTTGGGCCCGAGCGCGAGGCCATTGGCCGAGACCTTGATACTCGCCGGCTCCGTTCCGGGAGAAACTTAAGGAGAAAGAACTCGGTACGCGCGAGTAAGAGTGCAAAAATCTAAGAAGCGACGCAGTGGTAAAAGGTAAAAGGGACCCTACTTCTCGATATAACGGTTGTCCTAGACCAGCCGATCCGATCCACGGTTTCGATCCCAGCGCTCGCTTTTTCCGTTTTATTATGCGCTCGTTTACGAGACAACCTCTTAAATGTTGTTACTTAATATTGATAGCGCGCTCGCGTGAAACCGTATTTGTCGAGAATTTTCGGCCCCATCCGCTTTGTCGTTATAAGTTTGAACCTATCTATTGGTCGTTAGGCAGAGCGTCGACAAACTACTCTCTTCTTATACTTTACACGTTCGTAACGATATATCCTGGGTATTTCATTTTGATGCTCGAATATTACGTATTCGTTAGGTTTGTTATTATTTTAAGTTGTTATCGCACGGTCGTAGATTCCATACTGATATTCCTACGAATAATTAAAACATCGAAAACGAATCGAGTCCGTTCGTTTATCGATTGTAAATGCGTATGACGTTGTTCGTGCCTTAAAAAAAATTACAGCTACGAGTTACCGTGAAATCATGGAAAAATTACTGGAAAAATTCGAACACTTTTCCAATTTCGCTTCCGTACTTTACACATTTTCGCGAAATCGTATCACTCCGATAAATTTTTATTTATACGTGTTAAGTAAAAGTACAAGAGACAGTGAAAATACTGTACAACTGCACATCGGGAACGTTTTTCCCTGTACTTCCGGAATGTTCTCTGCCGTCTTTACAGAAATCGAAAGGTCGCGCTGTATACGCGGACGTTTGCAAACGTTTATTTTTTCGTAATGCCATGGAATTATTAATATCTCGGTGATATAACTCGCCGCGCAAACTTATCGAAATATTACGCGATCTTATTAAAATGACGTTGTTTTCAAAATCAGCTGGATGCAAATGCGTCACGATAAAAATTTCCGTTTAGAAATTGCGCGATCCGCTTCTCTTCGATTCGCATATTTACTTTTCTTATTTTGTGAAAGTTTCGATTATCCAGTTTGCTTCGAACATCTCAATGCTTACGCGCCACACACGGATGCTCGTGAACTTGTTCGCTCGAGGAGCGCAACGTTATTCTTTTTCATTATTCCTCCCTTGGCTCGAACGCGTAACGCGAATCGAGAATATTTCAAGCCGTGCGCTAACAACAAAGACGCGTAAAAGTATTCGTGAATATTTTCGATCCGTTTAAATGGAACAACGCATCGAAAACGTTACTTTCTTCAATCGCTTCCCGAGAACGTCGGGCTTATGCCTAAATAACGAACGAACAGCCAGTGTTTATCGCGCTTATTAACGTTACGCGCAACTTTGAGAACAAAGGTTCGATCAGAAGTTCAAATATGATAATCATCGCTCGGACGTGGAGATTACTTTGACTTTCGGCCCGATTCTGCTCCTCCTCCTGCTCCTCCTTCTCCTACTCCTCCTCGCCCTCGTAGTACTCGTCGTTTATCTCGCCAATAAGCAGGTTGAAAGGCTGCGGGTTCGAGGTTGCGAGCATAGAACGAGGACTATAACGGGCCCCGATATTACGACGGCAAAGCTGCGCGCGAGTACGAAAACGAGTACTCGACTCCGGGGCAAACTGCGCCGTGATAACGGTATCTCGCACCGCCGCTCCGTTTCCTCGTCATCGGGCTTTGCATACGAGCGAAAGAGCGCCTCTTCCCTTTCGACGACCGTCCGAACCAACGGCTTTGTATTCTTTAACGGACTCCCCCCGGTGCGCGAGTCCTCGAAATCGAGCTGCTACGAGCGCGTTGACCTTCGCGGACTACCGAAAGATCGTGCGTTACTTCGTTCCAAGGGGATCGCTTCATTTCCCTTCGCCAACTTCTTCTCTCCGATCTCTCTCGATGCCTTTTCGTTTTTTCTCCTCTCGAGCGAACGGACTCGGGAACGACGACGGATCCGACAGGTTTAGTGAAAGGCATACGATTTTTTACGCGGAGCTAAAACGTAATTCCACGTTGCGAATTTATGACCGGACTAAGAAGTATCGGCCATCCGCTGTCCGTTCGAATCTCGCGCGTAACGGTTTATACAAATTACAAGTTCGTTTGGTCGTCGTTGTTCAATACGTTATTTCATCGTTTTTCGCATTCCCGAATCATTTCACGTCCGAGGCCAATCCCCGCGTTCCACAAAACATTCGTAGGTCCCGACACTCGTACGCGGCAAAACAAATCCGACACCGAAAGTGACGACGAGGACGATGCCCCTTTTTTATTCCCCCCTCCCTCAATCACCATCTTTATCGCTTCACTCGCTACTAGCCTCGACCGCGCTTCCGATAACGAACCCCACGGAAGCGCGTCGCGATTAGGCGTTCTCGCGTCCTCGGAGACGCCGCGGCGCTCGTAAATCGGACCGATATTTACGAGCGAGATGCGTGACTCGCGTCGAGTGCAAGTGCGCGCGAGGCTCCGCTGCACAATGCGAGGTCGACGCCCTCGTCAGACCTAGACCCAAAAAGCGACTCGCCGCGAGCTCGTTTCGTTTCACGGACGCTGCGGTGCATTACTGGGTTAAGTCTCTCGTCTTTTTCTCTCTCTCTTTGTTTCGCAGGCACCTCCCACGCAGGACTAACCCGCGTTACGCACCTTCGTGTCGTATAAGTGCGCGGAGGCCTTTTCGTTTTCTTTGTTTTCTTTTTTCCTCCTTTTTGTATTTCCCCGTCCGCTCGGCGAGGAGCGTGCGATCGAACCACTGGAAATGTGGGTCAGCCGATCGCGAGCGCGAGACTACCGAACGCGAACATCGATAAGCTCACACTCATCGATCAAAGGACAATGTTGAGACTCCGGGTGAATCTTTCGGACAATCGTTCGCGTCACTTTCTTCCACTTGGGCTGCCGTGCGTAATAGGCGCTCGGGAATTCGGCAGGCGAGAGGTCGATGCCTCGTTGGTGTCATTGTACTCCGCGCCCACGCGCACCTTTTGCTCCGGTCCCCCCGTTCCCTCTTTTCCATCGTCCCGCTCTAGCCGAGCTGCGCTCCTTAGCATTATTCGCGTTCTTTTTCCCGTCTCCTCCGCCTCTTCCTCCTCCTCGTTCTCTCCAGGCCGAAGGTTTCGCACGGAGCGTCGTCCCCGTTGTCGGGGAACCCGAATCGGGATATCCGAGGAGGAGGAGGAGGAGGAGGAGGAGAGCCTCGACGCCTCCGCTCGGGAAACCGAACGGGGAAATGCTCGTTATCGCAACGAGTTGCAGCGCGATCGAGGAATCCTGCGAAATGGCTAAGCCGCTCGACTTTGAAGCGCGAACGTCGAGTTCGATTTTAACAGTGATTGGATATCCTTGGAATCATCGGTTGGCTCGGTTGGATGGGAAACGCTTCGGTCGACTCGAACGGAGAAGTCGTTGACGTTTCAAAATAAGATCGCTCTTGTTCTTCTGTCTTGCGGTGCAAATTTGATTTAGCAAGAATGAGGAAAAGGTTTGACTCCTCGGTTTACAAAGCGATTTTAACACGAGGCTGCGCAAACACACTCTTCTAGGTATTATCTATAATTATACAGTTAGTCGTAAAGTATCTTTGGGTTCATCGTTATGTAGGTGCTCGCGCGACTCGCTTCACCAATGACGCCGCTCGATGGATATTTTTTTCACGTACGAAATCAACTCTGGTGCTTTTTTGTATTGCTTCTATACATATAAAAATCATAACTGCAATTTTATCTTTTAACGCTGAGAAAGTGTTTCTGTAATCGTGAGCTTCTTAACGGATATTAAATGCATAAAGAGCATCTTCCAGCCTATTCTTAAATATGCTTTTCCTTATAATTATTAGTTTTACAAGTTAATAACTATGGTAATCTAAATCATTTCTGTTTCGTTCAACATGATATTACTTTTTAATTGTGTACATACATATGACATTTCAACTACTTTAAAATAAAGTTCGCCATCTACTTTGAATGACAATTATTTTTTGATGATGCATGGTTTATCCAAAAAAATTTTTACCTAATACAAGGTGATTAAAATACGTTAACATCCGGTAAACGGATATGACTTTTGCTTACCGTTAAATAGAAATCTGGTATATATTATCTGCTATATAAGAATGTAATTATGAATACTTAATTGAATTTTGTGTTAATTAAGCAGTTCAATATAAATTAAATTCTTTGCAAACTTGAAGTTATTTAAATAATTTTTAATTTCTTTGTATTCAAATTAATTTTCGAAAATTGATTATCATTTCTTGAAATATAAAACTAGTTGGATATATCGATGAATAATAAAAGAAAAATTTAAATATTCGTTTAAAAAAAATAGGTGACCTTTTCACAGTATTACTTATTTACTTCAAAGCTATTAACTTTTAATGGGAACAAATACATACTAAAACTCTTTTTTTTAAAAAAAAGAGACTTTCTTTTTCATTATTATTGAGAACTTGAAAGTTGATTATTTCATCAACACAGAAGCGTCATTCTGTTCCATTTTTATTGAATCTATACAAGTTATTTGATTATGTACGTACAGAAAAACCGTAAGAAAATAAGTACGTAATATATAATAAATAAATATTCGTTGATTACATATAAATTAAAATATTATGTAATCATTTTAAAAAACTATAATTTTTTTATAGGATTTTTTTACTTGAAATTAAATTAAATATGCATAAAACAAAAAATTTCACCAAATTATTAATTATTTAATGATCATAAATCTTGAAATATATGTTCATACTTACTATGTTTTAGTTAATTATTATTTATTTACATTAAATTGACTATCGAAGATCTAGACTTTAAAACTTATTAATTTTTTAGGTATAAATTTTCTTTTGTAACAAATGACACTAAATTTTTTAAATTAAATATAAAATTAAAATTTGTTTTCAATCAAATAATTTTTTAGTACTATTGATAAATATAATAAACAATATCACTAAAATTTCTGCCATTATTAGATTTTCATTTTTAAAAAATATTTGTACGTATAAATATAAATAAATCTAAAGAGAATACAAATATTTCAATTTAGAATGTTTTTCCCTTTAAGAAATAGTATCTCAATTAAATAGTTAATCTTACTGTTTTTTTTTAGATAACATTTTTTAAACTATTAAAATATGTACCTTTGTAATAGATTCCCTGTATTACCATAATTATATAGATAAAATTAATACTTTTCATCGATAGTTTCTAGCATCTTTACAAAAGATTTTCGTAAAATATTTTACGGCAAAGAATATTTCGTAGATACTTATCATATTACATTGAAAAAGTTTTTATACTTTTCTAGAAAACTTAATAGCCTCGAAAATATATCAGTTTAAAAATAATTAAATCACTACATGGTTTACTATTATCTACTAGACAAATATCAAAGATAAAAAGTTATGTATGTATCCATTATATTATTTCATAATATTAACCGAGAAAGAAAAATAATCTTATCTGAATTGCTCATTGTAAGTACAAAGATAGAAAATGTTGATGTACACATATAGTCATAGTAATAATAAAAAATAATATTTATCAATTTAAATTTTATACAGATCCTAAATATTATAATAATAAATGAAAGACGATAGTTATTTAATTTATTTAATTAATTCTAAAAATACAAATTAATATTATACAAGCTTAATACAATATTACAATTAAAGTTTTCACTCTTATTAATTCACAAGGAAGTAAACTTTAGTAAGACAAAGATAAATATAAATTGCTTTTAAGTGGTACACAAAATAATTAAGATTATTTTGATATTGCTTTAAATAGCCAGATATTATTTTAAAAGTATCCATTATTTTCAGTTTTATAATGATCTACACCTATGTACAACACATGAGATAAACTTTATAACTTTATAATTTAAATTGTACTATTAAATTTTCAAGCGACATTCCACGACTAGATATACGAGTATTCGATGTAAACTTATAGGGGCTGATTTTATTGATAAATTTTTTTTACAATGCGAAATGTAAAATATCGTTAGAAATAATTTATAGATCTTTATTGGATAATTAGATAGATCGATGTAAAGTCGAAATGTATAAAGATTCCGAACGCTATATTTGCTCAAAGATGTATTTTTGCAGTTATTTTACAAGCATTTTTAAAAAACAATGATAATGATATAAAATTACACAAAAAAATTCATTTGAATAATTCATTCTTCATAAATTTCATTTCAATTCCCTCTTTAATGTATTGAATATTTTAAAATGTTTTGTACACCGATAGTTGATATACCAGCTTCGAGAACGCTTTTATACACTCCTGCTTTTTTAGCGCAAAATATGTATTACATTGAAAACTAGTGCATGAAATTTGTTGAAAATTTGTATAACCGGTACTTCTTATGTTATAACTATGCATCGAAAGTCTCGATAGATAGTATAAAATAAAAATTTTAATCGGATAGTTTAAAAAAACCTAGATTTTAAGAAAATAAAGAAAATAATATCGTTAACTTAATATTTAAATTCTATATCGTATACGTATTATAAATAAGCGGTACGTTATTATTTAAGAATATTGTAGTCGTCCTGTATTTTTCAAATGGACATTATTTCTTATTATATCATATTATACACTTGGGTGTACTATACAAAATAATGCACATTTATAATGAATCATCATTTTTTTTGCTACCTACGTTACTCAATAGCTACTTCGATATCTTAAATAAATTTTTCATGTATTTAAAATGCTCATTTTTTTGTAAAAAAAAATAAAAAAGAAAAAAATCTTATTTAAACAAGTTTTTAAAAGCAATCTCGATGCGTTAACATGTATTTTTTTAATTTTTTAAATTTCATCACTTTTTATTGGCCTTTAATTAAAGAGATAAAATCAGCACTCAATTAAAACTTATTGGCCGCGATGGTTATTATGTAAATAAAAGCGTTAGATTTATTTATGCAAGCCAGTCAGTTCTCGACGGTTTGATTTTACTTTATTTTTACAAATCGGCAGAATGACGAAAGCATCAGCGATAAAGACTCGTTCGAGTCGTAAGATCGAAAATCCAGGACGTAACGCGAATTTTGCGCTCGACGACGCTGGAAGGACGTTCTCATCCCACAGGACGACAATGGCGTTGTCTACGCCGGTGTCCTCCGGGATCCCGTCCTCGATATCCCCCATCGATCCCGCGTCGACGTATGCGGAAAGTCCGAGAGCGTCGACTCGGATCCTCGACTTGCTCCGGCATTACATATCGCATCTCCCGCGGTTCATCCACCTTTTGCGAACTCGTCGTCGCCCGTTTCGCAACGCGGCTCTCGACTCGCCGTCTCCTCTCTTACCTTGGCTTCCGACCTTGAAATCCGCCGCGAGAGCGAGAGAGATTCTCCTCTCTCGT
Source organism: Dolichoris vasculosae (assembly GCA_018907195.1). Classification (NCBI taxonomy): domain Eukaryota; kingdom Metazoa; phylum Arthropoda; class Insecta; order Hymenoptera; family Agaonidae; genus Dolichoris; species Dolichoris vasculosae. Next base: position 8,444,780 of record JACCHY010000001.1, read on the forward strand.
ATTCCCGTATATATATCTCGCCTGGGCATCGACCCCGCGCCTCTGCGCTCGAGAGAGAGAGCGAGAGAGAAAGAGAGGGAGGAAGAGGGAAAGAAAGAGAGAGAGAGAGATTCGTGCGATCGCTCTCGCACCCTCTCTCGTCTTCTCTTCTCTTCTTTCCTCTCTCTCTCTCTCTCTCTCTCTCTTACTCTCTCGTTCTCGTCCCGATCGTATTTATCTCCGGCTTTATTCCCGAGACTTAAACAACCTGCGCGCTCGCTCGCTCGCTCCATTAGAGACGAAGGAAAAAAAAACTTGCGAGCGGACGTTAAGACGGCTCGTCCAAAATCTGGGCACCTCGTTCTCGAACCCTGATCGAAAACAATCGAGCTCCAAGAGGTGCGAGAGCTCGGAGCCCGTCCCGAGAAAAAAAGTAGGTTGGATCGAAACGAACTCGCGCAGCATCGTTAGAGCCTTGGCTCTCGACGCGCGTCTCGTAACGTGACATCATTTCCCCAGGCCGAGCGCCATCCCGTGACGCGTCTCTTCGGTCGAGCGTCCACCGAAACCGAGGAGAGCGCTCGTTTTCCCGGAGCCGTCGTCGGGTCAACGACGGGTAAACAAAATCACCGGCTCCCGCTTCACCTGCGTTATGCACGATTATACGGTGGCGATGACGCGCCCAAGACCTTCCATCCCCGCCCGTCCGTTGCAGCAGCAACAGCAGCACCGAGTCGAGCGCACCTTCCCAATGGAGGTTACTCGAGGCCATCGTTCCACATCCTCCCGGCGTCCCTCTCATGCTCGCTCGCTCGCTCGCTCCTTCCCGGGGCCGAGGCGAGCTCTCGCTCCTTCACGGTCACCGCAACGGAAAGTCAACGAGCGAGGTATTCTCGGGGATGGTTTAAGGGCGGTCGCTCGAGCTCCCTGCGAGAGCCTTGGATTTATCGCTTTTCTTCGATCTTCGGGATAACGATGTCCGATCCTTTCTCGATCTCCTTTTTTGCCGCTTTTTTCATCGCCGCTCGAGAAGCTCTCTTTCTTTTTTCCTCTTCGCGCTCGTTCGTTCGAGTGGACCTCGCACGATTTTTGTTTCCCAGATACGTGCGTCGTTTTGTTTTGTTTCTTCTTTTCCTCTTTGGACTTTTAAATAGGTTAGCTATACTCGCGATGAATCACAATTCGCTGGGGATCCTCGCGTATCGTATCTCGTTTCCCGTGGAGAACTCGAGGCGCTCGTGTTTTTGGCTTATATAAGATTAAGGTACGCACCAGGACTGAAATTACAGTGAAATTTATGGGAACGCAGGCAACGGCCTTTGCCAGCAGCGATCGCCCCTCGATTTTCCTCGCTCGTGAAATTTCCGAGGCGATGGATACCCACCCGAAGAATACACCGATATTCGTCGAACTCGTCGAACGGTGTTTCGGCCCTTTAAATCGATATCGCTTCGGTCGCTCCGAGAGAGCTCGGCGGAATTTTTCATAGAAAGTCGAGAACGTCCGAGAGCTGACCCACTACGACTGAGATTTTTTGCGTAACGACCGGATCGTTGGCTTCCGAGATAACGCGGCCACGATAAAGATCACCGCGATCACCCGCGCTCGGGTGATTTTCGGAAAAGCTTCCGCATCGGCAGCAGGTGGCCGACGCTCTTAGCTTAACGAGGGGTCAAGGCACTCGCTCACCGTCTCTTCTCTTCTCTCTCTCTCTATCTATCTCTGTCTGTCTCTCTCTCTCTCTCTTTCTCGCTGTCTCTTACTCTTTCTTTTTCTCTTTTTCTTTCTCTGCTGTGTCTCCGTCTCGCTCACTCACTCTCTCCGAGTCGTTCCCGTGGCGAGCGCGGCCGAGAATCGTCCACAGCCCCGAATCGCAAGAGTCGCTAGGGGGATACATTAAGCTACGAGCCGAGGGCATTGTTGTCGAAGGTCATTCGGGAGCGAAGCGACCGCGGGTTGAACGAACGTTACAGGACTCGCGCACGCGCCTACCTCTCCGCTCCCGTCTATACCTGTTGCTATCCTACGTAATAGCCGTGTCTCATTCTCCGTTTGTATAGGTATGTGTAGGTGTGGGTGGGTTGCACGCGCACGAGGAGCCTAAGGGCACTCTTACTCTCGAAATCACGAACGCGTCCCTTTCGGGGGTACGGAGGGGCTCCCACCGCGAAAAAAGAGGTTACGCGAACGATTTAATCGCGTTACGAGGGGTCGAGGGGGAATAGTCGTTACGTAAGCAAACCAAAGGTTAAGGATCTTGATTCGCATCCCCGTGATTAATCCACTTTCCATCGGATCTCGTCTACCTGCGTCATCGTCGTCGTCATCGTCGTCGTCGTCGTCGTCGTCGTCGTCGTCGTCGTCGTCGTCGTTATCGTGGTCGTTGTCGACGTCGTTGTCGCCGTCGTTGTCGCGGTCGTCCTCCTCCTCGTCATCCTCCTCCTCCTCCTCGTCCTCGTCGTCGTAGTCGTGCACACGCGTATTCTTTCCGTCTCATCGTTGCGCGTCCGCCTTCGCCGATTCCCCTTCTCGCTTTTTCATTGGCTCTTTTAAGTATAGGTTTTGTGTACGTGTACCAGGGGACCCGTACACCTGCGCATCGACTGTTAGAAATTCTCTCCCGGTCTCCTTTGACTCGATTCTTAACGTCGGTAAACGTCTGCGTACGTATATATGTTTGTTTGTTTGTTTGTATGCGTGCGATGAACGAAGCCGCGTACGTTTTTTCTTTTCTTCCTTTCTTTTTCTGTTTCTTTTTCGTTTTTTGGAACACTTTTTCTTTTATTACGTCAGGCCCGTGAAAGGCCAAAATTATTTGAGGTGCTTTTTCTTTTATGCGTGTGTTTTCTTGCGGTCGCTTCGTCCGATAGTTTTTAATGCGCTAGTGAATTATGACTTAACGCGTTGAGAGGACAGGAAATGAAAATTAATTAACGAACGAATCTTAAGGTTGGAGCGATTTTTTTATGTTATATCATTGCACAACCATAAATATCGTTTGCAGGAAGTTTTTATATAAATTATGTCCAATTTCATTACGCGCTCACACGCGTTTGTGTGTACGCATATTTACATAAATTATTAATAACTACGTTATACACTTAAAAAATATTACATCGGTTGAGCCAGTATTCAATAATCTTATGATATAAATTTGATTTAAAAGTAATGCGGTGCCTTTGGCATTAAAATGTAACAAGTTTTTTACTATGATTCTATACGTATAATATAAAAATAATGCAACTATTAACGATGTAGTAATTTGAAAGTATTCAAATTCTTTATAACGAAAATCAATTAGTATTTATCGATAACTATATATTATTAAATATTCTTCTTTATTTTTTTATTTCACGAATAATAAATTTTTTGTTAATTACGGACGTTATACCAGTACTTAACGCTCGCACGAAATAACTCGATATATTATAACTCGTTAAATCGTACATTTGCTCTGTAATACTCCAGGTTTATTTTTAAAATTAAAACATCCAAACTCCTTGGATGTGCTTAAATTTGGCGGAAATGAATCGCATTTGTTTCTTATCAAAGAGTACTCGCATCTCCGAATCCGATCTCGATGCTCCAACGCAACGAAATCTCACGCTCGTTAACCCGAGATAAAGAGTAAAAAAATTCTAGAAATCATTGGAACACGGGATAAATAACTCACCTTAAAAATTACACAAACGTAGCGACATTCGGAATACTCGATTCGGGATTCGTCACCGTTCGATAGCAACCGCGCAACGTTATCTCCTTACAGGTAAGCATTACACTTCTCTCGCCTACAATTTTCATAGCGGTGTCGGTACTTTTCCCAGGGTAAGTTACTTAGAAAGGCGAAGGACGACGGCAAAAAAGCAACGAGCGCGGCCATCAACACCTTGCAACAAAGTGCGCGTGCCTTAATAATAGCTAGTATCGTCCTATTGTTTCGGAGCAGTTGTTCTAGCTTACCTCGCTGTAGTAAATACATATTGACCGAATACCAATAGATGACGGTATTCGTCGACTTTCAACGTAATTTTGACGACTAATTATTTTTTATATTTTATATAGTAGTAATAAGTTCTGTGTATTATAATTTACGTCTTCATTTGACTTTTTTTTTTTGTTAAGTTTCTTTAATATACCATTAACGATTCATTGGAATGTATTAAAATAACTTGTGCATCAATTTATACTTGTATTAATAATTGATCGCTTCTTTACCGTTATCATTGATTATTATTGAAATAAAATAATAAACAATACATTTTTTAAACGGAAAAATTTACATTGGATAATCTATTCTATTTCCACATAAAAGGATGTGAATAATTAAAAAAACTTAAGAAATAATAAAATTTCTCAAAATTTTATAAACTAACGTTGTTTATAGATATTTAAATAATTATGCATAGTTATATGTATAGTAGCAAGTTTATTGAGAATGTTCCGCTTAGTATATCCAAACGCAACTATACAAATGTACGAGAGTATACTATTGCACTTATTTAAAAAAATTAAGATATTAAATAACTGTTTTTCATGGAGTATGATATATCGTACGAATGCCATTATATTCTTACAATTTTGTCTTATATAAATAACACTGGGTATTTAAGATTTTTCAATAAATTTTAAAGTGCGCGTGTGTGTAAATATCAGAGTTATTACTGCAGGTCAGTAATCTCGTTTCATAATTTAACTTCATAATTTAGTGGTTTAATTTTTACATCCCAACCACTGACGTTTCATACGAACTGAACTGCGTTGATAAAAATGAAAGGTTTTGTAAGCGAACTTCTCTAAATTGAATATGTAATCGTTTTTTCAGAAAAACTAATTAAGTTGCTAAATTTTTCTGTTGTACTTTTTTGTATATTTTATTAGAAAATTTGACTTTAATAAGCTCGAAAATTCATTCCCTTTTGTGACTTAAGCATCATCGAAAAGTTTTGGGTATTCGTCTTAAATCTTATGCATTCTTCTCTCTTATTAACTTAAAAATATCGTATTTCCAAATACTATATTTTTTTCTATTAAAATTATATCTATTTAAATTAATTCAAATTTTTTTTCTTATCAACTACTTATTTTTAATTAAATTCCATAAAACACTTCAATTATGTACCTGCACCTATAATGTATTATTTTTTATGGACAGTAATAAAACAGCTGGAATCAATTAATTTGAATATGTGTTCTCTTTAATGCTGAATATCATCAAGGTCTCTAAGGTAAGAGCCTCGTATTTTCCAGTGCAAAGTAACGTTGATATCAATTTTTATAAATATTACACGAGTACTTTGTTCGAGCGTTCTTTCACAAAGTACACGCTTCAAGAGGCTTTAAGCAAGTTTTGCAAACCACAAAGCGCCCGGCAACAGCCGAAAACTTCTCGCCCAGTTCTCGACTCGACGGTGAGTCTTACGTTTCCTCTCCCTCGTGCCGGTAAATGTAAATAATTTGAATTTCATCGGCGAGCGACGTTATTATTTATTGCTACCGAGGTTTACCTTGCGGACACGTTTCGCAACGCGACGCTTTTCTTTTTCATCTTCATCTCCTACGGTAGGAATGTATTTTTTGCAACACCATATCGACTCGTTATTATTTTCATAAGTTCTTTTGTGTAGTTCGGTGTAAATGTTCCCCCTTCCTCCGAGTTTCTCGCTCGTTCGTATTATTTCTCTTTGTGTCCTCTTACCGATCTCTTTGTGGTGGACTGCCACGCTGTTGTCAGGGCTTAGACTCGTTTTAGTCGTTTTATAGAATAAAATTTATATTTAGTCGCGGATTTATTAAGAGTTGTCGTCTTCTGGTTTTCTTTTTTATACCGAAATAGATCCTACCCGAAGATCCGGTCTTGTCCTGCGAGGGAAGCCAATTGTAATAACGTGCGATAAATCTCGTCCGGTGAGATTTTCCCGCTTCTCCATATTTGTATTTTGGTGATCACGTATGTAAGTGTCGAGTGATTCGTTACGTTTGAATTGCTGTTTATACTTGTTTGACTTAACAGCTTTAAATATATCTTAAACATCAACTGGAAATTGATATGTAAAATATATTAATTTTGTTTCATTATGAATATTTGTATATAGTTGTTTTAATAAATTTAATTTACTTTTCAGCTTTATAAAATTTTTTTTTTTAATGGACATCGTTACAGATTAAACGATACATTCCCATTAATTATAAATGAAATCTAACTTTGTTTGTGTTTTTGAATTTTTTGGACTCATGGATGAGTTATAAACTGCTGCGCAAACGTTATATATAATTTTTACGGTATAGAACTCGTGTATTGTTCTTTATCACGAATATTCCTGTGTTTCATCCGAAGGCAACAGAAAATGAAAAATTTTAAAGATTATTGTACAGATTATAATCTTCTAGTTAATCGTAGTGTTTCACTATCTATTTACTAAGTAATATATTGTGATAATATATAAAATCCTAAAAGTGTTAAACGATGCTTGGGACAAAATTTACTATGTGAAAGACTATATAAATAATTCTGAAACCAAGAATATGGATAAATTACGATTCCTGAAAGGACTAAATATATTTTAGAAATAAGAAATCGAATAAAAAGGATTATAAAAATGATATTGAATTAAAGATTCAAGATTTTTTAAAATATTTATTTTATAAAGCAGAAACATTTAACATATATAAATATTTTTTTACTTATTTTATTATTAAATAACAATGGGTAAATATTTTAAAAATAATATTATAAACGCTTTTTTAATTTGTTATTAAACAACTATTTACTAGATTTTGATATATCTTAGTGAATTAAAAAATATTGGTCGTGCCACACAGAATTTGATCAGGTTGGCGATTGCGTATACATATATTATATACGATATATTTGTACTTCAAAACTTGTAAGCAATTGTACGTTTTGAAATACGTAATAATCAATAATATATAAAAATAATTTATAAGATAGTATATATATATATATTTCTCAAAAAGTACTAGCGTATTGATATCAATGATAGATTTACGTGTTCAATGTATACGTTAGAGATAACGAAATACAAATCCACTTTATTGTACAATCACTTTTAAGAATTTTCCATTCAATAATAATACGTAGTTTTTACTACAGCGATTCAATTACCTATATGAAATTATTATTTGAATATATTATATTATATCTTTAACATATATATAGATATTTTTTCATACGAATGCGTACCAATAAAATGTATTTAATTTTTATTGCATAATTATAAAATTAAAATTATAATGAATGTATAAAGATATTCAATTTTATAAGAATAATAATTATTAATAATATAAAATAATATTGTGTAAGAACCAGTTATCTGCGTTCTGTACTTTTAAATATAAATTTCATTATAAATATAATTTTCTTAAACATTTACAAGTATAAAAGTTTAAAAAAAATAGTTATTTATGCAATATTTTTAATTTAAATTTTTTAATATATGCTCAGATTTATGCAAGCAAAACATATAAAAAGTTCGTATGCTGATATACCGATTGTATCATTATGCTCACATAATAAAACAATGTTAATGGTAATAACAACACTGTCGGTAATATTTCCACACGTGCCAGTATTTAGCAAGCATAGTTCTGACACGATATTATCAAAGTGAATTTTAATATCAATAAGGAAGATATTACCACTCTGCGAACTGATGTTTGAGATATTTTTTAAAATTGCATATTCCAGTTCAGCCTGAAGAAACTGAATCGAAGGTATTCTGATGGAATCATAATTTATACTATGCATTTTATCCAATATATCATTTATGTAACAACGTAACCACATATTGCATCGTCATTTTAAAAATTTGTCACTTTTGTACATATAATATAAAATACAGTTATCCGATATTTTTACACAATTTATATTTTATCTATATTTTGTTCTTTTAAAATGTAAACTTTTAACTATTTAAGTAGCTCTACTACTTATTTAACTTATCGGTCATTTTTAACATTATTTTGTAAAATTAGAATATAAAATCGTATTGATTTAAAATTTCATTTAATACTTTATCTAAAATATTTCGGCTTGTAACTTTTTGGAAGGATTTTCAATTATTTTTTTGCTTTGAATCAAACAAAGCTCTATTTTTTTGACATCTTGCACATCCTTATTCTTAATACCTAAATCATAAAAATTTTTAAATCGTAAAACTTAAACGATAATCGAAAAAAAAATAATATATTTTAAAATATTTTTATTGTTTTACCTAGGGAATACTCATAAGTCTTAAGTAGAACATCGTGAAGGGAATTTATTGTATTTTCAAGAGCTGATTTAATATTCTTTTGTGTATAACTATGAGCTAAGAATAAAGCAGCAAATAAGTCTCCAGAACCTGTATATATTGCTGGTATTCGTGGTATTTCAATTTTTATCATGTTATCTATATCAATACAATGTATCAATCATTTCAAATTGTACAATATTTTATAATGTGTACATGAGATATAATTTATCTCTGTATATTGAGATAATTTAGTACCTGCAATCGAACTAACGATAGACATCAATTTTTCATCAATATTAGTGGATGATACTGCGACTGTTTGTATACCTAATTTATGTAATTCTTGAATATTATCTTTTAATTCCATCAACGTATTAATTTTCTTTCCAAGTAGAAGTCTTAAAGTAACGATTCATTTTTCAAATAAATTTTATTTTAAATATAAAGTTGAATATCAATCTTGTAATACTTACTCTAATTCAAAATGATTCGGAGTTACAATATCTGCAAGAGGAATAATCTCTTTCCGATAAATATCTCTCAATTCTTCAGGAACATACATTTTTCCATTATCTCCCATAACTGGATCGCAAACTATTTAAAACAAAAATGATTATTCACTTTTGTTTCATAAATAATAACTTTGATATTCAAGAATTGTAAGCAATTACTTACCATATAACAATTTTGGATTCTTCTGTTTCAAATTTTTAACTACTCGAACTATTTGTTTCAGGAACGAAGCAGAACCAACGTATCCAGTAAGCAAGTGAGTATAGTTGTCCAAGTTATTTTGCGTTAACCCATCCATTAACTGATCTATAAAAAAGATTAATAATTATAAATATTTTTTTATATAATTTTGAAATAACAATTTTATACTAATATTACACTTACTTAAATCTTCATCATTCAGTACTTGACCCTTTATAACTTTGTATCCTGTATGATTAGATAATTGGACTGAATTAATTGTATCAACTTCGAATCCTAAGAGCTGTCAAGGTCATAGATGAATTAGTCACAACATAGGAACTGCATTTTCTTTTAAGTATTTATTTATATTATAATACACAAATTGCAATGTACCAAATATTTCACATAATTTGCTTTTAATTTAATAGTCAAAAGTTCAACATCAATAAACGACCGGAAGAATCAACAATATTATCATTACAGATTTTATTTTATAATTAAAGTCGAAGAAAATTTTCTGCATTGTTGTTAGAATTTTCAATTAAAAGAGATATTATTCATTTTGATTTATGTACTTAATATAATTTCGTAAATATAATCAGCAAGTATTGCAATTCTCAATAATGGAAACTTGAGAACTCTGACAAACGAATATTAATGATCATTAATAAGGAAATATAAAATCGATAAATACCTGTAGTGGAAAAGTCGCACTTTTATTGCCGACGTATCCCGAGACAACGTGACTTTGAATAGAAAGAATTCGGGGCGTGTTGAATTCCGTCATGATGAAGCCTTTAAAAAAAATATACCTTCTTGCGAGTGACACAGTTTATCGCGTGATTTTGGTCCATAATCACAGACGCGACTCGGTCCCGCACTCAGCCATCTATCTTTATCTCGACAAACAATCAAATAACTTGATGTATGAGTGCGATTCACGAGTCGTATAAATTCTTAGTTATATTCGGCTTATCAAAGGGCTGCTCACGTAATTGTCTGGAAGACTCAACTTTACAGTAGTAGCTATTATTAGATGGAAGTCCAAGGAGTAAACAACACAACGCGATGACGATAGCGCACGAATGTCATACCATAGTTTATAACGCGCATGACGCTTAATTCTATCTAAAAAACCATCGCTTCGAGAAAACTTTCAAGTTGAATTCATATGTAAAAGGAGAAAAAGATAACGTAAGATATTATCATTGTATCCGTAAGTACGTACGTGTGTACACATTTTCACGAGGTTATGTCGGCACTGTTGTGTACTCCGTAAGTCTGATGTAATGAAATGAACCAAAGAATTGGAACACATTTGGCAACAGCAGAATTTATCGAGTGGCAAAAACCGAAACTATGAATCATGAATAATACACTTATTGGGTTATCGGTCAATGTACCAAGGCAAACAAATTTATGGTTAATGTGTTCTAAATTAATTGATTTAAACGGTTAAAGAAATAAAATTAGAATTTAATTATCACTTTGATCAAAATAAAAAATTATACGAAAATATCAAAATATCCATAATACTTTTTTGATAGATACGCCTGTATTTTAAATAGTATACGATTTTAACAAAATGATTTTTCGAATTTTTAGTTATTTGTTATTTTATACAACTTCATAATAATTGACATAGGATTTTAATGTTTAAATAATGTAAATAAATAATTATTAATTATAGTGTTCTATAAAATAATACCTTTAACGTGTAAATCTTTTCTGTGTATCTACGCTTGCTTTTCGTATGAACTTTGTAGCCGACGCTTTCCTACTGTATATTTCAAAGATATGTTAATTTCCATGACTTTACGCGTTTCATATTGATCCTTGAAAACGTGATTATTTTTTTCAACGTTTTTTATCCACTTGTAAAAGAATTTTTAAAATACTTTGCAAAACGATTCGAACGGCAGAGCATAAAATCTGTTATAATTTTAATCAAAAGAAAAAATAATATTGTAAATAAAAATTGTAATAGTATATAAAGAAGTGAATGTTTATTGTATATACAATATAGTCTACTACTGTTAAAATGACCTGGTTTATCTCGTGCATAGTTTTGTTGTCGTATGCACAATGTAGATCGAAGGTAATTGTTTTACTCGCACTGAATATAAATATATGTAAACTAGGCGGGAAACCTTATAATTTTTACATTGAATACGGTAAATCGCCGAGTGAAATAATCCGATTAAATTGCGCTATGCGTAAAGTTATATCCCGAACTTTGGTGTCTAGGTCGATAAATTTAATTCTCCTCCGATTCACGACGATTATTTTTTAAGACTCGCGCGTAATTAATTCTCTCGAGAAAGATTTGGATGGAGTTGTAAATTATGAAATTTTGAGAAACTTTGCACGCAACGCTAATAGTTCCCATAAAATCGAACGAAGGTCAACATTCTCGACTATATTAAAATTTTTAAGTAGTCCGTTGTAAGTTTGTCTATCGAATATAGAATTCTTGTATTTGCTGCTGAAAAAAAATTTCACCTGCAACTTAAAAAAAAGCGCAACACGTTCTGTCCCTTAGCCTTAATGGCTTTCAGGAATCATATATTTCATCTGATCCAAAAAATTCCTTTGTACACGACTATTTTTTTGTAACTTATCAGCCTAGAATATCGACTAAATATGTACACTTTGAATGAGTAACGCCCAAATTAAAAACTAGAGCATAAGTACTAATTTTATTGATTAATATGTACATTATATAATTAGTATATTTGGTTGTAACATAATTTAATAACCATGTTATTATAATGCTTTTTTTATGCATGCAACTTTTACGCTTAAAATTTAAAATAAATAATCGAGAATGATAAAAGCAAAAAATTAACATTTTTGACAGTATACGTAATGCATATTTGATAAAGTTCTTTCTAGAACATCCATTCAAAAATCAACTTTTAACACTCACTTTTAATTCTACGATAATTAATATTATAAAAAGTACTAGAAAAAATATGTAATATTGGAAAAGATTATAGTTTTTACTAAATAATAATTGTATAAAAGTATCGTTTAAAAATATTTTTTGTATTTTCATATGTAATCTACTATTTAATATTTTATGTAAAACACGTGTTTATATATACACTAAAATTATAGACTCTTGATCATAAATATTTCTATTAACATTTAAAAAGTTTTTAAAAAAAAATTCATTGATAAAGAAGTGGCTTAACAGTTAAAGTTACTTTAAAATAATGTGAAGTGATTAACATTATTGTTATAGCTTTGTGCAGCATTTGGTCACAATGACTCAATCGGATGATACAAGTTGAACTAATTTTATAATAAACGTCACAAAACATTAATTTGCTTATTAATTTAGATAAAGCATTTATAGAATACTTATTTATTAAATTATTAAATTATAAATTGTAACTTTAAATTATGAATATCATAAATAATATAACCAAAATGTAACCGTTATTTTTTATTTTTAAATATATATTTTAAATAAAATGTTTAACTTATAATATAATTAATTCTACTTCATAAAATTGAGTATTATACTATTATCAAACAAAATATATTCAATTTACTGTTAATTAAAAATGTTTTTTAAAAAATAAAAATGTTTATCATTAAAAGTATTTTTTAAGCTTAAAAAATTTATCTTTTTATCAGTACTAATATCTTTCATTACAAATGATAATTAAATAAACACAGATTTTATATTTCGTATTATATTATTTATTGTAATTACATATTTGTAAATAAAAACACACAAATCAAAAGATGAAACAAAGTATAAAATATTAGATTATTCTTCAATAATTAAACAAACATAGTCATTAGTAAAACTAGAAAAAGTACAATGTATTATTTGATAAAAGTAGTGTTTTTTGAACTGATAATTTCGTAATGAATAAGATGTCGCAGTCATTCGTACACCCCCCCCCCCTATAATCGTAGAGCTCATCAGTTTGCAAATGTAGAATTTTTCGGAAATATAAATCCAAGCAGAAAAGAATAAAGTTAATGTCCTAAATTCCTCATCGTAGAAATTCCTTTTGAAACCTGTTTAATGCCAATTCAATGTCCCGAATCGTAAATCCACTAGCAAAGACGATAGTAACTGTAATTGTTTCCATATAACAGAAAACATTTTCAAATATACATTAATTCCCTATAAATTAAAATATTAATGTATTTTATTTCGCAATGAAAGGTTTTTTATGTCACAAAGTATTATTATTTATTGGAAAGTATTTTATAGATTATATCAAGCGTTTATTAAATATTTATTAACTTTATTTCTTTGCTGCATCGAAGGTACAAAAAATCTATCGTTATTAATTTGATATTATTTGAATCAACGATAAGTTGATAAATAGTTGAAAATAGTATAAGTTGTTTGTATACAAAAGCTTAATATGCTTAGTAGATTAATAGAATAATTAAACAATCGGAATAAACAAAGATTATAGAAATGGCGAGTAAAAATTTTCAAGATTAGGTGGGACGCAGTAACTAAACGTATTACTTCGTTAACGTTTTATATGATAATAAATACGTACTTTTTTAATGGCTAAAAATTTTGTTTCATATTGTTCATGAAAATAGTTAGTCACCGGGTCATGTGTTAAACAGTTTTGCTCAAGGCAAAGGATCGTTGCTTAAATTTGGCATTTAAATTTCAGTTCGTCATAAAACCGCTTGGGTTTATACATACATCATAGAAAATTAATTTCAAATATTATTGTGATAAGGTGTGAGAAAAAAGGTAATGTTATAAGTATAACAACGTAAGATTAAAAGTGCGTTATGAATCCTATGTTAATCGACAAGTACATTTAGAACAACTTATTGAATATCGATACTAAATTCGTCATTTATAAGATTCGCGATAATAAAACATAAAACGAAGCTTAGGAACATCGAATAAATTCAATTGAACGAAAACGCATCCCGTTAAAATTTTGTAATCAAATACGATGATTTTGTGTAACGAAAGTATCGTTGATCGGAAATAGTTCTCAAACTAAACGCGCTTTATTTGGTGGCGCTCGAATCGATTTACCGGCGCGGTGTTTCAGGATTTAGTCTTTCGAGCTAGAGCCGCGTTTTTGCGGAAAAATGGCGGATGAGAACGAGGATCAATGGTTGTACGGCGATTCCGGAGACGGGAAAGACAGTTTTCCAGAGAATTCGGATAGTCAGCCAGCTGAGAACGACACATCCTACAACAATCAGGATGAATCGTATCAACACAATGACGATACCCAAGGAGAAATGGAAAACGAACCCTCCGAAATGGAAGAGGTAGCATAACCTGTGAAATTATGTTTATATTGTTTTATTTTCATGTTTTTGACTGTACAATATTGATGATTCGTTCGTGATTAAGACCCGGGATTTTAAAAGTTGTTTACTTTGGAAATATCTCACAGTGTTTTAAATATGCTTCATTTGGTTTGTTTTAGATGATGCACGATGGTAGAGATGCAGTATCCAGAGAAAATTTTGATGGGGAAAACGAACATCAAGAGCCTAACCAGGATGAGGATTCTATGTCTAACGAAGCAAAGGAAAATGGTACAGTCGACGGTCAAAACCAGGATGATGGAGATGGAGCTTCGGACTCAGATTCTGATGACAACGTACACGTAGTTATCGGTGATATAAAGTCGACTCCGGCGCAATACAGTAGTCTGAATATTAAGAGAGGTGGTCTACTAACCTCCTCCAGTGCTGGCCCCGATAAGTTAAAACAACAGCCTGGAAAGTTTAGTATAGATGAATTTGAAACGATCGGAGTCATAAATGGTATACCTGCCCACGAATATAATTTAGACCAATTAGAGGATAAACCGTGGAGGCAACCTGGAGCTGATATTACCGACTACTTTAACTACGGATTTAACGAAGAAACCTGGAGAGCTTACTGCGAACGGCAAAAACGAATGAGAAGTGAATCTGGTGTAGGATTAATATTAAATGCTGGCACTGGTGCACCTGGAAATGTGGCGAATCCAGGATCGAGAGTACCACAAGTGACGATTACCAATTATAATAGCAAATATTCAGGTATTGTTGGACCAAAAAGAGCAGGACCTCCGCCAGGTCGTAAAATGGCAGGAACTATAGACGTTATCGGTAGTACAGGTTTAGCTTCTAGAAGAAACTTGGACAAATCGCCGCCAAAGGAAAATGTAATCCAAGTGATGACTGCAGACAGGCGGGAATATTCTCGAAAACCACCGGGTGGCTTTCCGGACATGAGTGTTCCGCCTCCAGGTCCTACAATACCACCTTCGTTCGATATGCCGCCTCCTGGTTATCAAGAACCAGTAGTACCATATTTCATGCCAGAGCCTGATCCGTATTATCACAGTTATGAACCTACGCAAGACAGGCAGTGGGGTAACGATCCTGTAAGAAAATTTTTTCTTATCTTTATTTATCATACGTTTATAACTTCGTTGTACTTGAAAATAAATTTAGGAAATAATGATACGAACAAAATGTTTTATCGGCGACGCACGTTTATTAACACGGAGATCCATTCAAGAATTTCTTTCAAAATCTAATTTTATGTTACGATGCAAAAAATGTTCTTTGGATCCATAACGATAACCTTGTCTCCACTAAATATGGAGGATGCGATATTCAAAAATTTTAAGTGTACGCTGGTGAAGTAAATTTTTGTTTTAAAGTATTTAAGACTGTTAAACGAAAATATATTATCTACAAAAGATTTTCATACATATAAACGATATAACATTATTTTGGAAATTTTATCTTTTTAGATTTTTATGTTTATGATTTGACGGAGAGACCTTACGATTTAAAAGCATTCGATAAGAAAAATTGGCAGAAGGATCAAAATGAAGATCATCGTTATTCTGTAAAGAAAATGTTTTTTATTTTCAGACTTGGCAGCCCTCAAATATAACTATACCCTTAACAGGCGACGATGCTAAAGATCAAGGACCGAAGTCCATACCGATGATGGTACCACCGTCCATGCCGCCAATGGGACCGAGAGACGCGAGAGATCGCGAGCGAGGCGATAGAGAAAGAGGTCGGGAGCGCGACAGAGAATACGAAGAGGCGATGGTGCGCGAAAGGGATAGGGATAGGGAGAGAGACCGTGATCGTGATAGAGAAAAGGAATCCAGGAGAGAAGAAAGAGAAATCGAATCCTCAACGAGGGAAGATGACCGCGAACGTGATAGATCGCGGTTGCAATATAGACACAAAGACAGGTGAAACATATTTATTGTGTTTTGTAAAATTGGTGGTGAGAGCAAAGTTGAAAATGTATTGTTGAATTTTCAGCCGACATCGACATCTTTCGAGGTCGCGCTCTCGACGTCATAAATCGCGATCAAGAAGTCCGAGTCGTCGCAAAAAGAAATCCCGACGCTCAGAAAGGGAAAGATCCAAAGAGGAAAGCGAATAAGATATTAATTTACTATTTTTCATATGTTCATTGTCATTAATGCGGATAAAAATACGAGAAAGAAACATGTTTCTTCGCGATGGAATTTTAAATTTATTTAATTAATAAATGTTGAACGCTATTAATTTACACCGATAATACACATGAATGCATCCTAGTTTCATATGTTTATACAATTCTTTTTAATTATTAGTCGATTAATAAATTTGATTTGCGTGAACATTGTTCAAGCAATTACCACATCGTGTAAATATAAAGAAATTGTAAAATGTACACTTTAAATAAGGTCCAATAAAATCAGTTGGGCACGAATAATTCCTCTCTCTCTTTCTCTTTCATTTATTTTTCTTTTTAATTCGTTTTATACAAAGTCTCGATATCGGGAGTGGAGCGAAGGAGTATTTGGTTTTTAGTAAAAAAAAGAAACAATTTTAATGCCATTCAATGTATGGTTTTATATCATAATGTTATTACAGAAATGGTATTTTATAATAATGAAAAGTAACAGTAATTTATTGGTAAATCACTCCTTCGTGATATAATCAATCGATGATGGACTTTGCCAGTGCATAAACTCGTACCAAGGCCTCAAAGATCCTGGCGTACGTGCACTTTTTATCTCGTTTTACTTCTGCTATCCCATTTTTATTTTTGCCTCTCACAATTTCTTGCGTTTATTTTTCCTCTTTTTTTTCTTTTTTTTAGTAATCGTCATCATCCATACATAATGGAAAAAAATGTTACATTTGTACAACCATCATATACATGTTACATTTAGATTATCGTTAAATCATTACCAAATATTTTGGAGTGTCGGTGTGCAAGTGTGTGTTCAGAATTCGTGTAAGTGTTGCGATGTGAATAATTGCGTATATGTATACATATGAAGTAAGAAATGCTGTTTTCAAACTAAAAAAAGAAAACTAACTATGAACTAGCACGACTATCTGCGTGAAATCTGCTTTTTCCCGAGGCGTTTTTTCTACGACGCGACGAATCGAAATTTAATACGTCCCGATGCATCGATAATGCCTACACATTGCAATTTGCTTTAGAAAAAGAATAGCAAAAAAACAAAACACAAAAAACCCAAAGGTACGGAGTGCAAAGGTGATATTATCGTAATGTCCGAACGGAAAGCTCTTGGAACGAGTCTGCCGAGGAGCACTCGTAAGATAGTCCCTAAAAAAAGTTGTTTGAAGAAGTTGACCAGTAGAAATTTATGCGTTAAATATCGAAGTGGAATTACCGCCTGGATACATTTTCGACGTAAATCGCCCTCTCTATATAATGCAAGGGCGTCTTGTAAATTTCGACGGCTCGGTTAGGAAAAAGATGTGATTGAAAAGTAAAGCGATAATCGCACGAATGGGAGAAGCAAATTGTACATACGTTCGTGTAATTATTAATTTTACGTCGACAACGATCGATCTCCGGTAAAGTTGATCTACGCCGTTACGTCGTTAATTTACGGTGACGCGAACAAATCTTACTTTTTAATAACTATACCGAAATATGTAGAACTTGATTAATCGATTATTCATAAATGTTTATTAAGATAGCTAGCCGAGCGATAGCTTTTACACGCGGCTCGAGCCAAATGGAGCCTTTCCTAATATTTAAAAACGACCCTACGAGATTAAACGTGTAAGACATTTCATTCGTGTTTGCTTTCTTTCTTTCATTTTTTTCTCTCTTGCTCTCAACGGTACTTCGACGGCAAGATTTTTACTCACTTTTGCTCGGTTTTTCTTTTCGAGGCACACCCGTGTACGTCTATAAGCTTGGATATTCATTTTCTTCTCGAGATACGCGCAGGAATAACGTAGAAAGTAAGTAGGGTATATATGATCAATGGAAAATAAAAGTTTGAATCGAGAGCACATTTTTGAAGAATCAATTATTGAAACTACAATCCTTCGACGGGAAAGAAAAGTGGTGACGGTTAGGATAGATAAATATATTAATAGATAGTTTTATTATAGAGAAAGAGAGAATTATTAAAAATTTAACGGATTTACTCGTTGGTCGTTACAACGCTTTTCAAGTTTTTCATCGATTCGACTAAATTAGTAAAGTAGCGCTAAAGTTCGAAGATTGTTCACTCGAAGAGTAAATGCGATAGAATCGATAAAAATATATACGGTAATGAATGTCTTAAAGATCTATTAATAGGAATATAAATATTGAAAGATCGAGTGAAAAGTGTAATGGATCACGAGTATTTTTTTTTCATTTTTTTTGGAAAAGTTCCTTTTTTCGCATCAAGACGATCAAAGCTTCTAAATAGATGATAGCAACATGAAAATAAGTTATATCACGATAAAAAAAAAAACTTTACACGAATATACAGTTTGTTCGGCATCGGAATAATAATTTCTACAATCGAGCGATACAAAGTAAGTTTATCGATTACTCGTTGTTGCTTCTGTTTTGCTTTTCGGAAAGTAACTAAATAATCAAGTAGCTGACTCTGTTATGGAAAATCAGTCGTTTTTAAAATCTAAAATATGAAATGGTGTGTCTCTGGGCTTGAAAAAAGTGTATCTTGTTAACTAGTGACTTTCGCCACTTTGTGTGAAAACCGTTCTCGGGAATACTTTTTTCGCAGTATAAGTTTCTCAATCTTATTGTTTTGCTTTTGTTTCGTTTTTACTTTTTTATATCAGTGCTACACTCATGAAGTTATGATGACAATATGTTAATGGCTCAGTACTGACCGTAGTAAAAAACATCGTCGAAAATGATCCTTTTTTGTGACTATTTCATCGTTTCTACATTCTATACACTAATATACAAATTACGTAATTTATATTTTCATCGCTCGTCCATCCCACTTATCTATATTTTACCTGTTTATAGTATGGAATACAATATTTTTGCAACCTTTTTCCGTTTAAAACATTCTTTCGTTTGGCGCCGGCTCGCACGATTTAGCCGATAATTTTCTCGAAGTGCAAGATTTCACCAAGAAAAAAGGTTAATTATTTATTTTATTGTTTGTATGTTATTTGTTTGTTTGTTCCACTCAAATTTCTGTAAACTTGTAAACCAATAAACAACTTTTCTTATTAAACGCGTGGCAAATGTAAAGTGTTCCGTTTTCGCGTGGCAAAATTGACGTAGAATAAAGAGTAAAACAGGATAAATAAACTAATCGAAGCAACGAGTCGTTGCTTAAACACGATCGAGAAGAGGCGGATAATAAAATAATGACTGAGGGCTTGTTTCATGCAAAACTCCAAGAAGGTATAATATTTTTGTAGCTTTATTATTTCTTTTCGGAACTTTTTCGTGAGATACAGTGAAAAAAAGCAACTCACGCTCGCGCTACGTGGCGGAGTCTTCTATAGTTTTATGCATATATACACACGTTTATTAAGAACGATCTTACGAGCAAAGGTTATTATTATGTTTATTTATTTATTTTTTTTATGTTTTTTTTTTGTATATTTTTCTTGCGGAAAAGTGAAATCTTGAAACTCTTTCCTCATTATCAATTTTCAGCCGGATGTTCTTCGTCCTTGTTCGAGAAACAAATCGTTTGTTCGTGTGAGTCGGTGGCAAGCAGCGAAATGCGAGCCGGCGTTTCGACACACGCGTAATTAACATTTCGCGCGTCGTCTCGGTATCGCGGACTCGCCGCTCGATCTCGAATACATGTAAAAGCGCGAGCGAGCTACGACAACGAGATGACGTACATTTTCTTTTTTCTCACTCTCTCGCTCTTTCTCTCTCTCGATCTTTTTCTCGATCGCACGCACCGACGGATCTCGGGATCGACGAAAGCTACTCTGTATCTCTCTCCCCCATTTTTTTCGTTTTTTATATTTTGTATCTTTATTATAACCGTTTACAAAAGTTTTGCGTCGGTGCTTTGGAAACGTTTTTTTCAGTGCATCGATCGCTGACAAATGTTTAGCGAGAAGAGATTGTTCGCACATTGGTGAAAAATTTGAAAAATTCGGAATAAAGCGCACGGATTGCAGTTTTCGTCGAATCGCGATCTCGCCTTTGCGTATCGATGTACATGCGGTCGCACGTTTGATCGGCCTTGGAAATCGGTATTAAGATAAAAACAATTTCAGAGTCTTGTATTCGTGTACGTGTGAATGGCTGTGTGTGCTTCCTGTTGTGTTGTATTGTGTTGTGTTGTTTTGTGTTTGTGTGTGTCTGTCGGCGCGCGTGGAAGTGAATTCACGTGAGTATTAATGCTCGAGGAAGCGTGAATTAAAAGAGGAGAACAGCGCGCAACTGTACATCAGTCTTTAATATCAGGGCGCACCGTTCCCGAATAGATGTTGGTGAATTTAGTTCGGATTTATATATATTTGTGTTTGCGTGTGTGTTTGCGTTTGTCGTGTTCGTGCAAGAGCGTGGATTCGACGTTTACTCGAGCAAAGTTTCTATCTACGTTTTACTTTCTTTCATGTTCGTTGATTTACGGATCGGTAAGGAACGGATCCTCGTTTTTTTGTTTCAACTTTGGTTGTATGGTCCTTTTTCGTTTTATTTGCACCGGCGACAGATATATGTGCTTCTCGTGACTATTTTACTTTGCGAGTACACGTGGAATTCGTGTAACGTGCGTGCGAGTGTAAATTTGGTTTTGTTTCGTATCGTGGGTGAGTGCACGAGTAGGTATGCGAGCGCGCGCGTGTACGTGTGACATCCTGTATTTTCATTAATTACTTATTACGTTCTACAAGTGGGAGGTCGCAGATCTTTCAAATATATAATACAATCAGCGTGTAGTAATAAAATCATATACAATTGTTACAATATTTAAATATTACTTATTACATACATATCGTCATACCGATTAGGTGTAAGATTTAGGTATACATATACAGGTATATATATATATTTATATATATTTATATATATATATATAATCAATATTTATAGGGTTACTTATTCATTTCTTTCATTATGTTGTAAGAGCCTTTTTCTCATTTTAAACTCCTTAAGACTCGCAAGATCGATGTGCCTAATGCAGGTTTAGAGATATTAAAAACGCTATCGCTACTCTTTTGGTATGAAAACAGAATTTTTTGTAAGTGGATTGAATTCTACGCGTTTGTCTCGATCGGCGATACGCCAATATTAATTGTACGGAAAAATTACAATAGTTAAGAAAAAAGGAGAAATTTTAAAACTCCAACAAAGTTACGAATTTCGCACCGTTTATCAATCAAAGGAGCAGCGTCCTAATAAATTGTTTAGTTTTAACGCCAACAACGATAACACGTTTTGTGCAAATCAACGTTACTTTATCAAGGACGCTAAATGCTTGACGACCTTCCTTTCGTACCGTTACAACATACTTTTGTTCTCAATCAACATATTATGTTTGAAATTAAAATGACTAACGATAAAATAATTAATCCACAATATGGCCGTTGTGCAAGCTCAACGTTTAGCCAATTAAAAAACGATAATATTAATAAACGTAAAACAAGAATAAAAAACATTATTATTTTTATAATTATAAGAAATTGAAAAAAGCACGAAGTAACGAACGAATTTTCACGATGAAAATTTCGCGGCACATTCAAACTCGCAGTATTTCGAATTATAAAAATTTCCCGAAGCGCAATCAGGCCAGTAAAACAATGGAAAACTAAAAATAATATATTCGTTTAGAAATATCGAAAGACGATGGATCTAAAACTGTTTTTCAAACTTCTCTTTTCTTTATTTTTATACACAGCTCCGTGCTACGTCGTTCTTACGGCATTATACGCCGCTAATAATATAATCTCACGTGCTATATAAAAAATGTACACTATGTATAATTAAAAATGGACAAGAATTTTTCTTCTTCGTGAAACTTTCTTATTTTCTTTCTTTCTATCTTTCTTTCTTTTAAATAGGTGACGTAGACATAGGGTAGTTGTACTAAAATTTTAATATTTAGATCCTTTATAAAGAGAGAAAATTATTTCTGATTGTTATAATTGATTTCGTGTTAAAGAGAGTTCTGTATCATATTTATAAAGTTTTTTTCCCTTTTATATACTGGCTTGTTTACGTGTATATATATTTTATATATATGTATAATATAATATGCTTAGCGATTAGTATTAGCGATAATGAATAATAAAAAGGGAGGCATTGATCAAACAATATGTATAAGTAATTATAATATATAGCGATAAGAATAATAGCAATAATAATAATAATAATAATAATAATGATAATAATAATAATAATGATAATAATAATAATAATAATAATAATAATAATAATGAAATATTAATAATGATATTGATAGTAATAAATTTATAAATTCTAGTAGATAAGACATGAGAGAGATTTTGCATTCGATTAAATTTCGTACAGCTTTTTCTTCTCTGATTTAATTAACGCTCCTTTCGCTTTGTTTGTTTAAACTCGCTCGGTTTTGCTATGTTGCAAATCCATCAACGAGCATGAGATGATTTCTATTACAAATGATGCGTGGTTGCTCTGCTCTTTAATTTACAAATGACGCGCGATTTACACAGATGAAGGAACTTTTATCGTCATTCCTTAAACATTATTCGTAATATGTTCACAAAGCCGTTATTTATAGAAATAAATTGCCTTCCTCTATTAAATACCCTGACAACTGAAAATAATCAATTAATTCACTTTTAATTCATGTATTCTCTTTAGAGTTGGAATGTCTGTCTGTTCGGCAGTCGGTGCAACGTTAATTAGGTTCTTTTAACTTTCCCCTTTTAGGCGCATATGCCTTTGTTTTTTTTCCTTTTAATCGTAATGTTCAAAAAATGCAGCCTCCTTTGAGATTTTCCGTAAACTTAAATAAAGCTTTTTCTTTAAAATAAAAATAAGACTCGCCATCGGAAGATTATACGCGTAAGTACGTATTAGTCGCAAAACTTACTGCTTTTCGCGTCCGTTCATTTAACCACGCTATTTATTTATCGCCTTACAAATAAGTAATTCTCGTGCGAAGAAAGAGTAAGAGAGAAAAGGTACCTAGGAATTTGTCAATTTGTTTAATAAATCGTTATTTACAATATCTTACAAAGAAAGCTGCTACATTCCTCTTCTTCGTTCTTTTCTTTCCTCTTTTTTTTATCTCGTTTATTTTGTACAGAATCACAACGGACATTTTTTGCTCGAGTTGCTTGACACCGTATTAACTTTTGTTTATATAACACTTACATTAACAAAATATTATACATTGTACAAGGGGGTGCAACTCGGTATATTACTCTCAGTCTCTTCCGACGGCTCAACCTCCCCTTTTTGCCTTAAGAATTGCGTCGAATCGTTCAAACACGTTTGATGATTTAAAAAAGTGAAAAAATCTAACTCAAAATACCCGCGGATGGCTAAAAATGTGGATCGAGCGAGAGCGGATCGTGAAATGCCCGGAGAAGCTCAAAGAGGGGTGCACTTTTTGTGTTTTAATCTGTCAGTAGTCGTCGATTATAATACAACGAAAACGGCCTTGCAATTTGCGAGTGAATATGGTAGGACGAGAGGGGCGTTTTATGCACGGAAGGGGCTAATTTACACGCGCATTGTGCAGGCTTGATTTGCTGATTAAAAAAAAACTTTTTACCATTTGTACAATATACAATTGAGTTCAAACACGTTCGAACATGCCACGAACGGTGGCTGTGTATTATTCTGGAAGTTTGTAAAAATCGTGTTACCGAGTCTATTATTTGCATATTTTCCGAAAATTCATATTTTACAATTCTCAAGTGAGATGAGTACCGAATGGATAAATTATATGGATACGTTTAAGAATTAGGTTCGGGCAGCTGTATCGAAACGTAACTCATATTTTATAAATTTAAGTAATTAGTAATTATTATAATACACAATATTCACAAAGTCCGTTAAAAAAGAAGGTAGGGGATTTTTTATAATTTTTTTCGTGGAAAATAAAATAACCGTTGAATTTGCGGCTCCTCGCGATTGCTGTGAGGGGGTCACGTCGTTTCTATACACATTTTATTATTTATATCACAATTTACAAAATTCGAGGGCTTTTTTTTAATAGGATAAAATTAACTGAAAAATGGCAGGGACGTTGCGCATGTAAAAAAATGCTTTCTTGCGGTTCTCA
This sequence comes from Dolichoris vasculosae, assembly GCA_018907195.1. Taxonomy (NCBI): domain Eukaryota; kingdom Metazoa; phylum Arthropoda; class Insecta; order Hymenoptera; family Agaonidae; genus Dolichoris; species Dolichoris vasculosae. Next base: position 8,469,225 of record JACCHY010000001.1, read on the forward strand.
CTCGAGCACGTATAAAATCAAGGAGAACTTTTACTGAATATCGTTGTCCCGCCTACTTGTTGGGTTTTCTCATCATTTTCACCGAGGAGTTACCGTTTATTATTTTCAGGTCGACCTGTCTGGTAAGCACAGTCAAAGCGTACCAAGTCTACAAAGTACCACAATTTGCATTATATGCAGATATTGGGAAGTACGAACAAGTCTTGTCAACAAACAAAAAAATGCCTTCACTTCCAGATTTGTGTACATTACTTACGTAACATTTCCTTACTTGAAAACGAATGAAAATCGATTCGTACAAACTGTTTCAACGCAATGTGTCTTAGGGTAAATTTCCAGTCGGATTGGGGCTGTTCTCGACTTTGCTCCCATGTCAAACACTATACTTAAACTTTCAAGATACTAAATACCATTAACGTTTTATTATTGACAATGAAAACCAAATATAATATAATTATCATTAAAACAAAATCTTCGAAATTAACGATCGTAAAAAAAACGCCAAGCTTGCATTTTCAAATTCATGTCAATTATGAAATCAATTAAAACAAATCCATTATTCAACTGTTAATAGTATTCAGTACTTTTAATCTGTACCAAATTTGTTCTATTTGCGGAAACTGTACGCAAAAATTCTGCTACTCTCATGCAGAAGCAGGACATTTCACATACGAAACGTACATCATATGTCGATCATCATACAACGATAAATGCATGCAGCACTAAGATCTATTCTAGCTGTTAGTTATCTTTTAATCGAGGCAACGGATTTTAATGCGTGCCATCGCTATTTTCTTTTCGACTCTATTTACTTATTCATCGTCATGACCTATTTTCGAAAAATTAAAAAATTCATTTCATTTGATGTTTCCGATACATTAATATGCATTTTCTTTTGAATTTTTCACGGCGTATCGAATAAGTCGTCGATACTTGTATAATTTAAAACTTAAAACCTTGCAAAGATACACATGTACCGTAGATTTTAACATCTTATACAATAAACAACGAATATTTTGATCATGTACGTGTCGCCCAATTCAAAACTACATATCTGAAAAGCTACTTGTTTTTTTCCAATAACATCAAGGTTTTTTGCGCATAATGCCTACAAGCACCTTGATCCACGATTCTATTAATTGATACTACAGCCTCAAACCTAGCGTTGACACCTTAGACGCGTAATCTAAAATACCTCTCCCTAACGAAAAGTCAATGAAAAAAGCTCTGCCAAACATCGTTTGCAACTTATACCTTATATGCCTCCTTACCATTGTTTTCTTTTTCTTTTTCTTTTTTAAGTTCTCGCGCATAAAAATTCGTGAATCGAGGTGCCAGCAACAGGTTACTTTCTTTCGAATAGTCATCTTAATCATAGATCTTGACTCGCGGTTGAGGCGATCGACTCTCTACGGTCGCTTAATGCCTTTGCTTGCTGTTGTTGTTGCTTTTTTTTGTTTTTATAAAACCTGTGTCGACTGTTGGGACGAGGTTGTGACGGATCCCGCGGTCGAGGCTGGCGGTCCGATCGGGCCGAGATCGCTCGCCCCGGTGGATCCACCGGTGGGTGTTGCCCCCACTCCCATTGCGTTGGCAGTCTTCATGAAAAACTTCTCAAGCTTGACGATGATGTGCTTGCCATACGTGTACTTGCGAAGGCTGGTCAGATACGGTCGAATCTTGTGCATCAGTATTTTACGCTGCGCTGGCTCAGCAACGTCGATCATCTTTTGCACGACGTAATTGGCGTACTGGTCTTTCATCATAATATTTAACGCACTATCGACAGAAAGGAAGATTCGTTTTTTTAACAAGTAAATATTGCAATAATGGCCTCTCATTAGAAGACGCACTCGTCATTGTAAGTAAACGATCTTTAAGATGATTCAGTTATTATTATTATTGTTATTTTTTCGAGCGTTATCTGCATCTACACTTTTTTCAGTGAAAAGGTAATTTTATCCGATGTGAAAGCGTAAATGAAATTCGTTCCAAAAAAAAAATTAAAATAAACAAAACAAACAAAAAACAAACACTTACCTGTCGTTGAAACCGCAGACCTCTTCGATTAGTACAGCTCTTTCCTGTCTGGTGGCATGAGTCACGCATTTTTCAACAACGTTACTAGCGAATTTATGCTGAGAGAGAGTCAGGACTTTTCCTCGAACGCTGTTTATGAGCTGAGCCTTGTCCTCTGGCTTGCCGTGTTCTACGAGTAGAAGAATAAAAATTAACGATAAAAATAAATCAATACTCTTCCCGCATTCAAGACGTCAATGCGATCGATCCACACTAACCGAGCACGTGCTGGATGACGTAGTTGCCGTATTGATCTTGTATCAGCTGATCGGTCGCCGCGTGCAGCTCCTGCAGTATACCCTGGGTTTGTTCGGGGGTGCAGTGCTCCAGAATGCGTTGGATAACCCGGCATCCGTATGGATGGGTGCTGAGCGAGTGCACTTGCCCGGCGAAAGCTCCGATGACGAATTGTAAAGCCCGGGGCTCGACGCACTCGATGCATTTCTGGACTACGTGATTACCATTCTGGTCTTTCACGCACTTGAGCACGTGGCCGTCGAGTTCGCGTACGATCTCCTGCTGTTGCTCCGGACCGATCGACTCCAGGGCCTTCTGAATTACTCGGCAGCCGTACATTTGCAAAGCCAACGGTAAAACGTGTCCGCGTACCTGCGATTATAAATGCGATGAGCCTATGTTCTTGGATTTTGACAGTGGAACTTAAGATTTAGCTTTAGCGGTGCTGGTTTTCAGAATACATTGGTAATATATAAAATCACGGTATTTGTCATTTGACACGCATTTCTCATCATAACAAAAGTTGATTTTACAAGTTACAAGGAAGGAATTATTCAGCTTTTACTTGGATATTCGAGATAAGAATAAATTCTATCGTATGCTCACCTTCTGGGCAAGAGTGGATTTTTGTTCCGGTGTGCCAAACTCGAAGAATTTTTGGATGACATAGTTTCCAAAGACATCAGTCATGAGTGAATAAGCCGAGGCAAGAATCTCTTGAAATACAAGCTGTTTCTCGTTGGCCGAGGCTCGTTCTAGCTTTTGTTGAATGAAACGAGATCCGTGTTGATCCTGACTGAACTCCACTATGTGATTAGCCAAGTCGCGAAGTTGAAGGCTTGGAAATCTGCATCACACGAATTTCAATTAGCGTTCAAGGATTATAAATAAAAGTATGTTTACGTCGACCGAAGCTGCAAGCATCAAGAAACGAGGCTCGAAACGTTCGATGGACTCTTTAAACAAAACTCAATCGTCGAATAAAATAAGAACCTGTTATTTCTGAAGTCCTCGAGCAGACGAGATCTGCCACCGGTGCTCTTGTCGCCACCAACTCCGGCGGCGCCACCTCTGCCGGGTTTGCCCACCAGGTTGGGGAAGAGTGAACTGCTCGAGCCGAAGACGCCGTTGGTCGTGAGCGCTGGCACGGCACTGGTGCGAAATTTGGCCTCGGCTCCGGGCGCGGCAGAGACGCGGTTCGCGCCACCAACGAGTCCTCCGAGAGATCCGCCGATGGATGGCGGTGGCGTCAGCGATAGACCCAAGGGACTCGGTGACGCGGTCACTGTGCCTGCGTTCATACACGTCCCTTTTTTTTCAGTAGGCGCACTAATTTCTTTGTGTCGCGGTACGGCGCGATGCCGAGGAGAGACTGAGAGAAGATTGAGACAGAGAGATAGGAAAATAATGGGGGGAATGGTAGAAGGAGACAAAGAGCAGCAGCCACGAGATTTTCTGCGTTACGTTGAAAAGAAATTCATTTTGGATGGATCCCAAATAGAATTTTTTTGCTGCGTACTTTTTGCGCTGCTGCTCGTTCTGGATCGGTGGTACAAGAGCGTAATTGAGTTGCGATTGCTCGATGATACTCAAAGAGTAAGATTTTTTTGGTCTTTAATGATTATGGGATAATGACTAGGATTTTCACCGATAAGAATTGACATTTCGTTTGGAAATTCTTAGTGACAAAATCCGAGCTCGCAACTAGAGTGAGACCGTTTTGCTTTTGTTATAAATTTTTATGACTGACAGTGGTAAAAGACGCAATAAAATATTTATTTTTAATTAGCAGCTAAAATTAATGACTGTCAGTAAAAATTTTAATTTTTAGCAAAGAAAGTTTCGTTAGAACCTTTTCCATAAAATTAGGAGTTTAAAATAATATCGAGTTGAGACCGTCGAGCTTAACAACTTTAGTTTTTATTAATACTAGTAATATTTCAACAGCATTACCTTAATTACAATTAAAAATGATAAATAAATGGATTGAATAAAATTTTATGATTTACTCTATTAGATTTACATTCTATATTGAAAATAGAAGTCAAAATTTACTTCACTTTACTTTCTTCCTTCATCCAAGCAAATTTTATTGTATAATAAAATGAGCCTGTTATATCATATTTATATTTAAAAAACTAGCGATACGAGTAATAAAGATATAAATATTTACACGATAAATAAATTTATTATACTCATTTTTTGATTGATCACTTATTACACTTAGCATAAAGTGAATTAACATTTAAACTTGGTATAAAAACCACAAATAATATTCATGACTATTAAGTATTATTATGTGTACAATTATGTTATTTTATAAATTTATACAGGGTGGCAAATTACTTCGAAATTTTATATTTCAGATCAAAGACAGCAATTATTTAATAACAACCTCGATCGATAAACAATTTCATTGTAATCTTTACTCGATCAAATTAACGTATATATAAATTGGATTAATTAAATTTTGAAAATAGTGTCGAAGAAAATACATAAAATTATAAGAAATAATTAAAATTTTTCCAGAATATAATTCATAATAACTTTATCGTTTTAAGGTATAAAAATATCTTAAGTTTTATAAGTTTAGGATTTTTTTATTTTTTAAGAATTAGACACCCTGGCCTGAATGTATATGTATATATAATTATTTATATGAAAAATAAAAAATGAGTCATATTAAGAAAGTATTGGTTAATTATATTTACAGGAATAAAGCATGAATATTTTAAATTATAAAGAAGAAAATGTAATTTTAGTAATAGATATTGTAAAACATGGCATATTATATTATTATATCAACTATAAAGATAATTACTGAAACTTAACAACTACGTTAACTGAGAAGTATTATTATTTATCTTACAAGCAATATAAAATAATGTATCGTCACGGTTATATATAAATATCGTACATAATAGAAAAAGAGAATACTCGTGTACACGAGAATCAGTATATTTATAAGGACTTTATCAGTATTTTACAGTAACGTGCTTCAGTAATTCTTAGAGGAGTATGAAATTATTGAATCCATTTGTTTAACATCGCGAGTGTTATATCTGAATAGATAAAGAAAAAGGAAGATGCCCTCACCAAGAGCGCCGTAGCTCTGCGGCCATTTTCCTCGGTTGTATTCTAAGCTGGGACTAAATGCAGAAGTGTTTCTATCGAAGGAATCCCTCCTACCAGTGGACGATGCTCCAAGACCCAAACCTATTGCATGATGTTACAATAATGTTTTGTTTTATAGGCATTCGAGAGTTTTGCAATGTGTAACGATAATTAAATAAAATTTAACAAAAAACAATATGCACTAGGAGAGCAGATTGTTTTTTTCTCTTTCGTTTGTTCTTCTTATTTTTAGTATACACATTTAACATTTAAAACTAGATATGGCAGTGAAAAAGAATTATATAAATAAAATAAACAGATTACATATATACAGGAAGGCCCACTTTTTATATTTCTGTTTAATTTTAGTAACGTTAAAAGGTTGGTTAGGTAATAGAAAAAGTTTGCAAGGTAAACTGGGAGAAGGATATAACAAGATATACGTGTAGAAAAAGAAAAAGAGAGAAAAACAGAAGGTGAGACAGAGAGAGATCAAGAGGGATAAAGATCGAATAAGAGTGTACGTGTGAGAAGAAGATGGAAATAACGGAGAGCCACAGATAAAGATCAAGAAAAAATAAATTCTAAATTTTTTATGTGGGAACGTTCATTTATTAGAAAACTTTCAAATTTATAAAATATATCTTTCGATACCATTGTTTTCACGTTGATTCGAAGATAAAATAAAACTTTGTTCATAGATATATACGAAAATTTGGCCTTGTATAGGAAAATAGCGTATTACGGTAAATAGAATAAAATAACGTTGAAGTAACAACCTGTCGGTACTCGAGTAAACTCAAAACGGTAATCTTACGATACACCTAGTCTTAAAAAAATTGTTTTCCGAGTAAGTGTTCGTGTTAGTACGAAGTACGGAACAGTGTAGCATATTAGAAATAGCGAGAAAGTTCAAATTACGAACATTTTTTAATTTTAGCCTGTATTTATGCGCTATTTTCCATCGTTTAGAATAATCGAATATTTTCAAGAAAGATCGAAAGGTGGACGATTTATAGTCATTGTTTCTTCGTCGTAAATATTTTAACTAGGCACTCGTTCGAAAGTTCGTTCCGTTCAAAAGATAAAAACTGTCGTATAAGTAAGTAAATATACATGTAGATACGAAAGAGATTACTCGTTTTGCGCCGATAATCGCGTGGCAATACGTAAGCCCTTTAAAAAGGCCCGATAGAGTATAGAGTAAAAAAACAAAAAAGAAAAAGAAAAAAAAATATGGCGAAAAGGACGAGCCACGAGAGAATATTGTATAGCGCGCGGAGAGGAAGATAATAGAATGGCTTGGAGTAATGAGAAAGAGAGATAGATAGAGACGGATGCGTGTACGTGTTGGTGGCGTGCGTGTGTGCGTGATAGGGGTCGTTGTCAGGTTATGTACGTGCATGATCATGTTTTGACATAGGTGTGCGTGTTGGTGAGCGTTTCGGTGTGCGTTTCGATGTGCGTTTCGGTGAGCGTGTCGGGAGCTCGGATGTATACCTGTGCTCTGCAGTTGAGCCGGCGAGCCGAGAGCTCCGAGTGGAGAGCCGCCGTAGCCCAGGGCCGCTAAGCCAGCGGCCAGTCCTGAGCCCTGCTGCTGGGCCTGCTGCACGGCAACCGCCTGGGCTTGGGCAACCACGGCAGCTGCACTGCACGCCGCCAGACCTGCACCACAAAACCAGCCCGCAACCACCACGCAACACGCGCTCTTAGTTTCATCAATTGGATTCTATCCCTGGACAATTGTTATTACAAGCGCGTCCCCCGTTCGCGGCCTACGAATTTACTTTCTGTGTTTTTTCTTTATTCTTTTTTCATTTTTCTTTTTTCATTTTTCAATCGATTTGTTGCGATATGTTTCATGTATGCTTTGATGTGTTTACTGGAGCGAACGACGTACGCGCGTATCGACGGCACGTTGATTCGTCCAATGTGTGGCTTTAGCTTTTGGATGACGAGTAATATCGTTGAAAGGTGCGCGTTCCAAGTTGTAAAGATAGGTTTAGGTACAAAGGGAGAGAGAGACGTAAAGAGAGAAAATAAGAGAGAGAGAGAGTGAGAAAGAGAGGTTGAAAGTGTGAAATCGAGTAACAGTGAAAGATAGAATTCGTACAGAATTTACAGAATGTAATATGTCGGATGGGTTGAGAAACAGGTTTTTCAAGCTGAATAATGAACGGGCTTTCTCGAAAAAAGAGTCGCCAGTGTGATTAATAAATGTATTATTTCAAAAATACTTGGACGGTTCTAATAATTGACCGGGAAGGCTCGCTATACCTTTACCGGTCGATCGCGACCCGCGTACGTACCGCGAAGAAGCGAGCGAGTTAGTTCACGGCCAATTATTAGAACATCGTCGTTACACGCATCGTGTGCTGTTGGTGTAATGGTGCGCGAGGATAACGGAAAGCTGCGATGCCTGAGGGTGGATAGAGGGTGGTCTGGAGAAGTAGTGGTTGTTTTCGTTGTGTGTAGGTGCGGGTGGGCTTGTGCGTGTGGATGTGTGCGTGTGGATGTGTACGTGTGCGCGTGTTCGTGGAGATGAAGGATAATTCGATGGAACGAGCGACATGTAGCGATTTGTCCGTGAGCCTCGGATACGTACCCAAGCATTCGCCGGGCGTGGCGTTGCTGTGCGACGTTGGGGTCGCCTGGCTGTATAGGCTCGGTGGCGGTGGTGCCTGTGGCCCGGGCGGCGGCTGCGATGGGGCCCGATTCACCAGGACCTGAGCCGGACTCACGAGCCGCATTGGCGTGGCCGCGGAGCCGAGGCCCCGCACCCCGCCCATGACGATCGAGCCATTCTGATCATAGTACGCCGGTATCACTTGGTACTGACCTTGAACCTGTGAAAAGTATCAAAAATGCATATTCGAGCGCCGACGATTCGTTTCGCTTTTCAAGAGGAAGAACATCCCCGGTAATATCCGCCTCCCGGGCGCCTCTCGGGACAGACGTTTAACGAAGGCGTGGCGAGCTTCCCGCGGTGCGATCCATGCGTTGCGATTAACGCGGATGTTACTTTTGTTCATTAATTTTGCTGCACGGACGTTACTTGCACCTCAACGTTCGTAATATACCGAGTTCTTGTTACTTCGAACTTTCTACATGGCGTTTTTTGATTACGCTGTCACGGTTGCAATTCATGAATATTTTTAAAAAAAAAAACATTGGATCGTAACTATTACCAGTCGGTTTAGAATAATTGTTTATTGTGTTTTCTTCTTCTCGCTTGCTATAAAAATTCTGTCTTAAATAAGAGGCTTGGTATATATTGCATACATCCGAACAATCGTTTTTACTCGTATTTGAATGATGTGCGTTGTAGAGAGATATTTATTCGCTCGTTATAATTGGTACCATGTTTTCCATTATAATCAACTAGTTAATAGTCGTAATAGTATTTCTCTTACGAGTAGATCAAAAATGGATGCATTTAAATGACGCTGAAAGTGGGAAATCCCATTGTCGGTAGTTAATTAGAGAAACCAAGATGTTTGATAAGATTCTGATTATTTTAATTTGTTTCGATTTAAATAATGAAAAATCAAAATTAATTACTCGGAAAATTTACGTATGTACGATATAAAATTATTCAATATATTAATCAGAAAAGACGATATAATTATATTTTATTTTGCTAAAATGAATATATACTTTTATTTGAACTTTATATTTATCGAAAGATAATCAATATTGAATACGATTCTGTGGAAAAATAGCTAACTTATGATATCTATATAGACGCATTTGATTCTATTCACCTTCGATCTAATAAATAGCAAAAAGAATCAAGGAGACTGAAAACTTATTTTAAAAGGAGAAAAAATTCTCGAATATCGAGTCCGTGCAAAAAATTGTTTCCTTAGATCGTAATATGATTACAAGCAAAAATGGGTTTTTATAAAATGTCTATCTCTAATCCTATATAATGAGCCAATTTGAATTCAGCTTGATAAATTAATTATAAAAAAAGCTTTGATTTTCAAATTCTTGCCTTTTTTTACATTGATTCCCATCCACTTCTTTAATAATTCATCTTGAATTTAAAGTTCTTAATTATGAAAAATAAATTGTCGACGAACGCGGATCGATAGACCGATCGAGACCCACTCAACCTTCGCATAAAGTACGTAGTTTATAATCCAACCCGCGGGTACCACCGAATCGTTGCGATCGAGACGACAGGTAGACTTTGACGGAGGCACCCACGAGTCCTCGAAAGAAAAACGACGGCGAAAAAAACGAAGAGGATAATAAGAAAAAAAATGAGTCTTAAAATATTCCGGTCGGGGTTCGCGCAATATCCGTTCGAGCGGTTGGCGATCCTTTGGCAAGGTCATTAACATCGGCTCGAAGTAAAACGACTTCGGCACGTTGGCAGTACTTACCGTTTGCGCGAGATTATTAGCGGTGTCTTGGGCGACGGCGGCGGCTGCGGCCGAGGAAGGCGTGAGCGGCCGTCGAGGAGGCGGCGGTGCCGCGGCCTGTGGTGGTGCCTGGGGAAGGAGCCCCGCCGGGTATACCCAGGGTCCGTAATAGGGCGGCACAACGGGCGGCGCTCCGGTTATCAGGCTGACGTAAGGCTCCTGGCCGCCGATCACCGTATACGGCGTCGCCGGGAAGTTCTGCTGCTGCTGGGCCGCCTGCTGTTGCTGCTGCTGAGCCTGCGACGCGGCCAAGTACTGTTGCTGCTGCTGTTGTTGTTGTTGCTGCTGCTGGAGGAGCTGGAGCTGCTGGGGCGTTGCTCCCTGAGCCTGGCTCCGGAACAGTTGCTGGAATCAGGAAAGACACGGTGGAATTTTAAATACGAGTCTTTTTTTCTCTCTTTACGTTAGTTACATCGGTGATTTTCCTCGCTTCCTATTAGATTTTTCTCTCTCGCCGCGTCTTTCCTCGTCGCTCTCCCGATTTTTGACATACGAGATAGGGTGAAGAGAAAGGGGGTCGCGGGGCGGATGGTGAAGCCTTACGACGTAACGGAAACGAAGAAGCGGAATGAGGGGGAATCGCGCGAAATGCGACAACGTCGTCTAATTGCCGCCGATCGGCTTTCTCTTTTTTTCCACCTTTAACTTTTTTCCGCGACAACTCTTTCTTGGCGGAGACGCGACGATCTCGTCGATTTCCACCATTATCGGGACGTTCGCGGAACACTGGTTATGTGGAGCACGCGGTCTTTCCTCGATAGAGTCGATACGGGATTACCGATTCATACGATACGATACGATGCGACTCATTGGTACGGATAACGAAGGAAATTTGCGATACTTTTTCTTGGCTTACGCGTGGATTAACGACTTCGGTTTCGCTCGTGGATCGTAACTATGGCGTTGAAAATGAAAAGATCTATACAGCTCGCGACAGAATTTTTAGCACAGTTCCCAACGCTCTGTCTTGATTATCAATTGGCAACAATATCGTGACTAATACATACAAAGTTTTGGGCAGAAATTTTATTGGTGCGGTCGTCTTTGCTCGATTAAATATTCCGTCAAGGATGATAAATGCCGGGTTCATGGCGCATGGACGCACTTGACGGCCGGACAACTTTTTTAACGATTCTTAATTGGCAATATCAAGCTCCGACTGTAGATAGATCGTTTTACGATTCAGAACTAGTCCACGTAACCTTAGTCAGGGTTACGGTATGACATAATCCGAGCGTAAGTGAATTATTCGAGGTTGAGTATGCGAAACTCAAGGGATTGAAATACAGTGTTCTCACTCTTTCTTTCGCTCTTTTCACTCTTCTCTCTCTCTCTCTCTCTCTCTCTCTCTCTCAGAGTAAGAGAGAATGCGATCGAGCAACGGCCGGAGTTAAAGTCGAGGTTAAGCGGCCCGCACGGCTCAGGCTCGGGTCAACGAACCTCATACGGACGTTCACCGGCAGGCGCTCGGTGTACACAAGCGTAAGAGAGCGAACAACGACGACGACGCCGCCGCTGCTGCTATTGCCTCTCGTGCACGCGCTCGGCCAGGAGGAACAACGAAGTCGGTATCGTCCGCGTGTGTGCGTGAAAGCAAACGGAGCCGACGAGTTTGCGGTTCCTCGTGTTTGCGTCGCTTGCGGTGTCATCCGTCTGTTTTATCTTATGCGCGGCAAATTCGAGCCTCGTCCGCGAGGACATTAATCCACGAGAATCGGAGAAGTTGGAGAAGGCGTACTCTACGCTCCTTTCTCGCGCGCAATAAGAGAATTCAGGGTGGGAGCGTTCGCTTCGAGAATTATTGCGCAATACGCGGATTCGTGAGTCGCGGTGAGTTGCGGCGAGTCGAGGCCACAACGAACGCACTGTTGCGCCTTGAAAGTGAGTTCGCTCATCCTCGTTTACGAGCGTCTTTGCCATCGTAATGATTTTTAACCGTTAGCCGGTAAACGCTGTTGCGCGTTCATCACGCGATAAGCATTGAAAACAAATTTAATCTCGTTCTCTAGCTTTATTTCTTGCTTTTCCGGGAGACGCACGGACGGTATTGCACTTTCTACGAGTGACTGCACTTCCACTAGATTCATGAGTTAGTTTCGGCGGTACGAAGAGATTGATTAGAAAGCAGTGGTTTTACAGCTAGTCGCGGGAGCAAAGATTATAGTTCGTTTTGCGTCCGTTATGTAAGATGTGAGGAAAAAAGACTGACGCGAAGGATAAAAGCAGGTTGACCGGTGGCTGTTTGGTTCGCGAAAGACAGATATAGAGGCCGAGAGCGCTGACCTTGAATCGGCTCGAGTCTGAGAAATTGTGTAACGTTCCTATCGCGCTTTTTCTTGCCTCTGTAGGTCTCTACGTAATATTTTCAGGTATGCAGAAAATTACACTAATGATGCATAAATACCAATAGTTTCCAACGCATTATCCTTTCATCGAGTAAAAGTGCATCTATAATAAAAGAAGTAACTATAGCGAATCCTTTAACAGAAATCACTTCGACATTTTATTACGTTAATAACATATAATTACATTTGTTTAATATTTCTTTCTCGAGTTATTACTCGTACGCGTAGAATAAATGATTTATTTGTAATATGTAAATCAATATGTAAAATAAGGAGTATAGGAATTTTTATTTCGTAGTAATTGAATAATAAAAGTCTCGTATTACGCAGAAAGCGAATCGAACGCTACACACGTAGAAAATAACTTTAAGATTTTTTTAGCGAATAAAATCATATCGTATATTTTAGTCACCGTTTGTAATAGGAATACGATTTAAAAACATTCGAAAATAAAGGGTTATTGATAAATTAATAATCATTTTGTTTTTATTTACGTTTGACATTATACCTAATAAGTTAAGCTCATACGATGACATATTATTTATGAAACGCATGGAAAAAAAGATTATTTACATACACTTAATAATCGACAAACGGATAATTTCAATAATTCAAACGACAAAGTTTTATTTTATATTCGAATCGATTAAAAGAAAAACATTAGCGTTTAATTATAAATAAATTATAACACGTTTGAGTGAATTTAGAATTCAAGAAATGTGGGTTATCCCATTTTACGAATAAAAAACCAGAATCGATATTTCTTTCTTAATTCTCGTTTGAAAAATCAACGTGCGTTGATTACGTATACAAAATTCACGTAAAACGAAACTTCCTACATTTGCTTGACTTTTAAAGTGCGTTCGATATCGTACGACTACCGAGATCTTAGCACGCATGGTAACAGGTAAGACATTGAGAGTACAAAAAAGAGAGGCAAAGCTGTATAAGGAAAAAAGTGCAGATGGAAGTAAAACGAGGAAGGGGAAGAGCGAGAAAGAAAGAAGGCAACTGAGTAGCCGGACACGCTCTCAAGCCCTCGGGGGCAACCATGCGTTTCGGTTATCAACCTTTTGACTCGTACGTTTCTGAGAGTCGAAGAGAGATAGAGAGAGAGAAGAATAGGATTTCTGACATCTGCGGGACAGCATGTCGCGATTGAAAGACCGTCTCTTCGGCTGGATGATTTTCTCGAATCTAGCGTTTCCAATACGCCGCGCTCGAGATCTTTCCCGAACTCGGATTTTCCATCTCCTTTTTCAGTTACTCGCTCGTGGCCTCATTCCACAACGTAGGCGTTGTCACGGATCGGACACGATATCATGTTGGAGAAAAGAGAGAGAGAGAGAGAGAGAGAGAGATCGGTTATTGGATGGCTCGACCGTAGCTGTCGCTCGTCGGAACACACGCGAAGAGTCCAGAAGTACACGTGGCATCGAGTCACGAGCGAATCGCGCTTATGTTCGCGCACTCGGAACGGGCTTTCGTGTTCCATGGGTAATTTTTTAGCGGAACGATCGATTCAATTGTTCCTAAAATTCGTTCGTTTTTTCTCTTTACACGCCTTTCCGGAAAAAAAAATCTATTTTTCGCACGTTACCGCTGTTTCTATGGGCGTAGGTATGCGAGGAATGCGCGCTCACAGCGTTAATTCCATTCGCACGTTCTTCCTGCAAACGTGTTTACCTATTTTACTTTTAGAGACGTTTCGCCCGAGAGAGGACTTTAAATTTACGAGCGCGTACGAGGAAACTGTTACTATTCGCTTGGCAGGTGTACTCACGAGTCAATAAAGGCGATTCGTACGTTTAATGTATTTGTAGAGAGCTGGACAAATCTTTGCACAAATACGTTTATTCTCGCGATATGACGCTAAAGCTCGATCTTTCGAGAACGTCCGAGCACCGTCATCTTCGTCGCCGTCGAATATAATAAAACTTTCAACGATGCAAATAAAAATAACGCGCTATCCATCAAATCGTGTTCTTATTTATTTCCCGGTTGAAATGCAAGACGCGCTTTTGTACGTAAGGCTTCTATCGCAGACTCGTCTTTTAATCCACCGCTAAATGGATGACGGCCACGGAGCCATCGATTACCGAGGCCAACCCTTTATTCCCAAGCGTAATCGGTATTAACCAATGATAAACACGGCTCCGAGGTGGGGTAAGGAGGAAGGTGGACAACGGGAATGAGCGTCCGTTTCCCAAAAGCGTTGCCGGGCCGCGAGAACGCGATCGATGGCCTTTCCTGGAAAAATGAATAATTCATGGAGCGCGCGTGCAAAGAGCGTCTCTTAGCCAGCCTTTTTTCGTCGCGAAAAAAAATACCAAAAAAAAACCGAGGATACCCCGAACGCGTCAAGTGCGCGGGTACCGTTAAAAATGGCTGGTCCAACGCGCCAATCGGACTCGAGTTAACACGTACGACGGCTACGTACATGGACATCGTGGACATCGTGGACATCATGGATATGCATCGTCGCATTGACGCACCGGACGCTAGTTGCCTCCTTCTTGTATTACCCCATCCCCACGCTTCTCTATAACCGTTTCGTACACTCGGTGGCTGTAAGCGAGTTTCGCGAGAAATTAAATAACGCACCAGCGGCTCGGAAAGTTTCGCGCGGTGAACGTTTTTTTTGTTTCACTTTTTTTCTTTTCTTTCATTCTTTTGGATGTTCGCGGACAAAACGAGCCTCGTCCCGACCTTCGCGATATTTCCGAGAGACGCGAACGAATGAAAAGTAGGCAACGCCTGGCTCTTATCTCTGGGTTTTCTTTCTTTCAATTCTTAGCTCCCATTCATCTCGTTCGCTTGGTTTTTTCGATGCGTGATGGATGCGAACGTTCTTTTGCATCGAGCGGTAAGAAGAGTCGAGTTATTTCGTTCGCGGCAGAAGAGAAGTTTCGGGTATTAACCAAGTTAAGATCGCGCTTATGCAAAGACTCCATCGCCATTGATACAAGGAAAGGAACTGGGACGAGCGAGAATTTTATTCAATAACGTTTTCTCTCTCGATGGAATAACTTTTCCACGCGCCGTCGCCGCAAGTTTTAACCGTCGCTCCAATTCCAAGAGAGAGTAAACGAGGAGAGAAACTATCGGTCGGGGAAATAACCGCGCGAGTCGCGAGTTGCATTATGAAATCGACGCGAGGAGAACGACGAGAAGCACGCGGATAGTTATTCGTCGTGCTGCGAGTTCGAGGATGCCGACGGGAGGGAGACGGACGCTTCCCGATAGTTAGCCCGTTACTTAACCGCGCGGACACCGTTATCTCACCTGGGCGCCTCGAGTAGCGCTCGCGGAATATACACGTACGGAGGCCTGAAAAACGACTCGTCGACGATGTTTCGTCTATCTTCCTCGATCATCTCGCGCCTTTCCCGCGAGACTCTTTTTCCCTCTCATTCCGCTTAAGTCCCCCCTCTCCCGCGACGTTCGACTCAAGTCTTATTCTTGGTCGCAGTCATCGTCATCTTCCGTTCTTCTTCTTTTTTGTCGACGCGTCTCTCTTTTTTTTTTAATCTTTCTGGAAATTCCGGGAAAATCCATCGTGTTCTCGGTAGCCGGCAATGAGTTCGAGAGCAAGGAGATAAAAAGAGATGGGTGCTCGTTTTGCCCAAGCGTTAAACGTGAGGCGTTACGTTTCCGTGGCATAATAGAAAACTGGAGCGAGATAAAAAACGGTGGTTTTATCACTACGCCGGGCTCAACATTCTGCGAAATAATTAACGTTGAGATAGATTACGTTTGACGCGCGCTATCGCTTTTGAAGAAACGATAAGAATTAATGTCATGCGCAATACTTACGTCGAAGGAAGTTATTAATTTATTAGAAAGCGAATTAAGCTGGTGAAATTATTTTTGAAAAAGACAAAAAAGGAGAAGAAAAGAATAAAGAAACTCGATTTTAATGCTTAAGGCACGGAATACTTGTTTGAAAATGTCATTATTTGATAAACGGAACGTAAGAGAGTCGATCCCTGTGGATTACGTTTTATTAAAATTTGCATAGAAATAATGTTCAAAGCCTGCCAGCGGTCCGAGGAGGAGGAGGAGGAGGAGGAGGAGGAGGAGGAGGAGAAAGAGGAGGAGAGGGTAGGGTCGAAGGAGGAAGAAAAGAAGGACAAAACGAAAGGCGACAAAAGGCAAGCGCGAGACGCGAAACATTATTAGAATCTTATATTTTCGCCACGATCGCGTAAACTTTCTACATTTCGCTAACAAAACAAAGAAATAAACGCTCGCGGTTGAAACAAGGGGAGAACGAAGCGCTCGCGTGAATACCTCGAGAACGGCTGCATACGCGCAACGACTCATAATTGAATCCACCGTAAAATCGCTCAACGATAAAACGCGCTCTCGCTTCCCGTTAACGCGCATTTCTGCTATCCGCGCTTGCGTCTCTCGCCCGATGGCCGACCATCGGTCATTCATTCGTACGCGTTCACACATGCTTGTAATTACGCGCGACAAGATCGGGAACGATTATTAGCTCGAGCGTCCTCTCCCTCTCTCCCTCTCTCCCTCTCTCTCTCCCTCGTTCCTGAACGTATCTCACATTGGTGGTACGCGTCGCGCGTTAGATGCGGGTCATCCGCGTGCAACGGAAAAGAAAGACCGCGCACGACGAGCTCGACGCGCGATTAACAATAGGCATTGTGCAGGTGCAGAGACGAGCTCGTGCGCTCAACTATGCACACACGTCCGCGCGCGTACATGTCAGGCGCGTCACGACGCTTTCCCGTTACAAGTTAACCTACTTGCGGCGTTGAATTGAACGGACGCCGTCCTTCGTCAGGGGGTGGAGGACGGAAAGGGAGGTTTTTACGTACGCGTGTCTCGGGGATGGGCGTGGAAGGGAAGAGCGTCGACGTTGCGTGATAAGGACGCTCGCGAGGCCGCGCCTCGATACGCCCGCGATAGCCGTCGTCGGTGCCGATGGGTACACACCCTGTACTACGGGGGTGTCCGCAGTGTGTCTTGACCCCGAGGATTTTCGCGTGTCGGACGAGGGCCGGCCGTGTCCTCTCCGCCCCACCTGCCGCCGACCCAAGCCCGACGGCTTTTAGCAAAATGACGCGGACTGTATTAACGGATGGATCGGTTTCGGGGTGCAGCCTTTCGCGAGGTATTTAGGGATAGACGAAGGGTCGGTAACCGGCCTCGCCTTCGATTTGCGCGGACACGGGGCCGATGTGCTTAGGGCGCGTCCTTGCGAGGATGGGGTTGTGTTTCGACCCCGGCCGAAATCCGTGTCCAATATTCTAAATGATCGCGACTTTGTTCCGACGTTTTTCTTTTCTCCTTCCTCTTGCTGTTTTCTCTTTTTTTCTCGTTCTTTCTCTCTTTCTATATATTTTTTCAGAACCCTGTATTTATGATCGCCGTCTGGACTGTTACGAAGTCGTTAAGGCTGAAAGAATGAGCGTTCCTTCGTTTTTCTATTTTTGTAAGGTCGCCTTGCCACGGGTATGCGATGAAGATAAGCTGTGCTCTACTTTTTTGCGAATTCATTATATTCAAAGGTGAAAAACGTGCGTAAACACGCAGCTTAGAATTTCTGTCGAGTGAGTACGTTCTTTGCGTATGATCGAGATACCGGTCTAATTTATGATTTTTATTTTCTTCATTTCACATATTTAACAACGCTGTAACGTATATTTTTCTTTAATCACTTGCTTTCTTTTCGTCTTCGTGACACACCCTTGCAACGACACGAGAAGCTCACACAAGAACATTGTAAAAACGTTTGATAAAATTCCGTTATAAAAACACTTTTTTCGAGAAAATATTCTTTTCTGAAATGATGCGCGAGAATGTAACGATGCTTGAATTTTTTATTATTTAATTTTTTTGTAAGTGTACACGATAAAAGATCTTTATAATATTAATCAAGCATTTTTCTTTGCTATAAAATTAAATTTTCAATTTATCGAACTTAATTAGAAATTCAATGGCTACTTTTAAATATCTCCATTTAAAATATTTATAATTTAACTAAATTTTTTTATTTTTATTGCCACTATTTATAAATTTTATCTACTATTTTCCGTAATGAAATTCTATTCTAGATATTTTTCAATATTTATTGATATTCGTTAGAATGAGTAAAACGTTGCAAACTAATACTTTTTATAGTTATTTTTGGTCGGAATAATCCGATAAATACTGAAAAGAAATTAAATTCGAATTAGTCATAAATAAATTACCGACATACGTAATACTTGAGTAAAATTAAACTTTACTTTAAAATTTAAGTTTTGAGATATTTCGAGACGAAATATCTTTAACAAATTTATTTATAGAAATTTCATTATTTAAAAGATATTCATGGGCTGCAGTGAAATTAGCTAGAATATTAAGTTTATATATATGTGTAATATTTGTATAAAACTTTAGTAAATTATGTATTATTTTTTTTTTAAATTAATGCTCGAGCATGTTCTAAATTTATATTTTAAACGGAATTTCATATGGTCGAAGGAATTTGGTGGAATAATAATTTTTTACGTATAAAATATGTGTGAACTTTTCCTAGGTTCCATTATGTTATTTTTATATCTGTAATATATAATGTTTTCAAGAATATGAACTTTTATGCTTGTACAAAAAATATTGCAATTTCTTGAACTATAAAAATAATAAATTGTGTATTATAAATTATTATTTTAGTAGGAAACATAAAATTAGAGAAATTATGTCAATACATAGGGAAAAGGGCTTTTAAATCATTTCAAGTAATAATTGATCCTATTATGTATAAAATGTTGTACTTATTTAATTTAATCAGTTTAAAACTAAAGTAGTAGTTTGTAGTCAATTTTCTTTCCTTCCTTTTTTTTATAAAATTATTAATTTTCAGTTTTAAACAAAGTAATTTTAAAGTCAATTTGATTTTTATCAAAGCTTTTTAATATTTTAAAAAAGTGCTGACAAACTTGCTTGGTTCTAATAATGTAAGCGAACGAAATATAATTACGCTCGCGAGAAGAAAGCGCAAGTATAAAAAAACAACTTAATCATGTAATTCGACATAAGCGATTGCGAACGATTAACAATCGAATCGCGTTCGTACATAAAATCCAACTTAACGCGCTTAGGACGGAGAATTTTCTAAAGTTTGATCATACCGCGAAGAAGCTGTGAAGCATGACTCGGACGGGAAAAGCCAGACGTCTTGATCGGACACATAGGAGGGTGAGGAGGAGGTAGAGGAGGAGCTGAAAAAGGCCTGTCTATCCAAACCATGGGCTACACCCCAATTTTTTCTTCCTTTTTTTACTCCTACCTCCCTTGCGCTCGTTACTCTTACTTAGGCGTTATTGCACGTGAGATCGAAATAGAGCGAATCTGGCCACGTCGAGCAAAAAAAAGTTCGACGGTTGATTAAAGGCAAACCCTCGGCGTCTTTGCCTTTCGCAAAATTGCCGTGGAAGTGGACTCTCACTTCTAATTATAATCACGCAAAATTTCCAAAACATAACAAAACTTGACGACCGGACTGACATCTTGCCGATGTTGGTTGGAAAAGTAATAAGTACGACGGGACATTTTTTATTCGAACGAAAATGAACCGTAGATATCGATATACGATCGACACAAATCTTTAAACACTTGTAATTCTGAGCGCAAGATTGACTGGAAGTTATAAATCATCAACGTTTGTTCAATTTGTCGGATAAAGCAGTAATTATAAGTTGCGTATAATTGTAAGTTCATTACACTATCATTAATTGTCGTTGTAATTTATGTCCCAAACGAAACAAACACGATAGCTTATATGTCACTTAATTCATTGAAGCATATACGTTTTGGAATTCTTGTGCCGGTATACAAAGAAGTGCTCGAATTTAATAAAGCAGTGTCAAATAACTTTTATTTTTGTGTCATTTTGTCGATACTTATTGTCCTACTATTTAAATATGCAACGTTAACCGATACGATCATTAAAATCATACAGAATGCGAATTAATTAATTTCAACTTCGGAATATAATATGCGTAACGGGTCTGTCTAAATTATGTAAACCGAGAGCGACGATTTAACTGCCCCAACGCGAACTTATCGGAGTCCAAATGAAAACAATTAGTCACTTGCATCGATACGAGACTAACTTCCGTTAGGCATACAATGGAAATGAGTGGCGCAGAAAATAATATCGAATAGAAATCATGAAAATATACCGTACGGATCGCAACATCGGCAATGCAACGCGACAGTGCAAACAATCAACACTCGAGACGGCCTATTTTTGTTTTTTGTTTTTTTGTTGTATATTCAACGGTTGAGTCGCGCACGGTCGACTCCCTTGCCCCGATGTAGGTCGAGAATCCTTACCGTTTGGGGAGTCGATTTCTTTGTTAGCGCGTTGCGAGGTACAGAGAAGTTTTCGCACTCCTTTGCTCGACGATACCCCAACGGTGCCTCCTTATGCTCGGAAGAGACGAAGAAACGACTTCTTTAACGGCGCACGCGAGAATTTCGGAAGAGGAATATCAACGCTCCGAAATAATGCGAAAATCACGGAGAACGAAGTACTTCCGGACTTGCGAGGCCCTAACGAACGTCGTCGCGTTGGCGCGCGGCTGATGCCCCGCCAATTTCGTCTTATTAAGTTCAGCTCGTGGGCGTCGATGTATTTGATTCGACGCTCGTAGAGCCGGACGCGCGCGCCACTCGTGTTTGCCTACGGTTGGTTGAGCTACGTCGATGTGTACTTTTACCCCCGCAACCCCCTCGAATCTCCCCCGGAGGCTTGCGATCCGACTCGGTTTCCCTTACCGAAAGGTATAGAGTTTCAGGATCGACGGAGTGCTACGAGGATGGCGCCGCCCTTGCGAACAAGTTGCGCTCATTAGCGACGATATAATGTTAGGGTAGACTTGTCCGTCCTCAAGCTGCGCCACGGGCTACGTATTCTCGCAACGTGTTTTTCAAAGGGGGATGCTTTATTGACTTTGTCCCGTACGCGCTACTGCTTTTAATCCAATTAACAGCGAAATACCCTGGTGCCGGGATTTAAAGTAACGCGCGATGGAGATTGATTTCGCCGTTCGTTCCGGTGGTCGACCTCCGACTCGATAATTGCGCGCAGCATCGCCCGGCAAATGTAGAAATACATGAATCGGTTAAACGAACGCGTCCCGTGATTAATCGTCGACTGCGATGACAGGGCTCGCTGCCACCGCCGACTGCGATGACGACTACGCCGACGACCGCGACGACGACTACGACGATGTTTCATTTGCCAGCGTGGCATATGGAGCGTAACAAAGAAAAGCGCAAGACCGTCCGAGACGTTGGTGTAGTGGATGGGGAACGTAAATTATTCCCGCGGGGGGATGGCTGGGGTATAACCCTCCTGAAAAAACTCGAGAAAACGACCTTCCCTACAACGCCGAAGCGACTCCGCTACATAAGAAATTTCGTATGGGAAGTGTTGCGCGCGTACACCTGGGTTTTATTCAACCCGAGGACGAGCGCACCGATACCGAGGTTACGGTTCCTCTTATTTATGTACCCGGTACACACGCTCCACCTTACATCCCATTGCCTTTTTCTCCCGTGCATTACGTGACGGCTGGCTCTCGTCATTCTGCCTCAGTTTTTATGCGCAAATGAGAGCCATATACGATATCGATCCGAGCAATACGCAGAAGCGGCGGCTCCTTATTGCTTTGGCTCGCGATCGAAGAACGTACGAGGCCTTGTTTTTCGTTTTTCTTTTCATTTTTATTCTCGTTTTTCTGTCATCGTTGTATTCCCCGAGTTCGATTCCTCCCCGTCCTTTCCGATACTCCATCGATGTTTTATAAATTTAATACGTAACGGTAGAGAACGAAGAGTCTTTGGAGAAGGAGGTTAATCCGATTGAAAAATATAATGTACTTACGAGTTAAAAACAGTGAATGTTGCCTTTAGCGATTAGACTTTACGAGTTCGTAAAACGTAACGCTGTGTAAGTGTACAGTAAGTATCACATAGAAAAATTCATTTTTTTCGTGCTCAAAGCGTGTGTATCAAATAAACGTTGCAACTTAATCCAGGTACAATCAACGCAACCGTAATAACCCAATCGAACTAAAGTCACGCGTTACCGTTTAATCAAAAGCAATTAAATTGTTAATAAAAACATCCCAATTAAAAATAAAATACACCTCGTATTCTCGTATTCTCGTTCCCTCGGAAAGGACTTCTCGACGGCCCTCTGTTTCATTACCCGCGACGAAGTCTCGCTCGCTCGCGCTCGAGATTGTTTTATCGCCACACGTAACGCGCTGCTGCACTTAAGAGCTCTTAACTGCACCGCCTAGGCTAAGTTGCGCTAGCTCGTAGCTTGTCAGGCATTTTCGCATATATAATAATGTCGCGACAAAAGAGCGAGAGCGGCCGAGATAGATTGCGGAAGAGAGACGGAGAGAGTTAGCGTATTATAGCACACATCTCAGGGACGTCAGGGCCAGTGCTATTTTTATCCTTCTTCGGCGTCTGTTCACGCGCCTTCCGAGATATAAGGCGTACACGCCTGGATTCGTGTATGCGTGAACGGTGCGGGAGCATCTTCTTTCCTTTTCAAGGCTCGTACGCAGGCTTAAGTGGACGCTCTTTCTCTCTTCGGCGCTCGCTCCTTTTGATTATACCAAATTCTGACTGGGTGCTCTTGAGATAGTTAGCGAGCGAAACGTAAGGGAAGGTGATCGGGTTGAGACAGCGACAGAGAACAACCCTCGAGAACACTTGTAACCGACAGCTCTCGAGAACTTATGAATTCATCGCTGCGATTTGCGACGTCGGTCGGGGACCTATCGCTCGCAGACGTATGAAAATCGCTACGCTAACTCGCGTCACTCGCGTGTACCAATAGCGAATTTCGGTTTAATTGCGTTGTTTATACGCCGCGAAAAGACCCGGTTATTTTATGTTTTGTACGTATCGCGTTAAAATTAATATATAGAACGACCATGCGTAAAATTACACAAATATTATTGACATTATTCATGATGTAATTATAAAGCGTTGCGAAAGCCACTGAGAATAATTAACCATCTTTTTTTGTATTTAAAATATATCGGTGAAAATATATTCGATGGTAAACTTGGCAACATACGGGAATAAACGAATATCGATATTGACTCGTAAAGAGGACCGCTAAGCATCGAGACACGTTTCTCTTCTCCACCCACGGCTTGTAATATTCGCCACGAAGCTTTTGAAAGACTTCGAGAGGCGCAAAGTCAAGTGGGGATTTGGTTTCCGGTGTGCGGAATACGAGCGGAAACTGCGTTGCCTCCGCGATAAGATAAGAGCGATTAGGACGGCCGAGAGGCACTTTTTTCTTTTTTCCGCGCGACGAAAGTACATCCGCGGTTCGTTGTGCGCTTACATTTGCGAAACGCCCCGAGGTCCGCCTAGAATATTGCATTATTATTTCTTTCGCCGCGTATTATTCGTTCCCTCGCTCATTATTGTACGCGCTACGCGTTGTGAAAAAAAATGAACGGCGCGCTCCTTTCTTTAGTTTTACCAACGTCCGGCAATTTGGCAGAGACGGAGGCGTCGGCGTTCGCGGTGGCTTTCCACATGTTCTCACCGACGCCATCCGTCCCTGGAACGCGATAATAAAAGAGCGCGAGCGTCAGCGCTTGGTCAACCTGCATTTTTCTAGAGCGACGCACTCGCTTCGCGCGACATCGGAGACACGTACTCTCTCTCTCTCTCTCTCTCTCCTTCTTTCCTACGCCTCGTTTCTCATCACCCCTTTCCTTTCGAGGAGCGCTCGAGCTTGCAGCGATTTCGTTTACCTAAGCGTAATGGCGATGCGCTTATTATGAGCAGATTCGCGCGAGCGCGGACTTTTGTTTTAGAAAACGAGTGAGCAAGCCTTCGACGAGTATTGTCGTACGATTGTATCGGGAGGAAAACGACTCGGGGAACGAACGATAACTATTTATACGCATATTCGTTCCCGCGGCGTAGCGGAAAAAAAAAAGAACGAAGATACGCGGAGGAGGTGATTCCGGGACTTGGTCGCGGGGCAAACGACGTTTCGACGCGTTGGGAGTGCGGTTTTATTTTTATTTCCCGGCGCGTTCGAGGCCGAGTTGTCCCGGCGTTTAGTTTTTCGCATGCCTTGCAGTCACCGACTTAGTCAGCGGTAATGCGAGCGCGCCACGGTAACGAGAAACGCTACGACAATTTAATAAATCCTCAGCAAAGTACGGACATACGAGCGAATCTTTTTTCGTTGCACTAACGTCTTACTTAGCTCGACGTGAATTACTAGTTATAAACTAAATTTCTCATTATTATTGTAACGAGAGAGTAATAATTAGTTTAAAGGGCAATTTTCATAAAATATATGGAAAATTAATTCCTCTCTAATGGATACATACGTATTTACTACGGCAATTCATGAGTATAAAATAATTGTGATATTGATATAAAGGGTATCTCATTAGAGTATTTTTTCAGCTATGATAATTAAAATTGTAAAAAGGGGTTTCTTTACGATGAATTAAATTATATTTTTTTAATAACGTCGCAGGTAACTTTCAATTTGGACACAATTAATGCATTTACTACTCCGATCGATTAGAAAAAAAATTTTTTTTAATTCTTAAAACAGTTTCCTTGTTATTTTCATCAATCAATGCAAAAATATATGTTAAATTAAATTTGAATAGTATTTTCTTATAAAACGTGCTACAAATTTAACAGTAAAATTACGATGTGTATAATGGAATGCTGCATTATGACATTAAATTAGAATTGCACTATTACACAGTGCATATTAACTCAAGCTTGTTTCTCGACCTAACATTGAGTGGAACGGTAAAGCATAACCTCGTTCACGTATCGTTTGTAATGTATAGAGGTTCACTCTTTAATCAACAGTAATTTCAAATATTGCTTATTTCAGCTTAAAAGAATAATCAAATTCAGTATTAATAAAAAACAAGTTAATTCGGATATTCGACTTAAATGTTTAAAAATATTTTTTAGCTGGGATTTTGAATTTTTTGCTTTGTTTGCTTATTTAACACGCTTTAATAAGTAACACTCTTGTATTTGCAAACGATTTTAATATTTGTTAACGCTTAAATTATCATAAGAATAACGAATGTAGGTTAAACTATAAAAAATTAATTCAAAAGAAAAAATCGAAGCGAAAATAGAGTTAAAAGAAGTTAATTTACACAACATACCTTGACCTCCTATCAATATACTTTACTTAAGAGTGAAAATTCAATCGAATAGAGTGATCGAAAAAGATTTATACTTGAAGAAATCAAAAGATTAAGCAGTATTTATAAAAATAATAGTGAAAATAAATATATATATTAATTCCATAAAAAATATATTTTATATATCTTACGATAGCTGTGGTTGGTAATAATATTATGATAATATCAGCTTATCGCCTAGCAAGTGTTAAAAGTATGTTTTAAATTCATTTAATGCAAAAGGCAACCTATTTTTTCAAGTTAAGCATCGCTAATTAACTATTTTTTGCCTTTCGAAAGACGATAAAAATTATTTTGGAAAAGCCGGCAATTTTTGCCAAAGGCTTTCGTTTGACCCGATAAAAATCTCAACCGATCATTGATGAGTGGTAAAATATCGTAATACTTTGACTTTTCGATCCGACCGGTAACGATAGGCGTAAATCCATCGGAAATCCGTCTAAACAAAAAAGAAAATATAAGAAAAAATAACGAAAACGATGAATTATCCAGAATTTCATTTAAAATCGAAGATAAGTAAAGCACGGCTCCGCGCATGCGATCGATACGGTTAACGCTGCTTTCAGTTTTACGAGAAGCGCACAAGCGTAAACGCAACGTCCGTTGGCGCGTCAATTATCCAAATGAGATCTGCTCCCTCCTTAATTTCGTTCGTTCCTCCTTTCGGCATATAAAAGCGATATTCTCATGGCGCATCCACGAGTTTGCTTCGGGGAAGCAATTAATTCGCGCCCGATCAAAACTGGATGCATCCGACCTCATCCGATTTCTCCCGCGAGTGCGTCGCACCTCAGGGACCTACGGCATTCCCGTGTCCGTCGACGTCATCGTCGTAGTCATCGTAGTCGTCTTCGTCTCGACGGTCCCTCGGGATCCTGACCGGCGTCGACTCGCTCATCGGTGGATCCGCGTGTGAAGTGTTAAAACGATACGCAGCCCGCGAGAATTTTGCGGAGAACTACTGGATTGTTTCGATTGCATCCTAGATAATTACGAAGCGAATGAACTCACGACTTGGTTCTCTCTCTCTCTCTCTCTCCTCTCTCTTTCTTTCTTTATGCAACTCATGCTCGTTATATCGGTTAATAGCGGCGTCGCCTTTTTGCGACTGGCCGAACTGCGATGTTCAACTCAAATAAGGGCAGAGATGTGTTGTGTTTTTTTCTAAGCCAGGTGAACACGAAATGTAGATTGCGACCTTTGCCACGATGGAAATTCAAAGTGAAGCACGAAAGCTTGTCGTCTCGGTCGTCCGATGATTCTTTTTTGGTTGACAATTGTTTTTACGTATTAGGCGAATAAGACTATTCTTTATGCATATATATATATATATATATATATATATATATATGTTAGCACAGTTGAGCAGAAAAACAGAATTCGTAAGATATTATTTTCCGCTTTTTGGTTGCGATCAACGTTAAATATAACAAAGTTTCCTTATTTAAAATAAAACGAGCTTTTTGAAATAGAAGCCTCAACGGCTAATTTCTGTTTAAGCAAAAATTTGATATTTCGGTAATTTAGTAAGTCGAGGATATCATAATATTTTACTTGTCGTTACGGAACTTTGGGCGAGTTGGATTTTGTTACGTAAGAAATGATAAAAAATTGTTAACCGGTTATTTTTTGTCATACGACGGAGGCAAAAAGGAAGTAGAAGAATATTATAACGGTCTATTTTCAGCCTTTATCATCGCTTTGTTTCGCTGAGTTTTTTAACTTTATTTTTGAGGCGTTTTGAACTTAATAATAGCCATCAGAGCTTGTAAATTAACAACAAATATAGTATACGCTTAAAGCGAATAAATCGAATAAGCCCCGAAGTAAGCGTTAATGGTAAGCGATTCGTTATTCAAAGTCGCGCAGAGAGAATAGCGAGACACAATCGCAGAAACCTAGAGCGGAAGTAAAAATGACGAACTCGCGACGATAAAGCGATGTACGAGGCTAAAACCTTTCATCGACGCGAGAAGCTGGGTCGCACGGCATCGGCTCCCGAGACAAGTAGGCATTATGTCGCAAGCCATCGGAATCGGAAACTGAAAAGTTTCAGAGCCTCGTGCGCGCCTATCTCTTGTGTCGCGGTGGTCGAGAATGAGCGAAACAGAGACCGAGGACGAGTTTTCCAGAGTGATCAATGGCGCATCAGACAATAGCCTGGGGTGCCTCTATTCTTCGGGCAGTGGAGAGGTAAAGAGCGGCTCCGTTGCCACTTGTCTGCGGAGGGAAAAAAGAGAACGAGGGTTGGGCGCACGGACGAATAGACTCGTCAACTTCTCGAGGAGATGCGAACTAGTTCGCTCTCCTTATTCTTAACACCTTCGATTTGAAGCCAACCACCGACTTTCCCCATTCTTTCTTTTATTTTCTCGGGCTCGAGGCGTAAAAACGCGCGCCTGTCTGATTGACACTTCGTATCGGCGCCTAAAGCGAGCTTATGATTAGACGACTTGTTTGCGATCGAGATGCAAAAAATCCAGTTACGATGGGAGTCGAGAAACTATTGTTAATTCTGCATTCGAGCTCGCCCCGCTACTTTTGCAACGCGGATTCGTTATTAAGACGCAATTAACGTGAAAATATGAAATATAATGGGAAACAGCGAAATAATGAGATATAAAATGGAATGGTTTTGTCTTCGACTTTGCAAAACTGATATAGAAAAAACGATAAATAAATCGAAAAAAAAATAAAATGTACATTCTTCGAGTCAATTAAAATCAATTATAAGGTCGTTAATCTTCAGTCATCGAATTTTCAGAATTAGAATTAGAAGAATTATGAAATTATACGATGCCGTTCGCAGCTTTAAAAATATTTATTGTCCAGAGAAAGGGTAACGTCGATCGCTATGCTTGTATTATTGAGTAAACGCGGCCGTCGTATATCTACTTATTATTATTCAACAAGGTATATCGATTCACTTCACCTATCGAAACGCGAGCCTTTAAATCAAGTTATTAATTTGCAAACGTTTTCAACCATCCACAAAGTACTAATTATATTAACAATAAGGAAAACAAAGATACGAATGAAGCGATGCTTAAACGCGAGACCGTAAGCGAAGATGTATCAGTTCTCTGCGTTACATCTCACCTTAGCAAAAAAATAAACGTGGCATTAAACACAGTAATTAAAAAAAGGTGGAGATCTTGTAAAAGTTTTATGTGCCGGGGTTCCTATTAACTCGCTAGTACAAAATCAGAAAAACAAAGAAAAAGTAACGCTTTCCGAAGATTCATGCATTCTCCTTCCCTTTTGTCCCCACTCCTCCCCCCATCCAACCACCTTATCGAGCTCTCTCGATCTATGAAATTATCGATCCAACGAAATAATCGGCTGGCGTTCGGAAACTCGCCACGCCGAGGGCAGCGCACATACATCAGAAAGCGCGATCCAAGGCGCTGGGGCTGTCTTTCGAGGCTCGCGATGCGAGTTAAACACGCTGCTGCGGAATCCGTGAAAAAATGAAGAGCACGAGAGGCGAGAGAGAGAGAGAGAGAAGACGAGTCCTGAGAAACTCCTTAGCCGTACTCGAGAAAGAGAGAACAAGTAAGAGAGAGAGAGAGAGAGAGAGAGAGAGAGAGAGAGAAGAGGATCCGGCTCTCGGACGCGACGTCGACGACGACCGGGGCTACTTTACAGCCGAGAAACTTGCCTGGGCAACGGTACATCCGTATACACACAACGCATACGTACACACTCCGTCGGTCAGCTTTTCTCCAGCCCCTCCCTCCTTGCCCTCTGTGTCCCGACTGCCCGCACTCACCACGACGTAGGTAAAGCCCGAGAGCTATAAAGCGCATTCCAGGCTCGCAGGATCGTCGAGACAAAGCGCGAGCGAAGCGAACTCGAAGCGCACAAGAGCGGCTCTTCGCTCCGAGTCTCGTGCGTTACGTGTACGTACGCCCTTTTTCAGATCGACGAGTGCCAGATTAACCGCGCGTATGAGTGCGACAAGGAAAGGTAAAAAAGAGGTATACAAAGAGTGTGAGAGAGAGAGAACGTGGTATACATTTACGAGCTTTTTTCTGCCAATTACCGTAGTGCCTCGTACTTCATCTGTTTTCGCTCATGGCTCCGTTCGCATTGTCCCGCTCATTATTGTTACGCAATGGAGCGCGTGAGATTTACATAAGAGAAGGGGGAACGGGACAATAATCCACAACATCGATCTGCTTATTAGCGCATTAATTAATCATTCCTAGACCCGTTAACGAGCCTACTACTAAAATGTCCTACGCGTGCTCTAATCCACCCACGCAGTGGACGCTTTATTTTTCGTTGGGTAAAAAAAAACGAATAAAAAAACAGGAAGACTTCACGGATCATCGAGCAATTTACGTTTCGGCGCGCGACCGGAAGATTTGTAATTTACGACGAATGTTCTCGGTTCGCGCGATGATTCATACGTTTCGTACTAAACCGTTAGAAGTGTACTGAGCGAACGTTTAACAACGCGTGACGCGTCGGGTGAAGCTTACCATCGCCAATCGATCGATAAAATGAAAACGTTACATCGCTTGGATCAAATTGATACCCGTATGGCATCGATCGCGGACTGCGTGGGCCAAGCAAATACGTCGACTTCGTAAGAGCAGAGCACCGGAGATTTTTTTGCAATGCATTTCTGATTCGTTATTGCGCGCCTTGATTTATGGAAATTGGCTTAACTACTATTGTAGAATAAGTAATCGCCAATTTTTCAAGTCGGCTTTAAATATGTATAAACGTTCATGAATAAATAAACTCACTTGCGCGAAACACTGAAAACATAACGTCTCTTTGCTTTATAAAAGCAGCTTCGTAAACTTAATAAATATTTGATTAAAAATAAATTATGTATTGGTTACCAAAGTGGAAACATATTAGTATTAAACATAAATATGCTAATAGTCAATATACCTATGAAGTCTTTTCATTTTCGTAATTTTTTTCCACATGCGGTTAGTATCGCTTATAGCGACTGATACGAAGTACCGTTTGTCTCTACGACTTTCGTTACGCAATAAATATTGATATAAATTTATTCTACCTGCTCGTCGTATTTTTAATTCGTGTATTAGAATTCTAAAATATATATTTCAAGTTTGTTATTTATTCCAAGTTAGATACTTCATTATACGATTCCAGGTTTTTTTTTAATCAACTCTTACAGTGTTATAAAAGTATTTATACGAAAACAACATTTTGCGTATCATATTTAAATTTTATTTGAAGATTTTTTAGTATAATATTCATATAATTCGTTTCTAGAATAATATTTTTCCAAAAAATATTACACAATAATATTTACGATATCTTTTTTTTAACTAAAAAAGAAACCTTTTACCTTCTTACACCAACTTCGAGTAATTTTTCTTACTTTTACGTTTTCGTCTGGAAAAATTTCACTTTTAAAAACACTCAAGTGTATTAAAATGAGAAAATGGCAAAAAATTACCGAGACTTCTGACTTGCGATAAATAGAGGAACGTTCTTAGCTAAAATGTATCTTATAAATAGATAAATGTTTTTACCATTACATTTATTTGAGAAATAAATGTATAATAAATAAAAAACAGATCTAAAGGGGACAGTCTTGTTTACTGAAATTTTTTCTACTTGATTTATTCGAATTCAGATTTGTTACCACTAATAAAATATTTTTTATGGACTTTATTGGTTAACGCGTATATAAATAGATGTTAAAACTCCAAATACCATTTTTAACTAATTATTCAACTTTTAATACTCTTCTCGAATGTTATTTTTAAAGCTCACCGAAGTAGCATTACATATTCATTAAAAAAGAAATCTACTCGTACCCAATATTTTATTCACTTTTGCGATAAATCTTACCGCATAGATACATCAACAGGTAGGTAGATCTTATTTTTACCGAGATTCATACGGTTAACGTTATTCTCCAATTCAAAACATGTATACAAACTTATTTTGCGTTCTCGCTTTTACCAAAAATAAACACGTAAGAGAAAAAAGCGGACAAGAAAGTAATAATTCTAAAAGTCTAAAAATCTTTCCAAGTATTTATTTCGCTATCGCACGAGGAGCGCCTTCACAAAATTTAGAAATTAAATGTATACGCATTATCCATTAAAAAAAACGCAAAAGGCCTATTTCGGTCCGGTTGGCATCACGATCATCAACATTTTTAAGGCGCTTATGAAACTACAGACATAAATCCAGCGATTGGGAGCTAGTTAAAAATAAAAAGTCCAGTCTCACAGAAACGGCTTCAAATGAAACGTAATAAACCGGTATAGAAAAATAGCAAACTCGCTTTTCTCCTCTTTTTCTCTCTCTCTCTTCTTTCCACCCAATGAAATGGTGTATCCCAACGAAGTGACAAAAGCCCGAGATACGGTGCACTTTAGATGAATTCGGTTCGTACGACGATGTGCGCAAAGAGATGGCCTCAATAATAACGAACGATCCCAGTTATCTAGAAAATTTTCATTTCGCACTGGATGCCTCACAACCGAACCGAAACTAGAACTGCCTCTTGACGTTAAAGGGACGCAAATAACGCTCGCGACTATTGAGATAAGGGTGGCGCAACAAGGGAAAAAGTTTGGCCTTTTAACAAGTGTCGACTCGGTCGGGCAAGTGCGCGTTCTGCCGTAATAAAACCGGCGCCTTCTCGTGCACCGGCTCTCGAGGCGCTTCCCCCGTCGAGTGCGTCTGCGTGCCGGGATGCGATCGCCGGGGGAAGCCATGCGATAATTAAATCTTCAGCGGCGACGAAAGAGACTAAGCTAGACACGCCGACTCGAGCGACCGCGACTTTTTTCCCCTTTTTCTTTCTTATTTATTTCCTCGTGCGTAGGGAACTGTGTCGCGGATGGGACGCGCGACTCTCTTCCTTCTTACGAGCGAGTAATTTGCACTAATTAACAAAGAATTTTATTATTTTTAAAGGCTGCGCGTGCGCTCCGTTTTTGCGGTTTTGAGCTGCGACGACGACGACTGTTTTAAGTCTTTAGAATACAGCTCGAGTGCGGTCTCCCGCTTTCTTCGACTCTGCGTTCGGTGCTCTCGCGTTAATAAACTTGAATTTCCGCCGAGACCGTGTGGAATGGAAATAACGTCGGGAAAAGACGAACAAAGGCTTGAGAAACATGATCTCTTAAAATTTAATTCGTGCTTCTCAAATGCAAATTAATATAGGCTGCTATATGCCTGCGCTGGACCTCATCGCGGAAAATGAAAGAAAAAGAACGTCTTTTAAAATCATGGTGGGTTGATCTCGAGCGTTGACAATTTATTAATCTCGAATGAACCATGAGCGAAAAGGGTTCCAGCGTCCATTGACGGTAAAACGACACTCGTAAATATTGAGTAATGCGCGTTCGCGTTGATTAAGTAGAGTGCGATACGTTTGCAAAGGAAGAGAGAGTTGGAGGAGACAAAAAAAGAAAGAACAAAAAAAGAACGTAGCACGTCATTGCTTGTGTACATACGTAAAGTTTAGTATTACAAACGACAGGATCCGAACAAACGAAACCACAATCGAGCTGACTTTGGCCAAATTTAAGGCGCATCGGTGGTAATGGCGTTGGTGCAGCGTCGCTAAATTTTTTAACGTCGGCATATACATTGACTAAAATTCCAATTCTCTGTCTCTGTCCCCCTTCTTCATACGTAGGATCTTCGTGTCGTACGCGTTCGTGCTCACCTTTGGTAATGTTCCTATGGAAGGCGTACACGTATAAACGTCAGAGGCACACCGAGTGATCGATTTTAAGTGGGTTGCTACTTAGCCCTACATAACATGTTATAACCCGCTGAAAACCACACACATACATACATATTTATACGACGCCTTGCTCGGGTTTTTATACTTTTTGTATTTAATCGTGCATTGTTTTAAATTAAACCAGTCGACCCTTACTTTTTATTGTTTCGTACATCCTTACTTTGATGAACAAAGTAGGCTCTTCCGAATCATTAAATCGAGAGCGATCGAGAGCGAAATTTTTTCATTCTAGAAAAACTACGGTTTTAGTTTACAATAACACAACTGACACTTGCGTGAGTTCAATTATGGAATAAATTTTCTCCGACACGCAAGTTTACACAAAATACGGCGGAATGTTACTGCATTTAAGCATAACAACGGGGTATGAATCAAATTCAATAAATTTTCAAACAAGGCTCTTACTCTAATTCGCTCATAAAGTAAAATAATAATTATGCGGAATTAAAAAGGAAAACGATAATAAACGTTGACGCGGTTTGGTATTTAGCCTTAAAATTTAGGTTAAAGACTAAAATTGAAGATATTTGAACATTGTGCATCCATATACATTTGTCAGAAAAAAAGTCAGATTAATTATAAGCTCTTCCGACTCAAGCCTAACCGAGTTAAAAGTAAGATTTTAAAGGCGGAGTTTCCTCGAGGTTAATGTCAGCTTAACACGGAGAAGATTGAAAATATCGGCAAAATTTCTGTCACTGTGGCAAAGCTTTTTATACGGTAGATACAATCGAATCTATATTTGATCAGTTCTAACTGGATA
This sequence comes from Dolichoris vasculosae, assembly GCA_018907195.1. NCBI lineage: Eukaryota > Metazoa > Arthropoda > Insecta > Hymenoptera > Agaonidae > Dolichoris > Dolichoris vasculosae. Next base: position 8,503,208 of record JACCHY010000001.1, read on the forward strand.
CGAACAAAAAAAATAAAAAAAAAATACAAAAAAAATACAAAAAAATACAAAAAATGAAAAAACAGATACGAACCTCATATACTAAAGCACAAGCACTATCTTTATAATCCCCCTAGGTTCAATGGGGAGTAGATATTTTCAATTTCCTTGTATTCTATCGATTATTCAGTGCTAAGCACACAACATTTTTCCAACGTAAAAAACGGTAAACACGTGCAAAGTAAAACGACGACGCGTAATCCTCATTAGAATAACAAAGACGTAGCCGTTCGCATTTTTGCTCCGTATGAACGCGAGCATCGGCAGCGCTTTTCTTTATCTATAACGTAAACGTGCTCTCGCGAACGGTGAAACTCGCGGTGAAATCGACGAGCACAAAGAACTAGCGAGCTTTCACGGGATGGAAAAAATATAAAATAAGAGCGACTGCATCAAGAAAAGCCTGCGAATGAAAGCCTAAAGCTTCCCCTTCGAACCACGGGTATCCTCTGTCTTTCGTTTGCATCTGCCCGGGAAACTTCGCAACGAAAGCCCGTGAAAAATAGGTGCACGTGCGCAAGGAGGAAATATAGTTCGCACCACCCGGGTACCGGTCTCCTGCTCTTCTCCTCCTCCTCCTCCTCCTCCTCCTTTCCTCATCATCGCGGCGTTCCCCCGTCGCGTCTAACGGGCCACGCGAACCGAGTTGCATTTGGTGGCGCCTGCATTAATGCCGAGCGTCGGCTGCCGAAGGTGAAGGGAAGGGAGAGAAAAAGGTGGAATCAAAGCGAAATAAGTTTACTTTGTAAAAGTTTAGTAGTGGTTGGCGAAATCGTGCGGTTACTCCGTTGCTTTTGGGATCCGCGACGGTGTAACTGCCGCGATAATTTGTTTTCGCGTATTCTACGAGTTCTCAAATCGCGCGATTTTATTATAAAGATGGTTCATCGCGGTTATCAATTTCGGGACCGTGGCTAGTTTTGCCGTTGGTACGCAGCTTTATATCGATTGGTATCACTGGAATGCCTTAGCTTTACGTTAACGGGATTTTGGCATCGGACTTTTCTCATTAGAAACTCGTCGAAATAATATGGAATTTCGTTGGAAATCGAAGAGAATCGACTGTGAGCTCGATAGACGCGCATTAGAGAAGACACGGAATAAATGAATAATTAGTTTTCAACGTATGTGACTGATCGTCGAGGTTAACAATCACGCAATTTTTCTTCCACGCGACAATGAACATTTAAATACATATGTTTTAAAAATATATATTACGTATATTATTGTTATTTTACGGAATATTTTAACGACGCTTTGCATCGATATTAAAACAGTAATATACGCGAAGGTAAGTATTGCGTACAAGGTACAATACAATAATTAAAATGCTGATGTTATTACCGTTGAGAAGCCTTACTTCTTTTAATTTTAACGGAACTTTTAAAAGGATACGAACAAAACCAGTTTGATTTTCTATTATTTCGGTATTAACTCGGTATTTTATAGTTATTTCAATATATCAATGGTGATAAAATCGAACCATTAGAATGTCGATAAAACAGAATTCTGTGCTTAATCACGGCAATGCCTTAATAATTATATCTATGAATAATACGAATCGACTTTATAAGCTACGTTTTACAGCAGTATTTGGAAGCTTCGACGTAATTTTATGGATCAAAACTATTTTTGTAACATGTACCCTATAACTCTTTTTTTATTACATACCTTGATAATTCTCAAAGAATTATGCTAAATAAAATACGACAAAGTTAAATGAAAGTGTGATTTAGTATGATCGATGAGCAAGGGATACGACGGGATATTTTCGATACATCAGAGGATTACTTTCGGGAAAGTTCAGGATTCCATCCTTACGCAAATTTTTTCAATGAATTTCGAAAGAGTCGAGAAACTTTTTACCACGCTTCTCGATGCAAAATTTAAATGCACAAAGGCTTAAAAAAGACCTATTACCGATATTACGAATATTCAAGCCAGTCGCCTCGCGTCCAAAAAAGATTATAAGAAAAAACAAAAGGCGGATTTGAAAAGCCGAACCCGTAATTACACGACTCGCTTTTATCGCGAAACGTTATTACCCGTAAAACCGTGCGTTACGTCTTTCGGAAAAACATAAAAGCAAAAAGGAGTGAATGAGAGAGGGGGAAGAGCGAAAATAAAAAAGCAGAAGAAAATCGCCATAGACTAGCTGCTGTTGTTGCCGCTGTTGCTTTCGCATCTCGCGCACCGGCGCCGTTATTCTCTTTCGGTGGTGTACCTTATCAGCGGCGAGCCTGGCGACGAGGGCCTCCTTGAGGGGCCCCAACCAATTGTGGGCCCCGACGAAGCGCTTGTTGAGCAGCTTCGTGTGCGGCGCGACCTGCGCGTAAACGGTTTCCAGCTCGAGCACGACCATCGCGTCCCGGTCGCTCACCTGAGCCTCCAGGTATTCGGCCGACAGCCGGGGGCTGCGCCACGTATCTTCTTCGGCGGCGCTACGTCGATGGCCGTGTGAAAACCCGCACACTGGGCCCCATCAACCTTCCCTTCCAACTTTCGACGATAACGCGCCTCTCTTTCTCTCTCTCTTGTCTTCTTTCGTCAATCAGTGATCGTCTGCCTCATCCTTCTTTTCTTTTATCGAAAATATACCTTGGTACCGCGCTCGATTTTACGAATCACGGATATATCGAGCGATCGGCGATCATATCGCTTTTTATGAACGTTCACGGCCACTTCCGCGTCGCTGATATTATGTGCGTCGGTTGCATCGTGCACGAAAGATCATATCACACGCGGGGGAGGCAAACACAGACGCACAATTTGAAGGGACGAAATTACGGTAAGTGCGAGAAGTACGAGCCGCGCTCGAGAAGCACTGCCGTATGGAGAGGCGGTCGAGAACTGACTGCTCGTCGTCGTCGGCGGCGGCAGCGGCGGCAGCGTCGGCGGTGTAGTGGCGGCACGGCGACGGCGGCGGCCTCCTCTCCTCGCGCTCGCCTATGGTCCGCGCGCTCGGGTTTGAGTTGAGTGACGCGTACACCTTTCTCTCTCTATCTCTCACTTTTTCTCTCTTGCTCCTTCATGAGTTGGTTGTTTCTTTACCTCCTTCCGCCGGTTCTGTCGCAGTCATCATTAACATGGACTTCGACATCGTCGTCGTTGTCGAGGTCGTCGTCATCGTCATCGTCATCGTCATCGTCGTCGTCGTCGTCGTCGTCGTCGTCGTCGTCGTCGTCGTCGGTGTCGTCGGTGTCGTCGGTGTCGTCGGTGTCGTCGGTGTCATCGTCGTCTGTTACACACTCGTACGATTACGCTCGTTTCTTCTTTCTTCCGGCTCCTCTCTTTTTTCCAGCGCCGTAAGTGCATACATATATCCTTTTGGATGAGCTCGGAGGAGGACGAGGAAAAGCGACCTATCCGTGTGCGCGCAACCTTTTCATCTATCTCTATCTTTTTAATCTTTCGTTTCTGCCCTCCTCTTTTCCTCCTGCGCTCTTGCTTTCGCACGCGCGCGCAGAAAGTCTGACACGCGGTGTTGAGTCGCTCCCTCCGAGTTATTTTTAATAACGAAGTAAAGCGATAAGAAATATAACGCGGCGTAGCTACTTTTTTTTCGTTGACTCTATGCGAGCGCCGGTAGAATTAAACAGTGCGTGTACGGGAAAAGCTTTGTATTCTCTCGCAGTCAAAGTGCTCGTTTCATGAGCGGTGGTTCAAAACTTTCAAGGAGTATCTTCTCTTGTTGCTTGCACGAGTGTCGGCGTGCTTTACTTTGTGTGCCATATGTTTTAGTAATTTCAACGACCTTTATCGACGAAATAACGGTTTATTACGAGTACACGCATCTTGAGAGCCGCGATTAAGTAATTCGCAGGAGCGGCTGCTCGTTAAAAGTATCTTCGAAACTCTATGTATATATACAGATGTGTATACGTATATATATGTATGTATGCATATATGTATTTATGCGCATTGCAAATTCTGAATATATCATGAAAATTTTCCACGCTAACGAAAGATGCGCATTAAAAGCCTCGAGGTGGAAACTATGTAGTTCACGAGTGTTTCCAATCGATGAAAAGTTTTAATATCAACGAATAGTAAAGGAATGGAAACTTTTCTTTCGCGCGCGATTTACGAATTTAAAAGCAGAAACAATACAACTGAAACTATTAACTATTTGAGCGCAACATAAGTTTTTTTAAAAGAAGCTTTTGAGAAACGTAATGTCTTTTCTTTCTTCTCCTTTCTATTCTTTTCTTTAGACAACGCTAATCAGATATATTGCCATGACTGCTTAAATGAGAAACACCTTTTTGTGAGACTTTTAATTGCATACTACATTTTAAATCCTCGAGTAATGCTTTATTCCGTAAAATTATAAAATATCGAGAAATATTCCACAGCATTAAACGTTCCGCTGTGTTTCTTATTCAGAGGACTCTTTAGAATTTATCTCGATGCGAATTCCCTTCGAATGTAACAAAGGTATTCGTCCGGCATTTCTCGATCTTCGTGAATAAATTATTTTCGATCAATGACAAAATCTATGTCGCTTGCTCGATTTCATCTTCAATCGGCTCTTTAAAGATTCTCGCCCTTTAATCCGGCGACGGAGGGATGAGTGTCCGACTTAAAAGAAAACTCGTTGCACGTTATAATGTGCGCTATTAATCGAACGCAGTTCCGTGATTTTTCTTTACTTTTTTTCTGGCTTTTCGATGTTACCTTTCGCGAGAGAGACAGTGAGAGGGAGAGGGGGAGAACCTAGAGAAACGTTGTTGGAAAGAATCGTGGCGCTCGGCAGACGCCGGCAATCCTCCCGTCTGTCTCGGTAGTTCCTTATCGGGGTTGACGCAAGCGAACCGAGAGAGAAAAGTGACGACGGATTTTTCCCTCGTAACGTTGCCGTCGGCGCGCATAGGCAAGCCACCAGAGAAAAAGAACGAAAGAGGCAACGCACTCGTACTCCTGTCGCCCCGAGCCGGCAGCACTTTGGCAAGGGCGACACAAAGGCGGGAATTTCTTGAGATTCAAAGAGAGTCAGGCGAATGAGAGAAGGAAACTGTTTCGCTGCTTTCTTCACCTCCGCAACCCCTTTTGGTATTTCTCTCGTTCTATCTTCTTGTCCGAACTAGAAAGTATTATTTGCTAGTGTCTTATTTCACTGCGCGTACTTTTCGAAATAACGCTAATAATGTTTTTCCTTATTTCGATGAATAATTTGCTCTCGACACTCTAATTTCATAAAATATCGTGGCACGCATTTAGTTTATGATTTTATTTCATCTCAAAGGCTCTTTGATTTCAAGTACGCGAAACGTATTTCAAACTGCTGCGCTTGTGTCAATAGTTAATTGCGAGCGAATACAATACGATGTAATTGCAGGAAACAACGTGGTAATTTCTAGTTACGCACTAGCAATTCGACTTAATAGTTATAATTTGGCTAATGGTTGTTTACAACGTTTTTCGTTCGCCCGTCTGACCAATTACTATTTTACAAAACTTGATAATATTTACAATTCTATCTCAAAGCGTTCAAAGTAATCGCTTATCTGCGATGTACAAGAGGTTCGTTTTCGTAATAATTTTGTAAATAGAAAAGTATTTTTGTGCACAGCGTGGATTGAACTTAAATTCTTAATTCAGACTTTCTTAAATTTTTAATTCTTTTTTTCCACCCCGACATTCACGCTCGCATGCTCAAAACATACTTCCGACTTTCACTCTGCACCCTCGTACGCACACCCGCTGTAATCCCTCTGCACACCCACACAATCATATGCGAGGGCGCGCTTTTTTCTCCCATTCCTAGGTCTTTTATCATCGACCGACGACTGTTCGCAACCACATTCGATCCTTGCTCTTTGCCCCTCGTTTCACCGCCGCGTTTCTACGCTTCGTCTCATTTCGCGTGATGTATTATTCTGACGCGAGCGTCGCACGCCTTTAATTGACCCTGCCTTGATTTTCACTCAAGTACTCTTGACAGAGAAAAAGCGAGTAAGAGAGATCGAGCCGTAGGGGAGAACGAGACGAGAAGAACGGCAACGACGGCGTTGTGTCTCGCATGGAGGATGATGACGTGCACACTGTCGTGTGTGCACGAGAACGAAAAAAGGGGAAGATCCCGTCTTCTGTTTTCTCCTCTCGTGCTTTTGTTTTTTTCGGCTAAAGAAAACCCACGACGTACAATGAAAATGTCCCAGTGTTTTTCCAGCATCCGCGCTCGATGGAAGTACAAGTACAAGTGCCAATACACCGCGAACACGGTTGCTGCAATGGCGATACCGAGGACGTTGTTGGTTATATTATGGCAGCCGACGTTGACGCTTGACAAGTCAATACGCGGATAAAAGCCGCTCGATTACGATGACAAAGCCAAGAGCAGACGGAAAGTTACGAAGCCGATATAAGCGTATTTGGCGTGCTCCATCCACGCGAAAAAAACAGACAGATCGAGTTTCAAAAACCATTGCTGTTAAATGGAAAATACAGCGGACGAGCGAAAAATAAGAGAGGTGGAAATTCTCGCTTATAGTTTAATGAATAAAGAGATAGTTAGTTTTAATGTTTCGCGACACGAAAGCCTTTTACCATAGTGTTATTCTTTGTGATTTGGATTTTTCTTTGGTCCTGAAGCTCAAATTAGCATCGGGTGTTCGTGTACGAATGATAAAACTATAAATTATACATTCCAAACTTAAACGAAATAATCAATATTGCACTCTAGCTTCAATATTTGGCATTCCCGTACAATTATTTTCTTGGTAATACCATTTTGAATAATTAAATAATTATGTTTGAAATACAATCCTATTGAATCCTATTTAACGTAATAACTCGATAAATATTATCATAGTCGTATACTAAAGTATAATAATACAGTAACATTACTAGTTACCAACGGGAATTGGTGGAGATAGCAGTTATTTATCAAAACTTGTGAGCTTATATCAAAATTTTTCTCGGCAAATGCGAAAAGCATTCCCGGGTAGATTCGAAAATATTTCAATTTTAATTCCTAACTAATGCACCTACTTTACTACAAGAAGTAGGAAATTAACTTTGTTATTTCTCTCGCTGTATATCTCAAGTTGAAGCCGTGCAGAAATTATACCTCATCGTGGATCCAGTTTCGAAGTATCACGACAGCTACGTATAAAGTTTGATGAAAATGACTGTTTTCTTGAATATATAAGTTGAATGTGCTATTACGACATTATAACTGTCTTTCTGCTTGTGCATAAGAATGAGGAAGAAAGAAGACGGAGTTTATAGAACGAAAAATATACATGGTGGCGTATAACGTTTGCTCTAGTCTACATACGTGGCACTTGTAGTCAGCAATGCAATGAAACCTTACGCGAGTATGCCATAATAAATCACCGAGCTTAACGCAAAGTATCGAGTTAAAAGCGCGCGGATCGTTGGTTACTTTTAAAACGAATTCAATGATTTTTCGTTAATTTTCTAAGTATCACACTCGGGAGGGAAGAAATCGATTCGCCATTAGCAAATTAATTTTTGCGAGATTCAGCTACGTAAAACAATACGTGTTATTCGGAGTCGTTAAAAAGAGAGCGTAAAAACCCAATAGCTCTTAGTGCTCGAGGTAGAAATGGGTGTTCTAAATTACCCAGGGTACAGACTCCATATTTATATACATATATACATGTACATATACGTACACACATAGGTTAGACATGGAACATCTACGAGGATTCCCGATGAGCAAACCATGGCAAGATCGGAGAGCGGAGTTATGCCGTACATTGATACGTTATCAGACGCGCTCCGATCGGAAGTTGAGAACCCTAGCGAATCCAAGGGATGGACGAACACGCGAGTTGGCGTGTTACGGATTCAGCGCTCTTCTCTCCCCTTATTTCTACGCGCGCTCTTTTTCATTCTTGTCCGCGATGCCGCAACACATCAGCCGATTTATCCTTTATCGCATTCGTGCGACCTTTATTAAAGTGTAGCTCTCACCGCAACGAGATGTTAAGGGAGGAAAAAAAGAGGAAGACGGAAGTGCAGGTAAGGTCAGTGACGAAGAAAATAACTGCACACAGACACATAAGTCGCTGGCGCTGTATAGAAAGTGTCAGTGGGGGTACTTAGTGAAATCTTTGTTTTACTTTCGTTTTATGCTCTTTTTTATTAAATGAGCTGCAGGACACCTTTTTATTTTATGAATCGCTTAAAGAGTTCAGGCACATAGATTTAAACAGCCGAATCCTATTATTTCGCATGAGTTCCTGGAAGAAATGTATTGAATTAATTCTCAGCGAGCCAAGTGGAAAACACGTATTAAAAATTCACCTAGTATTTGAACGTGTATCGTTAACTCGAATCGGAAGTCTTATATCAAATTGAAGGCGAGCGAGCATAATTAATCATTTCGGAAATGTAATAAACACGATTATAAATATACATGCAAATATAAATATTTTGCCAAGTTCTGTACTTACAAAGCTCGATGCATTTTTCATAAGATTCTTTCGCGGTTATATTCGAACCTTATTAAAATAATTACCCCGGTTAAGGCCTTGTAAATAATTAGACGGAATTATGTATTTGTATAAATTCATGGTAAATCCTGAGGCTTGAATCGCCATCGTGCCGACACGCTGCCGCCGGTATTTTAAGGTCAATCGATAAGCCTCCCAAAAGATTACCGCGGTATGCAAACAAAATCCTCATTAGTCATGAGAGAATATTAATTGCGCGCAAATACGGAGCCGCGGATATGTTGGAACCACAAGAACGGAAGTTAAAACGCGAAAGAGGCGAAATCGGGAGAGGAGTTCAAGGAAAACGCACTACCGGCGCACAATGAAGTAATTTCGCGTGTTCTCTTTCCGGCAAACGCCGTCTCCGTCGTCTTTTCCCTTTCTGCGAAATCGGCTTTTCCTATTCCAAGCGAGTAATGCGCCACTACTCTCTCGCACTCGGTCACGACTTCGCGGCGACTTTCAGCCTACGATCCTTTGTGCTCGCACCGACTGGGAATCGAGTGAACCGATGGACTCGGGGAGATACCGAAGCGCATCATTGTTCCCTTTACAACGACGACGGTGACGACGAAGACGACGACGACGACGACGACGACGACGAGGATTGCAACGACGACGAAGAGAAGGCGAAATGCGCTTGGGAGTTTTGTTCTATTTTACGTTCGATCCATGCTAAGAGCATCAGATGTAAAACAATGTAGCACAAAAGTGGAGGACAGCGGTACGTGTGTAGGCATTTGAGGCGGAAGTTTATATAAAGGCCTGTAAATTAAAATGGCGAGGGATCGACTGTAAATAGCGTACTAAAGCTATTCTCGTTTGATTTATGCATACCAGTTTATTTACTTTACTCGGATCTCATCTGCATGAAAAGGACGTGCACGAAGAAAGAGATTCTAATGGATAAATAGAAAACTGTTGAGAGTAAACAAATGCGTGCACTTATGTATAAAATTTAGTTACGATGCTTCAATCGAATAACGTTATTATATAAATTTTCATTTTCAAACGATGCACGAGTGAAAATTATATTCTTTGGCATCCTCCAATACTGCTTTTTCTTCTCTTTAAGTATCCATAATGTCTATAACAAGATAATTAAATTTCATTGCTTCTTTTCTAAATAAACCTTTTATTAGAAACGAGTATAACTAGCTTTCAAATTTTCAACGTTCGGCTACGAGAATTAAATTCAAGTACCTATTGCGATAAATTTTTTGTATTCGATACATATAACAATCTATTATATTTTAGTGCACAAAAGTGCTTCCCAATGCAAATATTATGCTTCCTATTGCTCTTGCACCAGTAAAATTGAAATGAAATTGTCTAGGTACAATTATTTTAGAACACTGAAGGTAATCGCTTCTAATTATTCGGTTGACTTATTCGCTTATACATCGAAGCGAATTGTGAAATAATGTATTGCCTTGCTTTTTTTTTACAAACTATATTTTTAAACTGATATAATTGAAAAGTTTTTGCACTTTGATCGGTTAATCGATGGTAAAAATTTTACCGATCAAATATTTCTTTTTTTTTTTTAATTGCGTAATTTATTACTACATGAATTTTATATCATAATGTCAACAATAGTCATAAACATAAATGTACATTATGAATTGCAATACGTTTATGTACAGAAAAGGGAAATTCGTGTACAGTGTTTAGTTTAGGCTATTAAAAAAACTGTTCGGTCGTACAATAAAAAATTGTACGCAACATTTCAATATCAAAATATAGTTAGGTTTGTTTGTTATATAATGCATTTTCTATTTCAAGCATTTATTTTAAATATTTGTACAATTTTCGTACTATTCAATATTTAACGAAGAAATGTTTATTTTTTAAAACTTGTACTCGTGAATTGCTCTTATCCATTAAAAAAAGAATAAAAACTTTTTCATATATAAATATTAAAAATTTTTTTTATTATATTATTTTATAATAATAAAATAATTATGATGTATCACTGTAATTTATATCCCCAATTTGCAGTTATGTCACATAAAACCGTATAAGTGTATTTAGTTCATATTTCAGATAAGGTTTAAGGTATTTACTACATTCGCTTACAAATGTCGCGATCGTTATAAAATATCTTAATTTCTAATTACAAACAATGAAATTTATAGATACACAATCGAATTATTAATTCTTACCGTAAGCATTTTCATTCAAATTGACGTTTTTTAATCGATAAGTTTTCTGACCTAGTTGTTATATGACCTATTTATTGATTATATTACTTCATAAATGCCATGCCTAATGTCAATCTCTACTTAGTATATGCAACGAAAGAAATTATAATCCAAGTATTATTAGGCTGTTAAACTGGTACTTTAAGATAAACCTTTATTATGAAAAATTACCATTAACAGACCTACACATAAAACGAAACAACACTTTCTAAATGTAAGATTAAGTTTCAGTCGATAAAACCACCGTTGCTAAAGCAACAATTCTTTTTATCCAATATAAAATTTTCACAGATTTATTTAAGAAAGCTGTGTTGCTAATTGTACAAATCGTCTAAATCTTCAACCATCGCAACGGAAATAAAAACAATACCTATTCGATGGTTCTGCTACAACAACAACAAAAAATATAAATTTAGAGTAAAATTGTATCAAAGCGCAACAGCGATCCATTAAAAGACCTTACAAAAAAAGTCATCAAAGATAGACTGGCATGCGTGAAGGTGCGATCTAAAGAGCGCAGAATAAACAATATACGGAAGGATAACTCGACGTTGGCGGTGATTTCCTGCGCTAGCAGTCGCAAAAGTGACACTGCAGGCGATCCAGAGGCTTTTAATTAAAAGCTCAGCGACGTCTGGGTGCGCCCAGTGACGTACCTCGTACGCTCGCCCAGTGTTACGATCCTTCCCCATTGCTGAAGTTGCGCGAGATCAAATGCAACTGCGCCAAGTCGTTGACTCCAGCGACTGAGTTCTGTTCGCTCGACTCCTGGTCCAAGGAGCATCGACTGCATAAAACATTAATTGAGAAGTTCCCTCCTCCGTTCCTTTCGCGGATATTCTATGCGAGGATTGTGGATGAAGGGTCGGAGGAGAGAACGAAGAAATTGAATCTCGCGCTAAGAGCGACGAGAGACCAGCGACCTTCGTTTATCGATTCCGTCTCTTTTACTTGATTACGCTTTCGAGAGCGACGCAGGAGGAGTCACGAAACAAAGGGCTTTGATCAAGCAAAGCCATAAACAACGATGCAGCTTCTTTTTTCACCTTCTCCCTTGGATCGGCCTTATTTTATTTTCGTATTCGACGGCGCTAATAAGTCGAGGTATCTGTGGCTTAAGCAGCAAATAACTCAATTGTTTAACGAGTTCGTCGAGACAATGGAGCTTGCTTTTCAGGGATGCTTTTTGTTTACAGAACTTCAAATAGTTTTTAATTAAGTTTGTTTTTAAATTCGAAACGACGTATTATTACTTATGCGGTGAAGTTGATAACGAATGCTATGAAGCATTGAAAAGTTGAATTATGTAAAAAAAAAATATAGATCGAGTATTCGGTGTACAATGATATTCGAATAAAAATATATCGAGAAGTTGAAAAATATATTATGGGAAAGAACGAAGAATACGAAAAGATTAGTAGATTATCAAAAAATTCTAAATTCCCGTATATTAGCCGGAGCAATGAATTAAAGCATGCGCAAATTAAGAATAATACTTCGAACTGTTTCCGTGGCTTATCAAATATTCAATTACGAATCGAGCTTTAATAAGAAATTAGGTGCACTGCGGTAGATCGTTTTAAGTTACAATATTAGAAATGGAATTATTGAAAACTAAAAAAATATTCGAATTATTCATCCGTACGGTGGATATTTTGAAACGATCCATTTCAATATTAAAAAATCTACATGCACATTTAAATTAAGAATGCAGTGCAGCAGCTTGATTTTAAGTTTAATTAGAAAAAATAAAAGATGCGTTAAATCGAGTGGAAAGCATCAAAAGCAAGCGGCAGCTTTTTTCGTGCATTAATATAAGACGAGATATTCGCATCCCCAACCTACCATAATTCCGCCATTTTAAACATAAAGAAGCTCTTTTCCACAGACGTGAACAAGCATATTTAAGTGATGGACAATTCCGCAGCCGTGACCCCATATTCGTCAAAGCATACATAAATGTGTGCGCGCGCGCGCAAGCGTCTAAAAGCGAATCCAACGAGGTAGAACGAAAAAAAGCCAGTGGTGAGAATTAAGCGTATTTTCTTTTTTTGCGCTGCCTCCTGGGAAATTCGGCGCGCATTTATCGGCTAGAATGGCCCTCGAGAAATCGTGCTGAAGTTAATACGACGCGGAGGAGCCGCGGAGTCGTAGGAACTTCGTCAAAAGCATCGGATGGTCGATTAGACATTCAAAGCGATTATGCGAGGAGCGATGCCGAGCAGGGTGCAAGAGTTTAGCAAATTGGTTAGCGGTGGCAGTGTCAGTTGTGGTGCAGCGCTCGACTATGATAAATCACAAGTACGCGCATATACACGTGCATCGGCAATTGACCGCCTTGAATGTAACCTAAATTGTGAGCCGTGTATATGCCACTGAGCAAGCGAGAAAGAGAGGGGAGAGAGAGAGAGAAAGCGGAGTCACGGTTATTATACCGAGAATTGTACTTTGAAGTTATTTGATGATGGATTAGGGTTACGAGAAAATTATTTTCTAATTTACATGGAAATTCGTATAGCTATGTTAATATATACCTTTTATGGCTTGTGTTTGAAGCTTCAAGGTATGGATCCAGACAAATTAACAACATATTTCAAAAGCAGGTGCATACATTCCCATTCCTGCTTTGACAAGCCTACTTCTTTCATCGTTTAAAAATTATTGTTCTTTAACAATCGAGCGAGTATTTTAAAATTGTTAATTGTAATGTTGCGAATTAGTTATTAATGCTTTTAAATTTCGAACGTTTTTTTAGGTAGCATACATTTTCCGAGTCTACTTTCGGACTAATTGCGTTAACATTTAGAAACCTGTAAAAATATACGAAATATTTAAATCGTCTTGGTGTTTCGAAATTCTCACGGCGAAAAGGTTCCCGAATGATTAACACTCAACGCGTATTGCATCGACAAAACGCTTTTCTGGGACAGAAAAAATAATACGATCGGAACGACAAACCTCACGTGAAATCAATATTTTCGACGCGACCGCGCAGTTTATTCTCGAATGCATTTTGCAGCTCGAAAAATCCCTGCGTCTATGAAGCACGAAGAAAAAGTCGCGCTGGTGACGAGATAAACTTCGAGAAAAGCGACGAGAACTTTTCCGAGCAATGGTAAATCGGAGCTTTGCGTAATACCGGTACACCGAAAATACGATGCTCGACTCTTTGGGCTTCCACGACGAGCGTTGTTGGTCGAAGACACGCGATGCTAATTAGCGTCGGGCACTGATTCAAGAAAAGGAAGGAAAGAGAAACACGAGACGATCGACCGTCGTCGGACGAAGCCCTTCGGTAAGATGGACGATTTCGTTGATTCGAGGGGAAAACGGGCGCGAGCGAACGACTTGACGCGCGAGTTACCGATGTGGCAGTCGCTTCTGCGTGATTGATTAGTTGGAGCGGACCAACTATATCGAAAGACGTCGCTAATGAATTTGTTAAAATGCGCCAACAACGACCGCAGGAAACCGACGTTCGAAACGCCTCTCTGTAGCCATACGTTCTATCCCCGACCGTGGATTATTATTCTGTTTCCGGGAACTATGTTTCTACTTGCTGCGTACGTTTAGATTTAAATAATCAATGTTACTGACATTGTTATCGGTGAAATTGATTATTTGTTATTAGCGCGCATCGAATTAAGTTCGATCCTGATATATCGAAGAAGCGGTTGCGTTACAATGTTACTGTAAACTTATATATTATGAGGTTGTTACGATAAAGATAGGTAGATAAATAACATTACAATATTACCCTAGTATAAAACGAATTATATTGGGAACATATTCTCTGGCCAGAAATACGCAATTGTTGTTTGGATGGTTATGTTTTTAAAATGAAAGTGCAACTTATACTTTTTGCTCTTTTTCATAATGTATAACTATTTTTCGTTGTTCGTTTCTTAACCGATAGATTTTAAAAGTTAAAAATATAAATTATGTCTTCAAAGTTTGAAAGGGTAGAGGGTTGTATATACATATTCCAAGTTTCTTTCGTAATAATTTAATTTGCCTATCTTGGATATAAAGTAAAAGTAAAAAAGTAAAATTCGAAAATCATAAACACGTGAGAGTTAAATTTATTAAAATCTAAAAAAATAAAACCTATTTAAAGTTACTTTAATAAGTTATATTTAAATCTTGCATTTTAGTAAAATTCAGTAAATTTAATTAAAAAGTTTATCTTGTTGGAGAACTTACTGAATGCCTTAGCTACGAATGCTAATTATCCACCTTAATTATATTTATTATTACACGGAAATCCTGTTTTAAATGAGTCCAATGGAAAATGGTCAGTGATTTTAGCGAATAAAATATTTTCATTTGATCTTAATAATGTAACCAATTTAAAAACAAGTAATAGCGATAAATTACAATTTAAGAACTTGAAGATCTTTATTTTTGATTATTTGTACTTTTATTCGATGTAAAAAAGAATAAAAGAACTATGATTTAGATTTAGATATATTTGATAAACTATATTTTTTGTGATAAAATAATAATTAAACAATTTTGGTATTAGAAATCCTATTATAATTCGTAAACGAAGAATTCAAAGTTCACTTTTAATTTTAAGTTATTTAAAGTGAATAAAAATTATCTAATTTTAAAATATAGAGAACTAAAAATTGTAATTATCGGTTCAATTATACAAAAAAAAAGAGGTTAATGTCTCTCATAAGAAACTTTTTATATATTAAGTTTCGAAATAAAGTGTCATAAAATTATGCATGTAATTGAAATTATACGATCTTTGTAATAAAATTATTTACGACTAATTTAATTTTTTTTTTTAACAATAGTATATAAATATTTTTTTTGAATAATTTAAACAGATTGTTTATCATTTAATTTTTATTATTAAATTTGTAAAAAATCAAATATTTTATGAAAGTAAAGATAAAATTCACGTTTCAATTTAAAATTCTATTGATTTAATTATTGAAAAAATGGCTTTGAATATAATTAATTTATTGCTTGATTTACTTCAAATAAAAATATTGTGTGGTTAATCAAGAGATATCTCATACTTCCTTTGCCTGATTCATACAAAAACTAGAGTCGAGAAGAAATCACGTTTTACACTTTTCTTGTTTTACTTTCGGCATAGATCTTTCGTAAAATGCTTTAAACTTCCAACTTGCCCTTTAATAATCGAAACGGGACCAATGAACTACATAAAAGAAAAAAAAAGTCTGGGTGCGAATAAAGTTACGCGCAGAGAATCGAGAAACTTGTCGACGGAAAAAACTGCCCCGAAGAGTAAGAAGTAGAAAAAATACACTGGCATAAGATTTAAGAGTGTAGAAGAACAGAAGGAAGAGAGAAAGAGGCTAAAAAAGAATGAAAGAGTAGCAAGGAATCGCTTCATGCACCGCCGAGCACGAACAGGCGAACCATTCGCGTAATAATACGATCATGTTCTCTACGCCTATCCGCCGTCTCTTTTCAGTTCGCTTCTTTCCTTGCTGGATCTATTACAAATCTCCTTCTATCTCCCTTACTCTCTTTTCCGTGTCGTACAGTGTAGAACACGCACATAAGCGGAGTAAAGAGGGTGTTGCATTAAACCGACGCGCTCTCGTTCGCCCGAGCTTGAGTCCGTTCCGCTACCACTCGTTTTTTTCTTTTTTTCACTGTCTCGCTTTAACCCCTTTCCCATTTCTCGGTCGTTCTTCATTCGTTTCGTCGAATGAAAAAACAAGGGGGAAAATATAACGATGAAAACCACCTTGAAAAAAGCCTAAACGACGCAAATCCTGTTGAAATTAAATACTCACGAATGCAAGTCACGAGCTTTTTTTTATACATATAACGGAAAAGAGGAAAAGGCTGCAATTTCAAAATAATGTCTACATGCGTGGAAATGCGTACATTGTGTTACTTAACGAATATATAACGTATGTGGAAAGCCGTGAATCGCGTATGTGTGAATAAATCGATGAAAGCAAACGTCTAACTCGTACTCCGCGTGAACGGATTTTTATGCGATACATTAAACACAATATTCTCGAGTTAATTAAAACAAATTAAACTTATTTTTTTTATTTTAAATAAGTATATTATACCATTTGATTTTTTTCGCAATAAATTTGTTTTCTAATACCCGTTTTTAAATACAAAAACACGCACGCTGACATTTGCACGCACGTTTGAAAAAGAATCGATGAGAAAAGCACTTTAACCATGAACTTGGTCAAAGTATTTTATTTTAAACAACACAAAAATACAATGACAAAAAGCGGAAGAAGGAACACATAACGGAAGACTCGGTACATGTAATGAAACGTAGTGAGAACGTGAAAAAAGAAATAGCCGAGATGCAACTCGGGGAAACGAAGCGTGGGACAGAATTGAGTCTCGCGAAGTGCAGGAAAATACGAGAGTGCGGATACCAAGAACCGGAAAGGGTTTTTTTGTGCGCGTATTAAGCACTGAGAATGGAGGCGCAACAGAGTCGTAACGACATGACCTTGAAGAAAATCCTCTTTAGTTCCGTCGCCTCGACGTCGGGTCTTGTCTACAACGAAACGCAGTAGTAACGCGTGAATGTTGTCAGACATCGCACGGGAATATATTACAACATAAGTCGATGCGATATTTAATTTTAAAATACATTCGTTTCGAAAGAATGTATTTTTATTGTTAGCTTAATTATAAAATATCGGTACGACAGTTTCTAGGTCAAGATTTACGACTCTTAAGTAATTGTCAATTTTCTTTATTCGTTAACTGCTTACATTACATTACATTAAAATTATTAATTAAGGAAAAATTTTCTGCCATGTTGTGTTCTCTAAGGAAAATATAAAGTACATAGGGCACGTTTAAACTGAAACTCGATCTCGGATATTTTGAATATTACATTATTCAGTGTTTTAAGAGTATTAAAATAAAGTAATCACTATAATTGTCAAAGCATTTTGAAATTCATTTTAGTAAATGCATTAGGATAAATCTCGTCAATTTCAACAAAAATTGAGAAATTTCTGCTCTTGGGCTTTCTATTTTAAACCTATTCAAAACAATATACTTTCTCTTTACGAACTAATTAAAAACCACTAACTTTTTAACATTTCATAAAGCAGATTCTAATTTAATTTTAGATTTAACGAGAAATTATAAGTAATTTTTTGTTATTATCTTATTAAGTATTATATGAGTATAATAAAAATATTATCATATATATAATATGTGGAAAACAACTGATAAGCAGTACTTTGTAAACTTCTGATGATAATGAATGTGTGTATCTATAATATATAAGACGAGAGCAAGAAAGATACGTATTCCAATTCTTGTTCATTATACGCAGTCGTATACGAACTGAGATCATCTGTTCCCACAGAAACGTTAACTTCTTTTTGATGACACGCAATTTAAGAGATTATATCACAATCTGTTTAATATGAACTGCGATTTAGTTTCTTTCTATTCATAATATGACTAAGCATACACTGGTATTTAAAATAAATCACAGTGTATTAGAAAATAAAAATAATGATTTAATGTTTTTTAATATTATACATGATGTATACATTTTTGGTAGTCAATAAAATATTTATCTATCGAATAGTCCATAAATATTCGCAAAATAAGCACCCAATATCTAAAATTTGAAAACGACAATCCTTTCGACTCGATGCTCTAATTTTTTTTTACTTGAATTTTTATTTAAAAAATATCTGCTCGAGCATTATAAAAATATGCCAAAGTACATTCTAGGTAAATACTATAATCGGTTAATTTTATAACTACACTTTTTCATCAGCTAAATTTCTTAGTTTTTCATTTCATTCGCGAACACGATACTCTTACTCAAATTTGATCAAAATATTCAAGAAATATGCAAACGCGACAAAATTTAGAAAATCAACGATTCCTAAATTTTCAAACAAACGTTCTTATTTTTTAATTCCATCCTTAAAAGTCAAATTTATATTTTATAAATTAAAAAAAAAAATAAAAAAAGATACGAAAGGACTTTAATTCAATTTTTTACGAACCTAATTTAACAACTCAATTTCATAACTTAATATACTGGTACATTTTTGCTAGCATATTAGAATCCAACGTAAAAAACACCGTTAGGAGTCTACTTTTATTTTATAGTGCAAAGAAGAAGGTCGCGATGTAGACTACTATAATTTAAGTTATAACTCAATCCATAAAATATAAAGGAAAGCAGAATTTGTAGTTGCTAAAATACTCAGTATAATACAAATGAATTCGAAACGAAGCTTTAATCTTACTTAATACTGATTTTACGCAAGAATGTTAATCTCGGTTATAGTATTTCATCAAGCTTGTAAGATTGAAAGATTATTTATGGAATGGGTTAAGGTGTGATTTCATTAAAAAGAAAAAAGCAAGGAAAAAAAACACTCATTACTGCTGGAAAGAATCTTTATAAGGGCTGCGAGACGTCCTTAAAACTTCGCGACAATAATATTCCCGTGGATAATATATTTCAAGCTTCGATATTAATCTATCCTGGTAAATTCCACGCGCCGTCTGGCCGTTTCCTCGGTGAAAAATGTGCCGGCGTCGTTACTATGGGCGCGTGCCCCGCGTCGATCGAGCTTTTCCACGCGCACAATGGCGGAGCCGTGTGCAAAGAAGCCACGACGGCCACGTGAAAAGCCATGGTCGAAAGGTGTGCTCGCAAGCACGTGCGAACCGCTGTTTAAAGCACGCGTGCAACGAGAGGCCTCTTCTCGTCGTTCTATTTTTCGGGATACGAGAGGCAGCGTCGTTCAAAGTAGGCGACTGTCCGTCACACGCCTGACTGTGATTTATATTGCAAACTGTCGAGGATCGAGGACGAGAAAGAGAAAGACGCTGCTCCTATTACTACACAACGCGGAGGATTTTTATTGTCTACGGCTCACTTTTATCTTCCTTTCTACTCTATATTTCGCTCGTTTATGCGCCGCCCCTTTTTATTATTCTATATTTTTCTTATTACCGAGCTATCGATTTCTATTAATTTGAAAAACAATGCGATGTGCTTTTTACTTTTTTTTTCGAGCGTTACATCGCGGTTAAGGTTTTCTTTTTTAATAAAAAGAAAAAAACCAGTATATCTCGTTATTAAATTACAGGACGATTTTTTTTCACGTACGAAACGTATTTTTACTCGTCCGAATTTTTTCGTAAGAACGTTTAATAAATTAGACATTTATTATTTCGGTAAAAACGTTTACTTTGAATATCTTTTTTTTAATAATACAAAAATGTTTAAGCATGAAATAAAAATCTAATAACCCTTTGAGGTTTACAAAACACAAGAATTATGCATTATTAAAACGTTTACTTTTTTATACTCGCTGTTTCGTTAAAATTTTCACAAACCGCGTTATTTTAACGATGAAAAATTGCTAAAATATATTTTGCGATGTTACGATTTTTAACGAAATGAAAAAAATAGTACGTTTTAATTTTAATCGACTACACTGGAAGCAGTCCATTAAAATTTCCTTATCAAAATACATGTTCTAGAAACTTGGTAATATCAATAAAATTATGAACTCGTCTAGTCACAGGTATTAAATTAAAATAAAGCAATGGAGATCATCGAATAAACCAGTGTAATATATATTCGTATTCAAATCGAGTGAATAAGGTTGTAAAAATAGAGTTTTCTTATAAAGTCGTAATGGAATGAAAAGCTGCTCGCTCCGCAAATCTTAAATTACAAAACAAATTCTCGATAGGTTTCGAAGGCACTATTATTCCAAACAATCAACTGTTCGGTCAAAGATTTTCCTCGCGGGAATGAGAAAATCGAAACCCTATCGATCCCGACATACAAAACACGTCACTGTCCCCTTCGTACGCACCGACGTCCCGTCTTCGTCACCCATAAGAGCGGCCACTTGGATCGAAAACGAAACGGGAAATTGTGCCGAAGAAGAGCGGGCCGTCGGTGAAGTATGTACGTACGTACGTGCGCGGGTGGCGGACAGGAGGCACGTGGAGAGGTGCTTTTCCTTGATGACGCTCGTACACGAACGGGGCCTCGTTAGCGCTGCCGGCGGGCGTACTTTGCCCGACTTGGGAAAATACTGCACCGTCAAATTAACACTTGCAACGGTGAGCCCGGCATCTTTTCTCTAGTCTTTCCTTCACCTATGTTAAATCCAACCATTTCAATTCCGAATATATTCTGAAACGAGCAGCGCTGGTTTCTTATAGTTTTATAGTGAGGATCGTATTTTTGAGTTAATGTTAGGATAACGGTTAGTATTTTACTAATTCGTTATTGTCTCCGTCTTCCACGATTACGGCTGAGAAATACAAATATTTATATTTTTCTGTCTTTTTTGGATCTGGTAAATAAAATAATCAAGTTCGTAAGGTTGTTATTGTTAAGTATTTTTATCGAAGTTGGTCGAAATAGAACATTTTACTTTTGTTTTGAAGTTATTCATTGACTTCTTCTATTAACTGCGCAAATGATATTGTTTTCGAAAAAGAAAGGTTTGGATCGAAGTTAGTTCTATTAAAATTGTAAGGGTAGTAAGTTTAATCATTTTAATGTTATCTATGCATTAAATATTATTACATTCAACGTTAAAAAATAACTATTATAAGATAGTTTCTTAGGTATGAGTTTAACTCGACAGTAATTTATTACTATAAAACTTTAAAGCGCGTTGTAATCAATAAATTAATATCGAAAACTATTTTTGAATTTGATATAAATAATGTATTAATGGAATAGTATACATGAATATTATTTTCGTTAATTTTAGTTTCATTAAGCTCAACGAAATAACAATTATTCTATTATGCAGTTGAATATAATTATATACCATCAGTGACTATTTAAAAAGTAAAAAATATTTGATTCCAAAATTGTAAGGGTCTTCAAAAATTAATTAGAGATAATTACAATATCTTAAAATATTATGCTTGTTTTATGGAATGTTATAATTAATACTAAATATCGATCCTTCAATTTCTAAAACTTTACCTTTACAAAATATATATAGTTTAATTATTTGCATGTTCAAACTATCGAAAATTTAAATAAGAAACTTGATACATGTATTTTAGTAATTAGAATTTCAAAAGGTTAATATGTTAAAATAACCTATATTTCTAAAGATGATACGTAATTTTATCTAATCATTAATAAATGTAGTTGTCCGATAAAAAGTGAATAATGGATAAATTTGGAATATAGCGATATACAATATCAGAGCGTAAATTCTATGAATAAATAATTTCATTTCCCTCCCCTGATTCAATAACACATAGCATAGTAATGAACATTTTAAAAATTTATTGTCTAACTCTTATAAAATTAATTTCAAGGTAATATATTTTTTTGATGCATATTAAAAACATGTGTATTCACACTTCTCGTAGATATATATGGTTACCTATGGTCATCGAAGCGGTAAACTTTCTACAGGTACGAGTAATTTTGAAGATTGAACGTAAAAATCATAACGCTCAACAATAATCTTTGCCATAATTTAAAGTTCCTTCAAAAAATCTGTGCATCGCGTGCATTAATTAGCTTTGTATTTTCAAAACGCACGCATTCTTCAAAAATAACGACCGAGAGAAAATTTAAACGGAAGTTTAAAATGATTTATTACCGTGCCACTTTACATTCCATCATTTTTGAATTTCCTCCAAAATACGATTTAGCATACCGAACCTTGACATCGTAACGAGGACGACGCGGAGAACGAAAAAAACGAGAATAAAAAAAGGATAAACGATTCAAGGAGACTCACCTGCACATCGAAGTGGCCGGTTGTATCCTGCGGCTGGGGCGGACCCTGCTGTTGTTGCTGCTGCTGCTGAGACGGTGGCGGGCCCTGAGGTGGGCCCTGGGCGCCAAAGAGCTGGGCCGCATGCGAGTGAGGATGCTGAAGGTGATGAGTCGGCGGGGCCTGGTGATGCTGTAGGTGGTGTGGTGGTGCCGGGGCGAAAGCGGTCATGAAGTGTTCCTCGCCGCCGCCCATCACATCCACGCCGGGCTTCAGGAGGACGACGCCCCCCGCGCCTGTGCTCACGGCTAAGGTCGCGTTTTTCTGGAACTCTTCCTCGCCGGGCGATGGTTGCCTGCTGCCCGGTGTGCGACTGTTAAAGAAAACCGGAAATTAGATATTTGTTTTTGACTTGGGAGATCCGGAACGGGATATGGTTTTTTATTGTTTTTGATTAAAAAAAATTTGGATAATTTATCGAACGGCTTATTTCGAGCTGAACGTGAATTGTTAACAATGAGCGGTTGATACTTGCCACTTGCACATAAATTTTGTGCTTAGGCGAAGCTTTGGAATTTGATATTCCGAGCCTACACTGTTGGAGAATGCTCTGACAATTTTACACCTACGCAACAGTTGATTTATATCTACTGTGTTATTACAAACACTTAGTTATATAATTGTCCGTCTCTTCTGTTTAATCTGATTTCAAAATTACTACTTCAAAAAAGTTGGCTTTGGTAATAAAATTAATATAATTATAATAATGAAGCGTTTGAAATTGCAAATAAATTATATATATTTATCGGAAAATGTTTCTTCATGCTCGCGCTATGTAATATAAAATACAATTTATTGATCATAGGAAGTAACCCGTTCGATATTCTAATAATAGTAAAATGTTGTTTTATAAAGCTTGACGCAATGTGTTCGAACGACCAACATTAATCAAATGAAATCTTTACATTTGTCACCTGAACTATAAATCTAATCTAACAATCGCATAGGACTTTTCCCGAATATCAAAGCAAGAATAACCGTGGCTTCATCAATATAATTTTCATTGTAGAAAGATGTGAATGGAGAAGGAGTTCGAACAGATGTCTAATTCAGTCGAGTCATTCTTTATGACCGAGCAATTCTCACCAAAGATCGATGAGAGGCGTTGCTTGCGTTGACTGTTTGGATATCAGCAAGTACTAACTTCAAGGAACCGATGCGCTTCTTAACACAATAACCAATAATTTATGCCATTTTGACAAATTTAAATTCCTGTAGGTCGTATATCATATATCTGTAGGTCTTAATTATATAAGTAAACTTTCGTATTCCTTTCGCGAATTTTGTAACAAACAAATTAAATTGAATAACTTTAAATTTATAATTAATGGTTTTTTCTAGAGAAATCGATTTAACTGTAAATTATTCCAAGACACAACGCCAAAACTTTTCATAATAAAACTCAAATATTAAAAAGGAAAGCTTAAAAAATTAAATGTAAAAATATAAATTTTAAACGCGTATCCTTTCATTTTCAAAATTATTGAGAACGATGCAAAGTTCAATTATTACGAAATATTAAGAAATACGAGTAGTGTATTACAACGAAAGTTTAAACATTTTACCTGACTATGCAGTAATTATCGAAATTTAACCAAAACGTAATGGACCATTTCAATTTAAAACCAAAAGAATATATTTTGAATTTTCTAGTACTTTTTTTTTTTTTAAAAAAGTTGAACAATTAACCGTAAACTGTTCAGATCTATTTCAGAATTATTTAAATAACGTATATAACATTAAACGCAAAACTACAAAAAAAGCAAATCAATTCTGCATAAAATGTTGTTGAAAAAATAAAAAACAGGTTGGTGTGGCGTAAACCAAAAAAGTAAATGAAAAATAATGCTCGGTTTTGTGTATCGTAATAACGGTGAGACTTTGCCGCACCGCAAGATGCTCGTCTCCAGTTCGCGTAATAACGATGCAAAAGAGAGCACAGTTACGAGAACGACCAACGCAACCTCCAGCGGGTAATATTTCTTTCAGGCCGTAACTAGTGTTTGTGGCGAACGAGTACCTTTCTAGAATGGCGACGATGACTCTCAACACAAGCTTCGTCTTTTTTTTCTCATCCGTGACTGTCTCGGAGTACAAAAAATTTCTATTTTCTCTTAAGCTAATAAGAAGGTCCACCATTAAGTTAATTGAATTAATAAATCACGTGTTAGAGAATTAAATGAAAAGTTAGGAGATTTAAAGCTAAGATCAATGAATTAATGGCGAATTAAGTCGAAAAAATAGTTGCTACGATATGATATTGCCATTGTCATGGATAATAAAATTATCGTACTGTACAAGAGAAACGATGAGGTTTTATTAACGATAAAAGTATTTCTTTAATATCTAATCTTTTTTTTCAAAATAACTTTATAGTCACTCGCTTTATCTTAAAAGCAATAAACTCTAGTTTTAAAAAGAGTCGGAAAGAAATTACAGAATATTTTACTACGATTTAGTATTATTATATATTATTGCGTTCGCTTTTATATCAACGTCTTTGGTGACAACAACTTAAATAATTGATAAGTTACTCGTACATATAAATTTAGTGCCACGAGACAACAATCGATGACAAATGTACGTAGAAAGAACATGTGTAAAAAAAATACGATTGTACTTGGATGAACTTTGAAAAATTAAATATTAAATCAGCTGACTTTCATAATAACGAGTATTTCTTTTATAAGAAAAACAACGTTAAAAAGAAAAAAATTAACGATAAAAATACATCGAAAGATGACGCATTTGGTACATCAAGTTTATTCAACGTATTTCTTAATCTAACTTCGATACATTTTCTTTCTTCTTCGTCTTTAAAAGCATACAAGCCTCACTTGTCTTCGTCGACAATAAATAAAAGATAGCGTATCGTCCCGGGTAAAAAAGGCGAGCGCGAAACGACGGATTACATCGGTAAGCGGTTCGCTATCGTCGTCGCAGCGAGTACAACTCGAGCCGGGGCGCCCACGCATCTTCGGTCGGTAAGGCAGCTCGCCCGGAACCCACCGACACGCGAGAGGTCGCGACATGGCCCGAGAACGCGTCTCGGAAAACCTCGTCGTCGAGCCCCGGTTACTCGATAAAGAAGAGAAGTCATCCGTCCCCGGCCGGGCGGCTCGTGCGAAATAATACAACATTCTCCTCGTCGGCGGCCTCCGACGCGCTGTCATTGGCCGCGTGCCGTGCGTGAAAGCGTGTGTGTGCACGCGCGCCCTTGACAGCCATCGTCCTGTTTTTACGCAGCGCTTCGGCGGCTCTCCTCTCCGCTCCTTTCCACTCCTTTCCACTCCTCTCCGCTCCTCACACTCTCTTCTCCACGCCTCTCCTCTCATTCTTTCTCTCTCTGTCTCGTTTGTAAATCTCGTTCGCTCACGCTCTATCTCCCCGTTCGCGCGAGAGCTGAATATAAAGGAGGCGGGCGGCATTGGCCGCTGCTCCCGTCACGAGCGAAAGTGAAAAATCTCATTTTCTTCGGCTAAATTTCCTCGATGCCGCCTTTATTTCTTTCCTGTAGGAGCCTCTCCGTTCGGCCTCGTGTTCGCTTATGGCCAATACTTTTCGAGGACAGGAGCAAATTTCCCCCCTCCCCAAAAAATAAAGACTCCAACGGTTTTACCTTCTTGCTCCTACAGAATCGTACAACTTTCGAACAAGATTGTATTATGAAAAAGGGCACTTTTTTCGAAGAAGAGGGAAAGTTGGATACGCGATAAAGCAATGTAAACTGCTAAAAATTATTCTCGAGATACGTAACTTGGTAATCATCTTTATTATTTTATTAACGAATAAAATGTAACTAACTAGTTAAATAAAACATCTTTACACGTACGCGTGCTCACGAATAATCAATCCAGTCTGGAAAGTTGCTGTTTCGTTAGAAAAGTAGTTTAGCAGTAAAGGATTACAACTTTCATGTTATTTGCGATTAAGAAAACACGAGTAGTAGATTCGTTAATATATAAAAAATTAAGTGTGAACGTAGAAACGCGCGAGTAAAAAGTAAGTTTTATGAAATTGGTCAATCTTCGATTATTCAAATTAAAAAGAATTTATTTGTGTCAGCGATAACTCAAGAAACGCTGAACCTTTTCAAATATTATAGCCTGTAGGAATAAGTATTTTGAAACTCTAATATGCGTCCTTGTTAACAGTTCATTGTAGCTTGTAACAATTCGCTCGGTTTGTACATCCGAATATTACTCTTATACGCTCTTTCTCTCTCTTTCTTCTTTAATATACTCACTTAAATCCTTTGTCATCGTCAAGACCATTTTGAGAAGACAGACCGTTTCCTTGGGGACCAGTGTCATCCTTTGAGCTATCAAAGGGACTCGCTGTACCTTTATCCTTGTCTTTCTTGTCTGTATCGTTCTGAAAATAGAAACAATAAATTATTAGCTCGTTCTCCAATAATGACACAACCGCGAATAAACGGAGTTTTTTAAACCTAATATAGAGAGATCAACGTACCAATCTAAGGGACACCATTCGTGGCTCTAACTCCTTTGGTGTCGTAGGACTCGATCCAAGCACATATTCGACCATTTTAACTCCGAGTCCTCCGGTTTCGCTGAAAATAATAATCATTCGTATAATATCTTATAGATCAAATTTTAGATATTTGAGGAACAGCATAGCGACCATTTAGGTTTCTTTTAATATATACAATTAAATTTTGTCATTTATAACTAAGGTAAAATCACCAAAAGTAAAAAAAATTCCATTTAAAATATGACTTTTTTAATTTAGAAAATATATATTTTTATAGTCATTTCTGATCTTAAATTTTGTTCAATTTATGTGAAACCCCTCGTAAACTTCATCAATATTTTATATTCTGTCGTAAAGTTTTTTTTAATTTTTTTTATTTCTTAATAGAATTAGGAATATGCTAAATATTAAGATATCATATTAATATCACCATGAAGATTTTTCTACAAAAATCAATCAACATTTTTTTCTGATAATTTCAATATTAATATCTAAAGAATACTTATGCTTTAACTATCGCTTGAGGATAATACTAACTCAATTTTCTTTTCAAATTCAGAAAATTAGATGCAAAAGATTTGCATTGTAATTCAAATTTTTTTTAAATATCGAAACATGTATTTAAATATATACAATATAAGATATTTCTTAATATTTTACACATTAAATTCTATGTTAAGCGCCGAACTCAAGAAATCTATTTGAATGATATTATATTGAAGGTTAAGTATAGAAAATATAATCTTATTGCTAAATATTTTTTTTCTGGAATAATTCAAATATACATTTAAATCAACTGAAATGTTATCGATTAATCCGTAAAAAATACGAAATCAGGGTACAAATACATTTTTATGTAATGAAATTTATAATAGTGAAAAGACCGTCTTTTTATTTTCTTGAAAAGTATATAAGAAAATTTGCAAGTAAAAAGATACCGCCAAATACTCGTAATTGTATTACACCACGAACTTTCAGCAAATTTTATATTCTTTTTAGTAGTTTGTTAATAAAGAACTTATTATATATAAAAGTACATTTTATTATTCAGAATGATAAATTTAACAATTAATTGAATATTTTATTATAAAAGAAATAAGAAACACAAATATATAATAGTTTTTATCATAAAAACATATTGCATTTACCTTGAATTTACAGTCAATCACTTTTTCAATAATCGATATAGTAAAATATAACAATCGATATAGGGTAATCATTCCTTTTATAGAAAAAGAGAAATATATTTATGGGAAATATTGTTCTGTACAAAATATATATTGGTGCAGGTAATTAAAAATGGTTTCCAATAATCAATAAATTATTCAAAATAACGTAATTTCTTTACTTAATATATTATTTATAAATAAGGAAATTAAAATACATTTCTATTAGTAAAATTTAATTTTTTCTTACATTAGACTCTATAAATCGTAATTACAAACACGAATAAATAACTTTATTTTATGTAACTATTCAAGAGCTTAAACGACAATAATAAAAAAGTCATGAATATCTTATATGAGATAAAACCCTATATAAAAATGTGTTGATATTGAACACTACTCTTAACTTATCTGAATACATAAAAAATAAATGAAAACATTTAAAAAGGTATAATTTTTTTATTGACATGAGCTTATAATTTGAATGGTAAAAATACGTCAATTGCTTAAATAATTTCCGGTTATTGAAGTACCAAAATTTATTTGATAAAGAAAATATAAATTAGGAAAGAAAAATAAAAATATTCTGAACGAGATCTATGTGATATATATATATACACTTTATAAACAATTTTTATCACTGAAAATTTTTTTAAGCTAAATATGTACATTTTATGAATATTTAATCATGAAACTATTAAAACATAAAGTTTACTTTAAACTTAATATGCAACTACACCATATATATATTCTAAACTTATATAATAGTTTTAGTGGAATGAAAGTATAAACAATGTTGTCTAATCACTTAAAAGTTTCATGTACATCATTGTAAAACTTAGTACATTACTATTAATATTTTCAAAAATTAGAAAGCTTACCTCGTTTTCAATTCAAACGAATGAATTAATTTTACTATTTCAAAGCAGTGTTTTTATAAAAATATTCTATTCTATTATGATAGCGCATAAAATTATATATTTGAGCTGATTCATTCGTATAATAACAAATAATAAAATAATTTATTTAATAAAAGATTAAAATTGATTTGTAAATGTTATTCTCCTTGGAAGGAAGTAAAGAAAAAAAAACCAACCTGCTTCTGGGACTGAGGACGGCTGCAACTTCTGATGTCTGATGATGAAATCCACTACCGACACCAACTCGCCTTCCAGTGCCCATTGAAATCGGTTGTGAAACTGCATGATCTGCAACAATTCCAAAGATATCGGTATATTTAACATTCTTGATAATTTGATCACGTCAGATTAGCAATTTTAACTTAACACAATCAGATTTACGAGTGACTATTTTCTAGTTTGTATTAAAATGTAATATGAATGACAATAGCAAACCTCATGTGTCTGATTAAAAATTATTTGATTTGAATTTAATAATTTATAGATTTAATTCAAAGTCTATTATGTCATCTATTAACATAAATATTCATTTCATTTCTATGTACGTTGATAGATTACGTACTTTGTTTAGATTTAGATTACATATAACTAAAATTGGAACAAAAAAAACCAATGTAAAATATATTTACAAGGCGTTTAAGTCGTTTGAATTAAAAATATTAAATATGATTTAGTTTACATTAAACGTGTTTCAAGGAAATTTTTAAGACATAATTATATATCGATCAAAATTTGAAATTTAAATGTCTCTTCGACTAAATAACAATGTATATTATTCGAAGTAAAATATAATCGTTATCTAAATATTTAATAATCAGTCGAACGTAAAAATTTATATTCTATTGAAAAAAAGGCGTTATACAAAAAACTCATTAAATTGTGAAACAAAAGCAAGTAATTTCAAACCGGAAAGAAAGAGAAGAATATTTTGTCTCTTTTACTCTCGAAATAACAAGTACTCATTCTCTATTAATAGTTGCACACAGCGAGAGATTCGCATCAGGAGCGATCCTCGATTTTGCAAATGTGTACGTACGTGTGCGAGGGTGGAAAATAACAGGATATAGTTCGGCATAGAGTTCTAGATTACCATGTACGCTATTTCCGTAAAGGTGACAGGTGCAGTCTGCAACTGTTATCGGGTGTATGCAGGTGAACTCGAA
Source organism: Dolichoris vasculosae (assembly GCA_018907195.1). Lineage (NCBI taxonomy): Eukaryota > Metazoa > Arthropoda > Insecta > Hymenoptera > Agaonidae > Dolichoris > Dolichoris vasculosae. Next base: position 8,533,454 of record JACCHY010000001.1, read on the forward strand.
ATTACGTTCTAAGAGAGGGCTATGTGGTTTGCATATAGGGGAAAAGAGAGAAAAACCAGGAGTGAAGAAACTTGAAGAGAAGAAAAGATAGGCAATTCGCGGAAACAATGAAAAATTGAAATTGATAAATAGATATGTTCTGCGAGAGTCAGCGAAAATTTTCGATTAATTATTTTCCTTCCAAGTATTGTACGTATACTATTAATTTGAAAGTAAATTCGATTCAATTACTTTATGTATAATTATTTTCTTTTAATGCAAAATATTTCTTCTGAGATTTCAAAAATAGGTATATTTCGTAAGAGAATTTCATGTATTTTCCGTCCTAGAAGTAAGAAAATAATACTAAAATATTTGCATTTTCTGAAATTACTGTTTATTTTTTAAAATGAATATTGGAAATGATACAAATTCCGCTTTGAATAAACAATCTTAATGCATGTAACACAGAATTTGAAACAATAAGTTATTTATTAAATTATTATATATATGCAAACTAAAACAAAAATTATGTAATTATCATACAGAGTATAACATGGTAGGATAAATATTGGTAGAAGTTACTTTTTTGGAGCAGTTATCTTATTTAATAAAGATAAGAAGTATTTTTATTTTTCAACATATTTTATTTAATTATACATATTAATTATAAATCATTTAACAAATATTTCCAATTTACTTTACGTTTTTAATAAGTATCAAATTTAAATTCTAGAATAATTTAATACTATAAAATGATGTAATAAATCGAAAACCTACGTATTTAAAATATTTGAAACTATTCTAGTACATTAATATTGAATACATTAAAAAAGTTATTATTTGTGTAATTGTATTTTTCTAATATCATCTAACAAAACCGCTATAAATATATCGACAGCAATTTAGTTATTAACTTAACTTTCTTCAACTGAATTATTTAATCTTTTGTAGTGATTCCTACTGCTATGTTCCAAATATCATTTTAATAACAAATCATTCGGTACTATTTTTAATTTTATTTCATAAAAAGATCTTTTCGAGATATGAAATTTTTCTGTTATTTTTAAGCTTAAACAAAATGCATAACAGTTCACATTTTGGAAATTTCCTAATGGTTACAAATTAAATTCTATTCTCAAACAAATAATATACCAAATTTCAACATACAGCTAACTGATTGAGATTAAATTTAGATTAAATAATAAAAGCATGTATTAAATAGTGTTTAAAATGTATTTAAATACATGAATTAAAAAATAACGATTCAAAAAAATTTAAATAAGTTTTACTTTTAATTAAAATCTTTTAATTTTCAAAGAATAAATATTTTAAAGAAATGACAAGCATTAAAATTTCACGAAGATTCTACCCGAAAATGTAATGAAAATAATTATTAAATAAAGTTTAATTAGGTTATGTCAACTAATTTTGTAAATGTATGTATTAAAAATACAAAAAATCTTAATACTAATATTAAAAAAATGTAGACAATGAAGTAAAAGTTTATAATTATTCTTTGTAAAGGTTTTTATAATATTTCTTCTTTCAAATACCAATAATTATTTTAAAAATCATGAATTATCATTATCTTCTTCATCACCACCACCACCACCGCCATAATCATCATCATCGTCACGATCATAATCATCATCATCACGATCATCATCATAATCATCATCGCCATCATTCATATTATTATTGTTATTTATGACTGTTTTTTTAATGTTACAAATTCATTTTTTTATAATTCTGAAAGCTCATAAATTTTTTGTTAAATCTATAAGTAAGCAATTTGAAAGTGCCTACTATGCATAAAATACGCAAGAAGTCTTAGTAAATCAAAATACCTTCAGTCGTCAACCAATTATACTTATATAAATATGTACATCGATGTATGCATACGTAAATGAGAGTATTTCTGATATTCAAGAATATTCATTAACTATTAAGAAATGTAGACTTCAATGTGGCGAAATCAATATGCCTTAATACTTAATGAATCATTTATTTAAATAGTTACATATCAAATGTAAAAAGTAAAAGAAATTAATAGTTAAGAATGAAGAAATAATATAAATAATAACATTTAAATGAATGTTTTCTTATTTATTGGCACGTATTAATAAAAATATTTATTGTACATACGTTTATGTTATAAATTAAAAATTTTTGACTATTCGTTTCATGATTTTAATACATGTGGTATTGATATTTAAATTATTTAATCATTATATAAAAACATTTTTATTTAGTACTAAAACATTATTATGTATTTTATTATGTATTTCTTTCAGGCTTCTTTATTGCAATTAAAGAATTAACAACATTTTACAAGTATCGTTATTGGTATTTACACAGAAATATAGTCAACGCTAATAATATTCTGTCATAGTATAGACCGGCTTATGAACATAGGTTTTAAATTATATTTTAAATATTGCAGAATCAATGTTTTTGATGCATAACTCAAGGTTTTATTTTTTAGCCCCTAATTCACGTAATTTCGTTAAAAAAAAATTTTTAAATGTCCTACCAAAAATACGTTTGATACAGGTAAATTTATTTGCATCTTATTCTTGTTTAAAGTTATTTATATTTAACTTATTTTATTATTGAAAAGAGATGAACATACCATCAATATTTTCAACACATTAAAAATATATTGAAGATCATCTACTTTATTTATATGTACAATTGGCAATATGTAATTAATTATCTACATCTCAAATATAATCTCTAATAACTTCATAGTTATCATTTTACGTACAAACAATATAACATATCGAGTTCTCTATACAATGGGATATAAATGCTATTTTACATATCGAATTATTTTATGTATTATGAAATTAAAGTAAAAGAATTAAAAAAGTAAAACTGATAATGTAATTGGAACTTTGATAAGCAATCTCCACTGACTTTACATGAACTAATATTCAACATTGAATATTTTATTTAAATTTAATTTAAATCGTGGTGAACTTTCATTCATAGTGTAATATTAAAAATGAGAAAAACGGTTATATAAAGCAGTAATTTCTGATTTTTAAATATAGACATTTTATAAACAAAAGCGGTATTACGAACAAAATATAAAGATTTCCTTTTTAATTGAAATTTTAATGAAAAGTTTACGCGTAAATATTGAAATTAAATTATTGTTCTTTATTTTGATTTCTTTTCTGTATATTCTACTAATCCTTTACAATGAAATTAATGAAGTATTAATTAGAATATAACGAATAATTTTTATAATATTGATAGAAACTTATACTACTTAATTGAATACATTAAACCTTAGAAATTTAGAACTTATCAAACAGAAATGTTAATCTAGTTTATTTTGGTATAAGATTTAAACGTAAAGCATGTAATATGTTTACCGTCTAGTTCAACTATATGGTAAAAGAAGAAGCTCGGTTTGATGGGTTTTAGAGAGAGGAAGGGAAACAATGAGACAGAAAGACAGTGTGTAAAGAAGACATAGACACAAGTATTAGTCAAAGTAATCCAAAAAGGGTTAAACAGACTATCATAGAAAGAAACAGAAAAAAAAATATTAATTAGAATTAGCGAGCGAGGCTGAGGAGAAGAGCGAGAAGGGAAGCAAGAGGTTGATGTTTATGTGTGGGTGTCAGGCGTCGGCGACGGGGTGGCGACGGATATGCCGGGACGAAATTTCTCTCTCTTTCATGCACTTACATGCTCACTCTCGCTCTCTCCCTCCCTCGCTCACTCCAGGGTTGACGAGCGGCGTAGGTACGAGCCTGGGCGACGGTGGGACGTTGCCCCCACCCCCACCGCCGCCAAGCGTCTGTCGCCATGGCAACAGCCGCGATGCAGCCATCGCCACATTACCCACACAGATAGGCACACATAAACGCACAATCATTTATTCCCTTTAACGCATACTCGAGTAGACCTGCAGGTACTTACACACATACCAGCACACAAACATACACAACTCTTTCTCTCTTTCACTCTTTCTCTTGCCGTGCTCTTCATCTCTTTCGTAAACTCGCGTGCGCGTGCACAAACAATTGTATTCTGTATTAGTTTCACGCAGCCTCGCTGACTTCGTGCCTCATCTTCGGCGAGGTTTGCACGAAGCCAAGGGATATCCTCTTCTCCGCGCCTTTTCCCCTTCCGCGACGATTGTGGTATCGACGAGTCCGCGGCACCGTGTAAAGAGGAAGAGGGCGAAAAGAGCGAACGAAGCGAGCTTTCCCGAATCACGAAGATTAGTTTAGGGCTTTTCCAGAATTTCTACCTCTTCGAGGTTTTCCCGCGACTTCGACGAGTCGATATATGACCCGATCGCAGGGGCATTGAATCTGGCTGCGATGAGATTGGTAAATAAAAGAGAGTCGATGCAAGCTAAAGGATTGGCTCGATTGATCTGAAGAATCCTAGATAAGGGCATATCGCTCGTCAGAAATATTCATGACGCTTCGCGGAATATTGAATGTGTTTTTTCCCGTTTGTGCAATAGAAATGCGACTTTTTCAGTAACTGAACGCGAAGCGCGTATTAAGATGCGCATTATTTTACCGTTGAAAACATCTCGACGTTGAGTCCCGTTGCGCGGATCTAATAAATTTAGCTAGTAAATATCCGGGATTTCGGTATTGCGTGTATTTTCATTTTACGCTCCCAAACGTAGTTCATAGTTTGCCGAATTCCTAGTGATTACTCGGCTATTGTATGAATTTTAATATGTACGCCATATTTAATACGTCCTAATTTTCCAACGTTACATTAAGGATTTTAAATTATTAACGCGATCTACAATTAATTGAAGTAGGCATAAGAACGGTAAGTAGTTAATTTACCGGCATCCACCGACGTTAATTCAATTATAAACTAATTTATCAAAAGTTTGATAATAATGACGCGAGATTTATTATTACGGACTTTATTTCAGTGATACAATCAATTTTCAGAACGCATTAACAGCATTTTTTAGCAAGCTTTTACTAAAATTTCAGATTTGCAATTAATTTGTTTCATTTTCCTTTCAATAACTTACTTTCTAAGTATAATTTAATCTTCTTTCATCTTTACGTTTGTTGGATTTGCAATTAATTTTACTTTTACTTGGAAAGCCGAGATTCAAGAGTCGTGAAGATGAATCTAAATGAAAGAACGATACTAAGTTGAGGTTAATAGTTGTTGAGAGATTTATCAATTGGCAACGCGGGGGGGCGATAAACTGTCCGAGATGTTATACCCGCGAGCTCAATTAATCGTGACGGCAGAAACGTCGAAGCTTCAAATAGATAATCAACCAATGATTTTCATTTTAAAAGCATATTACGAATAGTGATGTGTTCTTCGAGCTTCGACTGCATTCTTTTTTTCAAGTTTAGTAAATGTATTATGACTAACTGCGTATCATTAGTTATTTTAAATAACGAAATGTCGATAAAAATAGATTTTGGTATTTATTATCGTGTAATGGAAGAACTGTACTAAAAGCTAACAAAAATATGATAAATGATGGCAACAGAAAGTCTGAATCTTGTTTCATGATTTTATTAAAATACATTGTAGTATACGGTTCAATGAAAAAAAATTGCTATTTTAAATTGATTGTGAACTTTGAAACTTTTCCAGCTAATATAAATGTCAATCATTCATTTTACAATTTTCATTTATACAAACAAAAGTTTTAAGTAATTTTTAAATATCTTTTATAAATTACCCAGTAACTTTTTAAATCAAGTTTGTAAATTAATTATTACCTTTTTATTAAATTGTTTTGTAACGCTATGAAAGGCCTTTTACATGGTATTTCAAATATTATTTCTACCATTCATTCATATTTGGTAATACATGTTTTTACGTGAAATTTTAAGCCTATAAAAAGCTAAGCTCATAAATCTTTTTATGATTTGTTTACTTATTATTTCTATGTACCATAAAATAAGGAATGGTTGTTATTAAAAAACAAAGACGTTTTATTTTTAAACACAAGCTCTTTAGAAGTTGAATTTACATTTAATATCAGAAAATGCTTTTCATGCATAAAAAATAGCTGTTTTATAGTGAAAAATCTATATTCTCGAAAAGACGATGAATAGACCAAATTTAAAAATCAAATTAAAATATGATATTTAGTACGCATAACATAGTTATTTCTTTTTTGCATTTAATAGGAAACCAGTAGACCATTTAATGGTTAGATAAAGCAATCCTAGGCTATTTATTAATCATTTTGTAGCAATTTTTATCATAGTACAAGTTGTTTATATTTAAAAATTATTTCATACATATTTTCATCTCTAGCAAAGTTACAGTAACATTAATTCTTGCACAAAAACTTCCAATTTATGCAACCATATTTTTATATTAAAATATATATTACTCTACGATTTTCCTGTTATTCGACCGGATGGTGCAGTAGACAAAAAACGGTACAACTTTTTATCCGAAAACTTCAATTGCTTTATTTAAATTGCTCGCAAATACTACAAAATTACGATAAATTGGAAATCGAAATAATATTGAAGCATAGGAAGAAATTTTATTTGCCAAGTGAGGCGATATACCAGTACTTTATCTGAACGGAAACGGCAATTCGAAAACTCTATTACAAATCTATAACATAGTTCATAAAAGTTTAAGGAAAGATGGAGAGCCTGTTTCTCTTTAATACGTAGGCACGATGAAACAATGTAAAATTAAGAGTCGAGTGTAGCTGTCAACGTAAGAAGATGTAGGTGGTTTCGAAATGGATCGCGCTATAAACCACGAATAGAGTACATAAAAATTGAATATGGATAATACATGATGTGTAAAGTAAAATGCGAAAACTTACCAGAGGTGCTCCAGGTTGAGTCTCGCCACATCTGGTCACCCAGGTGAAGTATCCCACCGCCTTTTACACCTCCTTCGTCCTTGGAGCCGCCCTCGTCGACGCCCCATAGCTTTTTTGCCGAGGGAGCGATCTGAAACAATGCGAAAAAAAGGGGTCGTTTAAATCTACGAGGTCAATAAACGCTTATAAAGAATGCTGGGTAAATCAAGAGTGCGACGAAAACATGACGCGTGCACGTATACGCGCAGTTGAAAAGTGAGTTTGTGTCAAGTACGTTTGGTTGCTACTCTATTAATCCACGCAAGATTTCTGCCGTCGCTTGTGTAAAATTTTTTAAGGGTTCTTTTGTCTCCTGTTCTCTGCCTTTTCACTTTACTTTGTGTATTTTATTTTCTTCTTGTGCGCTCTATTCATTCATATACGGGCATACACGACAGAACAAAAAGTAACTGCTATGTATGTTGCTGGCAGTTTATTCATATTCTGGTACCGTGTTTATGATTAAAAGTCACCAGAAGAGGAGAAAACAAGTAAACAGAACAGAATGAACCGTGTACTTTAAGACTAATTTAATTATCAAATTAGTCAGTTTTATTGAAAAATAGATGTTTGTTCCAAGAAAACTGTTACAAGTATGTAAATTTTAAAAGTCTAAAAAAATAAAAAATCATATTCTTTTAAAAAATTTATAGTTTTTAAATTCTCATCTTTATCTAACTATTAAATAAGTAATTAAATTCTTCTTTCATTACATTAATAATAATGCTTTATCCTTGTAATTAAATACATATTATATTTAATTAGAAACACTTATATTTTATATTTCTTACTACCTTTTACAATTATCAAAAACAATTTTTGAATAAGTAATTTAATAGTATTTCACCTAATTTAAAACAAGTCTTTTATATTAAAACGATAGTTTTATGTTAAAAGAAAATGATTTTTATTTGTTATAATTACTAAAATATAAAGCACGATAACAAAATATTTACTATTTACAATTGGTTTGAAGATTTTATGTAAACATCTTTTTTCTCACCTAAAATTACATGAAAATTGAAGTATAGAAAGTCAATGACTTATTAAACAAAACGAAGCAAAAAAATTTCCTCTACGTTAATTGTATACTTTCTATTGCAATTTTTTAACATCACTCATAAGAAGAATTTCAGCTTCAGTATGACTACATCAGCAAAAGAAATGTTATTTATAGTACGTATATTTTTCTATTAGGTTTTCATTGAAATGAATATTTCTTTATTTTTCAATTCATATATTCCTTAAAATTTACTTTGAATTAAAATTTATTTATTATATTACAAATACAAATAAAAATAAAAATTCAGAAATATTTTTTCATTTGTAAGCAATTGTATTTAATCTTAGATTAACTAAAGTATACTATTAATCAATAAAAAATTACTATTTCTTATCATTTAAATCGATATAGTGTTTAAATTTTCATGTTGATGTTTATATAACCATGTAGTTATATATTCTGTACAGTTACAAATTTTTAGCAAATATAAAAGAATTTCAATAATGACTAAAATTCATTGTTTTAAAATATGTATATTGAACAAGTATGAAGATATGAATATTTTTAAAATCTATAAAATTGTTTTAATCTTATTATATATTAAACACTTAGTAGCAAATTTTAGATTATACTATGATTGAAAACTTTTTTAGATAAGCTCGTAAATAAAGCTTTTTTAGCTAAGATATTATATAAAAATTTTAGTGTATAGATTAGTTATATAAACAACTTATAAAATTTGTAAATTCATTACTTTAATTAAATCATCAATAATAGATTGTACATAAATGAATAAACTTGTAATATTTGAAATCTATTTAAAGTTTTTTATATAACATTGAAATTGAAACTAAATATTTCAAGTTGTAATAGGAGAATACTTTAAAATTTGATAGCATGTAGAAATACTTTTTATAAGTATATAAATTATAGTTTTTTACAGTTATATAAAGTATATGTAATACAAAAATTGTTATTGTAAATCAATTAAAATAAGATTTAAATATCGTCTTTAATCAAATTACAAAATTCATAAACTTTCTTTTAATAAAATAAAATTATAGTGAATATATATAAAAAAATTTATCACTTTTCGGAATTCATTATATTATTTCACTTGGGAAAATAAAAAGAGTAATAAACATGGTTTTTCTCGAGCAATAAGAACTAAATAATTCTTATGGAACTAACGTATAACTGGAATAAATGTTTACGTAACACTCGGTATTTTCTAATATTTTCGTTTAAAAGATCGAATAGCGATAATATAATTAGCTAATATTCTATGTAATTTTCGCTTTAATTTGCCATACTCACATATAACCTTGAATTATAAACACTCGCTTTAAAAGATATATCGTAGAAAATAAAAAGCGACGCTATTTCGGTAAATACTTTTAGCCCTCTATTCTAAAATAATAGGCCAACGCAATTTTTCCAATCTTTCGTAGAAAATTTAACAATTAAGAAATTCCTAGTCCATACCTAATAAAAGTCCGCCCCACAACGGGGGATTAGTCCTAAATCATAAAAGAACACACTTGGGATATCTCAAAGGAGAGCTCCGACTGCGACCTTGGCCGAGGAGTCAATTCGAGGTCAGCAAGGCATATTCCAGCCTCGAAGGAAGCCTCCTGGGGTTCATTGGATGTGCGTTGCTTCCAGTTGAGGTACCAAAGACAGGCGAAGCGGTCGCGAAATCTACACTTTCTATTGTCCGGAACAACGTAATGTAAGAAGCTCCCGGGGCACTTTGGAGCTTCCGAGAAAATGCTCTGAGTGCTCGTTCGCGAATACGTCGAGTGACTTATATCTCGACGATGAGCTTCTTTAGACACGAAGGGACGCGTGTCTAGATTATATACATATCAAGCCATTTGAACTCCTGGTATTAAGTTGTTATTTCATTCTACGTAACGAGAATGAATCGCGGGTTTATACGTGGCAAAACTTATAATAAGTTTTGCCATATCATCTATTAATGTACCTAATTCAACAATACTATAGATAAAATTTGGTAATTGGACAAACAATTTTTTAAAAAATTAGGAAATGATCGAGAAGTACAAGTTGATTAATGGTGACAAACTTTTAATTATGTGGCAGCGGCAACTTTGAATTGTTATCAATCACAATAGCTAATTAACCGTTCTCAGACTTTTATCTTTTATCATTGCATGTAATATAATATCTGGAATGGAAGTTTGAAAAAAAAAATTTCAAAATTAATCGATATCAGCGTAATGGCTAATTTTATTTTATTGTAGAAATGAAAATAATAGTGTTAACAACATAACATCATATTCCACTGTTTATGTTCGTTAAAAAATTTACGATTGTTTGACATAACGATAAGAGCAAAGTAAAAATTCATTATTTTAATCAGTAATTATAAACTTTTGATTTTATTTAAAGTATGAACAAAGCGTATGATATTAAAAAAAGGATAAAACTAGTTTGACGGTGATTTGCAGAAGCGTGAATAAATGTTTTGAAAATTATTCTTTCTATGCTATATATATCTATTTTTCTTTAATTTATAAATAAAAAGTTATTTAAAAATCAATAGCAGTCACATTCTACTTATTAATTAATAAGTCAAAAAAGAGTACGTCTGACTATTCGGTTATAAATAAATTACGGATTGGGCAAAGGGATAAAAGATTAAGTGAAATTAGTTTGAAGTGGATATCCTCAGAATGCAATAAAAATAAAAACATTTTCAACTTTTATTTTTTCAATAGCTTATATTTAGTCAGTAACGATTCGATGTTATACCACTGTAACAAATTTTAAGAAAAATATACTTTCTTGTATTTCGTTTGCGTTAAAATTGTAAAATGAGTTAAATAAAAGATTTTTTTTCAGTCATGTTTTATTTTATAACGGTATTATTAATACATAAAATCTGTAATGTATTAATCGTATGTACAATTTAATGTTCTAAGTTTTTCAAGAAATACTTCCTCATTTTTGCTAAGTACAAGATACGAATAAATAAAGATGTAAAACAAATAACTCCCATTAGCAAAAAGTTGTTTTAAGTTATGTCCATTATCAAATTTTAAAAAACTTTCTTTTAACAGATCGCTTTATAACTTTAAAACTAATTTTAAATACTTTACATCTTACGGGTGTAAAGAAAAATTCGTGGAAAATACATATTTGCAGTAAAAACAAATGTAAATTTTAATTGTATTTCATCGTAAATTATTAAATTATCTTCTAATGCGTTAGACGTTATATACCATAAATATCAACGTAATAACAAATAATTGTGATACAAGAAAATAAAACTTGTTTACGAATTTTTTATTAAAAAAAAAAGATGCGTAAACAATGTAAAGTTTTAGTATCAAATACACTGTTACTTCTCAAAGCGTTACAACGTAAATGTTCTAATCGATTAGCTTATCTCAACGCAACAGAAACTTACTCTCGTATAAATTCGATTTAAAAGTAAGTCAGTATTTTACGGCTATCAAATATTTTTCATTGAGTACCAATAAGCAATAATGGCGGGGAAAAAATCTCGGTCATTATCCGCACGCTCGGAAACTCATCCTCGTATACCATAGCTTAGTCTTCGCAGGTTAAAGTAATCAAAAATTACTTTTTATTTTTTTCATATTCAGCGTCAATTAAGCTTATGCGAATAACGTGTGGTTCAAACTAAACGAAACAAAAGTTTAATTAAAACAAAAAATAAAAAAGGCAATCCCGCAATTAAAACTTTTTCACGCTTAAAAAATCAGTAGAAGTCATGGTCGGATGACCATTGGCATTTTTTGGATAATTAATACGTCAAAAGCGTCGGAGCATAACTCGAGCGCAGATGCGCAACTCCACCATCTCCTCGATCTTGTTCTTTTAAGAACGTTGTATTCCCGAGGCGGCGTATTTTGAAGATTACCGACGTTCCACGTCAACCGCGTTTGCTCGTTATCGCCGTGTACACAAGTGCTCCATTTGCTCGAGTTCCACGAGCTCGTGGCTCTGCCTCTGCGCGCAAGTACGCGACCGCGTTGGCGTCGATACACACTTTCTTCTCGTCTCGTACATCTGTGCGTTTCCCCGGCTACGAAAGACGAGAAGATGATCTTTGCCCCGTCTTGCCCCGTCTTGTTCCGTCGCGACGTAAAGTTTTCGTGAAGGGGCAGCACAGCTGCTGCTCGTGTTCTCGTTCGCGACGCGCGGGTCATGGACGTTCGTTCGCGTGTTCTCCGAAGCTCGTTCCATAAGCGTTACTTTCTGCCCGTGTCTTTCGAGACGCTGCCACGATCGTGTATCTGGCTCTCATCTTCGACAGCGGCTCGTTGGGCAATTTGAGATTCGCGCGTCCGCTTTAGTATGTAAGTGGAATTACTTTACTTTATCGGCTTCGATATGTTCTTGGATTTTATTTTAGGGGTCGAGGGTTGTACGAACGCGTATGTTATTCTATAAATGGAATATCGGCATACTGGCGCCCTGTTTTTAATAATTTTTATGTACGCTTTTTAAACTGACGAAGTGGAAATAAAGGAATAAAAATTTCGTTGAAGTTTTATTAATTCATAAAATTATATGGAAATTTCAGTGTTTGCGAATTAAAAATATACCATTATCACTGAATTAATTTAATAATAACAAAAAGGTTTTAAAGTATATTTCAGTACCGAATGAATACTTAAAAAAAGTGACGATCGCTTTTTAAATAGCCCAATAATAAAACTAAAATAATTTCTATTTGTAATTAATTTCTTTTTCGTCGATAACTGTCGTGTTTCAATTAGAACAAAATTAAGGTTTTCTTTTGATAAAATTTTAATATTATCCATTAGTCCATAAATCAGTAATTTTTTGAAATGTAAATTGTTATATTACTTTTAATCAAAGCTAATGAAAAAGTTTTATAGAAAGAATTTACTTCTTTAATAAAACTAAACTTGAAAACTATATTAAATTTTATAAAAAGATAATAAAACGTCGTCAAACAATATTTTGGTACAACAATAAAGATCGTATTACTCGGAAAATAAAATATTAAAAATCGCATCAAAAAATTAATATTTAAAATAAGTAACTTTTCAAATTTTCGTGTATAATATTGCATTAACTAAGAAATATATAATAAATAATGTATATTTTCACATATCTATTACTATATATCCAAAAAATCTTTCGCAATAAATAAATGATTATAAACGCACAAATGAAAATATCTATGTGATAGATAAATATAAAAAAATTATAAACAATATATTTTGAAAGATTTGATACCATAAAATATATTAAAAAATAAAATTAGTATTTATGTGTATATAAAAACATAATAACTATTATGTTTACCAAATAATGGAGTTTATCATTTGCAGTATAATAACTAACTTAAATTATATGTACAGTACTAAAAACAAAGACGACAGTATTATTATTAAAATTTCATCGAATAAATAATAAAACTTTATTTAACGAAATAAAATAAGCAACTTCTTCAATCAGGACGAAATATGAAATTTTTTAATTCATTGAGATATTGATTTATATGCGTTCTCGCAAAATAAACTTTGATTCTTATATTGATTTTTATTTTTAAAATAAGCTTGGATTTTTATTTTATATTAAAAAAAATATTTTAAAGTATTTAATTTACTAATTTATTATCTTAAATGTTGGAAAATATTCTAAATAAATCAGGTGATAAGATAGATTTTTTATATTGTAGAAGCTTATAAAACATTTATATTATTATTTTTATTGAGACAAAAGTGGTTTTTCGTTATTAAAAAAAAATTAATCATTTATATATACTTTTTTATTGATATTTTAAATATTATCATAGATAAAAACATTTTAATTATAATCTTTTTTTCGCATTGAAATGTACATTTCAAGTATACTTTAGGAAATAATAATTAATTGGTCAGGTCAAAAATTTTATTCTCAATTATTTCTCATAGTGTACAATTTATAATTATTATAACCCTGAACTATGGATTAACATATTATTTAAACGTGACCGAATACATTTTCAGGGTATTTTTGCAATAACTTTAAAAATAAAAAAAAAAAACTAGGAGCAAAGAACCATGACATGAAAAGCGCCGCTCAAGAAAGCAATTGTCCTGTCGTGTCCACAAAAACATAAAGGCTCATACTTTTTCCAGTTTCCTGAATTGATGGCAATAAAGAAAAAGCTAAGGAGAAAAAGAAACAAAAAGTCGAGCGCGTTTAAAACGTCTTATAAGTGTAAGAAATTTCCCGTGACGTACACGATTACATACACGCTTAGGTGCGCTCATAATATATATAGTACAAGTTACACGTGTGGTGTACTCGTGTTCATCATCCGATAGCATCGGATTAACTTCTCATTTTCTGGTTCTACGAGCTGACAGAAACATATGCCAACATATAAACGGTCAACCTCTAGTTATATTTAAGAAAATTCTCGTCAACGGTCGCTAATATAACTAATAATTATTATACATTACAGTAAAGTATTCTAACGCGCTACTTTACTAATAGTTTGCTCATTTCAATGAACCAAGATTGGATAATAAGAAACACAAGCAAATTGTAAATTATGACAGCTTATTTACGGTAATTTCTATATTGCTTGCGATCATCAACATTAAAAATAATAATATACTATTTTTACAAATTTTGTTTTTTACAACATGCGGAAAAATTATAATGTAAAAAAATTTAATTTTGGATGTACATCCAAAATAAATATCGAATCTAAAATAAGAATTAATTTTAAATTAATTTTTCTAAGCTACTCAATTATTACATCATAAGTAATAAATTTTAACATTAAATACAGCATATAGTTTTCTTTATACATCGTTCGTAAAGGAACTAACAATGTTTCTCTAAGTACTTCTTATGTTCGCTAGGGGTATAATAAATATTTTCTTGATACGAGTAACATCTTAAATATGTATACCGAAGTATAAAAAAAGAACTAAGAAAAATGATACAAAAATCATACTCTCGATTGAACTTGTTCATGCATAGTCTGCAGTCACGGAATAGCAACATATAGATATAGAGATCTTTGATAGACCTAAACCACACTGTATAAAACGCACTATATATAACCTTTCATTGATGTAACTGAATTTATTAATACTAACAAACAAAGTAATACACTATACACTTCATACTACTATTAATCTTGTTTAAAAATTAAACGATTTACTTGGCGTGAAACATGATCCAATGTTCTTGAATTAAATTGCAGTCCAATATTTTTCTAAGAATTATTCCTAAATTAATTTATAAATTACGTATTTTAAATTATTTTAAATTACCTAAATTAATTTGAAAATTATATTTTGATCTGACTCAATAATCAAAATAGACTACTTAAAATTTACTAACATTCGAGAAGTTATTGATAAATACTTCATAGGTTACTGAACTTCTTATGCAAGGTTTCCTTGACCTCAAGTAATTTCGATGTAACATTTTTTCCCCGAGTAAGTTTAAATTTTCAAATGATTTTAAACACATTTAATTTCATCAATAATTTTTATTTATTTTTTGAAAATTTTGACACAAAATATATAAAGGTTAGTTTTGTGTTTACGGGATTTATGTATTTGATCATCGGTAATCACGTCGAGACAGTAGAAGCCTGAATTTGCGTAAAGATAGGAAGAAGAGAAGGAAGAAAGGAAGAAAGGAAGAAAGGAAGAAAGGAAGAAAGGAAGAAAGGAAGGAAGGAAGAAAGGAAGGAAAACATTCACGAGAGAAGACGGCACGATGAAGATAAGTTTGTTATCGATAAAGTATAAAAAAGTCGTTTACATAAGAGGAAATAGATGCACAGTTGCAGGAAATCTTCGAAGCCCAAGACTCTTTAATCAGATGCAGTCGCGATGTGATGCGTCATTGTGTGCATACAAAAGTGTAAATATGTAAAGTAAGAGTGGATCTAAAAATATGCGATTATAACATCTCACTTAATCATGTGAAATTATATATTGATGATTGTATTAAACGGCGCTAACGATAACGTTTACATTCGCGTCGTGACTAATCTTTTTGAAAATTAGACGATCAGTGCTTCGTACAGTCTATATTCAATGTATACGTTTTATAATTATAATTTGTAAATTTTAATAAAAAAAATTTTTATTTGTATTTATAGCTTAAATGCTGAAGTATAATTTTTAAACTGAATTTAATAATTAAAATAAAAAATTGTATTCAAATTTTATGTATAAATCGTCTTTTTTGTACCATCTTGCACTATGAAAATATATTTAAATTTATATTTTACGATAAAAAATTGTATTTAACTTTTAAATAACTAAATGATACTTTTTTCATTTATATACTAAATGGATTAAAGTGTATTGGTGATTCTTTATCATTATTGTTATTGTAAGTAATATAGAAACGTATTCGATAACTTTTTGTATAAAAAAGTAAAATATAAAACGTATAGATTTGTTTGCTATTATGAAATACATATTTTACGAAAAATATAAACGTACATGTGGATTCCACCCTGGTTAGATTATAGAAACAGAAGAAAAATATATTAACGAAGAAAAAGCTCAGATTCTTGACAGAGGGAACGAGAAATACCGAGTTCAATCTCTAAAAGTGGTCAGTTAAACTTTCTTCCCAAGATACCAAACTATCCCTCCGTTTCCCTTAAATCCCTCTTTGCTCGGTCGATTGCTCGCCCTCGCCCTCCTCTTCCTCCTCCTCAACTCTATCGCACGTGTGCGTCTTTCGAATGGCAACAATAACGTATCCGCTCGGAAGGTCGATCCTCCGCGAGGCTGCTAGGGCGAAGGTTCGGCAAGGTAAGGGAAAGGCTGGTCACTCGAGAGCTCGATAACGGCGACCGGGGTGTTATCGACCGCGTCGTTGGTTGTTCCACACGAGGCCGAATATACGTTAGGGAGAGAAAGGAGCGTGCGGTTAAAAAGGGGAGGCCCACGCCAAGGGTTAGCGAGACGCGCGAGCGGAAAGCGAAAGAGACAAAGGGGTGCGACACAGAGTCGGGAACGCGTGGACGGGACTGCAGCAGCGACGGTCGGTGTTCGTTGCGCGAGCGAAAAAAAAGAAATGGGGAGTGCGAGGAAGAGGTAGAGGTGGCGACGAGGGAAAGCTGATTTAAAAAAGTACGCGAGCTCGATGTTGGTGGATGGTAAACAAGCTAAAACAATATAGGCGTCGAAAAAGTAATTTTAAGTGTATGCGAATTGGATTTCACACCTTTGCTATGGATGATCGTCATCAGCAATTCCGCGTCCTGACTTGCACTTTATAGTTCTTTTTTGTTTTATTATGAAGCAATTTCGCGAATTCAGCACATTTGAATTTGCAGTATTTATTTCAAAAGATGCATGAATTCGAAAATACAGTTTACATTATTTGAATAAAAGTGAAAAGTTGATGCAAAAAAAATAAAAAAATAACTTTTCATTAAACTTCGGTGTTTGGATAAAGCATCCATTTTTACTTTTATTTTCGAGTAAGTAATTACGACTAATGTAAACCGAGAGAATTTCGCTTAAAATCATAGGAAAATGGTTAAAATCCTATTAATATCATAATGATATTTGTGCAAAACTTAGTAAAAAAGAATAAAAATTTTAATTAACGAATCGTTATTACAGTGAAACAAATCAATTGATATTTTTATTTAAATGTATTCGTATCAATAGTTTTAAACGATTGATTCCAGAATTTAACGCAACAGAAACTGTTAAATTGCGTTAAAGCCGAACGTATACGCGGGTGAAAACGATTGGAAAATTTGTTCATTGTTGACTCTCCGGCAGGTGCAAATTAAAGTTGTTATTATTTAACTTGTACGCTATCGCAAGCTATCTTATCGATTCGAAGGTTTGCGTTGTAAGGCTGTGTCGAGCGGAAAGTGAATCACGACCTACTGACGGAGGCTTAAGATCGTTGAATTAATGAAACAACCCATCGAAAGCCGTACATAAAGAAGAACAGTGTACGCTGGCTATCGGTAAAATAAAATTGGCTTCCGGGGACTACTCGCGGTGTGCACGAGAACCTCAGGTCATCGGGTAACAAGACCGCAAACTCGATACAAAGAAAGAAAAAGAGAAACTCCTCGTGTAAGGGCATCGGGCATCGGTAAGGAGCGATCGAGGGCGTAGTCCTGCCGGAGGAGTTAAAGCCTGGCGGGGCCAGCGACCCCTTCTCCTGGGGCCGAGCGCTACCTGCTGCTCAGGTCACGGCCACTGTCCTCCCCGCCCTTCCTCCGGACACCAACTCGCTCGGTGTATGCACGAAGTCTCGCACCCACAACCGAGGAGAAGTATACGAGGACGAGCGACGTCTGTGGAATGATTCCATCAGGTGCACTTACGAAATAGGTGGAGCAAGAATTCCCATTACCGGCCGCAAGCTATTTTCGAATCGTAAGGCGGTGGGGTCGACATCGATCCTTACCAAGGATTTTCGCCTTGCTACTCTCGAAAATAAGACGAAGAAGAGAGCCGACTGATTTTTCCCAAAGTCGATAATCTCTTGGGTCTCGGGTCATCGTACGTATTGCCACCGATTATTTCATTGTAGGAAATACTGTACGAACGCTTAAGGTTTTCAATTCGCATCACGTGGTAATGAGATGTATGTAAGCAAGATTAAGAACCGTTTGCTATCTTTCCATTTAAACTTTATCCGAATAAATAAGAAAAAGTGGCGTGTGTACCTTGATAAGCAAACTCGGATTTTCGCGTGGGAATTCTTACAATCTGATATATGAACATAATATCAGAGTAAATACGTTTCTTCGTTGTTTGTAAAAACCACGAAAACTATAAATACTCTTGTTATTGTCTTCTGCTGTTGTTATAAATTAACGAGTATCATTCTTAAGAATAATCAACAGTCAAAAGAGGAATCACACCGGCATCGCATTTATCGACGAACACAGAAACATCGAACGAGTAGACGTTGAGATGCATAAGTAAATTTGCTTGAAAATGTGTGTGCCCCCTTCTTTTTATCTCTCTTTCTCTCAATACATATACAGTCTTTTTCGGTGTCTACGCGCTCACTTACGACAAAATGAGGATGGCGCCACCGTCACAGGGCGTGTGCGTCATAGAAAATAAGGTTATAGAACAGTTGGTTGAAAGTTATCACTGGTATTTGCGTTGTTTTTATAAAGATTATCATTAAATATATACTTTAAGAAAAAAAACATAATATTAAAGAAAAATCCCTTCGTGTTTAATGACTGAATATCCACCTCAATTACAGTAATTTTAAAAAATGTTAATAATCGATAATGTCTGATTTTAATATATTTTGGATTATCAGATTCTCTAGGTTTTATATATTATTCGTGGTTGCAATTTGATATAAATTAAAAAAAATTTGTCTAATTCTTAATTATTGTTTATTTTTTTTATATTTTAATGGATAATCTTATCGAATGAAATCAAAATTTAACGTATAAGTCCCATGACAAATTTAATATTTCGCATCTGAATTTAATGAAATTGTAAAAAATATATAAATGAAAACTGTATTTGCTATCAATATCTAAAAGTACAGTTTGTTTTTTGGCTGCAAAGTTTAGACACCGGTGTGGTTAGCCGGAATCGAGCAAAAGCATTACTGAAATGCAATTTCGTGAACACTTGCTTAAAATATGAAGATGTGTTACAAAATTAGTCATAGAAAAGGGGTAAGGCTTTGGTAAGGTAATTCTCTATTGTCGAAAAACCGTGACAAAAAAAAAGAAATGCAAAAATAGTAAAAGAAAGAGCGAACGAGACAATATATACTTTTGTTTACGTAGTATCCAATACATTTTTGAAGTCATACGTTCGACCACTGATATTTATTACCGAAAGGTAACATAAAAATGATATTATATATAAAAGATGCAATAAACTTTACCGAACTTTTACGAAATTCCATTGTAAATTATAGTAATATTTATTACTCGGAATAGGGTATTCGGCCATTTGATAAAAATTATTGTATCTAATAAAATTTTACAAAAGTTTTTATTGAAGCGTTTTAAATAAAGTTTTTTAACTTTAAAATATAAACTTTATATATTAATTCACAAAATTAATCAATTGCATTCATTTTAATGTTGAGACATAAAAATACCTATAATTCACAATATGAAGTACAGAGTCGATCAGTTGTTCGACTTTTTATTCGTTGAATTGTAGTTTATAGATATATTTTTATTCAATTGCTTATAAAAATTACAACAGTATTTAAGTATGAACCGATTTCGTTAATTACAAAAAATATTATAATAAAATTCCTATGTTTAAGAAATATTTTCTTTAAAATATAAAATGGAGTAAAAGAGTTTTATATAAAATAAAAATATTATAATATGTATTAATCTAAAAATCAATTAATTCATACATACGACAAAAAAATATATTACTAAAGTAAGTAGATAAGCAAAGAATAATAATATATGCTAGACAACTAGCTAGAAATATTAGTAACTAAAATAATTAAGAATAGATTACTGAAATTATATCGAGAAAATACTATAATTTTACACTTAGCATGAGCAATAAATAAAATAGAGCAAAATGGATGTAAATCTGATACAAATAATAAAATGAATGGGAGAGACATGATAATCATTCCGTTAGTTAATACGAGCAGTTATCACACTTTTTACTTCAGCAGTATTACAGATATACGAGTTAACTTAGATAAACATTACTAGACTCATACAGAAAAACGTCTACCGCTATGCTTAAAGAATGGAAGTATAAAGGACAGCCATGGCAACGCGAGAGTAAGCCAAGACGCAATGCGCACAAGCATAGCGGATGATGTCGTCTGTTTACTAAAAAAGTTTTTCAGACATCGCCATCGTTAACTAAATTAGACATTTTATTTAATACACGAAAGCGCTTTATGTTCGTGATAATTAACGAGGCGTTCTTTTTATTTGTGTCTATATGATACAAGGATTCAAAATTTTAATATCGTATCGATTATCACGGATAATTTGATTGGGTTATTTTCATATGTCGACTAAAAAATATTAAAAAATATTGACGCGTGTTCAGATATAATACGTATTTTTTATTCAAATCTTTTTAAAACTCGATTTAGCTCTCTTTCATATATTTTTCTCGGCTTATTTGCTAAAAACTTGTTCCTTTGCATATTTGATATTCGCATGATACTTCAACCTTACAAAGGAATAATTATAAGCCATTCAAGAGGAGAAGTACAGTGAAAAATAATAGACTTGTAAATACTCTTTTAAATGTGAAAAATTCAAACGCTAGCGTTCCGCAGTAAACCTAGTGAATAAGTAAACAAGCGTATAAAATAAGAAGCTAGACATCGTAGAAACGTTTGAAACTTCGCAATGAAACGCTTTGAATTTTCAAAGGATGCGTGGCGAAGTATTTTTGTGTGACTGCGTTACCAATAAAACATGGAAGTAAGCGAGGCCATGAGGTTAATTGATTATGCAGTGCGAAGACACGTGAAAGTTCTGGAATCGAATGAAGTCGTAGGGTGAGAGAGCGAGATAGAGAGAAAGAGACAAAGACAGAGAAGAGTGAAAAAGGCGTGTATATAATTACGTTTTCTAGTTCGGAAGCAACTCGCTTCGGCTAGTCCCATCGCACCGGCCTCACCACGAGGTCTCCAACCGAACCAAACGATATCTTTCGTAACGTTTTCCGTCCCTCTTTGCTTCTCGCGTATCTCCCTCTCGGTATTCTAGCGCAACAGTGGTTTCGCTTCACGTAATCGCTATCACCGCGTTTCGGTGTTCTTTCGAGCCGTTCGTTGCGGCCGACCACTAATCTTAGCTATGCTTTCTAACGCGCTGCTTTTCACCCGCGGCAATCATACGCTTTGTAAAAAAAGGAAGGAAGGAAGAAAGAAAGAAAGAAAGAAAGAAAGAAAGAATGAAAGAAAGAAGGAAAGGAAGAAAGAAAGAAAGAAAGACAGAAAGAAAGAGAAAAAGAAAATAAGTAAGTAAAAAGACGCACGATGGGCTCACGGGATCGTTACCACCAGGGTATCGAATCTCGCGTCCTCTTCTCGCCACTCCTGCACCCGAGAGCGATGTACAACGCTCCCAATCAACTCGATAAGAATGGCTTCCGCGCGATCGCATTCGAAATAAGGCCCGTGGGAGTGCGAGCGTATATCTTTGTCGTTGTTGCTGCTGCTGCTAACCGGCTTTTGTCAGCGAATACGCTTTCGCGCTTTCGTTATATAAAGAGCGAGCCGCTGTCGACGAGGCCATCTACCCACTCGTTACGCTTCCTTCCTTTCTCCCTCGGCGAGACTCCGTAGCGTCAAGCGACGCTTTTGCTCTACACGCTTGGCCAAAATGTTCGATTTCGTAAATATTGTGCGAGAATCTGTGGTCGTCTTGTCTTGCAGATTGTGTAATGGGACGAGCGACAGTGAATTGGCAAGTAATTACATCCGAACCGGACAGATTTCATTTTCGAGGGTCGATACGTTCGATTTTATGGAATTGAGGAGCCACGCGCCGCGTTTGGAAGCGTTGTTGTAAATACGCTTATATCGATTCGCACTGCTGGTATTTCGATACGAGAATCTCAATATCATTGCGGGGTTATATTTTAAATTATTAAAATTGCACCGGCGATCGTATGCAGAGTCTTTATAACGATAATAACAGTTTGCAGTTGGCCGATTTAAAAAAAAAAGAATGAAAATATTAGAAGCTTGTGTATGTTATTAGTTACATAAGTGAACTATTATTATTTCCGAAAGATTATTACAAAATAATTATAGAGGTTAACATAGATACGGTAAACCAATTTTGAGGAAATTTTTAAATTGTTGGTTAAACTTTATATTTAATTATAATTTTCTGAACATTATGAGAAAAGATTTACTAGGTATTCTCATTATCAGAGATATAATGTTTCTATTTTCAATAGTATAATGGAAATTGTATTATCTTACGAAATCTTATTTACCATTCCTCGCAGTAATTTTTAAGGATTATATATAAAACTTTATTACGCCCGTTAAAAATACGACAAAATTAATTTTTGAATTGAACGTTGAAATCTTGAATATCTATTATGAAGAAATCGGTAATTAAAAATTAACACAAATGATTTGAATTGAAAATTGGCTTCGCTAGAAGATTGAAATTTGTATAAGAATACTTAATTCCTTGGTAAAAAAATACTCAAGGTACTCAGTAATAATTCTAGATCTTTCTGACCCTTGAGCCTGGCACATTTTTAAAAGAATTGTACTGTACAGAAAAGGATTAAGTACCACGAGAAGAAGAGAAAGTCCTATTTACCATGTTCCACTACGTAATCTGGATATAATAATAAAATACTTCAACGGTTATCCTTTATTATAGGCGTATATATATATTTCATTTGTATCTTTTTATACGAGGAAGAGATTGTTTCAACACGTGCAATAATTTTACAATTAACTGATAATCCTAACAAAGGAGAAAACCTTTTTCAGTCAAATAATTAATATTGAAATACTTTTTTAATAATTATAGTTTCTCTGTATAATTTATTATTTTTATTTTTTATTTTTTATTGTTTATAATACAAGAAAAATTAGAAATAAACGTATTTGCTGATTTTACAACGATATTAATCCACTACTAAATTATGAAAATAGATTATTTCATGAAAAAATAAAATACAACAATAACCTATTAATAAATAAACGTAAGGATTCAACATTAACCATAGGTATTTTTAAATGAGATTCTTATCAGACATTTATCGGGCAAGCTTTGGTCTGAATGTTCACATTCGCAAGAAATGAAAGAGTGCGCAAGCGCATTCATGGATGGATTGTATCGAAAAAGAATAAATGCGAGGATTGAGAGGTGTAGAAAAGCACGTAACGAATAAGCAGCATTGCCAGAATAAATCAGAGAGGGAGGTAACTAGAAAGCAGGATTGAGAGAGAAGGAAAAGGAATGCGAAGGAGAGCACAGAAGCACGTTGATTCGGTCTGACGGAGTGCCACAA
This sequence comes from Dolichoris vasculosae, assembly GCA_018907195.1. Lineage (NCBI taxonomy): Eukaryota > Metazoa > Arthropoda > Insecta > Hymenoptera > Agaonidae > Dolichoris > Dolichoris vasculosae. The sequence goes on from JACCHY010000001.1 coordinate 8,557,299, forward strand.
AAACGAATCAATACGAGATAGGCAGGACAGCAGCAGCCAGTTGGCGCTTCCAACTACGCGTACTTCGACGGAGTAGGTACGAAAACTACTTCCGGTTATCCTTACGGTTCGATGATTTTCTTTTACTCGTGACATTCGACTTCCAGGGCACAAGTTCTCGTAAACGAGGAACGATCGATTGATTACGCCGAAAGGTTCGTTTATCTCGAGCGACATTTTTTCCGTATAACCGTTTTTTCATTCGAATCGATAATGAAATAATTACGTATATTTTGTTTTCGACGCAAATACATCGAAGCATAAACGAGAACTCGTGATCATAATAAATATAGTATCGAATCAAATCAAGTTCTTTAATGTTTTAAAGTATCTTACATTTTATATTAAATTTTTATATTATTTTAATATTTATATTAAATTAATGTGACGTGTGCAATAAAAAGGTTGGTTAAATTTAGATAAATTTGATGAATAATAGTAAGTAAATAATAACATGTTTTAACTAAAAGAGTCGATCGCACAACCGATTAGAAAGTGAGCGAATCGGATCGTAGCTTCTGTAATACGATTTGGGACAGAAACATTATAACCAATGGAGAGTCGTTACATTAGTGGTTTACCGACACTGTGCACCCAAGGGCGCAAATTTGCATTGCCTACTGGAGCTGAATGAGACATTCTCTCCTTGAAATAACCAAATATCAGAAGATTGATTACGGTGCAAATCGACTGCTCTTTATTACACCATTTCCGTGAAAGCGCAGCCGATTATCGCAGTTGGATTAAAACCAATGAAAATATCTCAAGATTTTACAGCGGTTTCTCGGATATTTTCTACCCTGCCCTTACGAGAGTTAAGATAAAATAAAAGAAAATATAGATACACATACAGTGGTTAATTTGTTCTGTAGAAAAATGATTGAAAATATATATTATATATATATATATAAACTAATTAGAAGCTGCGATATTGCTACAATCATAATAATACTAATCATTTTGAATCATAATTAATATATTAACTACGCTATAGTTAATTATACTAATTGTTCTTAATCTTTAGACGATCGCGAAACCTTTACTTTCCTAACTTATCGTAACTTGAAATGCTGTTCGGGTTTTCCAAGTTTCTTGGAAGAAAACTTGTTCGTCGTATCGTGAATAGTTGTTCCTTTTATTCTACAAACTTTTATTAAATATTGATCGTTTGTTATAATCGTCGGCAAATATTTCTTCCCTAGAGTTTTTAAAAAAAATATGTCACGATAAAAAAATTAAAACAAGACTTCTGTTGACATATTGGTACAAAAATTTGTAAAAAAATAAACGTTCTTTTTCGATCAAACATTTTGTATTTTTTATTTAAATGCATCTCCAAAATTAAAATTCCTCTCGTTTAATTGGACGTGTGTCGATACTGAAAACCAATTAAATGCCTAACGCGTTTACATTCTCTTTAATAGTCATACGAATTTCGAAAAATATCAGAAGCAATAATTAGTAACGGTTTGTCGACTAGTAATATTTTGTTGTCGCTTTAATTTGCCCGTTAAATTTTTATACGATTCGATTCGCTTGTAGATAATACACAGTAGTTTGCAAATGAGCTGCATCAAGAACCTACATTAACTTGTTACAATTTCGATTCGAATGAGCAACCGTGGTTAGTTGTTATCCATAAGGGCACACCGTAACAAGCAATCCAAGTATCGATGAGCATTTTCGCGATAGTTTTAATTTAAATATCAGTAATAAGGATGACCTTCGGCAATCGGTAAAAACGTTCGATATAATTAAATAAGTATTTAATCAATATTAGATAAAAGGATAGTTTTAAACTTATCGATTAGGTTTAAAAATTAACCTACAACGCTCATAACGTGTCACTTTTTTTACTTTTAGTTTATAACATTAATTATGGAAAATTTATGGCTAATCATTCTTATTTGTAATAAGTTTTTTTATAACCCAAATTTCTGAAGAAGAAAAATTCTAAAAGAAATTAAATAAAAATTAGCGTAGTGGCTCGAATACATGGGGAAGAATAATGTCGTTGGCATTATCACGATATAAGCTAGTTTTAAATACTATGAAATTAATTTTTTTTAAATTAACTAACAAATATAAATTTACACATGTCGATTTATCTCTAAATTAGTTATCACTGATATAAATTGAATTTAAAATAGAGGAAAAGCGTATAAAAGTTATTCTTACAAATAAAAATTTTGTGATTCTTCCGTTAACAGTGATTTAGTGATGATGATAATCCGAAACGAAACCGCGGATTTACCGGAAAGTGTCGAAACCACAATTGCTGTCGTCGCTCTTATTAGTTTATAAGCCTTTTCACTCGTAATTACGGAACTTTAATTTAGTTTCAATTTATAATACCAAAACTTGTGGATAATGATAAATATGGATATGTGGATTCCTATTTGAAAATATATCAAAAAGGTTAAAAACCTTATATGTGATTCATCTCAGAATAATATATGAATGGTATACAATTCTAGAAAAAGTAAGATGTTTTAGAAGAAACTAAGACATAATTATTTTAATTATTTTTGATCCTACTATTTTATTTGATTTATAATGCTTTACTAAAATCTTTCAAAGGTACTTAAAGAATTGAATTTACAGTTTAGCTTGTGCTTTACGATCAATATACCGAGATACACAATCCCACGGATCATACTTCCTTACTACTTTTATACAATATATAGTTTTGTATGATTAAATAATACATTTTCTCACGAAGCCTATTAATGTAATGATATTATTGATACTACAATTATACAAAAGAAATTTCTATTGAGAAATTGAAAGAAAATAGTAACGAAAAAGAAGAAAATTAAAGAAAAAAGTTAAAGCGGAAAAGATATATATATATACTACAATAAGTTTCATAAATAATATAATTCATGGCCTCTGCTGAAGAATTTAGAGTCGATACTAATCAAAAGGCTAGTATTATCACTATTCTAAAATATATCTTTTTTATACTGGTTAGCATTTTTAAAAACAAACTGAATAAAACACATTATCTTGGTGTATACTTGAACCCATGGAACAAGTTGGAAACGCATTTATTATTCTTGACATACAGATTTTAGAATTTATATTAAATATTTTTAGGTATTTAAATCTATTGATATTATTATGAATTCCGATAAAATAAAAATTTTATGTATATAATTAAATAATTTGTTTAAAAATATTATAATTTATCATTTAATTAGATTTTTATTTGGTTTTGATTAAAAATTTCTTTATGAAATCTAAAGATATATATATATATATATATATTATTACAATCGTTTTTATTTTACCATAATTATTTAAAAATTATTTTAATTGTATACAACATTTGATTTAACAAACTTGTGTTTCTAAAACACGTTTATAGTGGACCCCAGGATTTTACTTTAAAGTGAAAATTCGCGACAACTTCATTCGACTGGGAAAATTAGCTCTTGTAAATAGTGAAAGCTTAGTATTACAAGAAAATTAATTATTTATTCACGACAAATGCTTGAAATATTTCTAAATTTTAATTATTATTGTGTGCATACAAAAGATACAATTTATTAAAAAATTAGAGTGAAAATTTGTGAACAACTAGGACCTTAATAAAATTAAAAATGCCGACATGACTTAATATTCATAAGAGGCATAATATTAACATTTAACTAACCTATTTTTTACATTTCAGGCTTTTCTTGGCATACTCTGAAAACAATTGTGTTATTACTAGCTGAGTCATAAAATGAAAAATAGAGAGCTGAGCTAATTTGAAGTTATGCGTAACTCATACCTCTTCTATTTTTCACTTGACTCTGCAACTATAAGTATTTGCTTTAAATTTTGAAGTGGCGATAAAAATTGAAGTTGTCTATACACATATATAACGAAATATTGTAAAACATATTATGTTATTAATATTAATATGAATAGCAATATAATAGGAATTTGTGACGGTGTACGGCATCTTTTTAAGGTAATAAACATAACCTAAGTTACTTCATGTCCAAGGACGTACAGCTATAAGTTGTGCTTAGAATAATAATACATTATTTTATACAATTCAGAATCATTGCCATCTTCCATAGATATGAAATAGTCCAAACAAAATTATTTTTAATTGTATAAACCTTTAAAAAAGGCAAAGCCCTACCAAGATTTTATTCCAAATCAAATGTTCAAAAGTAACGAATCAAAATTAACACGAAATTATGAAACCCGATATTAGGAAAAAGTATACTGTATATAGTCTGTAGTATTTATTTACATCATTTCAATAACAATATATTAAAACATCAAAAATATTTAATTAAATAGAGCTTAACTTTAATATACATTTCCATTAGTAATGTTGATAATAAAAATCTAAATAATAAATGCCTTTTAATTCACAAAAATTAATACAATTTAAGTTTAAGCATGATGTTTTAATAAGTTAGCTTTTAAAAATAAACCGTAAAGAAAAAGCAAACAAAAACGTTATAATAATAATACAACCATAACAGTAGTTATGCAGGAAACAGACTACGATATACCCGGGCAAAGTAAATCGATATGTAGTATATGTGTTGCGACTAATGAGAATATTGTTGTTGGCTTTAGAGCAGTGCGACCAAGCGCGTCTTTATACTCTAAACTCTTTACATTGTGAATTAGCCACGCTAGGGTGATTTTTATTCTTATGAAAAAATGCAAACTAGAATTCTCATCTTTATTAAAATGCAAAAACTATACTTTGAATAAAATCTTTTACGGCTTCATCGAGTTAAATTTGTGCTTATTTCCACTATTAATTAGCTTTTAAATTAAAACCATATTTATTGACAAAATGCAATTTGGTTTCGACCTTCAACGATTTCAATTTAATAATGAACGAAATTGATTGACGGCGCATATTTAGAAAAGTAAAGTAAGTTATTATTAAAAAGTTATTGGTATCAATTATTGATGGCTGTCTTAATCTGTAGTATTTTAATAAATTTTCACAAAAAGAAAAATTTAACAGCCTTAAAAGTTTTAAATTTTATTTTGGTAATTGAAATCTAAGTGAAATAGTTACGATTGAAAAGTTTACTGGAATAATGTCTTAGAAGTTAAAAGTTATAGACCGGTCAATTAAATTTTGCTCGTATAACTAGTTTTACATTATTGTATAATTTATATGCTCACCAAAAGATTATTTATTTTGCAAGACTCCTGATTCTTTAAATTTTAAGAAATTACTCTATTTCCATAATAAAATTGTTGGTATTAGTACAGAATTATTAATTATGCAAGTCTCTGTGCAATTTATTTTAAACTAATTTTACTTAATAAATTTTAAAAAATTATTTAACCGAAACAAAAATTTTTTAATCAGAGGCTATGAAATATTAATTACCAGTGCTGCATAGTAACCGAGCGAGAAAATTCGATGTTTAAAAGAGACATTGGTAGGTCGGGAGACTGATGAGAAATAAGTAATGAATGAAAAGATGCGATGTAGTATAGAGTATAAGTATACCGGGTGTAAATAATTTTAAAAAACGGCTCATTGGCAACTGTCTCAAAATAAATCATGTACTCTAGTGTCGAGTCTGAATTTAACATCCCAAATAAGTTTTAGCAGTGTTTTTCGATTGGCCATTTGAAAAGTACGTTAGGAAAAACGGCTAGTACAACGATTTAAAGCTCATTCATTATTATTCTTCGAGCAATTTGAAAATAATCAGATTCAAAAGGTAATTTAAACGATAGCATTCGTTAACTTAAAATAAAGTTAAGGTAGTAAATAAATTCGCAGATCTAGGTTATGGTAGAAGAAACAATGAAAAATTAATTTGAAACTAGTACATTAGCCATTGTTCACCTTGAAATAAAGAAGTACGCTTTCGTCTTTTTCTCGGAACTTTTTCTGCTCGATCTCCATTCGAAGTTCAGCGTAAAACGGTCCGCGCTCAGAAATCGAAGGTAATCCCGTGCGACTAAACACCGCCGGAAAAATCGAGCGTACGAGTGAGTTTGCGTACCCTTGAAAAAAAGCGAACGAATCGTCGAATATCTGGCAGATGGTGACGCGCGCGTGTCTCTCCGACGAGCCAATCGATAGATTCACGCACGATATATCGTCTCGATCTCGTTTTTCAACCTTTTTCCTCCTTCGTTGTTTTCTTCACTTTTGTTTATAAAAAGCACAAGGTCCGACTCTAAATCACCAACGAGAACTAAAGCTAAAAATGTGATCGGGTTTGAAAATATTGAAGAATGCAGAGTAGCATCGCCTATCAAGGAAGCGAATAAAAAAATAACGAGGAAACCGAAAAAACAAAAGTACAAAAAAGCAATAAATGCTCGCGAGGACTTTGCGTGACAGGTGCCTCTCGCTTTCGTTCTTTTCCCCTTCTTTATTAAGCTCCCGGTTCTTTGCACCAATATACACGAGCTTTCCTTACTTTATACATCGGCTTACGTATTCTTGTACCGCTGTTCATGATTTTAAATCATTTATATCGTATCGTAGATATTCTTATTATTTGCTAAAAATAAAATAAATGGCTAAAGAATTTATGACTCTATAGGTATTGCTTTTCATTTACTTTCCTTTAATACTATTTTTCACGTCAAGCTCATTGTTTAAATTACCTTCTATAATTTACGGTAAATCTAGAGCTACGATCAATTTAAGAGAATATAAGAAAAAAGAGACGAAGAGCGATGAAAAAAAAGACTCGGCTGAAATAGGACTTCATCCAGCTCCTCGTATAACGCGACTAATTTGAAAGTATAAATAAACAATCCATAAAGAATTTCCCACGAGGCGAAGGAACCGACGAACGATAAACATTTATAACCTAACGGCACCCTATTCACGCAACCCAAGACCCGCAGTTTTTGGTAAAGCGATCCACGCGCGCGTCACTACCAGTATCTACAGGCTGGACAACTCGAAGACGTAATTCAAAGCGCAAAGGGAAATAAAACATATAGGCGCTCTTTCTATCTCTCTCGCTCCCTCCGACTGCCTAGTAAGGCTAGCCGGCGAACCTCTCCAACGGAAGATAGAATGACTCACGTAGAGATATATGCGAATCGATATCTAACTCTCTCTCTTCCTCTCCCACTCCTACTATCGGTCTCACTCTCTCTCTCTCTCTCTCTCTCTCTCTCTCTCTCGCGCGTTCTTTCGCATATGCGTAGGTATTATTATCGTGTGGATATTTTACACGAGAGCGCTCGAGCAGTTTCGACACGCGTAGCGCGCATAGCACACGCATACGCTCACAAATGGATGGTGACTTTGTTTCAGCCATCGGCTAGCCTATCGCCTCTCTCTATTCCATTCTGGCTCGTTGTTTCGCGCTCTCTGCCTTTCCGCCTTTGACTGATCGATTAGCTAATGGAATCGAAGGCACGGCCGCCGAGTTTTATTAAATCACCGTGGCTACATGGAAACGTTATTGGCTGCTTATTAAACTTAATTATGGCATGAAAATGTTTTTCTTCGTTGGCGCCCTACAATGACTTGCTTTCAAAATTCAACGGCTACGCTCGCTTCACGGACTTAACACCGAGCGAGCGAGAGTCGGATCATTTCTTTTTTTCAATGCTACAAGGAAAAGACATTTCTCAGGATCGAGTAAAAATAGCGTTTGAGCGCACTCCGATAAAAATCTTGAGAAATTTCTAGGCAATTATTAGCAGAATGTTTATCAGCTGTATAATTTATGCTTATCGCTCACGAGGTGTACTTGTTGGCACCAAAATATCTGAAAAATTGTTTACATTTTTTACACATTGTATATAATCACCGATTCTCTAATCACCCATGTTTTTGATCGATAAGGCAGAACAATTATTTTACGATCGATGTAAAATCAATTATTACATTAATGATATAACGTACTAAAATTTTATTCTACTATCTTCATTTCTATTTCAAATCAATTTCGTTATATCAATAATCGCTTAGTTTGCAAAACAAAAATTAAAAGAAAGAACGACGGTGATTATCGTAGCGTATCAATTACCGCAAGATATTACGAGTGTTCTTCCTTACGAAGATTCATGCGTGTGTGATGTGACGTATGACGTGATTGTTGCGTGTAAAGTTCATGTACGCCGGTACATATTTCTTGCCGCCTACTCTTGCATGTGCATCGATGATCATAGGTTATTTAGTCGCACGTTTTGTAAAATCCGTGATAATGTAAGTAGCATAAATAGCGAGCAATATGTCCCGACATGCACAAACATTGCATAGATCAATCGCATCAAAGGTAGTTTAACCAATAAACGAGATCTTTTTTAAACTCATTTTTTTCTTTTCTTTTCTTTTCCATTTTTTACAATATTCATTTAACTTATAACGATTTTTTCCATTTTTATGCGTATGATAAAAATATTGATACGTTTTTATCACCAAACTATGTAATAAATATAATTTAAGTACAACTTCAAATATAATATAACTACTCTTATTCGTTTCACAAGTACACTAATGTTTTGATAATAAAGTAAATGCAGTTAAATTATTTATGGCTTAATGTGATTAAATTAAATAGAATAAATACCTTATAAAAAGTACACACGCTTTCAGATGTTATTGTAAACGTATTGGAAATAATAATGTATAAAACATTCGACGAATAAATAAAACTAAACACCTTTCAAGGTATTCGAGTAACGAAGCTTTCATGGCGATTGATTAGACCTGCTCGAAGACAGTATTTACTGAACTTAACAATTGATACATTCAACCTCGACTATTGACACAGTCCTTTACGTAAAATATATTCGAGTAGAAAATAATATTCTATCTTCGAATGAAATTAAATATTATAAACTTCTTATACCTTGATAAATTATAGTATTAGCTAGTGCATTCTTATAGGGAATATTAATTAAAACTAAATTAAAATTAAAATTAATTAAAGTCAAATATATTAATGAGTTGTTTCCTTGTAATGATAAGAAAAGCTGTAAGAAATTGTTGATTTAACGGCGGTTTAGAATTAATAAATTCTCAATATATCTTCACGATTCAATAAATTAAAATAATTTCATCAATCTTCATTCAATATTAAAACAGATTCATTAAATTTTGCATTAACTACTTATTCATCAGTTTTAAATTTTTCATTTATTTCAAAATTTTACTGTATTATTTTTTACAAATTTCAATTAATACGTTAAAGAAAATGTACGAATAATATTCCAGTAATTGTTAAAAGTTAATACAAACACATTAATATCATAATTACACAATATTTTCATTCAATAAAAGGTGAAACTGATTTTTTCATTTTCATAAACTTAGATATTAGATATAACAAAAAATGTGTGTCGAAATTTTAAATGCAAGATAAAATTCAAATAATATTCGGTAAAAAATAAAATGATCCGTTTTTAATAGAAAAATTTAACCTAAAGTTAAGTAACTATTATATAAATAAATATCACGAATGTTTTAAAAATGTGGAACTAATCTACTATCAAAAACGAGATATTCATCATCAAATTTTTAATATCTACCATACAGCAATAACACAAAAGATAAATATTGGTTTATAATCGCAATTTAAAAATATAATTATTGCAAGCAATGTAAATCAGTATTGCATCAATGCTATCAGTATGTCGATATCTCGCTTCTTAGAGCTATAGACTGTACTTTAGAGGTTAAGTATAATAAATTCTTATTGCATGATAATTTTTCTACGAAAATATTTTTTGTAAATATTTCTATATACTATTTGAACATGTGACAACTATTAGAAGAATAATGAATTTATACGTTGTATAAAATTATTAGAAAATTAACGAAGAAAGATCCAAAAAAAGTAAAAGTAATATAAAGGTAAAGTAATTAGTTTTCAAATTAAAAGAATCGTATAAAACATTTTTTTTATATATTGGAAAATGCAATGTTAAAAATTGCTCTTTGATAGTATTAATCCATACGTAAGAAATAACAAATAATTCGTTTTCAATTAGAGTTCTTGATAATTCTATTGTGTGATGTACAATGTCTACTAATTTTAGTGGGAACATTGAAGATAATCGAAAAATAAAAGAAAATTTAAAGGAATCAAAGGAATTTAATGGTATATACGATTTCTAAACTACCGAGAAATAATAATTATTACAAACTTGTTGCTTGGGTGCTTCTATTTTTTAGTTAAAATTTTAACCTGAAAAGACATAGTTTAAGACTGTTTTACTTAAATTGTTATGTATGTTATTTACCAATTTTTATTTTATTTAGTTTATCAAAGTTAATGAAGTGAATATGCTTTTATTAAAATTTATAGAATATGTACCTATGTCAGAATTATTCTTATCCTATCATAATATAACGATAAGCGAACTTTTCAGTTAATAAATATTTGTTAAAGTATATTTTTTAATGTGCCTAAAAGAAAATAAATAAAGCAGACAAACAGAAAATTATAAATAGTTGAAATTAAATTATAAAATATCTTTAAAATATCAATAAAAAATAAATGTAAGCTACTGAAATTGGAATTTTGAGAAATTCACATGTAAATATTATCTTAATATGTTTGTATGCTTAATTTTTTAATAATATCGTTTAATGTTAGCTATTATAATCATGAATATTGCTTTGTAATACCCACTTTATACAAATTGAAATTACTTGTAATTTAATTTCTTGTAATTGAATTAAATTCTTAATTTTACATTATTTTTTATTTTTATGTCATTATTACACTTTTAATATACAATTATAATTTTTTTACTACTTCTAACCAATTTAATTACGGTTTAATAACAATAATATTTTTTTAAATTAATAAAAAATACATTAAAATTACTTTAAAACTATTAAAGGAATTGAAAAAGTAAAGAATTTGAAATCTTGCAATTAACACAGTAGCATGGCACAATTCGATATAAATCAATCAGTGACTTGCACCTTTATTATTTTAATTAAAAGAATATTATAAGTCTATAAGATTCTATAACATCTACAAGAATTCTAAAATACTGTATATTTGAATAAATTTAATAAATTATATGAAATAAAAGCTAGTACATTTTTTATCAAATACAATTTGTATATTATTACAGCAACAGATAAAAAGTTTTTGTTTTTTTTCTTAGAAATAAATACATGCGAATGTTTTTTTCCAGAAATTGTGAGCAAATAATAGAGTAAAGGAAACGCAAATCAAAATCGAATTGATTATACGTTGCTAATGAATACGAATATGTTAAAAAAATCGAATCGTAAAATATAGATCAACCGATCACTCTATTTCGACTCGATAACTACATTTAAGCCACCTTTTGATGTCACTAATGAAGAAGAGTGCATCAACACATTTGTGAGAGGAGGAAATTTGACACTTTCATGACAGAAATACAAGACCTTTTCACTAGTTTTTCTATTTCCTACTCTACCCATTACTTAAACGAACCACTACAAAGCAAATAAAAAATAAGAGTAAAAGCTCTAATACTAAGTTATTAGTGCACATTCAAATACAGATAGATGTACGTAGCGAACAGTTCATTTAAATAATAAAATTTAATCAAAAAATAAACTATTCAAGACTTTAAGTCAATAGATGATACATAATTTTATATTCTTGTTCCATATCGTCTATTTTAAAATGAAGAATGTTATTTTGTTCGAGTAAGCAGATTATTCGTTAATTAAAAGCAATTATTAAAATAATATCGCTACAAAAATGTTTTTCACAATGAACTAAATTTAAAAAAAATTTAATTAAACGTATAATTATCAAATTTTAATAATGTTCAAATTTCAATTTAGCTTTCGAAATTACATAAAAATTAAGTATATGCAGTGTTTATATGTTATATGCTATTACACGTAGTTACTTATAAAATTTTATAATTCGACTTACTATATCTGGCATTTTTCGGTAAAATCATTCTTTACACTTGCATGCAGTACGTACGTAAGGTTATCTAGTATTACCAAGAGATTATTTTTCAATAGCAATTCGTATTGTTTATAGAATAATTTTAGAACGTTCTCACGTTTCTCTTGTAATTGACCTATGTGTTACCGTTACGTCATAAAAAACATGAAGGATCGAGACAAACATGTTAATAAGCGTATAAAAGAAAACGCTCGTGAATAAATCGAGATAAGCATCTGATACGTCGTTCCCGTGCTTATATTGAAAATCTGATACTCAATCATTCGAAAATGCGTTTACAAAAGCTTAACTTTCGCCGGCCTCAAACGTGCGGAGAAAACGCGGTCTTTCATCGCGGCCCCCGTCTTTTGTTCTCCTTGCAGAGCTCCGGGCTCTGCCGATTACACCGACTCGGGAAATGTAGGGGTTCGGCCCCCAGGAAGTAAACAAACCGTCGCACCAAATTACCTCGACCGGGAGTAGTTCGCAGCGCGTTGGCGTCGCGTTTTTCCTCGACGCGCAGGAAAGGCTCAGCCGCGTGGGTATCGTCGACTTTTTGCCCGACAATCAGCGAACGCAAACACGATGTAGTGCGGATTAGCAAATCGACTCTTGTCCGAGATGCGAATAACTCTCGATGAATATTTCAAAGCGAGCTTACGCGCACTACGGGATTTTTTTTAATCAACGAGAACCGAGGTTCTGCGTGACGCACACGAAGGGCTGACAGCGTTGTTAATTTAACGGTTAAAAAGGGTGGGAGAGGACTAAGGGTCCAAGGTTTATGAGATACGCTTCTATTTACATATGTATATGGGCATAATCGAAACTCCACTAGCTAGGAACACATCTATGAGTTCGGTTGGCGTCAAACGAATGTGGCAAACAAAGTTGGAACGTAGTAGTATATATAAATACGAAGTACGTAATAGCCAACCGTCGAGCGTTAATAACTATTATCTTAAATTAGGGTTTCTTTATCTAATAAGATTTTTACTCTTTTCCCCGCTAATATTGGCGGATCTTTCAGGATAACTCGCTTTTATGCAACATTGTGTTTTTATCGTTGCGAGTATTAAAAATGAAAGTTAGCGTTGTTTTCAATATTGCGGCAATGAATAAGTTAAATAATAACTAGAACAATTACGATCAATGTTTTGATTCTTTTTTACAAAGGCGTTGTTTTAAAAATTATAAATGATCTTATAATAATAAAAAATTACGAAAACATCGACATCACGTATTTAATTCTCTTATTGAGGTTTGTTTTATTCGTTACATTAATTTCATTTGTCAACTTTCTGACTCACGTGCAACCTGATTTTTTCCTTTTAAATTCGATTTTTATGTTTGATTTTTCAATAAAAGTGATTCCATTCTTTATTCGAGATCTTACTCTCTTTTATTTTCTTGTTATTCCAGGCCGTACATCTTATATGACAAAACATCAAAAAGTCGATATTTTAATTTACATATCTTTATTAAAAAAGAAACTTAGTCGATAAAGAATATTACAAGAATACATAGTCAAATGTTTTTTCATTTTTTCACGTAAAAACTAAATCGTGGAAACATTTAATATCAAACCTATTAAACTTTATTCGATTACAAGGAGTATCAAAACTTGAAAAATTTAGTTTTTAGTATCGGTTGACAAATGTACAAAAATAACAATAAAAAGATAACGCTTAAATACAATACTACAAAATATAATCTATAATAGAATCTATTTATAAGAGTAACCCTAAAAATGTAATTTGAGATCCGATTATTTTAACCTTCTTTCCTCCCTAAGTAACGAACAATCTCTATCAAATGCTCAAAGTGATTTAAGTCGAAAAAATAAAAGAAGAGATCTCATTAGAGAAGTAAATATATGGCGTCTGAAAAATTATCAAAAATGTGATATCAAACTTGCCTTCTGAATATCAAATAGAATAACTTATACGATAATCTTAAGTAAACAAATAGAAAACATCGTAACTATGTATATATAAATTCAAATCAATAACTTACAATATGAATTTCGTTCACGTATCATGAAGAACAGCCGAAAGATTCTATTAATACTCTAGAAAATCACTCACTCATACATAAACAAAGTTCTGATATAATTCATAAAATCGCTTGAAACTATAAAGAAGTGTGTAACATTTTCAACAAGTATATATCATGATACAAGTTTCTAAAAAACATATTATGTTCATAAAAAAATCAAATAAACATCTAGGAATTTTCATAATAATTATGATCCTGATTATACGATTTATAAGGAAATTAATAATTAAAAGAAAGATTTTTAAAAACAAACTTCAAAAATTATCAAAATCAAAATTTAATCTACGATATAATAAAAAAAATTGTTATTCGTAACAAAATATAAAATGTAGTTTTTTATTTTTAAAAAATAAAAAAAGTACTCATTAAACATAATATAAGAAAATAATTATACATAGCAAACAAACAGATGGATAGAAATATACATTATTTCTATGTTATAATGTAAACGAACAAATGGTAAGAAAAATATTCAATCAATGACAATAAATAATCCTTGAGCAATATAAGCATAGAAAAACAAGAGATTATGAACTTTGTAAAGTGTTAAATTAATAAATTAATAAAATCATTAACATTTATAATTAATTTTTTAGAAAAAATATATCAACAAAGTTAAAACAGACTGAAATTATATAAATTATGTTGACTTGTAAAAAAGTAAATAATTTAAACATCGGATTTGTCAGTAAATTATACACTTTATAGAAATATACTTCTTATCTAATAATAATTATTCTAATCACGAAATAGAGAAAAACTAAAACTCTCTATGCGAATTATAAGCTTGTAATTTTGTAATATTGTTTCTATAAATTATAAAAGAAAATTGTATAATCTCTTATATCGATCAAAATAGTGTTAGATATCATCTTTTAATTATCCAATGCCTCACATTCCTCGAACGTAACCTAAGTGAATCATTTATAACTTTAAATAGCATCCAAATTGAAACAATTTCAATTAAAGAAAAACTCGTAATTTTTTTAAATGATCAAATTTTTAATACGTGTCACATTATTAGATAAGATTAAAATAATAATTAAGGAACCGCAATGTGCAATATTAATTACTACATTTTATGCAGTAAATGATAGCAGAAAGTAGTAGAGTTTCTGGTTAGTTATAATATTAATATTTGCTGATTAACTTAAAAAATGAACGTATTTAAAAAAAAAATTAAAAATAAATTATGTAAAAAATATATGCAAATGCAAATAACCTTTAAAAATAAACGCCTGCGTGCGTGTGTGTGAATTTTCAGCATAATAAAAGATTATAAAATCTTAATTTTAAAATATTAAATAATAAAAAAGAAAGTCATATCTTAATTTTAAAAAATGTATAAAATGAATTTATGTGAAGGTCAAATATATGAATTGATTGAAAAGTATTGTAGCAATCGATAGCTGTAGTGCTTATTATTCGATTGTGAAATTATAAGAAATTTCGAAATAATCACATAAATAAGGTTTCGGTTAAAACATTTCATTAATTAAAGAAAATATCCAAAGCTATTTTCAAGGTTCAATTTATAAGTAGTAAGAAAAAACAGTAAATACAGAAAATCGAATAGCGTAGGATGATATAAAGAGGAAAGACTATATCACGTTGCGGGATAACTAATGTTTCTCCTGGGTTTAGGGTAACTGATTAAGCTGTTTAGCCTTTCTTATATAAAATAACATAATCAAGAAATACATTTTAATATATAAATAAAATTTTGTAATTAAAGATAAAAAAATTCATTAAAATAGCTTTGATTCTTATTAATTTCAATATCTAATAAAAGACTATTAAATATTTTTTTCAAAATCAAATTCAATTCTCTTTATATAACATAATTAAACTACGAATCGCATTTCCTTCCGATATTGACGTCACGTCGAGCTAAAACTATTTAAATTACATTGCATGAGAATTACCGTAAGTTAATGTGTTTCTAAGAATAGCAACACAGTTGGATAAAAAATATAAGTTATTATAAATTTTCATTACTACCGAAATTGAAATATCTTCATTTGAAGATACCATTAATTTTGTTCCAAATTAATTTGAATAATCATACTTTTCTAAAGAAGAAACGTGTAACACAATTTTGTGTATATCTTTGTAAAAATGTACGTTGCATTAAACGTATTAAAAAAAGTCGAGATACAAACGTTTTTTATTTGGAGAAGTTAAAAAATTATCGCGATTTCGTAACAATTTTGTACAGAATATACGAGATAAATGTACACAGAATTTTGGGATGAATTAAAGACTTGTAATAAATATTAATTGCAAACCCTCTAGAAGTAAATTTATGTCTTTTACCTCAAATATGTACATATAATATAAAGTACATAACTTGTATAATATATCCTTGCGAAATGAATATTAACAACAACTTTTCGAGAATACATTTTCATTAATTAGGAAATATAATTAAGTCTCGTTGCATTAAAACGATTTCAACATAAGCGGGTAGAGTACGAATACAAAAAATTCAAGACCATACGTATATACAAAAAGTGAAAAATATGAGAAAATTACTTGGAAACTGACTGAAAATTAAAAAAGAAAAGCGCGTGTATTCACCGGCAGAGCTTTGATAGACTTTGGCTTAATAATGTGCGTAAGGATTCACGTGTGCGTAAAGAAACACGCGCATGCACGCACGCACGCACGCATGGATGCGCGTGCACGAATATACAAATTCGCATCGTGAAGCTTTCAGGAAACTTTTTATGACGTCATCGCATTTCCTGGAACGATTCTGGGATAGAACCCCTGCGAACGAAAAAAAGACTGATAGGAGAGATATAACGAAAAAACATAAATTGCAACATGGACGTCAAGTAGTTAAATTGATGTTTAATGCACACGACGAAAATTTAATATTTTTATGCTTGCCTTCAGTCTATAAGAAAGGAATTCTTCAACGTTCTATCGACATTTTACTATTTTTAAATTTCTGAAAAGAATCGCTCTATATTATATAAATCGATTGCGACAAAATACCAAACGTAAAAATAGTGCAAATAGCTCTTTTCATATGTGAAGATAGTCTCTTATTGAAATCGATGGAATAAAATTGAGAGAATATTTAAAATAGTAAGAAAGTAAAAAATGATAAAAATATTATCTGACTATTAAAAGTTTTAATCATAGAAAAATAATTATAAATACCGCGTCAGATATTTGTTTTTTACAATCTTTTACAAGTTTTATTAAATTTGAAATTACAAATGTAGAGCAAAACCTAAATACTATTTTTGAAATATTTCATTTGTAAAACATTATTTCATTGTCTTCGTAATTATATCTCTTCATTTGTTTGTTTTTATCGAATAATTTTTATGTCTATTACGAATAAAAGCATTTAAAAACAAAACTCTATTGTACATTTTTTTTGTACTATATTTGAAAAGTCAATGAACTCTCACATTATTCGTTTTGGAAAAATGCTTTTCGCGCTTGGAAAAGTGAATTTTTACCAAACGATACTTATGATTATCTCAAGAATTCTAAGTTGTTCGGAATATAGAAATTTACATTTTCTGAATCTGGTATTTCGTTTTTCATTTATTTCTTATCGAAAAAGCTGCCATTCCTCACTACTCCCATTATTTTGAACAAAAAGTCTCATTTCTTACTTTGAAAGAATGGTCGTCGGTATTTCTGTACATGAACGTTTATTAAAATCGATTCGACTTTACCCGAGGACCTTCCACCGCAATTTAATTAATAAAATATATGCTCGAGCTTTAAATTTTGTCAATGGTGATCAAGTCTAAAGTTGACAAACGAGATTCGTACCTATTTTTAGCATTGATGAATTCGTTAGAATAGTTGGTCATATTTTTCCATTGTTTAGTTTAATAACGGACTTCCGTTTTTAGTATTAGAAAATATAAAAGGACGATTCAGTATACACGAACTTTTTTCTGGCTTAGTCAATTAGCTTATACATTTGTATACTCGTAAAAATTTGCTCGCAATTTTTATCCGCTGATAATTTATTTTATAATATCCATACACTTTATTAAAAAAAAAATTGTGTATATGATAGTGACTGAAGTGTTCAAGTAGATATTTATAATGAGAATTAGCTGAAAACAACAATTGATAAACTGATACGATCCGCATTGATCAAAGCTGCCAGCCATTCGATTAATAAAAGACACAAATGAAAAAAAAACAAAAAACGTTCAAATTTACGCTGTTAAGCAAGACAGGAGGGAAGAAAAAAATATTACCGGCGCAAAGAGAAAGCAATGTGTAAATAATACACAAAACGTAATACATGTACGACGCGAAACTACTAACAATTTTTATGCAATCCCTGTGTATTAACATCACTGCAACGCTAAATACAAGCGTGCTCTAAAAACGGAGATAAAACTCGTTGGTTTTCAAATCGTTTACTTTGCTTTTCGAATACACAACGACAATTTAACGCGTGCGCGCATTCGTACACAAACACACATACAGCTTATACTTGGAAAAACGATGTACATATAGTTCGGAGTATTTAAGCATTTCCTAATAAAGGCATTGAATTGCAAATGGACAAGGTGAGAGAGGATCACAGAAAGAGAAAGAGGGAGAGGGAGAGGGAGAGAAAGAGAAAAGGAAAAAGAAAGATAACCACCCATCATAGGAGTAAAAAAGTCTCGCCCTGATAGCGAACGAGCGAAGGTAGGCATTGAAGTCAAGCAGCCGAGTAATATTACGTTGGAATATTCGTGAAGGAAAGAAAAAAATAATTAATGATAAACCCGAGCTAAGATGTAGGTGCGTCTAGGAGAAGAAGGTGGAGATGGTGGTGGAGGTTGAGGAGGAGGAAGAGGCGAAGGAGGAGGCGAAGGAGGAGGAGGAGGAAGAAGAGGAGGAGGAAGAGGAGGAAAAGAAGGAGGAGGCGGAGGGCGACCGGTTTTTAGTGAACACTCGGTAATGTTTACACCTCCCACATCAGAACGAAGGGACGGCGAGATAATAATGCATATCGTAAATAAAAATGATGAGTAAGTACCATGTCAGCTCCCAAGTCTTTCATGTCGCAATAGAGAAAAAGGTCCCCCGGCGGCTTCATCCAGCCGCCTGTGTAACTCTCCACCGTCTCCAATGCTCTCTCCAGTCGTGTCACCTCCTCGAAATTCACCCTTGGACCGCCCTGGGTCGTCGCGACTGCTCACAGTCGGGACGACACCACGATTCAGGGAAAAACTCTCCTTCTTCCTTTCCCGGTCCGCTGCTGCTCCGCCAATCTCGAAGCGGCGATCACCGTTCGAGCGACGGCGAGTCTCGTACCCGCCGACTCTTGGCTCTCTTCGGCGCCTCCCTCGCGAACGACCGATGGCACACTCTCCGAGCACTGCGGCACTCCCGAGGACGATCCTCCTCGAGATCCTCGTCCGTGTCGCGACCACAGGCGGGAAAACACGCGAGGAGAGCGGCAACGGCGTCGACGAGATGCACGCACTCTTCGGCCGCGGAAAAATCGTTATCGTGAATGAGAGAACGGGAGAGAGAGAGACGGCGAAAAAACAGAGGGAGATAAAGCAGGGGCGCCCTAGTCGTGGTAGCCGGCCCTGGTCCTCCGCACTGCCCACTCCCGGTCACCTCTCAGCGCGTACGTTGTTTCCTTCTCGGCTCTTCTCGCTCCAGCCGACGAGCTTCGCCGCGATTTATCCAATCTCTCTCCTATTCTCGGGCTCGGTCACTCGCTGCTTCCGCACGTTTTTTGCCTTATTCGCACAAGCGACACTCCTCCGAGTCGCTGCCGTTGCTGCTCCCTCCCTCTCGCTCGGAAAAACGAATTCCAGCTGCACCACCACCGAAGCTTCCGCTTGGCGAATTCTCGTCTTCCCCGAGCTCCCGCGCGTACACTTTTCGAGGTTATTTCCGAGTCTTAACCTCCCCTCTTACTTTGTTTCACCTCACTCGCGCGCGCGTCTCTCTCTCTCTCTCCTTAAGGTCCGCACGCGCGACTCGAGCAGCTTATAATCTCGCCTCGAATTTACGCGTACGAGCGCCGACTACGACTCGCTGCTGCTGCTGCTCTCCGATGTCGGTGTTGTTCGCGGAGCTGGAGGTGATGGTGGTGCCGTTGCCGCCGTTGCTCCCCTCTCGTGTCGCTGCTGTTTTCGGTCCTCCGACTACCTCGGTGCGTCTCCGGCGCCGATGTCGTCCGCGAAAAGCGACCAACGCGAATCGCACGCGCGCGCGCACAACACACACACGGGCACACACCGACACTTCCGTCCTCTGCTGCTACCGCTGATGTTGCTCTTCTTCTTCTTCTTCTTGTTCTTACTCTTCTTCTGCTGCTGATGCTGCTGATGCTACTTCTTCTTCTTCTTCTTGTTCTTCTTCGGTACACACACACGCGCGCGCGCACACGGCTTTTCCGCTCTGCTATCGCTGTCTCACTCGTCCGCGCGCCCGCGCTCTCGTACCTTCCTCGAAGAAGTCGGCGGTTACGGCGGCGGCAGCGGCAGCGGCGACGAGCTCACCACCAATGTTGTTCACTGCTCGACTGCGTGTCGCGTGCTGCTGCCTTTGCCGCTTCTCCTGCCACTCTTGGACATCCTCCGCTCTCTCCGAAGCGCCGTCGGCTATTTTCTTTCTTCCTTCTCCTCCTCCTCTTCTTCTTCTTCTTCTTCTTCTTCGTCGTCCTCGTCTTCTCTCGCAGCAACGAGACTAGCGGCCCGTTTATCGCGACTCGCGCGGCGTCTCCTGGTCTGAGCGCACGACTGAGCCGAACAGAGCGTCGAGGTGGTGCGCGTCAACGGTACAACGCGGCGCACGCATATAAGCACACAGACGCAGAGGTCCGTCGGCGTTAATTTCGTTAGCCGGCCTGGGGAGTCCGGTGCTCTCTCTCTCAGCTCTCCGTCTGCAAACCGCGATGGAGGAAACTGCTCTCACGCCGAAACAAAGAACGACGCTCGACGGTGGCGCCGCCCAGTGCCGCTTTTCCTATCTTCTCCCTCGCGCGTTAGCCCCGGACGAACCGGACGACGGCCGGAGCACAGCCACGGACGGCTCCTAGTCTCTGTCTCTGTTTATAAGAGCGAGCCACCTAGTTTTACCTTTGCCCGTTGCCAAATGTCGGCGAGAGCGCAGCGCGATTCATTGCCTTTACGCCGAATGCGGGCCGGTTTCTCTACCCTTCGGCCGAGTTTTACATCGTTTCTTACACTGTCTCGTGGACCGGCTTTCGACTTTTCTCCTTTTCCAAGATTGCTTTTTTTGCTTTCGCTTTCCGGATCTTCGTGTATTTTTTAAACCCCTTTTCACTCGACGGTGATCCGGGCGATTGCTCCATTTACTTTCAGTAGACCGAATTACGACGATTCGTTTTATTCTTATTTTGTATAGTAGTCGCATGTTGTATCGTTTCACCAATTTTCTTTTCGTACATGCTTATTTTTCATCCGATTTACGGTGAAAACTATCTTTGAGAGAACTAAAATACATCGCTCGCATTTTTGGGTTACTATTGGGATGTGCGTGTGCGTAAAATGATCGATGTAGTATAGAAACGTAATATAAATACATATGTATATACATATGTATGTATATATAAACTCACATGGGATAGTGTTCAAATTGTACTCTTTGAGTATATTAATAATATTTAGTTCGCTACACCTGAGGATCAAATATCAGGACTTGTATAATATATTTAATTAGTAAATTTAATTACACTAAGCGTGTTTTCTAATATATAATTTGTAATATATCTAATTTGTAATATATCTAATTTGTAATATATCTAATGAAAGAATAATAATAAACATTACTATAGATTAAATAATAAAAATTTTATATGCATAAATCGTAATATATTTCCAACATTGTAAATTCGTATTACTATTATTATTATTACATTTATTTAAAATAAACATAAAAATCTATTTCAAATATTACTAAAATTTTAATTTTATACAAACATGAAATATTATGAAAAGTATATACGTATTAAATTCATTTAATTATCAAAATAGAACATAAATCCGATATAAAATTTTTGTAAGTACTTTTTCAACCACAATTTAAATATAGGATGCTGTATTTTTAAAAATTTTCTAATTTTGATTATTAGAAGTTATTTATTAATATTTTCTTGTATATTTAAATCTATTTATTTGTAAATTCAATAATTTTTAATTCACTGTTGTGCTAAAAAATACTGCTAAATATATTTTAGCAAAATTTATTTTATACTAAGGAGTATTTAATAACTTAAGTTTTAAGTAATATGTAATGTTTTATATGTAAATGAAAGCAATTTTTTCAAGAATAATTGAAAAATAATACTTTTGAATCATAAATTAAAAAATTATAATACATTTACAAAATAAAATATTTTTTTTAAATATCGAAACATTATAAAAATATCTTAAAAATTTATGTAAATTTTTTTAACGTATCGGATAAAATATTTTATTACAAAATGTATTTGATTTATTTTAAAGAATCAATTTTAATGAATTGATGTAGCAATTTTTAATAACTTGAAATAATTACTAATTTTATTTTTTTTATTTTTTAAAAACCCTAAAAAATTTTTATTTTCTTAAATATGCCTAAATGTATAAAATTGTAATTATTAATAGAGAAAAACTTCATTATTGTTTAAGATCGAGAAGAGTATTTTACATGGATCAGAGATAATTTGTGTAACCAAGGAATATTTTAGATAAAAAAATATCTATTATTAATTAAACTAATTGTTTAATTATTATTTATTACAATTTTAAAGAAAACTTAAAATTATTTTTCTAATGAAAATAATTGTCTAGACAAATTAATATCTTGTGTATTTATAAACTATATGTATTAATTTCTTTGCTTTCTAAGTCATCTTATAGAATTATTGGATTAGTTACCTATCTTTACCAATACTCCATTTTGTTATCATTTTTGTACTTCTAATTTTCAAAAACAGATTCTACTTACAATTGTATACAAAAAGATAACAGAATATTTCTAACGGTTGTATATTTTTATTCAGTAGCAAAAATTAAACAATACTAATTATTATTACTATAGATTTATCAACGAAATACGGAAAATGACTAATTTTGTATTACGATTAAAATTTTTTACAGTATTAAGAATATACTATTTTTATTTTTCCTATAATTTATAAATTTTATTTGTAATTCTTATTATTGTTTACTATATAATAATATGGTATATTATGTATATATACGAATGTAGCATAGAAAAACCACGTTTTTTCAGTTTATCTCCAATATATATATTATTTTATTTTTCATAATAATATACGGTTGAATAAAAATTGCCACTAACCTGTCCATTTCTAAATTGTTGTTGCTGTTGCTGTTGCTGTTGCTGTTGCTGTTGTTGTTGATGATGAAATAATGCAACTTGTTGTTGCGCCGTCATTTGGTTATTTAAATAAACCAAATGTTCCGTTCCTGGTGTACCACTCTGAAATATTTAATTTATTAATCATTATGCTTGGATTTTTAATTTAGAATCAGCTATCGATTTTTAATATCTAAGCATAATTACTTTTAATTGCATCGGATGTATTTCATACGGCAGATGTACATTATTCATCGCTTGAAGGCCAAGTTGTTGAGGCTGATTTTGTTGCGGAACTCCAAGTTTATTCATCGGATATTTCCACTTTTCTTGATTCTGAAGCAATAATTATATTATTTTAATATAATCGAATATATCGATCGACAAACGAATAAAATATTTTATGCTACTAACGTTATCTATAATTCCATCATCAGCTAAAGCCCAAGCTCTCGGTGTCTGTTTCGTTTGAAAAGCAGATGTTTGAACTCCGAAATCTTGATCCGTAGGACGTTGAAATACATATCCCACCATTGGTTCATCTTGAACTCGATTTACTCCTATCGGATGTGTTTGTCCCGGTGGTAAACGTACCGCATCACCACCTGCCATAACCTGACCACAAGTTTCCGTATCCTAAAAACCAATAATTATTAATTTAGTTGATACAAATAAGGTTAAGTTTGTACATGTATATATCGCAAAGCTTAAAACACACAAGGAGACAATTACAATGAATGTTTGGGTAGCAAACTTACTCTAACAGGATAATATATAAGTTCAAGAACTTAGTATTGGTGGGATCGCGGTCAAGCTTTGGGATTTTTACAAAGAGATATACGACTTCCTAAAATTTGTGCATCATCGATAAATATTGTCTAGGTCAGTTCAAAAGCAAAAAGAATCCATCGGTAGTAAGTAAATTTCACAGAATGGACATTCATAAAAATAACTCGTAGCACAAAACTTAATTTAATATGGATCTAGTTATAAATTTTGGCATCGAGCACAAGAGATTGGTAGTGTGGTCAATATTATCAGAAGAGGAAATGGCTTTTGACAGTTTTACGCTACATTGGGTAATATCGGAACGACTCGGCTCTAAAGAGTCGCGCAATCGAGCTCCAACGTATAGTAAAATTCGAAGGAAGCCCAAACAAGATACGACAACAGCAGCAGCAGCAATCTAACCAACGGTGCAAAGGTTGCCGACTAGATAGCTTTGGACGACGGAGACGCTCGACTCACCGTGGGTAGATGTCCATTAGCGGATGGATGGTGGAGTTGCATGGGGGGCGCCGGCTCGCCTCCAGCTCCGGCACTACTCGCACCTAACCACTTCATCCTGTCTGCTCGACCCGGGCTGGTGCTCCGGGCGACAACGGGCCAGGGCGAAATATCAGCGGTGGTGGCTGCGCGAGTGCGATCGGTGCGACGGATTAACACACGGGCGAAAAAACCAAGCACCTCGAGGATCCGATATACTTTGCCCTCTAAGCGCCGTTCTTAGCTCTAGGCTGAGGGGATAACACGCGCGCCGGATCCTAGAGGGACACGTAGAGTCCGCTTCTCGGTTAGGTTACCTCTCCTCGGGGAGAGAGAAACCGGCTGCGGATCGTAGATCTAATGCACGCACACGCACGCACGCACGGACACACACACGACCGCCCTGCACTCTCTACTCTCTGGCAGCTCTTGCTAGTTCACCACAGTAGCAGCTCGACTACGCATGACGCCTTTTCACTCGCTCGCTCCCTCTCTCTCTCTCTCTCTCTCTCTCTCTCTCTCTCTCTCCGTCTCGCTCTCTCTCTCTTTCTCTCTTTCCTTCGCGCTTTTGCACACTTTAAAGGCTACTACCGCTTATGTTCGAGCTATCTCTCTCGCTCCTACGAGTGCGGTCATGTCTCTTGGTCGGCGGCTGCCGCTGCATACGCGTGCACACTTATTCACACGCAAAATACCGATACGCGTGTTGGGAGCGAAGCCGCGAGAAAACGCCGACCAGCCTCGACGGATATAATCGAGACGAACCGAAAAATGCGGCTTCGGACTCGCGTTTCACCTGGTATCACTCATAGGTTAAAAGTTCCCGGGCCGTAGTCAGAGAGGTCAGAGGAGATGTATCGAGATCGAGATTAAGAAAGAGAGAAGACGTGCGCAATACCTATTCAATGGCAGCAGCGGATTCGTTTTAACGGTTTTGTTTCGCGTTTTCGGTACGAGCGATTACCGCACTATTTATTAAACGAAGAAACCCGCTCAAAATGGAGTTATCGCTTATGTTTAAAGGGCCGTATCGGTGAGGAAGTCGAGCGCGGTAACTCGCTTATGCAAATTTAACGAGATAATTGCGGGTAGTTTAAGGATGACGCGTGCGCGCGAAACAAAAGTAGGGTTAGATTCACGAGAGACTTGTCCCGTCATTAACGTTATTTTGTTTTTCGTTGGCGCACGTTTTTCGTTTTTTTCTCTGCTATTTCGTTTAAGGCGGGCGCACATATGTGCACCGCTTAACCCTTATTCGATAACCGTACACGCGGACCGTCCCTTGGTTATCCGTATTTCAGTTCCTAATGTAAAACCCAGAGTTTCATTTTTTTCGAATTAAAAGAATACATTAGCGAGTATTCTTCTGGTCAATGGTGTCCGCACTCGGTTTCTTCCACTTCGCTTTTGCTCACTCGTGAACACATTTTCTTACTGGTATGCTCACACGGGGGACAGTCGCTTCCAAATGATTCGCGATGTTTTTTTTTATCTCCATTACTCTATTTATGACTCACGCATGCTTGTTCTCTCGAACTAAGTTTTTTATTTTTCATAATTTAATTTGGAGCATTAATATTTTATTTGCAGTTTTATTACGCGTCTTCAATAAATCTAATAATAATAATAATAACAACAACATACGATTGATACGTACCTGTTTTTGTACATGATTAATGAGCTGAATTTCCAAGCTGTATATTTTTTGTTTTTTTTAAATGGTCGAACAACTTATTAAAAACTTTTTATTTATTCTTATGATCACGATGAATGCTTAATATTTTAACATTTACGCGTAATATTATATTATGTCGCATACCTTAAATATACAAAGTATAAAAACTTAATGTAATGAAACCAAGTTTATAAACTATAAAAATAAGTTTCATTAAATAAAAAATATAAAATGTCTGTAGTGTTCAGTTATTCTTATATTTATTACCTGATAAAATAATTGAACTGATTGAAATAAAGCAAAAAAGTATAAATGGAATGCTTAAAATCGCGATAAATCAGATAAAATTTTTTTTAATCTACATAACAATAAAGCAATAATTCATATTGATATATTTAATACTTATTATTCGAATGCAATAAATGATAAAGGCTTCTAATCACAATAATTCCAACTTATTAACAATCGTTGATTGTAAATTTTATTTGTTTTCACAAATATCTATTTTTTTTTCTTATTCGGCACCCGATTTTTGGTTACACTCGTATTTCAAATAATAATAATAATAATAATAATAATAATAATAATATATTATTATTATTATCAATAATTAAATAATCAAAAAAGGTTATTTTACATTTTCTTATTAATCAAGCCATTATTTTCCCAATGTGATTCGTACTACAAACCTTAATTAATGATTGTACAATATATTATCTATAAATGAAATAAAGTTAACAAAAAGTTATTTTGATTCCCGATATCATTTATTATCGAAGAGATTATTGAAGTAAAGTAATAAGTACAATATATTTTTTCGAGTCTGTAAATTAATAGCTTTAAAGAGGCATTAATTAAGCAAATTACTGATAGTTAAATATGTAATTTCGGGTAATATGATTTCGAAGAAAAAAATGATAAAGTCTATGTTCATCCCGTTACACAAGATTATATTTCATAATAATTCTCAACTTTGTCATTCTCTTACTTTTTCTTTTCTTTTCTTTTCTTTTACAGAACAACACGAGTCAATTATGCCATTGTAAGAGCTTTCGATGTTCACAGACATTTATTGTTCCGAAACTCGTGAGTTCTGAAAATCGAGTACATCGAATCGGGAGAAGATATGCGCGATAAACGGAAAAAGAATGTCTTCTCTCAGAACGTTCACTTTTTTCAAAAATTCAACAAATAGCATTCGCAATCTTTTGATCCTTACGTAGTTTACATTAATCGTTCGCTCGTTTTGTTGCTAGTTTCGCTACGAGAAATTATGTTTAAAGTACTTACAACTTTCGCAATGAAAAATTTACAATTCAAAAAGGAGAGCAAAAGATTAAAAAAAATAAATAAAACAATTGATATTTAATAAGACGCGGGATTTGAACAGGGGTGTTTGCCTTTTATTCGCAGCGCAGGCAAAATTTCGAACCTCAGTAATAATTTCTGCAGCGAAACTAGCCATGATTCTTGTAGAATAAAAAAGGATCTATAAAAAAACAGAGTCGGACGGAAACGTCGCGGTCCGTCCAGATACTTTGCATTGCCGACTATCGGCATACTGTTAAAAACAATTGTAGGACATATCGGCTTTTTTCTTTTTCCTTGTTAAATAAAATAACAAGTTATGTCTTGATAGCGCGATTATGTAACGTCGATTAGAAAATATACAAGTTCTTATTATATTTCATTTTAAAGAAAAATGCTTTAAAAATTTTGAATACGCGCTTTTAATAATTTTTAATTTATTATAAAAAAGAGAGAAAAAGAACAGAACTACATATATACACACACATATATATATAATTCTACTTTTTGCTGACAATGTACATTTCTTGTAAGCGTAGCCTTTGTGCAAATTAACGAAACAAGTTTTGGTAAAATATAATTTTTTTTTATTTAATGCTCAAACTTAACTATGATACTTTGTTTTAAACAACACTTAAAATTAATTATTATAAATTAACAACTTTTTTCATAATATTTATCTGCAAAGTTTTAAATGTATAAAAAATGCAAGTTTTGTTTATTTGCACAAAGTTCTACTTTGTGAGTAAATAGGTGTATAATTTGTTGGAAGCTTGATCTACATTTTTGAATGAGAACTTTTTTCAACAGGAATTATTTACTTTTTTATTCTGAACACATGAATCATTACTTAAAGAAGTTTGTCGAAGCAGCATTTGATGATCAAAAATGAAGATCTTCTCTTCAAGTGAATAGATATTATAAGTAATTATATAAACTAACATTCTCTCGTTTAATGATTTAATAATAATCATTAGTATTAATAATAATAATAATAATAATAATAATAATAATAATAATATTCATAGCAATAATAAGGTTGAGAATTAAAAATAACTAATCATTTGATACAGTTCATGTTAAACGTACTGAATTATCAGTAGTATTTTTCTTGACCGTTGGTACCGTTACGTCCTTACAATTATACATACGTAGGTATACAAAGTATTTACAATTGCGGAAAAGTGTGATCATTATAATATAGGCACTATGGCTTTGGACGTACACTAATTTGTACATTAGAGTACATCCTCAAGGGGTTTCTCAAGAAAATGCTCAAGAGTAATAGTATCGTAAGATCCAGAAACATAGAAATTAGGTAATACACATTATAATTATTTACGCAAATAATATAAATTTACATTGAAATTTAAGAATAATTTTTTTATAAAAGAATCATTAATCACTTTAAATCAACATAATATTAAATTATTACGATTATAATTATTAAAATACATTAAAATGACTATTTTGGTTAAATATTATCAAGGCTTCATTATAGATTTATTTGTTAAGATTTAATGGAATAATAATTTCCTTATGGAAACCCCTTAATCAGGTTTAGAATGAGATTGTATCCTGAATAAATCTTAGACAATCGTTACAATATTGAATATGCGTTTATACTTGACGTTATATTTCAAGGATCTTTGCTCTCACTTCATTTCCAGTTTCGACACTCGAATTTGCCTCCAAACATATGATGAGTTTTGAACATTAATGCTGGACAATAGTCAGTCAATGTAATTAAGGTACTTTTATGTATTATTATGAGATGTGTGTGCTAAACAAGGTACATGGGTACAAAACGAACCACGAAAAATAATTATACAAAAATCTAGTAAAGGCTAATTCAATACGATTGACTTATTCTTTTTTTTTTTTTAATCATTTATTCATGCACGCATACAAATATTCATATGTAACTCCCATTCTTACACACATACACATGCACACATATACACACACAAGTTTACATGCATACACACTAAGAAAAGGAAACTAGAGACCATTAACAGTTCAGAGCATAGTTTCTTCATACGATTCTGCAAGGTTTGATTTGCATTACAAAGTCTTAGATCCAGTGAGTCCATACTGTGAACTTAGGCGCGAACATTAAACAGAATAATATATTACAAATTCAGATCTAAGATGCTTTGTAAAGTCTTGATCCACGCAAAAAAAGTATAGTATGTAACCTAGAACAGTATATTCTAACAGTCTCGCTTCCTGCATTCCCTTCATGCTGGTACTGTTTCAGACACATAAGCAACTTTCAATCGCACTATTATACACAAATCTAAATTGCACGGAAATAGCCCTTGGCATCGTTCGCTGCATTACGAAGGCTTGCAATTAGTCCCACAATTAATTAATTAATAACTTAATTCCCATTATGGTAAACTAAATCGATCCAAAAACTTGTACATTGTACTACCAACGTGTGATATGTGTACTTTGACATTTATTGTTTTTTATGTAACTTGAGAAAAGTGAGTTTAATAGAGTCTTGAGTGCCTTTCCTTGATGTCTGATGAAACTGAGAAGAAAACAGATTAACGACAATGACTCTGTCGAGCCTTGGGCAGGTACCACTAAGTACAAAGTTACGTTCCATAGTGAGTAAAATTTACTCCTATGGAGACGAACCCAACTTAATAAAATTCGGTGAGAATATTGTCTTAGCAATACCAATGAATTAAAATCGTAAATCGAAGAGATCTGATAGGCCTTCTTCTGTACCAAGTGAAAACGAATAATCGCTTTCTGAAAGTGGTGGCTCCAGTGATAGTAACGACTCTCCGAAATCGAGAATACTCAAGTCTGAAACAAATGAACAAAACCATTCCTTTAATCCTTGTTTTTTTGATCATGAAAAAATTCATTTATTTCTTTAAAATTGATTATAAGTTTTATACATTACAATTCAAATGATCAAAAATAATTAAAATTTTCAATATTTCTTCTTCTGTAATAAAGTATACCTTTTGTTTTAGATGCACTTTGTTGATACGAACCATTACCTAACTAGAACTCTGCCTGTGATGTGATTAATAATGTCTACACAGGTCACAGTCAGAGCTCCGTCAGGGAATGGCTAATCTGAGTCCATAAAATACATCAGTTATTGTTGTTAGAGAATAACCACTTGTAAAAATATATATTATTTTATAATAAAATTGATCATTTTTTTAATTATATGAATTTTCAAAATTAACGAAAATAGTTTTTATTCCAAAGAAATCTTTGTAAGAAATGTTCAAAATTCATTTTTCACTCATTTCATATAATAATCAAATAATATTTAAATAATAAAATGGATGCAATAAATAATAACTCATTTTCAATAATACTATTAATAATAAATTTAAATTAAAATTAAATTAAAGGCATACCTATTTCAATAAAAGATCATAAATTAAAATCTTTAAATACAAGGTGATTGGATAAAACAGCTGTACTGAACAATATGATGTCTCGTATAACGAATTGTTAAGATAAAGGAAAAAATGTTAAATATCTTTACCCGAAGGCAAGTGTTGATCTTCCGTCTGCAACTGAAGCCTGCCTCCACCCATGAGACCGAAATCATCCGATTCACAAAGAAGCGCGTCTCTCATTCCCGCCGATGAAAGTGCCGAAAGCATAGTTTGTTCGGATGATAAACAATTTTCCGTCGTAGGTACTGGTTCCACCTTCACGTCACCGGAGTTGTGAATTAAGTATTCCGAAGGTATCGAAGATGCGATCGGGGGCTTTGATACAGGAGATTGCGTCGTTGTCGGCTTCGTGGTCGTCGTCGTCGTTGTGTATCCTGAAGTCAAAGGCGCCTTCGTTCCTGGATCGTCGGGACACAGGAACACTTCAATTTCACCGTGCGTTGACCTCATATGTATTTGAAGCTAAAATAATTATGAAATTGTAGAAAATAAGAGAAATCAAAATTATTTTGTTTTGAAACATTCTATACTATTATATTATAAATATTTGTATTTAAATTAAGAAAATTAAAAAATCAAAGAAATAAACAATTATGCAAAAAGATATTTCTCATCGATAAAGGACGGACCGAATTTATGTGAAACGTTCGCATATACTTTGAAATGCATTACTATTTTTAGACAATAATTGTCAGCATCAATAACATGGACTAATAAAATTTTTCATTGACTAGATTTACTAAATTATTTAGCCGACTTATCTAATAAATTCGTACCATATTAAAACTTAAAGATAATCGTTTAAATTGTAGTGAATAGAAAAATTATATACAGACCTTGGGTTGGCCGAAATTATTAATTGGCTGAGGAACGTGTAAAGTGGCTTCGGGTGGCGCTTTTACAGCCATTATAGACTGGTCTTTGTACGATGTCACAGAGCGTAAGTCGTGATACGTCACGTAAGCATACGTTCTATCAGTTGTAAATTCGTTAAGCTCTTTTTGCGCTCCGTGAATCAGCCTGTCCAGAGCATTTTCCTTAGCTTCCAAATCTGCCACTTCCCTTCGTAAATCGATAATATCATTTTGATTGCTAGGAAGACAACCGCCCCTGTTTCGAAAAGAAAATATTAAACGGATTATAAAACATGAACACATATCAGGAATGATAAGAGTAAAAGAAAGAAACTCACTTCCACTGAATATTGTTTTTACTTTTTTTCTCAAGTATACCTATGCCTTCTAGAACATTCGTTATGTCGTAAATACGACGTTTTTGAACTTCCAACCTTTCCGAAGCAACGTTTAAGTCTACTACGCCATCGTTACTGTCTTCCACTAAATTTATAAATTTTTTGGTAAGTAAACTTAAAGACGTGTCGTATCGCGTCCTTTCCAAAGATTTACCTGTAATTAAAAAGTATTGGTATTAAATCGTTACTTACTTGAGACGTTAACGTTTTACAATGCAAAATAAGATAACTTGAAATTAAATATCGTAAAATATTATGCTGTAGATAAATAATTATGCAAACAAAGTTGTATCACTTTGATTCATTTCTTTCACATTGTTTAAATTATGTTTAAAATTATAATACGATTGAAATAAAATTGAAAAATTAATACGTAAAACTGATTAAGTTATGCATTAATCGAAACTTTTTACGAGTATATTATAAATTATTCCGTATAATTACTAGGAAATTAAAATTTAATTTCGATGTATTCAATTTCAATTAATTTAACGTTATATCTACTTATTTCGATTTTATGATATTGAAGTAATAATTAACCGGTATTGATACATAACTATTTTTAGATACATTTAAAATATAAATTACAGACTATTTACAGTTTAAGAAATGAAATAAAACGTTTCATCGAAATATCTTGTTTTCCTTTTAAACTAGTGAGATTAAATATATATTTTAAAGAATTTGTAATCGACACTATTCTTTGTAAATAAAAGAACAACGCGTTCTCAGTTAGTCTCGTTTTGTGGCTTATGTATACATTATTCTATAAGCTGTGAATTGCTACTTACTTTTTGTTGGTGTGTGACCTGTGAGTGAATTTGAACCGGATCTTCTGCGTTTGCCTTTTGGAGTTTTAAAGGTTGATTGACTCGGCCCAACTTCCAAGTTTAGTCTTCTTTTGACAGCCTGAACCGATATCTGTGAAAAAATGTAGTTATCGCAAACTAATTTTAGTACAATTATAATTAATAAAATAAGTAATCGAAAGTAAAGAAAAACAAATGTTTTTAACGCAATCGATTGGGTATAAATCGATTTGAGAAATCTGGAAATTAGCTTACGAGCTTATAAGTTTTATTCTTGAAAAAACAAATTTAATAAGATCGCTTCGAAACTTTAAACTCGTATTTTTAAAAAAAGGGGAAGATTTATCCGCAATCACCTCGGCTCGAGGGGGTGGTTGCATGGGTCTCCTTGCCACCTGGTAACAAGGAGTTTGGCCATACTGATGGTCCTGGAGATGCGGACTCGGCGTTTCCTCTGCGATTTTCTGTGCTTGTACTTCGTTATACGGTAATCCATCGATGTCGACGAATTCTGTTTTAACTGTGGGAAGGAATATTGCTCAGTCAACGCATTTATACGAAAAGCCTATTAAACGTAAGAAAAATAAGTCGATTCATCGTTTGTCAAGGTCCTTGCGAAAGATATCTTTTTCCGCCGCGTGGATTATCCCCCTTTAAAAAGACGCGCATAGAAGCTTAACGCCAATGCGAATAATTCACTAGTGAGTTAACCGTTTTTAAAAATAAATCGAAGGACAATATTCACAATAGATATTTAATGTACCTAATTTTGTCTCTACCATGTCAGGCGTGACAGGCCTCGCCAGATCCTCCAGCATCACTTGTCTCTTCACACGTGGCATCGTACTGGATATGCGAGCGTCTGTAAATCAAAGTATAAAGCCCTTCATTAAGACAGTCACATTTCGATATAGCAAATCGTTTAACGCGGTTGTGCAAGAATATAACGCTCAAAGTATTTGCAAAGAAGCCGGGAGGCAAACAAACAAACAACGAAGAGCATTATAAAACAGGAAATAAAATACTAAAAACATTTCAGTTTCATCGCAAGAGTATTCTGTGTCTGAACTTTCTCTGCGTAGCACCGAAATTGCGGCCTAATCGTAAATCTCGCATAGGGTAAAAGGAAGAGAGAGAGAGAGAGAGAGAGAGAGAGAAAGAGAGAGAAGAGCCGCCATGGCGTTCTGTCGAAGGGCGTGAGCCTCTCGGGTCTCTTGCTCTTTCGCACAGGACTTTCGGGCGCATTCCGAGGGAAGAAAGAAGATCAGGGTTCTTCTGCGGAAGGAATCTTTCGCATAATCGCTCTCTGGCTCCCTCCTGTCCTCTCTCTCACTCTTTCTCTCTCGCAGGCACACATATACGCACGCACGCACACTCGTTCTGTCCGTCTCTCTCTCTTTCACCTCTCCTCTCTGGTTTGCGCGCGCGCATTCTCTCGTTCCTTCCTTCTCTAAAGTTACCGGTTTTCAAAAGGTCTTTTCTTTCTGCCGATGGCGCACACGGGGGGTACACGAAAAAGAAAGAAGCCAAGAGGACGAGAACTCGTGTGTACTGCATCAAATGTTGAAGAGAGAAAGGCGGAGGCATAGAGAGAAAAAGAGAGAGAGAGAGAGCGAAAGAGCGAAAAAACACGCGCAGTATAGCGACGTCGTCGTCGCCGGGCGTCCAAGAAACGGAAGTCGATATCGTGCGGCGTTTTTTGTTTATCTATATGGAACGATACTCTGCATGCGCGACTCTCGCCTCGTTCGCGCCAAACAGCCGCGACTTTTCTCCTCTCAGGCGGAGGCTCGCGCATTTTAAAGGCCTCTGAGCGCCTAGCCGGGCTTCGTCGCCCAAATATCGCGCGCGCAACGAGCGCCGTGTCTTCCTCGCCCGGGCACCTCGGTGGAGGTATAGAGGAACCGGGGCCGAAAAACCAACGGGGGAATAAGAAGGTAAGGTGCTGGAAGCGGGCCACGCACCGAGTACGGGTCAATTTTTCTCTCCATCTCTTTCTCGTTCTCTCTCGACGGGAATCATTGGCCGATCGCCGACGAGTTGCGACGCATCGCCGTGCCAAGAAAAAAATTTACGATAAGATACTTTAGAGTGAGCGGCTCACACAAAATTTTAATCTCCGCGATTACTTGCCGTCCGAGATACCAAGCGTAATATCTAGTCCGACTATTTGAATTTCGATCCCTAAGCCTTACCCGTGCATTGTCGTTTGTTAATTTGCGCAGAATTTTGTTTCGTTTCGGACCGTTGCTCGTCGGCCGCTCTCATCTGTTTTCCGCGGCACGATCAATTTACGCAAACAAGTCGCGAGTGGCGCCTTTCCCGTTAACGGGCCGCGATCACCCGCGCGCCACGTCGCGACGTACCGACACGGCCGAGATTACAGGGAAAGAGCGCGAGCCTCTTCGTCGGAAGCGATTCCCCGAGTGACGGTTTTGCGATTAATCAGAATGTTTTTAAAAGATTAACGGAAGAGGCTCTTCCCCCACCCCGAAACGCAAACCGCGGTCCATCTCGGTGCGCTCTTCCCCGAGACAGCCCGGGACCCGCGTGCAGATGCGACAATCGTCCACGAGGGAATCCTTCCAATCGACAATCGGCGATTGTCGATTGTCGCACCGTAGTGACATCTGCCCCGGCGGAGCAATTTAAAAAGAAGGTCGCTCCATCAGCTGCTACAGCCTGGCTGTCTTCGGACTCCCCCCTCCAATGTCCTCGTCCTCGTCGCGAGAACTCGACGCGCAGACCGAAAAATCGTGCGTCCACCTCGCTCTCTCGCTCTCTCGCTCTCTGTTGCTCTTTCGTCGACTGTCCTTCAGCGCCCCGGAAAATCCGCGGTGGCGGCGTGGCGCTCTCGTGGGGTCGGATGCGCGCAGGATGTGTAAAGAAACGCGACCGGCGCCCGACGTCCTTTCCAGTTTCCCGTGCGTTTGCGAGGGGAATCGATCAGCGCTTCACGTTCGCTCCTCTGGCAGCGGCGACGCGGTGACGTGCACTTGGCCTCACCCCCGTAAACGCGTTGCGCACCGCGGGCGTATCCTGACCCCCGACGATCCGAGCAGCGCCGTCAGCCCTTGGACCGTCGCTCCTTTTACGTACGCTCGCTGAATCCGGAGGCGGCCGCGAAAGTAGGCTATCTCGCATTCTGACTGCGGAACGCTCGGATGCTTCTTTCTTATCCAAGCTCTCGCTCCGGGCGACGCAACGCCAAGGCGAAAATTTTACTCGGTCATGCGCGAATCCCCAATGATTTCCCAACATTGTCGCAAGTTTCCTCTGACATTACGCCCTACGAGTTTCCTCTCTCTTCGCGTCGCTCCTCTCTTCACCACGCTCGGCTCTTGGCGTGGAGGTTTACGAGATGCACGGATAAGCGTCGTGCCTCGACGCAAAAAATTACGAGCGTTGGATTTAGTTGTCCAAAAACCGACGCGGAAAGTAATCGAACGTTTGACACTGGAAACATTTATCGTTGGAAAATACGACGACATAAATGTTTTAATAATCGACGCTTATATCAATTTCGATGCTCCTTTTCGAATAATCGTTCAACCGAGATAGCGTGCGTTCGATTACGGATACTTTTTTTTTTATATCTAATAAATATTCGAACGAGTCACAAGCCGCGCATAACACGAATATTTCATCAAATTCACGAAAACCCTTGAAAACGTATTCGTTCGAAGACGTTGTTAAAAAAAAAGGGCTACTAGTTAAACGACGTTCTCGACCGGTTTCTCGACTACTGCGATTCGTACACGATTCAACAAGTATATTTGTATAAAAATTAAGGCAAATATTTAGTTGTAGAAGTAACATGCGTTATTTCGTACTCGAGGCTATGAAACGAGAGGCTAAATAGTCGCTTATCGATACGAACTCGTTTTTTCCATTCGCGTGAAATAAAGTATGAGCTGATCGAGTAATTTTAAGCGGGGAACGAACAAAAAATTATGCACTCGGGTAATTTCCACTGGTCATAAATTTCCCTCGATAACAAGATTAAGAGCAGATAAGCGTTTCGTAGACGACAGGAAGTCGAAGACTCGCGTGACCGAAAAAGAGATAAAGAAGGAAAAAGCGGAGAAAACAAGAAAAAAAAAATATATTTTTCCGTATAAACGCCAGACGTCGCACCGGAGTAAAGAGACGCTCGTAAGTGAGATATAACGGAAACGAAAGCAAAAATAAGGAAAGAAAGGTCTAAGCGCAAAGTCTGTTTCGACAAAAACCTCCGACTCCATACGATTCCGTACGAGAAAGGATAAACAAAAAAGTTGAAAGCCTCGCGCAGCTGGGCGAAAACTTCTCACGACCTGGGACACGCTGAAAGGTATTTTCGGAATCGCCGCTGAAAGGTCTGCCTCGAGCGAATGCACACAGGTAGCGTTAAGGGCTCGCTTTTTGAAAATATCGATCCCGACACACGAGCTAGCGAGTGCGGGGAGAGAAGCCAAGAGAAGAGAGGCGATTCGAGCATCGGGAGCAAAAGCAGCGGTAGCAGCAGCATCAAGAGAGGAACACAGCAGAACAACGGGAACGGGCGGCTCCGAGAGGCTCGCCGGCCGGGTCGTGAGAGCGCCGAAAGCTCTCACGTGCAGCGGCGTTAGGGGTTAGAAGGGAGGGAGGATTGGAGGGAGACCGCAGAGGAGGGTGGTGGCGGTTGCGGCTCCGGAAAGGGGCGAAGAAGAAAAGCTCGACCCGCGGCGGGGAACGACGCGTCCTGGCGCGAAAGCTCCGGGCCGCTCCCTCGAGTCGTCCTCGTCGAGGCTCTCCGGTCGGGTCGGCGGGCGACCGTCCCGAGGCGCCGAGCACGCTTTTCGTCCCGAGTCGCGAATAACGAGCCGAGAAGAAAAGGGGGAAACGAAAAAGAAAAAGAAACGACAGAGCGAGAGAGAGAAAAGAAAACGGAAAGGAGGCGGAGATCGCTGCGAGCGCCCAAGAGCGCCTCTCTATGCCCGTACGAGAGCCGCGTTGCGAGCAGGCGAGACTCTCGCGAGCGCGCTAGTGACTTCCGTCGGAATTGATGTCGTGACCTGTACAACACAATACACATGGATGCGCGCTCGAGTCGCACTCGAGGAGAATCGAGAGCTACGAGAGGAGAGCGAGAGAGAGAGAAAGAGAGAGAGAACGAGAGAGCTTTTAAAGAGCTGGGTTTGCATATACACGAGGCTGCGAGAGAACGAGAGCGAGTCAGATCGTTAACACGTTGAAAATGCCTCCGAGCTCGACTCGCGCCTCGTGTGCGTACGCGCGGCTCGTACGTGTGAGAATTTCGCCGGTTAGAGAAATTCGCTCCTTCTCCGTCGCTATCTATCCTACGAGAAAACATAATTCTAAGACTGTTTTTGTGCCGCGGGGAGAGCAAGAGAGAGAGAGCGAGAGAGAAAGAGAGACGGAGCAAGTCAGTCGGAGAGAGCGAGCATGGAAGAGGGAGTACGAGAGGAAGGGGCAGCGACGATTCTTTTTCGCGTTTTCCCGATACCGAGAAAAAGAAAATTATGCATAGGTGATCGATAGGATTATGCACCGCGTGCTTTTTTTCCGGTTTTCCCGCTAGCTGGACACACCAAGGGTACGACGTTG
This sequence comes from Dolichoris vasculosae, assembly GCA_018907195.1. NCBI lineage: Eukaryota > Metazoa > Arthropoda > Insecta > Hymenoptera > Agaonidae > Dolichoris > Dolichoris vasculosae. The sequence continues at coordinate 8,595,938 of JACCHY010000001.1, forward strand.
GTCAGGACGCGTGTACGTGCGCCGGCGAAAAAGAAAAGAAATGAGAGAAAGAAAGAGAGAGAGAAAGAGAGAAAGAGCGAGAGAGCGAGAAAAGAGAGAGAAACGACGGGCCGAGGCAGAGGCCCGAAGGTAAACCCGACGGTTTTTCGCAAGCTTGAACGCATCGCGAGGCGAGAGCGAACGAGCGAGCGAGAGCGGACGCGGAAGCGAGACAGACATAAGCCTCGCGCGGCCGTTGCGTCGGCGCAGGCGAGGGGGGACACCGTCGGGACCATCGGCAAGGTCTAGGAGTCGGTTCCCCGTGGACGAGGTCGGACCCTCGTCGGTCGACTTACGCGTTCTCGAAAGGAAAACAAAGGGGCTGCCGCCGTCGCAGCCGGACACGCGCGAGTAAAACGTCGCGCGCTCGCACCACTTACTTCTGCTCCCGTGGGCGCTGCGGTGCCGCTCCTCCTGGTCGCGTGCTCGTCTCCTCCTGGTCACGGGAGCAGCTGGCGCCCGTCTCCCGGTGGTCGATCCGTCCCGGGCACGCGCGTCAAACCTGACCTGGCATCACTCGTACCGGCTGTGACTTCGCGCCCTCACCGTCCACGTCCTCGGCTCCTCGGACGTCGTGGGCGCCGCTCTCTCTCTCGTTCTCTCGTTCTCTCGTTCTCTCGTTCTCTCGCTCTCTCGCTCTCTCGCTCTCTCTTCGGCCGTCCTCCTCGTACGCGCGCGCCGGACGCACACGATTTAAAGGGGGCCCCACGGCGAGGGAGAGCGCGAGCGAGACGGAGCGCGACGACGGCTCGTCGTCTTCTCTCTCGTTACGAGCGGCGGCGGCGAGCCGCGGTCTTCATTTTCTGGGCTGCTCGCGAACACGGCGACGACGGCCACGAGGACGGGCTTCGCTCGGGCCTCCCGAAGAGAGAGAGAGAGGACTCGGCCTCTTCGAGGGAGTCCAGAATAAGTCGCGGCCTGCACACGGCCCCCTTTTCCCCTCTCTCTCTCTCTTCCTCTCCTTCCTCGGTGCTCTCCAGTCTCACTCGCCTCTTCCCCTCGACGAGCGGGATATCGCGCGCGCCTCGAGACTCTCGGTGCCACCTCCGCGGCCCCTCACAGCAACGTACTCGAGGTCGCCGATGTATCCGGGCGCCCGGGTCTCGGCGGCATGTTCCTTCCACAGCCCGACCACTCGGGAACCGCTGCCGTCGTTGTCGTCGCCGTTGCTGCTGCTCCCGTTGCCGCTGCTGCTGCTGCTGCTGCTGCTGTTACTGCTGCTGCTGCTGCTGCTGCTGCTGCTGCTGCTGCTGCTTCTACTACTACTACTACTACTACTACTACCGCCGCCGAGTACTACTGCCTCGCTCGCGTCCGAGGGACGAAGTGCGCGCGCGAGAGAGAGAGTGAGAGAGGGAGAGGGAGAGCAGAAATCGCAACAGCAGTTCTGCGTTCTGTCTGGGAGCAGCGCGAGCGGTAGTAGCGCCACGAGGTCGAGCCGTGAGGTTATTCCCGGTCTTCCTCGTTCACCGGATCTTCGGCTCCTCGATACCGTTCTCGTGATCAGCAGCCCGGCAATCCCGCGACTCCTCGACTCGTCTCTCCTTTCTCGCTGTCGTCGTCCTCGTCGCCGTCGGCGGCGCGCCGGCATCGGCCATCTGCCGGTCGCGAATCGAAACGCCCCTGCGCGCCAAAACCTGCGCTCGTATTTCCCGCTCTTGATTCTGCCACGGGCTGATCGCGAGTGCTGCCAACTATAGGCCTCGCTCGCTGCGTCCGTCCCTCTCTCAAGCTCGGCTTTTTCTCGCGGAAGCACCTCCCTCGGGAGCTCGACACTCCCGAGCCTCGACGGTGCGTTTGCCGCCTCCCTCGTTCGGCTCTTCCGCCTCCTCCACCTCTTTCTCGTACCGCTGCCTCCGGAGGCCGAGGCGCGGTTCTCCTCGTCGCCGCGCTCTTCCACCCGCGCGACCGAAGGATTCCTGGGATGTCCCGGACGACAGCTCGCTCGTCCTCGAGGATACCGACCACGAGTCACCTCTTCTTCCTCCTGTCGAGACCTCGCGCGTTGACAAGGTGCAGCGCGCACGGACAAGCCCCCGCTTCGTTTCTCTCTCTCTCGGACACACTGCGGTGGTAGCACGACGACGGACTCGACGGCTGCTTTCCTTGCCCGAAAGCGCTCGCTCCCAAACTAAACAGCCGCTCTCTCTCGACGCCTCGTCGTCGTTCGCGCGCGCCTCCGCTCGGTCTCGCTTCGTCTCTCTCTCTCGCGGGCGCTCGACCGCCGTCCCTCCGAAGGGACGCAGCGCTCCTTCCGTCTCGCTCTCTCTCTTTCTCTCTCCGTCTCTTTGACTACGGGGACGGGAACCTCAGAAGTGCACACGCCTGGTCTGCACGTGAGCGAGAGAGAAAGGACAACTAGTGGTGCTGCTGCTGCTCAGGGACGTAGATAGAACGCGGGGGCGCCCGTTGGCCGTAATTGGACAATTTTCACCGCTCCTCGGACGTGTGCGATGGGATACGAGGGGAAGGGAGAGGGTTTGGTTTTTTACGCGTTTTGTCCTCTTTCCTTTCCTTCTCTTTATTTTGCGCAACGCTGATCTTTTACCGGGGGTTTTGGGTGGTCTTTATTTTTCGACGGGCCTCTCTCGCCGTCTTCTTTTTATTCGAGCTTTACAAATGTATGATTCTCGCCGAGTCGCCAAGCGCAACCGAGTTTTTACGCCCCGGCCGCCGGCGAATTTCTACGGACCCGCATGTAAACCGCGTATGCATCGGCGCGATGCGCTACTCGGACGTTCCTTGGACGAGCGCTAATTACATCAGTCTACGCACATATTTAGCATTTGTCTTTATTATTACTTTCTCCATACATAAATACATGTTCATTCGAGCGTGCAGTATTGCTCGTTGCCGCCGCTCGAGAGTCCTCGCTTTCGCAGAGGTTACAAGCTCTCCCTCGTGCGCCTTTCGCACACGAGAATTCACACGGACGTAGCCGTCGCGAAAAACGGTATCGCTGAATGTGAACAAAAGTGCGAGTGCGAATAGACGCGTGTGACTTTGGGCCCCGTAGAGAACGTTACTCGAGGAGGGGGTAAAACGGGGGCCCGGTGCGTTATTTCCTAACGTATTTATGCGACGCGTACGCAAGTACAAAAGGACTGCAGTCTACTTTGTAGGGGCTGTGTTTTACCCTCCTCCTCTCGTTCTCGCTCTCGTTTTCTCCTTCTCTTTTCCTCTCTCTCTTTTTCTCTCTCAGGACGTAATGCCCCTGCGACCCGCCGCTAATCCCCACTATATACATTTAAAGCGTTCGGGGACACCGTCTATGTACGGTATGAGAACGAGGCCTTTGCACTTCTTTTTTCGGGGGCCCGACGCCTAGAGAGAGATAGAGAAACAAAACGAGACGAGACGGGACGAAACGGCGAAGACGACAACGTTGACGATTGCTACCACGACGAGATCAGACGTCGATAATGACGAAGATCTCGGGTCGCGAGACTTTCGGTCGATCGTGGATCTGCATCGCCGAATAAGTGATGGCCTTCACCTCGGCGCCTTGACTGTGTTTGCTTATGGTGAACTCCTCGCCTGCCGCCCTCGCCTTAATCTTGAAGTTCTGCGTGTCGAACATGGTGATCTTGACTCGCTGCTCGTGACCCGGGGACAGAAAGAAGGCATAATGTTAATCGAGTATAGTCGCTATCGCTTTCACGCGTAACGAGATACGTGGACGATTCGAATGCTCTAATCGTCGTTTACCGAGTGCGCGCACACGATCCACGATTACAATGTAGACATTCTTTTGTAATGCTTCAGAACTAAGAGTTATTGCGATCCAAGGTATTTTATTATTCTTGGGTAACCAAACAAAGATTACGCAAGTTTTTGTCAAACCTCGTATGCGCGCGCGCGAAAGTGAGCACAAAACGCATCAGCTCTATTGGAGTAATTGTGTATCGAGTAATAATACTTCGATGGACGATCTTGCTCCGAAATTTGCCGTTGCGTCGCGGTTAATCGTTACTTTCGTACGACTCTGTCAACGTGTAATGTGCGGATGTGAAATCGACTCGTTTCTTTTTTTGCTTATTGTCTAGCGTAAATCCTAATTTGTCATTAAATGTTTTTACACAATTGACACGATTGAACTCGGATAAACTCTTGCGCAACAAAGAAAAATACTTTCCGATCAATTTAATAGTAATGCAAAAACGCAACAACGTTTGTACCAATGTATAAATACATTCTGAATCATCGTTAAAAACCGAGAATCGGAGTCGTGCAATTGAAACGAACGATAAAAACGTTATTTTTTTTAACCTCGACGAGTACGAGCGTATTTAATCTATAACGATATGAACACTTTTACAAATTCCTTGCGTAATGGAGTCTCCTTTTTGGGATAGAGAAAAGGAACTTCATTCCCAGAATCTTTACTTGCCCATTTAAATTCAAAGCAACGTTCTTTTCGTTAAGAATCTTGGTTACTTTTTTAATCATCGAGGGCAACGTTGCCCTTGACTACGGAAGCCGAAAAAGGGTCCGGAAGTATTTCGCGAAATCGGTTTCGTAGGAACGGAGTATACCTTGGCAATTAGAAAAGGTTCCGCGCAGAACATAAAAAGCAATTCGTCCAGGAAGTGATAGAGAAGGCTTTGCATATCGTGGCCCTCGGCTTCCACGTGGTACACTTGTTTCACTTCTACGAGGTCTAAATCGGACATGTAGTTGAACATGGCGACGGCGCATTGTTCGAAGGCTTCCTGCATCGTATCGCCCCATGCGTGCAACCTGTAAATAAATACAAGTATGCGCTTACAAACTCGAATACACTCGTCGAATCTCGGGTGCCGCGTCGACAGCGAGAAATCGCTCCATTGGCTTTGTAGGTTAAGTCCGATTCATAACCTCAATCCCGGCAATATTCGAGAAATGCGCCCCTCGTTTTAACCTTCCACCCCCATTCTTAAAAACTGCCTCAAAAACGAGGTCTTTCCCGAACACCACGAGTTTTCTCGAGGCGGCGTTTCGTCGAGAGTTCCTTCCGCTTTCCTCGACCCACGTTTCCATTCCAACCTCAAAACTAATCTACATCGCTAATAAAATAGAACCACTAGTACTCACTGTACGTCCGCCGTGTGGTCCAGAACTGTAAGAAATAAAAGACGAAAACAATTAAAATATACGCCGACAGCATCGTTACAGTGCAAAGGCGTTCGATCCGACACGCGACCGGGTTATGCCCCGGCGCGCGCGAGCGCATCGTGTCTTCCTTGGAAAACAGTCTCCGAAAAAGTTTTCGCTACTCACACTGGTATTTGCTCTGCGATACGATAAAATCGTCCTCGGTAAGATCGAGAAAATTGCATTGTTCTTCCGCCATGTCCGCTAAGCGCCCCTCACTCTCTTTATAGCTCTTTCTCTCTCGCGCGCAAGCTCCTCCGGCGGCAAACCGTCACAGCTGATCGCATCCCACGTGAATTGCCCGGATCAACTGATCCCTAATGACAGCTCGCGCGATCAATGGGCGCGTTGAAGATGGCAGCACCGACCCGCTGACGATGCGATTACGCGCGCGCTTTTTCCCCGACCTGTTACCAGCCTGTCGGTCTACCGACGGACGCAACGCGCCACCTGATCGACCGCGCTAATGCCTCGAGCCCGATAAAGGCGTGCGCGTACCTTCCGTTCGACTATAATGCTCGATGATCGTCGCAACTTTATCGGAAATGGAAAGCGTTTTCCTTTAATCCTAGACGAGATTTTCCCCTTTGTTTACCTCTCGATGGGAATGCTCCGAGAGATACTCGCGAGGATCTTAGATGCGTTTCTTCGAACTCTTATGCTGACGAGTTGACCTTTGCGTAGATTCATTCGAGACTCGTCCCTTTTGTGTTTCTTTTTTTGGAGCTGGTTTTAGTTGTCACTGCCGTGGCGCAATCGTAGCTTGGATTATACGCATTTAACGAACGTTCGGAAGAATTTGCGATATGTTGGGAAATTTAAGAAGTGTAATCGATGATATCGTTGATTCGTAGTTGCGAGGGTAGTCGAGTACTTGGAAATTAGTTCGATCCGAACGCTAAATAACCGTGGAAATCTGGGTTGGGTTGTCGTTTATAAATTAAAGGCCTTATTAACGTTTATTTATACATTGACAAACAGATTGCAATGCTTGTACAAGAAAATTTATCTCGTATCTCTGATATTTTTTATCAAGTATAACGGTACAGAGTGTTGTTGATTTAATTTTTTTTCAGGCCCTTTAAGCAGTCGTTTGTAATATAATAAAAAGTAAAAGTAGTTTTCACAACTCATGATTATTTAGATTTAAAATCTTATATATCTAGAATATTAGAAATACAAGGTATATTTCATAATTAAAAGCCATTGGATTTGATAAAAAAAAGTTGTAGTGAATCCGAAAAAACCAAGATTGAGCATAATTTCATGAAAGACCTTGTAGTTCGATTCGAATGAAAATAATGACTTTTACGGCACGAAGGAAATAGCTTTAAATACAACCAATAAGGTGAATAAAAAGTAATTATTCAAAGAGGTTGAAACTTTGTTTATAAAAAAAGGGAGATAATTTTACGATACATCATTTGTAAAGAACTTTAATATTCGAGTTTTTTCTTCGAGGACGTGAAGAAACGCGCTTTTATCATCCGAACGGCGGAATCAGAACTAGACGGAGAATTGAAACGCGGAAAAGTTTAGACGATAACAACCACGCTGACAAAATTTTAATTTAATTCCAGGATTGCGTACAACCGCATTAATGTAAGGTGTATGGACCGAGTGCGTTACTACATCCGTAACGGATCCTGCAACGCGTTCATTATACACAGGTTTATAAGTGCGCGCACCTAACAAACGGCTCGTTATGCCGTTTATTATGGAATTGGCACGAATGCATAAATATGCAGGCGCAGTATCGGCTAAAGGACTTCGCCTCCTCCAACGGAGATCGTCGCACTTATGTGCCGCGCGCATTCGTCTCGATCCGTCTCAGCCGCTGCGAACGGAGGTCGCATTATACATAGAAATAAGACCTACATAAATTCTTCGGCTTTGGCCAACGCGCTGACTTTTTTTCTCTTTCTTTCTCGCTCTCTCTCTCTCTCTCTCCCTATTCTACGGTAAACACGCGCAAACGGACAAAAGGAGCGAAGCTAAACGCCGCATGCCTAGAAAAAAGTAGGAGAAACTCTCAACACGCGTCGAAATTCGAAAGAACCATCTCGTCGTCCTTAGATCAAAGTATGTCAGCGTATTTGCTAGGCTATTTTTTTTCTACTCTTACGGCTCACCACGATCGGAACATCGATTTTTCCGCCCGAGACATTTTTCGAATCGACCTGCGCGAGGCAAAATACTTTGTTTTATTTCTGCGCGAATCTCTATTAATGAGATTTTTTACCAAATGATTAATTGCCAGAAATCGTGTTTATCGAAAAGAATACATATTACTTTCTTTAGAAACACAAGATTACGTGTAAATTAATTTGCATTCAATTATATTTACTAATGGATATTCATATTGTTTTTTCGTATTTTTTTTTGCAAGCTAAAATCTTTATTATTTACTTTTTCTATTATTTTTTTTCTATGATACTTTACTTTTACTTTTACTTTTACCTTCTGAATGGAAAATGGAAATTTGTATTTCTTACAGATCGAGTTTAATTTCAAGACAATATACTAGAAATTACTTGGCTTGTTTTTAAGAAGAACGTTAACGTTGTTTTACAATAAATTGTTTTTTAGGAAAAGTCATTGAGACTAGTTCATGGATTTATGGCAATGAGATACACTTGTTATCGACTTTTTTAATCGTAAAACTTATTTACCAAAAACAATTAGAAAAGAAATCAATCTGCATTAAACATTGATGTCTTTCGACGTTAATCATCGTTTACTATGAACATAAAATGATTTGCAAAGAAATTTTGCTTACAAATGTCTTTTTAAATTATTTAAATTAATGTTAATCGTTTTTGAATTTTAATCAAAAGTTATTGTACGATGATATAGTATCCAGATAATTTTTTCTTTATCAAAATTAAACTGATAATCGATACTGTTGTTAGGACAATATTAAAGTTTATAAATTGATAGTTCTATGCAAATTATTTTTTCATATTGTCCTTGCACGTTTTATATTATTTTTTTTTCATTTAAAATTATAATTAAATGTTATTAAAAAGGGAGTACAAAGAATATTTCTGTTAATTTTTTCATCATTAAACTCATCATAAAATTCAAATTAAAAAACACTTCTTTGAGAAAAAGCCTGTTTTTAAAATATTAACTTTAATATCTTCAATAGAACGTACTAAAATATAATAACGTAGAATCGTAAAATGCACAATAAAAATACAAAACAGCAAAGATTCTATAAATATGCGCACTGTTCGGTATTTAAAAAATTAGAATATTACAGAATAGTTATCAAGATAATATTTTTCTGTAGAGACGTTTCATTAAAGCGCGATTCTCAGAGAAGATTTTTTTACTGAATTGACTCATTTTAAAACCGTTATTTTTAATACTCATTCTACTTAAATACAGGAATTTATTTTTAAATAGTTTTACTGCACTTAAATCTAATTATTATTGTAAAAACAATAAGCTGATTAATTACTGAACCATAAAAACATATACTCGGGAAAATTATTTAACGTTTTAAAATCAATTATAATAAGTAAAAACAATAATATTTGGTGTGATTTTAAAACCTACTGATTACAATACTAACCCCTAATTTTATTTAAATATACATTATTCTGCTTTTCCTTGGATTTTCATCGATGACCGTATTTAGTAATTTGCGCATCACGGCTACTTCTTTTTTCCTTCGATTTCCGTTTTTGGCAAGATGAGCCCACTTATCTAAACGTCGATCGTGAACCTTTTATATAAATATATATGAGCATAAAAGACAAATTTGAAAAACTTTTGATAATACAACCCACTTGTCTGTTTATTATTGATCCACCTTATATATATATATATATATAAATATATATATATAAATATATATATATATAAATATATGTATGTATATATATATCAAACAGTGAATGTGCGCATAACAATGCATTTGCGTATAGCTTATTACCACTCGCTATAGAGTGGCGCGATCATTATGACATCACTCGCAACTCACCCTTTTATTGAAAAAATAACTGCGTGTAGCAGCGATATCGCGTCAATCTCTATTAAGAAACGATGAACTGACAAGAAAACATAATAAATAAACATCTCTATGGCGATTAGGCTTCCCCGTTACAACAGAGACGCACCTTCACGATTCGCGATCGATCGCGCTTACAAGCTCATTCTCATTCTCGCAATATTATTCAATTCAAGGGCAGCAGCTTCGATCACAATGAAATTCTTTGTTCCTTACATAATAAACGTATTTGCAAATTGGCTGCTATACAATACACCCATGGAATACTCCAACCGTTCATTAGCGTATATACTCAGTATTTTAGTTTGCTTTTTCCGCTGACGAGTAGCAAAGAAAGTCCTTCGATTTTCGCACTTGACGCCGGCTTTGTAAACACCATCTTCAGCATCCATAATTGTAAAAAAAAGATGATACATCGATGCGTATGATACGCGAGTGACTCGCCTTTGCGAACTAGTATTCCCCGTTCGAGATCTTTCATCTTTCTCATTCTGTCACCTTGTTAAGTTGTATCGCGGATACGATACAACTTTTTTATTCCACCTTCTTGTTATCGAAGAGAAATTGTGTATCGGTCGACGCATCTTCGATACCTAAATCTATATCTTATTTCGTCGAGCGATCTGTGATTTTTAACTTAAAAATATATCAAAACCTTTCTTATCGAATCTTTATTTATAAGATGGTATTGATAATACTAACCATGAAATTATAACGTTGTTACATAATTTAAGAGTTGTTTGAGTGAAACGAATTACAAGCGACGTAAGAAAAGCGGTGATTGCAAAAATTTTTACACAAACAAATCTTTCCCTAAAATGCAAAAATTATATTTTTTATTCTTCGGAGATCGAGATCAACTTATTTTTAATCTTGACATTAATCAAAAGCCCCGTAGAATTTAAAAATATACGAAGTAATGTTTACTTAGTATTCAAGCCGTTATCCTCGATAAAAGTTACTCCGTCAGCGTTAATTCGAACGAAGACGTACATGCAAATAACAAACTACTTTAATATCATAGAATGACATTTATATTTGGCTCGATCGCAAGCTCATGATCGAAAACTACTTTTAATTTGTTTACGAAAGGAAGTACGTAAACAACAATCTCGACTTGTACGTTTTCGATCGTATAGAAGTTCGACCGGGAGAAAACTCGTTTCGCGCCCTTAAGAAACAGCCCTTGGAACGCGGATCGAACCGAGTCGTTGCCAATGGGATGAAAAGAGGTGAAAAGAGGTGCCGCATGCCTGCATGCACATTAATTACATGCAATTTTGCAACGCAGTGGCGGCGACGGTAGAATCGAGCGCCTCGTTGGTCGCGCTGCTGCTGCTGCTGCTACTTCTTATGCTGCCGGTGCTGGTTGTGCTGCTGCTGCTGCTGCTGCTACAAGTCCTTGGCACGGGAAACTATATAAAGAGAACGTTTAATTGACCGGCTGGGCATAGCATTTTTGAGCGGTGTCTTGTGCGTAACCACAATGTCGACGACAACGACGCAGCTTTGCGCGTTTATCTGCGCCCTCCTCGTAGCCCACGCATCCTGCGCTCAGGAAGTGTCTCTACGTGAGTTTATTAACTATCCTTATCCTACAACGTTGCGCGTACCTTTTTCTGTTACCTTTTCTGTACGATGTTATCGACGATATTTTGTGCTCCTTGTTAAGTGATCCACGTCGCGAGTCGGGTGATCGGTCTTTGCAATATAATTTTACATTGACAAATGTGTAGCGATTGCCGTTTTTATCGCTTTTTTTCTTCTTCGTTTTTCGTATTAGAATATTTTTTACAAGACCTTACGTGATATTCAATATATTTTATTTAAATTTATATTACGAAGATTTTACAATTTCAAAGTATATCCGGTGAATTTAAGAGGCGCGAAACTTAAAAAATATTGATTAATGCGTTTTTAATTTTAATTATTTCTAGAAAAATGATTTATCTTTTTCAAAACTTGATTGGAGCCTATAATTAATGTTTCATCTAACAGGAATATAGTGAATCTTTTGGAATCACTATTTGTTTTAATCCTGGACATTGTCTGTAGATAATACAGTCCCTTTGTTGATAGTAAAACAAGAATTAATTTTTTAAATCGTGTATATATATGTAAAGATAAAGTAATTTTATTAATATAAAATATAATTGAGACGTAAAGTAAACCTTATTAATATATTTGTTTCTTTGAAGAAAAAACCAACAATCATTTTTAATCATTCATACTTGAAAATCATTGTTGGGATTACAATCACTGAGATTACAATTTAATTTATAACATTATTAATTAAATATAGATTTTTCAAAAATACTCGATTTATCTTTAAATTTAAGTATTTCATTTGAATTTTGAAATATTAAAACAAAAGTTTACTTACAAATCTTTCCATTTAATTAATTTAATAATAAAAACGAGTATAACTTTACAGTAAAAATAAAATTATTTATTAAATAAATACATTTTACAGAAACTCAAGATACAACAGTTTATTTAACTAACTTTTGTTTCTAAATCTATTTCAAAGAAATCACATTATTTATTACGAATTATTTGAGCATAAATTTACCATGATTATTAAAAGTAAGACAAAATAATAAAAATAAATTTTGAGCAAATATGGAAACACTTATTACGTATAATAACTATTATTAAATTCATAACAAGTATTGAAACAAAGAAATTCTTTTTTACTTGTTAGACCGTAGAACTAAAAAAAAGATATAATTTCCGTATATGCTAATATACATGAGTATTAAAGCTAACATTAAAATTAATCTAATTCAAAATGTGTTAATGTAAGAAAATCAAATGTCGGAAATGATAAAGAATATTAAAAAATTATATGTTATCATTTCTTATAGTGTATCATTAAGCCCAGTCTTATTCTAGACTTAAATTTATGAATTCCTTGTCATGCTAGTAATTGATCTATTATTGCGATTACGTACAATTGTACAAGATTTTTGTGAAATCGTAAAATTATTTTTACTTTGTTTTCAAATAATTATTAGATAGTACGATTCTGTGAAAGATAATTAATTCTTTAAATTATAAATTTGACGTCCTTGAATTTGCAAAAACTGTGAATAAAAAAGAAAATTCATCTACGATAGCTTTTTAAATGAATACGACAGATATTTAAATAATAAATTTTGTATGGTAATATTAATTGATATTCAATTTCGTAAAACAATGGAACGAATTAAACGAATGTAAATAAAATAATATAATTGAATAGTATTCATAGTATAAATTATACCGCTAATCCAGTTATCAGATAACTTTTCGAGTTTATACAAAGATGAGTGAAATCCTCCCGAGAAACTCTTGAGAGGGAAGACATCGTTAAGCTAAATTGTTCTTCATGAATAGCATACTTATACTCATGATTAAATCGATCTCGATCTGCAGCCAAGCCTTACAAGTTGGCACCTTTGTGTACTTACCACAGTCTAATGATTTTACAGCGAGGAGCGTGAAAGTTTGCAATCGCCAGAGCTCGGATTACTCGTCCTGCTTAAGACTCGCCATTCAAGAGTCATGGTTGACGTTTGTCAAAGGTAAGAGCCCTCGGGTCCACATTCAACCCCTGCGATGCGATTATTTATTTAAACGGATATCGATCCGCCACAGGTATCCCGGACCTACAGCTGCCCGTACTCGACCCCATGACCGTAGACGTGATGGAGACTGACTATCAGGTAGGCGAAGTCCTTGGCAGATTCGTCCTGCGTGATGTCAAGTCTTACGGTCTGGCCAAGACTAACTTCCTAGCCGTTCGTCCCTATTTCAGCGGCAATACCATGAACATGGAAATTGACGTCGAAATTCCCAAGAGTTTTGTCGAAGGCAATTACAAGGCTGAGGGCTCGATCGGATCGTTCAAGGTCGGCGGAAAAGGTACGTAATCAATGGCACATTTGTCTGCGCGCTGTTTTATTTACCGTTTTTTGTCCATTCATTGGTCCCTGAAACGCATAATCGCGTAACGCCCGCACATATTCCAATGTACACAAAGACTCTAATGGCCGGAAATCAGCTTAGAAAATTGTAATAAGATTTATTAGGATCTTAGTAAGTTTTTTGAATCGTTGGATCGAAATAATTTTTTACAAAGATTTTCTTATCTTATATAAAATTAAAATGACGTTTTTAATTTTCTTATATACTAGATATTCTTTATTGACTTTATAAAATCAATTTTAAAATATGCAAAAACTTCTTATAAGATATTCCGACCGAAGGTAAGACATTGAAATATTCTAATGCAAAATGAAAAGTTTAAATATATTGAATTTATTATTTGTCCTTGAAAAGCTAGCGAGCTAGAAATCTATAAACAATGTCTATATAATAGAGAAGTTTATAAAGTTTAATATATTTTTATTGTTCATCTCCTGATTCGTAGTAGAATAAATGGAGTTATGAGCTGCCTTGATTTCGTCACATTGGTGTAAATATTTAGGTCGTTATAGGCGTTAAGACTATTGGAGTATGACTGCTTTATGTATAATATAATATTTGTTACGTTCGCTCTTTGCACAGGATATTTCAACATTAGTATGGAGGGTATTAGTGCTACGTGGGGCTTGGAAGGCCACGTTGAGGACGATAGATGGGTCATCGACCATTTTCATTTCTACCCTGATGTGGAGAAAATGAGGGTTTATTTCAGTGATATGTTCAATGGCAACGAGGAGCTGTGTAAGTATTACAGATCGTTCAACACATGCTTGATATTGCTTTGCTATTTATTTATTAATGTCATCCGTTTAGCATAAAATTGATACTCGACTTAAAGAATAACATCTTTTATTCAACACAAATTTTTTAATTAAAAATTTTATATACGGTATTAATTAACTTCCATCAAAGACTTATCTTTTGCATAAGTTTAATGAATAAGTAATATAGTTAGTTATCCTATGCGTAGGCAAGTTCCTGGCAAATATATTCAAAGTTTTTAAATTCAATCGAATTGATATTTTCAAATGAATTTAAAAATTGGTTAGTTTGTATAATTCTTTTTTACTTATTGATGACTCAATAGCAATGTAAACAAATGTATAACTTAATTACAAATCATATTTATCAAGCTTATTGTATTTTTTTAGAAAACAAGTGTTTTTAAGCGTTAACGATAATTTTTTAAAGAAAAAAAATTTTATATAAGTTGAAGAAACCTGTTTGACGTTTAATAATGCATAATCTCGTATGCTTGCTCCATAATAATACATAATTACATACTTTTAAATATAAAAAGTATATTTAGAATTTATTTACTTTCCTTATTTTTCATTTAAGAAACCTATATATTATAAACAATAAATAGTGGATATAATTCAAAATTTTTCAAATTAAAAATAAATAAACTAATATATATCGAGAAAAATTTTACAAATTCTTTACAATTTTTGAATTTTTAAATTAATAATTTTTGAGGTAAAAAAATATTTTTAAAAAAATTATTTAATTACTTGAATTTTTTTTGGAATTTTACATAATCCAAATACAGATTTTTTCGTGACAAATCTTCCAATTTTCTTTATTTAATATTTTAATTTATTATAAATAACATAAAATGTTATTTTTGGAAAGATCAAAAGTATAAAAATATAATAAAAATATTCTACTGTTGGACAAAAAAAGCAGATGTATTTGTTTAACATAAAATAATGAAAAATAAGCCTCAGTCTTTTAAAAGATAAAAGAGTTTAATTTATAAAATTTGAGTAAGTAATTTTTTATTTCATATTGTATGGATAATATGTAAAAAACATTATGAATATTTTAATTATTAATTACTTAATGAATTGATTGTTTCTTATAAATAGATAATAATATTATTAAATATAATAAACATTTAAAGGAATAGAATTAATTCTTTTATCAATATTTAAAAATAATAGAATAATTTAAAGAAATTAATTTACAAATGTTTCAAATTTAAAAGTTGCAAATTATTCTGTTGTCAGAGTTACATTATCATTGATGTATTATTATATGTATAATATTAAAAAGTCATTGACTTGACATAGAAAATACTATGACTACATTAGAGTTTTGTCACGGATCAGAGGATTCAGTTGTGTAT
Source organism: Dolichoris vasculosae (assembly GCA_018907195.1). Classification (NCBI taxonomy): domain Eukaryota; kingdom Metazoa; phylum Arthropoda; class Insecta; order Hymenoptera; family Agaonidae; genus Dolichoris; species Dolichoris vasculosae. The sequence goes on from JACCHY010000001.1 coordinate 8,611,228, forward strand.
ATCTAATATTACTATTACGGACTATAATAAATGAAATTTTTATTGCTTTCTTTTCTTTAAGTTTCTCCAAGTATCAATAAAATAACAATCAAAGAAAATTCTAATAGATATATTAGATATGCAATTATGAAACAAAATGCAATTTTAATTAATATATTTAAATCTATATAAAATAAATAGTCGTATTTTTCATTTAAATATTTTTGAAAATTTTTCATTTTATTTAATATAATTATGAATTTTATTTCATCTTGAATGAAAATAAATTTTATACATATAAAATAAAACTTTTTTAGAACAGAGTGCTTATCAATTTTTTGCAATTATTTTTGTTTCAGACAAAGCAGCTTTGAGCTTTGCTAATGAATATTGGCAAGTAATCTACAAGGGAATGTTGCCGTCAGTCGAGAAGCACTGGGATTATCACCTTTCCGATTTTCTCAATCGATTAATATTTTCGCAAGTTTCTGTTTCCAAATTATTTCCTTGATTAATTTATTTTTCTTTCTTGTTTTTTTTCTTAAATTGAATAAGAATGGAGCAAAAACATAGATGCGAGCTTATATACGTATTATTAAAGTATGGAAACATTTTAAAAGGTTGTATGCATGCAATTTTGGTTGTGAAAAAAATAGTTTTTTTGTTTTAAGTACAGTGATGCCAGTACTTTCTGTAAATATAGAAATAAAAATTTTTTTCGTTGAATTTCATTTTCTCGTAATTGAAATCTTAAGGTTTGACAAAATATGTAAAATGTATGAATTCTATGATATATATACGATCATCTTACACGCGTAGAAAGTTTTCTCGTATTAAACTTTCCTTCTTATTTAGTTAGTGAACTTACTTACTGGAAAGTCGTATATAATGAATTCTCTTAGACTTTCGCCAAACCTTTCATAATAAAACACATTTTTTAAATATATGTTTATATGTAAGAAATCTTCTTCATCAGATATACGTGAATTAGGAAAATTAACAAACAAATGCGCATTTTCTATAAACTAAGACCCTGTTTATTTTTTATGTCATTTTGATGATTAAATTGACATTTACAATGTATTTAGTATGAATTAAGTAAAAACAACTATCTACATAAAACGATTTAACAATTGCACCGATTATCACTGTAGCTATAGTTATAAAAAAGCCAACACGCTTAGAACTAGTCAAAATATTCACATCTAATTGTTTTAAATCTGACGTAGCTAATGCCACCCTTCGCTATATCACGTATATAAAAGCTGTAACTTTTTATTTAACCAAGACAAATATTTTTTACAACTTGAAACATTAGTAAAATTATGTTAAAAAATATTTTAAATTGTATATTATATATGTAAAGGTAACTGGAAATAGGAAAGAATCGGGATTGTTATTAAAAGCATTCTATATTCGCCAAACTCATGACAATAAAAATGTTTCGACCGGTACATTGCGAAGAAGTTGGTTGACGATGCCGGCGAAAAGGGTAGATAGTTTCCTCTTTAATTGAGGTTCCATTATCTTTAGAACTTCTTGGCCATTTTCACGGAGAAAAAGATTCGTTGCTTCCGCTAAAAATAAAAAATAAAAATTAATTCAGAGAATGATATTTATAAAAATAAAAATAACAATATCTAAATTATGTTAGAGAAAATATGACATATTTTATTAATTTTAATTTAACAGTAATGATTGTAAAATAATTTGTACGAGAAGTTAATATTATGTCTTATTTATTTCATATGTAATTTTTTTGATTTTAAATACTAATTAAAATGAAAACTGAAAAGCTTTTGATAAACATAAATTTGTAGTAAAAAGAAATTATTAAAATGCTATAGAATTCTTGATGAAAGTCTATAAATACTTCAAGAATTTTAAATTAAAACTTTTTAATTACTACATACATTTTCATTTTCAATACTGTATCTAAATATAATTTCATATTCAATATAGGAATATTCTGCTTAATAAAATTAAAAACATTGAGTATATACACTATAATTTTAAGCTTATTTTAAAGTAATATCACTTTTTATATTAAATTCTAGCATAATTATGGTATGATTCAAGTTCATTGCTTTGCTATAGTAATAATATTAAATCTGCATTTCAAATTAAACCAATATTTTTACGATTGACTTACATTCGATCTGTATGTTAATTTTGATTCAACAGCTTTCATTTTCTTTGATTTATATTATCCACGAAGAGAATATTTTAAAATACCTTATTAGAAAGTCAAATTGATCTTATTTTTCATTTGGTGCAATAATAAAGAAGATTTTTGTGATAATCTTGAAAATATTAAAAAATAAATCATGGATACATTTTTTTAATCTTCAGACATAAAATATTCGTATGCAATCAAAATGATTAAATCTGTTCTTCCAAACGATACGCCGAATAAATAAGAAAAATTATACTACATAATACATCCATTAAACGAATGTAATTTTTTATAATGTAGTTCCAATAACGAAACACAAACCTCATAATCATTTTCGTACGCGGAATAGTCGTTTTAGCGATTACTGTAAACAGAGCCGAAACATAACTATAAAATAAATATTATCGCAAACGAACATTAGAAGGAAAAAAGTTCGCGTGGATTCTGATTCTGCAATATCGTAGTTGCGAGCGCGCGGCTAAGGTTCAACAAACTCCGTGGAGCAGCTTCGAAACGATTGGCCTAGAGCAGTCACTTAATACCCAGTGCCGACTTACTCAATATCCGATTATTATTGAAGATTTTGCGCACGCGCATGTTGACGTCCTTCACGCCGAGATGCACGTCAAGATTGTCGACGTTCAGGTAGGTCTTGCCATCCCTCGGGTGTTCCGACACCGAGCCCCTAACCAAAGCTCGTGCATCGGCGAATCTCGCGTGGAACGTGCCGTTGCCACTAGCCGGAAGGATGATCAGCACACCGGAACTGCAACGAGATATACCAAATAAAAAACCACGAGTTCGACTCTTTTCGTGCCATTTTATCTCCCCCATGCTTTATCGCGAACTCGCCTCGACACTCCCTAAATTACCGAGGGCTACTGTGCGAGTGTAGTCGTTATACTTTATGATCGCCTAGAAGCTCAAGAAAGTAACAAATTGTAGCCAAAGTGAGCAAGTTTGTGGGCGGTAGTCCGTATACTTTAAGCAGGGTCGTGTGGCGTACATATGCTTGTAAGAAAAATGCATCAGAGCGTTACACCCTATCTTTTCAAAAAGCACTTAGTCGTCTTAATAGTTCCCTCACTTATTTATTCTTAATAAGACCAAGCTTCTTTTATTTCATATACTTAGCATTTTTTTATAAATTACAACAGCTGTGACAATCTGACGTTTATATATGACAATTTTTACTAGGTCGGGAGAAGGAAAACGATTAGTTGAATGTTCTTTTTAACAAAAATTCAACGATTACAAAATATATAAGTGTACTAAATTACATTTCTATATTCATTTATTATGAATTGATTTATATAATATATATTTTTTTTGCAAAATCCATCGATATTAACGCATGAATATTTAATTGATTGAAATAACGAAGTTAGCTAATATGTCAAGAGTTAATTAATTTTCACATTCACTCGTAGTTCTTAGATAATCAATTTTGTTACAATCTGCAAAATAAATATTCTAAATTTAAAAAGGAATAAATAAAGTTTCTCTTTCTTTGCTCCACGTTGTAAATCGTTTAGATTAAAAATATCTATATTTTTTTAACGGATTTCGCAATAAATCAAACTTACTTATAACAATGCAATAGCTGAAACGAAAAATTAATAACAATACACCGATGAATGGATCCAGTACCCCAATAATTTTCACTTTTTTTATTATAGAAAGGTAGATTCTATTACGTATAATCATAATTTCTAAGAAGAGTTTACGAACATAAAATCTTCAAGATATAATTCAGCTCACCTTTCCACAATAAAACAAGTGAAACCGAGTATTTTGGAGAAACTTCTCTCATTAATATTCTGAAAGGATTTTTCATAAAATCGTGTAACTTTTATATTAAAGTGAATTTTATTTAATTCATACTTTGTATTATAAAATTTGATTATTAAAAAATTATTTTAAAAATTTGACATTTCTCGCGATATTTTAACGGTTATTTAAATCTTTTTTATCAAAATCGAACAATTAGTATTCAAATTTTATAAACTTTATCAAATTCAATGGTACATTATTTTATTATAAAATAAGTAAATAATTCAATTAAAAATCAATATATTTTTGCAGTTTACATTGCTCCCTCCTTTACATTACAAAAATATTTTTATTGGATAAAATCATTGTACCTATAACTGACATCAGTCACTTTATATTGTTTGAAACAATAATTTTACTCGTAAATCGTCTAGAATTTCATCAACTACCCAAAATTAAATTTATTACATAAGACCCTTGGAAGTCCCCGAAGTTTACGGTCCTGAGGGGAGAACCCTCTTTCAAGCAACAAGTAACGATCAGAAAAATGCATTCGAAATCTTGAAACGTCTCCCTCTTTATTAAATCCCAATGGAACTTTAAAAATTTATATTACATTCGTAATCGTCTGTTGTTATTCATCGATACGTCGTCCGGTCCGAAAGGACAAAGAGAAGTAACGTACGATAAAATTAATTTTCCGATCCCTTCTCCCCCATCAAAGGTGTTCTTGCGAGGTGAAGAAAACAAGGGTTGGGCCGCAAAAGAATAAGGTGACGGAGCTACATAAGACAGGAGCGCACCTGGTGTATTGGGCGTCAAGGATGAGCGCCGGCATTCTGATGATCGCCTCGAAGGGCGAACCAAGTTTGATGTCTTCCACGGTATAGTTGCTTGCTCCCCTCACAAGGAGCTCGCGCAGCCGCACAGTGTAACCGTTTGTACCACCTGTCAGCGACAGCTTCAGCTCATCCATCTGTTGGCAAATGTGGTTATGGCGCTACATTACACTTTTCTCGATTATATACGCATATGCGTTAACACCAATGATCTAACGAAATGTTCGGTTCAGCGTGATTTTCTCGAGCCGAGATCTTCCGGCTGGTGCTTTTCTCTTTTCTCGTTTCTTACCTAATCTTTCTCTAATGCGCTTAGATTTTTGATTTTTGGTAATGACGGAGGGTGTGTTGGTCGCGTGCAACGATTTTATCTCCTACAGTCCATGTGGTAAACACCGAACTCTTCTACTCTTTGCTTAAGCGAAAGTGCAAACGAGTGCATCGGCCTGGCGCAACCGGAAGGTTAGGGAAACAACAAAGTCTGGAGGCTGGCTGGAATCAGGGTCAGTGCTCCGCTGGCACCGACCTTAATACGCCTTTATGACACCTTCTTACCCTGACCAAATTTCCTAGACCATAAAGTTTCGGTACTAGGTAGCGAATAAATCAACCTCGAACTTGTGCCGACAAGTTGCAACTAGAACTTGGTTGTATTTAAAGGCTTAAAGTTTCTCGAGTACCTACAATGATTTTTTCTGTAAATTTAATTTGGGTTGCTTTTTCGGCAGTATTTAAGGAATTTAAAGAAAAATTCCTTTCATGTATTGACCTAGTCCAAGTTTTTTTTCCGATTTTCTATTACAACGGTACCGTAAACTAAGCAGTTATAAATAATTCAGATCGATATCAATTATTTACAAAGAACGTTACACTTATTTATTTTATTGGTACTGCTATAATTTATTAATGCTTGTGTTAATATTCTAAATTCATTATCAATAATCTGCATATTCTAAAGATCGGTTTATAATTTATATTTATAATATTATGCGAGCACATGTTAGGAAAAACAAAGTTACGAAAGCACATGAATAAGTATCGTTTATTGTCAGGTGGTAACGCGTGACATTTCTATAGCTATAATAACGCTGTGGATCACAATGTAGGAAATGCTACGTATTTTCTCTTAAGCAATGTGAAAAACACAAAATAAAAGACTAGCGACTTGTGTTAGTATCTGTGATCCCATTACCGAAACAGTCAGGATTTTAAAGAAAATTTACGAGGGGACTTCGATCTATCTTGCTCTTTGCTTATATAAGGATTTGCAAAAAGAATGACAGGTCGATAAATACCTTGATCCTTAGTTAAGATTGTGCAGGTGTTGTCAATTATGCATAACCTTACCAGGTATTGCATTGTTTTCTAAAAAAATCTGTTTATATAATTAAATAAGATGTTATATTTAGCGTGTTTATATATATATATATATTTTTTTTTAAATCGTAATTTTAATTGATAATATATAACATCATAACAATTTAATTGATAACTAATCGATTTATATTTTTATATTTTTTCAAGATTTTTTTAAACAATTAAATCCGGTATAATTAATTATACGTGTAAATAGAATCCTACGTTAAAAAAAGATTTTATTATTATTTCAATGTTCCGGTTAGTTATGTTGTAAACTTGACTAAATTTACAGAAGGCAAAGCATAGATAGCATCGTTCTAAAGATTATCTTAGAATTTAAATGACATTTGTTAGTGTAATCTTTTAACACATTGTCTTACGACATTCACTGTCTGGCAAGCGTTATTCACAATTACAATTTTCTACTGGAGCGAGTTTGAAGTTCCTCGTAATGGCATCTGTGAAATTACGGGATAGAATTTATTTTTAGTTGTATTCTAAGAAATTTCTCCATAAATCCCATTAAAAACTTCAACAGTATCAGCGGTTATTAAGAAAACAATTAGCCACAGTATTGCCGCAGTGCTTTTACAGTGTGAGTGCCTACCGATGTATCGGTCGTCTATTATTGCGTATCGAAGAGCAGAGCTTCACCCGGGAAAATCATTATTCCAAAAGCCGTGCGTAATGGCTTTGCGAAAAGCCACAGCGAGCACGGAAAATGCCGTCTTTACGATCCAACTTTCTTTTCTGAAGCAACGCGCTGTCCACGGACCAATAATAAAGTTGACTTACGCGAAAAGGCTCGACTGCCGGCAGCTCGATTTCCGGGATACCAGCTTTGAGATACGGCCGGAGATGATGCAGCGCACCGATCAGGCATGTCTTCAACTTTGGATCGCTTCTAGAGCATTGCTTAACGTACTCCGCTGAAAAATAACGATCGTCACGATCGAAAGGTTTTAGCTACGTTTAAATTCCTTTCGCAGGTTTTGTTTTCAACATGTTAAAAACAGTAATTAAAATTTCTATCATCTCTTATAATTTAAAATCGATATCTTTGGTATGTTGGATGAATGCGAGTTACGTGTTTATTATCTACCGACAGCTCACAAATGATGCGTTTTGACTTTTTACGAGTAGCCGCCTACGTATACTAATTACGCGTATTTTTTTATAGCTTATTGAATATCTTTAGTTTCGAGTATAAAACGCGCCGTTGATTAATGATCGTTTTACGATGTGACTGTCGTTTCCAAAGTGTCCGACTTCTGTCCTACCGAAGTTGATTTTATTTACTTTACTGATATTTAATAATTATTAAGTTATTTTTTCAGATGAAAAAGACGATTAAAGTTACTAAAAACTAAAATTCAGTCTAATTTCTAAAAGTTCAATATAAAATAACGCTCTTTATCGAATGACTCATAGCTTAATTACTCATTTTTTATATATCTGCAATAAAAACGCGAAGAAGCTTATAATTTCTAAAATAGATAATATCTAAGGTGATTGACTTTCCCATTTACGACTAAAATTTTAAAATAGAATAAATTTAATATTAGTTTTACACTTTTTTGACGTTCTGGTTAACACTGAAATGTATTTGTAAAATTACTTCTTATCGTTTGCAATTTTTTTTCAATAACTCGTACCATTTACCGGTATCATCTTTTTTTTTTAATTTTGATGTAATTGTTTGAATAAATTTTATAATTATTAAAAGTACATTAATCATGCTTATTAAAAATAAAAAAAACTAATATAAAATATGTGCTTCGTTGGAATAATTTCGTTCTTTTATCAAGCGCTATTTTTTTGGAAAAATTAAATCATGGTGTTATGATCGATTAACTGCTCAAAAAATTAATCTTAATTATACACGCTTCCTTTACTTGAAAAAAAGAAAAAAACGATCAAGAGTAAAACGCATTTGCAAGTTTGGGTTCTTATTACCAGAATTAGCAAGCATAAAAAGCCTATGAAATTTGATAATTTTCACGAAATTTAAAGAAACGCGTTGTCTCCACGAATATCACTGGCAGTTTAAAAAACAGCCCTGATGCTTCTCTAAATTTCGATGACGTGACTGCGCCTTTGAATCGAAGCTCCCACGCAGAGTTGTAAAAAAGCGCGGCAGCTTTCACCTCGGAGTTGCGTCCGCTCGGGTCGCAAGGGCTTACTCACGGGTCGATCCTGCGCCGATGTCGTCGGCCTGAACCAGGGCGAGTACCAGCAGCGTTAGCAGAAGCGCCGCGTTGAGCATTGCGAGCGAGTAGCCGCGGACGCCGCCGTCAGAGCTAAACTGAAGTGCAAGTGCAGTGAGGGCTCGTAGAGGCAGATGCGGTTCCGCGCGGGACTTTCACTGCACGGCGCCTCAATTCCCCGTCGCGGAACCGTCCAAGAGGCTGACCTCGTTTCCGCAGCTAAAGGACCACGGGGAGGCCTCCCACCCCCTGACGATTTTCCGCTACGCGTCAAGGGAGCGTGAAGACGTCCTCGCGAATCGAACCCCCACCTTCGACCGGATGTGATCGAGGATACGACACTGGGTCCGATCGCTCTTCGCCTGTGACGGCGAGGCCTTTTCCTTTCGTTCGCGGAGAGAATTACGGATCTCTCGTCGATTTATCGGCGAGGAAAAGCCGCGATGACGTCGCTTTACCATCTGTTGCGGGAGAAGACAATGAGTTGTCCGGGACCGAAGAGAACGATTCTTTGTCGAGACTCGAACGTATTCGTCTCTTTTAACTTGGAATTAAAATCTTTAAAATGTTATTCACACGTTGCGATTAGGAAAATTTGATAAAAATGATTCACAATTAAGAATTACGTTCCAATTCTGAAATTCCGTTTTATTCAAATTTATAACTAGCTGTTTCGTATGTAAATTGTTCTCGATTAATAGCCATGGGCATAATGTACCAGAGAAATTCATGTATCGCGTTATATCTAAATACATTTGCAAAATTTATAACCTATTTAGAAATCAATAACTGTATTGTTTGTCGGTATCATACGGTATTGAAATTTTTTTATAGTTAATTTTTGAATTACTGAGAAAAACATATTGATTTTTAATGTTGGTTCAATGCGATCCTTTGTGTTTGGCGTAAAAATTAATATAAATAAATAATAACATCGCTTTTCTTATAATTAAATAATTCTAGCATCATCTATTTCAAGTTCTAAATTACATTAAAGTATTGGTTTACAAGCGTTTCAAAGATTTTTGACTCGTCTAGCTGATCGAGCGATATTTGATCATTACTCGTATACAGAGAAAGCTTTGTAACGGTGAAAAAAATTATACGAACGATGTCGTATAAACATCCTGTAAAGTCTTTCGAAATAAAATACACTAGATTTAAAAAAAAATCTTGAACGAGTATGAATGTATGTGCAGGTGAGAGGAGTCGTGTATGCGAAAGTGTATATGTGGAATATCAATACACCTTTCTCTACAATAGCTTGGCTGATTATGATTCAACAGGTCTCTTTTTCTCATTTGCATTGCTCGAGTGAAAAAAGAATTTTTATATCCATTTATAGTAGCTGCAAATGCAAATAAAAAAGTTTTTGTTTATCTTTCTTTTTCATTAAGGTTTTTAACCTTTCTTACAATCGATCAATTATAATAAAGGAAAATTTTACATTTCAAATGTATATATTTATTTGTTCGTTGCTTCTGATAAGATGCATAAAATATTATATTATAGTTATTATTGTCGAAAATTACGAATTAAAAATTATTTTAGAAAATTCAGTTTAATATAAAAGATAATTGAACAAAAGTCTTAAAATTTATCGCTTTCACATATAATTTTTTATTATCTACACATTGAATTTTTTTGAAGGCACATTTATTTTTCAAGTCTTGAAGACATTTCAATATATCTACCAACTTTTTTTTTAATATAATTTCTCTTATAATCTAAACTGATTCATGATAATTTATGTATGAATAACTTAAATAATTAATCAATAATGTGAATGTGTAAAAAACTAGATAAAGTAGTAAAAATAATCTTTTCTTTTCAACTGTTATAGTTACAAAATTTAATATTTTTAAGTACATTTATTTATAATTATAAAACTAAAAATATACAGCCTAGAAATTTTAGAAATTTATATTATTATTTCGGATAAAAATTATATTTTAGATTAATTTTATATAACTGATAATTCGAAGAAAACAGTTGTTCACTGAAAGGAAACTTACATAAGTAATGTAGGGATGCGTGAAAGATCGCGAATATACCTATCCATATCATCAACACACATTTATAAATTTATTTTTATTGTGGCATATGTAAAAAAAGCGATGAAAGTATTTCATAATATTTTCATAAATATTTTTTACATTTGTCTTAACAAGATTTAAAAAAATTAATAATTCTTAATTATAAACGACTAAACATAAATGTTTGTTTGAAAAAACTAACTTAATTATTTATTTATTATCTTTAATATTGCTTATGCATAAATATATGTTCTTATTACTAAATTATATAAATATTATTCGAATATATTTAATTTATAGTTTATACATAGGAATAAAAAAAATGCTTTAATAATTTCATACTAATAACTAAATTATTCAATTTCATTTTTTGTTTAAAATTGTTTCCTGTTTGTAATTATAAGAAAAATATTGTACAGCTGGCCTACCTAGAATAATGTTATCAACAGATATATTTTTTCTGTAAGCGATAAACGATTGCGTATATTAATATGTATGTGATGGTACATGATGTACATAATTGTAAATGATGTATTTATAATTGCAATGACGTTAATAATAATTGCAATCTTTCTGTGCTTGTCAAAAACAAATCCAATAAAGAAATACAATTTTAAAAATTCAGATGTCTGACGATTATTCTTTCCATCTCTCATAGATTATTTATATATTGTAAAATAAAAAAATAAAATCAAAATATATTATTTTTGCAATTAAAGTAGTCATATTTTGAGTAAAACGATTAAATGAAATTGTAATTTTATCGAATGAAAGTAATTTCTGTAGTAATATAGCAAAAATCTTATTGTATTATAAAAATGAATTTTTTTAACATGATAAAAAAATATTTAAAGTTTGAAAAATTGCTTAAATTCAAAGCGTAATATTTTTAATTTATTGGAATTTTGAGATAAATTTGGATAAAATTGAATGAATTGTACACTATCAATTATAAAAAAAAATTATAATATATAAAAGTTGCTTATAAAATATTATTTTTGTTATTAAAATCAGCGTAAATAAGGAATCTACGTAATAATCTATATAAGGTCTAAATCGTTTTATTTATTATGATGAATGTGATAATTTTTCTTATGAACATTACATAAATAATATTAATTTTAAATGTTATTACTTGTTTACATAAAATTACTATATTAATTAAAGAAGGTTATTCCTATATTTTTATTCTTTTTTTTCCTTATTAATCATATAACTTATTATGAACATTAAGTTTATTGAAAAATTAAAATAGATATAAAAATGTAGTCACAGGTTTATATATAATCAGTTAATAAAATTTATTGCGAAAATAAATTATTGTACGGAATATAAAACTTTACATATTACTTATTCATTTTATTTAAGTATTTTTATCTAAACTCGAAATTTATTGAAATTAGCTGAACCCTTAAAGACTTTTTATATATTTGAAGATTGTATGTAGATATAAAATTATAAATAAATTTGTCAAATAATAAATTACCAAGAACGAGTAAAATTAATTTTTTAATAAATAAAACTATTATTTAATTTTAAATTTAGGTTAACAACATACTACCAAAATAAATATGACTTACATAAACAATGAAAGTGCTTTACGCAATCTTAGCTGTCGATCTGACTAAATCGGTCATTTAAGTATATAATAAAAAGAAACTATTTTTTGTTAAAATAAAATGAAATTATGCTTTGTGTAATAACGTTTTAAGTAATATGATTATATATAAATAAAAAATCAGTATGAATATAAAGAATGTATTATTAGTTTTTTAATATAATAAAATATGCAAACAATTTGAAGAAATTATTTATCGTACATTAGTTTATATTTAATAGAAATATAAAATTTCGGTTAATTTAATAAATATACGATTGAAATTGAAAGAAGAATATATAGGTTTATTCTAATTTTTGACTATATCGTAGTATTACAGTTATTTTTTTTGTATTAAGAAAATACTATTCTGTACAAATAGATACATTTCTTAGAAATTTAACGTATACAAATTTCACATGTAAAAACTTTGAGTGTTATTTTTATTTTATTAATTTTTATAAGTATTTGAATGTAAGATATTATTTGAAAAATGTTTATGTAGATATTTTTTACTTTTAGGTTTATTTAATTTGTAAAGAATAATAGATAAAACTATGTACTATTACATTTACTGTAATGATTTTTTAAATAAACATTTTATATGAAAACTTTTTTGAAATATAAGGAATGAAATTTTTTAATAATAAAAAACTGTTCATTTTTTATCCATAAAAAATTTGTTATTCAATCGATTAAATAATACATAATATTATTTCGAGAAAAAGGAACGCATTTGAGGTTATAAAATATTTAATAAGCATATTTTAGATTTATATAATACATAAAGACATACAATTAATTATTTACAATATCAAGACTTTTCATCTTATAAATAATGTATTTCAGTATATAAATAAATATTTTTTAAATTTATTATGTAAAATTATTTTAAATTTAATTAATGATATTTTATTAATGGAATGTAATTTTAATTACTTTTGATTTATAACATATGTTTGAAATACCTTTTTATATACGTTATGAAGAATATTTTGTATAATTTATATATAATATAGAGTAAATAAAAATTTTCGGTAAGTTATTCAGAAAAAATCTTTGTAACTTTAAATGCAGAAGGCGTTGTTCAAATGAATGTGAAAAAGGATGTTTTTTTCAAAATATATTATTTTAAAATCTATTCATACCAAGAATTACAATGAAAAAGATGAAAAATAAAACTAAGACTACAAAATTGAACAAAAGCATATTTTTAATTTCTATACTTCTAGCTATGTTATTTATAAACGTGGATATGTTACAAATTCAAAAATTTGAATTTTGTATCTATTTAAATAAATATTAGGAATATGAGAATTTTAAAATTTTACACGTATATTATATATTCATAAGCAAAAATATGCATGTGAATAAAATATATGCATTTTCTGAATAAAAATATTCTTTTTAAAATAGTAAGTAAACATTGATTATCGTACATTCGTATGCGTTTTATTAATGGTTCGATGTTTACTGTATGTTAATAATCATTAACATTTAGTACGGAAAAGAAACACTAAAAATTTTATTTTTACACTCTTTTATATTATAAATTGTTTAAATGATACAATTTATCATAAATAATCGTTTGAATTTACTGAAAAAGCTTTGTATCAGAAATACATATTGAATATATTTTACATATTTTTCTATAAATTGTTTTTATAAAGACTGTTCTTCTTTATATTTTTCATTAAAATGTTTTTATTAAAAATTATTATTTCTTATAATTATTTTCTATAGTTAGTACTATTTATGTAAAATTAGATATTAAAATTTTTTAAAGAATGTTGAATATGTTGAATATTTTGATAAAAACTTGCACGTTCTGAAACCTTAGATTAATATAAATAGTTTAGATTTAAAAGTGAATTTATGTAATAACGAACAAAAATCTTATTTTAAAAATATTTTGTTGATATTTGATTATTTTTATTTATATCATATATATGCTATGTATATTGCAATGTTTATAAAATCTATTAAGAAATGAAAATATTTTGTTATTTAATTTCGTTCCTTATTGTATTATTGTAATGAATTAAAAAATTGTTCATATTATGTTTTTTTTATATATTTCCAGTATTGTATTAATTTAATTATTATCCATTTCATTATTATTAAAATAAAACTTTTATTGTTAAAATATTAATTTATTTATTAGAAACTGTAATAACAGTTATAATTTTACTATTAAAAGTTATAATATAATTAATATAGTATGTTTTTTTAGTATTTTCAATGTATAATTTTTATTTGCGTATTTGTTTTTTATTGCATTGTTTATAGTAATTAGTTTATAAACGAAAGACTTATATCATTTATTTTTTTTAAATATTTTTGTATTGTAGATTTATTTTAAGAGCATGAAGTAATTTTAAATATATAATTGAATTAATTTTTTTATCTTTTGCATAGGATAAAATCTTCAAATGGTAATATCTCTGTCGGTATAGCAGAATATAATATTTTTAATTTTTTTTGCTTTTACAAAAAATAATTTATATACCGTGGTTTCGAGAAATTTATTGTTTTCTTTCGTTCGGTTGAAATCGGAAGTAGTAAATGTTACAAAATTTTAATGGAATATATGAAATGGATAATCGTAATATCGTTTGGAATGTCTAAATATTTATTTCAATAAGATATCAAGCAGTCAACTTTTAATATTAAAGTAGTTAAGAATATTATATTTAAACATTTACAGTAGAAACGAATAAAAATACAAATATTAGACTTGTAAATGCAAATTTAAACCTTTACTACAAATGTTTAAAAAAAACACCTAATCTATGTTCTGGAATATTAAATTATACTATATTTAGAATTGTATATTTGAGTATTTAATTTTATAAAGATATAGACTTTGCATAGTTGAATGGTAATTTTGGATGGATGGGTTAAATAATCTAAAAGAATGAAATGTCAGAGTACAAATAATAAAATTTGGAAACGACCGATTAAAATAATCCGAGTTTATGTTTTCAAAGGATAACATCAGTATATTACAGATATCCACAAGCAAAAAACCGTATTTATCACGGATAGTTAGAATTTAATATTTATAAACTTCATTCAGCTATCTCTTTTCCAATTCTTGATTTTTCAATCTAATTACTGTTAATAGAAATTATGAAACATGAAAATGTCCTTTGATTTCAATTTTTTCATTTGTTCCGACCGAACCTGATCCTCCAATAGACGTACTTTCTCCATGCTTTCTATTCATAGGATAAAAATGTAATTTTTAATCACAAATCGCACCGCTTCCCCGATCTTCAAGATCATTCTGCGGTCGCACCGCGCCCACATCGCAGTCCTCGAGTTGTTGGCGCGTCCGCAAACATCGTTCCCGAATCCCAATGTCAGATACAGAAGCGCCGGAGCCGAAATCTTCCTAACTCTCTCTTTTCGTCATAACAAAGCGGTAAAAGTGAAACCGCTCTCGGGCTGCATCCAAACGATGTCCCTAGCAGAGATGTACGCGTAAAGCGTACATTGCACCGCTTCTTTAATGCCAGGCGTGAGCGAAACTTCGATCGGCATATCAAAAGCCAAAAATCGCGCTATCCGCCGAATCCTTCCCTTTCGCGAAATCGAACTGGTTCCGGGCGCTTAAAAAGTCCGACCAACGCGTGCGAGCCAGTCCACACGGTTCCGTGGCATCGAGCCACGAGGTTGTCCGAGCGTACCTGTCCCGAGGTGCTGCAGGTCATTGCGCAAGCACCGCAAGATCGCGAGCTCTGATGTACCTCCGAGAGTGAAAGCGCGGAAGGCCCGAATCGCGAGCGCAAGAGCCGCGCGAACTTAGTGGTGCTCAAGCGTAACTGCGTTACACTCGCTTGAGTCTTGCATTCGAAGAGAGTAAGACAGAGAGAAGCTGCGAGAATGTGGTCCGCGATCCTTCGACCATTCGTCCCGGGGATGCTGCTGCTGACGTTTATGGTCTTTGGCGTGGTTCGCGTCACCGAGGCTGATTTCGGCAAGTATAAGGCCGAGTGGACTTATCTAAGAGTTATGGGACGTGGGCGAAGATCGTCGAGGCTTCCATCGGAGCGGGAACATTCGAATTTCCGTGATTTTCACCGGTGCCTAGTGCTATCGATTCTCTGGGTCGTTGGAAACTATTTTAATAACGCTTTGCGTTTGGCTCACCGTTAAAATATCTTGCGTTTTTTTTTTTAAAAGTGATCGATGCGAGCGAAAAAGTTCGTAAAATTGGAGTACTGTTACGAAACGACATATTTGTCCGTTGAGTATTTGAAAGTTTTAGAACGTTGGGACATTTTTTCGGTTAATGGAAGGCTAAAACGGGAATTGTTCAGAGAATAATAGCTCGGATTTTATTGCGAAAAGACACTTTTATGAAAAGTAATTATTAGTACCATTTTATAGTTTTATACTGTAATGCATTAATCCAAATAAATCTAATTAATATTAAAGTTTGTATACAATTTTTTATTTTAATAAAAACGTAAACGCTCAGGTACGACGATGTCTAGTTTCTTTATTTGGAATATTATTCTAAATCTTTTTTTACAATCACGAAGTATTATGATGCAATTCGGTTTAGTTACGTGAATTATGTATACGTACGCGTACTATAAAATTACGTAAATAAGTTTATATTAGAGTAGTAATGTTTATTTTTTAAATCAGATGAAATGACGTTAAGTAATAATTTGTAATAATTGATCATAATGAAAAATATTATTCTAGTAAAATTATCACGATATAAACAGTCATTTTTCCTCTATTACATTACAGTATTTTATACTCGTGGTATGCAGTTTATTTTTATTTACGAAATTTTGTAAGTTATACAAAAAGTTTACTATAAATGAAAGATCCCATTGAAATCAATATTGTTATAATAACATTTGTACACAAATGTTTGCAAACATTAAAATTGCTACTTTCCATAGGCCTTCGATTTATTTTCATACTTTGTGTGTATAAGTTACAAACTTATTTAGAAAATACTCAATTTACGTGTGCGGTGAACGTCACGTTTCAGGACCCGATGTCCTTCGACAGCGTAAAATTTACAATTGCATTAAATACCAGCATATTTAATTGAAGTGAAGCTTGACAATTATTTACGCAATTTAAATTGCAGTTATTGCCATCGGCATATGGACCTCTCGAAAGAAAGTTTGGTGAACTATGTTAACATTCGTATCTCTCGATTTATTTTTTTTTATATCCATTACCTACACATATTTGGATTGGCTGTCCGAAACGAGAGAGGCATCGACTTTCACCGAAAATTCATTCCATACGATGTCAGAAAAAAATAACGAAAAACAAATTTTGCGCGAATTGATTCATTTGCAATTCATTGTAAATATTATAGAGATACGTTGAACATGAGAGTTGGAAGATCTTATACAATATTGATTAAAATTATGAAGTTAACGAGACTGCTGTAATATGAACAGAGTACGTGTAGAAATATCAAGTATATAAAATTAAAACTGTTTGTTTTATTGATCAACTAAATAAATCGTATTTTTTTAGAAAATCGATTTTTGATCGATATCATATTACTGTTTATGAAAAATTTATTTATTATATATTCACTGACAATTCTATTAAATAACGCAAATATACGTAACACTTATTTAATTGTATAATATCATAGAATTTAAGAATTTTTTATGTTTCCAGATAAATTATATAATTGTATATTTTTTATTTATATTATATACTGCAAAAGTAGATTATCTAGAATATTTTAATTTATTTATAAACGCAAAATATATGATATTAGGTGAGTGGAAATATGATTCGGTAGAAATATAGATGTAAAAAAGAGTACACATGATTCGTATAAGAAATAGCTCAGAGTGGTTTTTATCGTTACTATTTTTTCATCTTTGTATTTAAAAAATACAGAGGAGCAGACTGAAATTATTTTTTTTAGATTTACTAATATTAAACCGATAAAAACATGCTACATACACAGTTTTTCTGTACACTAGAAGAATGAAATTTATTTTTATTGTGAGATATGGGTATATATAGGATAATGTATTATGTATACATGCTTGTATAAAAAATATGGCTATATAAAACCATAAAGAGGTAGATCATAAAAGAAAATATTAAAAGAATATTTTATTACTTAACAAAGTTTCTTTCGCACAGCTGAAATTGTCTTTTAATGAACAATCAAGGAAATTTTATAACACACTTTTAACTCAATTATCTAAATTTATTATACAAATTTTAAATAATTTTATTATCATAATTCTTTTTCATTCAAAATATAATTATATTAAGTGTTTAAGATTCAACCATTTTAAAATATGAGATAGTCTTTTAATTAAATTTATTCAATAGTAATCACGAATTAAATATATAATTAAAAAATTAGAATATATTTATTTGAAAATTTTAAATTGAAAATGCTTCATGAATAAATCTTAAGTAAAATTGTTTAAAGTAATAATATCAATAATTTATTAATTAAGCTAATAATTTATTATCTCTCCATTTATCAACTGATTTCGATTTTCTGTCAATAAATTTAAATATATTTTATGTAATTAATTATATTGATTAATTAAGAATAGTATTTCATTTAAAAACTGTTTATACCGAGAATAAGTCTTTGTTTTTGTCATATTGTTTAACATTTTCTACATCAAATTGACTTAAGGTCAGTATTATTCATAAAGATGACTATATAAGTTGCGAGCACAAGCGAAGAATTTCAAGCAAATATTTTTGCCTAGGTAAAAAATGTTTTTCATATTAAATAAAAAAAGAAGTAAATGAAAGTAAATGAAAAAAATAAATCTATAAAGCACTGGTTCATCTTTTTTCACGATACCGTATTAATATACGTAAATCAATTAGCGGAATTTTCGTTCGAGATATAATTTGTTTTCTATTGTTATTTCACAAAAGTAAGATTTCACTGCTCTTGCTTCCAAATATAAACGTTTTTCTTTTAAGATCTCCAGCACGCGATTAACTGTACTCGCACTTATAAAGTCATATAAGTACGTGCGATTTCATCAAATTCTGACTACAAGTAATTCGTGAGTGAAAGTGACTACGGAAGAATTAGAGGCTGTTAATTGTATAGAATAATTATTCTTTTGTCCATTCATAAAAGAAAATTGAGAAAGTAAATACATTACAATATTAACAGCATTTTTTATACTTAGTCAAGTGCACTTTTCCTCGTGCAATGAACTACATAAAAATTTATTTCAGTTTTTAAGATCGTACTACAATTAAGAATATTATGTTAAGGAGGTATAATTATATAATAAAAAAATGCATACATAGTATGCATATAATAATTAACATATATAATTTTAAATTTTAAATAATCTTGTTAATAAGCAAAATCTTTTTTAAATTTTTTATATTTACTCCAACATTATTATAATATACTTATATACTTTATGATTTTTAAATTTTATTGAATTTAATCTAAATTTAATCATTATTTTCTAGTATATTTAATAATATTAATAGTGTCGCAATAAGTGTTACTTATTTTATATCAGTTGAGTTTATTTATAATAATAGTTATTTTATTGAATTATTTTATGTATAAATAGATATTTTAATTATTACATCTAACGTTTAAATAATATCATTCAAATTCTATACACATATAGTATACATTCAAAAAACATATTTTTTTTCTGTTATATAAAAAAGATTTTCTGTATATATTTAGGAAATATATCATAAATTCATACTTAGAAAATTATTCTTATCTTAAAAAATTATAGAAATTTTAATATATATTTACAATGTAAATAATTTTGAAAATAGAATTATACTTTCATAAAGAATTTAATTTAGTATAAATATTTATATCGGATTTCAAATTTTCTTTTTGTAATTTAAATTTAATATAAACTAAATTTATCAATATATGATTATATAAAAGTTTGATTTTTTCAAAATGTTTAAACAGATTTTATCTAAAAAATGTAATTTAAAGTAACATAACATTAAAAAAAAAGTCAATACTAAAAGTATAATAAATCATGGAAATAAATAGAAATATAATTGTTTATGGATAATCAATAATTCTATAGCGATTAATTTAAGGAAAAAATTATCATCTTTTGAAAAGATTTGTTTACAAAAATGATAAAATTCCAAGTACACATATTATAAAAATATCTATTACTTATATTATTTTACGAAGTGTTGATTACGAATACACAATGATAATAATAATTTTAATATACATTTGAAATCTTGATAATATTGAACAAGTCATTAAGTAGGATAATTAACTAACGCATGTTAATTTATATCTATTCAATATATTTATAATTAAATAAATATAAATAAACAGCATACAAATTTTCCAAATACATTAGTTAACATCATTAATGTGGCATTTATTTTAAAACTCAAAGGAATCTTAAAGTAATCATAAATTATCATACATCATTAGTATTTTTTATTTTGAAATAATGTCAGATTAATTTTAAAAAGGTATGTAAGAGATTAAATTTTAACCAAATGACTTAAACAATAAATAAAAAACTTGTTTAAAATATAATTGCAAATTGTTATTATCTATCATGTAAACAAATACGATATCTATAAGTGGTTCATATTAGCATGATTTTATTTTCTATCTAAAATGTTTATATTATCCATAATTATGTTTTTCATTTTAAATGTTAATATTATACAAATTTTTTTATAATGGAACATATTTCATAATAGTGACTTTTATTTGATGTTATATAATCCCACATCTTCTTTAAGTTTAATTGTTTTCATATTTGTTAGGTATGTACCTCCAAAACATGCTAAAAATTAAAACTATTCTTTGAGTTAAAAACCTATAGTCTTATTTAAATTTACAAACGATTTATAAGAATATTAAATTTTAACAAAATATTAAAATAGTGAACGTATTTTCAAATTTTGATATGACCTTTTTTTTTAATACAAGAAAATGCGTATTAATATTTACAATATAATGAGACAGAAATATTTTCTTTATTGCGTCATCTTTTTTCTCATTATCATTTATGTAATCAATAATTTTATTTCATCTTTTTTTTATATTAAATTCCATAAATTGATTTCGATAATGATTTATCAAAGGTATTATAAAATATTATTCAGAATTATTATTAGAAAAATATATGGGACAATCTACTAACAAACATCGCACAAGTATTTTCTAACTAATGGTTTGTATAATAAATCTTTAATACATCTATATAGAAAGGTCGGATTTACGAAGTTATTAAAAAGAACAGTTAAATAAAAAGTTATTTAACCTTTTGCAATAAAATCAGATAATATTAAAAAAATATTCAATAAATTTATTCAAATAGAATAAACTTAAAACTATCCATCGATAAATTAATAATGAATTTTTATGTATTTACGTAACAATTAAAAATTTGAATAACATTTCTTCTATTAAAAATTTTACCGCACTATTATTTTTATACACACACTAGATTATAAATATAAAAAAATATTATTTGCATCCATAAAGTTACGAAGGTTCAATTTATAATACTAATTTTAGAATAAAGTAACGTTATCTAGTTAAAATAAATACATATCGCGAATTTAAAAAGATTTATTATCAAACAGAACATTTTATCGTACACAATAGCGACGTTTCATTGCATTATTTCAAATAGTTCTTCTTATTTTATCAAACCAGTCATCTATTCTTTGTTATAAATTTTTTTAAACGTGTCGAATTCGAGTAGCCGATGCTTTCAAGTGAAAAGAAATTTATAAAGCAATATCTTAAAAACTACTTAGCACAGTCATCAATGAAAATGAGCCTACACAAAGTACGGAACGACACATTGAAAGAATAAAAAGAGCACTCACGATTTTGGCATTATTGCAGATGATCATTTCAAAAACTGCCGAATAGGCGCGTCGGGCTTCGATGCTTGCATTCGCGAGGCGTTGAACGCGGTTCGTCCCTACTTCAAAACTGGCTTGCCAAAGTACAACGTGGCCCCTTTCGACCCGTTCTTCGCTAAGGAAATCAGCGCTAAGCGTGGACTACCGAATCTTGGATTCACGATCACCTTGAGGAACATCACGGAGAGTGGATGGTCCACCAGTAAAGTGACCAAGTTCGTCAGTGACTTGAAGAATTACAAGGTTGGCAACTATAAAAACAAGTATAAAAATACATGTATTGACTTTTAAGCTTAATCATTCGTCTGAAAGGATATTAGTTTGGTTTGCATTTAACCGTCATCTTTGCTCAGTATTGTTTGATATTTGTTCTCAGGTTGTGTACACCCAGAGCTTCCCAGAAAAATATCTCTCGGGCGACTACGAGTTTAATGGCGTTCTTTTGGGGTCAAAAGTAAATAATAAAGGAAAATTCACCTTGGGGTTGTGTAAGTAATTTTGCACATGCATTATTAGCGGAGGAAATTTATTGTTCAAACAAGTCGGTAATTTGATTTTAGAAAATTTTTTTTTCGTCATACGTGCTCAGTGAGGTATGGAACATACTATACTTTGACTTACGTAATGCAAATGCGCATGCGTTCGATACGAATCGCAGTTATTGTACGTTACAAGAGACAAGCCAAATATTTGATAAAATAATAACTCGTGTATAGATTTTTGGTCCGAATACAAACTAGTAAATAACTATTTGTTTTTTTGTGTCTTAAAATATTTATAGCTTACGGATTTGTTTATAGTACTCTTGATACAATTACGCTTATTACTTTTCTCTATAATTTCTCTGCAATTACGTACGACCTACTTAGTTAATCAAAACAAACTTCTAGAAAAAGATTATAGCATATTCTCTTATTCATGCTGTACATGTATATATATTATCGGAATATGTTCATGATCTTAATTATTTTAATGTTTAAAGCGTTCTTTGATGCTCGTGACGACTTATTAGTTTAAGTTACGATAAAATTCTCGTTATTATAGATAAGTTGAAAGCTCGTTTTATTATTTGTAAAAGTTTCAAGAAAGAATAAGTTCACCAATTTTGGTAACGCATCGAATTAATATCGTGTGATTTTTTCAGTTGATCTTGTACAAACAACTACGATCACCAAAGAACCAGACACGAAGATGAAGGTGAGAGTCGAGGTAGAGACGATCCGAGATCTCAAGCTTCATATTTCGAATTTGCTGTACGGTCGCGAGGTCCTCGAAAGTATTCTCGACCGGATCATAAATGGTGCCTGGCAACCGGGTTTTACGTTTACCAGGCCACTGATCAACGAACTCGTATCAACTGCCTTCACGGAAATCTTCGGCAAAGCCTTCCACAACTTCCCCTTCGAGAAAATCATAAGGACCAAGTCCACCAATATTCTTTAGTAGATCGCGCGAGATAAAGTCTCGAAATTATAAGATTAATTCATTCTCGAAGAGTTTTATAAACTTTATTCAGAGTTACGCTTTAATTTTTATGTATTTCTAGACTTTAATTATACGGGTATCAGAAACTTATCTAAAAATGTATTTTCGCGTTTTTTACAATTATTTACCGTTAAGATCTTAACGTTAATATTCTTACTGCGAGTCATTTTAAAAGATAAAAACGTAACGTTTGAATCGTATGTTTAAAGATTTTTTACATTCTATTTTCAAATTTTATATTTTGTTAAATTCATGTATAAATTATATATATTATGTATGAAATATTTTTCCACAAATCATTTTGTATTATTTTTCTACGTATAGATTAACATTTTTTATTTTAATATTAATGTTCGTTCGCCATATTTCAGTGTAAGAACGGCTCGGATTATGTAAAATATTTTTCTTGTAATATTATTTGGTCATTTGTATATATTATTCTAATAATAAACTAAAAAAATTTTTTATAAAACAATAATTATTCTTTGCATTTAGTGTAATTTATGTTTCGAAGAATTTGACCTTGCAAGGAAAAATCTTACAAGTAATTACTCTAGTCAATGTAATCTATACTTAAATAGAATTATTAACGGTTGCCATAGCATATAGTAATTACATTTAATTTTTTTTAATTTACAGTTACAAAGATGAAATGCTGATCCTTCACTCTAGTTTTATAAGTTACTTTGCATATATGAATATTACGATTATTATGTTAGAGAATGTTTCGAAACGAAAAAAATTATATTACCTATTAGATTTAGTAATTTTTAAAAATGTCCTTTGAAATGAATATTTGCAAATATTTAAAGTGGAGATAATTCTTATCTCGATACGATGAACTCTACTTAAAAGCTAAGATTCAAAGACTAGTTTTTTAAAAACTACGATAAAAACGTTTACGGATAATAAAAAAAATACTTTCCTAGTTTTTTTAGTTTTGGGATATAAAAATAAATTGCAAGTCACGGTAAAATGACGCCAGTGGTTGCTTCTTCACTCAAATAAATTAGACGAATATTTAGGTATTTCCTGTACGATAATATGCTAACAAATAAATTAAGGAAAATAGAAAAAAACGTTCCCGTCTCATCGCGTGCCATTTCAACCAACTCAACGGCGCGTCCAAATTATTTGTATGCGCAACCGCTCGAGCCGATCGAAAAATTTCTCTTATAGAGTTAATTGAAGCTTCGAAATCGAGATCGCGAGCACAGGTGCGTTTTTCTACCGGCGCAAGCAAGAAAAGTCAATAAACACATGTAACCACGTACCTTATACTTATGCTCACGACTCTCTTGCTTTCAAGGAAATTTCTCATAAAGACGCGCCTGCTTTTCAAACTCTGGGCTCTCAAGCGAAAAATAACGATCTTTCTCTCTCCTCGCGAAATGGTTCATTTGGTTGAGCGTCTCTCTCGTTCGGGATGGGCATAATACCGTATTCAAATGATCGACGAGAAGTTATATCCGAGTCGAAGTTCGGTCCATGACTCGCGAATTATTTTTCTAGTTTTTCTCGAGACTCAGTGCCACATCTCAGGTGGTAACGAACAGCCGCAGAAAGAAAGCGTTCATTTCTCGGGTCGAGAGCTGCTAACCTTGAGGAGCCCTCCGGACTTTGACCTCACGCACTTCTTGTTTCTTGACGGAGTCGAGCGCGATTTTATATGAGAAACGTATATATTTGTTGTTGCTCGTTTATTAACCCTGTTCGATGACTACTTTTATGTCTATTCGGGAATTTCTAGGAAGCTGTTATTGTTTTAAATTCGGAATTCTAGTATCAAATCTCGACGATGATCCAATCTTTGTGGAATGTTAGAAAATTCATTCGTCACGAGCATAACAAATTTTCCTAACAAATTCTTTTCCTGATAAATTTTAAAATATTCCATTTTTATGTAAAATATTGCATTTTATTATTCGTTGTTATCACGTACAAATAAGTATCGAAGAAAGTTAACACTATCCGATATTAATTTTAAAAACTCTCTAGACAACAAGCAACATTTTGATTGTTTAAAAAAGTTTTTTCTTCATGCACGTTCACAACATCTCTAAACTTTCAGTTGTTATTTTAAAAAAAAATATAAGTAATCAACACTTTTACGAGTAATATTTTGTTAAGGAAAGCTCTGGTGATATAATCAGGCACATATTTTATTTCTCCTCAAATTATTCAGAAAAATTCAAGAAAATTTTAACGTTGTTACGAAATAATCTAACTAAATCATTGAATTATATAAATATTATTTCCTCAATATTTAATCTACTATTTAAATTTGTTATACTTCCTCTTCATAGGCCTTACGTTTTTATAACTCTTTATTTATATCAATATAAAAGCACGTCTCGGAAACACTCTCCTCAAAAATCGCATCACATTTTCATAAAACTCAATATCGTATTTCAAGTAAGAGCGAAGGAGTCCAACGTCGCGTCAAGCATATATTTACGATAAAGCTACTATTTCCTAGATCCGCTTTTTTACTTACTTCTCCGATCTTCTCTCATTAAATAATCCTCCGTCGTTCGTCGATCGACGATATCGACCGGAGGGACGACGCGTCATTGTACGGCGCGTTAACGGTTCTTGAAATTACAAAATAAGTCAGGTACGGAATCATTGCCCCAGGCGCGCGAGCACATACGATCGCCTCGAGAAAGGCTAGCAGTTACTCGATCTACATTCCCAGCCAGCGACTCTTACGATCCTCGCGGCGAGCTTTTCGCGCGCCCCGCGCCGCTCGAGGAAAGTGAAAAAGCTTTCGTGAATTTCGCGAAACTGGAGCCACTCAAGGCCGGATAGTCTTTGCAGCCGAGTCTTACCTCTTGGTCTTTTTCTTCCAGGCCGGGGGAGCCATTGTCGCTTTTGAAGAAAGTCCCATCGGTGAGCGCGAGCGACCCCACTCCCTGGGTCCGACGTGTCTGCCTCAGCGGGGGCAATGTCAAGGTACTATAAGTCTGGGCGCGTCTCTAGGTGCGGGCCATTCGTCGCGAGTGGGTCTGCACGACTTGACAAACGCGCGAGTATCCGTCGTTTCCTCTTCCACGGCTACCATGAAGAACGCGGCGCTTGTTGTCTTCCTTTACGCCGTAGTGGCATACGCCGAAGCTCAGGCCCTGGGCAAGTACAGGGGTCTCGAGTTCCTGAGCCCTTGCTCCAAGGTCGATCCGGAGCTGGAAGCCTGCCTCGCGAGGTCGGCTAATTCGCTGGCCCAAAACTTCCGCTACGGTGAGTATGAGGCCGAAGAGACGGATTTCGACGAGCTTTGCTTCGCGGACCCGATGCTTCGATCGGGATGTCGGTGGAGCTTTCCTACGATAGCCTTCGTTTTTGGAGTCGGTGATTTCTATTTTAAACGAATTTTGAGCTTAATGTATATCAATTCGTTTTTACTACTATTTGTTTAGTCAGTTTGTATTGGTTAGTGGCTATGGAATTTTATACTAATAACTATTTGTTTTCAGTAAACTGTATTTCAATCAAGTCGTTTTTAGTTGTAAATATTTACGTTGAATCATTCATAGTTTTTATCGTTATTGTCTTAATTTTTTGTGTATAATAAAGTAACGTGGATGAACGACATTTTAATGAGCGAAATCATTAATTTCACTTTCTTATTATTTACTTTCTCTGGAATATTTTGTTATTTTATTAGGTGGAAATAGTACGTCTTAATAATATATATTATAGATTCTTTAGTATTGAATAGAAAAGAAAAAATGATCATTGGATGAGTTTGGCTTTTAGCACAAAATATTATACAATTAAAATATTATTTGAAACATTTCAAACGATATTTATTGAAGATATTTTGCCCTAAATTGTCAAAATTTTATAACACTTTTTTTTTGAAGAAAAACTTTAATAAAAAATTAAATGTTACATATATATTTATTATATGATAAATTAAATGCCAAAAAATTTTTCGTAAACGAAAATTGAAAATTTCAAATTATACTGAGGTTAGTAATATACAAATGAACATAGATTAAATCATTAGTTTTTATTTCGACATACAATGCAAAAATTAATTTCTAAATCATTTATTGCCTTTTATCTACACTGATAGTTAAGCTTAAAAAGAAGAAGTTATTTACAAACATCGTTTTAAAATCTCTCGAACTTAACGAATTCCACTGATAAAAAACCACCAAATAAAAATTGTCTGCAATGTCAGTAGTACATCGATCGAAGAAACGAAGGGAATGTTAAAAGCTCTTGTAATCTAATTGAGTATTAAACGCACGGGTAAGATATTGAAGATAGCATGAGAGTACATGAAAACGTAGCACCAGGTAAAAAAGCAGGTTATAACGGTGTATTTGAATCGTCGTTACCCAATGTCCTACATTCGGAACGGCGTCGTATGAGATACTACCGCCGACTGCATCACGAAGCACATAATTTTCTGTCAGTCCAGTATTCGCTCTGTGGTGTGTCATTGAATGTATGCAATTCAGAAAGAGCAGATTCACTGTTAGTATTCTACGGTGGTCTTTTAATTTGAAAAGATGGTAACTGTTGAATGGATATTTCGTGAAACCCTCTGTAAAAATTTGAATGTATAATACATTTGGGATTTCAACACAACAATCGTTTAAAAGTTTAAATGGATAAAAAATTGTCGTTTTTAAGCATAAAGTAATTATTCGTTTCAAGTAAATATTTAACATTTTTTAATGTACGAAAAAGTAAAACATATTGCTGTTTTCCAATTAAAATGTAAACGTAAAGTTTTTAATCACATGAACATGAATTGTGTTTTAACTCTAAGTCGACTTTTATAACATTTTGAGTAAATATCAGATATACATTTCTTCAGTTAATGCTTAAGAATGAAATTTTTATAAATGATACTGGTAATTAATTGTAGAGCTTTTATTATAATCAGTGTAAATAAATTAGAAATAGAAAGTAAACGAGAGTTACAGTCGAAAAATTCTTTACTATTGTAACAAATTAAGTAAATCGTTAAATATTATCATTTTGTAATATAAGTATAATAAATAAAAAGAAATATTTTAATCTTTATGATACAAATTTTAATTTTAGTTAGTTGTAAATAATTATATTAATTTACAAGTTCAATGAATATTTTTTTACAGTACATCTAAAGCGAGTCGAAAAATAACTGATACGTATATTTTATGATGGTATAGAATTAAAATTTACCTAATAATACTATTTATTAAGACTGGAATAAATATACTAATAATAGTTGATATTGACTTTTAAACAGCTAATTTTTCCATTTTTATTTTTCCATTATATTTTAATTTTAAAAATAATAAAAATCAATAGTTATCTTAATACGTGTGATAAGTATTTTATAACTCAAAGTAGAAAAAGTTAGTTCTTATATAGTAAAAATGATATTAATAAACCAAATTTTAGTTAAGAATATATAAAATTAGTTTGAAAAATTAATTAAAATTATTATAACAATTAAAAATAATGTTTAACTCTATAAAAAACTAATTTATCTAATTATGAAAAAATATATTATAATTATAAATTATGAAAATAATTAAGCGAATTGAATTTTATAGAAAAGTCATCGGGTAGTAATCAATCAATTTTTTCATCAATTTATTTTTATCGAAATATAGTCATAAAATTAAAGATTAATTATTTTTAAGTAGAAATGTTTTATTCCTCTAAGAAAAAATTATTTTAAATTAGTTAATTATGTTTCATATTGTCCATTTAAATCGACCGTTATAAATTATTTTTAATTCGATATATTTTTTATAAAAAATTGGTATTGAAAGAGTATACAGGGACCATACTAGAAAGTAGATTATATTAATATACATGAAAGCTATAATAATGATCTTATAATAATTTGTAGAAAAATCATACAGGAAAAAAGTCTATACGCACAATGAAACATAAAATTATTAAAGTAATATTTAAAGCTATAATAAGAAAACAAATAATATATATATACTCAATTAATAAAAAAAAATAAAAAGATAATATTAATATATAATAAATGTAAGAAATAAAATTTATAGAAAAGCTTTTCATGAAACGACTAATTGAAAGGAATAATTTTATAATTATTTAAAGAGACTCATAACAATTTTTTTGGGTATCTATTATCAATTCAGCATATATTTTGTATAATACAAGCATATTTTCTGGTTAGATTTTAAAGTATTTTATATTTTCGTACTTTTATAAATTTAAAAAAATGATACGAAACCTGTATTTAAATAATATTATAATAATATTTATAAAAAATAGGCACTATGTTGGAGAAATTTATCATATATATTTAAAAAAACAAATTTTAGGGTACTTGGAATAAATGCTTTTTAAGCCAAAATACATATTCTTTTTATAATTTTAATTATAATTTTATAAATAAATAAATAAATACAAAAATAAATATATATATACGTATTAAGTATTTAAAATAGCATTGAATGAGTAATACAATATTGAAGCAATAATCATGATAATATAATTATGAAAGATAAAAAACTGTAATTAATAGATATTGTTATGTATAAGAAAATGTAAAATCGATTAACATTGTTAGTCATATATCATATTAATTAATAAAGTTGTTCATAGAAAAATGCTTTCTTCATATAAATAAATTATACATTTTATAAGATTACATCTATTTTCTGTTAATTCATTAAAATATATGAATTAATATCTTTTTTTTCTGATTATTAGAATAGAGTTATATGTTCACACGCACTTTTAATTTATCTCATATCATTAGGATTTTATTCGATCAGACTTAAGAGATGTGTATCTTGAAGTACTTTATACAATCGTCTATTCAAGAAAGTTTTTCTTTGTAAAATATGATTATAAACGTTAATTGCTATAATGTTAGCGGATAAAGTTTATTTAAAAAAGATCAAAACTATATTTTAAATCTTTGTAGATCAATTACTACATTGTGGTATTAAAATTCTTTTTAATTAAATATGATTACATTGTTGGAGTATGATTTTGTAGATCTAAATAAAGATCAGAGGTGCTCATAATTTTTTCTTGACATTCTCAACCTTTCCAACATGCCATCAGCAGCATAACTTGACTTCCAGGAGATTATTTCAATGTTGTGGTTTTCACTGGTAGAAATTCTGTGATAGAACACAGTCATTATAAACTTCTGTATTTTCTAGATAATTTCTAAATTCCTTTTTATCGTTAGACTATATTATTATGTTATTTTCTTTAATTTAGAACCATTGCTAATTTTTTTTTTATTTTTGAGCTCAAGAATAATTTTTAAGCTGTACAAATTATTTTTTATTCTCTTCTACGTAAAGGTATAAAAATTGTAACAATAATCAAACAATTTTATGACTCTTATAATGAATGAAGTAAGGGATGAGGCAAATATGTAACCCTTCATTTTTCAAATTTCTTTTTACGATCTTAGAAAAATACTTTCAAAGCGTTATTTTATGATGTTTAATTATGCGTTTAAGAACTTTTTTTACACAATACACTCATTTATTTTTTGTTAACTATGAAATCAATAAAAATAAAATATTAAAGATAATAATGGAGTCTTCTAGTAGTTGAAATGCATGTCAATAAAATTATTGCTTTTTAAAACATAATTACAATTTATAAATTCATTAGAATAATTAAAAATTATAGATTAATATATATTAAAAGTTTTAATAGCTAATTTTATGATTATGAGTTAAATAAAATTATAAACTTATAGTCAATTACTTGGGACAAATATTATTTAGATATTTAGATATTTAGATATTTAGATATTTAGATAATATATTTGTTATGTACATAATTAAACTGCTATTTAAGTAGTTTTATATATTGTTTCATAGAATTTATATTATTTAATAAATAATATTTAATAAGATATTATATAATAAATAATTTAAATATAAAATTTAAGATCACTAAATAATATTTATTATTAAGTTTTAAGAAGTTAAAAATACAGATAATTATATATTATAAAAAGTAAGCCAAATTAATTGAAACATTTTTAAAGTCAGTTTTTATTGAAACCTAAATACATGATATAATTTAAAATAATAAAATAATAAAACATTAATACACAGTTTTATATGTATATATTTTAGAATCCTATATTTATTATATTTATAAATTGATAATATGAAGCACATGATAAAATGACGCTAAGACGAATGTCGTTAGGATATTTGTGGCCATTAAATAAGTTGAATATTTACTCTTTAATTCATTTTGTATATACAATCTGTTATTTATGATTTCTATCAGTATTTTGTATATAGCCTACAATTACCTTAATCAGCTTATGAAGAATATTTATCACCAGTTAGACTTATTCGATCCGCCTATTTGAATTATGACCTTATATGTCTAGGATACCATATAGTAGAATTAAACATAAGATCAATACCGTAATTGATAATCATATTCACGATTTTCTATCTTTAAATCGACATTTTTAGCTCTGAATTAACTAAATAGATAGACTTTTTTCATGAAAAATATATTATTTCATTACTATTTATTGATATTCAATACAATCGTTTATCTTTTAAAATTAATTATAATATTTGTATATTTTCTCGATAATGAACCAATAAATACAATTTTCATAGAAACAATTATACTTAAGTAGGTCATGATATCTTAAATAGAAAGTGTAGTATTAGAATACAATAATAATAACTTTAAATTAAGCAATTATTATAGTAAAATGAATATTGTGATAAATAAATATATGTTAATATTGTATATACTAACAGTTTATGAAGTAATATAATTTAGAATTTAAAAATTATTAAGAAAGAAATTATTACTTAATCAAAACATGTACTAGAAATATTTTTAATCTCATAAATATTATGTATCTAAGTTTTATTATTATATAAATTATCAAAAATATTGATTCTTGTAATATTCTCTTCTTCAAAGTTGAAATTACATCAATCATTTATAAATAATTTATATGAAACAAAATGTTTTTTAAACGTATTTATTTGTCATTCATAAAATATTAAGATAGATATTGATTAATTTATTTTTGAATTTATATTTAATTTTTTTATATTTAAAAATTTTATAGAGTTATTTATCATTAGTATATTATATATTTCATTTTATTTACTAAATTTATTCAAATAAATATCAAATTAAATAAATATAAAAATTTGTATATTATTAACCTGAAAAATTACAGAAGAAATATAATATATGTGTATTTCAACTGGTGTATATTATTAGACAATAATAGTCACTTTAAATTAATTAAATCAATGACATTAATTGATCTATAAAATGATATTGAATTTTTAATGAAAAAAAAATCAAATCTATTTTGGATGAATTTACATTTTTAATTTATGTTAATATAAATTTATTGATATTTTTAAAAATTATATTCGATTTACTTTTTAAAATATTTTCTAAATTAAAAATATAATAAGATTTAAGAATATATGAAATATAGAATAAAGAATATAATAATAAACAAAACATTATAAATAATGAATAGTCATTTTAATATTATGTTCAAAGGCTTATGAAACTGTCTTTATTAATAAAATATGCTGTTTATTTCAACAAAGAATATTTGAATTTCTATAAAATTTTATTGTATATAAATAAGTATTTTCCAAATATATTCAAATTTATTATTAATAAACGAAATTTGTGATAAATTAATAATATTTTGCTTAATTAAAATTTTTTTATATCATAATATTTGTTAATTAATATTTTAATTAAACTTATAATTTTTAATTTTATTTTTAATTGTACAAGAAATTTGATAAATAAATGTATATATTCATATATGTATATATATGTGTGTAATTAAATAATTTATAGACGATAACTTTTCGAAAATTACAATTATTTACAATATATTTTATATAATTAATTTCGAATTTCATAATATTATAATTTATTTTCATTTATTAAATATTTATTTACTGTATAAATAATTTTATACGAATAATATTTCATTAATGAATAAATATACAAACAAATTTAAAAATAAATTATTTGTATATGATTGAGTATGGATCATAAAATATGTAAATAAAATTTCTTTTTAAAATTTTCATCCATTCAAAAATATTAATAATATGTTTTAATGTATCTAAAAAAAAATTTTACAGAAGTATAAATATTTCATAAATTATAACAAAATAAACTGAAATTTGTCAAAATAACTATAATTTATGTTGAATTTATCAATTTTGAATTTCTGTTTAAGTTTTAATTATCGTTCACATTCATAAATAAAATATTCTAAAACAGTATTATTTCAAACACGAATTATATATCCTTTAATGATCTTTTAAATTCATATGTAAACAAGCAAAAACTCTCGAAAAAAAACAGCTTTCTTTCAAATAAAAAAAATTACCTGATTCAAATTTACAGGCCTACCGCAGTTGGGCTACGCCGATGTCGAGCCTATAATCCTGGACGAACTACACATCGCCCTTGGCGGAGGACCCAATGGCTATAAAGCTCAATTCAAGGATATCGCGGCTCGTGGTGTCTCGGCGGTACGGGTGACTGGTTTACGTGCCAGGATCAGCGATGACGAGGTGCAGCTTCAACTCGTCCTTAGCATTCCCAAAATACGCGCCGTGGCTAAATATCGATCAAGTGGTACACTCATCCTTGTGCAAGCCAGCGGAGCTGGGGACTACTGGGGAGAATACGGTGAGTTGAACACCGGCCCCTAAGCACGAGACATCCACGCGTGCAAATTCGTGCGTCTGGTGTGTTGGAGCGA
This sequence comes from Dolichoris vasculosae, assembly GCA_018907195.1. Classification (NCBI taxonomy): domain Eukaryota; kingdom Metazoa; phylum Arthropoda; class Insecta; order Hymenoptera; family Agaonidae; genus Dolichoris; species Dolichoris vasculosae. The sequence continues at coordinate 8,645,332 of JACCHY010000001.1, forward strand.
GGGGCCGATTCGATTGTAAATTGTTATTTATTTTACTTATGGATTTTGAAATTTTCTTGATGTTTTCGATAATTATCGTAAAATTTCTCTCTGAAGAAAGAAAAAAGAGTAGTTGAAAGTTTCGATTATTTTACTATCGATTAAAAAATGTTTTTAAAAACTATAAAAAAGTAGTTCGAACCCATGTGAAATATATTTCTTAAAACGTGTTTAAAAAAAGATTTTTCAATGCCGAAAATTACTTTCAAATCAATTATGTAGACAAATTATAGTTTTTTGTCAACCTTTAATTACAATCAGAACTATTTTAAAGATATGAAATATTATTAATAAAATACGACGTTCGTTTATTAATTTTTTTTCATGAAAAAGATTATTTTGCGTTCAGAAAAAAATTCTAGGATAATAATTTTTTACTTGATTTAATATCTGTTAAATATAAGAATAAATATTAGATTGATTGATATTTCGGAAATTCTGAATTTCACACTTTATTTTCATATAAATTAAAGATAAGTTTTTGTGTTTTAAAAATAGTAGCTATCATTTGAAACCTATTTAAAACAAGTTATTAAATTCATTGCATATATATTTTTAATGACTTATTTTTAAAGTAATTTCATGCACATTAAAAAACAATTTTCACTAAAATTGAATGAAAATAACACGACATTACAATAAAAAATGACTATTTAATAAATAATTTGAATTACATATACTCAAACTATAATAATAAGTCTATAAATCTTCATTAAAATTTTTATAACAAATAATTAAGATTAATTTAATTATATACTATATATTAAGTGAAAGTCGAACTCGTGCTTTTAAATAAAATAACGAATAAAAATATTTAAAAAAAATCTAAATTTCAGCTTAAACGGTGACTTGAATAGCGACTCTCTTGGATAATTATAAAATAAACTTTAATATTCTGAACAGGTTGATAATATAAATGCGATATAAATGGATTCATAAGTTTAGATAAGATGGAATAAGAATTCCAGTACAAAAATTCTTAAGTAGGTATGAAACATTTGGCATCGTATATGATAATAACAATATTTATATTCAAATTAAAAATAATTTATTATCGAATGATAAATATAAATTTGATAATTAAAAAATTGAATCGATCTACTTAATCGGTTGAACAGGATTTTATCTTATTCCAAACAAACAAATAAATGATAATTAAGGTATATTTAAATGGAACGACTTTCAGATGGAGTCAAGGCTAAGGTATTTATTAGGGCCAAACCATACGATGTTCAGGGACAGCAATTTCTTAGGCTTCAACAGCTTAAAATGGACTTTACTGTGCGGGATATCAAAATGGGCGTTGAAAATGTTCACGATGGCAATACCATTCTCCGTAAGTATATTCATCGTTTATCAGAATTAAAAAGCTATTGCACGATTTTATTGCACATTATTTTATAATATTGGGTTTTTATTTATTTCTAAGTTTTTAATAATTCAGTTTTTGATGATTGATAACGTATATATGAAAAATTTTAAGTTTTATTATCGGTTGAATATTTATGTATAATTAATTAGGATATTATGAATATTGATATAAAATGTACGTTTAAAATCTGAATAAAATTTTTTTATGGCTTTAGAAACGAGTTTTTAATACATTGTAAGCTGTAATGTAACTTTTTTCTTTATTATACTTCATTCAATAAAAATAAAATCTGTTCAGTTTTTTTTAATTATTACTATAAATATAAATACAATATTTCTATTTAAATGAAATTGAAATTTTGCAATTCCCATTAACACTACTTTAAAGTAAATAAATATGAAATACTACAGATTAGATGAACATGACAGATTTTCAGACTATTAAAATTAATTATAGCTATTATAGACATTTTTAATTTATTTATGTAAAATCTATATTTTATAATATTTTATATCAATAAAAAGTTATATATTCTTTTCAAATTCTATAATGTTGTAATCCTTAACTATTCGGAGCATAACGGGTTTTACTGCTTATAAAATAATATATTATAATACAAAAGAGAATTAAATTTACTATTTAGATATTATTTACTTCACTTCTTAATATATTTGAATACTTACATAATTTAGAAATTCAAAACATCGTTAAATTATTCAAAAAATTGACCTTTAGAAAATGAATATTGTATTAGAATTTAACGTTATGTTTTTAAACTTGAATGTATATATTATAGTAATATTTAAAAATGATATAATTATATAATTGATACAGAATTAGTTATTTAAGAACTCGTTTTTATAAGCTTAAGGTGATGCTTATATCTATTTTTATTAACTTTAGCTACGGCATATATTATTTATAAACAAAATAAAATTATTATAATATTTTTTTCCTTATTAACCTTTATAAAATGTGACTTATACATATCAGCATATATTTTATAAAAATAAAAAAATTAATTTTTTAGAAGCAGCATTGAATCTTTTTATCAATAGCAACAGTCAAGAGCTTTTGAAAGAAATGAAACCGGATCTCAGAAGAAAACTTGTTCAAGTCATGTCGACTTTTGTCGAAAAAATTTTCGCCAAAGTACCTTACGACGCTTTTATTATAGACTGAATATCCTTAAATAATTATACTTTCTATTAAAAAGTATTTACACATTTTTCATCGATTCAAGAAAATAAGAAAGTAATAATGATTCATCATCGTTTTACATTTTTAACAGATTTTTAAGTGTAAATTATATATTTATCAAGCATCGAGTTCTATAAGATACTATTTTAGCTATAATTTATTATTTATAATGCGCAAATTATTGACGTCTAATACTGTTTTACACGTGGTGTTATGCGATGAGCTCTTTGCATTTTTATGTTAATGCACTTATCTTAAATATGTAAATGTCCTTTTTACATCCAAGGATGTGAGATTAACTTTGTTAATTTTTTTATAATTATTGCTTTTTTAAATTAATTTCAATGTAAACGATGGATAAACAATCCCAAACATTTAATTAGATTTTAATACCAAGACCTCTGTTTTTATATGTAATCAGTGCTACTTGCATCGAAACAACATATCATTAGATATATCGTAAGAGTTTTCGTAAAACAGTAGTTTTTGATCTGTATACGAAAATAATGATACCTAGGCTTATCAACTAAATCATGATACTCGTTTAAAAAGTTCTCACGTTATTTATCCACATGTGATATCATCAACACATTTGATTTTTTCTGCTTCTTTTTACTGTTATTTATTAACATTACGACTTTTTTGCAATTCGAGTATAACAATGTAGGTTAAGAACGATTCTACTATTAATCTTGACTTAAATCATCAATACTGAAAGGAGAAGAACATTTATGAATACTCGGTTGCTATGTAAAAAGAATAAGGAAAAATTATATAGACGTCATATGTAGATAAATGTTATTTCATTCAATTCTCTTTTATCATCGAGAGAGTGAACGTGGTTTTCTTAGAATCTGCAATGTAATGTAAAAAAAGTACGCATATAGATGTAAAGAGATATATAAGAAGACCTTTGTATTGAAAATAATTCAGAGTTATTTGGAATTATGTTATAATATACACTTATTATTAGATTCACTCTCTATATTTATTTTAATAATGCTTGTTACTTTGATAAGCAACCAGTTTAATATACCTATAATGACTGGAACTAGGTATTATAAAAAAATTTCTTACAATAATCTTTTATTTTTTAATAAATATGCATTTAAAGAAATAAAATACTTAATTCAATTAAAAATCAAAATATTTCTATTTCAACCTGTTAGTATGTTACTCATTGTTGTAACGTGCTTAGATAATTTGATGTAAATTAAAATCCATTTCCGCATTATTTTGTCTCGTGTGAGATGAATAAATCTCCGAACTACGTTTTTATGTATAAGAATGAGTATTTATTAAAAAATAAAAAATAAAATGAAAGACCTAAGAATTTTCATTTAAAATATATTTTGAAAATAGTATAATATTGTACTGATTTTCAATTTTTAGTAAAACCAAGATTTATCATATCAAAATTGTTATATTATTGTAGTATTTGTGAAACTAGGAAATAAAAATATAATTTAATAATAACGATTTTTCATCGATATATTTTATAAATAACCATAAAATAAAATAGAAGATATAAAATAAAAAAAAAAAATAAATGTTTTAATACTCGTATTTTTTATAAGTGTATTTTCTGAATAGTATTTTATCCATTATTCTAAATTTTATTAAAATGATGTATTTAATACATATTGAATATATACAAATTATTTAATCATTTATATTTAATTAAATTTAATTAAATTTGATATAAAAAATTCTTGTTCAAAAAATGTACTTTACTTTTCATGTTTTTAATATTTATATTAAATCAAACATAAATTAAAAAAATATATTTTAAAACTTTTATTTAGTATATTAATTCGTTTTATATTAATGATTATGAAAATATTAATTATAAATTTTTATTCGATTACTTAATATTCAATGCATTATTGAAAATTGTATTTATAAAGTGAAATTTTTTGTTATTTTAAAAAATATATTTGCCATTATAAATTATTCTTTATTTTTTAATATATATATTATAAAATTATTCTTCTTTAAAAATAATGATAAATTTTTTGATAAAATTTTTCAGTGCAATTTTTTTTATCAATAAAAGTTGATTACATTAATAAATAAAACAATATAATAGTAACAACAATATCCACAAAAACAATAACATATCATTATAAATACTACTATAAAAAAATAAAAGTATTATATTTGGCTAAAATTATGTGCATGAAGTTTACTGTTATAAATATTATTTTCGTTTATAAGTTACGTATATTTATAAAATAAATTATTTTATTGAATTTTTGTATTATTTCTACCATATTTTCTTATTAATAAAACTTATTTATAAAGTATTTTAAACAATTTATTATTTTTTATAGTATTTGCTAATTACTTATGTATACATTATTTATAGATGTGGATAAATACACAAAGCTTTTAAATTTTGATGCAATTTTGTAAAATTATAAGAGCATTTATTTTATACATATTTTTATTATTTAAAACAAAATTTTTGAATTTTTAAAAAATATTAATATTTTACAAGATCTAGTTTTTTTTATAAAGATATAGAAATTAATTGAAAAAAGTTGTTGTTTGAATCAGTTTTTAACAAGTCAAATGAACTAGACATTTAATCAAATAATTTGATTATATAAAATTTATCACTTTAATTATCTTTAAATTGAATAAAAATATTATGTTCTATAAGAATAAAATATACATTAAGGGTAATTTTCGAAATCTTGTCCGTAATTTAATCAATTTACCATATAAAGATTAAAGTAATTTGCTTTTGTAATTATGCCCTAAATATATATGCAATGTATACTTCTACTTATATAGCGATGAATTAATTTTACTATAAAACAACATAGTTCAAATTTAATTAAAATTTTTAGTCGAAAGAAAATTTAAAACTTTTGAATTTAACAAATATAGTTTTATGTAAGTATGATCTTATATTTATATAATGTATATTTTATTATGGACTAAAATGTGTTTTGAAACTAGTTTTAAAAAAATGTTGAAACTATTAGCTTTTAGAAAGTATTAATATAAAAATTTATATACTTTTATTTTGTGAATTTTTCAGTAATTATCAGTTTATAACATGTAGCAATATATAAAGAAGTAAATATGTCTCTTTAATTTATTCAAACTTATTTAAAAGAAATTATTGAATAATATTACTTTTGAAATATTGTTTTAAAAATGTACTATAAATAATTTTAGGTCAGTCGTTAAAATGAAGTTTTAAAAATTTATTTAAATCATTTTTTTTATTATAAATATGTGATTTTAATGTAATTAAAAATTATAATTTTGTCAAATATTCATTCATCTGACAAACAGATATTATTTATATCAATAAAATAGAATTTGAATATAAATTTTATCTGACATAATATATACATCCACATATATATATGGTCGATAAATGAAATATAGAAAGTACAAAATTATAATTACATACATTATGAGAGCTTTAAACGTCAAAGGTAATTATTTTATATTGTCAATATGAAAATATTAAAATTTAATTATGTATATAATTATTATTGTTGAAAGAAATATCAATCCACATATTTATAAAATTAGTTGATTGATTTGAAATAAAATATTCATTGATATTTAATTAAATATTTTTTAAAATAAAAAATTATCAAATATATATAAAAAAACTCAGGAAAGTAAACAGTCATACTTTTAGTACTCACTTTTTCAAGTTTTCGACGAATTTCATCTTTTTTATAATGATGGCGTAGAGTTTTATTTTTTTAAATAAAAATTTTAATATTACGGAAAAATTATAATTTTTTAATTTCTAAATATGAGAAGAATTATTTTATATCATTATTAAAATAGCTTAAAATGAATTATTTAAGGAATTTTATTTTAGTATTTTATAATTTTACTAAATTTGTTAATATTAAATTTTATAACTGAATAATAATATCAAATCACTTTAAATCGTTGATATAATATTTAAAAAAGATTTTTAAACATTATAGTTACAATCGCTTAAATATAAATCTTTGTAGTTAATTCTCATGAAATAAATAAAATTCAATTTTAATTCATACAAAAGAAAAACTTCTACGAATAAATTTTGTTATGTAATTCTATACTTTTGTTGCATTTATTTATTCCTTGTCATATCGAGTAACAAAATAAGTGATAGATTTTGAATTTTCATTTTTAAAGTTTACATTTTATGATATACATTTTTACTTTCAAAATTAATAATTTTTATTTTTTTTCAGTTTAAAAAAATTTTAATATTATTTCGAAATATGATCCATTAAAATTATTTGACAGAATACGTTAAAGATTTAAATTACCTTCTTTTCTATAAATTTTTAAATCAAATTGATTATGTACGTTTTTTAAACGATCACATTTTTAACAAAATATTTTTTGATGAAAATTTAATTGATTACGTTCTCTTAATAAAAACTGAGTTTACGTCATTTAATTTTTTTTTTTACAAAATCCTAGTGCTATAAATTAACGACTCAATCAAATTATAAAGTTTAGAGACTACTTAGTCAGATTAACTAAAATGCAATGATAATTACAAGAATTCGTCATATCATACATTAATGTTCTAAAATATATACATACGTACACGATTTTATTAAATAATATATTTTTAATCGATAATTGATATATTTTTAATGTAAAAAAAATTATTAATGATGTATATAATGATGTATATAATGATGTATATAATGATGTGTATAATGATGTACAAATAAATTTATATAAGTTTCAATATAAACTTCTTTTCTTTTTATTATTTTTTGAATAGATCTGTCAGTATTAAATACATTTGCTTTTTTAATAAATGAAATTTTTTATGTGATTATAACTATTCAATATTGTCTTACGCCATTATCTACTTATTTTTAAACATCAATTTATATTACAAGTATTAAAAGTTTGAACTTATTCTATAAAATTTAATCCTTTAATTTTCTGTAAACTTGTGTATTAAAAAATAATTTACCAAACAATTAAATAATTAAAAAAGTCAATAATTTGATAAATATTATTTTAATATTTACTTTACAACGTTATCAACTTTATTTTATAAATATATTTATTTACGAGAGTAATTTTTGATTCTTACTACACGAATATCTACTTTATATAATTATCTTTTATGTATTTTTGAAAAAATTGTCTCTGCTGTCGCTTCATAAATTATTTGGATATTACGGAAAAAAGAAAAAGAAAAATGAATACAAAGGTGATGTATTCGTGGATTATTCAACGAGCATGTAACAAATTACGTATACTCGAGCCGCTTGAAAAAAGTCAGAGTCCTTATTTTTCAAGTTCAAGAATAAGGCCGGGCAAATCTCAACGATGACAGTCTTTATTACATATCTTTGGAATACCGGTAATGTCCCACGCGAGCCCATTCATTCGGCAGATAGGATAATGAGCGTAGCAAACTGCAACTCGTTATGTAATAATTATGTCACGGCATCTTGTTAACGAACGTAAGATTTTGAATTTTACTTCATACGAGAGAAATTATTTTTTGTATCATTATATATAACTTGTCAGTACGAGTAGTTAGTCATCAATTAACTTTATAGGAACATTTGTATGATTGATTGAGTTCTTGGTATTATCATAAAAAATTAAATCTAGCTTTAAAAAGTTATGTTAATAATTAAAGCTTTTTTCAGCTTTAATAATTTCTTTCTTCAAAATATAATATAACATCAATGATTATTTTCCAAATTTTTATATGTATAACAATCATTAAAAATCCAATTTTCTATTAGACGAGACTTTGCAAAAATAATATACTATGTCAAATAAAGATCGCTGTACATATATAAATATAATTGTAATATTCTACATACTTATAAATTCTATTTTGAACGCAGAAGAAAATAATTCTAATAAATTTAATCATAAAATATAATATACTGATTATAAAGTGTTATTATTTTAATAATTTATTTGAGATTGTTTTACCTTGATGATTACTTTGATTTAATGTTTATCAATATTTTTCTGTTATCTTATTTTCAATTGAAAAGTTTGCAATTCACTTGAAGAAGACGAAGAAGAAAAATTAATTTTTAATAAACATGTTAATGTTTATTTTTCTCGTAATACGTAAATTATATAATATTTAGTTATTAATATTGTATTTTAATTACATTATGTGAATAAAATTTAAACGAAATTAATATAATCATAGTTTTATTATCTTCTTTGAATAAAGTAGCGACATTATTTATATAATTACTATATAATATATATATATATATATATATATATATATAGGAATATACATTAAATACATAATATTTTTATATTTATAATATGATTGAAGATTTAAGTATAACTATTTAAGTAACTCAATCAAATTACTTTTTTGAAATAAGTTTTTAATTGATAATATATTAACAAGAGTAAAAATTAATTTTTGATTCATGTACTGATTCAATCAATCTCAATTGCCTAGTTAATTTTTTATTAGATACTTTCTCATAAAAAGAAATTATGAAATTTAATATTGTTATAATGAATTTAATTGAAAATAAAATTATGATAATTCGAGTTAATACTATAAATATTTATAAAAGTAATATGATTTATAATATTTATTTAAAAACTCGTTATGATAAAGTTCTTAATCAATATTATTTGTTATGAATTGTGGTTAAATAAAGAAAGATTCTAGAAAAGATATATAATATAAAAAAAATAACGAGCTATTCTATTATTATAACATTATTTATTTAGGTATAAAAATAGAGAAGTAAAGAAAAAAATAGAAACAAATTTACTAAACTAATCTAATTTATAAATATTATATTTAAAAATAGTACACAAATATAAAGCTCAATACAATTAATGAATAATTCAAAGTAAAGTATAGGTATAAATCAAAGCACACAATTTATAAAAAAATTACAAATTCATGATTTTATAGTACTTGGATATTCTTTATTTTTATTGAAATTAAAACAATTTTTATATTTTCTAGAAATTCAATTTGATGTTATTTATCTTTAATTGTATCAAATACTTATCTTAAAAAAATTAAAGATTATATTTATTATATGTATTTTGGAGATATTTAAATTTTTTTGTAATTTAAATTATACTTCTTTTCAATTTAATGCTAATTTCTAATCAGTAGGTTAAGTCAAATGAGTTATAATTGTTAAAATGTATTTGAAAATTTCAAGTCATATTATTTATGCTAAACAGAATGTTTTTACGTAATTTTAAAAAGATTGATAGAGTAATTTAACACAAAAATCATTTTAAAAAAATTAAAAAATTAAAAAATTATAATTAATTGGTTAAAATCATTATTCATCATAAAATACAGAAATATATTTTAATAATTTAAGATATAAAAAGTTGCAATCAAACCATTTTTTAGGAAATTAAATAATATAAAAATAATATATAGTTCTTGAATAAAAATACATTGAAAACAAAAATTATTTTAAAAGAATTTTTATATAAATTTTCAACAGATCAAAGAACAAATAAAATTTAATAATTTACTTTCTACTGTCTAAATAGCATAAATAATATTAATATTAAGTCTATATAAGAATTATAAATTTTACTATAAAAATATCTTCGTTTAGAAATTAAAAATTATTTTAATAATGTATTTGAGTTATACTTATATCAAAAAGATTTAAATAGTCTGAATTTTGATAAAAGTTGTTTGTTAACATTTAATATTTTTAATTTAGAAAATTTAAATAACACGTAACTCTCAGAATTTCTATTTTAATATAAACAATAATTAATTTATAATATTTTTATCAAAATTACTTGATAATAATTCTATTTCAATTAAATTTTAAATTATGAATTGCTGTAAATTATATTAATCGAATAATAATTAATCAATAAAACATCTTTCATAATCATCTTGCAAAAGTTAATGAAAATCAATAATTATAATAAATTAAAAATTTAAACTTATAAAAAAAAGTTGATCGTGTATCTTTAAATAAATTATGGAATGTTTAAAAATCTGTTGATATTTATAAAATTAATTATTGTACATTTATGCTCGATAAATGTTGTATTATATTACATTCAGTAAAAAATTTACTTTGATAAATTATTTTGAAATAACCAAAGACAGTTTATCTTTCTTTGAAGTCGGAAGTATAAACTCTTATTATGTAAGTTAAATATAAACATTTTGAATAATTTTATGTATAAGTAAACTTAAAAAGTAAAAAGATTGAAAATTATTTAAGTTTACTTTCATTAATTAATTTTCAACATAAAACTATTTGCATTCGTCAGTTTTATATCACTTAATGTCCAGTTTACCTGAATTTATGTTAAAAAAGACGTTTAAAATTATATATATTAATCAAAAAGAAAATTTTTTATAGAAATTCACAAAATTTTCTCATTAGTTTTTAAAATTTATGAATTATGTACTCATTAATTTATAACCAAATTGCATAAAAATAATTTCTTTAGTTGTTAACGATTGTATTTAAAAAATTCATTAACGACTAGAACTTAATATCCTAGTTTATTTTGTAATTCATATATATGAATAATTTGAATCATTATAATTGATAATAAATTATTAAAGATGGACTTTAATCATTTAAAGTGATATTAATACAAACTGAGTCATAATTATTATATAAGGTATTCTAATGTGAAAAAAATAATTTATGTCAGTTAAAAGATCGGAACTTTCAAGAATTATTAGTATAATAAATATTTGTTTTGCATATTCATTGCCATAAACATTGGTATGTAAGTAAAATTATACTAGAAATTATAATACTATATTCAAACTATAAGATTTATCTTTTCCGTAAATCCTCGATCAATTCAAATTACTATAAATAATAAATAAGAATATCAATATTTATAAATTTATTTTATTAGTTTTTGTTATGATTGTTATTTATTCAACATTACTTTGTCATAATGTAAAAGTAATTTAGAAATAAAATTTTTTGAATGCAAAGAAACTTACCAAAAAATATAAAATAGATAAAAGAAATTTAATTTAAAAACAACCTAAGGAATATTATCTGTAGTGATTATAATAATGATATTGCATAACATAATAACATTTAGTAAATATAGTTATTCATACGTTTCAATATATGAAAAAAATAAAGAAACAAATTTAGATCCAATACTTGTATTGTTATTAAATTAAATAATTTTCGTTTACATTATTATTTATATAAAATTTAATATATAACTAAATTCATAAGTCAAAAAATTTTTAGGTGTTAAATAAATCATAATTTTTGTACAATTTAATTACTATATGTTGCAATATTTCATTTGAAAGAACATTTTTATAAGGAATAATTATTTTTTAATTATTTTCATAATAGAATAGAAAGGATTTAAAAATTATTATTCACGAAAATCAGAAACTATTCAAAGAAATTAAGTGTATTTTAATAAAAAAAATTCATACGACATTGTATTTTGTCCTATAATTATTACTAGGATTAATTCTGGTTTCTTTGCCTGTAATTATATAGTACTGCAACGATCCTCTTTAATTTTAACGTTATATCACACAACGTTTTCATACTACACAAAGATTATTATTGTTTACGTTAATGTAGAGTTTTAAATTCAACTAGAATTTTTTTTACAAAGTATCAAATACATGTAATTTTTAAGACGAATAGAAAAATAAAAAGAATATAATTTCTTATAATTTTTTAGAATAATAATAAATAATAATGATTAATTATATATAATTTATATATTATACATAATTCTAAAAAATTATATTCAATTATAATTACTTGTAATATCGACATTTTATTATAATTTAAGCAATGATTCAAAATATTCATTTATTTATTTGAATGAATTTTATATTCAATTATATTTTTATTATTATAATTAGTTATAAATACAAAAAGGTATTGGAAAATATTAGGTTTAGTTTTAAATATTGTTTTTATAATAGCTGTATCAAAGTATTGTTAATAATTCCTTATTATTTGATTAATTTAAAATAATTTAAAATAAAATTTAGGCGCGCTCAAGTTAAGCACTTCGGTCGGGGTCATCAGTATCTGGATGCGTAGAATTGTGACAAGTAAAAAATATATATATTTTTGCATCCAACTACATGTTTAAATTGTGTTGAATGCTTCTAATTTTGAATTGAAATAAGTCAGTTTCAATGAATTCTAATATAGGTAATAATGAAATTAGAGATATGTTGCATTCAAGTTCGTCAAAGGTAATTTCCTCTGCTCCTCCAGTAGATACTTTTCAGGGTGGCTCTAAATGATTCTGTATTTTTAAATTTACATGATTTTTTCTACAAAATTCTATTAACTATGAAATGCGTCTTTCATTAAATCGGGAAACTTCAAAGTTGAAGTCGACCTCTTTTTTGAAGATCAAGGGATATTTTTTAATATCAGCGTTGGTTGATGAGTTGCGTACGTTGGTTTAAAGGGAGCTTTTTCATCACATCATATTACTTGGTTGATCCAGTAGTATTTTTCTTATTTTCTCCACAGTCTATTTTCTTTTTCTAAGGGCAACTGTATATTTTTTCTTTTTGAAGTAAAATTATACGCACCACTCAATTTGAGGTTCAACCCTCTCCAGTTTTAGGGTTTCGCGATATTTTCCGCACGTCGATCCAATACGTCGTGCCTCTCTTTTTTATCGTTAGTTTTCTCCGTACGCAGAAAAAAGGTACGCGTCGATCGGCTTTATACTTATCCGGCACGCGTCGATTCGACGCTATTTCTTTCTTTTTCTCTCTCGCATTTCCATAAACAAAGTCGCGAGCATCGACCTGTTGCGGAACTCGCTCGTTTCGCGAGTCTCGGTTCGCCGCTTTTCCGACTATTTCTTGGTTTGGGTGCCGATGAGGCACCTAAACTATTAACGCACAAAACAACTAAAATATGGCATAACTATGAAATAATAATACTATGAAAATTAATAAGTTATTTTTAAAAATACTGTACATTTAGATTATATGAGTAATTGAATACATCGATGGATCTATATAGAAAGAATATTATGAGAGTAAAATTGTTTTATAAACGAGTTTAATAGCATATTAGATTTATTTATTTTATAGTGTACTTGAGAATGGATTAAGATAAAATTTTTTTTACTTAAAATTTATTCAAAATAAAAAAAAATTCAATGGCAAATTATAAATGCATGGTCACTATTTGATTAAATGATTTTTATTCGAAACTAAAAAAATCAAAATATTTTCCTGATTTATTACTTTATCATGAAAATAAAGTATTTTAAAATCAAAGCTCAGTTGAATAAAATAAGTATTTTTAAATATAAATCAAATGTATATTAGTGCATTCTATTAAAATTGTTTGAAATGTTAATTATTTTTCTGCAGCCGTTTTAATTATGTTGGTTTTTGAAGATAATTGAGGTAAATCTCAGAAAAAGCTATGAGATATTTTCAATTGTTTTTATCTCTACTGCAATTATGAACAGAAAAAGGCTAATACGAATAGTTATTTTACGTTTTACAATGAAACGAGAATATTTACCATTGAACATAGAGTAAATTGTTGATATTTATTCACGGCTCCAATACGTATCAAAGACGAGCGCTCGGTACGTCAATTCATAGGAAAGCCAGTCTTTATCGAGCATCAAATAAAGATAGAGTTTTCTTCTAACCTATACACATGTTTGTTCCTGTTCCAACTATACGATTATACGTAAAGAGGAACAGTCATAATAGCACCAAACCTTGAAGAGAGTGTACAAAAAGACGGAAAATTTAAATTTACTTGTCTATGGAAGAGGACGTACCTAATCTGAATTATAAAAAATCCAAATATTCCTTTGATTTACGGGCGTCATTGAAATTTTTATGTTATGCATTTTTTCTTCGTATATTCAATGTAACTAGTCGAGATTCTATTTTTTGTAGCTAGTATTATAAATTTAAGTGCAAGAGGGTCGCTGCCATATAAGATATACGTATGTGTAAAATAATCAAGGAAAACGACGATGCACCGATCATGTTTTTACTTTCGTATACTATGAGATAAAAATAATCAAAACGAGTAAAATAAAGTCGTTTTAAAGAAAATATGAAACAAATATTATTATTCTATAATGCGGTACTATTTGTGCCTAAACAGTGGATAAGAATATCGAAACTTTTGGGAAATATATTCTTGTAGTTAGAAAAAATCTCTAAATGTTAAGAGGAGTTGTTAAATCATCCTCAATTGAATAATTATTACGTTTTATTGAAAAAAAACGTACGAGATGCATTGCAATTTTCAATTAATTATAACAATATGCTTTTTATATTCTCATTACCACACCATAAAAGACTATTATAAAGATTCGGTTTAACCGGGTCGATTATGTTTGCAGTAGTCGTTCAAGATAAACCTTGACAAGAGGATGTTTTTTCTGACATTATTTTACGCAGCTGATTTAATAAATTAAAATAATATTTATAAATAGATTGTATATATGATGTATAAAAAACTGAATGAACTTCTTTTGAATATTTTTAAATAAAAAGTTTTAATACAATGTATTTAATTAATTAAAATTATATTACCAATGATACAAGAAATAAGATTATTTCTTGTGAAGATTAAAATCCGTTTGACTTTTTAAAAGAATATTTGTAAGATAAGTATATAAGATATAACAGTCTGAATATAGACCATTGCGTATCTTATATTTTAATGTAAAAATAATATTTGTCCAGAAAACCGGATTTGAAATTGGATTTTTATAAATATTAAAAGTTTTAAGATAATTGAACCTTTATACTTAATGTATTGCAGATATTAGTTATAAAAATGTCAATATCGATTTAAAAAAGACAATTATGTTTATTATGGTAATTTTTCAATTGTAAAATATAACTATTTGATTTAATATACATTTTTGCATTATAATTTAATATATATATCAATGAATTCTCGTAATTTCAGATTTTATTCATAATGAAATATAAATACATAAATTTCAGGGTTATTTACTTAATAATGTTTGTTATGAATATATTGAAAATCTCGTTCTCATGCATATAGTTTATTAATTTGTCAATCGATAGTTTTTTTCCCTTTTTTTAATCTTAAGAGGAAGTTAACTTTATTTGCAAACCAGTGCCATGCATATACACGTATTTGTAAACTTTGTAATATATAAGTGATTACATTTGTGCATGTATCCGTCATCCCCATTCGCATACATTGATATCCAAACGTTAGATCATCTAAAGTTGAACTGTGAACCTTAATTGTATTTTTAATTTCATGAGGTTATGCTTGACAAAAAAAAAGTATAAAACAAGATAATAAAAATTTTTATTACATGGATTATATTTTTTATTTATAAAGAGAATATTAATAGAAAAATGATCTCAAGTTTCCAATTTTATTTTCAATATAAAAATGAATATTATGTTTATATAATTGATATTTTAAAATATAACATTATATTGAATTTAAAAATGAAATTACTATGTTTAAAAATAAGTTGTAGCTTGTGAATATAAAAAGAAATGTAAATTTGTTAAAACGTATAATTTTGTTAATGATTAATTTTTTCGTAATATTAAAAAACTTTTTTACTTCTTAATCATTTAGTTGTTATTAATAGTAATTAAGGTGGATTGGTTTTAAGTATTTTAAATAAAGAACTTTATTAAAATTGTTCAAAAAATTAGTTAAAAAAATTATGATTTGTCTAAATCTAAATCTAAAAAAATTTCATAACAATAAATTTTCGTCAAATTACTAATTTAATTACGATTACTAAATTATTTTATTCTTTATTTTAACTATTTTTGATATTTTTTGCTTTTACAGATAAAAAATATAAATAATTGAAAAAAAAATTATTAATCCTCTGTTTTTAATATATAACATTAAGATTATAATATTATAAATAAGTAATATTATTAATTAATAGTTTTATTATTAATCTATGTAATAAATAAAATTTTTATTTCATAAAATTGAATTTTTTAATTTTAAAGTGGTTTATATATTCAATTAATAGTTTTATCTTTATAATAAAAGAAAAATATTTTTGTTTGACTCATACTTTCAAACTGAAATCATAAAAGTAATAAATTGGACTTTCGATTTTAATAATATTAATTGAAAGATTGAATAAATATATGTAATTCATAGTATTATAAATTTTATCTCGAAAAAAAAATTTACTTGTAAGAAACTTTTTTATATTTTTTATGATAAATTAAAAACTTAGCTTATTAATTCTATAAATTTCAATTTTTAAAGATTATAAAGAATCGCATTTGAAGTTCATTTAACATGTTATACATTATATTTAGACTTCAAATATTATTATTATTATTTTAAATATTCAATTCATAATTTATAAATAATATTATTCTTTCATAAAATATCTTAAACTTTAAAACTTGCTTTTTAATTTATTACACTATTCTGATATACAATTTATTTAAAAAAGAATTTATTTTCTATTGGAAAATATTAAAAAATGGAAACAAGCTAGGAAATAGAAGTAATTTGAAAAAATTTGTATATATGATATATTTAATTCATCAAATTAGGTGAGTTCATATATTAATGTATTTGAAATAAATAACACTGACTGAAAAATATCCATAATATTGATTTAGTTATTAAGTATAATTGATTAATAAAATGAAAATTTAAATTATTTTGCGTGAAAAATATATTAAATTAAAAATATATAATGAAGTTAAAAATTATAAAATAACAGATACGTTTATATTTATAAAAACAATACAAAATTATATATATTAAATAATTAATTTCTTAACAATTTTCGTATTTATTAATAAAATCATTTTTAAAATACATTTTGATGTTTTTTTAATGTAAAATGTAAATAAAAGCTGATATAATTTCCAAAAGTTAATTGAAATACTGATTATAATTATCATTTTTATAACAATAATATCCTTATTTACTCCTATTTTATAATGAAATTTTCATAATTACGTTTAAAAATTTTTGATTTTCATTAATTAAATTATATTTGTTTGTTTTATTAAAAGTACTTATCCTGGTCGATTTTTCTACTAAAGGAAATGAAATTTTTCGTGGACAGATTGCCATATACCATGAAAATTATATAGATCTATATTTTTTTTTAATTTTACAAATAACATACATAATAATTAATCTACATTTTATGTCTTATAGTAAAATATTTTTTAAAATCTTAATATATTTTGTATTTTAACAGATATATCCAAGAATATTGGGTATGATATTCAAGTTTTTGTCAATGTTTATTTTGATAATAATGCACTTAAATCTACGAATTTATTTATAATTCTATTTGAGGTAGTACGAGTCAGATTTTCGAATGGTCAATAAGTTTTGCATTTTTTTAATATTTATTTCTGGAAATATAAAATCTTTACCTCTATTTGAGATGTAGTTTCCTTTATTAGAAGAAGAGGTTAAAATGCAAGTAAAATTATTTCTGCGAATCAAAAATCAACAACGCTTAGATGAAAATATGGATATTCGGTTATAAAATATGCATCAACGAGGACAATTTTCATAAGCTTTGATCGTAAACATATTTTTCGGTCGCAACGAATACAATTCGATTCGAACGTATTCGCCGAATTTCATTTTGTTGATATTATCGAATTTCGTGCCTCCTCGTCGAATCATAAGTTTGTTAAAGTTTTCCCGAGATATAGTTCGGATAGCCCAAGAACCCAATTTTGTCTCGACTGGTTCGGCGAAATTTACGTTAGCGGTCATTCACGCGTATTTGTTGTCGATGGCTCGCAACGCGTGGGCCGAAGCTCCTGTGGAAAAGTTCATCGCGGGTCGAGGAGCGAGCGAGAGAGGAATCAAAGGTGCGTGGGCGCACCGAGGAAAGTCGGGCTTTTCGTCAAAAGCGAGTGGGAACAAAGGAGCGTGTAAACAGGTGGCGAGGAAAGGGACACGCGGGTCGCGGCACTCCTTTTCCTTGCGAAGGCCAAAGTCAATCGCACGAGCTTCGTCCTCTTTCTTCTCCCCTTCCCGCCATCCATCTCTCTCTCACTCTCCCTCTCGCTTTCTCACTTATTCTCTGTGTCAATGTCTCGAGGTGGAGAGGTAGTTTCCTTCTGCTTCGGTGTGACGGTGCGAGCCTATTTAATTTTATATTCTGACAGGACGCTATCGGAGACAGGGGGAGGGACAAATGATTCGAGTACAAATTACGCGATGCCGAAGGTAGAGTGTGTCCAACAAAGAGAGAGAGAGAGAGAGAGAGAGAGAGAGAGAGAGAAGAGCGATAGAGTGCATTCCCGCGATATCACGTGTGCTTGCACAGGTGTACGTGATCCGTAAGTGTCGGTCCGGCTGCGTATATTTCGAGTTTTCGAGTCGAGGATGCGGTGGGAGTAGCAGGGAAGAGAGGGAGAGAGAGAGAGAGAGCGAACGACATACGCGTGGCTTGTGAGCGTGCGTTGCTGTCGTCGCACAATGGTTTCACTTAGGTAGGCCTGGAGAGGGGACTGCTATAAGGTCCTCAACACCGGCTTCGGTCTATCCATTTGCTACGAGACCATCTCCGATCGATTGTACTCGAGAACTTCATCCCGGTGAAGCCAAGGATCCACAGGGTTATCCACGAGACTGATTGCGGATTTTCGGTTTCTTCTGCTCTCTAAAACTTCGGCCGCTGTTCGATAGACATGGCACACGGAATCACCCTTGTGTTCGCACTTTGCGCGATCATCTCCAGCAACTTTGCCCTCGAATTGCGTGAGTAGCTGCGACAGCGTTTCGTTTCCCCTTTTGCCTTTCCCTCCTTTTTCTCGATATAACACCGCTAGGTTTTACCCTTTTCTCTTCATGGGATCATTAAACTCGAGTTGTGATGGCTCGTTAAATGTGTATCGTTTGCGTTTTCATCGGCTTTATCATCGATCGTACGATTTGTCAATTTCGCTTTTCGATCCTTTCCAATCGATCGTCGATTTATTTATTCTTTGGAAAGTTTCACTCTCGACGGAAAGATTTCATTTTACATCCTTTTGTTTTTTTTTTCGCGTATAATTTCTTGCGTGCAAACGCCACTAGATTTATTGAGTTCAGTGGCACGTTGGAGTTATGTAAAATTGAATCATTAATGTAATATAGTAAATAAAGCAATCCTTATAAAAAAGGTTGAATAGATCATTGTCGATCGTTGATTTTTTTTATTTTTATGTTATTTCTTATTATGCCTCTTTTATTATAATGACTACGCAGTCTGTCTTTCATTTCTATTCCGTTAGGTATAAAGAACGTATGCAAATTTTTTATGACTTTTTACGCTATTCATTATTTTAACTTACCGACTAGGATATTATTTTAATTGTCCGCTTTATCTCGAATAAGCCGTGTGAAAAAAAAGTTTTAGCATTTTTCATACAAAAAGAACGAATGATTATGTCAAGGTTCTACGAAAGCGGAATGGTATATTTATAGAGGAAAATTTTGTGGGTCTCGTTCCTCGATGACGCTACTCGATTCTCTGAAAGTCCCGATTCTCGCATGCCAGCGACGAAAAAAGAAAGTAAAACGGACGCGTTATCAACCGTTCGGAAACGCAGAATACATCAATTTATTCACGATTTTAATACATCCCCGATAACATCGTCGTCCTTTCGTCGCGAACGAGAGAGAAAAAAGAATAATACATGTGTTTTTCGTTTCTGCCTCATCAGCCGACTTTATACAAGTGTGCAAAAGGAACGACCCTCAACTCGAGAATTGCATCAAGGACAGTGTCGAGTTCCTGCGTCCGAAACTTATGACCGGTGTACCCGAGTACAACATCCCGTCATTGGAACCACTACTGCTAAAGGAGCTCGTCGCCGCAGAAGGTAGCAATGGTCTCAGGATCACAGCCAAAGAAGTCAAAGCTTATGGCGCCAGTAATTTCTTGATCCAAAAAATCAGGTAATTACATTTCTTTCGAATTTTGTTGATTCATCATCCAGCCATTCATCTTTCCGTGTTGCAAATTATATCCATTGATATCCCCAAAGATTCGATACGCATCCATCGACCATGAAAGTTTCAGTGCGAATTCGCTCCTCCGCGCACATCGTCAAGTTTAATCGGGCGATTCAGCTCGAGTCCGACCTTTACAACGTATCTTCTAATTATGAATTCACGCAAATGCTTAATTAGCACGATGCTTCGAGTTGTGCAATCGCTGGCTGTCGCAACGAGCGACGACGGCGGGATCGAGTCGATCGAAACCGCAAAAGATAAACGCGTATTTTCATTCCGCGCACAAGCGATGTCGCATGGACGCGTTCGCGCATCGATTCGATAACGCGGGGACGTAATTACGCACGCACGGGGCATCGATAGGCAAACCCAGGAAATCGTCCGAGGAATGCGCTGATTTCCACGGAGCTGATCTCAAAAGTCCCCGCGATCGTCGTCTTCCATTCGAATTGGTCTACGTGCCTCCGAGAACGTATCCAATTATCCTCGAGTCTCGGAGGCTAATTATGCAATGAAAATTGGAGCGTTTACCGACCTTCGATTCGGAACTTTTCACGGCAAGCGGAAAATCGCGAACCCGTTGATCGTTCTCCCCCATTTTGGAACGCGATCGAGAAGGGATCGGTGATGGCGCGTGTAAATAGTAAATATAACGTGGCGTCAACGGAAATAGGAAGCGGAAAATCAAACTCGCCGGCGCGAGTGTAACGAGCTCGAGTGAGTCGCGAAATTCCGCGACTGCGAAGGACGAAATTATTAGCCACGAGCGCGAAGGAAAAGAGGAAAAGACATTCGCGGCGTTTCCCGAACTCCTGCTCTCTTTTCTTCGTTCCCATTGATCTTTGTCTCCTATTTTTAACTTTGATTTACCACTGGTATGATTAGGCGCGCGTGACCTTTTCACACGAATACGCAAAATCTCGTTTATTTGTTTTTTTTTTCGTCCATTTGCACGTCGACTTCGTTTGCTTGCAATACCCGAGTGACTTGGCCCGAAGACTTGGCCTATTATCGAACCAAAGAGTAGAATTCAATTATTTTATGCCAAATGGATATTTGCGAGGATTTAAAGTTTTGATTCGATGTTAAATAAATAAGTCTGTTGAGTTTTTGAAAAAATTAAATGTTACGTAAAAAATAATTACGTAATTTCGGGTTTAACATCTTTCCGCTATTCGTTACCGCGGGAATAACTTTACGACCTAAACTGCAATATTATTATTAAAAAGGGAAAATAAAATTAAAGAAAACAGTTGCAACTCATTAACTGCGGTAACGTTTAAGTACCTTTTTTTGTTGTTGCGCTAGTAAGAACTTATACTTTAAATACTATAAATGCGCACTAAAATAAAAAATTTCTTGGTAGAGAGAAAAAATTTATTATTTAATAATTTTCTTATTAAAATATAAATAAATGCTAATAAATTGAATTAAAGATCTCAAGTTTTTGACTACTTTGTTGGAGGCTGACTTCAATTATGTTGAACGTTTAGATTAGTGGCATCAGCATTGTGCATCTATTACGGCACAAAACCGCTCTCTTATATATTGCAAAATAGTTTTATCAAGTAATAATTATCTCGTTATAATCTAAAAAAGATCGATGAATAAAGTATTTTATAGAAAAAAAGTCTCTACTGTATTGTGAACTAGCTAAAATATTCGATAGTTTAAGTAAAATATTCTCTTTTTCTATTTTATGTACGCAAAAAACTGATGAAATACAAATAAAAAAAGTTTAAAAATATATCGAAATTTTTTTTGAAAAATATTTAAAAATACCTTTCTTTTAATTTTCATAAAATTTTCATTTATATGATAATGTTATCGATTTAAAATTTTTTTAAAACCGTTCCATTGTAATCTTCAACGTATTTTTCATGATAACAGCATATGCAAATGATTAAACGATGCTCGCACTATAATTATAGCAAATTTTGTAAGACATTCGTTTTTTTGTATTTTTTATGTAATGATTAACAGCCTAATTATTAAAAGTCTCAGTTAGCATCGTCGTTTCTAGCCCGGAAAGCTCTGTGATTCGATTTGATTCTCAATTACATGCGCAACAAATAAAACAATTATAAACATAATTTACTTCTGTCTAAATTTTTTTAACTTTATGTATATATAATTTTCGTGTTTTGTAGCTATTTATCGATCTATTTTCTATTATTAATGATTTTATATATAAATAATAATTATTGAAAACAATATTTATTAAAATTTTATTATATTTTATTTTAAAAAAATAAACACCGTAAAAATTTTAATGAATAAATAATTTTAAGAAAGAATTTAATTTAATTTAAAAACTAGAATATAATTTATGTTAAAAATATTTTGATAACTCATAAAATATTTCAATATTTAAAATATTTTACCAAATTAAATATTTATTCATTCTTATTTATTATTTAATTAGTATTACGTATTATTTAGTGATGCATTATGGAAATAAAAAAAACTATCCGATTGATATCTATTAACGATAAGAAATAAATGAAATGAATCAATTTTATTGTTTTTAAGCTTGTGATGCAAATTTAAAATACAAGTTCAAAAAAATATATGAACTGGTAGTTATTGTCGTTTGATTATTATGTGCGTTTAAACACACATATTGTTACGTACAAAGTCTAGCAAATAAGTAACAAAAATAGCGAATGAAAAATGCAGTTCTCCAAAGTTTCTTAAAATATATATCAAAACAAACTTAAGGTTCATCTAAATTTTGTTCAAACGCGCACGAATAAAAACTTGTAAATACGTAGACAAAAAAGGCAGTATTGTCAACAGTAGGTCAAGGATTGTTCCAGATATCGTCAAGGCTATTCATTGATAATTGAACATAATTCTAGTTCCTATTAAAAGTACCAGATACGGGTTAACCCACGAGAGCGTAATCCCGCGCATGAAAAAAATTTTAATTGACACTAACACTAATAGTGCTACGAGTATCCTGTTCTCACGAGTTCAAGTTATTATAAATACTATTAAAAAATACCTTAAATCCAGTTTGTAGATTTCTATTTTTATTTCGAAATCACCAAAAAATTTCAAAAGTTACCATCGCTAAATTCGAATAATAAGCATTTTTTCAATCATGCGTGCAAAATTTTGAGGTATTTATTAAAAAACCAATAAGAATCACAGAATTTAAATAACACAAAATGAAATAATCGATCAGTTCACGACTAAAGTTAATTAATAATGCTAAGAAATGCAAAAAATTATACTAATAATACACGTAAACATACTTTCACGTTTTTTGAATTGTGAACGAAAGAGATTCAATGGCCAACGTAACGCGAAACGGGAGATCATCAGCCTAGTAACTTGTTTCGGAATTACAAGGAATAAACAAGACGATGTCACAGACTTCGGCTGCTCTTCATCGTTTGTATTCCACCGGTGAGCGAAAAGACAAGCGCTTGTCCATGACACGGACAGTCAAAGGATCGTAGTATAAGCGCCCGAGTTCGTGCCTAGAGTTTTGTGACTCGATGTTCACTCGATCGATCGACCCACGCCATTTTAATTCTACCGTCAAATGGAATTTCTTTAAATTTTTCTAAGTACCCGAATCCAGAAAATTCCTCGTAAATTCATCGTCTAATCAAAATTTTCTTCCCAAACGACCAAGAATCGTTTCAGGATCTTCGTTTACAATATTCCGATACGAGCACTATTTTCTAAATGCTTTCTCCTTTGTTTCACAGGGTTGACATAGACACGTTGCGGTTCGCCCTGGATATCCTTTTACCGCATCTGTACATTGAAGGTCTGTACGAGATCGATGGACGCGTACTGCTTCTGCCGATTCGCGGTAATGGACCAATGACCGGCAACATGACCGACGCCACCGGGTCCGTGAAGATCCAGGCTGACTTCTTCAAGGACGACGAGGGTCAGAACCACCTAACCCTCAAAGAGTTTCGTATGCGTATCTCCATTCGAAAGGGTTCGCTGAATCTCGAAAACTTATTCGGCGGCGATCCGACCCTCGGGACCGTCGTCAACAATGCTATCAACAGTAACTTCGACTCGTTCATCAAGGAGCTTCAACCCCTTATCGAAAAGGCTCTGTCCAGCGCCTTCCAGGATTTCGGCGACAACATCGTCCGCCCCTTCACTTTCGATCAGCTCTTTCCCGAGAAATAGAAGCGACTTCTCATTTCCCAGCCTCCTTCACTGATCTTCCCTCGCGACTCGTCCTTAATCTTACTATTTTTATTATCGTGATCGGTTTTTATTATCTTTCGATCGATCGTGCGCTTTATAGTTGCAAGGCGAAGTCGCGAGCCGTGTGCCGTGATTGTGTATGCACGAAAAATGACCGGTGACCCTCGGAGTGCGAGCGACGCTCTACGCATAGCACAGTCTCGACTGTTTCATCGTACCTCCTTCACTGACCTCGAATAATACTACCTCTCTCTTTCTCTCTCTTCTCTCTCTTTCTCTCTCTCTCTCTCTCTCTGTTTTTCTATCTATCCATATCTATTCATCTATCTTTATGTTTTCATAATTTCTTTTTTGAAGCTTCTTTGTACATGGGTGCGAATACGTATATGCATTTTATTGCATGGACGGAAAAAGACGAGTTGGGCTCTCAGATTCCTATTAGAATTCACCGTTTCGCAGTTTAGCGAGACGGCGGGAAATTTAAAAATTGAATCGAGTGCAATTACGTGGTCCCTTCTCTGCATGTATCTTCTGGCTCTTCATTTAGACCGTTGTTCGTAGTCGTCGTGAACACGAGCGTTTCGGGGAATATTTCCTTCGTCGCGTGTGTATCGTACAAGATTGCGATATCGTTACGTGTACGTGCAATACTCAATACGCGATATATATTTCTCGAATAAGCAGCTGAAATCTTCTCGGGAATGATAATGTTAACGACGACGGAAATCGCTAAGTGATAATTATAAGGTTTACGTAAGGTTATTTATGACTCTTATTTAAATTCATGTTATAAATTTGATTAAGAGGATCATGTGTTTAATAGGCAGTAGACAATACTTTGCGCGCAATTTGAGCATTAACATTTTTTTTAATGTCGCTACAGCGACCTAATTTACGGTTGGCGTCAAAGCAGGTGTATTTTTCACTTCCTACAACTACATGCGATGTAAATCAGCTTTTGAGCGTTTTATTGATTTTTAATAAATTGATATAAAATACACACATCATTTGTTTCTTTTATTGTTTCATTAGTCATCTTTCAATCGATTAAAGATCAAATAGTAAATCAAATATTTTTTATGAATATTCTTTTCTGAATATTGATTGTCTCTTCAAAATTTTATAACTTACATTCCACAAATTGTATGATTGAACCATTCGTCGTTACTCCTTTAAAAATTATTCTACAATATTGTTCGAATATAATTAAATCTGAAACTAAAATTTGTAATTTATAGAATATTTTTTTTACAAATATAGACAAACCGAATATGTGCAATTAGATGGAACAAGTATAAGTATAATTTGATATTGCGGTACCAATATTTATTCGGTATATTCATTTTCCACTAACTTATGAATAAAATATTAAATTTACGAATCGTGAAAAAACAAAACGATGTACCGTAGTTGGTTCCTATAATTTCATTCAAAAATCTTTATTCGATACCTTCAGTAGTAGTATCCGAATCCAGACAGCCTATTGGTTAAAAATAACGTGAGAAATGCAATCTGTAAGCTTGTTGTATCGTGCATAAATAAGTTTCAGTTCTTGCCTTATTATATAATAAAATTAAAAATCAACTAACGATCAAGATGATATATTACTCTATTATTTTAAAGAGATACATGAATTCTTTAAAAATTATATTAGCATTTTTAATTCTTTTATCAAAAATTATATTTTAAAATATTTTTGTATAATATTTGATCTGTAGATAAGAGTAAAATATAAATAATTTTAATGACTTGATTATTTTTAAGCTTCAGATAGTTATGGTTATTAATGTGAAATGATTAACGTCAAAATTTTTATGTGGAAAATATTTGTTAATTATATTTTATTTAAAAAGCAATTCAATTTATTTATATACAAAGAATTTATGAAAGATTTATGATAAGCATAGAAAATTATAAACAATATATTTACGCTTTGTTATTTTTCTTACATATATATGTAAGTTTTCAAAATAAGAAATTTATTACCTAAAGTATATAAATATTTATTATCAATGGTAATCATAAAATTTAGTTCCTATGAATTAGATTTTCTTCCTTTCAAGACAATATTCTTTAAGTGATAAGTTATAACAATATATTACGTTCATTGTACACGATTCTCATACATCAACAAGTATTTTTATTACATGTATTACTAAATCAATACTTGCTTTTTTTTTCAAAGTTAATCAATTACATTTTATATATTACTTCGATAGATTTATGTTTATCAAACTTAGTAGAGTATATTATTTCGTAATCTAAAAATTTTATAAATTTATTTATCTTTAATAATTCTCTTCTTATATACCCATATACAGTATAAAACGATAAATAATTAAGAAATTAAAAGACAAATTCATAAAAATGTACATTCTATCAAAACATTTATATATACATATTTCATTTTATTATTCTCCGAAATTTAGCTAACAGAGGTAAAAAAACATTGCCATTTTCATCGCTTTTCTAGTAAATTAAAAAATAAACACGTACCAAATGCTAATCGATCATAAAACTGACGCAATATTGTTAATCATCCGCTATGTAAAGTTTTAATGGTCTATTCATTATACCTTACAAATTTTGATTTTGCTCGTGCTCGCTCATTCGTAGCTAAGACGAACGACGTATAAAAAGAATAAAAAAATAGAAAAACAGCTCTCTAACGTTAATCCACGAAACAAGAAGAATTTACCGGGCGGTTGTTTGCACGCGAGGTGGATTCGCAGATTCCTGGGGACGCGGAAGTCAGCACTGGCTATTGTTCGACGAGACACGTGCATCTCGTATCTCTTTCGGTACATCGGAAAGTAATTTACGAAAATGCAGTGTATGCAGACAGTTGGCGCAGTCGTAAATCATAGATGGAAAATATCGCTAGCACGTTGCCTCTGCAATTTGCTGTCTGTACTTATTTCGAATTAAGAAGAGTGTTTTTTTTGCCGGTTTTCGCTCGTTATGCGTAATCTCTGATGGCTTTGTACGTAGTTTCTAACTCGTGCATAATTAATTGTACTTTGCGATAATAATCACTTTTAAGCTTTCGAGTCTTTGCCTCAGCGAATTTGCATTTTAGTATTTATGAAAACAATTCACTTCGCATTCGGGATAAAAAAATAATAGCCCAAAATAAATTAATGGTTGATATATACGTGGATAAACCATCGTATACATTACATATTCCGGATAAGATTTTACATTGAAAAAAGGAACCGATATTATTATCTATTTGATTATTGCGATTAATCTCCTTAATTTTCATTTTTCATTCAAAAATTCATAAATATCCAGAACTTATTTTACTTTGGTAAAATATATACGCATACAATTCGTTTGGTAAAATAAGCCGAAGGATCTTTACATTAAAAGTTATTATCTTTACATTAAGCACATTAAGCACATTTTTGCATTAATTATTTTTTATCTTTTTCTCTCTCTCTCAGTTTCTCACGAACGTTCATGTGGATTTTTGTGGTCTTTATAAAAAAGATGGAAGGGCAGATAAACGTGAACTCAAGGTCGATCGGGAAAGAGTTCGTCGTAACTGAAATGCTTGCAGATCCGGTTAGCCACACTGAGCATCTGCTCGGATATGGCTTTTTCTATATTCGGTGTCATGCTCTCGATTATTTCCGCTCGACTATTAACCAGCACGGAATTAATCGCCTCCGTCAATGGATTAGTCTTTCCTCCATCTTTCGATTCGAAATCTGCGGTGTAATCAGTTATCGTTAGCTTCGTTGTCATTGACGGAAAATATATAAGTCGTTGTCCTCGGCGATCAACCGTCTGGAATTTTATCGAGACCTTCGCTATGACGTCATCTGTAAATCAAGAAAAAAGCGAATAAATTTTCCTTCGTTTCGAAGGTGAAGTTCACTTGTACTTTTTACGTGTTTATGCAAAATTAATGTGATTGCATTGATAAAAGCAAATGTAGTATACTTCATTCGCTCTATAACAACAAAAATAAAACTTATTAAAGTAAAAAGCACATCCATCGATTAATGACAAAAAATTATGGAAGTAAACCAATGCATGCATTTATAAATGTCCCAAAGTTCTAGTTAATGTAGTTATGAGGAAGCTTCTACAAATATAAGTGAAACATATTTGAAAATCTTAAGTAAATACACCAGGATTTCGTTTCCAACCTTTTTCCTTATGACCGTAGCCGTTACCGATAGAGGAAGATATTTACTAAGCTTACGGAAAAGTGGTTGATGCATTAGAGGGCGAACGTGAGAGGACACAATTCAAAGTAATCGGAAAACGATTTTATGCTTCCAGATTTAAAAAATGTTATCAATTTTATAGCACTACCGTTTACTTCTTTCGAGAAAAATATTAAAACTATTATATAAAAGGCATTAGTGTTGATACATTGCTTAACGATAAAAACAAAAAATGAATTTTATTAAAAATATTTATTTACGTTACCGATACTTAAATAAATATTTTTAGAAAGTTAATCATATTTCAACGTAAACGAGGTTTCATGAATTATTTTAATATTATACTTTATACGCTTAACTATAAAATAAAATTTTATTAAATACATTTCAACAAGAATCTATAATAATATAAAAGAATAAAATGTTATAAATATTAAATAAAATTTTAATGGTTTTTCATTCGAATACTTTCTAAAAATTTATAAAAATATGAATAAGTAAATAGAACTTATGTATAATACATAGAAATATATATTTAATTGATACCTATAAATTTTAACATTTATTTATGAATAATAATCTTATAAAGGTATGTTTCATTACAATTAAAAAAATACTTATAGTTAAGATATTGAAAAAACTTCAATTATAATGTAGTATGAATTTATCACGAGTAGAATAGAATTTATTAAATAATACAACTTAGACAATTAGTCTAACTTCATCATAGTCGGTATAACGAAAAGCATCTTAGAAGTATCTTTTAGATTCTAAGGCAATCCAATAGATGGCAGCTCTATTATGAATGCATTATAAGAAAAGTTTAGTTATTAAATTTTTTATAAAGCAAGCATTATTACATCTACATAATTTTAAAATATATAATAAGCGTCGTGTACATGTTTCATTTCGACAATTTGTTCTTTTGTAGTCGTTTAAATGGTTCGCAAATGTAATAATCGATTATAATTAAATATAAAAGAAATTTACAAACGTTTATTATCAAAAAATGTATAAAAGAAATACGTTTGAATATATGAGAATGGGAACAAAATTTCTTTTCATACATTATTTATTATGCCATGAACTTAGTACACATGAAATTCTACTAAA
This sequence comes from Dolichoris vasculosae, assembly GCA_018907195.1. Taxonomy (NCBI): domain Eukaryota; kingdom Metazoa; phylum Arthropoda; class Insecta; order Hymenoptera; family Agaonidae; genus Dolichoris; species Dolichoris vasculosae. The sequence goes on from JACCHY010000001.1 coordinate 8,675,394, forward strand.
TTACATTTTAATCTAAAAATTAGATACAGAATACTTTTATAGATTATAGATGCTAAAATATCTGAAAGGGTTATTTTTTAATAAAATATGAAGATTGAAATTTCCCTGAGGATTATGATTTCAAATATTGGGAAAGCTAAGTACTTTGAAGTACAAACAATGCGGTATTGATCGATTAGTCCTCTACAGTTCCCAAATCTAATATGCGAATCAATTATGATTCCATATTTATTGATCGAACCTTTATAGAATATAAATATTTAGATTGAAATATTTATTTATACAGTTTTATTTTTTATTAAAACCGCTTTGAAATACTACGTTATTTTGCTATTAACGGAATTGTACCGCGGTTTTGTAAAAGTTTCTGTAAATTTGGTAAATTATTTTTCGAATGTTTAGAATATCTTTTGTCAATACAATTGATTTAAATTTTTTTTCGATTTTTTATATGTTTTTACATTACTTGAAAGAGTATACAACACTTGAATTTTTTAATTATAGCATTAATTTAGCTACGCAATGAAAATATTTAGTTTATATACTAAAAATATTTTAACTTTTTTTTATTAGAGAATCAAACTATGTTTTTGATACATGTGTATAAATGTAAAAGAATTTTATTATTTCAACAATTTTTTAAAAAAATTTTTTCAGATATTATTAATAAATATTTTATTTATTAATAAAACTAAATAAAATATTTATAAAACCAAATTCAATTCAATAAAATATTACCTGTAATTGAGATACTTCTATGTCAACAAATAAAAAAGAAATAGATGTCATATAACATTTCAAATCATTATTTTTGACCTAATATAATAAATGAATCAATGTCAATAAAATTACTGATTTAATAAATAATTTTATATAATATTTTAAATTATAATTTTTTTTATTCGAGTTAAAATAATCAATGAAAATATTTTTTTCAATATAATATTTAAATTTGTACATGACATAATATTATTTAAAAATATTTTTTCTTATTATTTAAATGCTTGTAGAATAAATTGACGTTTCTATGCATAAGTATTTAAAACTTATATTATATAAATATTGCTCATCTTATTTTTAAATTTTATTTGTATTGATATGTATATAAAAAGTTGAATAATCTCTTCCTTATTATAGAAAACTTGAAATTTTTACATTTCAGAGATAAAAAAATATAATATAAAATTAAAGAAAATAAGCCATGCCACTAAGCTAATTGTAAATTGTATAAAGAGAATGTTTTTTATCTTGATGGAGAAAAGAACAATCTATTAGAAAATATAAAATAATTGGGCGTATAATAAAATGCATTCTAGCTGCATTTAATTTAACAAACTAAGAAAGTCGTGATAAAATTGTACTAAATATTTCATGAAACTGATGTTGAAAATAGAAAACAATGTTTAATTCATAAGTTTTAACTAAGTTTTACAGTATTTCAGTGATGAATAATAATTTACTCATAATTTTATACGAATTTAGAATAACAATCAATAAATAGCAATCAATGAATAACGATAAAACTAAATCTCCTTGCGAAACTGAAAATAATAAAGTCTATCAAAATTTACATGTTCTTATAGTAACGGGTAAATTATATTTTAAATATAATATTTATAATCAGTCTATTAGGGTGGGATTATTTTATGAGAAAGACTTAGATTTAAAAAGGAAAATTCAATCAAGTTTATGATAAAAGGAATTCTATGAATCATGAAGCCTTATAAGAAAAGAAAAAACAACTCATAAAATAGTCAATCATACTTGTGACGCATTTGATCGGTCCTTTCTCGTTGATCGGTACGATGATTTTGGCTTTGACGTTGTAATCCGAGTCCAATGAAATCTTAGGGAAGACAACTTCGACGTCAATTTTATGGGCCTTAAAATCTATGTGCAAATACTTGATTTTGAAGTTGGACAGGCCGCCGAGTTTGACGTCAGTCGCGATGGCTTGGAAGTCGTTGATGTTGGCCAGGGGGATGGTGTCAACGGCAAGAGGCTCCAGGGGCGGGACGTCGAGCTCGGGTATACCGTTCTTCAATTTTGACATTAGTTTAAGGACGCTATTTTGGATGCATTTGTCAATCTCAGGATTCCGCCGGCCGCAGACGTGAATGTAGGACGCTGTAATTGGTATACACCGTTAATTTAACTAAGATGACTCTTCGTGACTCGGGCATAAATTTGAGGTTTATAACACTAATCATTAACAATTTTAGTCTTGTCGAAATTCTGTAGGATTTCTCAACTCGAACCCTTCATATTTTTAAATTATTCTTTAGCTTGATTGCAGGTTTTTATTTAATAGTTGAATTTACGTTCTCTTTCCAAAAATTAACAAATATTTTGATGACATTTATACTTCTAGTCCAACATAAAATAAAAGTACATGTAATTCATTTTCTGTGAAATCTTATGAAAAGATTTTTAGTAAATTTTACAAAGTATTCGTTGGTAATATAATAATTTAAAATTTATTCATTTTTAAAGTCAAAATCTAAATTGGTATTCGAAAATATTTTACGATACGTAAATAAATTTACTTATTTTATGTATTAAATATTGAAATTTTAATTTATGATGATATAAACAATATTATATACCTATTCGGATTTTATAAATATAAAAAATTTACTATTGCATTAATTTTACAATTTAAATAATGATTTACTTATTCATTTGTCACACGTAATTATAATATTTGAACATTAATTGAATATTTTAAACCAAATTAAATATTTCATATTGTATTTTTTATTAGTAAAGTTATTTTTATCTGATAAAAAAACTTTTTTTTCTAATTTTCATACTATTATATATATCTAAATATTCGATTAACAAGTTGAGTTCAAGAAGAATATGATTATTTGAGTAATTTTTATCATAGATATTCCACTTTGGGTAAGCTATTTTAAATATCGATATGTGTAAACTTCCGAATATTAACTCATATTTTAAAATAAAAACGGTGAACCTAAAACGTGAAAAAATGTCAAAGAATATCATAATTTTAAATATATATTCGCTTTTTGCTAAAACAAAAGAATTTAAAAATATTATATTTTGAAATTGAAAAAATTTAGTTTTTTTGAGTATAAAATATTTAAGGTAAGTTCTTTAGCGAATGATTTATAATACTTTTAATGATATGATTTGTATATTTTTGCATTGTAAATAATTATTAAAATATAAAAAAGATTACTATTTTAAACAGAAATATTTTTAAAATTTTACATATTTATTTTAGATTTCTTAATCGATGATATTATGTTTTTGTTTACTAAAAAACTAATCAGAAAATGCAATTTTGATTAGAAAATAGTGTAACAAAAGTAATTTAATATTATGTATTGAATTTTATTATTATTTACAGCTTTAATTTGTATTAGAATATATTCTTATATTACTTATTCATTAAATTCTGTATTAATTTGAATTCAATTATTTGTAAAGGAAAACTAGAAATCACGTGAAACATCATATACCTAATTATATAATTATAAAAATTTGTTGACAATTATTCTTAATAGATTCATTATAAAATAATTCAGAATAGTATTCATAAGGAATAAAGTATCAAGATTGAATTTAGAATAAACGAGACTGTTTGTTTAAAATAAAGTATTAACTTAATACGACATATATGTTTTGATATTTAATAATTATTATATTTCATAAAATTATTTTATATAGATATTTTTGAATATTTAATAATTAACAAATATTATTTTTTGTTTTAAATAATTATTTTTTTAATACATTTCTCTAATAGTTTTATTCGTAATAAATTTTTATAATATTTTAATATTAATGAATATTGAAGTTTAATCATCTGTGTTAATAAAAACTGAACAACAGACACTAATTTTAATTATATTAAATGTTTATTATTGAATTTAAAAATACATATATTATTATATAAATTATATTATAATTTGTGCTAATAGTTGAGTTTTTTGCAGATTTTTTTATGTACATCTCATTAATTAAAACAATGTTTCGAATGTGCAAGTATATTATATACTAGATTAATTACTGTGTTAATTATGTTTTAAGGAAAATTACTTTTTAATTACATAAAGAATTTATGCATTAGGTTATTTAAAGTGTATTTATTTTTTTAACGATTACACGTTTGATAATTATTTAAGTAGATATAATGTATCGGCAACTAAACAATCCAGTGTAATTATTTTCTTCGTACAATCTAATTCGATATCGTTTGTGTAATAATATTTTTGTAGGCTACGATTAAGAGGCTTTACATATAAACATAGAAGAAATTTAATATATTTAGTCAATGAATATTTTTCATTTCTATTTTTTATGATAAAATAAATTTAATCAGTTTATTAATTCAAAAATTTTTCTTACTTTTTGATTTATAATCTTTAGTTATCAAATTATGAATAAATTTTAATAGTAAAAAGTTAAAAGTTACTTTCCACTACATTTAAATTTAAAATTATTACAAAGAAATCGTTGTACACAATTAATACATTTCAACGAGGTATTGTAAAACAAGGAAAATCCTGCATCTTGACGTTTATTTTTTTATGTATTTAACTACTTATTTTTATACTTTACAGGAATAAAGTATTCAGAAAGTTGAAACGCAAGTTTGTAGAATAATTTCTACTCGTAGTTTCAAACAGTACATTGATCAAGCGTATATATCGTATTCATAATACAAAGTTACTACAAATTATTTCAACTTTCCGAAGCCATGCAGTTTTAACACAAAGCTCTGAAAGTTAAGCAAAATTATTTCACAAGAAGCTCTGTCTATTTCTCCTCGGTGCGCGTCAAGCGAAAACTCGACTAAGACTAAGAAAACGTGAACTGCCAGAGTAAATAACTTCCTTTCGAAAAGTTATAGTACTCGGAACGAATTCTCCGAGTATCGGTCTTATCGAAGCAACGATCCTCGGCAACGCACAGCCTAGGTTTTTGCATGTACTTACGAACATCCGCGAGGACGAGCGCGAGAAGCGTCGCGACGCTGAGTAGGGCGAGTAGGTAGCGAGCCATGTCGCGTCGTTAGTGAGTTCAGTCCAGCGGGTGAAAAAGGCCGAGACACTGTCGTCCCACCGAGGCGCAGGCCCATATTTATACCTTCGAGATTAGATGCCGGCCGTGGGGTGACTCCTATTTCGCAAAGTTCAAGGCCGCGGGTACAAGAGATCCGCCTATCCCGATGGCGACGTCGATCCCCCACCACTTTACTCGTCTCCCTCGACACCTGCTGCACTCGCGCGTGTGCGCATCGAGCGACGGCGATGTCGATGCGTCGATCACGTGCCCGTCGATGAGTTTCGGCATGTTATCAACCTTCGGGTCTAAAAGCTGAGACAAAGGATTAACATCGAAAACATTGAGAGCGGCCGTCGATCGCTTGTCCTCTTCTTCCTGATTCGATCGGCCTTGCGATTGATTTCCTTCTCTCTAATTAGTCTTTGCTTAGGCGCCAAGCAGTTTAATTGCTCTTCTCCTAAACATCCTGAATTTGCTGCAAAGCTTATATGTAGTTTCTACGATGTTCGAGCAATAAACATTGAATCGTCGATAGAATCGATAACTTTTAGACGTTGACGATACTAAAAATACATGAAAAACTTAAGTACTGAACGCGATAGTAATATTTCATATTAAAGTAAATACGCTAATAAATTATAATTAATGATGGACATAAAATAATCGATGATAACTTGTTAATTAAGTTTTGATTATAAAAAATTATCTACTTTAATTTTTATTTGATTCTGAATTACTGTTGAAAATTACAAAACTTCAATTACTTGTATTATTATTTTTAAATTAAAGGTATTATATTCGTTTTATTAATGATACTTCCCTACTTGCGTATAAAGCTTAATTATTCAAGCCCTATATTATATTTTATTCAAAGATTTGAACATATATTTTTATAGTCTTCATCGTTTTCTCATAGTTGAAATATTTCTTTAATAATTAAAAATGATGTTAAAATATAATTCTGAAAATAACTTTCTTTAAAATTTTTTTAAAATCTTGTATCTCGCAATTACATTCTATTAGTTCATTTAATTTAGGTACGAGCAATACAACAGATTTATACAGTATGTAGTAAATTATTAATAAGCAGTTATAAGCAATGTATTAATGCAATAAATCTTCCCTCGTAATTAAATTTAACATTTAGAAAGTAAAATAGATATTTTCTCTCTATATTGGTCTTACTTTAACAAAGTTTATATAATGAAACATTGTACAGCATTTCAAAAAAGATTTAATAACATATTTAGCAATTAAAAAAGGTTATTTTCTTTTTCAATTTTTTAATGCTGTTTTAATACGCGGTTTGAATTTTAAATTTATTGTTATCATTAGAATTATTTCATAAACATATTTGAGGTACAAAATATTTAATTGTATTAAATACTAATACACGTTATAAAATTGCTTAGCAAAAGGTACAAAACTTATGAATATACTTTAAAATAAAATTTTTTATTTAATATTATAATTATTATATTCTTATAGTCAGTGATAGTTACATAATATAAAATATTAAAAAAGTTCTTCATTAAAAACACGAGTTAGTACCGACACAATATGAAATTAATATTTTTGAGATAAAAATTTCATCGCTTTTAAATGTTAGATTGAGTTCATATTATTAAGATATTAAATATCTTTTTAATAGCGAAAACTAGATATATTTAAATTATTATTTTATTTAAATATAACATCTTTTTATAAGAGTCTTATTTCACAATTGCACTATTCGTTCATTTAATTAGCATTATAGTTGATTTTCTAATTTCTTTGAAATCATGCATACTCTTAGTATTTAAAGTCATACAGGAATAATTAATGTGAATTAATTACATAATCGTTAAAGTATAATAAGAGAAATATAAAGATAATATATAAGACTTCATATTTCGGCTATAATAAAATAGCCCTAATGTTGCGATTAATTGAAAATATAAATTTATAATTTAAAAAGTTTTTTTATTTATCGATAAGTATTTTACCAGTTAAAATAATGAAAAATTTATTTTTAAGACGATCAATTTCAACGAGATGAATTTTCATTTACACTGAGGAAGTGTATACAATTATCAGTAATTATAGGTTTAAAGATTTTTTATTCTCGTTGTTAGGAATGAAACTTTTAAGTAGTGAATAATCTAGTCAGAATGTTTGCACGAACTTAGATTTAAAAAATGTAATAGTTTTTATCTGATATTTAATTTCCTTAAAAAATTCCTTTACGTTCAAAATAGAAATATCGATAATTCAAATTATATGTTAAAACTCATTTAAATAAAGAAATAAGTTCTTTTAATCAAAAATCGAGTTTTAATGAAATGTATCAACTAAATCGATCGCGCAATTAGGTAATAATCATTTTGCATAATTTGTCACGGACCAGGGAATATTTCGGGCTGGCAATCGGATGCTATTAATCAACGATAGTGAATTTACTCGTAAACAGCTCTAGGATTCATTACATTGGATTGAAAATCGGACTTTGATCAAGCGTCGGTTATTGAGCTGCAGTCGCTAGTCAATCGAGTTTCGTCGGAGGTCCTGGTTTTCCGTGTTTCCCTCCGGGCGTGTACTCAAGGTATGCACAACGCTATACACATTTTGATGCATTACGCGCTACTGCAGGTCATTTCATCATTTTTTCCCCCGGTGCACTTTTCCTTTCGACGACGAATCGGCGCACTTGAAGCAATCTCACTTACTCCCGCCGTCCGTTCCCTTGCACGAAAAGAGAAAGTAATATCTTATATTCAAATTAGAGCCTGCGTGCAAAATAAAGTCTAACCTTTTTCCCTTCTTTTTACTTTTTAAAGGAGCCAAGTACGTCGATGAAAATATTCATATTTGGTTTGGTGCTTCGAAGTGTATAAAAAGAGCGATGCGTAGGCCGTATACAAATTTATAATTATCAAATTTAAGAAAACAAATTTCTTATGTAGTAGAAAAACTTTTTAGTGTTTGTAGTATAAAATAACTAATTTTAACTTCGATTTTATATTATAATTTATTGACTTAAGAAATCATGTGGTTAATTTTTCTTAAAATTACGATATTCCATACAGTAGGAATGAAAATGTATTTGAAATTGAATACTTTGGAAAAATGAATTTCTTTTAATATTAATGCATTTTGAACATGACATAATGACTTTTTGAATTCTGTGAAAGTTCGTTTAATTCAAATTTATTATAATGTATTGACTATTATTAGCTAATACTAGCATTACATACATGTATTAAAAATCAATAGAATAAGTAAATTCGTTTTCAATCTTAAAAAAGGATCCAAAAAAAGATATTAACGTTTTTACCGAGAAAATAGTTTTTCTAAATGTTTATAATTAATTTTTATCTTTTTATTTTAAAAATATAATATTTATATTGTAAGATTACCTCATTACTTATAAAAGTATCAATCGACATTTTTTATAAACTATAATAAAAAATAATGATTTTGCAATTTTATTTAAGATTCATATTTATTTTTTAAATTATTTTTTATTTTATGACATACAAATATATAGTTCTACTTTATAAATTTTCTAATTTATGTAACACTAATTTTAAGAGCTTTTGCAATATCCTAATATATATTTCCTAAATTTTAAGAAATAATATGACACTGTTTTTTCATAAAGAGAAATTATTATAAAGCATATTAAATATAATAAAATATTATATTCAAAATTAAAATATAGATATTTAATATTGAATTATTTTTTAATTTTTAAATATATTAAAAATATAAATTTATTTTAACTTAATTGATGCACATACGCATATGCGCATGTACTAGAAATATTTATTAACGAGATTAGTAAAATCATACAAGCAATCGTACATAATTTCATTTTAGTAGTATTAATAGTAGTTTTCAAAATTATTCTAAATATTTACATTGGTGTTAAAATATGTAATCAGTAAAAATCGAAAATATTGTCATAATTATCTGATTATTATAATTAAAAATCTGAAATTTTATTTCTATTAGAATATTTTCCTGTAAAATAGGAATAAAAATTTAAATATTTATTTTTTGTTCATAATTATATACGATGAATTATAGTAATGCTTTGAACAATTGAATGATTTTAGTTAATTTAACTATCCTTGCATTTAATTAAATATAATTCTAAGGCTTACTGCGAATCGATCAATATCTGTAATTGAAATATACATTTGTTAATAACTCACTGAGTATCGAAGTTATTGATTTACGAGGAAATGACGAATAAATTATTTAAAATTATTTATATAATTTGGAATATTGTATAAATACTATTAATTATATTAAAATTCGATATAAAGCATACAAATAAAAATGCATAGAGTTGTGAAAATTTTGCGCAATCTATGCGCAATATGGACCGTTTAAAAGAACTTGGATCTTAAAAATAAGAATGTAAACGCGTACCAATAACTTCGCAGATTTTACCACATCTACTTCATAAAAGTTTGTGCAAAGTTGCGCTATTACGGAGCGATTACCATTGGTGATTGCCGTTGTCCAATTCCAGTATTTGCAACTGCGCCGCGCCATATAAGATTTTCGGTTCGCAGTTTACATCCCAATTTTCCCATGCCGTAAAATAATCTCCCACTCTCGCGGCTCGTGTGAAACTCCAACACTACAAGCTTTATTCCTAGCATCTTTTCTCCCATTTCAAAATAAACTAAAACGCTCGATACGCGTTCCCCGTGACTCCGTCTCGAATCGGCGCATTCTCGATGACCTCTCTATACGACCCCATCGACGTTTCCAAAGTTCACTCGTGGACGTTGTCTTGGTCGTCGTCGCCAACGACGAGCGATCGACCGAGCGAGGAAAAGCGGCGACTAGATTTTCCCTGTATGCGTAAATACGTGTGGTAAGCGATGGCGAGCATGGACCAATGGCCGGCAAGTGGCACGAGGCAATCAACCGACTGGGCGCAATAGTGCACGCGATCCGGGCCTCGGCCGATCCCATCATCCGGCATTCGAGAGCCTCGGTGTATTTCTCGAGACATGGGGTCCCTCAGAAACGAGTGTCCGATCGCCGCAAGTGGACATGTACGCACTTATCGTTCGCGTCTGGTATGCACAGCTCACGTTTGATCTATGGGATCGCCCGCGGATGTAGGGGTATGGGAGGGAAGCGACCTTTGATCGATGGTGGCGAGATGTTCGTTCGAATGCGTTCGTTTCCTTGCGTTGACGCACGTGGTTGGAAAAACGTCCACTGGAGATGAAAAAAGGTGTCGTTTATTTTTTTATTCGCGAGCAGTGATGATCGACTTTGTTATGCCGCGTTTGAGTGACTCGTTGGAGAAATCAGTGAGGCGCCGCGTACGAGCATAAATAGAAGAGACGCCACGAAGTTTGACGGGATAATAAAGCTTGAGTCTTGAGTGAGTCAGAGGACGTTTTCCCGGTCAAGTGTTGTCTTATCGTTTTATTGGCCAGGGTGTGCATAGCAAACGGATTCTTTTGGGATTAGCTGTGACAGCTCGTTTACCGGAGCTTCGATACACCGAACGATATTTTTATACTTTTCTTCTTTTAGATTCGAGAGATTTTGTATTCTTTGTTCGTATTTTTCAAAACTCGCAACATTAGCTTCTTATTATCTTAATACTACGATATATTCTTTGTTTAACGAATTTATTTTTAAAATATGGTCTTGTGTATTTCTCCAAAATTTGTTCTTCTTTTTTATTTAGCATGGATTTTTATTCTCGTATTCACCGACAACAAAGTTACCGAGAGCTTATATTCTATGAGACTGTAGAGCTTTTATCGAATAAACGTATAATTAAATTTTCTTATGGAATACTCTATAGTTGATATTTTAGATTATATTAAATAAATTTCAATTTTTAGTAAAAGAATTTATCAATATTAATGCATATAAGAATTAAATAATATCCATAAATATTAAAAATTAGTTTTTATACAATCAAATTACACGAATAATCAATAAGGAAACATTAATTAAATATGAATTACAATGATACGCGCATAAAAATCTTATTTGATAGTAGTCTGGATAGTAATCTATTTGCTACAAGATCAATTGAAATCTCGAATATAAATTGATAACATTAATTGAATATTAAGTATATTAATTTATTTTGAATACACGCTATTAAATACTTATATATATCACATATATAAAATCTAAGTTTTGAAATTTTAATCTAAGTTACTTTTCAAAATCTACGTATTAGATTTAGTATTTAAAAAATTCTCACTATTTAATTGAAATTTAAAAACTTTTCAAAATTACCAATTAATATAAAGTATAAAAGAGTAATTACAGAAATGATTTATATAATCTGTTTTCCATAAATAAACAGTACAAGATCACATTTCATGAAAATGGTTATTTTCTAGAATTGAATCGAACAAAAATATCGGTTGAAGTAAAAGAGAGAAAAGACGAAAAAGGCCAGGGCATAATAATGCTAGCTATGCGACACCCGTGACGATAAAACAGGAGTGAAATGTTAGTGCGGCAAGTGGATTCCATAGTAGCCGTTTTACGTTGTGTAAACTTTTGCGAAATCAGCTCTCGTAGCGCGGGACGAGCTACGGACGGTCCTTGCGAAAAAAGGAAAGGCAGCAGAATCCTTATATTGTCGATTCGGTATTAGTGTAGCTTTTTAGAGTCTTCCTTTTTTGTTTTTCTTTTTATTGATTTTTTTCTTCTTATTGCCTTTTATTATATGCAATGAATCTGATAAAAATCTGGTTGGGTTGAGTCAAGGAGTTTGAATAGAAAAAAGTACTACGTAATTGATATTATTTATATTTGACTTTAACGAAGAAAATTACTAATCTTAATGATAAGCGCGAAATTTGAATTCTTTGCATTTTCGCTTGATTGCGTTTCAATATAAAAAATGTAGAATATTCGAATATAAAGTATACGCTAAATTTAACTCTCAATTGTTAAATATTATAATTAGTGTCTATAATTGAGCGAAATAAAATTACATGAGAATTACATAGTTTACAGAAGAATATATCCAAATTTAAAATAACGTTTCGAAATTAAAATGAATAACTGGTTTTTACAAGTTAAATTGAAAAGTACATGTTTATGAAATTTCAAAGTCACATTTGAAATTTACATAAAAGTATATAAAAGTCATATATGATTTTTAATTTTTCTTAAATAATTTATCTTTTGTCATAATTCATTTTATTAATATTATAAACTCTCATTAACTTTTTTTTTAATTTGACTGGTTTTTAGTATTAATATACTAATTGATACATTAATGATTTTTAAAATTCAAAGAATTATGAAAATCATATTTAATTATAAAAACTGTCATTCATTTTTTCTCATCTGTGATGTAGAAACCAAAGATCAAATATTTTTTAAATGTTGAACATAATGTGCTAATAATTTTAATTGAAATCTTGTAATTTTTTATTAAATATTGAAACATTGACGAAATTGTTTTACGTAATCTTAGATAAAATATATAAGCTGAACAGAAATTGTTTATTCAGTGATGCTATTTGACAATAGCATGTTAAAAAAGTATAATTAATTAAATTTAATATGCCATTAACTTAATTAACAAATTTATGGTAGAGAAAATATTTAAAATAATTTTGAATTTATTCTACGGTGTATTAAAAGCAAAATAAATAGCACTAAAAAGAACTGGAGACATTAATATATAGCTTTAATAGACAACAGATTAATAAATCAATGGTAATTAATAGATAAATACATTTAATGAAAAATCTATTACTAACTTTAATTATATATAATTAAATTATATATAATTTAATATATATTATTTAGTTATATATAATTTTAGTTTATAATTATATATTAAATGTATACGGTATATTAAATAAATTATTTTAGTTTTATAAAAGAATGTGTATTATATTAATAATTTTAAAGAAAAGTGTTTATAGAAATGTTATCCAATTATCGTCTTATTTAATGTGTAACATCTTAGAATTTTAAAAACTTTTAAATTTTGATCAGAAAAATAGAAAACGGCTTGATTCATTTAAAAATATAATATGGGCAATTAAAATGAATAAATTCTTGAGTAAATTACAAAGCTGTTTTAATATTAAAAGATAAATTTAAGTATTTTGAATTAGATTATGAAATTTCTAAATACATATATTTTAATATTTATAATCATTATTCAGATTAATATAACTAAAGAGAAACTATAAATGAATAATACTTTTACTTATTGAAATAAGTAAAATAGTTACTATTTTTAAATTGCGTAAAAAAAAATGAAATCTTTTCCAAGAAATTTTTGTAAATTAAAAACAAATTCGTTAAAAATGGACTTGCCGATGCTATAAAAATTTAAAAAGAAACAAACATTCTTTGCGATTGATTATATTTCCATATACAAAGAGCCGTTTAGAATTAATTGCATATATTGAAATACTAATGGTACTCAATTACTAGATTTGTATTATGAAATTCAGCGCGCATACATAAATGCGTAATCAAAGATTTAACAAGACTCGTATTTTGTATTGCACGAGTCTTAAAATTTGCATAAAATTTATAACTTTTCAGCTTATAACAGAGTACACGTACAGTTTCCATATTTTAAGATCCGCGCCATTAAATACGAATTCGAACAGTCGCGCATTTTACAATATTACCGTAAATAAAACGAGCCCGCGATGAAATAAACGGACTTTTTGCAAGTCCTATTAAAGTCTCGAACATTCAACGGTTGTATTTTATTAACGAATAATCACGCGCAATAAAAAAAGAACGAAAATGAAAAAAAGAAAAGCGAAAGTTCGGAGCGTCCCGTATTTCCAAAAGACAGCCGCTGCAATTTTACAAGCCAAGCCGAACTCGTTTCGCGCCATTGCTCAATCCTCGTGTCGCGATGAATCGATCTCGAGCAATTATCCGACGATAACTAGCGATCGAGAAACGAGTCTAACGATCGTTTTCTTCCAGCCTGGCGGCGACAATGACGGGATCGGCCCTCGCCGCGTTACGTGAGTACCATGAAGCCGCGCTGGGCGCGAGCGGCTGCTTTTGGGCTCCGCTCCCGGACACGAGCTTTTACGATAACCAAGAGGACGTCGCCCTGCTGCCGCTCGCGCTGCGCATCATACCCTTCCTCGTCGACGCCGCCTTCCAGAGCCTTGCCATCTTATACCTGCTCTTCTTTCACGTCTTCTTCCTGGTCTTCGTAGCCTTTCTCCTGCACGTGTTTCTCGACTGATCGCCCCTCTGGACTTTTCGAGCATCGCTTTTTTCATCCCTTATCCAAATTTATTTATTCCTGAATATATATTATCGAATTTATCATCTTTTTATATTTACATTTACATCCCACTATCATATATTTTTTAATGTAATTTTTAAAGGTATTTAAAATGATTGTTTCTGTATCAAGATTTCTGTCCAACTATTTTGGTGCTTTTAAGTCACGTCTACTGTAGTATTGCATGGAAATGGAAAGATGAGCGTGACGAATTAAACAAATGTAATGTACTTAACTTTTCAATGGCTGTTTTAATAAATTTATAAATTCATAACGGTATGTATCTCAGAAACTATTATAAGTAACGAAATCTTCGACGATATAGTAAAAGATGTAAAATTAATGCAAAATCCAAAGTAATAAATTTAATTTTATTGATAAATGTTACAAATTTTTCGAAAATTTTACCGTTTACATAAATATTCTTTACATCTTTTTAAAAACCTAATGATTACATACATAAAAATAAAAGCGAGTTTTTTTTAAAGAATACTAATAAAAGTAATCAACCGTTTTCATTTTCTTCGGTTCGAGTAAAACATATTAACGTAAGGTAAACCAACTATTTTTCTAGTTATAAAAAAATTAACACTCTTGTACATATTTAAGCATTAGGTTTATCGCTGCGATGAAAAAAAAAGAACTTAAGCTTAAACATCCGAAGAACTCCACTAATTACTTCGTAGTTTCACGTTTCTTTAACTCTCTCCATTCACTACATCTTCATTTTTTCTACATTCCTGATCGCCTGTACTTTTTCATTAGCGGCCTTTACTTTTTCTCAAGAGCATTTTAAATTTCGCGTTTCACACGATGAATTCTTTAAACATGAAACATGGTAGATGCTATGTACTCACCCCTTCGCTTAACCGTTCTTCCCATAAGCTCTTAAATATTCGAGCACACCCGTAGCCTAATATTTCAATGAATAATGAAGGGACGCGATTTACGTACAGCGCCTTACATAAAACCGTGCAAAAGGTCCGACCCCAACATCAATGCCTGCATAACGAACTCTATCGAGAATTTGAGGGACAAGTTAGCCGAGGGTATTCCAGAACTTGAAGCACCCGCTATCGAACCGCTTAACCTGGAGCAAATCAGACTTCTACGCGGACCCACAGGTGCTCGTCTTGATATCAACGTCACTGGCCTCCAGGTACTACAAACTCCGTCTTAATCTCGATCATCTTTTTCGCTCGATTACGCAAATACGTAAACTTTAGATTTTTTGGTTAGTGGTTTTTTTTGCGATATTTATATATTCTGGGATTATAAACTAATATATATAATTTTTAATGTACGCTTTTTATGCTCGGAATAAAGTTAAAGAAATATTTAATGTCTGAAAGTAATCTGAAAAATATATAACGATGTGTGTTATTTTATACAGATGCTTTAAAATCAATAATTTAAGTATTCAGGATACGTGTGACTTTAAACGAGTTAAATGGCTATTATTTTTTTTACAAATATACGAATAGATATGTATCACTATATTTTTATATTTATTACTTTTTTTATTAAATACATAAAAGATATAAATGTTTTTTTTTGATAGTTAAAACATTTACTACTTAAAACAATGTTCAATTTAAAAAACGGTCAGTAAAATTTTTAGGTGCGTGCAGCGATGAATATTAAATTTATATATATAGATTTTGATTTTTAAAACGATCAGAATTCAAAATTCATATTTTTATCGATAGAGAAAAATTTATATAGTTCTATAACAAAAAAGAAAAATAAATATGTAATAAATAGTTTTCTTAGAATTTGATCAATTTTTTTTCGATAACAGAAATATATCTTTTTATTTTCAGTATATTATTGAATCATTTTATTTTTTTATTTTTATTAAATAAATTATCATTTATAAAAAATGGTGATAATATGAAATAGAATTTCTTTTAATCCAAAAAGTCTTTTAATCAGTCACTTTTTAACAATTTTACTTAAATTTAGTTTCAACTTTTATTTTATTATACATGTTCTATATCTAACGACAGAAAAATTCATTTTGATGTATATTTCCATTTATAACTGTCAATAAAAAATGATTTATTGATATTCCGTAAGGAATGCGAACGACTTTGATACAATTTATTTTAGAAATATTCAATTTTGAACAATAGTTTTATTTGATGTATTTCTTATATGAAACAATTGCTGTATTTTTTCTTTTTTAAATTAATTGTATTGGAAATAATATTTACATGTTCAATAATAAATTTTAAATAATTTTTTAACACTATTTTTAGTTTACGAGGATAATATTTATCATCCAGTTTAACAACTATTAAAATAAATATACTGAAATATTTTGATGAATTTTCATGTGAAAGAAAGATAACAATTTAATACAATCTATTCACAATATAAAAATTTTAATCTTACAAAAAATTATATATAAAAAACTATTTACTTTTTTAATATCACTTTGATTCTGAAAAATGTCGAATGAATTTATATTTCAATAAAACAGATAATTTGTACTTTAATTTATATAAATTCAAATATTATACTTTAGAGATTTTCTTCAAATTATATTACAATTTTTCACTCAGATTTTATTTTATAAAAATTATTTTTTAAAAATTAAAATTCTTATAAAATATACTGAAATGTGATTTTAATTTTTTTGGAATAACATTTATTCTTAGAACAATGAATGTTTTTATAATTTTTAAATTATATTTTAAAAAGTAATAAAATAATTTGTGGTATTTTAAGCATATTAATTTTAATTTTTCATAATAATTATTAAACATAAATATACTATTCATAATTATTTTCCTTTATTTGATGATTTGCACACAGCGTCTGCAGATGAATTTAATTAAATATTTATGAGACCAATTAGAATTGATGACATAGTTAGATTCATTATGTATTTGAAATCCCAGTTACAGATTAATGTACAATGTCATTTTTTCTGGATATGCCTTTTATTTTTCAATCATGTTAAATTATATATATTTTTACGTGATTAATAAATAATATCAATTACGCATAAAATTAGTTACATTTTTTAAAATATAAATTTGTTGTTGTTTTCTTAAAAAAATTGTAGTAATAAAATCGTCATGTATCAATTTGAATTAAAATGTCGTATCAAATCAGGGATATTTTAGATGTTTATAATATTAATTATAGAGTGATTCTTAGTTTATCATGTTGTAGCATTGATTAATTCAATGTAAATTACTGCTAAATTACTAGAGTATGTCGGGATTTGTTGCTGGTAATTACATGGATTGCTTTTCTAAATACATATAGTTAAATATTACTTACTCAAAACTACTAATTTGCGTTGATTTTCTAATTTGATTGATTATTATTACATTAAGCTTATGATAGAATTTATCATACATTACTAATTAATTACTTTTTATGAATAAGCATTTTATAGTTTAAAATATATTTATATTTAAACTCTATTAGAAAAATAATAATACGAATTAAATAAAAATTGTGGATATTAATATTTTTATGATATTTATCGTATATAAACAAATTAACAATGTGATATATCGAAGGTTGAATATTCGTATTTCATTTTAAAGTAGATCAAAACGACGATACCAATAAAAAATATAACATGTTTAAAGATTGATGATATGAATAGTATATTTTTTATTCTTTAAGTAAATTATTGCTGAAGAATATAATAAAAATTTCAAATAAAATATATATATATTGATACAAACATGGATTAAACTGTACAATCTATTTTTAATTCAATTATCTTATGTAATTTAAGAAACAAGTTTATTAAAACGACAATTAAAATAAAATACAAATAACGTGCTTTTAAAACTCATTTAAGACAGTAATAAAAATTATATATTTATAGAAAATGAAGCTAGAAGTAGGTTTAATTTAATATATTCAGTTCAGATATTATATCAGAATACAGTTAATTTTTTAAAATTAAAAATAATTAAATTAATTAAACTTCTTCACAAGATAATTAAGTTTTATTTTAATTGAAACGAACTACTTTAATTCGAAATTAAAATGAAAGGCTTGTTAACAAACTATAAATAATTGCAAATAAATATATCTTAAAAAAGTTGATGAAAAATATCTATTGATATTGCAGTATTTTATTCGTAATTCAAAATTTAAATGGCTGAGGTATTTTCACGATAGAAGAATCTGGAAGAATCGTTTATTTCATCCACAGGTTTTCGGTCCATCGACATTCAAAATACGAGACTTGAACGTGGATGTTGATGACATTACATTTACGTTTAAAGTCGGCTTTAACAAGCTTCAGTTCAAAGGAAAGTACTCAATCGATGCAAGGCTTTTGCTTCTAAGGCTTGCAGGAAGCGGTGACCTTACCGGAAATTTTAGTGAGATTATTTTTCTTATTTTTTGCTGTATTTTAGCCTTTTTGTTGATAATGAAATTTTATATATCTAAATTCATATCAATGTTTTATTTAATTAATATATGCGCACCTTATAAGTGGAAGTGAATATTAAAGATTTAGTATTAAAACGGCAAATATAAAGAAAATGTTAAATTTTTAAAAAATAAATACATACCGAAGATGATTCTAAAGTGAATACTTAATTTTTATTTTAGCTGGTTATGAGTCAGATGTGATATTGCATGCTCAAAAGGTCTTCAGAAATAACGATGTTTATTTAAACTTTGAAAAAATGAAGTTGGCCATAACAATCGGCTCTGCTAAAGTATATCTTAGCAACCTTTTTGGAGGGGATCCGATCCTTGGTAAATAAAAAAATTTAATTATTTTTCTTGCTTATAGATCGTTAAATTTTTTACTTTCATAAATAATATTAACTAGAGTTTTTGCGATTACTTAAGATAATTGATTCAGCATCTTTTACACTGTTCATTTAAATATTACAAATTATTTTTATACCAATCTAATACGAACGATTAATACAAATATTGATCGATGATTTTTTTATCAAAATTTTCTTTTTATAAATATGTATAGATAAAAGTGTTTTATATGTATTGAAATATTTTTTATATGAATAACATAAATGCAGTTTTGGCTTCGATATTAGTAAAGCTTAAAACCAAGTAGTCCGTATCTATCTTTAGCCATAGAATTTTAATCGTGGTTCTTATACCTGTAATATTTTTATTAATAGTAAGTGGCACGAATAATTTAATACTTGATTGTATCTATTAAAATCGACAATAAATTAGATTTATTAGGAGATACAGTGAATAACTTGTAAGAAATTTATACGTGATTCGAGTCACGGAATCTCGTTGATGCAATTCGATGATCGAGGTCTAGGCTTCAACGCTATTGATCCAATAATAATATTCTTTTTTATTCTTATCATAAATCTATGATAATTTTTTCATACATTTAAAATGTTTTTCAATTTTTTGTTTGTAATTCAGAAAATTACAAAAAATTTTAAATTCATAATTATATTTTTAAATCCAATCAAAACATTCTAATAATAAAATTAATGACTGTTTTATAAATACTTTTATAAAATTTATATGTATGTATTTTAAATTGAAATTATTTCTTTCATCTATAAAAGTAATAAGTAAAAAAACTTCTTAACGAAGAGTGATTTTTCATTGGCATAAACAGAAACTTTTATAAAACAATTAAAGTTTGTATCTATAAATATTTAAGATAATTAATGTTATTTAAAAAAAATTGAAGACAAATAAACCTTCTGATGATTGGAAATAAATCAATAGAAGTATAAAAATAAATATGTATAAGTACTTGAATATTAAAAAACGATAAATCAATTTCTAATGAATTATAAATACTTTGTTGGTTTTTTTAATTTCTATCTACAAAAATATTTAAATTTCTTATAGACATAAAAATAAAAATTGTCATTTTATTCCTTCAAGCGTGAAATATAATTAGTAAATAATACCATAGTTTATTATATATTTTCAGTAATTTGTGTATAGAAAATAGTGAGATTTTTATTATTCATTCTCGCCAATTACTAATAAAATATATTTTAAAATCAACTTCTACATACAATAAATCAATATTGATAATAAATCTCAAATTTATTTCTTTTAAATTACAAAACATATAATCTCAATTTATTATTAGTAAACAAATAATGAAATTCAACTATATTTCGATTAAAAAGTTTTAATAAAATTTCCACCTTGTAATTTAATAAAGCTAAAACATAATAAAAACGAAATTTATATATATGTATATAAATGAAAATAAAAATTGGACTATGCATACTCCATAGAATTTTAAATCATATCGATTGATCGGAAAATGGGGTTCCGAACAAAGTAATGAAATATTTTTAATAACATTAGTTTGTATATAAATGTGTATATAAAAAATGCTTTAATGTAATGACTAATTAACTTTTTTGAACAATTTGAATTTTGAGATTAATAACAATCATAAAATAATGAATAAACATTTGATAAAATACCAGATTCAAAATATTTTACCTAAATTTACATAAAGTTGTTTGAATTTTATCAACTAAAGCTTATACAAAAATTTAAAATATTTTTCATCAAGCATATTAGAAAATTTCTTTTTTTTAGGTCCTGCCAGTAACGAGGTATTAAATGCCAATAGTGCAATATTCCTCGATGAACTGAGACCAGTTTTGGAAACATCCCTTGCTGATCTCTTTACGAATGTCGCCAACAAAATTACGGAATCATTTTCTTATGATGAGTTATTCCCCAAAGATTAAAGACAATGTTATACTCAGAATTATTTTTCAAATTCATCAATAATCATTCGCTTGCACGATAGATATTTTAAAACAAGATTCATTGCAAGAGAACTTTGTTATCGTTATACTACCTCAACGACGTTATTTTGAAAATACATAACAAAACGAGGTTGACACATTTTTATAGAAACTCGTATCGACAGTAACAAATAAATCACATTTATTTACTATTTTATTAAATATTAGCGTTTTTCGTCATTTTTGTTAACGTTTTTACATGACGAAATTCGTTAC
Organism: Dolichoris vasculosae; assembly: GCA_018907195.1. Lineage (NCBI taxonomy): Eukaryota > Metazoa > Arthropoda > Insecta > Hymenoptera > Agaonidae > Dolichoris > Dolichoris vasculosae. The sequence goes on from JACCHY010000001.1 coordinate 8,696,688, forward strand.
TTATTTACTGACAACATAAAAATTATTGTTAACGGTAACGAATTTTTTCTATAAAAACATTTTTAAGAAAGAAAGAAAATTTAAGTACAGCCAATTCATTATAACAATTATAAATAACAAATTACGAATAAAATTTTCAGTTTCATACATCACAATATATAAACGCAAATCAATAAACATAACATATGTTCTTTTGTTAACAAATTTATGTACAATTATTATTTAATGCTAATAAATAAACTTTATCTCTTATAACCAGAATTTGTTGTTTGTCATTCCATACTGTCTTGATTTTCAAAAAATAAACACGATTATCTTCAAAAAAAAAATAATAAAAAACGAGATAACAAACGGAAAAAATGTCTGAAAACTACTTCGGAACTAATTCGTCTTTGGTGAAAGCACTCAATGCCCTGGCCGTAAGCGCTCTGCTAACAGTTGTTGCTGTGTCTTCGATTATAGGACTTGCAATATCTAAAACCAGTCTAGGATTGGAATTGAAGAAAGTTGCTGCTGTTTCGGCTGAAAGGAATAAAGGGTAAATGTACATTTTAGTCTTTGTTCCTAATTTTTAGCTTTATAAGTTAATCTTTTTTCCGTAAATTATGAACCAATGCTGGAAATGAGTTTTAATCTAATTCATTAAATACGCGAAGAATGATTTGATCAAAATAAAATTAACGAAAATAACTTCATGTAATCTCTTGGATTAGTTATGGTTATTATTCAAATATTTTTTGTAAATAATGTGTTGGATAAATGTTTTCAATCGTAACTAAGTTTTGCTATCTACATTTTTCATGTAAATCAAAAGAAGTTTAATGATTTTTTTTGTAGATATTTCGAATCACCAATTTACTTACTCACCTGCAAGAGTGTGAGTTCGAGGTGCTTTTAATTTAATATTTCCATCTCCGACTCGAATTTTCGTCTGGAGTTTATCGATTTCGATTCGCGAAATGCCACTTTTGTCGATCACTTCTTTTCCTCGGGCGTTTACTTGAACCTCCGTATTTGCTGAAGAAGAAAATTCGGTTACTTAATATTTATCGATTTTTTGTATTTTGCTTTTGTCTGTTATGTATAAATAGTATTTATACTTTAATGATTATGATAACAAAAGAATTAACTCAACTAATTAATAACGTAATGCAATAAATCGATTTTATGGAAAAATAAAAAAAAAATATCAAAAGTGTGTCGAAGTGAAAGTAACTTCTATAAAGACAATAAATTATTTTTAACAGAATACATTTAACGATTTACAAATTGAAAAGTTTTTGAAAAATCTTTTTATAAATTTACAGCTATATTAATTTTATGAAATAAATTGATTCGAGAGATTACTCAATGTTAATCAATATTACTATTCTTTTTAATTAATTTATCGAACTAGAAAGTTCATCGATTCATTATTATAAAAGTGTAGATTATTTCTGTTTTTCTTTTTTCCAATATAACTTTTTACATTTTTCTATTTTGAAATAACCTATTTTTTAAAATTATTAATATATTTTCTTATTTAATATCACTTTCATTTCGATTTTTAATTTATTATACTCTAGATAAATTTGTATGATTCAATTAATCTTATAATATTAAGCGAGGTATTGAATTAATTATTTTTAAATTATGTAATAATTAATATCTCAAGATATGTACATTGCAGCTAATATAAATATCTTTTATGCAGATAGAAAATAATATATGTAGGACAAAATATTTGTTTTTCAATTGGAATAGTCTATTTTAACGAAAAATGTAATTTAAATGAACGGAATATTACATTAAAGTATCTAGCAATTAATGTATTCGTAGTAGTTAGAATGAGTCACGTATAAATGCACATAACTTCTATGTTATTTAATCAAGATCAACTTGTTTAGCGTGATTTTGTACTTTCTCTAAAATTCTTTATTCGAGTGTCGCTTCGATTCCTTAAATAAAAAAAACGCTCTCTACACTGCACTTATGCATAAGCTTTTTTGCAATTAAAAAAGCGTATGAATTGCAATATCAAGCTCTCGGATCATAAGTTAATTTGAATTATTCTTTGTTTCGGTATCAGAAAAAGCGACGTAAAATATTAACTCGAGCCGTTTTCTTTGCATGTATGAGTAACTCAAGCGGCAAATCAAAGGGTAGGTAAAACAAATATACGCACTGAAATTTCCCTTAAAACTGCCAACACCACTGAGTGGCAGTAAAAGTAGACGTCCTTGAACATCGTAATTTCCTTTGACGTGCACGAACGGGATCTGGACTTTAATGTAGACCGTGAGCTCCTTGGGATCGGCGTTGAGATCATCCACGAGATAGTTCGAACCTCCGAATACTTGGATATTGCTCATATTGGCTTTGATTTTGAGAGCCTCGAGGTTGCGGTCGACGGTAAGCGAAGGCAAAAGCAATGGATCGAGTGCCGGTAATTTCATTGCCGGTATTCCTTTGGCAAGGAATGGCGTCAGCGTCTCCAGTTGCTTCAGGATGCATTTGTTGTATTGGGTGGGTACATCCGAACGCGGACATACCGTCACACCGGGTGCTGGAATATTTTTCACATTTCATAGTTACGTATGCGCGTGGATAGCGTTAGAAAAGTTTAGAAGATTAATTTGCGTTGCTCTTTCACAGTCACATCTTTTTCTTTTGATCGTTATAAACGAATTTATAATGTATCATTTGCACGGTAAATTAAATTCTAATAAATCATGAGCGTTTAAAAATATGAAAGTGAAACGGTTTTTTGTACTGCTATTTGAATTCCTAAAAGTAAAATAACACCTTTAAGATGTTTACAAGTTGTAATTAAAATACCTACTCTCGTTTTAAACGCTCTTGTGTGTACAATATGTCAGGAGTAAGAATTTCAAAACATTAGATGAGTTATATATGACGTATCATTATACGAAAAATATGTTTTGAGATTTTTTATACGAGACTTATTTGATAACGAAAGAAAACGTAAAATTAAATATAATATAAGACATAAATAATTTTATGTCCAAGGTTTATATATTTTTTAACGTTTTAATAATATTTGTAATCGTTAAAATAAACCGTTAGAATTATTGTCAATTAAATAACGTTGGTTGAGATTTTAAATGTGAGAATTCCAATATGCGACGTGTTCGTTTGAACATATAAATAGTATATAATCAAACACGTTCTCATAGAGTGCTTGGAAAGTTGGTACATAATGCAAAAAGGGAATGGCATATATTTATATTGATTTTTCACGCATCGATTAAAAATGCGATTCATTCTCTGTAGCGTATTCATCCGAATGAAAAAAAGCGCTATAAAATTATTTTCTCCGCGACTCACTCGTATCTTAAAATAATGACATCTACAAAATTAATTAAAAATCTTTTAACACGTGTATTCGAACGAAAACACTAAACTCATCCTTTGAGAGTCGCCGCGCGCCTGAGAAGCTAAATCTTTCCTCTCGCATCGTCAGCGTTGCGTAAGATCCTGCCATAAAAAATCACGTCGTTCGTACCTGGCAAACGCAAATGAAAAGAAAGAAAGAAAAAACTAAACGTCGAGACGTACGGAACGTAGGACTTTAAAAAAGTTGCGCGCGAGTTTGGCGCACGGCGGTGAATCGATCGGAAATCGAAAGCGCGTAGAAAGTGAAGTCGCCAGAAGCACGCGAGCGTGCCATTTTATTTGGTCGTGCTCTGGCATTGTCGGTCCATCGGCTATCGAAATTTTATGATTCACTTCGAGTTTCAGTCGAGTCGAGCCTCTCTTTAGAAAGCAAATGTAAATCAACGGTCGAGCGTTAATTGTTAACTGTCTCCTTGCGCTTGCTTGCTTTTTTCATTACTTATCTAGTTTGAAAAGAGAAAACGTCGTTGTAACGTTAAAAGTAAATTTGTGTTATTAGCAACGCGAACGTTTATCTACTCCGAGTCCATACTTCTTTCAAAACGAGCGTTAACTCGTAATATATTCTCTCTTTCAACGGAGCAAATTTTTCCGCAACTACGCTCGTTTATTATAGAATCGTACGACTGGAAATCGATATAGACTTTGCAACGATTTCTGGCCGCGCTTTAAGCTTTCGATTAAAACCAATTAACCGTAAACACGGTAATCTCCTTTTTATAAACGAGCGTACGCTTTAAAGAGTGCCGTTAAACGAGTTACGAACGAGTAATCGAATCGTGCCAACGGGTAAGTATTTGCGTTCGAGTTAAAGCGAGGCTTATAAAATTCGTACGTTCATCGAGCGCGTAACTCACACCCACTTTCCTCTAAGCACCCGCACCCCTAAAAAAGCCGGGCGAGGAGGTTCCTCAAAGAATCGTAAAAGCACACTCACGCAGCATGGCGGCGACGGAGTCGTAGCCAAGGCAGAGCAGAGCCGCCAGTCCGAGGTAGCCGATCATGCTGACGAGAAAGGGCTTGCGAACAGTAGTAGTAGTCGTTGAAGTGGTGGTCGGTGTAACTCGTGCGCCGGGTGTCAGCGCGCGCTCGCAATTACGCGCGCTCTCGACACGAGCAGTGCGTGCATCGATCCTGGTGCCGGCGTATATATATAAACTAAAGGTGGACTTTCTCCGGGGTGCCGTCGAGGAGGAGTGGACCCCACTCGCGGTGGGACCGGCGACGCGCGACGCTCAAGGGGCCTTCCGTTTTTCATTATTCCCGCGCCTCCGAAGCGCGGATGATTTGCACGTGTCATTGTCCTCTTTTTGCAGCTTTCGTCTCGCCCCTCTCTTTTTCGCTATTCGCGTTTACTTTCTTTCATTCGGTGTTCCATTTTGCGCGTCTGGACGATGGCAGGTGATCTACAGCCTTGGGGACGGAAGCGAGCTCGTTTTTAGAAGAGCCTTGATCGAGTCTCCTTCTCTCTCTTCCTCTCGTCCTTTTGCGCTCCCGCAATTCTTTTGAAAATCGACTTTTATTGTCCGCGCGTTTTTACGTATGCGCGAGGCGTTTCACTTTATTGTTTACATGTAGCAGTGCCTCATTATGCATCGCAGTGCGACGACACTTTCCATAGCTACGTGTTTTAGATAAACTTTTCAAAAGGCTTTTGATGACAATGAGAAGTAAAACGAACGAGTTGTTTACGGGTATATGGACAAATTCAAAAAGATTTTATGTAACCTTTTTATATAACATTCTATCTTTCGCTAAAATTAATTATTTCTAAATAAATTTTTATGTATTGAAGGATTAGATTTTTATAAATGATACATTATTATAATATAGAAGTCTCTTTAATTACTATTTTGTAATACATTCATTTGGAAATAGAACGATGATGTATTCGAACGACGTTGATAAAAAAAAAACCATGGAATTTCATTATAATTTCAACATAAAAACATCGGAAAATATTTATAATAATATTTGTAACAAATGCTGGACAATAAATGTATGAATAAATGTATAAATGAACACTTAAATAGCTGCTTATGATAAATTAATAATTTTCTTGAGACTGCTACGGTCAGCTATGAAATAAATAAAAATAAGCGAATAAAAACGAATTGGATGTGACAAAAAAAATGCGTCGTCTGCGATGGCAATGTTCTTAATCATACTCTCTCGACCACCGGGAGATTTTTGTACATTTTGTAGATGACGGTTTCAGCGTTTCCTTCGTTTAGGGCTTTGCTCGCTAGATCATCAGCAATCATAGCTGCAACTGCCTCGGCAGCCATCAGACCTGGAAAAGGAAAGTCATTGGATGTTTGTAGAGCGTTGTACATAATAATTCTAATTGTAGGTTAAGCGTATAAGAGGGAAAGAAAAAACATTTGAACGTTACGCACCGAGACATCGTATATGGACATATTTTAATGACGAGTGCGATGAGTTACAAAATACTAAGTAAAAACACTGCGATCGCGTCAGTTTTTTAATAATAACACAGCACTATAGATTTAATTCTTTCGCATTAATTAAATTTGTTGTAAAACGATATATCTTAGTATTTATTACTAATTAGTTTACACTAATCAACGCCATAAGATTTATTCTTATCTTTTTGCAAGAAAAAGTTTCTTTAATAACATGATACTGTAAGATTTATGCTAGATTACGAAAACGTGGATTATTAACTGGAAATTCCCTCTACAGAGTTCAACGAATTCCTTAACCGATCGCAGCACTTTCTTGAAAAGACTTACGACAGTATACAAAATGATCTTTTTCCTCGTGCGTAAAAGTTATTGACGGAAATTATATACAAAAACATTTATCAATAATGTGTGTATATCCACAGGTAAAGTTTATCCAAAATTCTAGGTGATTTTGCATATCTAGACGAGTCTTTCGTCAACTTTTAACTCGACATATTATTTGTTCGTTTTTGCATTGCACGAAAAAAAATTTAGCTACGTAACGCGAGACATTTCTTTTTGACAGGATGCTTACATAATTTTGCTATCAAGTAATATATTTGCATCGATTATATCAACCAAAATATACACCTGTAAAAATGTGATGCAAAGCTGTATTGCGACTAGTGCGATTCCTCCCGAATATATTTTTACGTTATTTAGGGCTTTTTTAAACATTACTTTTTCATATAATAAAATTCGTTATGATTTATCACTGTTTTATAATACGAAATAAAACTTTACATAACGGTAATTATATGTTGTATGCATCATTTCTTTGAAACTTTAGACACGAATAATTTAATGTAAGAAATGAAAACCAATACTCGTTATGAAATATTTTGAATTTCGACTAGTTAGTTAAGTGTTTCAAAAGAAATATTTTCTAGATATGGAATTATTTGGTACGAAGTTAACATTATATTTAAAACGTTTTTTGGTTTCAGTACGATACGCAAGAATAAAAATATTTGTGTTTGGAAAAGTAAAAACGAAACATTAAGATAAGTTACCGTGAATTTTTCGCAATAAATGCAATTATATTATTAAGAAAGACAATTACCCTGAACTAAAATCGCATCCACCGGTCCTTTTTCATCCATACCCTCGAGTTTGATCTCACGATGCTCAGAAATAAGTTTTGCTCGTGCTGCTCGGACAATCATTGTTTCGTTGTTTACTTTCTTTAACTCGACCGTGAAATCGGCAACTAAGTCAGCTAAAAATGAACAAAAACGAATTACATTATAAACAATTTTAATGAAAATTTATCGTAAATACTGTAAGAAGGATCAATAGAGCTTTTTTACAGGATGTTATGAATATATCAATCTCTAATTATACATTTATATAACTATTTTTATAAATATTTGCTAAAATAAAAAGATCAAAAATGTTACAATATTTCAACTTAACTTTAGAAAGTGAAGTATGATAAGTTTGTGAAATTATTTTTTGTCGAACGAAACCGATGAAATAATGAAAATTGATTTATGTAATGTAAATTTATCTACATTATTAAAAATCATGATACATCTAAAAATACTGAGAGAGAAAGAGAGAGGGAGAGAGGAAGAAAAATACAGAGTGGTTAAAAAAAGCTTGTTTGATCTAGTTTATTAGTATTAAAAAATAAAAATGCGAGAACTAATACCGAGACGGTTAATTTTATGTGCACTATAAAAACAAGCAGAAAAATTTCACGTCAAGCTTTTCGTAATGTACGAGAAATAGATAAGTAATATAAAAAAATGATTTGCCAATCAAATGAAAACTCGAAACTCGAATAAATCCTTGCGGTGATAAAGCGCAAGATAGAAAAAATGCAACGAAAGAAATCCCCAGGCTCCCGCAATTGGAACGAAAACTCGACCGTCTGGTTAAAAAAGCAAAATCGAATGTAGGAAGAAAATGAGATGTTCGACTTATGCAGTGCACGGATCGATCGCTCGTACGATTCTTCGTTGGAGTCTACGGATGAGTGAACACGCGTCTCGCTCGCTCCCCCTTTTGTTTTCGAGAACGAAAAGGGGCATCGAGAGCGAGTGCATTTGCCGGCCGGTCGAGCATTGCATAAGTCGAGCCTCGTGTAACTTTCTTACTGAAGTTTCCGACGAGAAGACCGTTGCCACGCAGCAGCTGCTTTCCTACTTTTCCCGTAAGCGCGTAATGCGACTTGACGCTCAGCTTTGGCACGCGAATTCTCACAACCACGTGCATCACGTCGTCCTTAAGCGAAGAAACAGAAAACGAACGGTTTAATTACTCGAGCTGAATGCAATTCGTAACGCGTACTCGCTTTCCTCCGTCTTTCTCTTTTGCTCGTCGATATTTTGCAACTCGAGATATTTTTTTATTTACGAAGATGGACAAACAACGGTCGAGAACGTTGTGCAAAAACGTCTGCGCTCGTGTCATTATGTAGCGTGAGCTCCAGAGAAGTGCACTTGATTCGATCCGAGCAAAAGACGAAGGAAACCGCGCTTTCTCAGAAAATTTATATCTCGGTTAATCCTCGGAATCATACCTCGTCTTTGTCTTCGTAGTGTTGGCGTTTCCTACGTGTCAAAGTATCGTTCGATGAGCTGCTGTTCTTCAAATTACCAAAGTGGTATATCAGTTCCACGCCTTCCTCGAAGTAACCTTGCTTCTCTTGATATTCCTTGGCGTACCTGATCAGATCCTTGATCCTCTTAGATTCAGCTGCCGCTCTCACGGCATCGTTTCGCTTCCTTAGAGATTCTCCTTCGGTGAAGTTATGAATTATGTAGCGCTGATTTTCGCGTAAGTCCTACGAATACAAAAATCTTCGTCGTAAGAACTCGATCGTACGAAAAATTCATTTTTACGTAATACAGTTTTAAATCGACCGAATCAAACTTATTGTTATTTCTTATATCGAGTTATCGAAGGTTTTAATTAATCCTTCATCTTTCTCGCTCTTCGTTTACTTTTTTAATTACACGAGAATGAAATTTGAATACCTTTACAATTTCCGCGAATCCATAAGCCCGTGGATCGTCTTCGGGAGCCGCTATCAATTTTTCAGATTTGGGTTGGCTTTCTGGGCTCTTAGGACTCGCGTAAACAATATCGACGTAACCAGGTTGTTTTTCCAATCGTATGAACGGAGATTCGCGCGACTCGAAATTATTCGTGCGAGTCGAAGTGATTGATTCCGTATATCTGCTTTTATGTGCTTCTTGATATCTCGATTGATCGTGTTCCTGTTTACTGTTAGATAAAAGTATAGAGATAAACGAAATTTGAAAATTAATTAAAATTTGTTATTATCGTTTTTTTTATCGATTTAGTTTTTTTTTATTTATAATAAAATCAAAGTTTATATATACTATAATTAAATATATTTTTAATCTTTTAAGATAGTAAATCTGAAAATAAATTTTTCAAAAATTTATCTTTTCAACTAAATATGAATATAATATCGGATGCTTAGATAAGTCAACTTGAATAAAAATAATGCAACTGTGTATCATCATAAATCAAACTTTTTATTATAATGTAGCAATATGAAAATTTCTACGATTGGAAATTTTCATTTGCATAAACAACATAAATTGTTCAAAAGTTAAGATACAAGTAATATAATTATTGTAATTTATACATTAAATATTATTTCAAGTGAGGCAATAAGCATTTATGATTTATTTAGTCTTTTTTTTTTTAAACTAGCGTTTTGTTATTACCTATATTTGTCATCTCCAGATGGATTCACGTATCCTCTAAAATATACCGGACGTTGGCCTCTCTCGGTTGACTCGTAACCAACTCGGTACACCGGAGTAACATGATCGTTGCGCTGACCGTCCAAGGGGACTCGAGTATTTTGAGAATCGTCCGTGTAACTAATCCCGAAATTACCTCTTTTAAACGCAAATTGATTCGGTCGCTGTCCGTTTGATGTTTCAGCTGAAAAACCAGGTCCTCCCAATTGCGCCTTTATTGCGTAAGCAGCGGTTGTCGATTCCGCACTAACTCGGTCAGCATTATAACGCTGATCCGGATAAATTCTAGTTTGTGATCTTGCATTTTCGTTATGCGATAATTGTGCTTGTTGCGACGAGTAGCCTCCGGATTCTATTCTACTACTAGAATCTGGATAACGTTTACAAGCACCTACACAAGGACGGTAATCCTCATCTCTGGTTTGAGGGTTGGGTTCCGCATTTTTGTAGCTGTTACTCAACACTAAATGTAGAGACGATGGATTTCTCCGTGTTGCCTAATGATTTTATAAACAAGCTTAGAATGTATATAAATTGTATCGTATATACTACAGATATTTATTATTATTAAAAGTTGTTTAAAAAACTTTTAATTTATGAATGAATAATTTATAAGATGAAAAATTTATAAATTCTATTTAAAAAGTTCGATATATTTTTTTTAAATTTATGAATAATCATTTCGACTGGTAATGACAGTTATTATTTGTAATTAATTAATTGAGTAAAACTTCCATAAAAAATTTTTTTATTTCTATGTATATTTAATCTTAAAGAATTTAAAAACTAATTTGTTAATTTAATTAGTTTTGTTATAGTATGTAATTGTGAAATATTATACATATATAGGCTTTGTTTAAAACGAAATATCACTATGCCGTTTTTTTTAAAAAGATATTCATTCGACGTTTTACTTTAAATAATTTTAGCTATAGATTTAGTCAATTTTGCATTAGAATATAAAAATTATTTTATAGCTGGTATCGAGAAATGTATTTGAAATTATTTATCGGAATTAATGATAGTATCAATTACTTTGAGTTACATTTATATTTTTTGTAATGATTAAATATATTTTATTGAATTTTTTGTATAAATTTATCGGCAAATCCATAAAAATAATTGCATAATTAATTATCCTACATCATCGGCTGAAACATCGTAAGAATGAAAATAAAACCAATATTTGTACTAACGTTCATCGCAACTCGCATATCTCCATAGATCGGTTGGAACGTTCGATTTTGGTGTTGTAGTTGCACAGGATTGGCATAGTACCTCTGAGTTTGAGAACCATGCTTATACGATTGCAAGAGATCATCTTCCTCGCGAACTCGCGTATTCTTGGGATCGTACTCGACGACTTTCTCGAAATGGTCGCGTTCCTCCTTTTCGCTTTTCGACTTGGATTCCTTCACCAGTGTATGGAACCTGTACCGAATAGAATCGAGATTGTCCTGCTCGTTGTAGCTCACGTATCCGGCTTCGTTCTCGCTGAGGTTGGACTTCAGGCTACCCCGCGCCATGTGAACGCTCTCGATCGTGGAGGAGTTGAGTCCATGGATTTCGAGGTCCCGCAAGATCACGCGGTAGCTCGTGTTGCCTTCGGATTGGTCGACCTTTACCACGGGGACGCGAAGAGGATCGATACCACCGATTTTGCGGTAACCACCGCTGAGTAAGCGCGACCACAGCACCTGTGACATCTCCAGGAGAGACGAGCTGCCCAGGGTGACCAGCGCCAGAACGACGACGAGATTCAACGACTTCATTTTTATAGTCCAAGTGAAAATTTGAAATACGATGTGAGTAAACTTTCGGTTATCGAAGTTCGCTCTCCCGGCAATTCAATCCGAGCGGTACTCGAAAGTGTCCACCTCCCAAAAGTGAAAAGGTTTGTAGAAGAACATAAGTAGCAGCGTGATCACTATACAGAGCAATAATACGGTGCAGCTTACCACAAAGCACATGGATCGAGTTTCTTAATCCTAGCGATATCACGGTACGAAGTTCGCCGCTCGAGATGAAATCGAGACACGGCTTAGAGGGTAAAAATGGCCTGGGACTTGTCGGCTCCGATGCACGGACGCGTCTTCCCCGAATGCATGGCTGCGATGGGCCAGTTGTTGTTTTATACGCAAACGTGGAAGGGCGCAGGATGTGGGCCATGGACCCCTTGCGCATGCGTTTAGCGGTTCTAGTATCTCTCTGGGAGTTTCGAGCAATTGCTCTAAGCCTTCTTAGTCAGAGATCATTTCTGTGAGCGATTTCCTTAACACTCGCGAGCGTCGGCTGTCCAATGGGGGGCAAGGTCCCACGAACGACCTTTCCTCGTCGAACGCCTCGCGCATGCCGATGCATCGGTTGCACTTTCTTCCGATCCGCTGAATTATCGCTGCTCGATGAACGTCTTTATTTTCTGCGTTTCCGTGTTTTCCTCTTAAATAATAGTCGCCGGAGGATGTATATCAAGCGTTGCATCGTGCTAGCGATATTTTATGCATCGCGGATCATATAAATCACGATTTGCAATTTACAGAGTATCGAACATTTTCTTCCAAGTTTGCGCGCCCTTTTATCGCGACTTTATTTTCGCGCGTATCTCGTTTCACCGTTCGGCTATCGATCCAAGCGACAAATTAATCATTGTATATGCGATAGTCAGAGTCGTAAGTGGGTCGATCGATGACGGCGGTTTAAATGGTTTTGCGAGTCGTCAGCATCTGGTGCTCAGATGTAAGAATGGAATGAATTTCAAGGTATAAAGCATACGCGAGCGTAATTGTTCTCTTTTTTTATTCTCTTCAAAGGAAAACTTTACGCGCTCGCTCGAAACTTCATAAAAGTTAAAAGTAGATCAAACGATTTGCGTTTAATGGAACGCTTTGCCGTGCAAACTACTAGCTATAAAATTGCCTATTTAAAGTAATACTCGCACACATTTTAATATGCGTTTTATTTCGAAAGCCTGCGATCAGACTTCCGATCGGTCGGGCGTGAGACGAATTTAACGAAAGCTAAAAAACATCGCGTATACGTAATAGAAAACAAATTTTTGTTTAGATTGGTTTGGAATTCGCGCGTGTTTGTTTGATTATTGCGAAAAATGGCAACAACAAGGCGGCCGAATAAAAGAAAAGTGTCAGCGGATCTTGGACGAGCTGACGATGCATCGAATGCCACCGACGCTTCTCGACGGGACTTTCGCCACGATTGATTTACTTCCCGAGCGACTTTTCGAGCATCACGATGTGCAGCCGCTTAGTCACGTTTGTCACTTTCGCCGCGTTTTTTGGACGTGGCGTGAAATCCACACTTGATATACGTGAGTAAATTTGTTCAATTAAGTATCTTTTCCGTACGCCGGCCGGAAAAAATAAAAGAAACTTCATTTCCGTACGGCAGCTTCCTTTCTGAAAATATGCCATCGCAGCGATCCGTACTTGAACGAATGCATCAAGCGGAGCGTCGATTCTCTGAGGCCGTACTTGAAGACTGGGATACCGGCTCTTCATATTCCTCCTTGCGAACCACTCAATGTCCCCGAGATCGAGCTCAGCCAAGCGGCCGGTCCAGTTTCCATTAGATCGGCCTACACCAACATCAAAGTGTGGGGTGGAACGGAGTTTATACTGAAGAGCGTTAAGTAAGTATTGGAGTTCGCTTATCGAAACGAGAACCAAAGAAGTGCTCCCACTTCATCTAAGTCATTATCGTTTAATCGATTTATTTGCTAGTAAAAATTTAGAAATTAAAGAATAATCTTTTAAAGTGATTCAGAAATATCCTAAATTAATTGGTATTGAATATTATTTATATCGTGACCCGAGTAAAAATGTAGTTGATTTATGGAGAAAAAGTATAGATAAAGTATAGAGATTTTATCGGTAGTTTATCGATAAAAATGAGTACTTTAAGTTAAAAAACGTTTTAATTATATCTAATTTTTATATAAAAAATGCAAATCTTGTGGAAACGATGACGAAACTTATTTGAAAGAATGAATTAAAATTTATTTAATATATTTTTGAATTAAGTATTGAAATAACCAATTACAAACCAGTTATAAGTTGACCTAATTCTTAATAATTTTGTAACACGTGCTCATTATGTATTCAAGTTGCATAAATCAAACAAACTTTTTCATTTTCGTAGATAGATATGTAACTGAAATTTCTTGCTTATAAAATAAATTTATTTACGATGTTACGTTCCTGTTTTAGAAAACACGAACAAGACGGTTTAATCCAAAGATCTTGTTCGAAACAACAAAAATACAGTTGTGACAAACATGATTATATTATCAATACTCAAGCATCGTATATTATTATTCTAATCGTTGATCAGTCCAAAATAAAGAAAAAATCATCCTCCCCATACGAGAGAACAAAAATTTCAATTCCCTCCGTATCTAGACATACCACGATCAACTTGAATCATAACGTTCGGAGCTTTTTCATCGCGGGACCTCGAACGCATCGCGCTTCTCATTTATATATTCTCCTTACGCCAATAAAAAGTGCGCGAGATATAATTTTGACACTAATATCTCGATCCTCACCTTGGCTATTCTAAAAACATGATTCACGCTCACAGGCTCGACACTGACAAGGATCGCATCAGGCTGAAGCTGTACGTGCCCAGGCTGGAGATGAAATCCGACTATAATATGGAGGGTAAGATCCTGATGCTGCCGATCACGGGCCAGGGTACGGCAATCGGCAACTACACGGACATCGACGTCGTCGTCACGATTCAGGGCGAACGTTATCAGGACCGCCGCACCGAGAAGACTCACTTCCGCGTGATCGAGTTCTACTGCGACTTCGACGTCGGACACGTGAGCATTCACCTGGACAACCTCTTCAACGGCGACGAGACGCTTGCCGACGCCATGAACCTCTTCCTCAACGACAACTGGAAGACCGTCGCTGCTGAGATAAAGCCGGCGCTCGAGGATACAGTGTCCAGGCTTTTCAAAAACTTCTCCAACAAAATCTACTCCAAGTATCCGATTGACACGCTCCTGCCACCCTAAGCTCGCTTGTTTCTTTCTTTTTATTTGTACATTGCTCTTTATACTTTTGTATTGTTGAAGAGAAATATTATTTTTCTAGATTTTTACCCTCCGTTATTTTCATTTACCTTTTCAATTTCAGCGCGAGCTTGTTTTAATATTTTTTTACCATATTTTTTGACCTCGGATGATACGTAATCGCGAATTCGTTAATGTTTTTGCTCGATTATTCAAACTTTTCACGACTTCTTATACTGACCATTCATGGATTTTATCAAAGCTTCGATGAATGCGTACACATTAAAATTTCTTTAAAAAGCGAACATTACGTAAAGCCTTACATTGTTTCGCAGATACTTAGCACGTTAGTCAGACTTTTGGATTTTTTTTTATAAAAATAGGTATCAATGTTAGTCTAAGTACTTGCAAGGTAATAGAACCTTGACAGAATTTTTATTCTCAAAAAGAGATATAAATTGTTATTTTATGTAATTAAATCTAAATTTAAAAACTTATTCATTCGAGAATTACACAAGATTAAACAACCGAAGAACGATTAGAATGAAAATTTGTAGAAATTATTATCGATTTAGTTCGTTGAACGAACGATACGACTTTTTAAATTTGCATCGATTTAGTGTGATTTTTTCATTAAAAAATCATTCGTCCTACATTTTTTAACACTAAACTGTTTGTATTCATATTCGAATCTAAATTTTATTCTACAATTACAAATTTACCGAAAGCTTATGTAATCTTTGGAGTATCGAAAAGAAATTTGGACAGTCTGAAATTAATATATTTATTATACGAAACTTTTATTTAAAATTTATGTGTTTTTCACCGACACGTGTTATGCATAAATTAAAATATATTGTTTTAAATAATCATTTTGGATGTTTATACGTTTATTTTGAAATGATCAATTATTTATAAAAAAAACCTTACTTAAAATGTGGTAGAAAAAATGTAAATTTTGTTTTATTGTATAGGATCACCTATCAAATGTTTTGAATTACCATAATTTCCATTCAAACCGATAATCTTGTATCGACAAACACTAATTCCTCATTCGTTTTCAGAATTACAATTTTTCACAAATAAACTCAGTTTAATATACATCATTAAAAGGCCAATTATAATTAATTCCACATCCTGAAAATAATGAAACATCCTCTTTCGCTCAAATTAATTCAACGAATGTTATCACTACCGCGATGATAACGTATACCCCCGATCGATGCTTAAGCTAAATACTTTGTTGCAAAACAATTGCCATTCTTTAGGCGTATGTTAAACGGGTTGCCATTATAAAGGCGCAACAACGCTGCGCTCGAAACTGAATTCGCGCATTACGTAAAAAGAAGCAAAGAAAACGATTAACACACGTTTCGCGGGGTCTGCCGACCTTGTACGCATAATGTGCTATGGGCTTTGTTGAAAATCTGCGCTCGGCCGAATCGATTTTGTACGATTCCGAGGGAACTAGTTTCGCCGTAATTCTGACGCGGTAATGCAAGAAGCTTCTTTCGTAAGTGTTTCGCGTGTTTCTCCTTGCATGGCTTTGGGATTTTCGATTCCTCGCTCGGATCCGAGGCACTTATGCAAGAACATTTGTACGCGAATTGTGGATAATTGTACCGCGGGCTGTAATCAGGGCCCAGCGGCATTTCCGCGGGCTCGAGTCTACTTCTCGGTGATTTTACGAAAAAGGACAACCCATTGTTCTGATTAAGTAGGTATTAATTGTGCCGGAAATTTTGTTGTCTCTTAGAAAATCGTGAGAAATGACAATATTCTCAAAGCTATGTACATATGTAGATTATTTTTATGCTGTAATAGATTTAGAACAATTTCGTAACTGTGTATTATTGTTACTGTTATTACAGTTATATTTGATGTAATATATCACCTTAAATTTTTTTTATTTCTTTCGCGTTTATTTTTTTATTAATATTTGAAAAATAATATCCATAGTTATATTTAATGTTATAAAATTGATAAATTACATTCGATACAGATTTTCATCATTTTATTATATCACTGAGTTGATATAAGCTTTTTATATAAAAGTAATTATGTAATTATAATTAATTATTGTAAAAATTGTAACGTAAAATTAATTAACTTGGATCTCTGTTATTGTTGATTGATGTAAGAGCACGTTACGGAATTCCGTTCACTTTTTTGATTCTTTCGAATATTTTAATGTAATTGTATGAATATCATTTTTTAAATAATTTATCTTTATTTAAAAGTTTTTTAATTCTTATTTTTTTTAAAGAAAAATCTATTTTTATAAGTTTTTATTATTTTTTATGTTTGTAATAACAATTGATCTAGTCTTACAATATTTCCTAATTCAAATAATTTAACTAATGAAGTAAAATATAATGTGCAATACTGTACGAATCAGTTTTGGTATATATCAAGTTTTGATTAGGAAATTTTACTGAAGTTAAAAGATATTTTTTGAATTTATATTATATTGGTTTTTAAATAATTAATAATGAAAGTAATACTAATATTTCTGTGACACTTTTCATTCATTTTACGAGATCCATAGTGTTTATATATAATAAAATTATAAATAATTGTAATGTTATTTATAAATATAATCTGAAATTATAATTTAATAATATCTAGTTTCTAATTAAATTTTTGTTAAAATTTTTATATTCTTTGATAATTAAACAATATTTATTATAACTGGAGAAAAATAATTTACGTAAATATTAATGGAATAAATAATACATTACTTCTTACATTAATAATACATATATACATATATATGTATATATATGACAGAATAATTATATAAATTAAAAATCTCAGTCTGATTTATCTTATAGATACATCATGACACTTACTTTTAATAGAGTTTTAAAATAATTCAATTGAAACTTTTATAAACTGAAATTGAATAAAAAGTATAATTCACATAAAATAATAGAATTTTCTGGTTGTTTTAATTTCACTCATGTTTTAAAATAAACAAATCTTATTTTTATTATGGATAAACTGAAACTATATTTTTAGTATTTTATTTAAAAATGACTTTAAAACATTAATTTATTCTCTATATTTGAATATTTTTTAATTTCAAATGTATCAAAAGTTCAGTTATGCTTTATTTGATTTATTAATTTAATTAAAGTTTCATTAAATTTTAAATCAAGTACATTCTTCGAAATTAGTCGATATATTTTATATTCTATCTTATATTAAATTTTTATATTTATCAGTACTTTTATAATATTTATAATGTAGTTGATATATGTTGTCAATATATATAATTAATATTATACACATAATTAAAAAAATTTATATTTAAACGTATTAAAACTCATAATATTGGTATTGCATTACATATTTTGTCATAAATCATCGTAAATACTATTAAAGTAAAATAAAAGATAAAATAATATTTCTTATTATACTATCAATAATTATTAATAACAAATTAACCTTATATTTAATTATAAATCAGTATATACTTTATTGATTACATAAAAAATTTTGTTTATTTGTTGAATTTACGTAAATAAAATTGATTTTATTATATTTTTATAGTAACTAAATATTTTAAAAGATATATCTTTTAAAGATGGTTTGAGAAAATTATTAGAAATGGGTAAATTAATATAAAAATATAGTAATTCATAAATCATAAGGTAAAAAACATCTTCAGATTGAACGTTTATATATTTAAATATTTTTTTTATTATATGTACAAAATACAGTATTTTTAAATTTATTCACGAATCATACAATAGACATTTTATTATTACTATTTAGTTAAAATAACCGTGATATTCGTGGAAAAAATTATTTTGCGCACAGTAAATGTAGGACATTTCAGCGTGAATTAAAGATAACATAGTTGATGGAAGTTTTCTTGCTTTTATTTTATTACAAAACATTGTATGAGTGTAAACATTTTATGATGAATACATAAAATAAAATATATATAATATTAGGAGCAATTAAATTAATATTAAAAGTAAAAAATATATAAATTCTATATTATTTTTTCCAATAATAATATGGTATATAAACGAAATATACTTGAAATACGTTAAATTCAAACAATTTTATTTTTGATTTATAATAGTGTAGTATTCATCTTTATAACTATTCATATTCATATTTCTATTTCTACAAAATTATACAAAATCTAACATCATTCAAATATAAATATTTACTGTATATTCAAACTCTGCATAAAATAACATGTTCTTTCATAACATTTTTAAATTTTAATAATTGTTTAGATGATGTATTTCAAAATTAATTTTCAAAGTTAAAAAGTATCTTTTTAAATAAATTTTCAAAAAAAATGTATCGTATTTTTTTAGTATTTTTAGAATACTTGGTAATTTTTAAGAATAAAATATTTCGAATATATGGATTTAATTGTAGTTTAAAAAGAAAAGTAGAACACAATCTTTGCTAGTAATCGATCAACTGTCAGATGCATAAGGAAGAAATTAAGGTGATTTAAATAGTGAATCATTGATGGAATATTATAAATGTTGTTCATTTTAAATATTCATGTAATTTTTTTACAATGTATGTAATTACTTTTTTAAACCCAAATTCAACAAAATTTAATTGAATTATTCCATTTTTTAAAAGGTTCGATTAAATTAATTTTTACCTATCTATGTAATATATCTTAAATTCCATAAACTTTTGTATTTTATATTAAATTTCTAAACAAGTAATTGACTATTCCAAATTTGTATATCTAGTAATGCGAATTCTGTATCTTAGTACAAATCTTTGATCCATAATTATAAAGAATATAAAAACATAATATGAAATATTGAAAATTTTTAAAATATACTGATTTATTATTACTTATAATTTAATAAGGATATTTATTAAAAAATTCTTCTTACATAATAACTATTCCATCATAATTTGACATTTTGTTTGTAATATATTTCATCACAATTTATGCATGCTATTCTAATAAGCTAAATTTTATTTGAAAGGTGTCATTTAAGTTATTACCAAATCATAAAGAAAAAAATTTTTTTAAATGTAAATAATTATTATATAAAAAAAGTAATTGATACGTCAGAGAAAAAAGTCCTGATGAAAAAAAAATATTTTTAAAAATTAAAATTGTAATATAATTTTTCACTAGTATTACTTTTTGATTATACTTTAAATTTAATAAAAATAAATTAATGGATTATTTGTTATTTAAATTTGTTATTTCAATTATTTTGTTATATAAATCTTACTTTAATATTGGCTATATTTTATATTTTTACAATAGAATAATTTTTTAATCCTAAAAAAGACTGTATAATTTATAAAATTATTACTATACAAATATTAAAGAATAAACAGTAGAAGTTTTATTTATTAGATTTTAGTTACTCTACTTTTCTATAGATATCTATATAAATATTAACTAAATTAAATATATTCAAGGTTTAATATAGTAACTCATGAAACTATTAAAAAAAGAAAAAATACAGTTTAGTAATTGAAATGTTCATTGTTTATTTATAAATCATCCCGATTGTCTTACCATAAAATTAATTTTGCATACAATACTTGAACTAATTATGAGGAAATACAATTTAAATTTAAAATTTATTCAGTACGCATCTTCAAAATATGTCCAAATATTTGCTTATCAACTCACGCTTTTTTAATTATTAGATAAATTTTATTACGTAAGAAAACTTTCACCCGTCTCTGGAGTGAATTCATAGAATGTGGAACTATTGAGAACGAAAATTTACTTGAAATCTTATGAGCGGTAAATATAAATATCATTTAATCATCAATTACAATATAAAATTATCGTGTTTAATGAAATTACCGTAAACAGAAATTTAATTAAAAAGGCAATAAATTAAATTTGCATCAATCTTCAACCTTTAATTCACGCTTTAAAAATTTCGTTTCATCTTCAGGGATTCGATATCCCTATCAAACCCATAATGTTGAGCAATCAACAAGAGTTTTATCGCTAAGTAATTAAAGCCGATGAAAATACAATTTCCCAAGTGATTTAGATTTGCTTCCCGACGAATAAAAATACGACTAAATCAGAGTTAAAAATAAAACATTCTCATTTGTAAACGCGCAATCGATAATAACAATCACCGCATGCCTCAATATTATCCAATGCAGATCAAAAACGAAGAGCGAAGCAAACACACGTAAACATTCTCTCGGATCGGCCAGTAAATAAGTTAATGGGGAATTCCTTCTCACGACGTTTGAATTAAGTAACTCGACCACGGAATGTATTACGCTGTACCTGCAATACCTTTATTTAGGTTTAATCGTTTGGTGAAGATCGAACCGTCGATTTTTGCTTTGCGTTCGGTAGTATCGGAAGCGTTGGTCGAGCGCGGAAGCAAAATAAAAGCTTGATGCGTGGGTTAGGAAAATATCGAGTGGCTAGCACCGAAGTTACGAGTGCCGTTTGAATTACGGCAAACGCCAACAGACGCTCGAACGCTGGATTGTTTATCGACGATTACCGGCTGTGCAATTAATTTTAACGATGACTTTTGTGTCACGGGAATACCGAATTAAAATAATACTCGCGCGGCGTAGGTGACATCGACCAGTGAAATTGCCTGTCGAGACCTCGCATTTTGCACTTTTATTTTTATGTTTCCGTCGCTCTGAAGTAATTTCAGCACTGTGTCAAATTCTTTTCATTTGCGTTTGCTTTAACTGCATAAGCTTCGAAATTTTATTGCGAGCTCTTTGCGAAATTTCATTGTTTACGCATAAAAGCAAACCTTTTTGAAACTTTTGAACACATTTTGTTCGTCTTTTTTTTAAAAAAATGAGTTGCGATTAGTATCATTTCAGAGATATTCCTTTGCTAAAAATTACTCAATAAGTGAATGGTAAAGTGATCGAAAATTCATGTTAAATTCTAATGTACTTTATCGATCATATATGAACTACTTTATTTTACCGAATCCAAGTCCTTCGATTTATGTTTCACTGTAAATACTCTCTTTTCTTTATTATGCTTCTTTTATATTAATAAATCAAACAAAAAGAAAATTCCTAAAAATATGTAATATAAAGTTAGTTTATTTATGAGAAATGAAACAATAAATAGATTTATTATTATATCGGACATGTTTGTAAAATTTATAAATCAATTATTGGTGATGAAAAATATCGTACCAAGTTATAATTCAGTGTATAAATGATACTAACACTCTCTTGAGATATAAAACTTTAACAAAATTTAATAAATGCACTTATAAGAAAAGATTTACTTAAGTTAAAATAAATTTTAGAATAAACAGAATTAAAGTCTGACGTTAGTAGATGGCGCGAGATAAAAGCGTACTTTGAATAAATTTTAAATCAAATTTTTTTTAAATCTATAACTAACAATCAAGGATTATGATAATAAAATTATTTTAATGCAAGTTTATGTAAACACGATATTTTCTGAAAAAATTAAACGTTTTTAATACTTTTGTAACTTTTTTTTTCAGCATTTTAATTAAGGTCAATAATAAATGATATAATTAGTTATCATGTTCAAATAGTATAAAAACGTTTATCATTACCAACAAATTAATATTGATACAATATTTTAAATTCCATGTTAACTTCGTGTCTTCCTTTAAAAATAATTTAATTTGTTTTGCAAACGAAATTTGGAGTCTAAGAGAAAAAATTATAATGATTATAAATATGTAAAAATATAAATTTTCTGAAATTCATTAAAGTACAAGAGTAATTAATGTTCCATGCATATTAAGTGAAATTACGGTACATTCCGGAATGACCTGCGGGTTTATCAGTAAAATGCAGACTACTCCTATTTAAGACGAACATATTATAAAGTTTTAGAGTTGTGCGGGAAGCGAGAGAAAAGTGATAATTTACTAGTGAGAAAATAAAATCTGCATCCAAATAGCGTATAAAAGGTAACTGTGAATTACGTGATCATTTTTTGTATCTTGAATTATAATTAAAAGTTAAATAAAACAGTTTTATTATTAGACGTGTGCACAATAATAATATAATTGAATTTACTGCCGTCCTCGAAATAACTTAAACATCAAGTATCGGAACATCGGTATATCATTATTAATTTAAGGAAATCGATAAATTTATTCAAATTATTGAATAAGCTTCAAATAATATCTATTTAATATTTATCTAGTTTATTTTATGAAATAAATATCTGGCGAATAATTTTACAAAGCATATTTTAAGAAAATTTAATTTTTTTTACTTATAAATATTATAAATGAGTTTCAATTTAAAAATCAATAAACTTAAACATCACAATTCAAATTTTGTTTTATATATGATATACTATACATTATTAGAAACTAGAAACTGGATATTTTTGCATTTTATATAAAATAACTTATTTATACATTAAAGTTTATTCTTTATTATCTATCAAATAATAAAATCAATAGATTTAATATCTAGTACACTTTTCAGAAGAATAAATCAAGTAGTATAAAAGGTTGATAAGGGCGATGAATTATTCATTTCAATATCGATATAATTTTAAATAAAAATTGCTCTGTGAAATCTAAAAAAGAATTTAATTTCTAGGATATATATTATATAAAATTTTTTTATTAATAATAAAAAGTACAAGACTGTAAATTTGAAAAGTAATTTTTTGATTTATGTTTTAAAATTTGTATTATTAAATACACATTTTAAAATAGAAATGAATATTCAGTTGAGAGAATATATAATCATGATTTTCATCTATTGGTTTATATGCAGTTTATTAATTCGAGATTAATACCATAATTTAATTAATAAAGTACGATTATACATAAAAAAAACTAAATTTATTGAATCTTAGTAAAATATTATTATAATTTATTCAATCATGTACTTGTGCAAATGTAGTTTATGAAATATTTGCAATTGGTTAAAAAAATAATAACTTATCAGATATATTCACTTTTTTATTTCAGCTATTTTTCAAGGTTTAGTGAATTTATGTTCTTAAGAAGTTGAAAAATTGCGTTATTGAACCATAAAAGAATAGTGAATTTGAATCTTGTATAAATCTGATTAAATTAAATATGTTTATTGATGTACAGTGAATGCAATAAGTTACACAGTAAACATTAATACCGTGTGTTATTTTAATTATAAAAAATTTTAAATTATTATTAATTAGTGAAATTTATATTTCATTTATTAATGAATACAGATACCATGCAAGTTAAGAATTTAAAGTATCATTGATACTTAAACATTTATGTGAGCACTGCAGGATTTCAGAACAAAGAAACTTTTTATTATAAAATGTTGCAATTTCATTGTTTTAAATTCATTTTAAATTCTTTGTATGTTTTGAAATAAAATACATGATGATGTAAATGTTTTAATTAATATTAAATAAATAAGAATAAATCTTGATAACGTATAATTTGAATGACTCTGAAATATAATTATCTCGATTTTATATTTATATTGTTTGATTTTACCTTATTAAGTAAGTTTACAAGCAATAGAATAAATTCATAAGATTTTTCATTAGCTTAAAGTAAATCTAACTTAGAATTTTAAAAACATATAGAAAGAAAAATTAAATGCTCAAAAAAGCAAAAGTACTAAAGTGTATAAAAGAACATGTAATAATTTTGTAGATAAAGATTGTTTCTATAGTTTTTTAAAATCTGTTATGAGTTATTACATTATTATTAATATACAAACTTGAAAAATAAAAATAACAATTAGTAATAATGAGAATTCATTTATAGATCTTACAAATTGATATGTATAAAAATCTCAAAATTATAAGAATAAGTTTATTATTATAATAATATGTATTAATTTTATAGTATTTTATTTAAGAATATGAAAATTTTAGAAATTTCGTTTGTAAAAATTATTTTCAAGCGTTTAAAAAATTATTATGAGTCGTAATTTGAGATTTGCAAATTACAAGTTTAGAAATTGAATTTAGAATTTAGAATTTTACTTACTTTTTAACCATTTTAAACAAAAATTAATATTCACGAGTTTCTTTTATCGTATTGAAAAGAAAATATTAAATTTTATCAAATATATCATATTTTTAAAATATTGATTATAATCAAAGAAAAACAAGCCTCTAATAATCGGAAACAATAAATAATCTACGAAATAATCTCATTATTCTTTAACTTTAATTACAATACAAAGTGAGTAAGCTTACATCAAGTATATATGTAAAATCTATTTATTTAAAAATACAATTATTTTCCGACAGATTGATTAATGTCTTATAATGAGTTTTCCCGTAAAAAGTATCATGAAAACGAGGATAAAATATTCAATTTGTGAATTTAAAACAGCGACCGTAAAGTATATACCACTCAACTTACTTAGATCGATTTTATACAGATTCTTTAAACCAGAATTCTATTGTCGCTACCGACTCGCCGAGATAAATTTTCAACGTAAGCGAATCACCCAATTAATTCAAGTTTCTAAGGTGATTAATTCGAGCGTTACGCAAGACCCGAATATATTCCACGGAAACAACGGTTTGATCCGCTTATTACGAGAGAACTCGGTGAAAAGTCGATTTTCCTGCGTGAGGCACAATGTCGGCTTCGAGCGGGACAAAGAGTCTCAGAAAGAAAAAGGAGACGTAAAAACGAGCCGCTTGCGTTGAGTAACAGAGGCGAGAGACACCTCCGGACTCGGATTTCTCCAAACGCCGTGAATCCATGGAGACGCCGTTCGTGTAATTTTTTTTCTTCTTTCCTCGTCGGTCATCCGCGACTACTTCTCCCCCGATGAAACGAGGACGGATCGAATAAAGCCGCCTCCGTCGGACAATCGACATTGAAATTCTCGTACGTTGTTGGAATAGCATATTTATGCGTATGGCTGAGAAATTTTGTAATTTATGTCTAACCGAGTGGTTGCGCTTATTGCATTAGCAGCGAGGCGCATCGCGATCCTCGAGCAAACAACGCTCGCACGATGTTTGTTCTCCGTGGGCTATTTTTAATGTCGCTTTTTCGATGAGCGCTTCGTTCGCGCGACATTTGAATACAACGATTTTAATGACTGACATAAGCGCTTGCGCGCATTGTTCGTGTAACTTGCTTTTATTCTGTTCCTCACTCGGGATAATCAACGCTTGCTTGCCACATCCGCCAAGCGCTATTCTATTTTAGACTATTTTATTTTATGGAATAACTTTTTACGCGTTTTAAAATTCATTTCAAATACATTATAATTTATATGATTTAAAATTATACGCAGTTTCTTAATGGAGATTATTGATGTATTGTTGTAATGAGAAAATAGCAACAGTTGTTGAAGGTAGCCTTCTCTTTTTATAAAGACTGAATAATTATTATTACATTTTTCAACGTATATTTATTTACAATATAGAAAATTACGCGTAATTTTATCTCTTATATCGAAATTATTAATTTTATTATTAGTGTTAAGTATTGATCAAGTTACTTTCATCAATATTACTTCGATATATTTCGCAAGGCTTTGATCTTTATATACATATATATATATATATATATATATAATTATAAGGCAAAGAAATCTAAATAAAACCTTTTTCAAAGTCACATTTTTAAATTACAAATTTTTTTTAAATCTTTTAAATGATAGCTTTTTTAAAATGCTTATATTAATTATATTTTTAATAAGTATACCAAATAACTTTTCGAATAATAATATTTTTAAAATATTTTGAAGGTATTAAAAATATATAAAAAGTTAATTTAAGTAATCGATTAAAAAAGTAATTGCTAAAGTTATCATATATTTAGAAATCATATTTATTTTTAATATTATAATATAGTAAGTAGAACAACTATTATATTTTATTTATGCAAACTTATTTAAGAACTTATTTGGAATTTAATTTAATTTATTTTTTTTATTATTAATTAAGAATTTCATGCTAGTATTGATTTTTAAAATTATCAAAAAAAAAATATGTATTATATGTAGTATATGTATTATAACAAAAAATATATATATTTTGGTAATTATAATTATCAGTAGAGTAAATATTTATAAAAAATTATTAAATTAAATTTTGATGCGTTTTGCACTAGAATTTTTACTCTTTGGAGCAAGAATATACAGATACGAAAATATTTAAAAAATTTGTTTTATAAAATAGACGATATACCTTATTTAAAATTATTATTTTTAAAAAATAAAATTAATATTACAATTCCTAGTATCATTATAAGTTAAAGTTATTATGGCTTAAGCAATGTACAAATATTATGTTTGCTTTAAAAAACTTGCACCGTGTTTTCATAGACAAATATTTTCTATTTACAAGCGTTAAAAAAATTTACATAAGCATTAATTAGAAATAAGTTATCTTATTTTTATATACAACTAAACGTAAAAGAAATTTAAAGTCTAAATCTACTCAGAACATAAAATTGTATAAATTATGACTATAAATATATATGACAATTTTCTTGATTATCAAATAATTTAATAATAATAAATATATAATATAAAGATATTTGGAAAAAATTTTTGATGATAAACATTTTAATCATAGTTATGAAGGTTTAAATTGTATTAAATTTAAAAACAATCGTACCTCTGTTAATTTATTATTAAACATCATACCAGTGTCAATAAATGTTTAAATTATTACACTGACATATTCCAGCGTTTTTAAAAATAAAATTTAGTACTTGATGTTTTTTACATTATTTGTAAAGGATCAAATTTATTGTATACTATTTAATGAAATATTCATTGAGAATTTCTTGAATAAATCATAATATTAGGATGAAATATAAGTATATTTTGAAAATTTCTAATATTATGAACATTGTAATTGTATATTTGTTTTTTTACTAAGTTATGAAATAATTTGTTCAAACTATTATTAAAATGTAAATATTTTCATGAATAAACATAGTTATGAATATGTAATCTTATTTTTTTTTGGAATCAAATAAAATAAAAAGAGTAATTACGTAAATTATGTAAATAAATAAAAGCAAAATTCTGATTTGAAAAGACTATATAAGAAGATTTTATAATATTTTATTTTCAAACTGTTATTTTTATTTATTTAATTAATTTCTATTTAATCATTGCAATGAAATATTATGAATAAAATAGAACGATTTTATAAGAGTGCAATGATATTGATTTTGCAAATATTATGAAATATTACAAAATAGTTATATATTTCTGAAAATTTAATACCATTCATATATTTTATTTCAAAGTTTGAATATTATATATGAGATTGGATAGCATGTGCTTAGAATAATCAAGAGATATAAGGCGAGATAAGCGCGAAATAAGTTACATACAAATGAAAATTTTTTACAAAATTGTCACTTATGTATGCAGAGAGGAGTACAATATAAAATCTGATATACTACAAAACTGAGATACATTGAAGGTGAGAATTTTAAATCACGAACGTATTTATTGTAATAAATGTATTTATGTATTCTTCTATAAAAATGCAAAGAAACACATTTGCTACATCGGACTTCTTTGGGGAATGGTGTAGGATAGAATCAGAAATTGTGCCTCGAGGGTAACAAGGGAAGCGCCTTTCTCTTTCCGGAAAATATAGATGTGTGAAACATTTTAAAGAAGGTACGTGCTTTCAATTGTACATTCGAATAATCAAAAATGTTGTTTTTCAAATATAACTGAAAATTCTTTTAAATCGATAAGGTTTAATTTCAGAATTTCAATACATTTAATTTTATTGATTATATCAAGATCACAGAGTTTATAAATATGTTCAAAGGTACTTTTAAAATATATTTTTGTTAAGCTGATAGAATTTTTTTACATTATTTTAAGTATTTTTCATTTACGAACTTTATATTGTAAAGCAGAAGAAAAAGTTTAAATGTCAGTTGTTGTGTGTTTATATAAATGATAAAACTTACATTGAAAATACAAAAGAATTCTCCAATAATCAATAAATTTATAAATTTTTATATTTTTAAACAAAGTTTAATTTATTTAAATAATGTATACAAGTTCTAAGCCTTAGAAATTCTCTATTAAATTATTATTTAGTATAAAATTGCCATTTATACTCAATTATTATTAAATACGTTTATTATTAAATAGATAAAATTAATTATCTTAGTAAATTGTAATTTAAATCTATTTCTAATCATTGAGTAATTTTAAATACCATAAATAGCGATTTCATTAGCATTTTTAAAATAACATATTTTTCAAGATTTAAATTAATTATAATATATATATATATATAAATTCAAATTCTTTAATAAAGAAGTAAATTGAATCACCTTATTAAGGTTAATATTATTATTGAGATTAATATTATAATATTGATTTCAAAACAAAAAATAAAAGAAAAATTATATTTCTTGTAGTTTTTATGTTGTCATTTTTAAAAGACTCATTCATAAAATATTAAATCAAATTGTGAGCGCACTTATAAACACGATATATTCAAGTTTTTATACAGTTAAATTTATTATAATCGCGTTCGAAATAAAACAAAGATCATAGTGATATTTTTGTTTCAAGTTCAAATTTCTTCAAATGAATATAAATTTATATCATAAAACTTAGCGTATTAAAAATTCAATATTCATAAAATACTCCTTGATGAATACAAATATTTTTAAAATGGTAGAAATATCCAAATTTTATCAGTCTACAATACTTCATAAAAATTATTCTAAAATGTTATAGAATCTTCTATTCCCTCTTATTTATTTTATTTTTTATGCATAAACAGAATGTATTTGAATAATACGAAGATGACAACTCCTAAGCTTAAATCAATTTTCAAGAGTTTTATAACTTACTCCGTATCATTTACGTTAGATATTAAATCGCTGAATAATTGCATGTTGAAATAGGTTTTTTGAGCTAAAAATGGTTTTGTTCAGTCAAATATGTAACTAACGAAGTAAACTTTTCATTCATATTTTAAAAATTAGTTATTTACGTGTTTGATGCTCGGTATTGTATTTCACATTTATATAAATCATTATTAAGAAAATGGAGGTATTTCAATTAATTTTTAAATTAAATTTGTAATAAATGCTTTAAAAATTATAAGCCTAGACTAATTAAAGTAATTAATCTTTTATACTGGATTTTGCTATTATGAGGTAGTTTCAAGCTTAAAAGTAAATTTAGTCGGTGAAGATAATAATTTAGACAATATTCTAGAAGCTTTTTAAGCTTATATTACAAAGTAATGATTTAAAATTCACTTTATTAAATATCATATTTTTTTAAATAAAAATGTTTAAAAGATCGAATATTTTTAGATATAAAAAGATCGAAATACAGTCACAAGATATCTTTGAATAAAAATATAACGAGTATATTGCAGTTTTTATATTTCAATTCGTTCTATATCAACGTTGCTTACGTTAAATTTCTTAAATTTTCTTTTACATATATTCGACGTTAAAAAAATAGATTCTGACATTCATATAATATTGCACGAATAGAAAAAAATATCAATACATATTTTAACATTTTAGTTTATTTTATTTGTTTTAGCACATTCAGATAGTTTGATAATGCTCTAATGGAAATTAGATCATAATGATTGAAACAACTTTTTTATTTATTCGATTATAAAGATTATAAAAAAGATACGGCGTTCAAAGATATTTTTTTACGATTAATACTGAAATTATACACATATTCCAAAAAAAAATTATTGGTTTTCCGCGGTTAACCTTCCGTTCCAATAAATGACGTCTGCACCAACATTGGCGCTAACATCTATTTCAAACGTCAATTCCTTTAAGTCAACTTAATAAAAGTCAAAAAGATATCGAAAATTTTTCGCAAAAGCGAGAAAAACCAGAAGAAACTACCACCCCAGAAGAAAAAAAAGGATAAAAGTCTTCCGAAAATTCTTCGTTGGCGCGATGCATTAGAGCAACGGTTGCCGAATACCGAATTAATCATTACGGCGTGGTTAAACCGAATTCAGTGAGACAATGCTTCGTTATGAATTCATGGCCGGCCATCGAAACTCAGATACCAGAGAGTCTCTCGGCATAGGCGGTATTATCGTAAGCTACGGCATTGGGTCTTTAAATCCGTAGCGACGCAACGACTATACGCGTACTTTACATGGAAATAGAGGCAGAAACGGAGGAAACTAGAAATGAAAAAGTTCGTAAATTGATTTTTAATTTGCGGTAATTCCCAGCAGTGGACCATTGTGTTTTGCAGATTTATATACGAGACAGTCATAAATCACGAGAACTTGCATTTTCATCGAGCGCCGTGGCTTTTCCCTCGTTCGTCCGTTGTCCACCAATTACGCAGTTTATTACCAAACTGCTTCTCCGAAAATTACGTTTAAGTTTCTCCTTCCCTCCCCCTCGCCGACCTAAAAACAAATTACGTCTCACGATCTCCGCACGGTTGAATACACAGAGAAGGAGGAGCTCGGAGAATCGGAACCACCCTCGATTCGTTTTGTCCTTTGAAAATTTAAAAGGTTTTCCCAGTGACATCGTGTAAGAAAGAAATAGCCTGGAATCGTTGGTTCGCGCGTTCGCTACCGCTGCGGAACACTCAAAAGACAGACAGACAGAGGGAGAGAGAAAGAGAGAGATTCTGTTTCTCCTAAAGCGACTGGTTGGGCCCTGAGAGAAGGGGCGCTCGCATATAA
This sequence comes from Dolichoris vasculosae, assembly GCA_018907195.1. Lineage (NCBI taxonomy): Eukaryota > Metazoa > Arthropoda > Insecta > Hymenoptera > Agaonidae > Dolichoris > Dolichoris vasculosae. Next base: position 8,727,969 of record JACCHY010000001.1, read on the forward strand.
GACAGAATATGAACGGGCCCGTCTTTAGTTTATCACACAAAGCTACCGCCGACGTTCTCTCTCCTTTACCCTCGTTTACCTCGAGAGTTTCGAGTCCGGCCCCTCCACAACGAACTACTGGCCCCAGCCGTACCAGTACCCACACACGCCCGCTTCGAAAAAGCCCGCGAGTTCGCTGAGCCGAGTCACGGCTGACATGTCTTAGTTTCGTTCGTGCGTCGTTCCTCGGCAGGACATCGCACCGATTCGCGCGCGAACCTCACCCGAGTAACCCAAACTCCTCTCTCTCTCATTCCCTCGTTCGACGATCATGGCTGTCTCCCGGTGCCTCGACGCTTTCGTGCTTTTCGGGTTGCTCGGCTACTTGGCGAGTGCTCAGGTCATCATTAACGCCAATACCGGACCAGTACCAGCCGCTGGTTCAGATGCCGCTGAGCCCGACTTCGAAACACGTAAGTGAGCTTATTATCCTTTTTTAACGTTCGATTTAATCGTCGCTCTGCTCGGTGAGGGTTTCGGATAATTACATCGCGTTTTTTACCGGGAGTTACTCGAGCTTTTCGAGCGTACTCCTACCGCCGTTCGAGCTGAGAAAGAACATTCGCTTTCAATACTTAAGGAGCACTTAAGGATAATGATAGGCGTAATCGCAAGAGAGCGCAAAAAAATCATTCAATTACGTTCTTAATCCAAAGTTTCTATCGGGTATAAAATTTACTATCTTGAGAAATTTTTAAAAACGGATTTTGTAATATCCTGATTATACAACGCTGTTTCAATAAATTCATCGTAGAGTTTAATTTTCATAACGCATTATGAAATACCGAGTAACTTTGGCTTTTTTAACGCGAACCTCGATTAAACGCTTAATCGAATGTCTAATCTTATTTACAACAAATCTCTCCGGAGGTATTCGACCTATGAATTTGAGCGTAAATACGCGAAACTTTGTTTCGCCAAAATGAGACTAGACGCAAAATGCGGTACAAAAAAACAACGATATCGCACAATTAATTAAAAACCGAGAGGATTTTGATTCACGGTTTGTAGTCAAATAATACCGGTGTGTCTGCAACTCACTTCCTCATAGTCCTATGATCGAACGGTCGCGAGGTTGAGAGACGCGCGCGTGCGAGTTCGATCGAGAAGATTCACAGGGGATCGACAGCGTCATCGTGACGCGGCAACCGGTACCGCGATCCGTTCGCGTAATCGGTTGCGTGGACGTTTTTTCCTTTGCTCCGGTAGAACCAAGGCGTCGAGACATTAGGCGCGAATCTCGCGGACTTTCGCTGCTGTCGACGCGCGAATACATAGGCGTCGTCTTCTCCGTCGCTCAAGGACGTGCGCGAGTCTCTTTCTCTTGGTTTGATCTTACGGTATGATTCTGTAATATTTTCTTCGAGTCTTACACAATTGTATCGTGAATTTCTGTTTGAGATGCGGACCTGTTGTTTTTTCCTTACCGAATCAACGAAACTTGCGTCGATGTCGTTTCTTCATTTTTAATTTTCTTCTCGCTGATTTAAAGGCCAAAAACGAGCAATGAAAAGAAAAGTGATTCGTTTTGAAATTTAAATGATAAAATGAAAAGTTTAATATACATAATACATACTACTGATTATATTATTATACACATCGATATTTTGGTAATAGCTCGAGGATAAATAATAAAACGTTGAAAAAAGTATTATATTCATTTGATATAGAATGCTTTAAAAATGAATGTATCCTTTAAGATTTTTTATTCCTTCAGTCAGATTTGTGAGCCATTTCTCTTATTCAAATTTATGCGATGAACTTGAACTTTTGTAGTATCGCTCGGTAGATATAAAGAGCCATTTACCATATTTCACATTTTCTACTGCCGTGTTTCTCGAAATTTTGTTCGTCCTTGTCTTATAATATACAAATTCCAAAAAATATTTCATGATATAACGTAAAAATAACCATAAGTTATATAATATTTGAATACGTTAAGTAAAACAAGCGCCTCGCTGTACATAATTTCGTTGGTGAATTCGATTCGAATCGAAAGGTACGTCCATCAAAATTCAGCCTTAACCGTATAAAAGCCTTAGCCAGCCCTTTCGGTAGACCAAGTGCAAATATATTCGCCAAATAATCCGACATCGGATGGGAAGACCATTAAGGAAATACCGTCTCGAACTATTCGACGAGACGTTTATCCGCATCATAAAATCCACGATCCGCCGGGCCGAAAGCATCCGAACAAAGAAGATGATTCGGTTCCATCGATCTCCGGTGGCACGATTCCTCTCGGAGCCGCTCCGCCCAGTCGTAATGCGGCAACAACGGCGTCTACGATGGCGTAACGTATTGCCCGGCACGGCGAAGGTTATGTCAGAGCCATTGCATAAGGTGTGCGCGAGCAAACGTACGCGGGAGAAAGTCGGGAGCTGGAACGGCCGAGGCTCAATGAGCCGCGCGCGGTGAAAGCGCACCGCGATCGTGAGATACGATGCACGCGAGAGAGCGAGAGAGAAAGGAGCAAACAAAACGGACACCGGAGCGATGAGCAGTCGCGCGACTTTAAAGTAGAACACGCGAGTAGAGAGCGAACGTGTCGGTTCTGCTCCATATACCGCTGGATGAGGTCTGGGACGATTTCCGATAGACTCCGACCTATTTATTGCTCAATGACCACGGCTTAATGTTTTCGTGCATGTGCCAGTTGTTTTTTTCACGTTTTTCACGCGCGCTCGGGATGTTTTCTTACGTCGTACGACTTTATGAATGCAAAGGGAAATTCTATCCAGCGGTTTATTCTTATTTAGAGCGAGAAGAAATGGGAGTTTTCCATTACAGATTGCGATCGGTTCTCTTTTTACTTTTTTTTTTTTGGAAAATAGAGTAAACCGAGCTGAAATCGATAGAATATTGTAAAGAGCGACGTATAAAGTGTCAAAATATTCTCATAGATGCTGAAACGCTCTATGAGTTTTGAACATGGTTTGATAATTGAAATGATAATCGTAAAGCTGTTTTCAGATAAAAGGAAATTAAAAAAAAAATTTACCCGCCATTGAAAGCTATTTTTTAGAAATCTTGAATTAAAGAATAAATTGATTCAAGTGGTATAAATATTGACTGTATTTTTATAAAACTATAAAATAAAGTGTTGTAAACTTTGAACTCTCATTCTATATTCTACATTCTATAATCTATTTATGTGGACAAAATCTTTTGAAAGTTCTTAAAAATTTATTTATCCTAGTTCTAAGTAATAATTCTATGAAAAAATTACGATAAAAATAACTTTAATTTTATAGTATTATTGTTATTCTTAAAAAAAATATATATATATGTATATATGTATATATGTATATAAAGATTAGTAGAATAATCAAGTTTAGTTATTAGATTTGTAATATATAAAGTGAATTCCGAATAACGAATTCCGATGTTGTTATATTACGTTTCTTTGATAACAGAAATTATTTTAAAAAATCACATTATTTATTTAAGTAAAATAAAAAATATACTAATTTATTTATAATTATAGTGTAATTTAGATTTCTATAATTAATTAATTATAGATAATTACTAATGAATTTTCAAAGTTAATATTACCTATTTTATATTTTACGTATTATTCGAATTATTTTATGAACAATAGAATTACCGTTGCGTTGGTTAATTCAACCATACAAGTTAAAACTTTTTTACAAGTATATGTAAACATATTAGCTAACATTTTAATCATCTTTTTTAGGTCAAAGGTTTTTTTATTTTGAAATTTTATGCTTATATAACTAAGAAAAACTATTCTAATCAAATACTTTAACGTGTTTTGTATATAACATGGAAATCCTTTTAACATAAAAAATCATGTAAATTAAATTAAACTACTATTTTATTATTATCTGCTTTTAATAATTTGAACTTTAAAAATTATCATAAAATAAGAAGATTGATATAAATTAATAACGATGATATTAATAGTTTAATATTTAAATTATATATAATTATTTTTATTAAAATCCTTTTAAAATCTCAAACATCTCAAATTTTATTAAATTTCATTTTAAAAGAGTTTGTTTTATTTGAAATTTCCTCCATTATATATGTCAGAGCATATGTACAAAAAATGTTTTTATTCAAATAATTGCTATTCTTTTAAAAGTAATTATCATTCAAAATTTGAGTGAATTGAATACAAGTTCAAATAAAATATTGCATATATAAAGTATTCATTTATTCGATGTGACTTTTCTCTTTGTGTATTTCTATGTATTTATATATATATATATATGTAATTAGAATGATTCAATTTAATTGAAGTACATTTCAAATATACATAAAATAGGTAATAATTTATTTGACACAAATTAGAGATACTAAGTAATATAAAAGAATCATAAATAGTTCTTCTTTTGTCATAAATTTAATTACAATAATGATTTCTTTCAATTAATTCAGTAAAACATTTATAAATATATATTTTGGAATATTAATATTCTATTAAATTATTAAGAGAAAATTTTACTTAAATTTTTTGTAGTTTAAACTAAGAAAAATATTAAGTAAAGTAGATTTAAATCAGAAAATATATATTCGATTCAAGTTTTAAAATAAATCATATCGATAGAGAAAGGGAAGACAGAAACAAAATCTATTTCAAACTTTTATATTTCTATATAATATATTGCTTTTATGTTGTTATTATTATTGTATTATAATTTTATATTATAGAACTATAAAAATGAATATTTAAAATTATAATGCTTACATTAAAACTATATATTAGTAATACAAAATGATATTATATTTTCTTATAAAAATAACCAATCTTAAAACAAAATAAAATAGTAATTTTTTTATATAAAATTTGTAATAATTTATCTTAGTAATATATCTATAGATATTATACATTAATAATAAGTCGGGGATTATGGTATTTTTAGTAAATTTAGAACATTCAACGCTATGGAATCAATATTTCTATACTTATATACATAATTTAATAATGCATTCCAATTAATATTTAATAATTACTTATTAACGTTCATTTTCTATAATAAAAAAGGAAAACCTATTTATATACTACTTTATTATTTAATATATATGGTGTTTTTCAAACTATAATATATTGCTTTTCCAAAAATGAAATTGAACAGCATTTGACATTTAGGTTACAGCGTTTAGTTTCTTTTAGGTTAATTTTTTTGCGAACACTACGTGGTAATGGCTTTTATTATAAGTCTTGGTCGGCAATGTATAAGAGATGAATTTCCAAGACCAGGTCAAAAATGACATAATCAGTGCTAACTTGGTACATGCTACTAATTTTTTGTTTTACTCTCGAAAACATTTAGAATGAAACACTATCCCAATTGCGGATGTGAAAAATAGAGTGATTTCGGTCAATTAGAAAAATAATAAAGTTTATTACAAGATTTCTAATTTATGTTGTAATATATAAAATAATAATATATTATTTAATAATTTATTCGTATCCTAATAATTATTGATAAAAATATTGGTTTCTGAATTATGTAAAATACAGTCGCAATTTTTTTCTTCTTTACGTAATTAAATCTTTAAAAAATATTTTTATTTTACAAGGTTTAAATTATTTTGAAATTTTGATACTTTTAATGAATATATAGCAAAGAATTATATAAATTTTTATTAAAAATTTACCGAACATAAAATTTTATAAAAAATTAGAATAAACGAGATTAATGGATTTCCGTAAATTAACACAATGTATTAATTAAATTATTTACAACGAAAATTTTTATAATATAAACAAATAGTAGAAGAAATATATGTTACAAATATACAAACTTTTTGAAAATTAAATTTTGTAATGATTATTTATGTTTTCTAAAAAAAATTTTAGTAAAATGTTGTATTTCTTTATGATATAATTTCTAACTTGGATTAAATCAATTTTTTTGTTGGTATATTATTTTCATTATATCATATAACTTGTTAAAAAATAAGTATCATTTATCAAATAGCTCTTCATTTCAAAAGAAATTCTGTTAGATAACATGATTTTTATTATATAATATTATTTTTAATAATGTGAAAGATTATATTAATATTTTTAGAGGAACAATATAATAGAGAATAACGTTGATTATATTACATTTCCTTGCCATGTATGCCTCGTATAATTCTGTCAACCACTCGTATGTAACTGCTTATCTGGTTTGTTTAAGTTTCACATTCGTTACGAAATTTGTAGGCATGGAAAACATAAAGAAGTACTTAATATCATTAAAATATATTATTATCTAAAATATTGTCAATTATTAAAAGTGATATAAAATTTTAATTAATGTAATGTAATTAAATAGAAAATATTTAATTTTTACAATGTTAAAAATATATTTTATAGTTTTTAATACTTATTTGTCAAAAATATTAATTATACTAAAACTTAGAAATATAAAAATTATACATTTCCATTTAGCTTATACTTTTCATACAAATTTTATATATTTGAAAAGCGTATTAGTATAATTTATTATATATATATATATATAAAATTTTAATTAAAATATTTATATTTAATGAATTCTATTACATTCCTGTTCTTAGAAGTAAATAGAAATAACTAGCCTGTATAAAGTCGTTAAAAAATTTTAACTTATTATCTATTAGAAAATGAATCGGTGGTTTACGGTAGCCTCTTATGCGGTTGCTTTTATTATTACTTTGAAACTGAATTTTAAAAGTAATTATACCGTTGTTCTTATTCAAACCTTCGCGTAATATTTCATTCTTGATCAATGATTGTATTAGCTATAATACCTCAATAAAAATTCAGAGATTTATTTATACATCATAGCTTAGTTACATGGTTGTTGTTTTTTTTGGGGTGATTGACAGTAACAGTTCTTCTTAAAGTGGCTAGTTTTTAAGTGCATTCTATGTTTCAGAAAATAAATATGTCTTGGTTGTAAACCGATTTATGACTTGCTAGAATAAAGAGTCTAGTGGAGTAGGATTTCAGACAAAATACTATTGTGATACGTTTAAAATACATATAAGCTAAAGGTAACACGTTGTGTATATAAAACTAATAATTGTTTCGTAAATTTTAATATATAAAAAAAAAATCTCAAGTTTTTAATTTAGATCGAGAAGTTTATAAATTTTATATTCAAACTAGAATAATAATAATAATAATACATATTTAATTAGAAAAATCATAAACATGGTAAAATTAATAAAACGAGTTAAATTAACTTTTATTTTTTATTATTAACTTAAACAATTTTAAAAAATTGATAAAATAACTAGTAATCGATAACTATTTGATATTTTTATTCAATATAATTTAGAAAACATACTTACAATTGATTCATATTATTATATCAATTTTTTCATTAAAAATTTTGAAAGTTTAGAATTATTTTACTTTTAAACACTTATGTTTTTTGAATTCTTATTATATTATTAAATCATATAGTTTTTAATGAAATGTGTGAATTATAGAATCAGGAATTTTTTCGTATTCATGTGATTTCTAATCTGATACATGAATAAAATATTTTAATTTACGATTAATTTAAATTGATTTATCTAACTAATCTATTTTTTTTTTAATAAACACATATATATTATTTCTAGTATATAAATATATTCTAAATTTTTAACATGTAATGTAATTATCTTTGAAATGTGACCAATCTAGGAACTGGATTTAGTGGAGTTTGATTAATTTTTAGATATTTTCAAATTCTACTAAAAATTTATTTTTAGATACGCATCTTTCTATATTATACATGATTTAAATTATTATATTTCAAATCTTGAAAAGCACGATGGAAACAATTATTTTATTAAATTATTTTTGATGTTTCGAAAAGAATGGCATTAATATATTTTTTGAAAAGACATTTTTACTGTAAAATATACAGAAACAATGTATATTTAGGTAGATATAATCTTGGTATACGAAACAGTAAATCCCTTTCCAGCCACGGCAATGTTATGAGAATAACCTAATGATTTATCTGATTTAGAGACTCCCGTACCGTATAAGTGAATGTTTATGCAAATGAACATCGAAAATGACGCAAGTTTAACTCCATGGAGCATTACCTGCTCATTCCACTACAAGGTATTAGTTCTTCATAAATCAGTCAAAATTTAGAATAAGTCCTAGCTCTACCTTTCACTTTTTCATTAGCGCTGCAATGCTTTTTTATTATTCGAAGCCGTTCGGTGCTGCATTGTTCGCTCGTAAAAACGAATATTCACCATAATTTTTCGCAACGGTCTCTCTAGTTAATCTATGCGTATTAATTACGCATCTATAAATACGAACTTATCGGAATGGGCACCAATCCGAGATTTTTTTCCAGCCGACGATACGTTGCCCACTCCCTTATCGGGTACACGGAGATAACGCATTCCGAAGACTCGTCGCAAGCTCGGTCGTATCGGCCGCACGAAACAAGACCATCGGAATCATTCGTACGGAAACGTAAGCCTCGGTTTTACGACTCACGTCCCGTCCATCGCCTTATCAGAGTACGCGGCGACGCGACTCGTCCGTCTCCGGGAAAATGAGAAGATCGTTCGCCCGTGCCAAGTGTCACATACTCATCGAGACCCTCCCTCGGATTCCCGGCCGCATCGGGAACAGGGAACGAGATGCGCTTGCGAAACGCCTCGTGCAACAAGATAAGACGGCCACGTCGGGCGAAAACACCGAGCGCATGTCAAGCGGGTCGTGCGCATCCTTGATCGGAGGTCGCGAAAGCTGATTATTACCCTCGTGCGCAATTCGAGAGAACGGCTTCGAGGTTTATGGTCTGCGCGTGCTTTAGACGCGGCTCTTTGTTCCAGGGGACTGCGAAACCGCGGTCGAATCCGGGTCTCTTGCACCTCCAGCTTTTTTCGACGCGGGCATGGAAACGCGTCGACGTATAATTTTATTCCACGAAATTTTTCTTCCTTTGTGAGATTTATCCTTGGGCGGACCTGAGAGGTTTTATAGAAATGGCTCCTAGTGTATAGGAAATCGTAACGCACGGGTCGCCTTTGTAACGCCTCGTTACATTCTTCTTTCAGTCGACGTTTCGTGTTCAAATGCATCGTTAAAAACTGGTCTTTGTGAACGAGTTGATCGATTAGCTCTCCGGAATATGCGCGAAACCAGAAAGGATCGATAAGATACGCTTGATTACTCTGGTATTCAATTTCTTCAAACAACGTTATTTAATTTCTGCAAAATAAATGTATCTCGCGTGTATCGTAAATACCGGCGAACACGAGTCTTGGTTAGTTTTATAAAATAAGTGCACTATTGCAAATATAGATGGATGTCTGGGCTTATTCGTTCAAACGTACATAAAATATTTCAATTTCTAAGGATTCCGAAAGTATTTTCAACGTTTTTCCCCTCGTTTTCTCGATAGCGAAAATAGTTTTTTACTCGAGAATCGTTTACCTTTCGAACGTTGCCAATAACACTCCGTCCTTTCGGTAGTTAATTAAGGTAAGCAATGAGAATAAATTAATCAATATTCATCGAAGCAATAAATACATTTATTTAGCGCAAATGAGATACCTTTCTCTTTTGATTTCGCACTTGGATGCGGAATCGTAAAATTATTATGAATCATCGATAAACGTGACTCCACCAAACACAACCGCCAAGGTCGTATTAAGTTTGAATTAATTTAAGACATTATTCATGCACATGTGTCAAAAAGTAGATCTACTCGAACGATGTCGCAAAGTTACGATTCGATAAAAAAAATGTAACGACAACGTAAATCGCCGGATCAATGAAGACATACTCGAATGAGAAAGTGAAAGCTTTGCGTAAGTTCGAAAGCTCGTTCCGGAAGAAGGAAGATATAGAGAGCAAGAAGACGGTCACGCGACCACTTCATTAATTTGTCGGACGATCTAATTAGCGATGTAAAATTGCTATGTTTGTCCGTTATGTACGTGACTCCGGTTGTACGTTCTTGGACATCAATCTTGATTTCTTGAGTTTTTTTTTCGTACCACAGGTATTAAATTTAATTGCGTACTATCCATTCTCATCTTCTTTATCCTTAGCAAGTTTGTTATGCAGGATAACATAATATATTTCGAATAAAAAAGAGAGGAAAACCTTTTAATAAAAATTCATGAATCGGATAAATGGTAATGTAATAAATTAATGTGATTGTTTTACTTTATTGTGAAAATAACAATTATTTTTTTAAAAATCATTCGATAAATATTAATTAATTTCAAAGAACTAGCTCTGAAAATAATATTTTCATATAATAAATATAAAAATGAAATTAATTTTTTATACGGTATAATAATTTATAATAATTTAAAAATTTGCTACTTCAAGATTTTTAATTCCTATTAAATTGATATTAAATGAAACTTACATAAATAATAATATTAATTATCATACATATACAAATAAATATTCTGAAAGATCGTTTATTTTTAAATCCGGTCCATGTATATAATTGAAAGCATAAATTAAAAAAATGATTTTAAGTACAAACTTTATTTGTAAGTGGACTGCAAAAGATACTGTGAAAAATATTAAAGTAATGTATCATAGATGGGTGAACAAAATAGATATTATTGACTAATTTTCATTCTTATAAATATTGATTTGTACATAATCTGAACAAATTAATACAATTTTTCCATTTCTCAAAATAATTATTTTGTATAATATAACATTTAAAACGATAATAAAATTTTATCCTTTATTTACACAGCTATATTAAAATGCAATGTTGACAAATTTAAAACTAAATTTTTGTCTTTTCAAAAGTTTGTAGAGTTTCATGGTTAGATAATGTCAAGAAATTATATACAACTATTGAATGTTCAAATAGTTTAATAAAAATTTTTTTCGTCTAATTTTTTTGTTATTAATAATAATAAATATCTAGTCTCGATTATTATACCTAAAAAATATTTTAATAAAATTTAAATTATTATGATATGATTTTAAGTTCTGATATTGATCTCTAGATTTAATTGCATATTTTAAACATCTAAACTATTTTGTACACATTAAGACTTATTATTTACGTAACAAACTAATAATAAATAAATTATACCTTCTGAAATGGATTATTTTGTAGGGGAATAATGAATTGATATTTATATACATATGATAAGGTAATGTATCATTATTTAGAGATTTTAATTAATATCATTTAGCAATTAAATAAACTAATTATTATTTAATATAATTATAAAACTAGACGCGCAATCAAAATCCCTACTTTTATCTTTCATTTGAATACAATTATTAACGAATGATGGATAAGAGTATAATTTCAAATTGTACTTTAAATTAAATATGCGATTATCGAGATTAATATAAATTTTAATGTTTATCTGAATGTTATACTTCATATTAAAATAAGCCAAATGGTACGTTTTATTTTTTAAATTAATAGTAGTAATTTATTTCATAAGACTTTCATGGTTTGAATCTTATTTTTTCATTAAAGCATATTTTTTAATAAAAGAAAATAAAAGAGTAATGTATTTTATGAAAACATTAATCATAAATAAAATTAAATATTTGCATACATTTTTAATTATTTCAAAATATATTTGCTTAATTGTAAAATTTATGTCTTTTTTGATAAGCAAAACAAATCACCGTTTTTTTTAATGTAAAAAATTTTTTCTGAAAATGGATAATTTATTTTTCAGCGGAATATATTTTACCATGCACCAGAACAGATCCTGGAATAGACTCGTGCATTCAAAAGGCTTTCAACCATTTGAAACCATATCTTGTTAAAGGTCGGTAAGCATTGAATATTATTATATTTAAAATCTTATATTAAAAAGAAAATTTTTTATTAATCTACTACAAATTCTAACAGTAGTATAAAAATATTTTGATAAATTTGATTATTTTTTATGTATTGTTATGAATATTAATCCTAAACAATATTATATTAATTTTATGTGTTATTAAACTTCTTCCATAAATTTTTGTAATAATTTATATTTAACTTTTATACAACTTAGATCATTTTTATTACTTTATTTATTATGGGAAAGGTATATATCATCAAAATTTCATAAGAGAAAGCATTGATATTTAAATCTGAAATTTTGAAATTAGAATGAATGAAAATAAATGAAAAGAAATGTCATAGTTAATTTAAAATATCATTCGATATTTAAATAGTAGGATTCAAACGAATTTTCCCTCAATTCTTCGATTTTCTTCATTTAAAATCTGTTTTTGATAAAGAGCTTTCATCTCTACGAAGTGCATTCGCCGCATAATATACGTTTTATAATTTTCTTTGAATTCCAATATTTTCGTGATTACGATCATCAGATGATAAAAAAATAAAAAATTCAATTCATAAAATTTGTAACTCATAGGTATCCAGGATCTTGAATTACCTCCGATCGATCCACTGACAATCCCTGAGCTGGGAATGGAAAATGGACAAGGCGCGGTCAGAGTACGCGCCATATTCTCCAATATAACGGCCTTCGGTCCGGGCAATTACTCGGTGAACAGAGTTCGAACAGACTTGAAAAACTTGAGACTGGATCTTCATCTGACGATACCAAAGATTGAGCTCCAAGGTCGCTACGAGGTTGCTGGCAACGTTCTTCTCTTTCCAATTCAAAGTCAAGGCGACTTCTGGGCATTCTTCGGTAAGATTGCCGGGACTTCCCTTACCCCTTTCAGTATTTATTTCTACTTCTTTCGGTTTTTCAATTATGTTTGTATATATTATAGAGATGTATAAAACCGATACTAAATATTTCTTTGGAGGAGAATTACATTTAATATTGTATTCGAATAATCGAGTTCGGTAATTTTTAATTTTGCTAAATAATAATTTAATAAATTTCAAAACAACGAATGCAATAAAAATAAAATATACTGATTATATATATTTAATATTCAATAATTTGAATAAAAAATTTTTAATTAAAGTTTTTAAATCATATTATTTACAAATGGAAGTAGTTCCAACATTATTTTAAAACGATTAAATTATTATTTCAATAATTATTTCTTAAAATATTTCAATTCCATTATCATAACGACTTATAATGGGTTTCAATAATATCAACACTCCTAAATAGAATCTAAAATTTAACAACTCATTAAATGGTCAGTTGTACAATATTAAAGCTATTGAAATATAAGAAAATATTTTTTTAATATATACTGTATATTATGAATATTTTAGTTTTTTGGAACAGAATAAAATAACGATCTTTAAATACTACATAGAAATAAGTAGTGACAATTTCTCAGTGATTAAAATATCGGTAGCACATTTGCACTATTAAAAGCGTTTTTAATGTACTTCTTGTCTGTTTCGAATCTAAAAACAGCTTAACGTAGTAACATTTATTAAAACATTTACAGATATGTTTACATTTCTTCTCTCGCATTTTTCAGGCGATGTCGCGGCGATCGCTCGCGTCCAGGGCGTGGAAGAGAAACGCGACGGCGTACGTTATATGAGCATCCACAGATTGTTAATCGACTTCAACCTCGGTCGCGCGCGTTTCCGCATCGTCGACCAAATCAACGGCAACAACATCATCGGCCAGGCCATGAACCAGTTCCTCAACCAGAACGCGAAGGAGATCATAGAGGAGATGCGTCCCGCCGCGAGTACGAGTATCGCCAAGCACTTCATGTCATTCCTAAACGGAGCTTTCACGAAGATCCCTCTGAAAGTTTGGCTCCGCGATACGTAGACGACCAACGCGCGAATTGTGATTCTTCCCGCGTGAATTTAAGCTTTGTCCGCCGATTAGTAAAATTCTGCAGCCTCACTTTATACATTATTACGTGTCTTGGCGAATTAAATACACTGTAATTTTAACCTGGTAGAAAATTAACTACTTGTACTGTTGACATTACTCGTTATTAGTGATATAAGCCGGACTCGATGGAATTGCAATGAAAATACAACAAAATAACCTCGAAGAGTCTTTGTTGAAGCTAATTCAGCGCGAAGATCGCTATTTTTAAATAATATCGAAAAAGTAGCCAAAAATATTAATGTTGTTGACAAAAAACTGTAGCTAATAGCGTGTCCACGTTTATAATATGCATCGACAATGATCTTCATTACATTGCAGTAATTGCGAATTTGCAGGATTAAAATAGTCTTGCAGATATCTAAGTAATTTTATGAAAAAGGAGATATAATATTCAATTATAATCGATAGATATGTATTTCTCTATCCAAGATAAGTTTCAGAGAAATTAGTTTGTACTTTTACGAGCATGGATATAGTAACCAGTTGTGTTTAATGTTTACTTGTACGGAATTATTGAATTGAATTACTAAAATCAAGAGTGCGACATATCATTGAATACTCGTTTCAATTCAAATTCGATACTCGATAAAGTTCATATTTTTCTTTTTGAAAGGAGCACTTCGTAATTTCGCAAATCAAGCTATCACTTTTCTTTATTTGTAATTTATTCATTATAAAATTACACTTTATTTGAATATCATTCTAAATAGATAAACACGGTAAGTATATATACCAGAAATACCAAAAGACGAGTGCTATATTCGACGATACCTAGACTTATAAAACAACGGTTTATTTTGTCGGAATATCGTTATCGGCAACGTCTTATACATAAACATCGAGTACAATCAAATAGTACGACCTGACTCATAAACTTACGATCTGCCTTATTTGGACTACGTTATCGAGTATTTTGTAGACTTGAATGTTGTAACCAATTGGTTATTATAATTAGAATCATTCAAATGCAAGATTCCATAACTGGATCTTGTTAATGATGACCTCATAAATGAATAAGATTTTATCGATTCCTTGATACATTCCATAATGTACTGAAAAATATGTAGCTTTGAAAATAATATGATAAAAATATTATCATGTATTATTAAATTTGTATACATAGCCTTTTTTTATGATTATATTGTTATAATATACATGTATCATTGAAGATTTATCGTGAAAATTACACAATGAAAATATAGTTAAAATTTGAAAAATTATTTAAATTTTTCAAAATTTCTACCAGGATTTATGTTTTTTTTTGAATTTTTAAAATTTGTAACTGTCTAATTCTGGGTTGCGAAAATATTAAAAAAATATTTGTAGGCTATTTTCTTAGTTTTTATTTCATCAGTCTAACTAATACGTAATTGTTTGCTATTAAATTAAGGTTCAGACAAAAATAGAGATTTCTACTTTATCGACGTAGATATTTTTCCAATTTTTATCAAATTTAATTGAATATTTTGTTGGATTTCTGCTCTTTTAGATATCACTTAAAAATCATATAGAAAAGCAATCTTTTTCTAGGAAAATAAAAGGGTCAAGAGAGATTATCTATTCGTGATGGGATAAAATCTTGTTTAAAAACAAAAAATTTTCTTTATCTAAATTTCTATAAATGTATCATTGATTTAAAAATAAATCGAAATATAACAGTATATCCTTAATATGAATATTAATGCCGATAAAATAGAAATCTATCTATATTCAATATATTCGTCAATATATTTTTCATTACGTTATAAAGATCCGCTTTAACGATTTTGGTATAAGATAAATAATGAAAATATTGTACTATAATTTCGAAGAAATAATAGGTTTTTTTAAGACAATCAGGTATTTTTTTATATTAGTTAACATTGATATATTTACTATGTTATTTTATGTTTTGTTTATACCTAAGGTTATATTATATTATATTATAACTACGATAAAATGAAATCATTAGAATTTGTTCTGATTATGATTTAGAAAAAAAATTTTTTGTGTGTTTATTACTTTCAAAATGATTTCTCATCAGAATTCGTTGAATGTCTGGAAATATACAGCGAACATATAAAAGTGAATACGCAAGTTAAATTTTATCACTAACCATCCAATTTATTTTTTCTATTTTTTATACGTATATACCTTTACTATATAGTGATATTTCACATTGTAAAAATCTTGAGCTCACGTTAATTAGTATTATATTATAAGCTGAAAATTTTTACTATAAAAATTTTAGAATTAACGACATTTATATACATAATTTTTTAACGTTTTAAAATTTTATATCATGACAATAAAATGATTCGAATTCTGTCATTAAATATTTCTTAAGATCGTTTTCTTTTATAAAATATGTTAAATTTTTTTTATTAATTAACCATTATTGAAAAATCAAAACTTGATCTCATGTTGATTTTATTCTAAATCAATTTATATTATCAGTATTTAAATGATACATTTAAAATCATTTTTCTAAATGTGAGCCTTGATAAAACACATACGATTACGATAAATAATTCCTGATTAGGAATTAATCTTTAAAATTCTAATTAATGTATTATTATTGATTTAAGAATATTTTTCAAAACAGCATTACCAATTATTTTAGCATATAAATTTTTCTCGCTTTTTAAAATGAGAATTGTAAATAATTTCCACAATAAAATTACGAATATCACCATTGCTTATAAATTTATTATAATTCATATTTTCAATCCCTATAAAATACTCATGAATATTTACAAAATATTTCACATTTTTCTAATACTTGTGTGTTAATTGAAAGAACAAGTATAATATATAATAAAATATATTACAAAATATTTCACACTTTTCTAATACTTGTCTGTTAATTAAAAGAACAAGTATAATATATTACAAAATATTTTGCACTATTTTATATAATTATATAATTATATCTTAAACTAATATATGATTATGTTAAGAATATAATATACAGCCATCTAAAATTAATATGTAATAATGTATATAATAATTAAAAATAATATTTAAACATATTACTTTTTGTCCAAGTTAAAATACTTATTTATTATGCTTCGGTAATAACTTATTTTAAGTAGGCTATTAAATTTAAATAATAAAAAATACATACTTTTTAATATAAACCAATTAATTATTAAGTTTATTTATATTTATAAGGAAAATATTCAAAACTCGTCCAAGTTAATATATAATTAATTAATCTGAATATTTTTTTACATACAGAAATTATCGAAATATTGAAAATAATGATTCTAGTAGTGTAGGTAATAAGATATTTAAAAATATACGGATTTATTTACACTATGAAAAATATTTCAAATTCAGTGTGATATTGCGCAATATTTTTATTGATAACAAGATGTGTAAAAAATTAATTAGATCATTTAAATTAGTCAAATTATAATTTAGAGTATTATTGTTTTGGAATATTTACGACCATTTTCAGAAACTTCGAAATGAAATAAATTTGTATATATCTAAATACGTTAAATGTTTATGTATCTTATTATTAAATGAATATTCGATTTATATATACTAAATATATTCGAATGAAATATTTTCGTTCGATTTATTCAAATTGATTTAACGACACATTATACAAATGATTTGATTCAACCGACGACTTACAAGAAAATAGTTTCAAAATTATAAATATAAATGTTAAGCTTAATTAATTAATATGGATTCGATCAATCAATTTAAATACAAATTGAAAAATGAAAAAATTATAAAGTTGAAATGATTGTATTATTAAGTTAAAAATTCTTATGTAACTGATGTTTCGATTGTACGAATTTTGCATTTAAAATTTATCGATATAAAAAAAATTTTAATAAAATAATAAAGTAGAATTGTATTTGTACCGTTTATTGGAAGGGTAACCTTTTTCTTCATACAGAATGAAGAATTCATTATTGTTCGTTTAAAAGTCACGTATATTGTATTCTGTATCACGTATCTAAATTTTCGTTTTACGCTTCATTACATTTTTAATCCTAATTTTCTAAACTTTATAAATACTTTATCAAGCGATAAGTTTTTTTTTTAAGCGTACATTATGTTTTTAACTTAACAAGTTGTGAATTGAAGTATCTCGGTATCTTTTTTTTATTATTTTTCCAAATATTCAGTTTATTTCAGTAAGTCTGGTGAAACAAATGGAAAAATAGATTGACCATGATTTAGCATTTTCGTCCGACTAAAACATTCTCATCGGATGCGACATTAATATTTTAATCTGCGTACAAAGTTAATGAATGAAAACGAGAAAACAAAGAGAAACTCGACAATAAAAATAGTTAATGTACCGTCGTGTTTATCTATTATTATTAGGCGCCACTAGTGACTCAAGAATAGGAAGTGATGTTATAAAACGGATTAAATCTATATAGTCAGCGTAACCGAGGCCTTTGCGTCAGCGTTTATGAGAATCGAGGCAAACGAGAGGGAGACAAACAGATTTGGATGTTCCCGCAGAAAAGAGAAAGTAAAAGGGCAGGGGAAAGCAGAAGTCGGCTTTCGATAATGAATCGGAACAGTGGCGCTGGCTATCAGCTGTGAACTTTGACACTGTATACACGAGTTGGACGATGCGCACGCGCTTGACTTGAAAGGAACCGGCAACGTCGTTGGTTCGACGCCTCGCTCGTACACTTCGCCAGAGTCCCCAGAAAGTGACAATTCCCCGAATCGACCGATCGTTCGTCGATTTCCTCTCTCTCTCTCTTTCTCTCCCTTTTTCTCTCTCTCGATCCACGTGCAGTGCGTACATGTCGGCCTCGTAGGAGCAAACGGTTACCCAGATCGTTCAAGGTCACCGAGTTGCGATCCTCCGTAACCTTCGCGAGAAATCAAACCAAGAAGGGATTATGGGCCAGTTCACCAAGAGGCAATGGCTCACGCTCATCGTCATCAGCATCGCGGACTTCGCAAACGCAATCTGCGTCTCGCTTCAGGCCCCCTTCTATCCTCACGAGGTAAGGAATATCGAGAGCTTTGTATTTTTCGGAGCAAACGGTACACCGATCGTTCGCCGATTCGATATGTTCAAAGAAACAATATCGACGAATAAACCCGCTCTTCGATCTTTAAGATTCTTTGCTAACGATCCTCGTGTAATTCGGTTTTCAGGGATATTCGTATAGCAAAACCGATGCTCGGAATAACGCGTCGATGTAGTTGTCCACGTGCGACAATAGAGAATATTTCGATGTATCAATATGGATGTACATTAGATGTACAGTTTCCGTGAAATCGTGCTTTAATTGTTTACGTATCGATACCCTCTGCGATTGCGAAAATTAAATATAACTTGTAATTGCTTTCAATACAAACAGGGAAATAAGATATTTATTTTAACAAAATTATATCCAAAATAACTTTAATAACGTATCGGTTAAATAAAAAAAGTGTTAACGGATTGATATACATTTTGATATTATTTTATTTTTCCATCTTTCGAATGAGAATTTTTATCAATTGAAAACTGTGTCAAGGGAACTCAATTAAAGTTTGAGCAAATTTAGACGATTTTAATTGTTACGATATCCAGAATTTATCGGAAAACGTTGTCGATCGATTGTTTGAAATATAGAAAAAATATATATTGCAAATTATAGTTCAAAGCTTACGTTTACGCTATATATAGTTATTTATTCCTTAATTTTTCCATTCGATACTTTTGTAAAGTAGCGTCATCTTAGCACCATCAAAAAAATTAACCAGTCTAAAATCAAATTTAATGAACGCGACTGTAGTTTGTATTCGATTATGACCTCTGTTTATATTTACTTTGAAGGATTAACTATTATCGGTACAACTCTATGCATGAAAGCGAAAAATTTAGAAATATACGAGATAAAATAATGATAAAATTTGAAAGAAATTAGAGTTTTCGCACTTCGTATAGAATATTCAATATACGAATTTCTTCGGCTGTGCATATCGCTTATAACGAGTGCGCGCGAGACACGAGACGATAATGTCGCGTTGTAACGAGTCTCTCTCGCTCTCTCTTTCACTAAGATAGCCACGTCCAAAGTTTATCGTCGGACTTATTTATCTCTAAACATGGTTAATTGCACTACAATTGGAAGCGAATAACTGCGTAGCTCGAGAAAGACCGGATTATGCCTCGGTCATTGTTGTATTTATAGTAAACATGGAATTATATTAGAATTATTCTATTTATTTTAAATTACCTTTCTTATACTCATTAATAATGTAGGCGGAGAAGAAAGGAGCCTCGGCCACGGAGTACGGATTAGTGTTCGGTATATTCGAACTGGTTGTCTTCATTATCAGCCCCATCTATGGACAACATGTAAATATGATTACTTATAAACCAATAAATTAAATTAATGGATTTGCGTTAAGGTTCAAAAGAAGGAAATTATCTTTGACTATCTGTAAATTTTTTTGCATTATTATAGATTGTTACACTCCCTGAAACGAGCAGAATATAATTAAATATTTAACACTCGTTATATACAAAAAATAATGATATCGATTATTAAAAACAACGTATATTTTTTTAGGTAATACCTTTCGATAGTTGGATAAACAGAATTAAAAAAATTATGATAATAATAATGATAATTTATATGCATATTTTCTTTAGTCAATTATAAGTTAATAATACAAGATCGTAAAAAGTACGTTAATATTTTATTACATTAGAATGTCACGTAGTATTTCTTAGAAACTTAATTTACTCGCTGTCGTAGCCTGCAAATAATTTTTTATCTATGACCAGCTATCCAACAAAGATTATACATAGTTTTTAAGAAAATTCATATAAAATAGATTTATTTTGGTGGTGAAATTCTTACGATTAAAAATTAGAGCTTGTGTTAAAAAAAAGAATGTTCACAGATAATTAAAAATGAATTCGTCTTGTGGATCGTTATCGAATCCGAGGAAAAATTAGCTCTTGGTAAATCCAAGAGTGAGCGTAAAACAAAACTGAATCGAAACTCCCGTTTCAGATAAATCGAATAGGCCCCAAGCTGTTATTCAACGGAGGCATCCTCACAACTGGAACGTGCGCTATCTTTTTTGGTCTTCTTGACAAAGTCGAAGGCCATTACCCCTTTATCATCCTCTCCTTCCTGATACGAATAATCGAGGCCCTAGGAAATGCCGCTTTTCTTACTGCGAGCTTCGCGATCATCGCCAAGGAGTTTCCCGATAATGTCGCCACCACGTTCGCGAGTCTCGAAACTTTCTTCGGTCTGGGTCTTATTGTTGGGCCAACCGTCGGAGGAGCTCTATTTCAGGTTTTATATTCGACTAATTGTTTATACGTTGTATTTTCTCTTTTTTACGCTGAGGGAGTCGTCGATAAATTGTTAAAGACAAAACAACCGATAATCAACCAAGACTTTTGACAGTTGCCCGATAATTATTATACCACTTCCTTTTGATTATTCAATAAAACTTTAAATTTACTACAGGGAAATTTGAAAATTCATTTCATATTTCTATATAGTTTTATTTTGTAAATTTTCTATCTTTATTTTGTAAATGTTCTTATATAACTATGAGTTTTTGTTTAACGTAATTTCCATGTAAATTTATAAGCCTTTATTCGATAATATTTGTAAATAATCGATTATTTATATATTTTTCAACTGAAACATTTAATATATACGATTACCAAACGAATTCAAACGAATATCTCATCTTGTTTTACAAATATTTTACAATAAAAAAATTTTATTGTGTGTAAATAGTATTGTAGGTGTAAGACATTTTGTTTTGCATTTTGAAGATACTTCGTATCACATAATGATAATTATAATATAAGAATCTGGCTTAGCACACAAAGCATAGTTAAATGTCATTCATTGAAAATGAAACGCGATATGTAAATTTTATTTTCCGTTCCGTATCGAACGGAGCAAAGATCTATTTACGTCGATCTATCGAGTATAGATATCTTGAAAGTTCGATTGGTTCTAAGAGGAACGATTTTTCAAAATATATATACATTCAATACGATCGATAGCAAATATAAAACCTCTCTCGGAATGTAGGTAAAAGAAAACGTAAAAAGAAAAACTAGCGCTTAAACATTTATATTTAACGTGCGAAGCGAATTTTAAACCAACTCTTCGTAGTTGGGAGGATATACGACACCGTTCGCAGTTCTCGGATTCGCGTTGTTCCTCGCCGCCGTGGTCACCGCCTTCGTGCTGCCTATCCACCACAACAACGAGGAAGACAATCAAAGCAGCGGAGGTAAGATCCTTTCATTAATTATCCACGAAAGTTTCGATTTCCTGATGCACTATTAAACTTTATCTCCATCGATGCAGGGAAGTTCATGAAGGTGCTGAAGGTTCCAGGAGTCATGGTAGCGACGGCCTCGATCGTCGCGACGAGCATGAGTATCGGCTTTCTCCAAGCAACCCTGGAGCCTCATTTGCGGCAGTTCGACATGAGTCCGGTCGTCTTAGGTTTGATGTTCATCATCAACGGTGGAACCTACGCGATGACTGCGCCCGCCTGGGGTTGGCTTTGCGACAAACACTCGACGCCAAAGGCAAGTGAAACTCGGAGTTTCCGATCGTTTTATCTCCGTATTGTGTGACTTGCGTAAATCGACGGTGACCCATTCCCTTTAAATTAAACTAAACTCACGAAAGGTTCGTACGCTATAATTTGTCCTAAATTCCTTTGGAAAAGCCTTGAAATCGATAGATATTTCGATTTCCGTTTGTTATTTGATCGAATTATAAAAGTGCAATTCATTGTAATTAACGCGACTTAGATTAAAATGAAAGTAACAATTTACGCTCAAAAATCAATTTCACCGTGGTTACTAATTTCTTATAAATTAGATTAAATTTGTAGATTTATTAAATTATCAACGTTACGAAATATGTTTAAAAAAAGTGTACAAATTGTACGCATAAAAGTGTCGGAATGTCCAAAGTAAATTCGAGGATATAGCGACAACATTGAAGAGGCGGAAGTAATGTCAAGTGTTAATCGATGTAATTGCAAAGAATCACAAACAGCATAACGAAACAAAACTTAAACTTTAGCTCGATTGGTATCTCTTAATAATTATACGCGCGAAGCTAGAGAAATTTATTATCGTTCATCGGTCTTGCAAAAGTTCGGGAAAATTCGCGAACCGATTAATCTCGCCGGCTTTGGATCCTACGAACGTTGTAGCTAGAGCTTACGCTATAATAACAAACGCCGGGACCTCGGCGCTTGTTTTGAAGAGGAATACGCCGTTCGTGTGTGAAACAATAATATTGCAACGATCGATGAACCGCCGCAGGTGGCGACGGTCGCTGGATGCATCATAGTCATGATCGGTTTTGGCCTGATTGGACCCGCGCCCTTCATACCCTACGAGACTATGCTGTGGACGACGATATGCGGGCTGGTTATTCATGGCCTGGGTATGGCGGCGCAGCTCGTTGCGAGTTTCACGGACGCTCTGAGGATTGCGATGTGAGTAAACCCACCAAGTCAGACGCACGTCATGCTCGTGCAATATTTTGCCCGATAACAGCCCTAACCGTACTTTTAACGTTTAGCTTGGATTTATCGTTAACGCTTCTTTTGTCTTTCGTTAATTGCACTTTTTATCGCTTTTGAACCTCCTGGTGTTTTAATAAGAAGTGGTCGGGTTTTATCTTTCTCAAAATTGTTAACGTTTCTAAATTGACGTTCTCTAAATAATCTTATTTGTTACTCGTATCACAATATTTTTGTGTTTTTCAATTTCGGGCCAGGAATTTAATTGAACTGGAATGATAATTAATTTACGTAGGTTATTCATAATGGGATAAATTATATTATATTCATATGGGATAAAAAAATATTATTCATAATGATAAATTTGATCATGTGAATTATAGGATTTGAGTGAAGAAACAATTTGTAGCGCGCTTCTTTTATTTTTATCAATTAAATTAATATTTTTCTGAGATTTTGCAAGATTTGCGCAAAATTTAATCAGCTCTTATGATTAAAAACAAATAAACTAATCGAATTATGAAACGTATACGTCATTCTATTATTTTCCTAGTTTGATAACATTTAGTTTATTTAAAAATTATAAATTTATTGATAGATTGTTTTCTGTGAGACTTATATTGAAAAGCATGTCTATTTATAGTTCTGTATCGTAAATGTACTGTAATTCATAATTCAAGTTATTTTTAGTACAATCAAAACATAACAATGACTTTATTTTGAATTAAACGCCTTATCGAATTTTCCATGTTGAAAAAAAAAATATTCTCTTATCGTAACCGTTTATAACAGATGTTCGAGTCCTTTTAATAAACCCCTTACTAAAGGATTGTATTTCTAACGCAGAAGTATAAAGGATAGCCTTATCGCAGGTGCAACTATCTATACATACGTAAATGTGGACATTACGTAGAATTAGATTATTTTTAGTACTAAACGAGTTTACGTTATCAATTTTCTAGATCTCATGGGTTTCCAAATAACATCGAAACATACGGCTTGATCAGTGGACTTTGGACGAGTACTTTTGCTCTCGGTGCCTTTATTGGCCCGAGTATTGCCGGTATATTGTTTGACAATATCGGTTTTAGAAACGCCTCCATGTTTATCGTTATATTGCACTTTATCGTGGTAAGTATTGATAAAAGTTTTGCATTCTTACAAACTCATTATTGATAAGGAAGGGTAGGAAGTATATCATATTTAAAACTCTCATTAAAGATCTTCAAGTTTTAATTTTAATTTTTTCTTTAATAATTTAATATTTAGAAGAATATTAGAAAAATATAAAGATACGTGATATTAGATTTTCGAAAATATAATTTACAATCGGATTGTGATCTTGCGTATCTTTTAAACGTGAAAACAAGAAATTGTTGATACTACAGTTGTTGCTTCAACAAAACGATAAATAATACTAAAAAATCATTTGATGAGAGAATTCTTATCAGTAGTATTTAATTAAGGAATGACAGTATAAAATTTATTATATTAAAAATTTAGCATTTGTGATTTAATAATTTAATTCTATTTTAATTAACGATATTTACGGTAAAAATAATTATTTTTAATTTCATATTAATCGTATAATTAATTTTTTATTCTCTAAAACAATGATACTATTATTACAACGTTAAATAAGTAATAATAACACAATTAAAAGTACGATAACTGATAATAATGTAGAATTAAAAATATTAGATTATTTTTTATAGAGTGTATATTAACAAATAATTTAGTAACGATATTTTTTAACGAAAATATGCAAAAAAATAAAACTGCTTTTTCTTATGTAAAGAAATATAATTGTGGTATAATTAATTTAATTTTTCGTATCGTTGATTAAAATGTATCAAAACCCTTGAATATTGGATTCTCATGAATAAAACAAATTTTTATGTCATTATATACTATTCTTTCGGAAACAAAACTCAGATAAATATCCATGAGAAACAAAAATCACGTTCACAAGAAAGTTAGCAGTAACAATGTATAATCTGCTGGTACATACGCGATCTAAAAGTAATAAAAACAGAACAATAATTACATAACGGAAGAAAAATACCGTGAAAGAACGTATGATTTTCTGCAATGGTCTAAAAATATAGGAGCGTGTTCGTATTCAGTGGAAGATAAAAATATAACACTTCAACACTGTAAATGACAAAGTTATTTAATTCCATTTGCATCCATAACATTTTATTATCATTCATGTCATATTTTATTATGAGAGATTTAATATTGCGTTGCGTATCGGATTTGAAAAACTTTTAAAGAACGTTAAATCGAATAAAACTTAAATAACTTTTGACTTAACTTATTTGAATCATAAAATTAAAAAACTCATGGTTGTAGGAAACTTTTTAATGTTTATTGTTAAATACAATTTGAATAATAAAATCCTCGTATAATCCGAATTTCGTTAAAGTTATACTAATTTAATAAGAATATTCGCGTTAGCTCCTTGGTATCCGATACGTAATTTTTTATATTTGAAATGAGTCTATAAATAAAATATTGGATAAAAAAAATGTGTCAGTTATAAGTGATTTTTGACTCGATCCGAAATCAGATTAAAATTTTAAATTAATCTTTGGATATCATTTGTCAAAAATTCTTATTTACACAACCGTTTATTATTTTTATTAACATTGGTAAAAAAAGAAAAACATAAGAGAAAATAAAACGATCCTAAATTAGCGAATTTAAAGAACGATGGTCCTAATTTTATATCGTAAACGAACGTTCAAAATGGTAACGAAATACGATTATTTGTCTTATAAAACCAAACGCGAAAAGTTAGAGACAGACGTTAGCACCGAGAGAATCGAATGACCTTACGTTATCATAAAAGCACGGGGCTAAGGAGCTCGAATTAAAAACCAAAAAACCTGAGTAGCGATCGCGAGTCAAGCAATGCCAAAATGAGAAAAAAGTCTTGCCAACGTTGGTGAAAATGTTGCAACAGGGCGTGTCAGCGTTCGTGTTCCTGAGCTGTTGCGAACGTGGACCCAAACCCTACACGGAGCTCTGGGCGACCGAGGATCTGCGCGTCTCTCTGACGGACAGCGGCCGCTCGCACAGCACGAGTCTCGCCCGGGGAGGCGGCGGTGGTGGCCGCGGGGTGCCGATCGATCGCCCCAGCGGCATGAACTCCCTGATGGCGTGCAACAGCTACTCGAACCGAGCGGGCGCTTGGTCCAGAGCGTCTTACAGCGGGCGCTACGTCAACAGCTACGGGAGCTTCGACGGGAAGCGCTACCTCGAGAGGACGACGTGAGAGCATGGCCGAGTCGACGTCCCGGCCGAAAGAGAAGTCCTGGGAGAGAGAATGAAAGATCACGTTTGCCTCCAGCAGCAGCATCACCTCCGTTCGCCTCTTCTTCTTCTTGTTTTCCCTTCGCCCGGCGACGCGTCGCCGCGTCCGTTTTAGCCGATATTATAGGAGAGCCGTTCCGCGAATCGCCGGGGATGACCCCCAGACGGGGATTACTGTTTTATTGTGTCTGCTCGTGAAATGAATGATGTTACACGTGTTCGCTGTTAAACGCGCGGATGCGTGAAAGGGGAGAGCTATGGAATCTCGAAAGGAGCGAGATTTTTTCGGCCGCGCCAGCCAAATTGATAGCTCCTGAGATACGCTTTGATACGTGCACCGAAAGATATAAAGAGGCGAGAGACTCCTGTCCGAGCGAGCGCGTCGTTCAACATAAAAATGAAAAGCTGCTTTGGCTTTTTGATTAAAACTCTACTTCTCTCGGATAAAAAAAAGAGAAGCTCCTTTTTCTTAGATAGGTTATGTTCGCTCCATGCTCAAAACCAAAAGAAATAATAAGGAGTCGATGCATTCTGGGACGGCTATTGTGGTCTCGACGGAGAAGAGCTTCTACCTTTTTCGAGTACTTTTGAGAAAAATATTTTCGATGTGAAATGTGTTTTATAATGGTATGCTAATCTTTTAATGGGAATAATTGTTAGCTACACAATCGACTCTATAAATTGAATTTCTTGTAATTTTTTATTCACCGCTTTGAAAATGACTAACGGTGTAGTATCGGCTGAAAATATTATTGATCGAGTCAGCGTTAATATAATATTGCATTTCACTTTATTAAATACCAGCGTATTAGGTAGTTTCGCTCTACTTTATGATTCGATAAGTAAGAAGAGCTAATATTTCTCAGATCAGAAGGTTGCTACTATTACTAAAATTTAGTAACGTTAATAGCACTATTCATTGTTTTGGATAATGGCATCCTTACTTTTAATTAAACTCTCTTTATTTATCTTAAAATTATTTATCAGTCTGCATAATTTATCGAGTTAACCATTGTTGTAAGAAAATAAATTTATTTTCGAAAAAATGTAGACTCTTGAACAACGATAGGTCAAGAAATGGCTATTTCTATCGATCGGTTTAATCATCGTACGTTAAAATAATTTATATTTTAAAAGGATCGAGTAAATTTTTAAATAATCAAGAAAAGTTTAAATAGGAGTGGGGATAATATTTTATGAGAGTGCTTTGAATATTTAGTATAAAAAGGATTTACTTATTTTTCATGCTAAAATTTAGTGTCAAATTCACCGATGTGTAGTAAACGTAACTTAGTTATAAAATAAATATTCGTTATAATATTATATGTTATAAATTATATGTTGAAAACATGTAAGTAATTCAAACGTTGTAAGGGAAATAATAAAAAAAAATTTTAGTCTATACATTTGAAAAACAATACATGAAAAAATGTGTTGATATAATAAATTGGTGCCATTTTTAACTAAAAAATGATTGACTCTGCGTTTTCCTGGCTCCGAATTCCATCTGGTTCCAAGAATTTTTTACGCAGTATATTACTACTAAACATTAATCTTCGTCTCGGATATTCCTGCAAAGTAGAAGTCATTTATGTAGACGCTAGCTCAAGAATGAGTCAGCGATGCGAATAATTTGACGATGTGCGAGGAGAAATTAGCGGCTCGAAAGTTTTATAAAGCTTTGAAAAGTTCACGAACGCATGCTCGATGATACCTTTCGTGGTAAATTCGGAATACTCGCCGATATGTGCTCGTAGGACTCGATAAATAATTCTTCATGTAATTTTCTAAATAACGGAGGTGTTCGTCAAAGTGCCGTAAAAAGTATCGATTTTTTTCGTGCGTGCAAAAAGTTGACGGTGCAATCTCGATGTTGGTTAAATATTTTTTAATGATTTTTATATTGAAGGGGTTATACCCGGTTGCACCTTTCGAAAAAGTAATTTTTCATTAAGTGAACGCTTGTGTAAGGTTTTTCGGAGCGTATTCTATATTATAGTATATTATATCGACAAATTCAAAATATTACTCAAAATGTTTGACGATACCATATGCTATGTAATATTCAACAGCGAAGTTATAACAATATTTGTAAAAAATCTCTCTCTTCGACAAAATGAATTGTTTATTAGCTATGAAAATTTAATCTAATATAATAGTTTCTAACATTTAAAAAATAATATAATATTATCTATAAGCTGTCCAAATATTTTTAATGCGCATTTTTTTTTAAATATAGAATTTTTCAAAAATAATTTAAATTTTCAACGTTTGTTACAGTAAAATAGACCAATGAAAAGTAGGTTCTATCAATTATTAGACAATGTAATGGAATATAAACTTTTACCTTGAATTGGTTGAGCAATATTTACCTTTGATAGTGATTTAAACTATTTATTTTAGTCGAAAAGCAGAGGATGTACATCGAACCGTATAGCTTTATTAATGTTTCAATTTTTGAAAACTGACGCAATTTTCAAATTTAAGAAAGTATTTATTAGTAAATGTATGAAAAAAAAATCATAATTCATTATATACAATTTTTAACCGTGTATAATCCCTTGTACTGTGTAGTTTTTTGCGAAATTGTCATTGTCAACTATTTATGTATGAATGTAGTATCTGAGAAGATATTTTGTACTATTGAAAAATTTTATTAATTATTTTGTACAAATTTTGTAAGTCTTGTAAATAAGTATAATTTTAACCAGTTAAAAATAAACGTTAAAAATCCATAGAAAATTTATAAACTGAAAAAATATATAATTAAAAATATGATATACCGCGTCAAATAATTTCAAATCATTTATATAAGCAAAATAATAACTTTTACCAGTGATAAAACTATAAGCTGCGATCTATTATACATTATTACAAGAATAAATATTGAAATTAGCATATATTACTTAGCTTTAGTATATGGAGGAATATTACTTATTTTTTAGGCGAACTTTACAATGGATAATTTATTGCACTGTACAGAAATAAATGTGGAATAAAAGTTGTTTTTAAAAACATTTTGTGGCTGATTTACAAAAATATATTGCATTCTATCCATTTATTTAAAATATTCATATCCATGCATTATTAAACTTTCTTGCACGTAAAGTATATTTTAATTAAAATTCCCATGCAATTAAGTTCAATTCAGGGAATTCTAAGGAGCTTCGTAAAAATATTCTCAGTATACAGAAATATAGCTAAAAAAAAGAGCCTTGGGCGCGTACAAAGACGGTAATTTCCACTCGAGTTTTTTTCTCTTTGTTTTCAAATTTGTTTAACTCAATTTCGATTTAGATAAAAATAATCTTATCTACCCATGTGTTATAAAGCTTCTTTTATGTCGAGTGGAAAAAATAATAACCCGCGTTTTTCGCGCATCAAATCCACCGTATGGTTCGCGAATGCGTTACCGCATTACCTTCTTCCTCTTCCTCCTCCTCCTCCTCCTCCTCCTCCTTTTCCTCCTCTTTCTCCTCACGCTCGTAGAAATAAAAGCGATCGAAGTGAAAAGCAGGAATGGACGTTTCTCGTGAAAAGCGTTTTCGTTCTCTCACTCGTCACCTCGAGACCGATCGAATTCCTATCTACCTCCCCCCGGATGGAAACCTTCTGTCTTTGTCGTCATCGCGTCAGCGCGTTGAATCACACCGCGTCGCCCCTTCCCGAGAGTCCCTCCGAAGAGAATAAAAAAGGGTCTCGTTGGTATTCCCCGTGCTATATGACATGCAAACGAGCGCAAGAGTGGAATTTTTCATTCTTCCACGACAGTGCGTTGAATGTGCGCGAGCCCAGAGGAAAAGTTAGAAATGAACTCAGATGTGGTTTCATTCTGACTTTCCTTCGACTTTTCTTTTCCGTTCCTTTTGTTTCTTTTGAAAACACGACAAATTAAACGCGCGGTTATTAGATTGGCACGATGCATGCCTGTCGAGAGTTGAGAGTCTGGGGTTTGGTGTGCCCGGAGTAAATGGCCGCGATTATTATTGCAAAACTCTTGTATTGTTGGATGCGATGCACGATTGTTTGCAAGAAGATCGGTTCGAATAATAAAGCTATATCCTCTTTTGCCACCGCGCTTCGGACTCGACGTGCTCGGTATTACAGTTTAATCAAATATTAATGGAATTGCACTGCTCGTTTAGATTGTGACACGATATTTAGAGTTTTTTTAATCCGCGTTTTATGTTATCTTTGTCTTACACGTACTAATTGCGCAGTCAATTTTATTTTATCCGGGGTTCGCACAATGTAACTTTTGTCGACCGAAGAAACAAGTATTGTTATCATAATAAAAATTTCGTTCTAGTGAAAGTAAAATCCAAGTTATTACCAATCGATTTAAAGGGTGTACAATACAAACGTTCATCATACGATCTTTTGTATCCGCAGTACGCCAATTTACGAGACTGATTAAAAAATTAATACAATGTACAATTTTTTCTTGCAATAAATTTACATAAATTTTGTACAAAGTATAGATTTAAGTAGAGTTAATGATTGTAGGTCTAGCTTAAATAGAAGAACATAAATCGGAGGAGAAGTTTCAGTTGGGAAAATCGATACGGTACGTATTCTTTATATATTGTACTATATTCTTAAATACTCTAATATTTCTCAATGATTTAGCGATTTTACGATATCCTAATAATTTGGTTCTCATAAATACACGGGCGAATTTCACGGAGTAAATAACTTGTATGTTCTTGTAGAATTTTTGCAAACTATTATTAACGATAATTATCAATTTTGATAGATTGAGCAAAATCGAGAAACGAATTAATCGAGCAGTATAATTCAACCAGATATTTTATTTGAAAAACAAACGCGATCAAGTTTTCGTGAATAAATACGGAACACTTATACAAAAGGAAAGAAAAATTTTCGAATCTTAGACGTTTTTGAAACTTTCTCTTTTGATCCTCTTTCACTTTTACTTCGTCGTGACGAATCTCTTGAAATGTCACCCATATAATTCTCACCCGTCTAATAAGATCACGATGCTTAAATAAGAAGACTGAAATTACGACAGTTCAATTAAGGCTGCGCACGTGGACGCGTTGCAACTGCTGACAGCGATGCGACGTCGAGCTTTCGTAAAAATCCTGAAAACCGAGGGGATCGTCCGATCGCAGTGAAGCATAGACTCGAATGCCATTTCGTCCGTCCACGGAATCGTCAATCTTACAACGAAGATCGAGAAGCAATGCATTTGGCACGAGGGACCAAGACGATTGTCCACGTGCGCGAGACGTCGCTCAAAGTAGCCGAGGTTCGCGTTCGCTCGTGTGCATCGACCCGTCTGGAAGCTACGGGCTCGTTCGATCCGGTGCGAGTCAGAGAGAGGGAAAATTCCTAGCGTCGATTCGCAGGACGGCCGATGGAAAGCGAGGAGTCGGCTTTCCCGAGATGCGCCTCCCCTCGCGACTCTGCTTAATAATTTTCGTCGAAGCTACCTCCCTTCGCAGATTACGGAGAAGAGGTGGAACGAAGCGCAGACGCCGATGCCGTGGAGAAGACAAACGATTAAAGCCTGACTCGGCGATGCGTATCCAAGTGTCCGCGCGGACGGATTATGCGCGCGGAGAGCGAACGTTTCGAAAAATCGAAGAAGAGCGGACGAAGCTTCGTTTCTCAGGGAAGGCGATTACCCACTATAATAAATTCGTTTTCCGATCGCGAGCGCTTTACATTTTTCGAATCTCGCCATCAGCGTCGGGATTACGAGTCATCTTTGCGGGACGTCATTCGCCGCGTCTGGAAGAGAGAACTCGTTTCCGCTGTTGTGAGAGATTTTATTAAATCGCGAGGAGCATTGATTTTTATTTTTCCTTTCTATTTGCGCAATGCCGCTCACTGAATTCAAATACACTAGTTGTTGAAATCGAATGAAATAACGCAGGTGGATAATCGTATCGGCGCTGGATCGTGCCGCTCGTTTTTAAGACTCTCCGATGTTCTCCTTTCGAGACATTGGATATTAACGCGACCAAAATGATGCAACGACGAGAGTTGACTTCGAACCCGATGTCTCGGCTAGAATTTATCGTGAAACAAATTGCAGGGAAAAAAGGCGCCCAGCGGACAGGAGGTACATACGAAGCAATTAAGCAGACAAGTCCTTAAATAAGCGACCCGGCGATGCCCCGCAACGAAATTTTTGAAACGATTTACACGCGCTATTCTCGAACGAGGTCCTCCCTTCCCTCGGTAACACCCAACCATTAATAATTTTGTTTGTTTTTACGGTGCCTCCTCTGCCCCACCAATCGCTATAAATC
The DNA here is from genome assembly GCA_018907195.1 of Dolichoris vasculosae. Taxonomy (NCBI): domain Eukaryota; kingdom Metazoa; phylum Arthropoda; class Insecta; order Hymenoptera; family Agaonidae; genus Dolichoris; species Dolichoris vasculosae. The sequence goes on from JACCHY010000001.1 coordinate 8,760,854, forward strand.
CGCCGTGAGCGAAGAAGGGGCTATTGCCCCGGAGTCGGGCGCAAATATTTCCAGAGAAAAGATAATTGGCTTCAATAGTTCACATTGTACACATGGGTCTCTCCTTTAAAAAGGCGCACGCGTTCGTGTACGTAGCGCATGCTAAAGCCGGGGCAATTACTGTTAAAAGAGCCGCTGCGAGCGAACGATAGGAAACGTTTTTCTGCCGCCGCGGCGCGTTGCGCTTATAGACTATTTTATTTAATTACACGGCCGTCTCTTGCGTCCACGCCGTACTTTATTCTCAAAGAGTTTGCGATGCGTGCGCTGCGTGATTAGGCCATTGTCGCGCAATAGTTACGCATGTACCGAACTATGGTCGTGCAAAGCGTCTTGCTTTCCTCCCGCCGATGACGGTGGATCAGCCGTGCCGAAGGAGTTTGACCCGCGTCCAACGGAAATATCTGTCCGTTTATTAGGTCGATGCTGACATTCTTTATTTAATTGCAAGGATTCGAGGACGAGCTAGCTATTCGTGCCAGATGTACGAGAACGTTGCGCAATAAACGCGTTGGATTTCTACTAAAAAGCCGAGGTTTTCAATCGCTTATTATTCAACGTTTGATTTATTTTTACTCGAACCAATACTCTTACCACACTTTGAACCTCTTTTCTACTTTAATGATACGGTGCAAAAAGCTTTCTTTGACTTTCGTTATTGTAAAGTGTTTCCCCTCGTTTTCTACGCTACTAACTACTTGTAACAAAATTTTAACACTTCATTTATCACGATAAATATTTTTTTATACCTTCATTCGCCTCCGCGCATTCATCGTAAATTAAATTTTATGTATTATAGTTCTTATAAGCGTTTTGACACGGCTACAACTGATTCATGAAGATCGATAAAAATTTATCGATTTAACTGCAATAAGAAAAATTACTCTTTCATTTAGGCACCATAGTTTTTCAAAATAGTACGCATATATTTATCTCTCGCTCTGTTTACTTTGTTTAACCTGTCGAACAATAAAATCGTACAAAATGATGCTTTTCTCAATGCTAAAAACGAAAACGAGTATTTTAAACTTACAGCGCATGGTGAATAGGTAAAAACGGATTAGGAATCGTAAGCAGATATTTTATATTTTGGAGAGGTCTTTACGGGAAAAACAAAACCTGGTTGTATTTTCGTGTTTGTGAAAGGCGCTGCTTGTAAAATTCTTTGTAGAGTATTCGAAGACGAGATGGGAGTGAAAATACCTGTTGACGCATTTCGTGATAACCGTGAGAGAGAAGAGAGAGAGAGAGAGAGGAAGAAAATAAAATGAGAAGATGAAAGCAAGAGAGAAAATAAAGAAGGATACCTTAAACTCACGATAAACTGCACTACATCGCACACGAATATGCCATCATTATAAAGCTTTCTCTCTCGCTCTTTTTCTTTGGGCATTCAGAAAACAAAAATAAAAGGTAAAGTAATGCGAGTGTGAGTTGGGTGCAGCTACAATATCGGGCGCGTCGACCTGCTTATGTACTCTTGTTCTCTTCTTTTTCTCTCTCTTCTCGCTCTCCCGGCCCTCTTCCTCATCCCGAACAGCCGCCGACGGTAACGACCCGATTGAAAATTCCATAACGAAGCCAGTAATACCGAGCAACGTACGCGCACACGCAATGCACGCACTTCCACTGCTCCTTTTTTTTTTACGACTCATCTAAACATTCGTAATTAGCGAGGGCGATACAATACATTTCCAAGACGCCGCAGTCCCCCTCGTTTCTGTACATGCCCAAGATAATAAAACGAGTGTAATTTTTTTCCTCTTCTTTTTTTTTATTATTATTCCATCGAATCGTTATGTCATCTCCCCGACGAGCGAAGTACCTGTTCAAGGTCCCCGCGACGGGCGCTACGATGGATTGCATTGTCAGGCCCTGCCCTCATCGAGAACGTCGAATTTCACCATCTCCGCATAATACGCTTACAGAATTCAACGGCTCGTTCATTAGCCGCCTACCGTTCGCTTGGTTATCACATCATTTCATTCCATTGTCGACTCGATAAGTTTATTCGTTTTCTGATAAAGTGAAATTGTTGATAAAACCGAAGCGTCGACGTAACGAGTCATAGGTACAGGATACAAATACTTACGAGAATTGTTAATTTTATCGATGTCCTTATTCAATTATTTAATCTATTAAAATTAATCACGAAATCGACTTTCCCTTCTTTTTCTCTTTATTTTGCTTTCGCGTTCTTTTATTTGCGCGTTATTTATTTGGCGGGTATACGAAGGAAGCTTAAAGTTTCGGTCTCAACCTGCTTGTCCATGTTTTTCATTATCGTAAGCTTTACTTCCTTTTATTTAATATTTTGTGAATTATTTTATACGCGTTTTATGACTGGAGAGCTACGATAATAAAATTTGTCTACCTGGCCTTGAAAATACCGAAATAAATGTTTTGCCTTTAAATACAAATTAATTGTAATTTTAGATTAGTTTCTTCATATCATGAATTTTTTTCTTGTAAACATGGGCTGCGCATACTTAAAACTTATTTATTTGTGATAATGTTTTTTTCATTAATGTAGAAAATTACGTAGAACTCTAAGAATATACGTAAATATTCAAATAACTTTTAATATTTAGCTTTTCATTAAATACATCGACTCTGGAAAAATGTTTTTATGTAAATTATCTATTATGTGTAATTTTACCAAACTAAAAATTGTAAAAAATTTTAATTTTATTATATTTATGATACAATGCTGTAGAAAATTTTATAATAAATAAGAGTATAATATTGTTAATTAATAAAATCGATAGCGTTTTATCGAAAACCACTATTTTTAATTTTCGTTTCTCGAATAAATTAGAAATCAACCATTAAGAGCCGATCGTTTTTTTCCATAAGAAAAATACAAAATATCGTAAGTATTTATAGCGAACGTACATGCTAACGTGTCAAACTTGCACATTAAATTAAATTATAATTTCTAAAAAAAAATTGACTTTATTATATACATTTATAAAACATTGTGCACCGAAGTATGAAAAATGATGACAGTTCAATTAAATAATTTTGAAACTTTAAATTTGTCGTTAGAAAATTATGGGGGACCCTTTACCAAAATCAACATCCTTAGCAACCTTATGATAAATCTTAGTATTCATGTAAATTCTAAAATATTACCGTGAGGCAAATATAGTATTCGTAAATATAAAAATATTAAAAATATTGTGGAATAATATTCATATATACATATTTTACAGTCTTAGATAAAAAATGATGAGTCGTGTAACTTGAAGTAAAAAAATAAATGCTATATATCCTAACGAATGGAAATAATAATATTATTATTATTATAAGTTTTATAGTTATCTTTCTTACGTTATATTATTATTTTATATTTTCATTAAAGATGTAAATCTTTTAGTTGAATTTATTTTAAAATTTACTTCACGTCACTATGTTGTATATTGTAGTAAAATTTTCAAAGATGACAGTATCTTTATCGTTACAACTTAATGACTGAATATTTTCAAATACTTATTTTAATCTACATTCGTGTATTTAAGCCTGTAATGGATTATAATTCTTATTAATGAATACCTTATAACTCGTTGTATCCAAAACATTATATCTGTAATGAAATTTCTTACGAACGTTATATAGTAATTACAATCTTGTAGTTTTTGTTCGCGATGATTATCGGAAGATCGATGATGATAGCTTTAATTTTAACGTTTAATTTTAATTAAGTGTTTAGATGCACTCAGAAATATTTCTCAAGACCCTGTACTCTAGATAATATTTACAAGCATATGTTACAAAAGTTAGAGAAAACGATATTTATCAAATGTTGTAAATGTATTATAGGTGTCGATAATCGATATCAGTATCGTTATAAAGAAAAAGAAAATCGAAAAGAATATTCAAAATATTCGCAAAACATACATAAATTAGAAGAAACAAGTAAAACGACCTTCTTTTATAACGCTTTTTCAGATTCATTATCGCACACGAAACATACCCGAAAAAAGCCAACGAGCGACAAATCGTTAAAAAGAGAAAATCCCAAAAGGAATTTCCTAAACGAGCGACTCGAGTAAGGAATAACAAGCCGAGCGAGGCTGCGAAAAAAGCGATAAAAGATCCGAGATTCGTGCCGTTGAAACATCGACACAGCCAGCAAAATCATCCAATATCATAATCATCGAAACGCCTGCCTCGGTCGTGCAATCGGATAATAGTATCGCGTCCAGCAGAATTGGCTCGACTCCCGCGATCCTGTCGTAGGTGTCCCATCCTCGAGCTCCCCCGGGAGGAGAAATTCGCCCCGTTCCCCGAGCGCTCGGACGGAAAGCCAACAGGTACGCGTCCAGCCAAACGAGTGGTGCTGCCACCTGAGGATCTCACAGGTGAGTCCAGGCGGCAACAGGTACGATACGCGGGGGTGGGGGAGGCGGCAGTCTTCCCTCTCCCCGTGGCCACCGGTGGCTTAGTGCGCAGACGCAAAGGCCCCGCGGGTCCTTCGCCCGGCGACCGGTCGAGAGAGTCGAGGGCCCCAAACGTACGCGTCCACCGCGCGAGGGAAGAAGTTGGCAGCGACAGTCGAGTGTGCCACGCTTCCTCCAGCGCACCTACACCCGGCACATCTCACAGAGCGGTGAACGCGCGCACAGAGAACGACCGCGTCGGAAGAGTCGTCGAGAAGGTCCGTCCTCCCAAGGGCAAACTCGCCGGTGCACGGTCAACCTCTCGGGACGAGGGATATGGTGGCCGAGGCCGAGCAGTGAATCCTGACGACTACCAAACCTCGAGGTAACGCTTTGGGCTTTCGCGCGCGACGAGGATCATCGTCGTTCATCGAGCCGTTGCTCGGTCGTAGGAAACGGTGATATGTATCGGTGGCGCGTTGTATGGGTGTCGGATGGCTAACCGTCGCCGCTTCCGCTCAACAAGCACGAGTCCTATTAACGTAGGCACCTTCGCTCGATTCAACCGTTTCGTGTGTGACTGTGTGTGTGACTCTCTTTTTCTTTCCCTCTCTCTCTCTCTCTCTCTCTCTCCCTGTGCTTGTGTGTTTTATCCTCTTATTCTCCTCCCTTCGCTTCTGATTTCTTTTTTTCGTTTAGCCGAAAGTAAATATCGAACCTCGACGTTGTTTCCGCAATTATCCAATGGTTGAATCGAGGAGTATCGGCGTATTCCGCGAAAATAGGAGATACGGTGCTCGTGAACGAGAATCGGGCGAAATACGATCGTGGTGAAAAAGCCGGGGTTACGCGTCGCTCGCCTCGACCGACCTTCGAGGAAGAAATTTCCGAATGATGTATCGTTTTCGATCTCCGTATGCGTGCAGATATATATGTTGATGTAATATCATCCACCTACTCGATGACTGCATAAAGTGAGCTGTGCTCCCCTTGTAATCTTATTCCTTTATTTTTAATCCCATCGCGCTCCTCATCTCATTTATAACGCATGCTAGATTTTCTCATTTTTTCATGCGTAACAGCTATGGTGAATATACTGCATTCTATTTTCATTGTTTGTAGTTACTTGTAACGTATGCAAAGTGGAGTAACGTCGGTCGCTGTGATAAATACGACGATGCGTCCAACGCGAGTTCAACGTACACGTATTTAATGATCCTTATGCGATTTCTCGATCATTTCACAATTACGAAATCTCTGATTTAACTCTTGCGATTTACCGTATAAAATTAAAGAAAACTACCGTATGATCGAATCGGTTTATACTTATCCCGATAAATGGATCGTATATTTTGTATGATGTCACTTTTATTTAACACGTACCTTCTGCTTTGGTCATACGCTATTAAATCTATCTATTCGTATAAAAACAAAGCACTTTAGCATATTTTGATCGGCGTAGGCCTTTCCGTGAAAAAAAGTAGAAATTCTAGAAAATATTTTTAATCGACGTTGCGAAGAAAATTCTTGCTGATTCGTACGATGGATTAAAAGATAAGTGAATTTTTGACAGGTCTGTAAAAAAAAAAATATGAATTTCGATTGGGATGTAGATAGCGAACAAAACTGTTTCTACTAAACTAAGTGTTTAGTTTATTAATGAAGACTTTTGTATTCGCGTTACGTCAGCGATTCGCTTTTTTGCCATTCAGTTTTTAGTGAACTTTTTTTCACAGACCTAACCGTCCATCGCCTCTTCATTAGTCATACGACATAACTTCCTACAGTTTAAATATATTACATATGCCTAGTTAAAGTTCAAAATTCAAGTAAACTCTATGAACCCAATATAATTGAAAGATCGTGTTATATTTTAATGCTTTTTTTAGATTACTTTTTCTGAATTTAAGAAAATAACGTTTAAATTACTTTATTTTACCACTAATTATAAAATAATGATTTTGCTACCTGAAAAAGTTGATGGTTCTTTTATCGTAGCTCCGTAATTATTCATCACGAAATTCTTTTTGTATTTAATGATTCGGAACTCTGAACATTTGTTAACCAATATGCGTCTTTAAAAAATTGCCTTCATAGTGATTTGAATGCCTGGTAGCCAACTGCCGATTTGTCAACTTCGAGTAATTGAAAGTCTAGCGGGTGTAACATGTGTAGAAATTGATGCAATTGCATGTCGAAGATTTTGCAATTTTTTTATTAACTATGCAAATTGCGTGTTTTAATTGAGAAGAAGCACAGTGAGTTATTTTCTACGTATGTTATTGAATATCGATTTATAATTGATTTTTTCTTTTTTTTTTTAATAAAAAGAAAACTAAAATTCATATAATAAATATATCGACTAAAAAAGATTTATCATTCCTCGCGCACGTATCTAAAAAAAGGAAGGACATAGCAATCGAAAAATAAAAAACAATTAAGTAAGAGAAATATCGCGAATGTATGTTTCCTAATGTGGATGCATTCTACGGAGAATGTTAAGTACTTTTAGGTATTTCGGAGTTCTTCGTATTTTAATTAGGATAGATAGTCTTTCGTATAGTTGAGAATGCTAATAATTTATCAGTATTGTATTAAAAATACGATCGTGTAAATGCGAACATACTCGAAATTTGTAATTCGAAAACTGAGAATCTTGCGCATAACGATATTTTATCTATATAATCTCAAAAATAAGTGTTAAAAATATTGTAATTCATGAATATTTAAAAGTGTGCTATAAATTTGTAGACGTAGGTAAAAATGTACAATAATGTTGAAATATACAATCGGTTACTAATAAGATCCTGACGCATTACTTTATAATAATATTATGTTACTTTTTATTCGATAGCCATAGAATTGTAAACGAAACTAACTGCCATCCCGTTTAAAGAATTCAGCAGCGTAGACTATAAATTTACAGTGAACGAGTACACCACTGAAATTTCCTAACGATCGTTAAAAATTTTTTTTATAGAAGCATAAAGGTGCAGAAGGTATAGAATAGAACCGAGAGTTCTCCCTCTCTCCTTTCCCACTGCGTAAAGCCTCCGTAAAAATTACGGTATAATCCTTTTAATCATCCCGAGGAATTGGATTACATTTAAAAGCGCTTCATTTCCCGTTAACGTGCGCCTTCCGATCGAAAGTACAAAACAATGCAACCAACGCTGTGGAATCACTTCAACTTCTCACGCGTGTCACCAGACTCGCTAAATTTTCCAGTTCCTGTGCGTAAATCGCTTCTGCAATTTTTGCGAAGCGTTACTTTGCATTTCACCGGATGTCTAATTTTGCTTTCTTTACCATGCTCAAACTTCGGATCGGAGGTCTTGCTTTCAACCTTGATCGGCCGTCTGTCGACGAAACGGGTCGCCACCACGGCTGCGACGATACCAGGACTCGAGACTCTTGTAAAGAAATCGGGAACTCGAGGCCGCCGAACGCGTTGGCGAAAGCTCCCGCGAGTCTCGTCCCGTCTTTTCTGCTTTCCTCTCACTTGCTTTCGATCAAAACTCTTTACGGCCTGCATTCCCCGAGCCTTCGTGTAAGGAGTCTCTTTTAAGCGTGTCGATAATATAATTAATTTACGAGCATGTATCGGTGAGTTTTATTTGCCTTTTCATAGCTGTGCGCAAAGCTGTGGTTTTTCTTCTTCTCTCTCTTTTTTTTATTAAGAAGGACCCCTTTTAGTCGAACGCCCTCTTTAATGGTACTTCCATCTATTATTTATGATGCCTGCTAAACGGTAGCGTTATAAATAGAAAAGTGGACGTCGCACAAAATAAAAGTATGTTTAAAAATCCATATATATATTTTTAAAGATCTTTTTGATTTAAAATTGTGCAAATAGTTTTCAAAATATTTTTACAAAGTAATTGCCTCAAATGTCACTTTCATTTTATTTTTCAAGTCACGATTAGACAACGTTGTAAACTTAATTGCAAAATTATTAAATCCAAATTAAAAGTTACACATATTGCAAAGTAAGTTAATGATATTTGTTAATATAACTCTGTTTCTCGTAAAATAGATACCGCCGTTAAAAATCTTTTAAATTCACTAAATAAATTATTTTTTAATCTTAATGTTTCTATTAATAACAACGTTTATGGATATTTCATTAACGAAGTAACTTGCGAAACACCAAATGAATTATCAATAATTATCTTTCCAATAAATTAATTCTACATATAATTTAACGTTATAGTTCGCGACTCAGCAATTTTCGATAAGATTATTAATCAAATAAAACGCTCGGAATAAAGTCGCGAAAAAACGGGTAATTTGCGTTTTGTGGAAACCACAATCAGCGAAACAATCGAACGGTAGTCGGGGCAAAGATTTTTTTCGCGCTACCGTAAGTTCATCGACGCGTTGCGCAAGTGTCGCATGTGCAACCTCGTTCACACGCGAGGTCGTCATTGTCGAGGTGGAATTCCCTCATCGAGAGGTATTTATCGAGTCGGCGAGGGACGAGGAGATAGGCGAAAAAATTCAACGAGTGGAGGAGTGGATAGAAGTTGTGTTCGCGCGCAAGAAGTTCAAATCGCCAGTCGTGCACCTACGCGCTATCGACCGAGCGGACTTTTGTTAACCACGGCGAATCGCAGTAATTAACGAAGCAACAACGCAACGTGCTCGAGGTTACAAAGATGCGCTCGGGTTAATAACGGTCTAGTCGCGTGCCACTACAATGGAGGTATACTTATTATACGGAGTCCATCTCGGAATCGAATGAACTTTCACCTGCGTACATGCAGTTACTCCACCGTTTAACTTTTTTCCGGACAATGACGAGCGAGATCCCGGTCAGATAAGGAAACGCCGACTTATTATTCGAGCTATTTAGAATACAATAACTTAAACGAAAAAGTCAAGTGGAATTCAAGTGGCGTTTATTTATGGTAATCGCAAACGTTTCGTTTAAGATTCGTCGTCGGCCGACCTTCTGAAATTTTGAAAACCGAGCGACGTCCTTCCACGAATAATTCCGTGATAATTATCGGGAAAACCTGTGAATATTAATTAATTCGAACGAGGAAGCGGTATAGACGCGAGTAAGCAAACCAAGGACAGTTAAACCGAAGTACGAATTCGATATTACCGCTCGAATAATCATCGCATTAAATTTCCACCTCGGAATTATCTAAACGTGGGCTACGAGTAATATCGAGCCAATAGCTCGAGCGTTAAATTAATAGGGTACTCATAGCTCGGGGGCGATGCTTCCTGCCGGCCAAAGTAATTTAGAACTCGTGCGAGTTTGCATTCGAGATATTGCGAAATTCGCGGGCCCGTCGGCTGCGTTCCTAAACGCGCACCGCATATATCGACGCAATTTCGCGCGAGATATTACTCGCTCGAGAGTTGGCGTCGAGTCGATGCACGATACGCACACGCGTACACGGCAGTTAGACAAAAACACGCACGCACTTATACAGAGTCGGACAGATAGACGCATACTGGCGTTTACTGGGAAGAGGTAGGCCGTTACACGCGTTCATTCATGGAGCGCGTATCGCACAAAAGGCTTGTCTCGTTACAGAGAAGCGAGATCAGCGAGTCGTTATCGGAGGGATAACAATGTTGCGGTCGCGTTCGAAAAAACGAGGCATAAGAAAGATGGCTCCGGGCGCTCATCGATACATCGGCGTGACTTCGCTCTCGATTAACGAGACGAGGCTAAAAATGCGGGGCCGGCATATTTGCCCGTCGAGGCAAACAAACGTCCACCGCGACAACCGTGGTCGCCTATCGCAATTATAACCGCGAGCGTTCGATAAATAATTTCAGCGGTCGCTTCTGACGCGCTAAATTCCGGCCTGAATCGCGTTATATTGTTGCGCAACCTCTAATTACGCATACAAAGGCTATTAAGGAGGTGGAATGGTGGGGGGTATGCCGCGGATTCACGAGTATCGGATGCAAACGGGAGGAGTGAAAAATTTTTCGACCGTTCGAAAATTTTCGCCGTGCATTATGTAAAGCCTCGTTTAATACGAGCAATTGCACAATCGAATCGAGCGGTCGCAATTTACATCGAGCGCGAAAAAAGGTAAAAATAGAACGAAAATAAAAGGAAAGGAAAGAAAATGAAAAGTGAGATCGAGAAAGCGGCGTATCTTATCAGAAGTCGAAGTAAAAAGTTGGCTCGATATCATCAGATGTAAAATTAACGAGCTAAGGTAATTCTTGTTTGGCTCGTTACAGCGCGACTCGTCATAACCCATCGGTTAAAAAATCGAGCCTCGAAGAAGCGCGCCTCGGACGAACTCTCGGCGCGCTCGATTGAGATATTCGTAAAGAGGAAAAAAAAGGACGTTGCATAAGCCCGGCATAACTCGTGCATCTTATCTCGGTTTCCAGGCGAATCGCCGCTCTTACTCTCGCGTTCTTATTTCCTTCGTGCACATAGTTTCTGCGTCTGCACGTAACCTGCACCGTAAAAAAAGCCTTGGAGCGAGGAAATCGATGAAAGTATCAATTATGCGCGCGCCGGCAGCCAAAAATGCAGCCAGGCCCGAGGAGAGTTACAACAGCGGCGAAAAGAGAAGCAGCGAACAAAAAAAGAGGAAAAAGAGAAAACAGAAAAAAAAACTTGAGAAAGAAAGAAAAACAAAGCCCAGGGAGCCGCACAGTCAGGAACAATGGGATACGGTACACCGCGAAGTGGATATCGCGCGCGAGAACAACTCCCCCCTTTCCACTTTCCCCTGGTATACGTGCGTGCGTCGGGATTCTGTGAGCGGGTAAATAGCCAGGACGCTCGGCGTCCTCGGCCGAGCCGTTCATGCCATCTCCGGCGGCGCTCGGTACACGCGTAAGTACACTTTTACGGCCGCGACCGGTGAGTCTGGGTGCCATTTTACGCCGAGTGTGCGCCACTTTTTTTCCCTTCTTTTCCACGACGGAAACTCGGGATTCTTATTTATGCACAATATTGCGCGCACGGGTACAGCGCAGCGCTATAAAGCCGGTGGAGATGCTGATAAAACGACCGTAGGATGGGAAAGAGCGGCCGTTTCTGGTCTCGTGATTTTGTAACTGAATTGCGTGCCAAATTACACCCTGCGACGAGGCATTAGTCGCGGAGAAGTTTTAACTCGAGTCGAGAATTCATTTCGGAAATATGGACGAGATTTTTTCCCGCTCTTTTCGCTTTTCTCCTCTTTGGTAATAATTTTCGTTTTTTCTCTCGTTCGACTAGACGTCATGGTTAAGTACGAGGAAGAACTCGCGTACTTAACATCCCAGCGAGATTCTGGAAAATTATTTTTGTATTCGTCTTTGAGAATTTTAAATTAATAACCGAACTTAGTCAAGCTTTTCGGATTCTTTGTTGTATTTTTATTTTTACTGAAATGCATTCTTATTTTTTCTCTTAAACATGATACATAGTATTGGAAGAGAACTCGCTATGGTTTTGGTACTGCTGCGAAAAACAACTGCTTTGACACTTTGCTTCTTTCAAGCCAGTCCTTGACACAACATTCATTACAATTAATGTCTTATTACAGACTTCGCACAATGAAATTTAAAAGAAATTTGTTGAAAAATGTCTCGAAAGAATTGCTTCATTTCGTCATTAATCTTTTAAAAGCCTTGGAGTATTTTGACTATCAACGTTTCTCAAGCATTTCTCCTTTCGTACCGAAAGTTATAAATAAAAGTATCGTATTTTGTATGAATAAATGGTTGTGTAAGCGTAAATTTTATAGAAATAATTATTTGCAAAACCATTAACAATTTAACCGAACATAATTTATTTAAATTTTTATAATATAAAAAGTATTCGTAAAAATATTAATTTTGAATATACATATATTATAATTTTCAAGAGTGATTATAATTTTTACATAAAATGATTTCGTAATTTACGAGTGATTAGTACTTTTTACTTTAGTGTTGCAGCAATCTTTGCTATTTCAGGATATGAATAATCGATAACATTAAAAGAAAATTAAAAAATTCGAACTTATGAAAGATTTATTTACGCCCACGGCTTAAATGTCGACGTAAAACGAGATAGGCTTAGTACTTCTCGATCTATTCAATAATTTTATTGAAAAGAATAGGATTGGATGAGTAACGCTAGATGCGTTCCTGAAATCCAGACCTACTTAATCCATGATTTTGTATACTTTGCGCGTATTATAACATTTTTCGCGATATTTCTAATGTCGTTTCCGTGTAGGACATTTTTTAATGCGACTTTATCTCGGCACAAGATGGAATGTTCGTAATGGATTTCAAAGTTCTCGGGGTAAGTTTTTTTTTTTCATTTTTGGTAGCGTTTTTAGTGGGAAGTTATACATATATAAGAAGGCCATTATTCACCGCTATTATGGTCAAGGCTATGACTTCGCAATATGAATGATAGTTTATAAGGATGTCCGATATATAGAGAAAAATAAAAGGGATTGGCGTTCTTGACATTCAGTGGAGAATTAATTAGCGTTGCAGACGAGACTCGCTTCATAGGTCGCTATAAAAATTGTACAGGCGAATTTAATAGAAATAATAAATCCACGATAGATTGATTTATAAAAGACGCGCTTTAGAACTTGCATATATTATTATCCACCTCTTGAGCAATATTCTAAGAAATTCTATGGATGTAAAGGTCCAAGGATCACAATCGGCACTCGTGCGAGCGAAATCCGAAGTCCGGTCCGTTATCCTCGTAATCCTCGACGCAAGAAAAGATTAATAAGGAAAATCCGAGCCTTCCGATGCGGAGGGCTGGTGTTGCACCTGCGCCTGGCAACCGACCGCTAAGGATTTCAGGGCTCCGCGCGAGAAGAAAGCGATAATGTTTCGGCCTCCGGCGCGTTATACTTTCACCGCGCGCGAGCTTACAACCGAAATGTCGAGTTGTCGCGCCAAGGGAAGTAGGTCTCTTGAGCCGTTTTTTTTTTCTCCCGCCTCGGCGTTGTTTCGAGGTAGGCGTCGGAGATCGCGCCAGGAGTCGCGGTTATGACTCGTGCTCTGTTCGCGAACGCGTCGCCTGGCATTGTGCAACCGATCGGGCACTCCATTTTTCTCTCTTTCTTTTTTCTTCCTTTCGTACTATTATGGTCCGACCACCTACACTACCGAGGATCGTACACGATTCTCGGAGAGGCTCCTATTCGAATCGAACGAGTTCGCTGGGTAAACGATGATCGCGATCGTTAAACGGCTTGTAATATTTCTTTCGGTTAAGCTTTTAAACATAATTGAGTAATAATAGTCCGTGTAAATCGATACATTATGCGTACGGATACGTTTCGAGTTATTTAATATTGTCCGTTGCAATGGAGTAAAGAAAGTTCGCGTATTCGTTTGCTCGCTCGTGTAAATTCAACGTTTTGAAACTTAGCTGCGCTTAAAATGTCGTTTTATTCACGCTCGACGGCGATTATCCCGGGTGCTCGAACCTTTGCCAAACGACACCCGTCTTTGATTTTTATAAGGTTTTTTTAGTCGCAGGGCAGAAATTGGGATACTAAAATACCTCGAGCACTACCATATTCATAAATAACAATTTCGCTCTACGTTCGTTTTTGTCGAAGGACTTAATAGACGCGCAGAGGCGCGGGTAAAATATAAAAAAAAATACGCTAGAAATTGCGGGATCGTTAAGCTGATGAAGCAGGAACAATCGACTCGCAGAGAATATCGTCTCGAGAAAAGATCCTCGATGCGAGCTCGCGGTTGCACCGATGGCACCCGGTATCTACAACTCTCGCGCATAAATATTGAAAATGCCGTGGAGCGTGCGAGGCCGTAACGGCCGTTTTTCCCCTCTATCTTCTTCATTTCTTAAGGAAAAGAATTTACGAGAGCGTTGACTTCGCGCCCGCGCAATCACGATTTTTCTCCCCCCGCTGTTGAGGTGGAGCGGCGGTGCCAGTGATGGCGGCAGCAGCGGCAGCAGCGGCAGCAGCAGTTCATCACTTCCTGCGACCTCGGGAGCGAAAAAGTGCCTCAGAAGTAATTCGAACGTCGCGCACGGAATGCTCGTATAAGGACGCGAGAACGGCGAGCTCGCGACCGTCGAAGGTATCGACGTGCTTTTCTAAGCAAGACGTACATGCATATAACGTACGAGCGACCGACCGAACGAACGATCGAACTAACGAACGAACGAACGGACGAATGAACGAACGAACGAACGAACGAACGAACGGACGAATGAACGAACGAACGAACGAACGAACGAACGAACGAACGAACGAGCGAACGAACGAACGAACGAACGAACGAACGAACGACACTTTCACTTATGTATGTATAGCGCTAATGTCCGATTGGCGCGATCGAGCGCTCGGTCATACGTACGTCTCTAATGCCCTGGCGCTCCGTAACTATTGCGCCTACTATTATACGCCCTCCGGGTTGTCATTATGAAAATTTCAACCTTTTTCGCTACTAATTTATGGAGTTGGGGCTCGATGACTTACATTTTCTATTGAATGCATCTATGTTTCTTTTTTCTTTTATCATTTTTATGGCTTACGCAAGTCCAGCGGCTCTCGATGTGTACTTTAAATTTTTTTACGCTCCGAACTTGTGTTTCATCACAACCTACGAATTAATTTTATCAGATGCGGTTCGTTTATTATGCTACTGGAAATTTGATATGTTTTAATTTTTAAGGTTTTTTCAATTCGGTGATTTATTGCTTTTTAATTATCCTCTTGTACAATCTTACTTTTTCCTGCTCATCGATGTTATTAATTCCGGCACGAAATCCCGCGAAATATTTTCGTTGTTGCTAGTTTTTCTTTTTTTTCTTGCTACAATCGTGTTTTCGTAATGTTAGACATTAAGATTTCCGCAAAGATTTCTACTCGCGTTCGAGATTCGAATAAAAGAAAATAATCCGGCAAAAAAACACTTGCATTCAATGTATAACGTGTCAGTTACATTGATAACTAAAGACCGGTTCGGTCGTTCCTGAAAACTAGCAGCTGAGTCTATTTTTATTGTACGGTAATAAAAAAAAGCAGAAACAAAACGAAACATGCACCTTACGTACGCGGACAAGGTGCATAATCGCTCTATACGCGTAAACTCGTACGTATAGATCCTTCAACCGAGAGCATCGAAACTCACCTCAACAAGATCGACGATTATTTGCAATTAAGATTTTATGGTCCCGAAAAGTCGGCAACTTTCGAAACGAACCTCGGCTCGTTAAAGCCCGATGGAATTGCGAACTCTGAAACAAAAAAGAGCGGGAGTCGGCGATTCCGAAGAGCGAATCCTCGAACAACGATGAGCACGACGACAACCCCAAATCTTGTGAAACGTTCGATGGTCGCGGAAGACCGTCCGAATTCTACCGATCTTCGGTTGCATCGTGTCCCCGTTGCGCAACGTCTCACAAATTTTCGTTTCTTTTTTCAATTTCTACACACGAGCGTTATGCCGACGTGAGTCCAAAACTGAGAATAATCTTTTAGGAAATCAAATTGGTAGTGGTAACGTTTCGGCCTTTCGTGTAATGCGAGGAGCAAATATATTCCTAAGGATATAAATAATGGGAATTCTAAAGCTAAAGTGTCGGTTAGGTATCGAAAATAAAATTACTTAAAAATTCAAATATATGAAGTTGGCGTCGATCGAGTTTGATTTCAAATATTACGTATCCACAAACTGTCATTACATAAGCAGCAAAATTACTTAATTTATTTAACCTTACACACGAACATATTTTTCTTTAGACGGGCGATTATAAATTTTCTACGATATTCCTGATATCTTTACGAACGGACAATAGGTTTCGGGATTAATTCGAAAAATATTTACCCACCGATTGGAGTTATATAATTCGGTTTAAAACTTACAAAAAATATCGTTTCCCTCGTAATTTTATTTTCGCAGCAATTGCTCGTGCCAATGAAAACAAATTGTTATTTCAGCGCGCATTAAAAAAGTAAAACGTCGGAGGAATCGCATTCTCTCAAATTTTCAATTATCCCGGAGCAACTGTCGTTACTAGGCTTCCTGTTCATTCGCGCTCGCGGTTTTCTCGTGCACCCAAACCTGTAAAACGGCGCGATCACGTGTCCGTTCGTCGACGTTTGCATGTATGCGTTCGGGCCTTTTATTATACGAATGTATACATAAGCTCGATTCCTCTAGAGTCCAGTAATTTCAGCATTCCGTGCGCCACGCCTATGAATATTTTTCAGTTGACGGTCTTGCGGAGGTAACACGTGTGCGCCCGCGAACTATGACTTATGTTATCCTGCCCCGTGAGATTCGTAAGTAATGAAAGATTCTGATACGGAGTTGGTGTGATGTGAGATCGGATTGCGTGACTCCTCGTTGTTTGCCTCACTTTTCTTGCGTGTTTGCAGGTTTGTGGTTTTTTTCTTCTTTTTAATATTTCCCGTATACTTGAAGCGTCGTATTAGAAACTAATTTTGCAAGCACAAACAAAAATTGCAGTATTTACACCGAATTATAGTTCATTTTCACATAAAATCTTACACATCTTAATTAGTATGCATAGTCCCTGAGTTCTTTTACAAACTTGGAGAATGTTTAATTTTTTCAATTATAATTACAAAAAATACAATACAAAGTTGTGCATTATAATTATTTTTACCAAAATAATTCGACAGCGTTCAATGGAGCAGAACCAACAGAACAAAACGATGAAACTAGAAAATTATATTTTTTACGAAGAAAATGAAAGTAATGACGTTTGTAACATTAGTTTGGGTAATTTGTAACGAAATCTAAAACTTGTTAATTTCATAATTTGCTTATTTCGTTATTTCCTACGCTAATACTCCTCGAATACGTATTTCTTTATTTCTGAAACAAGTGGAAACATAAATTACGGACAAGTCGCTGTCACGAAATCGTAAAGCTAAAGTGATCAGCTTTTGATAAGAATCTCCACATCTTCGATAGCCAAACAATGGTCTCCTATTTCCATAGCACGACCAAGAGAAATTCGTAATAAATAACTTTTTATGTCAACGCGTACAACGAACGACAAATGCTTTTCGCATCGAGCCTCCCGCAGGGGAGGGAATTTTTGCATTGCCTCATCAATTAAGCCAGCCACCGTTTAATGCGAAGATAAACAATGTGACCGTGAGTATGATTGATACATTGAAAAATGGCATGGTATCGAGGTGAAAAACCTCTGCTCCACGAGAACGTTTCAATGAGCATTGTATCGGCTCCTGACATCGCTGCCGTTGCTGCATTTGCTGCAGCCGCTGTTCGCCTTGCAAACGCACTCTCCCTTATATGTATGCGGATGCAGCGTTAAGTACACGGTAGTTGTTGTTATGCGCCATTTTATGCGGAACATTCCAATCGGAAAGACAAGCGGTTGAGCAGCGATTCAAGATAAACTTATATCGAGCGTTTCCGTGGTGTCATAATCGCGTACGTCGTTTTAACACCGCTCGGACTTTTAGAAAGAGGAATTGAACGAAGCGTTAATTCGACTACGAAGAGAATGTAATAAATTTTGTTATACCGATGCAACGAATTCAGAGAAATTAGATTGAACTGATAAAGAAGGATTTTCGCTTGAAATTCGTTTACGAGGATTTTGAAACTTGTTATAGGAAATATCGAATTTGATACATTTTAGTCTTTCCCGTATATTTTTAAGAGCCTCGTGTTCGTATTTTTCAAGGCCAAATTGTTTTTTGTTCGCTCGCTTTTTTTTGCTTCCTGGTGCATTCCACGTTTTGAATGCCGGGAAGAATAGATCGTTTTTTCATAATATTGATGCCTTTCGTATTTATATACGTATACACAAACATACGTGTTCATCGGAGGTATTTTAAATAAGCTGATTAATGATAATTATGGATACTTATATGGTTGAAACATTTTTTAGATTCGGTATAACGATCTCAATTATTACATACTTAAAGAATCATGAGATTAAATAATAATTCGATTTGGTATTACGTAATGTTTGTGTTGAAGATGTTTTCTTGATATTTATACGTAGAAAACGGGTTTTTTGGCACGATTATACAAGCAATACATATACTAAATTATAGTCGAAATATAAATGGAAGAAAATGATGTAAACGCGGATAAATAAAGCTATTAAATAAAATATCAAAAATTTATTTAATTAGCCTAAACAACGAATGTGGTTAATATATGTTTAATTAGAATCTACAAATTGGAGAAGATTCCGACGCCGATTTCGTAATAATGAATAACGAGCCACTTTTAATTTTATGAATAAATTACAAAAACAAAAAAATTCTTTTTAAAATTACAACCTTATATAATATCTTTCGGAAACTTCAACAATACGAAATAGATACAGAAAAGTAATCGTCGCATTGGAAGGAAAACATGTAACCGGCAGCATTAAAATATTCAATTGCTGTAAGCCAGTGTTGCATTAGTAAAACGATATAATCTAATAATTTACAAAGCATCGATAACATAACGCTCGTGGCTAATTTCCTTCCCAGTCAGCATTAATTAATGAAACGGATTTCAAGAGAACGTCGAGCACTGAGCGATAAGATTCCTCGTGCGCACTCGAGATGCGCTTCGCTGACCAAATGGCATTTACAAAGTTACAATATGGAAGCCTGAAATTTGCGGGACTCGCGCAAATCCGTTACGGTGTCGCGGCGGTTCGTCGCAAGAGCCAAAGGAAAGAAAAAGTGAACAAAAAAAAAGAGTCGGCGACCCTGTTATAGGATTCCCCCCGCGAGGGAATGAAATCGAAATGATTTCCTGAGATTGTCGTCGACTTCAGCGAGCCGACAAGGTCGTTTTCGTTCTCTTTTCCTTAGCCTAGCACTCGGGTGGACACTTTCATATCCAGCTCACGCCGATCACGAGCAACTAGGTGAACTGCCGGGTTGTTCGTCTAGGTCCCGTCTCTGTTGGTCGGCTCTTTTCACTCCTCTCTCTCACTCTCTCTCTCTCATGGCTCATTCGTTTTTTTAATTTTTACTCTTCGTCGGTCCTGTCGCGATGACGGGAGACGCCGTTTATGGCTGATCCGGAGCCGCCTTGGTTCCCCCTTCCGAGGGGTCCGCCTTTCGCTCGAGCGCCTACGGAGGCGCGCACAGTCACGTGCAGAATTCCAGGAATCTGGTGAATTCGCTCGCTGAGCCGAGCGGTTAATTGATCCTTTCTTTTTTTTCTTTCATCGTCTTCTTCATCGTCCTCCTATTCTTCTTTTTTGCCTTCCTCCTCTTCATCCTTGCCGCGGATGAACCAAGTCGATAAATCCTCGATTCTATGCACCGCGAGGAGTTCGCGAATCCATCGGCGAATTATGCTCAACGGTGACGTTACGAATGTACGAACATACCCTGATCGTTTTCATTATACGAAAAACCTTGGTACCGGGCTTGTTTTTCTTGTTCTTACAGACTTACATTATTAACTCCGCGCAGAACAATTAATTTCATAGCTTTTCCGTGACACGCGTAGAATTTCTCGTTTACTTTTACTTTGCTTGCTCAAAGACATATCGATCATTAAAGTACCCAGAGATTAATTATAGACAACTAATCTGTATTATAATTTTAAGTATTTATTTGAAGTAATGCTTATGTCGAAAGAATTTTTTCGACGACTCAAGTTTGTACATTTAAAACCCGTTCAAGTTCTAACATATGGACTTCTTCTCCTCACTCGTGCGAAGCGTTACATCGAATTATCATTGTGTAAATTACTTTTTCTTTTTTGTATACGAATTTATAAAGTAATTGATTTTATTAATTGCGCGATAAGCTATAATTTCCTTCTGTCAGATATTTAAACGGAAAGATAACGAACGATTTCAAGTTTCGATCATATTTACGAAATGATCGATTTACCGTTTAACTTTTGAGAATAGAATCACGAAATGCATTACTTTGTAAAATCATAATTTTTGAATCAATCTTGATCCAATCACTGTACGAAAAGATAGATTGTCTTGTTTTCACTTAATATGCGAGACTCGAGGTACTTTTGAAAGTCGAAAAGAGAAACATCAAAATCGAACAACGCGTCCTCTCGAATTTATCAAGGCCTCGTTCGCTCGTGGAAAATTAAGAAATAATTCATCGAAGGTGAAGAGTTATTGAAATCCAGAACGAGTGATTAAAGTCAAATCAAAACACCTAGGAGACCTTGATTGCGACTAAATTTTGAATTTCACATTTCATTTGGCGCGGTATGTTTAAATATCCGCAAGAAAGCTAATTCGTATACACGCGTATTAATTTATAAATGGAGATATCGCACACGGATCACTCGGTAATTTAGTATAGTTTTTTCCCCTTATGCAGAGATCTTAGATATTTGAAATTCAAGAGGAAAAGTATGAGCATTAACGAGGAATGTCGTCGTTGATCGTCAACTTCCTTTTCTGTTTCATTGCTTCTCCCGTATGAGTTTTTTCCATACGATATGTCACGGTGAAAAGTGTAGCTTCGACTACTCTCTCGTGTTTTCTTTTTTCCTTTAAGGATGACAAGAAAAATGTTAATCGTGCCTACAAATTTCCATCTATTTACCCACAATCTAGAATCAATTATCTTTTCATTACTATGGATTTATCGAATATGGTGTTACGTTTAGTCAGCTTGCAATCCTCTCTACTTAAGTCGGATCAACTTTTAACGAGGTATAATCGAAACTAATGTTTTTGCAATATTCAATAATAATGTCGTTAAACTGCGATACTATCTAGAAACGACTACCAGTTCGAACTAATCACGCTGTATACGAAACTTCTCTTTACAAATTTTTATCAAAAAGACGAAACTACTGTACTTTCGATAATTAATGATTTTTTAATCACCTACTAAAGTGTTGAATAATTTCGATTATGTAATATACGTATAAATATCTTAGCATCCTTTTTTATTTCGATTACTTAAAACAGACGTTTGATCGTGAACTTTTCTCGACGTGATCTCGCGCATTTCTTAACGACTCTCGTATTCATAAGTCATTCGCTCCATTCCATTTATTCCGAGTTTTCATCGACAATCGCAGTCGACCTCGAAGCGACTAAGGCGAACGATCGAATTCATAATTCCTCGATTGCCTGTGATTGACTTTCAAAACGGTGCAAGAGACGGCAAGGAGGTCTCGACGAAGCCGAGAATGGAGGGTAAATTCGCGCGGCAGCAAAGAACAAAGCCACGCGCGTCGCGAGCATCATCTTCTCCTTTGCTTTCGCGACTCTCAATTGCAAAATTTCGCGCACGTGTGCCCGGTCAGAGAAAGATATGTATGTACGAGGGCCTTATATAAGTATCGGCAGCCTCGAGGCAAGGCAAAACAAGGCTTTGGGCCTACGGCGTCCCAACTGGTGGGAAGGGGGCGAGAGAGGCCGAGGGGTATTACCAGACGTAGCCACTAATACTGGCACTGCAAGTCCGTCTCTCTCGTACTTTCTAATCAAACCAATCCGGCTGGCTTTTGCTTTTCCGCGATCTCTGGCTTCTCGAAAGCAGAAATATTTCCAGAAACCCGCATTGAAAACTATAGCGTCGATTTTAACCGTCTTGAAGAGATGACACCGGTCGGCCACACCTAGTATTTTGTTTTTCGTCTTATTAGTATCAGAGACTTCGATTCGAGTTATTAAATTCGTGTGGTGCAGCGAACCCGTTTTTACCCTAGGAGACAAACAATTTATTAAAAATTAATGTAATAGGTCTACGACACGGCAATTAACTTTTACTATATCGGAGAACTTTCCGAATTTGGAAGAAAGCATTATAACGTCGTGGAATAGGGAGAGATAAACGAGCTAAATTAATTTCCCAGTCGAGTGCAAAGTGTTTTTTTAAAGTTAAGCAACTTTTCTTATACGCTTGAACAAGAGTTGCACGCCCGAACGATACTTACTTCGTAAGATTTTCCGTGCGTGTGAGTCGGCCCTTGCGCACACTTATACACCTATCAATAGGAATTTG
Organism: Dolichoris vasculosae; assembly: GCA_018907195.1. Classification (NCBI taxonomy): domain Eukaryota; kingdom Metazoa; phylum Arthropoda; class Insecta; order Hymenoptera; family Agaonidae; genus Dolichoris; species Dolichoris vasculosae. The sequence goes on from JACCHY010000001.1 coordinate 8,783,205, forward strand.
CCACGTTCTTTTTCAGTCTAGTATGGACTCTCGCTCGAAGGCGAGAAATATACGAATACGGCCACGTGCGATGCATCTGATAAAGGTACTACGCGTACAAAAAAATTTCCCTCGCACGCGCAAGTGAGCGAGGTTAATTAATTCGCGATGCTTCGAGAAGGAGAGAGTAATAATGGGCGAGGTCGGATTGTTGCGTTGGAAGTACGCAAAAAAAGAAGGAAAAAAGAGGAGAAGACATCCAGCGGATTCTCGTCTAAATTGCTAATTTTTTAAGGATCGCGTACGTAGGTGAGGGCAAGTACCGCGCGCGTGTTCCTCATACTTACGCGCGTATATTAGCACAATAAATTATGTACTTTGCGACTGCACGTGTGCAGCTATTTATCATACGAAGGGTACATTGTTCAAGGATTTTAAGTGTTATATATTGTGCCTAATTATGTAGTACTATGCTTTTGAAATAAACCATATTAAATCGAAATTTTAACGTTTCTTCTTACGTACTAAAAAAAATTATTATTTAAAGTTATATTTAGACATTCAAATTAGGTAATATTACGAATTTTATAATTTTTTTCATTTTAAATTTACACGTAAGCTTTATATTCTTGTAACATAATTAACGATACAAGAGAAAAGGAAAGTTACAGTAACGCCTACGTGTAAATTGCCAAAAACGCTTTGGAAATATCTAAACAAATTTGAAGATCGTTTCAGTTTGAACTATATCTTCTAAGCATGTGACACCCGTGAATAACATCTAGTTAGTCTTATGACTAGGCCACCGTAACGTCACACCTGTGTAGACGTGATGTCATGCTTTAACGTTCATTTCGGCGACGAATAAAGAATTCAAATATTTGTTTGGTTTAGAGTTCAATTTCTCTAATTGGTTAAGTACAAAAAGTAAAATTCCATCGTGATATTTTTATGGTACTTATTGTAAATGAAAATGAGGAAATTCAATATTTTTATCATTCGAGAGTTAGAAAATTTTCTGACACATTTCAATACTTCAATGGAATGCTTCTTTCAATTTTTTACTGTATTAAATTTTATACGATAAAGAAGAAATATATTCTCTTTATTCAAAAAGAACTAATTGGAGATTTATTTAAAATTGACTTCATGGTAATTTTGCGTAAATCAAACCTAGCGTTTCTCTTGTAAATCAACTATTCAGATGAAAATTGGCTTGTAGGTTTCGAGTTTGAAGAAAATTTATTTTGCCAATAGTATTACAGAACCTGTTACTTGTTAACTGTTACTCGTTAAATTAAAAAAAAATCAACCTATATATGATTACTATATTTGCTATCTAATTTATACATATTTTCTTGATTTTTTTATTATAAATATCAACCTATATATGATAACTATATTTCTATCTAATTTATATATATTTTCCTGATTTTTAAATTAAAAATATTTTATTCGTAACTGTAAACTAAAAGTTATTTTAATGTTCAGGTATTTTTCAAGAAAAAAAAATTCAAAGATCTGAGCAAAAATTTGAAGTACCTTGTAGATATTAATCGATTTAAAAAATGTTAAAGTTCCACTGAAATTGGTAATTTTATGATGATGATTTAATGCTACAATTATTAACGTAATTTATTCAGGATAAAATGAGAGTTAAATTTCAGACTTTCAATATTCGAGTTCAATGACTTTCTGCTTGATTAAACAAAAATGATAGCGATTAAATTATAGATTAATTTATATAATGTATAAAATTTTAATAAAATTGACTATTTAAATTACATGTCATTTAAAAATTTCAATTAAAAATAAATATAATAAAATTTCGTTAGAAACTGATTTGATATCTGAAATTAACGATAACGACTTTATGTTTTAAAACTCTAATCACCTTGAAGGTAAATTTTTCTTTTGATTTTAAAAAAATTATATATTTGAATCTTAAGTAATAAAAAAATAATCAAATTAATATATATCTGATAAGTTATCCATGAAATTTAAAATCTAAAGCATTTGAAAGTGTATCGTAACATATTTTAAAAGCATTGTATACTTGGAATGTTCAAGGTATTGTTAGTTTGTATACCATTTTAAATACAGTATTACAGATTAAAATATATGCGCGTGAAATGTTTGAAAGGTTTTGAGTGAAATTATTTTCGAATCAAATAAAAAAGTATTAAATGCTGACGTGACATTATTTTCACTTGAAGGAAAGTAAATAGTAATTAAAGATAGTTATAAGAATTTTAAGAGCTTTTACTTATTGTTAATTTTTTCCAATACAATTCCAAGTGTTTACATAAAAAGGTTAAATTAATTGAAATTAAATATATCTTATGAAAATGGATAATTACGATACTTAACAGCTAAAATTGCTTAGAAAATTAACGTTGTATAATATACATAAAATTATGTAGTTATATGTATATATATATAAATTTATTTATAATAAAAAAAGTATCTCAGACTAACGATAAGTCGACTGCACAACTAAACATTTAACAAAAAGAAGAAAAAAATATCGGAAGCAATTCGAAAAAAAAAATATTTTATGTAAGCTCTTCAATCAATTTTAGAATAAAATAAAACGGCTACTGAAAATAGATAGTTATAACTTGAAAAATAGTTTACGTAATTGAACGCAAGATATAAAATATAAAGAACCAAGATATTTTTACAATTCTCGCTACACGCATAAAAAATATTTCGCTTATTAAATCTTAGAAAAATCATAAACAAAAAATAAAATAATTATTAATTTTAAACGTACGTAACCGTTCGAGATATATAATCGCTTTCATTATTCGTTATCAATAGTCCCCGGTAAAGTAGGATACACGTTCAGCATTACGCATTCGCGGTGGCCCTTATGCATTTCCAGCTTGTAAAAATAGATAAAAAGTACCAGCAAGAAACCCGAAGTAAAAAGAGGCTTCCATATGAAATCGTCGATCAACGCTCGGTCGCGAAACGTTTTCGCTCCGCACTGGAAAGAAATCGCACGCGGGGAAATGACAGGATCGGCACTGATTAGCGCTCGTTCGCGAGGATAAAAAGGCGGCGCTCTGAGGTCGAATACGCGCGGGTTTTTTTCTCGCATAATGTGCACTGGCCGGTGCGAAAGAGACGAGGCCGCGACATTTGCGAAAGACACGCGCCGCAGCCCCTCCCCGGGAATTCGTCATTTTTTTTTCTTCGACGACCTCGCGTGTCTTTTATCGAGGCGAAAACAACGCGCACTTCCTTCTTTTCTCCTCGCTTTTCGCTCATCTCCGCCTCCTTCGAAGAAAAACGTGCAAGAGTCTGCGGAATCTTACGGACCGCGAGCGCATTCGGGATTCTTGAACGAAAAATGCAAGTCGAGCCAGGCGCGCATCCAGAAGCGCATTTTCTTTCCCTGAAACTGGCTCCGGTGGAATGCCATGGAATCGCGTGCTTTTCTATTCGAAGTCGTTCGAGTGTGACGAGAAGTCGATTTCCTCCGAGAGGTTCGAACTTGCCTTTCCGTATCCGCGCGGGAGCCATCTGGTCGTTCCCTCGCTTGAAATATCCCAGGATTTTGGCCTTGTTCCGATAAGCCCGGAGTGCAAGATTTTACCGTGAACGATCCCCTATCCCCGAATGTCCGTTCGCGCCCTATAAAACGTACATCGATAGAAAACATCGCCTACTTGTGCGCATCCTCTCCGTCACCTCGATGGAAATCATTAAAGAGCGGCAAAGTAGCCGATTTTCTCCTTCCCCTCGATCGACACTTTCTTTTTAGAAAAGCCAGATGCTCGCGGCTCTTTGGACGAAGCGCGACGACGATGTCAAACGAATTTATAGCTCCTCAAATCGCTAAATAAGCGCCAGGTGAATTTTCCAGTCGAGCTTTCTAATTGACGACTCGTTGTTGGTCCCCCTTCCTTCGCGATAGGACAATCCGGGCCTTTCGATATCACCCGAGCGCTCATCTCTTCTCGCCAAGTGAACGGTTACGATCTCCAGTACGCAAGTATCCATGTCTGTGCGTGCGAACGTGTGCGCTAGCCCTATCGCATCCTCGATCCTCTCGCTTTATCTCGGTTTCCCGAAGGGAGAAGAATTATCTTCATCTGGGGGAGCTTCCAATGTCGAGCGAGTAACTCCTCGTATCTGTCGCACGATCTTTGGGATTACTCCTCGAGAGAATTGAGTCGCTTGGAGCGGGCGCCGCGTCGTGCGGTGCTTCTTATCGTACCCGACGGAAAGAAAAGGAAAAACCGCTCGCTAATTCGACCGACGTCGCCTTTTTCCACACCGAGCGAAGCTCCTCCGCGCCTCTCGTTAATTTTCGTAATCGGTCGCGCGGAAGAACGCGAGGTCTTCGTACAAGGAACAAAAAAAGAGAGAAAAAAGGAAAAACGGGCGACCGGTGGTATCGAGGCTATCGCTGGAAATTCGCCACTTTTTTTTACCTCCCCGCCCCTCTTGCCGTCACGCTCGACGCGCCCGCGTATTGCGTGGGCGTGCTCGCATTGTTCCGCGCGGAATGTAGAAAGTAAAGTACGTTTTCTTAGGTAATAGCGGCCGTTGGTTGAGCGGGAGCGCAGCGCGCACATTGTGTGTACGTGTGTGTGGTTGTGGTCGTGGCGGTGCCGATGGAAAAACGCCAAGGATGCGCCGCGACTGGCTTCGCGCCTCCTGCTGGAGGCGCAGCAAAGGTCATCGGGGAGCTCGAGCCACCGGCAAATGGCATTTATGCTCGGAGTCGCGCTCCTCCCCACCAATACATCCACCCAACCAACTCTTACTTCTTCTTCCTCGCTCTTCGTGGATAATGTACTTTGTTTTCGAACGGAGTTCCAAGGGATTTTCGAGTACTTTCTCTCGCCGCAGCCCCGCCGAAGTATTCGATTCCTGCATCTTCGTATTCGCGTTATTCCAAGTTGTGGTGGAGTTGGATGCGAGGATATTGTTGCATTTGACGCAACAGAAACAGAGAGAGAGAGAGAGAGAGAGAGTCGAGAATTTTCTAATTACTCAATTTGTAATTTAATGATATGGCTTTCGGTCGTATGTCTTTTTGTATTATTTCTTTGATTAACAAGAATTTCTTCAATTTTAAAATACCTTTTAAAGCTAAATGAATTAAAATTATGGGCTTACGTGGGCAAATTTATCCGACAGCTCTTACGCACTTTCATATGTGCTATTTGACCACGCTTATGTATCTTGAACAACACATTTTAGATCGTTAATACGTGTAAGTATGTTAAAACGACACATGTGAAAGTATCTATAATCGATAACGTGAAACTCAACACAGCAACACAAATATTCCACTAGCTTTATTCTCTTAGATGTTGCGAAGGAAGGTACATATGCTAAACAATGATCGATGCAGAACATGTAATTTTTTACGATGCAGCACATTCTTCTTTGATAGAAAAAATTATACTTATGAACCTGTTGAAATAATTGAGTTCATTGAAAGTACATGTATTCGCTTAAGTAGAAGAAAGCTCGATCCAACCACGCGTACATTTAATATTTATTACGAATATTTTCCCTACAAATCGGTAAATTTCAATCGGTTGTTTCTTTTGTTTTCGTATAATTATCGAATAATTATATATTCAAGTATTAAATTCATTGGAGGTATGTACACTGTAAAATCGTTATTTTTTCATATTTTTCTCTTCATTAAAATTATAAAGGCCGAAAGAAATTATTTAATCCTTGGAATTTGAAAAATCAGAAAAATAAATAAAAGGGAACTATTTTACATATCTTGAGCGATCTTTTTTCTCCTTTTATAATTCAGAAATGTAAATACGATTAAATTAGTAAAAATTTATAACATTATGCATTAATATTATAAATTCTCATTAATTTTGCAAATTTTTAATATTTAAAACGATTTGTATTACCTTAATTAGTTTTTTTTGTTTATTTAATTCTTGGAAGAAAAAAAAATATATATGAATATACGTTTTAAAAAACTAGAAATAATAGCATGCGATAAATAAATATTCATAAAATCAATTATTAGGTATAAAAAAATTCAATAAATATGAAACAAAATTTTTAATGTTCGCGTAGGATATTGTAAACTAAATTGATAAATATTTTTCCAAGTATTTTATATTAAATTTTGTACTATAAATCACTTAAAATAATGGTGCAACTATTACCTGCATTTTTTCGACATTTAAAATTTTACACACTTGGATTCGCGTACTGCGATTTATATCGTATTTCCAAACGATTCGAGAGAACACGGGAAAGCTTATACTTTGGTTATTCAATAACAATTATCTGTTACTGAAAAATAATAATAAGAAAACATACTAAAAAACCACTTTGACTACGTAACAACAGTTTTTAGCAAATACAAATTTTACTGTCATATCCATAATTAGTACTTCCCGTATTATAAATAAAACGCCTTATTGTTGAAAAACTAACATACCAGAGCTTAGAAAATGTAATGTCACAAGTCTCTGGTTGTTTATGTTTCGTTTATAAGAATTCCGGTGTGTCGGCCAAGTTGAAGTAGAAGGAAGCGATATCAAAGTGGAGCTTTCTTTATTGCACTTTTACTCAAACAGGTTCTACCGGATCGAAATCGGATCTTGTTCTCTCTTCCGTAAGCGCAGCGAAATGACAGAAATTTCCCTTCTCCACTCACGTACCTTCGCGCAGTTTCGATCTTTTTGACAATCAATTTATATAGTTATTTTTTTATCCTAGTATGGCAACTTCGCCTCAAATATGGTATTCCCACGTTTTAAATATGTATCTATTCGATATATTATTAATCTATCATCTATGACGAACAAAGCATTTTTATTCAATATGTTATATTTTCAGATATGCAAGGCTGATTTTATCCAACTTGGGAAAAAATACTTCTTTAAATGATATCTTTAATTTAAATCTAAATCAAGGTTATTCTATTTATTATCAAGTTTTTAAAGCTGATTATTTATTATGGATTCACCTTCAAGCAGGATTATTATTTTCTTTATAAAAATATTATTTGTTACTCAAGTATTGCTCGGTAATTCGAGATATAATTCTTTGATTGCTGTTCGATTATGTTACACATAAAATATACAGATTAGTTGAAATCGCTGATATTTTATTGCAATTCAAACTTATAAGAGGAATACCTTTCATTTCTTCAATTTTTAATTTCAAAATGTCAGCTTTATTCCTTGATATATGGACTTCGTGTAAAATAAGTTCATAAATTTAATCTGCTAGTTTGACGGTATTATGTAAAGTTATAATTTCTTGTTTTTATTTAATGTTCATTTCTATTGAATAATAATATTATGGACTGTAACAAATTATATCTTCATAAATTTTTATTTAATAAAAATAATCGATATTTGTAAGATTTAAATGTTACTTATAAGATAAATAAATTTATTAATATTGAGAAATTAAAAGAAAAATCGTTAAGATAAATTAATTTTTTTTATTTTATAAATATTAAATATCTATACGATTTCTTATTTTCCAAGAATAATTTTTTTATACAACGTCTGGAGATTTATAATGTCTTTTTACTTGGACAATAAATTTGTTTGATATATTGCTTTTAACCTATATTCATTTTTAACTATACATAAATTGATATAAATACGAGGTTCATGCGATAACATAAAAATGACATGCTAATAATTATTTTTAAATGGGTGTTGAATTGCTATTTAATTAATGTTCTGTATTATTACTGCAGTATACCTGACTATATAATGTGCAGAACAAAAAATTAAATATACAGTAGTTGGTTTGCACTATGATAAATTTCTTGAGCAATATTAGACATCTCTAATATCATGCTTGCTTTGCAATTTTCACTCTAAGTTTCCGAGCATTTGCTATTTCCCGTAGTTTTATCTCATTATTATAATGCTCGTTCGCTCAGAGAAAAATGATAATATAAAAATGCTGTTTATACCAGAACTACGTTGTTGTAATAAGCATCTTGGATACTTCCGTTTAGACTTTGACACTGTAATAAACAATTCTTTGACTAATATTACATAAGAATTGAATCTAAAAATATCTTGCATTGAATTAGGTTGCAAATTCTTTTTACATACTTTCTAATTTACTAACAGCATCTTGGAATTTTCCACTTATTAAGGTGGAGACACCATTGAAAAGTTGACTCATTGAATTAAACGAGATACTAAATTTATCATTTAAATAAGTTTATTCATAAAATAATATATGGAGGTTACGGTAATATCTAAAATAAATTCTCAATTTCTGAAGCGTCAAAGAAAATTTATAAATATTGAATAATTGACACTTTTGTTGCATGAAAAAGAAAAGAAACAATGTTTTCGTTACTTAAAGCACAAAACTTTCTTCTTGCAAAATAGGTTTTAATTTAAAAAATTAATTACTTTAGGATCGTTGACGAGAACTATTTACATCTGTTTTGAAAGTTAAGTTTATTTATTTTTTTGGGTATTTTGTTTTGTATAAAAAGATGGAATTTTTATACGCGTACTTTAATTTATGGCAGTGCTTTTGCAAGTGTCTTTTACAATTTCAAATAATCTTTCCAATATTTATGAATATTTTATATAATGATAATAAACATAAATATACAATAATTTAAATTTTAACGTAAACATGAAATATGCTGGATTTGGAAATTTTAAAGTCGATTTGAAGTTTCATAGTGATAATTAAAACGCAAATAAATTATATTTATTTTTAAGTATTTTTACCTAATATTTAATGAGCAAAATTACATTTTAGATTAATAAAAATCCATAACATTTGGCTGATGAAAGTCAACGCATTCTTAATTGTACAATTAAATTTCTCTCGTATACACTTTGGATGCATTTTTCGAAGTGAAAGGACGATGCTCGCACACGGGTGTAATGGAACCACAAAAAGTGACTTTCTGGTTTACAAAGTTTTACATAGCGCTTTAAAAACCAAAAATATAACAAAATTTACTCGGGTAAAAACGTAAGAAGCTGCAGCGACGGTCGTTAAAAACGAGAAAGTACCATTTACCGAAAAAGATTGTTGTACAAGTAATCCAATCTATAAACGAATTATTTAAACCGTGTTTCAAGAAAGCCTCGCATCTTTATAGCGACCGAACGAAACGTACGCCAACAAAAGTCTCATTAATTAGTATCTCACGCTCTTACGAGATCGCTCCGTTAACAGCAACGACGAATCACGTACATCTGGATCTCGAGAAGATGCGCTACTTGTTCTAAAAACAGTTGCGATTGACAAACTCGCAACGGTAGTTTCTCAAGCTAATTAATTGCACTACAAAGCTCGGAATCGCGCGAATCCGTCAACCGGCATCAACCGGCGTAATCCCATTAGCCGAGCGCCCGGATGAGCCTCGTCTGCGCTCGATTTCACATAGTCATAATTTCGAGCAGCAGGTTCTCTCGGCCAACAAGTGCTCGGCGCAAAGAAAGCGACGTCGAGGACGTCTTTCGGCGTCTCGCCTCGGGGATCGCGCGCGCGCGTCCTTCGAGGAGATGGACGCGTCCGACGAGGAGTCGCGGATGCGTCGGGCGTGGGAATCGCGAGGAGTTCCGCTGCGAAAATGCGTAGAGAGAAAAAAATGCGGTAGCGGAGGTACGAACGAACCTAACGGTCCCCGCGGTCTAGCGACGAGGCGAGGATCTTTCGAGTGACTCGGTTCAAGGCCACATCCTCGGCCGATCCTTCCCGGGTCTCTCCAAGACGGCGCGGCGTCCGAGGATCGATCGTCCCCGCGTCTTCGCCTCTGTCTGGAAGGCGGTTTCGCTTTCGGAGCACCCCAGCCACTGGAGCGCGGGCGACCGGTGACTCAGTCCTTTGTGGCAGGCTCGGCTCGGCGGCTCAGGGTCAACCACTTTTCGTTTCGTATACGTGTGCCGGCCCGGCCGATGTTTATACGCCAACACAGGCTCGCCTTCGCTCGGGCTTCGTATCGGCCGACCGGCTGCCGCTCGTTTGCCCCCTGGGCTCTCGCGGCCCTCCCGATCGTTCGTCCGTGTGTACCTGTGTGTACGCGCATCGTACAGGTCGTTCCAGGATCCACGATCCGAAGGACCGCGGCGACGCTCGACTTTGTCTCCCCTTTTTGCCTCCCCGCCAACTCTCCCGAGAGTCGTCAAATTTTAGCGAGCGAAGAGGCCTTGAACGCCGGGGAACCGAGATTTTTATGGTTTCCCGGAGCCTTGCGCGCTCCTACGTCGATACATACGTACGTATCCGTATATATATATAAATTTCGAAAATGATCTACCGCGTATCAACCGTCCCGACGCGACTGTCCTCGACTCGTGAATTACGTTGCATCGTTCTTTCCACGCTCCACGTATGCCTTTTGCATCTTTTGCATCGGTGTCCTCTCCGCTGATTTTCCATGGTAGCACCAGAGAGCGACTTTATCGCTCAAGGATTCAAACGCTGGTCGTGACGCGAGATCCGTCGGGGGTTAACGCAACGCTCTTAAGGATTACAAATCTTTGTATTAATATTGGTTATTTGTTGGATGCAGTGGACGTTTCAAGCTTCTATCTTCCACGATGTTGGACAACGATCCGACTCGGACGGCCTTCGAGCTTAGAGAAGATTTTTCTTCTTCTTCTTCTTCTTCTTCTTCTTCTTCTTCTTCTTCTTCTTCTTCTACTTCTTCTTCTTCTTCATCTTCCTCCGTTTCGATCCTCAAATTTAATCGTCCCGATTGAAAACGTTGCGAGACGTATCCGAAAGCGTTGCAGTTGGTTAAAAAAATGGAGAATTATCTCGACTCCATCAACGCACGCGTGCATTATACTCGGAGTAATCAAATTTGAATGGAGCGCGAACGTAATCGATATTGCAACACCAACTGGTCTAAGGCTCGATTTTTTCCCCTGACGCGCAAAGCAACTTTTACTGTATCGACTACCGAAAGCAGCAGCCTCGTATCTGAAATCTCCGACTCTCGGGTTGTCCGCGTTAACGCTCAACGTTCGCCGCGAAAATTCGCAGAGTCGCGGAGAGCTCGTGGCTTCACCGCGAAACTCTATTTATCATCTCGGTGCAGCGATCTCTAAAAAATGACGAGCGCATCTCGGTCCGCGATACAGAAATGGTAATTTCTGCTACTCTTTTTTCTCCCGGTGTAATAAGCCACGGCGCGCATTGGTATAATGCGAGAGCAAGACCACCGGCGGCAAGGTATACGTGTGCAGGGACCACCGCAGCCCCGGAGTTAGGCATCTCACGACGGCGCGAGATGGTTCTCCTCTCGGTCGAGAGTCCGCTCCTCCTGCCTCGGCTCGGCTCGTTCGCGAGGATCCCCGGGGTTCGGCTTCGTTCTCCTTCTCTCGCTCGTGCGCCCGAGCAGTGCGGGATAAAACGGGTAAAAAAAGGCCGCGGCACGAGGTAAAAAAGGAGAAGCGGGAGGGAGGGGAAGCCGTCCGGACGTAGGGCCTCGCGCAGCGGCGCGGAGAGAATCGCGGGGGCAAGAGAGAAGCGGAGGTTTCGAGGGAAACCGAGAACGAGCGCCGAGGAGGGAGGAAGAAAGGAGTAGGCTTTTAAAAGACAAAAAGAAACGCGCGGAGAACAGCGCACAAAACGCCGTCGTCGCAGCCGTGCGTCCACTCGCGCAAAAGAGCTCGCGGTGCAACCGTGTGCGTGTCTGCATGGATGTGCGTGCGTACTCGAAGATCGTCCCGCGAGAGCGAGAGAGGAAGTGGGGAGAGAGCGAGAAGGCTCCGGGCCTCTGAGAACCTAGGGAAGGATCTGTGCGCTCCAACTTCTTCTGCAATGACGTCACGGCCCTCTTAACCATCAAATATCCCACTCTCTCTTTCTCTTTCTCTGTTTCTCCCTCGTTCGCATCTTTCCAAGCCCGTGTCGAGCAGTCGTCGAAGCTATTCTATATGATATGCGCGTCAAGGGTTTCGGCTCTCGCGATCCGATGATCCTCCTACGATACGGAGACACGATTTCGTATCGAAAGGCAGCGAGACTTTAACGACACCTTTCGATCTCCGAGCTGCGCTTTTTTCGCATTTTTATAAAAGCCTTGGTAGATATCTCCCGAGGTTCGCTACTCGCCGACGAACCAAACACTCAACTCGCATCTTCTCTCGTCCGTTGCAGATTGAGTACCGTATGACTGAACGAGCGGAATCGGCAGCAGCGCGGCTCGAGACGAGGTGAGAAATTCCCGGAGCAGCAGCGCGTGCAGGATGTCGGACGACGCGGACGGCGGTACCGACAACCCGGCCTTCAGCCACGACGAGGAGACGGCGTTCAAGGCCCGTCCGGAGGCGGCGCCCGACAGCGACCCGACCGAGAACGACAAGAGCCACAGCGGCAACTTTGTGTCCCAGCACTACGTCGAGCCCGTGAGGACGAGCCCCGAGCCCGCGCACTTCACCAGCGAAACGAGGGTCGAGCTGCCCGAGGAGACGACCCTCCCGGAGAAGACGATCGCCCCCGTGAACGGGACACCCAAGCCCAAGCAGAACGGCGTCAACGGCAACGGGAATAATAACGACGTCAGCTTTCTCAACTCGACCGTCACGAGCGTTGCTAATAATGGTAAGACCTGTTGCTGTCGGTAGGGAGGTACAACTTAATGGCATACCCTGCTTTTACTTAACTCTTTCACTTTCGAGGCTTCAATTAAGAATTCAGCAATCACTTTGAGAAAACGCTCATTTATTCTTATTTTTAATGTAATTTTAGCGACGGTGTTAAAAGTCTTTCTCGGTTGTTACACTGTTGTTCTTTTAGTTTTCTATTATTGCATCTACATTTGGATTCGTGCGATCAATATTTTTCCGTTGTTTTTCTAATTCATCGCGCTTTAGCCTAAATTTTTAAATACGTTCTTCGAAAATATTTGTGCAAATAAACGTTAAATATTAATTATATATCCGCGATTCGAAGCGTGTAAGATACTTGCCTACGTGATTTCACATGTAAATGGAAAAAAATTTCTATTCTATTTTCTAAGTTTCATAATATGTATTTGGTTATTAGTACGAGTAATTATGTTCAACATTCTAATTTTCTTTTTAAAAATGCTGCATATCAATTTTACTATTAAGTTCGTTTTAAAATGTAAAAAGTGGATTTTCTGTACTTACTTAAGCTTACGTGTAGATATCTTCAATCTATGAAGTATACATAAAATTAGACGATTATCATATTTTACAATACTTTCGTTTCAATTTAAATTTTGAAAGTTTTGTATATGTGTATATTAAATAAATAATTTAACCGGTGTAATTTAAGAAATCGTTTAAAACAATGAACGAAATTTATCAAACGTTCGGTGATTGGTTGATTTATTTTTCGATTTATATTACTGGTTTAAAAACTAAAAAATTTTTCTTGTGTCTATGAAAAATTTATTTAAGAGGAAGTTATCGCGTTTTAAAAATTCGAACGCGAAGCGTAAATTTGATGACTGTAAGCATAAAAATACAATCGTCGAAGGAAAATATAAATCGTACAAGTTTTGTTTCGATAAAGAAAAAGAATAATTTAATTATTTCTTTTTAAAAAAAATTCTCAAACCTATAATTAATTCGCTGTTATATAAAAAAATAATTTCTTTTAATTTTTTGCGTAATTGAAAAGTATTTGACAATGATTTATTCTCTTCGAATTAACTATTAAATTGAAAAAATCGTTTTTTATACTTTCGCTTAAGAAAACCTTTAAAATGTAATTCATTAAAAAGATTGTTTTTATGTATGAAACTATAAAACTGTACTTGATCTCCCATCTTTGGCGGGTGCTTTCACCCTGTAAGACGCAAATAACAAAATGTATGCCGCTTTGTTTTCAATCTATTACAATATCCCACTAAACGAATCCAATCAACGTCAGTTGTTTGAAATAACTTCCTTGTTTATTTTATACGTATTAGATTGATCGAAAATCATTATAAAATAAATGTAAAAAATACCAGGTAATTTATTTGAACTCTACCCTTCCGTAATATTCAAATATTTTAATAACTATTAACCAACGTGTAATACGTTATGTACGCGTTGAATAGATATATAAATATTCTTTGAACTTTAGCAAAAAATATCAAATAGATATATTTTACGTATAAGACGTGCAATTAAATATTAGTCGTTTAAACTCAAACATTGTACGCGTTTAAAAATAAATCATTTTATTTTTATTTTTATAGAATTCAAATCGTAAAATCTCATGTAACGAATACCAACACGTTTTTGTAATTTAAAAGTTACTAAGTTGATTATTCTCGAGTTACTACTTTTTTACACATTGAATTTTAATAAACTATCGAACAATGTACTTTTTAAAATTATTACATGTTTATCGATAAAAGTACTTTACCGTGTACATACTTAACGACGGTCACGGTTTGAATATAGAAAAGTGCATTTTCACTTTATCCTTTTTTACTACTTACGCGTATTATACTCGCGTTGACCTTATTAATCGAACGAAGTTTTCCCCGATATCTCCACTCGATCGAACAAGGTCATGAACCTATGATACTGTAAACAAGAAGAAAGCTAATTTCATACAAGAATTTAAATATTCACTTTGACACTGTGTTTAAGTTATCGAGACAAGCTCTTTTTAAAATTTAATTTCTCTTTGAGATTCTGCTGCGTTTACATTATTATTTTTAAAAAATCAACGCTCTTTATACGGTTTATGCTTATAATTTCAGACGTTAACGATAAGAAGGAACAAATCGAAGCTGTGAACCTCGAATTGGTATCAATGAAACCGTACGCAGGTGCAAACAACTTACAGACTAAAAATCAAGAAGCTTGCGAATTGCCGACTGATCCTTACGAGGAATATTTTGTGCCTGTTAACGAACATAGAAAGTATATCAGGTAAATGTTAAAATTAAAATATTACGAAATCGATGTGAATATTCATATATGACGCCCAGTTCAATATTTTATTTTATCACGTTGTTTTTATGGTCATCTCCTTTATCGCAAATTCTTCTTATTCCGTTGCCCGGGATTTGCTTTTGATTCAAAAGTTTTGCTTTCCATGATTCTATTTCATAATAGTATTTCACCAGCCCGACATGCCATGGAATACGTTTTAGGACAAACAATTTTTTTTATAAAAGCTACGTTCGTACCTGTATTGGTATTTTTATTGGTCATTATAACCCCCAAAATTAACAGAAGCTCCGACACAGAGGTTGAAACCACCGTGGCTGGAGTCCGATTTGATTTGGGTCCGGGTGTTGGCCGTGAGGGACTCAGCCTGAGAGACCCGGCCGCCGGACTGGTCGACTATTCCCACTGGCTGACAGCCCTCAGGTACTTCAATACCACGAGATGCTTTCGTGTGATTGCTCGATGAAACGTACCCCCAGATGGATGCTGTGGTCCAGGAATTCACACTAACTCGCTTCATTCCTTTCGGTGCATTATTTTAGATTTAGACCTGTTGGTCCGATTCCATAGTTTTGTACCTTAATTAGAAATTCTAGCCACGACTATTTTAGATAAACATAGAAAATAGTCTTCGTTAAAAGTATCCTGGTTTAAAACTCATACAATAAAAATCTGTCATCGGTAATCATCATGGAAAAGGCTGTCGAAACAGATGGCATGACACAAATTTTAACACCATTACATAGGGAACGTAATAAAGCACTTTTGGTTCTTCAGGTGTAAATCGGTTTAACAAGACTGAGGAAGCTTTTAATATGCAAATTAGCGGCTGACATTCAGGATACTGCACAGCTGTATAAATCGCTTTAGATTGACGTTCAAAATAAATTATTTAGAAAGAAAGCTAATTAATTTTTTTTTCAAATTTCAGAGGAGAAAAACTCTACGTCACTAAGGATAAGAGATCTACGAGCTCTTACTGGAGAAGAATCGTCTGTTGGGGATGCGGTTTTCTCATAATAGCGATCGCTGCGATTATTGCCATATTGGCTGGAAGTAAGCGAGCAGTTGATGCATCCTAAAAATTTATTAATTTCTCAATCAAAAAATAACTCGATTGTAATTAATTTTCAGCGGGGGTTATACTCACGCAGGAAGTCACGCAACCGCTTTTAAATGGAGATAAAACTAGTTATCATCAATTCAATGATGCGCAGGCGGCCGGAAGTCAAGAATATATAAAAAATCCTCCTTCTAGTCCGCCTCCTGTTACATCTACGTTTCCACCATGGCATACCACGGATGAAACGCATTACAAACTCGTTCCTAAAGCATTAGATGGCCTTATTAAATTAGATGATTTACAATGGAATGAAGATATGAATAATCCAAAATCAAGAGTATATCGAGATGTGGCTAAAGATTTAGAAAATAATTTAGCTGATTTATTACGCTTAAATAATGGAATACCGTTAATTAAAGTTTATTCCATATCTAAAGACGGCGAGATTAAGTTTCGTATTGGGCAACCTATTTTTGAAAAACCAGAGGATAATGAAAATTATCTAGAAAATAAATTTCGACAAAATGGTAGTGTGATTAGTAAATACCATGTGAATCGATTAACGATAAAATCTCTTATTGATGATTGTTATTCAGGAAATATGGGATGTAGTGATATATGTGTGTATGATTATGTAGAAGGAGTATTCACATGTATGTGTTCCGCAGGAAAATTTTTAGATAAAACTGGCAAACAGTGTATCAGTGATAATGATTTAAGTAATATCAATTTTGAAGAAACTATATCGGATGATATTCAAGGAAGAAGTAGATTACCTGATGATGCATATAATTCGGGTGATAATAGCTGGCAAGATTCACGTTATGGCTTATACAATAGACACGATGTACCTTCACCAGAACCAAGCGCTGAACCTAAAAGTGAACCAGAACCAAAGGCTGCGCCTAAAAGTGAACCAGAACCGAGTCCAGAGCCCAAAAGTGAACCAGAACCGAGTCTAGAACCCAAAAGTGAACCAGAACCGAACTCGGAGCCTAAAAGCGAACCAGAACCAAGTGCCGAGCCTAAAAGTGAACCAGAACCGAGTCCTGAGCCTAAAAGTGAACCAGAACCGAGTCCAGAGCCCAAAAGTGAACCAGAACCGAACTCAGAGCCCAAAAGTGAACCAGAACCGAACTCAGAGCCCAAAAGTGAACCAGAACCGAACTCAGAGCCTAAAAGTGAAGCAGAACCGAACTCAGAGCCTAAAAGTAAACCAGAACCGAGCACCGACCATCACAGTGAACTAGAACCAAACTCTGAGCCCAAAAGCGAACCAGAACCAAGCACGGAACATCATAGTGAACTAGAATCAAATTCGGAACCTAAAAATGAGCCAGAACCGAGCGCTGAACCTAAAAGCAAAGAAGAACCAAGTTCAGAACCTAAAAGTGAACCAGAACCAAGTTCAGAACCTAAAAGTGAACCAGAACCAAGTTTAGAACCTAAAAGTGAACCAGAACCAAGTTCCGAGCCTAAAGGTGAACCAGAACCGACTACAGAGCTTATCAGCAAATCCGAACCGAACGCAGTACCTAAAGGTGAACCAGAAGCAATTGCTGAGCCTAAAACCGAATCAGAACAGAGTACCGAACCTATAACAAAGCCAGAACCAAGTGCAGAATATAAAACTGAACAAGATTTAAACTTAATATCTAAAAGTGATTCAACACAAAGCGGAAAGCCCATAATTAAACCCAAAACAAGTGTCGAACCTAAAAGCGAACCAGAACCAAACTCTGAGCCGAAAAGCAACACAGAACCGAACGCGGGGCCTACAAGAGAACCAGAACCGAGTCCCGAGCCTAAAAGTGAACCAGAACCGAGCGCGGAACCTAAAAGTGAACCAGAACCGAATACAGAGCCTAATAGTGAACCAGAACCAAGCACTGAGCCTAAAAGTGAATCAGAACCAAGTTCCGAGCCGAAAAGTGAACCAGAACCAAGTTCCGAGCCTAAAGGTGAACCAGAGCCAAGTGTAGAGCTTAAAAGCAGACAGGAATCAAGCCCAGAGCCTAAAATTGACTCAACATCAAACACAATACCGAAAAGCGAACCAGAACCAAGTGCAGAGCCTAAAATAGAACCAGAATCAAGTTTTGAGTTTAAAACTGAACAAGAACACAGTGTTGAAATTAAAAGTGAACCAGAGCCAACGATTGAGCCGAAAAGTGCACCAGAACCAAGTCCCGAGCCTAAGAGTGAACCAGACTCAGTTTCTGAACCTAAAAGTGAACCAGAACCAACATCTGAACCTGTTACAGAATCGAAATCAACTTCAGAAATTAAAAACAAAGTAGAATCATCTGTTGAACTTATAAAGGAATCGGAATTTTCTTTAGAATCAAAACGTGGAGAGAGACCAGTTCCAAAATCTGTTTCCGAGCCTAGCATCAAACCACAATTAATTCTTGAACCTACACTTACATCTAAAGCGACTACTGAATCAGAAAGTAAATCGGAACCAACTGATAAACCCGAGTCTTCGTTAGTTTTAGAATCGAAGAGCCAACTAGAATTAGCTGATGAGCGCAAAATTGAACTAGAATCTAAAAAAGCCAAACTATTTATAGATTCTAGTGAAAAAGAAATAACCGAAAAAAAATCTGATATATCTATTGCTATTGAGAAACAAGCTTATGCTTCAAATTTGCCTAAAAAAGAATCTGAAACATCTATAATATCGGTGAAAGATAAGCCCCAGTTTATTAAAAAATCTGCATTAAAACCATCGTTAGAACTAAAAACTATGTCTGATGCCTCTAGTAAATCTAAAGGTCAAATAAATTTATCTAGAGAATATGAAACTCCAATAAAAACAGCTATTAAACCAAATATAAAGTCTAAGCTTAACGAAAAAGCAAAGGCGGAATTTGATTTATCAGATGAATCTAAGACTGATTTTATTGAACCAGCTACTAACCATCCGATGATTGAAACTACAGATAAATTAGAATTTAAAAACCATATAGAACCAAATGAAATAATAACGAAATCACAACCTTTTATTGAAAATAAGACTACACTCGAGCCTGGTACTGAATCTCTGATTGAAACCGAGATTAAAAAATTAGAAACATCCACTATATCAGATATTGTAACAACATCAGAAATAGAATCAAATACCGACTCGCATTGGATAAAAGAATTACACACTGTACCCGAGTTAACGGTAAAATCGCTTACACGCGAATCTGTTACACATGCAAACATTGAATACGTTCAAGATGGTGTAAAAAATGACTCAATTCCTGAATCAAGAAAGGAATATGAAATGTTTACAATGCCACCAAATGAGCCAGCAACAGTTATAGGACTTGATGAAAAACATAGTTATGAAAAAGAAATGTCAACTGAACAATACACAGAAAAACATACTTCTACGGAAATGCCATTAGAAATGCAATCTCCAAAGAATTTAAAATATGATTCAATATTGAATAAAGAGTATAATAAAAATGCTCCGCGTCTTGATAAAGATGAAAAAAGTAATCCTAATCCATCTGAATTAAATATTGACGACGTTGTGACATCAAATATAAATAACAAAATAATTGAAACGACAACGACTTATGAATATTTCGGTAACATGGACAATGAAACAAACAATTATTTTAATTTGAATATATTCGAAAATAATAATACTGCATCGAGTACTATCAATACATTATCAGAAGCCAATGTTTCAAAAGATGTAAAAAAAGTTGATTTTTCAGCTATTAAAATATTAGAAAAACAAGGACCTTTATCTTCTAATATAAAAAAGAAATTTATAAATAAAAATGGTAACAAAGAACTAATTCTAAATAAGAAACACGAAGAAAACTCTGAAGACCAATACAATGATATCACCGATGAAATTTTACCCAAGGGATACGGCAAAAATGATATTGACATTTCTCAAGATATAAAAAGAGATGAAAAAAAAATTCAAAAAACTTACAAAGAAAATAAAATTGATTATACTATTTCAAAAACTGATATTAATCATTTCAATAAATCATCGTATGGGCCCACAACGGTTTTGACACTCGATGGCGGGATTGATAAACACTTAGAAGATCCAAGTATGACATCTCAAGTACCAATTTTGCCAATTGAGATTCAAAACGACATGTCAACGACTGAAAGCGTAGAAAGAATCGAAACCCAAGCGACAACGCAACAACCTGAAAAGGAAATAATGTTAACAACTACTTTACCACGAATGTTTCATTTAGATAGTAAAACAACGGAAATTCCAATATTACCGGATGAATTAGTAACCACGGATAGTAGTAAACAAGAACAGCATACCGATTCAACATTAACTGTTCAAATAGATAAAAGAATCGACGAATCATCGATGAAAGATGAAAAAGATACTCTTGAAGCTAAAAGATTTGTAAAAGCTAACCAAACGTTAATGACTAAAGTAGATGAAGAACAGGTATTCGAGGAAAAAAATGCAACCAATGAACGTCATATAAACTTAGACTCAATATCCGATGATAACGTAGTTGAAAAAAATGAGAAATTTAAGTTGAACGATGATTTAGTTAGTAAAACAATTGAGCCTATGACTGATAATATTAAACCAGTTTCAGAATCGATTTTAGATGATACTACACCGCAAACAATCGATTATAAATTTATGCTTACAACAACAACTGAAAATCTTGAAATGCCACGTGAATTTGAAGAATTAACCGAAGAGCAACTTCGAGTTGTTCCGTTGAAAGAAAATAATGAATTAAAAAAGATTTTGAAATCGGATGACCAACAAATTAAATTTAAGAAGGAAAAAGAACTAAGTTTTGAAATGCCCGAAGAGAAAATTACAAATATACCTGTAAATATTTTGAAATCCGATGAAATTTCATATACAACAGGTACTAAAAATAGTAGAACTCTGGAAGACGATAATATTCCAAAATTAACATCGGGAACTTCTGATTCGAATATAAATTTAAAAAATTCATTAAAAAGTATTAATATGCTACATACTAACGGTGATACTAATTATATGAATGCACAAAATAGAACTGAATTAAATGCGACTACTAATAAATATCCTAATTTTATTCCTGTCTCGGAACTGGTAGAAGAGAATAGCTTCACTGACCCTACCGTTAACATACCTTCGACTAATCAGCAGATTTTCACAACAGATTTACCAGAATATAACATGCGCACAGAAGAAGAAAATGAATTTAACAGTTCTACTACTTTACTGTTGCATGGAGTTTTAGAAGCAAGCGTAACTAATTCTACATTAATCGATGATTCTTTAACAGAAAACGGAACCAAAAATTATGAAAATAATTCAAATTTCGAAGACTCGGGAGCAAAGAAAGGCGAAGCGAATTTTTCAAGCGCGATAAATAATCATACCGTTCAGCCGGAAAATATAGAAATTCCAGTAGTTGTTTTAAACGACGGAAATACATCACCACAAAATTTCTTCTCTAAATGTAAAAGTGGGCAATTCCAATGCGTTAATGGAACTTCGAGGGACGGAGCTTATTGCGTTAATCTTTCAGCTAAATGTGATTCAGAAAATGATTGTTCGGATGGATCAGACGAAGTGAATTGCGAAAAAGAAGGATGTCCGAGAAATTTCCAATGCGCTAGTGGCCAATGTTTAAAACGGCATCTTGTTTGCAATGGTATAGTAGATTGCGATGATGGTAGCGATGAGAAAGAATGCGGAAAATGGAATTGTAATTTCGATGAATTTCAATGCCCTAACGGTAAGAGTTATACATAAATTTACATTTCCTTCCACTTTTTACAAGTCTTTTATCAAATACATATTTATTCTATTACAGGAAGATGCATACCAGTATTGTGGCAATGCGATGGTCGCCCTGATTGCGAAGATCACATCGATGAATATTCGTGTTCCGAAAGTTGCGGTAACGACGAATATTTATGTCCTCTTGAAAAATGGTGCATACCTCAGACGTGGCGTTGTAATGGCGTTTCCGAATGTGTGAATGGGGAGGATGAAAAGTTGTGCGAATGTGCTCTCGATCAGTTTAAGTGTGAAACTGGAGGATGTATTCCTATGGAACAATTGTGCGATGGAGTAGAAAACTGTCCGGATAGATCGGAAGAATGGAACTGCCTTAGTGGTTTCAATAAAAATGCCTCCGTTAATGTCGAGCTTGACAAAGAAGGCAAAGATAATGAATTTTCAACGCGAAGTAGCCTCCTAAAGATTAGGTTTGCGTTATTTTCTTTGAATTATAATTTCTCGTAATTAAATTGAAAAATATTTATATACTCGATATTATTTTCCTTCGTAATTTCAGACAATCGAGTGGAGATTACAGATTTGTATGTTCCGATCGATGGACAGAAGAATTCAGTGATCAATATTGTAGAGCCTTAGGATTCGCTTCATCGGAATCTACTCAGTTCATAGATCAAGGAACGAATCAAAATTTACTCCAATTAATTTCAAACGCAAGTCCAAATTCATCGCTCCTTGTAAACCTGGAGAAGCAAAGTTCTTGCAAGTCTGGAAAAATAGTGGAAGTATCGTGTCAAGAATTTTCGTGCGGATCTCACGAAAGTGTCGGCCCTACCGCCAGATTAGTAGGAGGAACCCGTGCTAGCGAAGGACAATGGTCTAGCGTTGCTCTTTTAAAGGAACCAAAATATGGAGCTGCTTGTACAGCCAGTGTACTTAGCCCTATGTATGCTTTAGCAAGTTATTCGTGCATTTACAGGTATCTAATTGAATTTAAATTGTTGTTCATCAAAATCGTTTTTATTTTCAAACGTAGGTTAATCATGATTTCGTTAGTTATAGACAAAGCAATGGATGGCAACTTTTCGTCGGTGGAAATCTTCTCAAACCGTATAAAATTAAAAATATCGTTCCCTATCCTCAAGTCAAATATAATCAATTTTTATACAACAATGACATTGTACTCGTTGAACTATCGGAGCCACTGACATTTTCAAGAAATGTTAGCGCTGTTTGCCTTCCGAGTCAACCCTTCCAGGTAGATTATTTAAATTACAATAATCGGTAGAAAAGTACGTAAATCTATTATTTATCGTTAATAATGATTTTACAGCCTCGGCAGCTATGCGTTACAGCTGGTTGGGGATTCTCTGTGAACGGAGAAGTGGATTTACAGCAATATTTGAAGTTTTTGCCGGTGCCAACTTACGATTCGGAAGAGTGTAACGCAACCAGTCATTACGCAGGTTTTATAACAAAATATAACATTTGTGCTGGGTTTACAGATACAGATAAAGGACCTTGCTACGTAATTATAAATTTTATTTACAAATATTAAGCTACGATTAAAGGAACGAAGACGGGTATCGGAAATTATGAAATGTTTTGGTTTTCAGAATGACGAAGGAGCACCGTTGATGTGTGTCAGTGAAACAGGTAGATGGGAAATTCAAGGTTTACTTAGTCATCACAGCAGATGCTCGAGAGGACATCCTGCGATCTATTCGAGTTTAGCACCAGCTCTTTCTTGGCTACGAAATTCTGTGCCAGCCTTACAGACGCATACATAAATTATCGTTCGAAATACTTCTAAAATTTGTAAAAAGTTAGCGGTTTGAATTTGCTTATTTAAGGCTAAAGAGTTTTTAATGAACTTTACGAAAGTGCGAATAATGGTAAATACCGTTATTTTTACTTCGAAGGTTTTTTATCCGATTTTTTCAAACTCAAAATATTGAAATTCACAAGTGCCAAAACAAAAGATTTTTTTGATAATGTTATTGCGATAGGAAAAGAAAAATTTAAAGCAAGATTCGATGTAGGATAAAAATTTACTTTCAAAATTATGTACAAATGCAAGGATCAAAGGCACGCTACGAACATGCATACTTATGCTTCGGCAAACCTATGTAAATAATGTATAGAACAAATAGACTTAAAAATTGAATACATATATTCTATATTGGTTTTTTATAGATACATGTTAGATTCCAGAGGATTATGTAAAATAAGTTTATACGATGAAAGATGAATAAGAACTGTTATAATAAATAAAATGTATCCTGTGCGTGCTTTCTAAATATTAGAGAGCAAATTATCGATAAGATGAATGTATATAATACATTAATATTATAATAAAATAAATTGTTATAAAGTTATTATATTGAAAAATACTAAATATTGTATGTGTATAGTCATTAATATGAGTGCAAGAGTTTTCTGACATAAGAATAATAAAACATGTAATTACTTTTAAGAGAAAAGCATTTAATTAAAAAGATATTGTTTAAATATATTATTATTCTCATAAATTTAAATATATTATTTAGTCCTTTATTTTTTTAGTTTCAGCAGCTTTTTCCAGTTTAGTAACTTCTGCATCCAATACGATTAATGTTTTTGAAATGTTTGTAATTATTTCTGTATACCTAGACAATATTTCTCTCGTTTCCTTATTCACCTCTTCGGCTTGTTCGCTTAATTTCGTATATTCTAAGGTCATGTTTTCAAGTTTTTCCGACATTTCTGGTATATTTTTAAAAGGATCGCTACCCATAAACGAATGTAATTCTTTGTATTGCTGTTCGCTACATTGTTGAGCGTATTCTCTAATTACTGGTTCTAGAGTCAAAATATATTCAAGCTTTACATCCGTTTGCGAAACTATTGACTCAAAATCTGGTTTTATATATTCTTCTATTTCTGGTAACTTCTGCATCAAAGCGTTATACTTTTCTCGACCAGAAAGCGCGGATGAAATAAATGTATTTGCGTATAAAAGACTATCTACAATATTAGTTTCAGGTAAAGGATCATATATATTTGGTTTTTTATCTGAACCAAACATTTTTTTCTCTATTAAAGCGAGTCTATTTTCTAAAATATCTTCGCTCGGTGAACTATAAAATGAAAATATTAGTGTCAGTGGTAAATAGATGTTTTAGGTTATATTAAATAAAAGTAAATTTAAGTTTATATTGGAATGTATTTTCTTAAAAATATTGACTAACGTATCTAAAAATAATTAGATATTTATAAAACTTACTCCATCTCTATTATTTTTTCCGATTATTAAACTTTTATACAGCAGCTTATATTAGTAATTAAACTTAAAAAGTCGTACACTTTTTATAGATTCATTAATTTTATAAAATTTTATAACAATAGCTTATTTTTATGAACATTAATAACTTTATTCTAAATAAAAATAAGTATTAATAAAAGACTTGTCGATGTTACAGTAAATCACGTAATTTGACAGATAACATGGCGCAAGAAACTGAAAGTAAGGTAAAAACTTGTATACGCCTAAGCATATGTGGGTGTATAGATGTATGTATATATAGACCTATGAAACCGATAGGTGGAATTTTAGATTCATAATGAATAATTAAATGCGTAACGGGAATAACTTTGAATAATATATCGCAAAGTGAACATTAAATTAAAATTTCAATTAAGTACCTTGAATATTATTATAATTATTTTTTAATGTTTAATTTATAGTCTTTAGTTTTTGTGTGTAAATTATTTGTTGCAAGTCTTTGATACTTTGGAATCATATAACTTTTTGCGTGAAATATTGTATAAAAGAATGTTATGTTGTAAAAACAAAGTACTCAAGCTTTATTTATATATTTGTAGTAAATACAAACTGAATCCTTGATTTTTATATTTAAATATTGATTATACTTTTAAATACCATCCTTTAAAGTTTGATACGAAAAATAGTGTCTTTACAATTAATGCATAATTAAATAAATTGATAAATTAAAAAAATTAATCCATTCGCAGAAAAGTGTAAAAATAATTTCGTTTAATTATGAATTCTAAAACCGAATCGAAAATTTAAAAATATTTGAGTAAAAATAATTTAATAATATTTATGTATTTTTGTTAACGTATTTAACGATGCAAAAATTATTTTATTACAGAGTATATTAATTGAAAATTTTATGAAGTCAAAAATAATAAACTTCATGTTAATTTGGTAATATAATATAAAGTAATAATCTATTAAAAGGAGATAAAATGTTGGAGTAAAGTATAATAACGTTTCTCGCTAATTAACCACTATTTTATTACAATAACGTTATTAAATAAATAATAATGTTTGATTATTTAGAAAATATTAATACATGATTAATAAAATAATATATTAATTGAATGATAATCAAAGTCTGATTTTCCGTATAATTAATTTTATTAATGTTCCTCGATGGAGTAATATAATTATTAATAAACCTAATAAATTGAACTTTATTAAAGAACATAAAATAATTTAAATTATTCAGTTTTGAAAAAATTGATTATCGAATAGCCATCCGTAGATTTTTTGAAATACAGAATTATGGGTAAAATAAAAAAATGATAAAAAAATTAATTAGTATTTTATTATTCTATTAATAATGGTATTAAAAATAAAAAAAATAAATAATAAAATTAAATTGTTTATCGATGAAACGTTTTGCGAAATTAATATTTTATTCTAATATCAAGGTAAAAGAAAAAATATAAAGACACACGAATATATTAGCATCTATTAATAATCACTGTATTATTAGTTATTAAAATTATACCTTGAACCCATGTATATTGTTTTAATTTATTCAATTATAATTTTGTTCCATCAAATATTTTAAAGTAAAAAAATTATAAAAACGTAAAATACATATTGATACAAAATTACAATACATACTTTAAATGTAGTAGTTTTAAATTTCTTTAAAAGGATACATACTAAAAATATAACGAGTATTACTTATAAATTACTAATTTTTAATACCTCGCTTCGATTCGTTCATTTTTATAATCTCAACTATGTCTTTAAAAATTTTATAACCGAGAAAGAAAAAATTAACATTTTATATGCAGTTATTTAAAATGATTTCTAAATGCATTGTATATTTATTTTTTAAATTTTATCCGACAACAGTTATAAATTTGTAGCGTATCTTATCGAGGCATTCTTTTATCGAATAGGAAAGGAATAAAACATTTCCAATGTATTCTAAACTATTAAATATTATAGCTATGCTATTATTGGTGTTTGATGTTACGACGAATATTATTATTATTATACAATGTCTTAGTTGGTCGATAATCGTAAATTTGAAAGGAATCGAATCATAGAAACGTATTCGAATTAATTAAAGTTAAATTGATCAAAATAGTATCGTAGGTATCAACAACTTGGTTCGAATTTACATAAGTGCAAAATGCACTACGTTTAATGCATCGTAATTAAAATTTAAAATACACGAAAAGTCGATTAATACGAAAGGAACGCAATAGCGATTATTCGCCAAATAAATTTTCTTCCATAAATTTTGCATTTATTCCACGAGCGTTTCAAAGTTTAAATTTCAATATTCTTCGAGTGGCACAGTCGGTTGCATATCCGTTTTCTATCGCAAGTATACACGCGTGGAATAACTTTGCGGTGCGAAAAAAGGTCTGGAGGTCAGGAAGGTTGATTTTTTGGAAACGAGCCTCGTTGAAAACATCGGGCGTATGGTTTCCAGATTTTTGCTTCCTTTCGCCTTACCCATCTTGAAGCAATGTGCGTCGCGAAAGTCATAACACAATGCGTTCCATTCGTTCACCTTCCGAGCTTTTTTTCCACTCTCGAAATAAAAAAAAAAATAGCGCTTCTCGAAACTCGTCCGTTTGTATTCTTCGTACAATGTTCCGCCCGTGAATACGGTTTTCGCGTCCTGTCTTTTCTTTGCTACCATTTCACTTGAATCGTGGGGGCGCGCGTTAAAAAAGTCACGTGTATATATATATATCCGCGTTCGCGAGGGGGAGGGAATATAAGTATACACACTTGAGACATAACAACAGCAGGGACTATACTCTATAAGCAAAGTAGGTGCCAGAGGGAGAATACAGAAACTGTAGGCTCACCAACGACAGAGAAAGCAAGAACGTCGCACGCGCACTCGTCGTCGCCCCTTTTACGCTACACACTTCGCTTTTATTTTTATACTTAAACTTTGTCGTTTCGTGATTTACCGTTAAAGATTGCGTTTCGAATGTGCAACGATGCGCAGCCGATCGCGAGTGCTGTTCCGTGTATTTTTATCGGACGATTCGTTCGTGTAAATTATTCGATATCGCGTTCAACGTTTCCATCTCTAAAGAGAGAGAGAGAGAGAAAGATCAATATGAGATGCGTAAGATCGTCTCGGCGAAAAAAGAAGCACCGAAATCGAACGTTATTTGCGTACGCTTATTCGAATTCCAGTACCGCGAAGTTTCTAAAACGAAATTCGCCAATGACCGTTCGTTTAAAAAACGATGCCCAAAGTTATTTCGGTAGGGTCGCTTTCGAGTCGCGAGGCGAAATCGTTTCTATCGCTTTCCTCGCCTCGGTGCGCGATTTTGGACGTTATTTAAATTAAACGGATAAACAACCCTCGCATCCACGTTTACAAAAGATCAACAAACATCGCGAGCATCGATAAAAATCCATTTCGTAGCCGAGACGTTAAAAATACCCCAGACAAAAGTTCGGCAGGCGCGAAGACGCGTAGGAATCCGAGTCGAACCCTCGAGCCCCGACGGGAACAGCGAATCGCGAGAACGTCGATATTTCCCGTAGCTTTCGAGTATAGATCGTAAATTGTATTCGGTATCGTGGAAAAGTGCAGAGGAAGAGTCGCGGACTCGATGAATCGCGATTAGCGCGACGCACGCGGAGGAAATAACCGAGTGTTAACGGGGCGAGCGCCGGAGAGCGAAGAGAGGGAAAAGATCTCTCTGCTCCTCGTCGTGTGCGTGCGTGCGTGAGTGTACCTGTGTACATGTGTCTGCGCGCGCCGTTCTCCGGGTCTTGTTGCGTTCAAGTGCGGCCTGCGTTTTCGCCTCCACTTCCCAGTTCCCTCGGTTCAGTCGCGAGTTCGGCATCGCACTCGTCGTCTCGAGGTATCCGACGCTACTTCCACGGAAGACGCGGCGCATACGAGTCGTACCCGAGAGAAGTAGAAGCGGAGGCCGAACGGGTCGAGTCCGTGAGATGGCCGGAGGCTTGGAGGCAGCGGAGCGTGGAAACGAGTCGCGGATCGTCGTCGGGGAGATCTCGGTGCTCCGGTGCTGAGCCGAACGAGAGGAGCATGGGGAAAGATGAGCAAACGAGTTCCGGAGAAGGACGGGACGACGTCGGCCGCCGAGAGGACGAATCCCAGTGACTTGTCGCTACTGCTTGCGCCGGACGAGGAGTCCTCGACGAGCGCGATGACGGACTCGAGGACGACGAGGAGGTCGAGCCTGCGGGGCATAGTCGGCATTTGCCTCTTGCTCGCCCTCGCTGGAATGCTTTACCTTGGATACTTTTGTCCCGACCACGTCTGCGCCCTCAGCACTCGAGACTCCAAGGAATCCACGAGATTTTCCGAAGCCCTTCTTTCGGGTAAGACTTTTTTTCCCCTAGTGTTTTCTAGCTCGTTGTTGCTTTTTCTTTTTTATTTTTTTTTTATTATTATCTCGCGCTGGCTCGTAACGCTTTTCGATCGGAGATACGGGAGAGAAAAAACGAATAACGACGATGATTGTCCCGCGTTGATAAATACTTGTTTTGGTAATAACGCAAATTGTTTGTATGGTGATTTTACGGAGATTGCGTTACCGATGGCTTTTTTTTAATTTTGACGCGTATTCATGATTTTTGTACACGAGGCTTTTCAGTTTAGATTTAAAAATTTTATTCGAAGGTATTTTACGGACCGATAGCGGACATCCGATATCAACGGACAATTTTTTTAAACGTTATATTATAAATGACTTGTAAAATTTAAAACTTAATTTTATAAATAAACTGTTTTATTACTAAAAAAATAATTAATATTGCCACTTTAAATTAATTTTTTTTTAACTACGAGTAATTCATTTTTAAATTTAGTTTTGTATGCGATCATGAATATGTATTGCACTTTAGGCCTATAGTCTTTTTGCTCGAAGTAGAAAGAATCATTTTTTTTCAGTTCATCCTGCATTTAAACTACAAAGCATTCAAGGAAGTCTTGGTTACGATGACATTTTTCTAAATGATACCTTTCAGTTTGATATCAATGCGCACGACGTAATGGTTTTTCTGCATATTCAAAAGACCGGTACGAGAATTATTTCTTAAATTTATTAAATGTATTTTTTCCTTTGTCTTATCTAATTTTTTAATTATATTAATTAATAGTGTTTACCGGTATAACGATATTAATTATGTTATTTTTGTTGAATTAAAATTGTATTATTAACGATATTTATTTTAAAATTTTTTATAATAAATATTTTTAAATATTTTTTAATTTTATTTCATAGTTCATGAAATATTTTTTGCATATATTTTTATAAGAGTTTTAATAATTAGAAAATAAATGTAATATTTATTTGCTATGAAAGGAAAGTAACTTCTATTCCAACAATAGTACTGTAATCTTATTCCTTTGCATTATTCAGCAAATGCTCTTAAATACTTTACACGGAGCTTATAACTATACACCTTACGTATTCTATTACATGCTAAAACAATCTTAAGTTTATTCAATAGTTTTTATTTTAAATTTAACATTACCTGTATTTGTTTTATAAAAAAAATCATATAAGAATGTTAGTAAAATAATTTAAAAAGTCATATTTACATAAAATATTTCTGAATGTGATATTTTAATGAATATTTTAATATTTTTATTCTTAATCTTTATAGATTTTTCTTTCAAAATTTTTTAAAGTCAAACTACTAATTAATAATTTATTATGAGATCAAAAAATCTGTATAAATAATTAATATTTTTTTCATATGCTGAATAAAATTATACATTTTTTAGTTGTTTTCATTATAAAAAAAATGCTTCAAATATTTAAAATTTTTAAAAATTACAATTCGACAAATATTTTATTAAAATAATACGACCATCAATGTTAACATAAGTTATTTTATTTTTCAAATTTAATTAAAACGTTTTAATATTTTAATATATTTAAATTTTTATTTTTATTAAATAAAATATTTGGGATACATAATTGGCAAAAATAATTATTCGAACATATTTCTGTATGATATTCTATTTTATTAAATTCCATGTCAATATTAAAAGATAATTTAATTTAGGAGGCACTTTATTTGGTAAACACTTGGTTCGAGATCTTGATTTGCAAAAGCCATGCTCGTGTCAAAGGCGACGTAAACGTTGCTTTTGTTTCCGTCCAAATCGAAATGAAAATTGGTTATTTTCAAGATATTCCACAGGGTGGAAATGTGGATTGCATGCTGATTGGACAGAGTTAACAGGTTGCGTTGATACTGAATTAAATAAAATTGAAGGGGATAATTTTAAACGAAGATATTTTTACATAACAATTATTCGACATCCTGTGGCAAGATATTTATCTGAGTTTAGACACGTGCAAAGGGGAGCTACCTGGAGAGGTGCTAGGCATTGGTGTGGAGGTGCTCAGACAAACATACCTCAGTGCTACTCGGGTCCTAATTGGAAAGGTGTAACTTTAGAACAGGTATGTACAAATTTATTTTTAATTATTTTTATGGAAACATATTATTGATAAAGTTTTGATATTTGTAATAAATAATTATTATTTAATAATTCATAAATCTTTAAGTTCAATTATAAATTTCGGTCGCAATATTTTTTCTGTTGTTATTGATGAAAATTTAATAAGAATAAAAATTTACTTAATTTATTTATAGTTTATGGTCTGCCCTTATAACTTGGCAAGTAATCGACAAACACGAATGTTAGCGGATCTTTCTCTCGTTGGCTGTTATAATTCATCTCTTAGTAGTAAAGATCGAGATCGACTAATGTTAGCAAGTGCAAAGCACAATTTGAAATATATGCCATTTTTTATGCTCACAGAATATCAAAAAGTAAGTGTATTTTAATTATTATCTAAAATTTAATGTATTTACGTATATAGGTAATGTACGTACATTTATATACATAATATTTATACACATATTTACGCACATTTTTTGTAATTTTTTTATAATAAATATAATTGTTACTGTATTTTTTATAGAAGTTTATAATGTCTTTTCAAAAAATAATGTATATATTCATTTCTGTACAATTGATACCAAAAATAATGCTATTACATATATATATATATATATATATACTGTAATATTTAATTAGGTATATTTATTTATAAGTATACTTTTTTGTAAGAAACTTTTAGTCAATTTTATATTATTTAACTTTGTATTACGTTTAATTTTTTATTATTCTAAGATATTAAAAATATACTTTATTACTTGTTTCTATTATTAATAATTAAGAATACATACAGTAATTCAATAATTATCTGTAGGTAGGGCAATATTCTTTTGAAGAAACTTTCGGGATGAGATTTGCCGTTGCATTTGAACAGCACAATGCAACACTTAGTGCTGCAACAATGGCAACTCTTACTCCAGAGCAGCTGGATGCAATTCGAAGGCTTAATAAGCTAGATATTGAGCTATATGAATTCGCAACAAATCTTGCATTTCAAAGGTTTCGCCGTCTTAGAGATCGTGACCCCTACTTTGTCCAACGTTTTCAGCATCTTGGTGAATTACCGTCAAGACAAAGTGTAACTGAATTTAATTGGGATTCAGTGATTGAAGATACAACGGACATTGACTAGACTTTCTGTGTGATATATAGAAATAAGCACAAAATGAAAGTTTGTTCTTTGATACAAGTTAAGGAATACGTAAACATTTTATTAATATAAAATGTCAAAATTTACTTTAAATTTGTAAATTTTACTTGTTCACTTGCATAATGCAGTACCGTGAAACATTTTTTTATTACATCGTAGTTTTTAGCAACAGATTCAATTCATTTTAAAATTTTTTTAATTTGCATTTAATTTTTTTTCTCGTAAAAGTTAATTTACGCGAAAAGAAATTTTCATCAAAACTGCACATAGTAGAATCACCAAAAGTTTTATAGAAGCTTTTTCGGTTGAGACCAAAGACAAATTGTAAAATGTAGGCCCAATCTTCGATACTTATTTTACGATTATTATGTAAAAAAGAACAGCATCTGATTATTTAAGAAATTGTTTCAGATG
This sequence comes from Dolichoris vasculosae, assembly GCA_018907195.1. NCBI lineage: Eukaryota > Metazoa > Arthropoda > Insecta > Hymenoptera > Agaonidae > Dolichoris > Dolichoris vasculosae. The sequence continues at coordinate 8,816,161 of JACCHY010000001.1, forward strand.
TCAATTCGTTATGTTTTAATTTTAGGAAATATTTTCATCAAAGTTCTTCCACTTGTATGCACATATGTTTGTTTTTAGATGAATGTGAAATATTTCTGATAAATTTATAATTTAAAGATAGATTTTAATGTAATAATTCAAGCATGTGTCATAAATATTTTATAAGTGTTTTTAATAATTTGGAAACAAAACAGATGCTTATGCATATGTTGTTTTACTTTGATTTTTTTTAAAACATACAAATAACTTTTATTGTGCCTTTAGATTTTATCTATACCATGAATTGATTTTTAATCTTTTATATTAATTAAATAAATTATTTATTGTAAAATTTTTTAAATTAGATACTAAAAAATTTTAATTACTAAATGTATGTCAAGTTCATTTATAGTCTAATAATATATGTGTGATAATGCAAATGAAAGGTCAAGAAGTGGAAAAATTGTGATATACATAACTAATTTAAAGTACTTTATCTCCAAAGGTCTAACTGCAAATAAAATGCAGTGCTTCAATAAACAAACAGCGAATATAATTCAATGTCAATGTATATACACATAATGTTTTGATGAATAGTTTTTTAATAGATTCTTGCAGATTTAAATTTTAATGTTAAATTTGTACTTAATTACATGTTGTTTTTAAAAACAAATTTTTTTTACATGATAAATCACACAAATTTTCGCATTGTTTTTATGTATGTGTATATATATATATTAAGATTTTTATGGGTTATAAATACAGTCAATTTTATTAGATGTATTGATGATAGGGCCAAACAAAGATCTCAAAACAGTGAACATAATTGTACACATTAATGTTTACCAGTAGAATTAATTATTTTATATTTCATTTTTTTTATTATAAACATTAATTAACCAAGGTTGTATATAACAAAAATTTCTAATTAGTCATATTATGTATTGTTAAAAGAAGTAACACGTCTCAATATTGATTTGCTTTAATTAAGAAGCTGTTTTATTTTTAATTTACTATATCATTTATTTGATTTATTAAAACTTTAGAAAGATACGATAAAATTTTTGAGAATAAATACACAGTGATAAAGTAATGTAAATTTTTATTACGAGTTAGTTATAAATGATTTAATAACATTTAAAATATATTTAGCATAATATTTTTTATAAATATTACATTATCACTGTACAGATTTTACAAATTTTTTGCCGAATGATCAATAAACTATTTTAAAATAAATTTTTTGCTCACAATAGCCTAATTTTTATGTATACAAAAAATAAGAAAGTTGTACTATTACTTAGGATAATAATTAATACTCAACAATGAACGTTGGTACGTGCAATAAGACTATAGGTTACCAGAGTGGTTATTTCATACAATTGGAATACACATTATTGTAACTTAAAAAACCTATCTTTTTAAATAATAGCAATAACATTTTTATCAAGTGCGAATTTTATAATCTAAGTTGTCAAACAAATTGTGAAAAACGTTAACATATTTTATAGTTATTTTTAGTATGGACATAAGTTAATTTATATAAACATATTACTTTGAAATTTTTAGTGATTTAATATCTTCAGTACAATACATTAATACATTTCTTTAGTTTAAAATCCTGTACACCTTATTAACAATAAATGTTTAAAATATGAAATAGTAATAAATAATATTAAGAAATGGTAAAATTGACATGAATTTGTTAGTTATATTATTTTTAAAAATGGATTTTAAACTAAAGTATGATATACATAATTTTTTGATCGATTGCATTTGGTTGTATTTTGAAGATATTGATAATCTTAAGGACCAAAGATACATTACGTTTGTGTAAGCTTTTTAAAAGTTTGCATTAAAATCAATCATACTATATTTTATTTGTTAGAACTTTTTTCTACAAAATTTAAATTTAAAAAATTGTGTAATGATTGAAAAATGTGTTATATTATATTCCGTTACAATTTGTAATTTTTTATTTATTGAAAAAATGTATGAAAAATATTGCACATATGATTTGAGCAGTTTCCAAATACCGTAACAGTGCCATAAGTGGATCCAAGATTCACTAAAAAAATGAAAACAAATAGATGCAAAACAATATCTGAAGTAGTATTTAGATAAATAAATAAGTGTATTGGCAAAACTAATGGCAGACTGAAAAACTATACGATACATTTTTAAATCCAATTTCTGAAAATAATATTAACTTTTACCGAATATTCTTTATTATAATATTAGAATTGTTAATTAAACACAAACGAATCTTATTTTAACAGGGTGTTGCACTTGTTTAGAATAGTTATCTGTCCATTAGGGAGTGTATAGCGATAAGAAAGTCAAAATTGTAGCAGAATGTCAACGAAGCTATGATATATGCCTAATGAAGCGAACAAAAGGTCTAAGCCATTTATATCTTGTTTAAGCGAATGTAAATAATATACCAGATAGATTTAAGTATTGAATTACTGGATATAAAAAAATACATATATAAATTGTATACACTTATTATATTTAAGATTTCAGTATACTACTATTATAAAAATAAAAAAATATATAGTTATTGTAATTCAGGGCAGCTTGTTAAAAGGCTGATTAATTAATTATGTAAATCTTCTAATAAATCCTGAGAATTCTCAAGTGTTTTGATTTTAAATGCTTTTTTAAATTCTTTTATCCTTGTAACATTGAAAATAATCATCTTAATTACATCTCAAATAGATTTATATATTATATCCACAAATATCAATCTGTATCAACATTATGTTTCGTTATGTTACAATTCAATAAACTTAACTTAATATTTTCACTGGGTTAATGTTTATTATTGTTATTAAAATTATTCGTTGATAAAAAGTATTAGTAAGCAACAATACCAAAAGAAAAGGAATCTCAAAAATAAAATGTATCATAATCAACGTTCAATATATATTTTTTTTATATATAGTTATTAAAAATTCAGTTCCTTGGTATTGATTATGCTTAAGATGTAAAAATATGATTATTAATCACATTTTGTAATGTACATTGATGGATGATGGGAAGAAACAATATAAAAGCATGCATGAGTTCACTACAGTAACGATTGTTCCAACATAATTTTCTCAAACCCCATAGGTGGACTATGCACAAAGTTCTCCAAAATAAAGTCCAATATAGCTCCATCGTCAACTGTAATAATAAGTTATATTTATATTTAAATAAAAAGCAAAAGAAACTATTGTTCTAAGTACAATTAATTCTTACCGTAAAGAATAGGATAAGTTGTACCTTTGATTCCCATTACCGGTGTTTCTAAAGATTTTCCATTCAAATAAAAATTCAATTCAACATGGTCGTACGAAACACCCTAAAATTAAATAGTAATATTATTGCATCATTCTTTTTAATATTTACATTAATTTTATGCGATTTAATTAATTTTACAATAATATCTCCCTCTTGGGCACAATTTTGAACTTTATGTAATTCTTGTTGATTATGTCTTATCACACCGTCAGAATTTAATGCCCAACTTTCATTATCCATTCCACCAATAGTTAAATCAAGATTAGTAGATCTCGTTGCTATACCTATTCCCCAAATGCCTTCTTGTTGTACTTTAATTTCAAAATAACTTTTGCTTTGAACTAAAGGAGCATTTCCTAATACTGCCCCGCGACCACAAACTCTGCCGCAATTTTTTACTACAACAACTTCTTGTCCTAAAATTGAACGAAAGTACATAAAAACATTATTGGCCATAAAAATTATCGAAAAAGTAATTGTAAACAATTAGTGAGTTCATAAATTATTACGTATTTTTATAAGAAATGCATTAAAAAGTTACCCATGTTATTTCTGTCCAATGCAATAAAATTTTCCTCTTTTTTCGGTTCATGTTGTGTTGTAACAAGTCCAAAATTGTCAAAGCAATTTCTAAAGCAAGAAAACATTGTATCAATCAAACGCTTTTGCACTTATTGATATTTTTTTTTATAACCATACTGATTTTATAACTATTTTGATTTTCAACATTCTCTTATGTTATCATAATGAAGTAAATGAATTTTGACATTATGAAATGATTAATATGCGTTTATAAAAGCAAGAACCAAATTACAATATTTACTGCACTACTAACAAAGGACAAATGACAGAATATCTTGACTATATATGTATGTGTATGCACATTGCTTATGCTTCGGAATTAATGTGTGAATACGTAGGTGTGCCCGGTATGAAAATGGCTTCCTTATATACACATCAATCGGTAACCACAAAGCACAATATTATCTTTTGCTGATAAATAATTTTAAAAGTTTTCTTAAATAAATTTATATTGTATTAAAATATTAGCTTCTTAAATCCATTAAGGTTATGTCCACCTTTGACAATTTATGTAAACAATGATTGATTTTATGATTAGTGTAGTATAAAATTTATGGGTAGTTAAATAATGAACACAAATGTAATTAAGGAAAACTAAGTTATGATAGGTTTTATAAATAAACAGTAACTCATGACAATGTGGTGTTTTTTTTATTTATTAATAATATTTTACATTACGCATTTAAATTCTGCTTGGATACAGCATCTGTAACAAAAAATAGAAATATAAAATTAAATATTTATATAAATGAAAGAATATTATTTTACAAATTATTAAGACTGCAAAGGTTTCTATAATTTATAATTATATGTGAATAAATAAATATACTTTAAAATATAATTAAATCTCATTAAAAAGAAAAAATATTTCAAAATTTTGTAAATATTATAAGATAAGCTATTCATCAAAAATATATTAGAAATTATAGTGTAAAAATATTTTTTCTAATTATAATTATATAATAATGATTAGTAGCTATGATAAGCTCTGTGTACAGAATGATTACCATCGATTCTTTAAGGAAGATAAAACAATAACTAAATTTAATATCAATAAATCGAAATTCTTTTTATACAAAAGTATGTTAAATAAACATTCTTTTCTATAAAAAATTGTTTTAATGTTTGAAAATAATATCGTAAGATTTATTACACAAATGATAATATAAAACAAAATATCTAATAATTATATGATTTTGTGAAATATTAAGTTAAATAATACAAACATGAGTTAAAAGTATTAAACTAGTTTTATTAATATTTATGTAAAGATAGACCAACCTTTTATATTAAATTGAAATGAAAATTTTTTATATTTATTTATATTTTAAATATTTTTAAATAATCAAGACTATTGAAAGAATTAGAAAAGTATAAAACTAACATTGAAATTTTATATTAAGAAATCATACATAAACCTTTAATATATTACGAATAAAAAATTTATCTAATTTTTTAAAAATAGGCAATTATAAATAAAGGATTTTCTTTACTTAAAATCTAAGTAATTTTTTAATTAATGGCAAATTTTAACTTCTTTTATTCAATATCCTGATACAAAAAAGAAATATTTTCAAATTATTTAGTTATTAATCATTTGAATTTTTTATAACTATTTTATCTTAGATTTAAATATAATTTATGTGTATACATACAATTCTGATACGATGTCCCATAGCTTTAGCAGGTAAATTTCGCTTAAATTTGGCTCTTACAGATCCACTTGTACCATGTGGCCGTGTTACTTTTCCCCAAATAGCTCTGATTTTTGTCTTTTTTGTTTTTTTTCCGGGAACCGGTGTCTTGTTTTTTGCCTAAACATAAAATTAATAATTGTATGAATTATTTTAGTTAAAAATGATCAAGAGCTTAGATCGATATAATTATAAATTTTCTTTCTCTGAAACTAATTTCTTTCAAAAATCCAAATATTATTTGCTATTATTATTCATAAATATTTTAATTAGTTAATTTGGTATTAAAATTAATCATTAAATTAAATGCATATTAATTATGGAAATGATTACATATATTATAAATAAAATTTTTGTTGATTGAATATCGTATGAGAACACATAACAATATAAAAATGGTTTAAAATTACTAATAAATGTTTTTAATTTATATAAAATATTATAGTACTACAATCTATTTGTAAGATTATCAAATGAGAATTATATTACTAATTTCAATTTTTATGATTCATGTTATACATTTTATTATAATATTTAATTTTTAATAATATAAATGTGTTTGTAACGATACTATCACAAAATAAACTACTATAATAATTGTACACATACCTTGTACACATATACACAACGTTTTCCAACATAAAAATCTGCGTCGTTCTTTAATCTAGCACCTTCAATTTTTAGAAGAGCTGTGTGTTCATGTTGATTACGCAGTCCTCTTTTATAGCCAGTAAAAATAGCTTTAGCATAAAGACGGCCGTGTCTTTTGAAAGGCCTTTTTTTTAACGGGCCAGGTGTTGCTGGTTTTTCTTTTGGTTTTTTGGTAGCCTTTGGCTTTTCTTTCACTTCAGCTTTCTCGGTCATCTCCGTTCCTAAAAAATTAAATAATGAATAGTTATTTAATTCTCTTGTAATAAAATATTATAAATTTATTAATTCATTGTTTTATAATTAAAGAATGTATAATCTAGAAGTTATGTACTTTCAATAGGTTATGAATCAAGACTCGATAAATTTGTTTACAAAATATTATGATTTATATACAGCCGTAAAGAGGTATATCTAAGTTATAGTTTAAACTAAATATAATAATAATTGCAACACAGTAAAATAGTATTTTATCACAATTTGAATATCATATATTTTCAACTATTTAAATGACACATGAGTAATGTAGTTTTTAATCCAAAGAAATCAATCATTGAAAAAAAGGAATCAAGAATAAAATATTGAAAGTATTGTATATAAAATATCATTTTTTAACTCCTCGATTATATTTTCGTAATTGATGGTATATATTAATTCATTTGTTAATAAAAAATGTTAGGTTACCCGATTCTTGTTACGTACCAGACGTGTACCGCAAATAAAAAGAAACAGGAAACAGTGTCTCCCTCTATCGGGTAGTCAGGTAACATTTTACGTTGATAAAACGCTCTAATAAAGTCAATGTACTTAATAAATAATAAGCTTAAGATATGAAAGTAAGTTATATATTAAAAAAAAAATTTGTATCCAAATGAATATTACCTTGGAATAATTTTTTTAAATATCACTTTGCTGTCGTTCGACAGTAATGTTTGGTACTTCCAATTTACTGACTTAAGAAAGTTTAATCTGCCAAGAGTCTTTATTAAGCATTTAATAATACTTAGATACGCGGAATAATAAAAAGAGTTAATCATTTTTATAGAAAGACCTTAGTTTTTAAAATAATGTCAAAAATACCAAAAAACTATAGTGTTAGAATTAATAATTTTTTAAATGAATATGTATATAGTGAAGATTTTTTAAAAGAAATAGAGATTTTAAAACACGAAAATTGTGCTATTTAATGATTTAGAAACAAGATTTGTTTTCCAATAATTGATTAATTAACAGATAAAAGCTATAAAATTCATAACAAATATTAATTTCAGAGATCAAGAACATAAATTAAAAACGGAGGAGATACGACAATATTATATATATACACATAAATGTATATTTTTGATCATTTTGCATACATTTTTTATATAGTAATGTTATTCATTATATTTTTAAATTAAAATATGAATATTTAAAATACCGTTAAAAAATTTTCAGTTATAATTCGATAAACATATTACAAATATACTAATATGCATATATTCTATAATTTGTAAAAAATTTTTACTACTATAACTCAAATTTTTATATTCATGATTCATAAAAATATGAGTAAATATTTTAATTTAATAAAACATACAAAATATTTTCAAAATTATAAAAGAAAATGTAAATCATTTGTTTGAATATTTATAATAAACATATGTAAAATTTATACATTCATTAAAGAAAATATATTCGATTTTAATTAATTTTAATTGATAATTTATAATTTTGTTTCAAATAATTTGATTTTTATATTTTAATCTTTTTACATAAATTATTCAAATAACGTTACGGATTACTCTTTACTTGTATTAGTAAAATACATGAAACTTGTTACGAAATTAAATTCCTCTCTGAGTAGAAATTAAATTAGTTAAATTCTATTTGACATAAAACCTTAATCAGTAGAGTTTAAGGAGCCTAATTAGGATTACAATACTTTTTTTAAAGTTGAATCAGTATCTTAAAAATTTTCTTAATACTCATGAATTCATCATAAAATTATGGACTGATATAAATTTATAATGCATATACTAGATCATAAACAGGATTGTATATGCAAATAGTGTTAGCTTTGTATGAATAGATTAGTACGATAATTATAATATTAAAAATATTATTTAAACAATTATTCTTAGAATAAAATATTAATGTAGAGTAAGTTATAAGTTTTTGTTTTATTTATAATTATTATTTGGAAATAAGAAGAGAACTATTTACATGAATTTAGAAAAACAATTAGTACAGAAATAAATATTAAAAAAGTATTATATACTTTTAATTTTTTTAAATTCTAAATATTTATTACTTTAAGTAAATAAATAAGCGCGAATTCGTATTAAAGCAAATTGAATATTAAAATGAGCTCTGGAGACTATTAACGAATAGAGAGAAAATATTCGAGTAAAAAATAATATACAAGAATTCGAATTCTTATTTCTTGTTTAATTTGTGAGCTATTAAAGAAGATCAATCAGAAATTATTTTTTTGCAAGAGGTAAGAATAATGGTAAACTGCAATCGTGACATTTTCTCTCCATCGATTTGTAAAAAAGATAATCGTTGATTGGTTTACTTCAATACTTTGTAACTTAAAAAGAGTGCCATTAAAAGCTATATAAAACTTTGTTTTTTCAAATATTTATTTTAACGAGTAAATAGTTTAGATTTATGAATTTATTTTTATTGTAGAGTTAAATAAATGAATAAAAATCAACTTATGAAGTATGTATAAAAAGTAAATAACATATTGAGTATCTAATTTTGAAATTTTTCTTTACTTTTCATAAAATATTATTTTGAAATCGGTATTTCAAATGAAAAAATAATTTTTATAAAGTTAATACGTATATTTTTCATTTTTATAAATTTTTTAGTAAAAATATTTTATAAATTTAAAAATCTACTCTAAATTTAGTTACATTTAGATTGACTATCCAATCTTCACTGGGTAATCAATCGTGATCGGGAACATCTTAAACCGGTGAACATTCTGGTAAGAGTCTAATTTCCGTCTCATTCTATTTTATACTTTGGTTATCCGCTCAAATATTTGCTCAGATTCGCAGCGTAAGAAGATTTTTTGAAAGAAATCTAATCTACATTTAATTTCCCTAAACTACAATTCTTGATTCTACGTACGACACATAAGCTAATTAACCATTTCTTTGCTTATTGTGAAAATCTACTTATATCGACGATCGTTACGTTTATTAATTACGTTTTTTAAATATTTTATATACAATATTGGAGCTGAGAACACAGCATTTATCGATGATTATTTTCAAAAGCATTTTCACTCCTAATTTTTGTTTTAAAAATTCCAACTAAGCAGGCGATTAACTACTACAAGAGGGAAAATTAAAACATAACCGAAACTTCTTATTTGCCTGTCATTAATAATAGCACCATTCGCACTAACGAACGAAACACAACAGAATCATTCTGGTCTCGTATCGTTAAGAGTGAAATTGGCAGAGCGCTGAGAAAAGTTAATCACGCGCGACTTTGTTAACGTTGTCGAGGATTCGTCCTACCGTTGGTCCGTCAACGATTGTCCGGAAACGAATTTCACCAACGCCAGTCGATCGTCGCGCGTTATAAATAGTGATACGCGCGACGAGGAGAAAGAGAAACATTTTTATCGAGAATAAAAATGCCAGCCTCGTTAGCGAGTTAGATTTGGTCGTCGCGTCATCGCTAACGACGTTTCGTCACTGAGCGCGAGGCGTCGCAAATGTCGAAACTTCACGCGTGTACTGTGCCGAAAATCATTTTGTGAACTCGTTACCTCGTACGCGCTCCCTTCGTCTACCCACCAGGGATTCATTTTTTCCTTCGTTGATTTTTCTCGTTATAGAGGCTACCACGTTATGCATGGTTTCGCTCGCTGTTTAGAAATTTTCGGTTAGGGTTATGCTCCAATGCGAATGGAATTTTGCTATTCATTTCGGACCCCTACACGTGGGATTTAGGATGGTGCGAGTCGATCAGGGTGGCATTTTCGTTTTGAGTAAAATATTATTTTTGTATCGATAATTTTTATAAGTTGTTTCGTTTTTTTAGTTTAATTACAACGGCTCTCTTTAAATGTTAGAATCATTTGTAAACCGATGTATTACCTTTTGAGAAATAGCCTGTTATAAACATGAAACGTGTTAGTCATTTAAATAAAGTACAGTAATAATGACTGTAATTCATTTAATACGAGCATATAAATAAACTAATTACGATTTTTAAAAAATTTGCTATAATAATTGTATCGTTCCATGATAATCTTGTTTGATTGCAACGACGACTAAAGTTCATTCGTGCTATAAAAAATTATTAAGGGAAGAAACTTTTAACTAAAATTGACTGCTATTTATTGATTTGTCGTTGTATAAGCCATCAATATTTGTTAGCTTAAAATCCCGATTGCGAAGGTACTTTTAGCAATTACCATTATTCATATCATTTGCTGCTACATACCTAAATTAAACACTCTAAATTTCGTGTGTCTATTAGTATCCATTCAAACTGTTTGTGCATATACTATACAAGTGTTCATTAATGAACTTCGGCCTAGATAAATAAAGTAATTTTGACTAAATCTGATAGTGAAATTAAAAGGATATTTTGTTATTTCTAAAATAATGAGCGAGCTAATTAATTGAATTTAAGTTGAATTTTATCCGAAAGAAGTTATAATAATTAGAATTAAGCGATTTCAAAAATATAAGCTCAATTTTCCTCGTCGAATAAAACTCATTACGTACCATGAAAAACAATAGACTTTATAAGTAATAAACCGTGTATTAATGTATTATTACTTACTTAGTTTCTGATAAAATAATTTAAAATATATTGCGATAGTAAAATAAAATAAAAATATATTTAAAACGTAGTTTTTAAGCTTAAAATCGAATGCAACCATTTTTAATCATTGTAATCCAGAATTATATTAACAAGTATACATAGTTGTTTAACTCATATACTACGAAAAAGTTTATTTTTAATGTAAATTAAACTTAACTGAATCGATTTGGAAAATATATAACATCGATATTACAAAATTTTTTTTTTAAAAATTTATAATCCTACATATTTATAATAAATTGTGCGTACCAGTTCATTTCCTTTTCGTAAGTAAGTTCCTCCAAAGAATTACGATATTCATATAAAAATACTCGACGATATTAAAATATAATCCTTTTAGTCCGCTTGAAAGCAAATCTAAATCGTCGAATTCGAAAATGCTGTTCATCGAATTCGTCGATGGCACCGGAGTGAGTCTTCGTTCCCATATAAAAAAGAAGAGCCAAAAGCAATAAGTCGAGCGTCACATGCATCCGGGTTATTGGGTACAGCAGGAATCGGTTCGTCTAATCGGCTGCGTTGATGTTCGGTGCGAATGACGGGACAACGATATCCATCCGTCGTCGTCGTCGTGCGCGAAGTAACGCCATCCATTTTCCGTCGAGCGATATCCACGCGTCGCGTGTCTGAAACGTTCGACGACGATACGCGTCTCGTCCTCTGCTTGTCATGTTCCTATCGCTCGCAAGCTGCGTCCTCTCCTCGACAGAATTTGCGAGGATGGCCGAAATGCGATAGTCTGGCAGGGCGAGTGTTCGGTGAGCCTGTTTTCAAAATTTGATATTGATCAGCGAAAAATCTTGCGCTCGGGATATTAAAATAAAAGCAGCTCAAAATCATTGAGAAGCGATGTCGTTAGTGCATGGATTGCATTGTGTGATATTTCACTGGAAGCGTGTTATTTTTAACGCTAGATCATGTTGCTGATCGTAGATTAAATGATTAATCTACTTTACTTACTTCTTTGTAGAAATTTTTTGTATAAAAAATTAATTTATTCTCGAGCTAAGTTTCAAGCTAATAGTTTTGCTAACTTTGAAAGTTATGAATTTTTTTCGATAAGTGTTCTTTAATTATGAATGCAAAATCAAAGTATTAATTGCATTATTTTAATTATCGATTGTATATTTAAATATTATATAATAAGTTTTATAGAAGTGTAGTTGTATAACTTAGAATTTATTGAAATTTCGTAACAAAGTGTCAATACAATAGATAACTTATTAACATTAAAATTGAATAACTCAGTGAATTTAATTTATCTATATGATTGGAATTTTGACTATAAATTAAATTAAGGCATAGAATCTGAGATGAATTTGTATCAGTAATATTGACTATATTTAGGACAATGCTTTTGTTTTATTTCAATAATATGTTAATAATCATTTAACTATTTTTTATCGATATAGACTAATGTAATTGTGCAAATGAGGACGGAGATATAAAAAATTGAAAAGTAATTAAAAAGACACAAATAGAAAAAAATAAATAAATTTTAAAATAATATAATTTTTATTCATTAATCCCTGAATTATAAACGTATTTAATTTACTGCATAAAAAATTTATAACAATATCATATTAAATGCTCGATTTAATTTTTAAAAATTTTTAACTGTTATAATTTATTTTAATTTTATTATTTACTTATTCTATATTGCAATATTTTATCTTTTTAAATTTAATATAAAATAAAAGTCATCACAATTACGTAAAGTTACTTTTCTTTTTCTTGACACCATGTAATTTACGAATGACCTGATTCAGTCTATTCGACTTTTCGTTAGACTTCATCCACTTTGAGATTTCCGATATATTTCTTGAAACAATAAGAAAAATTAAATTCAAAAAAATTTTCTACTGAATAATATATTTGGTAATAATAAAATATATATTGTAAAATAATAGCAGTTTATTTTTATATTCTAAATTTCAATTTTGCTAAAAAATTTGGTTAATTCGCTTAATGTTATAAAACAACAAAGAATATCGTGTAAATATGATGGTAACTTTTTATTTGACTTACATGTTTAAATAAGGTAAATATGAAAAAAATTCAGTGGTATTTGTATAACACAACGTCGCCTATCAGAATGATTGTACTCAAGGCTTTCGCATCACCAAGATTTCGCACACCCGTGGTTTAAAATCATGGCGTTCATTAGTTGAACGACGACGTCAAGGATTCTGTATAGTAACACTAAAGCTTTTATTCGTAAGATTTCTTTTAATATATGTTTGAAACGTATGAAATAAAATTTGATAAAATGTTTTATACGATTTTTGAATTATCGAAGTATTAAATTATTGATAACAGTGTTTAATTTTAATTAAAAACCAATAAATTCAATTTAAAGAAAAAACGAAAAAAGAATATTACAGTATTATTATTATTATTATGTAAATATTGAAGATGATGTGATTAAATTTTTAGTAAGATTTTTGTTTATATTTTTTATGTTTTGGTTTACGATATGAATGATATTCTTCTTCAAATTAGCGAATAAGTTTCCAGAGTCGAATTAGGCTTTGACGTTTCATAATACATCGTATCCTGCACATAAGGTTAACTTTAAAGTAATTTTTAGTACCAGAATATGACAGGGTGATCTTAACTTTTATGTAATAAGTCTATATTGGACGTTTTATGTGATGCTTTTGGATGGTTTGAACCAGTTTTGTAAATCTATTTAAGGTATATTAAATTTTATCCTGAAAATAATTATAAAATATTATTAAAAATTATTAAAAATATTATTCTTATTTAAATATTCGTATTTAATTTCAATCTCTGTGGATGATTCTTTATATTGTTGTTTATGTATCGATTTTTGAGAACAATATGTATCAGGATTAAACAGTAAAAATTGAAAATACACTCAAATATTTAATTCAGCATTAATTAATAATGTATTTTTGTTTGTTTTACAATTATAATATATACTTAATATAATATTCGACAGAAAATGAATATTGGAATTTTAATTATTCGATTTCAATAATTGATTTTATAATATTTAAAATAACGTTGATAATTATTTTCAATGGAATGAGCTCTTATTTTATTTTTAAATATATCTTAATAATTTTTAAATATTATTTATTAATATGAAACATATTTGAGAAAAGAGACAAAAATAATTATAATATTCTTTATGCATATTAAAAAATGTATATTAAATACATTTGTTTTAGTTTTTGTTCGAGTTTATTTGGTTAGTGATAAATTTATAAGGATAAGAAATATTTATATTTATTTTTGGGTGAGATACAAATCATCAGAGCTCTGGTACTTGTGGCTGGCTCGGATAAGCACTTGGGCCGATATAACACAAAGTTCCATATCTGGTCCATAAGTACTTCAAGTTCTATATCCGATTCATGGTTGTGCCGAGTACCCTATTTTTTACTAGGCATGATTCAAAAGGTAAACGCTAGAAAATATTCATGATCCGGGAGCTTTGAATAGTATCAAATTGTAGAACTAAAGAAAGATTATATCTCTCGGGTCGCTGTATCTATCATTTTTTTCAATTGGGGTTTGTTTATATTTAGAGGTACCAACGCTTATCTGCATTAGATCTTTACGGGTGTATTCGTTTAGTGGATACATTATTATAGGAATATCACTAATTTAACTTGATAAACAATTATTTCACAATATATTTGACCTGAAATCAAAGTTCCATTATGAATAATGTTTATTTTATCAATGTAATAAAAAATAATATTATATGCATATATATTTTTTCTTTTATTAAAAATTATTCACAGAATGAAATGAAAATAATATTTTTATTTATTCTATGAAAATTGATAAATTTGCATGAATAATTTTCATGAAACTATGAATTTATTTAGTTAAAGTAAGAATAATTAAGTTGATCTTAATACAATACTAGTATTTTAAACTTACTATTTTAAGTAAACATAAAAAGATAATTGGAAAAATTTTAACAATTTCTATTGTAATTGTCAAATTTTGGGATTCAAAGTATTACAAAAAAACGTTTTCTCCATAAGGATACAAACAATTTTCATCTAAATTTAACGGTTAAATTAAATGCACATAATATTATCGATTATGACAGTATCTCTTATCGTTTATTATGTTTATTATTTTCTATGATACAAACACATAATATAAGCACTAAAAATTATTGATCACATTCTTTATAATTGTTCTTTAAAAACTTGACGTTCGCCACAATCGACGGCGGTTTTCACGAATTTCGCGAAAAGGAAGTAAAAGTATTCGCTAATCCAACAACGAGGATTTTCCAGCGAATGGACTCTTGAATCTTGTAAGCCTCGCTGTCAAAACTGACGGATTTTTGCGCATCAGCGAGCTC
Organism: Dolichoris vasculosae; assembly: GCA_018907195.1. Lineage (NCBI taxonomy): Eukaryota > Metazoa > Arthropoda > Insecta > Hymenoptera > Agaonidae > Dolichoris > Dolichoris vasculosae. The sequence continues at coordinate 8,831,548 of JACCHY010000001.1, forward strand.
TGAAAGTCGAAATCTCCGTATATCGGTTTCGCCGATCTAGCTTATGAGGAAGCTTCGTAACTAACCCGGAGACGTCGTATTTTAAACATCACCCAAATCCAGTCGCTCGCGCACGTATTGTATTAATTTCCCAGGGAGTCTAGTGGTAGCACGAACACGTGTACGGCAAACACGGGCGTTCCCTCCTGGGCAAAAGCTGATAACGCGGTTTCCACCGGTGCCGACCACAATACGTTCCTCCGCGGCTCGCCGAGGAGTATTTAAAGATAATTGCAATAATTCCGTGTCCGTTCTTGGGCCGTTTGTACAGCCGAGGACGACGGAGGGCCGCGGCAATTATACGCCTCGTGTGTAAGCTGTAATCGTTTTCCGAGTAGTCGTCGCGAGTATTTCTAAGTCGTTTATCTTGTACGGTAGTTACGATTAGCGCGAACGTCTTCTTTCCTTTTTTATTCCGATCTCTTGAAGCTTTAGCTGATGCGCATTTTTTCCTACTTGCTATTTTTCTCCGAGGCGGAGAGAAACATAAAAGGAGAGAATATCGCTACAAAAGAAGCTTACAAGAGGATTAAAAATGTATGATCCGCTTGCGTAACTTATGTACATGCTTTTCACTAAAGATTTGTTTCACGAAAAATTTCATCCTGTGCGTTACGTAATATTATTTCACTTTTAAAATTTTTAATTTTGCCTTTTTTTCCAAGCGCATGTAAATTATCTTACTAAATAAATTTGGTTCGCGTGTCAATGCTCCGGTGTAAGTTTTTATTTGATAATGTAAATTGATGTTAAATTTTTATTTTTATTTTATTTTGCAAAGTAATTTTTAATTTAAATTTGCTTAAGATTTATCCAAATGCATTGTATATAAATTTCTTGTATAAACAGAATTGGAAGAATTCTTATTCATGATTCTAATAAGTGGCAAAAATATTAATATAAAAATGTAAAAAAGTATTATACAATATTTTTAATAAAACAAACTTTAAGAAAAAAGATTCTTCGTCACAGTTAACTTTTTTCGCTTGTGGAAAGAGAATATTCACGTAAAAATTCATCTTTCACTCTTATTCTATCTTTTTCATTCTGGTATGACGCGAAAGTTATATGAAATGTGAAGAAAAACAGACAATGAGAGAGAGAGAGAGAAAGAGAGAGAGAGAGAGAGAGAGAGAGAGAGAGAGAGAGAGAAAGACAAAGAGAAGAGATTGCGGCCAATTCAAAAAAATCTGGTAAAATGGAAGTAAAAAAACACGAGATTATACATTTAACTTCGTCTACAATTGTCATTGCAGTTTTTGTCTTATCTTTTAATTTAGCTCTTTCGTGATTGTAATACAAAAATGTTTACATAATTTTAAATGGTGAATCTATGATTATTAGCTATCAAAATAGCTGTTGTCAATATTGAATGGACATACGACTGTCAATATTTGTAATTGTAATGCATTTTAGTACATACCATTGTTTGATGCGAAGTGATTACTAGCAATTAATTATTAATAAACAATTAGATGGAATTAGTCAGTATATCTTAAAAAATATAACTTAGGTTTTGAAAAATAAGGCAAATTGTAAAATATATAGTTTTTTTATAAGACTACATTAATATTTATTAATAATTTGTTGGATATTAGAACATCGAAATGCTTAAATATTTTTTGTATTTTAAGTTTTGAAAATTACATTTTAATTATATGCAAAATTCATCACATTAGTAATCAATTGCTTTCTAAATTTAGATAAATGTATAACGTTAATATTTCAATTTTAAATAATTTCAGCGTTTTGCAAAATAAAAAAACGATAGGATTATGAGTAAAATCAATTTTACCGATTATATTAAAAATGCGAAATCTCTGTTATTTTTTAAAATTAATTAAATTATATTTGAGATATTTAAATTCATTGTTTCTATCGTAAAAGAATTAATAAAATAAATTTACGATAATGTGAGAAACTAAATATTTCCATTTAATTTATTAAAATAAAAGAAAATAAATAGACAGAAATCACATAAATAAATTATGTTAAAAAGAATAGTTTTTATGGTACGATTTGATTTATTATAAAGTTATCCTGGGTAAAGTTCACTTTACCTCATAAAAGTCTTATTTACGACATATGCTACTATAAATCAACAGTGAAATCAAATTGTAAAGTTCAAAAGCTATTTTATATGAAAAATATACTATTAATTATTTAATCTAATATTCTATAAATAGGGTTTTCAATAATTTGAAATATTGAATAAGAAACGCTAAATTTTATTTTTTCTTAAGCCTTTCTCTATTACTGTTTTTGAGGCCAATTTTGAATAAAAATAAGTTTGTTTTATTCAATTAATATAAGACCATTAGCTCCTTGTTGTATAAGATGAGATATAAACGAAGTGAAATGTGTTCTTCTAATAAAGCAAGTAATATTCTTACAAAAAAATTATATATGACTCGTTTGAATCCATATAGTATATTCTTCATAACGTTAATTAATTATCCACTCCATTATTCGACGTTCAAATATGATCTTCCTCTAACGATGGTAACGTCTTAAAAATAGTCATCAGTCGCCTAATTTTCGACTCGCGATTTTCTCGTGAGAACAATAGCCTTTTCCAATTTAACGAAGTAAAGAAGCCTCTTATTCATGGGAAGAAATAAAAATTTAACGACTAATTAGAAAAAATGTCTGCTTGGAAAAGACGAAGGAACGATTTATTCTTCGAATAAAGCGCGTTCGGTCCAACCTCCAATGGCTCGTTATAAAGGCCCCGATGAAATATTTCTGCAGCCTCGCTTTCGGGCTTCCAGCTGAGCAAGAAAATACACGCGGACAGAAAATGAATTTCACGTCGCTCAAGGACTGACGTTTCGTAGACCTCCTCCGGTCTGGGTGCTCGTATCCTCCCTTGTTCGAGTTTTATACCTTGCGCGGATTTGTCCTCGATGCAGCGAGAGTTAGAGATAAAAGATGGAGAATATTAAAACATCGAGGGTCGTCAGCAAAAAGTGTCCCTTTTTAATTCCTGGAAATCAAAAAGAGCGTTGTGTTACGGAACAGGTGAATTCCTGTTTCGTTGATTTAATTTTCCTTCGGCAGTAAAGATTCTCGAATGAGATTTATCGTTGCAAATACATATAGTTTGTAATTGTAGTTATATTTATTTATTATTTTATGATTTTGAAACATGTAGTTTATTTATCGAAAATATAAAACTCATCTAGTTAGATTTAGTTTATTTCAGCTTAAGTTTAAAAAAAATTAACTTCTACATGTGTAAATTATATTTTAGAAAATCAATGGTCGTTTTATCAGTATTATGATTTATATATACATTGTATATTTTACAATTATATATTTTTATATGCATATCTAAATGTATAAAATAATCAAAATCAATATTTTTATAAATCACATATAAATTAATATCTCGCGTGAAATTAGATTTTAAAAATATTTAATTCAAAATTTATATTTTTTAAAAATATTAGTAGATTATATTACAAAATTCGGATATAATAAAGAATTATTATTAATTGAATATCTATTACAATTTATCGATTAGGTTAGTTACCATTCGATACTAATTGTATTAGGTATTATTTACACTGGAATGATTTATTGACTTATTTAAATAAATTTATGTACAATTTTACAAGCTTAAATTACTTATTAAAATCTTATTTCATTGAATTTAAAATAATTATTCTTTACAGTTCTTTATATATTACGACTATAATTAACTAATATAAAAATTGTAATATAGTTCATAACCACGAATTACTAAAATTAACTTAACATTCAAATAATCTTAGATTCACAATAGTTTATTATTCAATATAAGAACTATAAGAGCTATTTTTAATAAATATTTTTTTATATTATAAATTATGCAAATGAGTTAATTTTTATTATATATTGATACTATTGAATTATATTATTACAGGTTTATATTAGCGATAATATTTGGAATTACTATGTTATATTATATAAATTTATAAAATATAAAATGTTAATTTTATATTAATATAATATATATATAAACTCAATTAATTAAATTTTTCAAAATACACCAGATGATATATTTGTAAATATATTTTGAAATATATCTAAAATAATATAAAAATAATATTATATTTTGAAAATAAATGGAAGTTTACCTTTAAAAATTCTATAATAATTATTCATTATTTTTTATTTATTCTTGTTTTATCTTTTAAAAAACTTAAATTTTGACATGTAATTATTAAATAATTAATTTTTTAGTTTTAAATATATGAAATATGCTTTATGCATTATTGATATATAGTTTTTATTAATATTAAATCAATATTTATGTAAAAATTAAAAAATTTAATTAACGTCCAGACATTAAATATTTTATTTTTAAAGCAATTTTTTCAAAATAATCTTAAAAATTGATGATTTATAACTACGAATCTTCATACATAAACGAAAATTAATTAAACAAAACTTAATATACTATTTAATAAATGCCGTTAAGGTCATCGAAATCAAATTCACTTTAGTGAATTCTTTTTTTATTATGTAGAAATTTGCTGGAGTCGTTGATAATATAGTGTAGCAGATTTAAGTCCATTCAGGAAAATAATTCTACAAAAAGTGGGTGAAGCATTGAAAGAACGAGTCTAAGTGCCCGAGGGGCAACAAAATCAGGGCTCATAAGGTCCATTCGCGCATCCGTCTATTCCCAGATGTAGAGAAAACCGTATCCTCTTGAATGACCCAAATCTTAACAACCAAGAGGAGTAAGCCTTTTATTGCATATTTTTCCTCATTCTGTTTCGTTCTCTTTTATTCACTACGCTATCTGGAAAAATCACTGGAAGGAAACGCGATTAAGTTAACGTGAACTAAAATGTAAATATTGTATAGAGATTCTTAACCAGTAGAAATATGTGTATAAATATCCTATTTAAAAATTTTTTTTTTATCGAATAAAATAAATTTTTTTCTGTAATTTTAATTTATAGGAAACGTACTATTTTCTCTCTTTAAACCGAAGAGTATTAGAGATAGTGACAATTTCATTGCGTTTAGTCAGACATATTTTTTAAGAGTTTGCGTGAACCTTTTAAGATTTTTTTTCTAATTTATTTATCTGCCGTAAAATGTGTCAAAACATTTTGTACAAATTATAGAACAATTTTAGGGGATTAAGTTATATCATTCACGAATCATGCTTTATAATTCACATTTATAATCTTATGTAATTAAGGTTTCTTGATGAATTTCAAATTTTTAATGCGATAAGACTATGGTAGGTTATTTATTTTAATTGGCTATTTATTAAATTTTTAGATGAGTAAATGATACTTTTAATAATTTTTCAGACGATTAATTAATTTTACAGTGATTATATATGCATTAAAATATTTTCCATTTTGAATTATTTAAAGTGCGAAACTAAGCTCAAAAGTGCTCTGTAAAAGCAAGTTATTAAAAAATATATAAGTTGTGGAAAGAGGAAGTATTAAATGATGTTACGATGCAGTAATATGTTCATTTAATCTCAGATACTAAAGTCTGGTTTTTGTTTTATTTTTATGTTTTTGAGTAATTAGTTTTTGATCTTTAGTTTTTTTTATTATTGTACCTACTAAATTTTCAGAAATACAAAAATATCATACCGACAAATATTTAATCAAATTTTTTGTTCTAAAAAGTAAATAGTATTAACTGAATATTAAAAAATATGTATAAACTATTTTTACATAAAGAATTTACGATCAATCAACCAATTAATTATTTAACATTATATGTTAATGTACTAAAGTAGTCAAAATATCTACTCAATTTAATTTTTATAAAAATTAGTAACTATGATTTGTAAAATTTTTATTGTAATTATATTTAATAAATTTAATATATCAAAAATAATGAATTTTTTAAGTTAATAATTTTTGCAAACATAAACAATTTTCATTCTTCTCTTGTTCATTCATTTTTATAATGAAAGATTTTATAATAATTAGGAAAATATTCCTTAGTTTGTACTTCTAAAACGTTTTGAATATAGAAGTTGCTTATATTGTTATAAAAACTGTTACAAAAAAATTTGTAATTATAATTATTTAGATAGTTTTAAAACTCGTATATTTTCCTTTAAATTATGTTTTAACTTTTAATTTAATTCATAAACAACGTAAGAAATATAAATTTGAGTCAAATGTAATTATCGATTACCTCGAGCTAAAATAAATTATACTTTGATAGACTTGCTTTACTATATATATTCTGTAAGTTAGGTTTAGCTCAGATAAATAACATCTTATCCCGAAGGGCTATAATTTTAATAATGCAATGTGAATGCAAGCTGTCGGAATCTAGTTTTTATAAACATTAAATTTTTTAAAATTCAGTTGACTAAATTGGTTAGATGAAATTAAAAAATTGATTTTAAATTTAAGATTAACGAGTAAGATAATATCAGATATTGATTTTTATTAAGGATAAAAGGTTTGCGGGTATTTTAATCGTTCAATGGAATCTGTTGTTTTTATTTTTATATATTTAAGTTTACTCGTGTAATCCGTGACACGAAAAATTTTAAAATAAATTGAAAAATTTCAAAATAAATTAACTAATGCATAAATTTATATTTCAGAATATTAATAAAAGTTAACTATAAAAAAAGAATAAAAAAGTATATGGAATTAATGAAATTGATTTATATACAGTTATATTTTTTATTTTTATTTTTGGTAAATTATAGAATAATATAAATTATTCTAAGATGATACAAATTGTTATTTAAAATTTTTAGCAACGTAATTTTAGTGGTTTAAATAATTTTTAATATACGATTAAAATTTTAATAATGACTTTTTTAATATTTTAAAAATGCAGTACTCAAGATATTATCTCAAGCTTCATCGAATCGAAGGATCATTCAGTCGTAGTTGCATATCCCAATGAATTCTAGTACACGTAATACATAAACTTGAAAATAAATTCTGTAATAAGAAGTAAAATAAAAAACCGTGTACGAACTTTATGCAAACCAAGCCTACAGACAGAATAGAGAAATAGAGGTAGACTCTGTACGTACTTTACACCGGACACATATGTACGATGGGGCTCGAATTGATTTTCATCGAAAGTCATGTATTTAAATGCATACGCACTCCTATACAAGTGCATAAATCCGTCCGAATCGTTTTACCTCCCTTTCTTCAAACAGCTCTGCAGATACACGAACGCACATAGAACCACGTCTCCTTTGCGGGTTCGCAACTGCAGGACCCGATGTCCTTGGCTTAATTCTACACGTGTATACACGTACTCGTTTATACGTCGAAGTTCTTACGGGCTTACCACAAGTACCAGGGCTTATATCACGCGGCCCGGTTACGCGAGAAATGAGAACGCAATTCCGCTCCCGGTGTTATTCCAGATCTTCGATAAGTTGATGCATTAGCTCAGCCCCGTCTTATTCTCCGCGCCTCGGAATATATTTGCGTGTGCCGCGCGCGTAATCGCCCCTCGTGGATTGCTGCGTGCGCGATAAGAGCGCGCAGGTTTTGCTCGGGCTGCACTTGATGCGCCAGCGAAAACAGCGACGCGTCGGTTTCGCGTAAACTCCGTCGCTCTGGGCAAACATCGAGAGTAGTGGAGGCTCGGGCGTTTGTTGTTTTTGTAAATCGACTGCGCCTGCATTTTGCACGCGTGAATATCTCTCGTTGGAGGTCCGGGCTTATCGTTTTCTGCGGAGCGTGTGTTGTTTTTCTCTCGGGTGAAATCGAGCGTTATTCATCTGCGATGAGCGATCGCTTTTCTTTATTGGTATTTTTACGAAGCTCGGTTCAGAAGTTACGTGGTTCAAGCTACGATACGAATTTTCTTTTTTTTTTTCCTTTCGTACGTGAGAGTTGAGTAAAGATTGTCAACCTTGAACGAGCGTTATGAGTCAAAGTTGTACCGTGGATATCAGTTGTGGATAAAGAAAGTCGAATAAATTTATCTCGGTAACTATTTTTTCAATGAAAGAACGAAGGTTCTTTTGCGATGAATTTAACGAATATTGCTTAAAATAGTATTTAATTAATCTGTCGCCGAATTTGATGCAATCGCGTTATTTTCTTCGTAATATTCGACAAAGTTTCAAGGCAAATCCGAAAATGGAATTTTTTGATAAATGCATGAACTTGAGTACTGGGATTATCTTCGACTTCCTTTATTTACACTATAACTTACTAAACATTCGATGAAAATATTATATGTCCTGAGACATTGATTCATCTTTGGAAAATAATAAAAAAAAGAAAAAAACTATAAAATTTAGTTTTTCGTACACGACGTATACATTTACAGTAAGTCGGTTAACGTTAAAAAGAATGAGAAGCCCGAGTTCCCGTGACAACAGCAGCACAATTTCTTTGACGCGAGCTGTTACGAGGTCACGATAATAGTGAGCTGCTTGAGAAATCCGAGACGATTAACTTCTCTCTCAGCGTCTCTTGATCCCGTTCTGCCTCTCGAGGCGCGTAGCCGTATGATTCTTGCTAAGTTTCCGCCACGACGCGTATCTTACCTACGGGATCAATTTCCTGTATTTTCTCGTTGTCGTAGTCGTTCTTGCTCTAACTGCAGGTGATGCGAACGCTGTCTTCCTTCTCTTGGGTTATCGGAAATCCTCTTCATCTTCTCTGTGTTCCTTCTATACGCCAGCATCTCACTACGTCTATTTCTCTCTAGGTCGGTTCCTGTTTCTCTCTCTCTTTGTCTGTCTTTATTATAGAAGCTGCGAAACTGAGTAGAACTAAGAAGCCTGGCAAAGGTTCGCGCGAAAGGAATTTTTCCTTGGCTTCGTCTACATCATACTTTCCCTTTTTTCTCACAATCTCTCTCTTTTTCACTCATATCTTTGTCGTTTCTTCGCTGATATTTTTCATTTTTTACATTGCGTGATTTTAGGTTAGAGAGGAAAGTAAAAGCTAGGGCTTCGAATTTACAATTGCTAAGTAGTTGAGAAGATTTATATCAAAGAAATCTACTACTTATTTAATTTTCAAATATTCATTAATATATACATACACATATATGGATATTTATATTTATGGTTATTTTATATTTAATTATAGTTTGTGAACTTTTTGATGACATATTTAATATTTCAGAGGAAGCTCTTATATTCATTAGAAAATAAGGAATATAGCGAATTGGTATTTTTCGCTACTTATTATTTATACTTTATATCGGACTGAAATTTTATTATGCAATCTTAAAATCCACTTTCAATAGAATAGATATACATTGTAAATAAAGTAAACACTTACTTATACGAATCATTTTTATATTTTATTTATTTCGTAAACTCTAGCTTAACGTTGAACATATCGATTTGAATTTTAAAATATGTAGGCTGTAAATATTACTCTTTAGGGAAAAAATTAAAAAATCAAATTAAAATTTGAAATAATATGTAACAAAATAAACGAGACTAATATTTTATTTTCTTATTAAAGGACATTGATATTTAATTTTGAATTTTAATAAATTTATTGCAAAATTTATTATTTTTATGAAAATATTTATCTATAGGAATATAATAAATTTCTTTACATGTGTTTATATTTATATAAATCATCGTTTAGATATTATTGGAAAATTTAGATAATAAAAACTGTTTTAGTGGAAACATGTATCAAATTTGATAAAAAACTTTATAAGTTTATTTACATGTGAATAAAAATGAATTATATCAATACTAATATAAATTTTATATTATTTTGTCATTTTAATTCAACATTACTTAATATTAATTAAAAAAAGGTAACAAATATTTGCTTGTATACTACTTGAATATGAAAAGATCACGAAGCATTTGGTTAAAAAAATTAAAAATTACGATTAATGATTTGCAAGATATACCTCTTCTATACTTTTATTTTTGATTCAGCTATATTAAGAATGAAAATGAAGGAGTGTTGCAGATATATATACATATATATATATATAAAGCAAAATATAACTAATGACAGAGAGGAAGGAAGAGAGAGAAAAGAAAAGTGCAAGAGAGTGGGGATATATATAGAAAGAGAGAGATAAGTAAGAGAGATAGAGAGAGATCGAGAAAGCTGCTGGTAATAGAAAAGCCAGAGCGCTCCAATTTGTTGAGAGCACTCTATTCACCCTCGGTCAGACGCTCCAGTGCTGTTACTCTTCTCCACGTATCTTATTATGTTTGTTTCTCTTTGCATTTCTCGGCATCGCACGTTCTACTTCTTGCTTCTTATGCTTATACGTTTTCTCTTTTTCTATATATTTCTTCCTTGCCCTTGCGCTTTGCTTCCCATCTTCGAAATTCTCTCTCTTCCTTCTTTAAACTCACGTTGGCGCGTTTTCTTACTCTTGACATCTGAATTGTGCTCGCCCATAAAAAACATCGTCTACTGAGTAACATCAGAAAGCAAATGTATGCATATGGGAATGTTGTAAAATACTTTATCTACTTATTCAAATTGCTCTTTTCGCTTTAACTCCTTATACGACTAAAGCTATTCATTTTTTATCCGTTTCGTTTTTTACGTTGTGAATCGTACGAGAATATTTATAAAATTAACGTATTCTTTTTAAGACCAAAAATTTAAACCGATCGCTGTTTTCCCTTGGCTATCTTTTCTAATATTATTACAATTGTTCTTTAAATAAGAATAACATTAAGCTTAAATATTATATTGGAAAAAAATATTTTGAAACACGAAATATAAAACGGTTCTTCAATTATAGTCGTGTTTAATTTATTTATCTTATTTAATAATAAACATTTGTAATTTTTTTTAAAACGAATTTATCAAAGTTAACATGAATATATGTATTCTAGACTTATTATACAACTTTTGAACTTTACTTGCAAGCATTTTCATTTATCCAAATAAATAACAGCTTAAATATATGCGCAAGTTCAACAAAAATATTATCACAGATTCTGCATATTTATCTTTGTTTATGCATTCGTATCTATAGAAAATTTACATTGTTATTAATCTTCGCGATCTTTAAAAATTAAGTAATTTTGCTTCTTTTTTTTTGTCGCAAAATTGCACGAACAATTGTAACTTGTATTCCCTCTATTTATGTTTTACTTTTAGATTTGTTTATCATTAATGATAAATTATTAAAAATTATATTTGATAATAGCAACATTTCAAAAATATCTATAATTAACAATAATAACGGAAACAGTATTACTAAATTACTATGGAGGATTTCTTATTTAATCTTGATCATTATTATTACAGACGTTTCAAATTAGTAGCGATCTCGGTTTCATCAATATCACCTGATGTTGATATACTAGACTGTCTTTCAAGATTTAGATGAATTGGAGAGTACTAAGGGTTGTATTGAAATATCTACGAGCTTCTGCAATTTAGAAGACTTAAAGAACAATTTTTGGAATTTGTAAAATTTATAAGTAAAATTTTATTATTTATTCAACAAGATTGATATTCCAAAGGTAATATTGAACATCGTTTTTATTTTTAACTAATTAGTTACATCGCACGTAACTTACTATAGATTGCAATTCCATTATTGCTCAATATTACGGATCTTCGAGCACCACCATTATTTAAATAGATTCAATAGAAATAATGATATCATCAAGCCGATTGCACATACCTCGTTTGTTACATTCACATTCATACTTAATAATTGACAGATCTGGAAACAATCGTAAATTTCTATCGTAAGCGCGAAGCGGTAAAACTGCAAAAATAAGTCGCCGTGATTAAAAACAGCTGAGTCTTTCTCCGCTCGTTAAAATTAATCTCTAGCCGCTTAATTGTTAGCCTTATTTATCAGCTGCATTTTTCTTCGCTTAACTCTTGAGCTGCCCTCGTTTCCCAACACCGCGCGTGTACCGGCCCGCAAACTGCAAACTAAACGCCGAGGGACGCGCTAATGGCGTAGCATTTGTCAAGTCGAGGGTGCAACGACGATACGCCGAACGTGATGCAGGTATTCGGTGCCGGATGGTTTAACAAGTTTCCGCGGCGGGAAAATATATTGGTCTGTAGAATAAGATGCGGCATGAAGGAGAGTCGGAACTCGAGGTCCGATCATTATTATCATTAGCGATTGCCTCCAAGGGCTGCGGACGTGTGCCTAAAAAAAGAGTTTTTTCTCTTCTTTTCTTTGCTTTTCCCTCTCCTTTTTTCTGAATTACGCGCTCGTCTTTTCATGCTTATCGGCTGTTCGCGAATGCTGTATTCTCCGATACGAATGGAAGCCGATGCACGCGCCTAGCTTACGTGTATTTTACGAGGAGGAAGGATGACTATTTGTAACTTTTTAATCGAGGCAAAGTGTTATTACTTCGTGCACCGACGAGCGCGTGCGTTTCAAAAATTTTAAAAAGGTTTACGAGCATATAGGATTGCGAGTGCCGTTGAATTAGAGCTTTGTCGCTTTTTTTCTGCGCGATCGTGTTTCTCATTATAAGTTTCTGCTATTTAACGAAACAATGCGGAGATTTGAAATGCAACTTTGTTTGCGATAATTAATAGTAAAGTACCATGAAAATTAGAGAGAACTTATACGAATGTTGTTTGCACTCCAAAATGTTCTTATTAACATTAAAATTTCTTTTTCAAGATACTTGCTAAATCCGCTTATTAGTATAAATTTTACAAATAAAATACATATTTGATAAGAAATATAATCATCACAGGTATTTTGTTTTAATAATATAACTTATATTTAAAAGAAATTTTATATTATAATGACTGACACTCTTAGAAATTTAAAATTCTTTTACAGTATATAAAATTATGGAAAAAACTTATTTGTTTATTTACAAAACGTAATCATTTTTAAAATAAAATTGTATTTATATAAACTTTATAAGTTAAATACCGATGAATTGTTATTTTTAATTATTCAATGATAAACTTTGAGTCTAATTTTAAATACTTGATATTTTTATTTACCGAACAAACAAATAATAAATCAATAAATTATTATATAAAAAGTTTCACGTATAATTTTATTTCAATCCATATGCGTAAAAATAATCCAACTTATATTTTTTTCATACAAATTTTATCATAAAAGTAACATTTTAAATAAATACCAACTATACATATACTGAGGCAATTAATTAAATATTATATTGCGTTAAATTTGTTAATAAATTATTTTAACCGTATTGTACGAATTACAAAAAAAATTATGTTACGAAACTAAAGTTGTGTTTGGTTAAGCATAAATAATATTAACGTCTTTTGGTAAGAAATATATTTTTCTTTTCGTTTACATAATTTTTCAATATAAGCATCTTTTAAAAAATTGAAGTAGAACAAAAATAAACGCCGTATATTTACAAAATAAGCGTACGTTGAAAGAAATTACGCGCATTTCTTTGTAGTATCGTTCTTAGTTCATCTTTACGATACTTTACCTACAGTCTTGAAAATGCATTTCCATATGTATCGAATAACAAACTAAAACAATACTTCTAACGGTATCACAAATACGTGTATAATTTATAACGACAGAGAGGATATGCATGCAAACGCAAGTCGAATATCTCAATGCCCCCAAGGTTCATTTTGTTTTCCCTTGTCCCGGGAATTCTACCGCCCCACTTCCTTTAAGCGCCATTCCTCACCGTCTATCTACGGACTTTTTTAATCTTTCTTTTTCACAAAAGAAGGAATTTCTCATAATGAGTTAGCAACGGTGATGGGAACAGTTCCGTGTTAGTTCCGTACGTTTCCAGGCAGTTTTGGCCCGGAAAACAGTTGGGAGTTCCTCCTGGACACATTTTCAATATACTCGCGCGATGCGTATATTTGGTAGAATAGTACTCGACCCGAGAAAAAGTTCTTCGTGAAAATTGAAGAAGAGCAGCGAAGCAGAGAAGTCGGTGCCTCGGACGTTCGGCTCATTTCGTCTAAATGAAAAATTTACTGCTCGACTTTTCTTTTTAGTGTCGCGCGGTGTCACCACTGAATGCTTTCTTTATTCATCGTTTGGACGATGGAACTTAATTTTTTTCGTTGGATTTTCATAGTTGTTCAATAGATGAAGTTGCATGTACATTTATACAAATTTATATAGCTTTTTACAACGTTGTATATATATATATATATATATATATATATATATAGAAAGAGAGAGAATGAGAGAGCGTGTATTTGTAAAAGAGCGGGTGCGAGAGAAAATCAACGGAAGGCTGATTTAATGGTCGTGACTTGGCAGTCTTGGGGTGCTTTCATTCTTTAATTCTTCTTTATAATCTTCAGGTAGCTTTTACGTAATCTCACTCACTTACTTTTTACCTCCCCGATAGAGACGTGACTACATAGTTAGCCTGTCGATATTATTCTCGTTTATTTTTGCTTATTGCCCAGGGTTATTTCTCTTGGAAATTGCGCAAAGTGCTTTTATTAACCTGTTGAGTGCGAAGGTATTGAATCGGAAAAAATAAAATGTGTATTTTATTAAAAAACAATAAAGTTTTATTTTCACGAGAGAAATTTATAAGTAAATAGAGCGATAAGTTTGAAAATTTCAAATCGTTTAAGCAAAATTAAAAATGTAATCAATAACATTTAAAAATAGAAAGAATGTTTATTATCGTGTGCTAAAATTAAAGAAAAATCAGTTATAATAACAAAAATGAATTTTCAGAGATACGCGTTAATTTTCACAAATTATAGCAGTACTTATATAAATTGCATAATATTTAAACTTCTAAACATCTGTTTGAACACGCAGTGCCTCACGTGTAGTAAGAAATTAGCATAATTTTTTCACCTAAAAGCATCTGGTTTATTCGTCCACAAAGAAAGGGTTGTAAAACTATAACCGTAACCCCGAGTTATTCAAAGCGGTTTTTATTACATTGCAAACTCGTCGTAATAAAAAACTTATTTTCATCAGCTTCTTGCAGCGCGAGTGAAGGGGTCAGAGGTCGTTAAAGTTTTGCAACGCGAATCTTTTTCTATTACTTCTCTCTTCATTGTTGTTGAGATAGAAATGAGATAGAAGGGGCGGTGTTATTGTAAATTATTAAATTTCAATTCTCTTCAGGGATAGGCGAGAAGATAGCAATGTCATTCTGTGTTTTCAGCGGCTATGGTAGAGGAAGTATAAATTAAAGCTTGCTTATATAATAATAAACATGAAAGCCAAGGTATGTACAGAGTATTACATATATATTATACTATTTCAAAGATAATTTTTTAATTTATACACTCGTGGACAATGTATGTTTTCCTATTGAAAGTATACATTGAGATTAGAAGAGAGAGAGAGAGAGAGAGAGAAAGAGAGAAGAAACTTCGAATTCACATTTTTTGATATTAAAATACATTTCAAATCTTTTATCCAATTACTATTTAACCAGAGTAAATGTTGAGACTCTATTCTCAAGATGCTTTTGAATTGAATTTTGCTTCGCTATCTTTCTTTTCTCTTCAAGTATTTTAATGAGAGAGAAGAGCGTTTGTTCTTGACAGCAGTAGAAAAGTGTTAATCAGCGTTCTCTGCTTCTTAATTAATTGCTCCGTCCAGCGGGTAAAGTGAGACGTTATCTATGAGAGTGTACATTGACTTCCGATCAAAGAAATCGATGCCCATAGTCGTTCCCCTTTTTCTTTCAACCTTTCTTTGCAGTAGTCACTCACCAGCTTTTTTTTTCTCGGTGTTTCCCAGCTTTCTCCATCCTTGTGTCTCCCGTCCCTCGTTGAGTGCGCATTAGAGTTTCTGCGCGTTTAGTAACTATTCTATCTTTGATTTTTCCTTTTTTTCGTGCCGAGGTTCATGTAATACTCGGTCGTTCTTTTTTCTTTTCAGTCTTCTCATCTATTTTTTCTCCGTTTGACACACATACGAATCTTGCGCTCTATACTGCTATTTAATTATCTCTCTTTTTCTCTCTTATTAGTTTAATGATCATTTGAGGTGTTCTTTGCATTCTATTTCATACTATGAGGAATATATTAATAATTCAATGGTATCAATCGAATTATCGTAAATTTAATTTGTTATTATATGTTGCTTTTGAATATATATATATTGGAACGTATTAATTTTCATCTGTATTTTATCGATTTGTTTAAACTATTATACGTATAAGCAGGCTTATAATTTGATGGAACAATTTAAAATATGGACACAATATTTAAGACTATTTTATTAAAAAGGTAAAAAGTATGTAAAAATGTATGTATAAATGGTATTTAAAAGTCTTTAAACGTAACTTTGTTCTACTTTAAGATCTAATATTACATCTAATATTTGAGTACAGCAGGGGACTCGAATTTTTTTTATAAAAGATTTTTTTTTCTATGACCAAAAATTTGACTATTTTATGAATCAGAGCCCTTTATTTTGAACTACGCTTGACTCCACTATTCGGAGTATATAACCTCCTGCTATTACTTTCGCTCTCGAAGTCGATGCGTATGGACTCTTGACTCGGCTATTCATCTATCTATCCACTGTATCCACTGGTATTCGTTCCATCTCCAAGTTCGCGTTATTCCAGATGAACACAGTATACGTGTATGCGTACGTATGCGCGTATATGAATCCTTTTAACCGCCTTTGAATGGAATGTAATCTGCAAAGGGGTAGACTGAAATGTTCTAGTTCGTGACTATGTAACGACATTCTCAAAATTACTGTTGTGTACAGGAATACTTTTACGGAGACATTCTATAAATGGATCCGAAATTATTAATAATTTACGACTGACCAAAATAAAGTAAATTTAAGTACATCATCTTTTTTATGCGTAGTTATATTCTATTCTGGAATAGACAAAGTAAGTATAATATTTGAAATAATATTTTACGAGCTTTTGTTGAATTATATTTATTAATTAATTTATATTTCATATATTACAATTTTTTAAATAATAAAGAAACATTCTTTAATCAATATAAATTTTAATATTGAGTACATTGTTTAATAAATTTATTATTTTTAAATTAAGAAAATGTCTAAAGAATTACATATTTAATTTTTTATGGAAAAATTTATGTACAAAATTTTTGTCCTAATTAGTGAGTAATTAATTTTATTCATAGTTAAAAATAAACTTTTTTTTATTCGTTTAAAGATCTGAATTTAAAATTATTAAAATTTTTAATTGCAATTTATAAAATTTTATCAAGAAATCTTTAATATTTAAATATGAAAACACGAGTTCATATAACATTAATGTACAAGCTTTGTGATATGAAATAATATTACAGATAAATTAGTTCGATAGGAATGAATTTTTTAAAAATAATGTATTCTTTGATAGAAACAAAACAATTTTTATGAATTTATTTAAGCTTTACTATTTTTATACAAGAAGGGAATTGTTTTGGTTTGATTTACCACCTTGTTTTTTCAAATTTCATGTTTATTATATATAAAATATTCCTTATGCATATTTTCATACGTAGATACGAAAGCTTCTGTTACTAATTAAAGAAAATGTACTCATTTTCTCTCTATTTCTCTCGCGAAATTAGCTTAGATCGTGTATTATACTGAAGGAAATAGAATGAGTTTCGCCTGTTTTCGCTCTCGAAGCACGTGGCACTAAATAAGCGTATGCGAAAAAGTGGCACAGACTCGTGCAAGCAGCAAACTTACGAAGGCAGGATGTTTTCGTTCGAAGCATAAAACATGCAACAGGAGAGAAATTTAAAACAATGTAAACACAAATTTTGTATTTGAACAAGTCACTTATACAATCTTTTAAGGTATTCACATAAATAAATAAAATTTCCTTATAAGGTTAATATATGTCACTTATTCTGACAAACAGTAATGTTAAAATATATCTAAATAAACACGGATCGATCTTTGCCTCATTGAATTCTAAAAATTCATGTAACTTATGCTTTTTATTATATATATATATTTTTATAATTATAATATTAAGGTAATGCGATGAATTTTTAGGAAACTTTTAACGGTAATAAATAATATTAATATTTGTTATAACGTCGAATAAATAAAATAGCAAATGATTATGTTTCGATATCTTACGGGAGTTTCAATAAACAGTAAATTTACATTAGAATATAATATTGATATTAATATTAAATTACACATTAATTATAAATTTTAAAGTTTAGAAATATTTAATAAAGAAATTCGTGAAAGAAATTTTGTATTTTCTTGATAAATAGAAGCTTCAGAAAAGAATTTTCTTTTTATAATACGTCAATTTTTATGACAAATAAATATATAGTACACATGACTCGACTATATTGTATAAAAACTTTGCTCGCTGAGCGAAATAACGAGTCGAATAAAACGATCGTGAGTTGTCGATTGGAAAGCTTGTGGAAGAAGAGAGAAAATTCGAGCTTTTAGTTTTTTGTAAATAAAACAAACTTTATATACAAACGATTTTAAATAATTTTTTCAAGGTTTCATCTTAAACTTTATATTAGTTAAAAATTCTTGAAAATATTAGGTATTGTACAAAATTAAAACAATTATTTTGTAATTTTGAAAGACTTATTATTTTTACCAGTAATATTTATAAATCAGAGAATAAATAATTAATTTTTTAGAGTTAAATATTGGATCTAGGATATAATTTGGTAATTTGAAAGAGGAATAACATACACGCTTTTATTATAATTTATTAAATTATAATCGATAAAAAACTTACAAATAGTAATCTAAAATTCAAATATTCGTGAAAAAGGCTTCAAAAAAATATATTAAGTAACACCACACCGTAAAGATATTTTTAGTAAGATGTGTGAAGAAACGTCGAATGAAAGAAAGAATTGACGCAGCAAAATTTTTTGACTGAAATTATACTCATCTCATTTAATAAAGCTGAGTAGCGAAAGGTGCAATAAAAGACTTGTTAAAAAACTTTTTCGAGCGAAGGAATGTAGAATACTCGACTTGTGGAGTAACCTAATCGGTTAGGAGACGAAAGTACAGAAATAGGGAAGAGATATAGAGCTGAAGACAGAACAAGGAAGTGCTGGTGAAGATGAGACTGGGATATGAGAACGGAGACGACATACGGAGATGCTTACGGAAATAAGCGCCTGACTGGACTCGGAAATGGATACGAGAACGGTTTTGCGAGGTAATATGTATTACAGTCTTGGTCCGTCTATTAATGCAACTAAAGCCTGCGGGTTTTGGTCAAGTGTGTTGTAAAATCGGGGAAGACCGATCGTTGATAAATGAGTCTATCTTGTGTTTATACTTTTGCAAAGGATCTAAATATAAGTATTAGTTCCTATATTGTTGCGGTGGTATGGCTGTTACCCGTGATTCGAGCTTACGACGTTTAACGGTTTGAGCATTGTGACCGTTGTTTTTGCAAGTGTACTATTTTTATATATTTGTACAAATATATATAAGTACGCACATGTTATAAGAAATGAGAAAACGAGGTCATAAAATAGCTTTACTCTTAAAATTTTTATTCAATTTTTAATTATGTTAGATTAATTTTTTAATTTTACTGTATCGTAACTTTACTATTACGAAATATTAAGTTTTAATAGTAAATTAGTTAATTATTATTAAATAATTTGAAAGCTAAAATGATTCATAGGTAATTGCTATTTAAAAATTAAAGAAACCGGTATTCTTTAGATTTTGCAAGAAATGAAAATCTTTAATAATTTTATTGAGTTTATGATCTCAGTGCACTTGGTTCTTATTTTTTTTTTATATTATGAAATATAAAAGTATAGAAAAATATAGGAAAATAACAAATCGGATATACCGACTTTTCTTAATCATAGTAAGTTGATAGTAATTTGATAGTAAGTTGAAAATAGGTAAACTGTCTTTATAAATTTTTCATTTATGATGCGATTATTCAACGTTACAAATAAATAAAAGTTATTGTTTTTCTAGTAAAGTTTAAATTAATATATTTAGTATCTTAATACATTAAGATATTCACAGATTTATACATAACATATTTTAGGAAATTTAATAACTAACATATTTAGGATTTTTCAATTTTGATTATTTAAAAATCATTATTTGTCGTTATAGAATTTTATTCTTAACAGTATAATTGGATTTTTTCTTTGGAGTAAGTTTTATGATTTCGAGTACAGTTTTATATAATTGGTATTTTATATTATTCTTTTATTATAAACTATGTTAACCTTTTAATTTATTTATACAAGGTTCCAATATATACACCTTGGTTTCTTTTCAATATTATATTGGAATTTCATTAATTTGATTCAATAATTTAGCAGCCATTTATTCTTATGAATTATCGATTTTCTCTAGTCATTTAAGAGATCAATGGTCTGTTAATATGATGAATTGATATTTTTACTAGTGAACTAAGTATCTATCGTATACTCTACTTCACTAATTCTTTATAATTCTTTATTAATACTTCATTGAATTTAATGCATTATAGATATTATATCGTTAAGTGAAATATTAATGATTTATTAATTGATAAAACAGTATTCTTTCGGAGAATACAACATTTATGATATTTGATTCCATTACTAGTTATGTATCAAAACTTGAGTTTGAGGTTCAAAAAATTTATCTTCGTTTTCTATAAAATTTGTTTGTCGTACGATATTATCTTTTTGATATTTTTGAGTTTTCCTCTAAAATCATTTAAATTTTGTCGTTTCATCAGTGTTTCTTTGCAAAACAAATATTTTGCTTGAGGTAAACCAAGATCGAAAAATCTTAATCGTTTTTTAAGCATTCAAAAAGGTTCTTTCAAGTTCTCTTAATTCTTATTAAGCATTTATTAACTTTCAGTTATCTTTTTGAGAAGGATTTAGGTTAAGTAGTGTAGTTATCGTAATGACATCGTGGATAAATCACCAATGCTCGGAGATTAACGGATTAAACTAGATTATCTCACATATTCTGGTTTGTAACTTTGTAGTTAAAGTTGCTACTGTATCATTGAGGTCAATTGGGATACTTTCTTTATTTTGTGTTCTAAGTACAAGACTCAAAGTACAGTCTCTTCTCTCCAAAGTAGCATTTCTATCAGTTCAGTTTCAGTTTTTTTTTGCAAACGTCATAGAACTCTTTAAGCGAATTGAGATGAGTACTATAATTTCAAAATAATGATGTCGATATTGTAGTAAAATATATACATTTTTATGATTGATTTATATATTGATATATTTTATGAATTGGTCGATGACTAGCGATGCAGAGTGTAGTCTAAATAAATAAGCATGAATTGTACCTATTTTTTACGTTCGTTTTCTAAAGCTAATACATTTATTACTTTTAAATCAAATTTGTTTATACTATGATATGAGAAAATAATATACATGTTTTTGTTATATTTTATAATTATAGTATGTTATATTATAATTATAATTATAATATGAATAATTTTTGAGGACTTTAGGTTTTATGATAGAATATTAATACTTCTTATTTGGTTCCAACTTTAAATAACAAATATCTTTTCTTTTTGTTATATTTTAAATATTTAGATATTCATACATAAAATAATAAAAAAGTAATAAAATCGAATGTTAAAATTATTATTAAAGGTTTTACATATTAAATTAACGTATATTTTTAATTTTATATTTTGGAAATAATCTATGCATCATTAAAAAAATATTTACACAAATAATTCTATTCTTTAAAATTCATATACCTTTATGCTATACTACACAAATTTATTATAAAATAAATTATTTCAGCATCTTACGAATATTTTTTTTAATGAATAGATTAAACAAAACTTGTATAGTAAAATATGATTTTCTTAGATAGTTAATTATTATCGTTATAATTCACTCAAGAGAAGGAACACTTAAAACATTCTCAGAAAAATTTTGTATTAAAAATCATTAAATTTCTAATCAACTTTGATTTGTCTGTAGATTTTTATCATTGCTCCTCGATAAAAATCTTGTATACTCGACGATGCTACATTTAAAGTTATTGGCTCGAAGCTTTGCATTTCGCGCATTCCGTGCAAAATTCTTTTTGGAACCGCATATGCAAGTGTAGACCCTATAGAATCGCAGTCTACGGTTGAAGTACATTCGACGTTTCGAAGGAATTTCGAGTTTGAAGTTACGCGTTCCTTATCTACGTGCTAGTGATTTTCACTGCGCGCGTGCGATTTTATCCCAGTGCTTAGTTTGTCTGTATGCGTAAGTACAATTGGAGATAATACATTCGTCGAAAGTCGTATAAATATAATACACACACGTATACGTCAACCAGAAAACTCGCTTTGTTTTTACAGATCTTAGAATATAAAGTGTCTTGTTACGTAGATGCAACGTAAAACAAAATTTGCAAAATTTTCGAACGTAAAAAATAAATTCACAGTTTAAAAGTACAGTAAAACGAGATGTCGTGACTTAGGAAGTAAGTTGAATAACTAAGGAATAATAAAGTCGTGACTGAATTTAAAAGTTTTTAAAAAAAGATCTAATAAATATTTATTCTTTGAATCATTTAAATAATACATTCAAATGTAATTCTATATACGCATTACGTACCTACATCTTTTGTTAATTCTTTGTCTACAAACGTAGATTTAGTATTCTATAATTATCGTTACAGCAATTTCGAGTTTATTGGATAATTACGTTGTTAAACGACGAATCCATAACCATGAATTTTGCAGGAGAGGTCGTATTGTCAATCATATGGTTAAATAAACAATACCTGCTTTTAAAGTTATTATAATTAGCATTTAAATCGATCTATATAATATCAGGATGTTAAAGGTAATTGAAAAATTATATACTTAAAGTAAATTTATATTAACTAATTATTACGCATTTTAAAGATAATTTATTGTATAAAGTCAATCAAAGTAAATATAAGTACATCGATATTTACAATGTAATTTCATAATGATTAGGAATTTATGGGATAGTTCTCCGATAAAGCTTTTTATTAACTTGGTAATAAGCCTTTGTGTCACAAAACAAACAAAATTTTCTTTGCACTTTATGCATCCCGGAATGTAATAAAATAAATAATCTCGTACCTTACAAAACAAACTTTCGGCTTATTCCGTTAAATATAACTTTAGTGACTTATCAATAATCCATCCGACTTGCAAAATCCAATAAAATCTACGCTAGCGTTCGGCAATTAAATATCGCGTGGCGCTTATCCGGTATACTATCGATAAACATCGGAAACACACACCGCGAACAATCGCTATGCAGCTTCAAAAAGTTTAAATTACAGGCCGGAAGGGATATCGAGCATCCAGCGAACGTAGACAGTGGACCGGCATCCCGCAGCAGAGAAGGTGCGGGCGATATAGGTGCTCCGAATACCGGGCGACAATCGTGAATTGTTGTAATTGTCAGGAAAGAGCCGAAGAGTAGGACGACTGCTTTGATCCTCGACTCCCCTTCGCTTCGAGAGTCATCGGCTCGAGTGGATAATTGCGTTACCTCGGGGCTAGTACGTTCGCGCGTATGCACTTACGCGCGTCTGCATGGAGGTCCGTAAACTGCCGGGGGGTCATAAAATTTTCCGCGTGACGATGCGAGAGGAGGAGGAGGAGGAGGAGGAGGAGGAGGATGGTCTAATCCGCGCGTGGCCTCATCCTCTCTATGGGGACTCGGTGTATGTATCCGTACGCACGCGTATAGGCTCGTCTCGTGTAAATTCGAGGAGAAAGGATAGGGGATTTCGCTTTAGAGGCGCATTTTAACGGATCCCGCTTTTATGCCGAGGCATTTTGAAGATGCGTTTTAACTTCGTATGTTGTATTCAGGAGGCTTTTTGCGCTGCGCCTGATGAATAACAATTTTCGGAGCTTGTTCGGCTCGAGTATATCCGACTATCTCCTTTTTGTTACTAGCAGCGCTTTTAAAAAAGTATGATAAGCTTTCTTTTATTGCGAAACTAGACGAGTGTAATAATTCTAAGACAATTTTAGTGATTTTGTTAAATGTCCAAAGGAATTATCTTTTGAGATTTATCAAGTAAATTTGATAACGGTAATAAATTTTTTTTTGTATTATATCTTCAATTTTTAGTTATCATAGATTTTTTTAAATTAAATTCTTATTTTTAACATACTTGACATAATTTTTATTTTTCATTTGGAACAAAAATTTGTATTTTATTTAAGTTTCACGTATATATTATTGTGCGTTTGACTAACGAGAAGATAAATTGATTGTGGAACAAGTGTGAAATTAACATTAAATATACACTGCAGTATTATTTATTAAATAATTAAAATAACACACGTAATTCATTTCCAGAAAAATAGATGAGATAATTAATTGTAAGAATTTTTTGATATGAAAGTTTCTTTTATATTTATTAAAATTATACTTACGAACTACTTACTCAAATTTTTAAAAATTATTAGTTAAATATTTTTAGCAGTTTCTATGATATAATAATAGAATATTATGATTATCAATATTATCGCAAACACAGGCTTAATAATTTTAATATCGATTTTCTCTTGAAGTTCTTGTTGCTTAATCCATTATTTGAATTATTTCATTCAAGTAGATTATAAGATTAAATTTTTGCATGATATTTATTTTATATTTTCTGATTTTGTTTGAAAATTAAATAACCATTCATTTTACGATATGATAGTAATTATTATCACTTTTTAATGGTTTTATAAAGGATTAAAACGAGGGATGTATTAATAGAGGAGTTGCAGTAATCAAGTTGATCTTATCGAGCCAGCTCTAACTTTCACTCTTTTTCTTTCATGTACAGAATTATTTTTCCAATTCTATTATTAATTGAATATGCATATTTAAAATTACTTTTAAAAGTAAATTCATATTTGCATTTTGTAAAAAAATATAAACGAATAATATAATTATTCAGGGACGTAAATACAGGCAATTAATCCATGAAAAGCGAACCGTAATCGGACGCAAAAAGTGAAATTCGATTGGAAATCTACATCCTTGGAACGACGACGTATAACTGATGCGCTTTCGTTAAGAGTACGATAAATATCACACACGTGTAAGCTTAATTTTATATCGAGAGTCTTAATTATTGTGTAATACTAAATTGTTAACAGAAATTTATCAGGGGCATGGCGACAATTTACCTCGTCGTAAATAGCCGCGTATTTAAAAATACGTGGACGACCGAATTGTCGCGACGATGGGTGGCAAAAGTGAGCGGGTGTAGAAAAAATCAGGGAAACGGACGAAAAGAGTGACGCCCAAAGTAGGCGACGGTAACTAATATCATGGCGACAGAGCTTGCCAAAGGAACAAAAAAGCCAAGGGAAGGAAACGGTTAAGGTTACGCGGATACGATTACGTAAGAGGGTAATACGATAAAGAGAACGAGGGGGGCGTGACGGAGTATTTTAGCGCGTTATAATATTTTCTTTTAATAACTAGCTCGAGTCAAAGCGAGCGCCTTTCGGATCTCTGCTCTTACTTTTTCTCGCGCGGAAAAACTTTTATACGCGTTCGCGTTGAAATGCTTTCTAGAGTAGCGCTGCGAGTTTATTTTCTTCTGACTTGGACAACCGGTAGATTTCTTTTCTTTTTTTTATATTCGTACTCGTTTAGTTACTCGACAAATGCTATCGTCAGGCTTGAGTGTATTAAAGCATAGAATTTACGAGATGTCAAATTGAATATTGATTATACGCTTCTTGAACGTTTCAAGTTAATTGATTTATTATTTGATTATTTCATATTTTCGCGATATTTAAAGTCAAGCAGTTCGTGTGAAGAGTACATTCGGTTTATTCGCAAATTTATTTGCGAATTAAAACGCTTACTTCAAATTCTTATTTTCTAATATTCAGTTATACATTAAAAATGTAAGTGAATCTTTACTAAATTTTGCACAACAAAGAAAACTTTTCAGTCCTTTGTTACAAATTTTCTGCCGTGAATATAGAAATATTTTTTCGAGAGTACAACGTGATACGATACTAAAGAAAAGATATTACAAGGTCTTCAATGAATTTATCTCATTATTTTTTAACTAAAACTTTTCATACCATTTTTCGCGTCATAAAAAATAAAAATCTTAAAAATTATTTATTTTTCATGATAAATAATAAACAAAAATACGCGAATATACGGATTATTACCTTAAAACTTTTTGCTATTGATAAAACTATCATAGCTTTATTTTCATAACAATTCATTAAGTATTTGTACAAATGTTTTTAGATAACTTTAAAGACAATATCGAATGTAAGTTTTAAATATTACGAAGAATATTATTCTCTTTAAATTAAAGCGATAGTGTTCATTAATAATTGTTAATTGTATTATATTTAGGAAACGTTATCCATAAACGCGTAAATTCTCGATAAATCAACGCAATAGCATAGTTTTACAATTCACGGGTGTCATTGACACCAAGCCACAGTCATCCCGAGTGTATATATCGAAGCGAATTTCAAAAAGTCAGGGCGAATACGATAAATAACTATGCCAACCTCACCGGGGGTTTAGAAAGGTTCGGAACGAAGCTGCTGGTGCAACAAGCGCCTGTGAGAGCAAACAATAAGTAAGAAAGGCGTTGAAAGCTCCAAGTGGTGCTTGTTTTAACTTTGCGTCCGGGGCGTCGCGTCGACGGTCCGTTCGATGCTGCAGCGGCAGTTGCGTGGCTGCATCGGATTTAGTAGCCAGGGTGGAGACAGGAAACGAATAGCGGGTGACAATGATTAATTAGAAGGGAGTGTGTGGTCAGGAACGCCGGATTTAACGCACCTCGTCACATCTCTTGGGCCATTCGGATCTCGATGTATCGTTACTGGTTTGGCTCTGTATTAACGACACGCAAACGACTTCTACTTTCCGACTACGGGGGAATCGTATGTGTAAAATGTGCGCTTTATGTCGCTCGTACAACATCGTATCAAGGCTAATAAAAAAGGGCTAAAGCGATGGAAATAAACGCATGAACTAGGCCAATCTCTGTCGGATAGATGTATGAATATATGAATAATAAAGGTTCTTTCTTCGGATTATTGTTGAAGGTTGCTTGCTTATAGATTCGTTAAAACTCGTATTTTTCATAAAGTAAACGTCGTAGAATTACGCGTCATACATATTTTATTATGTGGTACAGAGAATATGTTGAATACGTTATTATGCATGAAGACGTACCGGATACCTTCAGGATATAGAATTCCTCTGCTGCAAAAGTAGCCCTAAAAATTATGCAGCCTTAAAATTATACAACTGTTTTATTTTACCTTATGAAAGATCCTTTTAAAATATGAATAATTTTAATTCTTGTGAAAGACTGACAACTAATTAATATTCATGTCATTAAAATTCCGATATTTTTATCCAACAATTATAAATATTTTTAAAAAGAGTGTTTTTTATATCTATAGTCGTGTAAATCTATCATATTTTGATCTAATCAGTCAATGTGCACAAATCTAAAAATTTCAAACTAAAATATGAAACATTAACAATTTTTTTTGAAGTAATACAAAACATAAAATATGAAATAAAAGAATTTGTGATCGATTTAGCGTTTTATAAAAATATTTAATCATTTTAGTAAATATGGCATAGATCTATAGATTTATTAATGAATCTTTGTATTAGTTCGCGAAGAGCTAGCCAATATTTTCAGGTGGTTTTTCAAATTTTGAAAGTGATAAATATTAGTAATTATGATATAAGATTATATATCTAGAGTTAGCTGATACTTTTGATACTTTTTAAAATTTATAAATTATGTCCTTGTATAATATAAATGATGTTTGTTGAATAGAATTTTTATTATCTATGTATTTGTAATACGCAAATTATATTGCATAATAAAAATATTTGATAGATGTAAATTCGAAAGACGATAATTTATATTGCATTAATTGAAAAATATTCTTGAACACATTGAAAATAAATAAAACAAGACAAAATTTTTTTTAAAACTTTGCATTACTTTGAGTTTTATAAAAAAATAAATATACGTTTATTTTTAAATTGATTTGTTCAATTAAAACATTAAAAATCCAATTAATTTTTTTATAATTTTATTATAAACAGTAAAAAAGTAATGAAATTTCAATAAAAAATTCTAATAAAAATTCTCTCTTAAATATTTTTAATGTATAAAAGAAGTTTCTAATACTTTATTTTTCATTTTTATTGATTAATTTTAGTTCTTATTTTATCTAAAGTAAATCAAAGTAACATAGATTTAACTATAAAACATATTTTATGTATTTTGTTTTATGACAATATTTATTTTATAATTTAACTAATTTTAGAATCTCCAATTTACGAATGTTCATTTTCTTATCAGTACAAGTGTCACTCTACCTAATTTTGAACAAGATCTATCAAAGTTACTTTGTTTTAGTTTGCTTCTCCTAACTTCAATTTTATATCTTACCATTTTTCTTTCCATAATAGTTAAAGATTTATATTTTTCAGTATTTTTACTAAAATTTTATTCGTTGCTCTTTCATTTTCTATTTTAAGTATATTTCATGTATATATTAGTTTTTATTTCAATACCTTTATAATATTTGGTAAACTATAAAACTTCTCTACTTTAATACTATATAATTTTTTTTATTAGAAGTTTCTCATTCTATTTTTCTTAAATTTATATTATGTAATGAATTAAAATATAAAAATATAATTTATATTTTTTATAAAAATTCAGGTTTTTCTTAATATAAAAGAATGGTTAATATTATTATTTAAAAATTTTTAATTTCTTAATTATGTAAGATAACTTTAACCCAAGAAGAATTTAATAACTTATTAACAAAATATAAATATTCATTTCTGAAATAATATAAAGTGCCTACATTAGTTATCTTTATTTCTTAAGATTAATAACATTTTCGTAAAGTTATATACTTAACTTGAAGAAATGTTTAGCAAAACAAGATTAAAATTTCGTTGTACTCTCTGCCTAAAATTTATGTAGACGCCTGAATTTGAAACTCACCAAAATAAATTAATTTTGTAATAAAGGATATCCCTTAATTATTCATTTTAAATTAATAATAATGAAAATAATATCTTATTTCTAATAAAGTAAAAGAAACGCTCAACAATAATTTAGTTCTAAGAACATTGAAGTATAGTATTCCAGAAATATTATTCTCTCTCTGTGCAAAGAAACCTTTTATCTCAACATTATCAGATCTAATAAAAAACATTTGTATACGTATCAGTTTTTGTTGGTGTCCAAATTGTTATTCCGAGCCCGTCCGATACGTATCGTTTTTACCTAAGCATTTCGAGCGAATAAGCATCGGAGTATCGCTTTGTCGTGGCGGTTAACCAACTACGGAAACCCAGGCAAATACTTTGCGCGATTCAGTTCGGAGAAAAGGGAATGGAGGGAGACGCGAATGGAAATTGAAATATAGAGAGAAGCAAGAGCGTAATGAAGTCAATGCTTCTTGTTCACGAGGCGTGTCTTTGTCGTGGCCTCGGCGAAAGCCAGGGGAATTCCTGAACAGTTGGGGGTGTTCCTCGGGGGATCAGTCTGCGGATAACTTTTACAGGTGTTCGCCACGCGTCATGATTGAGGCACTTGGACGTTCGGGCAGTTTAACTTATCGAGTCTTCTCGCCATACGTGGCCACGCGAACTAATGCCTCGGCCATCTGCATTTCACTAAGTTCGACGCATAACTTCGAGCACGTCGGACTAGATTTCTAGTTTCACTCGAAGTCAAGAGACGTAAGAGGAAAGCAGACGAACTTCATGGCGCGTGTAAAACTCACTTCATGTACAACGTTGTTTCTATCGGTTGGCTTCTGACTTCTAAGATATTATTACATTTGGTAGAGAATCAATGAAAGAGAAATAGGCAGCGATGAGCAGTGATGTAATAGAACAGATTTTGAAAAGAGAAAAAATTATATTATTATTAACGATTCCTTTCCAGCGCATCGGACGCTCCCACTCTCACAGTATCCGTTTTTTACTCCGATGGAAAATCCCAGCGACGAGCTATTGCCTTGAAGTCGTGAATGGCGTTTGAAAGGTGGATGTAGAAGTGGCGCTAGGAATAGTAGCAGCGGCTTCGAGTTTCGAATTAAGTTCTCGACGACTCGACGTTACGGTTTAATCGCTCCGAGTCGACGGAGATCCAAGGTTGGGGTAAAAGAATGACGGCAAGGTAGTGGGTAAGGAAAGAGAAAGATTTGTGTCCGGTTGCCAAGACCGTCAACCGTCGAGCGAGGGGCAAAAATAAATTCGAGAAAGAACGATGGAAAGAAAAGGATGAGGATAATTCGAGTAATGGTCGTCCTCGAGAGTCAACGACACGAGGTCCGAGGCGTATTACGAAGTTGCAGAAAGAAGTCCGAGAGGACGAGGGGAAGGCGTTGGGATTCGTGCCAAATCCGGAAATGCTTTTCGGACGATGTATTACCGAGATTATCGCGTAACAGAAAATCTTGTAAAGCCTGGCCGATTGCGCTGGTTGTGAGAAATCGAATTTGCGGGCCTAGAGTTTTTTCTTCTTTGCTGTGTTTATGAAAACAACATTATAGATTTTTTTGTAAAAGAGATGAAACTGTCTTTCCGATTCGTTCATTATTCTATTAGAAATGAAAATTTTCAAATATATAATTCACTTTAATAACTTGTCTGGTAATTATTCTAGAAAAAGCTTGAAAACGCGTTCATTTAAATTAATTTATATAACATGAAAAAAATTCAAAAGATTTTCTTCCATTCGAGATTTATGTCAAATTTCTTATTTTATTCCTAATTAAATATAGAAAGTAATTGTTTTAATTAGAATATAAATAAGTCTAAATTTTTTAAACTAAAAAGGAATAAAAATTTTGTATGTAAATTTTATTTATGTATAATAAAAATTAATTATACGAAATGTAAATATAATCAGATAAAAACTGTCGCGCACATAGCAGAAACTTTTTCCACGTACAGCTTATTTCGAAAAAGAAGCGTATTCTAAAATTTAGTTTAGTCAAAAACTAAATTGCAATTTAGGGAATCATTTAAATTTTTATTTTAATCGGATTCGATATCATTTATATTATAGCAATAAAAGAGTATAATAAAAAATTCAATTTTTTGATAAAAGGTAGGTAACTTCTTTCTTTAAGCAAGTTAAACCATAGATGATGAACTTTAATCGATATCGTATTTTCTCAATGTGACCTTTCCCTCTCATTTAAATTCATAATACGATCTCCGATTTATATCGGCGCGTCGTCTTATTAAAACAAATGTACGATTCAATTAGTTTACGACAATTGTGTAAAACTTCTTTTTCGTTTTATCCATATAAGTTTATACGAAGAAATTGTATTTTTATTCGTTAATATAGATTAAAACATAAATTCTAAATAGCTGCAGATGGATTCATTAATAGATACGTCATACGTATACTTTTAAATATGTAATTCCAATTTCTGGAGTTGATTTATTAAGATAATAACCGCGTTTTTAAGAATATGAGAAACTAAATTATAAAATTTAAAAATAAATGAAGAAAAAATTAAAAACTTATAAACGACGTTTGAAAAGGTGTATTATCACGAAACTTTATTTTCAAACTACATACATTCACATTCGCAAATCTCGCAATCAAGCCGACAGACTCGAGCATCATTTTTTCATCCGAGCGCTGCGGTCCACCTATCGCGATTCACTTTTTATTTTTAATCACATTTCCTTCTCGCTATTTTCGATCAACCTTACTCGCGCATAGGAGCTTCTAAGCGTAGCTCGGCGGAGGTACGAAAGTGGAAGGAAGCCGGTCACTCACTAGCACGAACCGAGACTGCATAAATCAAATTACCTTCTGGACCGCGAATAGGATAGGTATATTCGCAGACTCGTGGTTGCCGAAAGAGATAGATAGAGAGAAAAGGAAAGAGAGAAAACTTCGTTAGCCGGTAATTACTTAAGAGCTCGGGAGCAGGGATAATTGTTAAGGGGCTCCACTGTTCGAGTTTTTCCGCTTTGGCAATTTGTCATATCACTACCGATGCTTTCTTTCACCTCGCTCGATTCTTTTTTCCGTGAGTTTAAAAATAAATCTATCGGAGTATTTGCGCACGTAGAAACGCGAACTTCTCCATCTGCCGAGCCGTTCATATTTTCACGTCGCCTTGGCCATGTCGAGATATGCACGCACGAATGAGCACTAGGCGGTCGTTCGGGTCGGCGGGAAAACGAAATAAAAAGGTGCGTGCTTATGAGAGAGAGATAAATAATCAGCCGATGCCGGAGTACGTATTTTCCGGAGTCGGAAACATGTACGATAATAAAAAGAATTCAGTTCTTGTCTTATCGCCTTCGTGTCGAGGAAGCGAGTAAGATTGCTATTAATTGAATAATGCTCTTGTTTATAAAGTAGATTTTTTATACAATTTCTTTGCTTCGATCTTTGTAAGTCGGAAAAATTTATTCTTCTAATGTATCATTCACATTTTCGTAGGACTTCTTTAAAGTTATTATCTAAAAGATTCATGAGTTTAAAACTTTTTATAATTAAATGAAAAAAGTTAAGGATTTTAAATCTGAAAAGTTTAACTTAATTCTACGGTTTTTTTTAATGATTCATAAACATCATTTATACTTTTATGCTATATTTATTCGATACTTTTACGCGTCTTATGGAAAATTTATTTTGAAATATGAAATATTAATGTAATGCTGAGTTGCATCGTCAAAACTTATATGATAAATTAATTGCTCGAAGTTCATTTGAATATACGCCTATTTCGGATACACAAGCTAATTTACCGATTGTTTTATAAGCAATGAAAATTTGTTTTGATTTAAACAATGGGATCTCGTTAGAGTTATCGGCAAATGCTTGAACCTATACTCGATTATAAAATAAAACAAGATTTGAAATATACGTTTGTTCGTATCGATGTTTTATTAAGTTAAATTTTAAATTTTAACTATTTGTAAAATTTGGTGTAAAAAGACTATTTATCATCATCGTATATGTTAGATAATAGTCTAAATTATTATTAAAAATTTTGTTATTCGGAGGCGTTTCTCCTCGGTTATTGGCGTTGAATGACATTATTAGCCTGCCCGTTATAATTTTGCGTTATCTCGTAATCACGCGATTCACGAAAATTTGTTCTATTATACGAACGAACAGAAGAAAGAGAAAGGAAACCAGACAAATTATTAGAGGGTTGGATAATTCGTCGGGGCATTGGGTAGGGACAGAAGAGCTTTGATAAATTTCTGGTAACGTACGTTCCTCGATCCCTTGGGCTATTTCGCAGATTTCGTATCTGGGCTGTTCTCGTTCGTGATACCTCGTACCATTGTGTCCTCTTTCGTCGCAGCGAATCATATTACAAGTGTGCCACTGTATAAATCCGCGTGGGGCCAATCCTACCAGCGTATTAAGATATAAACTTATTTCCAACTGAACGAATCCTATCAGATTATTTGGAAAATACCTAGGGATGACAGCGACGCTTCTTGAGCGAGCGCAAAGTAGAAATCAAACTGGATTCGATGCTCAATTTGTTGGGCTCCCGTTTTTTGTCTTGCTCTTTTCCTACCCATATATATACAAATTTTGTCTGCGCCCTCGCGGCAACTTTTCGGAATGAGCAATTTTTAGTCTACGCATTTTACGACATGGCAAATCACAAGGGATTCCTTCGAGAAAGTGGAGGGATTGTTAATTCAACATTCTCGTAATGTTACTTCCTTCATATTCTTTATAAAAAATTCTGATTTTATCGTGATATAGAAAGAAACTGTTTGTTTGTAAAATTCCGTATATCTACAGATTTGATCTTCGTTTCATTTAACCATTCGGTAAGATGTACTATTTGAGATGAGAAAATGATAAGAATTATTTTAGAGTTCGTTTAGCTTGTTAGAAAGTACATCGTTTACCAAGAGAAACAAAAAGTTTTAATTAATTATTCAGAGTACCGAAAGTAATGATGTAACTGTTCTCGTTTTAATAAGCCTTAAGTTTTTATCAAATGGCCGTTCGAATTCTACCGTAACTGTTGAACTTTTTTATCGGTGGAATAGTGAATAATTAGCTCTTTTACAAGAAAA
The DNA here is from genome assembly GCA_018907195.1 of Dolichoris vasculosae. NCBI lineage: Eukaryota > Metazoa > Arthropoda > Insecta > Hymenoptera > Agaonidae > Dolichoris > Dolichoris vasculosae. Next base: position 8,865,543 of record JACCHY010000001.1, read on the forward strand.
ATACTATAATTTATTTCAAATATAAATTACGTTGTCGTCTAAATTAGATGAACCTGTCTACAAAAAACTTTGAAAAAGATTCTTTTTCGAAATTTTTCAGAGGTAAGATTGAAGAAATTACATAAATATTTAGTCAAAGATGAAGAAAATATTAGAAATATATAATTTTTGAAAATATTTGTTATAAAAAAGTGTATTATTTAAAAAAATAATGTTCTTTATTTGGTGAGTAAAATAAGTAACGTCGAAGCTCATAAATTCTATATAACGGTTATCACAAATAAAATTCATAAATATCGTAAATAATATCGCATAAGCTATCTATATTTGGCAATTGCAGAGATCCCATACGTGATTCGGATTTAAATTTTTTATAAAATTGTAAAGCGTATACTAAAAATGATTGGCTTGTCTTATACTTTACTATATTTCATACATGGAGTATTTTATATCACCGAATTGGGCAAATATTGATTTTATATGTACGCGATCGAGTTACGTGATACGAAATCTAATCAGAGTAAAGTTATCGAGACTCGAATGAATATTAATGAAAAAGCAGGTAATTTTTACTATTATTTCAAAAATATTTAAAATATTTTATCACATTGCATCATGAATGTTTTGAATTGAATTTCAACCTTCTTTTCTTCTAACGCTTTCTTCGTTTCAATGAAAATTTAAATTCGAATAAGTGATGCAATTTATATCCAAAATACCTCTCTCCGCATTGTAAAACTACTGTAAAGTCGATTTGAGACTAAAATTGGATTTATAATGTAACAAATGAAATCAAAGTAAGTGTGAATCTAGAACAAAGTGCGTCAGATATTTAGCATTCGCATTAAAGAAGCGAAGTAGTGCGAGGAGTGCAAAAGATGAAGCATAGGAATGAGGAAAGAAAGAAAGAAAGATAGATAAAGGTTATTGACCGGCTTTGAAGGATCATAGTGAAAGCTTATGAAGCTACTTTGCTCTCTTTCTACTCGACTACTACATTGCTGTTGCTACTCCAGAACTTGAGATTAGGTTTAAGGATTTAGAATCTTACGCGCATACGTATACTTGCTGATCCAATTATGGTTGTGAATGTTTTAGACGGCAGCAATTCAGGTGGTTAGATGAGAGCTTGGAAAACAAAGCCTTCGCGCGAAACTTATACGTATATAGGTTAACTGGTGTTAACAAGCGAAGATCGCGAATATTGGTCCAAAGTATAATAATGGTGTGATTCTATTCGATTCAGTGTTGCGCTACCGAGCGTAGAATTAACGGGTCAACTATTATGTATGGAAGAGTCTTAGACGGCCCAGCCAGAGAATCTTTTCAATGGCAGCATAGAAAAGGGGAAAACTAGAGAGAAAGCGAGAGAGTGAGAGGGAGAATGAGAACAGAGTGAGCGCACGGCCTCAACTGTCTTTGACGGATCGTCTTGCCATTGTCTCGGATCTATTGCGTCATTTGTCGATACCGGATGCGAGCGAACGAGCGAATAGATTACTTCGCATGGAAGATGGAAAATGCCTCTGTTCTTATTGTCATCTGGAATGCTTCAGAAAAATAGCCGCGATATATACTGCCTTGCTTCCGAATAATGCCATAACTCAGAATTGCGTTTCTCAGGAATCAACCGCCTCCTTTGCTATGAATCATTACGAATAGTTAGCTTTTCAAGTTTTTTTACAATATAAATAGTATAATCATAATACAGTTCTTCTGTCTGATTATTCTAACTACGCGAAAGACCTTAAGTATCAATGCGTAAAACTGAGTACAATGAATGTAGGGAAAAACTTGAAAGATCTTTTACATTTTGTAATTCACGATTAGTAATTCTATCTTTTACTTAAAGTAGTTCATCTGGACATTATGAATATGGCTTAATGAAAATTTATACGTTGAACTGGACTCCCAGAATTCATCAATACTTTCAACCTCCTCGAAAACTCTAAAAATCCAAAGTGACGTTAAATGACTTGCAAAATCTTGACTTGCTAGTAAACCAAAAGTTTAAAGCTTTCATTTCTACCATTAGAAAAATTTATTTTTTTCCGCGCGTAACGAGTTTATTCAACTTTTATAAATTGTGAAAAAATACAAATGAATTTAAATTTTTAATTGTTCAAATAATTTTGAATAAATTTGAAAGTAGGTTAATATGTATGTATTTTTAAAAAAATAAATTTTTACAAAACAATATGAAAGTAGATCTTCAATTAAATTGAAAAAAAATATTAAAAAAATTTAGTAGAAATAAAGGATGTTTCGCTGAAAAGTTAATTTTTTCCAGAAATCTTTAATAACTATAGAAGCTATTGTTAGTATATTTGAATCGTATGAATCGTATAAGAGCATTAGCGTCGCTCGGTTTCGCAAAATCGTAAATAAAAAACACAATCTGCCTTTTACTATTCTCTCTGTCTCGCAGCACTAACGTTTCTGTAATAGTTTCCGACTGCTTGAGTACGTATCCATAGAAATGAATTTCGAAATCTTAATCCACGATAAAAGCTAACAATAAAGAATCAGTCACGTGCGTTTTTTATATCTTGGAATATTTTTTTCACGCGTTTTACCGAGATCCTCGTGAATATCGAAAATTTATGTTTGTTTAATATCTGGTGGGCGGTCTATCGATCGGCTAATGTACCCGACTATAATATTTTCGTGGTAAATTCTCGATACGCCCCGATGATGGGGACAATGTAGAAATCCGGCTGGTAGCTGTGGAATACATAAAAAGTACGGAGTCGTTATGTGTGTTTTCATATCTTGGGTTTCAATAAGATTCCGCGTGAACGGTGGTCGAGGAAGCCGAGGGCAGTGGGTTTGTGCCAGACGTCGTCGGCCCCTCCGAGCATATTGAGATTTTCGGGTGGATGTTCGTGTGCCATGATATTCGACGCTTGTAACTACTGGAGCAAAGATCGACGGTAACGTCAAGTGGAAAATATCCGGCTGTTCTCGGACATGAGCGCAGTCGACTTTCATCTTTTATTTTCTATTCTGTGATTCACATTTCAACACTAACGAATTTTCTTTTTTGTTTTCTTTCTTTCACTTTGACGTACTTTCTTTATCCCGTAAATCTGTCTGTGAAAATAAAGAGTATCTTGGATAAATTTTTACCAAGCTTTGAATAATGCACGTGTTATCAGAATAGTGTCAAGATGAACGTCATTGGTATCGAATGTTTCTTTTCGGAAACTGTAGCTTATCAATTTTCTACTACATAGTTTCTAGAGATAGAAACTATTAATATTGAAGTCGGGAATAAAAGGTCGATAGCAATATCGACTAGAGAATAGTTTGTGAAATACTGCGAGAGCGTAAAACTTTATAGAAGCTTGCGTACGATTTTTTAAAGATTTCAAAAAATTTTTGATACATTTTACAATCGTTTAAAATATTTAAAAAGAAAATACTTTTAAGATATATCGCATTTTTGAAATAATATCAAATAATTTGTAAGGAAAAACGTATACTTTTTTTTACACATACATAGAATTGAATAAATGAATAACATTAAAATCGAATAACGAATTTTTTAATTTTGGTAATTATTAATAAATATTATAGTAAATTGGATGAAATTAAAAATTTTTTAAAACACCGGTTTTCTTTTTCAACATATAAATAATATTCTTGTATCAAGGAAATATAAAGAAATGTTTAATTATAATTTGAATAATTTTATTTTAATTATTCATAGAAAAAACTTGAAATTCTGTTTAAGAGATAGCTTGGAACATTTTTAATCTTCTTTTTGAAAGCTCTATTAAAATTGTGATTCGAGAGCAAAAGAAAATATTGCAAAAACTATGACATTGATACATGTTTTCTTTCTTACTAAGACAACATAAATGTGAAAGTGCTTATTCGTCGTATTTTATCTCGTTTATTATCTCACTTCATTTTAACTTTTAGCTTATACTTTTTCTCGACTTTCTAATCTTATTGCATTATTAACAATGGTAATGAGCTTGTGAAAATAACACATATATTTTTGATTTTTAAAAAATGATTTAATCCACGGAAGATTGATTTCTCTTCGGGAAATAAAAGAAAATTCGGAGATGTTCGATGTTAAGTCGCAGTGGTCGTTACCAAACACAGAGGATTACGCCGAGTTTCGGACCGTATCCTCGAACATTGTTGCGGGAGATCAAAGTTCGTATTTGTCAAGATTTGAGTGCTATACCAAATCCGTTGCGGGATCTTGTAATGATTTGCTCGTATGCGATAAGAACGTAGGGGACAACGCGAGGCGTTCGGAGTTTCACTAGGTCGCTTGGAATACGAAATAGTTCCGAGACTGCGGTCCGACGTAAGGAGATTTGCTGATATGATGTTTTATCGGAACTATCGGTTTCTGGCCTGTAAGGGTTGTAGAACCCGCACCTGATAAGAGCGTTTACAGGAACCCACTGGAAGGGTAAAATTTATGTTTTTTAGTTCTTTACTGCTGCGTTACTCTGTACTTGCTGTTTTTGTTCCGCACAGCAAAAGCCGATTTTTTTAATGTGCTTCTATTTCGTACGCTTTACGAGAGATTAGATTAGAAGAAATTTGATGGCTATTTTATTGGATACTGATAATAAAAACTATGGATTGGTGTCATAATTCATGATTTATCTTTTAATATATCAAAATAACATGGATGAATAGTAAAATTGAGTATTTTAGCAAAGCCAACAAATATGAAAATTTTACAATTAATATCGAAGCAATTTGTATAAATTTTTGGTTAATTCAATAAAATCATTATAACTATAACGTATGATATTTAATGCATGATATGAGCGAATCCTAAATAAAATGATATTCCTAATAATTTTATTACTGATGGAATTATTCAACATTATATTTAGTATTATAATTATATAATATTAGCATATTATATATAACATAACAAAATATGTATTTTCTAAAATAAATCTTTTATATTTGGAATAGTTAATTATACTATTTTGAATAATTTTATAAGGAAGATTAAGGAAAAGAAAGTTAGAAAAAGTTGTCGAGTAAAAAGAAAACTTTTTTCCAATTAAAATTATGTTGAAAAAATTTTAGTTGTTCAAATGTAGTTGAATTGAAAAAAGTTCATTTCCGAAAAAAATTACAAAGGTTCTTTTTTTAATTAACATGAATATTACAAATACAAGAATTTTATACATTTAATTAATTAAATTTATAAATACATATAATTAACCTTTAAAATAAGATATATTGGTACAAGGTATATTTTCTGATTTAATAATTATGAATATTTCTTTTTGTTGATTAATTTTATGTTATAAATAGATGTGTATCACTGATTAAATTAAATTTTTAAATATTTATAATATATTTAATAGTTTAAGAAAATTTTTAATATCTAAGAAATATATAGTTATTATAATATAAAAATATAAAGATATAAAAATTGAATTCGTTTTTATCGATTAAAGAATTTTCAAAAACAATTTAATTTTTGTGTACTATATTTCATATGCGAAATAATTATTAATCTTATTTATATATTTTAATTTAATAATTGATAAATATCATATATTCTTTTTATATAAATTTATTTTAAGCAAATAAAACGCGATGAAATCATTTAATAAAAACAAGATGAATTCATCAAAATTAAATCTTTGATTTAAATCCAGTATTTTAATATTTATCTTTTACTGATAAATGTTTAAAGAATTTAAAATTTTTTAATTTAAGAATTATTTCATCTCTATTGTTATTTTTAGTGAATAATATAAAAACATATCAATTTACTTATATTCTCAAATATTGAATTTTAACTAAAAAGGTAATATAAAATATTATAATGTATACAATTACACTATGTTTATTTATTTTCAAATGAAAATGAAGCTTTAGATATAGCTAATATAGAATATTTTAAGTATTTTTCTTCAATATACTACTAGTAAGCATTTCACTTTTATTTAATATAAATTCATATTTCCCTGCGTTTTTTAATTAAAGAGATAAAATCTTTAGAATATCTGCACAATGGCTCTGACGCTAACAAAAATTAAAAACTAAATATATCATATCAAGAATTTCATCGTTCCCCAGAGATCGCACATATTTCATGTACTCAGCGCGTTTCGAAAACGATAAAAGTAGTGCTATTACGAGACATAATAATCCTAACCCATCATAAAATTTGGACAGAATTACCATGTCAATATCGCAGAGTCGCGATAAAGTCGCGATACTCCTTTTTCAGCTCGGGGAGCATTTTTCCCTTGCTTCAAAACCACCTGAGGAAAAAGAGGGAAGTCATCGAGACGAATAACGAATTATGGGAGTGTGATAAACGATTTTTGCCGCGGTTTCTAAAAGACGCGACCGATCAGTAATGGCTGAGCATTTATAGATTACCGGTATCGTCGAACATCTGCGATCGAATCAGAAAACCAGGCCACTACAGATATTATCTCGTCCTTACGGTCCGGCTGACAGCGATCGTGTGATAAGCTTGTCTCTCTCTCTCTCTCTCTCTCACTTCTTCATCTTGTATGCTCATGTTAACAATGCCACAAATTCGATACGCTCTGGAGCTCGAACGGATGTACTTGTGCGAGAGTACAACTTCCGTCCTCGTTTATCATCCATGTAATTCAAGAGCAGTGACATCAAATGACTTTTTTCCGAGATCACGAGAGATTTTTTTTGTATTTACGGCGTTTACTGACTTACTTAAATTAATTAATCGCTGTGTGCCAACTACATTGCAGTGCTCGATAAATCTGCTGATTTGCGACCTTGTTTCAAGGCGATACGATATCTTTGAACGCACAGTTTCTCGTTTTGAGCTCTTCTATAGGTGCAAATGAAAAGTTGGATAATAGGATATCGTAAAACTGTGAACCAACGTATTTTTGATGAAATGACTTTTTATGAATTGCAGGAATAGCCAATAAAGGTTATAAAGTATTTGATATCTTAATTTACAGTAGTAGTATATTTTTGAAGTAAACTATATATTTACATAGAAAATGTATTTTATAAATCTGATTAAAGTTTTAAAACAGAAAATTATCGTAAATGATCTAAAGTGATGTAATTTATTAATTAAAGTCTCAGTTTGTAGGAAACTTATGAATATTAAGATGAATTTTTTTGTGCTTATACAAACAATTATTTTCGTTCAATTATCGAAGGTTGATAATAAAATATAGAAAGGATAGTATTAAAAAATTTTAATATTCATAATTTAACAATACAAATTAAATACTATTTTAAATATATTAATTAATTTAAGTGTTTTTGTTTATTTTAAATTTAGTTTCTTTATGGAATATCAAGTTCTAAATTATTTTAATTTCGTTTTAAACTGAAATATTTTGTAAAATTTTGTTTTTTTTCTTATTTGATCTCAGGAATTTGCATTCCTTTTCTTCTTTGGTAACAAAGCCTACCGTATTTGACTTTTAAAAATTCGATATGCTTGTATCATAGCTCATTTTTGATAAATTTTACGGTGCAGTATTCTTAAGAATGACGAAGATTTTCTGCATAATTTCTGAATCTATAAAGGAGAATAAAATTAATAAAGAGACGATGACAAAATTCTTTTTTACTCTCGAATATTAAAAAAATTCATTAAAAAACATAAGAATCCAAACATTGTCAGCTGAATATCTTCCAAAACTGCAACACTCAACCGCGATCAAGTACATAAATATTCGCGTCCTCCTTTCGTAGAAAATATGAGCGAAGGCAAATAAAAATCTGAAATTCTTTCATAATTAGACGAAAATACATTCCGTTAATTCGATATCATAGTGCTCGCAAATACGAGGGAAAGAAGGGAACGCCGAGTTCGCGACTCAGTGATCAACGCGTGAAATCACAACGGACAATATTATCCAGAGTCGACAGCGCTTTCACCAAGAGATTCGCCGGAGCATAAAAATACAGCGAACGCACGCTTGTCAAAGATAATCGATCGCGGCTTCGGCGTGTAAGCGTGTCATGCCGAGATAATGTCCCCGGTCCCAGGTTGGACGTCGGCAGCACCTGACCGATCCTTCACATCGTGTCGGGGGTGTACGCGCGAAATCGACGCGTTTCGTCGGTTACGTGCAGCTGAAGGTCGCGTAGTCCCGATCTTGTCACGGACCGACTGCCTCCTCATCCTCCTCTCATCGACCATTTGCCGCTGTTCTTTTATCCGCGGACGATCGAACGCGGCTCGTGTGCAGTACCCCTTGTAATTTCGCTCGTAATTATCGGATTTCACGAGCGCAGAGTGGCTGATATTTGATGCTGTTATCGGGCAATATTAAGGTGCTCGACCTTAAGCCTCTTTGAGAAATTACGCAAGGATTTTTCTCGATGGAATCGCCGTGAAATCCATGCATCGAATTAGAAAGTCATGGCATCTTGACACCTGCGGCGATGATTCGTAGGCTCGTATAATATTAAAGATAAACGTTCTGTCAATGATAATTGAAAGCTTTAGTTAAACTCGCGACTCAATGATTAAAATATATTTTGAATTAATTTTATTTATGATTTATTTTAAAATTATTGATTACAGACAAGATTTATTTTTAGATATCTTTTTTTTGGAAAATTGGTTGTCAAAACTTACCGATAACATATTTCTAAATATAATTTTGTTAAAGGAATTTTATAATTAAATACTATACTATATTATAATTTATTAAAAAAATTTTTATTACTATATAATGAAAATAATATATCGAGATATATTTTATTGTTTTTTAATATAATTTACAGTGTTGATTATATTGTTGACCTAAATTGTGATATTAAAAGTTAAGAAAAACTTTGATTCATAGTATTCTGAATAGTCCATATATTAATACGAAGTATACACGCTATTTTAAATATTTGATAGGGGAAATTGAAATTTCTTACTTGAGAGGATTACGTTTTTTCCTTGAATTACTGAAACTTTATTCGATGCTTTATATTGCAAATTAGTTATCAGGGAAACTTTCATGAGTTATGTGTATCATGGTTATTTAGAGAATCTTTATTATTATTTTAAAGTATATTATAGTTTATAACTTTGAAATCAATATTATATGGTTTCTCGAATTAAAAAGTATTGTACTTATACTTTTTACGTTGATAGTAGTGAAGAAATAATAGTTGCATAGATAACGCAAAGTATATGCAAAAAAACTGCGGTTAAAGTATTTTATATTTATATTCCTAAAAATAATTTTCAGACTAAAATTGTAATCCACAGATTGTATATTTACTTTGCTAGAACTAATTATAAAGTAAAATGTACTTTCATGTATTAATTGTCTTGAATATAAAATATTTTAAGAAAACTTTAAAAGTAATAAATTGTACAAATGCTAAAATTTAAAATTATTTACATAAGTGTTCTAAATCAAGATTATTATATACTTCAGTACATAATTTATAAATTACACTCTAGATTTTGTCATTTCACTTATCAAAAATGAAACAGATTTAGCATTTCGATTACTATATTTATAAAATTACCCTTGACAAAACAAAATGGATGATAATGGGCTTCTCTTGTTTGTACAAACATTATATTTCCAACATAGATAATTCAGTGTTCTGTTTAATGATCTAGAAATAAAAACAGTTTAATATCGCTAACTTCATTATGAAAAATGAAATTAAATATTCACTCGTTTGTATGAAAATCCACGACAACCGAATCTTCGAGTGGGCTTTCAACGTTTAAGTAGAATTTTTACGTAAGGGTATGTAACTGGGACACGTATTTTAGAAATCGAGAAGTACCGAATGCACCTGAGTATCGAGAAATTCATCTCTCGCCTCTTAGTTATACCGGCACTCGTTAGCACTTCTATTCTCAGCATAGCACGTGAAAAGGCGAAACCGCGAACTCGTTAGTCACGCGCCGATGCGGAGCCTCACGCGTCCTTCCTCTTTATCCTCAGGAACCGAATTTAATAATCGATTTCGTCGAGTCGGCGACGCTCGTACCTCTTTCCCTCCTTCCCTTCGCCCTCGAGCTATATATGCAGATTCGTTTGTCAACAAGGCCGCGCGACGATTTGAATATAGCTTCGCGCGATTTGACGTTTGATTTGTGAAGGGAAAGGAGAGGTTGATTTGCATAAGACGGGCTGGTCGTCTTTGCGTGCGTCGTCCACGGGGCTCGGACATTTTAACTTGTAAATCAAGAGAAGCGAGTCCGACCGAGCGGGTGTTATTTTTCGCGCCTGTTTTACGGGGGAGAAACAGCTAAATGTCTGTAGTCAGAGTAGCGATGTTCTATAAACAACGTGAGGATAAATTATTCAAGACTCCGGAACGATGAATCACTGTCCGCGACTCGCACGGATGTAATAATGTATAATGCTAATTGCGTGCGACGTGTCGCAGTTAGTTGTGTTTATGCGTGCGTGGATACGAGGGGATGGAACTTGATAACTGCCCTGAACAAAGGAACTAACGCGTTTGTACTTGGCGTTTGACTTTTTATTCGTTAGTTGCTTATGGATGAATTCCACCATTGTTAGAAGACCCTTGTTGAGCTTTATCCTTTCCAGGAATGATTAGAATAATCTACAGCTGTGCATCAACCAGTGGGTAATTTATTTATATCTCATAAAGGACGTTTTTGAATGGAGATATCTCGAATCGTAATGTATTTTGAGAATTAGTGAGTAGCAGGGCGGATAGAAAAAGGTATAAAAAGGTACTGTTATTTTATAAAATAATTTTATTTGCATTAAATTTAAAATAATGAAATGTATTTGCATTAGATCATTGCTCGAAAATTTTTTAAGAATTTAAACTGTGGTCCATGTTTAATTGTTTAAATCGATTTTCGTTTCTTGCAAATCTTTACAATAAAAAATATAACGGAATCATTATAAACGATTACAAAAAATTGTAGTGAAATAATATTTTTGTACGTTATAATTTTCTATATGTTTAAAAATTTGCACTAAAAGTGATGCAGTTTACTTTATTCATGCATAAAAAATTCTAATCATAGATTATAAACAAAAGTCTGTCCAGATTAGACATAATGCCCTTGTCAATTATTTGTGATTACGATATTCTTAAGTTTTATTCATGAAACTATGGTATTTGCTTATACCGGAGGTCGACATGCAAGCATTTTTGATCTTTAATAACGACGTTCACTAATTCTATTAGTTTAGTTGCGATATTTCACTATGTATTTGGGTTTTGTTATTAGTGATTTTAAATATATATATATATATATATATATATATATATATATATCGAGTATGTTCACATACCATACTTAAAAATTATACGATTATATAAGAAAACTGAGTGTGATTACTCGAGCTAACTCTGCAATTTCATAAATATCCCACAAATACGATGAAGTTCATTTTATATGAATATGATTATCGGTGACACATTTCTCTTAGAAATTTAATATTCATAACTGTACTTATCTGAAAGTTATTAATGGACTGTTAAAATTTGAATTTGTAATCATATTGTATCACAGTAAAAAATATATATTTCTTGTATTCAAATATATTCGGTAATTTTCTAAATATATTTTAAGTATTTCGGTAATCTTTATTAAATGTATTAAAAAAATTGATCACTGACATTTCAAAAAAATATATCAAAATATTTTTTTAAGTAATATAAAATATATTTATATGAATTTTAATAAATTTTAATTTTATAATATAGTTTACAATTATGATAAATGTATTTTTTCTTTTAGTATTTTTGAGTTATGTATTAAAATCGTATTAAAAAATAAACTAATAATTAGTTCTGAATATTAACGGGTTTTAATTTCTTTTGGAATAATATTCTTTGTAATGCAAATGTATTTGAAATTGATTCTTAATTTTTTTGAAAGATAAATTGTGTTTATGTAAACGACATATTTTACATATTATTTATATTTATTGGTACGCATAATTAACATTATTTATTAATAAAATTTAAGAGCAAGAAAATCAATATTTATATAAAAATATTTTGGTTCGTGAAAATCAGAATTTGCAATATATAATAAATTTACTTTTAAAAATAAAAAAAGATTATTGTCAATATCAAATTTACAGAATCTATGAGATTATTTTTGTTAGATACAAAAATGTTTCGATTAAAAACATTCTACTTAAAATATGTTAATTCGTGCTATCAATTTTCAGATAAATGTCTTGTATTTAATTTAAATCATGAATATCCGAAAATTCTCTCGAAAAGAGTTTATTATTTTAATTTTCTAATTTAAAATCTTAAATTTTCTTCACACGTTCGAACTCGTCAATTTTTTTGAGGTAAAAAGAATTTAATACAGGGTTATCTTATTTCAAAGAAATATTGATACATTATTAATGCAGCCAAGGTAAAAAGCGTATCGAACTTTACACTTCCATATTAATTTTTCACTCGATGCTTTTGATAATTCGTTTCCAACGCGTCCACAGTGGAAAGATAATCATATAACCAACGTTGATGATGTGAAAAGATGAGAGCGAGCGACCGCGAATCACAAGGAGAACGAGTAGAATAAACATAGGATGGACAGAGAGCGAAGATGAAAGAGGGAGAGAGTGAGGGGGGAAATAGAGAGAAGAAGATAATAGTACAGGCTGGGATGGGTGAGAGATGAGATTTAATAAAATTCCACTCGAGCGAAAGTTCAGGGTTCATCGACTAGCTCGAGTTGTAGAGCTTTGGTCTATGTGCGAGCTCGGCTCAAAGTGCAAAAGCTTGAACTTGAGCTTTTACCGAGGCTCTTGTCTTAATACCTTTTGTGAAGTAACTTCATAATCTGTGCCGCTTACCCTTACGTTCACCAAGTTGTTTTATACAGCTTTTCCTGTTTGTTTACTCGATCATCGCTTTTCATTATATCAAGGCCTCTTATATATTACATTATAGCCTTAATAATATTTTTATTAAGATTTCCTTTTTATATTTCAAGACTTTATCATTAAAGAATTTTAAAAGGAATTATCTGTTGATAATGAAGAGGTACTTATCTTCGATCATTCATAGTTAAATTGAACTTTAAAGTCACTTGTTTAGATATTTTATTGACTTTAGAATTTAAAATTCTTTCAATACATAATTGAAAGCAACTATTCTAGAACAAGAAAGTTTTTGACAACTATATTTTAATACATTATTGGCTTGATCAAGCTTATATTGTTTGATTTAATAATTATTAACGGGCATTATATTATAGTGCCTAACTAAGTTCGAATGTTAAACAACAATTAAAACGTGGCTACATTATATTTTTAATCATTTCGAATGTATTATTTATGATCGTGAAGTTCCTATTATTTATTTATAATAACGAAGTATAAATATAGACAATTTATGTTTTTATTTTCTCTGCCGAATAATAAACTTTCGAATAATTAACCGGTGCGTAGTTTAGTCCTGTAATTATTCGGCATAAAATGCCTGCGAGGAAATTGTACGATTACCGATCTTGGTGGGAGTTTTTAGTATCGCAAAGAGTCATAACTACGAGAGAAAGAAAGAGAGAGAGAGAGGAAGAGAGAGAGCGAACGAAAGATGGGAAAGAGTAAAGCAAGGAATAGAGAGGAAACAGCGAACAGCGATAAAACCGAAACAGCAAAGGCATGCGATAGAATTAATCGGTCGGCGGTTTCAGCCGATGTGAGCTATCCTAAGCAAACCAAGTTACGTTGAAAGTTTTCCTAACCCGATAATGAGTTACCAGCGTTAACTTAGGCGGAGGTTGAGGCCGGGCTTAACGAAACTTGCTCTCCGAGAGAGGGAAAGTTTGCTCGCTTAGCTCGACGCATCGATGCCGGCTCTTGAAGTCCCCGGCCCATCAACTTGACTCGGCCGAAACAGTTACCTGATTGAGTCCGTATCGTTCCACGCGTTATATTAGATAATTATAATTATCCCATGCGGTCGTCCCGAGATCGGCATGTTTGAGCTCAGTTCTTACTCCCCGTCGAAAGATGGAAGACGCGCAGTACTTTAGTAGTAATTAACAAAGTGGTTCAACAATATTTTGGTTTATTACCGTTAGAAACTGGCGAAAAGGAAAGGAATGAATGGAAGTAGATGGAGAAACGATAGAAACCGGCGACGGACGGACGAGTAAAGCTATGAAAAGATTGCGATGTTGTTCTTAACACGTTAAGACTTTGGGTTCTTTATATTTTTGAATTTCAATTATAAATTATTATATTAAATAAGAATTTAAATCTTATTGGTCATGATTTTTGTTAAAATTTTTTGTTTTTGACTTGTTGTCTGAATATATTTTTTTAAACGCTTAGTTTATTATTTTAATTATTAAACATTTTTAAACGAATATCATAGCCTTAAAAAAAGCAGTTTTCATACATTATCAAATATATTTAACTTTAAAATGTTAAAAAAAGCTACATAAAAAGGAACAACATTATATGATTGTTTTTAAGAAATTTAATGAAATTTTAGCATAAAATGTTTAAATGTTAATTAAATTTTATAATATTTGGTATACTTATTTGTTATTCAATTTTTTGTATTATATTTATTGTTATTGAATTAATAGTATATGCATTAAGGAGCATTCAATAATATTTTTCAAATATAATTATACTTGCTCTATTCATTGAATTTTAACGACTGCTAATTATCGCGTGTTCCAGATATTCAAGGATATAATTCCAATCTCTCTCTCTATATATATATAGTTCATCAAGAATCATAAAAATATAATTATAAGAGTATCAAAATTTAGAAATGTTATGTTCAAAGTTCGTTTATAGCAAGATCGTTTCAAAATGTTATGAACGAAGTAAATGGATACAATCTTTTAGTAGCAGTAGAAGTTAAATAATTAGAGAAGAGATCTTTAATTTCAAGTAATTAAATTTTCTTTTATTGCGGAATAGAAAAGCAGGATCTCTGGATATGCTTGTAAATTTAATGAAGAATAATACGAGCAGTTGTGAAAATATTGCTTATTAACGATAGATCATAATTTATATGTATAGAAAATGTAAAATATTATTACTTATTTATAAAGTTTTACTAAATGTTGACAAAAAAATAAGTAAAAAATTGATAATGTGAAGTATAGAATATAAGCAAAAAACTTATGAAAATAATACTGGCTAGATTTGAATATTCATGAAAATTATTCATTTGAATAAACATATGTTCATCTTTTAACACAAGTAGAGTACATCAATAGAGACAAATTGTATACATTATCAAGTTTTTACACGCGGAAGTTGTTTACATTTTTAAAAGGCATTTTCAGTGCGAATTCTATAATAAATCATCGCACGTATATACCATACAAATACAAACGACGATGTCCCATAATTTGTTATTCTACAATTTCCATATTCAGCAACTTAATTCGATGTGCTCGTATACAAAAACAATGTATAAAAATCAAAAATTCTACGAAAAGCACATTTTTAATAAAGATCCGCAACGACTGTCGGTGTTAACTATTTATTTAGCTTTAAGCAAATGCCAAGCACCGACATTACTAATCCTCAACTATTCACGCAAAATGAAAAGAAAAATTAACTGTAGGATGCGTTTGGAGTAACTCGGCTCGCCTTGTACACGTGCACATATTGCATTCGCTTTGCCTTCCAGCTACATTGAAGCTTTGAAGTGCTCCGACGTCTCTGTTCTTTACTGTGTGTCCCTCTTGTTCGTTTCGTTGCTCCCTTCCCTTGCCCCGTAACCGCACGTGTGCGAAAGATATTTCACATTGTTGACGAACAGGTTCATAAAGTAATGCTTCGCAACGTCGAACAAATTGCGTCTCCTAACTTTTTTCCCTTGTCTTTGTGACTCTCCGTCAAGAAGGTGATAAAATTAACGGTGATTGTGCAGAGCTAATATAAAGTTCTAGCATTAGCGATTAATTACGGGACGAAATATGCGCGAAGGTGATGGAAATTATGAGACTGGCGCTCCGTTTTTCAATTTATTTGCCAGCGGCTATTTTGAGCGTGAATCCAAGTTTTTGTTCGATATTGGAGAGGGAGAGAACTTTCTTGTGAAAATTATATAAGGATTACCCTCGAAATAAATGACCTGCATGATTAAAATACAAAATTATCCTACTTTTTAAGTTATTTATTTTGGATACAGCTAATCAGAGGGGAAAAAGCCGAATATATCCGCGCAAAAAAAGATCCCAAATTTTATTAGTAACAACGTGGATTTGGCATTATGTCGTATCAATATTGATACAAGTCTGCATTTGCATCCATAAACTTGTACTTGCGTGCCCATGTTGAAGCAATATTACATTGACAGAATAACATGAATTTCTGATTCTGATCGATGATATGATAGTACAGATATTCGCAATTCATTTATTATTTGCTGTAAAACTCAAAAAGTTTACGTTTTTTGTCATCCTTTACCATATTTATTTATTTACCGTATTTAATATTAAAAGTAAAACTATTCTTGAATCGATGAAGCTTCTATAAATATAAAATACCGTCAAGTTAAAAAACAAATTAGAAAGTAAAAATAAAAGTTATCCTGCGAGTGACGTGATACTATTCAATATGATACGTAATATTTGAAAATAATTTAATATTTAGATAAAATTTCTAATACAAACAGAGAAAACATTTTAGTATTTTTTTTCCATTTTTATCAATCTTTTATAACAAATTCTTATATATTAAGATACTTTACTGAATATCCCAAATGAAAATAGATTGCGAACCGTCGTTAAATACATATAGTTATAATGATAGCTTGCACTCTTCAAATCATCCAGGGTATCGATTCTGATGAAACTGTAGTAGTAGACTCTTTAAGTATTTTACCAATGAACACATGTTCTTTTAACAATAGCAATTCATTTATAATAGATAAATTTATTTTATTTTTACAAGTTTTTTTTAATTTTATATATTACATATAATTATTTTAGAAAATATTTAAAAAGTAGTAAAATTTAATAGTTATAATATTTTTATTAAAGTTTGAAATTTTTCTATTTTAAATTTAAATAAAATTTGAATAGCGTTTGAATACATTAAAAATTAATTATTAGTTTATTATATACGTTAATTTTATTGATTCGCAAAAGTATACAAAGAAGAACATTTATTTTCTTTATTTTTCGCATATTTTTCTTCAATTAATTTAAAAAAATATATTTTTTTCAAATTAAAATAAATAACAAAGTAATATATTATTATTGAAAAGTAGTTCATAGAATAATATTATTGTCATTAAAAATAAGATAATTATTTAATATTGTATTATCTTTTCATATCCGATAATTTCAATACTCTTTGGACTAGATTATTTTTGTAAAAAATGTGTATCGAATAAATTGTATAATTTTTTTAAATTTTAAATTCGCTTAAAAATATCTTATGCTATTTACGTCTCATTGGTCAATTAACTTTCTATCTTTATAACCATACAGCTATCGGAAATATCTCGAATGCTCTAAATATTCTTTTTACGAATATCTCACGAATATTATTCTATATCAGAAATCATATATTATTTTTTTGAAATATACTTTAAATGTTTAGTCCATTGTGAAATTCATTTTGCTATTGTTATTTTTGTATTTGTGATACATTCTTATTGTGTAAAAAAATACAATAAAATATAATTATATCTATGCTTTACAAAATTAGTTAATAGTGTTTTTATATTGTGATAAATCTAGATTTTTAAATTAATTAATTAAATAAATATTTTAAATAATATTTATATCTGATAATTTATTTGTATCATTTTTTAAACAGACGTAATATAATTTCATTTTAAAAGAAAAAATAACAATAGATTATATATATATTTTTAAAATTAAATAATTGTTTATTAATATTGAAATATTTTTCGTACTTTGAGAAAATTTCTGATAGAATTTAAGGACATTTATGAAAATGATAAATGAACATTTATTAGTTGACAGATATATTCGTTCAATTTAATTAATATTAGCGTTAATTATTAATAAAATAAAATTGTAATTATTTTTAAAAGTTTTAACAAATTATTTTACGATAATAGGTATGAATAATTATAATTAGCAAATAGTAAAATAATATATAATTTATATATCACTTACATTTACTATAAATAGAAATATTTTCGAAATATTAATTTTTAAATTTAATAGATGAGAAAATCATAATTAGAAGTATTAATAATAAATAAATAAATAAATATATATACATAAAGTAAATCATATAAAATCAAGTAAGGAATTGTTGATGTAATCGCAGAAAAGTATTTAATATAGTATATATTATTTTTTAGTTTAAAAATCTGTTTCATTTTTTAAATTATTTATAAAAATATAATTTATAACAAATTCAATAAGATATATTATAACTAGTACGAAATAATACATGCTGTTTTCTCCTATTAAATTTAAAGCATTCGATTTTATGCATTGAAGGCCTTAAGAAATTAGTTTTTACAAACGTAATTGTAATTGAATAAATGTAAATTGAAGAATTTAATGCTTTTAAAGGAAGCCAAGATCTATTACTATTCTAAAACAGAAACTAATATTGTTTAATAAAAAAATCCGATAATACAGTATTATTCCAATATATAGCTTGGAGGGTTAGTATCTTTGTCGGGATCAGTTTTAACATAATAGAATCTTCTCGTTTTAATATCATTATCATATTTTCTGAATATAGCTTTCTTCTTAATCTAATAAAATAGAAAATAATAGATACTAAATAAATTTATTTCTTTTGATCAATTAAAATTTTATATATAAAATTATTACTTTTTCATTTAAAGCATATTCGAGATAAATTTCTGAAATATTAGGTTAAAAAGTAATCACTTTTTTAAAATCAATCTTTATTCTCATATTTAAAAAAAATTTTTTCGATACATATACTAATATAATTAAATAAAATAATTTATAATATATAAAATAATTTAAAAATAAAATTTAAAAAAAAATTTTGTGATTTTATAGAAATAATTCAATTTTTTTACCTATTATTATTATTCTAAAAAGATTCTTATTTTCATGATTTAATATCATATGAAATAATTAAAAAATCATTTTATAAAATGATAATACATTTAGATAAATACAATTTTGATTATTAGCAGTAGAATTTTAACCAAGTTTCTTATTAAATACATTGTTATCAATTAAATATAGTATAATTATATCTTATAAATCAATGGAGTAGTTAAAATAATATTTGTATTTAAGCGTTTGATTTACGTAACTATACTATTTAAGTATTAAAAATATTATTTAACTAATTTTTTTTATCAAAATCTAAATAATTAGTATTAAAAATAAATAAATATATATATAATATTTATTAATATTATTATAAAATTTTTAATAATTTAAGCAAGTAATAATTTTACCTTTAGTGAAGAGCAAATATATGGTTTTATTTAATCATTAAATTATTTATTATAATTTTATTAAAATTCAGTTGAATATAAATACAAGAAATACTTCATGAAAAAATCTTTCATTTGCAAAATTTTATCAAATATATTAAATGGAATTTTTATTATTAAACAATAAGTTGATGAAATATTTCATTAGATTAATTTTATTAGTAATTAAATATATTATTTTGAAAATATTTGAATTTTAATTAAGCAATTTTATTAAAATTTATATTAAAATAATATAGAAATTATTTGGAAAATCATAATAGGAATATAACAAATAATATCTTGTAATTATAAAAAAAATTATCAAAATATTACAAATGTATAAACAAAACAATTGAATATAGTATAACTTTCTTATAAATACTCTATTATATTACAAATAAAATGCAATACTTATATATATATATGCGCACACATGTTTTAAAATTGAATATATATAAATATTTATTGATTCAAGTTTGTTATAAAAATTAATTAAAAATGTTATATTTATCTTCAAAATAGATTATTTTAATTATGTTCGTAGTCATTTTTTTTAGAATAAAGTACTGTAATTTTTAATATATGTAAAAAGTTCTTTTTAAAAATGTTTAAATAAAAATTTTAATTCTAAAAAGCATTGATTCAACTTCTGCAAGATAATATCTGTAAATACAAAACTTCTTACTAAATAGCTTTAAATTGTACAATAAACAATTTATACTCGTTTTTGTGAGTTGGAGATAATTTAGAAACTTATTCGTTGGGTTTTTCTCGATTTATAAGAGCAATAGAAACGACGTGTGTAGTTAAATCATTCGTTTTCAGATTTAGTAGAAAATACTTAAAATACTTTTTACTTAATTAAGAGAGTAGTGTGATTGGTACTCAATGATCTGAAACGTACAAAATTGGAATACTGATTATTAGAAGTTCATTGAAGATAGTACGTGATATTTTTTTAAAAAAAAATTCTATTAGCATTTGAAATCATGTAAAAAATCTCTTTTATGATATCATCGGTTTTTAATATTATCTATAGAAACTAAAATATATGTGAAAAAAATTTCATAGAAGATATATATCACAAGAGAAATTTCATAGTGAATAATACTAATTTATCAAAAGTATGATCATATGCCGTGAAATGACCGATAAAGTGATATGGACTCCGTAATTCTCCTGACCTACTTTATAAATTCTTTTATATTAATTTACTATTTATTTTACCTATTTCAATTATATCTAATTAAATAATTTATTTTATGAATCTATTAAAAAGATCAGTAAATACGTTAAAATGAATGATATTTTTTATATAGGGTTAAAAATTTTTTAAATAAACAAATTATTCGCGACAAAGATCGTAAATTTATTTAAACATATAATCTAACATTTTATATAAATTAATAACATTACATATGAAAAACAACAAAACTCAAAGGCAATTTAATAATTTTGTAATTTTTGATATATTTTTGATATAAACTTTTGATACAAACTTTTGATATAAACTTGATTAATGACATGTACATTTTGTATTAGTTAATTTAAGATTTTTTTTTAATATAAAAAAATTTAAAATAAAAATTAAATTATATTTTCTTATTATATTTAACTATGATAGATTTATCATTTAAATTACTTAAAAGTAAGTGTAACAATGAATGATATATTATTATTATTAAGCTTATATTAGAAATCTTATAGTTTGTTACTTCATTTGCGTAGGAATTTTACTTTTTTCTACAAGTGCATATAAAATTCATTCAAACATTCATTATCGGAAAAATATATGAATCACTCTAAAATATGCACATTATTCGCCTTTTTCGCTTATTCAATTTCTCAAGTTAGTTCATAAAGAATATACTTTTCTTACTTTCTATTTAAATGAAATGATTGAAACACATAATTATTTTTTATATTAATATTAAAATCTAAGTTATATCAAGAATTCGTTTTTATTATGAATCAAATTTGGTTGAATTCATATAATAACTGTTACGACATTATTTATGTATTCATATTTATTGTTTGTTTTTCTGAGAATAAAATTAAAATTATTTAATTATTTATTTATTTACTTATAATTGATTTGTACGCAATGAAATTATTAAAATATCGATTTGTCACAAATTTTTATGTAATTTAATAAAATTTTATATTTATATTATTTTCTAAAGTACATACATATACATATAATAAGAAGTAAAAATCTATATTTTTTAAAACTTTTTGGTATAAAATTTTTAGATTCTGTTAACGTGCGTTACATTTATTTTCGTATATTCCAAATTATTTCCAGTTTGACCTCTTTTGAAAGTGACGTAAAATCGATAAACGTTTTTAAGAATATTAATTTATTTTTTCATGAAATACATGCTTAGTAAATACATAAATAGTTATAATCAGGATAAAAATTTAAGCAATTGGTAAATATTTATATAAATTTATTTTTAAGAATATAGAAGATAATATTAATCGTATAAATTTATTCTAAATCCAAGATAACAGAAAGAAATTGGAATTTACAAAAGCTTAATTTTGTATTATAATATTTGTTAGATGAAAAATGACTAAAATAAAGCAAAAAGCGTAGAGATAGCTATTTTTAAATTATCCATTAATAAAATAATGAATTAAGTATGTTCAAGAGTATCTCTCAACCGTTACTTATAAATTTAAAAATATTTTTCTCTAAAATTTTCCGAAGGCGGAGACTTCCAATAAGAGATTTTAATAGTCATCGAATAGATCGACTTTCCAGCATAAACGGAGTTTCTGAAAAATTGATTTAAAAATTCAAGGCCACTCACATCATAAATTAGTATTTGATGCGATGCCGGAATACGAGCGAATGGTCGTACAAGCGCATCGATATATAGAGAATAAAATATGAGCGCTAAAAACAAGTTGCAAGGGGATCAGTGTTTATGTATATAACCATATACGAGGGTCGGGAGCAACTATCGACGATAATTAAAGGCAAGCTACGAGCCCGCGAAACGAGCTTAACCACTACGTGGCGAAAACTGCTCTTGTTGAAACTAATACACAGCGACGTTCCACCTGCTGTTAAAGAGAATTTTTATATTTTTGTGCGCTTGTCAGAAATGAACGAAATGATTACGCACCGTAGCTGAGATTCAACAGCATTACTGTTGTATTACAGAATACGACTACTGGAATTCTGAATATTATTGCTAAGAGATTTTTACGAATGAACAATGGATTAAACACAGCTTGTTTTATTAAAAAAATCTTTTTTAACTTAGATATATATTTGAAAGTTACTTTGTT
This sequence comes from Dolichoris vasculosae, assembly GCA_018907195.1. NCBI lineage: Eukaryota > Metazoa > Arthropoda > Insecta > Hymenoptera > Agaonidae > Dolichoris > Dolichoris vasculosae. The sequence goes on from JACCHY010000001.1 coordinate 8,888,217, forward strand.
CATAAAAATAGCGAGTACATAAATCGTAGTTAAGTTCATTCGTAGCACCTGAGTTTCGGATGTAAATTAAAAACGTTATATATACATATTTATAACGTTTTGAGATTTATGAAATTTCTCGGTAATCTTTTCTATTTACATATATGAAGCTTTTTCTTCTCCTTTAAATGAATGTCATCCAAATAATTTAGCAGTATTACAGTACAAAAATAAGAAAAAAAATTCGAACGAGGTTCCGAAATAGTAATACAAAGAGTAGAGCACGTAACTGAATTTTAAAAATTGCTATTTGAATTGCTGAATTCACTAGCTTGGGGGTAAATAACCAAAAAATAAAGAGAGCAATATGAGAAAAAAAGAGAAAAGAAAGAGAAAAGGAAAGAAAGAAAGAGAGAGAAATAGAAATTATACAGAGAAAAAAATGGTAAAATGGAGTTTTAGTCTTTTAATGAGAAGCCTGAGAAACTTCATGCCTGTGGCTCTTGCTCATTACTATTGACGTGTACATTATGTCAATATTTATAATTAAATATATTTTCTATATTACAGTACTATATATATAGATACTACGATATTTTATTTATTTTTGTCGCACTCTCTTAAAGTTCGCTCGAGAAAACTAAAGGTTAGCGCCTTATAAGTTATTAAAAAAATAAGTTTATCACGTTTTTATTTTTAATTATTTTTAAACGACCATTAATTTATGTATATTTTTTGTTTCCTTTTATACCGTATTTTTATTCTCGTTACTTTCATTAATATAATAATTTTTATATTTAGGTTTTTTATGTAAGGTGGATAATCAATTGGTATATAATATATGCAATAGTTGATAAATAATAATTTATTTATTTACTGTAAAATGGAATTTATATAATTTTATATCTTACAGATGAATAAATCTTACGACTTGTTTTAAGTTATTTAAATTATAAAAATGTAGATAATTTTTATTAATCTTGCTACTGAATTATATTTTTTTCAAAGTTAAATTTCATTAAAGTTACTTTTATTATTACTCGAATCTGGTTTTGACTTTTTTTAATAGTTAATATGCTAATGCGCAGCAGCCTGCGTGATATTTTAACTTTAATCTAACTGGTGTAATTTTTAGACTATATTAAAAGTTAATTGCTGCTATTGTGGGATAAAACTTGATTAACTATAAGTTGACATTGTTGCACGCAAATGTTATTTTAGATGAATGTCAATATATTGTTATTTTTCATCTTTATTTTAGAGTTTAAGTAATTTATACTAAAATAATAATTTTAGATGTATTTTTTATATACATTTGTTTTTATATTGTTTAATATTTATAATAAAAAAATTATTATATTATTAACGTCATATCTAGTAAGCTATAAATTATTTATTCGGATTAGTTTCATTTATTTACATAGCTATCTTTAAAATTAAAAATTCATTTCAGAAATAAGATATTTATAAAAGTGATATAAGATAAACAAGAAACATATGAATAACATTAGTTTAAAAAAATTTAACGTATTATTTAAGCTAATTATTTTATTCAATTTTATGCATATTTAGACTTTGTATAATTAAATTAAAGTAACAATGATCTTATAGAAAGATAAATTCAAGCAATTCATTTTAAATTCAATTAAAGGGTTAATTTGCACGATTTTAAATTGAAATATTTAAACTGATTAATTTCAGTTTTGATAAATTACTATAATATAGACTCTAAATAAATCATATTAATTATGTTACAGCAGTAAAGAATTAAATATTAAGTATATGGAATTTTTAAATAATACCAGTTTTTAAATTAAAAAATGTTTACTTTTGAGAATTACATTGTTTGTATAAGTATAAAATATATATTACATTTAATATTTAATTTATAAAAAAATACTTTTTTTACAGTAATTAAATCGATAGAATTGTATCTTAAATTTTAAAGTTAAAATTGAATAATATTAAAGCTGATACTTTTAGATAATAGCAGTTTTTTACCTGTCGAAATATACAATTTTTCTTAGTTTAAGATGAAGATATGGAAATGAAATTTATAATTATTATAATATAAAATATATTGATGTAGATTAGATCATCTAATTACATCGCTTACTGCTGTCGATTTAGATGCATCTATCTTGTTATTCAAAATAACGATGAAAATAAACAGAAATAACATTATCTTCTTAAAGCTTAATAATTTAATAAAGACGATATTCTATTTTGATATGTTAATAAGTATAAGCAAAATAAAGTTTAAAATTAATTAAAATGGAGAATTATATTAATATATTTGCTTTTTAGTTTAAGAAATAACTCCAGTAAATTACTACAATAGATGTTTAATAAATCATTGTAGAAAGAGCCCTCCAAGTTTATTTTCTTTTAATTAAAGATATATCTGCACATATGAAATTATGAACCCTTAAAAACATATTTCTTCGTGATATATACGATTAAATGGAAAAAAAGGGAAGCAGTAGTTTCATAAGTTAGAAAAATTATGTTTAAAAAACATTTAAATATCAAATATAATTTATTAACAAATAAACAAATTGAATTAAATACGAAAAAGATCGATTATTTTATGCTACATTAATTTATAAGTAAACAATCGTAAATAATATGATTTCAATTTTTCCGAACCATTCAGTCTTATACACGCAGAGATGCGGCAAGCCACGATCTCATTTTCCGTCCTTTAACTATTTTTCCACGTTTCCAACGGTTTGACTATCAATGGAATCTTTCGCAGTTTGGAATTCTCAACCAACTGCCAGGAGCTTGACAAATAGCCTGTCGAGGTCACAGATCGACTTTCGTCTTCCCGTTCACACTGACCTTCGAGACCAGAATATCTCCCGATTGAGTTGGATATACACATTTCCCCGGACACGAATAGCTTCCGAAGCGAGTTTCAAATCTCGATTTTACTGTGCTTACAGTGGTTCCAACAGTTTGAGCTTTTGTTTTCCCTTTGTTCCCTTGACTCGAAAAGTAAATAGGAATAGCTCGTCCTATTTTCCTTTAAACATCAATTTTTTTACGCTTTATTGGAGCGAATTGATGTAAAAAAGTTGAGAATAGAAAGCTTCCTTCGCAAAGAAAGTGTATTAAAGCAAAGTTTCCGACTCGACTTTCAATCGTTAATACTTAAAAAATTTCCCTAGTACGCAAGAAGAAAGAGTATCGAATATCGCGAAACGATTCGAGGTAAACGACCGTACTTTCTTCTCCGCACTTATCACATTCGAGAATTACCCGCGATGAGAAAGAGCGCGAAAACAAGGGTCGCGTTGCTCGGAACGATAAAAAAACAACTTTAACTCGAGGAAATTTTAACGCAGGCATCCCGTGCAGGCGAACTAATTATTTATCAAATTGCGTAATCAATGAGGCAGCGAGGGGAGGAACCGTCGGTCGCTCCCCCGAGCAATTAATTAACGCGTAAAGTTCGAAAGCTCGGTAGCACCGACGCCGTTATTCGCGTACAGGCAGCTTTCGCTTTTGGCGTCGGCGTCGCGCGCTCAGAAATTTATACGGCGCTCGGCCCCTCGGTACGTCCCCTCGGTACGTCCCCTCGGTACGTCCCCTCGGTACGTCCCCCCCAGTGTCAAGCACGGCGAGAGGCTTGTATGCCTCGGCGATACACGTCGGCCGTACGTGGCCTGGACAAATTGCTCTCCACCTCCTGCCTTTGGCAGGACGAGTCGCTTAAAATGCGAGCGCTCGCCCGGAATAAGTCCCTTCTTCAAACTTCCGATTGCTCCTGTGTAGGCGGAGGTTTCATCGTGCTTCAAGGTCCGCGTATCGAATACTCTTTTGCGACGTCGAGATCTTTCGAGGATTAATTTTGTTTGTTTTGACTAGTGCGCGTTAACTAAATTAATGCGACGAGTGGGGAAAGTATAGGAATGGAAAATAAAAGCGGATGACTGGGTATGAAATAATTTTTGAATCCTATGTTCGATACACGTTTATAAAGAGTATTTGGAAATTTTTAAGAATTATTAATACGCGGATATTAAAAAACTGTGCAAAATCGCTGAATCGGAAAACCTTAAATATTTAATTGGTAAATTCGTTACGCTGAATGTTTTTTAAAATGGCTCGTTATCCAAGAAGATAAATTTTTATGATATTAGCAAGTTTTAACTTTGAATCTGTTCCATTTCACATATAAAATTTTCAAATAATTAAATATGTTTTATACATTCTGATTGGATAGCTAACTGTATTTTATAAAATATATCAACTTATACGTAGCTCTTCTATATTAAATTTAAAACTGGTTAAAACTTTGAAAAATTACAGTATTTAATGACAAGAAAGTCAAATAATACATCAATTTTAAAAGAAGGTAACTTAAAAATTCATTTTTTTTCATATCTTTTTTAACGATTAACCATGATATTTCATTTTTTATTTTGTGATTTAATAAATTTAATAAATAAATTCTTGTTTTTTATCCGTGTAAAAGTTCTGAATTTTTTCATTTGAATTTTAATGTTGTGCTTTATTAAAAATAATTGCATTTAAATAAATTAATGTTTGGATTGCAGCTCAGTTTTGAGGTTTGTATATTAATTTGAATATTTCGAGTAGAAATCCTGCTAGTATTAGAATATGAAGAAAAGTTTGGTAAACGTACAAACTAGTATTTTAGAATTGGTGAGTTGTAAATAAATTAAGAATTTAATTTTAGCCTTTAATTATAATTTTCATATGTAAAATATGAAGGATATTAAATATCTATTCATAAGCTTTATTAAAATCTGGAGTATAAAAAACTTACAGTTCTTATTAATATTTATGAAAATAAATAATAATTCAAGCTCCCTTCATTGATAATTGCGTAAAACCAGTAATATAAAAAGTTTCATTTATATTTATGTTTTTTTAAACAGTAATATAAAAATTCATAACTGTTTGTAAAATGAGAAATATTGAAAATTTTTTATTTTATTCAGCTGAATGCAATATGACATTAATATTATTGAACTCGCGTAAATACAAAAATATGATTGACTAGTTACTAACAAAAACTGGACTTTCGTTTCAAAAGAAGTTTGCTTTACTTCAATAATATTTTTTCATAAAGTAATGTAAACAATTTTCCCACAGTATTTACAGAAGTGTTACATATAAGTAAAATTTATTCTCAAAATCAAAAGATACTTACTATATTTAATAAAATTTAGTAGTAATTTTATAATCAATAGTAATAAGTAATTAAATGAAAATTTGCAAATATAGATAAATTATCATTATGAAAGTAATAATGTATTTAATATACGAACTATAAATATATTTAAAAATGTAGAATAATTTTCAAATGTTTAATTTAGTTTTAATTACATTATTAATAAATTATAGTACAGTATTTGCATATATATAATAAATATATACAATTGCATAATATCCAATATCATGATACTTATGTTCAATATTAATTTGTGTATGTAAGTGAGAATGTAAAAACAAAATTTACTAAATTTTTGTACAAATGTGTTTTTTTTGATAATTTAAAATTAAAAATTTATTAACGATAATACATTTTACACTTTATTTGATATATAAATTTTAGCTGTAATAAAAATGAAATTTTACATTATTCGCATATTTTACTATCTAGTAATGATCGTAAATACTTTCTCTACTCGTTAACCAGTATTATTTATCCATTGTTCACTAGTATCACTGGTAAAGGTCGGTGATTTATTCTTCTTTAATTTAAGATATAGTAGTTATATAATTAGATAAACGATTGCTTAAATTGCTTTGTACATTTAAGAAATCTGTATCAATTTTTTATTTAAATAATGTCAGTTTAAAATATTTGTTTTATAAAATATTAAAATATATTTTTTAAAATCATTTCAACATCAACTCTAATATAAATAAATGCAACATTAGATATTTTTGAGTTTATAAATTTATATTATTATAAGTAAGAAGTTGTAATACAGGTATAAAATATTAAAAACGAATGGATGCGATGTTATTTTTGAATTTCTTTTACTCTAAATAACTTTTTATATCTTATTTATCATAGATATTCTTATATCAATATATTCTGTACCTTATTCATTATTAATATTCTTAATATAATAATATTAATTTATATTTGTAAGAAAAAAATTATAAAGTTACTTGTCAATTATTAATATATATTATTATTATAAATATTGTAATATTTTGAATAAACTGTTTCAAATATATTTTAAATTATCAAAAGCTCAGTATATTTTTTCTTTGAAAATCTTGATCATTTTAATGCAAAATTGATGATATTGGAGATATATTACACCAATTCTCTTGGCTGAATAAGAATGCATACGAGTTTATACAATGAGATATTCATGTCAAGCCATCATAATCGTTCTTCATCGTATTATTCTACGTGATATTAGAGCTCAGAGGCTGTCGAAACGTAGATTGCGTGTCTCGAGAAAAAATCTATCGACTTAAATTTAACCGACTTACAGGAAGAGTTTGTAGAAATAACTTCCGAATACATCGTTGGAATGCAAAAGAGGAAGAAATCGAGCAGTAACCAGTATAATGACGCAATTAGTCAGCACTCGAGTTTTATCAAGTCACTGCGTAATTTCGCGAAGCGATAACGGACTACAACACTGTGACAAATGAGAGAAGATTGGGCGAAAGAAAGAGAAGAAGAAGAGAGACTTAATTTTGAAGAAGCAAGGAAAAAACGATTTTTACAAACGAGTCTGAAGTGTGGTAGTGCAAGTTGAGTCACTAAAGTATGTAAGGCGACGTATGAATTTTGATACCAGTGTAAAGTTGCTTAGTGAAAAGGCTTGTAAAAGTCACTCGACTCATCATGACATAATTTACCAAGGTTTTTTGTGGCTGTTACTTTTCTACCTTTAAATCTTCGTACATCAGGATTTCGTTTTATTAAGAAGCGTAACCGTAGAGACTCACCGATCGCGAAAATTCTACTCTGCTCCCGAAATGAGGAAACTTTCCGTTTGAGGCTGAGCTTCCCTTACGATGTTTAGAAAATTACATGCTACGCCAGAATGCGTAGAAATGTTTTGCGTTCGCAGTTAACGGGAAAACGCAGATGCAATCATACCTACTATTCTGAAAAGGTGTCAGGAAAAAAATTATAATTAGAAATGTGCAAAGTTTAAAAAGAAGTAATTTTAACATGAATTATTCTGTTTCGTATATAACATTATGGGATTATTTACTGAAGCATTAACGAAAACTATTAAGCCTTCGTAAATACTATATATTTGATAACTTGTATTTCAATCTTTAGTAAGTATTATAAGTTTCATTAATCATCACTAGTGACTTCCTACTTGTATATTGTTAATGTTGTTCTTCGAAATTGTAAAGGATTGGAAAATAGTATAATTATTACTATTTTGACCGAGTGAATAAGTGCATACATTGAATCAAAGTGATTTATTATTCTATGTATATTGTATCTATTTATTATTCTATTCAATTTGAAATAGAAACTCTGCATTTATTAATTTAAATAATAAAAATACATATTTATATACTGAATTCTACATTGAATTATATCTGAGTTATAATTATATCGTAGTTTAATTATCGATATTTAACAAGTACTGAATCTTAAGTTTAAAAATGAAAAATAACTTTCAGAACTTAATACGATTAAAAAGTACAATGATACGTAACAAAAAAATAGTAAATGTTTTGATTAAAGCACTACCTAAAGAAATACTTTTAACTATAAAAGAACTCTAGTTTTAAAACAAATAAATTATTTTTTGAATAATCCAATAACTTATAATTTTTATTTCGCAGCAACTTTTTTAATTCGAGGAATTACGTAAGTGAAATAAATTAAGTTTTTGAATTGAGAAAACTCATCAGATTATGTAAAATCCACTTTTTGAAAAAATCTTAGTTATCGGCTGTATATGCTTGATTTACGAACTTTCTTACAAAATCAGTTTTTGGCTCTTTTCCGATTTTGGAATGATTTAAGAAGTACGATGAATTACATCGAAAGTACGCAATTATATATACGATACAGAAAGTGGTGTTCCGAAATAACAGCAAGTTTGGGTAAAATATCAGGCGATGGCGTCTAGAGAGTCCGAAACAATTGCCTGCGCTATAAATTGATAATAACACGGAGCTTATAACGAGCGGAGCATCGAAGATCGTATCGGTTTTCTAAATGTACATCGAATGGACGAAGGAGGATATCCGCGATAGTTTCTCGTAGCCCTCGTACAACTGGCCGAAGGTGAGCGGAAGATGAAGCGACCAAGGGTGTCACCTAGGAAGAAGATTAAGAGGGATGATAGTTACGAAAGCGCTTTGCGCCAAGTTTCCACGGACGTTGTTTGTTAATGCGATAGAACTTCGAGTTTATACCGGCGATACAACGGCTCCCGCGTCTCTGTGACTTAAGTTAAAGTGTACACGTGTTTTGTTGACTGTTCCGGTGTCCGCGCGCTATGCCAGCTTGCGAACTTTCGCTTTTCGTGTTACCGAATCCACGACACTTCATTAGCCGTAATCTCCCTCTTTGTCCCGTGCACCCTCTGCTCGATGAGAAAAAACTTAGAAAAAAACCTCGAAATGTCCATCGTGAAGCCAAGCCAAGCTTTTTGCCATTGAATCTGTGTGCTCGGGGACTCGTAGTAATCATTTAAGCTTGCTTGTCTCTTCCTCTTTCTTCGTCTTGTCTTTTTCCCCTTTCTCTGTCTCTGACCGTAATAACCTTTTTCTTTTATTTTTTAAATAGGGAAATTCACTCTTATGGATTTGGATGAAATAAAACCGTGTGAGATAGTTTGATCCTCTCTTTTTTTTATTTCTTTTTCACGGACTTTTTTTTTTACAATTTTTTGATAGAAATATAGAGATGGACTTTATTCTTTATTATTTAGTTTATAATATTCGAGGATATCCTGTTTATATTTCTATTGCTGACTTTTTTTATTATTCGATACGATAACTTTTTTAATAGAGATTTTTGTGCAAGTTGCTGATGATAAAAATTGGTAAATTGTTTTATTATAAAGTTCGATATTGTGATCGTAAATTCTTTTTTAATTTTTCAAATTTAGTTCATTAAGTGACATTTATTAATTAAATTTTTGTTCAGTTGGAATTTTCAAATTTATACAGACAATAATTTTAGAAAAATATTTTACAAAATACTTTGAATACTTGGATACTTACATAATAAGTTATAAGCTCAGCAGTTGAAAATCTCAATCGACTATGTACCTAATTCAAACCGAGAGTATTTAAAAGTCTTTATTATCAGAAGAGTACGGATTTAGGTGATCAGAATAAGGGTATATAGCTGAAGGTAGATTGAGTGGATTGTACAAAAAGAAGTGGTTTTGTACTTATATCAAGCACGTACGAGTTAAGGTTAATATTATATTTTTATTTCAGATTTAAATAATTGTTTACTGCTTTTTTAGAAAGAGATAATAAGTATGTTTTAAATAGATATCTATAATTTATTTTTAATATTTATTATCTTCAAATAATATATTAATTTATTAATATTTGGAAAAAAGATAATGTTTTAAAAATATTTTCGTTACAAATAAAGAAAAGAATAAGTTGCAATATTTAAAAATAATTAAAAAAATATATTTCATCGTTTCGTTCTTACAATTATAAACAGAGATCGATTAAATCATTATAATTTTATCCCATTAATCTTTCATATACGAAAAATTAGAGGACTGACAGGTGAATTTAAAATTTAGATTTCTAATGTGAATCAAAGTTGACATTATGATTTATATAATTCACACCGAATTAAGGGAATTAATCAATTTTGTAATTTATATTTAAATTTATCAATGTATACACGAGTATTCATTATTCACGCAATATTTCTCTGTTCATATAATTTTTTTGGAATTATATATTCAACATTTAAAAATATTTTATTGAAATAAATGTAAACAGAATAAACAATAAAAGAGTTTTGAATTTTTCCAATAAAAAATATATGATACATTTCATTTTTGCTTTATTTTATCATAAATTTATTTGTTTAAAACTATGATAAAATTTAATTATTTCATTATCTTTTTATAGTTGAGCGTTGATCTATTGTTTAACTTTTAGAATAAAATTGTATCAAATGTAATTTTTTTTCTAAGTGAAATCTACAGTAACTCACTTTTCCCACTATAATCTATTCAATTTACCTTTGACTATACTTCCATGTTCATCGCTTTAATCCGAACTCTTTTCATAATAAAGTCTTTTAAATTTTCTTGGTTCAAATCAGAGAGTTAGACTAAGTTAATCTTCCAATATTGAGAATAAATCTTACTTATTTATATGTTATAGAATAGGATTACCATAATGAACTATGAATAAATTAATGACTTTACTTCAATTAAATAAGTGTAATATTTTAAAAATAATAAAGTACTTCAAATAATAAATTTATTAAATTCCTTGCTCATATATACGAATTTTTGAAATCAGTGCACATATTAAGAATAATATGTACGTGATATTTTAATTATATTGAAGTTTCACATTGGATAATTTTTGAATATATATATATATATATATTCTTGATTTTTATAAAAATATTAAACATTTCCTTCTATATTTATTTTTATTCAGTTTTTACATGTCTCATTTAACAGAGTTAAGAATTTTTCGATTATATTACATACTGTATTAATCAAATATAAGATTTTTTTGAAACTATGTACGTTGCAATAATTTAAGCTAATGGAGTTTTAATTATTAAAATTAAATAAGCTAGAAACTTTTTCATGTGTTATTTTAAAAATTAAACGAAGGTTAGGTATATATAGTATTAAGGTTGATTTTATAAGATAATTAATAACTGAATTATTTCATATACATTGCAAACAGTAAATTAAAAAGTTAAACGAATCATAGTTTTACTTCAATTCTCAACTAAAGTTTTTCAGTGTAAAAAAATTATAATTATACATTATTCTTTTCTATTTCGTAAATTTATCTTTATTCGTAAATAATTCATAATTGCCATATTATACTAAAGAACTCATAATTTCATCTATTTTTATTTCGTACATTTATAACATGTTCAAAGAAATAATTAGTGCAATAAAAAGTATACTACTGTAGGTAATGTATCCAAATGGCGCTAAAGATTCGAACGCTTTTATCAAATCCATAACACCGAGAGATATTGTGTCAATATTGTATTTGAAACGGAAAGCATCCTTAAGAAATCCATTGAATTGTAGAATTCAGCGCAAGAATAGTTGACGGAGTCTCGTTTGAACGGGTAATCAGACTGTGGTATTGAGAATCGCGCTTGGCCAAATTGCCTACATCTATATCTTGTTCAGAGATTCTATAGAGGAAGCTATACTCGACTCAGTTCATCCTAGAATTCACATTTCATGCTTGAATTGTTGAAGCTTGCAATCGTCTCAATGTATGTCTCTCTTTCTCTCTCTCTCTTACTCTCACGCACACATTCACATTGGGTTACATACGTGTACACTCAATTACCGTATCACGGAAACGTACTTGGCAAACAGTGAAAGAGCGAAGGAGGGAAAAAGAAGGATAGAGTGTTATATATATCTTATCCGCGACAAACAACAAACCCTTGCTAAACTTTTCTCCGCCTCTCGCTTGTCGTAGGTTGATTTTCCATCATGCTGTCTTCCTTCGTGTAATTCAATGTTTACCTTTTTTCTCATCTTTTTCTTCTCTCTTTTTTTTCTCTTTCCCAGTTCATCTGTCTCTGCTCTTTTCTGGACTAAAAGTTTATAACTTATATCGTGTAATTTATTTTATAACTTCTGAAATTCATACATTGCTAAACTATGTGACTACGTGATAAAAGGTTATAATTCGAGTTATCGTGTTGAAGACTAAGGGTATAATTTGAGGGATATCTTTTTATTTATTCTGAACAGAACTAGTAAAGTTTCATTATAATTATTTGAGTATAGCATTTGTAATATAATTTTTCTTCTCATTTCAAATTAAAAAAATCTTGTACAAATTATGTATTTATATTAAATTAATGGACTGACTTTATAAATGTTGTATATAAAAATCGATATACATTATTTATTGTTTAATTTTTTCTTTTAAATATATTAAATCAATATATTAAATTATACTTGAAATATATTAAATCAATTTTTATTCGTTATTGAAGTGACATATTTTATTTTGTGTGTTCAAAGATAAGTAATTTTTTTTTCTAACATATATCCGAAATTCTGAACATAAAACTAAACATTGATAATTCACCTTTACTGAATATTTTTCTTTAATACAGCATTTTATTAATATTAATGAGTAATTATATTTTATAATGTATAGTAATATATATATTAATTTATAGTAAAAAATATACATAAAATATTTAAAATGACAGTATAATGTACATAAAAAAAACTACTTGTATATATATAAAATAATTGAATTTATAACTCTATATAAAAGTTACGTACGATGAAATAAATAAGATATTTAACATTTATTTCTTTATTTGTTTGAGTTCTTATAAATTATTATTATTATTATTTAATTTGCATAAGAAACTCAAAAGTTTATCGCTTTATCAGCATGAAAACTTTACTTTTTTCTATTTTATGATAAATGCATTTAAAATATTTGGTCATATTTTACTTCTTACAAGTCCAATTTAACATTATCTGTTTCTTTTTTATTTACCTAAAAGCTTCCTATTTTATTTAATCTTACTAAACTTCTCTTTTTCTTCTATTTTGTTATAATAAAATGTTTGATATTGTTTTCATTTTACATTCTATTTTCAAATCAAGTACACGACTTTTTCTCCCAAAAATTGAAATGTAAATAATTTACTCTATTTTTTTTAATATAAATTTATAGTATTAGATATTATAAATGTGTTTATTAATAAAGAAAGGAATAATATCTAAGTCAGAAATTTAAAACTTAACGAAGAGGGAAATTTAATAAATAAGACATGTACACATATCATAGAGAAAGAGAATTACATTAATTTATATTAGATAATTAGTTTTCTAAATAAATGTTTCTTAAATATAATACGAATAACCATAAATTTAAAATTTTATTTTCAGCTTTTTAATTTTAATACGCATGTGAATCTGTATTAAATCATAACCTACAGATTGCTTACTCACCGCGCACAAATTATTAAATTTTTTATACACGTATACATTCGAATATACATAAATATGTTCACGGAATGGATTAGTAAACTAATTATATGGAATAATAAGTATAAAAAGGTACAAATAACTTTTTAATATAATTTATTTTATATGTCAAGCTGTATATCTTGCTAAAATATATTCTTCGTGTGTTACATATATAATCTATTTTTAACATTTTAAATAAGTAATTTATTGTAACTTTCGTTATTTTAATCTGAATTTTATAATTTTTATTTCAGTTAATATTTTTTTTATAAAGAAAGCTATTTGATTATTCTTTAAAAAAACGATAATGACGTGTCGTACGTTTACAGGCTTAAACTTCTCCATATCCCACATTTTTCAACATCTAAGACGAGCCACTGAAACAAAACGAGAGTGAGAGAAACGGACACACTCAATTACTATATATATATGTGTATATATATATACTAAGCTCTTTATTGCTACTCACACCAGTCCAACACGTTGCCTGAAAAATACGCACCTCTATATTGTAAAGAGAAACAGAGAGATAAAAAGAGCATCGGTCGAGCGTCTTCTCGTTTTATCTCCGGTTTCTTGTCGTTGGTCGACGAGCAACGTCCGCACGCGGATGCTGTCTGACAAACTGTATACTTCCTTCCTTCCTTAGAGTAACGATAAGGGCGAGGGCAAGGATAACCAAAAGGAAGAGGCAGTAGAGCTGCGAGAGAGAAATATGCGAAAGAGAAATATTATCGTCGCGACTACTATGTGACTGTAATGGCTGCTTTTTCCAGCGACTTTTATATCCGGTCTTTCGTTTTTTCTTCGTCTGTAAGTCAAGCGGTGGTGTATTTTCTATTTCCACCAGTTTATTTATTTTTCAATTGAAATACGGATCTGAAATATTATGAAATATGTAAACTTTCTTGACACTTTTGAGTCGTGTGATGATTTGTGCTGATCGATTAAACGTCATATAAAAAAACGTGATTTCAAGATATATCTTACAATTTATTGTCAAATTTGATTTTTCAAACAGGGTTTTATAGAAATATATTTACAAAATTGTGTTATCTTTTCATATTCTTCAACGGAATATATAAGATATTCCTTACCTCTTTTCAATCCTGAATTATTAAATATTTTTTTCTACATTCGAATCATGTATAAATGTATCTATTTACGTTAACAGTTTGGATTTTTAAAAATTAAATGTGATTATCTAAAAGTAATAGAGAAAGGTATAATTTAGATTGATTATATATTGTCTATTCTTTGTATTTTCATAAAACTTGGATATTTTTATTGTAATTTCTAAAAAGTAAATACTCAAAAATAAATTTTTAAATTAAAAAGATATTTAAATGTTTAAATTTTTCATAAATTTATAATTTAAAATTTAAAGAATATTGAATTAATAATTCATAAAAAATACATCAGACTATAATTCAAGTTAAAAAGGAAAAATATTACCTGTCTGTATTGTTTAAATATTCATGTATTACGTATTACTTTATAAAAATTTCATTAAAAAAATATCGTATCAAAGTAATATATTAAATTGTCAGTATTTAATCACAAAAATATTATTTTAGCATTACATTTTTTATTTTATTTATAAAATTCTTTAGAAATATTATAATTTAATATGTTATCGTAAAGGATCATAATATAAAAAATATAATTCCTTTTTTTATAGAATATTTTTTCTTACTCAAAAATATTTTTAAATTATATTTTAAGATAGAAGTGTGTAATCAATAATTCTTTTACAATTTTGTACAGTAGTTTAATATGTATTTTAAAAATTAAGGATATAATTAATAACAATAAACTAGTACTGTTTTATTATTTCAATGATTATTTGATTACATAAAAAGAATATATTTTGAAATATCTGTTTTGAAAATAGTTGATATCTACTTTTTTAGACATTATCATATCATAGGAAATCGATAAATAATGAAATGCAGTGAAACGCATCTATGCGCTCAGATATATTTTTGTATTTGCAGTCAAGATTTTTCATTTGTATTTTAATATACGTCATTGTTTAAAGAATTTATTTTTTAATTAAAAATATATTCTATTATTAGAAATTAACATTATTATTTTAAATAATAAGATTTAGATTATAACATGCAAAATATGTGAAAACAATTTTGAATTAAATGAGTGATATTTTAGAATTTTTATTAATAAGTTTGTTAAAATATTCAAAATATTATATTTTTATCTATTATTTATTTTAGGCAAGTAACTTACTATAAATATATATCTAATTTCATTCAAGTACAAATAGTGATCTAATAATTGTAAAGAAAATTTATTTCAACGGTATATTTAAAAAAAAAATTAAAAATTTTAATTTTTTCTTTAAATAATGAAATGAATACAATTTATGCATAAGATTCTTATTTAATGAATTATATTATTGCATAAATTTTGCATTAAAACGAAATTTGTCTGTGTTGATAGATAAAAAATTAAAAAATAATATATTGGTTGAACTTGTTCAAAATAAACTGAGGGAAATAGATTTAATAATTAGATAGTTAAATATACAAATGTAATATAATACGAAACTGAAATTAAATTTTACTAATTTTTGTACCCATTAAAAATCCCAAATTTACTTTTAATTGTAGTTTTGTGTATTTGTTTTATTTTTATTTTCTATAGGAAAACCTATTGCAGAATTTTATTTTGTATGATGCGGTTCACGAAATTCATCATAACTTTTGTAAGTATGTAAATATATTATTTGTAATTATCTATATGAAATTCAATTTTTAATATAAATGGTACATTCATGTTTGGATATTGCTTTTTATGTCAAAAGCTTAATGAAAACTAGGTTATTGTATGTGATAAAAGAATCTATTTGAAATTTAATTTTAATGAAATAAAATAAAAATATTAATTTTATTATTATTATGATATGGTAATTATTTTTTAAATTATATTAAAAATTTTGAATGCTATTGTTGCAATATTAATCTTTAATAAAATTCCATATTAGCACAATATTAAAATAAAATATTTATAAATTAATATTATTTATATTCGTATAATATTAAAAAAATATTAATATCAGTTATTAAATAATATATAATTTATAATGTGACTAATATTAGAATTTTAGATAAATATAAGTAATTTTTTTATAATATAAATAAAATCAATTCACTCTTAAAATATTTTTATCTTAAAAATCGTATAGCCCATGGAGTATGGCCATTCAATGAAATTTTACAATCTCAGAATTTCTTGAATTATTTGCAAATAAAATCGTTCGTTTCGTTATCCCTACAATCTCTTTGATATTATTGATTATGTGCATAATATAGACTAACTTAGTGTTCCAATAAACATCTGCAGTATTGATGATTTCGTCGATATTGAAACTAAAATGGATTTTGATTACATGCTCCTTTGAATTTTAAATTAAAGTTTCATCGTTCAAAATTAAAATCTGCCGGTTTAGCCGGAATTATTAAATCATTTAAAAATTTAAAAAATTTTAATACAAAATTTTTACAAAAATTTTCTATAAATATAACTATCTATTTTAAAACTTTCGAAGAATAAGTTTTTATTGCTATTAATACATCAACAAAATGAAAGCCTTTGTATAAAATCAATTCAAGTTTTGAAATGATTAATCGTTCTTATAGAAAGTTTATTCGCTATAAAAATATCTAAAGAAATATATTCATTATTTTTTAAGAAATAATTATAAACATAATTTATCGAATCTTTCATGGAAAAACTTAAATGTATCATAAAAGGGGAATATATCTGAGATATTTAATAACTCGATAAATATAAATTGTTTTATCAAATTATATTAGTTGTGTAATTAAATTTGATTCAGATTATTATTAATATCGATAGATAAAATTGAAACATGAAAATTTATCATATACATTTACTCTCGATAAATGATCCATTTATAAAAACTTTTCCCATATATGTGAATATGATTTATTAAAGTTATATTTCTTTCTATCAAATATTAATCAAATTCTATATTTTTATAATAATTTAATTATGTACAGTACTATAAAATGTAATAGAATTGTTTTATTTGAAAGTATTCTTCCCACAAATCCTTTCCAATTTATCAGAACTGTAATACTTTTGCATTTGAAATTCTTTATCAGAATTTGTAAATTATATTCTTCAATGAACTAGAAATTGCAATTCTACATTAAATTATTTGAATCAAATGAATTTCTTACAATACATAGTTATAATTTTCATTATTATTTCACTAATATATATTAAATAATAGAAGAGATTATTATCTGAAAAAGTATGGATACTGTGGGTGATCTTATCCATAATATAAGATTTATGGATATAGTTAATTATTTTTTATGCTTATATTTTGAAAGTAATACTTAAGCTAAATTTGAAAGTATAATAAAGTATCTTAATTTAAAATAATTAACGATGTTTTATAAATAAATTTGAATAAATATTGTTAAAAGAAGTTAAATAAATAAAATGAACTAGATTTCAGAGTATAAAATAATTCTAATCAGTGAGTTAAGTTATTTAGATTAATTTCCTGTCTTGTTTAAAATGATATAAAATATATATTTAGACTGATAAAATATATAAATTATTAAGATCAATATAAAAAATTTTTTTTATTTAAAATAGTATATATTAAAATCCATACAATTAAAGTAAAATATTCTAGCATTAACCGAATATATTTAATGCGATTCATATCGTCTGTCTAATTTTATATTATATTAGAAGTATAATATTTAATAGCTTCTAATTTTGAAATTACTTTAACTTTGAAGTACAGTGATGTTTTTTTATATTGAAATTAATTAAACCAATGCATATGTCAAAATGTATATAATAGAAGCAAGAATAATACTTCAAGAATGTATCAATTAATCTATTAGTTTTAATTTGATAAAAAATTGTATCATTTTATATATGAATCTGTTATTTTTAAAAAATGTAAAAAGTAATAATGATATATTTTGATCAGATTCTTTTTATTCTAATAGAAATAACCAACCATCCAATTATTTATATAATATAATTTAAACGTTGAAATAGATTAAATACACGAACAAGTTGATATATATTTAACAGTTAATTTTTACTTCATACGTTTAGATCGACGATTCGAAGACATTTCTTACGAATGTTTTTCTTATATATACTTAAAAATTTAATTAGTTTTCTATAACTAACACACTTTTAAAGAAAAATTTTGAAAAATGTTCTTAAAAATATTCCAAGTTTTTTAAATAATTATTTATTTACTAATATTTAAAAAAAGATAATATTGAATATTATTTTTGTTCAGATTATACGAAATAAAATATTTAAAAAAGAAGTATATTTAAGTATTTTATTATTAACATATTTTATATAGAGATATAGAGATATTCATACTTCTAAATATAAATATCTACTTTTAATATAAAATAATAAATTTTTTAAATTATAAAAATGTAATTTTGTACAAATTAACTCCATTAGAATGTAAATAAAATAGGCATGTAATAAACCTTATCGTGAAATATCAAATCTTTTCATCTATTGGTTTCGATCTAAAATAATATTTCAAATGAAATTGATATTATCTTATTTTCAAGTTAAAATTGATATAATTTTACTAAATTAACTAAATCGAAATCGAATCATATCGACAATTTTACATTTAAGAAGAAATCAACGAAGACGCGATACTTTTCTCACACTTTATATACATCCGATTTTAATTCAATTGCTCAGCAATAATAATAAAATTTGTTCTTCGAAGGGAAGAAGGGTGGGAAATAAAGAAAATATGTAGATATGATAAGAGATGGTCTGCACATTGCGCTTCGATATTCTTGGGATATGAAGTCGAGCTTTTATAAAAATGAGAATGAAATCCCATTTATTCAACGCGCCATACTACCCCTTCTACTCTTCACCGTGAAACGTGGAGGTTTTACTTAGGAGCCTTGAGGCTTCGCCGTTCAACTTCTCACTCCTTCCCTCGCTCCGTGTTTCTCTCCATTTCTCTCCATCCGGGTCCTTCCACTCCGGGCAGATTCTATCCCTAAGAATTTATTTTCCTTTATTCTTGCTTTGCGAGAGAAAGAAGCAAGAATGGGAAGTATAAGAAAAGCAGATCTTATTGCAAGAAAGGGCATATGGGACTCCCATTTCGCGTTCCAACCCACCCACACAGATACCACCTACACACCCTACTCGCCCCATGTATTACCGGGTGCTGTCTCTTTTTTCCCAGGCTGCACTTGGCGCGCGCGTCTTGCCGTGTTTTTACTCGCTTTATCGCCCCCATCGCGGCCGCCCACTCACGCGTGCACCGGCGAACCGCCGCTTATCTCGAGGTTGATTTAACCTTTCCAGGTCGGGGGAAGTCAGCCGGCTTTGAAAGTGCGAGTAGCTGCGTAAAAAGCGTGTCAAGCGGTGTTAATTGCGCACAAGCAGGGCCGGGGTCTTAGCCACGCGCCGTTTTTCACGTTAACGATCGTCGGGCTCTTTTCAATGCCCCAGCCGCGAAATAATTCTACGGGCGCGGTTCGCGTGCGCGTGTGCGCGGTGAATAAGTGGCTCGAAAGCGCATTGTGCACCCGACGAAAACGTATTTTACGAGTGCACGGCTAAATCAGCGAACGTTTCTCTCCGCCCTTCGTTTTTCGGCGAAACACAGCTTTTATTCCAACGGTTTCTTTGTGGTCCATGACATTATACCGCGTTACCTTACTGGAGTCGATGTTTTTTCCTTTACCTCTTAAAGCTATTAGTTCGTCATCAATGATCGAAACTGCTTGCGTGCAAAAAAATTCCATAGACTCGTGCTGGCACTGCGTGAAATTTATAATGACTTGCTTCTGCGAGGATTTATTTTTGGGCGTATGCGGTTTCTAAATCAAGAGGATCTCTTTGCGCGGATTTACCGTCGTATTAATTGGTTCGATTGAATTACGATGTACACTCGTTACTTTAACGAGAGCGAGGTGCAAATTTTTTAGTGGAAAATTGTTTTTAAATACAAACGATTTATTTGCTAATGTAATAATTTTTAATTGCATTTGCAGCCTTTGTTTTTTCGATCTACCTACAAATTAAAAATAAGAATATTATTTCTACTTCTCATTGTTTTATCTATTGTACGATATAAAATTGAATGAGTAATAATTAAAAATTTGATATTTAATATTTGATATTTGATATTATTTTTATAATTTAGATAACGTTATTGTTTTCTCCAAAAATCTAATTAACAGAAATGAAAAATAAATGTTACATAGTGTAATATAGAAATAGAATGTTTATAAAAAGGTTTTTTTTTTTTGTTTCCCGTTAAAAATTTTAAATTGTGATAGAAATTTGAATATTTTGAACCTGACATATAGTAAATGTTTTCATCGAATTTTTGAACATTCATTTTAAACTGGATTTTTAATAAAAATTACTTTATTCGATCACGGTATTTTTTAATATTCAATTCAAAATTAAAACCATTATTTCTATTCAAAGCATTTTCTATATTACAATTATAATAGTTTATTTATATAATATAAAAAATTAAATTATAATAAAAATAGATTAATATCAAAGCAGTAAATATTTTAAACATATTTCCTTAAACATACGATAAGTTAGATTTCTATTTATGTTGTACGAAAATTTAATTCAGTATAACTCAATAGTTTTATGTATAGATATTTATGTAGGTATCTTACAAAATATATTCTATTATTGTAATTCATTTTGTTTTACTTATCCTTATAAAGTTTTTAAATTTAGTATATATTTTATGATAAAAGATATATTTATGTACGTGTATATCTATTATATAACGAATATGATTTTTTTAATTAATACAATTATTTTTGTTATTATATTAAAATTTATAAAAATAATGAAACCTTAAAATTATTATAAATATATATATCAATTTTTTAAACTAAATTAATGTGTATTCTCCGTATAAAGTAGATTCTACAAGGGAGTATTTTGTTTTCGTCTCATCCGTCATAAAGTTTTCATAGATCCACAGATAAAAAGTCTGCTTTCGTACATTGTCAGAATAGGAAATTTGTACATTTTCAAATAAATTTTATTTTTACAAAATTTTATGTTTCTTTTTTCTAAATGTTTCTTTTAAAATAAGTTTTTTTCACATATAATTTAAAAATATATATTTCTACTAATATTTAAAATATTTCAATATTAAAAATTTACTTTTATAATAATTTATATATAATTTCGCTAAATTTAGTTGTTCTAACACTGACATAAATATTAAAAAAATATGTAATGTATTAAAATTTTTTCAAAAAATTTTGAACCATTGTCAGTATTTTTAAATTTAATTACAATTTATAATAATTATATTAACTTTAATTAATGAATCATAATACATATTTTAAAAATGAAATGTTTATAATATTTGATCATTTTATATGGATTGAAAAATGAGTTTAAGAGAGATAATTTTATTAGCGCAGTTTTTATATTATCTAAATATTGATATATTATTCTTGAAATCTTTTACCAGTATTCTAGATATATTTATTAAATTTATAAGTATGTTTATATATGTACAAAATGAAAAAAGTTTTTATTATATTCGCTATAACTATAAGTTGAAGAGTTTTCTTAGTATATTTTTTTTAGAAAAATGAAACTAGAGCGAAAGTAAATAGTTTGAAAGATACCAAAGAAATTAATATTTTTAAAAAGTAGAAATTACATTAATTAAAATATTCTAGATTATTTTTTAAGAAATACTAACTATGTATTAAATTTATTTTAAACATTAATATTGGAAATTTTGTAATTGTCATATTTAATGACATATTAAAACAATAGAGTATTCATAATTTACAGACTAGAATCGATGATTTTCTTAATTATATTACTAAATTAAAAATATATGTTCGTGTAGAAAATATAAGTTTTAAATCAGTATAAGAAAAAATTTATTTTAAGCATTATATTGTTATACTTTATCGATACTTTAAGATTGAAACTTATAAGTATTGATTTAATTTAGGTGAATTGAATTAATAAATATTATTTATTTATTATTTATACTCCTCAGTACGAAATATTTGCCAAATATAATGAAATATTGGACTACAGAAAGAAGTACTTGATTTACTAAGAATAAAGTAATGATTATAATGATAGAGAATTTCATCGTTCATATTAAATTATTTCTATTATTATGAATAATCGCAATAAATAATATTTAATTAATGATACTATATATAATATTTTATAAAAAAATAAAATTATTAATTTTTATTTGTATTTGTAAGTTATATTTTAATATTTTTTTAACATATTGGGAAAGAATAACACTATGTGATTTATGTGATTATTTAACGGTGTTACATTCCTAGATAAATAAAATTAATCATTTTGAAAATTTGAAATATGATAGAGAAATATTTTTTGTTATATCGATTTGTAGTTATTAATTATTCTTTATCTTGAACTTAATAAATGACAAAGAGGAATTACAAAAACTAAAACAGAATAAAGCAAGAGCCAAACTCGAGCAAACAAATTTTTCTCTCTTTAGCTTGCAGTACAATTTTGCACAGCGTATCCTGTGAAAGATAATACGAGTCCTAGCTTTTCTCTGCACTCGCTTCTAAAGCTCCGCTGTTTTGCGCCTCCGGTTATTTGTACTTTTTCCTTCTTTTACGCCTTCTTGTTTTCCCTCTCAGGATATCTTGAGCACATATAGAAAATAAAAGTCGCGTTAGATGGATAAGAAGAAACGAGAAATGAAAAAGCACTAGGATTTCACGTGGATAAGCGAAGGTGTTGTGACCCTTGGCAGTTTTCTAGAGTGCGTCAAACTACGAGAGTCGAAGTCAGACAAAAATCTACAATTTATTTTATTGGATAGGGTTTCTTAAAACTTATATTTCACTTTCATTGTTTTAAATACTGTATTCATTTACAGTTAATAATTCGATAATTAAATACGCGCAAATATTTCTTTTTATCTTATGAAGTTAGAAATATTTTAAATATGTTTCCATTATACTGTATGAAATCTTACTACTTATTAAAACTATAATTATTTTTAAATTTCCTAATTGATTCATTGTTATTTGATACATAGATAATTATAAGTAATACCCATACTTCATACTTAATACGTATGTATATATATATATTATTAAGTAAATAAAAAAAAACTGTACATTAGTCGAAGTTATTTACAATTCGTTATAATTTTATTTTATTTTATGCTTATCGTGGATTAATATAATAATGTAATAATTTTTAATTTATATTTTTTTTCGATCAACGTATATATATCAATCAATTCCACATAAATTTATTCTTATTGTATTAACATATTTATAATGAGCTGGAATGTAATTTATTTATTTTCATAATGATTTTATTACATATAAAGTAATTATGTGGATTACTTATGATACCTACGAAAATAATATTTTGAATAATTTAAAATCATTTCAAACGCAAATATAATTATTAAATATACGATAATATAAATAATACGAATAACTAAAAGAAATAAATTCATGATATAAAATTCGATCATTATTATTAAACGAATGAATATTTAAAAATTGTAGTTGTAAGAATACCAACAGTGTATGTATATTTCTAAAATGTAATTTAAATTTTTTTATCAAACAGATGATTTAAATGTTTTTATTTTATATCGATGAATATTGTATACAAATAAAAAATTCCAATTAAAACAATGTTTTATGTCAATAAAAACGATATATTTTCTTTGAAATAATATTTCAAAGGCAAATTGATTATAAGGTAACAAGTGTCTATCCATATTTACATCTATTCTACATCTATATCCTTTATTAAAACGCAGGTTGTCATTCGACTAGAAATTTTAATGATATTTTTAACGTTGGATATTTGTTTTTAACGTAAGCTGCCATCAACATTTGTCTGCTTACAACGCACTTTTATATTTTCATATTCTACTGACATTCAAAATTCAATCCGTTATTAAAAAATTTATTGTAAATTTACTACGCTTTATACGCAAGGTATTTAATTTCAAAAATAGGAAACAAAAATAATTGAAGGTTTGAAAACTTTTGTTTAAAAGGTTTCAATTGATATCAAGTTTTCAAAAAAACCGATGAAAGTAAACTATGTTTAAAGTAATGGCAAATATCGCTCTTGACCGACAATATACAAGGAATATAAATACTAAGGCTAAAGGCAACAAATGAAGGGGTAAAAAGGGTGGTTTATGCAACTTTAACGAAGTGTGACGTACGATGTAGTGTTAATGCCAACAGTTAAAGTCTTATCTCTTAACGCCCGTGCGAACAGTTCGTCTATTCGCGAATGAACGCTTTGGAAGGATTTTATTACTCGAAAAGCTCGTCAGGTGGACAAATCGTGTCTACCTAGTTTTTGATAAGAAGAAGTGGATCTCTAGGATTAGTCTATAACCGAGTTTGTGTACATTTTAAAATTAGATTCACTACTAATGAAAAGATGGTGGATTGTAAATATAAACAAGCGGAACTATTAATTCGAAGACAAGTTAATAGAATCCAAGGCGTAGATAAGACACAGAGTATGGGTAGTTTAATCCTTCGGTTTATCTTTGTGATTCAAAGCTTGTTTACAAAATAAATATAATTTTTCAAATTAGGTATATGGATATGAGAGATATATTCAAACAGTGCCAATAAATCAGTATTATTAATAGTTTTATTGACATACAGTAATATTTATTTTAATCTGAAAAGTATTATGAGGGTAATTAAAGGTGTTTGATTGGGTGAGTAATTTCATTATGTTTATTATTAACGTTTAATTTTCAATCTTATAATATTTTCAAATAAAACATAAATATTATAATCAAAGTTGAGGACTACTATATAAAATTTATTATTATTTTTAAATGTATAATACATTACATTATTTAGTTTAATTTTGTATTTAATGATTTAAATTTCAATGATACTTATTAATATTGGTAAAAGAAGCCGTATAAAATTGCTGTGTAAATTATATTATTTACAGATAAAAAAATTAATTTTAAATAAAATTGGAATTAATTTATAAATGAATAAAGTGAAGAATTTACTCACGGATATTGCTAAAAACATTTCTATTAGTTGCAACAAATATTTAGATTAGTAAAATATTTTGCATATGCTTCTTAAGGTTTCTTGTAATATTGCAATAAAGATTATAAAAATCGGAATAAAAGTATGCCATAGTATTTTATAATATAAAATTCAAAGGAAACTTCTCTGGATTTTTTGAAAATGATTATTTAATTAAATTTAGAACAATAAAAAGTAAAAAACAATAAAAAACAATAAAAAAATTTATAGTGTTTTTTTATTGATAAATATGACGCATGTTTAATTTATATAAATAAATTTCAAACTTATTAATAAAATTAAGCGTAAGGCTTATTTAAAAATTGTAAATTTTAAATTAATTTATCTATCGAAATCAATCTTCAATAACTTTGCTTACATCTTTCACTTTTACAAGTATATAATTTTGAATAGATACATACACGAATTTATGTATGTATCCGATGTAGCGAATATGTTTCAAACCGAAAGAACAGAAGAAAAAGGTAAAATGAGATATAAGGTAAAAGGATGAAATATTTCTTTTGTATATACTTGGTAATCATTGTTCAGAAAGAAATTATCCTGTTAGAATGGAATCCCACTTTAAAAACTTTAGAGAGCAAACATCATGAATGCACAAACTACCATTATATCTAGAAATTCATACGTCTTCGTATGATAAGTTCAAGTGGATGAAAAGCTTGAAAAATTTTTACTACTATTCTACATACAATATCTTCAGAGAAAAGTTATTCCTTGTAATATGAATAATTCGTAAGGCAATTCAAGTGTCTCTTCTTCCTCTAAAGTAATGGCTCTAATTTTGCATTCGAGATCAATTGAGAGGAAAAGCTGTCGACAGCGTTTCGTAGACAGTATTGAATCGAGACATATATGACGTAGATAGAGGCGATAAGCAGACCTCTTATCTATAACCTACGAGTCACAGCGCGAGCCTTTCGTTCTTTTCCTTCCTCTGTCTTTGCCGCACTTCTATAATCCGCTTTCCTGAACAATGAGCCATCGTTTTTTTCTTTTTCCTCATTTTTTCTTACCTATTTCTTTTATTTCCTTATTGCTAAGATGTACGATAGGAAATTGGAAATTTTTGTCATTTGGACAGGTTTGTAAAATCTTTTACTCTGTTGATAGGAGGTAATAAAATGTAAAAAGTGATAAACAGTATGGATCAAAGTGCTATTTTTATACCTTTTTAAAAAATAATCTTACAAAATTATTAATTACTCTTAGGTGAATAATTTATTAATTAATTAAAACTATTAAATAATAATAATCGTATTTTAAATAAAAAAATAATTATTTATAATTATAAGATTATTTCTTTTTATAAATCGTATACTACTATCAAAACTAAGCCTTTCGTTTAGTTACTTATTTTAATCTGATAACGTTATAGATTTTCTATTAAAGCTAAGTTAAATCATTAAATTTATTACTTTAAGTCATGATATATGCCTATACTTCACGTGACATAATTATCTCAAGTAAACATTAATTTTCAGGTAAAATTTTTATACCTCTATAAAATTATAAAACATGTAATATAATTAAGGGCCATAAGTTGGGAAATATTTGGTTTCCGGATCGATATAAACTTGCACCAAATTGCATTTGTTATATGCATTCGGAAAATTTTGAAGAGTTATTTAATTTATAACGATTATAATTTAATTCATTCATATCGTATCATAAATAATTTGGTATTATATCGTGAGCTTTAGAAAAACAAGTACTTTTAAAGTCGAGCAATTTCGTTTATTAGGATAAAAAGGCAACGAAAAATATGACTGTGCACGCAATTGTGTTTTGGTAGCTCTATACTCCCCACATTTCCTTAAAAATGGAATATAAAGAGAAAGAAGTCATAGCATGCGCTACATTATCCAAACGCTTAAGTAATGTCGTGAAAAGGCTGATGATGTCGGAAGAAAGAAAAATGAAGTAATGGAACAGGAAGGTCGGGTGTGCCACGGTTAACAGGGTGAGATAAGCGAGTAGGCGAAACATCTTTGTCATCGGGTGAGTCTTATTCAAATCCATTACGCAAATGCACATTTGCGTATGGAATGGTTAACCCCGGTTTGCGCCTTGAAAACTTGTGTTGCATTAGAGGGAGCGTCGGTTGTACAGCTGACGGATTTACCTACTGCGCCTCTCCTGTACTTCGCGTTACTCCAGAGGCTTAAGCAGTCGTCGAGTGTTTCTGATTTAGACTCGGCACTTTGATGTCATTGGTTCCATTGCGCCCGAATAATTATAGAGCATCTAAGAAATCCTCCGTAATGTCATCTAGTCTTCGGAACTCGTCGCCTCTCTATGCTTTTACTTAGGTATGTGTCTTCAGCTGTACGTAATCGTCGAGTGTGTTATATTTTTCTTTCCCGTTTGTGAATTAGTAAAGTGTTTTAAGGGTATATGAGCAGATGGAAAGCATTGTTTTAAATACATTTTAGAAATTGACAGAGTATTTCATTCTAATTACAGCGATAATTTTATTTCTTACTTGAATAAAGTAATAAAGTTCATTTATAAATAAATTTGGAATTGTTGAATTAACGAACAACAGTAATTAATGTTAAACTTAAATCGAAATAATTTGAAGCTATTAAAAGTCATGCAAAATTTATCGAAAACATGTATGCATCCTTTGAAACTTTGATTACTGAAATCAATTTAAGGTAAAAATAATATTTTTGTGATAAGTGTATAGTTACTTTTAATAAATGTATCACGTATAAGCTAAAAATTGTTAATGAAATTTTAGTATTTATTTATGTTACTTACTTTTTCTATGTAACAAAGAAATTTTTGCTCGAATGACAAGCAATGTAAGTAAATTGTTACTTAATTTTAAGCCTTGGTTATCATCGTTCAAAATGCATAGAAATACATGTGAAACTTTAAAAGATAAAAGTTACCATAAATAATAATGAAAAGAATATTCTAGTAAAAAAAGAAGATTATAATGTAAAAAAATTTCTTCTTTTTAAAATAACGTTTATATCAATTAGTCGATCTTACTAATAAAGAACCCATATATAATATAATAAACGAGTTTTCAGTACAGTTAAGATTATTCAAAAACTTAACTATGGATTATTCAAATGCTATTTTCACTGTCCATATTTTAATTTAGTGAGAGAACGTTTCACTATTTCCTCCTTTCTCTTCGTTTAGGACCGCTGGCGTTTCTATCTCCTCGAAATTCAGAAAATATAATTCAGTCTTCTGCCTTCGTGTGTTCGCTTCTCAATTAGAGTAAGAGCGCTAGCACTAACGAAGTCTTAATTTCTTGATAACGATAGCTATTATGCGAACGGGACGCGGAACAGAAGCAGTTGATGTCGACGACTCGAGAAGCTGAGAAAACAAGTCGGTTGAAGACTACAGAACAAATAAAACTTCGCTAGTCCCGATGCAACCTCTGTCCTGCTTTGCTTTCTCTCTTCTTTTCTTCCTTCCTTCCTTTCTTTTCTTCTTGCTTCGC
Organism: Dolichoris vasculosae; assembly: GCA_018907195.1. Classification (NCBI taxonomy): domain Eukaryota; kingdom Metazoa; phylum Arthropoda; class Insecta; order Hymenoptera; family Agaonidae; genus Dolichoris; species Dolichoris vasculosae. The sequence continues at coordinate 8,916,995 of JACCHY010000001.1, forward strand.
GTTTCCGTAGCTTAACCGGCTAAAGAATGGAAATACGACGAAAAGGAACAGAGATGAAAGGGGGGGAGATTATTGCTGCGAATCCCATCGTCGCTCGACAAGAAGCTATGGTTCGTTATGCTATGGAAATTTTCTCGGTCATTTTCCGGCTGGGGCTTTTCTCGATCTTCCCAAAGTCAACACTTACCGCAGTATCACGAAATGTATATGTATATAGAGGCTGGAGATCGGGTACATTTACACGCAGATCGATACACAATACTAGTTGATTTATAAAAGTGGCTTTTACGGCAGTTCACTTTCCAGTTAATTAAATTGTTTTCTTTTTAAAAGTATAAGAACGAAAATCCAGCTTAACTTTTATTGTAGGTTAAAAGTGTCCATAGACTTAATCGTTATAATATTTAAAATTATGTTATAAAGAATAAAAATCTATTTTTTTTTATTTCCAACGAAATATTTTCAGGAATTTAATAACTATTATTTTTTTGAAGAATACCGTAAGATAATTTTTTACAGTTTTATTTGATTAAAAGATATTTTAAAAATCTAATTTATCTAAAACGTTATATTATCTTTTTCATGAAAATTTGAGATTGGAACATAAAAAATCTGATAAATGCGATCATTTTACGTATAATCGTTTTAAAAAAATTTTTAAATACTTAAAAATGGCATTATTAAAGTTACGTTTAGCAGAAAATAAATTAAAACTTTTCATTGTGCTTATATATAAAGTATTATATCGCATCATAAATAATTTTTAATAGAATCTTTTTACAATATTCTATTTATTATGTCAATTACTAATAAATTTAATTTTCATTTTATAGAATTTTAAAAAGAATTTTAAAAAGAAGCAGAGAGATAAAAACAATTTAACTTTTCACGAATGAATCTCATAAGTATATCTCAACGAATTATTATTGACCATTTTGAATATTACGCCGCAAAAATCTACTGCATTTCGGCATGCTTAAAACTAATTACAAATAATTAAAAATAACGTTTATCGCGATGAAAAAAAATCCTTACATAATACCGATAACACTATTTTTGCCACAACGCAAAAAGAAAAGCCTCTCCTCGCAATGATCCCCCAGTATGTTAAAGGGGTTTCAATCGAACGCCTGGACCACCCGCACGGTAGCATTAAGGGCCAAGATCGAAGGGCTCGGGTTCAGCCACCCTCGTCCGTAGGGGTTAAGGCATGCACTGGTACGCACGATCCAGATGTAGTCTCGAGTGTCCAAAGCTCTGTCGGAGATATAGTTAAGCGCCCGCAACAACATGCTCTTGTCAAACAATGAGCCGCTACAACGTCGGCCTCGAAAATTACCGCCTCTGCGCGTATACAAATGCGCTTGCGTACTTGTATCGATATTTAGGGCGCGGGGGTGCAGCACACCCGGCGAGGTGTTTTCCCCAAGTGCGTATGTTACATGTCCGCTGGACAATGGGCCTCTTCGAATCGAGCGAACGAACGAGCCGAGGTGTCGGGCGACGTCGACCTCCAGTTTCTGTCTCTCGGTCTCTCTATCTCTGTACGTATGCGTCACACTTCACCTCTATCAACAACTGTGTGTCCAACAACTCAAATAGCTTCGTTTGCCATGCTTTGAATTATTTCTTCAAACTATATGTTTGCCTCCGACTATCGCTCAATTTATTGTATAAATAGATTCGACCGTGTGGTTACAATTATGCGTCTTGTTGTCGTATTATGCGACCAATCAGTTGCTTTATCACTTATCGTATCATTTGCATCAATTCAGAGTTTATTATGGAAGAACTACGCGCATTTTGAGATAAAAATGCCTCTAACTTGTATTTCTATTCCAATGGTTCCATACAAACAAGCTTCTGCCATTGTATTATAATTATCGATTGATCAGAAATAGAATACTCGTATGCGGACCAAAGGCAAGTAATATTTAGGAGACATCGGTATTTTGATATCAAGTTTATTCAATTATTTTTATTATAAGCATTCTATTATAGTACTTGCGTATATAAATTAATATTAATCAACTATACATCATCTTAAATTTTGTTTCATATTGTTGAATGTGCTTTCGTAATGTAGTTTCTATTTTGAAGATCCATACGTATCACTTATTCTGTAATAAATAGGGTTTTCTTAATAATAGGCTTTAAATAACTTAGAAGTTCGTACGAAAGTAGCGTATTAAATAATATTAAAGAATTAAAAATGAAACAAGTATAAATCTCGTGATATCTGCCGATCCTTAATTAGATATCGGTGAAAATACAACTTCCATTCGTTTTGAAACCGAGAAAACTCGATTACCTCTACATGTTAAAGAGAGATTTCTCGGGGTTGCTTCTTAGCCTGCATAATGCAAATGCACGAATTTAGCCGAGATCGCCCAGTAATCACATGTTCAATGGAGAATCTCCAACGATCTTCGAGTCGATTGCTCTCGTTGTTCTAATCTCCGCGCCTGATCCTCTCAAGACAATGTAGCCTCCGATCGATGTGTCTCACTCGTGTCATCGTTGTCATCTTCTTCGGCGAGGCGCTAAAGACAAAGGTGGACGCCTCTATGACCGGCAGAATATCTCGAGCACCGTCGTCGCTATGCAGCTCTCATTTGCATTCGCTTTGACTTTTAAATAGCGAAGGCGCACAATTGCATCGAACATCAGCCTTCTGTATACCTTTTTGTCTTTCTCGAGGTATAAGCGCCAGACAAAGTAAGGATAGCCTCATGCCTAAGGGCGTTGTTGCTTTTCGCTTCCTTGCCATTTTCTCTTAGCCTTTATAGTCCCTTAGTTTTTGTATACATTTTTTCTTTTGCTATATATATATATATATGTATGTATAGCCAAGTTTTTTTATTCTTTTTGTTTATAAAGCTTCTTCTCTTCATTATATACGCAAAGAATAGCAAGGGAGTAAGCACATAAGAAGGCACGAGAGGAAGAGTGAGGGAGGAAAAGAGAGTAAGTAAGAGTAAAAGAGAGAGAGAAAGAGAGAAAAACGGTAACCGAAGATGGAAATCGATTTGTATCCGTAAGTTTTACTACTAAAAGAAGCCAATACAACGATCGTTTGTAAGTTTACTTTTTTAATCATAGATTCTTGTAAAAACTACTCAATATACTTTTCTATCAACCTTTTGAAAAGTTTTAATTGTCTTTTTTGTTATTTTGATCTTTTTAACATACAATTTTAATCAATATATTTTTAAATTTTAAATATAATTTTTATATAATTGATTTGTAAATTTTCAAAAAATAAATAAGTAGATTAATTATTTATTATTGTTGAGAATGTTTAAACAAGACTTTCTCAAAGATCTGTAAACCTGAATAATAATATTTATTTTAAGTTTTTTAAATATGATACTTGACTTAATAAAAACTACTTAAGTATAGAACAGAAAAATGCATTCGATTTTTTTCATTTCGCTTCTTTTATAAGGTGAATTACAGTGGTATTCGATATAAATTTGATTGATAAGGCTTTTCTACAGAAAATAAATAAAGTTACCTTATCTACATGAACTATAATTTGTGAAAAGCAGTTTTTTATCATACGAATAATGTATACGTCAAACGTCAAAAAACCAATAATGTTCCACGCAACATATATAAAGGTGAAAGCACACATCTTGGAATAAATTGGCTTCGATACACTAAGTTCAGCGGATTTTCCAGTTGAAATATTTCTTGAAAGACTAAGTGTGTCGAGGAAAGAGATATCGATTTCATCCAAAAGTACAGATTTAACGAGTAGTTAAAGTTGATATAAGCAGATGCAAAAAAGAAAATTGAAGAATAGAATAAATATTTTGATCTGTTTTAAAATAACATACTAATATTTTGACTAAAGATTTAAACATAAAAAAATATTTTTAAGGACCACAAAATTAATTATAAATAATAAAAATATTAAAAGAAGAGATTTATCTGATTATAATATTATTATCATTATTTTTAAGATTATTATCATATTTTAATATTTGTATATTATTATTTTTCTTATCTTAGGCAAACTTCTATTTGAAAAATTAATTATCGTTCATACATAATGGAGTATATTATTTTATATATTAAAATATTTTTTAAATTTTACGAAATTTTCTACTTTTTCATTTTTATAATACACATCCAACTTATTAATTTTTATATAAATAAGATAATAAAATTCTGTTACTATGTAGTTATTTTGAAAAATTATAAATTAATTTATAAATTCAATAACGCTAATATATAATCCAATATCTGATATATTTTTAAACTTCAAAAATATTTTTGATCTATTACATTGTACCATAAATGTTATCAATCTACCAAGTTCTATAATATAAAAACCTGTTATTGTCTATTTTCAACCTTATTCTGGTTAAAAGTATTATTTATATAGTTTTAAAAATATTAAATTCAGTTGTCAAGAAATTTAAAGTCTAGTCGAAGAAGTAAATGCATAACAACAGTGTAGAGAAGCGTCGAACCATTTGGAGCAATAACTTAGATTTTCAAAAAGGAAAAAAGAAGCGAGAAAGAAAATAAGTGCGTGAAATCGCATTTTTGCAACGAAAGATCAAAGAAGAACGTTAGTTTTACTGCTCTCTAGGAACGTGCCGAAACTTGACTTGCACTTGAGCACCCGCAATGGCGTTTGCCGTTGGCAAATATGCATTGAACGTGCTGAGTTACGGCACGCGTCCGCAACACCCTCGAGACTGAGAGGGAAAGCGAGTGAGATAGATAAATAGAGCGAGAGAAAGAGATAAAGGGAAGAGAGTCAAAACGCAAGAAAGAAAGACAGGGATGCAACGTCCGTAATCGAGACTACAGTCACGAGATTTTACTTTATGACTGACGTGTTCAACCATTCTCGAAACTTCTTGGACTATGAATCGAGTTCATTGAAATGATATTTCATTCCCCAAATGCCAAAACTCTCATTAATAGATATATACAGATCGATCTTTTTAGATCAAAAACACAGCGGGAATTTTTCCCAGGAGAGTTTCGCTTCCAACTATTCCAATACTCTCAAACACATTTCATTACTGCATTGAATTGGTTATATTGTATACTTTTAAATGAAAATATTTTTTTGCCAATAAGATTGATTTTTTTGAGTTGATTTTAATTTAAAAAAAAATGCTTTCTATGTTTCACAGTGAATTAATTAAATAAAAAAATATCATTGTGTAATATAGAGATAAAGTCATTTTTTATGAACAAAATTACTTTTAGAATGTTAAATATTACTTTTACGTATCATTAATTTTTACAACTAAATTATGCACATGTCCTTAATAATAAACAATAACTAATCGTGCACAATATTAGTCAACGTTCATGTCATTTCAGAATCTCTTAAACATCAATATTATATGTAAAATGATCTGCGCGTATATTGTGATTACACAGTAATACTAATTTTGCTTCTACATTATAATTAAGTACATTGATATTTTTCTGATTACAAAATAATATTTTCCATCAAAATTTAAAGTTAACAATTTAAAGTATAAGAGTTTATGCTATTTGATTTCTGAAATTCTTTATAATAGATTAAAACAGAATATGATGGGTAGAAGAAAGATACAGGGTTTATAACTATCAATTTATTTTGAATAAAATAAACGAAATATTGAATCAGTAAACGATACAGACAGGGCAAAGTGCAATGGCCCTTTATTATTAAAGCGATAGGGTAGTTTCATGCAAGCTTGCACGTCATGGCAACTCAGCTTTGCTCACTGGTAATGTCGTCAAACCCTCGAAAGCAGCGATATCCTTTAGGGTGGCTACAGCTAGTCGGGAAGTTTAATCTCCTGACTTTAAGAACTTAAATAAATATCAATTGGCAATCAGATAAAAGTATTGTATTCCTTTAAAGTTCTATAGCCTTGCAACCTATTTTATTTCTATCTGCTTATATTTCTCTTTCTTTGTCTCTTTACATGATCAAAGCAACATTGTTTTAATAAAAGATACACGGTGTATAAATGTAACCTAAGAGAAAAGCATTGTCAACAAGAGCGAAACAGCGAGGAAAATATAAATTTACATTTGATTTATTCAATATCTGTTCATAATTACGTTCGATACATCGTGTAATATAAACAATATGTATTGTAATATAATAATTAATTTTACATATAATAAAATTGAATACACGAAATATTTATTTAATTCAAGAAAATATATCGTAATAAAATAATCAAAATTAAGATAATACAGTTATGTAACGTTTATAAAATATTAATTAATTTGAACATTAATAATACTTAAAATATTATAAATAATTCCACAGACTTACAATTATTAATAATTTAATATATAATATAATGATATATATTTCTCAATTTTATATTCTAGCTTATCCTAAAGATTTCATTATGAATTATTTTTAAAGAACATTTTATATTTTATACACACTTTAAAAGTTTTAAAAGTGTTTTTGAAATTTTACAAAACAAGTTTGCAAGCGAATATAAAGTACAAAGTTCACTATTAATATAAATTACAATAACAACGTTTTCGATCGTCGCACGATCAAGGCTAAGTTCACTACTAAAAATTTATCAGTTAAATATTTCGAAAGTTTTCTTTAAATAATTCTAAGACAGAGATTCAAGTATTTCTTGTGTAAAGGTATTTCCTGCGCTTTAAAAGCACAAGTCGACCAAATGTGAATCGAGGAGAGCGAAATACTCGCACATCTAACGAAGCTTTATTTATTCTAGATATTGCAATAATGGTACAGTCAGTAACTCTGCAATCTAGGTTTATCAATCCAATATGGTTCTATTTTCTAAACTGAAATATGGGCTTCTGTATATTCAATTTTTCTTATCAAATATAAATAAAATTTATTTATATCAATATGCGTATAGATATAGATAACTAAATTTTTTTAAATTTGTTCCGATCGAAGATTTTATTCAGTCCTGGAAAATTACATTTTCTTCGATTTTTCATAAACTAAATAAAGATTCAGTTGATATTATGAAATAATTATTAAAAAATTTTTTAATTCTTTTAAAAATTCGACATGTCCAAGTTCAATGTGATTCAAGTTATTCATTTTAATTCGGAAGAGTTAAAGTATATTTCAATGTTGTTACAAGTTAAGCTAGAACTGGAAAAGTAAGCAAAGAATCGTTGAAGGTCGAGAAATATTTCACAAACGCGGCATTTCCCCTACAGAGTTCAAGCGGCAGTTCATCTGCACGTAACAGCACTCGTGTACATTCCGCCGCGGCTGGAAGTAAATTAAAGTCCTGCAGGACTTTGGGATTACATCAAGGATTTATCGTCACGTCTTGACATCTCGCGATTGTTGTAGGCGACCTACTTGAACGGCTCTTTCTTACCTCGTTGCTCGCGTCCCTTCGTCTGTTCGCTATACTTTTTTTGCGTTTGCGAACAAACTCCTGGCATGGAAAAATATGCTACCGTATTCTGAACTCGGTTGCTCGCGACACCGACGAGGAAAAAACATGTGCGCGAACTTGTGCGAGTTTGCCTTCTTTGAACGAGACAGTCTCAATGAAAATTTCGAAACGCCAGAAGCCCAGAGAGTGACACGTCACTCGGGGAAAATAAATAATAGGCGAGAACGTTCCGAGGTACAAGAAGATTTTTTGCTAGAGCATTCTAACGAAAACGAGTATACCGTTGGTGTATAACCCACGTAAGCGCAGTCAAAATTTTAACGATATTCCATCTTTAAAAGTGTCGACTATTGTCGTTTAGTGTATGCATAACTGCATCTACTCAAAGATACATATTTAACGTATGTACAGAATAGGTATCGAATTTTTGAAAAACTTTTATTTCACTATGAAATTACACATTTATAGAATTTATCTTATACTTCCTGAAATTCTTATTTTCTCTGTAAATATTTCTATTTTCCGTTATAAAAGATAAGATTATTTACGAAGAAAATGTAAGTAAATCGTGTGATTTGGATTAAGAAAATATAACACAATGGTTCTGAAGTTTAAAATATCACTTATTGCAATATTTATTAAAATAATTTACTACTTCTTTTTAAAAAAATAATATCAATTTTGTAATGATTAATATACATTTCGTACAATTTTAGGCACATGACTTATAATAAATATTATTTAACATATTATTCAAAGATGAGTTTTAAATATAAACGAGTACATTGGTAACGAAAGTTGTATAAATTAATTAATTTAAATCTTTCACTAAAATAAATACATACAATAATTAATGAATAATAGAAAGATTTAAATTTATTACACAAATGAAAATTTAATATTGAATATTGAAAATTTTCGGTGATTGAATATTGTATTTTGTCTTAAAGTAAATTTATCAACAATAAAATATCCACTATATAAATTAAAATATAAGTCAAGGAAAAATTAAAAATTCACGATTAAAAACGTTTCATTATAAATTAGTATTCTAATATAAAATAATTATTATTATGTGTAAAATTATGTTTTTGATATTTATGAAGATAAATACATTAAGATAAATTTAAAAAATTTATTAAATTAGGACTTGATCATTTTTTGGTTTCTTTCCTTTGTATATTTTCAAGTTTAATATTCATACAGTACTGCAAAAATTTCTTTTAATTTTAATAGCTTTCTTTGTAGTTTCCTTTCATAATAATTAGTTTTCTTAAAAGCTTAAATGAATAAAAAATGCCTCCTTTTCAAACACTTGATTTTTCTTTAGAATATAATAATGTTGACTTCAGAAATCTTAATGGCTTATTATGTAATAATTACTTACAAGAATTCTAACTAAGACATAACTATATTTGGACCAAACTTAAAAGCAGACGTAAGATCCTTTGTACTAATCCAGTATTTCAGTGTATTCCTTATGTTGCTGACGTCTAAAGTTGTATAGTTGTATGAACTTGCTATTTATACTATTAGAGAAAAGTTTTTGTATATTTCTATTTGCAAAAATTACATTATAAAAATCATATTATATATATAAATAGATGAAAAAAACTTTTTACTAACATGGATTTCGTCATTATTTAAAAAATAATTCTGCTATTTATTTGATAAATGCATATAATTCTCTTTATTTTTTATTAATAATTATCGTAGAAAAATAAATTATATAAAAGAGATGGTCAATAAAAGAATTATCATGTAGAAAAATCATTATTAAATTATATATCCAAGAAAGAAGCATAAAAAATAATGAAAAATAAATATGTTAAAATTAATGGTTCGAATTCGATTGTACATACTTAATAAAAATGAAAACATCAATATTTCAGTTGATTTAATACATCACATTTCAGTAAATTATAAAATAAAAAACCATTACATATATAATATTCATTTAAATTAAAAAAATACTCATAAATATAAACAGGTAAATAATTTATGTTTACTATTTTATAAATAATACAATTTTCAAGATAATTAAGATATGTTTTTACTTATTATTATTTACATGTTTTTACTCGTAAACTATATTTTTATATAATTATTATATAATTTTTATATAATTATTTATAAAGTATTTTATATTTCCGAATAATTTAAAATTTAAAAATCACATAATGACCGATTATTTAAGTTGAATGAAATCCATGAATCTAGTATAAATATCCCTTATAATGGACGAGGAAAACTATTTTTAAAATTTCAAATCTATTAAACTTATTAATCCTAGAATTAGTAAATCATTAAATATTATTATGATATATGAATTAATTTATATGTTATTAATTGTATAAAGAATTAACTAAATGTCATATTTAATTTAATAATTTTTATTTAATTTAAATCTTTGTGTTTTCTACCGAGTCCCAATTATATTAAAAATATATAAAAAGAAAAAATTAAGAAAATATTTATTATTTTTACTTTAAAATAATTAAATTATTCTATAAAAAATTCAGAGACATTATTAAAGTTGTAAAATATAAAAACCTATATTTTCTTAAAAAAAATTACTTTTCATTATCCAAATAGTTAAAAATTAATAAGTTAATAGTAGTAGATGACAATCAGGATGATAAAGTGGTTATTTTATCATTATAAATTTATTGATGCAATTATTCTCATGCTAGTCCATTATTCTTTGACGTAATAATATATTTTGTCGAAATAGAAATAATATTAACTTGAAATTGAATATTTTGTTACATTTAAAATATAAATAAATATTTTCTTAAAATCTTGATTAGTATTTGCGAGTGCCCTTAGATAATTTTATCATATTAAATTACATAAAGAACATATTTTACTCTCATTTTATAGAATTAGTTAGTTTCTTTAATGACTTGTTTATATATAATAGATGATCATTAACATAAAAATGGACAGAGTATTGCATACATGTTACCATTTAGTTATTTTTCTTTCTAAATCGTTAGATATAAATCGTATGCGTATCAATTTTTATTTTCGAATGCATCGATATCAATGTATACCTGAGGCGAATTTGGCGAATTCGATTCTATTCATTAACGAATGAACTAGCGAGTTAAACTTCCCGGGAATAATTCGCAACTGGATATCGAATATCAGGGTTTGATGAGGAGAACGAAGAGCGAGGAAGGAGAAATGGCACGAGAGAGGATGAACGACTAAATCAGCGAGGAAAAGAAACGTAAAATACAATCACGGGACGTCAAGAACACAAAGTAGAAAAGTCCGCATGCGTCGGAAGTGAGAGGCGTGGAGAAGCCAGTTAGCTCTTTCGGATGACCTACGGCAGGATAATGGTCGTTCAAGTTAACTCAGCCCTTCTTGGCCTCACTTCGGGTACCGTAAAATTGGCTCGGTGAAATTTCTCAACGACGACACCTTCGGTTATCTCTCACTTTCTCCGGTTTTCTCTTTCTTTTTCCATCGAGCTTGTGCACCCTCTTTTTTCTCTCGGATATCCAGCATTGACCTCTTCTTTTAAAGATCCAAAGTGTCTCCTCTTTCTCTTGCCCTCTCCAGATTTCGCTATCCGACACTAAATATGTCCTTAGGTTACCCGCACGAATCTAAAAGCTTATTACCTCATTGCTTGCAAAAATTTAACTCGTGTAAAGAGCTTAGGTCGGCTTATGAATTTTTTAGGAAAATTTAAAGAAACTTCGTTGTTTATAATGTAAATTTTATAGTGATTTGAATAAAAGATTAATTATTCATGATGATATCGATAATTTGTATTTAAATCTAAGAAGTATAAATTTTATAATAAATCATAATTGTTCAGCACAAAATTTAATATTATACTATTTTAGATTACTAAATATTTAATTAAATGTATATAAAATGGAAATTTTCATTTTGAAGTAAATAATATTTAATTTTGCATATACGTTCGATTTATGTAAATAAATTTATTATTAAGAATTTTTCAAGAATTTTATTAATTGTGGAATATATTTATTGAAAAACTACTAAGATATTAACCATAAATTACAAACTCTAATTTTTTAGCTAGAATTGAAATAATAAATAACACAAAAAATAAATAAGTATGATTTCAATGATTATTGGTATACAAAAAGATGTAATTTTAAATTATATTGAAATAAAATTATAATAATTATATAATAAAGAAATTTTTAAATATAAAAATTTCGAGATATGGAATATTGTGAAAAATATAATTAAAATAAAATAAAACAAAATTAGAAAAAAGAACTTATATTACTAGTTTTTGATTATTTATATTTCTTCGGTAATAAAAATGTATATCGAGCTCATATATTAGTATATACATATACATATTTCGCCTAAAGGAAAACATCGAAAAGCCGTCACTTTATACGTTTGATGCCAATATACGATAAAATTTGACTCCACTGAAGTTTAAAATTGGTACATTTCTTTGTCAAATAAAACTCTAAAAATCGTAGAAAGTATCTTTGATGCCATCCAATGGAATATTACTTACACGTGATAAAAGTATAAAAATCAAATAAAAAAAATCGAAAATTATATCTGAATATATAAATAATGATTAATACTGCAATTTCTTTTTAATACGAAGTAGATAACTTAAAAATTGATCATATCGATAGAATTTAATTAAAAATCTATTATCATGATATGAATTTTGTTTTCGCATTTTCATTAAATACTGAAAAACTCTAAATTTAAATTCATCCTTTAATATTCAGAAAGCTTTGTATTAAAGTTTTAAAATTAAATTAACCAACTTAATTTAGAACATAATTTATGGAAATATCATTAACCATTATAGAAATGATTATTTAAAATTTGTTTAATATAAAAAAAAATTAAAATGTTTTTAATTAAAAAATTTTTTTAGAACTTTTTTACATAATATTAATACTTTTAATTCATATAAAAATAATTTCTAATTTTTATTAGAAATGTAATAATAAAAATATAAAAAATAGAATTTAGAAGAAGAATCGAATTTTTCATAAGTATATTCGAATTTCGAAAAACACTTTCATAATTAAAAACACTGAGGTAAATTTTGAATTCACAAAATAGAAAAAAGTGAAGTATCATTCAGAAAATAAAAATTTACGTTTTAATAATCCACTGTGAAATAGCTCATTACAGAAGTTAGTTCCCGTAATTAATTTATACTCCCTTCGACGTAAAATCCGATAACGATCACTCGTATAATTTGGTGGTTACGCGTCTCGACTCATCTTAACTTTTCCTTTAACATACCAGTAACTTTTCCCAACAGTCTCTGACGTTCTTCTTCTCTACATAGATATAAGCATATACATCAGTACTTAATATTCCATTCGATTCAAAGCTACCAGAGTTGTGCCTGCAGTTACACTCACAATTAAAGGAGCGAAACTTTAGCGCTGGCTTATGCGTTGTTGCGTTGGCGTTTAGCCTTGGCGGCGTTAAGCGTGAGAAAATCGCAAATATCATATGCGCCTGCATTTCTACGTACTTCGCACTGTAATTTTGGTCTCTTCACTTGCGCTTCTGTAGTTACAAAAGACAAACTTGTACTATAATATATTTCGCGACTTTATTCGTCTTAGCGTTTGCGTAATCAAGTTAGAAATCGTTATTTACAGTAAACTTAACGATCTCGTCTGGTATTTTATTTCAACGACTTTTTCTATTGATTTTATATACAGGGACATTAATTCGTTACAAATGTTAAAGTCGAACTGGCTTTCCGATTCATTTCGCTCAATTAAGACACTTGATCCAATGGTTGACATTTCCGTTTGTTTAAAAAATTCAACGTGTACGGCAAATGTCGATCGATTTAATGTCCCGAGAATTTATCATATCTCATTTTGTGTTTGAAGATATTGAAACGAGAAATAATAAATTAACTGTCTAGCGCGATAAAAGGAAGAATTAAAAATTAAACATAAGAAACGTTATTAACTACTACATAATTAAACCATCGGTATTAGACATTCTCTCTTATTACAATATTCAAAGATTCTTTAAGCGAAGAACGCTCGACAAAGAACATATATTACACTTACCAAATATTACTTCATAATATTTTCATTATGTTTAAGTAGAGTCAATTGAGTATGAAACTCAAATTTTTCATATTTCTCATTTATTTTAGTTTAACGGAGTTTTTTTTCATTTTTAGTTTATAATAATTACACGGAGATTATTTTCGAATTAACATTTTAAATCATAAGAATGCGTAATCATGAGATATTATAAATATCTGCGTTTTGAATTAAAATTTTATCGATTTTAATATCAATCCCGAACACATCCCCGCGTTCAACTTATGCGCGTATTATTAAGAGACGAGGTCTCGGGACGGAAAATCGTCGCAAAAATAAGGTCGCGCAGAAAAATACACAACGAACGGTAATCCATTGATTTATTCTCGCGGTTCGTCTGGAATTCTCGACCGCGGTCAAAGACACAATAGCCACACCGGCTTCGAGAAAATTGAAGACAGCAACGCGAGATCTCGTTAGCCCGAAAGGTGATGAAATGTGGAAGGGGCAGAAGGATGTATAAGAGAAAGAGAGAAGAGAAGAACAACTTTGCGAGAAATTTCGTTACCCGCGGGCGATATAACCCGTGCCGAGCGTGAGAATAGCAGCAGGAGTCTTGCCTTCTCGCGAACTACCGAAATTACGTAGGCGTATGTGTGAATAGCAGAGAAGAGTTGAGAAGGAGGTGTGCGTCTGAAATGTGTGAAAAGAGCTTGCGTGAGAAAGAGGTGCGCAGTTTCGAACGAGTGGGTGCGAGGGAAAAAAGTTTGAAGTGAAATTTATTTCGAATTTTTAGTAAATTGTACTTCATTCAGGGTGAATAAATTATAAAATCTCTTTAACGAATGAAGTAATTTTTTTGTGCTTATGAAAATTGTCGTAAATCGCTTAGACATTTGTATCGAAATTTTATTTAATATTGACAATAAATTATCAGTTGAACGTGCATTGTAACAGAAAATTTTTTAATCTTACGAATAAGTTTTACAGTTCCATCTACTAATTTTGGAAGATAGTTTCAACTGGATACGAAGATGCTTAAATTAGTTGATATAAACGAAAACTTGATTATAGCATGTAGAATTAAAATTTTACTACAGAATATATGATGAAATATCATCTGTGTCTAAAATTCATCTTTCATAAGAATTGTATATTTTTAAAATATTTTCATGTATTTTTATACGCTAAAACATAATTTCATTTCTCTTCTTGATTTGATTTGTTTAAATTTGTATATTATAAGTTTTCAAACTCAGTCTTCTATTACTATTCATTAGATGTTAATTTGGTTATTATCTATTCATATCAATTTTAATTAAGAATTATAATTTTAAAACGAAAATTATTTATTTATAACAGTGAAAATCGTTTAAATTAATTACTCATTCTATCGATAAATTTTGCATTGAAATTTCAACTATTCGTTCGTATATTTTTATGTAAGAAAATTCCTTTTCTTGATGGTAGAAGAATTTTCTTTTCTAATACGACTTGATTTTATTGTTTTCATTATGCACAGATTGCATACGACCACGAATTTGACTGTCGCAGTTCCAGGATTCCCTAATCTTTCCTTTCTTTCAGAGTTGCTTCAACGCATTCATTGCTTGAACAAAGAATTAAAAATTATAGTTTCTTTTAGATATCAAGACTAATGAGTTTTAAAATATATTTTAAAAGCTTAACCTGCATTTTGATAATTCAGGGTTGATATATAAGCGACTTTTATACTTTAATACTCGATTATTAAACATCAATCAATAAGAAATAATAAATTATTTTATTTTTTCGTATTATTATTGGAAAATTTATCTTTTTTTTGTATATTATAATTTTTAGAAATAATGTATCGAAATGTTATATAATGTATTATCACATAATAGACGAGAAATATATCAGTTACTTATAAAATAATAGAATTCAAATTGTATCAAGAAATAATAATAAACATGTATGCATTTATGTATTAATATTATTATTATTCTAAACCAAACTAATACATATAAATGAAAGCATATTTTTAAATGAATAAATCTTTAATACATAACGTACTGATTACACTTCAAATAATTTTTTTTTAAGCTTATAAAGTGGATTCTTCTTAAGATGAGTAACTAAGCTTCTCGACTGAATTTGACTGAAATACAAGTCATTTTTACTTAAAATTTTTAAAGCTGTGAATTCTGTTCTTATATCAAAACATCAAGTGCAATCGTGACATTCTCATTAAAAATCTATTAAGTCGTCAAAGCGCGTTGCGTTCGTAGTCGTGAGTGAGTTGTAAAAGGCAAACGAATTAAATTAATGTCCATAACGCTACTGAAAGAATTTCATTTCCTTTAACATGCACAAGAGAAAAAATCTTACTGCAATTGCTGATACCACAAGAGGAATTGAGGTCACTAGGGGAAATAATGATAAAAAGAAGACTTGTGAACTTTTTTCTGTATTCTGTTCAACTTGATAAAATGTTACTTTTGTTTGAAAAAAATATATTTTATAAATATGAATCATTTAGATGTTGTGCTTTCAAGTTCTATATATAAGAGAAATAATTATTTTAGTTTATCAAAAGTTTCTTTGTACTGTGCGAAATATAAAATTATAACATCATGGTTAAATCATTTACTTAAAAATCATTTATAATTTATGGAATAAAATATGAAAATTTATCTTTAACGATAGTTTGATGTATTTTAATAACATACTGATCATATATAGAAATACATTATGATATATAATAAAACTGAATGATATATTTCATATTCAGACCTTATTCGTTTTTTCAGAATTTGAATTTATGAAATAATTATTTTACTATATATAGTAAAGTTATTCAAGATAATTTATTTGATTATAACTACGATATCAATATATAAATCAATTTTTTAACCTTCTTTGATGAAAATGTTTCCATAATTTTTTAACATTTTTATGTTAATTTAATACTAAATTAGTTTTCAACGATAAATTTCTAAAGAAAACATCTTAATTATTTATAATTACACATTTTTGTAAATTATAATAAATTAAAAAAGCATTTTATACTAAATATATAAAGTTCGACTAATCGTATATTATACTTTCGAAATTTATTGTATTTATGTACGAATTATGTGTAAAATTTATAACAAAAATAATCACATATTTGAATGATCTGAATTCACTAGTCGAAATGATCATTAATTAAATAAATAAGTAATTTTTTTTTCGTTTATGAACAGCTATATGCTAATTTTTTCACATGAATTAAGAAAATTGTGAAATGTATAAATATACTGCAAATTTTTGCTATCATTGCACTTTTTAATTTAGTTAATTATGCATACAGGTTTCTACATTAAAAATTTTTTATAAAACGTACAAGCTGGAAATTAATTGCAATAATTTTTACATTTAGTACAATAAATTTAAATTTTTTTCCTCGTATTTGTCATTCTGAAACATGTAATGCGACCACAAATAGACAAAATATTTTTTTTTGAATATACGTTAACCATAAATTTTTTTTATTTTTTATATCATATTTCATTGTGGAATATCAGTTTACAAAAATTATTCACAATAACAAACATTTTTTTCTCAACAGAAGAAATAACAAACGCTTCTCTACTATAAATCATAGTTTGTAAAAAAAAATATATATATTCGAATACACGCGTATTTGTATTTGCGTACATATAAAAAACTGTATGCAAATAGACATATAATTCTCGTCAGTCAATTCATTAAAAACTATATTATTCGTAGTATTAATAATAAATGAATAGTATTTTTATACTTGTTTTTTAATACTATGATATGAGAATATAAAGTAATTATATAGTTCTACCTATTATTAATATTAAATTTTTTTTGCATTAAAAATATATAATAAAATTATATTTTAGTGTATAATATTTATAATAATTTATTTTATATTCTACATTTTATTCAAAATTCTTTTGCAATAATAAATTAGTTATTAATTAATATTATTATTATTATTATTATATTAGATAAAATTTATATAAAAAATTAAAATAACATAAATTCTCCTATGTTTTGATAAATATACGTACGAGAATTTTTACGTGAAAGGTCTTCAAATCATTGATATAATATACTTTATCATTAGAAAATATTGGAAAATACATGAAAATGAGAAATCGTATAAAAAAAATATTTAACTAACCTCGTCTATCGAGACTCAAGATTGAACTCCATTAATATATAATTTACTCGACAAGGTCGAACAAAGTATACATACGTATATTAGTACGAAAAAGAGAGAGAGATAAAGAATAAGAAAAAGAAATAGAGAGAGAGAATGATAAGGAAAGGCGACTAAAAAAGAGAATGCAATGGCAGTCTCCGAAGCTTCCAGTCAAGCCTAATGAAGTGAAACTCCGTTAATCTTAAAGAGAAAGCTTTCGTAGTGATGAGAGATGCTTCAATGCTAAAACTAAATCTTCTAATGCGAGGTTTAATTCATTTTATTGCATTAACTATGCACATATATTATGTACTTTTAACTAAATATTTGATTAGGCATTTTATTTGATTACCTTTTATTTATTATATATTGTTTTAATTTTATTCACAAAAAATGCTTATACAGTTTGTTACAAAATGTAGATCAATATTTACAACGTTTTTAGTCAAATTAAGTGTTTTTTTTAAATTCTTTTAGTATCTTTTAAAATAAGAATTAGAAAAGTGCTACTTTCATAATAAATGAATCACATGCGAAAGATATTTCTTATTCTTCTATTAATATTTCAAATTGGATTGATAAAAAATGAATATATATTAAATATTATAAATTAAAACTATTCGTATTAAAGGTATATATGTATGTATGTATTATTTGATTATTGAAAATTATTACTTAATAATTATACATTTAATAAAATTTTAGCTATAAAACTTCGATAGAAATAATCATATAAATATTATTTTATTTAATGCAATAAAAAATAAAATGATCTTTAATTAATTACCATTGATAAATTCATCCAGTTTATTACACAGTCTAACAAGTTCAGTATGTTTTGGTGGCTGACTAATCTTTGTGATTACTACTGAGTTTATGTTGTTTTAACAATGAATTGTGTAAGACTTGTGTTTCCTAGTATAATATAACTTATAATATTAAAGATATTATTATATCTGTGAATCTAACATTATTCATGCGATAATTTATTTTTTTCAATAATTAATGTTTATATATGCAATCAGTAATATTTATTAATTCGATTTAATATTTATCAATACATTACTATTATTTAAAACGTGAAATGCTTTAAGTATTTGTTCTCTTAATAACGATCACTTATTTTTCTCATACAAATTAAAAACGTTTCTATTATCTCAAGTTTGTTCGATCGTGTGATTAAACATTGCCAACTTTTCTTCATCGTATTTATATATAATTTTAATATTTATCGGCAACATAATGTTTTTGGACTTTATTTTAACAGAATTTAAAGATCACGTATTAAAATATTTTCTTTACTCTAGCCAATTTAAAAATTCAATGGAATTTTTATACGAAGATCTTGAAAAATTTTAAAATATATGATCACAGAAAGAAAAATATCAATATTCCGAGTGAGTATCGAGCTCACAATCTCTTGCTTTGAAAGCATCGCCATACCTATAGGTCACCCGAAGACTACCAGTTTTCTAGTCTCGAGACGATCAGGATGATTGTTTTCTTTCTCAATTCTCATATACCTGCTCCTCATTTCGTTACGTATATTGGTATATGAGAATCGAAAATAAAAACAATCATCAACTTGAGAATTGCGAGCTGGCAGTTTCCAGCCGGCGTAAACCTAAGATGACTGCTATGAAAATAGAAAAGTGAGTTATAACTTGGCACGGAAAGTTATTTTTTTTTCGATAAGTGTTATTTTGTGCTCTCGCACAAATATCTAGTTGACTTTTGAAATCAAAAAAACTGTATAAATATATAAATGCTGGATCACAGACTCAAATGCATCGAAATAAAATCTCTCAAAATACAGATGAATTTTCGAATATTAATTTTAGAAATCTTTCGAATATAGAAATAACTCCCACAATAATACGAGATATACTTAACATCCTAGTCTCGCAAATAAACATGCTTTAATCTGTATTATAATACTGTAGGCAACGTTTCTCCAAGTTCCCGAGTCTGCTGCAACTAGACGACGAATCCAGGTGCACACGTGTATGTACATATGCGTCGTACAGTTGGTCTGCTTGTTCACACGCAGTGCACATTTGTATTTATCTATATACATACGTATCTACAATTTGAATGCGCAAACGTTTTCACTGGGTTCCTCATACACTATAATATAGTGCGATATCTTGTACGGTATCTTGTAATTGTATCCCTTTAGAAATTACATGCGTTTTCGCAGCTTTAACTCGAGAGCATGGTTTACTTTCTGTATACAATGGAACGTAAAGAGGGAATAAGAGAAGAGCAAAACTAATTAGAAAATCGACAATGTCGAAAACCGATTGTAATTGAAATATTTCACGTAGTTCTTTTAGAATCTTTTTCCATTTTGTTCAAGTTTGTGTTTTATTGTCTTTTGATTATTTTAATTAATTTTAACTATTTACAAATACTAATTTTATTCAATAATTTATTGGTTTATCGCAAACTACTTTCAAGAAATCAACTAATTATTATATCATATAAAATATACAATAAGTCATATACGTTTAAGTAATTAATTAAAAATGAATGTATATTGTCTTATTTATATTTGCGTATATTATCTTATTTATACACCATGGATAGTATAATATCGGTTATATATATATTTATTTAACAGAACGCTATAAGAGTATTTATTATTTTATATAAATTATTTACATAATCTTGAATGTTACATTAGTTATAATAACTTTCATTTTTATAGTAAAATATAAACTATGGAACGTGCGTATTTAGTACGTGTGTAAAATGTATTAATTATCTTATTTGAAAACGAGTGGAATTCGATTCCTACACGAACCGCATAATAAATCGTTGTATTTCATTAAAGCTTTATATAACCAGAGTAATTGTAGATAGAGAATATTTCTAATAAAAGGTGGAAATAAGCAAACTCTACGAGCAAAACCCCGAAGTGCAATTTTTTGCACTGTCGCATAAAAAATGTCTAGATATTGTCGATTAGCGCAAATATCTTCCGTTTCGGACTCGGACCATTGCAACAAATTATTCCCTGTTAATAAGTCGATAATAGGAATGCGAACGAGAGGCAGAGTAAAAGAAAGAGAATAAGAGAAGCAAGGAAGAGAGTAAAAGGACGAACGAAGCAATGGACGTCGAATCGATCCGAGAGTTCGTAAGAGAGTCTCGCTCGGTCGCTCCGAGCGCATAGGAAGCGACGAGCTACTGCGTCGTTCGCAGGGGCGATCGTCCGACCGTGGGGGTAACCCGAAGCCACAAGGGTGGGAGCTGGGACTCGGTGGAGATACTCGTCGGGACCAAAGGAGAAGCTGCGCCGTCGCCGTCGACTCCTCGCCGACGGGTGGGAGCGGCGAAACCCTGCGATCCCTCTCTTTCTCTCTCTCTCTCTTTCTCCCTTAGACACGCCGCGAAAACAAGTCCGAGGAACTCGAGCGGCAGTTTACGCGGCGGTGCGCGACAACGAGGAACGGACGTGCGTACGACTGTCGCGGTCGCGCAGTTGCGCCGACGTTGTGGATCCGCGCGTTACGCAGCGGCCGGTGTTTGTGCGGTGCGACCCGCTGGTGAACCCAAGGGATGATCAACGAGTAGTCACGTGCTTGTTGCAGTCGCGCGCGAGTAAACGCCGGATTATCGGCAGGTCGCGATTGTGTGTGAGGATGTGCCGTGTCGATGAGCTTGGTATGCGTGTGCCGAGCCCAAGGAGCCGAACCACTGCCGATCGTTGATATTCAAGGTAGGTTGGCTTCGTTCTTTGCTCATCCACGACGGACGTTTCGCTTTTTATACACGCGATTTAGGATTAAAACGTTTCACGTGAGCGCGAGTGAGCGAAAGATCGCGTTGTAAACATGTGTCGCTCGTTAAGCTCGACGCTCGTAATTCGGTTTCATGAATTCTTCGCGCACATTGTTACAGCGTTGGAAATTAAGTTTCTTTGATACGGGTCGTTTGATGTGGGTATGCGAATATGTCTCAAACACACGTTCCTCTTGCGCCGAATATAAGTGCGTCGCATCCGTTTGGCCCGTGTCTTATCCATTTTACAGTGGGTTATTCCCGCGTGTTTTCTTCGTAGGTATGCCTCGAGTGCTCGCTCTACATATTTCGACGTCGGGACAACGCGTATGTTAGCGAGACTTAATGAAATTCTCGTGTCCGCTTCGGCACGGGCGTGATTCATTTACCGCGTAATGCTGGATGAATAATTTCTAGCGGGATTATGCGGTAAGAACGAAACTGCATTTCGAGGAAGAAAGTTGAACGAGCGACTTTTTAAATTAACTTCGTTTCCGAGACTAGTCGTAACCACTAAGAGTAAAACGCAGTCAGGCTGTAACGGCTGATGAGGTCAGCGAGGTCCAGTCGCATCGTTGCCGCCTACTTGGATAAGGAAAATTACGGGGCGATAGGTAATTGAAATAACTCACAGTGTTGGCCGGTCTAATTAAGCCGTCGGAACTTTGGAAAGTAGAGTCTTGGTTCCTCTATATATATATAGGTAAATAACACAACCTCTATTACATTTATGTTTATAATGTTAGTCAATGTACTTTAATTTCGCAACGGACGGAAAGAAAATATCTGATTCGTTAATTTAAGTTTCCCTGCGCTCTCGGCTGTAGTAATCGAATAATCGTTCCTATTTTCAAAGTTCTACGGTTAAAAGTACAATATGCTCCAAGCCGACTCTCGTTATAATTATCTTTAATTATATTATCATTGTTTCACAAGTTATATAAGTTTTTTAAATTAGATATATCTTCCCACCGTAAACATTAAAACGTTATACGTAACATTGAATTAAGATTTATATAATGAAACTAACTTTTACCGAATAATACTAAGCCATTTTTGTGTAAATGAACGTTAATATCAAGACTAATTAAATCTTATCGAGCGAGTGAAAATATAACTATAATATCGTTTTACAAAGTAGTTTTAAAAAATAGCGACGCGCGTTACGTTAAAGTGCTACTTAATTCTTTCGAACAATGTGAAATTCTAGTTGCGCTTGTACAGGGCTGTCAGTTATAATGTCGAGAAAAAGAAAAAGTGACTGAAATAACAAAACTAATGGTTCGTTGTCGAACTATAAATATCATTGACTAACGTTGGTAGCGTATGGCTTCGAAACCGTGACAGCGGACCGACCGAAAACGCCTCGTACTACTGCGTTCGCTCGTCGAGCGCACAAATAAGAGCAATTGTTTTATATACATATGTAGATGACAAAAGCACACAGTAGCTTTGTAGAACTCGTAAAGTTGACGGAGATCGAGCGAAAAATTATTACCACCATCCGTGGAAATCGCCTGGAAAACACGAGCATTTCATAATCCCTCCCACGCCGACTTTGAACAAGTTGGAATTCGGAAACGTTATATAGATGGGGATGTGAGAACTATCGTTTGTACTTTTCTCCGAAGAGAAGAGTAAGATAGTCGAGAAATAAGATAAAGAGAGGAAAATAAAGATAGGGAGCAAGAAGTAGAAATTTCGGTAATAGCACACAGCCGGAGGCGTTTTCCGCTATCTTTCGCCTGTAATACTAACCACGAACAGTCCGTAAGCAGATGTTATAGCGCAACATTTGCAGAGCGAAACGAGCTCGGAACGACGAAATCCCCGTACGGATTCGTCACTGTCTCGCATAGCTTTGACGCCGAGGAACCATTGTCTGTGTATTTGCTTGCAAGCGTGTACAGGAGCAGACGAAAAAGGCAGAAAAGACCGGCGTACTTATATCTGCGGGCCATCCGAGGCTTCCGTAGAGAATATTTCTGTGTACTTTGTTTTCCTAGGGGATACTCGACTGGACGACTTAGAAAGGCGCAAAGAAAGCATACCGGTAGACGGAGATGATAAAAGAGCTGGCGAACGAACTGAACTCGAGTAAACCAAGGTTGAAAAAAAGTAAAGCATGGTAGTGTAATAGTACAAAATTTGCAGGGTGCGTCAGTTTCATTTTTCATCTTCGTCGTCTTCGCCTCGTATCTTTTCGATCGTGCGATTCGTTGTTTTTCTATTTCTTACTTTACTCGGTTTTCTTCGTTGAAAATTTCACTATGAGAATATCCTGCATTTTTTTCATATTTTTTGGATATTTGCAGAGAAGAATATATTTTATTTTTATTCTATATATTTTCAAATAATTTTTATCGAATAATTATTTTATTCTATAATTATTTTATGACGTTATTAATTATATTTTTAATTGTCGATAACCCTATGTGTGTATCATGTTCATTGATAAATAATTCGATTTTTAAAACTTATTTACTTTTTAAAATTCCATTTTTAGATTACATTTTCTAGATATTAGATAACAAAAACTTAAGTACATACCTCGTGGTATAACTAGAGTTATTGAATAAAAATTATGAAAACCCGAGCTTATCGTCGCGACATTAATAACATTACATAATAATTGGGTTTGTATAATGTATAACGTTGGCATGAATATTGCCTCAGGGAGTACTGTTTGCTTACAATTACAACGCTTTCTTTATTTCCACTTATTTTAAATATTAGTATTAGTATTCTTTTTAAAATAAAAATGCTCGTTATTATAGAGTTCTATTGTGTAAATATTCAAATTCTTTTTTAAATCTATTCGTTAAATATTTATGATATTACGGCCTTAATTAATTATAATTTAAATTGCAGATAATCTATTTTATAGAAAGAAATAACTTTGATTACAAACCTTGATTTATAATAAAACCCTCTTTGTATGGTTAAAAAATTAATTTACCGCGAAAAGAATTAAAAAATTTCACGGCGAATAAAACATGAAATCATAAAAATTCATTCAATTAAATATTCTACCGTAGTTATTCAGCAGATCATCTGTATAACGCAAAATTACAGTTTATTTTAATGTTTTCGAACGCGTTGCATCTAAAATTTTATCAAATTTTAATGTAATTTACACATGATTTTAATAGCCTTGGTAATTTTCACCATGTTTTCATTGGCTACAAGCTAATTTAGTAGCCATAATAAAAAAGTAGCACATTGACAAAACATGAAAATAAACTATTTTTAAAATTAAAATCGGATTTTTTTCCAAATTCTCATTTACGATATTTACGAAATTTTAACATCCATAATGATTGCAAAATTTCTTTAATATTTACCTTTCAATTTTTATAGTACGAAATTTTGAAAAAACTACAAAGTTTGATTGACCTAATAAAAAGTTTGTTTGAGATTCTTTGATGTGTGAAATTTTCATTGGAGAAAAAGTGAAAGAATAACGGAGGATTAAAGATCTAAAAAAGTTTCCTCAGCTTTAAATTCTTTCTCGAATAACTTCTCAAATGAGAACTTTTTATAGCCAAAGCTTTATGCAGAAGCATTATTAATGCAGCGCAAATATGTTGTTTCTCCTTAGTATTCGCCTGCTGACCTTAATTCTCGTGCCAACACAAATAAACAAGGGTGTAAAAAGAGACCTGTTCGCCTCTAGTGCACTCATCCCAATAAAAGACCCTCGAATCCATGACACAATACACATTCTAAAGCACCGCACATACACGTACACAGTCGCGTGCACTCAAAAGCAATCTCACAGCGCATTCGATGTTGCAGCAGTAGCAGCGTCAGCAATAGCAGTGCATGTTTCACGCACTCTGATTCCTCTATACTTCCACCATTCATCGCCCATTGTCTCCAATGAAAACGTAATATTGTTTCTCGCCACGCTTCTTTGTTCGTTTTCTTCGCGTCTCCTCTTCTGAGATCATTCTACTACCGATCATCCGCTCCTCGATATTATGTATTATCGGCAAAGCGTTCGTCGATCTTTGTCATCATCGGTGCAGGCTTTTATACACATTGCTCAAAAGAATCAAATATTCAATTTCAAAGATCCGCGTATAATTGCATATAATAAACTTTCATATGCTTTAGTTTAGCTACTGTCATCCACTTATTCAGTTTCGTGCTCTTTTATTGTTCGTATGTTTACTAGCTCTGAAATTCTTGCTCCCACGAATTCTGAAGACTTTGTCATGGACTGTGAGTACGTGACGTGAGGTAAACAACTTGTTAACTTAATATAGAGATAACCAATGAATCATAATAGTTGGTAATGATCTTTAATAAGAAATCCAGATAATTGAAATACAATACATGACTTGAAGTTTCGATAACCAACATTTTAATCTATATATATTTTTTGTTCGAGAAATTTCCTATTGCTCATAGAATAGTTCAGCTAAGATTTTAATGAAAAATTTAACTTATGAAATATATTAGTTTGGGTAAGAAACTGGCATTATAATCGAAATTGATCATAAAAATTTCATGGATCTTAATAATTTTATATCTAAACAAAAAACTAAGAACGTTTTTTTAGTTCGAGATTATTATCTAATAATATACGTGCTAAAAGCATATTAAATTTATTAACTAAATTTTACTATTTAATCATCTTTGATTCTATAAAGATTTAATAGGCGAGAATGAAGATAACTAAAGCATCCTATATAATAAATTATTAGTATCACTGTTTTATCGATTACCATTTTCATCCAATATTATTAACGGATGAACGTTAAGCATTGGTATTCAAAGTATTAGAACTAATTTGTATAGACAGATTGAGAAAAAATTTTATATAGACAAATTGAAAATAATATATTCTTGAATAATACGTTAATAATTCTCTATTCAAATATTTATAAAAATATTGACCAAAATAATTTCTCTCTTTAAATCAAACAATTTGTCAACGAATACTCTATAAACCATAGAATCTACTTATTTTTCATCCATCAAAAGTTTTTTATTCAACTAATCCATAAAAATCTTCTTTTACTATAATATAAATTCTATGTATGAAAAAATAAATTGTAAAATAAAAAATAATTGCTCGATAGGTAATATTTTCAGTAAAACTAAATTCAAAAGAAATTTTATTGAAATTTATTCTTATATATTTAAAATCATAAACAAAGCTTTTATACCAGTTTATATCTTCAAAAGCTAAAGATAATAAAATAGAAATATTAAATTCCCATTAAAATCAGTTTTTTTCAATAAAATAACCATAATAACTTCATAAGTTTATTTGGATAATAAATTCAACAGTTTTAATACTTAATGATGTATTTCTATAAAATTTCACCGTTGATAATGGATAAAAATTAAAAAATTCATTTTTTGGTATTACAGATTCCTAATTTATTCTTTGTTCATTTCGAGTCACGCACGTGCACTTGTTCTCACTCTCCTTCGTATTTTCCAGTGGCCAATACCAAGCAAAAGTTGCCTACGACTTCTGGCCTCCTCGACAAGTGCAGTAATAAACTTTTATGCGAGCCGTGTGGTATAGACTTCAGATAAGATGATAATATCTACAGACATTGTAGAAATCCTCTCCTTAAAAATATACTGACTAGGCTCGTCCTTCGTTTACTTACACTCCTTGACTAAAATGATGACGACGATAGAGCAAACTAGAAGGGAAAATTTAAACCGGGAACATTTCTGATATTCAAGTCCGAATATTTACATTATAAAGGTACTTGTGTATTTGTGTTACTCTTCTTGAATTTGGAATATCTAAGAGCTTTAGTTAGATTTATATGAAATGTGCAATTTATCAGACGAATAAAAATAAATCAATATTTAAAATTCATAATTAAAATATGTTAATTGTATATTTAATACATGAATGTATAGAAATAATTTAGTTTTGAATATATTATATTTCCATATTTATAACCAGTTGTACAACTTATATAATTCAATATTTAGCATATTCAGTTCATAAAAGTTAATTACTATTATAATTATAGTATATAAAGAAATACATTTCTCATCTAAAATTATCTTAATCAAATGAAAATATTTATTATAAAATATAGTAATATTGCGATAATTAATTAATTAAATATTTGTAAAGTTTAGTGTAAGGAATTTAGAAAATACACTGCAAAATCGAATTTTTTAAAATTTTATTAGATTCGATAAAATTTGAGCTTAATTTTATTAGTAATTGACAATAAATATAAATACTATTTTAGGAATAAAGCAATATTAATAGTTAATATCTAATTACGAATAGTTCATACAAAGCTATTTTCAAGTACAGATGTGCAGATATTGCGGTAGCAGAGTCTACATTCGAAAAGGGGTCTGCGTCAGTGTGCCTCTATAAACCAACTTGGATCATAATAAGAGAAGCAAATACTGAGTTGGTTGTTTGGACGCTTCTTGCATAGCTTTACGCGAGTCCGCGTTCAACCGAATCAATGAATTACCTGCTAAGTGATTGTTTTCGGCTCGACCACCGGACAAGAAAGGAAGAAGAGGATGAATTCCTCGTAAATTAAAGCACGATCCATTGATCACCGGTAAGAAAATGAGAGAGCCAAGAAGAGAAGCACAGCCGCAACGAAATCTTTCGAGATTTTTAACGGAAGGCGAAAAATGAAGGTGGTGAGGTGATAGACCCGAAGATAAGGCGCCTCTTTTAATAGATGACGGAAAGAGAGGAGCGATCCGTAGAACGCGTAATGAAGCGAACGCGACGTCGATTTGGCAGACGTTGGCGCCGAGAAACGCTTCGAACCTTTTGAGATTCATTTACACGTCACGGAATGTCGCGTCGTTTTACAAATTCTCGCGCTGTAAAAGCTATTGCTATTTTTTGCGCTCATTTTTTACCGACTCTTCTATATTAGTCCTCGTTCATTCTTCTTCTTTACTTTTATGTACATACTCTCTGTCTTTCTTTTTATGTCGTTAGTATTCGTACACACGAGTAGAAGTCTGAACGCATAGAAACATTTAGACTGTATCCTGCTTGAAGATCGGGTTACTTCAAGACTCTGAATTGTCGAGTTGCTTTCGGATATACGGCAGTGAAAATATTTTACTCATTTTTGTTTCACTTTTTCCTTGTACCGTTCTGGACATATCCCAAGTAAGAATCTCTATTTTAAGAAGCTTTTCCAAATAGAAGCCAAAATAACGTATTTCCTTTTTATATATTCGATTCTATTATTTTCCATATACAAATAAAATTGTATTACTTAAAATTTTATTGGTAATTAATAGGTACAAAATTTATGCTATTCCATATATATTTTCATTTTCTACCATGGCACTTTTTATATTAAAATTATTAATTTAATTTTTATTCGAAATCTTATATTTATATTTTTTACAATAATACTTATATTAATTATTAATTGAAATAATTCATTTAAATTTCTATTTCACAAAGAACATTTACAATATTATCATTCTATTTACGGGAAATTTTTTTAAAGTAGTATCTTATTTTTTCAATCTGTTTCAATGATAGACATTTTAAATTGCTAAATGTTATTATAGTTTACTACGTAAACAAAAGAGAAAGTATTATACCTAATCTTTTTCAAACATTCGAGCGAATGAATTTAAATTGAATAATGGGAGTTCTTTTATTTGATTTTTGATAATAATTTATTTTAAAAAATGAGGAATTTTATTGAATGGGATGTTATATAGAGAAATTCTATATCGGTTAAATATACAAAAAGTGTTTATGTTTATAAATGTATAGAAGATTTCTATAAACATTTAGATTATGTTTTAATAAAAAGTCTATAAAATAATATTCGAGAGAAAATCTTAAATCGATTTAAATATTAACATTATATGAACAATGTTTTATTAAGTGCAGCGAAATAAAATACATAAATTTTTAATAGTATTGTAGGTAGTTTTATCAATAATCAACAAAGTACTTCACATTTCTACATTGATGCACTTTGTTAGAAGCGATATGTATTAAAGTTTAGCAACGTATATATGTAAATATGTGTTATACAAATAAATTGAATGTCAAATCACGATTATTCTGTGACAATCAGAGGACGGGGATGGACTAGAATGTACGACGAGATGTACTAACCACAACAATAGCACGTTCGCATATGGTACAAACGCGTTTGTCTGTCAGTATGACGTTGTTTCATTACGATTATTTGTATTCTTGCAAATAGCAAGTAGTCCCAAACTAATTATTCCATCAACGTATCATTTTTCTTTGTCATTAGCAACTTTATCCAGAAGAGTACATTTCATACTCGGGCAATATTTCGGAATACCTGCGCGAGTTTACAGTCCTACCCAACGTATGATGGGTAAATTCGTATTGTAGCGTATTTGTTTACCACCGTGTTTGCTCAATAGCGAAGCGAGCGAAGTTATATAATTGCAAGAGCCAAAACGACAAAGAATGTAACAATGAGCTAAAGATATCACGGACATGGAAGATTCGATTGTGTCGACTTTGAACCTATATTCTAAGATTATAGAAGCGCCTATATAAGTTTCTACGTACCATGAGGAACATAATTGTATGACGTATCTTAGCTTCCGGCGACAACCTCGAGCTTGGAATGCGCAGTCAACTTAGCTAATGACGTCATTACCAACAATATTACCGCCACCGCTCAGGGAAAAGGAAGAAGTGAATGACAACAATGGCCTGGCAATACGGTAATGATTTACTTAAGGGAATATTTGCGGGAAATGCGAAACTAGTAAGCGTCGCGATACTACCGATCTTTCTAATTTAACTTCCGCTTTTACCTGCATTATACGCGTATCGAATATTCAAGCACTCTTATTTTACCTAGCGCGTGAATCATTACTCTCTATCAGATTATAAAATGCGTTACATTATGAAAAACACAATTTGTCACTGTTATGTGGGATTTTAAGATAGAAAAATTTGACCTTGATCATGATGATCATTTATAACTAATTTTTGTATTTTTTAATAAATTGAATATTTATCGATAAATTAAAAATTTTTGGCTGCTTTAGTAACATTATTCGTTGATTGGAAATATGTAAAATATACTCGGTTATCGCGTTATATTTATACATTCAAAATACATAGTTCAACAAATAAAAATACCGTTACTATGTTATTTATACCGACCGAATTTTATATATTCTATAATGTCCCTTATAGATTTAAACTGGGTAGTATCATGACACTTTGTTCGACAGAAAATTTTTAGGTGTACATTGTAATAACACGTTATATAAATAGAGAAATAAAATTTCAAGGAGTATTGTGCAATAAAAAGTATTCTGCCTCGATTCACCAAGAGTAACAAAAACAAATAAAGACCTGAAATGAATTCTGGTAGGGTATGTTTTGTCAATAACATCGATTTTTAGTTGGCATAAGACAATTCCAAATGTTCACGATAATGTGAAAAACGAACCTCATTCCGTAAGATCTGGTACATTTAAAGCGGATAAAAATGTAACTAAAGTAATGGCTCTCCTTAGTTCTGATAGATGTTTGACAGTCAGAGTAATTGTCACTGAGTTGAATTTGAATCATTCAACCGTTCACGACATTTTGACCGAGGAATCATATCCGGCCGGAGATTGCGCACTCTTGAATGCTCCATCACGGCACTCCTCTTTGTCACACTGTTGCCTTCGTGACCAAATTTTTAACCGAAATGGTTATTTCAGCAATTCTACAACTTCCATATTCGTTTCCTTTCAATCCATACGTCTTTGCTCTTTTTGCAAAGCCGAGAATTTATCTCAACAATTGTCATTATGGAACAATAGACAACGTTCAGAAGTTCGTTAAATACCAACTAAAAATACTTTTCAAATTAAATTTCAACATTATTTTCGTGAATGGAACAGAAATTTTGATAATATCTTAAATACTAAGAAAACTAATTTCAATGAATTATTATATAGTTTCCTTACTCATAAGAAATTTTATACCTTCAATCTTACTTATGAATATATAACTTATTTCTAAGGTATCTCTTAATTATTAATATAGATTATATATTTTTAATATTCATTTTATATTCGATAGATTACTGCAATTTATCATTTTTATATTTTTTCCTAAATAATTTATTATCCTCTTATAGAAATAAAGTGATCCGTAATAGAAAGTTTACCGTGATAATAATTTATATAGTAACTCAGAAAATTTTTGTAAATAAAAAATATAAGTATTTGTAGCTAACTTTAGAAAATAGTATCAATATTTCAAATATGAATAATGGTATCGTCTCAATTTAAATTTAATATAACAAGTATAAGATAAAAAAAATTTTGAAATTTTCTCATTATTTGTGTAAAACGAATACTTATATTTTATAAAAATCTAAATTCTATCCTATTTATTAAAAACTTTTGTGAAGATTAAAGTTTATTAAGAAGAGTAAGAAAGTCTATACTCTAAAAGCAATTATTTGTCAAAAGAGGAGACAGCGTTAACTTTGTCATACAAGTGGATCCAACGATTTAATAGATAATAGAAATTTTAGTAAACGTGAATTTAAATTCTATCATTATTTTTGATTTCATTTACTATCATACCATTCGATACTTAAATTTCTTCTTTGAATTTTATTCATATTAATAATAATCACGAAATTATATTTAATATAAGCAGGTAAAATTAGTAAAGTTTTAAGTAGATGATATTTTTTAAATCAATGCCAAGATTGAGGATAGATAATCGAAAAATGTTAAGGAGTGGAATGAAGATAAAAGCAAAGAAACGTCGACGAGCTTGAAAGTTGGAAGCCCTAATTTAGACTCCAGTTAAAGTTTCAGGTCATAAGCTTTTCTACATTTCTTAAAGTTGTGTAAATTTATAACTACGTAAGTTCATCGAATCGATTCATTGACTCGTAAATACATTGAAATTAATCGATTTATCGGCTTTGCTTATTTTGCATAAAGCTACAAGATATTTTTGAGTTATATGCATAACGAAATGCTGCAACAGCTTATCCGATTTATTTCAATACATTCGTCAATTTATAAGCATCGATATTCTTAATGATACCATTCGTTTATGTATCTTATTTATATAAGCATTCGTAGGAGGAATCGTAAAAACTACTTTAAATTATACTTTATCTAAAATATTGTTCAACCGAATATAAATCATTTCGGATAACGATGAAACGTACAACCGCGTGTGTAATTGCATTAAAGTCAACCATACACCTGAGAGAGTACCCGCTTAATAAATATGTATATGTTCCAATCAATCTCTCTCTCATATTTTATACATATCGTAATCTAACATTGTTTTTTCGCCTCTTGCGACTATTTTTCAACTCTCCTTTCCTCGGTTTTCTCCCCGAAACTAAAAAGAAGTCTCCTCAATCTCTCAGCTTCTCGCTTTCCACCTCACACCAATTCTGGCTTACAACAACATCTCGAAAGTCATTTCTTTCTCTGTCTCCGCGGTTTGTATTGCAATTCGCGCACGTGGAAAAGTGGAGGAAGTTCGGCCGTCGGCGCTTTATTCCGAGAAACGGTAATCCCAGATGTAGAGGGTTGGTTCGATAATGGCGAAGCGAGCCAACTTGCTTCGACGCTATCGTATTCCAGATTTCTGTCACCTAGACCCTGTAATACCGGGAAATACCTGTCAGACTCGAGACACCTTCTCATTTCGAACCGCGCGATCGTTGGCAATCAAAATAAAATCCAAGTTACAGAAAAATGCTGCGATTTCCACTTTCCTTACCGCACTAACCGGATTTCATTTCTTTCTCTATTTTATTACTCTCCCGTTTTCTTTTGTCTGCTAACTTGCCTTTTCTCTGGCGCACTCTTATCAGTTCAGTGGTACGTATAAGGGTAGTAGAATTATCGTGGTAACCCTTTGTATATAGAAAATTCTCCTTTTTTATGATTAGCTTTTTACAACTTTTACTATTTACTCAATAAAACTCAAGAATGCTTATAATATGCTAAATCATAATGTATATTTGATATATTTAGATTTATTTCGTTGATATATTAAATTTATAGTTTTTAAAGTCATAAATTTGTGTATCAAATATCTCATAATAATATTGTAAATAATTAAATATTATAATTTAGCTCGTAAAAATTGATAATACAATTGATTAAGTTTTTATTAAAATATATAAATATTTTAAGAAAGGATTTAAGATGATTAAAACATTGTAATTATTCTTAGCGAATAAATAGTACCTTAAGGCATATTATTCTTTTAACTTTGAATAAATGAGAAGTCATTTTTCAATTCGATCATTTTCTTAGTAAAAAATGTATTCGAGTACAATATTAATAAGAAAAATGCAAATATAATATTTAAATAAAATACTGCTCAAGTAGATTAATTTCAATAAAGATATGAATTTTGTAGTGTATTTCACTTAAGTAATCCAAAAAAGCTCATAAATAAAATA
This sequence comes from Dolichoris vasculosae, assembly GCA_018907195.1. NCBI lineage: Eukaryota > Metazoa > Arthropoda > Insecta > Hymenoptera > Agaonidae > Dolichoris > Dolichoris vasculosae. Next base: position 8,950,854 of record JACCHY010000001.1, read on the forward strand.
TAAAAAAATTCTATTCTATGTACAAAATATTAAATAATTAAATCTTTACATTCGTATATATTAACCAATTGATAAAAATATTATTTATGAAATATATTGTGCATGTTAAAACATAGCGACTATCTAATGATTTTATATTAATAATATCAATATAAGTTAAACTTTAAAATTAATTTTATTATTTACTTTGAATAAAAAAATGTATGAATAAAACATAATGTAATACAATTTTTTTTTCTAAATAAATATATATAATTATTTAAAACCGACATTTTTAGTTTAATATTTTTTAATTAAATAACCCTAAAATAATTAATAATGACAAATAAATTTAAAACATAAAAATGTAACTAAAAATATCAATGTCATTTTCAATTATCTATAATTTATTATTTAAATATTTAAGTATAATTAATTTTAATGAATTTAATAAATTTTAACTTGATGAAATACTAAGATCTTGTGATTAAAAAGTAAATATTTCGATAAATATATATTTATGTGTATTTATATATATACATAAACGTAGTGACAAAATTATTAGAAAATAATCATATAAATTATGTTTATAGAGTCCATTAAAAATTTAATAATGTTTGAATCTCTTGAAATTTGATGCAATGATATAGTAATAATCTATAATGAGCTGAATTCTAATTATTCATGGACTAAGGAATTCTTGTTATTAGAATCAAATATTCAAATATTTTAACGAGTACTTTCAAGATAAAAAGAACTTGTAGATTTTTACATTTGCAATAGAAACTATTATATAAATAATCATGATTCTTAGTAATTTATTTTATCATTAATAAATTATTTGAAATATCATCAATTTAATTTTCATACCGGAGAATAATTAATTTTTCTTAATTATAAAAGAAGACTCGGCGGCTTCTATCGAACTCGTTGCTTACTTTACATCGATAGATAAAGCGATAGTAACGAAAGATGGCAAAGAGCCATTGAAGAAAATCTAAAAAGACCAAGTATAAAGAAAGTAAAGTGTAACAAGTAGAACAAGGATCGAACCAAGAGTAATGCATGCTCAGTCTGTACAGTTACCGTTCATTGCCATTCCTTTACTCGATTTAAGAGAAGCTACTCCAAACTCGCGAATGAAATGCATCCCCCGAGTTACTCTAAGTCTATATCAAAAACGAACAGCCGGACCAAACGAATTCATTCATCATCTTTTTCTCCCTTTCTTTACTTAATTCGCTATCTATTCCTCGTTCGCTTATTTACAAAGAACGAAAGAAACCAGAAGAGATAGAAGATAAAAGTAGATACAGGACAAGCGCGCGAATTTAGTAGTGTGACTCGAGGAGGTCGGAGATAACTAAACTCGGCGCTGCTGTGTCCAAGAGCACTCGTAAAAGCAATTAGCATAATAAATTAAGTCGCAAATAAAAGCGAGTCGTGGCTAACGACGGGTCCATGTGTTGATGTAGCGCATGTCGAAACGTGCAAAATAGCAGCCGAAAAAAATGAGGACGCGACAAGAAGGCCTCGGTATTGGGAGGGCGAAAGTGTTTTTAAAAGTGTAGAGACTCGACCTTCTTTCATTTCTCCATTCCGAACTCGTTAATTTCTGTGTTTTTGGTTGAGTTAGCGCGACTTTTTATGCCGTACTCTCGGATACGAATCCTTTTTTTCTACCCAACGTGTGCGTAAGAGTGTATCGTACTCGAGAGCGACGTCGACTTTTCCGAACTGTCGTAAATGAGTATTTTCACATTGTGGCGTTCGGTAACAAACTTTACGGTTGGGAGCAAATTCGACTAAGAAGCACGAACACTGAAATTTTGTAACAATGGAAACTCGTTAATTTTTGTACGAGTATTTCTGACAATGTAGTTTCGTACTCTGGATCATATTTAATACAAATAAGACATTCTTTTTTAACTTTAGCGCCTTAATAAGGAATTTAACGCCTATCATATCGAAATTTTAGTATTTAATAAGAAGTTTTGGTGCTAACTCCGAAGGAATAAGGAGAATATAAATTGAATTTATTGCAAAAAATGAAATTCTATCAAACAACTAGTCGTTAAAAAAGTTACTTTAATACTTCTCAAAGAAAAATTAATTTTAACAGAATTACCATTCAGTCTTACATAACTAAGTCATAATAAAAGCGCTTAAAGACTTCGAACCTTTGAGTTTCAAACAATATGATTAAGTCGTCCATGCTCAAAATTTTTTTTTTATTAAGCCATAAACTATCGGTAAAAATTTTGTCAGACCGTGAATCCATAATGTTTATCGTCGTAAATTTGGATCACCATCGGGGGAAATGTAACGGTGGCCGCGGCGTCGACCGACGGAAAACAAACGGAACAATGGCGATTCGATCTCGACGCACGATTCATCGAATTTCCGAAAATATTGTTTGCGCGTTAATCGCAAAAGTTTGAACTTCTCAATGCTAGAAGCGATAAAAAAAATAAAGGGGGAATAAAGTAGACTGCGAACGAAAGAGCACAAAGGCGAACGGCACGAGGCAGCGATGAAACGAGAGTGGCAAAGCTTTTCTCTCTGATTGACCTACTCCTCATCCCATCTCGATCCACGCTTTGACTACCGACCGCTGCTTTTGTCGTTTGGGATACATCACGTTTCTCTTTGGATTACCTTCGGCGTCGAGAGACTTCCTAATTCCGCATCTTCGCGGATGGAACGCTACGAGGAGGAAATTAGCCGGCGTGCTTCTTATCAAACGAGCTCCTCTAATGCGTCCCGGGCGCGATAACTTTTAATACCGCAACCCTGAATCGCCCTCGGTTTCGGAACTGCGCAAGCGTCGACAGAGGTCTAACATGAGAAATTGCTTTCGCGTGATTCTGCGAGGATGTCGCGAAATTTCTTTCTATCATGGAAATTCGTGAGAAACTTGGGTGCCACTGCTGTCGCCGATGCCACCGTCGCCGCCGTCGCTGCTTCATTGTACATGGGCTTCACGTGTAGCAGGTTATTGATTTTACTTTACCATCCGGGTATATGAAGGGAGATATACGGGAGATTTGCTTTGTGGGAGACCAAGCTGATATCGTTGATGCGAGGATTAGTGCTTATATTTGTATACCTTAATAATATTATGAAGTGAATCGTATACGAGGGTATTATTTTGTTCCTTCACTATGATTTCGATAGACCAATTGCACTTATAATTATTGATGTTAAAATTCATGACAAATTATCGTTTATATAGGGATATCCGAGAACGTTATTAACAGATTTTAATAATACAATATTCTGATTGTATAAAACTAAATACATTTTCCTTTTATCGAAAAATCGTTGTTGAACATGTATGAATATTTATTTTGTATTGAAATTATTCCAACGATTTGTAAATCGAGTGAAAGATATTTAAAATTTGTATCAATTAATTATTTTACATTTTATGATTTTATTTTTGATAAAAAAAGTTTGAAAATGATACATCGTATAGTTTATCTTTACTTTAACTAAATTAAATAAAAATTAATAAAAGTTATTAAAAGTTAATAAAAATTTTTGTAAATATTCGAACATCTATTACAAAATATACAAAAAACTTTTTATCTATAAATAATTTTATAAACTGATTCTTGTTACATGTTCGTTAAAACTATATGCTATATTATGATTAGCTACTGGATAGATTCCAGAAAATTTATAACTATTAAATATTTTTTCGAAAAAGTTTCGATCAACCGATAGAAAAATTTATATTGAATTTAATTTTTAACTCGAGTTTCAAATTTCATTACATTTTTAATAGAATTTTGTACTTCGTGTTGAAAGAATTAATAAAAGTTACTGGTTCGATTCTATAAATCATAATAAGTTTGTACTAAATATAATTGAATGCTCGTTTTATTTTTAGATATAGTAAAAGGACATGATTATAATAAACTATTCAACTAACTTATCGTATAATCAAATAACTCATAAAAGTTTAATTATATAGAATATCGAATGGAAAATCGAAAATTTTTTTCACGATCATTATGACATAAAATTTGTAGAAAAATTCTCCGAATGAAATTTATTTAGAAAATAAAGGAACTCGAAACAAAACATGTTAAAAAGAAATTAGAAACCATACAAATGCACTTAAAGTACGTGATCGCCTTAAATCCTTTTATCTTCCTTTTTGCAGTGCGAACGGGAAAACAAGAACGATAGCTCACAAAGATGATATAAAGACAAGTAGAGAAACCGGACCAAAAACGTCACCTGCAGTCTTCCTTCTTGCGTGCACCTTTCTTTTTTTCAACCCTCTCCTCGCAACGTCATCCTTCTTTCTCCGTATCCAGAAACCTTTATCATTGCTCGGGCGCGACAAATTTGACGGTGCCGCATTAATCTCAGCTCCATTACCGAAGAGCCACGAAAATACGGCATAGGAGACCGAGTTAGAGAGGAACGAGGCTGAGAAAAATGGCTCGAGGTGGTGTGGCTCTCAGCGATTCCCATTTTTCGACTTTTCTTGGCGTTACGTAGACACGACGACTGCGAGCCCATCGGCGACAAACCGTGCGATTTACGCCTCTTTCCCTCCACCCTCGACCCTCGCTCTTATTCCGCTCACGTGTGCGACTCACACACCCAAGTATGAACGCGTCTTTCCGCTCGCAGCGATCGCGGTAGTTTTTTCAAATGATTGCACAGAAATGCGCGGACACGATTAAATCGACGTTAACGATAACGATAACTGCGAAGATAATGGGATTTGCGCGTGAATTCGTGGTTGATGTAAAATCACAACGCCGTCGTTCGTTTGGAGCCGCTGATCAACGCCGTTGTTACGTTCATCGATCAGCGAGTTTCTTTCGTGATATTCTCTTATTTTGTATTAGATTACTTTGAAATTCTCAGATCCTTTGTCTATTCCGAAGAATTAAATTTAATGAATTCTACAATTTAAAATAAAGGGTACAAAGGAAGCGTAGTTAATAAAATCTCTTTGAGAATGTCACTAAGATATAAAATATTTGATTGGACGAAGGAGTCGGTACTGTGACAATTATAAAACCATCCCATACAAATATTGATTAAACTCTTTTACTCTTCGAGAAGTAGTTCCAGTTACCTGAAACATTTGCATAAGAGGTTCGTCCATCTTTGCTTCTTTGAATTCGTATAATGATGCATACTTTATTCATATTTTATAAATATTGTTTTCCGTTAATTTTATCTTTGAATCGAAAACTACTTTTTTATAAGTGACCTACTCGATTTTGAAATGTATGTTTTAAACAATGGCTGCAAATAAAATTTATCGATTTTCGCTATAAAAACATATTTGTGATAAGCATCAAAATTTTTAAATTTTCCTCTCAAAAATTTTTTGTATTTGGTATAATTTGTAATTTTATGTGGACTTAAAAGTAAAATTTTACTTTATTTAACCAATGAGTGTATCGTTGAAATAGGAATTTTGAACTTTGCCACTTACCACAGGATATTATAAAAGTTTTTATTTTTATGACTTGAAAAATTTTACAGATGTTCTACTATGTGTATTATGTATATATAGCTACATAATAAAACTCTGTAGTTTAATATGAAGAATAAAACTCATACTGCATCTCCTGGCTTAAATTCATCAACTAAATCTTAATTTTAAAAAATACTTTATTACTGCTAATGGATAAAAATAGTAAAAACGATGAATTTCTTAGCCATAAAAATGAAACTGTCTATTCGGCGTAGCTCAAAGTGCCAAAGTTTGAAATTTTCATTTAAAATTAGAACGCAATGAATTTCCATTTCAAATACTAATACCGTTCCAAGCTCTCGATAAAAACGAGAAACCTAACGCGTATTTTCGCAACTTGTTATACCGCGATAAGAAACTTAAAAGTTTGAACGTTTCGATGTAACATTGTCTTCTTTTTTATTTCGCGTCAGATTTCTCCAAAGTAACATCAATCCTCGGTGCGAAGTGCACTTGCGTAAATACGATTACCGGCAACACGTACATCTCCTTAACAACAAAACGCACCCCTCGTGGAGAGAAAAAGAGCGGAAATAAAAAATCCAATTATTCGGCCACCCGGAGAGATAAAATCCGGGACTGTCCAATTATTTTGGCCGTGGTCCAGAGAGCGGGCCACTTTTGTCAAAGTTATATCTTGAATGCCGGACGTGCGCACCAGACGCCGAAGCAGCGAAGGTTCGAAGCGAGAAATTACGCGGCCGTTATTCCAGTCATCGTCGCGTTAAAGAGAGGAAATCGCGTGGTAATTGAAAGCCCAGTCTCCGTGGGAAGGGAGCGACTGTCGACCTCCTTGACAACGCTCGAACATTCTTCGAGACGCTTTGCACAGGGAAAGTCTTTACGTTACTTCGTCATTACGAAATTCCGATCGAATACATTTTCATTCAATTTCATTTTGCACGCTTGATATGATGTGCGTATATGACTCTCTTAATAATTTATTGTCATTAGCTTCTTTCGATCTGAGTTTGCTTGATTATGTGTAACGGTTAAGCTACTTTAAAACTTCGAAAAATGCGTACTTTTAAAAGGATTTGTAAAGAAAGATTAAAGATCGGTTATAACATCGAATGGATAGATTTTACTTTGCATTTCGTGAAGTGCATAAAAAATTTTTTAATTTTAAATTATTGTCAAAAATTAGCTACTGTATTCTATACTGGAACGTATCTTTTCTTGTATTTAATTTGTGGACAAGCATAAAAGACATTGTATAATATAATATAACAACAACTTTTATACGTGTTTAATTTATCCAAACACTTATCTGTACGATACCGTTAAAATTAATCTATTAAAAATTATTTCAATTATATCAGTTGCCAACTTAAAAATGTATTCTATTCTAAAATTATTCATTATACATAAAATATTTATCCTACCCTCGGAAAAAATTATAAACAGTAATAACTATAACAAAATTGAAAATCTTTTAGTTATTTGATAATATTTAAAAAATAATATTTCATACAATTGGATTAACACTTTTATTATTTATACACTTATAAGTAATTGTAATTAAGAGTAATTGAAAAGTATATATGAAAATTATTCATAGTTTTTATGCAATGATGTAGGCACTGATATTCTTTACTTAGACACAGTTATAATACTGCCATTTTTCATTTATTAAAATTTTATAAAAATGAGTATGTACACAGATTTTCTTTTTCATTGCTTAATTAAGCGCTATTCCTTTTATATTTCCAGTCCAATTAATTATATAGTGTACTTCTTTTATCGCTGAGACTTTAACTATTCTTTTGCAAATTAGAAACATACATGTTCATTTATTTTTCAAATGATCTACGCACTTTTATTTACATAGATCTAGTAAAAATCTTATCCAATAAAAAATTTAATTTAAAAAACATGTTCATATAAACTAATTCTGCATACTTGAAATCTTTTCTTAATAGGGTTTAAAAAAAAATTAAAATTTTTCCGTATTAAAACAAATTTTAAATTCTTTTTGAACATTATAAAGTACTCGATACTAAAAGAAATTTCATATTAAAAAAATTTCGAAGTGACTTAACCTTTTAAGTGGCTCTGCAACGCGAAAACATGTACTCTATGATTTACTCGATTTACTCAGCTGTGTAATATATATTACCAAGTATGAAATTTTGAAAATTACGAAATTATCCATTGACGTTATATCATGCAATAAAGATAAACTGCACTTATTTATACTTACTGAAGGGTATTTTTATCTAGGATACAACAATATAATTTAAGATTTTTAACATAATATAGTTTTCAGAATGACGGAGTTGTTTCACTTTTGATTTTCATAAATTTCTTAGCAGTGGTTTAAGCAGAGAGGCTTTGTTAGCGAACGAAATGGTATATTAATGATATTTGCTATATAAAATTAAATTAGCTAAAGCCAAAAGCTTATTTGTTTAAATGAATCTCTATTAAACCTAATCGCGTTTTAGCTCTTCACGTAATTAAATTTATAAATAATTTTATAAAAAATACATAGATTTATACAATGAAAAGGCAGACTCTCGGTATAATAACGAATAACAATGCTCATATTGCAAACTTTTCTCATCGATGAGAAAAATGGAAAATCGAGTATCGAGCTAATCCCTCGGATAAAGCTTCACCTTTAATCTCCATCCGCGTAACGGATCGCTCGAGCCAATCGATACACAAACAATGCTCATCTATTTACTCGGCACTCATCAAAATTTTCATTTATTTTTTGACCATTCTTCAGCTGCTTTTAGCTTACCGATAGTAAATACCCTTCAGCTTCTGCGTTCAGTTTCACTAGGTGGATGCTTTCAGGAAAAAATGTATGCGTTCGCAATGCAGGCTTGAAACTCGCGATACACGGAAAAACTCTTCGATCGTTTCACTCGATAGCAGCTCTTGTTTTTGCACTTGGAAGCTTAAAGTTTTCGTGTTCTTTACTGCATGGTTTATGACAACACCTCCGTGAAAGTTATTCTTGCGTAGACCGCATTTTAAATCATGGCTCTATTGCATTGTATTCCATAGCGTACGTAAATTTAAATGTGTCGTGAATATTCGTCACTGATTTTTTTGAAATTATGTAGTTCATCGGTATATTTATCTATTTTTAAACATCTTCTCTTATTAAATTGATATTTATATAAAAATGTAAAAGATGATCATTTCAAAACATTCCAAGAAAAGTTAAAATATTTTAAATTTGCATCAAGAATTTTGAATAATTTCAAAGGTATTTGTTTGTTATCTCTATAATGCGAGTTATTTCGGTATTAATAAATATTTATTAATAAACGCTGCAGCAATTAGACCATTATTTGCTTTAAAGATAACAAAACCTTACATGGATTTAAAATAAATACAATTTACTCTATCAATGATTAATTCATTTAAATTTATTGCTACAGCAATAATTAATAATATTTGTTTATTTATCATCCAGTTTTATAAAATTATATCTATAAAATTAAAAAAAAATTGAAAAAATCAAATACATTCTTATGAAACATAAAGCGTAATATCTAAAATTATAAAAAAAATATTTGTATGATTAAAGGCATTTTTTAACTATAGTATATGTATAAGATAAAAAATTTCCATATAAATCAATAAAATATGAAAAATTTCATTTGACAAATAAATTAAGTAAATACTTAAATATATTATTAAAATGTGACATTTTTTAATTATTTTTAAATAGTTTAAAAATGAAAAAAGTTAATTTCAAATTGTAATTAAATAATTTTTATATTTTACTTAAAATAATAAAAAGGTTCTTATTTTCTTTTATATTATTTTTATTACATTATCACAATTTTTGAAACCAATTAATTTTTTCCATATTCTTCGTATTCTAAAAATAATTAACACTAGAAAAAGCTTATTATAATTTTTAGATTTAAATAAAATACTGAAATTAATATTACAATCTCGTTGTAAATATCTATTAAAATGACTTGGTAATTAAAAATATATGCAACAATAAAAAATAATAACTTCGAAAATATTTTCAAATTTAATTTTAAATCATATTTAATTTAATTTTGTATTTCTTGTTCGGATTAATATTATACAAAAATTTTATTCACGTATTTTCAAACTTAAATTATAGTTCTTGTGTAAATTTTTTAAATCACTCGAAAATAATTACATTTTATACATAATTATCTTACAATTTATAAATCGGATTAATATTTTCAGTTTTTTATTTTAAATGTGATACTAATAAAACATTTTTTATTAATAATTACTTAAAAGAAAATTAAAATATTTTAATACCCAAACTGAAATTTTTTAAATTTTTATTTTCGAGCAATTGTTGCAAAAGATTTTAAATGAAAAAATATCAAAATACTTACTGAGAGAAAATTTAATACTTTCATATTTAAATCTAAATTTTATTTTTATTCTGCATTCTAAATATTAGCATAAAATTATGCCACGTATTAAACATTAAATACGTGTGATTACATAATAAAATGCTGTTAATGACTGAATCAAATGATTTTAAAACCGCATGTTATTATGTATGTTTATATATAAATAAAATCAACAGGTTCATTAGTATTATTTTTATGAGATTCCAAATTTTATGCCAATTTCACTAGTAGATTCCATATTATATAAATCATTAAAAAAAATTTTTTTATCCTAGATCTATGCTATATATTATAATTAGTACATTTATGTTCGATAAAAACTTTTTACTTTGTTTTCATAATTACATTTATAGGTTATCAATAAATTAATATCTCTTTTAAATATTCAACTATATTTTCAAAAACTAAGGTAATGAAGATATTACTTTCGATAATCATTATTAACTTGGTCTTTTGTATCGCAGTCTACGAGATTCCTTAAATATAGTCATACATTGAAAATTTGTTCGAATAATTCACTGATTCAATTATTCAAACCTTTTGTTTATTTTCTTTTAACTATTGGTTAAATAATTATCTCATATTTGAATGATATAAATTTTTTTGCAAATTAAATAATCCTATTAATAATGGGATTTATATAATTTTTTGTAAAAAATATTCTGAAAAATTTAAAAATAATTTAAATATTGCAAAGTAAAAATTTCATACCTTATAAATATAAGCTAATTAAATAATACTTTATTCTTTTTTACTTTGTTTTTAAACAAAAAAAATTTTTCTCGTGTCTAGTTATAACTGAAATTATCGTTTTTAATAAGATCAACGTTTAATTGAACAAAGTTTCCAGAATTTCAAGCAAAAATTAACGTGAAATTTAACATGTACATAATATTGAAAGTTGATTTCTTTAATCAAATTTTCTGAAATTAGTTTATCGTTGTTCAAGGACTTTTAAAGTTTTCTTGATTTTCAATTTTGTTAAATCGATGTAAGTGAATAATTGTAATTTTAGATTGAAAGCGTTAGATATAGTATATCGAATCAATGATAATTATTTTAATTATTTAACTTAAAGAGTATATAATATAATTTAAGTTTTATTGTGTGCTTTGATTTATTGATTAGATATGACATTATGTTGAGTAAGATTAGGTATATAGAGTTATCGATAATGTAGAGTACGTGATCTACTAGTAGTCTTTACATTGAATTTGGTAGATATATATATAGTGCTGATAATGGAATCGACGTGATCTACTCGAGAGCTTTTTTGCTAGGTACAAAATTTCATAAAATATGAGATTCTAAAAAAGATTTTGAAACATATTATTTCCTTATTGATATTCTAACATATTTAAAATTATGTTTGATTCTATATATGTGAATTTATAAAATCGTTAGGATATAACATATCGATTTATCAAAATGCACATTTTCATAATGTTATACATATTTACTCATAATTAATATTCAATCATTTTATAAATTAATAAAAACTTAAAAAAATTTAGTTTTACTTGCTTTCGTATTTCATTATACTTAATTTATTGACTTGAAACTTGATTTTAATATTTATTTTTTATGAATTTATAATTCTTATTACATTTAGGAAGAAAGAAAATTTGATTACAGAATTGAAACTTCATCGTTTATTTTACTATAATATTATGATAATAATTATTATTATTTTTATTAAATAAACTTATTTAATAATAGCTGATATTGAATCAATATTATAATAGATTATGAGTAAAAAAGTAGCTTGACTTTACTCAGACGGAAATTGAACTTGGAAAATCCCGATTTTGCTCAAACTTTATTTTTATTATATTATAGAAGTTCAGTGTACTTTTTTTCGTAAAGTCACTCTTAAATTATAATTTGAGCGAAAAAAAATATATGTACTGATATCAAATACTTTACAATAGACTATAATAGAATTCGTACTAAACAAATAAATTTCTAACATATTCTTTTATAATGAATAATAGTTACATTCTTTAATATCTGAAAAAAGATATTACTGTTTTTATTATGTGATAAAATTATTTTAAAAATATAATAATAATATAATAATGAAATAGCAACAATAATTATATAGTATTATTATAATAATTTATTAGTATAACAGTATATATAATATATTAATGATAATAATATTATACAATAATATTTTTTAATTTATTTGTACTCTAATTAATATATGTATTTATTCTAATTTCATAATTTATTATTTTTAAATTATACATTAACGCAGTCTCAAAAAATTAACATATAAAATATTACAATATAGCCGAAGAATGGTCAAGTGATAATAAATGCACTTTAATAAAAGTAGAAATTCTTTACTTAATAATACATGAATATATTATATTTTATCAAATATGATTAATTCTTTTTCAATTTATTCCATTAATATAAATATAATTAAATTATCTATATGTGATCAAGCATTTACCACTTATAAGTTTTCTGAATAATTATACGAATAAGTATGAACTAACCTATTCCCTAGAAAAATGGTGTAGTATATAATTTAAAATAATAAATTTCGAAATTAAATAAATTTATAATATTTGATATAACATATAAAAACTTAATATTTATTTTCAACATGGTATCTAATATTTAATTTAATTCTTATGTTAGATATATTTTATTTGAAGTTGTATTTTTAATGAAAGTTAATTATTTTAAAGGAAAAATAATCATTCAATCGTAAAAATATTATACAATATTTATACAAAATTCTAAAAGTATTAGTATAAAATAATATAAAGAATATAAATATAAATTTAAAATTTGTTTGCAACAATTACATTTTCTTGATAGCTGCATTAAAAATAAGTTTTCGAAAAAATTTTTCAAAATGGTAATAATTAGCGATAATGTATCGGTATTGCTTACTTAATTTTAATAACAAATTATGTCATTTTATTTTACACAAAATTCTTACATATCTCCAGTCAGTGATTGCATATTCAATTCAAGACATGAAATACACGACATTTCTCGATTTTTTTGCCCTTATCTTTCCATTGCTGTCCTATTACACTGTAAAATAACCGACTTTGTTTACATTTAGCTAGGGAGTTAAATTTTTCATTGATTCAGATAAAAGTATTTTTAAAAATAAAACCGAATAAAATTTAAATATTTTTCTTTGTTCAAATAAATAGAAAATGAAAAATATTTTTAATTTTTTTTTAATTCTTACAACTTACGATTTTACACCGATTTTAAAACAAATGTTTACTCTAATAATATAAAATAAACTGAAACGGATGCTTTAATCCAAATTTTAAAAAAATGAACAAAAATGTGTTTCTGTAAACAGGATAAATAAATGATTTTGTTTATTTTTGTTTCTATACGATATAATGGTAAATGTTGAACCGAAAATTTTTTTAATTAAATTTTATCCAATTTGTTTTTGTTTTAATTGATCTACACGTTAAGAATTGAATACATTTTTAATCAGCCTAATTCTCGTAATTAAAATTTATTCAACAAAACTTCGATACAACTTCACTGCTTTCCACTTATTTCCCAGCATGTATTCCCCAGCGCATAAAAAACTTTACGAATAGTTTTAAAAACGCAGATTCAGTAAAAAAGGAAGGAAAGGAATCGAATTCCCTAGATTTCGCTTGTTTCGTCAAAGTCCGTCTTTTATGAAACTGGCAAAAAACAAATGCAGCCCGTTGCACGTCGCCAACAGTTGTTTTCTCGGTGGCGTTGCCGTCGTTTTAACGATCCTCGCTCGAGTCCACGTTAAATCCGTTGGGCGCGGGAACGACACGCGAGATTTTATCGACGGGCCACTCGCCGCCGGCGGAAAGCGCCTGGCGATGTTGCGCGTCGGGCCCCAGGAATGAATGTCTCTTCCGCGAGGAATAAATCTTTTCATTCTTTTCCGCGGAGAAATAAATGTTGGCTCGCTCTCCATCTATGCGCTTATACATTATATACGTATACATGCATGCATATACATGTATATATATCATGGCGTATCGATCAGGTCACTCTGCGGAATTTCCGTCCAGGACCTTCATCAATCGACGGGAACAAATGCCACGAGATCGACTGAGGAAAGAAGAAAGAGAACGAGTGCGAAATAGGAAGGGTTTGAAAATCGTGTTGGAAATAATCCTGTTTCCTTTAGGACGACAGTTACTAATCTGCAGCGGGGAAAACGCACTTATGAAGCCATGGGTATTCGTATCGGCTTCTTTTTTCTTGCCTCGTGTCCCCCGTCCTCTGCGTGTATATCTTTTGATTCCGTTTCGAATATTTTTCAGCTTGACGTTGACAAATCACGCCGCTCCCGATGCTGCTGTTTTTATTTTGGGCATCGCTTTTTCCTTCTCTATAAGCCGTAATCAGAGCATGTCAGTCGGTAGCCTTCTTATTTTCTTATTTTATGCTTGTATTTATTCCTTTTTAGGATCGAAGGTATCCAATCGACTATCGACGAACTTCCGATACTAGCTTGTCTGCAAAATTTAGGAGGTTAATATATCACGGCTACTGTCAGGAATATCATGCCACTTTTGCCATGATTCATTTTTCTCTATTTAGCTTTTGTTTGAACGCGATCGTTAATGAAGATAATTTTATTAATGGTTTTTAAAGCTCCTTGGAATTTATAGATCAGTAATATTGAGGTATTGCTATTTAATCCGAGTGAAAAAGTATTTTATTGCCGTAAATAACGATAAAATATCAATAAATAATTTATTAACTGCACATGTATAGAATAGCTAAAGATAAGCTAAAATTATTTTTATAAATTTTCGTAGTGTATCTAAAGATCGATGTTTGAATTCCCACCATCATCTATGATTAACTTTCTGTTTGTGTTAATTTTTATTCCATAAGTTATACCCACTGTATTAAAGTTTTAGAGTATATAAATAATTTCTTTGATCTTATAATCTTAAGCTCTTTGCTTACAAAAAAAAATTGGAAAAGTCGATTGAGAAGTCGTTAGTCGGGATCGATGTGTCCCTTTTTGGCACATAAAGAAAATCGCCTGACTTGTACAGATTGTTCATTTAATCGAATATCTAAGTAAAAAAACGCAACAAACCATTAACCATGTAGCTAAGCATGTCGTAGATAGCATCGGACGAGGGCAACAATCGTACCTACAACGCTTGGCAAATCTCCGCTAATCCGTTAAAAAAAAGATTTAATTCTCCACCCCAGGGCAAATAGAATCGTCCATGCGCGCTACATTCTTTTCAAGGGATTCAATTAATTTTCACAAAACTGACCTCTGTAAATGGAGTACCCACCGGATTTTCATTTAGCTGTCGACGATTTTCGTTGTCCGCGTTGTAACGCGTTGAGGAAGAACGTCGGGGGCGCACAAAGGAACACCGACCTTCGGATGGACAAAGATGAGGCTCGAGCGTTGTTTCCAGTTATGGATTCTCATTTCGCTGACTCGTAATAAAAAGCTCTCGTGCGATCCTGGTATCAGTGAACGGTCAGAGCCTTGGATTACTCGAGAGAATCGAGCTCGAGATTTTTCCTCGGTAGAACTATAATTTACGATGCCAACGAGACGTGCACTTGCTGTATCATTCGGATTAGGCTCTAATTGTGTAATATGTATCCACTTTTAAAAGATGTTTTTTATGTATTATCTAGCAAAAATTGTGGAAATTATTCGGAATTAAGAAATGAACGAGAGTAAGAATTCGCGTCTTAAATAACCGGGACATTATTTATGCATTATTCCTTTTGACACTTTAATCTTAAGTGTGCATTGATGCATCCCCTCACTTTCGCTCATTTTTCTATTCCATATTTTTACATTCGTGTGTTATTTGCCTGGGCTGGCCGCAAAGTGTCGGGCATTCGAAGGCGCGGCTCGTTTCCGGGGCCAAACTCTTGCACCAGCGCCGTTCAAAATTTCGCATTTCTTGCCGCATAATGCGCTCGTGGTCTGCTCTAATTGCAAAAGCTTCTAAAAAAAATGCTTTTTAATTGTGGCTTTGTTCACTCTCTAACGCTGTTCTCATTTTAAGAAGGTACTTTTGAATGGCTTGTATTCCGGACGATGGTGGGATAAAAAAATTTACTTTAAATTTCGCTCGTGCAATTTTTACAACGCAGGAAGAAAATGGAGATCGTTTAAGGAAACTGACAACACAAAAGTAAGTGTTCGTGGTTTCTTACTGATAAAAGATTAAAGCACATTTTTTGGTACTTTTCTTTTGAATAATCAATATTAAAATACCTAAAGCCGATATTTTCAAGTTGTTATTTTAAGGAATTACTTCCATTAAAATAAAATATTGTACCGAGTTCTAAGACTTAATTAAAAATGTAATAAAAGAATTTGATAACGAGATATTTATTTCAACGTACCAAATAATAAATAAACTTAATATTTATATAATAATATGCTTAAATAAAATGTATTCCTTTAAAATGATTAAAAATGAGCGAAAGTATATTTCAATAAAATATTAACATAAATTGTGTATAGATTTGTACTTCTTGCGTAAAAGCCTAGTTTAAAAAGTTTTTCTTTTACATGGACGATACCGAGTTGTAAAAGTTTTGTCCAGATCTATATAAAGTTTGCTTGTTATTTAACTTTAAGCGGATGAAACTTTCTTACCGTAGACTTTTTAATCTCGCCGCCTAATTTATCGAAAAACATTTACAAGAAAATCTGCGCCACGTCTTTGGACGAACATCCGAAAATGCAGAATGAGATACGTTTCCCCACGTTGGAACGTAACTATCCAGATTGACTTTCATCTCAAGCCCTGCAAAATGTAACGACGTTCGAAGGTACGTAGTAAATTCGGGCGTTGACTGTCATTTGGAAAATGCAATTTCTCAACCCCCGTCCACCTGTTTTTCACATTCTCAACGACACACGTGCGCGCGTATAACGAGGGGATGGAAAACCACAAGAATCCTGATTCCGTGGAATTTCGAGAACGCGAGAAATCTCGATTCGCAATTGCACGGTGAGCCGTGGCTAGGGAAGGGGGCGAAAAGGTGGTCGATGCATCCCTGCCTCATCGAGTGTGCGCAACTTTCTTAACCCCTTCGCCCCGTGTTCCGACTTCCTGGAGCACGCCTTCGTGTTCCTGCCAGCGCTCTATTATACGGATTTTGGGAATCCATTAGGATACTGGTCTCCATCTCACTGTCTTCGTGCACGCCTCATAAAGCTCTTATGCGTCAGAGAGTTGGAACATCGGCATGCGCGTTCCACTAATTTTCATTAGTACCATTAACTTTTATTTAATTTCACTTATTCTCTTACTATTATTAGGAAGGCTCCCGTACATGTTGTGGAAGATTGGGGTCCATTGGCTACGGATAGGATTGGGGGAAGGTGGGTAAGTTGGGTAATTAGTATTATTCTGGAATGGGTGGAGTTAGGACATTATGGTTTCCTTTATTTATTTATAGCAATGTTATTCGTAGATGATATTAGATTCGAATCGCTTGCTAATATCGTGAAGAGGAAGAGTAGCACCGTTTGGTGAAACTCCTGGAATTATGGGAATAGTTCTTACGTACGAGCTTCTATAAATTAATTCGAGTTACAAAAAGTTGGAGTAAGCAACAAGCTTTATAAAGCCTTGGATTGTTGACAAAATAAGACATACTCGCATCAAAATACGCAGTGATTTATTACCAGGAGAGAATACGAAGACGAATGTTGGCACTGATCCAAACACAAAGTCTACAATATAAGAATACTAAATATTCAAAAATTGAGCAATTGTAATGCTGTAAAGCATATGATAATATTATTTAATGCATTTTTAAAAACAGCCAGAGTTCAAATTTTTCATTGACTTTTCCAAGTTAATACATGCGCGAAAACATCAATTTGAAAGAACACCGTTGTATAAAAGAGTGGTTTTAGGTTATCTGCAGCTGTAGCTTATAAAAAAGTTTATAAAAAGTTTTATATGAACACTTTGTAATAGATTCAATTATTTCAACTTTGGTAGGTACTATGATGAACTTCTGTAATATTGATAAAGTAAGCTTTTCATCTACTGTTAAATTGACACGTTAATAGAAATAACAGTATCTCGTCAAAAACGGTACTTTATTTTAAAGAGAACTTACTTTAAAATATTATATGGTAAGACGATGCTTGCGTAGTTTTAGAACAACGGCCTTCTCCATCCAGGGTTCTGATAGAAGATTACATCCATTTACGAAAAGCTCGTGGGTAAACGAGGTATAAATCTGACGTAATTTTGTTGGATAAAAGCCTGTAAAACACCAACGTATAAATCGTCCACGGTAATATACTTTGTACACGGTGATATACTAAAATAATATTTACATACGTAGATGATGAAAACATTGTATAATATTAGATAAATATCGTCAACCTAATATACCGATAATAAAAATCTGATTAGCGGTGGACCTTAGCTTAAAAGCACCATTTATGTAGAAGATAAAGTTTCCAAGAATCACTCTTGTCATTTCCATTACGGATTTTGAAGAAAATCAATTAAGCGTGTTAATAGTTTACAAAGTAAATATTAACCGAGATTATAGATTATATTAAATTTAGAAAACTTAAATTTTGTTAAATTTGTAATAAAATTCAATATTATATGTTTAAATTTTACACTATGCATTAATTGAAAAGTTTCAAATCTGTATTATAGCTTTAATGAATTTTTATATTACTGTTATATGTTAATGTGAAAACATATATAAAAGTATGTATAGAATATGTTTTAAAATTTTACATAAAATATGTATGAAGCAGATACTTTACATATTCTACACAAACTTTTATGTAATAAAATATTTATACGGTTAAATTTTATTTAACAGAGTATATTTTTAATTTTTTGCTAAAGATAGTTTCAATTTTTACATGTATACGTGGGTTATAAATATCACACAAAATAGTACTACATTTTAAAATTTTCTTATTAATTATATTACAGATTGATATGAATTATATCTTTTTATGAAATTTTTTTATAACACTTAAATTCACAAAAAATTACTTTAATAATTAAAATTCCCTTACTTACTGTAGTACATAAATCAGTAAATAATAATTTGATCAATATTTTATTTTTTATATTATATAAACTTTATAAATTCAAGGTATTTAATAAGAAGAATAATAATAACGTGAATAAGAATAAGAATTATAGAATCAGATATATTGTATCCATCTATAAATCTTTATTTCGGATACGTCGATTACTTTATTGACTTAAATTAAAATAATATCTTCAAAACTACTATAAATAATAAAAGGATTCTGTAAATAATTTTATATTAAATTTAATAGATAAATATTCTTGAAAAATATTTCTAATTATATATTTTACATAAAATATATTAAAATCAAATCGTTATATAATTAGAGCTTATAATGAATATAAAATGTAAATAACAATATGTGCATATAAGTTAAATAATTAGAAATTTATTTATTTAGATATATATATTATTTTAGCATCATAAAACTTTATTAAAATATTTTAAAACAATACGAAATTTCTATTGGTTTGATTTTATTTTAAATCTCAAGCCAAAGAAAAGTAGCAAACGATAAATTGAAACATTTTCAGGATGTAATATAAATATGTAAATATGTAATTTCGCTTTTATAATACTCTACAAAAGAGTAATATATAAAAATTAATTTATGTGCAGGAAGATTATTTTAATCTTGCGAACCGTCACGTTATCAACGTCATTTTCTTTTCCGTGCACCCCAGCGTAATTCGCTCGGTAAGCTCCTGATTTAAAAGCGATATATTTTGTCCATCAGAAGCAATCATAGGTCGGTGAAGTAAACAAAAGTAAGTCAATCGTCGTATACGAAAGCTCGTAAAAATGCGTCTTTCTTCTTCAAACCAATAAAAAGCTCCTAGGCGTATTTTTAAAGCCCTGCCCGCATCAGCAGTTCCATCTGAAAAAGTCGTCGGGCCGAGATCGAGTCCGCGTTTATCTCGCCCCACGCACGTATCCTCGTAGAAGACGAGCTGTCCGGGGTAAGCGAGTCGTCCCTTTTATCTCGAACACCACTACCCCGACGTGAACGATCGCCTTTGTTCGGAAGGAGCAAACATCGTTAAGCGATAATGCCAAGAGCGACTCTCGAGCCGTCCTTACGACGGGGGCGGAAATTCCCCCCGGAACGCGACGCGCCATGAATTTTTCCGTAAAGCTAAGCGCGTTGACCGTATACTCTAGGGCTTGGTGATCACCACGGCACGCGGCTGCATAATGTAATAACCCCGCAGATGAGCTGTACACTGTGCTTCCAGACCACGGCTGTACTCTGGGGGTCGAGGTTGCGCGTGATTCAGGAATCGTAAGCCGACCGCTGCGTACGTCGCTTCTACGAGAGCTCGCAACTTTCGAATTAAGTGCCGTTGTAGCATTTATACCTTGAGCTTACGCCAAGCCGCCCTTAAACTTTTTCCGACTTTCTTTTCAAATTTTTCCGCCATTCAGGTCACCGACCTCGATAATACCCTGCGTTTCTATTGCACTTTCTAGTTTAGTTAAAATCTTCCTTACGTCCGAATATTTGCTTCCGCTGGAAGTAAGATTACGAATTTGTTCCTCGAGCAAATTCAAACGCGTTTCCTACATCGGGGTTTGAAGTTTAGTCTCGAGAAGATTAATCCACATGTATAACAAACCATAGTTCGTACTTTTGAATTTTAAATAGATTTTCTTCCTTTTAAAATATAATTTTGCAAACGATGATTACACCTGTGTGATAGATTAAAAATTATCTGTACGAACAAAATTATACTACTTGGATGGGATTTTTAAATAATCTTATCGACAAAATTACGCGCATTCTGCACCAATGCATCATCGGTAGACCGAAATGAATTAAGATAATGGTAAATCTCTTAACCGGAAACCTGTGGACGTCTCGTTTATGCACTTAAATCGATCCTCGTGGTCCTACCGCATGTATGTCTTTTCACCGAAAGATCTCTTTTCGCTCATCTTTCTTCGCATTAAACATCCCTAGGCAAAATCTGGATATTACAAGCGGTTACGGTTATGCCTCGCAATTTCCTCAGCCTAATTTCTCCCGCGAGGATCTCATCTTTTGCTCTCTCCCCAACTCTCTTCATTTCTCTCTTGGTGTCGCTCTACTTTCAAGCCTTGGTTGGTATATCAACTTTCCCTCTATCACGACTTCGTGTCGTCGTCGACGTCTTCGTCGTCGTTGTGGTTCGTACTCTTCGAAATTTTAAAACTTGCCTCGCATTGCCCAGTGAAAAATCGCTCGAGTCTCTTCCACCGCCTTACTCGAGACGTTATTAATCGCGTTACCAAGTTTCACGATAGCACACGAACAATTTATTGCTAGCGGAAGAACGAGAGTCGTAATTTTTGCGATTCATGGCTTAATGATCGATCTTAAAAGTACTCGTAAAAACTAAGCATGTTTTGATACACGATTATTCCACGCAAATGAATTTCAATAGTTGGCCCATGTTTTAATTATTTTTTTATTATTGTTGAAATATAAAGCACAGTGTAACGACTGTAAAGTGCGTTTTTTTTTAATATTAAAACGGTGTTACGATATAAAAGACAGGAAATATAAAATTGTAGCTTTATAAATTTACGTCGCGTTTTATGCATAACTCGAATTTTAAGTGCTATTAATTAATAACGTTTGAATTTTTTCAAAACCACCATCAAGCACTTAAAACTTACATTCGAATTGAAAAAGAAATTATCAGTTTTCGGTGAAATTTATGGAAGCATTTTAAACTTTTCTTTCTATAATTTTCAAAGTAATCTTTTAACAGTACTCTACTTTAAAATTTAGTCTAGAGAGTTATTATTAAAAACTTTGTAACTTCGTATATGTGTAAAGTTTAAATATCTTCTGTTTCATATAAAAAAAATTACATAACTACTGAATTATGATATGAACTTTATAACTGTCCTTAAGATCCTAATTTATTCAACATTTACTCTTATTTCGAAAGTAAAGTAAAAAATTAAAATTTTAAAAGATCTTGACTTTGCATTTTATTTTAATAATGACGAAAATAAAAGTTTCCATGCAATTCAACACAAAATCTTACTTTATTTGTTTTCCGAAACGTCCGTTCGAAAGCGTAAACATTATTATTTTAAAGCGACACTTGTTGTTCGTTTTTACGCAACGCATCTTATTCTTAGCTATAAACTTTTGACACTTACACATCTAAATATCGCGTCCGAGTCATACGTTGGTTCGTAAAGCCGAACATGGGTAAAACGAAGTACCGCGCTTGTCACCATTTATCAAATCTGTCTCCCTGTCCCAACTCAACCGAACACTATCAGATCCTATTAATTGCTTTCTTTCGCGGTTCTTATCATCGAACTTCACCGACATTCGAACATGCTCTTGCTTACGTTCGCTTCCACTCGTACAATTTTTAAGAAAAATACCCAATACGTACAAGTCAACTAAAAAAATGAACGAACGCGATAACGCTTTTAAAAGTCCCAAGGATATCATAGATTAATCGCTCCGTGAGAGCGTGATCTCGTATTCTTTTTTTTTCAGTTCTTACAAACACGTAACTACGTATATATTGGACCAATGAGGAAGAAAGAAAGAAAAGAGAGAGAAAGATTAAAAGCCACTAAACCGGCCAAAAGGTATCCCTTTGTGCGACGATTTTTCGAGGCATTAGTTAGATACACTCCGCAGGATCCGTAATTACTTTGTTTGCGTCCAACCGCAAATGACAGTGAAGAAGGACCGGGAGTGGGGAGACTAAATTCTCTTTCTCTTCGATTTATCTAAAAACTTCTGTCCGCTTGGAATCGCGTGGCAAGTCTACGAAATTCAATTGAAAATTGGATCTTCGCGCGCGAGTGAGCGCGAGTTTTATTTGGTTCAAAGAAAAAAGTACGCATTTTGTTACGATACATTCAAAGTTTGCACGACAAATTGAATTCATTCCTGGATTCCTAAGTTGCCAAGGGGACGAGCGGTTGTGCGGATTCGCTCCCTCGACGGACAAATGTGATGGATCCGCGCGTACGACGCTAATCCTCTCGGTGTATTCCGTATTTCTTGACGCACGTGAGAAATCTACTCGAGTCAATAAATTCTTGGGACATTAAATTAAGCGTAAGCCGACCGTAACCATTTGCCATTTCTTGTTTTCTCGCAGGCGGATCGCGAAAGCTTAATTTAACGTAAAATAAAACTCTAGTCATCGCGAAGCATCTCGGGAGGTAATACACGTAAAAACACACGTAATTTAAAATACGCTTCGCGTAACTTAAACATTCAAGTCAGACGTTAGTACGAATATATTGCTTAATTATATCGCTGTGTCATGCAGAAAGCTTTTTTACGAGTCAGAGCTAAGCGAGCGCTGAAGCTTCATTGGCTCGGTATGGAAAAAATTCAGGATTTTACATTATATTCGAAATACCTTTTAATCTTCGTCGTTTCAAGAAACAGCGTTAGCAAAATCATCCGTTAAAAAAAACTCACGTGCATTTTTCCGTTCGACGAAGCAATTAGGATAGCAGTGCGCGGTATCTTAAAACTTATTAACGATGCACAGATATTTTGAAGAACGCACTACTATTCTGTGCTTATAAAAATATCCCGGGATGTCGATTAAATTTCTTTTGAAAAGAAGCTATCGATTCGTTTAATTCCAAAGTGATCTACCGGTATATTCCTTTTTGCTGCTCTGGATATCTCGGCTTTAAACCCCCGAAACAATGAGCGCGATAAAGTGAAAAAAATCAAAAAACAGGTGCATGCTTGGTCGAAATGTCGATGTTTAAAAGGGTTCGAAAAATAAAGCGATTTTAGAGCCGGGCCACAACAGCAGATTTCGTTAGAGCGGGCGGAGTCGGCTTTTCATGACAAAAACGAGAGTGTCGTGGAGGTCTCATCGCTACGCAAATCAGAGGCGCGTTGTTTCACGTACACACGCGAAAGCCCAAGTTGAAGAGCTGTAAAGCGCAACCAGGGAAAACCCGCGTGTCGGGTGGGTGGTAAGGGGTACGGAGTAAGGTATTATTGGAAAAGAGCTTTGCCGCTTTATTACGCACCGATGAGGACGAGGACGAATATTTCTAGCGTACGCTCAAATATTTTGTCAGACTCCGCGCCCAGTTTGAATTCTCTGTTCTTTCCTTTCTATACCTGCGTTGGTCCGTTAACATTTTCAGCTTTTTCGTCGCGTTTCCTATGTTAACGTTTCAGCGTTTATCCTTTCTTTGCTCCTCTATTTCCGTCGTATATAAGCGAACTTGTTCCTGTTCTGTTCCACGCTGTTTTTCTTCCTTTCTGTCTTTTTTCCGGTTGCCCTTTCTTTGTCCCTCTTTTTTTTCGTTTGATTCTCCTGTACCGTTTAAACTTGGCTCAAACGCTTTTTCTTCCGTTCGCTCGAGAGCACTTCCTACGTTTTTAGTACGAGGGAGAGACTTTGTTTTCCTTTTCACTGCACGCAGCTTACCATCTTTCTCTTTCTTTCTATTTTTCCACATTTCTAACTCACGCTCTCTCCCTTTCATTCTCTCCTTTCCTCATTCTCTCTTAGTTTTGGAAAATACGCTATTTGAATTTATGTATGGCCAACCGAAACAAAGTGATGTACTTTTTGCATTTCCATTTTCCAACTTACTTTATGGAGTTGAAGAATTGTCAGCACTTATAGTAAGTAAGCTTTACTTATAAAAGTAAAGTTATTGTTTTATCTTAAAAACAAAATTTACAAAAATATTATTACCAACGTGCTCATATTTCTAAATTAGAAATATGATAAGTATGAAACTTTCACAAAATTAATATTTTAAGTTCTATTATTTTGAATAATTTACTATTTTTAACAAGGAAAATAATTAGCATTTTAGATTAAAATTCATAAATTTAGCTTAAAGTTCTTGCTCCGATATATATAAATATTTTACATTTAAACAACAATCTCTTGTAAAGGAACTGCAGATAATTAATAAATTACCAGATTAAATTATTTAAAAAGCTTCTTTGGTAAATAATTATGTATTTTAAATATTTATTAAATAGTAACATGTGCTTTAATTATAAAAATAATTTGTCGACAACATTTATTAACGTAAATGAACGTTTACATTTTAAACAACGTAAAAGTAAATAAAAGTTAGTAGGTCAACGAACAAGTATTTTAATAAAATATGTGTGGTCAGCTATTTTCAACGATCAACGTAAGATTTATATAAGCAAACTCAGTAATATTCTGTAGAACTGTAAATCAGTAACAGAAATACTAAACTGGTATTATATAAAACTTGCTCGTGTTATTTTCAAAAATCTATATCTAACTAAATATTTATGTATACGTACGTATCAAAAACTTTCTCTACTAAAAATTTCCAAAACTGTGCATGAAATAACCAGGAATCTCGGTTCCACATTTCATTTCGAATCGTACGCGAATATATGCGAAAAAAGTAAAATCTAAGAAATTCCAGATTCTGAAATATATATGTACGAAAACAATTTGAGTTACAGATGAGAATTCATTCCTTTGTAAACCCTAAAGTGCTTTATGTTCTTAAGTATTTCATTTCCCTCCGTAAGAAAGAGAATTACATTTTCTTATAAGTAAATGTATTAAACAATAATGAGATGATAATAATAATAGTAATAATATAATAAAAATATAGAAAGACTATTTAATGATCTAAATATAAGTACATTTTGCATATTTATTATTAAAAGATTTTAATTATAATAAATGGTTTAATAGAAAAAATATAAAATTTCTACTATTATTTGATAAATTAGAAAATAAATTTCCTTTGATTAAAATTTATGATTATTAGAGCTTAGCTTAAAAACTTTACAGGCTTTATAGATTAAAGTCACGCATTTAATTTTAATTCCTCGATCAAAAAAATAATCAAATATAAGTTGATTATCTTTAAAAGAATTTCCAAGTGATGAGAATTTCAGCGTCGTAACAGATCGCAAGTAAAAGAACCAAGTTAAGCAGAGAAAAATCTTTCCCGTCACATGAGATTGAAAGAGAAAGAGTTGAAGGAACAGGAGGTGGATGTAGCGGTGCAAGGACGAAGAAGGAGCGGAAGCCCAGCGAAGCGAAAGAATCGATCGATCGAAACGCAGGTCGGCTTAAGTTTAAACACCGCTGCTGCTCGCAACACGTACGAGACCGCGACGCGTCTCTTCCCGGGTTTCAAATGTTTAGCTTGGCCTCGCGCATCCCGAGCTCAAACAGGATTAGCGAAATTTTTACAAGCAGTGCAAAAGTGTCCCTGCGCGTAAAGTGAATCAAAAAACTTTGCCAGCTCGCCTGGAAAATGGCAAGTGACCTTCTCTCTCTCTCTCTCTCTCTCCCTCTCTGTTTCGTACACGTATTTTTTCTCTACGTTTCTTGCACGCCGATTGCGACTCACGCGGGGATTTCAAGGCTTACGCGTCGACTTTATACGGAAATGTACAGTTTCGGAATTACGTTAGGACGGTCTTGAAAACAAAGTGGTAGCCTATTGAATTATGGCTTCTTTTGCGTCTTACACGGCATTTACTTTATGCGCTGGTTTTTCGAGTGCATTGTCTATCGAAGTATTTGTCGTATGCGTTCGGGCGCGCGAATTTGCAATATCACGTAGTTGCATCGTAAAGAGTTTGAAGATTTTTTAACGTATTTTTCATCCCAAGTTTTCCATCAGTAGGTAATTCGATTTACCAACAACCATAATATTCAAAAGTAAGCGCTTTCTTTTGCGTAATCTTGCAAAATTGAAAAAAAATGACTTGCTTGACTCGTAAGAAAAATAACGCGATAAGCGTAAGTGATTTTCCGGATGCATTAAATATACTTTAAGTATTACGTAGTAATATTAAAATTTAATTTTCTCAATTATATTATGTATCGAATTAGTTAATTTCCATAAATATTATGTATCCATGCATTCTTCTATATTTAAACATTTCATCTTTTGTGTTTTCAACTGATATCTACCAATGAATAATTTCACCTGCGTAATAATCATTTTAATTTATACGATTTATCTTGTCCGAGAAAACTTTAAAAATCTAAATAAAATAAATTCTGATCGATGATTATTTAATTTGCAAAAGACTTTTAGGATAATATTTCATCTGTAATTAACTACATGCAATTAGCAAAAATTAATCACGAAATATTGATTTATCGTCGATGAACACAACATTTACTCGTTTAAATAAAACGTATTTTTAATTATATGCGTACTCATTCAAAAGAAAAAAAAGAAAGGAAAATAACGAATAAATTGATACAAAAATAAAAAAATCATCTTTATTTCTGGAACACTAGTCATTTCTACATACGTTAGCTTCTAAATTTGGAAATCGAGGCAGGATTAGATATAAAAGAGAAAAAGGGATGGAAACGGCGAAGCATTCGGCTACAAATCGTATCGATCGACAACACGGAAAAATAAAGCTGACCTCGAAAAAACGATGAGACAACGAACGAAGAGAAGAATTCTATAGAAGCGAATCCGCGGATCGTGAGATTCGATCGGAGTCGAAATAACGAGGAGAACAAGGGACGCGAATCGAGCCAATGGTCGATTCCATAAAGCTCTTGGTCCGGAGTGGAAGACGCGATCATCGACACGAGCTACGCCTCGACAAGAGCTATATCGTTTAAAGTTGGAGCGTTATTACCTTTAGGCAAACGACGGAACGAGAGTAACGCCACGCGGCGGAAGGCGGCGACGCTGACGGCGAAGTCGCGACGTCGGGGG
Organism: Dolichoris vasculosae; assembly: GCA_018907195.1. Lineage (NCBI taxonomy): Eukaryota > Metazoa > Arthropoda > Insecta > Hymenoptera > Agaonidae > Dolichoris > Dolichoris vasculosae. Next base: position 8,978,496 of record JACCHY010000001.1, read on the forward strand.
GAAGCGGCCGAGCCAGTCGGGTAGGATAATAGCAATTAGAGCGGCAATTTCACCGGGACCTTATCACGATCTATCCGGAGAGCGCGCGCGCGCGGGAGGAGAGGAACGATAAGAGGAAGAGAGAAGAGAGCGCGATCGCGATCCGCAAAACGAATCGCCCGCCGTAATTGAATCGGCCGTAATGCGTCACTGGAAGTAATTACGCGAGCAAACGCTTCACCTCGTTTCAGTCTCCTCCGCCCCCTCGTTTTCTCTCGAGCCGCCTAGAAGTGCGCTCTCGAGTCTGCAGCAGCCTGCAACCGTTATCTCCGATGCGGATTCTCCGGCGTTCTGTTGAATTCCCTCATTGAACCCACGCCCTCTCGCTCTTACTCGCTCTTACCTTTCGATTTATCTCGAGCCACGTGTACGAACACGCATTCGTCTACAACTCTCTGCGGCATTCCTGTGAGCGTCTCCGAATAAACATATTATGAATCGTGCACTGCCATTGTTGTGCTCTGGGTAATTTGTTATTGAAGAATCATTTCTGATTGTGTAACTTAACGTGGTTTACGACTTTTCCGATGAGATACTTATATATTGACTCGTTTTTGCGCGGATTGTACCTCGTTGTAGTTCATCATCGTTATTTTTTACTATTTATTTTATGAAAAAGAATTTTTGTCGAATAGTCGTAACTAGGATATAGGGTGAACGATAATAATTTTCATGCCAAGCAGTTTATATACAACGTGGTAAAATGAAACTTTTATTAGTTCGAAATTAAAAATAACTATGTTTTTCAAAACTGAACGTAATTTTAACGACGTTCGTTTGTTAATCACGTCGTCGAAAATTAAATATATAAAAGTTTTTTATTTCGCAAAGTTATTTCGTTTTGGATGTAATCACGTATTAATAATATTGTTAAATCTGTTTAAGTTGATGAGAGTCTTTTATTCTCAACTTATGTATTACTCTGAGAAATTCTTTAAATTCTTCTTCGTATTATTTATCGAAGAATACATTTTTTATGATTCTATAGTTAATAAAATGCATAAAACATACTTTAAAAATATTGAGTCAATGAATTAAATTTTAACTATGCTACAACTATATATGTGTGTTTTTTATGAGTATATTTTTATTAGTTGTTTCTTTTATTCATTTTTTGATTACGACAATAACAAAAAGTTTTACGATATAAATATGTTATGTATAAAACAGAATTTTGTTAATTTAAGAATTTTGTTTTTATATTGATAAAATACATAGTTATACTGACTAGAATAACTTTCATAAACAAGGAAAACAACGCTCAAACGCGAATTTGGAAGAGACTCTAGGGACTATTTTCAGATAGGAAATAACGAAGCTTATAATATATAACTCATTCTAATTTATCTAGACTTAATAAAAGTTTTATTTATGTAAGACATTTTAAACTGTTAACAATAATTATTATAGTTGTTACTAATTTATCATAGTTTATAGTCTCTGAATTTGTAACTGTCTCGGGTTAAGCATTATTTATATTATATTAATTTCTTTCCCTACATAACTCTTTAATCATCAATTATTTTTAACACTATATTCTTACAAATTTATCCCAAAATCTAATTATACTTTTCATTCAAAGTATAGCTAAAATGATCATTAATCATAATTAAGCCAATTTATGTAGTATATCATATTATTGCGTACTAAATTTGTCCAAATATAGAAAAATGTTCACTTTTTTCTTTTATATACGTTTATCCTTTAAATTTTAAAGTTGAGAAATAAGCTATAAATCTTTAAACGATGAGTAATAACGTTGACTCTCAGATAATTTTCAATTAAAATTCACGCAATTATATCGTTATAAAATGTACAAGAAATAGAATTAAACTGATTTAAAATGTACTTTAATCGAAAATCCACAAATAATATTTTATCAATCGCATGTAATCACACCAAGGACGTTCTTAAAGTACGCAATCCTTATCTGGTATTTTTCCGTCGCTTCTTTTTTCATTTCTCATTTGTATGACTGCCAGAGCGCAGATGTAATTGCAATTTACTTCGTATGATGAAAATACTCGAAGTGTCATTCGAGTAAAGATAAGAGGAGGGTGAAACGGGTGCAACTGCTGTTCGACACCGATAAAATTAAACTCATTTTAGGCGTCAGAGGAGTACCGGAGGTGGAAGAGGAGGTTAAAGTCGCGCTGCAGATACAAGAAACTCGAGAGCGCGCAAATGATCACCAGATTGAGCTGATTTCCATTTAATATCCAATTACGCAGTACATAAAAGCTTGGTGGAATTTTCGCACGCGATCACCCTTCGAAATTGTATAAGTAAGAGTAATTTTCACTAATAACCGCATACAACACTGGAAAATATATAATCCCCGAAAGTTCAAACAAGCTTATAAACCCTAATAGTTCGATGTATCTACGCTAATCCGCTTCCAAGTTACTCCTGACTCGCTTTCTTCGGCGATTCTCCAAAATGCGCGGCCTGTTGCGGAAGGCGCAACAGCGAGAAACCCGTTGCGAGCTTTCGCTCTCTCGTAGACCGGATAAAAATGGATTAACTCACGAAGCAAAATGAATTGCAATGCCCGCGTAAATTCAGAAGACAACCCCGAGTTTCTTTATTACGCGCATTCGTAGTTTGGCGATACCGCGAAGCTAAATCTGGGCAGTAAAGCCGTTCAGGTACGACTCGCAACTTCTATTAATCCACTTTCTGTGAACGCTAGTCAGGATTCTCGCGCCTCTTTTATAAAGGCATTTTAGTTCAATAACCGGCGACAACGAATACCGATGTATATCTTTGATGCCAAGAATCCGTTAATCTTACATTTCATCTTCGTGGTGTTTTTTCTCGAAAGGAGAGAAAAAAAGATGCGATTCACCGCGCGTTGAGCCCTTTGACGTATCACCTCCCATACCTTCCTTTCTTTAAGAAAAAATTCCCATTTTTCATTCTCGTCTCCTTTACCGGACTTTTCGCGCCGATGTGTAACTTTCTCTTCGGGTCGATCCGCGCTTACGCGTGAAAAAAAATGTAAATGCAATCGAATCTTCTACGATCGCTCTCCTCCCATTCGCGTTTTACTCAACGTATCTTGGCATCGCTCTTCGTTTTTGAAGCTCTTCTCTTAGCCGCAAGAGCCCAGCTCGCCTCTAAAACAGGCGTCTACATTACCATCGGGGTTTTGTGAGTTTCTTGCGTAATTGTATTCATGCTTCAACATCCCCGCGACCCTGTCGCTCTATTTTCTCTCTTAGTTTATAGCTCTTCTCTTCTCAACGCATTTTAAATAGAAGAGAGTCTAGAGTTGCTTGTCATGGAAGAATTACAGTATAAAAAAGCTTACCAAAATGTTTTCACTCGAGAAAAGCACATATACTCAAATATGCATGCGAAAAAAGCTGTGATGGAAGCTTTTACTTACAGTGTATAATATTACATGGACGCGTCGATACTTCATCTCGTGCATCAATTTTAATATTATTTATATTATTTATAAATAAATAATGTATAAAGTCTCCTGAATATAGATCTTTTTTTAAATTGTACTATTTTTTTAATAATACTTAGGTTTATATCAACTAGTTTTTTATCATCTTTGGAATGACTATTTTTAGATTATTCTATTAAAAATTGACCAAATCAATATTTTCGACGACTAATTTTATATGTAAACAAATGTATATTTATTATAAGAGTAAATTTAGTTTTGTATAACAATCACTTCCTTCTTTCTACATCTTTAAATGAATAAATGTCATATAGGTACTACCCTAGGCGTTTATCTTAAGGAATGTGTTACGAAAGAACAGAAAGCTATAGAAACAAAAAAAAATTTATTGGAAAACGTTGTATATTGTGTTCTTAAGATTCACGCTAGGAAAATAAAACAAAATGATAAAAGAATAGTGATTTTCAATTGCAGCCCTACAGGTACTATTGAGAAACTCATGCATTTGTATCTACGTATGCACTGTTTTTATTCTTATTTGAGTAAAAACGAATGTAAAAATATCCGTTTGCTGATATCATTTATTATAAAAAAAACTGATATATTTTATGATAAAAGAAAAGGTACTCAATTAGAAGACATCTAAGAATACTTTTTATGCGTGCTTTCTTTTTTTCAAAACATTATTGAATTTATTACTTAAATTTATTTTGACATTATTTGAAATTAAAATTTTTTTGTAAATATAATATTTTAAAATTATTGTAATACAATGTATCGATTAAAATTAAAGTCATAGTTCAACTTTTAATTGATCTTTCAAAAATATCCATCGCCAAATCATAATTTGATAAGTAATAATACAATTATACGTAAATTTATTCGGTAAATCTTATTCTTAATATTTTACGCATTATAAATTTCTTATTAAATAATAATATAGATTTATTTCATTAAAAAACACAATATACCATATTTTTTAAAAAAGTGATCTTATTTCTATAGTTGAATACAAAAGAAAATATAAAGTTTTATCATATTTTTTTATCAGTTTTTAATATATATATGATAAATAAAAATTCTTGATCTTGCAAACATAAGGACATTAATGTTCTCTGTTATGCACCAAATCTACTTAGACTAGTTGTTCATACTGCGGTCCTATTAAGTCTAATTTTATATTGTCATCCTATCTCCATCTTTATTTAGCTAAATGTAAATAATGCTTTCTAGTTTTTCTATGAAATTTGAGCACGCTATTTTTATCTTTATTTCTCTTGTTAATTACATATTATGATGCTTTTAATCTGCGTAATCAAATGAGATTTTAGGTTTTAGATGAATTATATTATTTTACCTTATAATTGTACAATTTCCTATGTTCTTTACTTTGTATGTTCATTTTTGATATAATAATCTTTTATAAATTCTATTTTATAATATTCTACATAGTAATATACTATATATAATTAATATTTTAAATATCGTATTTTATTTTTCATATTAATAGAATAATATATTTAATACTAAATTGAATAAAGTAAATTGAGCAATGCTGGTTAATTATAATTATTGAAAAATAATTAAATCTTTATTCTTCTTCTTCAACTAGAGATTGACTTATTTTATTTATATATCATAAAAATTTATTCGGTAAAATTTTTAAATTATTTAAATATTATATATATAAAATAAATCTATACAAATATTCACAATATATGCATTTTTAATTTAATTTCCTGTGTTTTTTTAAAGAATATATTTTTCATTACCATAATAATAGTTCTTTTTAAATTTTAAATAATCGTAAAATAATCATACATTGATTTTGTTTTTATCATATTAGAGAAGAAGAATAAATACAAATATACTAAATCGCACAATCAAATAAAAATATATTATCTAGATTGAGGACTCAAAAAACAAGAATTCAAACAAAAACAATAGAATTCGTGGAATAACGTCATGAATTTTTCTAAAAATTCAATCGCTCTTAAATTTTGGATCTTGTCACTCGCCTCGCAGCTTCCCGGAAACAATCGAAAGCTACTGACATCGCCGAAACCAACATAGCTAAACTAGAAGCCATCCTGTAAACCATGGACCATCTTTGCATTGTAAAACAAATACAATGGCAAATATTGGTCTCGCACGCACGAGCTCGTAACATCGTAAACCAAGACGGGGTGCGTTCGAAGTCGCCCCAGCATAGATCTCGCAGTTGGTAGCCGTGACACGCGGTTGGGGTACGCGCTATTTAAATCTCTCGGTGCTTTATAACCCTGGTGGATTTATATTTTTATGATTCGTCGGCGTAAGAGCAAGAGTAGGATAGTGTGCGCCTGTCGACCTTCCGGACATTCAAGCTTGCAATTGTAAAAACGGGAGCGTTACTTTAGTGTGCAAATTTATATCCGACATAAGAGCAGAGAGGAGGAGAATGTCTCGTTCAAATTTATACGATACATTTACATGAATTTAAGCGCACCTGCGAATGCATTTACACAAGACTAGGAAAGAATACTTTAAGTAGAAAAAATTGTGAATAATTTTGATGCCGACGAGTTCAAAGCTTTCGGTTACTCTCAGTTTTAATGGTTAGGCAGTGATATTTTAAATTCGCTAATATTCTTATTTAAATATTAATATTTTGTAGATTTTATCGTTCTCGATTTAATATGAAATTCGGGTTGATTTACTTTTATTTCAATTGTTTCGGATTCTGCTCTTCAAAACATCAAAATATTTATTACGTATTATTGATATGAATTAATAATATTTATTCTTGAAATTTTAACAAAATTTTCTATTTTATGTTTTTTCAGTTAATTTATTTGTGTAAATTCATTATATTAGATGTAGAACATAAATTTAAATATCTATTAAAATTGATCAAAATTTACTCTTTGATAGAAAATATAATATTTCTAACATTGTTTTATAGAAAATTAATAAAATTACCGATAATAAAAAAAATTTTATGCGAGAAATATGTTTTCTAAATAATTTATTTCATTTTTATCAGATGAAAATAAACATTGTTTCAAAAATAAATATTGTAATCGATAAATATTATTTTTATGTATGCGTTTTTTACAATTAATTCAATATATAGAAAACAAAATTTATTTTAAAAAATGTTATAAATATAAAAACGCATGAATCAGTGATAAAATGCAGCTGTAGGAAATTTTAAAATCCTTTTATATTTTAATTTAATTACGTAAAATTTGGATGAAAGCTTATAAATCAAGAGTTCGTTTATTATTTTAGGCAGTTGAAAAACTATAATTTTGTAAAGAATTGCAAATCATTTCAATGTATCAAAAAAATCTACCAATGATACCAGATATTATAATCAAATATATTCTACATAAAATTTTCATAATAAAGTTTATTTAATACGTTAATTATTACATTTAATTATATATTAATTTACTTGTAATTATAGAATTTTTAGAAATTAGATAAATAATAACTGCTTAATTAATACAGCGCTAACCATAGAAATCTATTAACTTTAATATAACTGAAATGTAAATGATTAATTTGCATTGTGTATGAATTTAAATCGATTGATTGAATTTAAAACTAAAGTTAGATGTCAACTGAGTTTGTCACTTATTGGAACTAAAATTCTAATTACAAAAGATGCATCGATATTATCAGCATAATTACGAAAAGAGTGACAAATACTTGTCCGTAAAATAACGAGGCGTGCGATTCGCGAATCGATCACAATCACGCGTATCACTGCAAAAAATGCACCTGTAGGACGAAAGACAGGAAGGAAGAAAAAGTATAATAAAGAATAAAAATAAGTAAAGAGAACTATGAAAGAAATGAGCGATCTTCTTATCGGTGGACCCAGCTGCAACGTAGATGAAACCAAATGTACCATTCCGTCGTTTCTCATCGTCCGAGTTTGCCCTCACTCACTCGCTTCCCTCTATTGCTCCTTCTTCTTACTCTCTTTCACTCTTTCATTCGATAAATCGAGCAGCTTCGCAAGCGAAAATGCGCTATTCCCGCGTTCGGAAACTTACAAAAGTGTAATCCCATAGCCGAGTTTGGAAAGTTCGGTATCCGCCGCCGCATATCCGCTCCTTTGCTCGCTCCCTATCCTGTTCCCCTTATAATGCAAGTTTAACAGCATTTACGATTGGTATGATCGAAGCGTTCGTCTAATACTAATTCTAATAGACTATATTTGTATGAAAAGTTTATATATTTCGCCTTCTGTACAAACTTCCTTTGGAGCTAATACAAGTACCGGTGAAGGAAAATACTCGCAATAAGAAATACAAAATAAAATTTACATCGAAATAAGGAAAAGACAACTTTAATCTTAACGTCGTTTTTAGATTTTATATTTATCGATTATTAATTATTGCCTATAAAGATTTAAAAGTTGTTTTTTTAATGTTGCTTGATTAAATTAAATAACTTCAACGATCTACAAACATTCGAGTGCAGAATTCAAAAAGAGAAAGTTTTCAATTAAATTGAAATGCATAAATTGGATTTGCTAGTTAAAGTTTATCTAAAGTTTATAATTAATGCGGTAAAATTTTTCATAAAAACGCTTTTATTAAAACTCTACTTGTCTTCAATAACTTGAAAAAATTAAATTTAAGAAAAATATTATTTATTCCGTTATATCTCATAATTATAACCTGCAATAAGATATAATAATTACCCATAAGTGTGTATTTTTTACTTAAAATATTATTATTTTTAAATTTCTCGTTATTTTAAATTGTTAAATTTTTCTTTGTAAGATCTTATTTAAACCTGCGAATTCTTAGGAATTATTGCACGCAATTTGTTAAGTAAAATAAATTACAAATTTAGTTGCTTATAATTTTTCAACTTACAATAACGATAGATTTTGTCTACAATAATATTCTGTTAAGTAAATTGAATACTTGAGCTAGTGTGAGAAGCTTATACGATAAGTAAAATTGTAAATTTAATACATAGATAGGAAAACGGATGGATAATAATAATTTAGTAGCGCAATAATAATTCTTAGTAAATACTATCTTACCATAAATAATTAAGTATATTTACACCTACAAAATTATTTTATAGAAATATTTATCAAATTTTAGATTTTCCGTTTGCTATAGTATATATCAATTTCATTGCAATATTCAATAATACGTTGCTTTAGTTCCAAATTATATTATCCAATATTACCTTACAGGCTTAACTTATTAACCATATTATTCTGTATAATATAAAGAGACACATCCGTATACTTGTATACTGTGCTATTAATCAATAACTTTGCGTCAGTCACTCATACATAATCACTTTGTGCCACTATATCGAATATATATATATACATATATGAATGTTCCCTAGGCTAAGACAGTCGTCACTTGAAAGTCGACACAAGAAAAATGTTTTGAATAGAAGGTTACCAAAATTATAGTTTGAGCTTGTAACGATATTTTGCTCTATTTTTGAAACTTAGGCTTCTTTTCTATTATCAACTAGGAAATGCGTGAAACGATAAGTCATGAAAAAGAGTATAAAGGATTCCTTATAATACGAACCTTTCATATAATAACTGCAATATATTATATTCTGCGTAAATCAGTTCTTGAAGACAGAGGTGCCATAAAAGTATTTCTTTTTATTGCCAATATAAGTCTCGATGCTAGTGTAGATGGTACATATAGATCCGAAAAAGGTGTTTTTATGACTATCCAAAGTATTTTTTACATACTGTTACCCATATCCTCAGTTTCATTTGGTTTATTCAATCTGCCTTTATATGATATTTTGTCAGCTTTAATAGCATATTTTTGAATTTATCGACAAAAATAAAAAGAAATCAATAAATAACTATAAACTATTTTTAAATAAATTTTTTATAAATGGATATGTAATATATAATCGAAATTATTCAAGGCTGTAATTTTATTATAATTTTTTCTCGTTGGTAACTTTCATCGTAATATAAAAATATTAAAATACGAAGAAAGAAAAATATACACTGGAATCATTTACTACTTGAGTTTCCTTATTCGAAGTTTTCTAAAGAATAGTAATGGATTTATATAGCTTGATAATGAATTGAAATATTACTGCTTATATATATTTTCGGATAAAAATGAGTATTAAAACAAAATATTCTTAAAGTATCGAGACATTATTTCCATAAAAAGCTCTAAGATTGTATAAATTATACCGAGTTTAAAACTTCGGAATGTCTCGTTAAAGGAAAAGCTGAATAAAAATTTAAGGAAATCGCTAAAAGTTAACACAATCCATACTAAAGGTATATATCCATAAATAAATACAGAGCAGACTAAATCGAAACGGATGTACAAATTCGAAAAAAATTCGCTTCAAGGGTCTCGGAAATACAAGGTATCGGGAGAAAGCGTAAGCCATATCTTCAAGAGAAAAAAAGCTGACGGATTTATTCGTCGAAGATCGAAGATCGATAACCAGACGAATTATGAATGTATAAATGACACCTTGATGTGGGGAACGCTTGCGTTTATAACCGGATTTATAAGTCAAACGTCGAACAGCGGACAACGGCCATCGTTAGTCTTATAAATCCGCGAACGCGCCGCTCGCGTCAGTCGCTGTTAATCGTAATTTATCGACATCGGAATTTATGACCGCGAGTTCGCATTTTAGTGGAATATCGACTTTGACACCCAATGGCTCGTACGTTTTAAAAGAATTTCTACCCCTCCCAGCGCTTTCCCGCGTAAATTAGCTTAAGATGTATCGAGTGTCTGGGTCAATAGAGGCACGCGTATCCGAAGCGTATTAGCGAATAGCCTGCCAATACTCGTGATATACGATGACGTAGCCGTAGATTTCGCTTCAAATTTTTTACAATCTTTTATTTCCGTCGCACTTTCTTTTTTCTTTTTTTTTTAAAGCGCTCGATATCTCCGAGATCTCGCGTCACGTAGTCGTTGTACACCCGAGGGCAAATATCGCTCGAAAGTAACCGCGTTTCGATTTAAACTCCAGACGATTAATATTATAAAATTCAATTCGATACAAGTATATACATCTCGAGCGCTTCGGTCTCTAGCGTTTATCAGACGGGAGCGATGCATCGTAATTATCGAGGCATAAAGAAGAGCACTTAGACCGCGTCGCTTTTTCATCACCGCTACGAGAGTCGAATGCAGAGCTAATAAAAGTTGGCGCCATAAGTACAAAAGTTACCTGCTAAGACTCTCTTTTTGAACAAGTGAATTATACTCGTGGAAGTTGAGCGCGAGAAGGGTTACATTCACCCCGAAAAATTCATTCCGATGTTACACTCCGACATATTCGCCGTATAAAACTCAACAAGTGAGGGTCGTCGCGCATTTTCCTCTCGCGCGCGAATCGTACGAGCGGAGCAAATCCCATTCTGGCCTGTTAATTCCTTTGAGGTTAAGCCACGCGCGCTGCGAGGCTACGATTAGCTCGCGTTTGCGATAATTACAATCGGCGATACGACTTCGGTCGCACTACCGTGCATTAGCATATCTTTGAGGTTGGCAGACAGGTTGGGAGTCTAACCAATTACGACACTTAATTGCGAGTACGCGCCCGTGGCGGTGAACGAACGCGTCTTCGAGTGACGGTTGCTTTGTGAAATATTTTTAATCGTCCTCGGGAACTCGAAAAGTACTTTATAATGCTTCTTTGAATACATAGAGCACCCAATCGCATTAACGATTGTTCGATAAAGCGTAAATATTCAGTTTATTACTAGAGTTAATTTTTAAAATGCTTAGCTATATTATTTTTACTTTGAACTTTATAAACAAACTATTTTTTCCGTATTTATAAACTTTCTGCGATGTTTACGATGCTTTAAATTTCAAATATTTAACTGTACACGGAAATTCAATAATGGAATGTAATTCAATGCATTAGCATCTTTAAATTTATATCGTGTAATATTTATTCCCATTAAAATATCTTTAATTAACAGACTGCAAATATTTGTATTTGAAATATATACGAAGAATTTTTATATTTATAAGTGCATTAATTATCGTGTTAAATCTTTAATTTTAACAAAAGATATTTTAATACTTATTTATAACTTTTTATATTCGCAAATATAATTTCTTCCTACATGTATAATTTTCTTTACGTGAATATTATTAAATAATAAAAATACTTTTTTGTTATACCAATTATTTTGTATCTAAAAAAATTTATGTTTATATAATAAAATTTTACTTTATTTTTCTCGTATACTTTAGTCCACTTTTAGTTTCAGATTTAAAATTCAATTTTATTAAAGTATGGAATAAAATTACTTATAAAGTAAAATAACGCGTTCTTAAAAATATATTAAAAAACTAAATGTATTATATATAATCATATTTATTTGTATCCAAATATATCTTAATATAATTGGTCACAAATGTATTGGATATATAATATTAAAGTACACTAACGTTTTATTATGTAACTAACGTAATCATAAAAGTGCTATAAATTTCATCATTGACTTAAAAATTCTGTTACAGACTTCGCCACTTTAGAGATATGAAAAACTGGTTACGTTAAAATATTGTAAAGTATGATAAAAATATGTATATTTGAATGCACGTGTGTTTATGTAAAACACTCTATTTAGATTCATAAAATCTTAGAATATTTTTTTAAATGATATTACTCAAAAACTTTTTCATCGCCGTTCATTTTCTATCTCTCATTTTTTCTACGGCATTTTTTATTTATATTTTTATTTATGAATTTTTTTAATTATTTATTCGCATATAAAATATTCAGAAACAAAATCTTAAAAATAATATTGACTTAATTTTACAATTATTCTGTGTTTTATTTTTACTATTTTTATAATCCTTTCTCAATTATCGTTATTTAAATTATAATACAATTAAATTACAAACTTTTAAAAATAATTTTTTCATTCTAATCATAATATTTTCTTGCTATTTTTAAAATCCCTTAATTCTTCTTCGAAAAAATATATCAGAGGTGTTATTATTATATTCCGTATTTAACCAAAAAAGTAATAGTCTTAAAATTCTTTGATTCTTGAAATAACCATATTTTTATTTTTTCGACTACTCCTGGATATTTATTTTATATTGGTTTATATGCGTTAATATATACAATCATTCACATAAAAGAAAATTACTTGTTTGTATCTCGGTAGATCGAAATACTTGTATTTCAACTACATGTTAAGAAAACTGAGAATGTTGAATCGATTCCTCGTCTACTTCATTCTCTATTTAAATCAACCCTCATTTTCAAATACATAAGTGACGGTTTTAGATATTTACACATTAAAAGTTTTTTGAAATCTATTTATCATTTTATTATATTATCTACCATGAAATATCAGATTTTATTGGTTTTCTTATAGTCGATAAGCATGCATTAAAATATTAAGTTTATTTGTTACTAGATTTTTCCAAGCTTCTGATTTCTTACGTCTTGATTTTTCACGTTCGTTTTACGACGTTTCTAGATATCTGAATTTTAAAGAATAGTATCTATAAAAGAGTAATTATCTTTCAAATCTAGCCAAGATAATTCAATTAATTTCTATGAAGTTGCACTTAAGTAACTTTTTGTTCACAACAAAAGAACATAATTTCTTTAGATGTTTAGATTTTAAAATTATCTTTCTTTAATTTAACTTACAGATAGTAGAACTTCGTTTACAAGAACACTTTTTTCATTACTACTTGAAAGTAATAGACTATTCTACTGTGAACTCATAAAGATACTCCCTTACTCTAACATTTAAAATAGCATTTTATAATTGTGTGCGTGAATACGAGTCCACCTCACGTTAACTTACTCTTCATTGCTTTTACTATATTTTAGGTTATATTACCATTTAAGCCGGTGTTAAGATATCACTATTTTATGCATAGTACTTTCAAGTATTATAATTTGTACTCTACTTAATCCAGTTTATATATTTTTATTAAAGCTCATATCTTATATATTCATTTGGTAATTTATATCTTTTATTTATTTTTTTATTTGTATGTAGTTAATTTATTTTATCGTTATTTATTCTTTTTCATTCAACATTGCTTTTATATATAAACAAAAATTGACCAAGGTTTATCTAGTTTTATTATTCATGACAATCTAAAATCCTTCGAATTTGCTGAAAAGGCTACATATTTTTGTATTATTGTCTTTTTAAGCTTTTAAAATCATGAAAAATATTTATTATTTCTTTGAAATAATTGCATATATCATATATTGAAGCATAAACTTTTGAAATTTAATTTAATTTCTGTTGAGAGAGCTGTTTGTTATAGATAAGCAAAAATAAAATTAATAGCTTTACTTTTATTTAATTCAGTATTCAAATGTAAATCATAGCAATATTTTATTGCAACCGTTATCATTTTTTTATAGAAATATACATAACAGTAATTATATAAATACTAACGTGATTTTTAATATTTTATTGTCAAAATCTCATAAAATTTAAACAAAATATATTTCATTTTCAATTCTTGAACAGAATTTTATTATATATATATCAAATGGCTATAAAAAAGGAATGTTTCCGTTTTATCCTTCTTTATTTGATAGTACCAAATACACTTTAGTGGTTTAGAATTTAAAAATTGAACAATATAAAAAAAGAAATAAATGTTTCTTTTCAAGCCAGTAAAAATATTCAATGATTAAATTGTGTTATTTTCTATAGTTTTTAAAATCTAATATCTTTATTTTCATTATTCATAACGTGTAATAAAAATCTGGAAAAAATAATTTAAAAATATAATATAATCAATTAAGTAGTTTAAATTTAATTACAGTCTAGAATTTACAAACTATCCAATTAAAAAATTTGAAGTATAAAATTTAATAATATTTACTCTTTATGAATTTCATTATTATATCTTTAAATTTTAAAAGAATGAATTAAAAAGTCTTCAGTTTTTTAATTTATATATTGTATTTATTAAAAATTAATGAAAGTACATGAATTAATATTAAATATTAAAAATACGACTATTTTTTAAATAAATATCTTATATTAATATTCTTTATTAATATTTTGATATGAAATATAAAAAATTATTTTATTTAAAATCGTTTGATTTGAATTTACAGAAAAATTAGATTTTTAACTATTAGATATAAATAGAAGCCATTTCTCGTATGCATACATAATAAATTAATCATTCAAACTGCATAAACACCTATATGAAAATGCTTATTCCCAAAATAATTAACTTATTTTCATATTAACGCTATATATAGATTTTGCTGCATTTATAAAATCAATTTTATATTTTATTAATACATTTTCATATTTGAATATTATTTTTACATAAACGTCTTCAACAACTTTGGAACTTTCTCGAGATCTATCTCGGTGTATAACTTAGGGTCAAGCATGCAAAATCCATCGGTACGTGACATACATGCATACGATAAGTCTCATGACTTACTTTATCACCTGAGTATTTGTATCATTCCGTCTTTTAGAACACGTAACGCATTACACGTATTGCGTATAATGATGGAAGAAACAAAAAAGCTCGAGAAAACAAAGTAGAAAAACGAAGAAGACGAGCGTTTGAATCTTCTTAGTATCGTCGGTAATCTTTTTTCGTCCCATCTCATTTTTCAGCCTAAGACAAGAATTTCGCTCTTTTTCTTGTCTTTAGTATGCTGGATATCGAGAGCACTTGTTAGAAGTAAAAAGGCAGGAAGCATCCTCGAATTATGGACGCTGTTATTCTTGTTATATACTTTCATACACATATACACATATATAACTATATAAATCGAACAAACGACTTTCACACTGACTGACGCTTAATCAAATTTCATGCTTTGATTTTAGAAAAGTTGCCTTTGACGTGTAAAGCTTCGTTATGTTGAACAGTCCAAATACTAAAGGTCTTTGATCTAGGATCTTTATTTTATCCTTGTGAAATTCAGATTTTATTGTTTTATGAAATTTTTAAACTCAAAGAAGCTGAGAATAACAAAAGAATTAAAAACTACTGTGTATATTTTTTTCGAAACAAGTTAAATTATCGATTATTTGTTTTTAACTTGAGATTTTTTCAATTATTCGTAAATAATAACCAAGAATTTTATAAAAAAAAACATTTTTCTTTTTTTATCTTCAAAAATTAAATATTTTTATCAGAAAATACTTTCTACTTTACCCTTAAATTAATACGTTCTTTTATAAAATTAATGAAATTTTTTACAGAATAAAGTAAATATTTAGACTTTATTTTATCATATTAAAAGAATGAAATAACCTAACAAAACTTTTTCATTCAACGACTAAATCAAAAGAACACCTCCTTCCTCATCCAATGATATAACTATAACACAATAGTAAATTCAGAAATAGTACCGCGGAAAACAGAACAATAAATCTTCAGTGTCATAAAATGATTTTTACATTCGGTTAATCTTTGTCACTGTTATACTTCCTCCATGAATTATTTTTCATTTTCTCGGAACCTACTCTTTCATCTTTTTTTCTATTTCATTTCATTTTTGTGTTTACTATTCAATTCAAATCGTTGCTCAATGCAAATAACTCAATGAACTGTCATGCACAACATAGTAATTAATTTTCAAATTTTTACCGCTCGAAAACGTTTAATAATCCAATTCGTACGACACAACTTCGTGACTTGAATTTTTTTTCTCACTTGCAATTCCTTTTCTAATATTTTAAGTTTTATAATACTTATACGAACGAAATATAAATACTCTCCAAAGATTAGATGATGATATATCAACCCATAAATTAATAATAATCCCTTTTCTGATTGCAATTTTGAAATTGTATTCGTATGTGATTTTTCATTAAAATTGAAATTTATTTTTTAAAAAGGTATTATGATTACTGTAGATAAAAGTCTTATTATCGGTTTTAGTTATTATTTATATCGGTATTAATTTGAGTGAACTTTTGTAACGAAGACGTTTTACTTAATTTTAGACAGCAAAGGATAAAAATCTATATACATATTTTGATAAAATATATATTTCCAATATTTTACAAAATTCAATAAGTCCATAAACTTTTGCAAATAATATAATCTTTATTGATAATATTGCTAGAAATGAAAACATTTAGAATATACTATAAAGGTTGAAATAAATATTTTAAGTATATTTATTTTTATTAACATTTAAAAGGTACGTTTATCAGTACTTGATAAATTTTTAAAATAAATTAATTATGTGCATACAAAATTTAGATACAACTACCTTTTCCTTTTACTTTTAAATTCATATACCAACTTAAAGGTATTCTAATAAATATTTGAGTATCAAAATCATACTTGGTTTTCATACGTAACTATATCACAAATATAAACATTTTTAATTCTTTTTTATAAATTTTCCAGTAATATTATGATCTATTACACTGCGATAATGTGAAATTATAATAAATTTATTATATTCTCTTTTATATTCTCTTTTTAAGATTATTAAATAATTACCTTAGTTTACAAAGTGATGTATATGAATTCATTAATAGATTAAAGTATAAGTATTTGTTGTAAATTTTATTATTCAAATTTTAAGATAGTTAGCGTATTTATTACCTTAAATTAAATAAGCTTACAGCTTAACATAATATAATGATCGATAAAAAACCGTATAATACGAATAAAAATTTAAGTGAAGGGGAGTATTTTTAATAAATTATTCTTATAGGGCAAAAACCACTTATAAAACTATCTTTAGAAAAAAATTGAGATTGACGTATAATAAGAGAATGTTTAAGACTACGCAAAATATAAAAAGGTAAATGCTTTTTTGATTTAATACATTGGAAACTATTCTAGCCTAGATTTATATAATATAAAATTATTCTGAATAGAAAACGGAGATTAAATTCGAAACCTTAACCGAAAATAACAAGCAACGGAAAATAATTTTCAATTATTCTCCAATTCATACTATAACTATCTTTTATTTCCCAAAATAATAGACTTCCTGAAAATTGAAAAGGTCGACATATATGTGCTCGAGGTCAGTGGAATTAGTTCGATGCGTTCGGTCAACTCCATCTACATAATTTACAACGTTACGAATAGCCTCGGCAATCCAGGAGTCAAGAAACACAGAAAATGCAATACTCCAGGTTAAAAGGGCGTTACAAAAGATATAAAAGAGAAGTCGGGACGAGACAAAAAATACATCTAGCAATTTTCGTCGACTTGAGTTAAACGGCTCTCGGACGATAAACGCGAAACGAGAGGATATATCGCTACTCGATTCGTCGTATAAATTCCCTCCAACCGCTCCGTTCCATACAAGAAAGAGAAAAAGAGAGAGAAATTGACGATTGACGAAAGACTCGTAGTTATGTTCTCTCAGCTCTCTTATACGGACACACGTGGGGCTGCCTTTAGCGCACCTTTACGGCATCCAATCATTTTTAAGAATCCCCAGAGTCTCCGACGAGATTCCCGTCGAAAGAGCAGACATCTTTGTCGAAATGTCGTCGCGTACGTGCGTCTCAGACTCGTCTCTCCCGAGATCGGCGGCGTCGCCTCCGGGCTGGACTCGCGTTGCTATCCTTAAATCAATTGGAATTGAAATCTGCGGGGCGCGATCTCCTGGGGGATACTCGGATGGAGAAACCGGCCTCGCCCAGACTAGCGATTGCCCGCGGGTTTGCGGGCCTGCACCCGGCAATTTTTATTTCCCATTCGTTGTTTTGCCATCGCCTCTCATCCTGTCGATTCTTTAATTGTTTGTTATCGATCTGTAACGTGCCCTTAATTAAAAGTCCAACTGTCGAAGCGGAGATAGAACGTCGCTCTTTTCGTGCTTCTTTGCACCAACGCGTCTGCATATCACTTAGATAATTAAAATTTAGTCAATATCGTTTTTCGTATCTTTTTCTTGTTTGTATTTTGTTGATTCTTTTTTTCACTTTTAATTAGTTAACTTACTGTAATATAATCAATAATATAAGATCAGATAATTTTTATCAATGCAAATGCTAATACCGTTAGATCTTAATACAGTTTATCGTAGTGATTCAGTCTCATCGTTTATGCAAAGTTATTGTAACCAGAAGTTACATTAAGTATTAAAAAAAGTTATGAAATATATAGTAATAATATATTTAATATGCATAAGTGAATACCTTTGGCAGGCTTACTCTCTTTTTTCTTTTCGTATACAACTTCGATCAATCGAAAAAATGGTTTATGATATCCATAAAATATCTCATAAAGATTTTTATCGCAAGACTTTTCGAAAACCTTTACATATTTACTTAAAATTGTGCACAGTCATAGATCATAACTTCACAAAGAATATATTCAAATTTTTTTGAAACTTACTAATATTAGTCATCGATGTAATAAATTACATTGTAAAGATAATTATTGTGTAATTTTTTTATTATTTATTATTGCAATCCAATGAAATAGAACACCGATCGAGTCTTTATTAATATAGAATTTAATTAATAAGCTAATTTTAGTAGTATTCTTCATTACATATTAATTTATATCGATCTATGAAAATATATGAATAAATTAGTAAATAAAGTACTTATGATAGCGATTTTTTAAAATTATTCTGCGAATTTAATGCTACTTTTAATTCTTACTTACAATTAAAAATGTATGTAAATTATAAAAAAGAAAATAATAATAGCAACTGTAAATACTCAATTAAATGCATTCAAATATCAAATTTTTCTACTACAATCTTGATTTTAATAAAATATTATATTTTCAAAACTACTACAATAACTTAAAAAGCGCATATAAAGTAAAGATAATTAAAATACGTTGTATCTTTTTATTTTTTAATACTAGATTTAATATTTCAATTTAATATAAAAATGTTTTAATCATTTCTTGTTTTTATATAAGTACTTTTTAAACAATAACATAAAAATAACACGTTGTAAATATTTTTAATATTTCAGAATTTGAGTAAATAATTTAAAAATTATAAACAGTTTACGAAATAATTTATTATAAAATAATATATAGTTACAATAAAAAAAAACCAATACGAAACATAAAAACGGTGTTTGTAAAGTGTAAATTTCTTTGATACATCGTATGAGATTCAATGATTTGTTACGTACATAAGAATTATTTAAAATGCAAAGTAATTTGTAAAATTATATAATAAAAAATAATTGCCGATAATGACTTCGAAATTTATGATCATACGTTTGGATGATTTCACATTTATTTATGCAATCATAAATTAATAATATAAATGTTAAAATTTTAATTAAAATGATGAATATTCGAGAATCTTTATTAATTGTCAATTAGAATCAATTATTGGTTTTAAAAATTCTACATTTTTTCTTTAATTAAATTATAATAATTATTTATATCAAGAATATAATTCTGAAATAAAATCTAAAATAATAAATTTTGTATTTTATATTAGTTGATTGAACTGAATAATACTACCATATAAATAAATCGAACAGTGATATTGAAAGTATTTATAACGAAAAGTAAACATTAATTAGCGCATTGAATAGAAGTTCCTAAAAAGTATTTGCTGTACTCGCTGGCGCGTAGCCGAGAAATAAGCTCTTAGCGAGAAAATCTGCGAGATACACATTAAAACGCACAGCTCTGAAACGAGAACAAGTAACTGTCCGATACAGCGAAGTGCTGTACAAAGTTCGCGTCGATTTTACTTCGCTAAAAGAGAGATCGGATAAAGCAAAACAAAAACAAAAAAGACGCGTAAAAGGAAATAAGCAGAAAAGCTAGGCGGGGAGACACTAACTAATTAGATCGCATACAACGCTCGACTCATGCGTGTTTATACAGTTCGAGTGTCTCGGTAACGGCTTCGCAGGCGTAACAAGGCTCGTGTAATCCGCTTAATTCCCGATAAGCCGATGCCTAATCTTGATTGCATTCTCTCTTGGGCGCTTGTGCTTGTGCCCCCGGTTACGTGCGAGCACATTTGGCCTTTCCGTTTATCCTAGGTGAATGGGCTTCGACTGGTCATCCCGGAGGAATGTCGGGGTTCCTGTGCGCAATCGCGGAGATGTCGTGGCTGTCCGAGATGGATACCGAAGGAATGGCGCTTGCAATATTATAAGGGACGGGTCACCGATGCTCTTCCTTTCTCACGGTATGGCATCGTTGAAATATGGGCGTGGAATATCGCGACGCTTGAGCAATATTTTCTTCTATAAATTCAATTATCGCAGCGCAATAAATTACTCGTGCTATCCGCCGTTTTAATAGCAAATGCATTTTTTTAATTGTATTTTTTATATTACAATATGCGTTGCTTATTCGATGCTCGAACGCTGGTTATTAGGATAAATAAACGACGTCTGTTATTTTAATACATGGTATTTTAATAAGAACGTATATCTTTATGTCGAAAAATAGCTGTTGAATAATTGTACAAAATTTATAATCATTTAATTAAATGGTACGGATGTTAGCCAATTAAAACATATTTTTTCTATGGAAACTTGTTAAATTAAAATATTTATAAACTGCCAAAAGAATATCAAAATAATATTCAAGGAATTTGTATAAAAATATACAATTCGTTTTTTTAATATATTTTTTCAACGACTTTTTTTCTTTTAGGTAATGAAAATTTCAATTTTGTAATCATTGAAATTATTAACGTTACGAAGTTATTCTTGTATCATAAAGAAGAGTTATTTTAATAACGGCATTCTCTTTCACGTTAATATTAAAACTAATTAGTAATTTTGAGGTATAAATTATGTACAGATATATGTATATATATTCATAATCATATAAAATATATTTTAAACTATTAAGATCAATAAAAATAAATGTCAACGATATCATTAATTAGCGTTCAAAAAAATTCCAAAGGAATAATGCTTCAAATTTTTCATTTAGAAATAAAATTTCCTACATTTTAAGCTTATGAAAGTATTATATTAAACATTTGTATACAATATATACTTATTACATATCCATAGCAAAAAATAGTGATTTTAAATGCTTTTTTTGCAAATATTGGTTTGAATATTTGATTCAATTAATACGAATATTCATTGTAATGAAAAATGTATACTTGATCAAATAAGTTTTTATAAAATTTATCTCATAAAAAGTAGTAAACACTACATCGATTTTATAAGAAAAACAGTTATATATTCATTTTAGTTACATTTGTATTTTAATTATGTTGCTCTTTTATTTATTATTTACTGTGTGGAATAGATGAAAATTATTTTCATCTTTAATTAGTACATAGATTAAAAGTATTATCAATTTGAAATTATTTTTATGTACGATTATCGTAAATGTGATATACAATCATAAAATCTCTAATATTACGAAAATATTGATATTAAAATCTAAATCAATGAAAAACTGAAGAAGTGAACTTAATTTTAATAAAAACCTATTGAGATTTGATATATTTATTATCTAGTTCTTTTACTATTTCTGAAAAAAGTATATGTATCAATATTAATAAAATAACTTTTTTTTTATTTTTAGTCATATAAATAAAACATAGTATAAATTTATGATTTTTTAATTAATTGAAATTTTTGCAATGTAATAAAATTATGATTATATATATTTCTTGTTTATACTCATTTCAGTTTTTCATAAATAATTCTACAATTATTTATTTTTTAATTGTCTAAATAAGCTTATAATTTATTTCAAATTCATGATTAATATTTAAAATATTTATAGTATCATTATTTCTATGCTTAATATACATTATTCATCAATATAGTCTGTTAATTATGGTATAGAAAAATTAGAGTAAATGTTTTTGCATTGATTCATCTTCTAATACAATGATATCATAATTATAATTTTTATCTACTTTTATGTTAACTTCCATAGAATATTATTGTTAACAAATGATATATTCAAATAGTTTTTGAACGCAATTTTCTCACAAAATTTTTCATTTTAAATCTTACATAAACTAACAGTTCCACAAGGCAAAACTATATTTTATATTGCAGGAAACACGTATAACTCGATATTTCAAAGCAAATATAATTATTTGCAATTTTAGTCAATATTATACACACAAAAGTAACACGGCACATGAAAGGCTTCTATTATTCCGCATAAAGTTAATACAAAGTTTATACAGTAATTGGCACTGATTTTTCTTAACGTAGAAAATAATACAAATAAATTAAAAAAATTCTTTTAAATTTTTAATCATAATAGATTTTGATTTTGGTTTTTCTTTTTCTTTTACATATAAAATTATTTATGAATTTTTAATTGCCATTTACTAAATAAACAAAAACTGAAAGTAATTAAAAAGAAAATAAAAATTTTAAATCTTTAAATTTATTATATTTGGCAATAATAAAATTATTCTGCTATTGACAGGCTATGAAGTGTTGAGAAAAAAACAAAATTTTAGTACTTTCAAAATATAATATGAATTTATATTCATGCTCTTAATTAATTTTATATTGAAATAATTGATTATTATAATATTTTAATTAATTATCGATAATAAAATAATTTTAATATATATATATTTTTATTTATTTATTTAACAATTCAATCAATTTTCATTTTGTTAGAAAATGTGGTT
Organism: Dolichoris vasculosae; assembly: GCA_018907195.1. Classification (NCBI taxonomy): domain Eukaryota; kingdom Metazoa; phylum Arthropoda; class Insecta; order Hymenoptera; family Agaonidae; genus Dolichoris; species Dolichoris vasculosae. The sequence continues at coordinate 9,001,522 of JACCHY010000001.1, forward strand.
AAGAGATTCTGTTTTTAAACGAAGCTTGTAAATTTGTATCCGAATTTTTCGTTGTTTTAAGTCTTTATAAAATAGATAGATAGAAAAATAAATGCAATTACATATTTTTACTTTCACTATTTTAAACTTTCAAGTACTTTTTAAATATATATAAAAATTCTCTAAAAATTATACTATTTCTCTTTAAATTTTAATACAAAAAAAATTTTTAATTAAATTTCCTTAAAAAATAAAAAAAATTAGAATTTAATTGAATCAAAAATGTATGAATATGTTACAATTTACATTAAACTATTTAATTATAGTAATAAAATATAGGTTAACTGCATAAAGTTATACGTCGTTGTGCAAAGTGAGAATGAATTTGCAAAATTTCATATAAATTAATATAAGTTACTTTATGACTGTATTCCATATTAATCAAGACTAAAACGCCAAATAATTTTTATAAAAAATTTTCATGTATATGAAGTAATTTTTAAGCTTGCACAAGTTTATACTACATTCGAGTATAAAAAGGAGAATCAGTTAACTTCATTTTCCGTATTTGAAGAAAGTAATTTACACGTAAAAAAGATCGTACCGAACGTAGTTTATCACAATAGGGAACAATAAATGTGCCGTCCCAGAAGCAGTTACTCAAATATATGGCTTTAAAGTAAAAGTAAATAAACCATTCTTTCGCCCTACTTTGAAATCTAAGAAAAAGCATTTGGCTTTAATAGGCCCAGTCTCCCATTCTCGGGGTGGCGCGCATTGATCTCGTCGCCAAAGCTACGTCCGCGGTCGTAGACGCGAAGACGACGACGCAACTGTGATAAATCCTGTGAAAAACTACGCCCGTGAACATGTACCTAAAAATTTAGCATTGGACTTCGCGGTTTCCGGGTCACGCGTTCCTTCGCCGACCTTTTGCCGCGTAACACGCGAAGCGGAAAAAGTAAATCGGAGCCCGAAAGTCCGAAGGAAATAGAAAACGCGCAAATGTATGCTCGAACTTTTACGACGAGGATCAAAATCGTGGCTGTACCTACTCGAAAAAATTCTCCAAGAGCGAGAGCGAATCCAATCGAGGGAAGTATCAAAAGTTTATTTCCTTGAAACCACCGACGCTTTCGCGCTTACTTATACCTAAGCGGAAACACGAGCGTATTTTTCAAAGTGTTCGATTTTGTATTTTCATAAATATATATAATATAAATGTGTATAAATTTATATAATTGCTTGCATGAAAAGTAATATTTGCAAGAGATTTTAAAGACGAGTGCATATATTTATTCTACCAAAACCTAATACGCTCATTTTTCATCCCAGATAATACACCGTTATAAATTGTCTTTAAAAATATATTTATTATTGGTTTTCATATAGGGCGTATATCAACGTATTTTATCATTTTTAAGTTAACCGAATAAAAGTCGTTCGGGGATCGTGCATCATTATGAGAACCACTAAAGTTTTATTCCTGCCTGAATTCACCCATCCAAAAATAAAATAAACCGTTATGTTCTTTATATTTACTTTTTTCCGGAGATATATGAATTATAAATAGTCATTGCGAGAAAAATGTAAAATATTTCAATATTACATAAAGCTTGCCAAAGAATATTCGCTTCGATAAATAAAGCAGATTCAGATTAAGAAACCTCGTAAAACTATGGTTCAATTTACGACATAAAAATCACTTTATTTCAGTCAAGCGCAATATTCGCTAGGGTATTCAGATGAAGCTCGTTTTTAAATCAGCCAGTTAAACCTGCGCAATTGCGTTTTGTACCTCGCGAACGTAAGGCTCGGGCCTGGAAAAACAAAGCACTAGGAGCAGCATAAAAATTTCCTTCTGCCTGAAAACCTTTGTCCAAGTGACGTGCGAACGATTTTATTACCCTTCGAAGTGTCCCTACGTAACAACGGTCTTAAAAATCGCATCCGTTTAATCCTGCGCAACGTCGGACACATCGAGAGCATAAACGAAGATATTGTCACCGTTGTTTACCATTAATTAACAGTGTTTTAATTGGAGATGTTCCTAAAATCTGTCTGCAAAATCACGCAACTATCGTCAGTGTCTCCCTTCTTCGACCATCTCGAAGGTAAAGCGTTCGCTCGAACGCTTGGAGGAGACAAATTGGTTCGCTTACGACCCTGGCTTACCTTTATAAGCCCTCCTACGCGTAGCCCCTCTTCTTCTCCGTCCAGGGTGTTCCTCAAAATAGCATTGTCGGTTGGCTGTTAGTCGAAATAACGAGCATTTACGATGCTTAACCTACACAACACGGTAAGAGAAGTTTGCCACTTGAATCTCTGAACAACGTCGGCCGACCTTCGTACGAACAAGTTCACTAATGTCGTACGCGATATTTTAGTCGCTTGCCTCGGTAAATCCTATGACAAGTCACGACGACTCCAACGTTTTTCCATCGTTATGAAAGTATCTTAAGGAGCTTCATGACTGTGTAAATTTTGGTGCGCCGTTTCTAATTTATTCTAGTCGAAATTTCCATAGCACTGTTGCATAACGTTTGGTTTCGAACTTCCGTAGAGGAAAAGCGCGACTCTTGTTAGACTATAATATCCATCGATCGATAGACTTGCGAATTTTGTTTATACGATGAGGCTCTCTTAGCACTTAATCAATTTTTCACTTTATACTATCTAGGTAAGCATAAGCAAATACGTATTAAGCGACAAAAATACGTATTTATTTTTGACACTCGGGATATGAAATTTATGCTAATAGGAATGCATTGTCATCCGTATTGTACTCGGCTTATTGAAATTATAAAACAGATTGATCACCAATTACTGTCATTTCATTTAATTATTTAATGAAATCATTTAATGAATTATTCTGGTGTTTTTATAATTTATTTCTATAAATAGAAAATATAAAACTAGAAGGACAAATTTCGGTAATTCTTGTAAATTATCGACGATAATAATCATTTATATTGTAGCTGTTATTCTGAAAATAAGATCAAAATTTTAATTGTTGCAACAAATAGTATATTATGAATCAATAAGTAGCTCATTTATTACTAATGTAAAATCGATATCCATTTGTGCTTCAAACAGAATTAATTCTTAAATTTGTAAATGAAAATCCATTTATCTTCGAAAGCTTATACGCTATAATAGATTCAATTTACTACCAATTATCTTTTACACAACGTACTTTTAATTTTTAAACTATTGAAATTAATCGATCAAAATTTTTATTTGAATATCATTACATCAATTAAAAACGATGAAACTGATGATATATTGTCCGTTCAAATTCTTCTCAACGAATTTTAAGTATTTGTTTTCCAATTATAATATTTATATATTAGTTTTTTATGTAAAACTCTCGATAAAACTTTTAAAATGAGAAGGTAAAGTATTAAGTAAATAAAACAAAAACTTTATTTTGCGAGTACAAGATTACATAAAAGAATAGGCTGAAGAACTGCAATACAATACTAACGTTTCGAATAAAAACAACAACCAAGAAAAATTACTTAAGAGTTTCGAATATAGTTGACTTTTTTTAATTTAAGTTCAACAAAAGCTACTGAACAAGTTAAACAAATTTCATTTGGTATCTCAACAAATTCTTGTAAAAGTATTACTCTAGCAAAAAATATTACATAAGTTTCAATAGAATTTAATAAAATACTGAAATATAAATTACTTGTATTTATAATGCAATTAATTAATTATAACTGCATTTTTATAAAAAAAAAATAATAAAGAATATTATAAAAATAAAAATTCTTTAAAATAATCTGTATTTATCAACAAGGACAAACTGAATTCTATAATTAATCTGTATCAAATGTAACGAAAAACTATTATTTTTAACACAATATTAATTGAATCCTGGTACTGGACGTATGTTAAAAAAAAGTATGATAGAATAGAACCTTCGCACAATGTAACTTCTATTTACATTACGAGTGATGAAAATTTTTAATTAAGTCAAGACTTTTTTCTCTTGCTATACCTTTGTACTAAAATACTTTAACGAAGGGCTTGTTTTATTCTTTATTTTAGCGTTTCAAATACTGTGCGTGACATATTTGCACAAATAAATAATTGTATGTTAAAAATCATATTGTAAAGAGATAATCATTTTATATAAATTATTCCATCAGAATAATTTACATTAATTTATATTAACGGTCACTCAATTTAATTTCAATTTCAATGTAGTATCCAAATTATCTATGTATGTCTCGTGATATTTCTCATCAATGAAAAGAATTTTATTGAATTGCTTTATTTAATCAAAATTCAAACATTAGATTCAATAAGATTTGTAATAGTTAAACTCTACTACTTGAACTAAAATAATATCCAATAATTAGAAGTATTTCATTTATTTATTTTCTTCTTGATCAAATTGACATTATATAATGAATTTGAGTTAACAGTTTTACACAAATAATGGACCTTCAAATTGTTAATTAAATTTACCTGTCAAAATGTATAATTACTTCTTTGCTTGCTTCAAGAATTCAAGTTTGGAATTGTTTCTAATAAAAATACTAATTTATAATACATATTTAATTATTAAATAAAATATTTTATAAATATATGTATTATGTAAAATAAAATCTATCAATCTTGTATACATTTTAATAATCTTTCCATGTAATATTTATTACGAGTATAATAGTATATAACATTTCTAAAACAAATAGTGACCTACTTAATAATTTCCAGGCGCTACAAAAATCAAAATTTTTATAAAAAACTGATTAAATCAATAACGAGCACTTATTAATACAATTAATATATCGACGCTTGGGCACTTAATAAAGATTCAAAACTCGAGGATCCTCTTTAAATACAAACTATATATATCGTACAAACTAACATTTACTTCGAAAAGGTTCCGCGATAAAAGTTACTTTAAACAAAATAATTAAAATTCGACTGCGCAGGAGACCAAGTAAGACAAACTTTAAAATAAGAAAGAAAATTATTTTAATAAAATAAATAATCATAAGAACGATGTAAGTATTCCTAATAATATGCATTTGTATGTTAAATATAAACTCTTTTATTAATAAATATTCTATTTAAACTAATATTTCAAAAATATTTGTAAATGGATTAATACTTTACGAGTAAACGTACAATGAATTTAATGTAAAATGTGTCTTGAACTTGACAGTCAATCATCGGCGCTGCTGTTGTCGAGATGCGTTATCGACAAATGATATTTTAACCTTGATTGAATATGTATCTATATCTTTAAATATTTGTTTAAACACTTTTTAATTATAAAATCGATAATACCACTATCGTATAGAATACTCATTTGTAGGTTTCCATATTTGGCTGATTACATTATAATTTAAAGCACTCTAATACTTGCATCAGCGCTATTATGAAAGAAGATTAGCGAAGGCTTGTCGGTAAATTTAGCAACTGTCGGAATAGTACTTCGATAAAGTTCAACGTACACTAGCGAACGACGCAATATTCTGCACACGTAGTCGACGATATCGCAAGCGCCTCGCACGTAAATTCCTAAATATTAAAAAGCGGAAGTATGCTCGCTCTCTTCGTGGTTATCGTTCAAGTTCACGCGGACAGTTCTAGTCTCGCGGGTGTCGCTAGCGACTGGCTGTAATCTTAGCCAATTTGTAATTCAAATGGAGCTGATGCGAGATAAATTACCGCTTTTCCCGACGACTTTACTCTCGCGCACGAGCGAGTGCGAGAAAGTGTAGTGTCACTCGAAAAGGAATCCCCCATCGACCTCGATTCATTATCTGCGCATCGTCTGATTCACTGGCGCGCATCGCGGATTCGTTTGACTTGCCTTTGGAAGCTCGCAAAACTGGAAAATGGCTTCTGCGGCCGAGCTAATTATTTTATATGAATGCTACCGAAATTATTGGGTTGTACTGTTTAATACCACTCGAACTTTAATTGTAATTTCAATATTTGAGTTGAATTTTAGAAGTCGTGTATAATTATTCGAGCTATTCGTGATAATTTACAATTATCGATCGTTCTATTAAGACATTTTTAAAATTTTTGCAAATATTCCAAGAAATCTCTATGCATGCTTATATATTATACAGATATTTTATAGTGGCGTGAACAGAGAGAAAAAAGCTGATTATTTTGAAGAAAAATGTGAAATTTTAATACGTAATCGTTACAGCAAATAAGCGAGAAAATTACTGTACATATATTTCGTGTTCACTAACGTATCTTACGGACTGTAACATCCACCTTCGTTATTATTCATTTGGTTGCCATCGCGCAACAAACTATTACTATTTAAAACTCAAATTTCAGTACGAAGATCCAACTTAAAATATTACATTAAGCTCTCGAGGGGTTAAAATTCTCGAGGTTGATTAATATCGAACATAGAATTGACCGTTTTGCTTGAATCCGTTAATTAGCTTCCAATCTCTTCGCAGAAAAAAGAAACAAAGTAACAAAGAGAAATGGATTACATGTCGATACGCTCACTGCGCGGTAAATTAATCCAGTTATAACGTAAAACGGGTGTATTTCTACATACGTATGCATGTGTAACGAGTTCCGAACCGAAGCAACGGTAGCGTAGGAGTTTCGGAGCGTCCCCGGGGAGAAGCAACTGCGATGAGGACGTTGACGACGAGGAACAATTCCCTGGGACTGGTACGTAATTTATGCGTAAACACGTGCGATCAAATAGCGCTGCTTCCAGCTCTGTTAGGCTCGTGTCCTATAGTTGTGATCACGTAACGAAAGCAGCTCGTTAATGTAAAATCGTCTTTACTTCTCAACGCTCTCGATGTTTTCCTCGCGAGTCTGGAGCTTCCGTACTAGGTACAAGAATGGAATCGCATCGAGTTTCAAAGATACTTACCTTGTTTTCTCCCACTCTTATCACGCGTTCGAATCGCGATACGCAAACGCTGCTGAGTATTTGATGGATTACATGCATATTAATCGAGTAGTGCTTCGTTACTCTACTGATAATTATACAGTATGTAATATATTTCTAGATTTTGTTGAATGTTGGCGAACTTCATTGAACTTGTTCGCACATTTTGGAACATATGAGAGTACTAATCGGTGATAAAATTAATATCTCTGGGTTTCTATACTAGGCCAGGTGTTCCTTAGGGGTTATCACAACACCCAATGTTCTTATTGGAAGTATTTATCTATGTGATGTTTGAAACTATCGCGAAATTACATAAATTATGACTAATATTGTAGTTATATTTTTAAATACAACGATTTAATAGTTTGAAACTCATCTACTGTATTTGTAATTTATATCAAGTTATATTATTACTTCATGCGGATTAGAACTTCAATGAATCTTTATAAGGAATAGAAAAATATATGGTACCAAGTGAATTATCATTAGGAAAATTTTTTCATTCTCTTAAAAATACTCTTCTTCTTACTTCCGCGTTCATTATATTGAAATTTCTCGTTTAATACTATAGACAAAGTTGGGTAGTTTCTTTAGACATTTTAAAATCTCTTTGACATTCATGATAATATTAATATTATAAAAATAATGAAACTAAGTAAAGCTAAAAAATTGTTTAATATATATCGATTTGTAGATTCATAGTATCACTTTTATATTATTTTAATGTAAACTTACACTTACACATGTAAAGAAAAATTAAAAAATAAATAATAATTTTTATTCTGAAATTTAAAAATAATAATTTACTCTACACTTATTACGTTTATATTTATATTAATTTTATTTAAGTACAATTCAGAGAGATTCAGAGAAAGAAAAGGTAATTACTATCTCTCAACGTCTATTTAATTAATAAATTTAAATATCATACAAAACATATTTTATTATAAAAATTATATAAATATACTAGCTATTTTAAATTAGATTTAAGCAAAATTTATTTAATTTCAGTACAATTCTCTTATATATATATACATTAAAAAAGAAATATTATTTTCTTCGCGTTTATTGAAACTTTTTTTATGTTATTTTTACAAGTAAAGATATTTAATTGAGGATGATTTTAGTTTAAAATTTTTATAAATATAACGCTTTAAGTAAAACAAAAATTCTTGTAAGAATTAATTAACATTGATTCAAATAAATATACTGTAATCTATATTACAATTCTTTCTACTACAATTTTATTTCAAAAAAATTTTTTCAATAAAAACCTAATTTTCATATTAAAAAAAATAAATAAGAACTAATAAGTAAAATCTTATTTTTTATTATTGTATTCACGATGTAATGAGATTAACATAATTCGATCATTTTAAAAAGAAGAAAATTCTATAGCTTATTATAAATAATTGGATTCATACTTGTAACCTTAAATTCGAAATAAATTTTATGCATCATTTCACATAACAGTTTTTGCATATTTTTTGCAATCAATATTTTTAAACCGCGACAACTTCGGTAAATTACACATCGAAAAAGATTATATATATATATATATATATATATATATAGAGAGAGAGAGAGAGAGAAATAAAGAGTGGGAAAAAGAAAAAAATCTTACAAAAATTCGTATTTAAAATCCAAGTAAATTCCTGTTCGCTTGTTTCTTCACAGTCGCACTTCGGGAAACCGTGACGGTTTAGTTGCAATACAAGATACACACCTACTCGAATCTAATGCTATACTAGTGTAAAAAGTGAGAGAACGGTGAGATGAAGATAGAAGGAGAGAATAAGAATAAAAAGAGAGAAAATGGATCCGTAAAAGCTTCCGAATTTCCCTGACGAAGAACTGGATTCGCGTGCAAGCGTACAATTTCGCTTACCTCAAGACTTTCTCTCTCCTCAAGCTCTTTTACTATTTCTGTTTTTCTACTCTCTCCTACTCTATATGTTGCTTTTGCTGCTTTTGTTCTGATCGCGAAGCTGATATAACTAGAAGAGGATTTCTAGCGTGAAATTTAAACGTACCATTCGTGTTCGTAAGCAAAAGAGCGACGAAGAAACGCCGATTTAGCAGTAGGTTATATGTTCTATTGAATTTCTATGATTCGCTGAACAGTTAACATGTCATATGCAGGCGTTTGTAATGCATATTTCAATGCTTGTCTTTAAATGTGTACACGTATATTATCGCTTTAATGATAAACATCACAGAATAAACCGAGCGAATTTCTAAGTAAGGTAATTTGTGAATCTATCCGTGCGATAAATGAAGTCCGAACGAGAGACAATAGTTTCCGAGTTGTACTTTTATTATCACCGTTCTTAAGTGCAGTATTTTCACGGACAAATTTGTTTTTCCGTGAATTGGTGGCACTCTGTAAAATGGAAGAGTAGTGTGATAAAATTTCTGAAGGAAGAGAGAGACAGAAAGACATAAAAAGAAAAAAGGAAAGTAAAAAAACTCCCTTTATTGGAATCCGAGAATGGTATTTTTTGTTAGAAGACCTTTTTATGTTCTTTTATGTTTGCTTTTATAGAGAATAGTAGAATTAAGATCGAAAGGTGAGAGCATCGGAACGAAGTACAAGCTCTTTGACAAAATAGAATGCGTAACTAAAATGTAAGTATAAAAGATTTTACGTTTTGGTCTGTATGATTTAATAGAGAAAATTTTTAATTTGAGGTTATTAGCAGTAAGAGCATCGCTAAGAATTGTAATTCATGCATAGATAACTAAATTATTTTTTAAATAATTAAACTGACATATTAAATGCACTTTTAACTCGTTATAATTCAACATTTATAATATTATTTTAACTAAAAATAAATTTTTATATTTATTTTATTACAGAATGTGCCAATTTGTGTTTCTTTGTCGCATAAGACATATCTTTAATTGAATATATTATATATTTGTTTTATTATTTTTTTCAAAATATTATTCATAAGTTATCGTGTACATTGAATAAAATATAATTCATAAATTTTTTATAAAATGCTTGAAGGATAATTTAATATTATTTCATTGAATAATAAAATTCCATATTTTAAACAAATAAGTCCAAGATATTTTGTACATTTTACTTTGTGTATTCAAATGATCTTTAACTTTTTCTTTTTTCTCATATATCAATATCATTTAAATTTCTTTTAAAATTTAATATGCAAAAAAATTTATTACTATATCTATATCTTTAATAAAACCAAACAATCACATACGTCATTTTTATTTGAAAATTACATGTTAGAGTTTTAACGTTTTACTTTATTCAATTTATAAATTAATATTCAAATAACTGTGTCTACTTTAAAGATTGTATTTATTTAAATAAAATAGTTTAATATTTGTATTTTACAACTTAGTTTTATTTTTTGATAGTAGAAAAAATTAAAATATATAATTCAGCTTGATGAAAAAAGATATAGGTGATATTCTTTAAATTCTATAGACATCAATAACTCTGAAAAATTTGAATTTTATACGATAAAAATTGAGATCTAAAGGAATACCAAAAGTTCATAAAATAGTATTTCTACAAAACTTAAAATAAATGCATTACGTAGATAGGTAATCTTACAACTTCGACTCTAAAAATACCGATAAAAACTTTGGTATAAAGTATAGGATAATATATATCTCATTTAGCATATTTATAGTGCAATCTTACGTGAATAAAATACTCATTTGCCTTATTTTTGTAAAGAAACTAACGTCTGTGTTTTCCTACAATAAAAAGTGTGAGTAATATCTTAACACGAAAAAAATTCACATTTCCGCAATGGCCTAGATATCAATATTATTTGAATGTATAGGTTAATATTTCACAAGACATTCCAAAGAAAAATCATTAATTTCAAATTTTATTATTCAAGTGAAACGATAGAAATTCCAATTTGAAAAATTAATGTTCAAGATATATGAAAATGCGAATATAAATGTGATGAAATCTCGATACTTTATAATTTTGGATTGCAACTGTTAGTAACTTTAAGAATAAGTATACTTAAGGGAAAGTTATCAACATGCATTTATTTAATTAGCTACATATTTGAAAACATATTCGAAAAGTATCGGAGGGTAGAATAAAGTAGGAATAAAGTATAAAACAAAGATAATATCAGTACTACGAATCCCACAGGTTTTAGACTATTAAATACTACTCCTATTAGATTATTACAAAATCGTCAGGTATCCTATCGGATATAATCGTGGCTCGCGGCAAAATTTCCAATTGTCCGTGTGTAATTATACTTCGTAAGCTCAACTTATTTTCTTCTTTAAAGAGAACATCTAATTTTCGTTTCGATTTCCAAATAAGCATCCGCCCTGCAGTTCCGAATCAAGCGAAAATCTGTGGATTTGTACGAATAGAATAAAATATAATATATATATATATATATTTTGATAAGCTTTTTTTTTGTTAAATCATATTTTGTACGGTAACATTTATTACCAACTCATTCGGACTAAATGAAAATCACAGAGTAAAAAAAATACTGAAATACTTCATTTTATATTATTTTAACTTAAATAAATAATATTGATATCCGAAAATAGTTTATTAAGCAATATATAGTAAAATTATTAATTTCTTAAAAATTCTTTTAGAAATTTTATGATAAAAAAAATTTTTGACTCAAATATAAAGAAACAGCTGAAATTTAATAAAAATTATAATAAACAATGTAAAATAAATATCAATTATTATATATTTATAATGTTTTAAAAACTAAAGTGCTAAAAATATAAAAAATGGATTTTGTATAGTTGAATTTTAACAAGTTAGCATGTACCAATAAATTATTTATAAATAAATAAAATCTAAAAAATAAATGTAGTTTTTCAATATAAACATTATTTATTCATGAATCAGATTTATAAATAATATTTTTTCAAACACTAAAAACCTTACGAAACTAATTCAATTACATCATATTAAATATAGAACTTAATATTCGAGAAGCATATAAAGTTAAGATTTATCCAAAGTAATTTAATTAATCTTTTCTCTTGATATAAACAAGTTAAATAAGTTACAAGAAATAGAACCTAATTTTATTTCCTAGATAAAATAGGAAAAAAAAGAAAATTTCAAGTCAGTGAATGTTTTATAAAAATTTTCTCTCCTACACGTTCAGAGCAAGATTTTCTCAATTAGCGTATTACTTCCATCCCTCGAAGGCTACGAGAGAAAAAATTCAGTCTTTTTTCTCGGTCAGTCCCAAGAGTTAGCGACAAACTCGATTTACCAGAATTACGCGTTTAGTTTGTTCTAATGCTTCGCATAGTCGTCGCCACCAATTTGTCGGAAAAATATTCCACTCGCCTTTCGACTCTTACACGCTTCGTGGGCTGAATTTGCATAGCTTGTAAATTTCTTCTGCTTGCTTCATTTTCTGTTTTTTTCTTTTTCTCACTCGGTCTGTTCCTTCGTCTGTTCTTATGCTATTGTTTTTTCCCTTTTTTATCTACGATTACTCTGCTATGTCGTGAAAAATATGCTTTTTGACTTTGCACCATTCTAACTAAATTTAATGAGCTTTAAAAATTAAATAAAAGATATGTAGATTAAAAAAAATTCTTTAAATTTTGTTGTAAATAATCCGATTCATTTTATTTTTATTATATTAAAATTCTTCGTGAATAGAATTTCATAATGATATCTTGAAACTTTCGAAATTACTATTTTGGTAGTAAAAATGTATTAAGTGGTGAGTAGATTTAAAAATACATTTTAAAAAATTTAAACCTATTTTTCTTCAACAAAATTTTTTTTCCTTTTTAATACTAATTTTTAAATAGAGATTTACATAGAGCTGAAACAATTTTAAAATATATAAAATATGTTACTATCCAACAATCTCAGATATAGCCTATAAAAATTTATTTTACATAAAAAATTCAGAATTTGAAAATTTGAGAATTTATTAAAGTAAATCTTTTGAAATTTCATCACTAATAAAAACATTACTCATATTAGTTCATCATGTTGATCATTTTTTATAAACTTATTTTTTATAGATTATCCTGATAAATACATATGAAAAATTGAATGTTGTGTAAAATCAATTTTATATGTCAAGTTTTTATTTTATATCAAATTAACACGAGAGAAAAAATACTACAATATTTCTAATTATTTAAATTTATAAAGACATGTTTACGTATAGATGAATTTTATAATTTTCTCCACGTATATATCAAATAATATTAAATACATAATTAATTATAATTTACTTTAGTTGATTAAAAATGGATTAACAGAAATAAATTTCGAAACAAAAACAAATAATCTTCTTAACAACATAAATTTCAATGATAACTTATACTTATTTAATTATATAATAATTAAAAGCACTTTAATAGTAATAAGTTTATAAATACATTTTCTGTTAATACAAATACAACATTTTTTAAGTAATCATGCACTATGCCTTTTATTTAGTACATATGAAAATTGTTGTTTATAAAATAGAAGCAATCATATTTTAATATGTCTAAAAATAATTGGTTATATTATATATATAAAGCAGAATATATTTTATTTTCGTGAAAAGTTTTTATATGGCCTACACTAATAAAAGTTGAGTAATTATACCAAAATAAAATGATTAAGATCACGCAAAGAAAGTAAAACAAAAAGGTTATATAAATTATCTCTATTGGTATCTAAATCACAATATTCTTTTAACTTTTCGATTAAAACACTACTTTCCTCTTAAAAAAGTTCATTATGTAGGTCTATCTCAATAAAAAGCGCATTCTTCTCTTTTATAGAAAAAACAGTTTTGTACTTAAAATGGTATTTAACTGGGTCAAAAAGGAGTTTTTTTACTTTTATTTTCTTTCTATACTTGAATCCTTTTGCGTTGTCTGCATATATAACGTTGGTAGGGACGTCGTAAGCAGTTGAAATATGCCTAATGCATATTCGCCTGACTGTAAAGTCTCTTGACTACGTGAAAATTCAATGCTTGTTTGTAAGAGCTGATACTAGGGTTTAAATATCGCAAATGAAAAACAAAAATATATTTCATATACTCTATCAAACAGCTCAAATTTATTTTTATCAGTTTCAAGATAAGTCTAATCTTTTTGATAGCTATGAATAGTTTATATTTGAGATATGTCATTTTTTCAGTGTATTAGAATATTACATATTGTTTTGCAATCTATTTACAAAAATAATTTTTATTACTTCAAATTTTTAATAATGGTAATATAAAGAAAGAAAATAATGAATTTTTCTCATATGTGATAAATCTACTACTGAAATTTTATCAATTTTTTCCGAGATTAAATATAAAATAAACGTTAAAAAAATTTTATCACTTTTGGTTAGAGTAGTAATAATTAATTTCTCGATCGAATGAAGAATGAGAAAAAAAGTTGATCAAATCGACGATTTAATATTCCACATGCGAGTTTCAGAGGTAGGAAAAAGAAAAGTCGAATACAAAAGCTGAAACACGATAAACGTCCAGTCTTTTTATCTTGGCTCGTCGAGACTGACCGTTTTTCAAGCACTCGGCGTACCTCACCAAACCCCTAACATTCTGCTTTTCTGCTTCGTCCGTGAGACCGACGAATTCATAGTTAACGCTTTGGTATCTGGATTCCTGTTTTTTGAGACCGGACAATTAAGTTTGCTACAATTACCTAAAAAATTCTTTTGACTCGCGTCATCTGGGCATAACTACCTTCCAACTTGTGTTTCAACGATGTCATCGACTACAAATACATTCGACAAACCAATTTTCTGCACGTAACCGTACATTTAGTTCTCTCCTTCTCTCACTTTTATAGATATATACATCACACGTCCAGGATATAAGCCACTCGCACCAAGTCGGAAACGAAGGGAAGAAACAGCTTGTTAAGTCATAAACTCTAATAAAAAGTTGTAACTCGAACTTTTTCAGTGCACACGTGTCTGATTCTTCCGTTAATTCTGAATCTTTTTCATTTTTTTCAAGTGTTCGTGATTTCCTTCGTTAGCACTAATCAATAGCTTTTCGTAAATTATGAACCATCTAGTTTTTAGAATACGGAACTATACTTTTTTTGGCTACTCGTTTCTCATTCTCCTTTTTCCCTTATTCGTTCCTCACGACCTATTTCCTGCCTCCCATCAAATTTTCGTTTCTCTTCATTTTCTGTTTTTCTCTCTCGATAACGTTGCATTATTATTACAAGTACTTCAATAACGATAATCGTTTTGATTATCCTAAATGACTGATACGCTCATTTTTTCATCCTGTAGGTACGTTTTTACAAGGTACTCATAAAAGCGGTTAATAAAGCGCTTCAGCATAAGCAGTACAGCCGTTGGTGGAAGGATTTCAATCTCATTAAGGGATGTCCTTTTCCAGGATTACGCGGGTATACTGGATTCATTCTAATCCACACATAACGAGATAAAGAACAGGTCCGAGATATATCAACTGGCTCGACACCAGAACGACGTCGACGGTCGAAAGAAACGTTCGCGGCAGGGAAGAGAAGCGGGGGTAAAAGGAATATAGAAGTACAGTATAGGAGAAACGCGGATAAAGCTAGCGAGAAGGTAAATCCCGCGAGAGGACGAAAGGGTCTGTTGAGTTCAAGCATCTCGCGTTCATCCTTCGAGCTACGCAATAAACGCGTTTATATATAATATATAACGCTTAGCATCCTCGCGAGGCTTCAGAGCTTTTCTCTCGCTTTGTCTCTCTTTTCCACTCGCGCTTAGCTTTTCGTTCTCCACGCGACTGCCGAAGTAACGTCTTTATACGTTTTGAGAGAAGACTACAACGGTTCTCCACATCCACGCACGCGTAGTTACAGCTTCAATTTCGACTTGAAACAGATTTACAGGATATTGCTAAAAGCTGCATTATCTCAAACTCGAAAATTCATGTATTCTCAACATTCATGCCTTCTACTTCTCACTTTCGTATAACGTCACTTTAGCTTTTATTCTTTATCCACTTCTGTTTTCAAATTGTATATTTTGTTATTTTATTTGCGTGAAGGTACTCTAATTTTTTTGTGTTATAAAAATAAATTTCAAATATATCTTTATTATTTCATTTTATTATCGATATTAAATATTGTATGACTCTTTGCAATTCACAAAATTTGAATTTTTATCACAACGATTCCCAATTCTAGTATTATGTTTTAAAACTTCTTTCGTAAAAAATTTAATTTAACACTTGTCATCTTTACTCCGTATTAATATAAAGTAATGTTATATATTTTTATTATGTAATGCATGAATCTTATAATGTAAAATATAATTCATCTAATTTTTGATACACATTGCTTTATATTGTAAAAAAATAATCTGTTATAATTCGTAATAAACGGACTGAAAATTATTAAGAAATCATAAAAATTACATAAATATTTTGTGAAGTAATGATGCCTAATTTTATGTTCCAGGTAAATTTATGCATGCTACTTTCAACATTACTACATATCAAAATGTATCTGGATGTACGTTGCTAGGTTCGTATATCATATAAAATATTCATGATGGTTAAATATTTTTAATTATTATTTTAGAATAATAAGAAATTTACAAAATATATTTTTTAAATAAACAGTATCAGAATGTATAAAATAAATTTATCTAAATTATAGAATTGAAAATAATAAAATACTTTTAATTTATTTTGTTTTAAAAACAATTTTTCCGTAAAATTTTTTTAATTAATTTAATGTATATAGTGTTTCATATTTTTTGCATGTAAAGTAAAAAAAATTTATAAAAATATTATAAATGATCGGTTTTTTAATTACTTTAATTCATACGTGAAATTATAAGCATTGAAGTTATCGAATTTTTTATTTTTTCATAGTAAACTTCTACTTACTCAAGGTTATTTTAATTATAGTTACATAATAAACTTAGTAAAATCGAATCACAGTTTGAAAGAAGAGAATTTTCTTAAGTTTATTGAAGTATTCTAGTTTTAGGTTTTCAATCACTTCTATTGTTCTTGTATTAAAATTGATTAGCAAATGAAATTTCTATTTTATTATAGAATTATAAAAAATAAACCTTAAAAAAATAATATTTTTTGATGAATTCAATTTTAAAGCAATGCTTTACTTTTAATTATTTTAACTCAAATGAAAGCAGTTTGAGAGATGCGATTTTATGACATAATTAGACTCTCCTTTTCGTCTCTCTATCTCGTTCCTTACGGACTTTATGAATTACTCCATAACTCCTTAAGTATCTCGCAAATAACTTTCTTAATTGTTCTTACTTGATACCGTGCATAATACACTGATTTATCAGGGTATTTATCTGCTTCTACTCAATCTTATCTTGTGCATGACACCAGCTTTTCAAAATTTTGTATACCAACATAACTTCCATATTAGTTATTATTTTTATTTTAAATCGTTTCCTTCTAATATTATTTACTATTATTTATGTTTAAAGAATTCAGTATATATGTAAATTATTAAATAAATATTTAGATTAAAATACTTTCAGCGCGAATGGACAGTTTACTAAAAAAATTTGTCTTGAACTTAACAAAAACTAATTAAATTCTAAGGCCAAATGTAAAACATGTAGGTAAAAAATATATTTACTACTTTATTTGTATGAAAGTTTTATAATTTATTATAAATAAACTTGTGTATATTAGTTTCAAAAATTGAATGTACCTGACAACAGTTTTGATTTTATTGTGATATTATATAAAATTATATTAAAATCACATATTAAATAATACATTAGTTATTTTTCGCTGTGAAATAAAATTTTTTTAAATAAATATGTTTTACATAAATCAAATATATTCTGTCTTTGCTGATTATTTTTATAAAACTAATAATAAATTTATTTTCTTGGGAATTTTATTTAATATAATATTCGTATTTTCATACTTTCGTATAAATAGAAATTCTATTATGATTAAATTAGAAATTAAAATTTTAACACATCCTTCATCTTAATATTTCTTATATTATAATAGCCCGCTAATCGTAGTATTATATGTTAGAAACTCCAAACTTCATTATCATATCGACAGTATGAAAAATATTCTTCTCCATTTCTCATACTCATGGAGAATACTTTATCATATTCTATATTCCGTAATCTAATTTTATATTAATTCATATTTTTTGTTAATTCTCTCATTAAGTATATATTCAAATTATTTTAATTTATATCATCTAGATATTTATATTACATATTATATAAAAAAAAACTTTTTAAAATAAATATACAACTTTTTTTACAAATTTTTCTAAATTCTTTTACTCTGCAACGTATAAAAATTTCATTCTCTGTTCGTACATATAAATATATTACCAAAATATTATCTTGTAAAGTATAGGTTAATAATAATAAATGAATAACTGCAATTTTATAATTTTTTTTTAATTTGGAAAGTTTACTATTATACAAAGATATTTAAATCTATATTTTCTATAGTATTATTTCAAGTTGATAATTTAAATTTAAACTGTGCAATATTATATTCATAATTGCTTCTGTTCTCGCTTGAGCAAATATATTGTAATATATTTTCTTCTGTTTTGAATAAAATTTGTATTTTTTGTATCACAACTTCATTTAAAATTTTTTATAAATATTTAACGCATTTCAAATAATAGTACTTACCTTATACCATTTGAAAATTAGTTTTTTATACTTACCAAACGATCAAACGAACCATATTATAATACACATTTTATAATATTATTTAAAAAGGAAGCTTTAATATGTTGAACATAAATTTATATTTTATATTCTATAAATAAATTTTACATATAAATTCTAATATCGTTTAATATATAATAATATTTAAAATAAAACATGTTAACTATTAAAACAGAGTTAATTTTATTATTCTTTAATTTTCGTAAAAATAGCTACATACTTTATTCGTAGGCTATAAATTTGTAACTACTATTTAAAAATCCACCCGACAGTATATAGGAGGATTTTCAATTGTAAGAGAAATTCTGCATAAATTATTCGAAGCACTGCTGTTACAGGAGGTAATTTCATAAAATATCATTAGTTAAAGTATAAGTAATTTTAATAATGCATAAACCTCGAAAATTCAGCATAGTTGAGTAGAGAACGTATTCGTGTCTGGAAATATACCAATTGGAACGAATATAGTCAGAATGTCGGTTTTTCCAAATCGACCCACCGTTATTTAGCGAAATAAGCTGCACTGTTTTCCAACTCAGTCTAATGGTAAGATATACGTCGAGAGATCTTCCTCTTAATACCCGAATTTCTTCGACTCCCAATGTTCTCTCCTACCTCTGATAATATTCTCCTCAATCAACTGATTTTCAATACGGCTCTCGGTTCAACATCGAATTAATCAAATTCAAGCTCTCGCTCTCTGCGGCTTTTCACGTCAACGCATATCCTGCCTCCGTACACATAGACTCGGTAGCGCAAACGTAGGCTCTGTCCACGTGTTCGAGGCTTTCCGCAGCAACGATACACGTCCTGCATACGACGAAGACATTCCTCTTACCCCAAGGGAACTCGAGAGTAGGCAGATTCCGTATTCACTTTCTCCCTGGATGTAAGCGAGAATTACGCGTCACCCGTGACTCGTCAACAACGCACCGCTCGAAGATAGGAAGAAAAACCGAAGGAGAGGTTTGAGATCTACGGGTTTCGTAAACTGCCTTCCATGGTGGGGGATATTAAAGGTGGCAGGACCACGAGCGCGGAATTTATAGCTTTAAGCCAAAGCGGTGCGGACACTAGTCTCGCTTTCTCGTAATACCAAAGACAAACTCGTTCGCTAGACTGCTGTGGTCGCACGGAGCTGCCATCCTCTCGCTTCCTTCGCACATTCTCCGTCCTGCGGGAGTTCCTATCATCCTCCACCAGTTATATGTCCCGATGAGCCTGGTATTTACCGAATCGATGTAAGGGTACACGCGTGTCGAGCCAAGGCAGTGACGCGTGTTTCACCGGTCATGGCTGTACGCGAAGTCGAAGAACTTACCGACCGATTCGCTTTATGTCTCTTCTAGGACGTGTTTGTGGTTCGACCGAAGAATTTTATTTCAATTTACACTCGTGGAACAGTGACGATATACGAGGTGCGCTTTTAAAAAGGCAATGGACTTTATTGTTACGTCGGCGTTTATTTAACAAATTTTATCTTTCGTTTACTCTCCGATATTATCGTTCTGTTTATGAGAAAGGTACTGGTAACATTTTTGACATGTTCGAAGATGTTACATTGGGTAAATCATTGCGAACATGAATATCGTTCGATCTATCAATGAATTTTTGCAAATAAATTCATCGATCGCGAAAAATAATGATTTACGAGAACCGAGATATTTGATTTGTTAGAGTTAAGCAGACTGCGAAATGTTAAATTGTTCATAGAATTCGGTATGGAACATCGTTGATAAAAGTTATTTATGTGATCCTTATCGGTAAAAGACAGTGGAAGCTCTTTTTGTATAATATATTGGCGAATGTGATTTAAATTCATCAATAATTTGGAAAGTATTACGTTAGATTGTTTTATCAATATAAATTTTATTTAACAGTGGATTTTTAAATGTTCAAGAATTCAGAAGTATTTTAATATAAAACCGTTCGATATTAGATCAAACAATGCTATTTTATGGAATCTTCCAAACAAAAATATATAGTACTCACATACATAAGTTAAAACTGTTTTCAAAGAATAGCGAATCAAACCAATTCAAACAAACTCTAGTTCTTTAAAATTTCAAGGAAACTCGGTAAAAACTTGGAAGAGCACAAATGATATATTATGCATCAGCGAAGAACAGATTTGTTTTCCTACAAACGTTCCCCGCAATGTTTCTTCGCTAATTTGTTTAACCAACTAAGCGAGAGGTCGAAGCGTTACTCTCGCAAACTATTCGCGTACCCTCGTGACCTCTTGCCGCGTGCAAATCGTCGCCGCAGCCAAACTTTCGATTCGGATAGCCTCGCATAGCGCCACTTCGTTGCTCTGCACTATTCGAATCCCAATCGAATTTCAGTGCCATCGAACGTTATCTATTTCTCTCTTTCTCTCTCTTGACTCTCGGCCATTTCGCGGTAGGGATTTATTGACCGCGCCTACGGCGGTTGCAGCGCCGCTGTTATATACGAGCGCGGTACATTACGCCGACTGTGTATTCGTATGTGTGCGTGGGAGGAAGCGCGCCGACGCCCGAACGATCTTCGATCCTTGTCTACTCAAGCGAGAGCCGCGAAGATCCTGCCGTGGTCTGTTTCCGATGCCCTCGAGGATATCCTTGTTTCCAGCAGCGGTCTTATCCCCGCTCGCGTTTCCTTACTCCTTCCACTTGGTTTCCTTCCAACACTCGCTCGTACCACCCACGAGTGCACTCGAAAGACACTTTTCCTAGGACGTACGAACTCAAGGGCAGCATCCGCGTAATTGTTGTGTATTTTTCATGAGCCCGCTCGTATGGGGTGCGATGTCCGTTTAAATATATTGCGGCAACTTTTCTCCCGCTCAGACCTCTTCACGTGTGCGCTCGGATTTGTGGCTTTTTTATACGATACTGGAGATAAAAGATAAGGGACCTTGTAGAAATAGCTGTAGACCTACGACGTTATTTTTATAAAAATTTTTATGTAATAAAGTTTGCGTTCTTTTAAACGTCATAAAACATTTATCCGAAGAAAAACTTTTAATTGCTTCATCGAGAATAGATTTTATACTTTAGTTTCATCTCTCGCGATAATCGTTCGGGATAAAAAATAAAGTTGAAAGAATATATCGAGTTTTATAATACACGGATAATTGCAGTGTGATATTTGTTGAGAAAAATAGTATAGAATCTTCGGTTCGTGCGCTTTGATAATCTTATGTAAGGTTTTACTTGGTATCAAAGGATAAAACGCTGTATCCATAGTTTGTATTCATAGAATCTAAATCCATAGATATGAACTCCGATATCATTTGAAATATATACACCATAAAATATTTGAAGTGGAATATTCAACGCAGAAAAGTAGTCGACGGCTTTCGAAGTTAACGGTTGGTGTAATCGTTAATCCTGAAAATTTTTAAATGAAAACAGTTTATAATGTAGAAGTAATATACTTCACCGCTTAAGATTTATTTCTTCGATAATAATTATGACTTAGTTACTTTTTTCTCGACAACGGCAGAAGATAACTGACTTCGAATTTTAACTAAAAATGTATTGTCTACGTTTAATCATAAATGTATTATTTTATTAAATTTCATACAAATGTTGTATTTATTTTGAATATGAAGGAGAATTAGTAACAATAATATAGTTTATATATTAATTTATTAATTTTTATTTTTAAGTTAAAACTTCTATATTATAATCCACCTCAGGTTTCACAACTAACAAGAATAAATAAAGTTTACTGTATTTCAATTTTTGGTACCAGGACAGCAACCTGATCAATATTCGTGACACGAGGCTTGAGAACTATCCTTATTTGCATGCCTAAAGACCATCGTAGACTCATATGCTTTCATGCACAATAATGGAGCTATATTATATCCACTATAAAACTACAAAACTAAAACGTTGGAAGTTTTCCAAAGATTTTCTACACGATATTTCGTCCTTCTTTAATGCGTAAATATGTACTATGCTAAAAAAATTAATGATAACTTACTTACCTTACTTACTAAGAAGCCTTTTAGTAAAAAGTTAATTCGGAAAAATTCTTGCATTTGCAGTTCGAGGTTAGTTTCGTATCAAAGTTGAATATAAAAGCAAGGGGAAAAAATTTTAATTTAAATTACAATTTGTAATATGTACAATTTTATTAAATATTTAAATACGTAGTATTGAATGTATGTTTTAGTATTATGTTATATTGTATTATTTACTGTATTATAATATATACTATTCTTTTAGACTTTGGATGGATTTTATATTTTATATTTTATTAAATGGAAAATATGAAATTTTATATCAACTTGCAGTTTAATAAATATAACTTGGAAAAAAAATAAAAAAAACATTGTTATAAATACATTCTAAAATTATTTATAACAAGCAATAAAACTTAAAAACAATATTTCAACGAGCTCGTAAGAAAAATAATTATGAGATATATCAAAAAAAGAAAAGAAAATACAGTGGAAAATGAATTCATAAAAAAGAAGCGACATGTAAAAATGAAGGAAATAACGATCTATACTCGTTATCGTTGGAAAGGCTTGAAAAATCGACAATAATGAACTCTAAAAATATTAGACCCAAAACCAAAGTCCAGAGAATGCGAATGAAAACTAAACAAAAAAATAGGTAAAGAGAACGAGAAGAAGAGCAAGAAAATGAAGGTGAAATGCTCGAGCTAAAAATAAAAGATGTGCAAGTGTGTGGGATGCGTTTGTTGCGTTGTATTTTATTTTATCTTATTTTGTGAAGTAAAAAACCTAGTCAAGTGCACCATAAAAGTCTCACAACCATAGTACACAAAAAGAGACAAAATTTCTACTGCAGATTGGAGTCGCTTCAACGACACAGCATGAAAGATAGAGAAAGAGAGAGAAAGAGAGAGAAAGAAGAGAGAGAGAGAGAGAAGAGAGAAGAGAGAAAGAGAGAGAAAGAGAGAAGAGTAACGGTAAAAAAGCAAAGAAAACTATGTGACATTATTCATCCTCCATTGGATAAAAATAATGGGCATGCGTAAAATGCTATGTAGCTTGATTCTGTATATACATGTTTATATGGGATCTTTTTACGCTCGTTTCATGCACAATTTAGAAACATGCCTCCTTTGCACCAGCAAACGAGCATAAGCAAAGTCAGTGTAAATGACGCGAGTACTCAACATTTTTTATGTATCCCTATAATTTCTTCTCGGGAAAACCATAAATACGCCTGTTTACTTATCGTCTTCGTCTTTTATTTATTTTTTTATTAAAATTTATTTTCGATACAAATGTATCTGATTCATTCTTGAATCAATAATTAAATATGATACCAAATTGATTTAATGAGTTGATCGGAAGTTACCTAAAACGCTTAATAAGCATTTTCGTAGTTCAAACATAATCGATACTCCTTGTCTAACTATAAAAAATATGTAGATATTTAGACTTCTTTTTTTGTACGTATTGATTACAAGACAAAATACGGAAGTACTACTTCATCTCGTCTATTTTCGAGCTATTTATTTTCCGGTAAATTTAAATCATCTTGTCAAAATACTTGGGTTATTTTTATAACATTTGTGACTTTTGGAGCAACTACTTATTCATGCTTATATATTCATTTATATTTACTTTCTTTCATATAGGAAAATTCATGCGTATTCATCGTATTCTTTAGTATAGCTATATATTTTAATATATTCTGTTAGATTCGTTTTACAATTCAAGTTTTTAGTAGAGAAATGTTAAATTTCATTATTTGTTTTAAAATGCATAGTCATCGTAGAAATTGTAAAACTTTAATTTAAAAATAGTTGTATCGTATATATTACTATAAAGAATAATAAAAATTTCTTTCTGGAAATTCAGAAAAAGATATTATTATTACTTGTATACTTAAATATATGTAATATCCATAATATTCATAGTGCCGTCATACGATGATTAAAAAAATAATAAATTATTTATATTATTTCTCTTATGGGGAATTATTAAATTATTAAAAAATCTTAATTTTTATCATTTCACATTTTTAATATTGATTTTTAATGTTAATTTTTTTATATATTCTTCTTTAAATACTTTAAACTGTATAGTTTTTATATGAATCAAATCATAAATAAATAAAAGCTGTATTAAATCATTATTAATTTGAAATATTTTTTTTATATTATCTATTTTTAAATACACGAGACTAAATCATGCCGTATAAAAATTATTTATTTTTATACTAGTGCAGTTTCATAATTGAAACACAACAACAGATATTTTAGAAAATTAAATTCTTCGTGCGTGCTCCAAAAAATTCAAATGAAATGTCTAGAATTTTAATTAAGTTAACTAATTATTTAATCATATTCACAGAATCACTTTTGCGAGCTAAAATAATAGTTATGATTAAAAAAAATGTATGTATATTATAAGAGAGAGAGGGTGAGTTTAAGTATACCCTTAGTTGCACAAGCATTCCAAGATTTTATAGAAAGCTCGCAATATTTTTCGAGGTACGTGCCGGAGGCGATGTCAATTAATGAACGTGGTCTTTATATTCTCTCCCCTTTACTTTATGAAAGTTCAACTGTAGGTCGAGAGAAGGAAACCGGGTCTTTGCTTAATTCACCTGGCAGACGGTAGCCAACGAGGCCGAACGAAATGGTTCGAAGCCCACCGAAACCGCAAACTGTAAATACGCGAGGTAACCAGAGAACCAGCGCTTGGTTTCGGTGCTGCGCACTCAAAATCCTTTATACGAAGCTAACGTTAATACAACTTACGTCGGAACTCGTTCCATTCAGAAAACTGCGTGTGGTCAAGCCGTTACATCAAGAGAAGACGACCGGATTTTCCTCCCGTAAATCGCGCATCTCTGTGTCTTTCTCTCTGTTTCTCTCATCTCTCGCTTTTATACACATTTTTCCTGACGAAGTATTTCCCTGACTCTCGAGTCACTGAATATCCCACCGATAAAAACGTAAGGTGTAGAATCTCGAAGGAATTCCACCAGGGCGAATCCGAAAAATTCGTAAAATTTGTGAAGCGCACGTTCGAAGTACGCTTCTATGTTTTTATTAAAAATATTCAAAGAAATTTGAATTTAAATATATTTTAAATAAAATAATTAAAGCTTTTTCTTTTTTATAATGCCGATGATTTAAAAAGAAGTTTGTATTAACGAAATCGTTCGAGAAATTTTAATTTACATTTGGGATTTTTCCTAAATGACTATGGTAATTAAATTTTAATATAACAAATTTCATTACTTAATAGAATTTCATCATCGCAATTTTTGAAATTTAATTTGAAAACTTTTCCGATAATAGAAAGATATTCCAAAGAATTTTAAAATTAATTTCAATTTCAAATTTCAAAACATATTAATACGTCAAAAAATTTCAAAAAATATTCACGAATGAAAACAATTATGACAGTCTTTAAACAGTGTAAAAAATATACTATTGAAGTTTCAAATATAGAAAATTCAACAAAATGTGAATACAAAATTTATGAAGTAAAATCATATTCTATGGCAAAAAATACACGTTTAATTAATAACAACATTCATCATAGCTGCAATAGTAGGTATTCAAAGTAACAAAACAATTCTCTGCAAGTGGTGACCTTTTATTTTCTGCATTAACAAGAGAAAATGGTTTGTACGATTCTGGTTGAATTCGGCCTTCTTAAATCATAGCCGTTGGGCCGTTAAAGCATTCGCTTTCTGTCCCTCTCTCTCTTTATCTCTCTCTGTCTTTGTGTTTTCGGACTCAGCCGATAAATACCTGCGCGTATTACGCCTTCCGGTTCGGTGTTGTACACGCGGATTAAAACGGGTCCGAGAAAAAAGGACGCAAAGGAACTACACGAATAATAAATTGGAGGCACTCGTGTATGCGTATATATATATAAAATGGAGGAAGAAGGATAAAAAAGAGGAAAGAAAGAAAAATATAACCGGGGCAATGCAGCACGAAAACTGGATTCAAATTTAGTGAATTACGTTGAGGTATTATCTAAATTTTCGTTGGAGTTATAGACTTTCTTTCGCGGTTTGATGCATCTCATTTTCGAGAAAAGAGTCTCTTAACTCTGCGTGCACTAGCGAACCAGTTAAGTATCGAAAGCTCCAAGGTAACGCTAAATTACATTTATGCATCACTTACTAGCACGAAAGGTTATTCCGAAGTGGTTAGAGTGCAATTTATGTATTGCTAGAGTAGTCTGTGTAAATATGCGGATAGAGGGATGTCAAGTTTTCTCTCTATCTCTATTTCTCTCTCTCTCTCTTTTATACATACGCAAGAACTTATAAATACAGGAGCTCGCTTAACGTTATCTATTTATTTGTTAATTTATCGTTTCTATATATTCTTGGTTATTTACGTATTCTCTTTTATATTCCATTTCTATCCTTAAAGCGTAAAAAAGATTTGTTTTCCTTTGTACAGGCTTAGGCAAAATGAAAGACGACAATAGATGTTTCTATATTTATATTGAAAGAGAGTGAAAGAGACTGAAATCCGTATCTGCAAATGGACATCGAAATAAATTACATAGAATATTTTTCTGTTGTAATGGAAAATAGCAGAGACAATCAATGCGAATTTCACGGGTTGAAAATTACAAAAAAATACCTATACATGTATAGATTTGTGTACGATATAAAACGATATCGAATAGTTTATATTTTGTTTTTAAAAATTTTTTTAATTGTTCCATACATTAAAAAAACCTATTTACTTGAAATCAAATTATTTCTACAATATTCTAATATATACTTTTGTTTTATAAATATAATTCCACGAATCATTGAGCTTTTATGTACGAAAAACTTTGATAAAGAAACTTCTCATATTCCTTAATATTTACATATTTAAAATTATCGATTCTACTAATAGGTAAAAATTTGCATAACTAATTTCTTTATCTGTTATATCGGTAATTTTTTGAAAAAATACAGTAATTCCTATGTTAAAAAAACTCGTATTAAAATATTATAAATATTGTATTTACATGAAATGATCTTCTGTAATCTCGTTTTATTTATAAAAAAAAATCTTAATCAACGATGCTAAAATAAATTGAAGAATTTTTGAAAAATAAACGAAACGATCGATAGCGAAAATCTAAATTCAGTGTGGCCGCAGTTTAGTTATTTAATCGCGCACGTCTGCTCGCTTTAATATTAAGTTAATTTTGTAAAAACGTCCGGCTTTTCGCGCGAACGAAAAAGACATGCACGGCATATTTCCAGAATTACGTCGCAAGGCGGCGGTGCGCATGCAAAAGGTGTAATCAGAAACTCGCGTACGTACGCTTGATAAACCGCTTCTGAATAGTAATAAGACCCATCGAACAGTCGTATCACGTGGACAGTGGACCGAACAACATCCGATTTCGATTGCCCCATCAGTTTTCCGCGAGTATATGTGCACATATTCACGAGGGAGATTAACTCAAGATTAGATCTTTTTCGGTGACCAAAGAACTCGACCTCAATCACTTCCTTCTTCTTCAGCGCTGGTTGTAATTCTTCTGTTTAACGACCGAAACTGACGTATTAAGGAAAGTATAAATAAAGACGAAAAAAGTAAATTGGTAATTTAGTGACGAAGGGTTCTGTTAGCTCGTGATTTCGTAATGCAGTAAACTGTAAATTCATTTGGGAAAATGGAACGCTCGGAATACGGATTACCGACAGCAATATGATTTTAATAATTCGATTTATTTATCTTAGTTTAGTCGATATCTCATTGTCATCGGTATTTCAAGTAAGCAGAATTTTAATCGTATTAGATAACTTCGTAATAACCGAATGAATCAAGTTTTTTTGTAAAGTGCCTCGTAAGCATTTTAACGAATATGGTAATTCTAATCACGATGCATTTAATTTATATATCTAACATTGCTTTACTTCATTTAGAAACTATGAAATTCAAATAAAAATTTTGCAAATATATTTAAAAATGTAAAGATTAAAAATATAAATTGAATCTTGAGTAATTCACGGAAAAAGCTATTACATTTAGTATTAATTTTATCAATTTCTAAATATTCAGTAATTATTTTAAGGAAACAATTAAAGGTAGCTAATATTTCTGAGTAGATTTTCAAAGAAATAGTTTGCTTATAAAATCAATACTACTTATTGAAACTAGAGGAAGAAGTTCATTAAATTTTTATAAAGATCAATACAATGCTTTTTAAGTAATTAAATGACGTACTTACGAACAAATAAATGAAATATAATAGCGTTATTATGTGATTTTATTTATAATGTACTGAATGAATAAAAAATTTACGAAAGTGGATGATATTGCTTATTTACTTTGTAAAATTTGGGAAATAAATTAAAAAAATGAACTTATAAATAAAAACATGTTTACTCGATTGCAAAATAAATTTAAAAAATACAGAAGTGAAAAATATTTTCTTAAAATTGGAAATTTTTTTGAAAACTTTTTGTAAAAAGTTATCGATATTACAATTTTTCTAAAATAAAAAATATGAATTAAATTGGTTTTGGAATGTTGGTTACGTACTTTTTTAAATTTAATAACAATCAAAAATATGTATACATATATACTTACATACATTCGTTTTATTATTTATAAATTATTTTTACAATACGCTATAAAACTTTAATTAGATACACTTAGAAAACCGTACGTAAAACACTCGATATTATTCATTTTTTAAATTATGAATTTCCATGAATTTTGCGTATAATCGTTCGAAAGAAAAAAAGATAAAAAATCTTCCTCATTTTTGTCGACTAAAATAGTGATTTTAAATTTTTGAATGAAACATAATTTTTTCATAAAAATACCATTTCACAATCGACCTATTAAAAGTAGAAAATTCTTTTCAGATATTGCACATACGTTTTTCTGAAATCGTAATAATATTAAAGTATCAAAAAATATACGCGCTACTTAGATTTACATAACAACAAACTTTAATTCATAAATAAAACGTAATATTAATCATGACTTTATTCCTGAATGATTCAGAACCGTATAAAGTGTTATGATAATCAAAAAAAAATTTCACTATTTTCCACGTACAAAGGGAATGAAATATATTAAAACGTGGGTAATGCGTTGCCCTTGCATATATATGAGCATTGAATGAAGTTGAAAGACATTGGCATGGGTAGGTTGTAAATGACCTCGGCTCAGAGAAAATTATTTCATCTCGGCAAGTACCAGTACTGACGTTTCTTTGTATTCGGTGTACGAGGTGGGCTTTTCGGTTCTCCGAAGGCGCGCATAGGTAAGCTTGATTTCCCAGCGGCCTTGGCGAGAGGTAGACGGAAATCTTACGCGGGAGAAGTTAATCGCACGTAATCGGGCAGACGAAAATTCGCGACTCAAGGAAGAGGCGAGAAAAGACGAGCTTACAGAACCGCGCCCGCGTAGCATTAATATACAAGTCAAATTATCCAAGCCGACGTTCATCGTCTAATTTTGCGCAATCTCCGTTTCTCAAAGTGAAGCTCGCGCTTTTTCATTCCTCGCTACTAGTTATAAAAACCCTATTCTTATTTATCACGGGGATGTTGTTTTCCCTTGGATTTTTGCTATCGGCTTACAAAAATCCTTCTTTGAATTATCTTGTTTCTCCTTTTTTCCATTCTTTTACCTATGCTGATGCAGTTTCTATGAGTAAAGCACTGCATAAACAAGCTTAGAGAGGGAAAATGTTTTCCCAACCTTATTTACACCTAAAGAATATTTCTATTTACTTAAGATATTATCTATAAAGTAAGAAAAACTTCCATATAATCTTACGTTAATGTTAATGAATGGAACAAAAAATGTAAAAATATTATTCATTCATTGTAATGAACTAAAAATATTTAACAGTCTTCGGTATGATCTTATTATAAATTTTTTAATTTTTAATAAAACCAAATTAAAATTATATATGTTAATACTGATATAAATATTACGAAGTTTTGATTAATAGATTATTTTGTTACGACGAATAAAGTTTTTATTCCGAGGTTATATTCAATTCCTACTACTATACATAATTGCCAACTATCTTTAAGACTGAGAAATAGAGCAAGTTACCTACAATTTCACTAATCAAGTTACGAAATGTGTTTTCCAATAAATAAGGCTGAAACTGAATATTCGATCTTATACATTTTAAACAGACAACATTTATCACTTAGAATATAAAATGAATATACATGGTAGACTAATAAAAATGTGTTTTATATAATTAGCGGTTATTCCGTAATGATTCATATTAGTAGTATTCTATTAATGAAAATTAAACAAGTCTTAATAAACTGTCGTTTAACACCTGTTGAATATTAAAATTTTCATGGTTTTAAAATAATAATGAATTTAAAACCGAGACTGAGATTACATTATAATTTACGAACTTGAGAGCAAATAGAAGTTGATTTTATTTCCAATTAATCTTTATGCGATCCGAGTATCTAAACAGTTTTTGATTTACTATGAAAAGGACTATACTATATGTGACTCAAATGAAAACTTACCGCGCACTAAAACGTGGAAATATTGATTGACTCGAAAAATCATTAAACGAGACGATTAAAAGTTGTTTAACTAGACAAAAAAGATATCATTATATTTTAATATCCGAAGGATTGCAATGATGCATGCATTTTTAATTATAAGTTATTTAAATGCCGTTTGGTCGTTTGATTTCAATAAAAATATTTATCATCGTAAATGTATACATTATTTAATATATTCAGTCATATTTTGTTGAATTATTAAAATTAAAAACATAAAATTTTGCATTTTAATTCCATTTACGATAGAAGTAGAAAATAAAACTCTTATTCTTATGTTCATGTGTATATCAGTATAGGAAAATCTCTAAAGCTGGTTTTTAAAGATAATGATCTGAATTACAACTAAAACGTTACTCTAGGGACATAAAAAAGTAGTTTACAGTCCATTCGATTATTAGGTATTTCTCGAAGAAAGATACCACCAGAATAATAATAACACGAAGAAAAAAGCACGACCGAGTAAAGAAAATGCGTCAAGCAATAAAAAAGATTTCGCTCGCACGACCAAACGAAGGACTCGACTTTCTCGAACGCATAATCCACGACGAATCCATTCGACCTTTCTTAGCGAACGATGCATCGGACCGCTCTTACTATAGCAAACGTTAGATAAACAAGCACACGGAGGTACAAAGGTGAAACGGCAAGGAACGGGATAAGACAGATCGCATCCTCCCAGTAATGCCATCGCTTTGCCGACGACGGCTCGATGCGCGTCTCTGGATACGTCACGCGCGTGTCGTCAGGATGGGCCCGAGCTCGTAAACGGGGCCTATCCACCGACGAGTCGGGGATTCCGCGTAAATAAACTCGGTGGTGCACAAAGCCGGCATTCGGAGTTCCTCGTCCTCGTGTATATCCGTCGGTCTATCTATCCGGCGTCTTTGCTCGCGGGGTGGTCGGGAGACACATTGTACGAAGCACATCCCCGAAAGCTTGTTCAGCACAATGGGTGTATACGTCGAGGTAGATCTACTCCGAGGCGACGGGAGAATCGGTCTTGGTCGGGAGCTCGGCTGCCAGCTGCTACCAGTAGACCCGTTCCTTTTGTGCGTCGTGAACGCTTTCACCGAGGGGACTTCATAAATTTTACATAAAACTCGAGAGGTTTTTCGAGGTATCTGATATGCGGACTATCACCGAGATTGCTTAGAAATACTCTCTCGACGTATGGAGCTTCCTTGCGATCAAGGAATTTAGAACGTACGAGATAGTTGAATAATATTTTTATTCCTTATTTTCTTTATAAATTGAATCGATAAAATCTGAATCTGATTCTTTCTGATTGTTATTTGACATACGAGGGAGTATTCGACATTATCAAGATACATTTTATTTTTAATGAGATCTGATAGAACCATATCCTTGATTAAACGTGAATATCTGAAAAAGAAATTTCTCTCGCTCTCTTAATTAGTTTTAAATTTCTAAATTATATTCAATATTTTTTAATTAGAAGCTTCATAAATTGCATCCATCTGATTTTACGTATGCGTGTTTAATATTTATCAATATTCGTATTTACCAATCTTTTATTCAATATTTTCTAGAATAAAATGGGTCAAAATTTTGTTTAATTTTTTTTTTATTTTAAAGCGTTTAACTGATTTAAATTGCGATATAAATTTCATACATTTTCTCTGTAAAATAAAATATTTTATTCTATAAATCTTTCGCGCGAATTTTTGTCGAATGTAAATGATGGAAATAAAAGTTATATTAAAAAGATATTCGATTATTCATTTTAAACGGAAAGTGTAACTAAATATAGCACATTTGATATGCATTAAAATTTTAATATTTTTATACTAATAATACTCGAACGATAGCGAAATATTTTAGATGGAACGAGAGAAGATTAATAAGAGTAAAAAAGAAATTATATATACATATATTTATAGTTTCAAATTAATAGATCTAGATAATAAAAAAGTATATACCAATTTTATATGAAACGAATATCTACTTTTAGTCATTTTAGTGTTTTACAATTATTAAATTAGTTTGATTATATATTGAAATTTAGAATAATATATTTATGAACAATGTTGTTTTTTATATTATCATATACGATTGTATTATTTTTAACTGATAAAATAAACTGGGTAACTGATAAGCGTAGACTAGACAAGATAGCAACTAAAATGGAAAACAAGAGAACGAAAACGAATAAAAGAGAAAGAAAGAGACGGAGAAAGAGAATATATGTGACAAAGCAGCTTGTTGGTATTACGTCAGATAAATTGAATACTCGTATTTAGTTCTCAGTGAAACTAAGACCATATGACGGTTTGGTTGTAGTATACATTGGTATGACTAACAAAATAAATTATGTGGCATCCCGTGATCTTACCTTTATCATTTATAAACAAAATTTTCATGAAATACAAAATAATTATAAAATTTATAGCTTTTACAATTTTAAATATTAAACGTAGTGACATAAGCATAATTATTTTAATTGTGAAAATCAAATGTGAAAATAAATATGTTAATGAAAGAGTCTTGAAATAATAAAATATATAAGTAGATAAATAACTAAAATCATGGAATTTATTTAATCCAGTCTATTACGACTGATATAAACTCAATCGTTTATAACCGCATCGATACAAAACTAGGCTTCTTCCTTATTAAGTGCTTACTTTAACTACAGTAATAATTACATTTTATTGATTCTAATTAAATATCAATATTTTTTCTATTTTAATCTTGAAATAAGGACATTTTGAGATATAATTTTTGTAAGAATATTTCAAACTTTTAAATCTTTTATACATTTGTAAATCTGTACGTAAGGTTGTTTTAGAACTTTTTATCCCCTTGAAGGAATAAGTAATCTTCAGTCGGATTACTCAATGTTAAAGATACTTATTTAAATCTATATATTTTAAAATAATTTATCAATGGATCTTGGATTATACCTTTGTCATCAATTTAGCTTCCGAATGCTTCTAATTGTAATTATAACTGGATAGATCCGACGTTTAATAATTGGCAAAAAATAAAACTAAACTGCTTGAAGCTTCTTCCAATATTGGTATTCGTTGAAAAGCCACATGCAATCTGTATAACTGAAAGCAGCTCTTTTTATTCAATTTTCGAGGTTGAGGTATCATTCTCTCTCTCTCCCTTCCCTCTTTTGAGCTTTCACTTAGCACCTTTAGGTAAAATATCTACGCGCCGATAAACCTCGAAGGATTCCTTGCAAAGCTCTTTAATACCTATCCTTACCCTCTCGCACGCACACGCCATACTTTGGTAAGCACACAAGGCAAATGTGGTATTCAATTGGGTGTACAGGCACGGATGCGTATCTCCGCGCCTACCACCAACCGAGCAAACACCCGCGCCGAATCTCGTCTACGACTGGGCAACGAATGCCACGACTGGAAAAGGAACGGTAACGACGAGTAGGATTTTCCATGTTTGCTCGCGTCCTCTGTCGGGATGCACGCCAGCTCGTCGAGAATAAATAATACTTGGGAAACTTTTGCAAATATCCGTAAATCAAAGCGAATGCGATAGTAAGTGGTCCTTCCTCAAGGGTTGGACCCGGGTGTCACTCATGAGCTTATCCCCTTTGTCGACAATGGCTTTTTCTACTTTCTTTTTTCTTTATTTATCGCTGCAGCAGGTAACGATTGCTGACAACGAACTTGACTCTTCGTATCGATCTATCGGATGATCTTTTTTTCTACGTTTCCAGTTCAATGAATATAACATTCCTGTGTTTGTGTTACTCGCTTTTCTCTAGGATACGCTCCAAACTCGTATTATAACTGTTTTACTTTCGATCTTGTTCGCGAACAAGAAAAATATGCTGAATTAAAGAGTATGTTTAATCTTTCTAAGCCATATTTTCTAGAATTAAATTTTAAATCTAGTTGTTCTGTTTTAACAAAGATTTATTTTCTTGATTAAAAAAAGGTAAAAGATATCGTATAATATAGTTATACATTTATATACGTATGTTATTCAATGAAAATTATGAATTTAAACTGTCTATATTTTCTTACTAGTTTTCATTAAGATTTTCTCAATAGCCTAGTAAAAATTAATTTTGCTTTTAAATTCGTAAAATATTATACAACAAGTGAACTTAATGTATATGAAAATGTATGTAAACGAATATGTTGCTTTCAGAACTTTATATAATAGATCAATTTTATAATACATGTATGTTTTATAATATAGATTCTGGAACTATAAATATGTACACACATTTAAAAAATTAAGAATAAATTCATTCGATAAATGTATTCGTTTTTCTTATGAAAAATATAGCTTTTCAATTAATCAATTTTGTTACATAACGAAAACTTTATTCATTTTATTTTTATCTATTTTTTCTCAAATTAAGAGCAAAATTTATTAATTACTTGAAAATAAAATCAATTCAATGCATATTAAACTAAATTATATTAAGAAACGAATGCCATAATTAAATTATAAATATTATCGTAAACATTAATGCATCATAAACTTATATTTCAATGATCAAGAGGTTGATATTTTGAATTATTAATTTAAACAATAATAAATATAGGTATAAATTTCAAGAAAAAAGGTTCTAAAATTGAATTGTAAAAAACATGCATAATACTTTTAATTTGTACGATATATTTTTATAATTCCATAAAAATTTAAGGATCAAATTTAGTATATTAATTTTGTAAATAGATGATTGCATATTGATTATTTGACATTTATATCTAAATAAAGATAAAGAATGCAAACATGTATAAGACGCATAATGATAAACTGTATTATGAGTACGTTTTCGTAAATATTAGTTTTAGATTAATCGCATAAAATATATATTATTCGATATTGCAATAAATGTGAATTATTTCAAAAAGGATAAAATAATTCTGATCTATATATATATATTCTAAATATAACACTATAAATGACACTAGTTCAAGACCAGCAATTAATAACATACAGATTTAGATTTTTCTAAATACGAAGCTATAAATATTAATTTTTCATACTCATGTTTCACAATATAGTTCAATGAAAATTATATATCACAAAATTAAAAAATATAATATTAATTTTTCGTTGCAAAAAATTTTTAAAATAAATAATTTATTATATTATTATATTTTTAATACTATACATAAAATCGAATTAATATATCACATCTTAAAGTTATAAATTAAAGTCACTCTTTACGCAAGGAAGAAATTCCTAACTTTATTGGATAATAAATTTCTTTGTAAAAAGATACTCAAGTATCTTATCAGAAAGGAAATGCATTTATTCCGAATTTTTAGTTGTAAATGTGAACAAACTAAATCAATTTACATCTATTTCAATAAGTAATACATTTGGAAGCATAAAAATGTAGATAAATTTTCACGATGGAACATAAAGTGATAAATAAGATAAAAATGTAAAAATATTTTCACTCGCAAGCAAAATATTTTATATAAGGTCCAGAGTAACGGTAAAATATAGAAATTGTCTAAAACGTTTTATTTAAATAGCCATTTTAAATACAGCTATCATCGAAATACGCATTTTTTATTAAACTAATTTGCCTTGAACGTGAACTGTAATATGATACTGACGGTCTTTTGAACAAAATAATGGTATTTCATTTCTGTAACATTCCGATGTGACTCACAGTGATTGAAACAGACGTCGATGTCAGAGTGATACAACCGCGAAGAAGAGTACGTTCACTATTGCCACGAATCCAAACGCGGAATCATTCTACTTTCTTTTTGTTAGACAAGAATCCAATAACCGATAACGAATCGACCTTTTCGATAAAAGTGCACACTCGAAGCAAAGGTCGATAGAAAGAAAGAAAAGGCAAATCTATTTTTATTGCTTTAATAAACGTACCATCAAATAAGTGTCATTTTTACTTTCGAAGAAGGCATGTACCAATAAAGCTTGAATCGTTAATTCATCTTATTCATTTTTTATTAACAAATGTCATCGAATTTATAGAAGCTTTGAAATGTTACAGTAAAATGAATAAGCTTTTAGAATTTGAACCATAAGTGATTTATCTTAATTATGATAATTTTTCGTTTATATTTGAAAAAAGTAACATCTTAGTTTATTTATTCACGTAAAATTTGTATGTCATTTAAATTCAATATATTTTTCTTTTTATATTAAACATTCTTTTTATTCAATAAATTTTGAAAACATTACATTAATTATAAAATAATTCTACGTTATTACTTATTTCGAAAAATAATATTTCTTAAAATTTTTATTAAGTTTTTGATTTAACGACAATAAAATACATATTTTTGATAATTAAAACTAAGAGAAAATTAGAATCATTATATTTAGAAAATTTCTGTATCGTGGTATCGATTTATCTTATCTTTGCGTTTTTATTCTCATCTTATTCATTTCTTTTGATTCTTTAGATTCGCATTACTCCAATTTTATTACAGTTTATTCCTGCGTTTTCGTACCGCTCATCTCTATTTTTCATTTTACTTTTACTTCGTATAACTAGAAAAGAGTTATCTTTTTCCAAAGACACTAGTGTATCATCAATAGCCCTACCTCAAAATTTTTATGATAAATTCGTGGCACGTTTCTTAAGTTCCTCAAACGGATACTCGTTATCTTTGCTTTGACACAACGATAGAACTTTATCGACAAGTATTGATTAAATCAAAAGGAAGATGAACCTTTAATAACACTCAAAGTTTTGTTTTGAAATTGAGAATATGTCGATACTTCAAGTATGAATGTATTTCCATAATAGCAATACGAACAATAGTGGGTTTACAAAGTGACTTTTAAAAATAATATACTATGTGCAATTTCATTCGAAAGTTTCTCTGTGAATCTTAATGAATAAATGTTACATAATATTTAATTAAATCTTTAGTTATCACAAATTTGTATTTTTCGATATTAACGTAGAATTCATTTATAAGAATTATTAACGGTGTTTCCATTTTAATATAAAAATTATTTGCAGATAAAAATTAATACTAAATTAAGAATTAGTATTTACATTAGTATTATAACAAATCGAATTGTTTGAATAAAAATTAAAAAAATTGTTTTTCCAAGACAATATAATTTTTATATCAATTTTCTTTGCATGGTTTATAAGAAAGAAAACAAAGAAAATAAATTTTTAAAAAAATATATTTTTAAATTGTCTATTTGAAATCCCGTAAAATATTTATAGCATCCGAAAGTATTCATTTTAGAAACTACCAGCTATATTTCAAAAATGAATACCATTAATAAATAGTTATTTTCAATGTTGCTGCGTTATTGCAGTACTATTTCTCTGAGCAATGGACGTTACGTATACTCAAATATATACTTAATCTCAGTATGTCACGTTCATTTGAATAATCATTGAAAATCTATCCCATAAAAGATTCTTAGCCGACGTACTAGAGCAATTTCAGTATTACGCTTCTTTTTCAGGGCGTTAAGCACTCGGCCTCGTTAAGCTCGTCGTTTCAAGCTCTTGCACACCTACGTTATTTCTAGCTTTATGTATATATATATATATATACGCACATACACATGCATTACTTCGAGCGAACAGGAATCGCATTGGAGAAAAAGAGAAAGAAAGAAAGAGAGAGACAGTGAAAAAGCGCTGAAGGAAGGGAATAGGGTCCCACTCGGTCAATAAAGAACGGAATCCGACAGTGGAATCGCTGTTCAAGAATGACGTTACACGTGACATTGACTTTACGAGCAGCTATAAAGAGGCTTGCCATTCTCCTTTCTCTCTCTTTCTCTCTCTTTCTCTCTCTTTCTCTCTCTCTCTCTCATCACCTCCTCTGTCATCTATTCTCGATCGTATCATACACTCCCGGACAGTGTAAAAATCCCCGCATAAAGTCTCGGACCGTCGATACCGGCGGACATCGACAGCAAGCGATATATCCGGAAAGCGTGAGGGCGTTGAAAGCAAACGAGAAAGGCAATCCCGGACGCGCGAGCTGCGCACTACTCGAGACTTTACGAGGTGTCGGTGGCGTTATAGCAGCGACAAGCTTTCAAGCCTCATCGTCGGCATCATAGTCGTACCATTCGGCGAGTAGTCTCTCACCCCGATCCGTGAAAAAGCAACAACTCTTGTCAAATGCAGCGTGCCGCTGGCCTCTTTCGTACCGCATAACTCCGACGGCACGTTCGTTAATTAATTCGTTGGCAAGCCCGCGAAAGGTTTACGAATTTCGAATCCCCTCGCCTCGACGGACTTTTCTTTGTACCGTCCCATGACTCTGACCTCTCTTGATTTAATTAAAAATAAACGATCCTGTCTGATATAGTTATTTGCATGGCTCCTGCAATTACCTGCTCTCGTCTTTCCTTATTCGAGCTTTCGGTCTTCTTTTTCTCCTTATTTCAACAAGGATTCGCTCGACTATGCGTGTACGTATGGGATTTAACTAAGGAAGGTTTTATTCGTCTACGAATAGTACGATCGCGGTTGCTGAATTAACATCGCTAAAGTCATTAATATTAAATATACGGTAGAAAGTTTATTTGTTTCCGTGCACGAATATATGTACAATTAGCGGAATGCGAAATTATGATTTATTACTATTCTTGTTATCTATAGAATTCAAGTTTACATATTTTGAAACGATTATTAAATATCGCATAAACGTTTGAGTAAAATAGTAGATAAATCAAACTTGCGAACAAAGTTGCGATCGTTAATTTTATTCGTTAAAATAATCTCATATTTTTAATTTTCTTAGCTTCGATTTCGTAGCTTTAAACTTATATTTAAAATTTTTGCTTTTACTTTGATTCACTTCCTTTAAAGAATTAACGATCTTTCAAGAAGATATATTCGATAAGAAAGTTAAGAATATCGATAATTATTGTTAACAATGCACCTATAGATTTACAGGAGTTTAGAAGGTGCAATGTATCCTTGTCAGCGCTTAACGTAAAGTTTCAACTCTACTAATCCGCCAACATCTTTAGCAATAATAATAATTATAAAGAAAAGTTGGCAACACTTTGGAGTATGTAATGGCGTTACTTTTTGCTCGCGTTACGATCCCTATTTTTCTCTTTTATTTACTTTATCGTAGTTATTCTACCGCATTAATTCGAGTAATATTTAAGACAAAATTTAAAAGACAATCGGAATTTTATTTTATACCAATTATTTTTTCGCTTTTCTATTTTAAAAATGATATTTATAAGCAAAGATATAAATAATTCGAAAATAGATGCATATTCTTCGGAAACTACGCAAAATAAAATTCACAGTTTATTGTACATATATACACGTTAAAATAAGAAAAAATTTATGAAAGAATCTTACGCGATATTCCAGAACTGAGTATAAAGTAGATAAGGTACTTGCATTCTGTCAAATTCTCAAGAGAACTTTCCCTCTTTCTTTCTCTTCAAGCGCAAAACAAAAGAACTACTGGAAAAATCCGATTCCCATCCAAACTAGCGTATCTCCCGGTACCTTATCGCATTCGTGTCTCGGTTGTTGCATACACCCTCGCAGATGCTGTACAAGCGAGGTGAAATGTTGTCTCTCGGTATGTATCGCGAAACCCCGCGCTTCCACCATCCGCACCCGAGCAAAACACGATTTTAAACTCGTCGAAGCGAAACTTTTGGCCCTCGCCTCCCTCCAGTTTCGAGCGATGGAACGATGCCCTTTATAATAAGAATCACACGGTTGTACTTAAATGTCGAGCCTATGTATAACGCGATGTACGAAAAGCTGAATATCTCGGGTCGATACGTCCGCTCGTGAACCGTGAAACGCGGCTCGGAGCTCGTGAGCGCGAGCTTCGGGTTTCGAAAAGGATGAAGGAGTGACGCAGACATTCGGCTTTCAGGAATCGAAAAAGAGAGGCCAAAAATCCCTCGAGAGTTTACGCTGTCTATCGGAGTCGACGTATTCAAAGTTATCCGATCGGAAGGAGATGCGTGTGGAATTGCGTAGGTCTTTGGCTTTAAGATTATCCAATGTTTGCCGCTTCCTGTGTGCAGATGTAGCAGTAATGGAATAAGCAAAATTTAGCGTCTCATCCTTATACGCATTTGTGCCGTCGTAATTACTTGCGCGCGTTCGTGCGATTTTGAGCGGTGTGTAATTGTATATACACCGGAGCTTGGGCGTTTAATTATGGTTGCTTTGGAGGAACGCTACAAAAGACTAATTATAATATTTTACCGTACAGCCTTATGCATATTGTGTATAATTTGATGGATCGCTACTTGTTTTGATGGGAAATAATACTGAAAATTGTTATGACGTAATACTTAACGTAAGCATCGACCGAACGCCCGTAGTGAATTGTTTAATCAACGTGAAATATTAGTGTTTAAAAATGATTTAATTACACGTCGATCTCACAATTTCAAAATATTATACACACACATATAAACACGTCCGCGCACATATACATATATATACTGTTTGTAAACTAATTGACTTCATCCTCAACTAATAGCTGTAACAACATAAACTTCTGACGCAATAAATCATGACATATTTTGTTCAGTAGCTTATAAACTATTGAAATACTATTAACATTTCTCTTCGGCCGCTAATAAATTTGTTCAAACTTTAATCCGTTTAAAAGTTACTTCAACAAAAAAAATCTAATACTGTATTTTAAAATTAAATATTCGTGCAAAAACTCAAAGTTTTTCATATCGTAATATACGTATAAATTTATTTTTACGTAAATTATTAATTTCGACCTTCGTCATAAGATATCTATTGTGATATCTCTTTTATTTTATTATAAGTATTATTCGTTCATAATGTATTCGCTCGTGAAACGGCGTTTTTGATAAATAACAAGATTACACCGACAGCTGATTTAACGAAAAGTCAAATACTAAAAAATACGATAAAAGCGTCGTATCTCGATACGCGCATCGTTTTCAAGCAAAATCACAAGAAATTTTTACACCCGATTCACGAGAAATGAATTTTAAAATTGGACGATCTCGCATTACCATAACAAAATCTTTTCCTCCAATACGGAAGTACCAAATAAGCGTACGTGTACATCCGATCGTATAAAAATGGAAACATAAACAGTTTCTATCTTTCCACCAACGGAATAAACGCCCTTTAATCCATGGCATAAAAGATCAGCAGTCGAGAATCGCAGGCGAATACTCACCGATTGCAATATAGACAGCACACTCGAAGAATCAAGGGTACGATAAACCTAACCACCGAGAGCAAAATCCTCAACGTGATGTACTCGCACTCTTTAAATCCTCGGTCACACCCGCGCAAAGAGCAACGAAGAAGTTGCGCTCGAGCGAAGGAACGTCTGCTTTCCGACTGACCTATCATTCGTTCGCTTTAAGCAAGACAATTAGTAGCTCGCGAGCAGCCACTAAGATCCGACTACGAATTATACACAGGTGCACCTGCCTGTATGTACATACGCGCGCTCGGAACAAGAGACATTCCAAAGGAGTTGGTTCCCGGAGGCGTATCCGCACAGCTTTAATTGCTCTACCCGCGAGCTGATAATACTACGCTCTCTCGCTCTACTTCCCTGACCCTCGGAGAAGCTCAGACGCAAACGCCAATTGAACGGTCGACCGTACCGAGGGCGTTTGCTCGTCGATTACGAGTG
This sequence comes from Dolichoris vasculosae, assembly GCA_018907195.1. NCBI lineage: Eukaryota > Metazoa > Arthropoda > Insecta > Hymenoptera > Agaonidae > Dolichoris > Dolichoris vasculosae. The sequence goes on from JACCHY010000001.1 coordinate 9,044,215, forward strand.
AATAGCTTAAGACTAGCTCTACTACCGCATAGTCTATTGATTTCCAGAGTATCGCCTCTTGAAATACACGCGATTCGGAAATTTTGGACGATGTACTGCCACTTAGCAAGATTTCATTATCAAATGCAATTGCGTTCTCGTGCCAATAATTGAGCGACACGGCTGAATATTTTAAAGAATAAACTCTCTTTGCGATAATATCGTTAAGTGATTGTTTCAATTATCGATGGTTGTCCGTCGATTAAACGGGAACTAATGCACAGAATTGATAATAAAAACAAGCTTAAGTGTCTCAAGACCGAGTAAAGCGAAATATTAAATTTTGAAAAATTATTTATTCTACCAATATACGTATTTTATTTTAATTTACTTCTATATTTTTCTCGCAGAGCTTATTCAAATATTTCACGTTGGGAAAAATATAATATTAAATATAGTAAAAATGTATGAAATACGGTGAAGTTATAAAGTATACGTTCATCTAATACACGTCGGAATATATCGTGAATTCTTACGCATAATAATTTAAACATAGTTATATCCTCAAAGGAATGTACCGAAGGTAAAAAGAATATTTTGCGAAACGGCATTAATGTTTCCTTTCTTCATAAATTATACAGATATCACATACGAAAACGTACCAATACTATCAGATCTGATTTATCGTTGAAATTATCTACAGCTTTTTATTATTTCATTTAAAAAATTCGAGATTACCTCAAAAATACGATACGCGTTAAAAAATAGCAAAGACTCGTTGGAATCTTCATTGAGTAGCTCATAAAATCTGTTAGTCGTATTTTATCACGCGGATACACGAATCATATTTACACGACGATATAGTCGTCGCGAACAATGGATGCACCGCCGCAATATACCTCCGTGCCCTCGAACTCGGTTCGAATTGCACTTAGCTCGATATGAGGTACGTTAGCGTTGCTCGTTACAGCCTTGCCATCTATATACGCGTAGACTGTATACACCGTATTCTCGTAATGAGGACAGCACTGGTAGCGTCTGTCGCAGTAATAACTATTTTTATTTGCCAACGTGGAGGAGAAAAGCTGCTATCATCAAAGAAACGAAGTTGGAACATCCCGGCTGCGCGACTCTTATGTGTTTTCGTATATTTATTTTAAGAGCCTGCTGCTATTTTTCAGATGCGGTAAATGCATCAATGCTGCTATGATGAAAGTTCCGAGCAGTTGTTAAAAAGACGAAGGATTGGAAATTTTCTTTTATGTTGTTTTTCTACCTCCGTAACTAAGCGAACCGATATCTGGATACTTAAAATACCGACATCGAGTCGTGTTGTCGTTTCAAGTTATGACACCAGCTGAGACAATAGTTGTTAATTTCATCTATGTACAAGATGTTTCCTGATATTACTCTTAATAATTGATTAAATCATGATAGTGGTAAAAGAAAAATAATATTTATAGAAAATAATGTATATAAAAATATAGATAATTTAATATATAATATAATATAATATATACAATATATTTACTTATTGATAAATAAAAATACTCAGTCTTAATACTATACAAATTTTAAACAGCTTGACGTTGATTAAGAATTACGAAAATCTAATAAATGTTTTTATCTTCTAAATTTACAAATAATTTCAATTTTACGATACTGAAATATTTTTTCAGTCTAAGTATCGCGTACAAATATATACACGTGTACATTAAAAAAAGTATTAATGAGAAGAAAATTATATGCTTTCGATATAACTTTAAATTATTAAAAATATAAACCAAATATCCTATAAAATCAAATGCTTAATAAAACTATACATTTATTCAACGAAAGTATAAAAATTGTATTTATTCACTCTCGACAAATATCGTTTACAGGATGGGTTACGTTTCAAATATCACTGCATTCGTTCTGTTATACAAAATAGTCTCAGATTCAATGCGATATCGATAAGGTTAACAGAGTTTCGGATGAATATACGTATTCAACTCATTTATATACGTGTATTTTTTATTACTCTACTTACTTTTAAATTTAACTTTTGATTTTATTATCAAATGTTATCATTTCTCTACGTACACTCTTTTGAATATATTTTAATATTACCTAAATTTCTGAAAATAAAGCACAAAAATTGAATTTATCAAAAAATATAATATTGAATGTTTATTTTTTAAACTCAGATTCAACAGTAGTGAATTTCAAATGGAGACAATATAATATTGTAAAATTTGTTTTGTTTCTTTTTTATTATAATATACGAAAAATCAATGATAAATTCAACATTGTAGTTAAATATTCCAAAAAAAACCTTTAAAATATTTATTCGTTTAATTCTTTAATAATTATATTAAACTTAGAATTTTTAATTTCTTTTTTTACTTTAAAATACATAAATATAATAAATTAAAAAATTTAATAAATTGTAACTTATAAATATTTCTATTATCTTCATAAATAATTAAAAAAATAAGACTGTTTATTATTACTTTTATTATTATTTAAATTTTTTATTTAAATATAAATTTAAGAGCTAAATAAATACAATCAAAGAAAAGTCTCAAATATAATTGACAAGATAATATCGTTTAGTTAATCCTTCAAGGTCAAAACCCATAGACAAAAGGAGTACTTTCGTAGAAAGAACTTTTCGTCGAAAGAAAACAGATTTCGTTTAAGTTTAGGTAGACTGAATAAGTACAAGAGACTCTAATGAATCAAGGACACTGTCGTACTCATGACGAAGGAAATCCACCCTCAAGTAGTATAAAAGGAGTATCAAGGTAAATTTAGACTTTAGGAAAGGTGGCTTTAGTTAGACCAATTTAGAAAATTCCAAACATGGAAAATCATGCAACTCATTTTGGAATATAAAATATATCTCCCTTTATAAAATAATATTGATCTTGCATTTCATGTATGCATATTTCGAAAGCATAATTTCTAATTTATTGTGGATATAGTTAATAAAACAATTTAACATTATGCAATAAAATTGAAGCTTGTTATTTTTATTTTCAGAAGTGTTTTACGATAACCTTATTCTACACTGGTTATACATTTTTCATTAATTTTTTTTTTAATATACAGTCTTATATTTATTATACAAAATTATGGGATTACACAATGTTTTGTAAAATGACATAATTTTACATAATTTCAGAGTCATTATCAACAAGAGAATTATTATATTTATGCATTAATTAAAATTAAAATTAAATTCAAACATATCTCTGCCATTTTATTACAAACAATTAAGTTATTTTTAAAATGAATTTCTGTTCTAGATTGTTTCTATACATCAAAATATATTTTACGAATAATATTTCTAGTAGAAAATTTAATTTTTTTTACAAAATTAACATAGAATAACCATTTTTTACAATTTTATATTATTATTATTGTTATTATGAAAATTTTAAGTATTATAAAATCATACTTTGAGATATTTAAAATCAAATACTGAATCAAACCGAATAATTCCTGTGATAAATATGCTGTATTATTATTATATGGGAACGTATATATAATTTTTATTTATAATTTCAGAAAATTAATAGTATCAACATTACAAAATCTTATATTTAAAAACTAACCAAACTAAATGTTTGCGTCCTATAACATATACAAAGCTATAAATAATAATTTAGTCTTTAGAAGTTATAATAAATTTTTTAATTGTACTTTTTTAAAATATCTTGGTGAATATGAATTAAAATAATACATATACCCGCAAGAATTCAATTATAAATTAGAATAATAATTTGTTGAAAAGAAAATACTTATTACAATGAAAGTAAAAAAAAGAATAAGAAATTATATTTTTTAACTATTCGCAAAACGTATTATTAATCTATGAATTCTAACTATAAATTTTTAATTTTTGTATCCACCATAGAAGAATAAAAAATTCAATTTACTAATATTATTAAAAAGTAAATGATAAAAATATGAAAGAATATATTCTTATTATTCGCTTATTATTACAACCATTTTGTATCAATTTAACGATACTTTGTATTTATTGTATACACCCACAAAACACTTTCTTACACTATCATCCCAAAACCTTTTTCTTCTTTCTGGTGATAACGTGAAGAGAAAGAAAGGAAGAAAGACAACGTAGAAAGACAAGCATTTTTTCTCGTAAATCGCACGCAAAGAACGAGCTTGAAGAAAATGCATGAAAAGCTTTATACTCCAGCGGATATCTCGCATTCTTTCGTGCACCCGTAATTCGTCATGATCATCGCGTAAAAGCACCACGAAAAGAATACCCCGACCTACCGACTCAGATTCTCCAACATGTGCGTACACGACATTCTACGTTAATTCTTTCATTGTCAAAAATTAAAAACCGTTGAAAAATCATAGCTTTAATTATTTCTTCTTGATACAAAGTATCAAAAAACGTAGGTTATCCGGCATACGTTACTCTATAAATTATGAATGAAACTAAATACATTGGATGTTACTCCTATCTCAGTTGTAACGCGATTATATTAAAAACTTACTTATGAAATTAGTTATTAATTTTTAATTCCATTAGATACATCCAACGTAACATTAATTTATATGAATAAAAAATGCCTTCAAAAAGTAATTATTTTACGTTTATTCCCTTCGACTTTTGGAAATTACCACTTACAAGTGTATCGAGTAGTAAATTATTTACCTATATCATCCAACTTATCAATCGGTAGCTTTTTCAATTTTTAAATCGACATCACAAGTTAAATATATATAACGAAACCTATATAGCATCACTGCACCATTTCGTGGTTCTAAAAGTTATACATTTCGACTCTTCATCCTAATTCATCCGGAAGAAACGAACAAGCATCCGTACACCTACATCTTTATGCGTGCATATAAAGGCACTTTTACACGGGCATTAGTCCTCCATAAAAAAGGGAAAGGTAAAAGAAAGATTGAAATAAAAAAAAAGTAAGTAAAATTTGAGTTGAGAGGTGGAAGGAAAGTGTTGAGTGGAGACGAGCTTCCCTTCTCATTCCAAGGAAAGCGAAGAAACATAAAGAAAAGAAGCACACCGGAGCCAGAGTCTCGGGTACCAGAGAGGCTTCTTATTTAAATATTTCATTCGTGCGCTTATTCCGTTAAGGACATTCGTAATCCTCGGTTCTAAAGGTCGAAACGAACCGAGCGAACCTGCCGCTGCTGCTCCAACCTAAAATATGCACTTCTTTTACGGCGTATTATATATAAGAAGGAAAGTATTATATATAAAACTTCTTCCCCGTCTGCTTCTCTTATTCGTCGTTTACCATTTCCAGTTCTCTTTTTGACAGCCATTCCCTTTCTCCCTTTATTCCTTCCTTTATATGTCACCACGTACACGGTTCAAAAGCAGCAGTTTTGAACACTGACTGATCAAAAATAAACCGATAGAAAAAAAGAGAAAAGGAACGAATGGATAAGAGTAGTAGCGGTAGGTGAAGAGAATATACGGAAGAAGAAGTAGAAAGGAAAGTGGCTGGATGGTTCACCACTGGTGAGAGTCGAAGGAGCCTTGGCGGCTCCACAACGCAAACCTGCAGGGCTCTTCCTTGCCCATCTAACTATCTCTCTCTCTTTCTCACACGGTCGAATTTGAATAAAGAATGACCTGTGAATTATTGGTTAGTCGAATATCGACTTTCGACGCTTCCGTGCCATCATAATTCTGAGCCAACAATCCTGGAGCTCGCTATCGCTAACATCTTCCTCCCAGTCGACTCCATCAATTCATAAATGCATTCATCTTCTCGTTCTTTCCACGTCTTTTATTTTTCACGATTTTTCATTTTTTTCACACTTTTTTTTCTACATCAGCGTAGTTTTCGTGGTTTGTTTTAAATTAAGAAGAATATTGTAACGCAGTTTCACGACGCTTGACTAGATATATATGTATATATAATTAAAGACTGCATAGAGGTTATTACTGGCTCTCCCAGTAGATAGACGTCTACTCGTATATCAATTTCTGGCATAGTTTTGCGTTTCCCTGTGTGCAACATTAACTCCAAGTGTTGAGACCACATATTTGTGGACTGTAAAGGTGGTTTCGAAATGTTTGGAACACTTATGTAAGTTAATGACGGAATAATGTGAAAATTTAATTGTATGTACATTTTGGTAATGCATAATTTCCATTATCTATTTGATTCATTTATTATTACAAAACAATTATATGATGAAAATTTTATGATTTTATAACACTTTTTTATGTTCTAATTATACTAGTATAAAAATAAGTAAGTTATTGAATTAAAAAATCACAATTTTTACTTAACAATTTCTTTTATTTAAATAGGTTACCAATCGATATAAAATTGTAACACTCTAAATTGAGTAACTTGATAAAATTTTTCGATTAACCAATTAATCTCTTTCTATTCTAACAGTACAATAGAAAATCAGAGAAAAATATCAAAACAAAATAATTGAATACATATCTTTCTAGAGCTGTAAAATAATTATCTACTTTTTTTATTTTTCATATTTTTCAGTTTCAGATATTTCATTTTATAAAAACCAACGTTTAAAAAAATTTCTACAATTAAACAATATATTGATGAGATAACTTTTTTCCACTTTTTATAAATACTATAGATCTTTAACCAAAAATATATGAATTAAAAATCCGTAACAAAGGAATAATTTAAAAAATCATTTTATTTTTTTTTCTAAATCAAATTAATTGATAAAAATGTTTTAAAAACGATTTTCGTACTTATTTAAACAATTATGAGTGAAATTGGAAAAAAGAATATGCTACTCTGCATATTTATAAATCTAATAAATATGCATACGTGTATAAAGAAAATTACGTCATTGAATACTCGTTTCATAAGATATTTATTTTGATTTTAAAAATTGATAATAATATACATAATACTGTTATTTCAAATATATAATGAAACGTCAATGAAAGCATATAGTATACATAAAAAAATTACAAGTTTTAGAGTTATTATAAAATATAAATATTTAATCTTTAAATTTAAAAATTTATTTCAATTTTTTTGTTTTTCGATTTTCGTACTTTATAAGACAATTAATTAATAAATATAATTATAAAGTTTAAATTTAAAAACCTTAAAATTTAAATTTATTATAAATAATGTAAATTCATGCCACGATTTATACGTATATTTCTAGTCCACTTGGTCAAATTTTCTTCAACACACAAGAATTAATTCTATAAGCTGTCCATTGAATGTTCACGAGCTCGTCATGTGGCTTGAAATTCACAATTTCAATCGAAAGTTGTGGGCGTTGTTTTCTTCATATTTTGTTTATATTCTTTTTTTCCTCCTGAAGCCCGCCGTCACTGTCATGCAATGTGATCATTGTCTGATGTGGCTTGATGCAAACATAATGGGTTATTATACCTATACATTTTCTTTGCCGTACGTAATAACTCTACAACGTATCATTTATAAGTGATAAATTCTCTTTGTCGCTCGTTCATTCTTTTGCTGAAATTCAGAGAGTATACGGCTTTCAATAAAAATAAAACAAAGTCTGATAAAACTTTATTTACATATTATATAAATTTTAATAAAAGTACAAAAGTTGCTTGGAAATACTTAGTGAACTTTTAATGCTTTTAAATATTCATTGAGAAAATATTTATACATATTTCATAACTCTACAGACTTGTATTATTGAAAAAAAAATTATATGATAGCATATATATGTAAGAATATGCAGTATTAAATTTTAATAACTTTAAATATAGTGAAAATCTAACATATAACGTTAGTTTGCGAAAACGAATAAATTCATTTTTATTCTTTGAATATTTATGTTTTCGACCTTTGCATGAAAAATTTTCCAATTCTAGAAAAACGTTCACATCTGAAATATCGCTGAGCCTTGCTACCTTTAAATTTCCTCGAACAAGAACACAGAATGCAATATTTTTCTTCATAAAAACGCCTTTAATCTATATCTTTTAGAAATTATGGATTACAATAAATGTGTAGGGAAAAAAGCAAAATGTTCTCGAGCGAATTTAAAACAATCATTGGATTATCGTCGATCATTTTTCAGTGCTATGACCGAAACAAGCTTTTAATGAACGAACGAATGCAAGCACAAAAATTTGACAGCGTTTAGACCATTCATCTCTCGATCTTCTCGCACTCCCCTTACTCAAAATTGACAATGTTGAATTAGAGTAGTAAAGTCACTGCCACGCTCTTACTCATCAACTGCCGAGAGTGCAGTTCCTCGTTGAGTTATTATAGTATTATCGCTTTACTTAGGAAGCAAACAAGACTCTCCTGTCTGTCTGAAATGCTTTCACAGAGAGCGATGGGAATGAGAGATAGAGATAAAGGGTGTATTCACCGACACTCGTCTGCACCATAGCATAGAAGAACTGAGGAAAATGAGAAAGAGCCGATGAAGTTGTCTGTCTATCGATTTCCATTCTGACACATCATTGATAGAGGTGACGTCGGACGCAATGATAGGAAATTACCAGCTGAATTAGCGAACATTTACAGGAAAATCGAATACCCTTTTTTCCAGGCACCGACATTTCTCTCGCACTTTGTATATTCCTGTCCCAACCTTATTCCTGTTGACTATATATTGCTTAAAGTTGAATTTATTACTTATCACTGCTGCAGCTTCGCAACTTTCAGTTTACCGTATATTTTAGGCGTAAAAACGAATACATGTTTATTTTATATCTCGGGAGAGAGAATTTCCTATGAAACCTACAAAATCTCCCTTAGAATCGATATATCATTCATATTCTTTTCATAAATCGAATAACGTGTAATATTATACTTATATTATCTCGAAATTCTCTTTTATAATTTCCTTGTATTATCGAACTTCTAAAATACATACGATTACTACTATGATAATTTTATGATTACGAATTATTGTAGGATATAAATTAACTATTCCATGTATAGACGATCATAAAAGAATTGTGTTATGAGCATCAAAATACTTTAATGCATGTATAATTTTCATTTCTATCACATACAAATTAACTTTATACGATACTCTAAATAAAATTATTTCTACGTTTTGAATATTCATCCATGTACTTTAAATTTATAAGATATGCATGTTTTTAGTTTCATTGTCTCTTTTAGAAAATTTTGAAGTATTCAGACTTCCTTTTGTTGTTAAACAATAAAAAGAGATAAATAATAATGCCTAGAGGTAATAATTTTTCATTGATATGTTCGGAACATAATTAAATTTTATGATCTATAAGATACTAATAGACAAATTCTCTCTATTTCGAAGAAAATTTAAAAATATAATTAAATCAAATATCAATTTACTTAAAATATAAAATAATATAAAAATGTTTTAAAAATTAATATAGTTTTTGATATAAAATACGTGCATTATGTTATATCAAGCTATTTTTCTTTAATATATAAACGATGTGCTACTTTCTTCATTCAAGCACAGGTTATCTATGACATACATTTTTTAAATCAGTTTTTGTACATTTTATAGGCTATTTATTTTTGATACATCCCCTTTTTCTTTCGCATATTATTTTATCCAAAGATTTATATAAACAAAAACTATAATATTTATAGATTATTGCTAAAATTATCGATAATGATAAACAATTTCCACAAAAGTAATAAAAAACTTTTGTTTCAACGAATAAAAGATTCATGCTCGGTTGAAAATCATCAATTTAAAAGATAATAGCGATCTAAGAAACGCTTAACCATAAAATTTCAATAAAATTTTTGTAGCGCAAAATGTTTACTGAAATGATTAAATCAGTAGAATTAAATATTTTATTATCATTCTTTTAAGATTTACACGAATTATTATTTTATTATGTGAATAAAGATTAGATTTTTAAATAATTCAGATAATATATCTAATTATAAATGTTACTCCATAGTAGAAATAATATATTAAAATATTCTTATCGTATTCCGTTGTATTCGAATACGATACTACCGTAAAATTAAACGTATTAAAATATGGCAATATTTTCTTGGAATTTTTATAGTGAAATTTAAAGCAATTTAAGTTTAGCTCGAAATCAAAATATTATAATAGCGTATTAAATTTCTTCTTAAGTACTAGTGACCATGATCAAACTTTTTAAAAAGACTTCACTTAATTTCAAAATAAATAAACGCAATGAAAAAAGAAGTTCGTTCGCCATATTTTGACTCTTTATTCACGAATATACTTATAAAATGTTTTCGATCTTCTTGGTTTAAAAATCCTTGCTAACAAGCGTTTTTCTCTGACATCTAATATCGGATAACGCGATTCTCCCCTCATTTTTCACGCGTATTCGCCCTCTTTTCACAGTCAGGAATACATGACATTCCTCAATTTTCGCTCACCTTCGACACTAGATACGCGTCGCACATTCACTGAAACGTATCCTAAAACATTGTTATTACGATGTAGTGACCCTAAAATCTGTGTAATTTTCGCAATCGATACGTACAATCGGCTGCGACGCACTCGTATACATTTCGCATTTTGAAACTCACGAGCCTCGAAATCTGACGTAGAACGATGCAAGTTTTCGCGCAATCGGCAAAGCACGACTACTGACTCTCTACGCAAGAGCGAACAAGTACTAAGCTCAATTAACGAATTACCATATTTGAGGCAATTGCTCGTAACAACGTACAAATTGCTCACGGTTGCTACGCTCAAGCATTTATGCATATTTCTATCCTGCACTTTCCCTTTTTTTCCCCTCTCTATTTCTAGCCTTTTAAATTATAACACTTTAATTTTTCGCAAAAATGTCGAGAAATAATTCTAGAAAAAGTCATAGCTAAATAGTTGGTATATATTATTCTCGACGAATATATGAATTCCCGCGACTAAATTCGTATGAAATTACTTTCCATTTATGAACGCGTCTCGTATTCGCGTTGAATTAATAAGCGGTTGACTTATTTAAATTTTAACAAAGAATTTTTAAATGCTAACGAATCTTTTTGTCGTAATTTACGTTATAATGAATTACCTTGCATATTCATGTTTCTTCAATTAGTCGGTTGAAATGAATATATTTATAATTTACGAAAATATAATAAATAAATACAAAATTTTTCGGTACAAAACATGGAATTAAAATTACTCGGAAAATAATAATTCCATAGAGGAAAAGATTCATGACGCAACGATACGAAGATTTATTTCAAATAAAAAACAAAAAACTTTGCAAACGCTCGCGCTTTTTTCGAAACTATAAAAAATACCGATTTAAAAGGCAGTCTCGGCGCTTTTCGACAAGATCAAGATAAAAGCTTCCCCAACGATAATAAATCACGACATCGGAGGCACAGCAGTAAACACCTTTTGTACCGATCGCGGCTCCGCTCTCGAAAGGGCAAATCTCGTTTTCGAGAGCTCCTGGAAGATTTTACGCCGTCGCCAACAAAATACGGCGCATCGCATAATTAATAAATGCAATTTTCGGCTGCAGAAAAGCTGGCTCGCACTTTCATAAAGCTCTCGACGAACGAGCGGCGAGCGCCAAGCAGCTCTAGAACAATATAATCGTCCTGGTGCCAGGGGACGTTCGTAAGCTGGCGTTGCTCGTATGATTCACTTATCCATTAGCCGGAGCCCGAGCGCTAATTGTCGCCACTCCAAGTACGAAGTTTATGCATCCGATTGGGATGGAGAGAGAACGAGAAAGTGCGCGAAGCGCCGCCAACTCCCCTTCGATCAAGAAAGTTCGAATCAATTGCTCCAACTCTAACAACGACGATATCCAAAAGCGTATAGCTTCCGCGCTTAAACTTTCTTTCCGGACACGCCGCTCGGTCTTTCACCTCGACATCTCGAAACGCCGCTTCCAATGCTCCGCGTTCAATACGTATCCTAACGGAGTTCCAGGCGCATCCTCGCAATGCAGCGCCAGGCGCACGTTTTCCGAGTCTTCCTCTCCGTCCCGCCGGTAACTTCTCCATCGGACAATGAAAGCGCGAACCCGCGAAGTCGCTCCGTTTCCGGCCACCCTCCGGTCCAACTCCAGCTACCCTCGACGAACGGGCCGAACGTACATAATGAAAAGCTCGAGGATAATGGGTAAAGTCCTGAAACGGCATTTTCTAGTCTCTTCCACCCTTCTCCCACACTTTTACACTCGGCGAAGTTCGTATCTTTTTCCGCGACTTCTTATTCCCGTAGTTACGCGCGCGATCTCGAGCGTATCTTTTCGTACTCGCTATCGTAAACGCGAACAAGAATGCGAGAGGAGAGGGGAATTACGTCTATCTTATCTCGGCTGAACGCTCTTCGGGAGACCGAAAGAATTTCATTTTACGATTTCTCCCCATCGCTATCACCCCACTTGCCTTGCAACTGGACGTTTAATTTCGAGCGATTCGTATTTGAAACGAGATCGTTGCGCCGGCTTGGACAGTTTCTTCCGTACAGCTTTTCATCCGAAAGGGTTTTTTAAGCGAATACCTAAGTTTTGTTTAATCGTGAATTTGTCCATTTCTTTATTCAAGAAAAGTACGGCCGAGGTTCCGCGGTAATAGCTTTGCTCGTTTCGATCGAAGTATATCCGAATGCACTACTTTCGAGAGTATGTAATTATCTGCTTTATTTAACTTGATTTTCCCTTTTTTAGTTTCCTTTTTTCATTCAACGACCGAACTAAACTTTTATTTCTTCGATTCGAAGCAGATCGGTGAAAAAATCTTCTGCTCGAGCAGCTTTGGATTTTTTCAAGAATAAGACGTTACTTTATTTGACAGGGGCCAGCTAAATTTTTATCGATAAAGAGTGAGGCTCGAAAATCCCACTATTTATAAGATTATACTATATTATTTTCTAAATCGAAGCCAGTTTCGTTAGATTAAAGTTTTTTCTTTCGAAACAAATTGAAATTTATACGTATATACCGACGTGCCCACAGATTTGCGTCCGTGTACCTATTTGGAGTATTTTGTATTTCGATTTCAACTAGAATCAATTTATTCCTCTAATATGTACAAATAAATTAACTAAATTGATAATATTTTGTTAGCTTAAGTAAAAATATGATTTCATCGTTAAAAAACTTTATTTTATCGTAGATTCTAAATATTATATTCTATAAAAAGTATTTTCTATTGCACGAAAATAAATATATTAATCGTAAAATCTTGAAAAAGTTAGTTCACGCATCGTTCATTCTATATTCTTCGATGATATAAATCCCAAGTCGAATAAATTTAAAGCTACTAACAAAAAAAAACGAAAGAAACTAACACGAGTCTCACGAAAAATAAAAAGAATTCGGTCTAAAAAAATACAACTGCTCGAATCCATCTTGCAAAAGATCGAGAAATACCAGTTAAAAAAAGAGAAGAATGACAAAAGGAATACGTTGAATTCATCCATCTTCTCTAAAGCTGCAAGAAACTTTCCTAATACAAGACTCATCGCGCGACATCGCGCGACATCGCGCCATTACGTATCAGCAATTTGGCAAGTGCCACTTCTCGTACTCTTCAACTCGGCTATTTTCACGTGTTCGAGTCGAAACTCGTCTCGTCTATCGTCCTTGTCTAAGACTTCAAATTCGGCGTTGACAATGAGGACAGACCCGCCGAGAGCACAAAGTCACTCGCTTTCAAGGAGCAGCGGCCAGCGAAGGGGAGAGAAGTTTACCAGGTGCCGCCCAACGCGAACTGTTACCATTGAAACGCGTTTCCCATTTCTACATCCACGACTACCGTACTCATATATTTCGCTTTCGCGTTTGTCGCCCTGCAGTCTGAAATTGCTTCCTCCTGCACTACGCGAGCTTTCTACTTCTCTCTTGCTCCTTTTTTTCATTCGATACGCTTCCCCTTTCTCCCTCTTTCTCTGTCTTCTCTCATCCACCCCTCTCCGTTTTTCAATTGTCTTTTTTTCAACGCCTGTACGCCTACAGCGAGAAAAAACTCCACGTTCCTTTTCCGTCGAGAGCGAAGGCTTAAATGACTGTGCAACGAGTTTCATTTTTAGAGTCGGAAAATAATCATGACGTAGAAAATAAGTCGAAAAGATGGAATATGTCGTTGATAAATATTCGTTATTATTTGAAATTTCAAGAAAAAGAAACAATTTTTTCAACACGGCAATATCCTATAATATAACAAGATTTACGTTAGCAAGATGACTCGCTGAATTTCTAACGCAACAGATTTTTTTCGTAAATCCATATCTTGATGGATTAATTAATGGTTCGAACTTACTTTCTCTACCATTAGCCGCGATAAGTTTCCATCAATTTTAATAAATTAGTAATAATGGCACCGAAAATAGCGAGGATAGGTGAAAAGGTAGTCCAAGCAAACAATGATTGGACTCCCCTCGATGATTTACGACTCGTTCGATTCATCCGTCACGCATCCCGTCAAAAGTTTATGTCGCGCGATTTAAACGTCGAAGCATCTTTGACCAGTCGGACTAAACATTCTCCGCGATCCACTCAACAATCCTATACGCACTACCGCCGAACGCGAACTTCCCATTTTTTCTTTTATTTCTCTTTGTTGGAGGAAGTCGCGTTTCGTTCGCGCTCGTCGATACATCGCGAACGCAACGCATAGTTCTTCTTTCATTTCCGATTCGTTGGTACAACTCGTTCGTTGAAATCGGATACGTGTACGTTGATGCGCGTGTTCACGACTACACTAACGAACGTATTCGCTGAGAGCGACGTATGACCGACTTTCCGTGAAATCGGAAGAAGTAGCGGCACGCCGTGTATTTATCGCAGTGCGATGGCAAAAGAGAAGAAAAATAAGGGGAACGGAATTGCGAGGCGAAAGCCACCAGTACAAACGTAATTTAAAATTGTTACAGTTGACTTCAATTCCCTTAACGACGTCGATGCCTTCCGACGTTTCTTTCCCTTCCTTCGTTCATATTCGCACTCCCTCGTATTCACTCGCGCTATTTTTCTCCTCCGTGTTCTTTTTTATGTCACTTTGTTACCTGCCTCAGCTTCGGTTTTCAGTCTTTCTATATATAAACCTTTACTTTTCTGCTCTTGTAGCCATGCATGTTCTAGTGTAATCGGGAATAGAGGAAATAAAGGAGAAAAATATACGATTCGAAACTATCGATTTTTCTTTGAACAACAAACCAGAACTCTTTTTTCTCATCTTTACTTCAAAAATTTTTTTTTACGCATACTTCACTGAAAATAAATAGAAGAATATATCTTTGGTGCAAATCTTAATCACCGCATCGTTTCTTTATTCGAATTGAACGGTAGCGATAAACAATTTCAATAAATTTGTTCGATACCTTTACTGGTTTTTTCCAACTATTTCAAAATTTAAACTAAAAATTCCAATACAAACTCGTATATTATTTTAGCTATCGATTTCGTTGATTTATCAACAGTTGAATGTAAATTTTTATTAAAGGTTTTCGATATATCGTAAAAGAGTAACCATTGTTTATTTTTTTATAATGGAACGTGATAAACGCGGGTAAATTACTTAATCAAAAAATAACGATCTTGAGAAAGAAAAATGTTAGTGATGAAAATACGTCGCGAAAAACTTCTGCCGTTACGACAGAGAAACGTCCGAGTATGAGTAAATATTTATTTTGCTCTTACAACGCGAAAGTGTGACTTTCTTAAACGAGTATTATTATAAAACTGACTACTCAAATAGTGAAATTTTCTACCTGTGAAACATTTTTAAATTTTCAAAGAGACAGTCAAGTTTAAGCTTATGCATTACTTTATGTATATTTATGTTAAATTTTTTGTACGCTTGTTTATCAAGTTTTTAAATGAATTTCGAAAATAAATATAACTTTAGAACTAAAAGAGCAGTTTTATTTTAACATTATATTACCGATACAATATTTTTAATTGTTCTTCGGATATTAAAATCCATCGTTAACGCTTAATCTTGCATTCATTATATTTAATAAAATAGATATTTTTGTTATTTAAACTGCAAAATTAAAAATAAATCTACTACTTTAATGCTCATAAATATTCTCTTAATATTTATTAATTTTAAATGCAATTATTAATATTTTTTAAACACAACATTTTAATTATTTAACTAAAAATAGAGATATAAATTTTTACAATTAATTAAAACAAAATAGTTTAAAGTACAAAATTAAACTCAAGTAAAATGAGAATTAAACAAAACTTGTTAGATTCATTTTCAGGAAAACATCAAAGAACATTCCTTCAACGCAATTTCTTGCTCTAAATGTCCCTTATTTTCTTAAATGCGTATAATTAAATAAGATCGACTGCATTTCAAACAATAAAAATCAATGGTTGAAAGAAACGAGTGATATATAAAACAAAAAGTGGACTCGAAGAGCCATATTCATCACCTCCACCCCCTGACAATTAAAAACGTAGATATAATAAAAACCGTGTCAATGATACAACAAAAAGGATGAATGACAAACAGTGAGAATGACGAACTCTCCATGGACTTTTAACGCTTGAAAAGAAATTATGAGTTGAACATATTCCACCGCACCGGCCACGTATTTGTAACCAATATTGGCAAAAAGCACTACAGATGATGCCAGGAACTCGCAATCAAAGTCGTTTCCATTTGTCGCAATTTCCATGATGTATCTCTAAATACTGCCCCATATCTTTCTCTTTCTCATTCATACTATTTTTTTTATTATCAAATGACAATATTACGTTCGTAGTATTTACGCAGAAATAAGAGTATCTAATTCACGGGTGTTGTACTTTCACGTTTCGTCGCCTCGACAGCTCTTTTCTTTTCCACTAATTGTATACGGATTTTTTGGATATTTTTCGCCCTTAAATTTGAATGGATTACATTATAACGCCATTGCAATCCGTTTTTCCCATTTTTCTTCTCAGTTTTTAATTAGCAATGCAGTATTTAATAATATTTTATGTGACTACTTGGCTTTGAAAGAATAAAATTTTTTAGAATAATTAGATATTCACTGATTAATTTTCATAATTAAATTCATTTCTTTTAATTAAATACATGTTTGAAAAAGTTAGAAAAAATTTATTCTCTTGCGATTTATACTTTTTTTTAATACATAATTTTATACAAGCCGTCATGAAAGGTACTAAAATTTAATTTAGTGTTTGTAATAAATAGAAAAGTTTTATGCAAATTTCGAAAATTTATGAAATGTTCGAAATAAATGATGATCGATAGACCTTGATTCATGAACAAATATTTGATTTCATCGATAAGCAAAGTCTTTTTTGACAATTTTATCTTAAATAAATATATTATTTACATCAAAAATATCACCAAATCTTTTATATTTTATAAAAAAACTATATAAATGAATACATAAAATACGTTACCATGGAACATGTAAAACATTTCTCATAAAACACATTTTCCGAAACAATTCATACAATAAGTGGATTTTTATTAGAAATATTTTCATAGCAATGTATATGTATGGATGCGTTTTAATGTAACATATTAGTCTCTCGTTGAGATGAATATTAAATACCGTAATTCCAGATTAAATACAATTTATTGCGGTAATAAATCTATAAATATAAATTTTTATGAGTTTAAAACTAAAGTGTAAGATTGAATTAATACGCGCTGTGTACGACAATTTATTATGCAATATTTTTTCCGTATATGCAAAAATTATGTATTAAGAATATATCATAAAATGAATGTAAACTCAAATGGTTTTATTTTAATTACCGATGCAATATAATACCGATAAATTATAATTTACAAAGTAATATTCGCTTTTTTCACAACAATAAAATTTTTTCAGTTAACGTTAAGAATTCAGCCATCATAGGAGGCGCCATTCCATAACCTTTCCTTTACAAGAGATTACTACACAAGTATGTTTGCCTCGTGTTGAAAATCGTGCCATTTGATACGGAAAATTTTTAACATACTTTTATACAATTCAGGAATAAAAAGTAAGTACACCAGCGCCTTTATTTCTAAAGCTATTTCGCAAATCTTAAATACGCGTAATAAAAACACTACTTCAAACACTAACCAAATAGTCGAAACCTGAATATAGTTTATGGAAGTTATTAAGAGACAATTCTCAGTGAAAAAACTGAGAAGATCCACAAAAAAAAAGTTTGGTGTTTTTTTGAAAAGTCGAGTAATAGTCATGAATCGAACCAATCATCGCTTATAATCGGAAACGCCCGAATGTTACGGCCGAACGAACGAGAATCGCCCATCGAACGCTTCCGATTCGGAGCATTGATTGGTTCATTTCACCACTCTATTAATCTTCCACTGATTAACATACCTAATTTTTTCACGCGGTTCGTATCGCTGCTTTATAGGCAATCACCGACCGCAACCGATCGTACGATTTTCTACGAAAGGCGCTTGTACCTCTCGGGCAATTAAAAAAAAAAAACCAAAAATCCCGGCCGTTTGTCTCTGCCAGTGAATCTCGACACAGCCAGGCATGAAAACGCGGAGAAGTCGCTCGTGAAATAAAGTCGGACGCGTTTCTGTGATCCTCGTAAAGCGCGAGCTCGTGCCGCCAAATGGTAAAACGCGGAACAATCTCATTGATCAGCGACGTAATCCCCGGGCCACGCACTCGGCATCGTAAACCATTAACCCATTACGCAGCCGCCATGGATACGCGAGCTTATAAATATGCACGCATTTGCAAATACAGATCCCACCGATGGAAAGAGCAAATCATTGCTTGCGATCCTCGTATTATCCACGCTTACGCGTAATCTACTTTCGGATTGACAAGCACGAGCGCGTCGTTGAAAAGTGACTCGATTCACCGCGGATTTCCCGACTTGGAGTTGAGTGGGTGTAGTATTCGTCGTATGAATTCGCAGCTTTTTCGATCGGTGCGCGTCACTGGATCGCTCAACGGAGAAGAGAATACGGCAGTGGTTTCGAACCGCACCATCCGAGGACCTTCCGCCTTTCTTTTATCGATGCCCTTTACATTTTCAATTGATTTGAACAGTGATCAGTGCTTAGAGTTCCCGGAAAGGCTTTTTACGCGATCGACACTTGTTGAATTGAAATTGTAAATTGAGTGAATTGAATGTAGAGCGAGTGAACCTATTTTCATTTTTATTGGGCAAAAAGTGCATTGTAAAATAGCCATTTTATACTTTAATAGAAAGTAAAGACGAAAATTCTTTCGATTGCATTTTTTGTAAGTAATCCCATTTGCTTATCGCGTCTACTTAGATATATTTTTTAGCTTTTGGAATGAGTTCGCGAAACTATTTAGATACACTCGTGTACCAAAGCAATGTTTTTATTACGTATTGTAATATCTTGAGATAAGGTTAAATGCAATAAAATATGGCTAAATACAAATTCAAATAAAAATTATATTCTAATATTATTGACAAAATAATTCGTTTATGCAACCGAATTCATTAAAGTTAGTTATAAAATGATAGACCGAAAAAATAGTATTTTTCTCGCGATAAATTTTACCTAGAACTAAATAACAAGAGACGAATACGTTGTAGATGTCGATATTACACAAGTATTGTCGTCAAATAAATATTTTTAATGGTATACCGATGCTTTATATTGTACCGTTATAAAATAAATACTGTCACGTATAAAAATAAATAAATGTTACTTAAAAAGAATTATTTTATTGAAAAATATGTATTTCGTTTCATGACAAATATTGGAAAAGTTATTATGTTCCTAAAAACTTGATTGAAATACTACTCTTGTAATTTAAAAAAAAAATTTATATGAAAGGAAGACGATATTAGAAAGAAATAATTAGTAATTAAATTAACTTTTCAATAATATAGAGAAAGTGTTATCGATACTTAAAAGTTAGATTAGAATCCCATAGATTAAAATAAAGGATAAAAATTTTAAAAGATTTTAACCATAAAAATATTATCTCTTTAATTTTTATATACTAGGTAAAAAATTAATTGTTTTAATAAATTACATAAATCCAATATTGTATATTCGCGCTCTCTGTTTTATGATTAAAATTCCAAGAAACAAAGTAGTTATATCGATTCTCCATTGTTTACACACGAGCATTACGTCAAAAAACAAAAGTAATTTTACAAAATAAAAGAATCTTGATATTCGTATTCTCGATAAATTTAATTAACAGTACACGTAGAAAATATAAATATTGACTCGTCGACATACAACAGCTGTGAGCTCGATAAAGTGCTTGTCGGAACGATCCACTCGTTGGTTCGAAGGACTCGAATGCGAGCAATGATTGAATAGCCACTAATACACGTACGTAGTAAGAGCAACGGATAAAGTCGAAAATACCGAGAGATTTTCTCGTAGTAAGATGGATGAAAAGCTGGGCAAAAAAACGAAAATCACGCTTCGAATTATAATGTAGCGTGCGAAAACTTCGACTCGAAGATCCTGCGGGATTTTTCGAAGGTGGTGAACACCCCCAAGACACTTATCTTCTTTGAACGCGTTCCTCGAGAGGGACGACTCTCCGTGAGTTCAACGTTCCTTTCCGCTATAGATAATTTGCTCGAGCGTCCTTATGCCGACCGAACACGTAAGTCTTTTTGATATACGTTCAAGGGCGTCCAAGCATATTTCCTCCATCTGCACTTGCATGCGAAATAGATCGTTCATCGCGTGTACGTATATTACGACACGCTTACAGATATTCACCGCGAATTATTATTTCCTATGCTCTACTCTTGTTCCTGCACTTTTTCTTTTTTTGATCAGCCGTATTCGTATTTCTTTGTCTCTCGTACGTATGTTATTTCTTTTATTATCATTACTTTCCGAAAAATTCTTCTCATCCTTACTTACGTACAACTCCGAGCGAAATTCATTGTTCCACTTCGTACGCGAAAGCTTCGTATGTGAAGTAGACTTCGAGTAGGAACTCGGAGTTGTTATCGAGGGCAGCCGCAGGCATAGTATAGGGCTGCATTTACACCAGTTCGTACCGTACGAATTCAACCTCGCTCTCAACGAAAGAGCATTGATGCAATATTAAGCTCCGTTGTTCGGTGAAAGTAGTTTTACAACTTTTTGGTCTAAAATAAGAATTTACTCCTTGCATTTTATTCATTCGGAATTCGCGTACTAAATACCGTTATTAAATATTATTAGGTAAAAATCTGGTATTATCTTAAAACGATTATTGTAGTAGAAAAGGAATATTCTGTTACGTTTAGATTATTCGATTTGCGAAGAAATCAACAAAAAAATAACTATGTATAGTTTTTTGCAAGAATTCGGTAAATGGTACGATAGAGTTTAAATTTTCTCGAATTAGTGATAACTGTAGGCTTACTAGCAATTAACGCACGTGACTCAAAAATAAAAGAATGGAACGTAACTTGATAATATTTTCATAAAATACGAATTTAAAAACATACAAAACTCGCTGAAAAATTGAATAGTTTTATTATTTTCATTTTTGAAATAGTTTACTACGAATTCATGCAAAAGTTTGGATTCGTTTACAAAATTCTGAATAACGTGTGCAACCTCGATCGTGATCGCCAAAAAAATTAAATATTGCTTCGGAACAATGCGCCCACTCGTATAAACTGAATGGTGCTTAACTTTATCGCAAGAAAAAATACTATTGACCAAGATCGTTGTATCTATTCGTTCAATTTAACGCAATGTAATCGCTTCTTTTGTTTCCTGAAATAAAATCATCATTTAGACTGATCATTTTGGCATTGGTGAAAATACAGAACAATAAAGATTTTAAAGGACCTATCAAATTATATTTAACGTTTATATGAGAAATAAAAGAAACGAACCGAATACTGTTCATCATAAAATAGCTATTTTAAAAGTGATGTATAACACGAATAAATAATTAAACTACTTTTTTGTGAATGAAGTAGATAGACTGTTTTATCTATACTTTGTACGTTAAATTAAACAAAAGAAACATAATCACGATTTTTCAAGAAATGTATTTTTAATATTTACGAATAAATATAAATGATCGTACAAAATTGAAAAATGATAATAAAATAAATTAAGTATATTTTATTTGAAAGTAAAAAAATATTTATGAAAAAACATTTGAAATAAACCCACGGACAAATAACAATTAGTTGAATTAAAAATTGTAATTCTCGAAATTACAAACATTCTTACAAACACTTTCATATTTTATAAATTAAAATATTTTTTGAACGTTTTCAAAATATATTTAAATATGATCGTGAAATTTTCGAATAAAATTTACATCGATAAATAATATAATTTGTATTTTGCAAATTATTTAAATTAAAATATATAAAAAATTTCAAAATATTAATGAAATTAAAGCAACGAATTTACGATGATATCAAAAGTTTATAAAATTACGAGAATAATATATTTTTTCAAATCTAAATAAAATAATAACTTACTATTCATAATTTTTCATTAAGCTATAAAATCTGATCCCGAAGGAATTCAAATTTAATATTTAATTTTATAATTAATATCTAAATCCCTCGAAACCGTTCCATTTATCGTTAACTCGAAAACATTGTAATTGAAGGTAGAACAAAGTAAAGCATTGTTTGAGCATTTTTTCAAAAAATTTCAACGAGTAGAAATGCTTAATCGTTCCGTAAAAACTATTTTTTCAACGTTATCATTCGGATACGCTTTACTTTAACAATGCAACTAACACCTATTGTACATACACAGAAAAATTACGAAAACACCAAAAGAAGAGCTGCATAATTATCGGACGCTTGAAACGCTCGTACCCCTAGATATTTTGTAAATTTTGCGTAGAGTCGCACTCAAAACTACCCGCACCAATACTACAGTCCTCCATCCGTTCCCCACTCAGATGCGCAGATATTGTTTCGTCCGGCGTTTTAATTACGCGAAGATACGGGCAGTAGGAAATGAAGAGAGGAAGCAAGTGCAGTGCTCGCCCATCCGTAACTAAAGAAAAAAAGAGGAAAAAAGAAAAAAAACGCGTAAAAACGTCGAGACGAAAAAGAGAACCAAAATTAATACTGGAGCAATACAATCTCGCCACAGTTGTACCCTCCAGGCTTTATGCCTTATAGAAGAATGGAATGAGACTAGATTGAGTAGCGCTCGATGCGTCGGATTATTTTCGAATCAAATTATGGAGTTCTGACTGTTTTTACATGTCGATCGGGAGAAAGATATACGCGTATATGCGTATATGTGTGTATAGAGATACAGAAAGAGAAAGAGAGAGAGAGGAATAAAGATATTGTTAGGGAAAGCCGCAAAAACAATACTTTCTTTCCAGAAAATTCGAGTTTTCATCAATTCGTATCGGCGAGTATTATTTTCGTGCACAGTTAATAATTAGTGATGGAAAATTGTTTCTTTATTAATTTTCATAATTGCCGATTATATTCTTTGTTAAATTTGATCGTTGAAATAAATTGCAAATTCGAGGTAGCCGAAATTATTTCCCACGTAGCGAAAAAGAAGAGAGATAACTCTTTGAAATTTTGTTGAACCTCGCATACCCCGATTTTAACGTATTAAAATTTACATTAATTTAGAATTCTTCAAAATATAATATAACGAACTGAATCAACCGCGAACCAACGAAATAATAGTATAATGTTGCATTACTCCTCGAACACCGCTAAATCGTAGAACCTCAAACGGACCATGGGATTCCATACAAAATTTTCAATCATTCTTACTGAAATATCGTACAGTCTCAACTACCGTATAAGTGTATAAATTCCGCGAGATGAATATTTCCGCTCTCCATTAGTCCCAGGACATGCGATTAGCAAATTCGATTGCTTAGATTCGCTCTCCTTTCGACTCGTAAAATAATTCAGTATTCGTAAAAATTAAATGCTTAAACGCTCGCGTAACTACGGAAGCCCATCAAACGGATTTGAAAATTGCATCAGCGGTACAGAAAGTTGAAGCGATTCCGAGTTAAAGCGAGGACCGATTAATCAGAGTATATATGATTGATCGCGGTTATAAAAACGCAGTTGTGCATTCGTCGAGATGTGTACAGACGATCAATGCTCTCGGTTCTGCGGAATTATTCAGCGTTGAAATTATTCAATTCCGACTGTCGCGAAGGTGCTCCTCCGGAATTCGTCGTATAAAAAGAACGTAAAAGATAGTCATGACAGAACTCGATCACCCGGATAACGCTCCCTAGTTTTTCTTCGCTCCTTTCATTTTACAGTTCTTTGCACTCGCCTTTACTGCAACTCTGGCTACTTTCAAGTTTTTTCTTTCCAGATCTTGCTTTTTTTTCTACCGATTCCATCTTTATCTGCGGGGAAAACTCTTTAACCCTTTCCTTCTCTTTAATTGTCTTTCTTCCTTTCTCTCTATTTTTGTACATTTTTAATAAATATTGTATTAATTATAAAATGAATTATTTATTCAAAAAGAACAGCTTTGCGAGAGATTTCTTTGTGTTTGATATTATATTTCATTGTTCAACGTAACGTATTCGTAAAAAATATATAATTAAACCTTAAGGATATTTTATACATTTAAAACATACGATCTTTCTCTCAATTAATTTAAAATATTTCAAATTTATTTATAAATCACTCGTATCAATTAAATTTTTATTAAAATAACTACGAGATGATGAAGTTTTCGCAACAATTTAATTAATTTCCAATTAATTAAAATAACAAAGATACAACATTAATATGGCTTAAACTTTTGTATTATTTTCGTATTCCCTCGCGTAAATTCAGAACAAATTACGCGTTAATTATAATTTAATAAACGTAGGAACTTATGTTAATCGCTACTATTACATTCGCTAATCTCGAATAATACCTATATAAATTGCATAAGAATACAGGATACGTCCTTTCAACATCATTGAATAAACAATCGTCGATGCGATGGAAGTTCATCATTTTTTACAATCGGATCTTACTTAGAAAAAACCGCAGTGGCCATATAAAAGGAGTAAACGCAAGAAATGAATTATCCATCGCGCAATCTATAATTCTGACATCTCTTAATTCTCAGCTCTCCTCTTCCTTCTCCTCTTTCATATCTCCCGGACGCTGTGTCATTCCACCCCCGCTTTTTCTCTCCGTTTCCTCGGTCGTGTGCACCCCGTTTTTTTTCACCGTCGACGCGGTCGTCGGGTGCATGCAAAAGCCGACTGCGATCAAATGCCGGCTAAATTATGGGATTCCTCGCACGGAAAAAGCAGGAGCTTAGCGCAGAGCATATCGCGTTTGATTTATCGATTCGGGCCTTTTAAGGGCGCGGATGAACCGACGGAAAGCGACGTAACGCGAGATTCGGTGCGACCTTCCTCTGGACAAGCGCGTTCCCCTCGGGTCGTGGAGCTCCTATTGTCGTTAAAATGTTTTCACGAAGCCGTTGCTACGTCGGGCGGATTTCACGTAGGCTCATTTGTCACAGAGGCAACGCCTCTCTCTCTCTCTCTCTCTCTCTCTCTCTCTCTATGTTCTCCGTACACGGTGTCGATGTATCGATCCCACGCCTCGTTTTCCTCTACTCACGTCGCGCATTATTTTCTTTGATTTATATGACGCGGATCCGTGCACGACTCAAAGTGCAATTTCGTTGCCCACCCGCGGCTAAATCGAGAGACGAGATATCAAGACTCAGGAATTCGTAAGCGTTCGTTTGTCCGAGATTGTCTTCTTACGTGATACGATCACCCGAAGGTAGCAAAGAGAGCCATTTTCTTCAACTCTCGTTCTATTTTTTATTTCAAAAGAAATTAAGAAACGGAAATTTTTGCGAGTAAGATAATGATTACTGTTATCTCGATAACGTTGCTTTGAAAATGACTGTTAATTACTTATAGCACTGTTGTCTGTCTTTAAAACGTAATAGTTTACATCGAATAAAAATTTATTATTCTTGGTAATCGACGTTTAATATTTGATAAATTAAAAAATGAAAACGTCATTCGAATTTACTCTGAAATTTAATTTACATTATTAAAAGATTCGATAGCGTATATATAAAATATGTATTGTAATATTAATATATATAAGTAGCCTATATCGATTTTTTTTCGACAGCTATTCTGCTCAAGAGCTGATTTATTTTTTATCAGGCATTCACTGTTCGATGCGCAGGATCAGTAGAAAGCAATAGGAGATCAGAATAGTCTCTATAATCCGCTTCTTCAAAGACCACCGAATATGTGGAACACAAAAATAATCCAGTGTTATTTATTGACGTACAACACGTACCATATTATTACAATATAAATTCATTCGCTTACATATAAGTTATTATAGTAATAATATATTCTTGACAAGTAAAAATTTTACATTTTTTAATCTATTTAAAATAATTCTTTTATAAAGTTTTATTTGCAATTTTAAAATATACTTTATCCCTTGCACATTTATACTTAATATAATAGATAGATTGTACCGTTTATGTAAAAATAATCGAGGTCACTCGATGAAATTTTCAGATCGACCGATCCTACCTATTAAAAACTTTAGAGATATATCGAAGATTATAAGTAGTTTCAACTTTGATATTTTTTCCAAGTCTTTCAAAACTTCGATAGGATAAAACTTAATAATGATATTTTGCCTTCTCAAATTAAATACAACGTTAAATTATTTTATAAGCATAATATAAATTTATCTCATAGAAATTCTTAAAATATTAAAAGTTAATGCAAGAAATTACACGTTAAACGTGAAAGTAGATACCGTGAATACTCACGGCTGAATTGAACACAATGGCGTTCATATATTCTACGTATAACGAAGGTCCAACTTTTTGTGTATATACTATCTACTGCATACGTAGATATAGTCTTCATGATAAGAATATTTAATCATTAAGTGTAAAAATAGTAGAAAAAAGTTCCGTGGAATAATATAATACGTACAAAAATTCTTATGCCTAGTCTGACCAAACTCCGGCACTCGTGAAAAAAAATACTGAATATGTTATCTTCTGTATTTATTTTTTAACTTAACCCGAACTCGAATGCATACAATTTCTTTTAATATTCTGATTTTTTTATTCTTATTAATAATTTGATATTGTATATATTTTTGAAATACATTCGATTAATGAAAATGTAAATTTAAATATTTAACGTAAATGTAAGTACACGAATATTTCTCAAGCTAATTTGAAGATAAAATTATACCTTAACAACTTTTAATATAGCCGTTAAGGAAGAATATGAAATTATTTAAATCGATTGTATTTCGTCATTTTAAAAAAATATCTTTAATAACTAATGTAATAAATCATTGACAAAACAACATTATTTTATAATGTAATGAATTTATGAAAACGATGGTTAAGTATTAAAATTAAATTAATATTTGTTCTTAGTCAACTCCACTTTGTTCCGTTAAAATATTAATTATAAGCTTTAGGAAAAGGTATGCGAAAGCCTGAGAATAGATGATTTATGAAATGATGCATCGATACAAGTTTCTCCTCCAACATAATTAGTATTTATCACAATATAATTTTTATAATAAAATACATATCAATGTCAAAAAAGTAGGGCGAATTATATCAAAAAATTTACATCGAAATTACAATATTTTTAATTAAAGGAGTAATAATAGTTTGTTCTGTTAATAATAAAGTAGCTTACGAATAAACACAGTATTGTAAATAACCTATACAAGAATTTAAAAATAACTTGAACAAGGTTACAGTTAAATAAAGGTGTTTAATTAAAACATAAATACAAGCTCATTTAAGAATAGGATATTAACTAAAATAAAATCCAATGAAGGCTGAAATATTGACGTATTTCAGTAAAAGCTGACTGGGTGAATGTGAAATCGAGTTCAAAGAGGTCGATAATTGGCTGAAATCAAATCGTAATCCGCGGCGGCAAACGAATAGATCCCATGAAAATCGCCTCTACTTTCAAATGCATGGACCCAAGCTCCGCGGTATTCGAGTCTCGTGGCCCGAATCGAAATTAATGAACGATCCGAACGAATTCCCGGGAAGCCAAAAACAATCAAAAAGAAAATCTAGACCCCAAGAGAGGCGCATCGAATAAAGACGGATATGGAATAAGGTGCGAGGGAAGTGAGAAAGTGGCCACGAGAAAAAAATGTTCCGAGGGAAGGATTACGCCGAGAGCTCTCGAGTGGGAGGAAGAGGAGAGTTCGAGCGAAGCAAAGCTGAAATCCTCCGATGTTGCCGGATGCATCCCATTACTCTGGACTGCCGGCGGGGGCTTCCGCGATCGAGTCAGATTTCTCCGGTTGCTCGACGCCACGTCCGTCTATAGCGCTTTGGTAAATTTGCTTTTTCTATTAGCGAACGCGCGTCCATGATAAATTCCCGAGAATTATTCGAACGGAGCGCCGATTTTGCGAGCCGAGGGCTGTATTCGTGATTTATGTAAGGGGTAAAGGGTGGCTACGCCTCTCGATGCCAATTGCTTTTTTGATTGTGTCGTACATTTTGCGTACGACTTGTTACAGTTGTAGACTTCCTGAAGGGAACGAATCATCGACGCGTCACCCGAAGGCTTCTATTTAAGAGGAAAATTCTTTAACGAACGCCGCTCTGGAATTGTGTGAAAGTCGTTTAATGGAGAGATCGAATAAAACTAAATTGCTTTGAAATTCATTCGATTGACTGGAAGTAATGTTTAATATATTTACTCGGATTCGGTATTTTAACTTATTCGTTCGCTTCGTTCATCGGTAAACTGGAAAAAATAATCCCTCGTAAATACATAACGAGTATTAGCTGTTTGAAGAAATTCATTGGGTACGAATGTAATTCCTCTTTGTTGCCAGATAGATTATTCAAAAGAAATGTAAGCGTAAATCCATATTTTTCATATTTTTTTCAAATAGAACGAGAACTAAAAAGTTTGAAAGTTTTTCATATGCAATGATTGACACTACAATAATGTACGATACTTTTTAGAATAATGAAAACGTCATATTATGACAAGTACAACGGATTTCAAATGAATGGCTACAACTATTTTTAATCTTTTCAAAGTACAACGGATTTCAAATAAATGACTACAACTATTTTTAATCTTTTCAAAAATTAAATTGCATCGAATGAAATAGAGTGGAACAAACTGCTTTTTAATTATATTTCGTTGCGAAGAGAAATAAAGAATGATACAATGTTAGATAATTTACATCGTAAAACTTATAAGTATAATAAATATAATTATTTAATGTATCTATGTTCATGTGCGTACACGCATGTGTTTGTGTGAAATAGCTGATCAATTAAATACAAATACAAATTTAAATAATTTCGGTCGTAATATTTCATAAAATATTAAGTTTATAAAAATCACAAATTAATAACTAATTTGTTTTTTTATTTGAATTTAAGATATATTGAATAAAGAATAAAATATATATACTTAATTGTGAAACCTTAAATATTTTGTTATTATTATACAATGTACGTATTTGTTTTAGATAAATTCACTTTTTTCATATTGTATTTCATACGATATAAATAATTTATTTTAAATAAAATATTCGATTGTAATTTATACAATTTTATGGAAGTTTCATACATAAATAAATATACATATACTGTATTTAACCCATTAAACTTATGAGCCATAAATAATAAAATCAATGTACTATCATAATACATAACATACTACATTCGGTTAAACATATTACTACGAATAGACAAGCGATGGTGAAAATAAATAATATTGAATAATATCAAGCGTCAAATGATTCTTATCGCTCGTAAAGATTCGGTTTTTTATGATATTTCAACGTCAAGAATGATAACAGATACGAGGCAACACATGAGGCGAAAACTTGGAAGATCTGCCTCACTGATAAAATCACGTCAGTTTTCCTACTTAGTGCTCTACACTTTCCATAAATTTTCTCTTTCCGTGCAATCTGATTGCGGTTTGAGATGGAATCCCACATTTGTAATTGGCCACCAAGTGTCACTAACGTATGTCGCGGCTTACGCCGGGCTTTTCTACCCCTACACAACTGCCGTAATTCCTGTGCCCGTGATAAATGCGCGTAACTCGGCTAATGAGCAGCAAGTTTATTTTAAGTGATCCGGACACCGTGTCCGATATCGATAATTAAACAGAGAAACTGTCCTGTCGAAACATTCCTGATAACGTTGCGCGAGGTTGATTACAACGTTCGTTGATTTTCACTCGTTCAATATGAAAGACAAACACATGGATTTGTCATCTTTACGATATCGAATTCACGATAAAATACAAATATGTTATTGGAACCAGTACTTTTTTAAATGATTATATCGACATTAAATATACTATAAAAATAAGAATACGTTCGACTAAAAATCTATACCCTAATAGATATATAATAATTTTTACTATATCGTATTTAATATTTATAAGGTTAAAAAATTTATGTTATCGTATAATATTGCATAGAAAAAACAAAATTTCAAAAATTAAAAATAGCATATCAATGAATTATTACGTTTATTTAGACAATATTAATAATTATGATTAATGATCTCGATTAAATTCAAATTTAATAAGAACAGAAAATTAATATTTATTTATGATAAAAAAGGTAAACATCAATTTCTTAATTGAAAATTTATTTTATTATTCAATACATTTACAGACTTTACGCTAACTGTGTTAGTAATAACAATATTCGTTAAGCGCACATACTATTTGCTCTTCGACATTAATACTATAACGATTATGGCTTATAATCAAAGCTCGATATCGAGTTTTTGCACGAAATGCAATTTCTTTTATATACAAAATAAGAAACTGTCAATCGATTGGTCCATCTGTCACTTAAATGCAGTTATTTGTTATATTAACAATAATAAAAAATGCTGTATTTTAAATTCTGTACAAATTTCTTTTTAAAATAATCATTCTAATAATACCGATAAAAATCTTCGCAAAAAACCAAATTATTAATACTCGTAAACTATAAACAAATTATCACTTTTTTTATGTCCAATCCATCATCACTGTGTTAAATAGTATATTAATAAAACTTTCTGATATAATATTTTACACTCACATAAACTCATTCTAAAATTGAAGACAAAGTAAATTGAACAAAATTTATCTTCTTAAGATTTCTCCTGTTCAATTTGTCCTCAATTGATAATCTCCATTCTGTGTGATATATCGAACCCAAGGCAATGCTTGGTATCCACTTTTTTCAATGATCTTCAAGTATCGCACTTGAATACCCGATGTAGTAAAATAAGGAATTTCAAATTTCACCTGTATCGGCGGTTTTCCTTCTACATCCTCGCCCACTACGGATGGCAAACCAAAATGCGCTCTCATAAGATACTCTTTGCCTCCGGGAAAAGATTTTATAGACCATGTAATAGCACTTTGTTCCGGGGAATATTTAACACTACCAATAGTAGTTTTAAACTTAGGCGAATCTGCGTCATTTGGCACTGGTATAACTATTTCAACGTTATTTGCAGTAGAACGTCGTTTAAATTGAGACCTAGCTTTTATCATATACTCTACTCTACTATGCGCATGTCGCTCTATTACAGATTCGATCCAAATTAGAGGTTTAACATGAGTATTTAAACGATACGACATCAATTCAAATTCTCCATCCGGAGGAATAAAGGATATAGTTCTATCGTTTTCAAACCTTGAAAGCCTTACGCACTGATGAAATTTTACATCTTCTAACTCCACAGATTTTGACTTTCCCCGACCGGTGGATTCAAACAATACTTTGTCGTTTAAACCCAAACGTAATTCTGGCATTCCAGATAAATAGACTCGCATTTTTATAGCTCCAACAATTTCCGAACTTAGAACATTGCCGTTTGCATTTGCCAATAAATTTACAGATTCGATTACATCCAAAAATACCTCGTTCTTTCTATATTTTATACCTTCGGATCTCCACGAAACAGCGTTCGTTACCGCCATGGGAATTCTAGGCTGAATTTCTAATTTGTGTCCCTCTTGCGTTATATATTCTTGTAATATCTTACTATCCGTTGTTTGAGGATATCCAAAATCAAGTAATTCATCGAGCAGTTCATAAATTACAACAAAATTGTCTCTGATACTTTCTTCCTCTAGTTCCTTAAAATATTCTTGCATAAC
This sequence comes from Dolichoris vasculosae, assembly GCA_018907195.1. Lineage (NCBI taxonomy): Eukaryota > Metazoa > Arthropoda > Insecta > Hymenoptera > Agaonidae > Dolichoris > Dolichoris vasculosae. The sequence goes on from JACCHY010000001.1 coordinate 9,076,228, forward strand.
CTGAACCACTTTATGAAGAAATACAAATACCAGCGATATATTTGCATTCTTCTTAGTAGTAGATACAATGTACAAGTTATTATATTTTATGTAAGCATAAGTACACTCCGTGGTTTGGATAATGGGTGTTAGATTACTCTCCTCCTCTCTTTCCATGACAAGTGGCATAAATTTCTCTATGACACCTGTCTCTATATCCCCACGATAATTTCTGGAGATCAGGACTTTGCCCTTCACGTCCAGAATAAAAATTGCTGAAGTCGACATCGTGGCTACTTCAAACCTGTAAATAAAAACAAAACAAATAAGCCTTAAAGTAGATATTTTACAAAAAGTACGATATTATAGGTTATGTTTATTAATTCGCGTTAAAAACCAAACTTACTCCTTTTAATAAACGCCTAGTTAAATATTCGATTTGATTACATAGAAATATACTCAAAAATAAGTACAAGGATATCGCCGATAAGATTCTAGTCCCGTGACACTGCCACAGCTCGCACATAAATAAATTTTACTAAACCTCCCACGTTCAAAGTACGAACAAAAAAACCGAATTTATCGTTTCATTCGAACGCATACCTGATTCCGACGAAATTCCGAGCTCAACGAATCGAAAATCCGAGGGACACCATCCGTAATATGTGTGGCAACTCCGAATATTTCAAAACCTGCCAGATCGTCTGAATTGCCACTGAAGCACGACGACGGCGGTGACGACGACGACAAAGCCAAACTTTGCCGTATACACTAGACACTTCAAGCGGCGACGACGATCTGAAGTCGGTCGACAAAAGTAGTATCGGACCTAGTTATGGCTGACGTCGCGCATGCGCACGTCTCTCGAGACTTATCGACCGCGAACTCGCGGAGGATTTTAAAATTTTGCCGGTGTGGGAGTCGAAGGTAGGAGAGTAGCTCTTCTGCCCTGGTGCTTATGTTGCCTCCTTGAGTTACTCTCATCTCGAGCATAAGCGAGCTCGTATTCAGTCTCGCTGAGAAATTGCAATTAAAGCGAGCACTGAGTCATACAAAAAAGCAATTTCTCGCATTTTCGTTTTCGAGAGAAGAAAGAGGCGCGCGTCACGATAGTTAATTGATTTCGAAGGTGTTTACGTTTTTATTTGTATCGATGCGGTCTTTAGGAATATAGTTTCAATTTTAATTAAAATACGTTAGAAGTAATGATTTTACGTAAGATGTTCCAATTGGATTTTAAGTTACAGGATTAGGAATTCGACGGGTTTCAACGATTTGAAAATTTGTAACGAAAGATCTGAAAGTATTTTATTTGTTTACTAACATTATGCGACTGAAATTTAATGCACGTATACTTTTTAGGCAATCGTAAAACAGATATTGATAAAATACGATACCATGTCATTTTCTTTATATCCTACGTGTATGTATCGATATACATCTTTGTTATAAAATTTTTTTTATTATCATATATTATTGATTGATTTTTAATTGTCAAAATAATTGAAATATATATAAATGATATAAAAATACAATTAATTTAATTAAAAATTTTCAAATATAAAAAAACGTACTTATTTTATAACCCGGTAAATGCGATCGATAAAACCGTCACTTATAAGCAACTTACAAGCAAATGTCGATAAAATTTATACCTATTTTATATTAATGAGCTTCTCGTAAAATAATAGAGTATTTAATAACTTTTAACTTCTTCGCTTAATATCTTATTGAATCAATTATGTGCTCTCATCTTACTTCTACTAAAACGTACTTGAAGAATAACAATTAACAAAATAAGCTGACTTGCAGAAATATATAAACGATTCTAATCATAATTTATCGCATAGTTCTAGATAACTTTACGAATTTTCCATTTATGTTTCGAGAAAAAATTTAATAATTCATAGATAAAACTATTTTTGATAATACTACAACTGTTTTTGATAATACTTTAATTACTCTTCAATTTATTTATAAATGCTTACTCTTTTAAAGAATCTGTCAGCGATAAAATACAAATAAAATTCAATTAAAATAGTACATATAATTACCTTAAAAAGGTAGACTATAATTTACATAACACATATGTATAACGAGAGTAGTTACATATTCATGTTAATTTACATGTCACAATGAAAATTATATCGTTGATTATGACAGTAAATGGTAGCTTTCGATGAAATACTGAACTTTATTCATTCTATAATGTAATTTTAGCTGTTCATTATTCTTTCATCATCGAACAATGAAAAAAAATATTGCATGTATGGTATGATATATCATACGTCACTCAAGTTCATATCCGGAAAGTTTTTCCGAGAAAGCCTAGCTTTCTGCAACAAATATCGTTCTCAGCACAATTCGCACCGAAAAGATTAATGACTCCAAATATTAATCAGAAGGTGTAATAAATAATAAATGTGAATATCTATAATATTTAATAAAATATCGATAAATTATTACTCATTTGACAATGAAAAATACTGTTCCTAAATAATTGTCTAAATTATCATTTTAATGTAATAGTATTTATAGAATTAATCTAATTAATTTATCAGGCATATATAAGATTTATATTTCTTATCTAAAAAAAAAGAAAATAATTTGAAAATTCAAAAATTTTAAATTTTTGTGATTAACAAATATAAAAAAATATTCACAAAAATTTTATACAAAGTAAAATTTACTTTTAAATTTAATATATTCTTAAATCTAATAATACTGTTATATATAAATATTGTTAGATACAATATTTCTATAAAATGATTTGAAGTAAGTAAAATAATAAATTAGTATTAAAATAAATGAATTATATAAAATTTGTTTTACCGATAACGATGAGAATATTTTATTATTCTCAAAATAAAGTATTAATTATATATTTTAAGTTACATATCGTATTCTAAAATCATAAATTAAATCAAACTCGGTTGTTTTATCTCGTTTATTCGTTATTTGCCATTGTAATATGCGTATGTGTATGTGAATTGATTTGTTTTGGAAAGAACAAGAGATAGAGATTAATTATCTCAGATTATGTTCAATCTTGTCAATCTGTAAGATTATCTTATTTTTATGATGATTCTATTTCGGATGCTTTAGTAATTTTGTAATCGATTACTATACTTCTTTCGTCACTTTGCTTTTATTTTGAATCTTCCTATTATTAATTTATTAGTAACTGACGCAATTGTCAATTTATCGTTATTATCTTTCATGATTGATGCTTTTCCGACAATTTATCTATTTAATGATCCATTGTTAATTACCATGGATCATAATTACCATATCAATAATAGACTTTTCTAACGAATTTTTATATCTCTGTTACTTCCGGAAGTTAATGCACTGCTAATTGTCAAAATTTCTTACTATAATCTTTGAGTTTCATAAAATGATAGCCAGGAAAATGAGCTGAGATATCGGATCCTTTTGATATTTCCGATAGCTCTTTGCTTCTTGTAGCTTTTGTTTGCCGAGTTCGCTTCCTTCCACTAATCATTATCAGACAATCGCTCGAATTTCGAACTAATTTCTCGACTATTCATATAAACGTTAAACACGGTTCTTGTCGCTGTTATCTAAATATTGTCTAAATTACATCGTATATTCATTAAACTGTAATTTTAGTCGATGATTACTGTATTTTTCCAATACTGGGAAAAGCGATGAAATCGTATTTTCATTTCATGCATATTTTTAATTACGAGAGGTTGAATATTTATAAGATGCAGTCATTTTAACAGTATAAATAACAAAATATATATGATATTATTTTATTAACTTTCAAAAATGAAATAAAACAATAGAAAATTATTTATTAATATTTTTTGTTGAAATTTATCTAATCATGCATTTCAATATTTTATTCATAAATATAATATATACCTTTGCATTAGGTTATTTCAATATTTAAGCTAATAAATTGCGGTTACTTTTTTCAAATAAAATAGCTGATTTAAATACTTAAATATTAATCAGTAATTAATATTCTAGTCAATGATATTTTAACTATTTTAAAGTTTATATTAACTAGCGCGTCGTGTCTATAAATATTTATATTGTAATACAATACTTTATAAGTTTTTTTAAATTCATATATTAATTCATGAATTCTGTTGGATTATAAATTAAAATAATATTTAAATTAAAAAATCTATTTAAAAGTTTGATACAATTACAATCAATTTATTATAAAATTGAAAATTTTAAATTTATAATTATTCAAATTGTATAAAATCATATAATTCGCGATACGATAAGTAAATAAATATAGATTAATCGAAAAAAAATATTTTAATTTTTCTATCGAATTTCGTATTATACTTTATTATTTGAACTTTAGTTTTTACACAATTATTCTAAGAACAGAAAAATACCAACAATAATTTTTAAATCTTTTATTACTTTAATATAATATTATTTTTACCGGTGTAATAAGGTATAAGGAACGATTTCACACCTACAAAAAGATGCTATAAATACTTCAATGTTTTCTCCTGGCAACTATTAAATTTTTTACAATCTTCCCTACCCGAAAAAAGAAAAAAAATATGAGGAGGTTGCGCAAGTTCAGTGGACCGAAATATGGTCGTTTCATAGGATAACACAAAGTTAGCCCTTTCGTTTTTGTCAAAGTTACGTGAAAAGTTTGTAATGAGAGAACGAGTAACTGTATATCATATATCGTATAGGCAGGTGCATATTCAAACCCATGCGTGTGTGCACCTATGCATACACATACATAAACGTGCAATAGAAACATATTCCCTAATTATCGTAAGTCGAAACAAGAATTGCGCACGACTCGTCGTTATCGATTTTTGCTAGGTAAGAGTGAACTAGTGTCAATTTAATTTCATCTCCAATTATCGACCGTAGCGATCTTCCATTGTTTCTTTGAAATGCAACTTCTCCATTTCTTGATGTACTTTCTACTTTGATATGCGTACACGTACTCTTGCACGTTTCTATGTTTTGCAATATTCTCTGTACCCACTCAGTAATCTAGTACTTTTGGTAATTTACGAAAGCGTTGATAGAAATGCTGAATAAATACATAGCCGGAAGGCTTTCATAATACTTGTTGAGAGTACTAATTAATCTTATCATTTAATGTGTAAGAGATGACACAAATGTGCAGCCGTCTTTCTTTTTCTTTACATTCGTTTCATAATTGATGAGGGCTATTAGCACTAATTACGAATGTTGATGTAATACGGTTAGTACTATGAATTCTTTATACTTATGAGATGTAATTTATATGTATGTATGTAATGCCGCATTTTACTTAATATAAATATTTATTTTGAGAATTAAAATTATATGAATTTTTATCGACATTTATGCTGCTTATTATAATAATAAATAATTATTTTATGCAGGAACGTATATCATTCATTAAAATCTAATTATGGTAATCTGAAATTTAAAAAAAAAAAATCTTATTACGAAATTTGCATGTATAATGAACTATATAAAAAATCCAGAGAAGGTTTTTTAATACAAAATACTATTGTAAATATATCAAGCTTCATATTTGTTTCGTATTCCAATGTAAAATCACGATATTTCATGCATATTTATGAAAATAATGTTCGAAAAAATTCTTATTCGAAAACATAATTATGAGAATGTTTGAGAATATCAAGCATGATTGCATGAAAGTATCATTGGTTGTAGACATCGCATAAAAATCCAGAGTACTATTGCCTTTATTTTATGTGCTCAGAATTTTAAAACTGATTATTGGATTTGTAATACTTTCATGGTAGCATACTTTCATTTTAAAATTAGTATGATTTGATACACTAAATTCCAATTATATATTATAAATTTGTTGTTCTTATTGAAAATATTGATGGAAGTTATTTTAATTTTTTAATAAAGTTTTAAAAATGAAAATAGGTAATTTATAAAATAGGATGGTATTCAAATAGTTTTAATTTATTCATAAAATAGTTTATTGTACATCGAAACCACATAGTTATTATACTCATATTTGAAAAAAAATTCATAAGTAATTTTTTATTTTCTGTATAAGTTAGAAATAAAAATTTAAAAATCATATAATTTATAGGAATTTAATATATTTATTTTAAAGTATTATAAAATTAATTTATATTAACCCCGATAAATGAAGTTAAACATTAATTAAAACTTATAAATTTTTTAATTAAATATTTTAGAATTAAAATTTAATTTATTTATAAAAAATATAATTATATATGTAAATTTTATATTCTGTCATTCGCAAATATTTTTTTAAATCGATAAGGACTTCTATAAATTTTAAAAACTTTTGAAATAAATCTATTTAAAAAAAATATATATATATATATTTCGAGTATCAAATATACACCAAAGTTGCTTACTACATGCTCCTTTAACATATTTAAATGTTCCCAACTGTAGTAAAACTTCTTAAATTTACTTTTCGAATCACTTTGATCTTGTAAAACTTTGACAAAAAAATAAAATTTTTTGTAATGTTTGAATGTTTTAACTTGAACTGTATATAACGAGTAAAGAATTAATTTTTTAATCTGAATTTCAATGTATTCTCCCATGAACCTCTTCATAAATCAGAATTCCAAAACTCATAAAAATATACAGGTACACGACCCTTAAAATTTAAACGATACTCCATGTATAAACTATGCTTTCCACAAAAATTGAGTATCCCATTTCACGTTGTTTCGTATAACCCAATTTTTCTGTAGTAAATATCATAATACCTTTTACAATATATCTGCATATAAACATAAAAACAAAGTAGTATAATATAATTCTTTTTATTATATTATAATTTTAAGGAATTGTATATTAATGAAATTAAATTCGTATAACAAGTTTTTTAAATACTCAAATTTATAAAACGGACTGCATCAGGTTCAACGTTATAATATTGTAATTTGTAAAATTAAAATAATATTAGTTCGAATACTTAACAATATGTTCATCTAAAACTAAACTTAGATATTTTTCTGAAGAAATGTCACCTTCCCTTAGAACTGTGACATAAAAAATCTTCTTTCGGATCTTATTGAAATTTTTTACAGTTACTTTAAAAATATTTATAAATAATATAAAAAAGGATACAAAAGTTATAAATAGCTTTAATTTTTTCTGATTATTTTATAAATAAAATGTTTATTCATATGTAAATAAAATAAATAATATTATTACTTAATAAATAAAAGATTTATTTAAATCTTACGCATAAAATATATTCATAATTTCATATTTGAATTTAGTATTAATATCAATTAGCTTTACATAGTTTTAAAGGCTGTTGATTACGATTTTAAGAATTCTTAAGAAACACTTATTTTAAAAGATCAAAATTTTTGTTTAATGTATTATATTTTGCATTAATAAAATTATAAATTACGCGGTAATTATAATTCCAATGTTCGTAAATATTTTCAGAGTAATTTTTTGAAGAAGAAACGTTGAATAATAATACCAAAACATAATAATCGAGAAATCTTCGCTCCTCTTTTACTTCGATATAATCCCGCGATAATATAAACCGAAACAGATTTATCTCTTGTACACTATATTTTTAAAAAGTTGGCAGTCTATATATTCAGAACGATTTAAATAAACTCTTTTCTTTTCAGCGAATATTCTTCTACACCACTGTCTTTTCTTGCTATCGTAATCTCTCTTTCTTTCCTCAACTCTCCGCTTCCTCTCTTTCCCTCGTGTCAGCATCGGCTTCTCCTTGCAGCTGAACGTGTTCGACAATCTCCGTTGCGTTGCCTCCACGTTAGCTCTCATCCGTGTGGGTGACGTTCCATCCGGCTTGGCGGATCCGCTGTGCAGGCTGGATTGTTCCGATCGTTGACTCTCTTTCAACCTCTCTTTTTCCCTTTGCCCGAGGTCGGTTACGCTCTCGCGATGAAATCCTTTAACTCTGTGCCTGAAGTCAATTGAATAATGCTCTACAGAGGTCGCGATTTCTCTCTCGGAATTATGCGCATTGTGAAAATTTATACGCATGAGTTTTATTGAATTATCCCCGCAAACGCGCGGAGAAAGTTTTTTTCTCGTTACGATGGGTCCCCGAAAGTTTAAATTTTCATAAAAGATACGGGATTTAAATTCTCTCTCTGTAAATTATGAGTGCGAGGTGCGTGAAATAAAATATTTTACTTGGGAGCGCGGAAGCGGCGAAATTCGCGCATCGGCTCTGCGAAATTTTGCTGAACAAATTAATCTACGTGACTTACGAACGAACAATTTACGTAATTCTTTTTTCTTCTTCGAGCGCTACAACCTCAAAAGTTAAAATCCCACACGATGAAATATATCCCCTGACGTGCCCGGATTATTATACACCTGCGCGAACCCTACCGAAAAATAAGGATTTCACGTCGCGCACGCGAGCCACACGATTCTCGAAGGGACGCCGCAAAAACGACTCCCAAATTGAATTTTCATCAAACGCGAGTACCTCCATCTTCCCCCTCGCCCCCGACTCCATATACACTCGGGGACACGTGAAACCGAGGCTACAAAAACGGTCAGCTTTTTCGGGCGATGAGCTACGAGACGTCTGGAATTTATAATAATTATATCGGTACCGTCGGGCGTTAAATCATATGCGCATCTCTCTCGCACAACTATGCGCTGGTATTATCATAACTTACGCGTCCTCGCGACGAGCCACCGAACGAATTACAGCGGTAGGGGAGTTTATGCGGTGCTAGTCCGAGCGACGGTTAAACTCACTTTTGCTACTTGCTCACGGCTGTCCGATGGTCACGAGCAGCTGCACCCAAGAGGGGGTGGGGAAAAATTCGAGGAGTGTTCCGACAACGTAGGTGAAAAAGAGGCGGTGAATCGGAAATCGTTTTCGAAGAAGGTTACGGTGTCCGAGCGGTTTGGAAGTGTAACGTATGGGAGAGGGAAGAGTTGGGAGGGACAACATAGACCGAAAGAAGATAAACTAATTGAAATGAGACGAAGGAAGGATTCCAAAGTATTTTGAACGAAACGATAGAGCGAGATAATGATTTCGAGAGAATTTAAGAAAATAATGGAAGCACGAGATGATACGGATAAATAATGATCAAATAGATTGAAACGGAAGAAAGAATAAGAATAAACTTACGGATAATTATCGTTTGTGATTATATGTATCGCATTTGATAGCTTAACATTTGTTTATACAATTTTTTCATTGATAATATTTTGAAATAAATCGATAATATTTCAAAACTTTATTTTTACTCGTATAAAAATTTATATGAAAATAATATTCTTGAAAAAGTTGTCGGCATATATATTTAATTAAATTGAAATTTATATTTTTAAAACATTGAAAGTCAAAAGAAATTGTCAAACATTAAAATAATTGATATAAATATTTAATGATAATATATATTAACCTTGTATATAATTATAATATTATTATTTTAACATATTGTAAAATTTATTTATTTTTGTTATGAAATTTATTATATAAATTTTTCCTTCAACTAAAAAAATTAATTTTTATCGAATTTAAACGAAAGGAAACTTTAAAATTTATATTTCTTATAAAAACAATAATATTTTTACAAAAACAAAGTAAAATTAAGAGAAAATATTTTCAAATATTATATATATATATATATAAAGTTTCATTTAAACTAAATAAAAAAAAGTAAACGATACAAGCTGTGAATTGCAATTCTTTCTCTCTTTAATAAGCCCATTCCTGATTGTTTTTTATAGGCAAAGTGAAAACAGAGACAGAGTTGACGAAAGCCAGGCAAAGAGAAAAATTTTATTAAAAAGTGATGGAGAAAAAACTGCGAAAAGGTTAAATGACAAAAAGATGAGTAAAAAGCAGACTTGCTGCTGAAAAAGCAGAGGCTGAGGGAAAGTGATAGAGAGAGAGAAACAGAGAGAGAGAGAGAGAGAGAGAGAGAGAGACAAATATAAAATGAGTAAGACAGAGGATGGAAGGAGCAAAACTAAGAAACTCCTGTTTTTCTCGATTTGCATCGAGCGAAAATGACTGTTGCCACTTTCTTCTTCCCTATGATTATACATCGGACGTAAGAAGAAGACTTTTCTTCCCAAGCATCAGATTCTTTAGAACAAAGTTATATGTACTTGGATAAAATCTACTATACTCGTTTCTCTTCTCGAGAAAACTATGTCTTACTTTCTTCGTAGACAGACCCCTTTGAAAAACGAAGAAAATAACGACTCGAATGACTTAATCCTGAGGAGAGAATTGCCTCGTTGCCGGTATAAAAATTTGCTTGTTCTTGGTGAAAATTAAGTAGACTGCCGTGAGAATTATTAGTTCTCAGGTTAAGATGAATACGCAAAATAAATTAAGAATAATAAAAATCAACTTCTTTTTAAACGTAATACTTTGTACTATAATAAATACTATTTACCTGTAATTTTAGAATTTTATCGACTTATAATTTACTTATTAGATCTATATATGAATTTGTGAACCCTTATTATTATCTACATTTAAACGTACGTTCCAAACCTGTAGCATACTTAATAATGTATATCTAATAGAATGATCGATCATTAATTTGATATTCGATGAAATTATTTGTCCATACTTTTTCATATTACAGAAATTTATAGAAATCTTTCAAAATTATAAAAATAAAGTATATTATAAATGTTGTTGATTCTCTGTATAATAAAAAACAGCGTTAGCTTTTACACGCTTATAAAAATACTCTTTGTTTTTGTATAATATTAACATAAATCTAAGTAACGTGAGCCAACATATCTGTTGAAAAATGCGACGAGCGTTAAGTTTATGCATACCCACACGAGCTTACCTACTTGAGCGGGCATAATCACAAAGAGGTGATAAAAATATCGTACTCGAATCCTATAAAGCTGTAAAATATATTAACACCGACGAAGCGAAAGAGAAAAAGTAAACAAAGTCACGTCTAAAATACTTTCCCTTCGATGCTCGATGAGTCAACAACCTAACAACGTCGTATCTCTGCACCTCTGTTATAGAGACTCACCGAAGATCGGGTGAGATGAGAGGCGTCCTTTGCCCGCGGTATGCTCTTATCGTTGGCTCGCGGATGCTGGTGTCGTCGCTGCTGTGATGCTCTTACGATGCCACCGAGCGCCGGGATTGCGCCCATCGGTCGCCCTGCTCCTGGTCCTCGTCCTCGACTTCGCCACGTGCGCCGCACCCCAGCAGCAGCCACCGCCGCCCATGCGATACGCGTCCAGGATCGTCGAGACCAAGTCCGGACAAATCCGTGGTATTCTACAGGTAAGACTGTATTTTGTGTTTTTATCGCATATATGCATAAAGGTTTGATTGTGTTGGACAATGGCTAAGGATCGATTAACTTTTATATACCACTAACTGGAATTATGTACTTATGTGGAAGAGAATGAAGATAGATAAATTATTTGTTTGAATTAACGATGCTCTGTAATACTGAATTTAATACTTGCCGTAGATAAATGCAAATGGGTTGAGCTTTGTATAAGAAAATAAACTGAGTCATAAAGAAAACTCTTTCATTTAAAACAGTATTTTTATTAACTTTGTATGTGTATAATTTTTATTTAAAAAATATTTATTACAATTAAAAGAATCGTAATTTTTTTCAAATTTAAATCTAATTTTATGATCAAAAGGTTTCCGGCCTGCGGTATAAATTTATCCATGTTCCTTTAATGAATAAATTTTCTTGGTTTTTGCTTCTAAGATTTTTAAGTAAACGGAAAAGTAAAAGTCGTATACGAATATATCATGAATTTAAAAATATTTGTATAATTTTTATGTATAATACATGTTTTATACATTTGTTTGAAAAAAAGGCTTACTCTTTAAGGTAAATAAAATCCGACTTATTTTTTCTCAATCTTTATTATGTTATATATTTCATATACATAAGGCAAAGTAAATTTTCTCTATTACATTTCTTTTGAAAAATTGTAAATGGAATTTTTCAAATCTATACGTACATTTTTACTTATTTCTTCAGATATTTGTTTCCACATATGTGTCAATCAAACGAGAGATACGTAAATCAATTCTATTCTTTTCAAAAGCGTGAGATGTATGAACAATATAAATATATGTATTGTTGTATATGAAAAAATGTCGTTACTATCAAGTTTTTCAATTTCAAAATTTTCATCTCTATAAATAATAGAATCAATATATTAATAATATTTCGTATTTCTAAATTATTTCAATATTAAATATATATTTAATAAAAATATAAAAATTTAACTATTATTTTAGTATTTAAAATTCTTCTTATTATATTTATATAAAATTTTATAATTTCTTATGATTAATACATACATTTTCGGACAGTAATATCAGAAATATTACTACACTATAAGTCAACTATATTATATAATCTGCAATTTAAAAAAATGATTAATTTTAATATAAATATTGATTTATCTCAAACTAATCTATATGAATAATATTCTTTTAAAATATATACTTCACACTGAACTCGTCAACATGAAAATCGTATGTAAGAAATAATTTATAAAATAACTTCAAAATTTAATATTTCAAAATTTCGATAAAAATTGTATTTAAAACAAGTATTTATACATTTCAATATTAAATAAATATGTTTTTAATTTGTAGTTAATTATTAAGATAATAGAGTACAAATTTAATATTTACATATTATATTATGTAATTAATAGTATAAAACATTATTCTTTATAAAAATAAAGTAAATAAAAAAATATTCACGTGAATGTTTTCAACAGTTTTTAAACAAAATATACTATTATCAGTACCTTTTGTGATTTTTCAAAGTATCTATCTAAAAACTGAATATGTCTAAAAATCGATTTGTAATATTTTCTTTTTCAAACAAATATTTAAAAAAATATATTTTCAACCAACATACACACATGCATACTTGAATATATTTGAATTAGACTAATCTTTATATAAATATATTTACTATATATTTAAATTGATATTAATTAAAAGAGTAACTATTAAGTACTCGTTTAAAAATTATAAATTATATCATTAAAATATTAAGAGAAATTATCCTAATACCGATAGGATTATTTTTATTGCAATAAGAGGATATAAAGAATTAATGAACATAATCCAAAAGATAAATGAGAAAAATTTTTTCAGAATTATTTACAATTGACATAAATCATCCATCTAATGATTATAAAGACCACTTTTATCGTTATTTACACCTGGAAAATATTTTTCTGTAACCTACTGGATTACGCTTTACATATAACTCCAATAGCAAAGGGATTCAAGCGATTAAGATGCAACGCATTCAGGCGTCATTTCAATTGATTAATGATTCGAATTCACAACATCATTCTCGGTTTTAAACGATCCACCATTTTTTGCCTATAATTATTTGACGAATTTCTCAAAATGAAAGTAATCGAATCTAACTTTTTAGTGAGTTTCGATAAACGAACGCGACGTATAAATAAATCGAACTGATTTAGTCATTTTTCGTCATTATCTATTAAAAAGAACTAATATTTTCATACAACCTAAATTACGAATGAACGCGTAAAAGTATTGACACGTAAATGTACACAAAACCTCATCACACATACGAGATATGCGGACGAGCGCGTAGCTTATATTTATGGAAAGCTTTGCACCGCAGTCGTGAAATATTCTCTCGACCAAAGCGCTTGCCCAAGTCCAACGTTGTTTATTCCATGAGATAGAGAGAATGAGACAGAGACTGAGAGAGAATGAAAAGCAGAACGGGTCATGAAGAAGGAGAGAAAGCGGGGAGAAAGACAGATAGTCGCAACGATTGACAGAGACAAGAACACAGACAGTGAGTGTACATATACAGATACATCGGCATAGGTTTATTTGCAAACATACTCATGATGTGTACATATATACGATGATGCTCTGCAATCGCATTACAGAAGAAAGCATCGTGGCATGGACCCGCATACCGCAGATATAGCAACGTGAAAACCCCCGATCAATCGTAAAATAGATTGATATTTCTGACCACGTAGCGCGAAAATCGTATTTGCTACCATACGTACATCTAACCTTTCTATTATCTCTTTATTGTAGTTAAATCAACAAAAGTACACGTATCCATCATTCGTTCGCATTTATTTCATTAAATTCCGTAAAATTTGTTTATCGGTCAACTATTTAAAACACCTGTAAGTTTAAGTTAATTTGGATTTAGAGGCATCTAAAAAAAATTGAAAGTTTTATTAGATTATATAAATATTGAATCAATCGGTAGCTATTTCAAACTAATACTTTTAAATTCTAAAAAGAAATTGTACGTGATACTGTGTCAGTGTGTCAATGTTACCAAGTGAACAGAGTCGAAATTCGATCGGACGAGGTTTTAGATTGGATTGTAACGGTTACAAAGAGGTTATCGATAGTATCATTAATTCGAATATTGTGTATAATTTTTCTTTGGTGAATTAACGATAAGTCTTAAAAAACTGTTCAAAAAAACAAGTGAAATGTTAATAAATACGATAATATTGAGAGAACTGCTTAAATTATCATTAATTTTTAATCATAACTCCAGTCGGTAATTTTTAAATTGAAACCCTCGACATTAAAATATAATATAAAATGATGTAATTTTTTCAAAATATCGCGTTCTGATAAAATAAAAAAAAAATTGTCGGAAAATGAATGAAAATAACGCTATTATTTTCGATGATAAAATATTACTTATATAAATATTATCAATGTTCAAATCATAAATCGTGCTTCAAAATATTTACGCGCTCACGATGATCATTCGTATAATTACGCCGCATATTTAAAGTTTAGAATGCAGCATTGTTCACCAAAGAAATAGTAATATATCGTACCTTAAAATAATTGTTGAACGATGACACGAATGATGCATAGCGAACGTGAAACTTTGATCAATGCACCGGACTCCAATATCAATTCATACGTATTCATTTGTTCGAGCGAGATGTAAAATCGTCGGTTTCATCACGCTAAATATGGGCTCGTCGAGTGACTTCATCAACTTTTTCCCCCGTGTACACATCGTGCGTCACCGAGAACCAGGCGAACGCCCTCACGCAGTACCTATCAAAATTATCGTCGTGATTACGATTCGTGCTCGACGTCCTATAAAAGATGAATTCCCGGATAAACAACGATCTCGCCATTATCGCAGTGAATGAACGACAAATCATAAGCGATAATTCACAGAAGCAGCACCCGCTCGTTCCGTCCATCAATCATCATTGATTCCCCGTACATTAGGCGCCATAGTGCCGACCAACTCGGCTGTCCTGTTGTATAAATTAATGTAACAATCCTATGGATGTGTTACGTGTAGCCGATTGTGAAAATCGTTTCGAGTACCGATATTATGATACGACGGTGACCGCGACGAGAAGCGTCCGATTGTTTACAATTGAACAACCGATCGTCTGCGCCATTTTCTTCCACCTTTCATCGTAGAGCGAACGTGAAATTTCGAAATTTTGTATCGAAGAATCATCGGTCGGTTCGATATTCGAATTATTATGTATATTTGAGTTTCATTCGTTTAAAATTATTTGATTGAATATGTCGCTATTTCGAAATTTTACGATTCATATTTTATTAAAAATTATTTGTCGTTTCTGCGATGACAACCGAATGTGTTATTAAAAAAGGAACCAATATAAATGCTTTCAAGTTATGTAGAGCTTGGCGTAAATTTGAAATATTCAATTTTGTTCATAAAATATTAAAGAAAATATGTCTGCCTTATTGGAACTAACATTTGTAAAAATTAGCAAAATAATCAAAATAAAATCATTCTATTTATTGGAATATTTATAATTAAATACTAGAAGTCACGTTTAAAACAGATCGATAATAATTTAAATGTAAAATATTTATCTAAATATGGAATTTTAAATTATACAATTTGTCATTAAATTATTAATAAAGATTTATGCTTAAATATTTTAAGACATTATAAACATAGAAACAATGTTTTAAAAGTAGATTTTTAAATAACTAAAATAATCTGTATCGTATACAAACTACAAAATGCTTTGAAAATTCGAATTTAGAACTAAAGCTTTCAGGTACACAAAAAATTATAAAATTTATACAAAACTAATTCTCTGTTTTTCTAAAATATTTTTGTAGAGTTTCAAAAATTTCGAAAACATTGTTTATATCTTAATATCGATGCTAAATTCAGTAGGTAATTTTAAAACTTACAAAAAAATTTGTTTAAAAATATTTATTTCTACAAATAATTTTATATATGATATTTATAAATATACATTTACGAGTGATTTAATATATTTTCAAAATATATAACTTTCGTTTAAGATTTTATACCAAAATCTAATAATTTTAATTATTTAATATAGACATAAAAATTATTAAACTAATAAAATCATGTAAAAAGTATAAGTTATATTTTTGATTAAAAAATTAACCTTTTCAATAGTTTGGAATATTTTTAATCCTATCATTTGTATAATAAAATTCAAACTTTCATTACTAATCTGCTTATAGCCTACTCAAAATAAGTTAATAATTCATATTTATATGACTTTTCATACATGTACTTTATAAAATTAAATACATTTTGTTATCTAAATTTTATAGAAATAAAGTTTAATTATTGAATATTTAGTTTGTCTTCCATGTGAATCATTTTTGGTACTATATTTTTCATGTTTAATATTTTTTATACGATAAAAATATATGATAATTTTTGTCGAAATTATACAAATTATTTTCTCAATGGAAGTTAAATTTTTACGCATTACTAAATTACATTATAATGATAAATCGTCAATAAATTTAAGCGCTAATTTTCATTTTTCACAGAAATATTCGTTAATGGTCACTTTATCATTACAAATACTTTCGATTCCACATAAGTAATACCATTTCATTAAATCTATTAAATTTACTTGTCCATTATTAAAGCTTATAGTTTATTATATAAACACATTAGATATTATTATTAAAATAATAAAATATGAATAAAAAGACCATTTCTATAATAATTTAAGCTGGTTTTCTATTAAGTCATATGCATTATAGTTTTCGCACATTATCCAAATATTGTTTTACTTAAAATCAAATTCTCAAATTTGTATTTGTTGAAAAAGCTTTAATTGAGTAATTTTAATAAAAATAATCATATCGAATAAAGTTAAAAAAAAATATGTTTTTATAATATTAATTATTACTTGTAAGATTTATATATTTAATATGAAATGTGACATATCTCGTATAAGATGATATTACTATATTGTGAATGAAAAATTTATTTCTATTTAGTACTCTAAATACTATTTGTTGATATTTCATATAAAATCCAATATTAAATTCAATGAAGTATGTGTACGTCAATAAATCCCTTGTTAAAAATTTGACGTATAGTATGAATTAAAAGATAAAATAATTTATTTTCATTTAAAAATTGAAAATTAATCAGTACATTGCTACTAAAAAATTTAAGCTATGTTCGATTTACAATTTTTTTTAATAACATTAACCAATCTTCAAACGCCTAAAGCTTTAATTATTAATATTTGTAAGCTAATTACCTTTATTTTAACGTAGTAATATTATAATATAATAATCCGCTATTTGCAAACTGTCGATTAAAAACATTACGCAATAAAATTAGATCGCGTATTGTAATAGAGTTCAATAAAACATAATAACCGATGAAATAATTCGTACAAATAGTAATCAAGATTAAAATTTTTTGAAATTCCACCTTTGGCTTCGACATAAAGCAAATTCCATTATCCGAAAAAGGGCAAGCAAAGAAATCCTACGCTGGTAAATCACATCGTGGGTCACAATCAACAAAGCGACCGCATAAATGAAAAAGGGATGTCATTAGTCGATCTAGCGTATAATTTTTTCCAAGCGCATAAAATGCTCCGATCGAAAGTTCGTATACGAATACATTGGCGTGAAACTGGCGTCAAAGTAGAGGAGTCATTTTATAGATTTCAGTAATCAGTCATTGCATGTACAGGAATTCGTAGCAGATCTGATGCGACACATCCGATACGCCGGACATCAATTACATCTAATTGATATTCACATCGATACGCGGAGTCGCGGCCACCGCGAACTTGCAAACCTCTCTCTCTCTCTCTCTCACTCTTTCTCTATCTGTCTCTGCACCGACGATTGCGCGTAACTCCACAGCAGAGAAGTCAGCTCGTGTGTCATTCGTACGGTCGGTCCTTGCCACACATCGGCTTGGTATCCTCTACATGAGAATATATCCGCCCTGTTCTCTCTATCGGTAACACTTCATTCCGTAGGACAAGTTACGTCGGTGTAACGGCATTACTCTCTGGCCACTGTGAGTGTATTCGCCATCGTTCCGACACCTTTCATGCGCGATTATATCGTTTCTGATGACCCTTAAGCGAATGCGTAACGCGAGCTAATATTCCAGTTGAATTACTCCTGAATCGTTGGAAAGTTATTACATGTTTCATTCTCGGTTCTTGATATACACTGTATAAAATAATTTATCAAAATAACTAAGCGAATTATTTTGGAACTTATTCGGTATTTAATGTAAAAATATGCAATAATAACCGTTCCGAAAACAACTTTTTCATTTACGAACGAGTAATGATAAACTACTGTTAAAGTATTATAAGAGAATAGTTAAGCTTAATTATAAAAATTTACTCACTTCGATAAAAATCTTAAGTCAACGTTAAATTTTTTTTTAATATTAGATGTTACACTTAGATAAGTAATAAAAATTTTCATTTGACAATAGAAATTATCGGGATACATTATTTTACATGAGTCAACAAAAAGTATATGAATTAAACAAGCAAATGAAATTCAACGATATCTTTTCCTAATTTTAATTCCAATTTTAAAGCGTAAATTATATTATTTTTCAATGGATTGTCTGAAATAAAAATTACAAAGTAAATAATTTACATAATATTATGTATTTTAATAGTAACTAAAGTTATTTAAAAGGAATAATTATTCTAGATATAAATTTCATTGTATACATTATTATTAAAAATTAAAAAAATCATTTTTATATAATATATATATTTTTAATAATTTATTCTTATTAAAATAAAAAATATATGTAAAATAAAAGTGGTATTTATTTTCAATCGTAATCTGTATAATGCATAAAAAAATATGTTCCGAACTCTGTAAAACTAATTTAATTTTCTAAATAAATACATAATCTCAAAATGTAAGTAATTTAATCGGTATTAAATATACCGAAATGCTTAATAATATAAGTATAAACAAGACCGGCTAATTACTTCAAGTTAGATAAACTTGGATACACGTTTCTAATATGCGAAACATAATTTAATTATAAGCCGTATTATTACCTAAAATTATATTACGAGTGATTTGATTTACATGGATCGATGTACTCTATTTGACTTTGACCTACAAAATTTAAATACGTATACGCAACTAAGTTGTATTAATGTGAATAAAAGTAATGTAATTTTTTCTTAATAGAGTATAATTTATTATGCTTTTTTAAATGCGAAAGCATTAGATATTTAATTATTTACTATATTGAGTACATAATACGTATCCTGAACTCGATAAAAGACGCTTTGATGTCTGAACGTCTCTAATACCATTTATTATGTCCCCTTCTCATTCCATCATTGCCGGTTTAATTAGAGACTCGAAGTTGTCGGACCACAAAAAGCTCTTGAACGAATCCATTTGAATAAGTACCGTACGTATCATATCAAATAAAAGGAAATAAAATTACAGGCAAAATTTTGTTTGCTTAACTATTACTAATATTTATTTTCGTGATTTTTATTTTATATATATTTTAAAGATATCACGGGAGACTATCAAAATTCATACTTTAAAAATAAATTAACGATATATTACATAAATGTAAAAGAATTCTATTTTGAAAACAATCCTAGAGTTGATAAATATTATTTTATTATAGTTTCATAAATCATACAAGTTACACTTGAAATTATATTAAAGTTTTTTCAAATCATAATCATAAAAAAATATGAAAACATTATATTTTATAAATTATTAGTTATTTTTTCTTAAATTTCTTCTACCAACTAATTCTGTACAATTTATTTTCGATAAAAAAAATCATTACTATCATCATTTAGCAGTGAATCGTAAGAAATAAAATGAATAAATCTGTATTCAAATTATTCTAAAGCTTTGAAAGATTATTAGGAAGAAAAAATGTATAAGAATTTCTTTTCTATTAAATTCTGTTAAACTCTTGAATGAAAATTATAATGTTATATTATTGAAATTTTTTAAGATTATTATACTTTATCAAAAATATATTTCATTTTAAGCAACTTTTTTAATACATTACTTATCTGTTATTTTTAAAATTAAATTTCACTAAACTTGTTCTAAACTATTTCAGTTTTAATTGTTCTTTTTAAAATATATATTAAAAAATAGAAAATAATTAATTAGTTAAAAAGAAAACTGTAACTATGGATGGATCAAGGAGTTGACGGATATAAAATACAACAAAAGATTTAAGAATATCGAAGGGAAAAAAGTTTATAAAAGAACATGAATTTTATTTTTTTCGCTGATACAATTAAATACAGGAATTGCAACTCTTTTTTCTTTTTTCTTTTTATTTCATGCTGGAAAATTAGCTTTATCACTTTCGCTTAAAATTCCTTTATTTGTCCTTTTATTATTCTTCCTCTCATCGAGCTCGTGATTATACTTTCTCTTTCTAACTTTTTCTTTCCTATAGCTGTATATTCCTCCATGAAGGGATAAACTCACAAAACTTTCACGATAAACTAACAATACAACGTGGTTAAAGAAATTGCGCTTTCTCACTCAGTGTCTTAGGCGTCAAAATTGAATCTTTATTGAATCAAAAAAGAAATAGAAAAGAATTCATTTTCCATGAAAAAATAATTTAATAATCATCCGTTATTTTCATCAAGTACAAAAAATACATTTTTAGTCTTATCCATTTTATTTTAAATTATTTACTTGACATAAGTTTTAATGAATTTTGTGTGATCAGATTATTATAAAATATTTATAAATAATTTAAAATTAATACAAGTATCATTAATTTTTTAGCACACATTTTTTATCAAATACATTTTCATTGCCTCGTAAATTTATTATTTTATTAAAAAATATCACGTATCAAAAATATTTTTTAAATAATTACATAGAATAAAATAAAAAACAGTTGATAAATAAATTTAAAAATCTTAAACAAAAGAAATAAATAAACCTTAATAATATAAATAAATAAAACAAATATTAATTTCTCTGATAAAATAGATAATATATTTTATTATAATATTTTTAAAAAATTATGCAAATGTTTTAAAAATATATTTTTTAATTTAACAATCTTGAATGTTTCAATTAATTATTTTAAATTTTATGAAATTTCTATTTATATAATTATGACATATTATATAAAAATTAATATTATTAAAATTTCTTACATACAAAATTTATCTATATAATTATAATGATGCAATACATGTTCCTATAATTTCATAACGTATCGTGACTTTAAAGGTTAAATGTAAACATAAAAAACGCGTGATAAATATTGAACAACGTACGAACATTTTATTCCTCCGAATAGAAATAAAATTTTTCATGCAATGCATATAACCTTATCTTCACAATGATTTTATCATAAAACTTCTACAAATATGTTCCGAGACAGTGATATTTTTATGACGTTGTTCATAGACATCAAATTGCATGAAAAGCGAAACCTTTTATATATAAATATAGTCTATAAAATTAATTTTTTACATCTACAAAATAGATAGTTACTTATTATAAAATCATTTTCAATAAACTTTTTTCTTAATAATAATATTCCATAAAACACGCCATCAATTTTAAGTTAATTATTCCATAAATTGAAGGTATGAAATGATATAAATGTAATAAATAAGATTGAACTTACAATATATTGCTGTAACTCGCAGTGTGAACTACTTAATTTTATGAAATATTCGAAACGCGTATCAGCTACTGTTATACCCATTGTTATCTCTGTTATTCCCGATTATAACTTCTCTTGACTCTACATTACTTTAATAATTTTTAATAAAGTATTTAAACTAATGTACGATTCGAAAAATAATTAAACATGCTCGAGGCTACGACCAATATCGAACGTTTATTAAAATCGAAAAAACGCTGAGGCTTCAATCGCGCGTAAATGTATGATATACGTATATCGGGGAATATACTTCAGGCAACGGTCCAACCGATTCCCAAAGCGAATTTTCGACGCATCGAAATCGCTCCGACATTATTATTCATTTGGTCACGTGATATTACAAACACAGTGCTCTAATATCGAACCGAGCCGTAGTCTCACCACCCCAACATTTGCGCAAGCGAATCCGTTTTACGTTTATTCATTCGCCTCGGCAAATGAGATCGACTCGCGCCTAGAATCCGGAATATTCCAAAAACGTCGTCCTTTCTCTCTCGGCGTCTCCGCTCGGCCCCTTCGTACAGTTTCCTGGACGTAAGAGCGCGACTATGGCGACGACGGCTACGATGGCGACAACGCACCGATAAGAGATTACGGTCACGTTCGGGCTCGATTGATTTTCGAATGAAATCGTCCGCGCATTGAGAGTTCCCGAGCTCTCTGCCGCGAAAAAAATTATAATAATTCACGAGACTGCTTCGCAGTCTCCGCGCGTTTAGCTTAGCAGCCCGATCTTATTTTATTTCATTCGCCCTGCTGTCCCTTTTCCACGCTTCCTCCTTCTCCCGACTATCGCTCTCTCGCTCCCCCAGTCATACTCAGAAAATGCGTGGAATTATACAAAAGGAATTTCCCTTATTTCTCTTCCTATAGTTTGAACTGCCATAGTAGTTTCTGGGTTTTTTCGGAATAAACTCGAAAGAAAGCAGAGAGAACGAAAAGGCGGGGAGCGAGAAAAAAGTGTAAAGAGAACTGCAAAATCTCTGGCGCGTATGAAAGTACGCATTCTCGTATGCCTGTGAAGGTGGAGATCATATTTATAGGTATAAGGGCTTTCAATAGTCATAAAACGAACGAGTCGGGCATTGTCAACCCGCATCGATATTTATTTCAGCCAACGAGAACGACTGTAAGTATTGCGCGAGGCTGGATCAACGAATAGCCGCGTGTTTTGTATGTCGCGCACTGCATTTTATAGAGATGAACGAATACGCGCATCACGAAAAATATAACTACTAGACTCGAAGTGAGTCCTTCTCTTTTTTTCGGAGGTTTTTGTTTCATCTTTTCTTCGCTGTTTTGTCATCGGCGCTTGTGGGAAAATAAAACGTAATGTTATAATGGAAAAATTATATCTCTGCACCAGATGCCAGGAAAATGAAAGAGCGCATGTAGGACATACCAGTGACAAAACAACGCTTTCAAATTTTTTTCTAAAGCTTAGAAACACCTTCAATTTGTCAATTATTATGATTCGATATATTTTTTCGTACCGAGCAAAAAGTAAATTATTGATATTTTCTTCCATGTTATATTTACTTCCTTGATTATCGATATCAATGATTACGCGGAGGAAAAATCTGAAACTAATTATAACGCAAATAACTTTAAAATAAAGTAAGAAAGAAATTTAAGAATTGATTATTATTGAAAAAATTCATTAGTAATATGATTAATTAATTCGTAATTCATAAGTGATATATTAAAACTAAATTATAGTATAAATTTTAATGTAAAGAGTGGAATTAAAGTATAATATGTTTCATCTTAAATATTATAGGTAAGTATTACTAAGAATAACTTTTTTTATTTATTAATTATTTATTAGAAAAATAAATATTCGAATTTAAAAATTCTAATAAAGTCTAATCACAAATTCTATCAAATTTTGTATATTCAATGATATTTTGAAGAAACAAAAGCAATATATGAGAAAATTATTATTGAAACTTACAGAAATATTCGATTTTAATAGAAATGCTACACGTATTTGTTATTCAGAGATGATTAAAGTATAGAACCTACATATAAAATAGATTTGAATGTGAGTAATGAAAGAAAAACAATGATTAAAAAAAATAAACAACTTGCATTATAATAATTTTGTAAAATATGATTCATGTATTATTATTATTTCACATTTTAATTATAATAAAAGAATATAAGCATGGATATAGAAAAATAATATAATTTATTATTTCAAAACAGAAAGTACATTATATTTAATTTCCATAATGAAGTATGTACATAACTAGATAACGAAAATTTATATTTTTTTATGTCTTTCAGAAATTATAAAAATAGAAATAAATTATATAAATAAGAGCTTATTAATTAATAGAAATAATTAATAATAATAATTAATAATAATAAATTAATAAACTAATTTATGAATAATTAAACATAATTATTGTAAAATTTAAATTCGTTTTTTTGTTAAAATACTTTATCACAAAATTACTTTACAAGTACTAATTTTCTAATTAAGTATAATTAGTAAATTAAAATTTAAATACCTTATTTCAAATATTTTTATATGTTACTCTTCGATAATATATTACACAAAATATTTCATGTACTAATTTTTTATAAATATAGTAAATGTTATTATTATTTTATAGAGTACATATATTTTTATAGTAGAAGGTTTCCAGTCTACAATTCTATGAACATAAA
Source organism: Dolichoris vasculosae (assembly GCA_018907195.1). Lineage (NCBI taxonomy): Eukaryota > Metazoa > Arthropoda > Insecta > Hymenoptera > Agaonidae > Dolichoris > Dolichoris vasculosae. Next base: position 9,100,878 of record JACCHY010000001.1, read on the forward strand.
ATCATACTATTTCGCACATGTGGTTAGACAATCTTCTGGTAACTCAATATTTTGGCTTTTTTCGAGTTCGGTAAAATTGACATTTTCATAAAATAAAAAAAATATTAAAATGAAATTTAGAAGTGTTTTATCTTTTACGGCACACTGAATGTCAAATTTTTAAGACATTGTTCTAAAATAATGCTTTACATATACTTTATTAAATGATTAGAATATAATATTCTATTCTATGTTTTTATTAGTGAAATATTTTTAGTGTTTTTCCAATAATTTTAATAAATCTAATAAATGTATTACATTAATATTTACCAAATAAATCTTTAAACCTAATAAAGCGAGTTACTGGAAAAATATAATTTTTTGAATTATGATGTTTGTTGGCCATTCCGTATTTTTTTGTTTTTTAAATATTTCGAGAATAAAAATCTAAAAAAAGATTTCTATTTTTATAAATATTTAAAATTTTGAAAAAATTCAAAATATCAATACATGAATTTAAATTTTCTCTTCTAAAAAAATTAATATTTTATATATTAAAATTATTTTAATTCAAATATTAAAGAAAATTTTTAATAACTTCTGTTTTGAACAGAAAATTTCTCATAAAAATAAATCTATTTATTTTTCGAAAACTTTATCTTTCAAGAGTATATCGTTAAATTTATATCGAAAAACGTTAAGAAATACTTTCATATAATAACGGCACTTATTTCAATATAAATTACACGGTTATAAGATGAGTTCATTACATAGAAAATATTCGAATATAATGGATTAATCGACCAATAATTTTAGATAGTAGTCTGTAAATAATTCATTCTTTAATTGATCGCTTACAAATAAGATGTACGAACTCAAATCTTATGAAATGTATATTAGTTCCAATATAAATCGTCTTACCAAACTCCAACATAACTACTGAAAAATTCATAGGATTTCATATTCATATCGGAATTTAATACTTCGATTTTCTTATAATAAAGTATAAAGAGTAGAAGCACTTTTGGCATTTAGTTTTTCATGTAGCAGATGCACCAACTTGAGCATCGCGGATCGATTTTCAATTCACTTTTGCCCATGGGCATCTCAAAATTGACTCAAATTACAAGATAACTCAGAATCAAGCTGAATTATTTATTCGCAGCCTCTAGCACGTATGTAACTGCCACGAACTAAGATACTTTATAGGATTACAAAATTGACTTTGAGCACACTGTATCCGACGGGCAATTGCAAGCGTAAGATTTATAGCTGCGTGAAAGAAGAAGTAACTTTCTCGAGAAAATGCTCCAAGGGACTGACCAAAGCGAACAAAAAAAATTCCACGTTTCTATAGAAACTGAAGAGTATAAGTTTTCTATGCACACGTATCTTTCAGGAGTTGAACAGCCAGCATTTGGATCCGGTGGAAGTCTTCCGTGGCATTCCGTACGCGGCTCCGCCCGTTGGCGACTCGAGGTTCCGGGTGTCGGAACCACCCCTCCCCTGGAAAGGTACGAAGCGTGCCGACTCTTTCGGACAGGTCTGCCCTCAGAAGTTTCCGAACATAAGCAACCAGACAGCCGCTCTTCAGGATATGCCTCAGGGCCGCTACAATCAACTCTCGCGCTTCATCAAGTTCCTCGCCAACCAAAGCGAAGACTGTTTGTTTCTCAATCTCTACATTCCCGGAAGTGGTGAGTTCATTTTTTCTCGTCTACTTTTCTAAATTGGATTTCATTTTATCGAAGAATCAATGTTTAAGAATACATTTGCTAAATTTCCATTTAAATTACAGAATTATTTAATTTACAGAATTAATATCCCGTCTAATTTTTTATCAAACTTAACGTAAAAATAATAACGTACGTAAAGACGTAAAACATTTAACGATTAATACATATCCATTGTTTTTACTCGTACACAGTAAAATGATTAAAAATATACTTTTTCTATATTATTTTTCTAGTTTTTTATTCCATACAATTTTTTTTATCTTTTATATAAACTTTTGAAACATTTATCCATTATTTTTTACCTTTAATATTTTTCCTATAATCCGTAAGTATTATATAAAAGAACTATTTTATTTTGTCGTTTTGTTTAGTCAAAAAAAAAGCTCTAAATAAGTATTGATCGTATTGTTTTAATGTTATTATTTAAACTTCGATACATGTATCATAGATTTTTATACCAGAAATCATATGCAATATAAGTATTTACTTTATATGTAAAAATTCAAGGCAAATTAAAAATAATCATATTTAATTGATACACGATACAACTTCATTCATTCAACACCGATTGAATCTTACAGTAACTAACTTTTTAAAATCTGACATTTTATAATTTAGTAAAATTTTCATCAAAAATATCGTGAATTTTTATTATTATTTTATAACATTAGTTAATGAATTTATAATTTATGGACTAGAAGCAAAGTGGATTTATAGAATATTATATTATTGCACGGGACGTTTCGGTTGATTAAGTAATACGGCAAAAGGCGATCGTAAACCTCGATTTGATATATCGACAAAGGATGTTCGTTTCATCGCTGATTATAATTTGCTTATAGAGATCGAAGCATCGGGAATATTTAAAGCAGAACGTTCGCATCTAATATCAAGGCGAGCGTCGAAATCCTTTTCGAAAACTTCTGTACGCAATCGTTACTCGCTCGCAATAAGATATTCTCGAAACTCATCTCTTGCTCATTTATGCGAAGCTAACGAGAGTAAATAGAAAATCCGAAAAGAGCGATAGATAGACGAACTGACGCGAAGGCTGAAAGACAGAATGAGGAGAGCAAAGGGAATATTTATGAAATTTTGAACGCGGTGTATATGTGCAATGTGGCCAATGTATATGTGTATATGGCCAAATTTAATTTTACCGATGCAACGACGAAGAATCGCTCGGTCGCTGCATCGGTGCTTCGCTACGTGGATGAGCCCAGGAAGGTGCAGTGACGCGAAGAGTTAATAATAGCCACTGCTGTTGCACTCGTGAGCTGTTTTATTACAGCGTCGATTGTCTGCGCGTGTATTGTACGAACAGGGAATCCAAAACCTTTTTCAAACGTGATTAAAGGCTTTTAATTCGACAGCGGACGCGATACGCGCGCGGTCCACGTCATATTTTAAACTTGCTAATTTCGCGAATCGTTATTCCCTTTCTCGTACTTTCGATCGTGTCAACGTGTAATCCGTGGGATTTGCGTTGCTTCCGTAATCAACCACGTACAATTTCTCTGAGGAAAAAACAAGAAGGTAAAAACGGAAGGAAAAGGAAAAAGAGATACCTTTTCATTAATCTCTCTGATCGAATCATTTGCTTTTAGAATCTATTACTCAATCTTAAATCCGAATCAAACCTAGTATAACTGTGTATATTAAGATTAAATCTGATAATAACTCGATTAATTACCGAATTTTTATTGATTGTTATAAGTTATATAATGATTAAACACGACTGAAATTAAATGCTTCGATGTAATTTATATTAAAAAACTCCATGCGTATAAGACAGAGAAGGAACGAGAGAAAGAAAACAATCAAAAGAGAGAGATAGTGAAACACAAAGCCATTAGAGTAAAGTAGTTAGCAAAATTGTATGCCTGTCCGTAAAATTGGTTATTTATTAACGATCGCTAAAATGTTACTTCGTTTCTACTTTAAAAACGGCAATTTCAATTGCCATTCGAATAAATACATATCTATTATCAACTATGTATTTAGAAAAGTTTACGTTCTCTTTGATTGTATAATATATTTTGAAAAAATTTATTACATTGCTCCCAATTAATTACTATAAAAATACATTGCCATTTTTTAATTAACATTTGAATAAAATATATTTTAATTGTTTTTTTTAATTTTACCGTATTTTACTTTAAATAATTTAAAACTTTATAGATTTTTATTTATTTTATATATTTATACAAAATATCGTTAAATATTTACTAAATTTTACAAAAATCCCTACAGAATAATTATACCTTCGACCGATATTATTACAAATAATTTGTATTTTTCAAATATTTACTTTGTATTAATTATTTTATGTTAATGATAAAAAGTATGCTTTAGCAGTAAAATATAAAATATTATATAAAGAATTAATAACTAATTTTAGACGTATTTTTAAACCAGTGTTGTATTTATTACTAACAGTTTATGACAAAATGAATTCTACAATGCAAATACAAATAATTAACTTTGATCCTTTAAAAAATCTTTTTATCGCCATTCTTTTAATTATCACAGGATAAAGCCAAAATATATCATAAAACAAATTTGAGCAAATAAAATTTAAATTTAAATTTCATTCATCCATAAAAATGAATCAGTTTTTCAATAAATTACAACCATCAGCTCAAACTCTATAACTATGAACCGCAAAAGTAAATGAGCCAATCTATAAATACCAATAAATTTCGTTCCCTCTCAATGGATCTATAGGCACATTCGAACATTGGAATCGGCTCGGGGATAATTAAATTCTTCTGTTCGGAAGTGCCGCCTTCTATTTTTCAGTCAAAAACAAAAAAAAAATAACAAAAGAAAAATACAATAACGTCGAAAAACACCGAAATACACGGAGGCTGTGATTTTAATGCTCGTAATACAAGGCAGGTGTAGTTAAGCCAAACGAAATTGCGAATCCTCCCGCGAGAACGAATTGCCGGTCATCTGAGAGACACGGAAAGTTAGCTCACGCAAAAGTAGGAAGTTGGCGACAGAAACGGGGATATAAAGCGCGGATCGTCGAACCGCGCTTAACGCGATAGAAATTCAATTTACGCGAAACCAATAAAAAAAATCCTCTCGTACGCGTATGCGTTAATAACTAAGCTCGTGTATCCCCTTCTCTCCTCTTCTGTTCCACTACGTATCCGAGGAAAAGTGCAACGGAAACATTCGTACTCGCAACATTTCAGATCGGTGACATCGAGTTATCGCGAGAGCCATTGCTCCTAAATACGTGTTTGTATTTTATCATTAGGTCTGTAGGTTATGAAATTGAAAAAATTATGAACCGAGAAAATGCGCATCGAAACGAGCAATTTTAGTATCGAATGCACTTTTCCCAAGACCTATGATCCCCACTCGCCTTACCTATTCAAGATGAACTAGTAAATAAAAGTAACGATAGGAAGGTTTTTAAATGAGGCTAGAAATATGGGTACGATGTTAAGGATATAATGTTTTATATTCTGTGTATAGAACGTTACAAAACGGTAACAAAGCTTGTTAATCTATAAACTATAAATGGAGGAAATTTATAAAATATTCCATCATTTATTCCATAAAATATATGATACATCTGAAAAAAATGATATTAAAATTTATCGTTTTCTGTATTGCATACGTATGTATTCATTTTCTATTATATATTTATAAACATAAATTGTTATGAAATTAAAAACTAAAATTATAAAGAACTTAATATTAAACTTAAATTTTAAAGACAATGTATTTATTAAAATATATCTTTTATTATAAAATTATTTGTTCATCCGTATGCTTTTATAATATTGTATAATTAAATTTCCTTTGTGTAAATATAATTTATTATGTATTTATAATTTTTAATACATAATTAACAAATGTATGAATTCTTTATTAAAATATTAAATAGAGTAATCGTTTTAATACATTTTAATTGATTTATAATAAACGAATAATATTCCACTTTTTAATTACACACGGATTCAAAATTTGTTAATAAAATGAATTTAAATTAAAAAATGTTAATTGTCTATAAATTAAAATAACTGAGCGTTTTAAATTTTCGATATCATCAATTAGAGACTTTCTAAATTTTCACGTTAAACCAAAAATTTTCCTTTTATATATGTTTTATCATACTGCTGAACTACTCATATGTATTTTATAAAACTGTCTGAATTTCTCTTTTTCCATTTAGTAATAAAAGGAAAATTACACGTCGTTTAAATTACACGAGTAATCCAAATGATAGAATAATATATTAAACTATTTTATAATCCTTTGTTCCTTTATGAAAAAAATATCATGAATAAAAGAAAACTAAATATTAAAAAATATATATAATAAATTGTATTCTTTAATTATTTATCTAAAAACGCTTAAACAATTTTTTCAAAAAATAAACCAAACAATTGCCTGAATATTTTTTAATCCATGAAAAACCGATTTCAAATATCACATTAAATAAATTTTATTAATACTTCTTATTTTATAACCTTTGGAAATCTTGTAAATCATTTTATACATTATTCGGTTTTATCTATTTTTATTCCTATAAAAATAATAAATATACAGTAACAGCGGTGAAAAAGTTAAAAAAACATTTTGCAACTTGATCAAAGTAAAAAAGGAATTACCGACTCGAGCATCCAGGCAACGTGTCTGTACCGAAGTAAAAAAGCCAAGAGTAAACGTTCGGATAGAAAGGCAAAATCTTTCTATAACGAGAATCCCCCTTCGATTTACCAGCATGGAATTCACTTCCTTTTTTTTCAACCATTTTTCTTAGCGCATGTATGCACCGGCAACACCACCGGGAACGACAGTAACGACAGCAATAGCAGCAGCGACAGCAATACGGAGAAAAAGAACCTAAACTTCTCTTCCGTGTCTTTCCTACTCCAGACTTGCTCTTTCAAAATTCAAGTAATCGCACACGTAACGAGGAAGTCGCTTAAAGCGACAACTCGGCAATAGAAGCGCAAATTATTGCTTTTGCCCTAATGAATTTTCGTATACGGCCAAATCGCTCACTTAATTATCCTCTCTTGCTCTTCCTTACGGAAAAAATGAAACCGTTGAATCCTGAAAAATCGTGCCTCGTAGTCGTTTTCCCGCATGCTATTACCCACAACGCCGATATACCCCTGAAAACGAGAGTACGTGAGACAGTAAGAAAGAGAGGAGGGGGGAAGGAGAGAAAGAGAAAAAAAGGTGGAATCTCGGCTTCTGCTAATTAAATACTCTGTACCAGCTGCATCTTCGTTAGATTTTTGCCCGCTATTTCTGTGTGGTTAAAATTTTCTACTAGCGCGGATATTGCTTATGAAATAGTAATTAAAAAACCATTCGTTAGAAAGTAACAGGTCTTTTCCTCTCTTTCTTTCTCTGACTTCATTTCAAAGGGCTTTTCTCTATTTCTCGCTAAAGATCAACAGGAAATAATATTGTGTCGGAGTGCACCCTCTAATGTAACAGGAATTTAATTGCGTTATATTAAAACTTTCGGGCATACCTTAGCTACCGTGTAAATATCGTTAATTCCATTTATTTGGTAGTTCATTTCAGACAGTCTCTTACTTTATTTTTGTTAATATCATTAAAATATACTATCATAGTATATTAGTTTCGTTCGAAGTATTTTATAATAATTTTCAACTTTCACGGAGTAATGTTAAATTTAAATACTAGGATATTTCAAGACTTATATCATTTCTACTAAATATCATCTTACCTATTATTATTATTAATTTAGTATACGAGTCACGTAATTCTACCCCCATTTTATAAATATATTTATGTTGTTGATATTCTTAATCAAATATTAAAATAACTACGACTATTATGATATATAACAGTAATGTAAAATAATTAACTGTATAATTTATTTACAATGCTATGTATTAAGAGCGATATTTTTTTATTTTCTTCGTTAATCCGATTCTAGATTAAACGGAATTTGTAATCAAAAACTGAAAAAAATTTTAATAAATAGATAAGAGTTTTTTTTAAGTAAAATTAATTAATTTATAAATACACGTAATTCTATATATTCATATATATTCTTTACCAAAAAATAAATAAATTTAATATTAAAATATAATTCCTTGCATTTATTAAAATTCATTGTTGCGCGTAAATAAACGTTCCTAGCGGAATATAAAATATTAGTAGCAATATTATATTACTTTGTTGTTCAAACGAATAAATCAGAATTTAATTTTACAAATTTTTTTCCCTTCTATACATAAAAATAAAATCCATCTTTTATCATATTTTCATCATTTTCATTTTCCATTAAAATAAATAGATTACATTACAACGAAAATTTCCAAAAAAATTCTTGACATTTTAATTAATTAAATTAAATCTAAATATTACATTTTATTTTATTGTTATATTTATTTCAATGAAATTATGATATAAATTTCATTCGAAGTTAAAAAATATTTTTTTAATTTAAATAGTGTGCAAATATGTACTTTAATAAAAATTTTGTTTAATTATATGATCAAAAATCTTTGTGTATTTACCAATATTTAATTCATTTAAATATTTTATAAAATAATCGTTGTATAAATAACTACAATTCTAAAATATGTAAAATAATTTTTTAAATGTATAAGTGATAAATGTCGAAGCAATTATTTTATCATATTATTACAGACATTATTGATAAAGAATTATAATAATTTTTTTAATAATGATACAATACAATAATAGTATGAAGTAATATTTATTATTTTTATGATTTAAATTTCTTTAATGTTTAAGTTATACATATTTCAAACAAAATATTGTATCAAAAAGTAATCTAAAAAATAAATATATAAATAGGAAAATAAAAATTTGTAAGTCTCTTATTTTACTTTAAACTATATCTTTTACGGGACATTTTAAATTTATAAATTCAAAATCTATATTCATATATAAAATTGAACATCTGTTAAAGATATTTATACCAGAAACTGTTCTGATGAGAAGTTGAGCTAAGTTTATACGGATAGCTTCATATTGTATATATATATATATATATATATATATAACAGTAGTTACTCTTGTTACAATTCTCTAGATGACTTATTCATATTATATTATTAAGTAATCAAACAGTCACAAGTTTTGGAATGAAGATTATACGAGACTAAACAAGAAAAAAATATATTAAATAAATAATTATGATAATGTACTAGCTAATATTTACTTAAACAAAAAACTTGATTAAAAATTAGTTAACTATAAAAATATATTCATTTTTAGTTGAAACATTTTCAAAACTGTAAAAATATTTTATTTAAAAAATATACACTTTCACGAAACTTGAAAAAAATGACGTATGCAGGAGATAAATATTAAAATTGTTGAATATTTTATAATATTTACTTTTAACCGATTCTATAATATTTATCAACAATCGAAACAATTACCGATAATATCATTCGTTCTACAAAAAGTATTCCATATTTTTCAACATTTTTAATTAAATCTATCCAGTGTTGAGGAAATACAAAATTTTATTTTCATGAGCCCTTTTTTATCACTAATCCTTTTATAATTTTGACATTATCATATATACATGCAATATAAATCATGTCAACTTTGTAAAAAAAAATATAAAACGAAAATATCTTTTAAAATACGACTTGAATTTGAATTAAAATGTTCTGGAAAAAATTCAACATATTTCAAAAGTTTATAGTTTCGTTTCATAAAAATAACCATAAAGGATTAATCAAATGCACATATTGTTCTTATCTATTTAGTCAGCTTAGCCATTTCCCGTAAAGTTAATTTTGGAAAGTTGTAAAGAATTTACCAGCGGTTCTTATTAAGAAAAAAAAATTTCTTAGACGCAATAAATAAATATCGCTCAACGCGGTACCAAATTACTACCGGTGTACAAAAACAAAAAACCCTAAAATTAAAATTACGAAGAAAGTTGAAAGTTAATCAACGTAGTTCATACATTTAAGATATATTCGCGAGACGGAGGAAAAATTTGTTAAAAATATCGTTTTCACAGGCGCAATATTCGAATATCGGAAGCAAAACTCAATTTTCTAAATATACTAATTTCAAGAGATCTTAAAATTTTGTACATTTAACCTTCCGACGCACTTCTCGGACTGCCAAGTATTCCAGGTGCATGAATATCGTAATATCCGGAAAGAATATAGATGAGCGATCGTAAGAGAACGCTGGAGTTAAAAGGCGATACAATTTCCCGAAAGGCTTGCGTAATAAAGTACATCCTGATGCAGTAATCATCGATACATGTATGCGGGGCTGTTTTGCAGGTGCACGAGGACTGGAGGCGCCTTACGCGGTGATAGTCTACATCCACGGTGAGAGCTTCGAGTGGGGCAGCGGCAACATTTACGACGGCTCCGTCCTGGCCAGCGCCGGTCACGTCATAGTGATTACCTTAAACTACCGCCTCGGGATCTTGGGTACGTTACTCTGTGTATTCTAGGGCATCTCGTTATGCCTGTAAACCTTGTAAGCGGTGACGAGGACACCCGAAGCCCTTGCCTACGTCACACGACGCGTACGTCCACCCGTTCAAAAAGTGTTTCAACTGCAATTTCCCTGAGTTCTACGCGCTGACAAGGCCAAACTTTTGGAATTACAGTTTACGACCTTCTAATTATGCACGATGAAGTTGCGTCGAGGTAGGGAAAAACTTTCCTGCCAACGCAGCTGCCGAGTGCCTTCTTTGCTTTTTATTTTGAAAGAAACACTTTTTGCTACTCTTTCCTCGGGGAAGTCTGACTTTTTAAGATTATATTTTAAATGTCTTATTTGATCGCCGTAAAAGTGTAATCATAATTTTATTGCGTTGCCCAACAATTTAAGGAAATATCACTTGTATTTTCAAGTTTCTTTTTTGCAAATACTCAACGACCGTATTTTTGCATCTCCTTATAACTTATGAAATTGGATATTTCTGATATTAAAATAGAAAGCACTTGGAAAAAAAGTATTCCACATATCAGTTTCGTTCGAAATTATCTTGATAACGTCATTTCTATAAAGTTTAGAACTTTTAATTCTTACACTTTTACGGTAAAAATCAAATTTCTTCGATTCCTTGGAAATTAAAAATACGTGTAATTGCCTTCTGTGATAATAACTTTTAGTTCAGAAAATTAATATAAATAAAAAGTTTTTAAAATAAAACGGTTATCAAAGCTTTTATCTAATCATATTAAATAAAAATTTTCCATTAGTTATTTTCAAATATCAATGTGACGATACAAAAAAAATTGGTATTTTTATGTTTGGAAATCGATTTAAGACGTTTAAAAATATGAAATAAGATAAGCAAAGTAATTTGATTATCGTTACAAACTAATTTTACCACTTAAGCCGATAGTTTAAAACATCGCAAATATTTTAAATGCAAGAACGATAAGAAAGTTTATTAAACCGCAAATAATAAAAAGTAATTAGAAAAATTTTTTAACACAGCTTTTGTAATTATACCAATACGTAAAAAAGAAAACATCGAACAACACAGCAAATCGAGAATGCATATCGCTAGAAAATTAATCGAATGAACGATAGTTGGAAACCGTAAAAATATTAATCGACGATCGCAAAGTAAAATAGAGTAGAATTTTCTATTAATCGATTCTGTCGAAATAAGAATTAGCAAACCGAGATAAAAATACGAGGAGTGTGAAAAATAGGTTTCCTGAGGACGAAACCTATAACGAAGTCACCGGACTCGGCGCTTAGCGGTAACCTCGCCCTCCACGACATCGCCATGGGACTCACGTGGGTGCGAGAGAACATCGGTGCCTTCGGCGGCGATCCTACCAGAGTAACGCTGATGGGTCATGACACCGGAGCCGCCTTGGTGAATTATTTGCTGCTTGCACCCTTCGGCAAAGGTAAGCAACAGCCTTTACACCGTGTAACTAATTTCCTCCTCGTTCTCCCCTTGCCCCGACCGCGAAGCTGTATACTTAGCGAGCTTTGTGTCTCGGTTCATAGCTCCCAACCTGGTATGGAAGTTAGCGGTAGCTTTGTTCATCTTTCCAGTCTTACAACGGCGCGAGATGAATTAATTATTCTCCTGCCACGAGAAAATGAACTGTCTTCTCTCATTGCGCAAGCGCTCGTGTGTCGTTTGTGTATGTGCGCGCGCACACGGATCTGAGAACGTCGGTGTTAATTAAAATTATCGCGTTTCCGTATGTGGATAAAATATTTGCTTTTTTAATTATTTCGAAAAAATTAGTTCCTTTTAGACGCGAGTCGCTGGCTTCGAGAGACTCGCAAAAAATCTACCGTGTGAACTTGAGAATGCATTTGTAGGACAAAATATCATAATGGATAATTTGGACAACTAGCGAAGTGTATTTTTTTTAATTGGAGAGGTGTACTCGGTGCTATTAGTTATCGTATCCTTTTCATTGAAAAATAATACGTACATACCTTTTTTCGCGAATTCATTATCGCGTTGTATTGAAGCTAAATAGAAATCTCGTAAAATATCACTATTCCATTGTATTTCGTAATTTGATAAAATGTACTAATTTCAATACGGTGCATGGAAAATATAGATATGCGCTATACTGATATGAATTTTATATATAAAATGTTTGATATTCTTACGAATAAGGCTTTTTAATTTTAGATGAATATCTAATAACGATAAATGTAAATATTATTCATATTGTAGTCAGAAGCGTCTCTCTGATGGTATATTTCTTTTAAAATAAGCGTAATTTTATATTCAAATGAAAAATCTTGATTATAAATGCTGCTTGTCTTAAAAAATATTAATAAATAAATACAGATAAAATATGAAGCAAGTTCCTCGTATACAAATGAGCAAAAGAAAAATATTTATTTATGATTCTTCTTCTGGTTTTCAACTACGCAAGATACTGTTCATAACTTAAGAAAACTAAACTAAAATAATTTAATGAATGCAAGATTTTAGCCGTATTCTAAATAGATTTTATATACGATATTAGATAAAACATCAAAAATGCATTATTTATTATACTCTTTTATATTAAAGACAATACGCATTATGATAGAATAACAATTATATTACTTTTTAATATATCGTTTTTTATATCGTTTCGTTTTAATAATTTATAATAAATATAAGAAAGCATAATATTATTTAGTAATAAATAAAATAACATAAGAAATCAATTTCAAATAATAATATAAATAATAAGTTTTGTGAATTAAATAATAATAATAATAACTTAAAAAGTAAATAAGAATAATCTATTAAATTTAAAACTATAAATTTTTTATTATAAATAGAAACAACCATATTGATAACTTACACTGGTATATTCATGTTTCTATTAAAGTGAGTATTACTTTTAAAAGTACATTTAAAATAAAGTATAAAAACTATAAAATAAAAATTTATACCAAATGCTATAAAAATATTATTTTATTTTTTGCAAAAGATTAAAAATTTTAATAAAACTTTTATATAAAGTTTTTAAAATTCAAGAATAATTTACAAATATATCACTAACCAGCTTAAATAGTTTTTAAACTACTTACTTTAATATATATTCTAAAACAAACATTTTTTTTCATTTTAAAACAATGTAAAATTCTTTCAATTTAGTTTTTTTTATAAAAGCATTCCATTAAATTTTAGATTATTATAATGTTTTTATTAATATAATATAAAGTTGCATTTTCATACTTTTTATAAAATTGAAAAATTCGAAGAGTTGAAAGAGCAGAGAAAAAAATTTTAAACTTTTAGAAACTTTATTTTAAATATATCAGACTATGCCATTATAAATAATATTGTAAAGAACATAAGATAAACGCAGGTGTCTAGTTTCGAGCTCTGATTATTAGTGCGAACAACCGAGAAAAAAATGAGTTGGAAAGAATCGACGGTTCAGCTGAATAAGCATCCGTAACGGAAACTGAAAATCTCGAGTTCAATTCCCATCCAATTGAAGCTATGTGCGGGTTTTTTCAGTCCTTTTCCATTTTTTTATAATTACACTGTTAAATATCTTTAAATATAGTTCCATGTGAAAATAAATAGAAGCTTTAATTATATTTTTGTTGCAAAGCTCTTAGAAGAAAAAATATATAAGTGATAATTTCAAATTTCTAATAATTTAAAAAAAATTTAAGCTGTTAACAACTATTATGTTATTAAACTTTGTGAACCTTTAAATCGAAGCTTTAAAATAGTAATTTTATGAAATTTTCTTTCAAAATAAAAGTAAGTAGACTGAATCTTCGTAAAACAAACCATTTATATATTTTTATTGGAAAGCTTTGTATTTAAAGTTATTTGTAAAACTGAGTTATAAATAATTGTAGATAAAAAATACGTATTTTACAAATAAATGTATTTTACAAATCCAATTCTATTAATTTATATCAAAATTAATAATTATAACTTTATCGTTATTAACGCAAACTCTCAAATTTAACTTTGTAAAATAAAAGAAATTCAAAATACTTATTTAAAATATGTTTCAACTAACTAATTTACCTATAATAAAGTTTAAATGAATATTACGAAATATACACTATTACAGTAACGTTTACGCTCAAAACTTAATAATTTATTTAACAATTACGAAACATTAAATAATTTATAATTTAAAAAATTTTATCGGTATTAAAAATAAATTACTCCGAGGCTTACTGTCTCATAGTCGAATACGAACCATAAATATCGATCAATTATGTGTACACGTATCTAAATATCGAGAAAATTAACAAACAAATTTAAATATATGAATCGAACTTTTAAGGATTTTTTCGATTATAAAGAAATTTGGTACTTAATCAAAAAGAGATAAAATTGAACGCATGGCAATGCAAATGAATAATAAAAAGTATTATACGGAAACGGGTAGATATTTTGTCGTCAAATATTGGAAACATTAGCTACACAGCAGAATTTATTCAGCGACGTAGAAACTAAAATTTACATCGAAATTCGATATTTCCGCTACGCGTCATCGTGACTGAGGCTCTATGCACGCATGGCTTTCTGAGCTTCAGCACAGCAATCTCTCGTTAATTATAAGTGAACGTGGACGCATACTCGAATTGACGAGTTTAACGCAGGCTCCGATTGAAAGCTCGTTAAGCTCGATTGGTTAAGTGCACTCGCACACCGGAGCGCGTTATTTTGCATCTGTGCTCCGCCGAGATCGAGTCGTCTAATTTTCGAATTACTTCGTTCTCGAATTTTACCCTGATCCCTCTTGAAATTGCCTTCCGTCCTTCCCGTCCTTATAGCTTTTTTTACTTTACCAACCTTTTGATCCTGCCTTCCTATTTATGTACATATATAGACATATACCCGCATACTCACACACGCGCGCACATTTCGGTCGCGTGTATAAAATCAGTGAACGATTGTGATGAAAAATAATAAAAGTAGGAATATTCTTACTGTTTGTGAACTTAAATTATTATGATTAGTGAAAAATATAAAATACTGGTAACTGACAAACAATGTAATTACTTTTGAGATTTTTTCTCTCTATAGTCGTACGAGCGGATAAAGTTTTATACAAAAAGTAAAATTGATAAAAAATTTGATCGCTCGCTCAAAACATAAAATATCATCAAAGGTAAATGAACACTTTACATATTTTATGAATTAATAGCTCTTACGTATTTTAATATTCAATAATTTTCATTAAAATTTTTATAACAAATTTTTTCACAAACATTTTTCACTTTTTTTAATACATATAAAGTACAATACGGGTAAAAATTTTTAGATGTTCAAGTAAATAAAAACTAAATTACTTGAAAAATAATTTTAAAGTTGGCTTTTAGTACCAAAGTACCAAAATTTGATAGTAATAAAATGAAATGTTTTATGATTTCTAATTATTTAATTAATCGGTTGCAAAGTATTTATTTATAAAAAAAAAAAGTAAATAAAATTATCTTTATTTGATATTAAAAATAAAATTTAATTTTAAAGCATAGTACAAATGCACATATAACATGTTAAATATAAAAATAACAAAGTATTAATGTAATTATAAAATTTGTGAAAATAATAAAATATTATTTTTTTACTCTAAACGTTATTTTATTCTACATTATTCTATATTATTACACAACTATAAAAATATATTTATTATAGCTCTGTTCGTAGGTTTAATAAAAATTTAAACCTAAAGTTGTATAAAATTTTGAAAAATAAGAATATTACTCTGTTTTATTTTATTTTCTTGAAATTAAAAATTGGTATGAAAAAAAACTTTTATATCTCATATTTAAATCGTAAAAGATACATTTTTTCTGATAGAACGTAAAATAGATTGTAATATATTTTTCTCTTGAATTAAATATGCTTTCGAAAGTCATAAATGTTTTCCAAAGAATTCTCCTTGATGAGAAAATATGATGCTCTCCACAGTATGAAAAAGATGATAATGTTGCAAAAAGACGATAAGCTAGAAGTTTCTCTTTTACGTTCCTTATTTTTCTTTTTGCGACCTCCTTATACAGCTTTGCTCTTATCAAGCTACATACATACGTACCTATACATACGGAAGAAAAACGGACCAAATTGGTCGCGCACGCGCTCCGAATTGCTTTTTACTCGTAAAAGAGCGTCTGATTAATAGACCTCCTCTCTCCTTTACTATATTTGCCTCGTCCTCTTTTTCGCTTTCTCTCCTTCTCTCTTCCTGTCTCTCTTTCATATGATCCCATTTTCTTGCTTTATTTTTTCTCATTTTTCCTTTCATTCCTATACTCTCACTCACTCTCTCTCATCCTTTCTTGTAAAATCTGGTTTTGGACAAATAACCAGAAGGATAGATAGACGAACCAAATGGCTCAGAATAACCTATCAAATCAGAATGTCAGTTGCGAGCTGGCGAAGAGAAGGAAAGAAAGAGGAAAGCGCCTGTGAGAAATCGTTCAACTTCATTCACCAGCAATGGTCGTGAAGTGGTTACTACTCTAGAAAAAGTACGCGGAAGTTATTTTTTTATCCGTTTCTTTTTTCTCTTTAAGCTGCTTTCTTACCATAAGATAGTGGACTTGTCGGATACATTATAATCGCTCTCGGGAGTACCTATGCATTGAAGGGCACGAATGAAAAAAACACCCGTCGTTTCGAGCTCTAGGCTGATCAGTCTATCCATTCCTGCATTGAATCCTTTTATATATTACGAACTATTTGCTAAGTAAATTTCTCACTCCACTTTAATTCAATGAAAACAAAAGCTAGATCTTTTATAAACTTTACTTTTTTAATTATTACAATTTCTTTGAAAATTGTACGCAAGAATAACATTGTTTTTTAAGTGATGCTAATAATATGTAAATGAAAATCTTTGTAATATCATTGTAATTCAAATTGTAATAAAAATTATTAATGGAAAATTTATTCAAACCAATTGAACTTTTACTTAATTTTATTAAACAAAGAATATTTAATAATGTTGAATCGTTAAAAATTATATTCTTCGACCTTGTTTCAATATAAATTTTGTTCTCTCTGTACGTAGAATAATATATATATATATAAATATATTTTTCAAATTTCAAATATCTTATTCAATATTCTATATTCTATGTAAATTAAGAAATTTTATTCCAAATATTAATCGACAAGGTATATCATACCTTATTTATCATTTATTATACTTGCAATTGATAAAAATGTATTAAAAAAAAATTTACTTTACTTATAAATTTACTTTAGAATTTAATATAAATTCTTAATTGATTATCATTCCAAGTTTAATTTTATACGTAAAAATTATAATTAATAAAATTAATTTAAATATTAAAATATAAGAATTAAAAAACTCTTATTCAACATTGGGATTTTATTAAAATTTTTATGTGCAATGACTTTTTAAAGTTTAATAGAAAATTGAATTTTTAAAATACACTTACTAGTATTTATTAAAAAGTTTAATAGAATAATTTAATTAATTTTTAAAAGTATAAAAAGCTAGTATAATTAATATTAAATTAGAAAATACGCAAATTCTAAAATTTTTAATAATTTAAATTTATTTATAGATTACATTTTTTGTATTTTTTTTTATATAAAATATCTTAATAAATAATTGATGAGGAAAAAGTAACTTGATATTTCTGATTAATAATAAAAATCTACTTTACTTATATAAATTATAAGTTGGAAAATTAATGTCTGAACATCAATTTAAACTATTCCTTTAAATAATTGTATGCGTGTACACATAACTCACTCAGAAAATTCCTCTCGGGATATCTAATGCATCACATTACAAATATCGTTAACAAATTTAGTTCTTAATTGTATGAAAAAGTGAACTCGTGAAATTATACTTATTATAAGTTTCGAATCTTTTATTCATCTGTATAATTTTTTCAATACAATCTCGAACTGCACTTCCACATAACAATATGTTTGATATACTTTAAAAATTGACAATGTCGTAGAGATAATTACAAATAAATTACATGAAAATCGAAGCTAGTACGAAATGAAAAATTAACAAAGCAGACATTTTTCACAAAAAAATCTATGCAAGGAAAAGGGTAATATATAAATAGCAGTAGAGAAATGGATGCTCTTGGAATATGGAATATAGTACGTGCCAAGCGATACACGAAAAAAAAGTTGTATCGAGGAAATCGATGTGGATCAGGAGACGACCTTTAAGCGCATTGTCCTATTGTTCACTTATACAATATATAGTTTCTACGTACTCATTCTTCCTATCCATATCAGATGCGGTTACTACTCTTTCCTCTCTCGTTCTCTTTCTCTCTTTTTCATTGTTCCCATTTTTGTATTTTTCATTTCTCTCTTTCTCTATCACTACTACTATATTTCTTCATACATATTCGCGTAAACGCATTATCTTGCCTACAGATATTTCAACTGGAACGAGAGCAATAACAGCCAACAATGAAAATTATTTTACCGAATTACGCTCAAC
The DNA here is from genome assembly GCA_018907195.1 of Dolichoris vasculosae. Lineage (NCBI taxonomy): Eukaryota > Metazoa > Arthropoda > Insecta > Hymenoptera > Agaonidae > Dolichoris > Dolichoris vasculosae. The sequence continues at coordinate 9,119,530 of JACCHY010000001.1, forward strand.
AGAAGTTATCTTACCCATTACAATAAAAAAAAGGCTCTGAAAGGATTTTAAAACGTTTATTCGTATTGGCGATAAAATCAATAGAATAGGTGCCCTTCTTATTTCTAAAACTTCATTATTATTTTCCAGCTTCTCGTTCCCGATGAGAAACTTTTTCGAGACTACGAAATTAATCCTTAACTCGGACATTTATATTCGTTTGATTTTTTCATAAATAATATGCTTTTCTTCCGTTCGATCGTTCTCATCGCTCAACTACCCTCGATCGTATCAACGACGTTGTCAATATCGCATTAAGATTGCGAAATCGAGCGTCGGTGTTATCTTTTGCAACTAAAGCAAGATTTATATTTATTTTTCGTAACATTACGAAGGAAAATAGTAATCCAATTGGTTTCTCGTCGGTAGCCAGATCTTTCCAAACGACATAAAGATTCCAATAGAATCACGCCCAGCTCGAAACTCGCCGATAACCATAATACTTCCGAAGTATAACACCAAGTTGTTCGGAGAAGAGATAGAAAAACGATGCAAAGGAGGAAAAAGGAAGGAGAGATACAGGCCGCATTTACCTTAGAAGCTCTCGGGCCAATAGCAAAGTGCGCACGAAAGACAAGCACGAAACATGTACGTCGAGATATAATAATATATGAAAAATGTGGCAAACGCAAGAACTGCCGCAGAAATAAGACGTGAAAAAGCGAAATAAGTGTATGGGCCAAACTAGAACGGACTTCAATCGTATAACGGCACCCGTGTGGCTGCACTGCGGCTAAAGGGTTATTTGTCCAGGGTCAGCTGATGAGGTAAGAGGTAAAGGTGGAGCGATGAAGAAAGACGTAGCCTCGGGTCCGTCTGCGATTGTTTACCTTGGCAAGATGCTTCTAGCTCACTTGCAGCTTTGCTCCAGGGCTACGTCCACGCGTTTTCGCTCCATCTTCTTCTACTCCTGCTGCTTCTCTTCCTCCCGGCGGTCCCCTATGTTTGTATTTAACTGGATTTATCGAAGAGAATATTCGCGACGTCGATAGACAAGCCTGCAATCTCTCCTTTGGTCAATATCTCTGGCGCGAAACCTTATTCAAATGGGATGGAATGTATAATATAAGGATTTCAGGCGATTTTCCTCTGCGCTAGAAGTACGATAATTCAAATATCACTTGACCGTTTTCCTTGCGTGATATATATGATTTTCTGATACGAGTGGTCGTTTTTTGGAACACGTTTATTACTTTTTTTCGTTTGTCTACGGTATTATTTTAAAATAATGTATATTTACGCGCATAAATTATTGATGAAAGCGATATTTTTATTACTTAAAAAATTTATTTTTTATAAAATATTTCTTTAGGAAATGTAAATATAGTTTTATACATTTATGTCACAAAAATTTTGCACTAGACTTCATATTTAAAACTTCTTTGTTCTTTAAAGATTTAGGCGTAATAATTAATAAAGTATTTATTTAAATAATTTATACGAAAATAATAATTATATTATATATATAATTTTTTGTTGTAATTATTATTAATTTATAAATACATATAAATACGTAAAATATTTCTTATACTATTCATGTATATTAGTTTTTAAAAGCTATTTTTATGAATGATAAATTTATATAAAATAATCATTTATTATTAAAATAAAGTGAATTAAAAATAAATATCAAAATTTTAAATTAAAGTATATTAAAATATATATTTTTATACTTCGTGTTTGATCTTTAAATTTTTCTAGGAGTACTCTTATAAATAATATACATATTGAAATTTCTATTTTTAAACACATCAGAATACGTTTGTATTTTGAGCATCAATTTTATATTCTGAATTTATTATGTGTGATTTTATTATGTGAATTTATTATATTATATCAACATAAATTAAGGTAGATTTAAAATTAGATTATATTTGTATAATACATCTATATTTTTGTATGTTCTAAATTTAATTTTAAATAAGTGAATCCAATTCTTCTTCAATTATTCGCATGAGATTTATCATAAATTTAATACATTTTTAAAAATTTTAATTCATTTATATTTAATTCATATATAATTATTAATTTCACAATTGATAAATACAAATATTTGTTGCACAGTTTAGTATATGAGAAAATAACATCAAATTTCATTATTAAATTTTTCAATTATAACAGAAAATGTTAACATAACTGAAGGTTGGTTTTAAATCTTAATATAAAATTATTTTTTTAAATTATGTATAACCATTCATAAATTAGTTTCATCAATATTCAAAATCATAAATCATAAAAACATAAATTATATTAATGAAATTTTAATCTTTATAATAATTATTTGATTTAAAAATAGTTGTATTGTAATAAATTATATAATACAACATAAATTGTACATTAAAAATCATACAATAAAAAAATTATGAAAATGTCAGAAGTTTCATATCTACAATAATTTATCAATGTCATAATTAATCTATAATTAAATATAAATTATAAATATGATTAGTAGAATATGTACTGTAAAATTATAATATATTATTAATTTTGACAAATTATTAATTTTTATTTATGATCACATGATTATTAATTTTAAATAAGTTGAAATTTATAGGTGTCATCTTACGTATATATTATTATTCACATATCTTTACAATTTTCATGCGTATTTCTGTCTTTATATTATTCATTACTCGATTACTTTTTATATTAAGTTATATTTCATATGATTTTAATTTTTTTAAACCAACTGAATAAATATTATTTTGATAGAAATATATTCTCTAAAATATATATTTTAAAATTTTAAATCATACAGAGTATTAAATCATTAATTTTTTAATGCCAAAATAAATTATTAAATTTAGTTAGCTTAATTATAAAATAAATTATAAAAGTTCTTAGTTCTTACATTATATGTATATATATATATATATATATTTGTACATATATTACATACAGTAATTTATACCTTTTTAAACTTAAACAAAACTATTTTTTTTTAAATTATTTATTCTATTTAAAACATTTAACTTTGAGATGTTTGAAAGTATTTAAAAATGTACCAATAAATTTTTTTTTAACATTTGAAATATCAAAAAGAATAATTAATTTTATCTTTAAAACATACTTGCTTAATCCTATATTATTACATTATTATTAAATAAAATTTGTTGCTGTCTTTTTGTGCGGTATAGATACTCATACTCACAATCTTCAAAAACTTTTTTTAATAAGTTGGTTCTAAAAACAGCTGACATGTAATAGATATACTTTTCTATCTCACATTTATTTTATACGTAACGATATAAGTTCTATCAACAACTTTTATCACTTATTTTGACAATATATGATCACCTAACTAGTTGCCCTTCTCTATGGACAGTCTGTAATATTTTTAATATAAAATTCCTATAATCGATAAAAATCTATTGATCAACTTAAAATGTAATAAACCTAAAATAATAATTTAATGTTTATATTGAATTTTTTAACTAATAAAAGTTCATATACGAGGTAATTATATTTTTTATAATTATAAAAAAGTTTGACAATCAATTTTTTAATTTTTTTAACAACATAAAGAATATTATAATTTAATAATTTTATGATATATCAGTCTAGAATTTCATTTAATACAATTGATCATATACATAAAGTTAATGTTTAAAAATCTCTTCATGTATTTATTTCAAAACATATAAGAATTATTAAATAAATAAATCATTGTTTTAGAATCAGAATTAATAATAATTATTAAAAAAAATTAATTAACGGATCAATAAAAATACAGTATTAGTTTATTAGACAGGTATTTAAACATAAATATTGAATCTCATTTGTTTTATAAAGTACTGCTTCTTCTTTATTTTTACTACAATTTAAAAATAATATATATGCTTTTGCTGTGTATAATATATACATATATAAAGTTTTAAGTACGTTCTATAATATTTCATAATTCATAATAACATGATTACTTACACTTAATTTTTTCTGTGAACAATTTAAGAACATTTTAATTACTATCAGTAAATAAGTACTTACATAATAATACTTACTACAAGAAAATAATAAACAATGAAATATCTTAATATAGTCATACATAATAGTCTTTATATATATTAAACCAATATAAACTTTCTTTAAAAATTTACGATTGTTTTGCAATACTTTAAATGTAAATGTTTTTTGTACTATATGTAAAGTATATAATATTCTTTACAATTTGGAAGGTAAAATTTTATTTAATTAATAAATAAAAAATAAAAGTAAATAAATAAAAATGATCAATTATATATACATATATATTTTATCGCTGCTAAAAACATTATAAAATTTCTCTATAAACGAAATATTGCACAGCCTAACCATAAAATATAAAGCATCTAATAAGATCACATTCTTTTTCTTTTAATAAAAATAAAATACGGTAATATATCTATTGTTTTTCATTTAAATACTTTAATTATTTATATATGAAGAATATCAAAATAAAATTTTTTTTAAATTCATTATTTTTCTTCAATACATATTTCAGTGTTTATATGTGTGTATGTAAGTATATATATAAGTGATTATAATCACTTTCTGGTCAGCCAATACAAGTTGTCTAGATCTATATACATATTATTTTTAAATTCATTAATATAAAAAATATTTACTTATATTCTTGTTTTTAATTTTGAATATAATTTTCATACAATATTTTATATATGTGCCTTTATATACAGTTAAAGATTATATACGTGATTTTAAAAAATATTTATTTGCATTATTGTATGTTATTACTACTGTTTTATTTTCTTTATTTTAATTATTTTTTCTGTTTCTATTTTACATATTTGCATTTTACATAAAAATAAATTAAATAATTAATATAAAAATTTAACTTCATTAACTTACTTTCATAACATCGATATTCTTCAATTTTCTAATATAACTCTTCAAGCAATATTAAATAACTAACTATAAAGAATAACTTTGTATTGAAAAACATATAATTATACATTCTTTTAAAAGTAAAATTTAAAAATTTAATATAAAATTCTAAATAATTGAAAAATAATAATAAATAATTGAAAAAATAATAAATATTTAAACTTAAAAAAATTCTATTTTAATTATATAAATAAAATATTTCATGTACATTTTTATTATTGTACATATTTTTAATTTTAATTATAATATGTACATCAGTTTCTATCAAAACCATTTTGAAATAATGTATAATAATTTAGAAAGCGTACATTTAAAAATTTTATAAAAGGTATTTTACATTTCAATATTGGTTTTTTTTACATTCGTATACAAAAAGTTCTTTTTCCAAAATAAAATTATTTCACCAATAATTCTAAAGTAAAAAAGTAAACTGTTTTTTATTTTTTTGTATTTAAAATATATATTTATTTAGTTAAAATAATTTTTTAATTAATTCATAAGATATTTTAAAATTTATATTTTAATTCTTTATCAATTTTTGCACAAATGGATACATTTTATGCTCGATGTATTAGTTAAAGTGATAACTAAAATATATTTTACTTTTATTGAGTCAAACTTTCGATTTTTCAGATATCTTTTTCTATATCAAAAGTAAATACATCTGAGCTCTGCATAGCTTTGATCTACCATTACACAAAGTTTCAAACAAATATTTTAACACTTCACGAGAAACTCGAGGAAAAAAATATTTTTTAGAGAAATGTTTCCTGGGGCTCTTCTAAAAACTTTAGAATATTTACTTTAAACTTTATACAATGATATATGACATTTATAAAAAAAGGCAATGATATTTCAGTCTTTATACATAAAACAATATTGTTTATACAACACTGATTTATAATAAATATTTTTTAACTAAATGTTATACATAAAAAATTGTTTCTATCGTGAGAAACTATGATTAATTATATTAATTTCTGAACATATAATTTATTTTTAAATATAACTATTAATTTTTTTAATAATTCAAAAATATAATTATAATTTGTTTAATAATTATATTTTTAGTTATATATTTATATATCAGATTGGAGTCTTTTAAAAATAGTATAATATCTTTCTTTAATCACATAAGTGTGCGTATCAACGAAATTGACTTTGACTACTTTCATTAAGTAATGTGTCTACATAGAAAATATACGTAGATCAAAGAAATAGAACCTTAAATATGAAAGTATGTATATGGAATACGAAGACTCGTGCAGAAAAAAATAGTTAAATAATGTTATATGTAAATTTAATACGCGTTAATTTCTAATTAAATTTTGAGCTTCTAAAGTTTATAGTAGATCGATGTTTTAAAATTTTTGTTACATAAAATATAATATTGAAAAGTTTGTTTAAAAATGAAACGATATCTCTAAAAATAAATTAAAATAAGATCTTTATCCAAACTTAAGAAATCTTTTGAAGTTCTTAAATGGTTTGACCGCATAAATGCTGCACTTTGAGAAATTGAAAGGTTGGTAAGAGTAGAAAGGCCCAGAAAAAAAAATTTTCTTTCTCTCAGACATTATTAAAACGAAAAAACATTAAAGTAAATAGAATTGCGTATCCCTTGTAAAAAAAAAAACACGCGAGAATGAGAAAAGAAATTGGAAGAAAAAGTTCGTAAGAAAAGCAGGAGTATCGGAGAAACTATGCGCTTTGTGGAGAAGCGAAAAAAATGGGTAGCACTAGCAGCCGAAAAAAGAAACAAAATAGAAAATTGACAAAATCTAAGAAAAAGCAGAGAAAAGCCATAGAGAACGCAGTAGAAGCACGCGCAAGACGAGATAAAAAGAGGAAGAAGTAAGAAGTAAAGACTTTTCGTTTAGCTACGGCTGTGGTAACGTAGAGGCTTTGCAGGCTTTTCACGAGTCGACTTCCGGTCCAAGCACCACGATTTAAAGTGGTCACTGTTCCCTCTCTCTTCTTGCTTCTTCAGTTGCACAGGAACAACTCCCTTCTCGTAGATTCTCAAAAGCACTTCTCAAATGCCCTCGTTCCACTTTTCCGCGTCTCTCCCTTCCTTCCTTTTCCTCCTTCTCGCGCATAGACGCATCTGCGCGCTTTTTCGAGGGTCAGTCGACTATCGTGGTCGACCCTTTTTCGCAGTGCAAGTCTTTTTGGTAATTAGAAAAATGTAGCGACGGTGGCAGTAGTGGTTCCCGACTTTTCTACCGCAATTAGGGCTGTACTATTGCTTCCACCCCATACTTTACAGTGCGAAAGCGCGGGAGCTCGAATACTCGAGTAAAGTTGGCGGGACGCATAATTTGCGCATTTCTCTCTCCTTTCCTCTTTTTATAATTACCGCAGGCGAGCATCTAACAGCTGCTTCTTCTCCTCTTTTCTTGCCTATTTTTCAGCGGACTTCCCCCTCCGTTATGTTGCTTTTTCTTTCCACCTTGAATGCAAACGTACCAGAGAGAGAAATACGTGAGTTTCCTTTTCTCGATTTTTCAGTTTAAGAAATTAAGGGCACTTTTATTGTAAACCGCTAAATCTGGGAATAAATGTGCATCACCGAATATTCCAGCGGCAAAAACGTAAGTAAGGTCGCATACGAGAACGAAATATCAAAACTGTTTTTAATGCCTCGTAACTTCGTCAAAATCTAATAATTTATACATACGTATATCACGATTTTTATCAAAACTTTAAAAAATTAACTAAAAACTTTATATAAATTATCTTTAAATATTTTTCGTTACATACTTTTTAATGTATTAAATTGTGTAAATATATGGCCGTAAAAAAATTGTTAAAATTTTTTGTTTATAGTTATGGAATTATTATGTTGTATAAAATAATTGTTGACCGTGGAGTTGATGCACTATAAAATAGCCTTTCGCGTATAAACTATTCTATTTATTTTATGAATTATCTTATAGTCTTTAAATATGTAAATAAAATCCGCGTAATTGTAATAAATGTAGCAAAGAACGAAATAAAACGTTCCTCTTCGATTATGAATAACCGAGTATAATTCGATATGTGCGCGATTAAAAATTACAAAATTAAAAAAAATTAAAACGCGATCTCGCTCGTGAAAAATTAGAGTTCGGTAAGGGTAAAGAAAGATAAGAGGGAAGGATGTAAAATCAGCGGCATCAGGAAAAAGACATTCGCCGCGCTGTCGAAGGTTACGATCAGCCGATAAAAAAGACTACCAAATTTACATTAGTAACTAGAAGTATAAACAATGTGTACCTAAGTGCAAGTACGGAAGGTGAGTATTTGAAGGTTAGCGAGGTTAGATCGAAGGCTTAGAGTGAAACAGAAAAAGAGAATTCATCGACGAAACGAAAGAAACCATCGCCGCGTATCCAAATTTCCAGGCTGTCGTCGGTCGTCGCGCTTTTCCGAATCTCGCTCTGATTCAACGCCGCGGAGTTGCTGCCGTACGCGAAAGTGCAGCCAGAAGAGAAAGAGGGAGAAGACGAAAGAGAACGTCCTCGTCGCTTTTGGCTCTACAGCCAGTTGCCCTCTCTATATACATAGCTACGTCGTGTACCTAAAGATAATAAATTAGATTCACCTATATTCTAGTGAAGAAAGAGAGAAAGAGGGAGAGAGGGGGAGATCGGGATAGGCGGGGAGTGAAGACACAGAGAGAGAGGAAGAGTGGGGAAAACGTGGTCTCGGCCCTTTCAAACTTTGATTTACTTTCAATCCCCCCTGGGAAAATTGCAAAGTTCCACGGGGTGCTTCAGTGGACTTCCAGTTCGTCTCCCTTTCTCTCTTTCGCGTTTCTCTTTCTATCGACTCTTCCTCACCTTTTCGTCGGGCTGTGTTCAAGTTTGTATATATGCACGGATGTGTGTGTTTAGGCGGCGAACGAGTCTTTTCCGATCCTCTTCCTCATTATTCTTCTCTCGTGTTATCGCCTTCCCTCCTCATCATTGTTTCTTGTTTACTTTTAATCTTAGCGAGACGCGCTAACGAAAACTACACAATTTCCTTTCTCAACCTTCCTTCTTTCTCCGTCTCTCTATATTTCTCGCACTCAAATGCACTCGCTCTCTCATTCATGGTTTTATCATTTACTCTTCGAGGTTGTCACCCTCGTTTTCTATCTTCCGTCACATTGTTGAATTCTCGTCGAATAAATGTATACAGCCATGCGTATATGGTACAAAGCGTTGATGCGTAGAAGAAAGAAGAAAAAAATCGACATGGAATGGAAATTTGAGGAAATTGCTTTTTCAAAACCGACAAAATGCAACGAACGCAGAAATTTTTTTTTCGTTTCTTTCTTTTATTTACTACAAACGTTTACCGTAATAAAATGAATTTGTAACTTTATGAAAATTTCAACTTTTTTTTTCTTCCGCGCTTATCAAGGAGTTACCATTATATGATTAAATTGTTGGATGATATACTTTTATAGAAACGCTCTTTTAAAATGCCTTCTAAACTACAAATTAAAATTTGAAATAAAATCGAACGAATTCAGCGATGCAATAAAGTAAAAACAATTAATCAATGAAATCTTGAAAAGTCGCAAAAATTTTACGATAAACCTCATCGATATGATTGGGTTATGATTTTTATCACGGGTCTAGGCACTGTAACGACAAATTGAAAAACTAATGAAACGAAGTTTCGCATGGATACTTTTATATTTTTTTGAATCATGTTCATCATCCAACGTACGTTTCACCAGGTACATTTTGATGCATCGAACTTTTTTACGTACTGATGCAATAAATGCTTTTTTACTTCGACGTTGGTTTGCAATACACTTACGTTTTCGAAAAAGCGGAAGCAAGCGCCTAATGCAAATATTCTCGATCGCAATTGGTCAGAGATCGGGTCAATGAGTCGATGTATAATGAATAATGCAAATTCAACTCGTCACCAAGATAAAAGCCCCATCGATGCTCGTTATTCGAACAATTCGCTACTCAATACGGAATCCACTTTTCGCTATTTTCTTTATATTTATTTTCAGTTCTAGTCACTCACGCGGATAATATTTGAAAATAATATAATGATTTTATCTCTCTGATCTAATAAGGATGATTCAAATTTAACGAATATTCTTCGAACCTAATTTGCTTCCGTTGAAATTTTCGTTCGACATCCGAGCGGGAAATTCTTTTCAAAAAAAAAAACCGGAAGGCAAACCTCTGCGCAATATCGACGGTCGTTCATCACCAGCCAATTTCGCGTTACGAAAAAATAATTAAATATGAAGGAATTTAATTTTTTGCAATTCGAATACTATCGGCCGCTACTCGATGGTCCACTTCGATAAAAAATGAAACCAAAATCCAGCGATGCGCGATGCAATGTAATTATTATCGCGATCGATAAAACAAACGCCGAAGCGACGCGGGTAAAAAAGATCGCTCTAATATTGCTCCTTCGGTGGTACGCAAACAAAGTAAGCGATAACGTCAAGCTAATCGCGTTATCATTCAGCGAACCGTCGGTAAATTTTCGTTGGAAGGCCCTCGCGTATCTGGGAGTACGATCCGTTGGCATCGATGCGTTACGCTCGCGTAATCAGGCTGAAACGAGGCTCGTCGAAGTCTGGGAAACGGAGCAGTAAGCGCACTCGGTCAAAGCCCGCGCAGAATTGGCATTGCGTAATTGTCCGGGGCTAGGTATTGGTTATAGTACTCGTATCGGCATTGGCAACGCTCCAGAGATCGACGACGCCGGACGTCTCCCAGTGGCGTCGCTCGCTCGTCCGACGCGTCATCTTTTAATGGCTGCAATAAAGCTGCCATTGCCGACCGCCGACGCGCGTGAGATACAGGCAAATAGAGCCGAGCCGTCGTATCGGCGGGGCATTAAAAACGTTGACGAAACAATGACGCCTCTTTATGGTCTTGTTTACGGCGGAGAGGAGACTCCGGGAGGATACCGATTCTGATGAATGTTACCGAGGCGCTGCTCGGATAAGGCCGAGGTGATAAGGTCGGCGCGACATCGGTTTACTTACTTCTGTTTACTTCGCGCGCAACGCCTCTCGGGTTATGCTGCGATTATAGCCTTCGCGCACTTAATAATCGAGGGTATTTATTATAAATTAATATCCTTGGGGTTGGACTACGTATTTTTGGTGACTAACTTTGTTCGTTATTATGAAATCGACACAAACAATGTCTAAGTAAGTACGTATCGCATAGCCTAATCATTTTTTGTTCTTACGTGAATGTTCGAAAGATGAAATATTTTTTGTGTTCTTAGCGTTCCGAAAGTTAATGCGTTTCTATGTTATATTTCGTAACGATTACTCTAACAAAATCAAGATCGCTAAATATAAAAAATTAATATAATATAAGTCAATAATAAGAAAATGATACTTAAGTATATGTATTAATGAACTCGACAAATAAAAATACAAATATATATAATTATCTTAGCCACAGATTCTGACTGCATAAATAAAATTATTCTAAACACATATGTAAGTATTTTGTAATTAATAAATTACATTGTTCTACGATTTATAAATTATAACTCAAAGTTATTGGATAAAATTAAATATTTTATAAATTTATAAATATTCTTTTATATGCAATTTTAATTTAATTAAAATAATCGAAACGGTTAAGAACAAATAACGTCACTTTATTAAAATAAAAATTAAGCTCGAAATCTTCCATTTTCAACACAAATACTCTTTTTATCTGAGATAACAATGTCAATACAGTTTCTTCTTCGAATTCTTTTGATTTATTAAAAAATCAAACTAGAAAAGGCCTTTAAGAATCTTTATATAATTTATTATAGAAGCCTAGTCTAAAGAATTTTTTGTGAGAATACATATTTTTACATTTACAAATATTATAACTAATTTAATAAATAGAGTCAAATTTTCTTTAATTCATGAAACCCCATTGAATAAAAATTTATTTATATATAATAACCTCCTATTTCAATTCAAATATTCCACTTTATACTACACAGCATGTTTTATAAAATCAGAACTGCTTTTATAAACAATAATTTATTTTGTATACTTATCTCGTTGCATAAAGTTGAAAAGTTTCGAGCAATTTTACCTATAATGTTTAATAAAACATTTTCAGTATACGCGAAGTTATTTCATAAGCACGTAACTATTTCAATTATATTAACTCTAATATATTCAATGTTCTCAGGTCTTTTTCGTAACGTCGTTCTACTGAGTGGTTCGGCACTAAGTCCATGGGCATCGGTGCACGATCCAAACGATCTGCGGGTTCAGGTCGCGAAAGAACTTGATTGCCGCCACGAAGACGATCAGGACATCGCCGAATGCCTGAGGGGTGTTTCCCTCGAAGCTCTACAAGGAATTGAACTCAATGAAATTAAGTATGCGCGTAGAATTTTTATTACCGTTATCTTCTTTACAACCTCGATGTTATCCTGATTTTGTTTATACAGATTCATTGTATAGGTTACCGATTTTTATTAACGTGAATTATCGTTGTTTAATATCAAGTTGCTCGTAACTATGAAAATCTAGAGTATTTTTAATTTCATTTTCTAGTTAAATGTTTAAAAACGGTAATTTAAATATTTTGAACGAATGTGTATTAGTTTTTGAAAACGTATATAAATGGGTTAAGAATTTATAAGTCAGATGGAGTTAAACATAAATTACAGATAAAACATTTAAATTGAACTCGTACCGTTTGATACCAGCATACGTTTTCGAAAAAGTTTTGCGTATACCATAGGCAGTCTCTGAGTAAATACAGAAATTCCATAGGATTTAATAAAGTTAAGGAACGCAACCACATTCACAAATATGTGATATTCTGAATGGAAAGGAAATATAACTTAATAGATAAGAAAATAAAAAATAAAAATAAGTTTATAACAGAATATGAAAATGTTTTGTATTGTATTCGGATATAAGTATGATCTATTATAAAAATTTATTCAAAATAATCTTTAGAATTTATGAATACGCCTCTCAAGAATTTAACAAGACATTTACTTTTTAAATTCTCTGTAATCATAATAAAATATTAATTACACTAAATTGTGAAATAAATAACTAATTTAATTTTTCCATTAAATAATATTTTTCTTATTAATTTTAATTACAATTTTACTTTAGATTTTTTTAATCACTTTAATAAGGTAATTGAGAAAGTCACTTATTCCAATTTCTCATTTTGAAAATAAAGAATTTTTCATTAAATTCATAATGGCCCATTATTGATCAATTCTTTTGTCATTCAACAAAGAATTCTATAGAATATAAGTAGTTCTTAACGAATAGGAGACATTTTTATAAATATAATATATGAAACTACAATAAAATATATATTATAAATATGAAATTAAACTTTTATCCTTGTTCTATAAAATCATATTATTTAGATAATTAAATTACTTCAAATCTAAACTATATATATATTTAGTTATTACTAAGTAATTTTAAATTTTTTTTTCATAATTTTAGCATATATAACAAGATCTATGACGTAAAATATTGCGAACAATCTTTTATGTCAGCTTAGTTTGATATAGTATTCAAATTTTCTTTTTAAATATGAAGGCAAATACTTGTGCTTCATTAATCTTACTTTATTTAAAAAATTACGTAAGTGTAAAAATTATTATTCTTTTAAAGTACAAATTATAAATACATTTCTTTAGTTAATATATACACTAATTTACAAAAATATAAATAGCTTGCCCTATATAATACGTTAAAATATCGACAGAGGTATTTTAAAGTATCATTTAAATATTTTAACGATGTTTATGAGAGAATGCAACTTATCGTTCTTCATTTTGTTTCAAGCAGTCTAATAAATGTAATTAAACCATTCGTTTAAAAATTCCACAAGAGTAGATTTTTCTATTATATACGAAAATTAATATTTATAATGCGTAAATGGAACTATTTACTTACATCTTTGAACGCTCGATTTAAACGTTTCCTTGAAATAAAATTAATAAAATTACTCACCGCAATATCACCCATCCATAAATAAAAAAAGCCATCGTACCTTAAAAAATCAGTAAAACCAGTAACGTGCGTTCGCAGGTTCATGCCCCCGATCGGACCGAGTTTACCGGTGGACGGTAGCAATCCGGATCCTGGACTGGATATGGAACGATTGAGCGACGCCTTCATTAAGGTTCCTTTGATTCTCGGTGTGTCCACCGCCGAATCGTACCTCGACTTCAACGCCAACGATATTCAATACGGTTTCGAGGAAGATCAGCGTAATCGCATTCTCAGGACTTTTATACGGAATGCCTACGTGTATCATCTCAACGAAATATTCAGCGCAGTGAGAAACGAGTATACGGATTGGGACAAACCGGTGCTACATCCGATCAACATCAGGGAGTCGACGATGGAGGCGCTCAGCGATGGTCACACGGTCGCACCCCTCATGCGAATAGCTTTTTATCACGCGAGAAGAGGCGCCAGTACTTACTTCTTTCATTTCAATTATCAAACCAAAGACAGCGATTATCCACAGGTGCGTTGGCGTAGCAAAGTAGAGTGAAATGTGCGCGAAAGATCTTTGTAATCGTTGATGTCGATCGATAAACATACTACTTAATGATTTAATCATTGCTATTGGTGTAATGATCGTATTTTATATATTTACTCAATTCTGGAATAGGAAATAAACTTTTATCGCTGTGTAACGCAATTAATAGTATTGACAATATCTTTGTACACTATCTAACATAATCATATTTTAAAATTTTACGGCAAGCAGACATAAAATAATGCTTAAAAATGTAGCAAAAGTAATAACTTTTTAACTCCTCTGAGAGAAAAGCTCGTAAAAATCGTAAAAGATATAGAGCTTTTGAATTTAATTTAAGAGCTCAAGACGTATCGTCTTCAATGCTAGTACAAGAATCAATAATTTCTCTTTCTTGCGTAATTTCAATTTATTTCACAAATAACACGCTCATAAAAATTTAAGATATTTCACGATTCTACTTTATTTTCTATTCTCGCTATATATATATATATATATATATATATATATATATCTGTCGTTGATATCTGTACACATTGTGTCGGCGAAAAGTAGATTTTAAATCGGAAAAATGAATCTCAAGCCTAGAAAAGCACATTAAGCAAAAGATAAAAGTTAGTTCATTGTCGAATAGTATGATGAAAGTTTCGTTTTCTTAAATTTATGAAAGCAATGCCAAAGACAGTAGACTCGACCGAAGCTGTTGGCTACCGTTTATCCTTTCTTTTTACCGCCCCAGTCTCTCTGTCTTCTCACGGAAGAACCGAGGTTTCTTCGGCAGGCACACGCGATAAAAAGAAACGTATATGTGGAGCGTCGAGGGTACGAGGAAATAAGAGGACTGCCCAAGAGTTTCCCTCTTCCGGACTAGACAGCCGAGGGTAACGCCGGAAGTAATGAGCGACCACGAGAACGCGACCCGATCCTTTGTGCCTCAAAGTTCCTTTCATGCGCGTTACACCTTTCACCCACGTTCCTCGTTTATACGTATACGCGAGTATAAGTGTATGTACTTGGATGAAAATCGATGGGACTCATCTCGAGCCGACCATTCCACTAGTTATCTCGCTATCTCATAATTTCTCCGCAATTCTTTATTTCTTTTTCTCTAACTTTCTTTCTCTTCTATCTTCCTATATCTTTCTTTGAAAAAGTAATAATGTAAACAATTTTCGAAGTCTAATTTTTGTGTTTTTTTCCAGTCAAATATCGTGCGATAATTATCTATTATTCTATATCGCTAGTATTTTGATTTGGATAATTTTATTTTTAATGATACGAATACAATACGATTTAGATATTAGAGGTTCGAAAAATATTCTTCGCGATTGAAATTAAATTATTCAGTTATTTTTTACAAAACAATGTAAGTTTTTTCAGAATATATTTTAACAAAAATATATACGTTTCATCTTGACTGGCACTAACGATAATATATTCGATATTAGAATAATTAGAAATACTTCAATATTCTTTAACATTTTTCGATTATACGATCTTTTTAATATCATAATATTTAGAAAAAAAATTATTTCTAAATTTATTTAATTCATTTATATTTATTTAAATCGCAAAATTATTATGATTATTATTTGAAAAAAAAACTTTTTATTTTCAAATTTCTCTAATTGTATCCATTTTTTAATAGCATACAAATA
This sequence comes from Dolichoris vasculosae, assembly GCA_018907195.1. NCBI lineage: Eukaryota > Metazoa > Arthropoda > Insecta > Hymenoptera > Agaonidae > Dolichoris > Dolichoris vasculosae. The sequence goes on from JACCHY010000001.1 coordinate 9,135,620, forward strand.
TCCGAATGATATATGCTTTTATTCGGGTACTAAAATATACTATTCTACGATACTATCAATAGATTTGGCATGAAATAACTAAAACATAACTCAATGCAAAAATACCTTGTGATATAAAAATATATTTTTATTTTCATTCTAGCAAATAATATTCTAGATTTATAGCCTAAAAACTTAAAATAATATTCGATATAACAACATTTAATAATCAATCAAAATAAAGCAGTATAATCATAATCAGTCGGAATAAAAGGCACGAGAGTAATGAGATTAAACGTAGTGAATTAATTTGTATGTGACATATTATACCCGTCCCTTTACACAATTGTAGGAAAATTAGCAAATGTCAATTACGAAACATGAAATTAGAAGTAAAAACCTCTTGTTTCAAACTTCAAGATCTTGTCAAAATTAAGAGAGTCCTTTCGCAAATCTTCTATTACCAAAACTTGTTCTACTACTCCCAAGCAATAATGAGTAAACTCCAAATTCGATTAAACAGTAAAGAATATAAGCGTTGACGTGGTATTTCCTTCTCTTTCCGCTTTATCTTACTCTCTATGTTATCTACTTTCTCCCTTGTGTTCCCCTCATAACGAAGAATTACGTGGGAAAGAACTTGGCGGGTAAGAAAGTATAAAGTCAAGCTTTGAATTTTATAAAATTAAAATCTCGTCGGACACCCGCCAAGTAAACGCGCGTACTCGGCTAAATTTTTGAAACTTTGTAATTTAATTAAAACGGGATTTGAGATGCTGCTGGTGCTAGTGTTGCTGTTGCTGCAAGCGTGACGTCATTATAATGTAACCCGCGTCTCGTTGCGCAAATGAAAACACGTAAATATTAAAATACAAAATTCTTCAAAGCAAATTCTTCATCGTATCACGCAGACCACAATTCTAAACTAGGAATGCTGCGAAGATTTTGGATAAGGAAAGGAAATCTCTTGTATAATTAAGGATGCACTTAATTTGCCATTTCACTATGCTATTATTCATTTCTAAATAATTTTCTGTAGAATTTTTATTCAAAGATTATTATTGTTTTGTTTAATCTCAAGGAAAAATATTTTTATTTGAATATACTTCATTTTATTCGGATCGATTGTATTTAACATTTTCATGCACATATGATTTTATAAAATTTTATAATTCTATATTCTGAGAACTCATAAATAAATTAAAGAATATGTTATATTGAAAAATTAACTCTCAAAATTTCTATATATTTTAAATTATACGAATGTTTAAAAATAATTGAATTTTAAATGCTGTTTATTTTTAACATTTATAAACAAGTACATTTTAAGAGTAGCAACGAAAGAAAATAATGGTGATAAATGTTATATTGAAACGCGCTTTTTTAATTTCTTTTCTCCTCTACTCAATTTAATAATTCGCTTTGATGAAACAAATTATTCCATTCTTTATAATTTCTTATTTCACTATTCCAATTTCTTGCAAAAATGGCTAATACCACTATACGAATATCGTATGATCGCCGTGAAATAAACTTAATTTTAAATGTTTAATCTTCTTTCGAACCGCAAAAGCCGATATATTTTCTTATGATATGGACGTTCCCGTGTAGCGAAACGTGTAGAAAAGTATACACTATATAAGGTTATAAAAACACGGAATTTATGAGAATTTATCGTTCACGCGTATTTTAAGATTAATTTTAAAATATACACGTAATTGAAGAAAGTTTACCCAAAAAAATATTATATAAAAGAAATTTACCCTTGTAACTTTATCAAATGTGAATAAATTGATGGTTTTTTTTCTTTGATACATTTTAATTTATAATTTATATAATTACTAACCATATTCGTTAACTTTTATTTTACTTATATAATTTATACATTTAAATATACTTTAATAACTAAAAGTAAAAATTGAAAGGTTATATCAATATACATGCAAAAATATACCAAGAGATATCAAAGTGGATTAAAATAAGTCGAAGTACGTAAAAATATATTGAATTCTACATTTTCATGTACTTAAAAGCATATCAGCATATCAAATAAAAAAGTCATTATCATATTAATTATATTAATAAAATCGAAAGATAATTTTAACAATCATATTTTATTTTATCAGAAAAATTTTAAAAATTTTATTTTTTTTTAGTTATTATTAATACCGTAAAATTTTTAAATACATTAACAATCATTTTCCTTAAAAACGTAAATAATCAAAATAAAATAAACAACGTCAACAATATTAAATGAATTAAAGATTTTTTAATAATTTCTTTAACTATTATATATACCAAATATTGTCACAGATTAATCTTACTAGCGTTTAATATAAAAAATAAAAATTTTCTACATAAAATAGAATAAACGTATAATAATGTTAACTTTATAATAAATCAATATAATAATATTAAAAATATAATAAATTGCATTAATCTTATCGGAAAAAAATCTTCAAAATTTATTTCATACCATTTATTATTTAGAGCCACTATGTCTCATTTTTTAATGAAAATTTTTGTAGGAATTAAAGTAAGAAGAAATAAATATAAACAGGAAATTATTTAGTAATTTTATTTTCAATATAAAATAAACTTAAAGCTTTATTTTTATAAAATATTTACTTTATTGCAATTTTTTTAATTAAACGATAAAAAATCGTAATTTCTACGAAACAAGGCTACTTAAATCGTTAAATTATCGTAAACTCGATATTGTATTATAGAAAATAGAATATAATGTTATGACAACTAAAAAAATATTTCTAAATTTGTATCTAGTATAAAAGCAACAGAATTTTTCGACAAACTTTTCTAAACCACTATATGAGAAACGATGAACGATGTTTTCACGTGTTTACAGAGACTTGGTAGTGTTCGCGGTGAGGCCATACCGTACATATTCGGCCTTCCCCTAATCTCAGGCGGTCGATTCTTTCCGCAAAATTACTCCCGGTCGGATCAGGGCGTTGCCGAGGCAGTGCTCACATTCTTTACGAACTTCGCCAAGACGGGAAATCCCAACGAACCCCACAACATCGAATCCGTGGATTACGGCACCGTCAAGGAAAAGACTCGCTATCGAGGTCTCAATTGGGAGAAATACGAAACCGGAACTCAACAATACCTCATGATAGGTAAAAAAAAATGATGGAATAATAAGAAATAGAATTTACACATTTTTTTATTTGGTTTTACAGAGTCAAAATTACTTCTTTTAAAAGTTTAAATCCTCTTTTATGCAAACAAAAAGTTTACTAATTATATATAGAAAAATTATCGATATTTAAAAATGAATTAACTCGAAATAATTATTCACTTTTAATAATAAGAATTATGTTTATAACAGTGCTTAACCTTTTTAAATTTTAAGTTGACTTTAAAAAATTTTAGAGGTAAAAAGCATTTAAAAAAAGTAAAAATTTTACTAACTGGTTTTTTGTACGATTCTTACGCTTTCGTAAATATGGTTTCTAAAATGTGTAATTCTTTTCAACAAATGTTTTAATTATATAAAACCATGTTTCTTAATACTTTGAACTTATTATCTAAATTTTATTAAAATTAAATAATTTTATAGTTAACGAATAAAGATTTCATTTAAAAAATTATGTATTTTTTCAGTGATAAATCTTTTAATATTTGTTTTCTTGTCACTTAATTACAAATTGGTTAACATAATTATATATAATTATAGTAAGTGTATTTTAAATTAGGTAACATAGTTATTTAATTTTCAATATAATAATACATAAACATTTTGTTTAGCTCTTAAACCAAAGATGAAAAATCACTACCGAGGACATAAAATGGCAGTTTGGTTGAATCTCATTCCTCAACTTCATCAGCCTGGAGACGATGTTTCCATGAGGCATCACCATTTCCGAGAAAAAGGCGATACTTATTACGCGGGTAAGTCTGCATACGTATATAAAAATTATTCCTTCAATTGTTATAAAATTAATTTAAAATCGTCGTTTTCAGAAAATGTATTTAAAATATTTCTTTTAAACAATAAAATTAAGAAAACTAGTTTATAAAATAAAAACCAAATAGTGAAATTTAAAAAAATATATAATATTTTAACTTCATTTATTAAATTTTTTTATATAGTAAAAAGTTCAAAAAAAATTTATATACATATTTAAAATATATTTAAATTTATGAAATTCGAACAATTTTTAAAATTAATATAAATTTGTAAATATATTATTTATCTTATTGTATAATATGTTAATTTATGATTAATACCAAAATCTAAGCTTTAACAATTTTTCTGAATATTATAAGCGTTTTCAATTTATCCTAGTTTACTCATATGTCTTGTTATAAAATTAAATAAACTATGTTTTATTTAAACATACGATACTTATTTGCTTTTTATATCATATGCTCGTTTAATTCACTCAACAGTATTTTCATGCGTAAACACATTTTTAAAGTGGTGTACTTACACTATAGGTTGAAAAATGAGATTTATTCTTTTTTTCAAAAGCTTATGATGTATAGAATAAATATACAAAAGCATTACTTAAAGTCATGTAGAGTACCTGAAGTTTTAAGAGCTTTAAATCAGTAGGATGGAACTTACATTCATAATAGAAATTATTATTATTACTACCACTACTATTATTATTATTTTATGATCATCGTCATTATCACCATAATTATTAATTATCTTTATTTTCATGACTATTATTATTATTATTATTATTGTTATTACTTTCGAAAAAAATTATTGGTTCAGCAAAGCTTTTTAAATAAATTTTATATTCAGTTTAATCTAGACATATTCGTAAATAGATTAAATTTTAATATAAAATATTTCTAAATATTTAAATACTTTCCACTTAAAATCTCATTTTAATATGGGTACATATAATATTTCAAAAACCAAAAAATCGATCTAGTCGCTACCTAACTTATATATTTATGACATATATCGATAGTTTCTATAAGAGATATATTTAAATATTTATTTTAATAAAACATAATACCTAAAAATCGACAAAGAAAATCATAAAAATTCATAGTTCATATTTAAACCACTAGCATTTTACAATTTTTTTATTTTATAAATTTTTAACAATTTTAGCTAAATCTATTATAAACTATACCTAGAAGTTTGTATATAAAAACATTTGAATTTTTTATTTTAAATTTAAAATTGTTGCTTCTTTAGTTTTTTAAAAAATTTTTCAAAAAAAATTTAAAAACAGTATAATTTATACTCGAAACCTCCTAAATTCTAAAATTTTTAATAGTTAGTAGTAAAATAATTTTGATTCTCATTCAATGGATGTCAATTATTTTACATTATAAATAATATATTATAATAAAAGTAAATTTAATTATTAAATGTTAAGATGGATAATTTTAATAAGATAAAAAATCAATAAATACTTAATACCTTTTAACAATAAAAGTTATATCAGAAATATAGATAATGGATTTTTATCTTAAACAAGTCCGTAATAAAATCTTAATTAATTTGTAATAAAATAATTCTTTATGTGTAATAAAATGATATTTTATGAGTAATAAAATCGAATAATAATAAAAAATTATATTTTATTATACAAAATAAATATCTTTAGAATATGTAAATACAAATATAAAATACATAGTCTATCGTATATTTATTTTTATATGTGTTCATAAAATAATTAAAAGTAATACTATGATAATAGTAGATTTTATTTATAATATTATTAATGGAGGTAACAATGTTATAGAATCTTATCACTGTAAATTAAACTTAGCAATCTGCATTATAATATGTATTTTTGGTGCAAAATTATTCTTTTAGAATTATAAAAATACTGTAAAGTGATGAAAATCAAATAGCATTAAATATGTAATAAAAAATTTCAAGATCATCTTTTAATATTATTTTATACCAATTAGAACATAAAAAGGTTCATTCTTCTTAAATTGGTTACCTTTAAAATAATAGCTTAACTGAACTAAATATAATTAAATACATACAGTTAGGAGTACACACTTTGGAAATTTTATACAATTAAGACCTCTTTGTATAACTGAACTAGAGTCCTTATGTTACTGACTTCAACTCTAATTCTATATGCTAACTCAGTCGGAACTTCTAGACTCTCCAGTACTATTGGAATGACAATATTCGCTTCGTTTGGTATATTGACTACTACTGGAAGATCTTTCATCATAATCGCTTACGAAGTATATTTCTAATCTTATTGCGTTTTTTCGAGTTTCAAAATAAAGCTAAGATTAATCACGCTATTCAAAAATTTAGTATACGATTGATTAATTTTTACTTCAAGATGTAATGTTTTTTTATCGATCAAGGTATTAAGTGTTTTATTCCTAAGTTTATTAAATTAAAAGAGTTTATGATTCTGTGACAATTTAATGCTTAATATTAAACTATAATATATTCTTGTTACACCTAATCTAAAGCTCGATTCTATAAATATCACGAATGGTAAAAATATAGATCCATAAAGATACACATAAAAACCTCCGAACTTACGTTCAGTTAGAAAATACTAAATAATAAATATAAAATTATAATATCTACAATCTTTTATCAGTGCTGATATTTTATGTTTGTGACTCATAAAAATCAAACGGGAGAAGACATATAGATAGTTTTTTATTAATATACAATTCTATCTTTTTATACCGCAAATCTTAAATAAATATTATTTCACTTTTGTCTTATATTGGTAAATTTCTCTTCTTCATGGATACATATTGACCTTTATTGTATATTTTATTATATATATATTTCTAAAATGATTGAATGTAACTTTAATTAAATACTGCATCACACAAATACATTGTTTAATAACTAATAACTTTGAAAAAATATAATTTATTTACAATGCATTTTTATAATAAAGTCAAATATAAAAAAATCAATACAATCAGTCAAAATATAAATCATTTAATCAAATAACGGACTTTATCCAAAAATAATTTTATAACGAATAATTTATAAAAGTGAAATAAATATTTTATTAAGTTATTAAGCCATTTATTTTTAACAATATCGTTTCGAAAAATCTTTATATAAATTTTTTTAATGAATAATTTGTATAATATCACTAAAATTTTCGATTTAATAAAATGTATTCATATCGAATTCATAAAATTTCTTCTATAAATCGATAAATTAATAACCTCTTAATTAAGAAGTACCTTTACTTAATCGATCCGATACAATGATGTTATGTGTAGACATTTCATTATAATAAAGCTAATCAAGATAAAATAACTATTATAATAATATAACTAGATACTGTAACTTTGTAAACGAATTACAATTTTTAAATTTATACCACTTGAGATTAAGATAATATAATTTTAAGTTTTAAACGGTCGAAAAAATAAGAATATTTGCCGATAAAATCGTTCTAAATTACTGCATTATGTATTTTATACAACCGAATATTTTATTTTTTCATTTTTTTAGTAATAATTTAATCCTTCATTCGAAATATACAAATATTTATGATAAAACGTAATTATGTCACAACTTACATTACTTTAAATCAAAAATATTATTTAATATAATTGTTATCATACTTATAACGATCTCAAAATTTACTATTAAAATTAAAAATTTTAATATACTAAGTAACTAGAGAATTTTTAATTATATCGATGTAAAATTTTCTCGCGTAGAAAACTTCTACATTTTGAAAAATATAATTTCCTACAAAATTGAAATTATTTAAACCGCTAAGAAAAGCACTCTACAGGTGCGAAAATACAAAGACGCAAAATAAACTCGAATGCATGCAAAAGCTCTAAATTTAGTAATACAAAAACTTGTGGTACAGGCGCAGTTCGAGATGAGTCGTACACGCCACTGTTGCTGCCGTTACCGAGTACAACGCACGCGAGCTCCTTCTCGACGACGACCTGCACGACATTGAGCAACGAAGAGTCGGCCTTGGCCGCCGGTGCCACACAAAGCACCAACGAGATCCTCGACGAGAACAAGGACGACGCCGAACTGCTGCAACGACTCGCCTCCCGCCATTACTACAGCACGACAACCGCCCTCGCCATAACCGTCGGCGTCGGCTGTATTCTCCTCGTGCTCAACATGCTCATCTTCGCGGGTATATACTACCAGCGCGACCGGGACAAGAAGCGCGCGGCGATGGCCTGCATCTCGAACAACGGACAAGAGACCCTGGCGATGAGCAGCAGGTCGCACGGGAAATCCCAAGACAATCCGACGTCGTCGAACGAAGCTCCGCCGAGTTACACGACGTTACCCAAGAGTCCGTCTTCCATTCAGGTACGTCTCTCGCTTCACCCACGCGTCCGACGGTAATAATAACGTCCCCAAGGATATTTCTCTTCGCCCGAAAATTCATCGATCTTCCTTCCAACCGTATTCCACGTCAACTTGCCGAGGACGTCTCTTCGAACGATCCGTCCGTTGAAACTACGAGTGACGGATCTCCGCGAGCAATCGTTCACGATCCTTATTAAATACATTTTCAAAAATCTTGACTCGCTGCCAAATCATCGGAAAAGACAAATTGATCGAAAACGTCGGGAGAAAATTACAGTTTTTTCAACGGTCTCGCGAATCGTGGAAGCAAAACAGGAAACAAACGATAAAATTAGGGCGAAATCAAAACCCAATCTCCAAGTTTTCGATAAATCCTTTAATAAAGAAATATCCATCGCAGGAACAAATGCAGGAGGTGAACCGACAGGATCAGCTGGAGCGCAACCGGGCGAGGGCTGGAACCCTGGGCCGGGGTGGAAGCCTCAACAAGAAGGAGCACGCGATGCCACCGAGGCCGCCCCAGAGGACGTCGAGCTCCCTCAGCACCGGGAGTAGCACAAGCGGCAGCGTCAAGAAACGCGTCCAAATCCAAGAGATCACTGTATAGCATTAGTGGTCGCCCCCTGAGGGCACCGTTGCGCGTCCGAAACGCGTGACCTTCGTCGACTCCCAGGACGCGATCGTCGAGTCGCAGTTTTAGGAAGAGGACGGAGGCCGCGAACCGTCGGAATTTTCGAGACCGCGGCGGCGAAAGTTTGCGCTCGAGCTCCGATCCCTGATTGCATCGCCGTGTAGCCCGAGTCGACGCTCGAGAGCCGATTAGATCTTACTTACGATGCCTTTATTTTCCTTTACTTGTCGTACGCTTGGGTTTCGATGTGATAAGTTGGAGCGATTTTCTGCGACAAGAGTGTACCAATGGAAAGCATTTTCCTCGCTCGAACCTTTAACGAAAATTGATCGTTTCGAACGAATTGTTTTTTATCCTGATTTAGAGAAAATGTTGTTCTTGAGATATACAGTTTTACTTTTCGCGAAATGTTCGCCTTTTAATCTTCGACATTCGATAGCATCGTATATTACCAAAATGTTGTCGTAACGTTTAAATTATTGATTAAAATGATAACCTTGTTGTTGGAGTCATTTATACGAACGTATAAACGAACGTGTATTTCATATAAATAACTTGTTTCTGAAATGCGTAACGAATCGATACTTATCAAGATTTATTTCCATGAACTTTATCTTTGTGCAATATTTTTAGCGATAATAGAAATTGATCGGAATAGAAATGTTGTTTGTCTTTGCGGAACAATCGAATTTAACGTCGCTATGAATATTAGATTTAAAAAAATATATAATAAATAATAAAACGATTTTAATGAAATGTTGCTGCCAGGGATCATTGGATTTAATTAAATGTAATTAAATCATAAAAAAAAACGAGCTGATATTGATCGAGTTTCTTACTTAATAAAAAATGTACTCTGTTGCGTGAATTTATACGCAATTGCATAAAGAATCAAATGAAAAGTGATCGAATTAAAATTGATTCCATAATAGCGGACGAATAAAAAGCATATTTATTATATATAAATAAAGTATTAAATATAAGTAAAATAATGCGAAATATTGAATAAGATGAGTCTTGCTGCTTGTAAAATTGCATATTAACAAGTTTCGTTTTATATTGGGTAGAAATTTATTAATTATTGACACTGTTATTTAATCGTAGTCTGTAAAATATTTAAAACGTTGATTAATTGTACTTATTATTATAGATGAAAAAAGTCAAAATATGTGTAAGAAATCTATGATAAATAAATTTCAATCGAAGCACATTAAAAAATTGTACATTTCTCATAGAGATACATAATTCAAATTTACATGTGAATGTACTTATACGTACGCATGTCACAGAGAATCTAGTTAACAAATTTTTTAATTCATGAACTTATTCTTTTGAAAAGAAAAAAGTGACGATTTTATCTTCAAAAAATAGATCGAGATAAACGAAACTTGCGATGTCCTTCGAGCTGTACAAATACATTGCTAAATCAACTAGTAAACATTGTCGTGTTATTATCACGGAAAAATCACGTTAATCGTAAATTGTACTAAAATTACTCTAACGTTTTCTAAATAAAAATAATAATACCACAAACATAATTTTTCGTTAGTCTGTTCGTATGTATTGCAAAGTTCTTGAAACAAAATTATTATATGAATATTAAATATTGTACGCAAATTTTTTTTAAGTAATTTATAAATAATAAATAAACAAAAGAGTTACCGAAAGGAAACACTTGTTTCAAAATTTGTTTTAAAAGACCAATCAAAAACTTGCACTTTTCGTAAATAAGATATATATAAGTCATTACTATGACTTTAAAGCGTAACAAAAATTGTGAACTGATATTAAAACCAATTAAATAAAATTGCTAAGAATTACTAAAACTAAATTGTTATTGCCGGTGCTTGATTGAAAACATTGTAAGAGTACGGGATGAAACCTTTCATCTTTGACCTTATTAGTTACCTAGTCTCATCCATTTGTATATTTCACTGTGAAACAATAAAAAATGATTTATAAGTATATAAATGACTATATCGATTGTATTTCCTCAAAAACTATTGTCCACATTCGTACATGTATCTAATTTATTTTTATAAATTATTTTTTGTGTATAAATTAACATAATCATGTTTTAAAATTTCTTTTTAAGAATGAATAAATTTAAATGCACAAAAATTATGGAACAAAAAAATGGACATTTGACACGACATACTTTATTAAAAGTATTAAGATATCTAAAAAATAAACATACGTAAAAATTTTATATTAAATATTTTTATGTAGCTTCAGTTCGTGTATAATTTGATTAACAATAGAATTATGAAAAATGAATTATAAAAAAAAATACTTGATACCTTGATTTCCCAAGAAAATAGAATAATATATTTAAACTATTCCAGTAAAACTAGTTGATAAATTTTTATGAAAAAATTAATATTCTATAAAATAAGAGATTCAAATATTATGTAATAAAAATATTAAAAAGAATTAACACTGGAATTATATTAAATTTTGTTTCGAAGTATATGATGTTTTTTTAATTTTATACTTTAGATATTATATTCATAAGAGGGAAAAATATTGTTAGGGAAAAATAAATTTCAAAATTTTCTCAAATTTTAAAACATATATTTTTCCTAGAAAATATCAGTTTTAAAGACCCAGTTATTTTATACAATTTTCAAAAATAAAACATAAATAAACTTATCCTAATATTTTAGTGAATTCACACAAAATAACAATTAAATATTTAAATATTTAACCAAAAATTTTGGAAGCTTAGATCGTAACTTATTCTCTAATATAATTCTAAGTTTCCACATAATCGTTGGAAAGTACTTTTCTTGCCAAATTCCATTTCGTTTTCGTTCTGCCCATTTTTGAGCACGTTTTAAATACTTTTCATAAGTTTTTACTTCTTTGCTCATAGAAATAGGTGTTAATTTTTCAACGGTCCCAAATCCTACTTTAATTAATTCTACTGCTATGGATACGGGTTCCTAAATATTTTCAAAAAAATATTTTTACATAAATATTCGTACTAAAAAAATTTCAAATAGATTCTTATATAAAACTTAATTATAATTAAATACCTTATTTTTTACAGGTAACATTACAATACAAGTTAAAAAGTTATTATTTTTAGCAACTGGTAAAAATGTAATTTTCTGTCCTTTAATAACTGTCTGCAACCAACTAAGACCTAAATTTTATACATGAATTTTAAATATAAATTATTAACAAAAAGATCCATTATATTGAATAAAATATTATTTATATACTATTACTTACCGTTACCATTGACGTTGACTCCAGCTATTTTAACAGGTAAATATTTCGACGAACCTAATCTTGGTAAAGGAACTATAGGCTTATGATCCACTAAAAGACACACTGGATTACCAACTTCAATATTTTCTACTGTACCTTCTAATGACGTTTTTTTTACAAAAAAATGATTAGGTACTTGATTTGGTTTAGTGAATCTAGCAAACTATACATAAATAAATTATATAAAGCAAAATAATTTAAATTGAAAATTTAAATCAATAAATTATATAAATATTTAATATGTAAATAAAATACATACCGGTCTTATTTTAAATAATGCAGTTGATAAACAAGCGCATGCAATACCATAAGAGAATAACTGTAAATAATAAATTAATATATTTTATTGTTTAAACAATAATTTATCAAATATTATATAAAAAGTATAACCTCTACTGCTTTAGAATCATGTTTCATAAAACTAGCAAATTGTTCATAATAATTTGATAGTTGTTTTTCTTCCATTTTTGACACTTAACTTGTTAATGTTCGAAAAATTAAATACTTCATTTACAAAGAAAAATATAAAATTTTAAATACTTTGATATTGTTAATATAATAATATTTAACAATATAAAATAACTTTTCTTATTTGCACAACGAAGTACGGAACTTTTTTTGCGATGATTTCATTTTTGCACAACATAACCTTTATAAATAGAATATTATTACTAAATCTTGAAAACGAATCAACATAGTCAAGGTTACATTTGAGAATCCAGCTTCAATAATAAAAAGTTAAATCTCATGTGTACTTGTAATAAATTTCAAATGATGTAAACGGTTTTAAAAATTTTAAATGTGTATTTCAACTATAAAATATCTACATGCCATAATATATCAAGATTACATTTTTTTACAAAAAAAGTGTATAAAAAATTTAAAAAATAAATGTGGATTAAATTATTAAAATCTATGATAATTCATTAAAAACTATTTACAACAGACAATATACATTACAAAAACATATTTCGACCAAAGCTTTAATATTTACATTAAAAAATGATTTGTCAAAATTTAAAATTTAAAATAGTACAAGGACTAAGATTTACAATTAAATTGAAATTGAGATTTGGAACAATCGAGACAAATGATAAATATTCGATACTCGACAAATTCAGAGAATTACGGTTACATTGCAAATTCCGATCTACTATGATACATTATACATCGAGAATTTGATATATTTTAATTATGTGATACGCGATTGCAAGACCGCCGTTAACTTCGGTTTGAACGAAGCAAAAAACACGACGAATACAAAAGTCGGTGATTCGATTATTTTGTTGATTACGAGCAGATAAATAAGTGATTTTATTGTGATTTTCGATGTTTTATTAATATATCCGAGGAATAATATAATGAAAACAATGGCGCACCATTATGTAGTAACGGCTCACAAGCCAACGGCAGTTACGGCTTGCGTGACCGGTAAGTTAACCTTTTCTTCACCTTAGGAGAGCGATTCTCAAATTGTTTTAATACTTACGATTTCAACCTAATTTTATGTATTATGTATTCAGGTAACTTTACTTCACCCACGGATTTAAATCTGATTTTGGCAAAAAACATGAGGCTCGAAATTTACCTTGTTACTCCTGAAGGGCTTCGACCGCTCAAGGAAGTTGGGATTTATGGCAAGATTGCAGTGGTTAAATTTTTTAGGCCATACGTCAGTTTCCAATGAATAAATGTACTAAAATTTGACGATGTAGTTGCTCGCTAAATCGATGTTTTTTCTTTTATAGCACGAAAAGAAGGACCTTCTTTTTTTATTAACGACGCGATATAATGCTATGATTCTGGAGTGTATCGGAGAAGGAGAAGATATCGAAATAATTACGAAAGCTCATGGTAACGTAGCCGATAGAATTGGTAAAGCATCCGAAACTGGAATCAAAGCTGTAATTGATCCTAAGGCAAGAGTTATAGGTTTAAGACTGTACGATGGTTTATTTAAAATCATCCCTCTTGATAGAGACAACCCAGAATTAAAAGCATCTTCTATACGTATGGATGAACAAAATGTATTTTATAGAAATTCTATGAATATCGATGATTACATATAAATTACAAATTAAGTCTGTTTCTCTTTTAATAAAATTTTAAGGTCCAAGATGTCAACTTTTTACACGGATGCACAAATCCGACATTAATTTTAATTCATCAAGATATAAATGGAAGACACGTGAAAACGCACGAAATTTCGTTAAGGGATAAAGAATTTGTAAAAATTCCATGGAGACAAGATAATGTCGAACGCGAAGCAATGATGGTTATTCCGGTTCCTTCGCCTATATGTGGAGCTATTATTATAGGCCAAGAAAGTATTTTGTATCATGATGGTACCACTTATGTAACGGTCGTTCCACCAATTATCAAACAGAGTACCATCACGTGTTACGCTAAAGTAGACAATCAAGGACTTCGTTATCTATTAGGTGATATGGCTGGGCATTTGTTTATGTTATTTTTAGAACAAGATAAAAAAGCAGATGGTTCTTTAGTCGTAAAAGATTTAAAAGTAGAATTACTTGGCGAAGTCAGTATCCCGGAATGCATAACATACCTAGACAACGGAGTAATATTCATTGGAAGTCGCCTAGGTGATTCGCAATTAATTAAACTAATCACCAAAGCGGATGAAAATGGATCTTATTGCGTTCCCATGGAAACTTTTACAAATCTTGCTCCGATAGTTGATATGGCCGTCGTGGATCTTGAAAGGCAGGGACAAGGACAAATAGTTACATGTTCAGGAGCTTTTAAGGAAGGTTCGTTGAGAATTATTAGGAATGGTATTGGAATTCAAGAACATGCGAGTATCGACTTACCGGGAATTAAAGGAATGTGGGCATTAAAAGTTGGAGGTGGTAATTTCGATAATACTTTGGTTTTATCGTTTGTTGGTCAAACTAGAATTTTGATGTTAAATGGAGAGGAGGTGGAAGAGACGGATATACCAGGGTTTGTTGCCGATGAACAAACTTTCCACACAGGCAATGTTAGTAACGATGTCATTATTCAAATTACTCCAATTTCCGCACGGCTTATTTCTAACGAAAGTAAATCTGTTATCTCCGAATGGGAACCAGAAAATAAAAGAACCATCAGTGTAGTCGCATGTAACGGTACACAGGTACTTTGTGCAACTGGAAATGATTTGTTTTATTTGGAAATTATTTGTAATCAAATAGTTTCGAAAGGTTTTACTACTCTCCAACACGAAGTTGCATGTCTAGATATTTCTCCATTGGATGGAAACAGCGAGGCAAAATTAGTTGCTGTCGGTCTATGGACGGACATATCTGTCCGCATTTTAACTTTACCAAAACTAGAAGAAATAACTAAAGAATTACTCGGTGGTGAAATAATACCAAGATCAATACTGATGACATGTTTCGAAGATAATACATATTTATTATGTGCTTTAGGTGATGGAAGCATGTATTATTTTACACTAAATAAGCAAAATGGAATGCTCGCGGATAAGAAAAAAGTTACTCTTGGTACACAACCAACAGTTTTAAGGACATTTAGATCCCTTTCAACGACAAATGTCTTTGCCTGTTCCGACAGGCCGACGGTTATTTACAGTTCCAATCATAAACTTGTTTTTAGTAATGTAAATTTAAAAGAAGTCAATCACATGTGTTCCCTAAATGCAGAATCATATTCGGACAGCTTAGCTCTTGCAACAGACAGTACTGGTAAATAAATAAAAAATTTTATTTTATTATATTTTAAGTATTTTCGTGAAAAGAAATTTATAACGACGTTCAGAAATGTGTTCATTATAAATCATCGTGCGGCTTTTTTAATGTAACTTGTTTCGAAAGATTAAAATTTATTCTTATTATATATAAAATTAACGACATAAAACTATAAAATTTTTTGTAATCTAGCAAATTAATTTTACAGTCACGATTGGAACTATAGATGAAATACAAAAACTTCATATTAGAACAGTACCTTTGGGTGAATCTCCCAGAAGAATCGCATATCAAGAAGCTACTCAAACTTTTGGAGTAATTACGATGCGAGTCGATATTCAAGAAAGTAATGGAGTCAACATTGTTAGACCATCAGCTTCGACCCAAGCTGCATCAGTATCGAATAGTAGTCATATCGCAACTCACAATAAACCAACCAATACAGCGAGCGATGTTGGTCAAGAAGTGGAAGTTCACAATTTACTAATTGTTGATCAACACACATTTGAAGTACTTCATGCACATACTTTAATGCCAACAGAATATGCAATGTCTTTAATATCTACAAAACTAGGTGAAGATCCAACGCCATATTTTATTGTTGGTACGGCATTATTCAATCCTGATGATACCGAGCCAAAAATGGGCAGAATTTTATTATACCATTGGAACGATGGAAAATTAACACAAGTAAACAAAATTTTCTTATTTAATAAAAATAATATAAATAATTATCTTAGTATAATTCAAAGTTTAAAAATAATTTTTAGGTTGCGGAGAAAGAAATTAAAGGCTCCTGTTATTCTTTGGTTGAATTTAACGGAAAACTTTTAGCTAGTATTAACAGTACAGTTAGATTATTTGAATGGACAGCTGAAAAGGAACTAAGGTTAGAATGTAGTCATTTCAACAATATAATAGCCTTGTATTTAAAAACAAAGGGTGATTTTGTACTTGTGGGTGATTTGATGAGATCTGTAACTCTACTTCAATATAAAACTATGGAAGGAAGTTTTGAAGAAATCGCCAGAGATTATAATCCTAATTGGATGATTGCCATAGAAATCTTAGATGATGATACTTTCTTAGGAGCTGAAAATTGCTTTAATCTTTTTGTTTGTCAAAAAGACAGGTAGGTTTATCCATATAATATAATTTTGAAAATTATTTTATTAATTATTAAATACTTACGTAGTGCTGCCACCTCTGAAGAAGAACGACAACAAATGCAAGAAGTTGGCCAATTTCATTTAGGTGATATGGTGAATGTTTTTAGACATGGATCCTTAGTTATGCAACATTTAGGTGAATCGAGTACTCCAACTCATGGCTGTGTTCTTTTCGGGACAGTAAGCGGTGCAATTGGTTTAGTTACACAGATCCCATCAACATTTTATGAATTCCTTCGTAATTTAGAAGATAGACTAACGTCTGTTATAAAAAGTGTCGGCAAAATCGAGCACAATTTTTGGAGAAGTTTTAATACAGATTTAAAAATTGAACAATGCGAAGGATTTATCGATGGAGATTTAATCGAAAGCTTCTTAGATTTGAATCATGACAAAATGGCTGAAGTTGCAATGGGTTTAGCTGTAAGTTATTTTTTGAAAATATAAACGTTTCTTTTATAATTTCTAATGTTATGAAAGTACTTATATAGCTAAAATTATATTAATTATTATTATAGATTGATGATGGCAGTGGAATGAAAAAAGAAGCAACTGTCGATGATTTAGTAAAGATCGTTGAAGATCTTACGAGGATACATTGAATTAATTTTTTAATATTTTTAATCATTTCTGAAGAATTATATAACGTTGTGGCAAAATATATGATGAGGATATTTATTTAATTCGAGTGCCTAAGCACATTCATACAAGAATCGTTGAATGCAGTCCTCGCATACAAGTACTCATAAGTTATGTAAATATATAAGAGCCAAGTGTAACGTCATGGTATATGTTAATTAGATATAATCATACAAAATCACAATGAATCAATATTTACACTTTGTAGAACAAAGAAAAATTTGTATCTTTATAAGTTCAATGTAAATTATAAGATCTCATTATTAGGAGATTTTTTCTCACATTAATTCTGAACTAATTTTTTAATTTTATTACGTAAATATTAGACGAAATGAATCATTTAACATGGAAATATAAATTTTGAAAAACATTAATAATTTTACATTGATAAGCTTTCAATTTATCGACGACTCGCATTAGCTAGAGTTATTGGATCAAAAATCCACTCCCTAAGCTTTTCTATCCCTTGACCTGTAACTCCACTAGTTTCGAATACAGTGATTTCTTGAGGCACTTCTTTTTGAAGTCGTGAAAAATGTAGTATAAGCAATGCCTCGTTTCTCATTTGTCGATAAGATAAGTCCATCTTGGTCAAAATTAATGCGAATTTCGCTCGTTCGAGTCTTGGTTCAACCAGCAACGAGTAAAGTAAAATACCAGCAGCACTTATCTGACACAAATTACTAGTATCCACTACATAAATAACTTTGTATATCTGTAAAAACATAAATCCGAAAATCTTATTTATTTATAAATAAATTGATTTGGATAAAACAGTTATACAGTTATACAATTTAAAAATAATTGTAAAGGGTTTATTACTTTATTTTTTATTTAATCAAACGTATAAAAACGAATACATTTTCATAAAACGAAATTCAGTGTTTTTATTGTTTGCTCAAATACGTATAAATTGTAAAATGGCTACTGATTTATACTTTCTTCATAGCAAACTCGTTCGCGTTATAGAAAGCTTTAATAAATTATTAAAATTAATTTCTTACGAAAGTTAATATATTTTAAACAGTAATAAAAGTTAAATTACTGTAGTGATCGAATTTAGATTCGCTGCGCATTCAAACAATAAGACTTGTACATTATTTTGCATAAAAATAAAAAATGTTTACCAAAAAGGCATGATTTTATTTAAGAAAAAACAATATGCTAATAAGTATTTATTTGTATGTTATACTATTCGAAAATCTTTTTATGTATAATATTTCGATTCAAATAAAAAAGAAACAAGCTCCATTAAATTTCAATAAAAATTGAATACATAAACTGACATAGTAAATCCGTAACTTAATATTTTTCTTAATAGATAATTTAATAACGTATTATATTAGTTTTGTAAAACTTCAAAACATATACCCTGTCAAGATGATACTTCCAAATAGATGTCATGCTACCACCAATTTCTCGAATGTCTAATTCAAAGTGCCCATCCGCACTACGTACGTTATAAATATTAATACCATCCGTTTGAACGGTAATAGAAGCTTCGTCTATAATCTCACCGCTAAGATTTTTCAAAAGAAGAGTTTTTCCAGATTTTAGAGGGCCCAAACAGATGCACATGATGCGTATGGAATATGTACACTTGTGATATTGATTATCAACTTACGTTTGCCATAACAACAGATTCTTGTATAAAATTACTATTTCCTTAGAAGAAAATAATTATAAATTGGTTTACGCCTATTTATATTATTCATTTTAAATTATGCCTGTTAAAGAAATATACATTTAAAAAATATATTACACCTCGTTTCTTAGAGAAATATATTTTTACAAGAATTTGTTTCAAAAATTATATTCTTGTAAGAAGATGAGAAAAACTTCATTTAATTTTGTCGTTAATGAATAATAATATAAAAAAAGTTCCAAACGAGAATAATGTTTATTAAAAATAGTATCTTTTTATAAATTACAATTAATTTTAGTTAAAAAAATATTATATTATTTATTTCATTTAGTAGATGATATGTATATATGTACACATTATACTGAAAAATATTAAATTTAAAATAAAATAACTTTTTCTTAAAGAAATTAAAAATCTACACCTTGATTTAATTGTCAATACATTTGTATTGTATTCGATTGACCCGACCCTAATTTTGATGTATTCGATACTAAATTTTTTTCAAGTTGAAATAGCTCTCGCAAGTATCGAAAATTACTTTATACTTTCAGAGATTATCCATTCTTCCGACTTCCTCGAAGATTATGTAAATTTATAATAAATGAGAACAAATCTCTGTTGTAGTTATTGTAAATTATATTATAAGCAACAACAACAAAAAAATATATATATATTGCTATTATTTTGCATAATTACATTTACAAATTTTTAATCTAATATTTTTTCATGTAATGTAATATCTCGTTTATAAAACTAAATATTTAAAGCGGTACATGATATATTTAAATATGCACTTGGCTATAATTTATCTATTCGTAATTTGTCAAATTTTCAAAAATTTTATAAGATTTATAATATTACGTTATAAAACCATTATTATTTACAATATTATTATAATCATAAATTGAACTAACTATATTTTTTCTATTTTTGATGAAATAAAAACTTTAATAAAATATACGATGTCATTATCTTTACATATTTCTTCATTTTACTATTTCTACTATGACCGTCACACTCGTGAACAATAAATTCATACAGAATTTCAAAATTGTACATAGATCAAATCTACAAGATTTAGCGAGTAAAGCCTCGACAAAAGTATATTAGGAATAGCGAACGTGGTTCAATAACAGTAAATCATTTCAAATACGTCTTATGTCGCAATTAGCAGAATTTATTTAATTCTACGAATTGAGAACCCTCTAAAAACACTAATTACACCGAGTTTCAAAAGAATAGATATAATTACTATTTAAAATTTATAAGAAATTCTTTGTAAAAATATACAAATATGTAAGGATAACGATGCTTATTAATAAAGATGAAGTAAGGATCAATAAAGACAAGTATACGTAATATCAATAACAGAAATTTATTGAATTAAAAATTTTTACATTTGCTACAATATTCGGTTATTGTTTTTACTAAACATATGAAATAATATAAATTTCAATTTTAAATGAATTCGGTGATTGATGCCAGATAAAAGTTTGTACATTAAATAACATGAATGATATCCCATCTTAAATATACAGTATATCGGCAACAAATTATTAACAGTATATTTAATTTATTATTAATTTATTCATACTGTTTATCGACAATACTTGTTCGTTTCTATTACAGTAGTAATTTATGGAACTATTATAATTTTTGTATCTCAAGTTCAATCATTTTCAATCAACTTTATATTTTCGACAGTTTTTAATCGCTATTTGTTAAAAATATATGCGTAAGTATTACAAAACGTTCTTATATACTAAATATAAAAAATATATTTTCAGACAAACATAAAGTAATAAAAAAAAGTATCATCGCTTTAAACAAATTATGTAAAGTGCCTATGACGAACGTAATTGTAAATACCAAAAATGAATTTTTTGCGCATAAAACCGGATTTAGGATCACATTCATACGATATTTTCGAGTTATAAAATATAAAACTTTTACCTTGGATTGATAAACGAATTTATCATATAAATATATTTATAAAATGAATAAAAAATATAATACTATATAACATTATTATATAATTCTGTTGCGATCAAAGTACTTTTTTTATTAAATTAATTTTTCGTCTGAAAATAATTTTTAGTCAATTAAAGGATTATAGTTAATACTAATTTTACAAATTTCGTAAAGTACAAGTAAAGTTTTTTTTAAAACAATTTTCTATACATAATCGTTCTGACGTTCAAACATATTGAAATTTGATAAAAATTAATTATTCTAAACATGACTTCTTATCACAACTATCGATATCACTTTCCTTTATATGCACGTGTATGCATATTAATTATAATTAAATTGTACAAATAACTAATAGTTTTAGCTATTGTGTGGAAACTTTTGCATCTTAAAAGATTTTTAAATTGTAAATAGTTTTAAAAAATGAGCATCAAAAAAAAAATTGAAAAATAAGAAAACTTTTTTAAAAATGTTCTTTACATTGTTCATAAATTCATGCTACACAAATAAATTTTGATTTATTTGTCAAACGTCAAATCTCACAGTAACAATGTCATCGTTCGATATAAGTCCATTAATAAAATATATTAAAAAGTTCTATTTACAAAAGCATTATTAAAGCGTCAAAAAACATTCATCGGTACTCGTACGATATTAATGTTTCTATCACATGAGTATATATCACTCAATGCATATCGTCAACGTTAAAATACGTTTGGCGAGTTGGAAAAAAATAAAAAATTAACGCTCGTTAAAAATTAAAAAAAAAATCCCCGAGATCGAATGGGGGTGGAAATAATGTATTAACGATCGCGTTGTTTTTATTTCCTGGAGGCTTTCAAATTGCTCAACAACTGTTTGAGCTGCATGACTTTGAATCTGGTGACCGATGGATCGTTGCAATCCTCGAGCCACTTCAGGAACTTCTCACCGTGGGCAATGGCTTCATCGGCACTCCTTGGTCTCTCGGAATCCGGGCCTGGTTCGATCAATGGCATCGGCAACACCGCATCCTTATAATCTGCCATTTGGCCATTAGGGAGTAGCGGCATCAGTTGCTGATTCAAAAGCCGTTGATTAAACATCAACCAATTCCACAGCAACTCCGAAGATGCTTTAACATCCCCGTTCGCGAGATTGTGCAAATGTTCCTGGAACATTATGTTGGATGCTAACGACGCGTCTATGTTCGCCTGTTCGAGTTTTTGCTTCTTCGCAGATTTTCTTTGCTCGCGACGAGGATTATTTTCTTCATCGCTGGAGTTTCCAGGGAGTCCTGAACAAATAAAGCGAAAGGGTTAAAAACGCGTAAAAATCGGGAACATCGTCGACTAAAATTCGTCGGCTTCTAATAGAAATTTCTTTCATCAGATTTCTAAGCGTTCGATTTTTTCGCAAAAGCATTTACCCGATTCTAAATCGGTAAAGTATAAAAGTATCGGAATCAACGCTTTGTAAAATCTGCACTTTCGAAATGTGGTGTAAAAGAAACGCCTTCGTGCTCGTACAATAGTAATTTCATGGATCGACCGAGATCAAACGTTTGGCAAACTTGAAACTGTTCTCGAGCTCGATTTACAGTACTGATAAAAATAGTGTAAAAATGACTAACAGGTAATTATTAATGTCTTAACAGCTACCAAACAGGTCAGAAACAAAATCCATTCACGAAATTACCAAAGAAGCATCGAATTATTGGAGAAGCATACGAACCCAGCAAATCGAAAACACGACAAGTCTCGATGATCGTACCGTTACTGGACGATGGAGAGTAAGCCTCGCTGTCGTAAGGAGACTTCATCTGCAAGCAGCGTCGAATCGCAGTCTCGGATTTGCACCAGCCTCTTATCGTCGACTCGGGAACGTTGATGTCGCGTGCGACCGAAGCTTTGCTCTCACCCCCGCGTATGCGTTCGATGGCTCGGAGTTTCTCGTCGGCTGGTCGCATCCGCTGGAGCCGCTTCCCGGTGCGCTGGGGTTGACTTTTGCTGACCTCGGGTTCCTCGTTCAGGATCTGCGGCTGGTCCTCGCTATCGGTGCTCTTGCGAAGGCTGAAGTCAAGCACTCCAATGTTATCCATGTCCATCGCGGAGCCTGATAATCTCACCGGGATTCTCGAAGATACAGAGGAGAGACGTTATCGCGTACCGTATATCTTTAGCGTGAAAAGGCAGGTTAAGCACGCTCGACGTTACCCCACAAGGGTCGAAGAAACGTCTGGGCCCGTTATCGGGAGCTGAATGAGCTTCGCCGATCCGGTAGGGGGTCCTTAAATTTTCAGACCCCCACCCCCGCAGGTTGCGTCGCCGGCCTATGGGAGGTCTCGAACCCCCCGGGGAAATGGCGAAAACCCACGGTCGCGTCGCACCTCGAGTCCACGCGGCCCGGGCTTTTTCATCCCCTACCTCTCGCCGCGTTAAGCCACGAGCTTAGCCATTGGTGGCAAGAAGTAGGTAGTCCTCGAAGCAATGGCGCGCTACGCGGAAAAATAGCCTCTCGCACCTTCCTTTTATGACGTTGGCGTTTATTGCGGTGATTGTCAAAAACGTATGCGGGCATTATGTGTCCTTGTCATTGGACTTTATGACCCTCGTCGCCGACGGGGCCCGATCTTCCGATGTCTAGTTAAGAAGGAGGAGTTGTATGTTTGGGAGAAGGTGGAGATTTGGTCGAGAGGGTGGATCTATTGACAAGCGCGAAACCGGAGGTCGATTGTTTCCGACTTTCTCTCTGCATAATTTTTTACTGGGCCTATTTAGCTGGACTCGCCTTTGTATTATTATACTTTTCAACGCGGTTGAAAATTTGATCCATATGCGAATTGCCGTGTATAAATTTTTCAAAGGTAATATTCGTAAAATCTCCAAAAATAGACTTTTGTTTCCAAGTTCGATAAATTCAAAAACAAGGCTTATACAACTAAATGCAGGAAAATCAATTTACAATATTCGCTGAAGAATATTAAAAGTTGTAATTGCGCCGATGAAAATTTTAACGTAACCGTTAAACTTTAACCTTTAGCGTCAATTTATCTCGTTATTGCAAAATAAATAAAATATCTCAAAATAAATATTCAATTATAATTTATAAAAGTATTTTAACTATGCCTAATAAAGTGAAAATTCCAAAACTTTCGATTGGTATTTTATTATATCAAACGGAATAATTTAAAAAAATCTTTATAAACTTTTAATTTTCTTAAAAATCGTAACTTTTTTATCATTCTTTATAATTACAACGACATTCGTAATTATATCATAATTTTCAATTTTATGTATTATTGGTAATTTTAACATTTTCTCGATCGATAACTTTAAGAATTTTTTATAATCAAACTATATATTTTTTATTCAATTCGTATAATATGCGATAATTTTGTTGTTGTAACAAATATTATTACGTTGACAAAATTTGGATAATACGAAAGCTTGGTTTTTCGTACGAAAACCTTTATAGTTTATAGTTAAATACAATTTGAATTGCGAAGCAATATTTAAAACATTTATTGTATAAGTAATATTGTAACAGATCACTTTTATAAATAATATAAAAGATGCTAGAATTTCAGCTCGTATTCTCATACTACGTACAAGTTAGTACTTTAGTATGTATAATTTCAAAAGTAAAAATAAATGTCTAAATTATATCCACGGTAGACTTTCCATTTTCGAGTCATAAAATAATAACTTACGGAAGGTCACTTTTCTCAATTTTCTATTTAAACGAATACTATTTAGATTCATAATATTTATTTCTATTCGTATCGTTAAATCAATTATTTCACAATTTTCATATTATTTGATAAATAACGAATGTTTATAGCTTACAACATCGATCATTGAATATTTAAATATTTAAGAATTTTCGATAAAAATATTTCACTATATATAGTAAAATTATATTAAATAGCGATTCGGTTGTACGGTTGAATAAATGTTTGCGAAAATATATATAATCGAATCAAACAATTATGGAAATCTCAGTTATTTATCTATAATTAACGATTTTAATAATTACTTAATAAAATCATAAGAACACATCCTTACAAATATAACAAATAATTTAGATATATTTGAAACGTAATAATTTAACGTACGCATATGCATGCGTACATAAAATTGTGCGCCCAGGTATAAATTTCCCTCCAAAATTTCAAGACGTAATTTCAATTAGGAATTGCATGAATAATCTGATTCCCAAGGAGGATTAATAAGATTAATTACCTGCAGGTATAAACTTGGATAGCACTCAGCCAACGGTAATCCTTTAATCCTTTACTTTATACGAAAACCCAAGAAATGCCCCTTCGGATGTAAGTAGTTTTGCGTATTTGCGACGAGTCGTCGACCGAACATGAGCGAGGAAAGTCGCGCGCTTTCAACACACCTGGCGTCGGTAAAATTTCCTCTCTGCGAACAAGGAGACAACAGGGAAGACGACAGGGAAGACGACAGGGAAGACGACAGGGAAGACGACAGCCCTCCTATCTCCTCATCACCCCCTCTCGAAAATTTCGCGAATCCTACGTGTACCGACTACGTGTACCAACTACCGTGTAAGTGCACGTAGTTATAATACCTGTCCCGCCGTTACCCTCGAATCCCAAGCCGCGGACCTTTTATTACCTTTCGGGGAAACCCTGCGCCTCAAGTACGAGAGGGAAACACGGAGGGTAGTCCAAGGAGGCACTGACCCAACGCGAGCTTTCCCGCGCGCGCGAAAACCTTCCTCGGGCAACCACTGGGCTTCCACGAATGCATTACACCCATAACTTAACTGCGCACGTAGACAAGTAATTTCTTTTCATTGAACCCTCGTATACCTGCGAGGTACAGGTCCGAGCGAGCAAACGCGAGAGCACTCGCCGACGGATTAACGTCCTCGGCAGTCTCCCCGTTATTTGTCATTGTTACGTTCCTCCCTAATTACACCAATGCTATATTAGCTTTATTTGTTTAACTGTGGCAGAAACTAAATACCTTTTCCCGAAAGCACATGGGCATTGTTCTCGGCACTTGCGGGAGGCCCCGCGGTCCTATTGTTTTAAGATTAACACGATAAGACTTCACTTGGCTTTCTTTGAAATATACCTGCTTATGAATACCGCTAACGATCGTCTAAGCCATTCCTTTTTGTTTCACAAATTCTACGTTTTATAATTTTAGTTTCTACGCATGTTATAAAGTTTCCAACGATTTTCGTGAGCAAAAAATATATTTATTTTTCCATATTTTCTTGCAAAATAATATTTTTTTCTTTCCATTCGTATAAATGTTTAATAAACCGATTTATTTAAGCAAACGGTAGCGAAATTTTATTTCCGGAACGTGTACGAATGCGTCGATTTCTTCCGAAATAAATTTAGGGCTGTGATGTTTAAAATATGAAATAATCCAGGCGTTTTTAGAATGTGTAATTTATTTTATTTTTAATTATGGAATACAACGAGTATTTACATTTTTGAATCGCATTAACATTAAATTAATAGTTATGAAAAAAAAAAGAAAGAAAAAATATAATCACCGAGAAATTTTTCAAATGACCAGCACAAATTTCGTTCTGAAAATCGAAAATTTTTTTAAACGCTCTGCGTTTCTCTTAAAAAAAAAACAATTTTCTATTTGGTAAAAAATATGTAATAATTATTAAAAAAGAGAGCGAAAATGAAATTTTCCTACTCTACGTGAATCAAAATAAAAAGTAAACTAAAATATATTACTAAATAATAGAAAAATAATAAACGTGCTTATACCCGCTTTTAAAAATTCAAATTAACAATTCGAAGTTTTATCGAGCCTTTTAATGACTTTTTTATATTCTTCTTCTAAAGCACGATATTCTTTCTCAAGAATTTGGATGCGTTGTTCTTGTATCGGAAGACTAACGCCTGGACGTTTATCGTTAGTTTTCAACGCTGCCTCTAATTTTTTCAAATCATTTTGTTCTCTTTTGTAGGGGATGTTAAGCCTCTTTTTGACATCTAATCGATAATTACGATACTCATATTCATTCGTTAAGTCTGTGGCTCTCAATCTTAAAATTTCGTAAACTCTCCGAGCTTGTTTCTAAACACAAAAAAAATTTATTTAATAAATTGGATAGAAATTTTTAACGTACGAGAATAGCGTTGTGATATGGCCTTACTTTATTTATTTTAAATTTTTTTTTTGCTTCCGATGCCATACATCTTTGAAAACCATTTACAAGATTATATGTAGCGAAACTAGGCAATGTTCTACAGTTTGTGACATCCACGAAATCTCGCAGACGCTGGAAATCTTCAGAGGGATCTTCCACTGTATAAAATATTAAAATTTTTCAGATAAAATTATGCAAAGAAAATAATTATATAAACCACGGTAATTTCGTTTCATAATTTATGTATACGATCGATTAAGGGATTTTAACAAATTTTTTTTCAAAATAATACTGTGTAAAATATTATCAGAAAAATTTGCTTAAGGAAAAAATCTTGAATGTAATTATTAACATTTATTTTACATTCTTTAAAAGGAAACGACACTTTTTGATTATGGTTTACAAAATTGACGGATTAAAAATTATTATCGATTAATTAAATGTAATTTGTAACAATATTATTAACGATCATTTTTGAGATATTTTTTCAATACACCTTTGTTAAAAATAAACATTTATTTTCGTAACTTCCATTTCTGTACAATCTCTTATTAAAAAATACATTTAAATTATTTAAAAAATTATCACATATTATTTATAAAATTCATTAAAAAATTAAAACGATAATTACCTGTAATATCTTGAACTTCTTCACGATTAATATATTCTTGATAAATAGCTCTTAATAAATGACTACCTAATCCAATATTTTGAAATGGGGGTAAAATTAAAACCTGAGCAATACGAGGTCTTGTATGACGTGGATAAGCATAATACTGATAAACAGTTGCAAAACCAACTGTAGCATAACAAACAGAATCACCTTCTGTTTTGTATCTTTCAAACCTGAATATTTTTATACATAATAATTATTTACTTGTTTAAAAACTTAAGAAAGTTTAAAAAAAAAAATTCATAAGTTTCTGAACTTACATGTTAAAATAATGCCATTGATCATCGTCGATGTCAATGAAATTTGCTGCATCAACGTACCATAAAAGGAAGGTTTGTAAACGTTGATGATATTCTTTGAAATTCTTATAACTCATGTCAGCCTTATATACCTCGAAAGTTCTGATTTGAAAATCATCTACATAATAAAATAATACGATACAATTTATATTCTTTAAATTACAAGTTTACATATATTTATTTTTTATCCTACCATCAACAGAGAACGTATATATCAATTCTCCAGATGGTCTAAAAGTCTCATCTTTTGAAAGGGATTTTACAAACGTATCAAGATTTTCATGAACATTAGGAGCAAGTTTTTCAGATATTTTTTGCAAAACTTCGTCTGGTTCGACATCCTCGCAAATCATTTTATTTATTTTCTCTGAATAAGTCATACTCAAGTACGTTTCCAAAACACCAGCTGTGTAATATAGTTTTACTTTCAAATCTTTATATCCGAATATTGTTTCACTGTAAATATTAAACAAATGAAAGTAATTTAAGCAAATATTTGGTCTGTAAATTAAATATTTTTGTAATCGTACAAAATTCCTACCAATCTCCAAATACTTGATGAGACATTTCGGGTTTAAATGTTGTACTATCATCTTCCAAGTCTTCAACCTTTCGAATAAATTTAAATTCTAAAGCATCATTACTGCTGATTACGAATGGTTTCAAACGAGCTGCTATTGCTTCTTCCATAATACTAGAATGCTTAAAATAAAATAATTATTTAATTTATTCTATAAATGAATGAACTCATTTAATAATTAAAAATATTGTTCATTTGTCATCAACATTCATTTGACCTTGAAATTATTATTGATAATTGAAGATCTAATTACATTAATCCAAATAATTAAAATATTTTAAAAATGTGTATTGTTATAAGGTAATATAAATTAAATCGAAGAATCAAAAATTGAATTTCCATCGCACTCTTAATAAGTAAAAATGCTCGATATAACCTTAATAATTATTCCAATATTATTCTACAATTAAATATCAATTTTTACAATTTTCTTTTATATTAAATTGAAGTATTTTAGAATATTATGAAT
The DNA here is from genome assembly GCA_018907195.1 of Dolichoris vasculosae. Classification (NCBI taxonomy): domain Eukaryota; kingdom Metazoa; phylum Arthropoda; class Insecta; order Hymenoptera; family Agaonidae; genus Dolichoris; species Dolichoris vasculosae. The sequence goes on from JACCHY010000001.1 coordinate 9,165,098, forward strand.
GTACTTACTCAAACTATAATCGCCGATAGTTAACCGTTTTAGAGACGCCTATTGTTTGAAACGTGATCAATAATATCGTTCGCGCCAAATGAGGCTCCCAAAATAAAATAATAGTGATAAGTAAATCGTACAAAAGTTTCAACAAAAGGAGTGAAAAATGTATTATTTTTGTCAGATTTACATGAACGTATGAATAATTTCGTTGGACGAAATTGGACTAGAATTTATTTAATACCGATACAACCTTTACGAACGATATATCGATAGTTACTTTCACCCCAACACTATTTTAACTTAACTGTGTGTTCAAACGTACGTTTGTTCGCTTAGCAGTCATTCAAATAATTTTCTCCCCAGAGTGGTGGAAAAGCCGTACGGTAACATAACCTGAATATAAGATTATAATGTAAAGTTAAAAACAAGAATGTGTTGTAAATATATTTTACAAATAAAATACTGATCTATATTCTATAAAAAATGGCGAATCGCACAGTAAAAGATGCGAAATCAATACGAGGTACAAATCCCCAATATCTTGTAGAAAAAATTATAAGATCCAGAATTTATGATAGTAAATATTGGAAAGAAGAATGCTTTGCCTTAACCGCAGAACTTCTTGTTGATAAAGCAATGGAGTTAAGGTACATAATAACATACATATTTAAATAAAATATAGAGAATAAGTTTAATATCATAAAATAAATTAAATTTTTTTGTAGATTCTTAGGTGGTGTATTTGGTGGGAACATAAAACCGACACCATTCTTATGCCTTGTGCTAAAAATGCTCCAAATTCAACCTGAAAAAGATATCATCGTTGAATTCATAAAAAATGAAGAATTTAAATATGTTAGAGCTTTGGGTGCATTTTATATGCGTCTTACAGGAACTTCTTTGGATTGCTATCGATATTTGGAACCACTATTAAACGACTACCGAAAACTAAGAAAACAAAACAGACAAGGCCAATTTGAATTGGTTCATATGGATGAATTTATAGATGACTTATTGAGAGAAGAAAGAACCTGTGATATAATATTGCCTAGAATACAAAAGAGATACGTACTTGAAGAAAATAATGAACTTGGTTAGATATGTTTTTAATTCATTGTATAATTTACAATACTTAATATATATTTTTTAACAATTTATTTAATATAAATTAAAATTATTTTAGAGGCTAAAATATCTGCATTGGAAGATGATTTGGACGATAACTTAGAAAGTTCGGAAGATGAAGAAATACCTTCTCCGATCGAACGTACAAGAGTGGATGATTACGACAGAGACAGGGATAGATATCGTGATCGAGACAAGCGACATTCACGTTCCGATAAAAAGGATAGAGGTCGAAGTAGAAGTAGGTCCAGATCTAGGGATCGAGATAGGCGAGAGAGAGAAAGAAAAAGAGAAAAGGATAGATACAAAGAACGACGAGACAGAGATCGAGACAGGGATAGGGATAGAGATAGAAGAAGAGATCGCGATAGACTTAGACATTGAAATAATTATTTGTAAAACGTAAATTAATTGAAAAAATATAAAACTCATCTCAATTTTTTATTATTTTTCATATTTTTCTAACTTTTAAATTCAATTTTAATTAAATTTATATTAAATAATAATGTACATATAAAGCTGCAATTAGTCAAACAAACAATTTGAATTTTAAATTTAAAGCATAGATTCATTTTTTCCTTATACTTATTTACAATAATCACCGTACGTTGGTTTTAATCACAAATCAATTCTCAAAAACTTCATCCTTTACAATTTTTTACATATTAAGCTTTATATAATACATTTTCACAATCAATTTTTTTTAACAACTTTAAAAATGTTTCTAGAGAACAAGTGTCCCATGGAGGAATGTATTCTACATTGTTTCATTAAAATATGTTTTATACTATGTATATCTCAAAATGAAAAAATATATTGCACAGATGAAAGAAAATCGATATTTTTTTCTCACTGTATCAAATGATTAAAAAAATATTTATTTTCAATGGAGATGAATTGAGTCACGTGATTCCAAACTTAAAAAGTAGGTGGATTTAAGATAAATAATCTTTCTTCTTCTTTGTTTATCCATTTTAAGAGTTTGCCAATTGCATTAATAGCATCTGTTTTCGTTACCAAAGGTTCAAAAGTTACATATAATTCAAACCCAGATGCAACCTGAAAAAACAATATATATGATTATACACAAAACGATAAATAATTAATTTCTAATTATATATTATTATACCCATGCTAGCATTGTTTCCTTGTCTAACTGTTGAAATATTAATTTCAATGGTCGATTCGGTGAATGCAATCTGTGATGCAAACATTGATAGCATCCCAGCAACCTATAATAAAAATTAATGTATCTATGTATGTATATATATGTATGTATATGTACACATAAATATTTGTAAAATTTTGTAAATTAATAAAAAGACATTTACAAAATAATATTTACCTTTGAATTTCTTCATCGGTAACATAAGGTGGTTGAAATCCTGGACTCCAAAATTGTGCAGTACTTTTACGTTTATACAAAACATGCCTCATTTCTGGCAATCCAATTTCAGCAATCGTTATAGAAGTCTTATTCATAGACTCATTTATTGCTTCTAGGCAGTTTGTACGTCGTAATTTCTCCACAATTTTCTAAAGAAAATTAATTATTAATTTTATGAATATAATTGTAATTTTTTATAATTTAAGGATTTTACCTGTTTGGCTTCGGATAAAGTAAAAAATACATCTCTATCAACTGTTAACAATAACAAGCAAGCTTGACAATCTTCCGCCAAGTATGAAACGTGACCATACATAAAGCCATTTGAATCAAATTTTGGTAAACATATAGGTGTCCAACTTTCAGCTGTTTTAAAGGATTCAGAACTATCCACTAAATTTTGAATCAAGTGAAGATCAGTTGGATGTATAAAAAATTTTTTCATTCTAACTAATGTAATTAATTGATTATTAGCTAAGAGTATTGCAAAGACTAAATTCTGAAAAAAAATGCTTTAATATCATCGATCTAAGTTGGTTATTAAACTTATAAAAACATATTTTTATACCTTTATTTTACTACACGTTTGTACAATTGTCTGAGTTATTGCATCTCTCATAGAAGGCAAAAGAGGTAGACATTTGACAGCACCTAAAAAAAATGCCGGTTCTCGATCCATAAAATTTAATAAATGGTCTATTAATCTTTCACTGCCTGTCAACAATCGTCTAAGATCAAAATTTCTTCTTTGTTCGTACACTTTTGTCAACTGTGACTGCGATAAAACAGACAATATCTGATTATATACATACCTGTAAATTATAAAAATTAATGTTTAAGTCAAATGTAAAGTAGCAAATATCGATCTATAAATTTAATACACAGTGGCAAAACGAAGCATTAATACTTTTTTAAAACTTACGATATTTATTAAACTTACGTTAACTGAAGTACAAGCTGAGGTACGCTTTCTAAAGTCTTGGAAACGGTAACTAAAATAAGTGGTCCCCGAACAATAAATACAAAATTTGTATCTCCTGCATGAACGGATCGAATCATATCATTACCGGCTTGGACAAACGATACAAGAGCTTGCATAACTCCCATAACTGTGACTAGTTTGTCTTCAGAACTATATCTCGAGTATATCGGTTTACCAGCCTGACTTAGTACAAAAATGTGTTTTTTTTGCGCAAGCCAAGTCTTACATTTCAATGGATCGGTATCTAAACTATTTTGTCCAAACTGTTCGGTAAGTTCATTCTACGAAAAACAAATATTTAAACATATTAGATCTTTTTATGTTATTTTAATGAAGTCAAATTAAATAAATTTATTATAATTTTAATTAATTTAATCGTATAAATTAAATATACAGTAACGTAGTTCAATAACCAAAATTATTCATAATAATTTTACAAGGTATTTATATAAGATATAGTGATCGGGTTATTCCAACTACATAATTTATATTTTATACAATAAACATTCGTTACCGTATCAAAGTTATTATAATATGAATCAAATATAAAATAACTTGCATATAAGCATCGATAAAGGATTCCTAAATATAAAACAATATAAAGAAAAATTATATTTAATTACAAATAGAGATCAAAGTTTGTCGTACGATGTAAATATCGATCGATTTAAAATAGTTAAATAACATTGACCATCGTTTCCAACTTAAACGGATTCCTATGCTAGAAATGTACGAGTATTGACGAAACACGATATTTATATCAATAGTATCGCTGGAAAATATAACAAACCCTTATAATTTTGAATTTAATAAGAACCAATATATAAAATAAACCGCACCATTTCGTTGTCGAGCGAAGCAGATTTCTCCGAGTCTTCGGAAGGTGTTTTAAGAATCTCGATATCGGAGATCGCACTCGTAATGCTCTCCTTCATCTGCCTATCACCGATACTACTGTTCAACTCCTGCTCGATTTCCTCGAGGCTATCGGTCGTCACGAGCATCGTCTCGACCGAGGCCTCGGGTTCGATGCCCGACTCGACCATCAAGTCCTCCACCCTGAGGGACGTCGCCGACGTGGACGTCGACGTGGACGCCGTCGTCGCGCTGCTCCTGCTGGCCATTGCCGAGGCAGCGGACTCCGCGGCTCAGATAACCGCCGTTGCAACCACGACGGAGTCTTTATCGCTGGAGAATGCGTAGCTATCGGGAAGCCGAAAAGGAAGGTAAGACGAACTTCTTTCTTTGTTGTTAAACGAAACTCAAGGAATACTCCTAATTACTGGACTAGTCGTCATAACGACAACGCGAAACTGATTGTTTCTGTTTTACTTGCTGTTTAGTATTGGTCAACGTCCGACGTTTACCCGAGAGTATAATATGTACGCCGCCATCGAGCAGCTGATTTTTCTCGCATGTACGATCGTGCGCTAGTGTTCGTACGGAACAACGAGTTGCGTGTGTGCGCGCGTAGGTGTGAGTATCGCTGGCAAGTGTTTGATCGCATATAAGTGTGTGTACTTTGAAAATTTTTATTTAAAATTTTCGCTGTCGATGTTACGTTGAGACTGCGATGATTAAATTTATATTTGCATTTTATATAGCTATGTACGATTATTATTTTAAATATTTATTTGCGAATTTGCGATGAAAGTTATTTGTTTTCAAGCGATGTTTTGTTAATACAGCGAGTTTTGCGGTATAAAATTATTTGTGTATTATTGAACTAAAAAATACTTTAGTCTCAAATTAATTTAAGTGTATGTCGTGTACTCGGTTAAACTTCTTCAACGGAGATTGTAAACTTCTGAAATTTATATATTTACAGATTATCGCAACGTGTATTTTTTTAGGTAAGATTTTCGATTGCCAAATTATTTTCAAAATATATCGAATAAATTACCATTATTTATTATGATATTCTATTCAAATTTTTGAAATCCAAATATAATGATAACAGTTTGTTATAAAGCAATTAATTTTAGAAATAGTTACATTTTATTGTAAATGATATACAATGTACATATTTCCTACTATTCCGAATTTCGGATACAAATAATATCTTTAAATAAATTAGATAAAACAGAAAATGCTTTTTCAAATATATAAACTTCCTTGATGTTTACTAAGAAATAGTACTACTAGTGATAAATCAATCATACGATTTTTATTATAAATAAAATCAAGAGAATTTGAACAAATTTTGTGAATTTATAAATAGACAAAAATTTATCAAAACTTTTATCTTATTTTAGGTATTCAACTAATAGATTAAATGTGCTACTAAATTTATATATTTACTTTCAATGTTTTGTCCATAAATCTAAAAATTTAAAATCTTTTTTATAAACATATTTTTAAACGAATAATTAAATTTTTTATGCTTTCGTTTAATGTAAATAAAAATACGTAAATATTTTTATTTCTTGCATACATTTGATTGCTTGAGAAATAAATTTTGGCAAATATATTTTATAAAAAAACTTTTCTTAAAACTTTTCAAAAACAATTAGAATCGGTGCGGAACTTTGGTGTTGGAAGTTACCTAGAGTGGCTGAAATAATTAATGCCTTAGTCACATTACATAAATTTTGTTTCTGCTTACATTACATCATTAACAATATTATGAGTATTATTCAATTAAGTTAGAAGTAATATATCAATATATTACATATATTAATTGATTTGATATTTTATTATTGTGTACAATATATTTAATGTGTTCATTTATGTTTTATAATCAATTCGAAAGGAATTAATTTAAATTTAAATTTAATTTAATTAAAAAATGATCTTAATTATTTATTTGATGAAATTGTTTATAAGTTTATTTTAAAAAAGTTCTGCGTTAATTAAGTTAAAATAATATGATGAAATTGAAAATTTTTTAAAAATTATAAAGTTTATATCTCTCGTGAACTAAATAGTTAATTTGAATTTTATTTCAAATATAAAACTATTTTAAAACAGTATACAATTCTAGTAACACACCGTTTTCAGTTTAGTAATTGAAATAGGACTCCACTTTTATACCAAAATTAAACATGTTTGACATATTTTTCTATAAATGAAATTAATCCAAAGTTTGTTAGTATTTACGAATAGTTCGTTTTAATCGTGACTTTAAATAAATAAATGTACGAGCTTATTTTTTAAATAATTTTTTAATGAAGTTTTTCTCAATTTAATATAATTTTGTTAGCATCTTTAAATTCTATAAATTCTACTTAGGCTGTAGGTTTGTTCTAAGGTTATTAAGTGGACGTAATCAGAGCATACGCTATTTATTATAGTAATTGTCTCGAACAGTTATTTAATATACTTAATAATCGGTTAAATTAAAGTTAAATATAATAGTATACTTTACATTTATTTAATAAAGCATTTTTTAAAGATCGAAGCATTTTTCTTTGACATTTTGTTGTATTATATTTATTGCGATTACTGTTACGAAACCAAACTACAAAAATATGCTAATAAATATAAAATTTTCCCAACTATTTACTATAATTTTTATTATTATACTATAATTTTATTACTCTATTTTATTAATATCTATTACTATAATTTTAATTAAATAAGTAGATGTACCAGTAAAAGATCTATTAAAGTAAAGAATTCATTAGAGATATAATATATACCTATAATAATAAAAATGAAGCATTTTAATTACGTACAACAACGATATTATATATCTATTCAGAATGCATAAATTTTTATATTTAATATTCGCTATATGAAAATTGAGATCAGTTCGATCAATCATTCACTGTAATATAAAAATAAATAAAACACTGGACATCTTGCATAAATTAAAATTATATGCGTATACATAGATTTTTTATCTTATAGAGTATCACACGTAGTTCTATATTTAATTTTACGAATATAAAAAAAACTTAGATTCCTTTCTGCTTCTTACTTTCTCTTGCATCGATACTTAGTCGAACGTAGAATAAAAATGTATCAATAGGCAAATATCCTTACGGAAAATATATTTTTATTCGCATAGTTTCTCGGTTTTAATAGGAAATACAAAAATAATTAAGAAATTAGTTTAAAAAATATCGTTAAATAATGCCGATGAATTTTTATAATAATTATCATCGAAAGAATATCTTACTTTCTAAAAATGAAACGTAAGGTTTCGGTAGAAAAGAGATTTTAACATAAATTTTTTAATTTAACACGAAGGAATTGAATGTCAAGAAATATTACATATAATACTCGTATATTATACGTTCCAAACTAATATACTTCGTATTTCACTTCGTAAGCCATTTCAATTCGAGGTGTAAGAATTTCGATGGTGATACATGAGATGACCGATAAAATTTCGTATCGACGAGAATGTACAACACGATTAAGATTCAACGATTATCGCGTTATCATCAGAACCATACAATTATATTTGCAAACAGCGAGGGTAAGATTTAAACTACATCGAGAGATCGCCGTTCACGTGGATACAAAATAAAAATGTATTGCTCCCGAAGTCTCGATCGGAGAAAAAGAAACGCATCACAGGTTGAGAAAGCTGCAAATTAAGCGCAGATCTTTAATTTTCATGAAAATAGCGAGCATTACGAATATCAAAAACTTCCATTGCTCGATCGAGACGGAGTCTGGAGCCGACGGCGGATGCGCAAACGATAGTGTAAAATAAGCGTTGAAATCTCGGGAGAGAGGGAATGTGTACATACGGGAGCTTTTGGATAGCCACCTCCGAGAACAGTTTTATAAAAATATCAGTCTTATCCCACGCAGTCTCGCGTTTACACAACTTTTCGCGCGAGACAAAACGTGCACGTTTCACCGACTTTCTTAGAGCACGCGTCAACCGAAAATTGTCTGCGGATTCTTCGCGCATCGAGTTTATTTGAAAAATAATACAAACGACGGGAATTTTTATTTTAGTTTCACGGGATATTGGCTAATATCCATGCCTCGCTTATTACGCGCTCCTGTAACTTCAAAGTTAGATTTTTGCAAACGCTGAATATTCTTTTATTTCTTTTTTTAAAGACGTTTGTCCGTAACAAATGTATGGGTATAAATATATATGTGACGTTTCGTTAGGCTAGATTGATATGCATTTCGTGTAACACTAGGCGATTGTGTTTCGTACTTATTGCTTAAAAATAACCGTTCAAAAATAATATATTCGATGATAGAAATCGTGAAATTTAATTCAAGTTATAGCATAGAGTTTCTTTATTTTCGCACGATTTATTTCACACAAATTGTAATTCCGAGTTTAATTTAGCGTTATTTAATCGATACGTAAATCAAGATCGATCTTTCGTCCAAAGCCGCTCGACGTATGAAAAATTTAATATCGAAAACTTATTTAAAACTAAAGTAGTCCTGTTTTCTAACGCAATATTATTTCTTCGTATTTCCGGCGCATACGAATCTAGGAATATGAACGAGCGCATACGATAAGTGAGAAGTACGAAAACCAAACCATCACTGCTGCTATACGATGATTGAGGGTGTTTACAATTTCAGGTAAAGCGCGTCAATGTCATATAAATAGCACAAAAGAGGCAAATGTTAATGGACGAGCGAGGGTGGTTATCCCGTCGAATCGGCGCACTTATTTTTATTCCGGTAAAATTATAAATAGATTTTAACAAAGGACGCTGTCTCGCGTATTATAAGTTTCGCGATTGCAAGCGTGAGCGTGAGTTTGTGCGATCCGCGTTTATTCCAGACGAGAGTGACAGAATCCGAGGAATTACGGACGATTATATTTACTTGGTTGTAATCAGTTTTTCGATAAGTTCTTTACGCTCAGTTTCAAATTACTTCGCAACGTTCGCCTTCTATTCTTGCGTTTTTATAAAAAATGTTCTAATAAGATCGTTGTTTTATTGCGAAAACGTAACGTTGGACTACAAAGAATTGTTTCCTGTTGAAGTTGCATCTTTGTTTAAAAAAAAGTTGAAATTATATTATATTAACATATTACTCGCGTTAATTAAATAGAAGATAATATTTTTGCAACCGTCAGCGAGTAACGTTTAATAAATTCGTAGAATCTGATCGATTAGAAATTTTAAAGCGATTTAGTAGGCAGACGTTTAAACTGTTTAATATTCCTTCGATTTGATTAATTCGCGTAGAAAAACCGTTTTATAATTAAAATCAGTTTTCGTGTTACAAATAACATCGATATCTTGCGAATTAAAAGAAATACTTACATCGACGAATTCGAAAAGTAAGGAAAATATTTCCATCGAAAATAATTCTCTTACAAAGATATTTTAACGATGATAAGTCAAAGTCCGTAATCGATTCGCTCGAACGAAGTTACTTAATGATACGAACGTCGGTGATCGAAAACCGGGTTCAAAAATGACAAAACATAACTTTTATGCTCGCAGGATTCTGGATGTTACGAAGACGATCATCTTACGATAGTGTTCCCCGTTTATATAAAAGCTGCAAATCGTAAAATGCAGAAAAGTCTGAACTTTGATCGTTGCATTTGTTTTTGGTCTACGCGCGCTATAAGTGTTTTCTCTCGGTACCACGAATCTTTCTCCGAGCAGCTGGAAAAAGTAAGAGACAGAAACGTTGCGTGAAGATCGAGAGACGCCCATCCCAATTGGAAGTCAATGGAATGTTCTACATGTGCAGGGGCGCCGGATTCCCAGACGCTCGCGTGCTTCCAACATACGGCAGATACGTACAATAAAAGATCCGCGTGGCGCGAGTCGTGCGTACACAACGGGTCATATTAATATCCTCGCGAGTCGCGGGAGCGAAGAAAATAAATCCGCCGGTACCAGAGTCGCTTAGATATGCAGCGGATGTTGAGCTTCCAAATGGGCCGGGGATTCGGCGAGCCCAGCGAGTTCGTGACCAAACGCATGTGTTTTTCCTTCCTCTTTTCCGTGGGTTTCCTCTGCCTCCTCGGGGGCTTCCTCCTGGGACGCTTCGCATCCGACAGGACGTTGCTGATGCGCGAGCGACGCGTACTCCAGGAGCTCCAGGGCAACGGCCTCGACGCTACCAAGGACCTGCAGATCGTACTCCTGGATCTGCTCAACGCGAGCACCTTCCACGAGGATTTCGAGATGTACGTTTTCCAGAGCCTGGAGGCGCTCGATCCCCTTGCGACGATCGACGACGTCGGTTTTCATTTTCATTTGGTGACACTCGTAAAAAAGATCCAACGCTGTTTTCGAAAAGGAGCGAACGGCGCTTCGACTGTGGATCGTTTTGATTTGCGATCGTCTTTCATCGGGATGGAATATTTTTCGTGTTTTGAGTCTACTTTAGAGTGGAATAAAATTTATGTAGAGAGCTACGTGACAATCGGACGGGTTTGAGAAAAAAACGTCTATCGGCTTTTCTTTTTTATTTTATGGCGTGTGCGTTAAATCCGTTGATATTCACACGTAACGCAAAACAAAATTCGAGACGAATATTAATTTGATATTTTAATTTTTATTATAAAAATAAACACTTCGCGATTCAGAAAACTACGTTCATTTTTTTAAATTGATCGAGCGATAAAATAACGCTATGATGTAGTAACAGTGGTTTTGTTAGGTCAGAACAAAGATAAAATATTAATTATCTTTTATTTAGGAGACTGATACATCGAGACGATAATTCGTAAAATTCTTATGACATACTTTAGTTTTATACGATTTATTCAATTATAAATAAAACAAAAAACTATTATTATTATTATATTTTATTTTAATTTAAAACACATCTATTCTTTAATAGTAAATTATTTAAAATCGATGAAATATATAACCTAATAATTAATAATAATTTAAACTTAACACTAATTCATTTAAAATGTATAAATTTTTATTATATTTGAGAAGTAATTGAATATTGCATTAAAAAGAAATTATTTTTATTGAAACAAAATTGTATTATGTAAAACGAGGAATTATAACTTCACATAAAAATTTTAATAGATTGAATTTTTTCCGTAATCTTTTTCCATCGTGTTATTAATACATTCTTTTTTAAAAATAACTGGGTTTATTAATGAGTATATGAAATCTTTTCATTTTTTAAATACACGAGTTTTACAAATTACCCGCTCTTAATTTTAAATACAAGTTTCTTAAATGATACAAATTTGTATAATAGTATTGAGAGAAAATTTAAAAGTTTTTTAAATCATTTAAAATATATTATATTTTTGTTTTATAAATTTGAGTAGATTCAAATCTTTTTTCAAGAAAATATTGTAGAAAATATCCTTTTATTGAATAAATTGTATTAGTTATCATTTATATAATATATGTATACAGATTATATTATATTTATAAATTAGAAATTTATATCACAATGGAAATAATTATAAAAATATGTTAACATTATTTTATTATTTAGTTTAATCCGACATTATTCAACATTTTATTAAAACATGTATCTTTTATAATGATATTGAAACGCATTTATTTATTTTATAATATTTTCAATAAAGCCTTGGATTTTAATTGCTGTTACGTAGGTAATCAGTTGAAACCATTTGAAGTCAGAAATTATTTGTGTTCCTAAAATGAAAAGAGAGAAAGCTCACATAATTTCATACCGAGAAATCGAGAACGAAAAATAATTTTAAGAAGTAAATTTATTCTAAAAATATTATTTGCAGACATATAAAACAGTTAATTATAGCTAATATAATTTTTTACTGTAAAAATTGAGAAACTACTTAATATTTAAAACTTTAATAAAGTAATTTATCATATATTCTTCGATTTAATGAACTGTTTCAGAAAACACTTAAATATTAATATCATTTTGAACATTAGCCAAAAACTTTATGAGCACAGGTCACAAAAATTAAAAACAAACGTTCCTATTGTATGAACATTAAAATATAATAAAAGAAAACTCATTAATTTTAAAACTCAACAATTTTAGTTATTAAATAATTTGTTACAGAGTTTGAGTATTAATTACTAAACTAAAATATTCGTTTTTTAATAATATAAAATACGAAAACTAATCGTTACATGATATTTAGGCAGTCATTTTTGTCAAAAAAACAATTTCTTTATAATTCAATTATAAAAAATCTAAAGTATGTTGAAAAGATTCTTTATACCTAATATTTCTTAATGGCAAGTTCTTTGAAAAAATGTTACTAAATTTTACATAGAACTATTTTTTAACGAAATATTACTTTAAATATTATAGTAAAATTACTTGCTGTACTTCTTCCTAATAAAAAAAAAATTTATAAATTGTTTTGGTTTTGATGATATATAAATCAAAAAATAGTCACAATCTATCTTAAAATTGAAATTTCAAAAATTAATTTTTAAAATTCACGACTTCTAATTTACGGAAAACACGAATTTTTACAGATTGCATCGGCACTTGATCAAAGACAATATACCTTTTATATATTCCATATTTTTAATGAATTTGAATCTTCTTTCAATTCTATTAAATGCATTTAAAAATCTACGAGTCGCTTCACTTTTTCTCGTCAAATTAATAATTTTGATTATATATTATATATAAATATTATATAAAAGAATTGATTTTTAAACAATCTAGTTCTCTTGATATAATACAATTTTTGTTTTCATTTTACCTATTTTATTTGTAACGGTATTAAAAACCAGATATTTTAACATTCAATTATAAACAAGATCAATTAGACAATAGTAAATTAGCGATTAAAGAAATGAATATAGATAATTTTAATTTTTAGGAATTCCAATGTCCAGAGTTTAAGACAGCAAGGCGTTAATGGAGTAAAGGATATATTTTCAGATTTAAGTATTTTTCGATTAAATGTTAATGAAACAAAAAGTAGCACCGTAGCAACAATTTGCGGAGTTCAAGAACAGGGTGAAAATAATAATTTTTTAATAAAATTTTAAAAGAACAATTTCATACTAATAAATTAAAATTTATACATATTAAATTTATACATATTATATATAGATACCTAATATGAAATAAATAATAATTTTTAGTAAAACTATTACGATCTTGTAAAAGAAATTTGATAATTGTATAATAGCTTGTATAACTAATAAATTATGCTTAATTAATAGTTCAACTTTGATGATCAACTAACTATTTTGAATTAATTTATATATACACGCTGTAATCATTCATATTTCAAAAAGAAAATTATTTTAAAATATTTAGACAGATACGTAGTTTTATCCGCAAGCGGTGAGGGCTTTGATGTTGCTATTACAGTGGCCAAAACTTTAGATAATATTTATAGAAATAAAGGATGGGAACCAAAGAGGACTTTGATTTTTTGTGTTTTTCTTGGCTCGACTGACTTTTGCAGTGAAAAATTTCTCAATCACATCAAGCCCAAGATTGTCGCTTATATTGCAGTTCACGGAAATGCAGCTAGAGGTTTCTTTGATTTGCTTTCTATGAAATTTACTAAGTAAAGCTTATTTCGTAACATAATTACAAACTTCTTTTAATTATTTATATGAGCAAAAATTTTAATTCAGAAAATTAAAAAATTTCTTGTTAATTAATTTAGAATCATGAAATTTCATCCAAGAAAAAAGAAAATATTAATAATTAATTAAATTTAAACATTTTATTTCATTTATTGCATTTACCAACAAATTATCTATAAAAATATTGAAAATAAAGATAACTATTCTTAATTTATTTTTTGATAGGAAATGATGAAATCGTTGTCTCTGGATCTGGTATGGTTCAGGCTACTATTTTGGATGCAATGGATGACATAAAATATTATCACAAAAATTTATTTAACGGTGTACATTCGCCAAATTCACTTCCGAGACTTAATCTTGATATCCCTCACGCAGTTTTATCCTATTTAGTAAGTTACAATTACATTTTCTTATTATTAAAGTAAAAAAAAAGGTAACGGTTTAACATACTTTGTTAACGTAGAATCCAAATTCAACTTCGCAAAATGTTGAACAAAATCAAAAGATTTTAGCTCAAATTGTAGGTCTGACTATGTGGAGATTATCCGAAGAAATATTTTTTCAATGGAACCCAAAATACTTTACCGAAATAATGAGCAAAGCCTTAACCACGATAAAATCCGAAGAACTGAAAGAATCTAAAGGTAAAAATTATAATGTAAATAGATCGCATAAAAATAAGTGTATTAAAAATTTTTTCTTGTTTAATTTTATTTAGATAATTTGAACGAAACGGTTACAATGCTTACCGACGGTATAAAAAATTTTAACTTAGAACTAGACAAAATAAATATTTTGAAGTAAGTTAATTAAAATAAAAAGTATTCATCCGCACGAATAACATATATAAATGTTTTTTATTATAGATCTTTAGATGTTCGTATGATGAACGATAGATTAATCGATTTAGATCGAGCTTTACTTTGCTCGGATATATCTTTAAGATCCAAAACTGATTTTACAAAATTTAATATATTAGTACACGAACCTGCTCATATAATCAGAATGAATTTGAATGAAATTCGTAAATGCTACAAAGCAGCAAACAAAATTATTCTAGATCAAGCGTGTTGTAGAAGGATATTTAAAGATAACGAAGCATTTTAAATATCTATTTGAAACATATGTTTAAAACTGCCGTTATTGTTATTATTTATGATTGAATTTTATTTTTAAAATACTTTCTAATTTTACAGTCTTACAATTAATATTTACAGCATCATCTCAAACTCGAGTCTCATAAATAAATATATGTATATAGGATTATTTCATTGTCATTATTATAACGTATCTTATTAATGTACGCTCAACGCTCCGTATCTGATCTCTTGCTCGAATTGTTCTGCTTTCAAGGTACCAGCTATCGAATGACAGTTTGGATTAAAAATGGAATACGCGCTAACTTCTCCTTTCTTTTTTCGCCCAGATCGTGTATTAAAATAGATAAAAATCAACATAGATATTAAAAGATATACACTTCCAAATTCAACTTGGATAGCAATGATGTATAACGTCACCCACAATAGGAAATACAGGAAACAGATCGTCCGAGTGTAAAATAAACTTGGAGGCGGTGTTAAATCTATACTATCTTCCGATACGATGCTCTCCAGGTCATCCTTGTCCTGCAATCTTTCATATCCTTATTTCACATAAATTACACATAATTACACTTGTTTTTATTATTGTATTTTTTATAATAATATGAAAATATTAAAAAAAAAATTAAAAAAATACCGAAACAATCAACGATTATCTACTTTCTTTAATAAATTATGAGCTAAACAAATAGAAGAAAAGTAACCTTACGTCAACAGCAGTGGATGTTCGTTGCCACGATAATATTTCTTTTATCGAATTTTTCGCAGCTTCTACCATTGCTTCTCTTCGTTTCTTACTTCTGTAAGCAGAAAGTTTGGCTTCCATTTATACCACCTAACACATTAAATACTCGAAATTAATTTTTATTTTACATTTCGTTGTTGTGAAAAACACCTGTTGAAACTGAAGGGTCGAGCATGGAATAAAGCCTGGAGTTATTCATAATAAGGCAGGAATCGTGTATTTTCAAAGTATTTCGTTGGATGGCGCTTCTGACGTTGCATCGAAAAAATTAATCGTAAGACAATAACATTGAAAAATATATTTATTTTTTTATAAGTGACTAATAATTATTTCAAATTTGTATACCTTTAAATTTATTGGTTTAATTGCGAAGTTTTGAATAATTATTCAAAAGCATTAGTCTTTTCATTTTTTAAATTTACACAATTTTATTACGGCAAAAATTACGCTTCGTTTTTATTAGCATCGGTCCACACAACTATTTATTATTTATTACTCGAACTTTTATGTATTTTAATAATTTTATGCGTTCAACGACATTAGCAGACTTCGTAGAACATTCGCTCAATAACACAATGCAAACACTCGGCTGCAATTGAATACTTTAGCATTAAGACTATTTTCGTCTTGCATTTGAACCTGCACCAATTGTTTTGAAAAGAAAAAAAAATTGTTATCGTTCTTATCAATAATTCTACGCTACGCATAGTACGACGGTGATATCATACATCAATTGTAACAATCCTTTTTTAATACTCTGGTATATTCTTTAATAATGGTGTTGCCACTTTATAATACTTCATATTTAAAAATAATGGTAATAAAATTGATATATTGTTTAATGTATTTTGTTTACGTGAGTTTTAAGTTAATAAGAAGAGCGGATTTACATTAAAGCTTTGTTTTGTTTATCTGAAAAATAACATAAATATTTTGGTGTTCTCAAAAGGAAGCTCGTAAAATTTACTGTAAGCAAAATATTCAAGAAGTTTCAATTTCATATTTTCTTTTATAAACGTTAAATTCTTTAAATTATTACAGGTTCACCTAAAAATGACTTGTATTTCTTCAATTTTTTATAAATAATTTCCTTGAAGGTAAAGAAAAAATCATTGGTAATTAAAACACCTTACTTTATTTGTTAAAAGAAATCTATTCGAAATAAAATTATTATTACGAAATTATCGATACGAAGTTTCAAAAACATTGCTTAAAGATGTATCTGTTGTTTAAAAAAAGTCAGATTATTATTTAATTAATCGATATAAGCTATTTAATCAGAAATACAATCGATCGATCTTAAAGAATATGAAACAAGTGACCTCGACTGATCGAATACAGAGTTTACAAATACAAATTTTATAAAATTAATGTGTTTCAATAATGCATAAATTCTCACTGAAAATATCGATTAACGTACTGCTATTCCACAAAAGTAACAATTCTAAGCAATATATTAGAGACTTTACATAATTGACTGTGCAATTATTCCACACGAATCACAATTATTTTGCGCTATTACTTAATTAGCGACTACGACAATATACGTTAAAATAATTTTGTATGTATGAAACCTTGCCTCATTTTTTTTATTATAATAATAATATCTAATGGATCGATTATCTTTGGTGGAAAATTTTAAACAAAATAGGTTTTTTTATTTCACTAACTTGTTAAGAGTATCAAAGTGTGCGAACAGATATATTTTACTTTACAATTAAAAGTTAAATTTATATAGATGCAACGATTTTTAAAATTTTACTTAATAATGTAAACAATTGGTGCGGTATTTAATTCATAATTCAAATTCATATTTTATCTAAAAAAGATACGAATGATTTTATTATAGCAAATAATTCGATTATTTTTGACAATTACGTTGTAAAAGTTGTCTTTTATATTATTATTTGTTTAGCTGCTTTTCTTTAATATTTTTTCATTAAATCATAAAATCCTTTTTAAAGAATTCCGTAACATTATGCATCTCATCAAATCGATTACTATCAAATAAAAGTAATTCAAAACTATATTTTTTAGAATATACTTTTTCATATTTTTCTTTAAACATGTCAGATCTTTTAGGCATCCAGTTATCATCTACCTCGAATCTTCAAATGTATGAATTGTCTAAGTTTCTGTTCAACGATTTGATAATTCGCTAGACTGAAATATTAATAATTTAATGATTAACATATAAATCAGCTGATTTTCGAACTACGTCGTGTTATTTCAAACTACCAAATAAAATAATATTAGTCATAACATACAACGCTAAAGAAAACTTGATACATTCGTAAATCAATAGTAAATCATAATACATATCAAATGTCAATCGATACATTACTTCGATTTAATTAAAAAGAAGTATATAAATGGCATTATAATTAAATCAAAGAGAGAGAGAGAAAAGCTTTCTTAGAATGACACAAGGAGCGCTATGCTAATTTTTTATAATCCGAAGTCAGTCTAAATCGCTCTTTTTTATATTTGAATACACTTTGTAGCTTGAAAATTTAATAAATTATTTTTAAAAAATTAGTTTATTTTATTTATTTCTTTCTACCTCGCACAATTTACTTTAAGTATATCGATGCTGTTTTTTAATTCTCATATTGCGATATTTAAAATTACGTTTCGTTGTAAACCACCGGCTTGATATTCAGTTGTTACATACGTTAATATAAATATTTGAGCGTTCATAATATTACTAAAAATATTTATAATGATAAAATTAAAAATCGTAGAGCAATACCAAGAATTAATTGAGTGTGATTCATCGGATATTTCTTATTTTTGGAAAAGCACTGCTATCATTTCATACGCCGTAAGTTTAATGACTAGCTACACTTGTGCTATTCTGTACCACATATTCTGGGTAAATAATAGTTATTAAAAAATTTCTTTGTATAATTATTATAAATTTTTACACCTAATTTATATCTACTCTATAACTTTTAGTATAAGATATGCGGAGGTAACTGTTACATTTGGGCAGACGTCAAAAAATTAAAAAAAATACAAAAAGTATTGTCTATTGCAATGTATAAAGAATTCGGATTCGTAAATAATATAACTTCTGATTGGACTAAGGAAATCTATGTGCAATTTAAAATATTTAAATATTGCAAATTTTTTCATCTTATTTGCTTACTATCCTTCAGTGTTGCAACGATATTGCTCGTAATGTTCACAATTTGTGGTAAAGGCGGATACTATAGAAGTTTGCAAGTGTTACTTACATATATTTTTAATCAATTAAAATTAAAATTTTATAATTTTTTTTAAGAATAATTAATACTCTTTTAAATATAATATAAGGAAACCTACGGTCATTTAGTTTCAGTATTAATTCAGACAATTTTACCAATTATTTATTATTGAAATCGTTTCTACGTTTAGATTCAGTAAAGAAATATTATATAAATTAATTTGTATAATATTTTCATAACGAATCTTATCAATATCTTTTTATTCTTTAAAGAACATAAAATTATTTTTATTAACTTTAATTTATATATAAATAATTTTATTTATATATAATATAATTTCTCGTTTTTTATAAAATCTATTTAAGAGTATTATAAAGAGTAATTTTTATTCGGGTTATTTATTTAAGTTTTAGTACTATTTACAGTAAAATATTTCACTTATAAATATCGATTATGTAATAAGCGATTACAAACTCATAAAAGAATCATTTACTAAAAAACAGTAAATTATAATTTAATAATCTATACTATTTACATGAAGTAAATTTTATAATAAAATGTGAAGAATTTTAGAAAATTTTGAAAATATAAATTTGGAATTAATGTTATTAAAAAAAAATTTTTTATTTAAAAAAATTATTGCTTGTAAAAAGAAGTTAACTCTAATAATATTTTCATGAATTTAATTATATATTTAAAATCACATCTATGGAAATGTCGAATGAAATATAAATATAATTTATTTATTTCGGAAGTGGAATTAAAATATTTAATTTTAAAATTAATTACAAGAAATTTTAATAATTTAATTGTGTTTTATTTATATTTTATTTACTATTTACAAATATTTTTTTCTTTATCATATTTAATTGCTCACTTATTTAAAATCAATATTTTACATATCAATATTTTTTACTCATATCTCCTAGTTTTATTATAATTTAATATTTAAATCATTTCATCTTATTTATTAATATTGTTTATAATGTAGTGTGTAATAAAAAGATATAAATACGCGATATTTTTAATGTCTAACATATAGTATGAAGAGCTATTTGAATATCTTTTAAACTGTATAATTGATTAATATGATAAAAACCATTATAAATATACTTTTTTAAATATAAGCATAAAACATTTTAAATTTGACCATTAAACAATAAAAATATAACGAATGATGTAAATTAATATTATTTAATGACTAGAATGTTAACTTTTAAAACTATTCTTCAATAAATTTTGAACTGTACTAATGTTATTATACATATATTTTAAAATTGATTTTCCTTTTTTCTTAATTTTCAAAACTATGAATTATACCTAATCTAATCAAAGCTTATTTATAAATTTTTAAATATTTTGAATCACTTATAAATAGTATTTTTATATCGATAAATAACTAAATAAAAATAAGCATATAATTTTTAAATATTTCTAATAAAGATACGTGGCTCCATGGAGAATTGCTTTACCTGCATTAGTTTGCAATTTATTTATGATTGTGTTAACATTGGCAGCATCGCATCACTTTGATGCAGGATATAATTATTTCAATAGCCAATTGCTTCGACGTTTTTTTGAAATTACGAAATTGACACCGCATTTTTACATCACGTTAGTTGTAACAATAATAATATTTACATATATATACGCATATAGGCACATATTTATTTATATGTTATTATTTATTTACAGGTATTGCAAAATTTTGGAAGATTTCCTAAACCGTAATAATACTGTTACTATTAGCTTATGCAATTTATACACAATAATTCAAGTAAGATTTAAACTTTGATTTTTTTTGTAACGTACAAAGATGAATTTTATTAATTTAAATTATTCTAGACTTGTGCATGGGCTATGGCTTGGAGTTGGATAGCAAGTTTTGCTATTATCTGTTTACGTATAATAACATGTGCTGATTTCAATTTATTAAATATTAAAATTTATGAAATTTCCGGAAATAAATTTCAAAGGGAGACAGTTATAAACAAAATATTTCAAGATTCAGCTAACTTAACATTGCAAACAGAAAACTTGAATGATCAAGATAATACGGAGAAAAATAAAGTATTATAGAAGAAATGTAATAATACAAAATGTATAATTTTTATATTTTAAGATTATAATTGTGTAATTTATGAAATTTATCCTTATAGTTTTTTTTCTCTTTTTTCTCATCTTTTAAAATTTTTGCTTGAATGATACTCGCTTGATTTTTCAATTTTTCTATTTGATTAATATCGGATTCCATTTTTTTAATTAAAAATGTATTATCTAACAGACATAGTTCTTCTTTTAATTTTAAAATATTTTTGAATATTACTCCTCTTCTTTTTATTATTTCAATATTTTTATAGTAAGATGCCTCATTATCTTTTATCGATACTTTTAAATTTTTATATTTATTTTTTATTATGCCACGATACAAATCCAATTCTTCATCATAATGTTTGATTACCTATAAATTAAATTAACAAATCAAATAATCTTTTATTTATAATTAGTATATATTTTAGTTTAAACTAAAAAATTAAAGAAGAATTAACATTCATAATAACACTGAGGTGGTCAAATTGAATAAGAAACAAATATAATATTTTTATTTAACATAGAAAATATTAATAAAAGATTTAGCAATTACTCGTAAGATAATACTGCTTAAAATAATTGATGGTTTTAATAAAATCGAAAAATACTAAAAGTAAAGTAAAATTTGTATGATTCGTACCCCTGCGACCATTAGGTTATTAATTTTATACTTTTTAATGCTTTCAAGCTGCTCATCACGTTTGTCGGTAAAGACAGTTTTTCTTTTCGTTAACACTTCATAATCCATAATTGAGAATTCTGGTCCAAAATTATTGAATTTTCGCACTTTATGTTGCAAGGTTTCTAATCTATGATGCAATCGTATATAATTAAGACGGATTTTGGTTACATCCATCATTCGACGACGTTGAATGTCCAATAATCGATTGACTTCATCAAGCCAGGTTTGTTTACTCATTTTTAAGGGTACAATTTTTTTAGCTACAACTATCATTCGATTTATGAGATCTTCAAATGTATTTTTATATTTATTTTCAATTATATCGTAATTTTTTTTCAGATTTTCGTATCCTTCCAACAAACGTTTTTTTTTTTCTTCGATGTTAATTTTAGTCTCATCATAATTGTCTAATGCTTGTTGATATCTAAAAATTTTTTAAAAATAATTATGGGATTATACAACGTTTTTTTACTTACTACATTTTGTATTTCTAGTATATACAAAATTCTTATACGTTTTTAATTTTTACATTAATATTATAGTACAGATATATGAATAGTGTTAACAAAAAAAATATATTTTAAATTATATTCAAATTTTTTAAATTTTAAACAGTTTTAATTTTTCATAAAGTTTAATTCAATAGCATTGTTATGATTTCTAATGTAGTATACATATTTCGATTAAAAATTCACAAATTTTTTTAGTACTCTATAGCTTCCATCGGTTTATCTTGCTTTTTGATAAATTAATATTGTTATATTTCAGTTTTCGTAGTTAAAATTATAAATTTTTATAAACTATAAATATATAAACAAATTAAATTACATGACAAAAAAATATTTTAATTCTATAAATATATAAACAAATTAAATTACATGACAAAAAAATATTTTAATTAATATACAAATAATTGAGAAATTACAAAATTTCAATTACAAGGAAATATATTCATGTAAAAGTCATGTATAAATTATTTTAAAAAATGTAATTAAATAATTATAATCATAAGTTTAATTATAAAAGATTACAGTTTTTAATCCAGTTTTAATACAATAATTTTGTTATAAACAGTTTTCTTTTATTTTTTTGTTACATAAAATATTACTATTAATATTTTTATAAAATCTCAGTAAATAATTATTTTTACCGAATATCTTCAAAAACTAAAACGTCGTCAAATTTATCGAGTGCCTTACCCGCAATCGGTGACTTACGAATCAGGCTAATATATTTTTTATGGAGAAATTTATTTTTTATCAACAAAAAATTTGATTCACTATACAATAAATTCAATTTCTCTAAAAGTTCTTTTCGCTCCTTGCTGGATATTAATTTTTCTCTTTCTTCATCACGTTTTCTTTGTTCAATCAATGCCAATTCATCCTCATCACTTTTATATAATTCTTCTTCTTCCTCTTCTATTTTTATATTATGATATTCAATAAATGGATTTTTCACATACTGATGTTTCCATGATTTTTCAGATGTATCATCCTCAAACTCTACTTCATTTTCGCTACCATTTATCGAACTCTTGCGAACTTCAATAGAAGGTTTAGCATCTTTGATAGTTTCTTCCATATTGTTTACCTTTAATTTATATGCAAAATATACATACGCAAAATATGTACGTAAACCCAGAAACAACTTCTTTAGCCGTATATAATAAAATTAATTAAATTATAATATTCTGTCTGAATATCACATGATATTTTAACTCCAAAATTCATTATAAAATTAATAAATTACTTTTACGCTAAAAGATTCAATGATTTTAAAATAAGCATAAAATGTTAAGAAACCGTCATTTTAAAGCAATTGCAAAATCACAATATAGTAAATATTGTGTCTTATCATCTTGTTTTCTATTGTTTTTATAGAATTATGATATTAATTAATAATATTTCAATTCATAAATTTCAAAGATAAATTTTTTTTAATGCAAATATAAAAAGGATCTTGCAAAATAACATTAAGGAACATATTTTTATATATTAAATATATCTAAATTAAATTTCAAAATATTTACAATATTATTATATTTATTCTTAGTGATGGAAGAATATTTACATAAATAGTGCATTCATAAAAATTTCTGATATTTTAACTATTTAATAATAAAAATGTAAAAGTAATATCTAAATCATTCTTAATTTATAGCAAAGTGACGACGCCAAAAATAATATAAAGTATTTCAACGATCAACAACCAATAAATTCACAAGGTGAAATCAATAAACTTAAGCATTAAAAATATTATACGATTTATCTCATTATTCGTTATTACTTTAAATTATCATCATTTAAAAAAAATCGTATAAATAAATCGTTGTTTAAATAAAAATATTTTTTATTTACTTTTTAATCAAACTAATTTTAAATTATTTTTATTTACATTTGATATCATTGTGTAGTTACGCATATAAACGAAAAATTAAAGAATTAAAAAACAAAAAAGTAACAAAAGTAACAAAACAAAAAATATTTTTTACTTAATATTGAATTTTATATTTTTAGAAAATAATTTACTTTGTTGAATTTTGGAGAGTACAAATATAGATATTTATAATAATATTTAGACTAATAATCAAATTCATTTCTCAACTATGTAACTTTTAAAGAATATTCTAATAATATGGCTAGTCTTATTTTGAAAAGTAATAGAAATTTATATATAAAATTGTTTATTAATTATTTCATTCTACTTAGTTATATGTTCATTTAAATTAAAAAAGTTATGTTTGTTTCACTATAAAAGAAAAATATATAAAATTATTTACAATAGTTTTTTTGTTGATTTATTTATCATCTATGTTTTTTAGTGTTGGATTTTTTAAATTTAATAAATACAAAAAAGGTTTTTTAATATTTAATTTTTATTGTATGTATATAAATATCTCTATCTGTCTATATAATATAAAAAATAATTAATAACAATGGAATAGAACGTTTATGTTCTTTTGAAGTCCATCAATATAATATTTCAAAAAATTTTTCAAACATGATCAAGTTGCAATTGATAGCTTTAGTTAAAAAGTTTATATTGATAAATATCTGATGACAACAATCATTTGTTCTTGTTGGTTCTTAGTACTCCAGGTATACTCATTGTCAATACTGGATATGTCAACTACCTTTCATCAGTTGTAAACGTTATACTATGAACATGACGAACGTGACAAAAATGATGAACATTGTAAAAATCTTAAATAAAAAGTTCGCATAGTCTTAATTTACAAAATGCAGAGCAAATTTCGATTGACATGATGCAAAATTTTTAGATACTTTTCATTTGTAAGTAAATTGGACAAATAAAATCTGTATGTACGGAAACTGCCAGTAGATTTTATCTCTGAAAAAATAAGTATTAATGTTTATTGACCAATATTCATCTACTTCTACTTTTATGGTTGTATATATTTTTTTATATCTCAATATCTCTTTTATATTCATATATGTACATATATATATAATCAACATAAAAAGAAAAAAGAAATTTTAAAAAAATGTTTAATAAAATCTTAGAAATTTTGCAAATTATTTTTTATCTTAGTTTAAAAAATTAATAATTTATCTATTGAATAAATCGTAATAAAATTTTTATTATTTATAATCATAATTTAATTTTACTTACAGTATAATTTATAATTCCATCAACATTGTGTTGCTTTTTACTTCCAAATTTTATTTTTTTTATGAATAAAAAATTAATTATATTCACATTCAATAATTTGTATTTTGTACAAGTTTTATATTCTTTTAGAACAAAACATAAAAATTAAATTAAATATATCACCAACTAAGTTTTATTCTTGACTTTTAATATATATATATATAATTGATCGAGTTAAAACTAATGAAAATAAAAATGATCGAAGCTTGATGATTTATAATTTGTAAATAGTTTTTCCATAATTCTTATACAGAATAAAAAATTTTAATTTTTAAATAAATAAATAATAGGATTATTAATGGAATCTTTCATAAATTACTCATTATTAAAATAATTTTATTCTCTTTGATGTTATCAATAATGCTATTCAATCTGGTAAGTTTTATTTATTATGCATTGCAGCTATTTTAAAAATTAAATAAACATAAAAATTTAAAAAATTTATTTTAAATTGAAATTTGAATTGAAATGTGAAGATTAACTAAATACATAGTTTATAAAATTATTTATAATTTGAACCCTCTCAATACTTCTTCCGATTGATACCATTGATAATCTACTTGAGATGCAAATTTTTCATTAATACAATTTTTTTCTGTATATTTTTCATTAAAAGAATCATGATGAACCTTAACTAAATTTTCACAGTTACAATTTAATTCATTATTTTCATTGTAGTTTAATTTTATATAAAAAGTCCTAATATTTTGAGAAGGTAATGAAAATTGAGGCTTAGGTATAAAAAATTCAGCTGTTTCAGAAAAATCTTTTTTCCGAATAAGCACAAAGGTATTTTTGAGTCCTACAGGTATAGTCATTTCATCTTGGAATTCAGCACACTCAAAAATTGACCTGAAAAGAAAAAGCATATTTAATTTACACGATTAAAAAAAATTTAAATATAAATTACATACAGAATTTACCTCATTACACTTAATAATGGCTTACGAAAAGAATGTTGATAATCTAAATGAACATTACTGTTTAAAATGTTTGGAGGTATTTCAACTATGATACAAAGTTTTGGTGAAAAAATTGTAGCTCCAATTATAATAATAATTTGTTTTATATCACAGCCATCAAGAGCAAAATTTAAATTTAAATGATTAGATATATTACGTAAAGAATCAACAAAATTTTGCATCACTGAATAGTTTTTAACTGTTGGTTTCGAATTTTCATATAGTTTTATTAGGGAATCACATGATAGTGGAATTTGTTGTTTCTGATATATAACATATTTTAATAATTCAATAAATAATTGGGAACAAGCATATCCAGTTAATGATTGTTCTAAATCTACAGATATATGGCATTCGGATTTTTTAATAGTTCTAAACATATTTGAAAATTATCTTCGATAAAAAATCACTTTAAAACATCAGTACAAAAAGGTTATTTTAGAAAAATACTTTTATTTATATCAGACTTAAATTTCTCATAAAACTTATAATTAAATCATTACATGAACTTAAAACAGTCGTAGCAAATTATTTTTCAATTTTAAATAAAATGGCATTATTTAAAATTTTAATTATATTTCATTAATTAACTTTTGAAATTTGTTTGTTATCACTATTTTATCTCAAAATTTAAATTTCAACGTTGAAGGTTAAAAAGTAACAATTAAAAGTACGAAACACTGTACATCCAACGATAGTCAAAGTAGTGATGGAAAGGTAAAATTGTCAAAAGTATAATCATTAGTGCACAGTAAAAAAAACAGAAATGAATAAAGATTCGAAATGTATAATTATTGCTGACTAGAATGAAAATGTATAATAGTAATAAGATATTGAATAACTTCTTGAAGTCGGGTAAACATTCTCAAGATTTCAGAACTAAGAACAATCACGATTAATCGTTATTCACAAAAATCGATCCACGAACAATCGAAACTTCTCTTCCTAACATAACCTTAAACGTAACTTTTTGTTCTAATTGTTTGTATACAATCGTTGAATCAGTTGACATTTCTGTGATTACGTACTTAGTTTGTAGAATGTTCGTCTTATTAGGCGAATTAAATTTTTGGACTTTTGATAATGACTTAAACATTAAGGAAACAGATTTTGGTGCTTTCAAGTAAGATTTTCTTTTATTTTATAAATATATATCTACTGTAATTAACATTCTTCAATAATACGGTAAAAGGTGAATGGAAAATATGCTGTTATGCATATGCTACATGAAATGAAAATTTTTTCTCGATTTTCGAGTGACATATGTATAATTTTTAAGTGTACACGATAACAGAATTTAAAAAAAAATTAATTTTTATAGTTATCACGACAAAAAAATTGACAATGTATACGAAGAAGGTAAAAGATCTTATGCTCAAAAACGAGGGATGGTTTACGTTCCACAAAATAAAAAAGGAAACAAGTTAAAAGATTCTGTTAAATATTTAGAGGTACTGTAATTATTTTAATTGTTACAATATTATACTTTTATTACTCTATCTTTAGATTAAAAATTACTCTTTACTTTTTGTAATACAGGAACAATTAAGAGATTATTCAACTATATATTGCCAATGGTTTGATTATTGTATAATACAAATAATGCTTAGTTCTGGTTTATTAATATATATACAAGTTGATCTTCGCTCAGGGGATATCCAAAAAATTGTATTCGATAAATATTTGGTTGGAAAACTATCTGAACGTTTATCGGATGGTAAAATTTAACATTATTTTTTTTATTAGTTATAATTTTAATTACTATTTTTAAGTATATAATTTATTTTAGTTATTATAACAAAAAATTACTTAATTTGTACATACAATGACAGTCAAGTTACTTTAGTAAACTTTTTAAAGCCGAAAAAAAATATTTTTGATAAAATAAGTAGATTAGATCCAAAATTATCAACGTTTGATCTTTGCGGACCTAGTGGACGTCGATTAGAAAAGAAAATACATCATAATCGAACCGAAGATTTGGTAAGAAAATGTGAAATGAAAAAATATGATTCCATTTTACTAAATAGTTTTTATTTTAGATTTTGATATGGTGGAAGTCTACTATGAATGAAGTGTATCCGTGGAGTCCAACGGTAAAAGAATACGATCGTGCTAATGTCCATCTTTACAGACTTACAGGGTAAGCAAAAGTTTATTCTCTCAGTTAAATGAACTATTTCTATCGCACATTTAATTATATCTGTGCATTTTGTTCTATATGGAGTAAAAATTTTTATTCTGGATTTGTTTTAATCTTTTCTTCCTTAATTTGTTCATCTTCACTTTGGTTTTTTGATTTAATTTTATTTTTAATACATTTTTGTTTATTAATACCTATATTAAAAAAATAAGTTTCAATTTAATAGTAATATTTGTAAAGTATTTGATAATTATAGTTTTTAGTAAAATTTCACCTATGCATGCATTTTTACAAAGGCGTTCATTTGTTTTGTAATGATAATTCCAATAAACTTTCTTATATTCAGTATTTTTAGAAAGCTTTTCAGCAGTGCGACGATCTATTTTTAAAGGGAGTTCCCATGTTCCCTAATAAATGTATAATTATTTAAAAATAACTTTTAAATTACAAGTATATTTTAAAAAAGAATATGAAATACCTTGAAATTGCTCCATACAACTTTAGATGGTTTAGAAGTAGGATAAACACGTCCATTTTGATGTGCTATAAATGTTGTTGTTGTACAATGTCTATCAGGCCATTCAGCATGCCATCTTGGTACTTCCCAGTTTTGTAATCTTGTTGATTTAAAACTATCTTCAGCCCAGTGTGCATGCCAAAATTGTGCCATTTTAATTTTACTTAAATTTTAATTAAATCAAAAATATAAGTTGTGGATTGACAATACTGTTAATTTTAATATTATAGACTAATCAGTACAGTGAAGAAAAACTTTCTATTTCCATGGAAACCATCAAACACATGAAGAATCAGTTACATTATAATTTAAGGTATTATTTATTTTGATTCTAGTACAAAATTGGAGTTATTGTGCTACCTCTGGACAGAATTTGATCCTTTATGTATAATATTTAATACAAATTATGATAACGTTATTCATTCTTTAGAACAAAAAGTTTCTCGGAAGGTTAATACACTACTTATTTTGTATAATTTACTTATCATGGTATCGTATGATTTTATAAATAATTTATTTTTTAGGGAGAAGTTACAGTCGAATGGCGAACATACGAAGTTTCACAAAATGATAAATTGCAAAGGATAGCTGTAGTTTCCGTACCATTACCGACGCATACAAGTTGTGTAAGGTTTTCACCGAATCAGGAAATGTTATTGTTATGTTGCATCGATGGTTCTATTACAATTCACGATCAAATTAAAGGCACTAATAATAGCATAAAAGCAGCTTTTGTACGTAAAATTTTAAAAATGTGTCAGGTTTAGTAATAATGTTAGTTACTATTAATCAGTTAATTAAATTGAATAAATCCAGATACCTACCTTAGCTTGTTGGCACAGCGATGGAAATATATTTGCAGTTGGAAACGAGCGAGGACAAGTGCAACATTTTGATATAGCCTTAACTTGCGTTAAAAATCAAATGTTAAGCGAAGATATTGCACCGTCTAATATTACTGATTTATCTTCGTATTTCAGGTATGAATTTTAAAATTAATAATGTAACCGAATGTAAGCGAATATATGAATTTTATACTTAATATTTATGTATGCGTATATTATTAATAAACAAGGACGCAACCTGCTCTTATGCGATTAGAATGGAATAAAAAAAGTGAACCTAATTCTTTTGTTGATTACTACAATCATGGTGATTCACTTTTCTTGTTATTATTTGAAAGGTAATATCAATTATCGATCATATTATCATTCATGTTATCAACTGTATATGTTGTTAAAACTTTTTTTATTCATTCAGAATTTAAATAATTTTTAGAGGTCCTGTTGCAATTATTAGAATAGTAGAAGGAAAAAATTTTTCCGGGGACGTTTTAGTACAAAGATATTTAGCAGTATCGCAAGTTCAACAAGCAACTTCTTTACTTTTGGCAATGAATTGGGATTTGAATCCGCATATTTGTATGCATTCCTTAAATCAAATTATAAATTATCTTTTTAAACAACCTTTGACGCAAGAACGAGAAAGTAAAGTAATTTTTTTTTTAATAAAGTATTCTAAATCTATTTTTCATAAATTTATGTACTGCAGATCTTATTCAAAATGCATTAGGGAGTTTCCACGTACCGGTTAAGCCTATGAGTCAATCAGTTATTGATGAATACGGCGATGAAGTAAGAGATTTAACAAGGAGGTTTTTTCATTATCTTCTTAGGCAAGATATTCAAAAAATAAATAATAGCAATGTCTTTTTTTTATTATTACATTAATTTTCTTTTTTTTTTTTTAGATATCGATTGTTTGAAAAGGCGTTTCGTTTGGCTATTGATTTAAATGACTATGATCTTTTTATGGATATACATTTTTATGCAATTGTATTAAAAGACACAGAAATGGCAATTGCCGCTAAGGAAAAAGCTGAAGAAATAATAAGTAGATGTAATAGCTGCAGTAGTTCACGTAGGTATTTTAATATAATGTATATTTCTAAATTTTTTAATATACCTTTTATAAAATTAATTTAGATTCAACATGTTCGCGACCTTCGTGCTCACTTTGTTCAGACTCTGTTAGTGAAAAAGATGAATCTTACACCGAGGATACCGAAAGTGAAGAACCTCCAAAGAAAGAAAAAGTTCACGTCAAACGTTCGTCTAAGCACAAGTATTCCAAACATTCTAATAGCCAAGCTCCACCACTTCCTATTCTTTATTCTCCCATTCATAATAACGGTGCTTTTATGTCTACTTCTTTTAACGAAGTTATAGATAAGACTGAACCTAACGTAATGTCTACATCTTTTAATGTATCCAATTGTAATATACCTTCAACTTCTTATAATTATACTGCACCTAATTTTATTCCAAACTCTTTTCTGCCTTCCCTTCCGTTCAATACAAATTATAATCAGTCAATGAAAAGTTGTGATAATTTAGTATCGCCGTTTACAAATCTCTCCCTTTCAAATCAATTAACACCAAGTATAGCGCAATCATCACTTAATAGTATGTCATTAGAAAATATTACAAATTCGTATCAAATGGGCAATTTCGGGTCGAATTCCCTCGCGAATTCTTCATTTGAACCCAAATCTATAGAAGTTACATCGAGTTTAACGCTTGCTTCTACACATAATACAACTAATAACGTAATGTCAACATCGTTTAGTAATCATTTATCAAATGTAAATTCTACCTCACAAAATGACACATATGTAGACGCTGAATTTGATAGTAATGAAAAAAAATTGAATGGATTAACTGTATTAAATAGTGTAAAAACTAATCCATCTACATTAGTATCTAATTCTGTAAGTCCTATACAAACGTGTGACACTTCGATTACTATAAAACCAGTAACGACGATGAGCAACGATCCACCTTCTTTATCGTTGTTCAATTCTGGAAGCGATCTTATGTCGACATCATTTAATAATCCTGAAGATCCCAGTGATGCCAATTCAAATTCTTGCGACAGTAGTACAAACAGTAATTCAATATCCAAACAGAAACATTCTATCATGAACATTCCACCACCACCTCCTTCCATAACTGACTCTTTAGCCAATTACATTCATAATTTGCCAAAGAAAAATTATGCATTATCGAGAAGTACTCCTGGCTTAACAGACATGGACAATCGACATTTGAAACTTCAACACAAACCATTACATACTATACCCACTTTGGTGCAACAAAACTCTGTTTCCAATATTTTGCAAAATCATCACAGAAACAATAATTTTCAGTCCACGCATAAATATAGATTAGATTATGATCTTGATTATGTTCCATTCCATAATAGTTGCGATAACTTAAATACATTACATTCCAATATCAATCATATGAAATCAAATAGCTACAATCTTCCATCTAAATCATGCGATGGTAAACATTTAAAATTACCATTTTCTCAAAGTAATACAAATATCAATACGAATAAAGAGCACAGATTATCATCAAACGTGCCACCATTACCTATTATAAATACATCGAATGAAAAATCGCTTTCTCCATCAATTACATCTACAGATGTTGTATCGACAGTTACAGAGAAGCCAAAAGTAAAATTTTCAGATACTGTTACACATATTTTAGTGCCCCATTCTGTAAGTTACTTATTATTATCTTTAGTTTTGGTAAAACTCGAATGACATTGTTTTTCGTAATTATAGGGACCAACGTATAGGCCAACTCAAAAACGAATAGGAGCTCAAATTCTCCCTATGGATTCTAAACGAGAACTAGCTGAGAGTTTACCACTTTGTTTAGGAAATGAGGATTATCTCAAAGATTTTCAACCTTTATCTAGTGAGTGCTATTATTGTTATTATAAAATTTATACCTTTTTAAATAATTTGCATTGAAATTTTCAGAAGAATGCAATAAAACAAAAGAATCTTCAAAAACTGAAGAAACTGCCAAGATCAAAGTTGTACACTTTGGTCTTTTATAGTACTAAATTTATGCATAATAAATTTAATCATATAAATTCTGTTAAACAGAGTTTTTGTTAAACAATGAATAGATTATTGTAACGATATTACATATTTTTATACACAGCTATATTGTAAATAGACTTTTATACTCTTTTATAAAATAATAAAATTTTATATTATATAAACAGATTTAATATTTATTTAAAATTTATGTAATTATAATTATTAATTTACTCTCTAGTTGGCTTCTTTACTTGATCTTTCAATTTAATTAGTTCTTGATCAACTAAATATCTATTATCTCTATCTTCTTCTTTAAATTTGTCAATATATAACTCAACACCTTCGGGTAGACCTGCTTCTAAAAATCTATAATATAGCGGCAATATTACAGCAGTTACATTGTCTATATGTAAATTTCTTTCATATATTTTAAGAAGATATTCTACTTCTACATCCTTAGAATGTTTTTTTAATCTTACAACTTTAAGATCTTTGGAAGGCATGGCATAACTAAAAAAAATATACAATATTAAAATATAATATAAATCCATTAAATTTAAATTATTTAAAATAAAATAATTTATATAACCTTTCGATTACATTAATTTTCATTACTTTTGTTATCTTGTTAACCCAACTTTGATAACTTTCTAAAATTGGAAAGTCATAACCCTTTATTTTAACGAGTAAGGAAGGATAAACGGGAAATTTATTTTTATAAAGCTATAAAATAATACGTAATATAAAAATACAGATAAAAGAAATTTGCAATACAATGTAAATACTAACCTCTAAATAATTAGGTTCGTACATACTGTAATACTTTGGTAATATTTTAACGGCATTTAGCCGAATAGGTGCTTTTATCTACAATTAAAAAATTAATTAATTAATTATTTTTTATTACAAAGTAATTTTGATAAATTGAAATTGTATATAAAATGAAGAAAATGAGGTTATAGAATTATCTTTGTTACATTCTATTCCATTAAATTAAAATTATTAAACTTACCTTTGTGAAAACGTTAAAAACCATATTTGTACAACTTAATAAACTCTAGTTTTTATAAATTTTTAATACATATTCATTATACATTGTCAATGTAAATAAAATAAAATATTAAAATACTTCAAGTAAATAGTGAACACTTCTTCAATCGAATCCATAAGCAACCAAATAAATTTTTGTTCATTATGAAAATATAGTACAATACTATATTTTACGATATATTTATACCGGTTTTTACCCATTATAAATTTATATGATAACTGCTAAATAAAAGTGTAAATAAATTAATAAAAAATTTGTGGTATTCATATATTCACTTTAGAATATCATTACGTATATATTATAACATTCAAAGCATAATTTAAAATTTTACAGGTAAACGAAGAATTGTTTTTAATAATTTCATATTAGTTCACGAGTAGAAAAATAAGACATTAATAGGTACTTATGCTGTAGATAATATTTTAATGTTAAATGAATATCGAAATATATTAACGAGAGAACATCAGTGATTAATTTATTAATATTTAACATTATCACCAGCATTTATTTTCATGAAAAGTGAATTTTTCATAATCACACAATTCTGATCTAAAAGTTGAAAATAAATTTTATTTATAAATATTTAAAAAATTTGAAATAATTACAAACGATCTAAATTAAAAATCCATAAATATTTTATAATGTATGTGAGCAGCCTATGACGTTATAATCAGTAAAAAATAATAAAATAATGTAATTTCTTTACTACAGGTAACAAGAAATGTTGATACCAAAAAAGTCATAACTATCGAAAATTTGAAATCAATGATAGCAATGTCGTTAAATCAAATTAGCTTTATGTTAAAAAAAGGAAGAAGATTTTAAATAATGAAAATATTTACTCTTGTAAATTTTTTGTTCAAAATATTATTATATTTTTCAATATGCATAATATAATTTAATATACCTTTTACTTCTCGGCAATTTATTAATATAAATAATAAGATAAAATTCAGTTACGTTGTAAATGTTTACATTTCAGAATGTGACATTTCTATGGTTAATCGTAGCACTGATATATATGAAAATGTTGTTTTTAGAAGCTGGATAATTGTATTACGCGTAATGTAAAAAAATTTTCCTGCTGTGATGTAAACAGGACTTTGTGCTTTCATTAGGATAAAGACAAAATTCTTTTTTATGTGATTTTCCAGATTGTACCAGGTACTTGAATAAGCTGCTTGAACAATGCTTTCACTTTGGCTCAAGAGATAATCGCTTGCATATCCGTAAAAGAAGGATTCACTTATCATAAAGCATATGCAGTTTGTACTTACTAAAATAGTCACATAATCTTTTACCATTAATGCCACGATTACGCTACAACCTGCAATAGTGTAATGTAATGTAGTTTAGTTATTCGGTTTACGTGTGTATACCGAAATTTTTTTAGGATATTTATTACAATAAATTCTCGATATAGATAAAGATAATATTTTTAAAATAAGTTTTTTATCGATAAATCAATCGTTAGTATTATTATTTCACAAATTATTATACAATTTTTTATTATATTCTTTTTTTACATAAAAAATAGTTAACAGTATTTTCAAGTTTCACATTTTATGATACTTTGGTAGTATTTTTTATGCAATTGCATATAGATTCTTATATATATTGTATATATAGTTAATAAATTACCGCAATAAAATTATTTCAAGATAGAAATTTAAAAAATATTTTTGTAAGATTATAAGTTTTTTATATTTTTATGACAAATATTTCGTTACTTATCTATTATGTGTCATAAAAATATGTTCTAATTAATACAATTATGATTTTATCTTTATTTTTTAGGAATTCCAGGATCTTTCATTATGATTTCATTTACAATTATGACAATACTTTTATCACGAAATTATACTAAATATGTACAAAGATATATTAATAATCAAAATTATTATTAAAAATAAGTCTATTTCATTTAAATATTAAATAAACGATACAAAATTGAGATGTGTTGAACTGGAACAATAAAATTACTATTAGTGTTTCTAAATTTGAATTTTTAGAGTTATGTTAACATTAAACACTTTTGGGTTTCATATATTATTGATAAATTAGAAAATAATATTATATAAAAAATAAAATTATTTAGCTCAAACATCGCAATATAAAAATATTAGTTTAGCAAAAATTATCAGCATTTGTGTTGCATCATGTGATTTAAAATAAAGAAGATATTATCTGAACACAAACATCAAGTATTAATAAAAATATAATAACGGATATTATAAGGAGACTTAAAAAAATTTCAGTACCAATATCAATATCAAGAAAAACATTTAAAATATCTCTCTGATAAATTTTTGCAAAATGAAAATTATAGTACTGGTAATGAAGAAACAAAGATAACTTTGTTATGAATTAAGAATAACCAAAATTTAGAATATCTTATGTACAAAAAAGAGAAAATAGTAATTGATACAAGTAAACAAACAGAAATATATGTTTAAATACGATTAACAGTAACAAAAAATAAAAAAAATAATAATAAATTTGTAATAGTATATTTATTAAAATAAGATACTCTAATGTAGATACTAATTAAAAGTGAAAAAGATATGTCATTGATTAGTAAATAATTACAAATTGGTCAAAATATTTTTAAAAAATTTATTGTCACGCAATCGACAATATAATTTGCAATTTTAACCTGGAATCGGTCAGCGATATAATACTTATCGAATATTTTATATGATAGACAATTATTCTAAAAGATATGTTTAGTAAATATAACATTAAAATTAAATTATATTGTATTAAACAATGAAATTGTACGAAGTTTTTCTTTTTACAAGTAGACTAATGATTTTTAATAATTTTTATATAAAAACTCTACAGTGTACTTATTTTCAAATATAAATAAATTATATAATAAATATGTATTTAAATAATTAGGAATAAAATAATCGCTACTAAGCTTTAAATGTGTTAATATTCATATTTATCTTAAATGTTTTTAAATAGTTCAAGTATTTAATTACCATTACGAAATTAAGACTAATTTATATGACTGGAAATTATAGAGAATTTAAAAGAATTTTGACTCGAAGATCATTAAAATTAGAATCGATAAAGACTTCACACGAACTTAATACATTAACTGTTTTATAAGTTTAATTATACGTTTATTCTCCTAGAATTCTCCTAAATGTCAATATCTAAAAAATTAGCTTTTTTATTTATTTATATGATATTTGTTTTTTTATCTAAATTTAAATAAATGACAAAATTATATTTCAAACATACACAAAATAATGAAACTGTTACAAAATTTTGCTATTTTGAAAATAAAGGTTTTGTAATTTAAATTCGTAATCAGGAATCATAAATATTTTAACTTAAACAAATTAACTTAGAAAAGCTACATTAAAAAAACCATATATTTAATGAAAAATCGAATATTTTGTACCCACAAAATCTCTTTTAATTTTTATTACCCTTTTCATAATTTCGAGTAACAATTTTTTGATTTCAAAATTGGTCTAATAGAAAATATTTAAAAGTCCCAAATATACTTTATAACAAAAATTTTTGTTCAAATTAGGCCTGAAAAATGGAACTATATCAGAAAAAATTATAATTGCATGTATATAAAATATATTATTTCTAATCGAACATGTTTATTTTTTATTAAATAATATTAAATTTATATAAAAAGAATTATATAAAAAAACTATAATGCTAGATTTTTTATCTATTAATGATTTAATATATTAATTATAACTTAATCTTTTTCTAAGATTGTTTAATTCCATATTTTATATTATCAATATTGTAAGATCATAGGTATAGCGACGAAAATTATATCACTAAATTATAATGTAAAAATACTACGAAACAATATTTATTTGTTAATATTATTTAAAATTATTGGTGAATTGAAAGAAAACTTACCACTCATACAAATGAGAATGATACTAATTAAAAGTTGCATCAAAACGATACCATTAAAACTTTCTTCTAAATTTTTCCCGAGTTTGATGAGTTGTTGATGCTTCATTATTAACTCGGTTATATTCATTTTCTGATCTATGCATTCGATTTTATTCGAACGGTGAGCATCTTGGACTTCTATATTTTGCCATTTAATCTTTAAAATTTCAAATTGAGCACACAGATGAAAAACCAAACCAAAGAAAAAGCAGTCGGTACATGCCCCACTTGTACAGACATACATACACTGGGTATACTGTATTACTAACAGAATCACGTAATATTTGGTCAAAAATGTTTGCGATAAATACGATGTTTGAAAGATTAATTGATACTCGAAATCTTCGTCCGGTCCTAATCGACGCTTATTGAGAATGTTTACGAAAATGGTTCTGGTCAAAAATAGAGTAGTTCCGATGTAGCCGACGGAATTGTAAATGATGTGCTGGTACTTGTAAATCTTAAATACAATCCTGGCAATTTTTCATTTATTTGATAATAATTTATATTAATATTTTCATTCGTAAATATTTTAAAATTATTTGAAAACAAAACAGTTTTTAAAAATCTTTAATCTTTTCAAACGATATTTATAAAATAATAATAAAAAATTAAAAATTTTAAAAACATTTATTACGATTACATTTTTAAAAACAATAAAATTTTAAACTAATTGTAATTTTTGTATCCATTTTTTTTTATTAAATTTAATCCTTTGTTTACAAAGTTTTTATCAAATAAACATCCCAAATATTTTCTGTAATATATAGCTATCAAAACTATTATTAGTTAAAACTTTAATTTTATCGAATATTTTATCTTATATATATATTATAATATTTTATTTATCGTTTATTAAAATAAATACAAAAGTATTAATCAAACCTTGACATGTTCCTTCATAATTTTCAAAAAGTGCTTATCTTTTATATCCAACCAATCTTTGGAGTAATATTCAAGATTTTTAGCAATTTTCTTACGATTTAAAAATAAGAAAGTGTGTTTTGCGAGAGCGAGAAATGCCGAGGCACAGAAGAGAAATACATCAACCATTTCAGATATTTTGCCGTTGTGAAGATAAATTTCTGAAGCGGTATGTATCAAAAAAGTTACCTATTTTATTATAAAATTGTATTAACATTCCAGACAATACATATTATTATTAATATTATAACATTATTTTTACACGTTCGTATATAACATTTTCACATATACTTTTTCATAAAAATACTATGAATTGTAAAGTTTTGAGAAAATTTTTTATATTGATATAATACGTAAGCATAATCGATTAATAAATTATACCGTTGTAAATTTTATAAGATTAAAAAATTAACATAATGAGGTCAGCGTTAAACGTATCATGTTGTTTTTTTTTATAATCCTTCTAAGTAACTTTAAAAAATTTAATCACCTGAGCTAGAACAGTAACTAAATAGCGAATAATTTGAAAATAATTTGTTTTCTCCAATGGCCAAACACCAATGAACCAGAGGAAACCACGGTATATACCGAATGCATTATCACCTTCCGATTTCATTTTGATGATAAACAATCTTTAACTTCTACAACTGAAAAGTGCTTAGAAATGCAAAAAGTTACTTTTTTGTTTTATCATGGTTGCATACTTCCAGGAAAGCAAGTAATAGTAAGAAATTGCATAATATTAATGTTCTGTCATATAAATATTCTATTCTTGATAAAATAATCATGCTTACATAATTATAATAAGCATGTGTAACCCGTTTGTACGTATTTTTCTGGCTAATGGTATAAAAATGTAATTAATAACTGCTTTTAGTTTTATTAATAATCAAACATTTTGAAATGAAAATAATATATGTAAAATTTTATAAAATACAGTGAATATGATAAAGAAAGGTTATCAAAAGCAAATTATATTTTTTTACGTTAAAAATATATGAGTAAAATAATATAATATACTAGAATATTCTAGTTCTGATGAAACATGCAAAAAGAAGAAATATAATTTCTTTGCAAATCATGATTTAGTAAATTCATTTCCCCTTTCTTGCAACCATGGAAACGTATTTCTGGTATGTCCCACATCTTTACAGTAGAAGTAATATTAGTCTCGGAATAATGACGCAATACAAAGCTGCGTTTATACTTAAATAAAAGTATAATTTTTTTTGCGTTACAATTATAATTATTTCATGATAAATTTGTTAATTTTTATTTATATTAAATTATTTGATCAGAAATTTATGGTAGAATTAACGATATATTTTCTGAGTCATTGTTTAATATTTTTATTCTTAATCAAATCGAAAATATTCATAACAATCAAATTTCATATTCAGGAACTTTATGATCATAAAAAATATTTTAAAAACTGTCTATTTAACAATAGAAAAATTTACCGCAATATTTATATTTCTTAAAAAAAGTAAGTATTTTTGAAAAATGTTAATTTATTTTATAAAAAATTTTTTTTAAATATATAAATTTCATGGATGTAAATAAATAAATACAAAATTATATCATAAAGTTTTATAAAAACTTTAACCGACAATTTTTTTAATATGTGTAAAATATATTTGCATAATTGTATTTAAAGCGAAATAAGTAAAGTAGAAAATCTACTATAAAATAATTATGAAGTATTTTAAGATTTTTAAAGATTAGAAAAATATAAATAAGAAAAAATATATCTTTTTCATATTATGTTTGCATAAAAAGAATAAAAATAGCTTTATAAATGTTTTGGAAATAAATATATTTAATTTATTTTAAAATACATTTAACTAAAACCAAATATGTAGATACTTTTATATAAAATTATTGTAAATACTTTCTATTAAGATAATAATGAAATTATTCGCTTAAAATTTGGTAAGTTCTAATATTAATTATCTAGATATACTTTAATTTTTAGAATTTGCTGTTATTAAAAAATTTTATTTATATAAATTAAACATTTTTCTATAGTTTTAATGTAGATTAAATTCTTGTATACTATGTATAATTTAAAACAATTAATTAAACAATTTTCATTTTTACTAGTATTAACTTAATTTTGATATTTACTTTTGTTTAAAAAATTTGTAGATATTTTTAAAATCATTGATCTATGTATTTAAAAAAATACTAAAGTCAATAATAATTCAGTTATCTTCTGTTTATTAACGTTTTGAACTTTCATATTAGTTAATAGATAGATTACTTTCTAATTTGTTATTTTTGAAAAAAGTATGGTAATATTTATAAATTTAACCTTTTTTCAAATTATAGTTGAGATAAAAAAATGTTTATAATACTTATAATTTATATATATTTATAAGTAATAGAAGTATTTAAATCTATTTACATATTTTCTATAATATTTAAAATTTTAGATGATCAACAAAAAATACCGTATATAATACATAAGACGAAGATTTTTATTTGAAAAAAATATATATAGTTATTGTATAAAAAAGTTAAGAACACGCTTTTTTCATTTTTAAACAATCTTGTAATTCGTAAGTATGAAATCAATATTATATTATTCATTTAAGAACGAAAATTCAAAATTTTAATTATTTACATTCAAGATATGTGAATATTACAATTATTGTACGTTATCACATAAAATAGAAAATAAAAACTATAATTCTTAGAATATATAAATTTTCATACATTTATGTAAATTATGTATTTTTATGATTGAATTTCTTATTTATTTATCAATACCTTGTTTAATATATCAATAAGTCTTTTAATTATGTTTCAGTTTCATTTATAGATACGTAAAATATTAATCGGCTAAGTTGAATTCTGATCTTTTTAGCATTATTGTTTAATAAAATGTATCAACTTCTTTTGCTTCAGATGACTTAACATAATTTTACATCAACCCCAACATTATCATATCTACAATAATTTAGTTTTTAAACGAGCTTAGACCATTTACAATTTTCAATATTAGATTTTCTATTATAAAATTTTTATAAAAACTGATTCACCAAATCTTAAATACATCAAAATTATTATTAAATTACTAATCTCTAAAATTATATCTAAGTTTCTCGGAAATTTTGTATGAGATAATAAGATTTAGTTATGAGAAAAATATATACATATTCTATACGGGTTATTGGGTTCCTCGTAATCTACCTTTTTTTAACAAACAGTGAATCGAAATATGAGTTATGTAAGATTTAGACACTAATATTCATATATAATCCAATGTTTTGCGATATATTTATTTTTAAGGATAAAGTAAATTCGGGAATGCATGTGATAAGATAGAAATATTTATGAAAAATTTTTATTGCATATTATTTCAGTTTGCCATCTGTATACTATAATAACATATACATATTTTACGCCATACGCCATTGTGTGCATGTAAATATGAATGTATATATTCATGTATATATATATATATATTTATATATGCATTAATATTCAGATACAGTCTCTGACGCATGATAACATTTATAATTACTAATGGCTATCACCCGTTTTTAAATTTTTATAAAAAAATGAAATTAAAGTTAAACTTTTTCACCAATTTGAAGAATATAAAAAATATTTTATTTGAATTTTATTAAAATTCCGTGAGTTATTTTTATATATAGAATCTGTATATTAAAATTTATTCATTTACCTTTTTAAATACGATCCATCTAAATATAAAATTAAATTGATAAAATGTTAAAATTTTAACATAATAAATTTATTGGTACTTGCATGTTCACAAAATAATCAATTGCTGAAATGTTTTAAACATAAGCAGATCTTTTGGATGAAATTCTTGTTCATTTTCGTTGACACTTAGTAACACGTTGTTTACTTTCTTTTAGTTTGAATGTAGATTATTTTATATACATTTCATAAAAATTTATATATATTCTGTCTGTTTATTAAAACAATACTTTAATTTCCACATCTGTAAAAATAAGAAAAAAAAAATTAAAAAACTATTTAAAAAAATTTATTTTTATTGTTTATTGTTGTTACATTATTATATATTATATAATTATATAATAATATTATAGTGATATGTTTTATATTAATATTATGATACTTTAAAATATAATTCAATTACAAATTTCTTAAAAAATTCTTATTAAAAATATAATAAAAAAAATTGTAACCATATGAACCACTACAAAAAATATTATGTATAAAATTGTTAATTTATAATAATTCTTTAAAATTATAAGTGAATATAACTATACATATTATTTTTATTCACATTTAATTAATTGATAGAATAGAAAAAATTATTTCAAAAAATGAAGATTTATTATCTACCTTCATATTTTATATTTATTTAAAAAATTCAAATACGAAAATTATTAAACTTTTGCAGTTAATTGAGAATTCAAAAAATCATTAAATAATCGCAATCTTTTGCATTTCAACTTTTACACATTATTATTAATTGCAATTCAATTGTATTATATGTGCAATACTGTTATTTGTAAGAGATAAAATAGAGATAAAAATATATACAAAAGTTAAAATAAAACTTACGTTATTGATAAGAAATTTAAATTCATTATTTCAATTATATTTTTAAGTAATATTAATAATCACATATTTTTTCATAAAAAATTTACAAGTTTTATAATTTTAAATATATAAGAATATTTAAGAGGTATCATAAATAAATATATTATAATTTTAAATAAAACTTTATTTGACTATATTGATACAATTATGTATGTTTTGATAAGTTAGAAATAAAAATAAAAAAAAGTATGTACTAACATTTTGTATAATATTTTACACTTTATTAGTTACCTTAAACAGTACTTGAATATGTATATAAGATATAAATCTTCCGTAAATAATGTTAAACAGTGATGTTAAAATTTTACATACTATTAGATTTTCCATAAAATTGTTGTCCAAGACACTTAACTTAATTAATATGATTCAGAAGTAAACTTTTTTTATTTGAAATTCGAATAAAAAGAATTAATTTTTTCAAAAACATATCAGTAAGATAATAAAATATCAATAAATTTAATAGTATAAAATTCAACATATAGTATACATTATTTATATATAAAGTATATATTTATCGTTTTCTTTTAATGATTAAAAAATATGACAAAAATACAATCAAAATTTGTATTTGTATTATTCAACATTATAATACTTTTCTTAAAAAATGAAAAATGTAACAATAATGAAATATTTCCATAATTTATTATATCAATACCTTAAAACTTCGGTAAATATTTATACTATTTTCTTTGATATTTTTAAAATATTATAATACCGATGTCTATACTATGAACATTTATTACACATAAAATATTTTTTTCCTTACTTCAAATACAATAAAACTTTGTTTGTATGAATAAACCTATAATGTTACATCTAAATTCACAAGCTTAATACGATAACCGATTATTACAAAAACATTGGGCTATACTTATACATTTCTAGAGTTAGGAAAAGAATTTCCTCGAATAGAGCTAAAAATGTCTACACTACAATATAAGTATATTATCATTTGCCATTATATGCATTTGTAATGAAATAGTACTAATATAGAAACATAAATACAGAAAAATAAAGGGTGCATTGACGTATTCACAATAAATATTAAATATCGCTAGTGTATACACTTAGAATTGTCTCGTTCACGTTGCATAGAAGAATATTGAAGTCATGAATATTTAAAGAAAGACAAAAAATTTTCAACGCATACTTTTCTTT
The DNA here is from genome assembly GCA_018907195.1 of Dolichoris vasculosae. Classification (NCBI taxonomy): domain Eukaryota; kingdom Metazoa; phylum Arthropoda; class Insecta; order Hymenoptera; family Agaonidae; genus Dolichoris; species Dolichoris vasculosae. The sequence goes on from JACCHY010000001.1 coordinate 9,209,718, forward strand.
TTCTTCGCTTTGCTTCCTTCTTCCGTGACTTTTATCCGAACAATAGACATGGATATTGGAATAGATAAAAACTCTTTCAATAAAAATATAATACTTCTATTCAAGTTCAATAAATTTTTAATTTGGATTTTAGGCATTTGGCCCCTTGAATCCGAAAATTTATTTACATGGATTCGCTTTGGATTCACTATCATATCCCAGGTGAATCTTATTTTTATTAAAAACTCATTTTTTTATTAGAAGAATATCGATGAAAAATAATTTCAAATTTATTGCTTTCGATATAAAAGTATCAAATATAATATAAAAATATTTTTCTGTAATAATATAAATAGATTTTATATGTTCAAATAATGCTAACCGTTAAATAAGTTCAAAAAGTATTGTTTTATAATTTAAAATTTTTAGTTTTTTCAGATCATGTTAGTATTAGTTCTAGTATTTTTTTAATTGTATCAATATAGTATAGTCCAATAAAACTTCTATTATTCTTTTTCTATTTAAAAAATTCTTCAATCTGGGAATAATGTTTTCAATTTAATTAATCTTTTAGCTTATTATGTTTAAGTATGTAATCAATTTAGTTTAATTGACTCCTTAAAAATTCACATAGTATATATAATATTTACTTAATTATTTTATCAAATAAATGAAGAAAATAATAATAAGAAAGAAAATAATAATATGAATATATAAATCTAATATATAAGGCTTGAATTTAATTCTTTAAGTAATGTTAGAGTCTTTATCATACTTTCAAATTTTGTTTAAATTATTCAGAATCTAGAATAATAAGAATTTTGTATACAATGGTTTAGATAAATAAATTTTTTATTCTTGATATATTCAATAATGTATAACAATTATATATTAACATAATTGAATTAATAAATTATGTTAAAAATGTTGTGTTTTGAAGTATAATATATAAATTGATTTTTAATATTTTTACTGGTAAATTTTTATAATATTTCTGTAAAATAAGTAGAATTATTATATAATTATTAAACGTAATTTTATTCTAGCTTTATTTGAAATAATTTATTCTATTTACTTATTAAATATAATTATAAATTTATAAAAACAAAAATTAATATTGAATTAAAGTGTTGTTTTTTTTATTTCAGATATGGATGATAATAGTACAAATAATTATAATTTTTATGAAATGTTTAAAATTGAATGATGAAATAGATGTGATCTCATTAATATCTTGTTCATTAATTGCTATTTCAAAATGTTTCGCTATTCGTATCTATATGGACGATATTCGTACAGTTTTTCATTTTATTTTCGATAATTGGATGTCCATCAAAGACGATAAACGTCTCACAATTTTACAACCTTTCATAAGGATTAGTAAATTTGTGTCTATATGGCAGATTATTCTGAGCTATTTGACAGTTATAATAATTAGTTTCAGTCCTTTAACCGTATTTATATTAAAAATGTCTTCAAATAGAAACTATTGGTAATAAACTTAAAAATGTATTATTTTAAATAATAATAATTTGATACATTTCGTTGTTTATAAATAAAATAGAATTTTTATCTATACATTTTTCAGCAGAGGCATTTCTATATTAAGTTAAGTGATTATTTATTATAATTCAAAAATTAACAGTTGTTTATTATATTTTGACGAGATTTCTCTTCTTATTAAATTAATTATTATTAATTTAAAAATAATTATTTATGTTACAATATTTCAATTTTTTATGTTCATAATTTTTAATATTATATGCATAATACCTAATAGATATCATAGAATATATAAATATATAAGCACAATTATATTTTGAGAAGGTAAAGTGTATTTTAATCGAGTAAGTATCAAAGTAATAAGAATAATTAAAAAATTTTTTTGATGAAAATCTTATTTTAAATATATATTATATTTTAAATATATAATTATTTGTATAATATTATTAATACTGATTCTATAGATAATGCATATATACAGTATTTATATAGTATAAATATACTAATTAGATATTTCACTTTATACTGTTTCAACTGGAGAAACAAAACAATTTGTTTCTATTTTGGGATTTAATTGTGGAATTAATTGTGCATAGCAAAAAATGTTTATTATAATACATTTGACAATATAATTTATGTATATTTTTATTTAAATTTATGATAAGATTTTTATTTTTAATTTATATATCTGTTATCTGAATATAAAAGTTAAAATTTTGTTCTAGAAATATTTATAGAAAGTTAAGAAAACTAGGTATTCTTTTTAATCCAATAACATTTTTTAAACTCATCTACAATCTAATATGGATCTATCTATAATAATAATAATTTTTATTTGTATATAATAAGAAATTTTATATATATATATATATATAATGAAATTTGATTTTAAGGTTTAATATAATTTAAAATCTATGATATAAATTTTATTTTAGATAATTATTTTTATATAATTGTATTATGAAACATATGATAGGTTTTGAAATATGTTAGAAATTCTAAAATAGTTTGTATGATTATAAAAATTGTTGACCCAAGAATTTTTTATATAAAAATAAAAAATTCAGTTTTTTCCATTTCATATAATAGTGAAATATGTTTACGTATTAATACAATTTCTTTCGAAGTTCTTTTAAATCTATATTTCAAAGTTATTTTGTTAAAATAAAAATAAAATAACTTTGAAATAAACACGTTAATTATTTTATAAAAATTTTAATAAGCTTACGTAAAATAATAGGATTCATATGTTGGGTTACAAGTATTAAATTATCGTTTGTTTTAAATTATACTCTATATACAATTATAATTTAAACCGCGTTAAACTAAAATTTTTCGCTGTCGGGATAAACCTTATCAATTTCCTCTTTTAGTTCTTTCAAACAAAGAATGATACTATAAAATTATTAATAAATATTAAACTAAAAAATTTATGCCGATTTCTATAATTTTTGGTACCGAAAGTTATTTTGGATATTACTTTTTACAGTTTATTATTCAAACTTTTATTTTCGTTTTATTATCAGTAGTTCTTTGTTAGAAATATCATCATAAAATGTAATATTCAGTATCGATTTCTAAAGCACCTTCATCGGTAAATTAATTAATTAATTTTTTTAAGTTTACCTTTTTGAGAAATATATTTTTTTGAGAAATTATTAAATCTTTTCAAATAAAAAAAATTCTATAAGTTATAATAGTTGATTGAGCATTTATAATAAATAAAAGTAATAATTGTCTTATTATTGTTATTGTTTTTTATCATGATTATTACTATTAATTTATCAATTAATGTATTTCTTAATATTTCTTTTTCATCGAAACCTGTATACAATTTTATCAAGTTCAAGAAGTCGATTACTTGATATTATTTGCATTTTTCTTACATCTTTTCAAAATTTTATGAAATTAGATAAAATTAAAAAATCCGTGGAACGCACAAATTAAAATATATATTTAGTCTATAACTTGTTATTTGACTATCTATGATTAATCAATTAACAAAATTCTGATATAAAAAAATTCATTTTGAAAATAATTATTTAATTAATTGAATGCAATTATTTCATAATGATTTTTCATTTCAATGAATATAAAAAAATTCTTGGATTTACTATTACCTAGTCCTCTTGAAATATTTCTCACGAATAATCAATGAGATTAATCTCTATCATAAGCCTAAATGCAGTATTTTCTTTTATTTTTACTACAGGAATAGTACACCAGAAATTTCAATGAGACAATTACCGTTGAAAACTGGCTGCTTATTCGCAGAATTGCAAGACGAAATTTATGTTTCAATGTTCATTTTTGAATCTATTATAATTTTCATGTGTTGCCAAGGAGTTATAGGCTGTGACATTTTTATTTTCAATGCTACACTATATCTCTGTGGAATAATAGAATTGCTCAAGACTGACATCTTAAATATAAAAGGAAATGTGAAGAATCCTAAGAAATTGAATGACGATATTATGGGTTTAATTAAAAGACATGAATATGTGCTACAAATAGCCCAGAAGCTTAATAAAACTATTTCTGGATCATTGATTTTACAAATAGCTCTAAATGCTGGACTTAACTTATTATTAGGTCAGTAAAATGTATTATCTAAAAGTAGGATAAATATAAATCTATAAGACAATTTAATTTTCAAATTATAAAAGATTGTTTTAGGAATATTAACGTTTTCATTTAGACAGTATACCTTTGATATGTTTGTATATTATATTTAATATCAGATGCAGAAATTGCAAACTCTAATACATTGGTATTAGTGTATATTAATTACATAAGTAACATTACGTTTATGTAAATGATAATTGAAACAAGTTTCGCAGGTACTAAATTTGTCTTTAATATATATCTAATATTTTAAACTGGTTATTAATGAAATTTTTGAGAATAAAATTTAAAGCTTAATGATTGTATACATACAAAAGTAAAAATATAATTCAAAAAATATATTAAAAAATAATGACCTACGTATCTTCTGTAATTATAACTAAATATTAATATTATACATGAATCTTATGATGTTTTTCAAAAAATTTATGAAATTGCAAATAAAATTGATTTATTCATGCATAAAATTTTATCTATATAATATTAAAGAAAATTAGATTCAATTTAATAAGATTATTTTTTTTATTTTACATAAATATTATTAAAAATATACAAAATTAATTTTTGTACAATTTATATTTTGTTTTAATTTTCATATGTTGTAATAGACTTATAGTATAGGGAAATACATGTCACATAATGAGAAACAACAAAATCAAATAATTATTATAAAATAGGTAATCATAATAAATAAAAAATTGAAAAATATTTATACACACTATTCAATATGCAAAAATTAATTTGAATGATAAATTAAATATAAATTAATAAACTCTTAGAAAAACGTGTAAATTTCATTTAACCATATACTTTATTAAATAATATAATTGAATACGGTGAATATTTGTCACGATCAATTTGCACTCGAGCACAGTTTATATAATCTGTTATCTCTCGGTTTCCATCAAATTCAGGGAGTTATCCGATCATTGGTAATTAACTACGAATACCATCATGCAATATCCAAATCGGAAATATATATACGCATGATCTCTAGTAATAATTGAAACATATTTCAGGCATTATCACTTTGAATTTACTGAATACAATTAAATGAACAATAATTATCCGTTGAATAATTATCTATAATTATTGGTAAAATTACTATATAATCTATAATTTTATTCAATAATCCTAAATTGTATTTATATATACACAAATATATATATATATATATATATACATACATATAAACGAAAACAGTATTACATGATTTATATTTTTCTTTGCTGTTTTTGAATCTTATTATAGGTACGTTATTAAATTTTAATAATGCTATTGTCAATTACACATAATGTACTTCTCAAAATATTTTCTTTATCATAAATATTACTTCACAATATATAGAAATTAAAATAAAAGATTCTTTTACATATTTTTATGGACATGAAAAACTAAACATCTCTTACATAAAATTACTTGATATCATCCGTAATATACGGTGAGACTTACTTATATTAAAAAAATAACATAAATTCATGTTATAAATTAAATAAAATTTATATCAACTGAACTATTAGAGACAGATTTCAATCTTGCGGTTCATATATAATTTAACAAAAATTATTTTTTTATACCTTATAAATAAATATGTTTATATAAAAATAATTTTTTGAATTTTTGTTATCAGTTTACTATTTATATATATATATATATATATTAATTTTAGTAAATACCTTAAATATAGATTTTGATTTAACTTTTAGACTATTACATAAACTAGAAAAAGAAATTTAAAGGTAATGATAATCTATATAAAAATTTACAGGTATTCGTCTTCTTATGGCTATAAAATGGGGATTATCATATATAGCAATGAGAGCATTATTAAGTTTAACTGTATTATTCTTTCAATTGTATCTAACCAGTTATGCAGGTGATTTGTTGATGCACCAAACAGAATCCATTTCTAATAGTCTATATTGTAGTAATTGGTATGAATTACCAATTAATCTTCAGAAGAAATTATATTTTATGTCAATGAGAGCAAATAAGCCGGTTTACCGAATTGCTGGTGGATTTTATGAGATTCATATTCAGAATTTCAAAAGCATAGTAAAAACATCATTTTCATACTTTTCTATTTTACGCTTAATATTTAATATGTAGAAGGTGAAGATTTTATGAATTGTAATTGTGTTTATAGAAATTTCTTTTATTTAATTGTATAAAAATTTAAAAGTCATAAGTGATGATAATGTATATTTTGTACCTACGTAGTAGCCTCTTTTCTGTATAAAAGTACTTTTCACAAAATGAATTTTGCTTCGATATTATTATTATGAACTTTTTTTTATATTTTTTATACAATGGAAAAATCTATTTTTTACAAGATCATATCTATTTTTTACAAGAATCAAAATAATTTTGAAAGGAGTACATATAATTTATTACTTAAAAAAAATATTTCATATATATAAAATAATAAAAATTTGAATAAACTAAATGTATTTTAAGCCATAGAACTATAATAATATAAATGTGATTCTTTAAGATAAGTTTATTATTTTTAAGTTTACATAAACAGTAATATATAAATATTACTTATAAATATAAAAAGTATTAATAATTATAAAAAGACTTCGAATATTTTGATCATTTCACATTAATTCAATCTTATTATCTCGTAAAAGTTTTGAGCGTTGTAAAATAAGAAATTGAAGTGGATATAATCTATAAAAAGTTAACAACTAATTAAAATAGAAAAAGTAAATAATTAACTTGAAATAAAAATAATACTTACACCGGTCACATATGCTAAATTAAGAGTAGGCATTATTCCAGGAACAGAAATTTTAAGTAACTTTTGGCATCTTAACATTATTATTATTTTAGTATCCTTTATTTTTTTATATTCTTTATACCATTGAGTGAAATAAATGCAAATCCCTAAATTAATACTCTGTAAAATATAAAAATAATATTCACTGTTTTTAGACGAAAAGATGTAATTACATTCATAATTTTTATTCACGTATAAACTTTTCGTTGTATCTAAAAAAACTAGCTTCGAATTAGAATTTCACAGGTAATGGAAATATATAGCACAATTTATATACTACAAGTTTTATAAACTATTATATTTTTACACTTTTAAATTAATAATATTCGGTTCAATTTTTTTTATTGAAAAAAGTAAATAAAATCACAAAAATATCAAGTTAAAAATCGGATAATCCTTAACTTCTTTATTATCAAATAAAGAACAAATTAAACATACTGTTGTTGATAAGTCGTCGGCACTTGTAGCGCAAATTATGAGCCTGAAAGAATTAATTAAGAGTATAATACCAAATCTTTGGAAAGGCATACTCGATGATTCCGGCTATTAAAATAAAAATGATAACTTACTTTAATTTGTCTAATATATTTTTAAATAACATTCGTATAAATAAAGAGCACATACATTTACTATTTGCAATCCCGCTCCCACCGTATACATGATAAAACTAATGACAGTTTTCGATACAACAATTCGAGCTACTTCGTTTATTTTTCCTGCTAAACTGTATAATAATACAAAAGCTGTAAAACTAAATTAAAAAGTAATAAGAATTTATGTGTATATGTATACAACATTTTTAAATACCATAAAATAAACTGATGTTCTCGAATGCATTCCTTCAAATCTTCGAAACGGCGAATTTTCTCTAAATTAATCACTAGAACCTTCAGACGAATCGTGCACGTAAAGATAAACAATGCAACCAGAACATCAGCATTCACTAAAGCGCAACTATGAAACATTCCTATTATTTGATGACAATATATTAAAATATCGACGATCGGAGATCTCATAGATGGAGGATAATAAGCCGTTGTTAAAAAACAATCCCATGTAGTGATAATTGGTTTGACAGCGTATAATGCCATCAAAATGACGTATAAACAAATTATCAATATCATTAAAATTATGAACGGCTTAACTTTTTCTTTAAAAATGCATTGTATTTTCGTATCAGCCATAATAATATATTCTTCAGTTTCGGTGAGTAAGTACTAAAAATTAAATTTGCATAATATGGTAAGAATTATAGTTATCTCTTTCATTATAAAGTTATATGTTAATTTAATTATTTTTTTTTAGAATATATATTGAGTGATGAACACACTTATATATTTTGAAGTTGAGGTTTTAATTAAATTTTTTACACGAATTTATCAAATGGACATTATATGGCTTTTATGCTTAGTTATATAAGGTATGTAAAAATAATAAAACATTATAAAATATATTAGTATTAATAAAACTAATATCAAGTACTCTTCACATCATTTTTTACGTCTTTAAAATTTTATTCACTATGGTTTTAAAGTAATTATTGTCATCATTTGAAGCACGAAATATATATTTCCATAAACCGTTTGTTTAAAATTAATTTAACGTCAGTCACTATTATCTAAAATTAAGCGATTTTTATTTACTCATAATTGTACGAATATTGTATCAAAACAATATCCGTATAATCGAATATTCATAAAAGTCATAGAGTATTAGTAATATTTTAGATATTGAAAAAGTCATTTAGTAGAAGTAATGTATTTTTTTAAATAAACAATTCACACCTGCATGAGAGAATGATAGTATTTATAATTTATTAAAATAATATCAGCCTCTGTGAAAGCTACAAATTCCATGTAAGAAAAAACTGCTATCGGAATGTTTTTGCGAGAATTAGAATAACCGGTATTGAATGCGAAATATGCTGCCATTAAATTGTTGAGAAAATAAAACCACCATAAATATTTCTGAATTATGCACCAATAGTATCTAGTATTTTTATTTAAAGGACAAACCGCTTGAATTTGCCCCAGAAATTTGAAGAATCGAAATCCTTTTATTATGTACATAATAAAATTATCAGTTTTTATAACTAATGTAATAAGTAGCAAATTTTACATGTGCCGCGAAATAACGTTTTAGTACTAATGAGTATATAAATAGATCCTTACTATCTTCAAGAATTATTTTTCATTTTCAGTACAACATACAATTTATTGTGCTCATTAATGAATATTTAATATTCGTAAATGCTAGTGTTGTACAATATTATTAAATACATGTACCATATTATTATTAACGTTTTTTATTCGAATTAGTATTACATCGTAATATTAAAAAAGCAATTTTTTGCTTTACAATTCTCAATATATTAAATGTATATGAGTTTGACTTAAATTAATAATAAAAATATATGCTTTTATATTTGATATTTTATTATTATAAATATATAATATATTTTAATCTTCATTATGTAAGAAAATACAAATACATTCTCATACTAAAAGCAAAATTAATTTAGTGATTTTTTTCGAAATTAATATTACAAAAATTTTCTTCTTCAAAGTTGTTTTAATCATCATATTTTCTTATTTAACAATAAATTATAATAGTGTGTATGTATATTAAAATACAATTATTAAATCATATCCATTATATAAATACATATCTATTCTATGTCATGAATTGGTCATATTTATCTTCATTTATATACAATTCGTATTTTATTTATATTATTATTCTACATAAAAGTTTGACTAATGTATCTTTCTTATGCATAGTCTTGTGCATTTTCCAATATTTGTTCTATATGTACATATTTTTTTTCAAATTTCTTAATTCAGCCATCTGTAAGCTTACTTCCACTAGTAATTAAAGTGAGTTTTAGGAATGTCGATAAAATTGACAAAATAAACAATTTTATAAGAAAATATCAAGTTTAACATTAAAATAGATTTTCTATATAAACAATTTTTAAGTAATTTTTATTTACCGTAATAATTTTATAATCTTGATTTATTTTAATTTTAATTTACAATTTTAATTTTAATTTTTATGTTTCATAAATTATAATGGTTCGTGTTATAAGATTTTATTTCAACAATTCAATATTCCTAAATCTAAGATATTAACATGATACTGTAGAAATTTAACAATTTCTAAATATATAATTAGTACTCCTAAATTGATTGTTACTACTCGCTTGACAAGTTACAAAGATATTGATGTACCTGTATTTTATCGTGAAAATAAAAACGTTAATCTTTGGTGTAAAAAAAGAAAAAAGTATTTGTGGGAGATTAAACCATAGTCCGACTGACTGGTACATATATTTCGTTCTTATTTTTACTTTTATTAATCACAATGTCGTCTACACAAATTTTTTCAAATAACAAACTGCTAATAGCCATTCTCACTTCTCAGATAGATATCCGGACATTAAAAAATCATGCACATACCAGTTTGAAAGCATATGTTGATCCGATACTGAAATATGTTTTATATGGAAAATTTACTTTGGTAGAATTTAAATCATTTATAATGTATTGAATACTAAAATTATAGATTATTATGTAATTATCAAAATAGATTTTTTTAGCAGCCTTTTCAAATATCACTAGTAAAATAAGTAAATTTTTATTTAGATTATTTAAAAAAATTTGTAACCAATATTAATTTCAATACAGAAATTTATCACATGAAAAAAGTGGATGTATGAATTTTCAGTCATACTTATATAATTCTAAACTGATGACACATATAGTATTAAAGATTCTTATTTGCAAAATTGCATATCATGTTATATATATCATAGAAATTGAATCATTCAAATTTATTAAATTGACTTTATATGAAAGAAAATAAACATTACATTATAAAATATATATGGAAATTGAACTTAAATCAATAATTGTTAAGCAATTATTTTAAACTAAGTCTTTTATAATATTTTGTATATAATTATATACTACAAATAAATTTTATTATATATTTTAGTTGTATACATATAATAGTACCATGGGATGAAATAATATTTTTTATCTAATATAAAGTATGTTTATTTGAAAAATTAAGATTTTTTTATTAAATATTATTAAAAAAACCATGAATAAAAAAAAATTTATTGCTTTTGATACTTAAACCCATCTAATCAATTCTTAAATATTGAAGAATTAAAATCATTTGAAATGGTATCAATTTATATATCGATTATTTAACTCATATTATAAATAAGTTCAGTTCTTTTGAACTATATATGTCAATTGTTAAAAAAAAGTTTAATTTACTATTGATTTGTTGTAGATCAAAAGATAAAATTTACACATAACTGCATTGAAATCTTTGAGTTTTTAGGCAAACGACGAATATACTAAAATAGAATTTAATTTTATATTTAAATAAAATAAAACACTGTTTGAAAATATAAAATAAAATTTTAAATCTAAAGGAATATCATCAAGTTAAAACCATCTAAAACAATAAACAGCTAAAATAAGAAACTTTTAATTATGAATATCTTCATTCCCATCAACGATTTTATTTAAATTTACGCGAATAAAACTTTAATATCTGTTAAATTTTAATGAATATTAATTAATATTTATTAATATCTGTTTGTAAAATATTCTGAGTGAGAAATCAAATTATCGATAATTTAGAAATATTAATGGAATAAAAATTTATATGAAATTATTTATATTTACTTTCTTTTTAAAATCTTGAGCCTGGAATTTTTTTTAATAATTCTCATAATAAAATATAAAATATAATTCTATTCTTGTAACATGATAATATTTTATAAATTTATTATTATTAAACATTTATATTTCTGTTATCGTTAAAACATAATTTTATTAACAATATATTATTTATTAATACATTTAATGTTAATAATTATCAGAACGCATTGAAATAAGAAAAGTTGGAGAATTCGTTAACATAGTTTCTTGTAAAATTTTTACGAAATTATATTTTTAGCGACGCTTATGGATTAATTATCGCTTTATAAATAATTAGTTTTAAATTTTGCGATTGAGAGATTCAGATCGTTTCGATAACGCTAAATAAATTGTTATTACAAATTATAATCAGAAAATAAAGTCCAATAAAAACAATTGTAAATAATTGTATGTATAGAAATAATGTTTATTTCTTCCAATTATTTTTAGTTGAAATCTTACTTTAGCGAACAACAGAGTAAAAATAGTAGAGTTTCTTTCAAATTCAAGTTTTTTTTAAAATGTAAATATGGTCATTTTAAATAAATAAGAGACATAAAACTCAAAAATATAATGTAACTATAAATTTATTAAAATAAATTGTAATTTAAAATATTTTATAAACTATATTTAATCGTGTATACGAATAGAAAAAATGTTTAAATTTCATCTTGTCTACATATTATATTATATTTACTCTCAAATTGTCAACTTATAAAAATATATTAATATTATTACTGAATGTAAATAAAGCTAAGAATTTCTTTTTCATAAAATTTGATTGACAGATTAAATAAGGAATGATATTTCTATTAATATATTTCATATTAAATTTTAAAATTTTAAAAAGAGTGTGATTAAACTTCATTATATTTTGCATTTTAAATTTTACAAATGTTTATATTATCTCAATAATACATTTCTATTTAATTATAATTTAATTACTTTTTACGTAAAAAAATTTCAATATTTTTTAGAGTTATTTTTAAATATATAAATATAATTAAAAATGAAATTTTAAATCTTGAAAATTTTTTTTAATATTTTAATTAATTTATATAATTAAACATCTATTAAACTCTAATAATATTTTTATGTCATACTAATAAAAACACATTTTCTTCTTAAAAATTCACAATGATTTGATTCACTGAAAATAGACAAATATATTTATTTGAAAAATATTCAAAATGTAATAAAAATAAATATTCATGGATAGTGAAGTTTAATTTGATTACGTTGATATAATAACATTAGTATTGATAAGTTAAAATATCTAAATAAAATATAATGTATACCAAAATTTTGTATATTATCTTACACTTTATTAGTTATCTTAAATTGCGTTTGAATACATATATAATATAAAATGTTGCATAATTATGTTATAAAGCTGTGTAAAATTTTTACTTACTATTAGCTTACACATAAAATGATTTTCTGAAACACATAGTTCAACTAATATGATACAGAACAAATTTTTATTATTCGTTTTTGAAGGAAACATCGATAATTTTCTGAAAAATATAAGTAAAATAACAAAATATGAATACATTTTCTTTTATAATATTACATATATTGAAAACATTAATTGCATACAAAGTATATATTTATAGTCTTATTTTAATGGTTAAAGAATGTGATAAAAATAGAAAAAAATTTGTATTTAGATGAATAAGTAGTATAATACTCTTTTAAAACATTGAAAACTCCAAAATAATTATACTTTTTCTAAAAACTGCTATTAAAACCTTTAACCCCGAAAACATTCATACTATTACGTTTGATATTTTTTGAAGTACTGTAATACCGATGTGTATACTATTGAACATTTATTACGCATAAAATACTAAAATTCTTTATTTCCAATGGAATAGAACTTTATTTATACGCATAATCTTCTAATACCACATCTAAGTCTACAAGTTTAATACGATAACCGATTATTACAAAAACGTTAGACTACACATATACATTTCAAGGATTGCAAATATTTCCTCGGATAGAGGTAAAAAAGTCTATAGAATATATGTAAGCATATTATCATTCAACCCTTGTGCGCATTTGTAATGAAATCGAATCTATATAGAAACATAAATGCAGAAAAATAAAGGGTACAGAGACGTATTCACAATAAATAATAAATATCGCTACGTATACACTTAGAATTGTCTCGTCCACTTAACATAGAAGAATATTGAAGTTATAAATAGTTAAAGAATGACAACAAATTTTCATCGTATAGTTTTCTTTTTCTTTGCTTTTCATTCGTCTTTCTTGACTTTTACTTAAACAATAGACATGGACATTAGAATACGTAAATACTATTCGTCAAAAATTGCATTATTTCCATTGAAGTTGAATAAATTTATAACTTGGACTGCAGGAATTTGGCCCCTGGAAACAGAAAAACTGTTTACATGGATTCGCTTCGTATTGACTATTATATCCCAGGTGAATTTTATTTTTGTAAAAATCTAATTTTTTATCAGAAGAATATCGATGATTGATAATTTCAAATTTATTTTATTCGGTATAAAAGTACCAAATATAATACAAAAATATTTTTCTGTAATAATATAAATATCTTGTGTGTTTTAATGACGCGTACCTTTAAATAATTTCAAATGTTTTGTGTTTTATAAATCTAAATTTAAAATTTTTTCGTGTGTTGTCATTTTTTATTCAACTAAATAATTTTTTCCTCTAAAAAAATATCCCTTGAGTTCAATTATGACTGTAGATAAAAAAGTATAAACAATTTAATTCAAATTGCCTTCTTCATATTTCAATAATATAATTAATATTTAGAATGCTTTTTTTATACAAGCAAAAATAATTTTTAATATATAAATTATCTGTCAACACAAAAAAACATAAATATAAACTTAATAAATTATTGTTCATTGTCATTTCAGATTTATATGATTGTAATACATATAATTATTCTTATTATAAAATGTGCGAACTTGAAGGATGACATGGATGTTATTGTATTAACAGTTTGTTCCTTTATATCTATGTCAAAATGTATTGCTATTCGTTTCTATATGAACGATATTCGTATCGTTTTTTATTTTATTTTTGATAAATGGACCTCCATTGAAGATGAAAAATCTGTGCAAATTTTAAAACCTTTTATTAAGATTAGTAATTTTGTTGCTATCATGCAGATTATACAGAGCTGTACATTAATTTTAATGCTTAGTATCATTCCTATAGGTGGATTTATATCTATATTCACTTCAAATAAAAACTCTTGGTAAAGAACTTAAAAAATTTGTAAATGAAAATTTTTAAATTTTATATGTCACAGTTTTTAAATAAAATAGAATTATCTTTTATACATTTTTCAGCTTAGACATGTATATATTAAATTAAATGATTATTTATTATAATACAACAATTTATAGTTGTTTATTATATTTAGACAAGATTTCTTTCCTTATTAAATTAATTATTATTTATTAAAAAATAATTACTTATATTCTAAAATTTCAATTTTTTGATATTTATAATTTTTAATAGTGTATATACAATACCTAATAGATATAATAGAATACATAAATTATAAGCACAATTTTATTATAAGAATGTAAAGCATAATAATAGTATTACTTATATTATTATATAGAGTAAGTTTTAAAGTAATGAAAATAATTTGAAAATTTTTTTTCTTGAATCCTATATTAAATATATATATAATTATTTCTATTATATATTGTAATATACTGTACGTGTATATGTGCTACTTATATACGTTAAGCTTATGCAATGATTTTTAACTATGAAAATTAACGAATTTTTTATATTTTGTGACTTTATTCATTATATATATAAAGAGAATTGTTTACAATAATATATTTAAAAATATAATTCATATACATTTTTATTTTAATTAAAAAATTTTTTTATTTATAGTTTCTAAATATAAAAAAATTTTGTTTTAGAAATATTCATAATAATTTAAAGAAACTAGGTATTCTTCAAAATCTAAGAAAAATTTCTTAAACTAAATTATAATTTAATAAGGTCATATCTATAATAATAATATTTATTAATAGGCAAAAAAATTATAAAAATAATGTATGTAATGTCATTTGTTTTCAACTTGAAACTTGATTTTAAAGTTTTCCAGAATTTAAAAAATCAAGGTAAAAATTTTATTCCAGATAATTATTTTGTTTTATACTTATATTATTAATCATCTCATAGATTACATGAATTTATTTCACGTTAAAATAATCAAGTACTTGATTTTTTTGTAATTATCTAAAAAAAAAGGAAAAAAAAGAAACTTTGGAACACAAAAAAGGTTAAAGAAATAAATGTTCTTTTAATATACAATATTTTTTAGATATAATATTGTTGCTATTGAATCTTCGGATTTATTTAACATTTTTATTTAGCTACCATTAATAAATCAATCATGCAATAAAAATGAAATTCACGTATACTTGTTCTTTTTCTGGCGTAAAAAATTGAATACAATTTTTTAAAGATTTTTTATTTCAAACAATATAATAATGTTTTGGTTTACTATTGGTTATTTTGTTGAGATATTTTACATAATGTTATACGTAAATAAAATGTACTTTTTATTCTTAATTCAGGAACAGTACATCAGAATTTGAACTTAGAGAATTACCAATGACTACTGCCTGCTTGTTTGGAGAAATTGAAGATGAAGTTTATGTTTTTCTTTACATTTTTGAAGTTATCACAATTTTTTTATGTAGCCAAGGAATTATAGGTTGTGACATTTTTATTTTCAATATGACAATGTATCTCTGCGGAACAATAGAATTGCTCAAGATTGACATCATGAACATAAAAGAAAATGTGGAAGATCCTAAGAAGTTGAATGCTAACATTACTGAGTTAATTGAAAGACACAAACGTGTATTGGAAATAGCCGAAATACTGAATAAATGTATTTCTATAACATTGTTGATACAAATTCCTCTAAATGCTGCACTTAATTTATTGTTAGGTCAGTAAAGTATATTGTCTTAAAGTAAGATAGACATAAACCCACAATACACTTTTATTTTTTAAAACATAAAAGGTCATTTCAGAAATATTATCTTTTTCATTTAGATCTTATAACATTGATACGTTGTGTATAATATTTAACGCTAAAAGTAACATTTTTAAATTATAACTAATACATTAATACAACTGTAAATTATTATACTTTTTAAGAGTAACGTAGATATTGTTGATTAATAAAAAAATCTTCAAAGTTACTAGATTACGTCTGATTGTAAAAAATCATAAGTGAATACATGTGTAGGGAATTTATTGATATAAATCATGACTCGCTTATCCTGTTGCTATTAATTTTTTAATTTTATTTGTGTACTATTAAAAAACTAGAAAATAAATTTTTGTATTATTCATATTTTATTTTAATTTTCATGCGTTGTGATTGAGTTGTAGTATAAGGATATAAATGTAGAGATTCACTTAAATTTATACAATAAGAAGTAAATAAAATAAAATAATTATTAAAAATGAATGTAATCTTAAAATTTACAGGAATAATTGTTTAAAATAAAAGATTTTTTTTATATTTTTATTGATAGGAAAAACATAAAATCACATAAATATAATTATTTCATTTTAGATGTGATATATGATAAGACACACTTACCTGTAAATAATAAAATATAAATTCATGTTATAAATTATGAACATTTCAAGAAATAAAGTTTAATATTAACTAAACTATTTGAGACAGATTTTATATTTACAAATTTTCAATATTTAAATCAGTCTTAGAGTCAAAATTAAAAATAGAAATAAATTAAATGAATAATAATATAATGAAATATTTCCAGGTCTTCGTCTTCTTTCGGCTATTAAACTTGGAATAACCGCTTTAATAATAAGAGCATCAGTAGCTTTCAACCTTCTACTGATACAATTATATCTTACAAGTTATGCAGGTGATTTGCTGATGCACCATACAGAATCCATTTTTAATAGTCTATATTTTAGTAACTGGTATGAATTACCAATTAATCTTCAGAAAAAAATATATTTTATGGCATTGAGAGCAAATAAGCCGGTTTACCGAATTGTAGGCGGATTTTTTGCGGTTCATCTTCAAAATTTTACGAGTATAGTAAAATCTTCATTCTCCTACTTTTCTATTGTGCGCCTTATGTTCAAAATGTAAAATATGAATATACTATGAATTACAATTGTATTTTATTCTGTACAAAAATTACAAATTCAAAACAGATGATATTATATTTTATATCTAGTCAATAATTTCATCTCTAAATAAAAATATTATTCACTAAAGAATTATGTTTAGCTACTATTATTATAAAATTAGATAAATACTTGGGTTAAAAATTTTTTAAAGAAGTCAAACTAAATTAATTATTTCAAGAATTATGTACATATATAATTACAAAAAAATCCTACCCATTAATTATATTTCATTGTATGCACAATAAAACAATAAAAATTAAAATCTATTTATTTAATAAACTGTAATAATATTATATTATTTTTATATTCTGATTACTTGAAAACATGTATCTATAAATTAAGTATAGATAAAAGCTTTAGATTCAAATTCTATGCAAAAAATATATTAGCATTCATCAAAAAATAATTCAATAAAAAATATAAAATCTTGAGATACAAGATATTTAAGTATATACTATCTATAACAAAAAATAAATACCGTTTTTAAATAAAAAAAATTAAATACGCTTTTATAATTAATATTTAACTGAACCCTGTTACATATACCAAATTAAGAGTAGGCATTATTTCAGGAACGAAAATTTAAGTAACTTTTGGCATCTTAACATTATTATTTTTTTAGTATTCTTTATTTTTTTATATTCTTTATACCATTGAGTGAAATAAACGAAAATCCCTAAATTAATACTCTGTAAAATATACAAATAATATTCACTGTTTTTAGACGAAAAGATGTAATTACATTCATAATTTTTATTCACGTATAAACTTTTCGTTGTATCTAAAAAAACTAGCTTCGAATTAGAATTTCACAGGTAATGGAAATATATAGCACAATTTATATACTACAAGTTTTATAAAATATTATATTTTTACACTTTTAAATTAATAATATTCGGTTCAATTTTTTTTATTGAAAAAGGTGAATAAAATCACAAAAATATCAAGTTAAAAATCGGATAATCCTTAACTTTTTTATTATCAAATAAAGAACAAATTAAACATACTGTTGTTGATAAGTCGTCGGCACTTGTAGCGCAAATTATGAGCCTGAAAGAATTAATTAAGAGTATAATACCAAATCTTTGGAAAGGCATACTCGATGATTCCGGCTATTAAAATAAAAATGATAACTTACTTTAATTTGTCTAATATATTTTTAAATAACATTCGTATAAATAAAGAGCACATACATTTACTATTTGCAATCCCGCTCCCACCGTATACATGATAAAACTAATGACAGTTTTCGATACAACAATTCGAGCTACTTCGTTTATTTTTCCTGCTAAACTGTATAATAATACAAAAGCTGTAAAACTAAATTAAAAAGTAATAAGAATTTATGTGTATATGTATACAACATTTTTAAATACCATAAAATAAACTGATGTTCTCGAATGCATTCCTTCAAATCTTCGAAACGGCGAATTTTCTCTAAATTAATCACTAGAACCTTCAGACGAATCGTGCACGTAAAGATAAACAATGCAACCAGAACATCAGCATTCACTAAAGCGCAACTATGAAACATTCCTATTATTTGATGACAATATATTAAAATATCGACGATCGGAGATCTCATAGATGGAGGATAATAAGCCGTTGTTAAAAAACAATCCCATGTAGTGATAATTGGTTTGACAGCGTATAATGCCATCAAAATGACGTATAAACAAATTATCAATATCATTAAAATTATGAACGGCTTAACTTTTTCTTTAAAAATGCATTGTATTTTCGTATCAGCCATAATAATATATTCTTCAGTTTCGGTGAGTAAGTACTAAAAATTAAATTTGCATAATATGGTAAGAATTATAGTTATCTCTTTCATTATAAAGTTATATGTTAATTTAATTATTTTTTTTTAGAATATATATTGAGTGATGAACACACTTATATATTTTGAAGTTGAGGTTTTAATTAAATTTTTTACACGAATTTATCAAATGGACATTATATGGCTTTTATGCTTAGTTATATAAGGTATGTAAAAATAATAAAACATTATAAAATATATTAGTATTAATAAAACTAATATCAAGTACTCTTCACATCATTTTTTACGTCTTTAAAATTTTATTCACTATGGTTTTAAAGTAATTATTGTCATCATTTGAAGCACGAAATATATATTTCCATAAACCGTTTGTTTAAAATTAATTTAACGTCAGTCACTATTATCAAAACTATTATTAAAATTAAGCGATTTTTATTTACTCATAATTGTACGAATATTGTATCAAAACAATATCCGTATAATCATATATTCATAAAAGTCATAGAGTATTAGTAATATTTTAGATATTGAAAAAGTCATTTAGTAGAAGTAATGTATTTTTTTAAATAAACAATTCACACCTGCATGAGAGAATGATAGTATTTATAATTTATTAAAATAATATCAGCCTCTGTGAAAGCTACAAATTCCATGTAAGAAAAAACTGCTATCGAAAGGTTTTTGAGAGAGTTAGAATAACCAGCATAGTGTATTATAATTTTAAAAGTGATAATTTCTTTTGTATGCGGTTATAATAAAATTTTATGCATATAATAGAATTTTGAATTATATATTTAAATGAGTTTTATTTATCGTTTTATAAATATGGTAATAAACGTAAAAGTAAAATAAGAATTATAATAGAATATGGTTTTATTTTGTCGATCATAAATTTAAAATAGTTTTCATGAATTATATCTATTTATACATACTTATGATTCTTCTTAATATTAGTATTAACTTCATTATGCCTTTATGTACTTCAAGTGATCTTGAATACGAAATAATGTAAGTTTTATAATGTTTTTCAAGTTGACGTTTACTCGTCAAGTTTCTTCTATTTTATTAATTTTATATCATTTATATTAAATATATTTAACAGTAGTATAATTTACAAATGACATTAATTGGAATTCCAATATTATTTGATTTTAATTAGCTTTCGATTACACTGCGTTTTATCTGGAGATATTGTATATCTTTAAATGTTAGTTTTTTATCCTATAAATTACACTATTTTGAAAAAATAAGAAATTTTATATATTCTAAATTGTATACTGTTATTCTTTATTATTTTTAGTTTTATTATTAGTTATATTATTAATTTATATTATTAGTTATGATTTATTATTTATAGCATCTATATTTATCATGATTATATTAATTAACTATTATATGAAAGTTTGTTATTTTTATATAATTAATTAGTTTTTATTATAATTATTATTATTTGTATTTATTATATATTAAAAGTTATTTAATACTAAATTTTGATTATGTTGTCTATACAATTATAGGACGTAAATATGTAATTTTTTTTATTATATTTTCGGTATATACACATAATTATACCATGGGATAAACTAATACTTTATATGTAATATAAATTTCATTTAAAAACAAAATTCTTTTATTAATTATTACTAAAATACTATGAAAAAAGAATATTTTTGCTTTTAATACTTAACCCCACCTAATCAATTTATAATTATTGAATAATTAAATTCATTTAAAATAGTATCAATTCATACCTCGATTTTTAAACTTATATTGCAATAAAAGTATATTTTTTAAAAATATACGTTAAGTGTTTAAATAAAATTCACATATTATAGAAAGTTTGAGGACTGAACAAGATTGGTATATTTAAAATTAAATCGATAAAATAAGAAAAATTCAATGTTTCGTAACTGTAGAAATGTTATAAATTATAACGCTTGAATGTAAATATTTGCTATTGTTAAAATGATTGTTAATGTTATAGTACTTGTAACTATTAGAATTCGATTAAGCAAAAAAAAAATATCCGAAACTGGAATTGAAAATCGTATGTAAATAATAAATATATTAATTTACATTATTCTTAAAAAAGATGTAACAAGGTAACACCACCGAGTTAAATAAATTAAAAAAAACTAAATTACCAAAACGAAAAATGTTTAATATCGATTCTGCGTATCTTCGTTACCGTCAAGTGTTATCTCTCAACTTACGCGAATAACACATTGATGTCGCTCTTTGTTGCGATTCAAAGTACACCCCCTCATCATCGAGTGCTGGTACACCGAGAAGCACAACTGTGCTAACCATAGACGTTTCATGGCACTAACATTTTTTCATCGTACTCTACTTGCGGGCATAGTACATTTGTACATGAAAGCAGAAGAACACTGCGCGATTAGATGCGCACACGTCGATTGCACACTCGTGGCAAAGTGACGCCATAAAGCGATAAGCATGGGGAACCAATAGGAACGTAATAATAGGTTTAAACGTTTCCGAAGTGGAAAGGCGGGTAAAATGTCGGAGATCGTTGTATCGAATGAATAGGCTAAAGTGGGAAAGGTGATGGTTTTTGACACGTGAGCGCCTATTATCAGAAGTACAGTGGTAATCATGTTCGTATATTGAATTTCGAGAATAAGAGTAGATAGATACAAAATTTAATGAAATATGCGTTAATTTCTATCGAATTAAAAAATGTTGGATAATTAGATTATTGCTGTAATTTTTTCTGGATCAACGGGTATATTCGATGCTAATGATAAAATTAATTATAAATTAGAATAACGGTACAATTTTTTTATCTTCTAATATTATCAGATATTACATGTATTATATTATTATATTATTTTGATTGTGTTAAAAAATAAATTGCTGAAATATAAAAATAATATTTTTAAACCAAATTATAAAATTATAGTGCTCATGTTATATAGTAAATATTTTTTGGAATTAAAGTATTAAATATTAGTCTTTCCTATAGTTCATTAATTTTGTACTCGGACTTTTTATTATTTAAAACTAGGTTATATATGAATTATGAATGCTATTTGTTCTTTTAAAATATTTAGTTTAAAACTACTTATTATTAAAATTATTTTGTATTTCACAATGTAAAATTCTAATCGAGTAACTTGTAAAAGTATTTTAATATTAAAATTTTATTTATTCATGCTAGAAAAATAAAAGTATGGCGTTTAAAATATACTTATAATACATAATAAATATATATATATATAAATAGAATACAGTGTACATTATTTTGTAACGTACTTGTACATTATTATAAATAAAAAAAATTTTTAAAATAGCTATAACTACATAAATAAATACTTAAATATATATATTAAATAAACGAAAGAATAAACATTATCATAAAATTTATTAAAATTCAAAAATGTCTAAAGATTTATATAAAATTTATCAAGACTAATAATATATATATAAATATACAAATAATAATATATTTATCATATTTGAAACGTATAAAAAAAAAAAATAACGAAGTACATTATAATTTATATTGAAAAAGTATTTTTCTAGATTTATAATTATCATTATTCTTAATTTTTGATAAATAATCATTAATATTGATGAGTATCTGTTTGTAAATAATTATTAATTATTTAAATTATTAACAATTTTTGGAAAAATAATCGATTATTTCGAAAACATTCATTCCAATAATTTATACCAAGATGATTGTACGTTCCGTTTAGTAATAAATATTTTATTATAGATGAGAGCAAATTATCATTGAATCAGAAATATTAATCGAATACGAATTTAAATGAAACATTTCAAATTTATTTTCTTGTTCAAACTCTAGTTTGTTATTTTTATAATAATTTGTATAATGAAACTTTAACTTTAATTTATTCTATAATACGAAATATTTTACAAATAAATCCTTATGTAAAATTTACATTACCGTTATCTTTGAAAACATTAATATTAATAATCCTCAGAACGCATTAGAATAATAAAGGTCAGGGAATTCGTTACCGTAATTCCATGAAAATTTTTTACGAAATTATATTTTTAGCGACGCTTAGGCATTAATATTTAGCTATAAAATAATCACAATAGTAATCACGTTTTAACGAGCTTTCAATTTTGTAATTGAATCATTTATTACATTTTGATAACGCTGAATAAATCGTTATTATACAGCATAATTTTTGTGCAGAAATAATATTTTAAAATTTATTCGAAATCATATTTTTCCAAGAAATAAATTTAAAAATAATATAATCTTTCAAACTCAACATTTTTCTTGAGTCAAATCATTTACCATTTTAGCTTAAGCGTTAAATCTATATATCTGAGTAAACGATTATCACAAATTTGCATAGCGTAAACAAATTGAATTTACGATTTCTACAAAGTGTATCAAATATACCGTGGCTGAAATCCATCGCAAGTGATTTACGTATGCAAGATGTTGCGCACAAACAACTATATTACGATACGCAAGCTGCAAAATGTAAGGAAAAAATGTTTAGAAAATGAAACATCGAGCGTTACGGTATTGAAAATTATTGATTTTGAAACGAATACGGGCTGTTTTCATCGATCGCCAGCATCAAAAATTAAAACAAAATCCAATAATCTTTTATCGAAATTTAAATTAGGTAGGTACTACCGATCAAGCACCTCGAATAAAATCGAGATCTCGTCGATCCTCAAGGTTACATCGATCGCCTATCGATCCTCGGTACCGTCGATCTACCCCGAGTCCCTCAACGTTCCACGCGTTCAAACTCATCTCAACTTGGCGCCACGCTCCCACCGACCAATGAACGTCCCGCTCGAGCCTGACGTCACCCGGATTCCCGTCCCAGAGGCGTGTCCAAGAGAACGCGGTTACCCATCGCGCGATATCCAGTGGCAGACGTTTCTGGAGCCGCACCGCCAGCTTCGAGAGCGTTGTTCCTTACGTCGAACGCCTTCACCCGTTCGCGCGCTCGCCTCGCTCAGTGATCAGCGGTTCCCGGCCAGTGCAAGTATCTCTATCTCTCTCGCTCTCCTTCTTTGGCGCGCGCGCCTCCACCGACGAGTCGTTCACACGCGTGCAACACGTTCGCAAGCAATATGGCCGGTGGATTCCAGTGCGCGGCTCGAAATGTCGCATCGCTCGTCCTCCGGTCCTACGAGCGCGTCCTCGCCAACGTCGACGCAGCCTAGCCGCTCCCGGTGAGTAAACACGTAGACACGAGGGCGCGAGAAGGGGTCGGAGGGGACCCGACCGAGCGACGGCGCCGACGCCGAATCGCACGATCGTCGGCTCCGGGGGAAGGGGGAATTCGCGCTCGATTCCTTTTGCGCGAACGACGGCCGAGTTTGCAGAAGCAACAGGTTTTGCCGAGACGCGTCGCGCGGGATTTTACCGTTTCGCCGGTTCTCAGCTGGTCCCTCTCTTCCTCTGGTCGACGAGTCGTGATCACCAGCTGCCGATACCCGGGGAAGGGGGATTTTTACGTTTCGAGAACGGTTCTTCTTCCTTGGCGGGAGATCTATTTCCGTCCGCGATCCGCTCGCCAATTTTATCTACTGGTACGCTTCTTCGTATCGGCGCCTTCCTCCTCCTCCTCCACCTCGTCGACGTCGTCATCGTCGTCGTCGTCCTCGTCCTCGTTGAAATTTCGTTTTGCGCCTTACTTGAACCTTACGTAATTTAGCTCAGCTCAGCTTCCGCAACGAGACGATCAGAACGCTAAATGCAACCGATTATTATCAATGGAAGCAAACTTTCACGCGAGGACAATTAATAAAAGTGAAAGAGCGAATGTGGAACACTCGTAATTATCGATGGTTACGTCCGAGGAGGAAAATGTCGGCTTTGTTATTATTACTTTTTTCTTTGTAAAGAATATCGCATATTGTCTAGTTTAACGATACGCGATTGCATCATCGATTAATTACTCGTCTCGGTCGCAAGAGGAAGTATTTTATTCGATGGTGCATCTCGTACGCGGACGTTTAAACCAACTTCCTATGGATTTTCGAATCTTTTTCGAGCTTTCGTATCGCTATTAGATCGAAATAACGAACGCGAAAAACAAAGATAACTTACGCACGTGGATACGATCGTTCGATCTCTTCATCGAACGTTGATTTCTACTATCATAAATGAAAACAATTGCGCGAATAATTGCACCGAAAAAAAATCCAAGGTGTTGTTTAAAAAATGTGAAAGCACGATCGAATTTTCGATGCTCGCGTACTTTCGCTACGAATATCGACGACGCAATCGATCTTCGCGAATTTCATCGGGACGTTTTTCAATCGTCGATCGCGTAATGAAAAGGGCTTTTCCTTTATTTTGGTACTGTTCGTTGACCAACTCCGACCGAAACGACGTCGGTCCGACGTCGACGGGCAATGACCGAAATTCAGAGCTGGGAAATCCGGGGCGATCGGCCGACGATAGCGGATTGAATAATAGAGAGCGAGTAATAAATAGCTGTGACGCGAGTACGACTGCGAATGTCGAATGCTTTCTCGGAGGCTCGGCGATCATCCCCGACGTTTACTCTCTCTCTATCCTGCAATTTTTTTTTTCTTTTTTTTTTCTTTATATGCGGATTAATCGTCGTAAATTGATCACGCGTATTTTAGGAAAACATCGATGGGTTGTATTTGTGTTTCTTTATAATAAGAGACTTATATCGTAGATTTCGATGTAGACTTGAATAAGAAAAATGCGATAGCTTATGAGTATACGGATGACGAAGAAAATTTACAGGTTCTGCGGTGTAGTAGTCAAGACTCACTGTATTTCGCTAGCCAATAATTTGTATAATTAGATGTACTTGGTACAGCGGTACTTTTATACAAGTGTGTTCAGGTGACCGAATATGATGTAACTATTCAAAGTCAATAATTATTTAAAAAAGAAATTTTTAAATTTTTAAAAATGTACATAATGTATCTGTATAGAAATAATGTTTTTAAGAATTTAGCTTTCGAGTTGACATTTATGCGTTGTTATTCCCAACGGAATAATTAACAAGTGTCATTGACGTAATGCTTCCTTGTGTTTTCAAATATTGCGATTAAAATATTTCTTTAATTATGCTTTGTATAATTATCATTGATATTTGTTTATATAAAACTAACATCGGCTGTTTTGATAAACTAAATATTTTCAGATTTAAACTGTTTATTCGAAAAGTTTAGAATTAATTTAACTATTAATCGATACGCGTATAAAATTATTTAGCTTTTTTATGCCATGATGAAACAATATAATTTTTATTTTAAGCAAGATTTTATGCAAGATATTTTATTCGATTCGAATGAATTTTATTAAACTCTATACCTAAAATTGGTATTTGTTTATCGAAATATAATTGATATTGAAATTGAAAAAAATATATATAATTATATAGTTCAAGAAATACTTGATTAAATATTGATTTTTTATATCTTACTATTAAATTTTAAAATATTCGCCTTTCTGAACATAGAAAATAGTTTTAAAAAATAAATATAATATCTAAATATAAGAAAAGAATCGATTTAGAATAACATATTTTATGCACTCGATTTTTAATGATAATAATTATAATTTATTTGATATAAATATTTTTTTATAATTAAATAAAAAACTAGAATTAAATTTGCTCGTAATCTAGACTAAAATATTGATTACGTCAACTTCATCATTGATTTTTTTCTTCCGATTAAAATTCAGATATATATAAAAAAACATAAACAATTAGCTTATCACCGTAACATTGATATAATAGTATGCGAATGTTTGTATAAAATGGAAAAATTTAAAGTACGTAAATTAAGTGCAAGAATTGTGAATTTTAAATAGTGACTTTTAGAAAATTATCGTAAAAAACAATTTTTGTACTACAAGGTAATTTAATTTGCATTATTAATGTAATTATCGTTTGATAACTTAAATATCCATTTAATGTCTTAAAAAATTTTAATTTTTGATAAAATTCTAACTTTTTAGAAAACAAAGACCCAATTTTGAGTCTTCTAAGAAAGCCGAATATACAATAAGATCTGCGTAGATCATTGTATTTGTTTCAAGATAATCATCAATAAATCATTGGAATTGTTTATAAAATATTTTATTATCTTAATTTGATTATTATTACGGCAACGTTGTCGCGGCTAAAAAGAAAACAATTATTACTATAATTTAAACGTATTATGGACCTTTATCTTTGATTATTTTAATTCGATAGTCAAAGCATGAGATGCATTGTTGAAGTCTTATACTTTTGTCATAATAATCTGTTTGATTGATTATACGTTCAGTCAACATGTTATGTGATCTAGACACATTACGCATTATTTATGACCTTCTAAACGGGGTAAAGAACGTCAATATCCATATATAAGCGCACAAAAGCTGCAGTTCGAGTTATACGATTCTCTTATAAGAAATTATACGTATTCTTTAAGTTAGATTTTTTATATTTCATGCACGTTCTGATCCAATTGTTACGGACTAAAATAATGTATCTTCGCAAAAACCTCTTAGAAATAAGCTTTATCGAGGTGCATATATTTGGATGTACTACGTTTCGAAGCGTTTCAAACATCATTTTGCAGGTTATTCTTAGTAGATACATGAATACGTAATATTTATCTACGATCTCTAGCGTCAAATAAATAAGTTTTAGTTGTAAATAAGTTTTTTAAGTTACTAACTTTTGGAAACCTTGGTATTTATACACTTATTTTACGAGTGCTTTATAATTTATTGATTCTATTAAGCTAATCCTTGGCAGTGCGTGTAAAATATTTGATATAACCAATATACGTCTCATGACCGAGATAAATTGTATAATGAAATCAAGGTAGTGAAATTTTCTTGGTAGTATGTTTTTACGGTATAAATAAGCTGTTTATGGTCCGTGAAAGCGATGAAATATCTGTTTCGATCACGTAATAAGAATCTTTAATTGCTTTGGACAAGGTCATCGGTTCACAGTTATTGTATTTTTTATATTTCCGATGGTGGGCGGGAGAAGAATACGAGTGGATGTCAGGTGTCACCAACGTATTGTTGAATCTCTTACAGATTTCAATAGCATCATCAGAGGTTGATTGTTATCATACTTTCTATGCTGCATAAATTGTATTACACAAAGCACTTTTGTTTATTTCATATTTTATCGATTAAGGGCCTTTTTTCAACCGATATTTTGTTCTTCGTTTTTGAATCATTCAATAGATCATTTAAGAGTACCTGAGGCATTACGATATTTCGTAAAATATGTCGGTTAAAGTTTACCATGGTTCGAATTGAACAAAGCTATTACAGATTTTATGTAATTATGTACGGTTTCAATCCTTGCCTTGGTTGGGTGAATACCAATTGCATTTAAATTGCAATCTAGAAGTTTTACTTAAGTGTTACTGAATATGCATTTATTCGAATTTACTGCTATAATACAATTTATAATATTAGTGGAAAATTTTTGCATATTAAATCAGTTTAAATATATATTTCTTTTTAATGTACAATATATTATTATCTATAGATTATTTTATTTCTTTAATATTTATATTAGTTTTATAGATGTTTTTCTAACAATATTGATTTCTATTTATTTTCGATTAAATATTTGATTTTGTTTTAAATTTATTATGCATTCAATGAATCTTTTATTTAAAGTTATATTTTAAAAAATGATCGATCATTCTATGTGTTTAATAATTTGGTGTATCTATCCAGAAATAAAGGTATGAATTCTACAAAAATATATATATATCGCTGTACCGCAATAATTTCAACAAATTCATAGTAGAAACGATATATTTTTTCCAATTTACTTTATATACGAAAAAGAAACCATTATAACAGACTAACACTTTGAAATATATCTTACGATCCCCGTCAATACGAAACATATGGAGAAGAAAAAAGACTTAGTAAGGGAAAAGATTTCTAGAATAACATAATGGAACCTTTATATTCATAGAACTCCATCCGAAAATGAAAGTTATGCCATTTTATTTTTGCAGATTAAGGAGTTATATTATTCGTTTAAATCAGTATTACTTATCGAGCGCTGCACTTCTTATCTTTTTTAAACTTCTTTTAAACGGTTCCGTGTGTCTTATACTTAAACAGAGAAAATTTCACAGTAGCTTATTGTATTATATACAGAATCAGAGATGTTAAAAATTTATCGAAGTCATAAATTATACGTTAGCGAGCTTATAAATATTTCGATGTTACTGCAAATTAAGGTAGAAAACAGTCAACTTTTATATGATAAATGACTTACGCAATTTTTACGATATTGTTATTTCTTACCGAATGGAATTAATTTATTTAATTTCACATATGCATATAATTTTTTAATGAATTATTGTTAAGTATTTAAAATAATAGAATTTTTCTTATGTTTTGAGACTAACTTATTATTATAATATGCATTAGTGTAGTAGAAATTTAAAAATGGTTAAATTAGAAAGACTTTTATTGCTTTCTTTTAAGAGCATCTGCACAAGAACTATTTTTAATCTATTATGCTTAGTGATTTGAAAAAGAAAGCTTGAGAATACATTGAATAACAAGACGTAAATAAACCGTGATGAATATATAGCAAGACGCGCATGTCGCAAAAAAATAACCATGAGATAATGCTTAAACAGAGAAAATCGAACGCCCGACTTTTCTATTATGTGCACATGATGCAATATCTTTTTTGGCCATTAGTTTTTTTTTCTTTTCTTGGCTCTTTGATTTATTTATGCGCATTAAAGAGAAAGAGAGAGAGAGAGATAAAACATCCAATACATGGCAACCATAAGCTTGAAATACGTATGAATGTTTCTACATTACATCCTGTATTTGCACTAGATTAATTTAGCGTTTCATACAAAAAATATGGAAGTCATAAATATCTGTTAATGCACCATTAAATTTAGAGTCTAAAGGTAAATCGATGTTACGATAAGAAAAAAAATTTTAAAAGTAATATATGTTTAATAATATAGAATAATATGATTTTAGATATAAGGTATAAAATTTGTAATAAAAATTTAGTAATCTTTAAGTTTGCTACTTTTTTTGTTTGTTTCTCTTAAAATACCAACAACCTTACAATTGATATTTATATATTTATTTGAAATTTTATTCAAAGATATATTATTTAATTCTTGTTAATTTTCATTATTTATCAACGTTTTGATTATTAGAATTTTCTATATTTTATAACGAAGTTTTGATATGGTATAAATGTAAATTTATAAAAAATATTATTTTTGTACGATAATTTTGTCCGTTGTTTAAATATAAATCTTTATAAAAAATGCGAAACAAAAAATATTTAATTTTTATAACTTCTCATATTTTTTGTACAGGATATGTATTCGCGATATCCGTCCGAACTATAAATTATTCTTGATCAAAACACCAATCTAAACGTACTAACGAATAATTATTACAAAACTCAACCGATATTACGCGTGTAATGATAATTCATACTTTGAAACATGTGATCGAATGTTTTCAGGGAAAGTTGTTTTCTTATTTTAAGCGCACATTCACTTATTTGGTGTTCTCTCTCGTTTTTACTTACTAACTACCTCTCTCACTCTTTCTCTCTCTCTCACACTCTCCCTTGGCTATTCATTTGCAAATTGCGTAAAAACGTGCGCGTTATGCTCTGGCTACTGTTATGCTGCCTCGTCGGAAGTGACATGTCAAAGATTCCCATTGAATACCCAAGGCTTCTAAAGGTGGTTGCTTGCATTCAGTGTGTATAAAAAGCGAGTGAGCGAATAAGCGACCAAAGCCGAATGAATTGATGAATCGGAAATGTTATTAGGTTAACTCTGCACGTGGATAATATGAAAACGTTTTCTAGTAAAGTGTTTCATTTGATACTAGATTTTGGTTTTATCAATAAGAAAAAACGTTCGTTCGCTTTTTCATATTCTTGGTTTGACGTTGTTTAGTGAAAATACTTTATGCCAAAAATTAATTAATTTTAACATTAATTACAATAAAACAACGGTTGGATCGGAGTAAAAAAACTGTCTTTACTTGTTGCATAGAATTAATTCTAAATTAAACTAACTCATAATTTATACTGGATTATTAAAAAAATTACTTCTATTATTAATAACTCTGATGAGTTAGAACCTTGAAAATTGACTTTTTATATTATTGATTCAAGTTGCATCTATAACTTTAAGACTGTTATATGCAGTCTTAAATCAATAAACTGTAAATAATTAAGTGTAATACACGTATAAAAAAAATTTGTTACCAATTTTTAATTTTTTGTCACCATTATTATTAATTTTTTTAAAAAAATAAGTTATTGATAAAAGACACAACTACTTGCAGTGTTTTTTTTTTTAAATATAATTCTTAAATTATTTCTTTCAAAAATTATTTATTTGTAATATGAAAGTATATTTATATTTAATAATACATTAATGCATATTTTATTCATAATTCTTGTAATCGACATGCATAAAGTTATGAATTATCTAAATATTATAAATATAAATTTCCATTATTGAAATTTCCATTCAATTTAATATGATATAGTTCAATTTTAAATCGAAGTCTACATTAAAAAATTTGAAATTAAGTTTGTAAAAGTGCAGGGAAGGTAGTTCTAAGAAAGTAAACTTTTTTTATAATCCACGTGTTTAGATTAAAGAGTATGTACAATAGAAATTATTTATATCTAATTTATCTTTAAACTAATGTTTAAAACACAGGTATTATGGAAGCATTAATTTATCAAAAGTTTATTCTACACTTTAAAAGTAGATCCATGATAATTTATTAAAATTAATACAATTATTACTATTTATTAAATATAGCTTGTAAAATAGTTAATTTTTAATTGTAAAGTATGATGTTACTGTTTCTTAAATTAAATGAATAATGGAGGAATATATGTTGTTATAAAATATATTTATTATACTACAAAATGTTCGAAATATAAAATTTCTATATGTAAAATGATTTACTTTTAATGTATTTCTTATATATATATATATTAATAATAAATATATAAATAATTTATATATGTATATGTATATATAAATGCACATATACATATACATGTACATATATTAATGCAATATTTACAAACTCGGAACTATATTTTAATAATTTAAGTTACTTAAATACATATAAAGTACGTAGGTTTGGAGAAAATATATATATTAAATACATTAATTACAATTTGAATCTTGTTGAAAATTTCATAAATACTTTAAGAAAATATATTTCTTTAACTTTTTTATTTGTATAGGAAATTAGTTATTGTTATGAATTGGATTACTATATTCAATGGTTTTATAGACTTTCAAAAATGTATAATATTAATGAAAAATCATAAATGAACAAGGAAATTCATATTTACTTTCTCCAATGATTGACATATGTGCTCATACAGTTAAAGGATAATACACATACAGAAATGTATGTACATATATCTGTTTTTTAAATGGTCCATTTCAAATGTTTATGTAAAAGAAAAGATCGCAATGAGAGTATATTTTTAAATTTTAATGTTTAGTATATAATTTAAACATCAAAACGGTTGAAAAAGAAAATCGGTGTACAATTTTCTGTAATAACACTGTAGGAATATAAATTGCATAATCCAATAGAATTGCAATTACAAGTTTTGAGTTTTTGAAAGTAAATCAAGAAACTAGAGGAAATAAAATCACCTTCATTTTTACACATGTTTTATACATCAAATTACATAATTCGAAATTCATAAACTAAAACTTATAAAGTTTATCAAGTTTGTTTTGACATGAATGAGAAATTTCATATAAATAAATTGAATGATTAGCATCACGTAGGAAGTACAAGTGTACTTAAAATTTTGAGATACTAAATTACTATGTAAAACTTACATACACCGGAAGTTTAAAGATATAGCGTCGCTATTTAATCGAATGGCAAAGTAGCCTTGACCATTGATCTATGCATATATTCGAGCATGTGTTGTTTTATCGTTGGCGTTTATGAAAAAACGCCTTGAAAAGAGAATCGTCCGCACTTCTATAGACACGCCTTGAAAATGGAAGCGTGGACAACATTTTCGTTGTATATTGTGTCCTTCTGGACTTTTAACAAATCGCCGCGAACAACAATGAGAATATGTCATTTCTCGATTGAGCCAGGGCTAAATTTGATTATTTTTATATCCTTAGGCTTGTAGCTTTTTATTTGTTGTCGACTTTAAGTCTAATCCGTTCGATTTCGGAGACATAGTTTTAGTATCCATGCGCTCCAGTGCCTGAATTTTTAATTATGCATTGTTGGTGGTAGTGTAAGCATTTCCTCATTATTTTACTTTCTATTATACTTTGTTTTAGAAACTTATTTTTACATTTAAAGAAAATTATCCCGCTTTTTAGACTTAAGTTAATTACACTAAAATATATATTAATTACTTTCGTATAATAGTAACGATTAACGCTGAATGAGTAATATTATTTCTGGATGTAAATTATAGATCTTTGGAATAAGTTTTATTTTATTTTTTCAATAAAAATTTCAATCGAATTTGAAGAACCTTACGGATATATAATTCACTTATTTAATTTTACGTAACTCGTTAGAAATACAAACAAAATTTAATACCCCGAATTGTGCATTTACACTTATTTAATGAGATTAAATATAATTTGCATTAATAATATCAAATAAATTTGAAAAAATTATACAAGTTATGAAATTTAAATAATGATTTTTATAATATTTATATAAAATTGATTTTGTGACCAGAAAATTAATTTGAATATCATCAAAGGTTGTATTTGCTTGTATATTAGTTTGAATATTTTGTTCTATAAACTAAAAAATGAGAGTAGAGCTTATTAATGATATTTGATTTAAAGTCACAAATGATATCACTTTAAATACTTTATTATTTAATATAAATATTTACATTACTATCCCCCTGGAAGTCAATTGATTTGTATTACTTTCTTGTAAATGAGCCTAATTCGTTTGTCTTTATATTTTTATACCGATACAATGTTTTATAACGATACATTTATTCGGTGTAAATCAATGAAGGATAATTATTTTTAAATATATATATCTACTCGAGAAAAATTATAAATGCCATAGTGTACGTAAAAAGTTTGGTTAAAATAAAAAATGCAATCTTTTATTCTTCATTGTACTCTACTATATTTTTCATAACTAATGCACATCGTGATTACTATCTAATTTGTGTATGTTCACCTTAATGTAAACAAAGTACCACGAAACGAACTCGTGGACACACACACACAACTTTGGAATCGCACAAACCTGTATTAACTTTAAACTTGTTTTTCTTTTTATCAAGCATTCCTACATTTGTTTTCCCAACATAATAAGCAAGTTTATAATTACCGCACCGAACAAGTGCGTCGGAAGTTAGGAAGCTATACGTTGGCGAGTAGTTTGAAGGGCGTTCGCATAGAAAACGATGTCCTGAAACATTAACGTCGCTGCATATCATCCGGCGAAACTTTACAGGTGCGCAATGATGACTAAAAGCACCCGCAAGGTTGACGCGATCGAATAATCTTTCAACTTTTGACGCTTTCGACGACCGCAGCTTCGAAGCTAGAATAGAATTATCGTACTGCTTATGCTATTGTCACAAATCACTTTATTTTTTTATTTGCGTACTTATACGCGCATGTTTGACTACACTTTCCTTAATACACTTCCAATAATATCGTTAACGATTTTGATTTATTCGTCGATAAAACTGTAATTTCTATTAAGCGATGTTCAAAGATTTATCGAATGTTTCAAAACACTTTATTTGTATAATGTATTTTTAATTAATACAAATTTTCATATTTTCTAAGAACCTCGTATTATTTTTATCGAACTAATTATGTAAATTTTTTTTATTTAAGTATCTAATATGAATCGTTATTGAACAAAATTAAAAAACTAATTGTATAGCAATAAATCGTTACATAATAGCACTTTACGATAAGCCTTACAGTTTGTAAAATTATTTTTAAAATATGCTTTAAGCGTCAATTTTATACAAAAACTTTTAATTTCAATAATACGTTGCATCGAAATTTTATTTTTATTTAGTACATAAATATAAATTTTTATAGATTCAATAATAAGTCAGATACAAAATTTAAAAAAATAAGGAATTTACAAAGAATTTTTCAATTCTGTAAATTTCAGAATATTCAAAAAATGTTATTATTTTTATAGAAAACTTTAATTGTATAAATATTTTAAATGTCTATAAATATTATAAACTACACCAAATTCTTTGACTTAAATGAATTTTAAAGTATACTTTATTATTTTTATTCGATTTCTTATAAAACTTTACATGTACTAGAAGACAAGTAAGGAATACTTTGTCAATAAAAGTGGTAGTATTGAGTATTTAAGGTACATATAATTATTTATAAAGAAACAAAAACAGCTTGTTACTCTAATCAAAATTGACCTACATTTATATTAAAACGTAAGTGACAAAAATATATACAATAAAAAAATTAATCTATTGTAAGCAATAATTGAATTTATCTTATTTCTTTAACCAAAATAATTAATATTATGAAAAAAATAATATCTATATTTAATTAATTGATTAAAATAAATATCGCTTCTTTATTTTTTGTTTAGAAAACTATTACTGTAAAAAAATGAACGAAATTTTTTCAATTGAAACATTTAGAACATATTTGATTTCTCGTTCTAGAGATTTTATCATAATTTAGAATAAACGTTCTTATTTACATCCTGTAAATTGTTTTAACGACGTATGATTGATAATTATATAATTATTATTGATATATGTATCAGTACTCCTTAGTAAGACACTATTCAAGATTATTTATGTAAGTTAAATTCTAGAAACTGTTTTTAGTAAGTTTTCTCATATATTTTAAATATTTTTTAAGAAAAAAATAATAATCTGTTGAAAATTTATTGTAAGTTATTATTTTTAATTATTTAATTTAATTTTATAGTTTAATGCATTATTTCATTCAACTTACATATGTTTAATTTATATGTATATATTAGTAATCTACTTCATTCTATTTTCACGGATATATTACACGATTTATATTTTTATGCATTCCATAAATTTATTAATCAATATCAATTTTATATATTACGATTTAAATATCTTTTTTAATAATATATACAAAATAAGATGTATGAAATATTTTATGATATTTACAATTTAATATAAACTTGTGTCAGAAAATATTAGATAATATTTTATCAAAGATTTCATTATTGTAGGAGGAGAGAAAATGTTATCTGTTATTTTTGTAATCATTGGGATACTTATAGCAATAAAGTTGCTGGTTTTAGCAAAACATTTGTTTCTGGTGTCAACTTTTATTGATTTATTTGAGTAATTAGTTTTTATTACACTAATGCAGATATAATATTATATTAGTCTCTATGAATTTTTTTAATTGTTGGAAAATCTTTTTATTTTGGTCAATTAATCATCAAATATTTAATGTACTTTATATAACAGGCTTATGCTGTATGTGTCCATAACTTTTTGATTTTTTAACAATAGACGTAGATGCATTTTAATAAAGATTTTATCATAAATAAGAACAAGTATCATTTTTTTTTTTATTGCATTAATAACCTTTTAATGTTATTAAAAAATATTTTTTTATTCTTATTACAAAAAATCAAAGTTTTTTGGTATAAAGTTTATTTAAAAATATCTAAATTTACTATTATTTATATAAGATTTTTGATTTATTTTTATTTATCAATATTCGTAAATATGTTTATAAATTGGATTAAAATATTTTTCTTGAAAAATAAAATGGTATTACCATAAACGGATAATTTAAAGAAATTGAATTAATATTGTATGCATGGAATAATAATATAGTTTTCACATCATTTGATCATACAAAGTAAATTAACCCTCTTAATTATAGGATGTTTGTAATAACTAAATATGTATATATATCCTATATATTTCATATATCGTATATTATATAGTTCATAAAATTGTATATTTTACAATATTAATGATTACTTTGTACTACAATTTAATCATTGTCTACAGAAATAATCCAATTAATTTATATATATTAATAAATTCATATATATGTTGAAATTAATATTACATAAATTAAACGATTCTATCGAAACTTAT
Source organism: Dolichoris vasculosae (assembly GCA_018907195.1). Taxonomy (NCBI): domain Eukaryota; kingdom Metazoa; phylum Arthropoda; class Insecta; order Hymenoptera; family Agaonidae; genus Dolichoris; species Dolichoris vasculosae. Next base: position 9,247,488 of record JACCHY010000001.1, read on the forward strand.
AAAAAACATATTTTATTTTGCATATAATTAATTTTATTAACTATTGAAAATATATTCGAATAATGTTTTTTTAGAATTGGAAATAATAACTAGTATTTCATTTGTATTTGATAATAAAATTATTGAAATTGAAATTTAAAAATTTATAGTTTCATTCCCCAAGTATTTTAAATTAGATAGTCATATTCTTATAACGAATCTAGTGTTTGAAAATTCAATAGCTTGAGTATGCAATTGCGTAAATATTTTTATTAGTGCACAGAATTTCGTTAAATATTAGAAGTTCATATACGAATTGCAAAAACGTTTTCATATTTAAACGAAGAAAAACTGCCAGTATGATAATCACATATTTAGATTTCCTCATACGTTGATGTGTTTAAATGGTTAATATTGATAATATATATCACTATCTTTATAATAATTATTATGATTTTTTTATGTTTACATATGCGTATGTAACAATGTTACATACATATATGTATGTAGTTTCATAGCAGCCAAACCACTCATCTAGGCCTTTTAAAGTGGATAAAAATAGCATTAGTAAATATCTTCAGAAACTTTACAATCAAGTTATTTGTACTTCATTGATCGTCGATGTATATCAATCTACGCCAAATATAACTTTTTATTCGTAAGATTCCTTTAAAAAATACTTATTTAACTTTCATATAATTTTACAAATTTATAAAGCTACGGTCTCGTAATGATTTGTCACGTTTGATCTAATCTTTTATTTCCATATTAATCGAGGCTCAAAGTTGAATTTTAAAACGATATATACAGTTTACTATAAATGACTATTATGTACACAAAGTGAGAAATTACCCTTAAATGTCTTATAATCTAAGTGTTGGGGATAAAAACAAGCACTTCTGATTTTTAACATAATTTATTTTTTTCACGATATATTTATATTTCAATTTCAACAAGTAGTTAATCGGACGCGTACAATAATATGCGTTGTCGCATAAAATGGTTCTATTCGTCCTGTGAAACTCTGCGCTCGTCAACTCGGTATCGTCGCTCGATCTGCCTGTGATCCGATACGTGCATGTATACATTTCCCTTTACTCCGTCTTCTTCCTTTCGAACTTTTCTTTTTCGTTTGTAAACTTCTATTTTTTCACGCTTGTTAATCTCGAGTTCTCTCTTTTATTTTTTTCGAAGAATCAAGCCCTGACAAGGCGATCATTGTTTTCAGTTGCATAATTCCTCGGACCTTCACGACTTTTCAATTACTCGCAATGTAACGGTTCCTCCGTTTGCAACGACGCGGCCTTCCATTCGCCTGCACGGAGATCGTTTTCAAACCCCCTGCGTCTTCATAAACTCATGACTTTTCTTTCCCCTCTTCGAGGAGATCACGTTCCGTCTGCCCTCCTCCTTCCTAGGGGTATCGATCTCACTCCCTGCTCGGAGGATATCCGCCAAACGCCATGCGCTTTCATAGGCTCATGACTTCTCTTTCCCCTCTCGGAGGGGATCAAAGTACTTCTGTCCTGCTTCTTCACAGGAGTTTCGTCCTCACACTCTGCACGGATCGGCTTTCCCGAGTTCTCCCGATGTTTCTCCCTCTCCTCGAGATCATTCGTGAGAGGTCCACTGGTCCCTGGGGTACTTCAATCTGGACGAACCTGGCAGCGTACGGCTTTTGAGTCACTCGCAACCTCCTCGAATATCAGCCTCTCGCGACACGTTTCATCTTTACTTTCCCTATGGAGTGCACGCGTAATCCTTGAAAAGCTCCCCGCGGTGACGGACACGTGGTAGCATTGCGCGTCGTCGCGAGAGGAACCTTGCAAGGATCTTTCGTTACTTCTCGCTTCTCCGAGCTCCGAGAAGCGAGTTTGTTTATACGATTGCACCGGTTACGGGCGTCCCTGCGCAACTCATCGCCTTGCAACAAACTTGGTCCGGGTAATTTTACTAGCGTCATGTAATACATCTATTCTTTGCCTTGTCGCGAGATTCAGTTTTTGATGAGGTTTTCTGTGTGTAATACTAAGCATTCGAGAGTAAGGACGGAACCATCGGTATCTGTGGTTACAGTATCTGTATGTCAGTTGGCAAAAATTTCTTCTTCTTTACGAAGAAGATTTGTGTCATTCGAAATCATCCGTCGACAAAGTTACTTCGAAACGAACGCTACTTTCCGTTATTTAAGAAAAAAACTTTTCAACTCAATTTTACGAATGTCGGAAAGAATATGTTCAAGCTCCGTACCGTCGCTATAACCGACATCTCGTTACATTGCATTCTTAGAATAAAGCATCGAAGCGAGTACACGAAAGAAAAACGAACGAGTCCGTCTTCGAAGTCGTCCTCGCACTCGTCGATAAAAACGTATGGTCGATAGGCAATTGATGAGATTCTTAAAAAAGAAAGAAGGAAAAATTGATAAAAAGGGATGAATGAAAGAGCCATCCGGAAAAAGCGTCGACGGAAAACCAGGAACGTTGGGCGCGGCTCGCAGCTTGCGACCGACGATTTCTTAACCGATGCTTTCTAGGAAATGGGTTTCTAGTTTACGAGGCACGCGCGCATTACACGAAGGTGGGGGGATCGCACACACGTACACGGCCTAGACACTGCAGGTTACGTAAATAATCGAGAATGATTTTATAATTTTCAATTCATCGACAGCACACGCCCACGCTCTTTGTAGCGTTCCTCGACCTTGGAACTTTCCGCTTTTTATTTCTTCTTCGAGCGTTTGTTTTTTCCAAGTACAACGGTTTTTGCCTCCGTAAGACTCATTATTGAGTTATCGTCGTCGAGCGAACGCTTGCGAATATTTTCATCTTATCAGCTCTGTGTTCGCGTTCGGATACGCTTCCGGCTTGTCCGTTTAAGAGAAAGCTGCTACGCTACGTAAATAAAGTTTAAAAGAGGTGATTACTTTTAATTATCCTCTTTAACGATTTCAGTGCCGAGCTTAATTTTTCTGCTCACGTAAAAACAACGTGTGCATATTTAAAATTACTTTCACCGATTTTGGTCTAAAAATATTAACAATATGATTTATTATTCGGTTAATGCACTCGTCGATATTGCGATAAATCGTTCGAGATTTTTTATACGTTACCTGAAAGAAGAAGAAGAAGAATATATTTACAAAAATTTTTTTATTATAATTTGAATTTTCTAATTTTTTTTTTTAAATCTCAAATTTTAAAGTCGAAAGGTTGTGTAAAGCGCTATTTTTTATTCATTCGTGTCTCCGGTAGAGTCGCATTTTTCAAGTTATGTATATATATGTTTTATAACTGTAATAGTAATCAAAGACAGATAAAGTGGTTATACCTTATTTGTCATTTTTTTACATTAAAAATATAGTATTATCCAGGATGTATGTTTTAATGTTTCAAACAAATTAGTGCTATAAAAATGATTAAAATAATTATAAATTAAACGGTTTATTTATTGACAATTTATTTTCATGCGAAACCTTAGAATGACATTCGTAAAGATAACTTTAAAAATTATAGTTAACATTTCGTTCGTTAAATTAATATAATCACATTTTTATTAAAAATGTAAGTTTCTTTTTGGATAAAATAAAAATTTAATTCAAAAATTGAAGTGATATACATATTTATTAAAAATAGAATGGTTAATTTTAAAAAATGTTACTAGATACTAGCAAAATTGATAAAAGTATTAATTACATATAATTAAAAATTTATGCACGAGATAAAATATTACCATGATTTAGCAAATCAGCGTATCTAATCGTTTGAAATTTTTTATGCTCATAGTTTCTTTGTTAAAATTAATCGATGTAATCGATTCGAATCTATGAATATAAATATATTTTATGTATAAAATTACTCCTGTTAACTAAAGTAGATAATGGTATGAAAAAGAATAGATTTATCACAATAGACTTGAAAATAAAATAATACTATACATTTTACGTAAACATATTTGTCCATACGTACATGAATTTTTTATGAATAAAATACACTGTCGTATACAGTAAACAAATAGGTATATAAAATATTCTTTCAGGATATTAAATTTCTAATAGCTTAACAAATCATAACATAGACGCTTATGTATTCATTTTTCAACGATTACAATAATGATTTTAATTTTAAATGAATTATTTTTTTTATATTATCGGATATTTGAATTATACATATAATAAGAATCTAAAGATCCATACTTATTAGAATCATATTTTTCGTGTAAAATAATAATTGCTATTTAAAATAACATAAATTTTCTAATACTCGAGAAATGCTAAATATATTTAATAAATAAAAAGTATTTTTTATGATTATAATAATCAATATATCATTATTCTTCGCGTTCAGTTATTAAAATCAAGATTAAGAATAGACTGTATATTAAATAAATATATAGAGTATAATGATAAAAAGTACATTATAAATAAACACGTAAACTTTATACTTTTATAACTCGAATAAATATTCACAACTAAATGCAAAATTAGAAGACCTCTGACTCTCCTTGCTTTTATTCCGTTAAAGTACTCGCAAAAAAGGATACCTTGCAAAAGTTTATTATGACTGGAAATTTGCAAAATAAATTATATGTAAAAGTATTTATTCTCAACAATAATAATCTTACACTCAAGATAAAAACGATTAAATGTATCTTGTACAGACAGTTATTATTGCTTATTGATTAAATGTGTTTTTTGTTTACGAATGTTTTAAATTTTAAAGTTCCGAGTTAGTAAACGCCATTATAATTTACAACATTTCGGAAGGTATTGATAAATTAAGATAAAATTAGCTTCTGCCATTAAATCAATCGAAATTCGTCATTAAAAGTATAAAAATCTCTAAATCGTTGGGGCAGAGAACGTGAAAATATTCGATAGTTAGAGCAAATTCACGCAGACGATAGCACTTAAATATTTGCCCACGCTAGTTTTTGCAATTCAAACAAGTATAAACGAATCGACAGGCCATTTGCGGAACGAGCGTATGCCTTATTACCTCGAAGGGTAAGCCGTGTGTAATTTACTTGCGGAAATCGACCTTGGCTCCACAATATGTATATTTACATATGTACGATAATTGTACGGTTTACAATTCCGTTAAACATTTGTTTTTTTTAGGCAATAGTTAAATCAACATTACTTGGTGGAAATGAACTATCAAGGGCGTATATTTTATTATTGAACACAATGGAGAAAAGCTATTGGTTTATTTTCTTAATTATACCAGACGAAAGTATATTTTTATAGTTACTAAAACTTATTTAATAGCTTCTTACATTATATAACAGTAAAGTTTTACTTATCACTTTACCCTGACAGCAAAATAATTAAAAATTAACTTAAATATTTATATTCTCTTGAATAATGATGTTCTGTTCAATTTTTAAATATCCATTAGCTTATATTCGATAAACAATTGAAATTTCTCATCTAATTTGCTCATTCTATGTCACTAATCGAGTCACTTTGAAAACCCATTCGTAAGATTAATTCATGCGAGATGGCCTTATCAAGTTATCCGAGAACTAGTCCTCCGAGAATAAGAACAATCTATAAATGTAAAAAAAGCAAAAGGTAAATCCATGATAGATTAGAAATTGCGCTTGTAAAAGCCAAGAACTGGGGTAGGCCGGATGATTTAAATGATACGGCTAAGCAAGCCACACCCAAGCTGTCTCCGGCCTTACCCCTTTGGTCACTTTTTCGACCGATAAGAGTTGTTACCTTATAGTCGCTACCATAATACGTGGCTTTTACCCCCTTATTTACGAATATTGAACCTTTCGTGTACTTTATTTTCCTGTCACGCAGCCTTTTTTCAAATGAACTTTTTTTTAATTTATGACTGTTTTTTACTTTTAATATTTATTTTCAAAAGAAAAAACAATCGTGTACAGCAACATAATATTTCACTTTAATTTAATGTTTGAAACGGTACCAAAATTCTGCAAATTTTACGAATATTTTAAAATCTATTTCAAATTTTGCTATTATTAGATTTTATTCGCATTCGTGAGGCTGATCGATTCGGTCCAGTGTTATTGTAATCAAACGCTTGAATTCATTTTCCTCGATGTGATTTTGAGAAATGCTTCAGTTCTGGTGGAAAGTTACTTTCAATGATTTATTCGATTGAATATTCACTCGAGTGTTCATCGGGTAAAAAAATTTGAAAGCTTCGCGTTTACTTACGGGAAATCATTACGCGATAAAATTAAAATTCCTAAGTAATTAGCGCAAAATCGTTTTCCTGACATCGATATTCAAGACTATCAAGCTAAGACTTCCACGATACGAAAGCGTCTTAAAATTCTCTTTTGCCTCAAGGATATCATCGCGATCAACAGTCGCGGCCTCAATTTGTTGATCGATAGCTAGTTGATAATTGTTTCGTTTAGATCGAGATTATTAATTTTCACTTCGTTGCAAACCTATCTTAATATATACTTGTTAAATATCGTCTAAATCGCGAGTTGTTTTTGCCGTTAAAAAACTTTAATGATTTCAATTTTAAAAAATTAACTATGATTATATAAATGCATTTCCGATTATATAAACTGCGTAGAATTCGAAAAATGCATTGTAATAATGACATTTTTTTAACTTGCTTTGTATAGAAAATTAGAATAATAATATATAGTAAACCAATAATTTGTTCGTTAAATTTTTGTAGCAAATATAATATATAAAAGACAAGATACGAATCGCCTGCTGTCTATTAATATCTATTGCACTTACAAAGGAAGCAAGAAGAGCACCGAGGCATATTTTGATTTCTAACATTGACGTCTCGCGACCTTTTTACCGTGAAAATGCCACGTCAAATTTATTGTCAATTTAACTTTACATTTATACTAGACTCATCAACGCTATAGAGCACAGCAAATTAATGGCTTTATCTACTAATTCATACAAAGATAGATTATCATTTTTTAATAACTTTATCTGTTATATAAAAATTTTTTATTTCTTATTCATCTTTTTTACTTTTTTTTACGGCTTGTTGTCTAAATTTTCATTTAAGGTGTTTCGTAACGGTGAATTAGTGTATTTATATCTATTTTGTTATTTTTACGATTTATTCTTAATATTTTAAAATAAGAATAAATAACTAAAAATATATTTCGTTATTTATGTATGTAATTATTTTATTTTACATACATATGTAACTTGTATTAATATCTATATAATTTCAAAAAATAACTATATAAAGTTAGAACTGTAAATATTTTAATGGATCGTTTAGAAATTAAATTCTGTGTTAGATAAGTAATTTATTTTACATAATTATATATAAAATGAAATATCGATGTTTTGAATTTGCTTACAACTGAATGACCTTATTAAATGTTTATTTCAACTTTTATAACTTTAAGGCCAAATTAATTGTAAAATAAAGTTTAAAAGAAATATTGAAAAAGTAGTTTATTGGAAACCGTGCAAGTATACGCTGGAATATTGTTGCTCATTTATTGATTTAAATTGATTTTGATACAAATTTCTGACGAAGTCAATAAAAATGAATAGCTGTTAAAAAGAAATTTAGATTTAGCCAATTGGCTTAAGTGAGAATGAAAAGATGATTGTAAGAATGTAATTTATGTAGGAAGTATATATATTTTTACAAGAAATTTAATCTTACAATAATATCATAAAAATACAAAATTTGAATTTAAAATTATGGGTAAATCATTTTTTTATTTTTTATTTTATTATTACAAAACTTGATAATAAAATAATCAACATTATTTAATATTATAAATCTAGGTTTGAAATTTACGTCAATAATGTAAACTTTTCATTTATCCGAATATATATTATTATTAGTAATTGAAGTCGAGATTTTTTACAGTTAACTTCTTTAACTTTTTATATATAATCTATTTAAAACATATATTTTTTTAAATAGATGAACCGATGTTTAAATAATAAATAAAAATTTAGTATAAGCGTTAAAGTAATTTTATAGGTTGGATAAATATATATTTAATCGAATTTAAATAAATAATACTTATATTAGTAGGATACACGGGCAGATGAATTTCAAAAAAATTTAGTTATCAGTTATCGGATACACAATGTATAGTCGGTGTGGTCGTTTCTAAAAGTAATTTTTTACTGAAATCATTACATTATCATTATCGCTAGAATAACGTCTTTCAATTATAGATCGAAATGAAAATGTAAATATCATAATCTTTTTATATTATTATCTGTTCGTTTTATCGCTTGCGTATAAAGTTTTATAAAAATTTACCTAATCATTGATTTTCTCAAAATAGATTTTACGATTTTATATAACGGCATTTGTAATAATTTTCGTTTTTAGTTTAAGATTTACAACAAATTTTTTTTATCAATTCCTAACTAATATAATATCAATGGATTTTACTCTTTCTGTATTTCTGTATTTTTCCCGAAATTATATATTTAGAACTCCCAAATTAGAAAGTTGAAGAACGTAAAACATAAATAATTTGAAGTTTAGAAAACTTTTATTTGCAATTTCTTATTTTATTCGCAAAGCAGTGCATTCAGATGAATAGAAATAAAGATTATTCGTATAGATAAGTCACGTCAAAATAAAATTCTCTGTCAGTGAAAATGAAAACAGTTTTTGTGATTTTAAAAAAGCGATTACAACTCACAGCTGATATACTTGTAACACTGAATTTAAGATTGCTCCTCTCGAAATAAATAAAGCTATTAGCTCGAACCTAGGGTCGAAAAACAGCTGAAATTCCTCGAAAAGCAATAATTTTATCAAATATAAATATAAATATGTTTACTTAAAAGTGAAATGCATCATCGTTCGAACGCACGTTTACTCCCAAGCGATGCATTTAAAGTCGCTCTCTTTGTAATTAGCGTTTGGTGCAACGAGATAATAGAGATCGAGATGAAGAGGAACGATTGCGTTGAAAGAAAACAGCATTATTTCGCAAGGCCGTACGCGGTACTATTGTCAGCGCGAGTTAAAGGGCGAAGAGCGAAGTCAGTCAGTCAGTCAGTCAGTCAGTCAGTCAGTCAGTCAGTCAGCGAGGCCTCCATTATGCACATTGGTGACACAATAGATACGTGTATCTAGGTCCGAGAGTTGGCGCATCGAGTTTTATTAACCATTTGACAACGCTTGGGACCTTATCGTACGTGTAAAACGTGACGTAAACTATCGGAGAAGCTCGCGGCTTTAATAGAGACATCCCGTTCACGGGATATCGCTGCGTATTCTCGACTGTGTCGCAACAGACGTGTCTTAATCGCTGGGATCGATGTCACGCGGTTTTGCTTTGATAAAGGTGCCAATGTCCCTCTCCAGCCGCTTGATTTCTCGGATCATTCGTGCGTCGTGGCCGTAAAATGTAGACTCCTTTTTCCTCGGCGATTTTCATTCGGTTAGTTTTTCGTGCGCAGCTTACAAAGCTAAAAGCAGCTTCCGATATTGCGCTATTTAGACGAGGAAGTAACTTGCAATTTTTCAAATAAACGAGGCTAGCTTCGATAGATCTTTATCGAGGTCGTCAAATTTTGAAGGGTTTGAAAAAAAACGTTAAAAGATCTAAAAAAAGTTTATTGCGAACATAAAACATTTTTATTGTAAACATCCTGTTCTCGATCAATGTCATGCGTTCAGCATAAAATTTTGTATTTTAATGCTAAACGATTACGTCGGGCACAAAGTTACTTCTTTGAAATGTTTTTTAAAATAATAAACATCTTTTACATACTTGTCGGTTAATCTTGAAATGAAAATCTATCCTTAATCGTGATAAGAAATGTACATTGTAAAGCTTAAACCAATCGTGTTGTTTGACGGTAACGTTTGTTATATTCAATAAGCTTATTGATAGATATCTTTTTTATACGGATTTATATACGATTATTTATACATATTATTTATTTCAATATTAAAAAGGTTTCTCTAAATTTGAACTTTCTGTTTCAGTATCGTAAGAAAGTGTATATTTAAAAATAAGCAATATAAAAATATTACAATCTTTGGTATCTATTTTTTTTCTTAATCGTCTATTAAAAATCTGTGATAATGTCCAGTATATTTACTTAGTTCGATAAAAAATATAAATATCTAAAACATTATAAAAAACTTTATGATAAGATTAAGAATTATAGTACTTTGTAACGCATTCACAGAATACCAAAAAAATATGTTTACTCACATTTTTTATTTAATATTGTTTATTTATTTATACCGAATAAATACAATTTTTATACAATATGTTCTTTTTTTTCAATCATATTAAAAAATGATTTTTATATAACATATTACTTATGACTAATATGCTGTTATATACATCGTTCGCCGTTTTACAGATTATTTGTTTTATTTTTTTATTTTTAATTAAGATTTTTTATTGTTTGTGTGAATTAGTTACGGGAGAGCAAATTTTTTGATAATAATTTTGCAGTTTTATTCGTATATGGAAAATGGGTAGAATTAAAAACTGTACATTTGATTTCTTTATGATTTTTTGTGTATATGTGTGTGGATGCGGGAAAGGAAATGGGTATGTTGTAATAAATAAGAGAAATTGGGTTTTTTAATTTATTTACGTATGAATATATTCAATTATTAAAATTTTAAATGTTTTAAATATTAATTACAAAGTCGCTTAATTTATGTGTTATATGTCTATTAAATCAAGAGTTTTTTTATCTATTTATTATTTTATTTTATTTTTTATATCGTTATTATTATATAATTATGTTAGCCATCAATATTTTTCGTATTTTTTTCGTCTTTCTCTTTTTTGTCTCTTTATAATATATTCACATTACATCTACATAAAAGGTTATTATTTTTGCCATTTAAATTTGCTTTGTAAGTTATTTTTGTATTAAATCTTTTTCGACTAATATGGTATATAATTGGAATGTTGTTTTTATCTTGTAGGTATTGTTTATTATATACAAATGTGAATATTTGTGGAAGGATAAAATCTGTGAAATAATTTGTATTTGGGTATATGGTGTTGGAAATTAAACAAGTTTCTTTTATATGGTATAATTGTGCATAATGATTTCTGCTTAATTTTAATACACGATAATTTATTCCTTTTAGATTTGCTTTGTTGTGTAATATTTTTTATCAGAGCTTGCCTCAGTTTTGTATAAACTAAAATAGGCTTTTATACATTTTCTTTCAAAGATTCTTATTTTTCCGTTTGATCTGCTGTTATATTTTACCAGATGGGGTAACCGTATGTTAGGATCGGTCTGATAAGTCCTTGGTAACATATTTTTATTCTACAATTTCAGTGCTTTCAATGAAATAATTTTTTGAATCGCTAAAATGCTGTTTTTGATTTTTTCAGTTGAGTTTTTATATAATGATTATATTTTTATTTTATGACTAGATATAATCTTAAATATTTTTGCCTATGATGAATTGTCTATTTTTTGGTGGAACTGCCCATTTTTTGAAAATTTCTACAAATTTTTCTGTATAAAACACTTATTTGGGATTATTAATTAATAAATAAGATATTTTGAAATAAAATAGTTTCGTATTTATTTATATTAATTTTTAATGTTCGTGAATTATAATAATCATTTATTTGGTTGCATAATTCATGTAATTATTTTTGTAATTTTTTGGTATTTGTACCGGATACATAAATTATTTAATCATCTGCAAAAGATATCGATTGTTTTTGCAATAATTTTTTACGATCAAATAAATGATGAATATCAGTATTGTATATATTAAAGAGAATTTACTGTGTCTTGTTGTAAACCGTTTTCTACTGCGAATTCTAGGCTTGATTCGATATTTTCTTCTATTATAATAAATAACCTATCCGTTATCATGTTCCATATTAATTTTATCAGATATGTTGGGAATTTTTTTTTATTAATTTATAAATTATGCCTTTAGTCCAAGTGATTTCGAATGCTTTTTATATGTCGATTAGGGAAGCTTGTACTCTTTGGTTATCGTCAAGTGCCCAGCATATATCCGATGTTAATTTATTAATTACATGTAATGTCGAATGTTTGATGTTTAAATTCACATTGTTTTTTTTTAAATTGAATTAATTTTGTGGAACATTATTGTTGAATCATTTTGTGGGGTGTTTTTTATTTAGTTATTCCAGAAATTATTTATTGATTCTGAAAATTTTTGTTGGAGATCTTTTTTATTTGAGTGAATAAGTATTTATAAAATTCTAGTTTTTATTTTTGACTAGCATTATAATTTTGTCGTGTTCTATTTATTATTGATAGTATATAACTTTTATCTTTTTGTAATTTTTTTATGTCTTCGTTTATATAACATTCGCTGAAGTTTTTTTCATTATTTTAGATACTAACTTGTTAATCGTGTAATTTATGTGATTATCTATTTTATCGATATACTTATCTATTTCATTATTTGTTAAATTTTTGTTGTTTTGTATATCTAGTTGGTGGTTTTTTAAAGTTAAATTTATAGTATACATTATTATATTCATTAGTAGTTAGATTTTGTATTGATAATTTTACTTCTATAAATAGTGCATTATGGTCACTATCATATTCTATTGTATTAATTGTATTTTTCGCACATTTTTTAGTTCCTTTAATTCTTTTGTTTCTCTGTTAAATTTGATAAGTTATATATTTTTTGGTTTGATATCAGTGAGTTGACTTTTGTGGGCATAATTATAAGTGTTTTTAATGTTTATGGATTTGATTTGTCGATATATATTTTTTAAGATTGTGTAATATTGCGTTGCGCATTTTTTTATATTTTGAAATCTATTAATAAGAATATTATTGAAAGGTTTTCTTCATAATTTTTTCGAGATTCTTTAATTTAATTTATTTCTAATTGTTGAATTTGAGTATTTTTTACATTATCTTTTAATTCTTGTATTGCTTGCATTATATTATTGAATATTTGTCTATTATGATTGTTTGTGTATTTGTGTGTGTCGATTGAGTAATATTTTTGTTGCTTATTATTAATTAATATATTTTGTTGTTGTTTGTTGATTATGTTTGTTATTTCCCTTTTTTTGTCATCTGCGTAGGATATAACCTTTGGATATTTCATTGGTTCTATTTATTTTGTGTTATTTTATTTCGAAATTTCTTAAAAGTTGGCAGTTATGGCATTGTGTTATGTTTTTTTCAATTATTTTTTCACTAAATATTCTATGGTAACATAAATATTTTGTTTTATTTAATACTGTGTTTAAGTATTTAAAACTATTTAAAACGTGCATTTTATAATTTTTCTCGTATGATTCTTTTTTTATCTTCTAGAAAAATTTACTTATCGAATGATATAATATCAAAAATATTAGAAATTTAATAAGTTTCTGAAAATAAAATGTTATATTTGAATTTAAAAGGTTAAATTTAACAATAAAACAATACTAAGAGTAAAGTTAAAATGACACGTTTAAAATTGTATAAAATTACTCCATTGTTATATTGAATTGATTAAATTTTAAAATATCTTTGTTATAAATTCAACAATATTTGAAGTACTAAATTTTTTCACTTTGTGTTTTTTAAATACAATTAAAAACAAATAAATATGATTTTAGCAATATTACAGTTTAGAAAAATATTACGTAAGTGAATACTTATTATATATTAGATTTTCATGTTTTATAAATATGAAATTTATGCAATATTTTATTTCATCGAAAATGATTAAAAAGTAAAAGTTAAAACATAGCACAAAATTAATTATACACCTGTAATATTTCAGTAAATTTTTACTATTTTCTATTTATATTTATCAAGGTAATTCTGGACTAGTAATTATAAATTATATTTTTTTTAATTAATAATACGGAAATATTTTATATATTTCCATGATATTTGATAAAACATTATTTTTGAATACAGACGATATAAGAGCAATAATTATATAATAAAACAAGAATATATAAGTCTAAAGTTAAATATAAAGGATTTCAACGTTAAAATATTTGTGATTCTTCGTGGTGATAAGAAAAATGGTTTAAAGCTCATAAGAACTGATCCTTAACAGTATTTAAATATTTTACAGTAAAAGATGTAGAATATATAACATTTATTTAATAGCTCTATAACGAAAATAATGCCCTTGTAATCTTATATATTATCGTACATTATATTATAATCAATAGATTTTTAATTGATAAATTAAATATAAATGTAATTAAATTTAGCTACAATCTAATTATGAAAATGGTTAATAAATAAAAACATCGAATTGAAAAATCTGCGGTAACATTACGTTACTTTTTCTTTCGGCCTCCATATCAAGGTCAGAAAGTTTTTTTTACATTTTAAAAAAAGTTATCGATAGTAAGTGAAATAAAGAAGTTTACGCAATAATTTTCAAAATATAGTTCTAGATATAAAATAAAAAACCAATTCTTCAATGTGAAAAAATTATCGTTATCGCTTTGATTTTTAAATATATCAGTTCTTTGAAAATGCAATTATTATTTTTTTAATTTTTTTTACATATAAAAATAACATTATAAATTTTTTCACTTATTTATAAAAATATCGAAATGTCCTTCGTAACAAAGTAAATAGTAAAGGTATAAATCGAAACCTTTCTTATCAGTATAATCCACTCAGACAATTTTGTTAAAAATAAGTAAGATAAAGTTATATCTCCATATAAAAGAGTAATAATACTTGAGTGCTGCTCCAAATACGACACACATGCAGTGGTAATTGTATAATTAAAAAGTGTAGCTCATTATCCGCTAATGAATTCATCGTAAAATATTACTATAATACAATTTCATTTGCATACTAGTATTTACGCAGTAATATACCTTCTTTTTCATTGGGCACACCAAGAATAATTTATACCTCCTAAGTAGGTAACTGTACGTCCGAAATTACGATTGGTGCCCAACGAGTGGGTTATAACGGGGCCCAACGATGACCGTGACGATGACTTACATCAATGGAATCTCCATTTGAAAAGTCTCACGACCTCAAAAATTAACCGTAGCTATGTATCAATCGAGTTTATGTTATTATCTGGTTCTTATTTTTTGGATTTTTTGGCGCGTGCTTTCGATTATAAATCAAGGTTTATCTAATTTTTCCTTGTGAGTTTCCGCTTTGATTAGAGACAACGCCCAGCTATTCATCCGCCTTTTGTACTTTGATTAGACTTTAATACCAGGGTTGACCAGAAGGGAAATTCATCATTCGTCCAGTTCTTAGAGTTATCTTTTTGTTTGTCGTGGCATTGATTCGTACACTCGATATAAGTCACGGGAAATTGTCTTTATAGCGTTTAATTAATATTTTTTGTAGGTTTCCTAAGGAGGTATTTATTATGAAATTTTAATTGTTTTGTGAATACTATTAACTAATAATTGTATTCCCGCTTCTAATGACTGTAAAGTAATTGATTAGTATTGTATTCTTAAATAATAGTAAATTAGATTTAAGCGATTTAAAATATGTTTACTAAAAAAGTAATCACGATGCTTGATTGTACAATAATGATATACTGTACAGCGTCGATGATAAAAAAATATAAACGTGTGTATATTATATTTTAATCAAATTGTCCTAATGAACGAGGAAAAAAGATACGTTTACCATCGTATTCTTGCGATACTCGGAAGTGCGAAAGCAAAGGCATATGAAATTACAGTTTCTACTCTTCCTCGAACGCAAACCTGTTTATAAATGCGCCATCATATTGATATTATACATTAAAATTTGTAAGAGACGGACGATTAAATTATGCCGGACATATTAAATTCATTGGCTGACGAAATTCAGAATTGAGATAGCGATTGAATGTAGTTCCCCAGTGTTTATGTACTGGCTTATCATTCGTAAATGGTTCAGTTAAGATCTATAAAGAGAAAAAAGTAAGTTTTTAAACAATGTGTTATAATATTAGAAAAGCACATCCTCTCTGTTCCTGTATTTCTCTCTCTCTCTCTCTCTCTCTCTCTCTCTCTCTCTCTCTCTCTCTCTCTCTCTCTAATTCATTATTTATCGTAACTTTTTACTTTCTGTTTTCTATTATTGTAATCCTACGCCATTCAATACTAAATCTATTAATAAGATAGTTGCTTATGTCTTGATTATTTTTAACTTACCATGAAATCCAATTTCTTAAGAATTCTGAAGATTATTATTATATTTAAAGTATAGCTGATGCTCGTTCAAAAGCGATAACAGAATAATTTATTGTACCATACTCTGTTTAATTTAAAAGAGTAGAAATTTTATTTGTATTTTCTACAAAAATCAAATGTGACCAATTTTTAAATAATGACCTACAAAAAAAAACAATCGTGCACCATCGTTATACTTTTTAAAAAGAGACGAAACTCGTATTTTACATTAAAACGATGACGTTCTAATTCCTTCTAATTTAATTTACTTTTGCAGTAATTGAAAAACCAAAAAATATACCTTCCTTGTATATCCATAAAGTAATAACGTACGAAGCGAAGCGTGAAACTGCACCACAAAAAAATGGGACATATTTTTTAAAACTGGTCCCCTGGGAACAACTTTATTTGCGACGCATTCACTAAATATCGCACAAGGGATCACCTCGTCGTCTATTTTATAGTTGTTTTGCACTTTTAGCTACTGTTTTCTAGCAGGGTTACGTTTTACGATAATAGCTGTTATTGAGACTAAATATAATTATATTGTTTGCTGATATAACGAATGTCACATCGATCGGCTAAAATTATTAATTATTGTAATAAATGATAACATGATTTGACATTTATTTAACATATTTCTTGTCACGTCGTAAATTAACGTTTTATGAACGTTCTTCTACACAAAAGAATTAATATAGATATGAATTAGCGTAATTAAAAGAATTACCGATAAATGAAGCATACTTAATGTACTTTAAAAGAACAAAAGCTATACTTTTAGATAATAGTTTCATAATCTAATTTTTTGTTATTTATGTTATGATTTAAAATATTGAAATGGATAAGAATATGATTTTACAATTAGTATAAAAGCAATAAAAGATTTAAAAATGATAAATTTTTAAAGTATTAAAATGAAAGTATTAAAATGAAAGTATTATAAGCAAACTTTTGGATGGATAATTTACAAAGTAAAAAATAACTAATAAAAGTCAATAGCAGTCAATGATTATCATATACGTTTTTAGTTTTGTTTAATAAATTTAGCAGCTTCTAATTTAATTATAAAGCTTTCGTTAAAGTAATAAAATATGGAATAAATTTCTAGGAGTAATAAAATTTTCTATAAATATGTCAAATTAATTGAAAACTTAAGTTTTCCCCTATAAAAGTGTTTTTAATTATTAATTTTTGTGTTGGTTATTAACTTTAAATAAGCAAAGAATTTATATTTTTATTTAATGTATATATAATACCGAATACAATGCTTATTAATATGTATTTAATTTTTATGCATTTTATATGCGTTGATTGAAATATCTTGAATATATTACATATACAAAGGATTGAATAATGTTTTATCATTACTAAGTTTTCTTTCAACATTGAATAATTTTTATTAATCGGATAGAAAATATTACAAAAAATTTCGTTACTTTATATTTATTTAAATTTTCCTTATTTAATAATTATTAATATTTTTTTTGATCAATAATTTGTGATTAATTACAGATAAGCTTTGTTTAATAAAATTGTCAAAATTAGTGCTAATTAAAGGTAAATTTTCACCAATAATTATCAATAATTATAATATAGAATAATAAGCGTTGGACATATATGAATTTTATTCTAATCGAAGTGAAGTGACCGTATATTATTTGATTGTAGTAGAATATATAAACTGTAGAACATATTGTGCTTACAAAGAATAGATTAGATATGTGAATGATATAAACTTAATTAAAAACACTGTTCTCATTCTAATGCACCATATTAAAGTACTATTTTTTCAATAAAAATTCTTGAATGAAAATTTTTGCTAATATGCAAATGTAATTCATATTCACTTTAATGAATGGAAATTTTGGCAAAGTCAATAATTCATAGTTATATTATTCAAAAGATTTTTCAATTGTTCTTTATTATAAATTTTTATTTAGTGTCATGAATTATAAGAAGTATAGCTTTTATTTCAGTTCATTAATTTTGTTTATGGTTTATTACTTTAGTAAATAAAAAATGAATATTTTAGTTTTAATAACTTAAATATTGTTTATTTATTCCGAAAAAAAATACAAATATATGGTGAATTTTAAATAGATTAAATACATTGTACTTAAGTAAATTGTCTTTATTATTCTTAAATAATTATTTGTAATTTAAAAAATAAACATATTATTTTAATTCATAAATAATTGTATATATATAAGACAAATAAGATCGATGTTAAAGATTAGTAACTTAACTCTATGTAACACTAGTTAAGTAAATATTAATTAAAAAATTAATCAGAAAAGTATAACAAAAAATTTAGTAGTATTTGACTTTGATAATCAAAAATATATTTCAATTTAAATTATAGAAATTAAATATTAATAAAAAAATCTTAATAATGTATTCTACTTAATTTATTTTCATTACGTGTAATATAAAAAGAATTTTTATAATGTATCCTGTTATGAATTTGAATCATATTAAAATTTTATGTTAGGTATCAATTGTTGAAAATAAATTTATTATTATTATAATTAATAAAATTTAAAAGTTAATGGTTTCAAAAATAATAATTAGACAAAATAAATGTTTTATAGCCATACCATTAATTAAATGACAATTATATTAAGTTTAAAAAAATTATAAATATCATCAGAGATATTAGAAGTGATTTTGTATTTATTACATCGGACAAAAAAGGCTATTTATATATAAATAAACGTGCATGAGAAAGAAATGAAGATTATATTGACACAAATTTAATGATTATATGTGTCTAGCGCACAAAATTTGATAAACTTTTTTTATCGATAACAATGATTACTGTATAGGTTAAAAAATTGATACAGTTTTTAAATATTTACTACTTTTAAATAATTCACTTTTTTTAATAGAGTATTAATTTTATAAATGATATGAAAAATAAACTTTATTTTATGGGATATATAGTATTAGCTATAATAAATATATATATATATAATGAAATTTATAATACTCGTTTTAAAAAATATATTTATAAAATAAAGAATAAAAACAGAAATTCTTTTAGTTTATTTTTTATTTTTACTTCATTGTTTTATCCAAAAGAGAGCATCAGGTAGAAGCATCATCAAAACCTTTTAAATTATAACCGTGTATGGAAATATTATTACCACTTGACCTAGTGTCAGACATACAAATGAAGAACTCTTTTTTTGGCTTCAACTGTACAATATCAAACAAGAGAGTTACACAGATGATTCATCGCCTTATTTTTAAATAGCTCGATTATAATTATTAGTTGAAAATATTTATAAATATACTTGTATAAACTTTATTTGATTCATAGAGAATTATTATACTAATAATTTTCATTTTGTTGATGTATATTAATTTCATAAATTCCAATTTATTGCATAGATATTATTAGATTTGTAATACCTATAAAACTCAACTTTATAATTTTAAAAATCATAATATACATCAATTTATCGATTCTTAAAGTATGTTTACGGGTGAAATATTAAAGATAGATTATCAATAAATTTATCTATCGTCTTTTCTAAATTATTTTTAATAGCTTATATAATACACGGATAATATAATGTTTACACTTAATACTGTATGTATATAATTGTTGTTACGATTACGAACAAAATATAACATGCATTTAAATTACAAATTATATATTACTATAAATTAAATTTTTATTACTAAATTAATAATTTTCTAATAGTACTCTTATTGATTAAATTAAATTTATTTTCAGGCATTTTTAGAATATTTTAAGTAAAGTTATCAGATATATATAATTTCACCACAAATGATATTATTGTAAATATCTTTGTCAAAAGAGAATAGTATATGAATCATTGAATTCTTGTGAAAAATTATAAAATAGTGATTGAAAAGAATATTAGATTACTAATCAATACCAATTTCTGAATTTCTAATAATATTTGTGATACTTTTTGGATGATTTCATTCGATTAATTACTAAATTGTAATGCTCACGATTTAAAAGATATATATTATTTCTGTAGAGAAAGTAGTCGAGATGTGTATTAATTAATAATTATATTTATAGTTTGAAGAATGAACAATAATACTTAATAATAAAATAATATTGTTAATAATAAATTGAGTTATATATATAAGTATAATAAATGTATTTTCTTAGAACAAAATTATTTATAGTACTAAATTTATATTGTTTTAACGCAATATACGTTTAATAGTAAAAAATTATCGCTACCGCAAGATATTTTTTCTCACAAATTTAACCGCTTTGTTTTATTCACTGCGTCGTTATTTACAGACTACCCTTATAATATTTTTGTGAAATCGATGATTGAAACTAAATAGGGGAGTCAGCTCCAAATATGCGTATAAACTACCATTGAAATATCACAAGTGTTTTTACTACAGTCGAATAAATCTATATTATACTTTTTAGACAACATTGAAAAAGTATCATAAACTAATTTTATTAGATTAAACTATAGAACGAAAAACCAATTAAAAAATAAATTGCTATTAAAAAAAATGCTATAGAAAAACTTTTAATTATGTATTTTTTCGATACTTGTATCTAATTAATTTTTTTTATCCATTTCAGGTAAGTTACAGAAATCATCGCTTCGATAAATTTTCTGGGTTACGTGAGTAGAAATACAATAATAACGCTTTTTCCGATAAATTATCTCTACGCATTCGGTAATAAAAAAAAAAAAAAAGTACTTATCAATTACGAAAAAAAACGTCGTCGCTTCATTTTCACGATCGATCTCTCGAACACAGGCACTAAATCTCAATATAGGAATACAATGTGAAGTTAATCCACGTTATAGCTTTCATAATTTATTTCCGCGACGAAAGCAGGAAACCATAATAAATCTTTGGCGTAGTCTACGTGCCCCAACGATAAACTCGGACGAAGAAAAGGAAAAAGCGATCGAGCCCAAGACGCAAGACTGCAAATGCAGTCTTCGGGCATGGCAGAATGTCGGTAAGCAGTTCCGCCCCTATCCAGACCAGAAAAAAACAAATCGCCCTACGAAGAGCGAGCGGGGGTGGGATATTTCGGTGGCTAGGAGTTTTCCCTCCCCCTGCCAAGATTTATAATCGCACGCGCGCGCGCGCTCGTGTATATCGCGGCCTATCGCACGACGACATCGACGCACATAACGAAGCCACACAGCCGTGGAAGGAGAGGAATCGAGCCACGAATCGAGTCAGTCAGTCAGTCAGTCAGTCAGTGGTGAGCGTCGCGACGTTCCTCGACGCTCTTCTACCTTGCCTCGAGTTCACCTTCTCCTCCTCGTCCTCCCTACTCGCGGCATCGACGCCCCCTCCTCGAATTCGCTCGAATCACTCGTAGACGCTGTTTACACTATCCGGCTTAGCTCGCGATGCGCGACTCTGCATAGCTCACTTTCGTTTTCGTCACCGTCGCAGGTACGCACTCGAGTGTCTGGCCCTCCTCCCACGTGCGCGTCGAGGTTATGGTGCTTACCTTGTACAAGTGATCAAAGTGCGCCCGTAAACGTTTACTACACTTTTCAACTTGTGAAAGTGACGCCGAGGCAAGTATGCGGCTTCGGGCTCGATCTTCAACGGTAGTCATAGATACTTGAGCGCACGAGGATCGTTTAACGAGCGACAGCGAAACACCCGTTCGAAAGACTGGATTTCATAGTGCGTATATATCTTTCGCTTACACGTTTGCAAAACCGCCTAGAAATTAATATCGTTGCGAAATTTATTTGAATTTGCGTTGGTATTAATCGAATTATGTGCAATGTTTCTTTACGCGACTCTCGACTACCGCTCGAGACATTCTTCGAATTCCATGCGTTTGCCAATAATTTTTAATTTATATTTCTACCGCCGTTAACGTCGTTCGCCGCTGTTGAGAAAGTTTTCTACAAACTGACTTTAATTTATCGCGTAAAAAATTCTTCGACGATAGATCTGAAATTTATCTGTCGTTCTCGATAAAGAAATTACGCGTAAACGAGAAACAAGATTTCACGTTACGTATCGATGTAAATATAAGTCAGAGATTTACCACTAGGTAATGATTCTATTTTACTTGCTTCATCGACGAAGAGCGATACTCGTAAATTTAGGTTCTTGCCCTTTTGATGCTTTATTTTTTGCGTTTACTCCGAGAAGAACTTATTTTTAGATCTTCGTTCGTTTGCGCGTTTTATTTTATTCCCCGAGTAATAAATACCTTTTAAAAATACGCGCAAACGTAGAGTTGTAATTCTCGTCGACGTACGCTTTTAAGTTGCGACAATTACTCGATACACCAAAGTAATAGAAAGCGGCAAAGTCAGACTATGTTTACGCCGTTTGCGCGTAATCTCACGTTTGGTATGTTAACTAGTATTCGCTTTTCTCGTCCCATCGCGACTCTAGTCTTATTTGGTAAACATTTATGAAAAGTACCTCGCGTATACGTCCAGAAGTCCGTACCCGTAGAATAATCGAGCAATGTCACGTGTTGGCCAAACAACTGTAAAGAAAAATCGAAGCAGCACGCGCAACTTTTTGGACAAAGTCTTTTGGTCAATGACACGTGCCTGAAAGTTTTTCTTTCAATTTGTTTTCAATCTAACATCCGGGTCGTTGTTTAATTATATTTATTGTTACACTGTGTACCGATGTGGAAACCCGTTTAAAATTCAGAATGTTTTATTTGAAATTGTAAATTAATTTTCTATCGGTAACTGGTTATAAATATAAAGACTCGGAACTATAACTCGTGAATTTTATTAACACGGTTTACATCGATTAACCATCGAGATATTTTGTTAACCAGAAAGTTCATTATGAGTTTTTAAAAGATTTTTATTAACCAATAAATTTTAAGAGGCATTAAAAGTTAGATTTCTTATTGTAGCACTGTAAACATTAGTTTCGAGGACTATAAAAATTAAATAAATATTTCGTATTTATTACAGGAGTAAGAAAATTAGTAAACTAAATTACACTCGTAACATTTCTTTTGAGTATATCTATTAGAATTAAATGATGTCGCGTAGATTTATCGATGCACGGTTAAAAATTGTATCGAGTATTTTCTTACTGGGCATAATTTAACTACGTGCTCGCGAAAACGTAAAAAATTATCGATAAATGTCGCGAGGAAAATTTTTTTCATTTTGTAATTGCTTATAATTAATTAACGAATAGTCTTAAACCATGTCGGGTCTTAAATAAAAAGCTAAAATCGATTGTGAGCGATGATCGACTTGTTTAAACGGACGATCTTTTGCGGATTTGGCCAATCGTCATGAATGACGTCACGTTCTGCATCGCGTCACACAGACTCCACGGGGTTCCAACGACGTCGAGACGTTGGTTTTTCGCAAAATTCCCGTCGTGAGTAGTTCTGGTTAAGCGGAGTGCGAATGGAATTTTCGTCCGAGCTTACGCCGTTACGCCAAGCAGAAGCAAAAATAAGACTAGAGCTCATTACGAGAAGACGAATTTATTGGAATGGGCAAGATGAGAACTTTATGTGAGCAATTATAAAAGAGTTGAATAAACAAGAAACTAGTGACGTTAAAAGAACTTTTTTCAAAGCTATATTTCACGTGTTTTTTTTCGCAACATCCGGAAGATTAATAGATGAATCGAAGTTGCTCAATCTGGAAATGACAATTATTCCAGATTTCAAAATAGATTTTCTTGCTTTTAAAGGAATCCATTAGTGATACAGTGTTGTTTTCCATATTATAAATAATTAATTGCAACCTTGTTCTGAAACTTTTGAGTTAATATTCATTTTCGTAATAATAATGCGTTATTATGGAATATAACGTCATACATTTATCGAGAAAATATTCAAAAACAAAAACGAAACCACAAAATTCGCATAGGAATGTTAAAGATAAATAATTATTATTCGTAATAGCAATTGATAATTCCATCATAAATACTCAAATTTTCAGAATAAAATAAAAAAAACTGTGGTTAATTAAATATTAATAAAACACTTATCAGATTAAGGGAAAGTTAGAGTAATTATTCATGATAAAATTTAAGAAATATCTAATTAATATTGAAAACTCAAGTAACTAAATGCGTTGTCTTACTACGTGCAGCTAATTCTACTTCGTGTATAAAATGTCTACGTTATGAAGTAAACTTGTTATATTCGTGAGTCATCTACATATAAAAATCTATAGTCCAGTATATTAATGTTAACAAATATAAAATATATTAATAGTTAATATATTAAATTAGAGATAGTTAAATTGTCATAAAACTACCAGATTTAGAGGTTAAAATCATTTCATATGCGATATTTCGCAATCTTTATGAGATAAACTGTTCAGTATGCGTTAAAGAAGATAAAATGAAGAAAGAGAAACTACAAAAATACGAGCAAACGATGTTAATTATAAACCCTTATTCACTGTAAGCCTGTGCCTACTTCATCCGTATAAATATTTTTTTTTATACTTATAGATTTAAATCAATTTATTTTTCGTTTTTTTTACACGTGAATAATAATATTAAAAAATTATTACATTTTACTTTAATTCCAGTATATTAAATATTTTTATCAACTATAATTTAAAGATACAAAAACTTATATATAAAATTTAATTATAGATAAGAATATTAGTACATTTATTTCTCGTTTTATTGAATAATTTTATCAACGTTGCATTAATAAAACGAAACGTACTAAAAAGAAATTTCTAATTCATCCAATCGAATCTATCATTATTTTATTCGTTTTTTTATAGTAATATCTCTTTTTTATGTTACGATACAACAATTTCTAAAAAAGAATGCCCATTTTTTGATTAAGAAAGAAACTAATCTTGGAGTAAATACAATCGGGATATAGATAATACAAAAAGCGGTCAATGGATATATGTTGCGCTTAACTGACATTAAAAAACACCTCTATCTTTTGAAGTGATAATAAGTGTGAATTAACCAAAGAACTTATGTTCTATCGCTCTTGTTGTCTTTACCAAGCTTCTTTATCGGCCATTGGCCAATGGTCACTGAACTTACCAAATATAAATTTAAACATCCCTTTCGTCTGACCACTTTAACTTCAGTCTTACTCAACCTGTGGGTACAATTGAGATCGAGGAATGTAAATATAACACCGTAAAAAATCTATGCTAGTTTGTAATTGTAACGTTGATTATTACACTGATTTTCTATTTTCTATTAATTTTTATATATGGTCTTTCGTAACGTGAAGAAAAATCAAATCTTTTCTACTGATTAGACTATTGATAATGATTATTGTTGGATTTGTTTATTTGTTATGTATTTTTAATTATATATTAATATAATGTTACAATACAAAAATTAAAATTTTTTTATTTTATTTTATAAATATATTATTAAATATTTAAATTGTTTGCTTTTATCAATCGATATTAATCGGTAATAATATTTCGTAAACTTACGTTGAATTTTTATTTGAAACTTTTATAAGAAACTTTTGGTGACATATTTGTTTTTATGTGTAAGAGTTTTACTTTAATATTAAACATCAAGGACGTCTAAATGTGCAGCTTTAACTCATCGATAGAAAAATTTGAACTGTTTATTTCTTGAGAAATCTACGGTATTAAGCGACTTATTTATTACTTTGATGGTCGAAAGATACTTTTAAATTATACTTAAATTTAAAAAATCATTTCAATTTCATATTTTCTTTTTTAAGATACAAATAATTTTTAAATAATACTTTGTAAATAAATACTTGCTCATACTGGAATAGATTTATATAATAAATTAGTTATTAAGATAAAAATCTGATTTACGTCAAAAATCGACGATACTGACTGCAGGTGAAAAAGTGCAATAGAAGTTAATACAAACAATATCAATATAAAATTATGGATATAGATGGCCTTCTAAGCCCACGTGGATTTTTTAGTTTCTTTACTTGCTGGTTGAAACGTGCTGTATTATTCGTTCGCTTAGATAATTACCGTTTTAACTTTTTCAAGTAATTATTAATTTTGTATACAATAAAAATTTTGTTTTTTTAAATTAAATTAAGCAATATTTTATAAAATTTTAGTTTTACATTTCAATAAGTTACTAAGATAAGAAAAAAAACCGTTTTCAATATTAATAATTTATGTAAATGATTACCATCTACATTTTAAAGTTTATTTAAAATTATTGTGCAAGTAAGTTTTTTCATATTCTTATTATAAAAGTTGATCGAACAAACAGATTAAACCAACCAGTTTCGTATCTTACCTTTAAAAATATTCATAAATTTTTCTCTTTCATTTTTTTACACACACACGCGCACATACAGAAATTTATTTACTTGACAAATATTTATGAAAATAATAAACTTTTATAAATAATTCTTGTTTTATAAGAATGCTATTATTAAATTTAGTAACTATAATATATGCATCTATTACATCAATAAAATTTATTTTTCTATTCTTGTAACAGTTCAGTATTATTTAGAAAATTTATATAAATTATTTAAATTTTTATTTTCGATTATTAATGAATACACGATTATTAAAGAATTAAATTAAAAATGCAAAAATCAACGTCTCTTCTAGACGTTATTTAATAACTCCCGAATTCTCTTTAATAAAAGCGACAACACAGTAGGAACAAGTAAGACTAGCGACCCGAACTGACGTTTGGCCTAAATTTCAAGAGTCCAAGGTCGATCTTTTACTCGAAATCTAATGTACCAGGAGGTGAATATACGATTCTGGTTATGATAAAAATATTATATTGCTTTAGATTGTTTTGCATATATTATTTCGTACACTGATATTATTCAGCGGATTTGTTATATTTTTTCTCATAAATTCAATGTTCAATATGAATGAATTTTGACTGTAGTGATTATAAAAGAATAATAAGATTATATTTTAATGCGTACGTGTATACACACACGTTGTGTGAATGTGTATAATCTATATTTTGGTAAAAGCATACGTATACAAAATCGCTCTTTTTTATTTAGATATAAAAAATAAATATTTTAAAATTGATAAGACAAGAATATTTTGTGTTCATATTAGATATAAAAATATCACATATTTATGACTTCAGAATTGAAATAATCTGCTGAATGGTTAAATACGAAATATTATTGATATTTTTTTAAACGATTTTAATTTCAATTGGCCATAAATAATAAATTTGTAAATAATGAAAGTACAAATGCTCCGTATAGTCAATATAGTAAAACTTGATTTTTTTTTATTAGATAAATTTTAATTTACCTACTTTAAGTAAATAGCAATATTTTTTATGTTACATTGGAAAAGTTTACGGTAGATTTTCAAATTGTAAATTTATTTTGACACTTTATTATGTTCTAGAATCCGTTCATTTACCTTACATTTCGACTTTAAACGATTATTTCCGATATATACTTTTTAGATGACACCGGCACGTGGGTCAGATCAATAAAAGTATAACCCTAGGGTCGACGTACATTATATTTTCCTCAAATATACAGACTTCGTTCGCCACGCTGTTAATTATTAAAATACAAATTTGAACTGTTGTAGTAATATGCATTGAAGCGGTTCTTTTACGCTGGTAAAAATTTATGAATATAGCCAATTAGAAAAACAATACCAGTATCAACTAATATATAAAAAATCGAATATACTATATATGTTGGTTACTTACTTGCTTGTACTCTGAAGATCCAAAAATACATTGTGATACTACGCCATTTAACGAACTAATTTCCAATCGTTAACTTCAATTTTTTATAATATTTGTGTCGCGATTCGCTCGAACTCAAGATATAGAAAATATATACTCAATTTTTTCCCTATCGTTAACGATATTTTGACCGAGAATGGACAATTATCATCAGAGCTTTAACATATATAATTCAGGTATATGATTTTTTTAATTTCAAATAATTTTCTCTGTAACACTTATGTATAATTATAATACTACTTAGATATATTTATATTAACAACGACAAATAATTATTAAATTTTCTCTAGTTGTTTTTTAATTTTTCAAAATAAATTTAAATTTCTGTATTTTCAACAATAAATAATAAAATATACTTTTTTATTTATATACCTCCAAGTATTTCACCCAAAAAATTTTTAATTAAAAACTCGTTGCTTGCAGATTTGTTGTTATTAGTTTTAAAACAAGTATTTAAGTCGAGTAAAAAAATTAAATGTAATAAATGTGTTTGAAAATTTATATTCGTGTAAGTCCATTTCGTTTCTTTTCAAATTATAGTTACAACTGGATTACAGTAATTAAAGTATTGTATGTATATTTTTACTACTCGGTTTAGAAATTTAATTATCTTAGCAATGTAAAGAGAATTCCTAATTTACGATTTTAATATTTTAAAATATTTATTTGTATTTTTATTCAAAGCACTTGTTACGACTAGTATCATTATAGGAATTAATTTACTTTAATAGTGTGACATTTCTCTTAATTGTTTACTAATTGAACTTTTTAATTTGACACAAAAAATGGATTTTGAAATACATAACCGAGTTCATATTGTGATAAATAATATAGTAATATGAATGTCTTTTTAAGAATAGCAAACAACATAATAACTCTTTAAAGTATTCAAAAATTGAAAGTTCAATGATAAGATAACCTTGAAACGACTACACGCAATTCGAAATTAAACCATTGTTTCCGTCGACTAATATTAGAAAGTTATAAATTTTATAAATGTCTTAAGAATGTATCTTCTATTTTATCAGTACTTTTTATAACCCAGAATCGTTTAATTTTTTAAATATTTATTATTAATAATTATAATACGTTATTTCCAAATCACATTGAATTATGAAGTTTGATACAAGCGCTAAATGAAAACTATGTATTGTAAATTTATGTATACAAGTATCTTCGATAAGTACCGATAATAATGTCAAGCAATAAAGCTTATGTGGAAGAAAAATACTCATAAACGTCGAAATAAAATCAATAAATTTCCGATGTCACACCCTGTATCGACTACTCCTTCCTATTTCCGATAAGATAGTCAGCAAACTAGGCGCATCCTTCTAAATCTACTCTCGAAACATCGGGAACAAACATAAAGAAGAAGATAAAGAATTTAACCGACTTGACGCGTCAATTGTAAACTTCGCTAGAAAAGAAGTTGGTTATCAACCGTTTACGCAAACCAGCCGCAGACACACCTTTTGCGCCACGGAAAACACACCCCCGTATTACTTTCATTTGCACATTACAATGGACAAGCGCAGATGTCAGGGTAGAAATCAAGTAAAGCCATTTTTCCGTTCAACCCCTCTCATGAGTCTGTAGCTAGACAATGTGTCAGCACACGTACGCGTTCAGAATTCGAAGGCAAGCTTTCTTGTATCCGTGTCTTGTTCTTCCAGGCAATGATGTGCAATAAAAGAGGCCCATCCCGTATTTTTTCACTGTAATTCCTTGTGGAAATTGTTGAGATTCGATGTTATTCTCCTATTATATCTCGTTCTACGCGTCAGAGATTCCTAAAAGAAAGCTCGTACGTCAAAGGGGGAGCCATCTCGAATAATATACTGGAAAATTATATTCGCCCATACTTTTTTATGTAAATGTCTATATATAGTTTGGAATAATAAATTTATATTATGAAAGATTACACGTGTTCCGATTGTTGATTAATCTGTTCGAGCTGGATAATAAATCATTTTATAGTATTGATAATTTTTAATGGTATTGTAACAAAACTTGCTTATAGTTATTCATATTTTTCCAAGAAACGTCTTTTAAGGCATGCAAGTTAGTTATCCAATATTTCACGATGACGCAGTCTTGCTACGAATTTAGGGTGTGTATTTACTTTAAAATATTTGCTAGTGTAATTAAATATTAAATATTTTTTACATTTCTAAATATTTTAAAAATATTTCTTCTACTTTTCAAACGATTAATAATTATTATATTTCGGATAACGAATATTTCTAAATATTTTTCGTTAGTTATCGGAAATATTTATTGATCCAGCATTTACCTATATTAAATTTTACATTCAATGTTTTAGAATAAAACAGAATTAATTATATTTTATTTAATAAGAATTTAATTTTAACCCGTGAAAAAATTTTCAAACACCGATTTTCAAAAGTAATTTTAATAATAATATTACTGTTGTAATTATATAATAATATGAAATGTGATAGATTTACTAAATATCTATACATGTTTAATAATGTTTCATTATTCGTTGTTTAATACATTTTATTTCATAAAATAAGATTTTTCTATAAAATGTTTTATATTTTTTAAATAGTTGAGTGTATAATTTTCGTATACAAATGTTAATAAGAAAAAAATTTGATATTATGCGTAGTTAGAAAATCTGATATAAGGTTCTTTAATGAAGGCATTGCGAGTAGCAAAAGTTATGCAATCTATTTTTACAATAAAATATCATAAAAAAGTCTGTATTTCAATTATGATTAGTCAGATTTTTCAATGATGTAAGATTCAATTTTTTAATTTTCATTATAAGTTTTTACAGATTCAACAAGTATTATTTTTTTAAATGATTGAAAACAGAATATTAATATTTATTTATTCGATGCATTAGAAATTATTTATTTTATTTAATTCTTTTAGAACTAGATTCTAAAATTGGAAAACGAACTTTAATGTAATTCAAAGTTAAAACTTACTTCGCATACTAGTTGATTTAGGATGTATACTTATCAATAGAAACAATATAATATAATAAATACAAATTTATAAATTTTTTGTCATCGTAGTTTGACTTAATTATTTTTCGTATTTGAAAATTCATAGCATAATATTATTAATTTGAATGATTTTATCATGTTTCTTGAATTTTCATTATTTTTAGAAACTTTTCAAGCAATCACATACTTCTAACTAACATTTTATAAATTATTTTTAAAATTAATAAAATTGTCTGTAATATTTCAATCCCCGTTATTTATTCGTCGCATACTCTGAATAAATCGAGCAAAATATGTAGTTTAAAGTAATGTGAGTGAACAAGTACGTATATTATCTTTGAAATCCAAATCAAAAGACACTATTACTGCAACTTGTACTTTATATTAATTTATTTAATCGAAGGTTGTAAATTTTTCTCTTTTTAATAGGATTTACTTGCCACAGCAATAAATAAAAAAATTGAAAGATACATAAACAATATAAATGAAACGAGATACACGATGGTATTCAGTCTATTCGGATTTGCCGTCACAAGTAAATACATCCACTTCTCGTAAAAGTCTGACGAACCGACAGCGTCGTGGATATATGCAAGCCCGTGAGGTGCAGTAAAATCTTCACTTTCTCGCCTCGACGACTACGTGTTTTATATACGAGTCCTCCACTATATATATATATCTTTGTCATTATGATGAGACTAGGTTATACCGACTCCATAAGAAACGCAGACAAATACCTAAGTGCTCAGGAGTAACGACGGCTACGACGACGGCGCGGATTAAGCAAACCTCGGCCATTAACTGGATTTGATTCTCTCGAAATTACCACGCGGATTGACCTCATCACTGATGCGACGTATCTACGTACATCAAGTTGATGATCTATTTATATATTAAAAATTGTACGTTATATGTATAATTTAACTATAACTTTAGATTTTACTTTAGCGAAAGAATTAGAAATAAACTAATCATGAATGTTTAGAAATATATTTTGTAATCAAAAAATATTTCTTTTTCTTATAATTAATTTTCTACATATTGGAAAAACGATTGTCTAGTGACATCGTTAAAATCTATGTGTAAGGATACTATTCAGGAAAAATTTATTTCATTAATTGATTATTAATTTTTGAATTCATTTTTTAAAAAGATAAAAAAATAACATTTATATAGTTTGTGATTTTAATTATACTATAATAAATACGAATGAAAAATATTTTTTACGACAAATATGTACTCTTTTAATTATATCAATCAATAAAATTTATACATAATTAGACAACTTCGCGAATAAATGATAAAAGATGAATAAAAAAATGAAGCAGAAATAAAGACCAATTGTTTTTATATATAATCGAGATTTATTTTTGTTGGAAGGATTCACTTTATCTGGTGGTGATGAGTGAATTTATTCGATGACTAAAATGATGATGTCGGAACGCCGGTTCGCTAGGAAAAAAGTTCTTGTTACTGCTTGTACGGGACGCATGAGTTATTGAGCATATAGCCAACTTAGAATGAGTAGTTGTGCATATACTCTTAGTATCCGTGAACACTTGCAAATGCGCCAACTACCTTATCTCGATTGTTTTATGACTGATGGCGTTTCCGCGCATTGATAGTTATGTATTCGCAGATATAGACATACAGTTGCTATTATGCGCCTGAGCAAACTGATGTTAAATGAATTATTCAACTTTCGCTTAACTAAACTTTGATTCGATAAAGTTGTCCCTCATAATTTAAGAAAATTGGATTTGATTATTTGAATAATCATTTACAAAAAGTAGGATACATACTAAAATCTATAATAAAAATGAACGAAATTCTTAAACAAAAAATAAATCATTGATTAATAGCTAGAATTGTTTAATAAAACCAACTTTTAGTTTCAATAGAATGCGTTGGTCAATTCTTAGAATTTTTTATTTCAAAACTATAATAATCTACAATTTTTGGTAAAATATAAATTTTTATAATACCATTTATTAATTCCTCGTATGAAATTTATCAACAAGTCATAAATTTTGGTATATTTATAATCATTTACGTTTTATGTATAAGTTTAAATCTACTTTTTATATAAGAAGAATGATAAATTATTGGAAAAAACAAAATTTCATTTATAAAACAAAAGATAAAATTTGCAACGATTTTTTAAAAGAATTAATAAATAGTATAAAAATTGATACTAAATTTAGTAACATTTTTTTACTTATTTATCTGTAATTAAATTCAAGCAAATAGTTGTTTAATATTTATATTCAAAAGTTTATTCCTAAACGCAAAACATGTTCCATTCTTAAAACTTATTTCTATTCTTAAAAATTTATTTATTTATACTATAGTATAATTTATTTTACAAAGAAAATTAATTACTCTTTTAACTGTTACGAAACTGGTCAACAATATTTATTTTTAAGTGAGACTATTAAAATTTTAATTGTAATAAATTTCAAAATATTTTTATGCGTAATTTAATTTTTGTATATATGCATATGTATATATATATACATGAATCATAATTGAGTAAAGTGGGGCATCTCTTATCAGAATTCTTGTTATATCTAGCGAGGTAGATTCTTACTATGTATAATTATGTACGCAAGAACATTTCCAAATTTCATCACTTATCCATAATTTTTTCTCTTCTTAATTTTCTACAAAATTGATTAAATGTTACAAATAAACCAAATAAAAAAGTATTATGCAATGTATTATTTACAGTGCATTGCTTAACAATAATATATTTATAAATTATATTGTTTTATATAAATTTTAAAATAAAAAAATGTAATTTATTATTAATTTTACTTATAATAATCAAAATATTAATAAAAATTACCTTAAGGTTTCATTAAAGTAAGAGAAGTAGTATAATGACACACTACGTTTATAGCAAGACTTTTAATCGTGCATCTCTTATAATGCATTAAAGTTAATTGAATTTAAATTAACGGTAATCTTATTTCTTTATGAAAAAAATTGTCATGAATAAATTATGCAGAAATTCGTTATAAAAAGTTACTTTATTATTCGAATATTCGCTTTATCATTAATCAAAATGATCCATTATTAATTTTCAAAAATTAAATCACCGAGTGCAATACCATGACGTTGACCTTTATACTTAAAACAAGTGTAAATAGACGTATAAATTCATTTTGCATTGAAGACTTTACATTAATTACGAAAATTATTTACAGTAGTAAATTAAAGAAATTATTCTTTTTAAGAACACGTTCGATTTTATTTTTTAATATTTGAATTCTTAAAAGGTTTTTTCAATGTAATATTATCGTAAAAGTTAGGTTTACTATTATTTCGGTTACTTTATTTAATGCATTTTTCATTTTCTTTTCTTTTTTTTAATTAAGAAAATGTTAAAATTTTTATATTGAAATTAATTTTATTATTTAGAGTTACTACTTTAAGTATTTTTGTTTTAATTCTTAGATTAGAATTGATAAATAAATGAGTATATCAAGATTTAATATTTTTAATTAACAATAAAATCAGTGATTATAGAAAATGAGTATAAAATAAAAAATGCAGATCAATGTTATTGACTGAAAAAATATACTTAATTATATATATTATTTTGTTACATATGCGGAAATCAATACGTTAAAAATTACAGGTTATTGTGTAATAACCAATTTGGTTAAAAAAACACTATATTTATAGAGAAAATTACTAAATATATATGAATTCTTACAAAGTCTAATGTAATCCTTCATTTAAAGTCTTCATTGAATATTATAATTTGTTGCAACATTTCTGTTACTCTAATGGACTCATTCACAATACTTTAATAATGCTTTAATAATGTGTTTACTAGTCACATCAATGGTAATAATGACTGTCGCAATGAATATATAAATAAAAAAGCTGACTCTTTCGTAATTTTATTATTTAATAATGATGATATTTTAGTTATTTACTCTTTTAAGTATATACCTTTTTAATGAAATATTTTATGAAATATTCATTAGATTTTTGGTATTTATTTCTTATTAATTTTGATTTTTCACGAGTTTATATCCATATCGATGTTACTCTATGAAATTTCAAAAATACAGGCATTATTGAAATGACTCTCATTTCTCGATCAATCATGAGTATTATCACGCGTAGAAAAAAATTAAGAATTTTTTCTATGATTAAAATATAAATCTAATCAATATTATTAATATCAAAGTATAATATGATGATTCACAAATTAAATATAATAAATAAAAATATTTTAAAGATGGAATTATATTAATTTTTTTCACGATAAAGATATAATTAGATTTATGTTGATCGGAACATAAAGATAGAGAATAAGACTATTCTTGTGCATGCATACATTTGGATTTTGAATGAGTATTCTTAACATAGATTTTGTTTTATTATACTCAATTTTCACAACACTACAGTACATATCATCGGTAAAGGCACTATTATTTACATGATATTATATTTTGTTCTATTGTTTATTCATTAATTTTTTTAATATTATAAAAGATGAAATCTGATTATAAATAATCGTATAAAAGTGTTTTTTTTCAAAATTTTAATGTCAAATGTTTCATAATGATTTATTTTAAAATTCTCTCAGGCGAAATAACAATTGCAAATTATGTTAAAATTAAATTAAAGTCAAGATCTTGATAATAATTGATTCATTATAAATATAAGTGATTTCATAATTTTCCATATATGAATACTGAAAAAAGAATTGTGTAGAAAATAGTATAAGTCTGACCACGTAAAAAACTTTTTGTTGAATTATTCGAGATCGAGATTCTTACCGGGTATTATTATATGTGGTGTATTGTTATTGCTGCTGTCATTAAAAGAATGTACAACGAAAAATACTGAGTGTTTCAAGGAGAGTATTCATTTCTGCTATTACCGCATTCATTCGTCATTTCATACTTATATATAACATATCAATTGTTTTATAATTGCATCCGAGATAAATAAGTACATAGATACGAAAAAAAAACTACTTTATATAAAGTAGCCCACTTTGATGGAATCGTTCTTTAAATCAAATTTTTATAAGATAGAGTTTCACAGTTCTTGTACCATTTTTATTTTTATTAATTATACAATATTAAAATTATTTACTGAAAAATTTTACAAAATTTTCTTAATTTTTAATTGTTATAAATTATTAAAAAATACAAAAATTTACAAAAAATGTTTAACCATGATATACAATTCTTCTTCGTAGTAATATTTAAATAATACATGTTATTAAAGCATAAGATTAAAATTAATTAAAACATATTAAAATAAAATACGAATTTATAAAATTATAATATTATATATTCTTTAATTATAACAATAATATTTCTACGTAAAAATTAATATTAGACTTTGTTGATAAATTGATCGATAGTCGCGCATAAATAAATACGAATAAATGATAAATATCAATAATATAATATGTATTAATAATCTTTTGATCACATCGGTTAATATTATAATAGAATATTGAATAAAATCAGATAAGTAAATAAGAAAAAGAAGTTTCTTTATAATCACGAGTTTTCTACAAAGCACTGCCGATACAAAGTTTTGATTTCTTTTCTTGCCCTGGACAGACACAGAATTTAAGAGCTCTCCTCTCGTGATGCTTGTCAATTTTGTATTTTTTTCGGAAGAAACCCACACGATATAGGCCTTGTTGTCAAGTCATAAACACTCACGTGCATTTTTGTCAAATATGCTTCCAGCTCGTAAAATAAAATCCTGACTAGGTTCAACGTAACATCCCGAACATTCTTTAAAGTTAAAGTAACGAACAAAATTACTATTTCAAAAGAAGTTCAAACAATAGTTTGTGCTCTGGTCGTATAAAATATTTCAATATAACTCTTTGTAATAAGTTAAAGGTTTATAAAAGAATTCGTTTGGATGTTAATTTTCTATATGCAGAAACACGAAAACCTTGTACACCTAACTCAACCTTACCTCATATCGACAATAAAGGAGAAACTATTATTTGACGTGGGTTTAACTTCTCACACGCAAACTTTGCTTATTCCTTTTCTGGTTAAAATGCGTGCACTTCTATTGCACGTACATTTTCTTTAATATTAATAAGAAAACGCGATGTATTTAAAAGAAAAATTACCTATAGAAAAGTAGATTTATAATTGTTGACTTTTTCGAATCTAAACTTTTAGAGTCGTAAAGATAATCTACTCTATTATTTTCAAACAAAGAATATTAAAGAATCGTTACTAATATTTTTTCGTGTACACAACAACAAAATATAAATTGCTTTATGAAAGTAAAACTGTTTGAACGTTCTAAAATTTTCTCCAAGTTTCATATTTATAAGTACATTATAATAAATGATGATTTTTATATTCTAACATATCTTTTTACACCTTTAACATTTAATTCGATTATCATTCCCGGTTTAAGTGATGAAAGTATAATTCAATGAGTCGAGAAGAAAAAAGTAAAGAGGGAAAGAAAAATAGAATGCAATAAAATTGCTTTATCAAACGAAAGGCACGCGATATTAGTAGCGTAATTGAAGGCAACTCCTAATTAAACTAAGAGCTGTGAATCCGATAATGGCGTACGTGCAAACGCCGTTTGAACTTCATGATATTTTTGAATTAGTGCTATAATGTTCCCATTGTATCGTAACTCTTATTCGTACGTCGTTCTTATCTTACATTGGCATTGCAAAATAACATATCTGCATAATTTGCATAATACATTTAGCTCCACAATACATCATTTAAGAAGATTTACAATTGACAAAAACAGAAAGATTGAAGATGTGTATCATGACCATTACGTTGCCAAGTATGCATTTGAAGTGGTTGACTTTTAAAAAAACTTCGTTCCTCGCGATTATTATAATAATTGTTTTTATGCATGAGAAATATGATAACGTATTAATTGAAAGCTTTGTTATATCATTAGTACTTTATTTGATTAAATTTTAAAACGGCAATTTTACTATTCTCTACTTTGAATGTACAAAAGAAATTGGATTTAATTAACGTGATAAATAAAAGGATTAATTAGGCGTTATCGGTATTTTTTAATTTTGTAAATGGAAGTTTTACTTGAAACTATCTTATTTAGATCTTGATTAAAATCTTTATTATATGTTTTTTAGATTATCGCATTTTGCCCGAGCTTATATTAAAAAGCAAAAATAGGGTTTAAACAATTTTTAAACTTAGAGTCGGTAAATCTATCGAAAGATAATAATACGACTGGAGGAAAATTACGAATGATAAAAATTTATCTAATAACGTACAAATATAAAGTAAATTTTAAAATATATATTTAATCGAACTGTTTTTGAATGCCTGTGAGGCCTTTGAAATAGTTACCGTTATGATAAAGGGATGTGATAGGGGTTTGTGTCGCTTGATCGCTATTTTATTATTGCCTTGCATATCAATAATCGCGTCCTAGCGTTACGCTACGGTAATTCGTAATGATAGTGCACTCTCGCATTGCCTGTAAACTCGATCAGTGTTGCATTGAAGCCTGAATAAGACACTCAGGAGAAACAATTGACGCTTGCTCAGACTCATTCATGCGTACGTCTTTATTCAGGAACCTTGGAGCACATTCGTAACGGACAACAGTATCACGCCACGAATCACGTCAGAACTTACGCACTGCTTAATCTATGTGTACAAATTTTAAGAAACACGGTCTTCCTTTTAAAATGGATTTACCGTTGGTTCTAATGTGCTGAAATCATTATTGCAACGGAATAATGATTTTTGCGCGAATGATTGCATAAAAGTTACATTAAAATTTACCTTCAGAATTATATAATTTTTGAAATCGTAAATTTAATATTCTCTAGTTGGATTATTTGGAACTAAATAACTGTATTTCTTTGTTTTCGAATTAATAAGTGAATACTTGTACAATTAAAATATCTGTATCTTGGAAATAAGCAAGAGCAGACTAATTTTAAAAAATAAAATTAATTTTCATGCATGCACATATAATGTAACGAAATTAGTTTCCAGAACTCTTTAAAACTAGATGAAATCATTATGATATCATTCAAGTATAAAAATCTATTTAAATATTCTAATATTAATATTCGTCGAGTTGTATTATAGTCCAAACGCATAAAATTTCACTCTTATTATTCAACGTGTAAAACTATTTTTACAAGCATCTGGAAATGATTTCATCGATGAATTCTCATTCAGAGTTTGTAAATTCTTATACGTGATGCATTACTAAATTATTCTGGTTTCCATACTGTTGGCAACTCGCCACGTCAAGTGTCACATACGTACATACCTACTTGCTATAAAGCGTAATGAGTAGATATTTAATAATGCTCGGGGACGTTCAGTGCAAAAAACTTTAGTTTAAGTACTTCCCTCTCTAACGTTTGCCACGCTACTTTACTTTCTCAATTCAAGGTCGTAGCTTAATAAATAGAAAGCCGGAGGGCGGGAATTAACGATGTCTCGACAACTGTACTCAGAATGTAAAATTCAGAAGTAATGGGGCACCGAAACGATTATCTCTTATATATTCGTTAATCGAATACCCGATTAAGAAGAAAGACAAACATATGGGCAGTGAGAAATAGGTTGATTCGCAAGAGAAATACGAGGCCATCGGTGTTAAGTGTTAGACTACTCTATATAATTAATTTCGATGAGTTGAATTTTTTTTTGCTTTTTGATATCGAAACCGTTAAAAAAAATACACTGCATAATCTATTCATCGAAATAGTTTAAGTAATGATTATCTTTTCTTTTTAATAAATTCAATCATTTTTATTTTCTATAATCATTTAAATCGAAGATAATTTTTTTATTTCAGATAAAGTATATAATCTAAGATTAAAAAATAATCGATAGACGTTTGTTTCATTTCTAATAAATTTTCTAACGTGAACGTTAAAAATACTTCTTTGAAAAAATATTCGTTTACAATTTTTGTTATTGCAGAGCAAATATTTAAACCAATCAGTTTTTTTATACAAATGCACAACTTTCAAAGTATAAATTTATGTATATTTATATATAAACATTTTTTAAAGAATGATAAATATAGTTAATATCTGTTATTTTATAAACACTTATAGTTTATAAATTTTTAATAATTTGTGATGAAAAATTCGTTGTTTTCTTCTTTTTAAATTTAATGTGATCATATTTTACTAGCGTAGATTTGGGATATTGTGCCGAGTAATCGCTTGGGAAGAATTTCATATTTTACTGTATTTA
This sequence comes from Dolichoris vasculosae, assembly GCA_018907195.1. Lineage (NCBI taxonomy): Eukaryota > Metazoa > Arthropoda > Insecta > Hymenoptera > Agaonidae > Dolichoris > Dolichoris vasculosae. The sequence goes on from JACCHY010000001.1 coordinate 9,287,488, forward strand.
ACGTAAAATATACTTATAGCTATATCATTTTCAAATATCTAGATTTGAATTATTAAATAAATTCTGTTTGATTTTGTACGTATCAAAGTATAAAAAATATGCTAATTTGAAAGGAGTAAAAGTAACTATGTATTTAAAAAAATAAAAATTGATGGTTCAAGTTCTATATTATATGCAATTTGTATCTGTAAATATTTTTTTATAAGAATGGCATTTTTAAATAATCTAAAATAATAATAATAAATAATGTATAGCGTTTTCAAAGTATTTATTACCTTCCAAAACAGATTTTTAAATTCAATCTTAATTATTAAATATGATTTTATTATAAAATAATAATTTTTTATTAATTTAAAAGATACAAAAAAAGATTGAACAAATTATACTTATTTGTAAAATAAATATAAAAGTGTATAATGTAGAAATTGATTTACAATTAATAAACAACATGAATAAATTAAAAATATATTTTTAAAGATTTATTATTTTTTAATACGTGAAACTGATCGAAACGGTGAATTATAAACAATTAAGAAATATTTTGCCATGCGTAAAATGAATAATGGTAATGAACTATATTTTTCACAAGTATTTAACTCGCAACGGTAAATAGCTGTGAATTTTGTACAAAGGATAAAGATGAAAACAAGAGCGATAATTTAATTATCCACCGTAATTATAAAAATAACGTGAGAAATTTTATCCACTATCGACAAATTTAGGTTTATTAAAATGAAAATTCAGTAAAACCGTTACCGCTAAAAGCATTGAATTAATTTTTTATGTCAAATAAAAGAAAAGTAATTTTCTTTGAAATACTTGAACATTTATTACGAGTATACTTAAGAAAAGAAAATTAAAGTCGCGATCGTATTTACGAGAACGATAAGTCTTGGTTATTTTTAATTTTTTCCAAGATACTCGTCCCATGAAAATGAAAAGCTCCTTACAAACGAACGCCGCTGCAATAAAGCTCTCACTTGGTTTCATAATTCGAGAAACGGTCAACCGAATCAGTCAAGCATCTTTAACAGCTTAAACATAATCCAATCGTTCTCCCGCCGCTATAAGAAAGATCCATCCTCCAATTTCACAACGAAAGTCACGAGCGACGCTAGTCTCCTTTTCCCTCTCTCTCTCTCTCTCTCGAAACGAACCCCCGCAGATATACGGGGAGATAAGCCTCCGGACGAGGCTAATCGGCGAGAAATTGAAACCCCCGTAGCTCAACGAGTCTAACCGAGAGTCGGAGTCTGATTCGGGGAACGAAAGCGAAACGCCGACGACCATGACACTGTCCTTGCGCTTATGGTCGACCGCCACCGACGTCGAGAGCCGCGCGATCGGTTGGCAGTCGAGTTCGCGGCGAGGCGTCGGGAGGCGTCGGAAGGCGTCGCGACGCATTTGGCTTTGCGCCGCGTTGCAGCACGTGGCTGCGCTCGGGTGTGCGGATCGATCGAAGCGGTCACGGCGAAAGCGAGGAGTAGCCGCGGTCATCCGCAGCTCTGCCCTCGTCGATCGCGTCTCGAGAAGCGTCGGCACGAGCGATAAAGTTCGCGGGTCGCGTGCCTCGACGAGCGATTAATCGTGCGAGCGCGTAATTTTGTTTGGCGCCGACTCGTCACCGGGAACGTTAAACGACCGCTTGCCAAATATCGCGAGCTCTTTCTGGTCGATGCGTCCAGTTTACGTTCGGCCTTTGTTGTTTACTTTTCGCGCGTTCTCTTTCGCTCTTTGCTTGGATTTTAACCATTTGCCAGCTCTTTTGCCGGTAAATTTTAATCGCTCTGTTTGCTCTTGCTCGAACAGAAACGCGTCGGTTTTCCGTTTATTGACACGTTCAAAGGGACAAGAACGGAGAATTTCGAATCCCCGTGGATGTTTAATTATTAAAACGAAATAATATTTTGAAAAATTTTCAGTTTTATTTCGCGGCTGAGAAAGAGCTGACTCAAATACGCGATTAATGTAAATAACGGATATACGTGCGCGATGAATCAGAAGTTACGATTGTGTAAATTTTACTTTGTAATATAATAACGACGTCTTTGGCATAATAAAGCTGTTTTCAATTTTTTTTTTTCAATTTTGAAAATTCATACTTTTTAATTATTGTATCGAGTTGCTTTCGTAATCTTTGATGAAACATAATCTAACTTAATTACAAGTGTTCTTTTATCGCAAGTTCTCTGGAATAACCGTTAAAAAACGTACGTTTTTAAATGATAAAATATTTTTGTTGAATGTTTTTATGCGATATTTTCTTTGTTGTTGCTGATTGAAAAACTATTTAAATCCGCGAAGTTGTCGATCGATTAAGATCAAGCCAATTAATTTTTATCCAATATCATCGAAAGATAAGTAAATAATTTTAAGAAAATGAAAAACAAATAATTAAGATTTTTTTCAATTAACATTCCTAATTGTTTGAAAATTATGTACATTATGGATACTTAAGGTTACGATTGATGATTTAAATTTTTTAAATTTTCGATTACAATATAAATGAAACGTGTATCAAAATATGTCGGTTATTTCTATTTTAATGTTTACGTTTACTCGAAATATTGCTCGTAACGTGGATGAATTACTTATTTGAAAAAATAGTCACCAGTTTAACGTTATTGAAACTTAGATTCCTATTTATGAGAATTATCAAAATGTTGATTGTACTTAAACTGAATTCGAATAATCAACCGAATAATACATCGGCCGAGTCTCTGTACTTTTATTTATCGTTATAAAACTAATGCACAAAATTAAAGAAGGATCGTTTACGACTAAACATCTTTCAAAATAGAAGACGAATCACGAAATAATTTCAAAACATTATCGCATTCTACTTTTTCTTGTGTAATAGCCTACAATAACAAATATTTCCATCGCGATTTCCTCGATAATCGTCGGAACGATCTCCGTCGAAGGAACGCCGCGTAAACTATCTCGACAATACAATAAAAATTAACGCTACTCGCGATAAAGATTCACGGCGAATCACGGTAATATTTACCGCAACGCCAGGGTCACGTTCACGTCGGCCCGAGCAAGGTTCCATGCCTACCGTGACTCACCGTAATCTTGAAAAAGTCCTCTTCGTGCGCTGGTGTGTTAAAGACGTCGCGTCGATAAAGCTACGGACTCGAGTGCCGAACAGAGAGAAAGATCAGCCCTTCATCCCGGCGCCGTCGCCCTCGTCAGCGGCGGCGATATCCCGAGGGTTTCGGCGCCAATAGTGATGGGAAACGACGACGACGATGACACGACCAGTGATCGATAAAACTGGGCCAATGTTTCGCGTGCGTTTGATGCCGGTCTCGTCGTATCAAAAGCCGGCCGCGTGTTTTCTTTTCCAACCTATCGAGGAGTGGAAGCTTTTCTCTCTCTCTCTCTCTCTCTCTCTTTCTGTACGTATACACACATACATACGCCTCGTTCGTTTTCGTCGGCTTCGCGGTGGACGGCGGCAAAGTCGAGAATCGATTCGCGATATCGCATTGACCCATAAATAGCCACCGCAGGTATACTTATCGTTGGAGCGCCCTTTATCTTCTTCGTTTTATCATTTTCTCGTCGTTTCCTATACGTTTTTTTCACGCTCTTTTGTTTCGCGATGATATTAGTTGATAAAACTTTTCCATCGAGGTTGAGAGTATACGATTGCCGAAGGACGATCGAATGAAAGTGCGAATGCAAGGTTAATGTTGCGTTTATGATTTATAGTTTTTAGAATTATCGTTGATGTAAATATTTTCCAAGTTTCGTTGTGCCTATGCGCTTATAGAAAAGTTTGCACTTCGGAGTGACACTCGAAGACGCGTAAAATTTATTTCGATAAAACTTTATGGGATATTATATTTTACGAATGCGTACGATCGATTCAACTTCACGATCGGTAAAAAATTTCTGTATTTTATTTATATTTTATATAATATTAGGTTGGATTTTATATTTAAAAAATATTATACTGTATAACAATAATTGACCGATGCAAGTAAACGTGCATCCATGTATGCAAATAAACACCGAGATAAACAAAAGTAATTTAGATGATATTTTCCAATGGTTATTTTTTATATTTTCACTAACGCTCAATTTCTCATATGAATTTTATCGGAATATCAGAATAGATATTTTTCTTTACGTATTCGATTTATCGCAGTCTATCTTATATTACTTGTTTAAAACAAAATTAAATTTACTCGACAAAAATATTTTATAACGTATCGAAAAAATTTTTCAATCTCATATTTAGAATTATTTTATTTAAGTGGATGGTTTTCGAAGATTACGTGTAAAACATATTTCAATATTATATTTTTCGTTTCTTTTAAGCTTTTCTTCTACCGTTTCATTTCAACCTCTATATTGTAAATTATTTTTATATAAATAAATAATAATAATACAACAACAATGTACTAAGAAAAAAAATGTCGATTAGAAATTATTTAATAAAAAATAATTATTGCAGCATTACGATTTACTGCATTGCACAATGAAATTTATTGACTATTAGAATGAATTCCTCGTATTTCTATTTCAAATAGAAGAAATGGATGTATTCTCTGGAGTAATATATCTAGTTGTGCAAAAACGTGTATTTAAAAAAAACGTATATTTTCAATTTATATTTCAACTTATATGGACGTTCTTTTCAGGTGTAAAACTTTTTTTTATAGGTATATAAGTTACTGCCAAGGGTACATCAAATTTCTTTTCTAGAAAAGAAACGTACGAAATTTTCTCTAGCAGCGATACAATTTAATTTATATAAAAATCGTATTATTAAATTTGTAACGTAAATAAACTTATTTTTTAAAATGAATGTTAAGATGAATTACAAATAATGAAAATAATAAATGATACGTACAATAAAATGAATCAGTCGTTTAATATATTTCATTGGAAAATTATTAATAATACTATTTTATTATTATAATAAAGAAGCTACATATATTTATATGTTTTATCGTAATCGATGATGCATACGAAAAATTTAAATGCGCATCTGTTGACATAAAATTTTTTTTTCAACGTATTACACGTAACGTAAGCTTAAATACATTTTAATTAAAATAAGAACATTTAGTTACGTTTTATTTAGAATCGTCAATAAACTAATGCAAATGTATTTTCATCGACTGACGTGTGCGATAAAATAAAACAATATTTCATTCTCGTGTATCAATTTTGAAATCGAATAAAAGGTGAAAATGTAAACATAAAAATATTTAAAACATCGCGATACAAACACCGACGTATAAAATTTACCCGAATTTAGCTATAAATACCGATGAAATTTTACATGCAAAAATAAATATTTAATTAAGTTCTAGAAAAAATAGAATTTACTAACGGATTAGGATTTAATCTTGCAAGGATTCAGATATCAAGATACTATCGAATCCTTGAATAAAATAATAAAGATGGCTCATCAACAGGATATATATTTTCTAGGAAAGAAAACTCGTAAATTTTCTATTGGCATTAATCGCACAAGCCGCGCGTCGGTATTTACAAAACAATAAAATTATCGTCGGTCTCGAGCGAAAGCAAACACGACGCAACACATTTATAAAAAAGGCTTCATAAAAAAGACTCGGAAAAAAGACTATAATTTTCGTTCCAATTTAGTAACAGTTGACCGCAATTTTCGTTCCAATTTATTTTTCAGTGACGAGGCACCGGAGCTGCCGTGGATGAGCTCGACGGGCCCCGGGCGGCTCGGGCGTACGTCTAGCTGGCGACGAACACGGAGGCGGAGGCCGGGCGTCGCGCGCGTACCCTGCTGTCCGGGGAGGTGACCACATGGACGCCGATCTCGGGAGTGCCGACCGCCACCCCAGGACGACGACGCCCCCCGTTGAAGCGGCGAGCCCCGAGCCGCCGCCCCCGCGGCACCGCCTCCACTTGAGGCCTGTCCCCGGCCCGAACCTCCTCCGTCCACGATCTCGGGAACAATGTCGCGCAGCGCGATCACGCGCCCACAGCAAGGTCAGTCTATATTTTAATTTTCTCCCTAGCTTTTATTTATAGGAGACGAGCGTCTCCTCGTCTTTGCCCAACAATTTATTTATCCAAAAAGTCGGAGTTACGCGTCATTTTCACGATAAAGTCATTCGTAAAGTTTAATCGATAATGGTTTTTACCGCGTGTGTATCCAGTATTGAACGAGAAACGATAGTGATTTCAATTTTGTTGAATGAGAAAATGGCCAAATCGTGAAATGCGCGTCTATAGAACGAGGAATTTTTCTCGATTGAAACGAGGTGAAATCTCTGAAAGAGTGTTTCTAAACCAATACATGGTCAAATATATCAAATTCTCTAATGCTCAATCCCTACAAAAGTTTATGCCTGAACTTAACTGTTCGTCTTATATACAGCTAGTGACTTTTCAAACGATCCTTGCAGTCGTTAATGCCTTCGAAGTCTTACAAATATCCACCGGCGCTTTACGAGTCATTGAAGCGAGAGCGTGAAATTACCTCAAAAGTAAATCTTACGAGTATGACTAATTTTAAACACCTTTTCAAGTTGTTTATGAATTATTTATATTGGAGCGATATTATTACATTGTTTAAGGAAGAAAATTTCCAAATGTAGAAATGTATTAAAAGGAAAAGATTGCGATAGAAAAGAAGAAAATTTTCGAACGAGCGAAGGTCAATTCTAATTTTTAACAAAGCATGTCAAATGATACGCTAGAACTGAATTGCATTGAATCGATTGTTTGGCTTCAATTAGTTGAATAAAACGATTGTGGGCAACCGATAGCTAATTTAATACAAATCAATTATACAAAGTTTATTTTCAAATTTTTGCGTAAAATAATTTGTAAATTATTTTTATTTTACATAACTTACTCGATTGTTTCAATTTTAATTCCTTTAAATCTTTACCACTGAACAATAATATAAACAATATAAATATAATTTGAGAGAAAAAATATATTACATAAGATGATACCGATTATATTTTGTATTCATATATTTCTTTTCGTTTAGGTATAGTAAATAAATATAGAAAACAGTTCTTTCGTACAAAAACTGTTTATATATATTTATATATAAAATGTGTCACGAGAAATCCATCTTTAATTATTACTCCAGTTTTTCCAAATAAAAAATGGACAACGAAAAGATAAAATCTTTATTGCCCTTACACATACATATTTATGAAATTTGTTGCGTACACAAAGTGCTATTCATAAAAGTATAATACAGATCTCCATTATTGGAAACGAAGATTGATCTACTTAGACAACGTATTAAGTGGCTATTATATATAATGATACAGTTTTATCTTTAATTTTTTTTTTGTATATCCGATTCGAAGGCACTTTAATTCATCGTTATTTTTCTCGAATAACATCATTGAATGTAATACTGCGTTCCACTTTATTCTTGCAATTTTATCACAGTGCGAATATTATATATATATAAATGTAAATATAAGGTTATTTTTAAAAAAAGAATAAAATTTTATGTGTATATATGAAAAATGTAACGTACGAATCCCATTTAGTTTCGCACGTATCGCTAGTTTTATTAATACGTTCGATCGAAATCTTATTTAATTTTAAATCGTATCTATTTTATCCAATATTTATGTAAAATATTTACGTTACATCGTTACAAGAAACTTCATTTTTATGGTAAATATTCAATTTCACGCAACGAGAGAAACTCCAAATCCGTACGGACGTAACGAGTCATCTCGTTAAAAAATACAATTTAAGCTGTAAGATACAAAGCGAGTTGTTTCTCAACGTTACGCAAAATTTCCGATTCTTTTACAGATGACAGTATTACGATTTTCGTAGATAAATGTAAACCAAAGGCAAATCTTACACGCGAGTACTCGCAATTAATTTCATCGGACAGTGAGATGAACCGAGAACGTAAGAGAATACGTATTTAATACCGGCGGATGAAATTCCACGATTCGAATTTCCGGCATTTGCGGAAGACGATTTCCGCGCATGGATTGGAATAAATCAAGGCACCGCAAACGTAGCCTCCATAATCCCAACTCCGAAGTGAAAATGAAAAAAAAGAAACTTTGAATATTTCACCGCGTCAACCCCTTAACCAAACAATCACAGCTTCGGATTTACAGCCCTCCCTAATCCGTCCGACGAAGCGCAAGGGATCCCCGCTCCCACGAGACTCATCGTCGCCCTCGTCGACGCGCTCGAGCTCCCAAACCCTCCGGCTTCGAGTTCAAACTCGCGATTCCCGCGCGGCAACGTCGACCGAGTCGGTACGAGCTCGGAGCATCGGCTCGGAGGCCGGAGTCTAGCGACGCCGCGCGTCGCCCCGACGAAACTCTCGGAGCCGGCGCCGAGACGTCGTTAGCCGTAACGTAGGGGCGCTGCCTTCCTCTCGGCGCGGCGGTCGCTCGTCGCCCGCGGCAGTCGTCCGCGTCGACGCACCACGGCCGTGTGGAAGAGCGTCGGCGCCGAGTCAGCGGGGGACGTGTCTCTCGAGCCGATCCCCGTGAGCGCCGGAAGGGTCCGCTCGGTCGCACGCGCGGAGCCGTGAGGGCCATTAACAACGTTGGAAGGCTCACGTAGAAGCGGCCGGAGTGCCGGGAGGGTCCCGGGGACGCGCCGAGCCAAGAAGAAGAAGGAGTCGGTTCGCGGCTCTGCGTGGCGAGGGACTGCCCGGGCGAGGAGTCGTCGTCGCCGACGTGTCTGCTGCCTCGACTGCCTGCGACTGGCCGGTGAAGCACTCGGGCGTTTACCAAGGGTACGCGGTGAGTCTTTGACCGGGCGACGAAACTCCGCTCCCCGTCCGGTGCCACGCGACCGTGCGACCGCGCTACTGCTAACCCCTGGAGGAGTGATCGCGTGGGTAGTATCCCCGCGTAAGGAGGAGGTAATCGCATCGAGCGAGAGGCGAAAAAGCGCCCTATCGATTGCCGCCTCGTAAACTCCTCTCGCCCTCGAGGAGCGCTCTTCTCTCTTTCTCGTCTCTCCTCTCTCCTCGCTCCTCGCTCCTAGCTCCTAGCTCCTCGCTCCTTTCCACCCATTCCCCGTCTTACCCTCCGCCCGCGCACACGCGATTACGCGCCTCGTTCTCGCCCCGTGGCGAACCCGAGGAAGCCGAGCAGCCCCGCGGCGCGGATCCAGGGAATTTCGCGGAAGGACTGCGCGCTCTTTAGATATGGCTTCCGGTCGGGTTTATGCTTTTGCGCGCGGAGCATCGGCGTCGGAATTCCTACGAGCGTCGCGAACCAGCTTTGGATTCGCGCGTGTGCAAATGCAGTTCGAGGTCCGAGGTCCGAGCGTTGGCGGATCGCTAAAGCGTTCTTTAACTGGGACGTCGTTTGTCACCCGCGTTCTTCTTTCTCTATTTTTCATCTTTCTTCGGCTAAGGTAATTTGGGTGTCGCGCGCGTGAATTTGATTAGATTTGATTGTCGTAGGTGCGGTGTACGTTGAAATAACCTTTCGAACGGCGATTGATTAAAGCTTAACGGTTATTTATTTACGTTTTAATCGGTCTTGCGACGACGGATACGAAACGCCTGATATTTTAACGTACGATGAATTTTTTCGCATGAGGTTAGAACGTGGTATTTATATTTAAATAACAAAAGAAACTTGGTGTTTCGAAACTAATGTATCTCGATTTCAAAATAGAAATGCTTTACGACTTTTAGGATGTTATAAATTAATTAAAAGCTTACTAATTTTATTTGCGTTTACTAGATATAACCGAAAACTTTATTTTATAAGAGCTTTTAAATTGCACTTTGAAAGTGTTTTTTAATCGTATGTTATGAATGCAATATAATTGCACATTTATAACCTTAAATAATAAAATGTTTTATAATAGCTATTATTTTATAATTTTATTTCTTAATATAATTTTTAAGATGTGATTCGTTTTTTTATATTCAATGGACTTATGTATTATAAAACAGAAATTTAATCAGCTTTCGGATGTCCTTTTCTACAAAAAAGACAAATGGACAATTTACTTACGTGGTTACTTTTACCTTAATGAAATTACTTTACCAACGTAGGAATATAGTTTTGTTTATTCTCTTTAAAGACCAAAGTTTGCTTACAAGAGTTGTTTACTTTGTTGAATTTGTAATATCATTTCTTAAAAAATATAAATATTAGTACTCCATAAACTCAATAGTATATCTAAATGCAAAATAAAACTTTTACAATTACTACAATTTTAATATTTATGAAATTGGTAAATAATGAAATATAACATGTATTTTGAAAATTTACTTTAAATTTATTTCAAGATCGTATACTGCAAAACTCTACTTCGGTTTATTCGATAACATAAAAATTATATTATCAACGCTACGATTAAAAATATCTGTTGTATAAGAATAAAATTTATATTTTTAATTATCATTTTTACATTAATATTTTATTAAATATGTTATGTATTTATGTTAAAAGTAATTTTTAAATGATTCAATTTTTTTTTACTTAAACTTTGATGAAAAAATTCTACTTTATCTTGATAATATTTATACGTGATTAAAGTCACTTATTATAGTCTTAAAATTTGTTTTAATTCGTTGATTAAGAATCGACCTACATTAAAATAATACGAAGTATTAAAAAATATTTCTTTTAGTAAGTTGAATTTCTAAATATTCATAAAAGTTTTTGAATTTTAAAATATAAATAAACATATCATGTTTCTTAAAATTTATGCTCTTTTTTTTATTAAAAATTACACAATATTTTATATTAATGATATTAAGAGTGAAATCATTTTTAATGTTTGAGCACGATCAATTAAATAGATAAAAACTTCTACGTAGCAAAAACTAATCTAATCTAATAAAGTACATTTTTAACATATTTACTATTCAATATCATTATCTTATTAAAGTGTACGTTTGATTTTATGTAAAATAAATGACAAAACATTTAGAATTATAGTATTTTAACAAATATTTGGAATATAAATTGTGTAATCACTATCAATTACTAATAATTGAAATATAAAATCATTAATTTATGATATAATTTATTAATTAGTCGTATTTTTATCTTTGCTTTTTATTTTTTTTTCCTACAAAGTAAAGAATATTTTCATTTCAATAACCAAATCTTATCGTGCGCATATTCATACGATTAATAAGTTTCTTTTGTCTATACTTTGATTGCTGATAAATATGCTATAATCGAAACAAATATTTTTTAATAAGCGTTTTTATTGTTGCATCGTACACCGTTTGAAATAACCAAAATATATCGTAATCAATAAAATGCCTGATGTAAAATGTAAAATAATCTGAAAAATTATGTTCGCAAAGTTTTAAAACTTAGATTAAAACAATTACAAGTAAGGCTTGCCTATATACGGTTAAATTATTTAAATTCTATGAAATCCAATTTATGTAACTGAAATAAGCCTTTGTATCCGTAACATTTTACCTCTTTAATATTCCACTCAATTTGAAATTGAAAGCTTACCAAAAGTGCACCATAAAGATCCTGGAAAGTATATACTCGTTAGCCTAAAACTAGTGTTCTTCTAAGAATCATCGCACTCAGAAAAAGAAGGAAAAGGTAAAAACGGAAACTCTATCCGTAGGATCTACAAGTGCTCGATGTCATTGATTTCAATGGAGTTCGAGCCAACCTTACGCATAGGAAATACAATTTTCACGACGACTACCACATACACGCTGATCCTCCCTAGTCCCAACGACCGTGATCGTTACCCGGGAAAAACTTTTAAGCACGCCTACGTGGACGAGCGGCGGCAACTCGACGACGATGTCGTCGTTGTCGTCGTTGCCGTCGTCGTCGTCGCCGACGAGACTCGCTCGTCTCTCGCTCTGACGAATAAACGGCGCCGACGTCTCCGACGACTACGAGCTTTTCCTGCTCTTTTGTATAAATGATAGTCTGCTCGCGTTTTCCACTCTCTCTCTCTTTACGCCGAAAATAATTTCGCTACGGCTTTATTGCTCTTCCGGCTATGGGCGCTGCCGGCATTTCCTGAAATTTATGAAGAGCTTGATAATTCGTTGGATCTAGTAGATTAGTTAGCCTGATTAGCCATGCAATTTGGATAATTGAACTTTTTACTTATACAATTCTTAGACTTTTTAAATAAAGAAAGCTAATTGTGAAAGTTAATTACGAGTTCAAATGAGTATTTCATTCTCATGAAACTGAAACGATAAGCTTTTTTTTCGTATAAAATGTATCGATAATACTTAAACAGTGAAAATTATAACGAACTCGAATAACTTAAATATTAAAAAGTAAGTCATATCAAATTTTTAATTAAGTCTTCTTCCTAAGATAAATATTATTGAAATAAAAAAAGTTTTTAAATTATTTTTTTAATATTTGTAACAATGTTTATAGTTAATAAGAAATTAGATTTACATAATAATTTAGATATTACGCTATGAAAATATTGTACGTAAAAATTAATTTAATCGAAAACTCTGACTCTATCGAGTTTTTATAATAGTTAAGGTATAAAATGTACGCGAAGAGCAACGTTTATACAAATGATTTTTTTTCTTTAGCAAAACGCTTTTAGTTGTCGGTAACGTAAACATTATTGTAACAATTTCTATTTACGATGCATAATAATAACGACAAAATTATCGTGAATGCGAACTAAAAAGTATGTCAGAGTTGAAATCCTCAAAAATATTTGTTAAACTTAGAATTTTTAGAAATATTTAAGAGCATAAAGGAAAATTACATGCAGTGAAAATACTAGTCTGTCTACTATTTCCTCCCACGTGCAAGGAAAGAAGAACTCGTATAATTTGCACACATCCAATACTCGTGGGAGCTTACGACCCACTTTGTCACAATACGCGAATGACTAAAAAAAATACTGTCGTTAAATCTAAGATGAAAAAAGGTATCTATGGTAAGCTGTTAACGATAGAATTGTTTCAACTGTTACTGGAGTATTTACGTTATCATTTGTTTTATCTTTTCCAGATTTTGTCATTCGTGACTGTACAGATAACTATTTTTTCTTTTCTCTGAAACAAAATTGTTCAAAATTTTGCAATAAAAGATTTTTTTATCAAAAATATATTTAAAGATTTTGGTGGATACATACAATATATTATATATACATTGTTACAATTTTAAAAGCCGTCTTTGTTTCATGCCATTAAAATGTTTCTCCGACATCAATTATTCATCCCCTTCTGTCTCTTTCTCAACTATCTTACACTCTCTCGTCACTTTAACATTTCTTCAATATTTTATTTTTAAACTATAGTTCTAAGTATCATTTATCTTGTCTTTTTCTTCACTGTCTTCACTTTCCTTATAATCTAATTTTTTCGCGTGAACAAAATGAAGCTTTACGGTTTAAAAATTATTATTTATATTCGATGAAACCGTTGGAAAAATACGTTTATCGTGAGAATTTTTAAATTTTTATATTTAGATAAATACCCTCTATTTTATTATCACAGTTAAACTTGTTATAAAATTTTTTTACGTGTTTTAATGTTTTTACATGATTTTAAGTTTTTAATATAAACTGTAATAAATATTTCTTTAGTGTATCACTTAATAATTAAATTAAATTAAATAATTAAACTTTTATAACTATGTTCTTGAAAAACCGAAGATAACTTTTAGAGCGATTTTTTATATAAATACAATAGTAATGTATGTAACTATAAATCGATATTAATTGAGTAGAACTTGTAAACAATAAAACGCAGTACTTAAATAAGATCTTTTGAACCAGTTAAGATTCTCGTAAAGCTTCTGATCACACACTTCTGCAATTGAATTCTTCCAATTACATAGATGCTTTCGCTGAGTATCCTATACGAAAGTTCATCAACTGTGAATTTCCTATTGCTTGTAATACTTAATTGAAAAACGTGGTACAAACAGTGTTATCTCTAGTTCACTGAGAATTTGATTAAATTCAATAAAGACATTTAGAGTTCGATTAAAACATAGATTCCCTTTATTATTTTTGTAATAAATTGTTCATCTTTCTAAGTATAATATTATAGATTATTAATTAGTGTTATTAATACTGAATGAATACACTCGGAAGAATAATCGAATAATTATACGAAATAAATAAAATGTTCGAATTCTAAATAGTTTATGGGGCTTTATAATTTTATTATTACAATAAATAATAATCTGAATTATTTGCCTATGTGCAGTAAATATTATATATCTAAAGATAAACCTAATATTACTATACATGTAAATTACACTTTACTTCAAAGGCGTATCTAATTATGTTTGTGCGAGGAATTTTAACTAAATAATATTTGATTGACGGATAATTAACTGACGGGATGTTTGATAGGAAACACTTTCGATCAACAAGACGTTTGATCTTGACTATTTTCTGCGATTCAAGTTTGGCGTATTAGAAAAGATTCGCTGCGTGGAAGTTCGATATCGATTCCAATTCTATTTACGTAAAATAATCGAAAGTGAAACGTTAAAAAGACAAATGAGTTGGCAGAATGTCTATAACGTAATTCTAGGATTATTAAATATTGATCAAAAACTACATTTTTTGTATGCATGATTTATTTGGGGAGCAAATAAAATATTTTAATATTTTTCAATGAATAATGAATAAATAGATAAGAGTGTATTTAATTAAATTTTAATTACGAATACAAAAAGTAATGAAAAAAAATGAAAAAAAATGAAATGAAAAAAAAATGATTCGTTTGATTTCATTTTTTTGTTTATAACAGTAAACCATTTTAAAATTTACTGTGCATATTAAAAATATCAAAAGCAGTTATCAAAATCGATAGTTATAATAATTTTCCTAGATACGAGAGTAATTTCTTAAATTATGGTTTTATCGAATTATTTATCTGGATGTAGCTAAGATAATAATACCCGATGACAAAATAGAAACTTCATTATCGTTAAACTCATTAAAACTCATTTTTAATAACATTAAATTGATATTTACATAAATGATACAAATATTTATTAATAATAAATATTCTATGCATCAGAAATTTTACCGATAATTAAATTTACAAATTTAATAAGTATCGGATATAAATTTTAGATTTAAAAAATTATATTTATTATTTTTCTAATTAAAAAATTCTTTTCAAATAAAACTATTTAATACTCGTTTTTTCTTTTTTACAGATTGAAAATTTGTTTTACTTCATTTATACGAGATAATATATATTTTTTATACATATTCTGTATCAATAATAAATAATATATGAAAATTACCTTTTGTAATATTAGAGTAATCATGTTCATACATTTTATATTAGTTATTTTTATACGATACACTTATTGAGCGATATATTAGCATTCCTCATTTTATATATACTTTTTTTCTATATCGTAAAGTAAAACATGTGCATTATGTAGAAAAATTGTTCATAATATTCTTATAATTACAAATATTATTTATGTATTTTTAGTTTGAATTAATACATTTCTAACAATTAAGACAATGGTAAATAATATCAAAGTAAAAAATCTAACGTAATAATTTATGTGCAAGATAATAATTTATATGTAAAGAATTAATATTATACCGATATTATACGTGATTGTATTATTAATTCTGCACTTGTAACAACTACTTCTCGCTGACATAAAATCGCGTGACGCTTGAAGTGAGATACACGCACGCATCCTCAAAAGTTCAAAATCTAAGAAACACTATAAAAAGAGGAAAATCAATTACCGCTTGAAATCGATACCTAGTATCCTAATCATAATTGAAACTTATTTCAGTTCACAATTATTTATTACAGTTAGCTGTTTATGATAATTATAGACGCGTTAGTTGTTGGTGTATTCATGAGAATGTAGCGTGATTATCTTTCGGAAGTTTCATCGATCGCACCGCAAGTTCTTCGTTGGGGAATAATTTCGTTCTGGCAGTTCCATTTTATAAGAGGGTGAAAGTTTTGTGCATTTAAGTCTTGGAAAAAATAAATGTATTTATAGCTTTACTCAACAAAGCTTATATTTTTTTATTTACAGTTATGAAAAATTCTGAAATTAAATATAATATAAACGTGTATAGGTGCATCATTATGTTATATCATGGTTTCTTATCTCACTAGTAAAATGCATCGATTGCTATAAAAATTTTTTTAATAGTAGTCATTGTATTTCACGGTTAAAAGATAGAAGAATAATTAGAATAGAATTCGTAAAACGAATAATATTTTTATGTCATCGTTGAATTTAGAAACCTATTCATTATTATTCAAA
This sequence comes from Dolichoris vasculosae, assembly GCA_018907195.1. Classification (NCBI taxonomy): domain Eukaryota; kingdom Metazoa; phylum Arthropoda; class Insecta; order Hymenoptera; family Agaonidae; genus Dolichoris; species Dolichoris vasculosae. The sequence continues at coordinate 9,303,714 of JACCHY010000001.1, forward strand.
TATTTCTAAAATATTTTTAAAACAAATACACGTGTTCGCACTTAATTTCACATACATATATATATATATATATATATATATATATGTGATGTATATATTTCCATACATCATTCGTGAGAATTAAATTTGTGACAAAAAATGTTAAAAAGAAAAGTTCAGTTTTAATATGAAAAAGTTAACGGTACGATAATATCTCAATCAATGAATATAAAGTTATTTCAAATCCAAAGATAATATAATCTTATACTTTTCTGTAACCATAAATTTAAATGAAATAAAATAAATGTTTTTATTATCTTTGTATGTATTGAAAATATATTAAATTTCTGAAAATTATTTCGTTCTTTGTAGATAATGTACTAAATAATTTCTTTTCCTAATATTTACGAACGTGTTGAAAAATTTATAAACACAATATTTCACGCGTATAATAATCTTACTAAGTAGATTTCACATGTCGCGATAACACTGTACCTATAAACCGATAATCAAGTGTCTAAGAGATAGCTTCTATTCCTTTTACGTAGATTATTAAATCAACCTCTAGTCAGTATAAATAATGATTTTAGGTTCGAGTTATATCTTTGTAAAAATTGTTTTTCCGCGTTACATTTTTCCGCTATGACTTTTTTACATTAGCTAGCTTTAAATAAAAATTTTAATATTTTCCTAGAAAAAAAGCGGTTGCAATCTATTTCCACAAATGAAATATAATTGATCGTTCCACATTACAATGGCATAAAACTAAAACAATATCGTCGTAAAAGACAAATGTATCGAATATTTCAACGGTCATAAATAAATTAAATTCGTGATGTAATTGTAAGGAAATTCCGATGAGCCAAATGGTTCAATTTAAAATTCTCCAACGATCGATCAACGTGCGAAATAAAAAAAGGTAGCAGCGCGTCGAAAAATTACATCGGAAGTTGGTCTATTCTGCCGCACCTACTCTCGTTTCCATTCACAAGCGCCGGTGACCAGAAGTAAACACGCGTCCTACAAGCGTCGGCGTATCGCAAAGTGCATACCCACACCCGCGCACGCACACGCACACAGAGGAGCGCACGATCAATCGATGCATCATCGTGATAATAATAAAACGCGCAGGCTCAGTAGTGTAAGCCAGTGCAAACTCAGACGGCTCAGAAGCTCGTGCTCGCTCCATTTGGTTAGCCGCTCTGTGTAATTAAGCGGACGACGCCGACGCCCGTGCGAATATCTTTTTCCCGTGCGTCGGACGTCGACCGTGTAAGCAACGGACGCGTCTATATTTGCGTGCGCGAGTGCGCAACGTTTGGAAGCGAAGGTTTTTCCTGTTTGCAAGAGCGCCCGATGGAAACGGTGTAAAGATATCGCGGGAATTGCCGATTTTAGACTTGATTTACGTGCTTGTCACTTTTTCGATTGGAAATCGCAACTATAACTCTTGGAATTTCGCTAATCTAAGGGTAAATCAATGTCAGTGGAACTGGATATTAATATTTCTTACACAACTGTTTTGACTGTCGTATAGAAATTTGATTCAAAGGAGGAAACAACGTTTGATAATTAAATAAGAAAATTAAGTAGCTATCGGAATCTAATATATAATTAATTATAAGGAAAAACGATATAATTTAAGATTAATGATTAATTAAAAATTCTTATTAAATTTAATTGCGATATTCAAATACGTTTATGTAGACTTTTATTTGATGTTTAAAATTTTATTTATTCCTTTTATGTTTGCAGTCTATGTAAAGTAAATGTTGCGATTGCTGATACACTCATTTTTTATAACAATAATAATACAGATTTATTTAATATCTGATGTAAATAATTTTAGCTAATGCACGATATTAAAATATTTGATGTTTTACATTATAACTTAGTGGTGATGTCATATATTATATCCTATAACGTGACATCATAACATAAAAACATATTTTGTTATCTTTGAAATTCTTTATTTATTTCGATCAAATATAATATCGTGATTTTACGACAAAATTTGATGTAACGTATGTGGAATAAAAACATAGTAAATATAATTATATCAACAAAAATAAGTAGAATATTATTTAAGTATCGATACGAAACTTGTAATAATTCATTTATACAATAAAATCAAAACTTTTTTTCTTTTTTTGTTACGTGAAATAAAGTATTTTAATTATTTTATATCATTTTAAGTATATAAAGATAATATAATACGAACTTGATACGTTCTACAATTAGTTTTATTTATTTAAATATGAAATATATTATAATAATTATAATTGTACTGGCAAATGTGTAAAGAAGATGTATACTTTGTGTGTGTACCCGCGCGCAATTCACAGTCACTCGAGGTATTTCTCTAATTATTAGTGTCCTCGTTACCTTCTACTGTTACTATACATCTTATTATTAAATTCTAATACAGTCATTTTATCGTCTTCCAGTGAAATAAAAAAACTTGACTCATTTACATATCTAGTTATCAGGGCTTTCTCTCGCAGATGATCTCATGCATTCTTGCTTCGGTAGGATATTTATCTTTATATTATATATGTATATATTGTATTAAAAGAAGAACATTCCATCATAAAACTATAGAAAGTTTTTTTGACTGATCAAATCACTATATCTTTTTATCAACGAGTATTTGTATGACTATATTATTCAATTCTAACGTTCGAATATTCAATCTTATTTCAATAATTTGAAAATTAATATTATAATTAAGATATATACACTATTGAATAGTTGAGTGATTTTCTTAGTATTATTTGAAGACCTAACATTAAGCTACTAAAATGTTTATGATCTTAACTTCTGGTAACATAATATAGATCTCAAAAAAAATTATATGAAAAATAAATGGTTTTGTTTTAGATAAATTCTTTGCATACAATTATTTATAGTTAAAAATCTTATATTTTAAATATAAAAGATTTGAGTAATTTAACGAATAACATATATTAATTTTTATTTATTAATATGTTTACATGTATCCATATTATAAATATCACTGTTATGAGTTTTTTAAATGTATATAAAAATAAAAATGCACGAAACTATTGCTAAATGAAATAATAGAACGTTGAAATTCATTCGCTTTGTCGTACTCGGCGAGAAGCTTCATTTTTCATTGATTTAATTTAATAAAACAGATTGTTAACGCTTTCAATTTGGCTACGGAAAGAATCCCCAAATGCTTACAATGCTAATTGCACACCTGAACGAAAGCCAAGTGGTTAAAATTACAAATGATTACCACTGCTAATTTGTTCTTTATCTCGGCTGGCAAGCTTTGATTGACCTGCAGTGAACACTTATACGAGCCGCAAACGCCGCGGGTTACCTTTCGTTCAAAAAGACGAAAGTCGCATTAAGTTTTCAGAAAGAGCAAACTACCGAAGACTCGTACGTTTAAACACACTTTTAACTCGAACGAAAGCTTGCCTTTATGAAAAAAAAATACGACTTTTTCTTTTTGGCAAGGATGTTGAATTTCGATACGATGAGCATTAGGACAACTTTCCGGTGATTTTAAAAACATTTTTCTTTTCTTTATCCTCTTTCGTATGAATTCGAAGGTTATTGTTACGTAGATCGATGATTTATATAATTTATAACTACTTTTTAAAAATTAAATATTCACGATTAATAATTATGTGAATAATTTATGTATAATTATATTAATAATAAAAAATAATAATTACGTGAAAATTATTGAACTATGTTTCTACATATTTTGTCAAGGTACATTTAATAGTTTAAAGTAAGCGATTGATTTACATTGAAATAATTAGTGCCGAGAAAATACATTAAAAGTTTTAATGCAATAGTCCTTACTGTACAATATTAATATTTTACATTATGAATAATTGTAATTTTATCGTTTCTGTGGTTTTTTCTGTACCATTAATTATAATATATTCGAGATTAAAAGTAATTAATAAATAATAATAATTAATAAATATTTAATTTTTTCTACTAAACATTTGATTATTCCATATGTGTTTATATTTATTAAGTTATAATTTAAATAAATAATATAACACGAGTTGAAAATGTATATTGTATAAATACCATTAAAATGTTGATTTGGAACTTAAATTCATTTAAAAAATTATTTCTACAATTAAATCAATAAATATGCAATAACATGTCTATTTTCATTTCACATAATCAAAAATACTAGCGATAAAAACTATAAATAATTTATTTTTAATATTAAAAATTTCATTTCGTTTTTAAAAAATTACTAAATCACTAAGATATTTAGGTCATGATTCTAAAATGTGAGTTAAGGTTAAAAGTAGAATTTAAAATCATATTAACAACAAAGAAATATTTATTTCATTGAATCACGTGCAATTCTCGCAATCGAAAGGTTCAGAAATTCTAGAAGAAAGAGGCAACCTTTTATCGATATATATTTTTATAATTTAAAAAAAATAAGAAATTAGATAAAATATGTCTATTAATTTTGAACTATAAAAAAAATCGATTTTTAATTAAATTAAAAGAAAGTGTTCACATTGAAAGCTAGGAAATAAACCTGCATTGATTTTTCATTAAATTAAACGTTAATAAATAATTATCGTATCTTTATAAAGTATTTTTATGTTAGAAATTTGATAGAATTATTTACTTCTAAGACAATAGAATTCAACTTGATTTAATGGCCGAATATTTCATTAATCGATATAGAACAAGAGTTAATTTGAAAATAATGCCACCTAAAAGTAGAAATTTTTTTCTAAGGGTAATTGGTAAATTATAATACTGAAACGTATATTCTAACTCGTTTTTAATAGTATAACATAAAATAATTACTATCTACATTAATCTTTCGAGATTTGAGTACTCCAAACATTCTTTTTATCTCCAAACGCTGTGTAAAAACAAATTGTAATTAAATTAAACTTTATAAAAAATCCTTTTATTTTATACTTGAAAAACCGAACGTGTATTTTTTCAAATTATTGGTCACTGTTAATTACTTTATTCATACGAAACACACATTAAGTAAACGTATTTTGTTTCGAACTTTCATAAATAACATACAATATATGTAATATATGTAGTATAAAAATTAATCAAATATTAATTATGTGCACTTAATTATATTTTCGCACGAACTAATCACATATAGATCAATTGAATTTTCACGTGCATTATATCGAACAAAGTGGATCAATGTAATCCCTTTGCGTCGCCACTAAACCTACATGCGGTTTTTCATTACTCGTACGCTGGTTTTATGACATGATTTTCGAAGTATATGAGTTTATTAATTGATACTCTGATCAAAGTATTTTTTTTGGTGGTATTTCAATTGTAATTTGAAAGGCTTTTTTTAACACTATAAATTTTCATTAGAACATTTCATTATGAATATTTATGAAGGTTCATTATCAAGAAATCGTAAGAGTTCGAGCAATTATTTATGAGGTAATAAAATGTAAAAATACCATGTATTTAATATTTCATATTGGATTTTAGATTTTAAAAAACTGGGTTAATATAAATATTGAAGAAAATATATTTCATTTTGAAAATTTCATAAAATCATTTTTATTAATGGATATTTAACGATCAAATGTTGACGTTCGTCAAGTTTACTAATTTAATAAAATAAATTTCTATGGATATCTTTTTTTATCTTATACAATATTTGTAAATAAATATTTTAACCAACTTAATAGAATCAAAAAATTTGACTATGATATTATTAGATTTTTTAAATATAGGTCACTAAATTTTTGATAAATTTTGCAATATCCTATATTCAAGCATCATTTTTTAAAGGTTTATCAATTTATTTGTTTTAAAGTAATTAATTTGACACATACACACACATATATATATATACATAAATTTATTACAACTGAAAAAATCTATTAAATTTTTCATGCAATATGTGTTTGAAAAGTTAGAAAGAAAATAGTAAAATTAATATTTTCTCGTAATCCGTATCTTTAAAATAATCACACGTGTTCAAAATAGTAAAATACTTTAATACTTTATAGATAAGGAAATTATATTCTTTATACGATAGTATTTACAAATTTGCAAATTATTTCTGAAATATGATATAAATATGATTATTAAAAACGTGAACTAAATAAAGGGATCACACACTAATCTAGTAATATACTCTCTTTTGATGCAATTTAATAGACCAGAATAAAGCGCGTGACTTTATGCTCTTTACACATGGATTGAAACGATAATTAGCGTTCCCAGGCCCAATATCGTAATTAATTTTTAGCTTATCGTAGTTTTAAGAACGCCCGCGATATCATCTTACAAATGTATGCGCGTATTTCATTCGGTCTCTCCTTTGCTTGGATCCCATTATAAAGTTATTATCAGAGATGCACGCGATCTCTATCTTCTTTCTTCCATTGAGTGGGATGACATTATAAATTTTTATGTTATATAAAGTTTTAGACATATATTATTTTTATCGTTCATTTGTTCATAATATGACTCATTGGTAATTTTATAATCGCAAATTCTTGTGATTCCAAATGATTTATAGAATAAGCGAAATTTGTTTTGTTAATTGTTTTATCTAAAAGGAAAACAAATCAGTAAAAATATAAGGCATTAACGGTAAAGTAAGCAATAAAACATCAGCGGAAAAAATTCATTAGTTTACGAATTAATTTTTATTTGTTTTCGTAGTATTAAAATCTAAAGAAAATTACTTAATTCTCCATAAATTATGAAAATTAAAAATTATTTTGATTTTATTATATACTGTATTTATTTTATTAATTTTTTTAATCTGGAAAGTTTAATATAACATTAATTTCCAATCGTTCGGAGTTTAATTATTTTTTAATAGTATTATATTCAATTTGAGCGAATGAATTAATTCTTAGAGAATTACGACCATATAGAAATTAATTGAAAACAAATATAAAATTTAATTATTGTATTGAAATTTGATAGTTTTCTAATATAAAAAATTTCATTACGAATTTTCTATTATGAAAGAAAAAATATTTGTTGCTTACGTCATATTATTTTTATTTATGATCACGAATAAAAAAATAACTTTGTATTTTAATAAAACAACGTGTTTACTTTATTTAAAAAAGCATTACATTTGCGTTAAAATATTACTTTAACATATTTATTTTACTTTAGTGATAGTTCAACATTAAATCTTTTATTTTAAACAATGAAAAATGTATACTAATCCACTTATTTATAAATAGAACAGTAGGTTAAAAACCCGTTTAACATGTACGTAATATGCCTTAACTAATCGAAAAAAATTAAATATTTTTTATTAAGAAAAAAAGACGTGGTTTATTTTTTTTACCTTTTGTAGAAACATAAAGAAAAGTAAAGTAGGCTTTTGTGGTGTAGATGATAAGAAAAAAACCAAGGTACTTAAAAAACAGACGTAAGTTAAAGACAGGGTAGTAAAGGAAATGAAAATGGTACACGAGTGATCGGAAAATAAATGACTTTCGATCTCCTGCATGTGCTCGAAATTTACGACTTAAAAGGACGAATACTAAGAACATGGGAACACGAGAAAAATTTATTAAAAAAGTTTCTCAAGCTATATTAAGCTCGATTCTGATCCGCATTCGTTTCCAAGAATTTGAAAAACTTTCCGTTGATTTTCTTCTATTCGCAGTTTTCTCGAGGCCTTCGTGCTTATAAACCCATTGCGTGTCGACACCAACGATACTCCATAAAATTACCTGTCTCTTACCACTACACATTTTTCTTTTGCTGTTTTCTTTTTCTATTTCTCGTCTCTGCGATTTACAAAAATAAATGAGAAATAATCATCGAGAAAACTGTGGTGAATCATTTTTAAATAGTTCACCAACGATTCAAACTACGATGAATTATGGAAATCAGAAAACTATCGGCTATTACTATTAGTTATTTTCTTATGCTTCGATTTTATACCGATACCTGTTCAATTATGTATCATTTACCAAGATAAATTCTTTTTTGTATTCATTAAAAATTTGAATAGTTCCGTTGCTTTTATAACTCTAAAGTCGTTACGTAACAAACACCACAATAGAGTTTTCTCACATATGTGTAATGGATATCGCAACGCGACGACTATCACAGCTTAAGAGATGTTCTCAAAACGATTTTTATTCGAAAGAAAAAAGGTTCTCTTATGCATAAAACCGATTAAACCGTATATTTGTATTAAATTTATATGTTAATAATAACCTGAATAACGGAAGCGAAAAACAAACTTAACGAATGCATTTTTTTCATGCATATGTATAATAAGATTAGAAAAACTTAATTACGAGTATTAAGAAAATGCACGCGAATATAGTTATAATTTATGTAAAATTTCTTTCCACCCAGTAAAAAATCTGATACGAAACTTATCTCGGACGAATCAGTTTCAAGTGCAACGTTTATTCAAAGAAGAACGTAAAAAATATGCAAGTAACATTCTCACATCGCAATTCCTGCCGCATCGCGTAGCGTATAATCATAGCCGCGATACCACAACTCGTTCCTATTCAATAATAAACCGTCGGCCCGGTTGAGCCCACGCAAAATATAGTCTACGTTCGCGAGGAGGACGGTTGCTTCTAAAATTCGAGCCATCGCTAAAGTGCAAGTGAACGCTCGTTAATATTAACGCAGACTATAACGAGCTTCTCCTGCATCCTTATAACGACGTATATTCGTATGCACGTAGCGAGAATTATTAAGCGAAGACGATCGAGACGTAATACGGCAACTCACGCGACCGTCGGAATATACAGGGAGACAAAAAGTAGGTGAGAGCGAACGACGGCTGCTCATCGTGTTGTGTTTTTCTTTTAAAATTGTCTTTTTTAGCCATAAGCTTATAGTCGTGCCATTAGACCGGCGAATTCTTTCGTTGTTCGTAGAAAAATTGCACGTCAAAGCTAAGTATGTGTAATAACGTATGCAAATTAACGTAAATTCATGCGAACTGCGATCGCTATTAAATCGATTTGTTATATTTTCCATTTGTCGACTTTATCGATATAAATTATTACGTACGAAGCAAGTTTAAAGTCGCTTGACAATTATTCACATCCATCTTACATAAAAAACTCATTTTTCACAAAACGTACCTAAAATATACCGCGTAACGGGAAAATTTCGATTGAAACATTGTTCTACATAAGCAAAGTGAGACCGATACGTAAGTCTTCTTTCTTTGCGTTATTAGATGATTTGAGAAACGTGAACTGGCATAAATATAGCTTACATAATTTTACTAGAATAGTACAGGTTGTAATGTTTTAAGCCCTGGCAACTTCCGTAAATTCGTTCATTGAAACGTCGGCAAACGCATGCGTCGAAAGAAATTCGGAATAAACTAAATAAAGACGAAGAAAAGGCGACAAAAGCGGGTAGATGCACTTTGAAGTGTTTCGAAAAATTTTGGTACGTATGTGTTGCTTCGGTATATTCAGCGGTAGCGCCAAAACCAGTAACGACTTACGTAAAAGTCTTATATATAACCGAATGCGCGTCGTGTAGCGTCGAGACGATGCTTGCGGCACGATTTCATAGAAAATCTCGTAAAAGTACCGCAGCGCTGATTAATGAGATCCAACCTAACAAACTCGTAACAATTTCTCTTTTTCTAAGCGTACCTCTTGGATAAAAAGTTAACTTTTTGCGTTGCATCAACGAGTTCAGCTTTGTATAAAAGATGCTTCTTTAGTTTCGTGACTCGAGCGGTCCTTTGATGGTTGCGATATTACTTTGACGAAAGTACTTGGATAAACTTTTTTCGATATTGTTGATATTATTGTTGCTTGGTGCACGAATCTTTGTAGTCGTTCGTTATTATTAAGGTAGCGCAGTAAATAATAACTCAAACTATTTTGAGGTGACTTTAAAGTAATTTATAACCGAGATCGAAGCATTTGCTCAAAATAAAAGTTCAAAATAATATTTTGTATATTAATATTAATAAACGAATAGTCGATATATTTTACGTAGGTTGGATTTTCTTCCAACGAATTCTTTCTATCCTTTATATTCGTAAAAGTAAACACGAAATAAGCAATTTTTCAATGGTTACTTCGAACGTTCTGGAATACTTTTGTGCGATTGAAGAAGCAGCCTAAAGATACCATTGGTACAAAAATACAACGACGTAAATTGTTCTACGGACGTGGTGAAAATCTCATTTTTATGTCTATGTGTGTGCGTTTGTGCGCGAATGTGTTTTTACAGGGTTGGGCAAGTCGACAGTTTTTCTTCGCTACGCTAAAACATCAATGGTTTTTTCTTTCTTCTTTCTTTCTTTATTTCTCTCGTTCTTGTCTCAAGAGGCCTTGACTTTCTTACAAGGGAAGTTTTCGTCCCGGTATCTTTACAACCCTATTTTCCCTCTAGCTATCCACTCGATAATTTTGTATTTTTATGACATACGTTACGTGCATTATAATTCGTGGAAAAAGAGAATCGTGCCAAATATTTGGCATGCGCTAAACGGGAAGGAAAGGTGGGGATTATTTTTATTTTTACACGATCGGGGATAACTTGGGATCGACTTGGTACAATTTGAAAAGTTTTTACGATTATTCATCGATAAATTACTCATGATTAGCAAAATTAAATGCTTGAATTCGTTAAAATTTATAGTAAATTTTGCTTGAATTTGTTTTTGTACGGTAATTAATATTTATACGGATGCACATAAAAAATGTTCGTGTTTAATCAAATAATAAGTCGGAATATTGTTTATTAATTTTAATTCTTTGGAATTCTATTTTAAAATTTTTATTCCGTATCTTTGAACTACAATCGATAAAATAATTAAAAGCAAGCTTTCCAACTATTTATTGTAATACTTTAAAATTACGTTAAACTTAATTATATGACATCAGTATTAGTGCAATTTAAGTTTTTTAAGTTTACTAAACAAAAATTTACTGTTTAAATATCAGTAAACTTTGTACAAAGTAATTAAAAGTTTTATCGGCGCAAATAATTATCGAAGACGGTTATATACTATTATAATTATTACATCTATAAAATTTGAAAACATAATATTTAAATTATTATTGCGATCGATATTTATTATTGCAAGTATTTTATTGGATCTTATAAGTCACTTTGATATATGTAGATTGAAACTTCAAAATAAAGTGACGATATATTGTATTCCCATTCGATCGCTAATTGTTCGCCAAATTACCATTATTACTAATCCAACAATTAGAGATATGCATTTAAAAAATTGTTTGTTCATTTCTTTTAATAAAATTACTTCTATATCACGGTGATCAAAGTAAAGATTAAATTTATATGCGGCATGTATTGTGTGTATGTATCGAAAGAACAATTATAAAGAGAACAATTATCACAATGTTGTCATTTAAATCAGCGATCTAAATAGCTCCCAAAAATAAATGACGATATAAATAATACATATAATGAAACTTACTCCAAAGAGTTCATTTAAGCAAGTATAAAAACACCATAAATATAAAAAATAAACTTGTATCCGATCCAACGCAAAGTTCGAGCCATCGACTTTAAAACTGAAATCGATGCTTCCTACACTCAAGCACATGGCCATAGTAAACAAATAGCTAGCGAGGCAAAATAAAAGGAAAGAGTCTTGAAGTCTCTCGACAATTCCCAGACATGACTCTCGAGAAGCAAAAATGTCATATACGCGTTGCTTATAGACTCGCTCTACGTATAACCTATAACGCCTACTGACATAATTTTCTTGGCTAGAATATGCGCAAGGGACGATCGGGGGGTCGAGTCAAGGCCTCGGACAGCCACGAGGCGAACGACGCGAACTCGTCGATGATACTCGAAACGACCTACGCGTACGTTAATTTACCTTGTTTCGTTCTTCCTCCCTCGACAAAACTTTTTCTCCTTTTGTTTTTGTTTGCGAATTTTCGACCCTTGAAACGCGTACTTTGGTCTAGACCGTAATCGTTTTTGAAGCATTGCATGCGTGCCAAAAACAGTATACGAAGATCAATGGTGAGTTGAATGGCTATTAGAAACTGCAAAAGTAGCTGACGTTAAGAAAATTGATCGATTTACTTTGAGTTTTGCGATAAGTAACTTTTTTGGTGTACTTTGCCATTACTTTCGTTCTTTTGTTTCAATTATTTTTTCAAGAGTAATAAAAGATTCAAAATGAAAAAGGAGTTATAAAATTGAAAGTTTCAAATTTGTACTGATTCAGGTTTTAAATAGTGAACTTAGAACACTTGATCAAACTAAGAAAAATTAAAAGTAACAGAAGCCAACATTTTACTTTAAACCCGTAATTCACTTGGTAATCATTTAATGAAAACATTTATCACGAGAGTTTTCATTTTATAGACATTTTTTACCTTATCCCCTTAGATAATCAAAAAATTAGAATTTTTAAATTAAAACCTACAATTGTGAAATCCATTCTGTAATTCTAAAAAGTAATCGTTTTTTAACGTCGATTCTATAAACCTTAATTAATAACCTTAATTTTATAATTAATAATAAAATAATTTTTGATAGGCTACAAAATAAAATTTGTTTACAAAGATCTAAACTAATAAAAAAAATCGTTTTTATTTAAAAAAGCAACTAATAAAACACCTGTTATGATATATAATGATTAGAATAGTTATATTTTCTATTAATATAAATAAAAAACGTCTGTATTAATTTAATTTTTTCATTAAAAAAACAATTTTATATATGCAAATTATGGAAATTACTTTTATTATAATTTACAAATAATATTATCATGATACATTAAATCGCTTTAATTATATTTGCAATTTTTTTCATTTTATAATCAGATAAAGAAGGATTGAATTATATTTTTAAAAAAATATAAATACTTGATTTTCATAAATTAAACTCCAGTATTTTTTTAATTATATTATTGATTACATTTAATACTTTTGATAATAAAATATTTATAAATACCTAAAATTAAACAAGTTCTTCATAAATATTTGAAAATAATTATCAGAATAAACGAACGTTGGTACAAATTGCGTATTCATAAAATTAACGATATTTTTATGATGTACGATAATAATCACTAAATATTATTTATTTTTATTACATTTTTTAATTCTTTGACTTATATAATCAAGATAAAATAGAAAAAGTTCTTATTATTAAAATTTAATTTAGATATTAAATATTAGTACATTATTAGGTTCGTAAAAGTCATCATTTAATGTTACATTTAAGTTGAAACGTTTTTTTATGAAATTATTAATCTATAATGTAATATAAATATTAAAAGCTTTTTTATACTCTCTAAATTATTAATAAGATAGAAAAAGCACGCTTTTTTTTTTAATTCAATAAATAATGCTTTATTACTTATTTGTAATACTTAAAAATATGTTGAAATTTCAATTCATAAATAGATAAAAAAATATAAACTAATCATTTTTAGTAAAAAAAAATATTTATAGAATTTCATCGATTAACATATTTTCAGTATTTTATAGTATTATATTATATGTTTAAAATTATTAATTACTTTTTATAAATTATAATGAATATTAATGAATATTAACGAATATTAATGAATAGTAATCAATATGTCATATAATCAATTAAAAATGTTTCGATATGTGCTAAGTTGTAAAAATGCTGTATAAAACTGGTTTGATAATTTTCAGACTTATTTAATTTTTATATAAATATGGATTTTACAATTAAAAAATCACCGTAGGAAAGTATTCATTGAATACTTCATTTTAATTTTATTTTCCGTTTTGTAAAGCGAATCTGGTAACGGCACATTAAATTTTCAGAGGTAAAAATGATTTATTCCCTACAGGCACTATTTTTTACATTCGTATTTTTACGATATCACAACAGAAGTTATGTTAACATTTTTTATGAAGAATCGAGTTTAAAGAAAGAAATACGATATACTTGACATTTATTTTTAAATTCGTTAAATCGTAAATTTATTATTCGATTAAAAGTGAAAAAGTAAGTAATATTAAAGATAATAATGCTTTATATTGAAAATATGATAGGAGTAAAAAAGAAGCGACTTCCATTTGACCCAGCAAAGAATCTGGAATTTTTATCATAGGGCTGAGAAGCAGTCTAGAATGCAAAAAACGCGCATTTAGAAATTCATGTTCGTAGTATTCTCGTGACGGATTGTGTGTATATTAGATCGTATAACTCTATTTTAACGAAATTATAAAAAATATATTACTACCAAGTCTTATAAGAAATATATTTGCGTATTGTCAAGTTTTAATCCTACTTTTTTTTTACTCTTTTTCTTTCTACACTACTTATCCATAGTTTTTCAATGCAGATAATTTATAGATTGCGTATAATCGTAAATTAAAAGAAATAAAGTGTTTTTCAATGGATGGAAATATAAATCTAATATTATAATATCCTTATATACGATGTTGTGTTTTTCTGTAACTTAAAAAATGTAGTATTCATAAAAGAACAAGTTACAATTAAAAATTATATTATATAATGTAAAACAAAAATGTTCTCAAAGATATATATATATATATATATATATATATATAATATATGTTTTATAAATAATGATAGCAATACTCGATATTCCGTTAATTGATTAAAATATATACTTAATAAGCTATATATTTTTAAAAATACAATAATTTATGTTTCAAAGAGTTAAGTCATATATTATACTTTACATAATTCGTTATAAAAAAACTAAGTACATATATTTACGTATAATTCAGATTTAATGCTTTTTTACTTTTAGTTCTTCGCTTCCTTTGTTGTTGAGGACCTTGTAAGTCGTTAATTGCAACAAATAACAATAAAAAGCTAATTCACTTTTAAAACAAAAAACATAAAATAATGGAATATTTTCATTAACAAAGGAATGCATCAATATTAAAGTCTGTAATAACGATATTCATGGAGAAACTTGTAACATCAAACTTAGATGAATAATTTTGATTTGAAAGATATTTAAATTGCACAAAGGCCGAATGTAATTGCTCCATGTATATTTATAACTTAAATTTAGCCATTACTTTTCTTATATGTATTGCCTCTCCCAATAATAATCATTAATTTTTAGTCGATGTGTGTTTTCGTATACAATAAACTAGTGATTAATGTAGTAATTTTAGTCATGTGTTTGAATCCTAAAATACGTACGCGAGTTGCTCGCAACCACACAATCCACCATTAAAATTTGAATTTCTCATTATCCAGAAAATTGGGTTGTTCCAGTGTAAACGTAAACCTATGCGTTAATTAATTTCGTTATCTCGCCATGGCGCAAAGCTCACATTGAAAAGTACGCTACTAGAAAGGGTTAAAAAACGTCATTAGAAGTTCGGAGATAAACAGCGAGAGAGAGAGAGAGAGAGAAAGAGAAAAAGAGAGATAAATATAGATGAAAGGGAAACAAAGGAGTAACGAGAGTTAAGTATTCAATTCCATGATCGAGCAGGTCGTGATTGAGCTTCGATCGCTACACCACGAAGAGTAATCAATGGCGACGAACCGTTGTCTGTGGCCCATTCGGGTCGTCCCAGCCTCCGGTAAAACATCCCGGCCCGAGGGTCGTTCGAGCTAAAGCCGGGTGTCGGCCAACAAACAACCCCCAGGGCTAATATGCGGTCGCCGCTCCTCGGGCCCCGGATTGCAGGCGAGGGTAAGCGCGGCGCGGCGCTGCCACTGCGAGGATCCGGCTGCCCTTTTTGGCTAGAGCGATGAACGCCCAGCCGAACCACGATACCCTGGAGCTCGAGGTCTTCGAGGTCAGTCGCGGGAAGACTCGATTCTGACGCGACCAAGCTGAAAATTCGATCGAAGTTCGGGCCGGTTCCGTTTCAAATGGCTTTTCGTGTTTGATTTTGAGCAAAGTTGTTGCGGTTTCGAGTCCACGTCGATGTCGTTCGACTTAACGAGCTTCTTGGAAACTCCGAGGATAAATTGTGCTTAATACTATTCTCAGCTTTGGGTTGTAAATTATATAAAACACGGATATTTACATTTTATAATTTGTTTTGAGATTAGAGGTTGATAGTTTAAATGTAATATAATAGTTTTTGCGATAAGAAATCAACAGACTATTTTTAACATTTCGCAATTATTTTAACGAACAGAAGTTTCTATCGATAATAAACGCGATAAAAGAACATCGAATACCGATACACGTATTACTAGTTATTATTATCGTTAGACATTTACACACTACCGTTATTTTTTTCTTGAATATTTCAACGCGCTAAACAAGCGAATCAACGAACGAATCTTATAGCGTAAATAAAAAATTTAAAGTACGAGCATCCGACCGAGCAAAATGACTTATTTTTTTTCGACCCCAGGGTCGTGCGTTTAAATAATTAATTATTAAAATTTCTCGACCGCACCTCACCGGCGAGAGAACACGTGTACGATAAATTAACATTTTCGGTTGGCTCGTTGGCAGCACCCGATTCGTTAGCCGAACGGGTCAAAGAAAAGAGAAAAATAGTCTCTTCGGGCGAAAAGCCGCCCGAACTCGATCGATTTTCAGCTACGCGTAACGAGGAGTCGAGCGATCGCAACTCCTCGCTTGCGCGGTTCCAGGTGCGATGCGAGAGCGACGAGGGTGTCTCGAACCTGGTGCCCAAGACGAGGCCGCGGACGGACGGAACGGGTGACGGCAGGAGGCCCGGCAACGAGTCCGTCGGCCAGGACGAGGAGAACGAAGAGGCGGAAGGGGAGGAAGAGGAAGACGAGGACGACGAGGAGGAGACGAGCACCGGGGCTCTCGGATGCGCTCGAGGTGCTCGGCGCAAGCTACAGCATAGACGCAAGTCCGGTAGACGACGTCGCCAGCGTCTCCAGCGGCAGGACGTCTGTTCCCACGCGCTCAACAACTCCGGAGCTGCCGCGGATGCTGTTGCCCCGACGGTACGACCCCGCCAAGCTTTTTCCGTTCGATGTTGTTCGTCTTCCTCGGCGCAGGCTCACGTCGCAGGCTCACGTCGCGTCATGGTCACAGATGCGAATGCGCAACTGGGAGTAAAAAATTTGCACTGTAAGAACGTAACTGCTCGAACGTGGAAATGCGAGACGATTTAACGATGCGCTTTCAGATTTGCACTCGATTCATCGCGTGGGCAAAACGTTTCTATTGCCTTTTCGATGATTAAGAAATCTGTCGATCGAGAAGTTTATAAATATCGATGCGTATCGCAGAGGTCGTAGCTGAATTTAAAAATAAAAATGTAGCTCCAATACCCATGGACTCGCTCGATTATTATGCGTGCGTCTAACGTAACATCTCTCTTATGGGACGGGAACGCGAATGCGCAATTCGGGATCGAGCAAGGAACGAAGGTAAAGCGCGTAACGGTGTTAAATGAGCGAATGCAATGTTGAAGAGCGCACACACCGGACATGAGCAGCATCAGCAGCTTCAGCAGCAGTTGACGCTGGGCCCGGAGGCGAGTTCGTCCCGGGAGGGCCTCGAGGAACCCGCGGACGGACTCTGCTCGTACAAGAGGGACTCGTCGAGCAGCTTGGGAGGGGCGAGCGCCAGGCACAGCAGCCTCAGGGAAAGCCTGCTCACGGTCCTGGGTAAGCTGGTCGTGTGGAAGGGGGCGAGGTACCGGCCGACGCCGACCTCCTCGAGCTCCATACCCCAGAGCTCGCCGCCGCCCACCGAATGCATCGGCAGGAGCACTGCTTTCTTCTCCTCTGCCGAGGACTCCCGTAGTAAGATATATGATGCACGTGTCTGTAATTTATCCCCCGCCAAGGCATGCAGTCGTCCAATATAACATCCTTTTTTATTATTATTTACCGGTAATTTAATAGTAATTATCCGGCGGTTTTATCCAGTTTTTAATGCCATTTATCTCATTGATGCCACCGATCGAAATGAGTATACATGTGTTAGCTTTATCATTTTGTTCTTCTTTTTTTTTATAGACTGTCGCTATATGTGTCGTATTACACTAATGATTAACCAATTCTTTTGTTTCTTCAACTTGAAATTAATTTGATTTACATCCTTATCAAAATAATGACACGCGTATTATTCGGATAAGGATATAAATTTGTTGATACGATTCGTTTAACTTACGAACGATTTGCACGCTAAATATATAGAGTGGAATTTTTCGCTCCATTAGTATAAAATCTAGAATCGATTTTCCACTCTACTTACCGTTTCCACTCCAAGGTAAGGAAAAATTGCGAGACATGGAGAATATAAATTAACTGTGATAACCAGATATTCATTACCGTACAATTTAAAAAAATTAACTAATTAACTTGGAGCTAGGAGGAGTTAAAATAACGTTATCGTTGAGCGAGGTTCCACTTTATGATATTTAGTCCGTAATGCATGTAATGCATGTGTTAAGTATTTTAAGAAAAGCGTTTATTAAAACATAGAGAAGCGCAATTATACGTTCTCTGATGTGAAATCAGTTATGCATACTAATGATGATATGTTTGTATATAACGATCTTAAGTTTGTAGTATTTGGAATTATGTTTATTTTGTACGCACATTTTTATAAATATATTACACAAATGTAATATTAACCATTGAACAATTATTATATTTCCTCTGACACGAACACTATTGAATTTAGAAGATTTATGTGAAACAAATTATATAAATGATTATTGTAAGAAACTTGGATCAAATCCAAAATATAACCAACGGCTATTATACCTTTTTAAAGTTTATTGCAGTCGATACAAATACGAAATAACTCGCGAATGCGTAAACTACCGTTTTGATGGAACGTTTTCATGAAAATTCCGTTTACTTTTACAAAAAGATCTTCTTTTAATACCGATGTTTTTTTAATTCAATATAACATTTTTCACGAAAATAAAATAATTCAACTTTTCGAAAATTGATGACGAGCGAAATTTTTGTATCGTTCATATTTAGTTTTTTTTTCTATCGAAGGAACAGTCGAATAGCGTCAATTGAAGAGGTCATTACGCTCGTGGCCAATAATTAGCTTTAAATAAGAGAAGGTACTTCTACAAGGTCTCGACTACTACAAGTTCTTGAATTCCTTTTCAATGAGAAATTCGTTATTCGATAATTCCCCATCCCGAAGAGATTCTCCAATTGTGAATTCTCTCCAGTATAACAGTTCGCGTCTACCCAATAACAAAATGGATTCGTTACCGGTGTGCGGTTCTCGACTTTTTTAATGACCAGAGTTCTTTTATTCGATTATCTCGCTCGTTGCACACCCGGAACTACCCCACCACTATTGTCGCCGTTCGAATGTACTTGATAACCGACCGCAAGCTACCACTGATAACGAGTCGCTTATTTTACCAATAAGGCTATTTTAATTTATTTTAATAATATTATTTTAATATGTTTTATCATTTGATTATTGTGCGATTTTTTTGTTCCGAGTGTTATTTATATAGTGTGTCGTAGTAAAAGAACGAAAAGTTCCTAAAACTGAAGTTTTATATTGAGTTTTACAAAATTTTTTACAAAATTTACACCGTTTTCGATATTTTCATAGATGTACGGTTTTGATACGTTTTTTTAATACTACAAAAATTATTATTTTTTAAATTGACACACTAATAATTCCTTTAAAAGTTAAGATGATTCGATACGAATATTTGATATAAAAAATTGTATCGAGGAATCATCGAATAAACAAATACGGTTCACTTTCGTCGTTGTTATCTCAAGATAATTCTTCAAATAAAATATATAAGGAATTGATTAGTGAAATATTTTTGACCAATTAACGTTGTATTTCAAAAATTTATGAAGAAAAAATTACAATGTATTCTCGATTGACCAAATATCAGTGGAAATGTATTTATTTATTTGGATAGTATTCCTTAGAACGTAATTTTAGAAATAAAATTAATTTATTTCTAATCGAATTATAGATATCAACTATAAATCAAAATGGTATTTACTTACAGCAATTTATGCATGTTGAAGACTGAATATAATGTACTCCAAAAATTACTATTGAATTGATCACGATAAAATCTAGTGTTGTAGTCTCGTATTTCTAGAGGTAAGAAAAAATGCTCGTAAATAAAATATGTTTTATGTGATAACGAACTACTACATTCATCAATACACAAATAAAACTAAGTGTATAGGTTTAGAAATTACCTCGTTCGCATGAGAAAAATCCTTGAGTAATTTTTATAATCACATGTGAATTAATTTATTATTTCAGTAAAATTTGTAATCATCGTTATTTTCTATTTTTCAGAGACAGAAAGGCGAATTCGCGCCAATAATCGCGAATACAACTTGCAGTTTAATTATGCGGTAAGATTATGTATTGTATTATATATTAACGTTTAATAGAAAAGCAAATCTACTGTTCCAATTTATTTTTAATAATAAGTATTTTTAATTAAATCTACTTTAGTTGACAAATATTAATAACAATTATGTTTGCTATTAGAAACTTATTAAGTTTTTCTATCAATTGTTCATAAAAAATTACTTTCAACCAAACGAAATTATTATTTTTATTTAAAATATAAATGAATGGTATTTTAACATTATCGCTAAAAATTTATCGATAACAAAATTTTGAAACTGAAATTAATAATTCTGTGAAAAATTCAATTAAATTGTGAGAAAAATTTTTTTAAAATCTAAATTTAAAAATATTTAACATAATTACGTTAATTTAATGAAATAATTTTTGATAACAAGTAAATTTAAGGCTGCATCGTTTTTAAAAAATAGTTATTACATACTTTTAAACCGCTTTTTGTGCAACATTTTTCTCCTCGGGTTGCATAGTTTCCATATTTGCTTTAAATTATTTTTAACGCTTGAAAGATTTTATCTTTTAAAGGAATTTATTTATACTTTTCTCAATGTTATTAAATTTGAAAAAATATGTTTTTATGCAACGTAAACTTGGAAAACATTTTCTTGAATTTATTAGATCAAAGAAGTACTTTGTACATTTAAAATGTATTTATTCGCTTTGTTTGCATTGAGTAAAATTACTCGAATAATATATTTTTTAAATGTTTATTTATTTTAAAATTTTAATGTATTTATAGGTATAAAAATTAATAAAATAAATTAAATTAAGTTTAAAAATGACATTTCAATGATAATAAAAATTATTGCACACAATATTTAATTCTTAATTAATTAGTATTCTATATATTTTCACTATTTTTTCACTATTTTTTCACTATTTTTTCACTATTTTTTTTACTTTTTTTTCACTTAAGAACCAAATGTCGTTTGTCCAATCGTCCTTTGATAATTATAAACGTTTAATTTACAGAACAATTACATCAAAACGTCCAAATATTCGGTTCTGACGTTCCTGCCACTGAACTTGTTCGAGCAATTTCAAAGGCTCGCCAACTTTTACTTCCTGTGCCTGCTGGTGCTCCAACTGATCCCCGCGATATCCTCCTTGACCCCCGTCACCACAGCTATACCCTTGATCGGGGTACTCACGCTCACTGCCGTTAAAGATGCATATGACGACTTTGTGAGTATACGCCTCGACGTCGTTTTGATTTAATTTACGAAGAATTCAATTTTGGTACACCGATCAGTCGCTGAAGAGGAATCGAAAAGGATATAAATAATTTTTACAAATTTTGGTTTGGGTGATGTCGTGGTTACTTACTTACGAAGTACTGATTTATACCGAGTAAAATTTTAATTTATTCGTATAATGGTATTAGATGCCTAGATAAAATATTTACCGAGTAGGATATTGATAAATCTGTTTTTCATTATCGATTGTTTTGGTACATTTGAATAGCAAAGGAAGAAATCTTTAAAATAAATAAATACAGGTGCTAGAATTACTTTGTTGCCACAGAAAATGTATTGTTTACATTTGCAATACAAATTTTAACACGAATCGAATGACCCCGCGTTCTACCAATGTATTTTGATTTCTGTCCAAATTACCTCAAATTGTATTTTATTGTAGTTTACGACCTTCGAATCAGAAATTTGCATAGACGCAAGGTTAGCAAGTAGAATTTCTAAAGTGTAGAAGTATACCCATGGGACGTTATATGTCAAGAATATGATTTTTCGACTTGTTAACTTTTAATGGAATTTTTCAACGGAGTCATTTTTAATGAGATTCTCGTATACAATGATAAAATATTATACAAAATATACAGAGTTGTTTTAATCGTGAATTCAAGTTGAAATATGCTGTTAGAAATTCGTAACGTAATTTAAAAAGTCGCTATCAAAACTTGCCCAGACCTAAGGGACAAAAATAGATAATTTTACAACGAATAAAAGTTTTTGTACAAGTATATATAATATATATATATATATAAATACTCGTAGTCCTATATTTCGAAAGCTATACTTCATAACTTTGTACTAATTACAATTTTGAATCGGAACGTTATAAAATAGAGTATTCGATGTAATTTTAATGTATTTGGCGAAAAATCAAAATCTATTGGACGAGTCCAATATTTTGTATCGTCACCTTTTGAAGGCAGATTGTTTGTGCTGAGTGAACAATCTTGTTCGTATGTACATATATGGATTTCATTTTATAAGTTTAATAGTAAATATTGCAGAAGAAAATTCTATTATATGATACAATAAATATTTGCTTACATCCGCATAATTTCACTGCTAAAATAATTCTGTTTATTTCTAATAAATATTTTAGAAGATACTTTTCATAATTAATAAAAATACTTGATCGATTTTTATTTCATTCTTTATGTATACAAATTGTTTAATTGTAATAAATAACTTTATAAAGATATAGCGATACAGAGAATCAATATTTTGAAATAAATTTTGTTTAATCACGGTAACGTAATATTTTCATACCGCAAAGAAAAATAAGTATACAGCTTTAACAACGATTTTTAACATTCGTAAATACTATATTCTTTGATATAAAATACAATGACCAAGGTATGCGTAAACTTGAAAAATCTTATACGTACGTTCTTTTGTTTAAAAATCGACGCGTCGCTAAACTACACTGCTTATTTCATTCGATCTTTTTTATATGCAGCAACGACACAGCAGCGATTCGCAGGTGAACAATCGAAAATCATGGACTCTGCGAGGTACGAAGTTACGAGAGGAGAAATGGTCACAAGTCCAAGTTGGCGATGTGATCAGAATGGAGAACGATCAATTCGTTGCCGCGGATGTTCTTCTGCTTACTACAAGCGAACCAAATGGCCTTTGCTACATCGAGACAGCGGAATTGGACGGGTTCGTATTTAGTTCATCGTTATTTCATATCACTTGGTCGTAGAAAATTATATTTCATTAAAAATGACAACTTTTCTCGCATCAGGGAAACGAATCTAAAGTGCCGCCAGTGCTTACAAGAAACTTCCGAGATGACGGATAATCACGAATTAATCGGACAATTCGATGGTGAAATCATCTGCGAGACGCCCAATAATTTGTTGAACAAATTCGATGGTATTCTCACGTGGAAGGGTAAAAAGTAAGCGATCCAACGTTTAAAAATTATACAATTTTGATTTAAAAAATTTAACGACTGCTTGGCATTATATTTTTAAACGAGTTTTCCAACAATATCCAATATTGCAATAAAAAACTTTACTTCGATAAACTTCTTGCTATCGGAGCAGAACCTTTAAACGTAAAATATATTTAGGTACATATTGGACAATGACAAAGTTATCCTGCGTGGCTGTGTGCTACGTAATACCCAATGGTGCTATGGCATCGTGATCTTTGCTGGCAAGGACACGAAGCTGATGCAGAACTCGGGGAAGAGCAAATTTAAAAGGACCTCGATAGATAGGCTGCTGAATCTCCTAATAATCGGCATAGTTCTATTTTTACTGTCCCTCTGCCTATTCTGTATGATTGGCTGTGGCATCTGGGAGAGCCTCGTCGGTCGCTACTTCCAGGTAAACATCCTTTATTTTTCTTATCTTGTTTTTATCTAAAAGACTAGAGAAGTATAAAAAGTATTTAGTCTGTGGCTAAACTTGTGATCGTTTGAAAATCGTTTTACGGATATTGACTCGTGATTATTAATTTTACAACGCATGTAAATCGACAATTAACGATATGCGGTGAATTGTATTTTTTTTTTAAATCTTACGCACCGACTATTTGTATTCTTAATATTGATATGTTAAAAAGTTACGAGTCGTGCATTTGAAGAATATTGTTTCATAGTATGCCATAACATCATCCGTTACGTTTATCTAAAACAAATAGATTAAAAAATATATTAATTTACGTAAGTCTCAAATGTCTATATCTCGTTCAAAGATAACCGAATATGCTTGAAACAAAGAAATCACAGAGAATTAAAAATAGTTTTGTTTTATAGATAAAAAATTCGTCGTTGTATCAATGATAAATTTTCGAAGAATTAAAACCAAACAACTTATAAAAAATATAAAATTTGGCAGAACTTAAAAAAAAAGTTTATTTTTAAGTTATTATAGCCGCTAATAAAATTTCTCGACGATCAATTGTAAAAAATTTCGGTTTAAGTTTCATTTTTTTTTACAAATTATAAAAAAGAAAACTTACCACGATTATAGTTATCATTGAAATCGAGACTATATCTTTTTCCTAAAGACTTGCAAAGCAATGTTTGCATCGTCACAAACATCGAAGACTACTTTACTATTTCTTAGTATTCGTTATCGTTGTTTTCTCAACCATCATCTCGATTGTTATAAAACGTAAACCTTTACGTGTTTTAAATAAATATGAGTTTGCTTTCTCTGGAATAATATCCTCTATTGTTTCAACGTAATGTGTGTAAAAAAGAAAAGGTAACAAGTTTAAGTAAGAACGAATACGTTAAACTTGCGAACAAGCTAAAGTCCGAAATAAATAAAAAACGCATTACCTTTTTAGTTAGGAACATTGTTTTCAATTTTCAACGCGATTGGGATAATTTTACCCGAACTCGTGTACACGTGGTAAGAACGCAATTCCATGTGAAATTTTACAGGTCTACCTGCCGTGGGATTCGCTGGTGCCGAGCGAACCGCTGGCCGGTGCCACGGTTATAGCCTTCCTCGTCTTTTTCTCCTACGCGATCGTCCTCAACACCGTCGTACCGATCAGTCTCTACGTAAGCGTCGAAGTGATTCGCTTCATCCAGTCGTTCCTCATAAACTGGGACGAGGAGATGTACCACGCCCCGACGAATACTCACGCGCGGGCTCGGACCACGACCCTCAACGAGGAACTCGGGCAGATACAGTACATCTTCTCGGATAAGACGGGCACTCTTACCCAGAACATTATGACCTTCAACAAGTGCTCGGTCGCGGGTCAGTGCTACGGAGACGTGATCGACGAGGTTACCGGCGAACTCGTCGACCTTACCGAAGTCAGGGTAAGTACTTTATCGCTTTGTTCGTTTGCCGTGACAAGCGAGATTTTCGTACTTAATTCGACGCACGTTTACGTTCATTTTCTTCTTTTATCCAACGACGAATATGCAAGTGATGAAGTGGTCGCGTTTCTTCACTTTATATAAATCGATAAATTCGAATGCTTTAAAATTAAAATTTATACCGGACGTAATAACTTCATTTTATGGCATCTGTATAAATGAAGCGTCGATTTAAGTGTTTTATTTGAAATATGTTAACATAAGTCGAGTCGTGTAATAAATTGAAGTTTTAAGGAAAGCCAAAATTAACGTTTAGATATAAATTGTGTTTCAATAAAATTAATGTGTAAACCATTTTTAATCGATATTGTACGTAAAACCGATGCATTTCTACTAGTCATTTTTATGTACTTTTATAAATTTTTCTTATTGTGTGATTTTAATTTTTTAAAAATTTATTTTTGTTTTCTCGTTTTTCGTGTGATGATTGCCTGTAATCTATGCATATCAAAAACAACAAATTTACATCGACACCGCTTGAAATGTATCGTCTGCAACGAAAAAAATTTCATGGACTCTTGTACCGTTTCTTTTACACAAAGTACAAATTTTTAAATTATTGTTTTGTTATTACGATGATTCAATTTTTTATTTTTCATTAAGATATCGATGATTTTTAAAGCTGATTCTCAATTTATATTTTATCCACGTTTGTAACAAAATTATCGATAAAGTACTTTACGTATATTTAAGTTTTTATTTTGTATAATTTATAAAATTAATATTATTGTAATTATTGTGTAATATTTATCGTATTTTATACCACTGAAAAAATCTACGTTTGAAATATACGATAAATCTTAACTGTATACGATATCTTGTCGATCGAGCTATTTCCATAAATCATCGATATACTTACATAAATATAATATACCTTAAAGATTTAGTTATCATTCTTTCCGCAACAATTTATTTATAAGTTGAAAAAAAAGTTTACTATTAAAATATGGACCATACAGACTTTCATGCGATTTCCTAAATATGCTTCAAAAGAAAAACAAAAAGCAAGATTGTGCTGTGCATAAATTATTTAGCGCATGTGTGTGCTGCATGTAGACAGATAAGGCCCTGCACACACCGACAATGAAATGGAAAAACGGGCAGGAATTTGTCCGACCAGTTTACACACCTCTTAGTGGTGCGAATGCTCGCCTGCTGGAACAAGCCGACCGAATATCCAGTACGACACCCGAGCCTGGCATCAATGGCGGTGCTAAAGTTCCACTTAAACATTCAGTACGCATGCTTCTGTCTCAGTCTATACTACACATCGATACCTCTTATCTCAACATACCGCTGTATATCATTTCTAACACTGTTGCTATTGTGCTATTTACACATTGTTTATTAACGCTCTGCTTGTGTAGATTGTTCGCATCCAATCCTGCGCATTATCATTTAGAACTGTGTAGCAAAATAACGCGTAACATGTCACGTTTCTTTTCGTTTCTTTTATCGTTCGATATTTAAACCGCGATGAAAGCGCATCTCTACTTTGGCTTTTATTAACCTTACCTCTTCTTAATCTTGTAATTCGTAACATGTGTACGTGTAAACGAACGTTTGAAGCTATACGCTATTTTCTTTGGTTTTTTTTTGGTAAATGAAAGGTTTTGGAGAAGGATTTTTTTGTACTTGGGCCTCCGTTAACGATCGTATATTTCCTTCTCTATCGTTCACCATTTACCAATATTCAAGGGCTTATTTATTTAAGACGTATTCTTTACTAAAAAAACTTACATCAATGTTTCGTTATTTCTTTATTTCGTCTTTATTTGTATGTTCGACTAAAACTTATGCCTCGTAAAATAGTATAACGTTAATATTTTTTAAATACTTTTCGTAGTTAATCGATTATATTTTATTATTATTTTTTATGGCGTTAAAAGCTTTTCAAAGTCAATTATAATGCATCTATAATTTATTCAAAAGTTTCAATCAAACGTATGTGCTTATTAATGGAAAAACAAAGAATACGTCTACAATAATTTAATTCCGTTTTACGAAGATCAAAATGTAACGTACGTTCCTCTTTTTTCTATTTAAACAAAAAAAAACAAAAAAACAAAAAACAACAACGACAACAGACTATCCCGTCCTTGGACTTTTCGTTCAATAAAGACTACGAGCCGGAATTCAAGTTCTACGACGCGAGTCTCCTCGACGCGGTGAAGCGCGACAACGAACACGTGCACAGCTTCTTCAGGTTGCTGGCGCTCTGTCACACGGTGATGGCCGAGGATAAAACCGGAAATTTGGAGTATCAGGCCCAGTCACCGGACGAAGCGGCCCTTGTGTCCGCTGCTCGGAACTTCGGCTTCGTCTTCAAGGAGCGATCGCCGAACAGTATCACCATCGACGTTATGGGAAAGCGTGAGATCTACGAGCTACTTTGCATTCTGGACTTCAACAATGTCAGGAAGAGGATGTCGGTTATATTGAGGAAGGACGGCCAACTGAAGCTCTACTGCAAAGGCGCTGACAACGTTATCTACGAGCGCGTGAAAAAAGGCAGCGAGGAAATAATGGCTAAAACGCAGGAGCACCTCAATAAATTCGCTGGAGAAGGTTAGTTTGATAACCGGATGAAAGTTTGGTAATTTATTGCGATATTCGTTCTTTTTTTTTATACCTTTTCCGGTGGTTATTCGATAATACATTTTTATATCGATGATTACGAAGCTTGTTACGAACAAAATTTATGCGAGCGTATTGATTCTAATGCGAGCAAACCATATGATTTAGGGCTGCGTACGCTTTGCCTATCAACGAAGGATCTTGACGAAAGTTTCTTCAACGATTGGAAGCAGAGGCATCAAGAAGCGGCGCTTAGTCACGAAAATAAGGATGACAAACTTGATGCAATTTACGAGGAGATTGAGAAGGATATGACGTTATTAGGGGCAACAGCTATCGAAGATAAACTTCAAGACGGTGTTCCCCAGACCATCGCCAATCTCGGTCTTGCCGGAATCAAACTCTGGGTCCTTACCGGCGATAAACAAGGTTAACGTTGTTTTACAATTACCTGTAAAAATTCGTATTTAGATTTTTGATCGATATTTAAAGTAGCACTGTACATTGTTTCGAAGAAGGTAGAGAAACGAATTTAAAATACGGCCTAAATGACGTTATTAATGTTTTTTTTTATAGCGATATCCAAATAATATTTTCTAGAGATTAATGATTAGAGAGTTGCGCGTAGAATTAATTTTATTTTACTGAAAAAATTGGAGAAAATGTGGAAAGCATCGATGTTTTTACGATAGTTCGTAAGCAAAAAATAAATTGAATTTTATTGTATTTCGTATAGAAACGGCAATCAACATTGGTTATTCTTGTCAACTATTGACGGATGACCTAACGGATGTATTCATAGTGGATGCAACGACGTATGACGGAGTCGAAACGCAATTGACACGGTATCTAGAAACAATAAAAGCGGCTTCGAGTCAACAGAAGAGACCGACTCTCTCCATCGTCACATTCAGGTGGGACAAGGAAAGGTCAGGCAAACGAAAGAGACGGAGTACGATCCTTATACAATTCTACTGTACTGCATTTTCTCATTTTGACCGATGATGCAAAACAAACCTTATAAGATATCTCCTTTCACATGAATGTGGCACCATGCTGTGTGTGGTTATGCTTTTTCTGTCGATCGGGAAATATCTTTGACGATCCAAACTCTGATAATTATTACTACGATTATTATAATTTATATAACGAAATAGTTCGAATTTTGCTTAGAAACTCCACACCTGCATTGGTTTTGGTAAAGATATACGTTTTTGTAATTTAAAAAAATGAAATGCTTTAATATTTCCAAAGTCTTGTGAACAAAATCAATAAGATGTTTTGACATCACCGAGAATAGTATATGTCTTTGTATTAGCTTCATCCTTACGAATATATCAATTTATTACGTTCTAATAGTTACCACTGTTTCATACTTTTCCACAATTTTTTGGAAAGACTATCTTTAAATAAATACTCTGCATGTGACTGAGGTAATTTTTTAAAAATATTGTTTAATCTTACTGTTCGTTTACTGGGAATAGTTCCTCTTTAGTAGTACACTTACTTTAAAGATTACCTGCATTTAGTATACAAAAACAATCTTAGAATAGAAAGATAATTATTTATATATTCACTTTTTATTATACCCAACCACTTGGAAAAGAATGAATTCTGACTCTGTATTTAATAATTCGATATTTCATGAATAATAATTATTATTTAATGCTTGATACTCACTCCTTCTCTTTCTGTCTGCTTAATATTAATCTTATCGATAATAACAAAATCAAAATTGTTTTGTTTTCCATGTCACGTTTGGATATTCATAACACATCCTTTCGCAATACTCTGTGAATGTGTTCATTATGGTGTATTACGAAAAATTGAATATTGTAAAACGGGCTTAGTTTATGTGTAAATTGTACCAATTTTTTTTGCTGGACAAAAGCGGTAGCTTTAAAGTACATTTTAACCGAATGCTTGCCATAATATTTATGAATTTCTCAGACGTGACACAAAATTCTGCAATTGTTATTTAAAAAAATCGTTTTCTGTTACTACATAGTAGCGATACAGAGTACAACCCGAGCAGAGAAGAGGTTGATGAACCAGAAGGAGACACACAAGCGGGTTTTGCAGTAGTAATCAACGGACATTCCTTGGTTCATGCACTGCATCCTCAGATGGAACAACTCTTTTTGAGTGTTTCCTGCCAATGTACGTAAAATAATGTATCCTTAAACAGTGAATGTAATCGTGAAAAATGTTCATAAAATTAAACACAAAGAACTATCCTCTAATTATTTTATAGGCAAATATATACAATCGAATAAGTGCATCTGATATAAAATATTTTAATGTCAAAGAAAACTTTGTTCGTCTTAAAGATTAAATGGAATAAATGTATTCATCGTAACTTATTTATTTACGATTACATTAAAAATCCAACGATCAAAAAACAATTGTAAACAAAACCTTTAATTTTTTTTTACTCAGGTAAATCTGTAATCTGCTGTCGAGTTACGCCTCTTCAAAAAGCCATGGTAGTTGAACTTGTAAAGAAAAATAAAGAAGCTGTTACTTTGGCAATCGGCGACGGAGCCAACGATGTTTCGATGATAAAAACCGCACATATTGGCGTCGGCATAAGTGGACAAGAAGGATTACAGGCAGTATTAGCTTCGGATTACTCGATAGGGCAATTCAGGTTTCTCGAAAGATTGCTCATGGTTCACGGTAGATGGTCGTATTACAGAATGTCCAAGTTCCTCAGATACTTCTTTTACAAGAACTTTGCATTCACTTTGTGTCATATTTGGTTCGCCTTCTTTTGTGGATTTAGCGCACAGGTAAACAACAACCTTGGTATATTTTTATTTAAATTTCGAAAACTTTTGCCCGTAACATATGATGTGCCTAAGGCGAATGTGATTTTGAAGATTCCTGCGTACGAGTTGGAATGTTTTAGCTCCGCGGTCGAGACTTGGAAAATTGAACTTATAATAAAACTGATGTGCTTCGAATTTAAAATCGATAATTTATAAAGTTTGTCGATAACGCAAGTAATAAAAAAATTTTCATCTTTTTTTAGACCGTTTTCGATCCAATGTATATCTCCGTCTACAATTTGTTTTATACGTCACTGCCTGTCCTAGCAGTTGGTATATTTGATCAAGATGTAAACGACAAAAACAGTTTAATGTACCCAAAATTGTATACGCCGGGTCATCAGAATTTACTTTTTAATAAAAAAGAATTTTGTTGGAGCGCTCTTCACGGATTCTTTGCCAGTTGTGTACTTTTCTTGGTGCCCTATGGTAATAAGAAAGACAATTCTCGCTTCTCGAACGCTTCTAAAAACCAAAATTCCCTTCACTAATCGAGAAACCTTTTTTTTTATCCAGGGACATACAAGGATGGCGTTTCTCCGAAAGGCTACGTACTTTCGGATCACATGCTGCTGGGCAGTGTAGTCGCCACTATATTAGTCATAGTTGTAACGGTTCAAATAGCCCTCGACACTTCGTACTGGACCATCATCAACCACTTTATGGTGTGGGGATCCCTCGTTTGGTATTTTATTTTAGACTACTTTTACAATTTCGTCATAGGGGGTAGCTACGTCGGTAGTCTTACGATGGTGAGCATTAGTTATTTATTCCCTTGCAAATGATACACCGATACAATTATAAATTAATAGAAATTGCGCGTAAAGACGCAAAATGCTAAAACTTGGCTACCGATCGCTACACTCCATACTTTTCCAGGCAATGTCGGAGGCGACCTTTTGGTTCACGGCGGTGATATCGTGCATCATGCTGGTCATACCGGTACTCTCGTGGCGTTTCTTCTTCATCGACGTGCGGCCGACTCTGTCGGATCGGGTCCGGCTGAAGCAGCGTCTCGCCCAAATGCGTTCGCGTCAGAGTCAGGATATACTGCGGACACCCTCGACGAGGCGAACGCGGCGCTCGTTGCGTTCGGGCTACGCCTTCGCTCACCAGGAGGGCTTCGGTCGACTCATCACCTCCGGCAAAATAATGCGCAAGCTGCCCAATGGCTCGGACTTCAAGTTCGCTATGCCCTTCGCCTCGAACAACGTGACCAAGCAAGTGAGCAGCGTCGCCTCGACCTCTCCCAAGGAGAATTCGTCGTGCAGGAGTTTGGACACGCCCAACACTATAAATCTCTGAAGAGCGAATAACGGTGTGAATGATAACGCCGTTCCGAGGTGGAAAGGATAAACGAACTTTTTTCTTTTTAGCGAGTTTGAATAATGTACATTGTTTCGTGATACAGAAAATTCCCGGCGTTTTTTTTCTTTTTTTTATGATTTTTTCCCCTCGTTGCCCTTATTTAAAAAGAGAGCTCCAGCACTTGGCGATTTTTAACAAAAATTAATGAATACGTGATCATCGATAGATAAAAATATACATCAAAGTCACTATTTAAACAGTGCGGATACTTGGACTTTCGTTTAGTTTACGACTTAAAAGGGGATAAACACGTGTGAAAGATAATCGATGAGACACTTGATGAAATATCGATACGCAATAACGTTGTATGTTTGAAGATTTATCGAATAATTCTTGAAAACCTTGGATGGATATCGGTTCGTCTATGATAAAAACTTTTCGGTAAAAATATTGTTGGACCATAAAATATTTAAGGCGACTTGCAGTTAATCTCCTTAATGTATAAACGTATTTTTCACGTTCGTAGGCTTCGTAAATTGATTTAGTTTTTTTTAATCGATTAGTACTTCTTCGATTACGAACCACAAATATTGAATAAAGTCTGCATAATAGAAGTGAAAGCAAATCGTTTGTAACGAACTTCATAATTAAGTTTGCACGAATGTAAGTCTAAATTTAACTTAATATAATACCGATCGTAATTTAAAGGAGCGATTTTTTGTAAATTGAGTCCAACCAATTGCGTCGATAGATAAAAATATACCATATTCAATAAAGCAGATGATAGTTCAACATAATTTACTTTACTGTCGATTGAAAAGCCGATGAGAAAAGGTACGGATCTTCGTTGTGTATATATTCTTAAGAAATTGACCTTCGGAATATCTCGTGTACTTTTTTCGGAATCGATTCATATTTCTAAAATTCATGACAGTAAAATGGTTCAAATTTATATGCAATACTTGTGGAATATTTAATTTATTTAATAATCTACACTTAATTTTAATCAGTTTAACACCTATCGTCGAAATAGTGATTATAACCATCCTTAAATTATTGTTCTTTTGTGGATTTCTCAAATGATCTCTTAAGCTTCAACCGATGCGGTCAAGTTTTACTAGCGTGAATTCGTTACTTTGCATCATAATATCTCTTGATTTTGATCTTATACATATTATTATAAAAATTAATATTTTATTATATTTTATGCATGCAATAAAAATGTACTTTGATTCTATTTTTTGCAACGATAAACGATATATCTTTTACCACACTAGACACGTATGGATGTTTATTAATCTTCGACAAATTTAATATCATTGACGGAACATGGAGGATTGCATCTGTTTAAATCTCTGTAACGAGAACTGGATACCGTCTTTTTTATTGTTAAGTGCAGACAGTCGTCGAAATTCTCCGGGTTTACGCAATAATTTTAAATTGACATAGCGGATATCTGTGTCAACCTGAACAGTGAGCTATTTCATAAATTAGGATTTTTTACGTCGTCTCCACGTATCTCACAAAATAAATCATCGATAAAAATAAATTTCATCGACGACGTTGGTAAAGAATTTATCAATGATGCCTAAAATAAACGAATTACATCTCAACGATATTCCGCTGTGAATTATAATTATAGTTATATATCTTTTTTCTCACTTGTCACTCATTTATTTTTTGTACATAATTTTTGTTGTTATTTCTTTATTTATTTTATCGAATGCAAAAATATATTTCATAATTATATTTAACTGCAAACTATTTTAATCCAGGAAGTAAATATCTTAACGATAGTTTCTTACGAAAAAAACCAGATGAGTTTATTAATAGTATCTGTATGAAAATCAAGTGTAAAACATGTCCATCGAATTATAAATATTTAATACGTGTGTACCGTAATACCAATGTACCATGAAGAATCATTATTCTAAAGAAGTCTACATTATGCGTTAACGTAAAGAAATAACGATAACGATTATATTAAATAATTGCCTTTGTAAAACATTAACACGACAAACAATTAAAAATACTGTACAATAGCATCGATTGTAAATATTTTAAAGAGATATATTAAATGTTAAGTATACATTTTTTAAAAAGAAAGTAATATATAGGTAGAACGATCTAAAAAAGAAAAAAAATTACGAAAATAGTAATTATATTATATTATTGCAGATAATGTTTGCCTTGGACTGACTACTGAATATAATATATTAAAATATAAATTTAAAAAAATTGAAGCAGTAGTGAAACAATAAAATATGGTATTTCTACTTTTAATACTACAAAAGTGAATAAGACGAAGTAGCTTACATCAGAGGTGTGTGTTCTACAATCAAACTATCATTTAAACATCGAGTCATTGAAAATCATTATTTTTTAATGTCGTGCCTGACCATGTTTAGCTATACACCAAGATTCCCGATGATTCAACTTAGCACTACTCGATTGATCAAAAAAATTAAAATAATAAAACAAAGACAAAAAATAAAAAAATAAAAGCAAAAAAATGGCGCATAAATTTTTTTCAAGCATCAAATGACGTTTATTATAAATATTTCAATATACGCTGCGTTCGACTATTATATAACGAATTTGAAATAGAATTGTCACAAGACTGCAGAAATTTTTATAAAAGTTGATCGCTAGAAAATTGAAAAGTGCAAGGAAGTTACGCGTATCCGGGCTAGAGCATATTTATTAAAAAAAAAATGCATAGTTACCAATAACTTTGCGTATGTTATATCACAAAAAAAAAATTTCTCAATTTCTTGTTAATTAAGTCTGAAAACTATTATAGTGAGACTAATCGGCGATGAGAGAAAGAAAGAGAGGAAAATTAATGTATCGAAACGAGAGAATTTTATATGGATGAAAAGGTAGATATTAGAAATAAATAAGGGTTGTTACGAAATTATGAAATTGCTCTGAAGCATTTCAAGGTGCAAAGTATCAGGAGTGTCGAGAAGTTTTTTCTCACCTACTGGTGTAATGAAAAAAATTCATGCAGGTAAACTCAAAATTCATCTTTTTGTACGAAAAAAATAATAAAAGTAAACGAAAATATGTAACTGTAAATATAGAGAATAAAAAATGCACAGTTTTTGTATGGTAACGTATATGCATATATACACATATACATAAAACGTCTACGTGTGTATATATTTATGTACGAATACACATGCATATATAAATACATACATACATGCATACATAAACACATACATAAATATATATATATATTTTTATTGTAAACTGGTTTGTACACATTTATTTTATGTTAATCGTTGAAACTATTAGTATTTTGGTATGTGATTTAGTTAATTAGTCATACCAGCTATATATAAGTTGATTCTATGTAAATGCGATCACAAAAGGTACTTGGTTATCAAGGTACGGCAATGCGTAGGGGTCAATCACTGTAACTTGTGGTGCAAAATGCTTAAACTTGTATGTTGTGAGAATTAATCGGATGCATTTTACAGCATGTACAAAATATTCCTCGAAGAGAAAGAAAACTGCTGGCTTACGCAATGCAGCAAATTTTATTATTACACATAGGCAATAACTAATAATTTTTATTCTTTATTAAACGGTTAAGCCGTTAGTCATGAAAAACTTGATAGGTATGCCCGTTAAATCAACAAAAACACTTGTCCATTGCACATATGGTTGTCATTGTTTTATTAAAATATTTCGTTTGCGTTAACAGTATAAGTAATCCTTTTTCTAAATACAAGAACATAACTGTAAATAAAAGACATTATTAGTATACATTAAATTAAATTTAAGAATAATATGTTATTTTTTCTAGAATATAATCCTTTTAAATTTATAATAAATATTGTAAAGAAATATTATTATAAAACCAATGGTCTTTTTAAAGTATTATCTTTTTCATCGTTCAAGCAACTACAGTTTCGTTGCCTAAGTTATTAATCGCAATATATTTTAACTAATATTTATTGATTACGATCAAATTTTTTTGTACAATCTAAGTCGTGTATTAAAAACAGCGCGACGTTATTACAATAATACATTCGCTATTTAAATAAAATGTTCCTTAAGTAAAATAGCACATGTGGATAAGATAAATAAAAATGGCTTATTTAAATGTATACTATATATTGTACAGAAACGTTGAATAATTTCGATGGTACCAAAAGTGGAATCATTGTAAATGTAAAATACATTGCCGTGTAAAATAAACACGATTAACTTAGATTTATATTATCAAAAAAGCGGTCGTAACTTACCAAATCTATTAAAACTCGTATATCGATCTTTAACCGTTATTTTGATTCGAAGAAATAAATTAAATCTTTTCTTTAAGACAGCGATATTTATCCTTCACTTTACAAGAAAATTTTAAATAAAAAATATTACAAACATCGGAACAT
The DNA here is from genome assembly GCA_018907195.1 of Dolichoris vasculosae. NCBI lineage: Eukaryota > Metazoa > Arthropoda > Insecta > Hymenoptera > Agaonidae > Dolichoris > Dolichoris vasculosae. The sequence goes on from JACCHY010000001.1 coordinate 9,340,214, forward strand.
CGAATGAAAAAAGTATATAGAATTTATAAATTGGATTATAAATTGGATATTATAAAAAATATTTTCCCAAATTTAAGGAATTTTTGTTTATTAATATTAACATTGTTAATTTTTTATTGTATAAAGATTCATTTTAAACATTTTTTAAAACACGTTAAATAATTATTATGTGCAAATATCAATACATGTATTTTAATTACAACAAAGAATATACAGATATCGATCCTAATTAATATAAATTTTGTAATTTCTCATAGCAATGTTTATAAAAAATAATAATAGATTCAAAGTAAAGTCATTTATAAATATATTAGATTTAATCATTTTATAATTCATTTTTAAATGGAAGGGACCACAGTGCAATATATTTATATGATTATACGAACTTATATTTATTGTCTCTTGCATTTCGTTATAAAAAAATTATTGATTTATAGTTTATAGTACATACGTATGATTTATTAAGTTTTTATGGTAAGTGCGACTTCACTTTTTGATATAAGAGTAATAAAACGGAAGATGAAAGAAAACGTGCGGTGATGGAATATGGCCTTATTCAGCAATAGAAACTTAAATTGTAATTTAAATGATAGAATTCTTTTTCCAGTTATTCATAATTTATAACTTATAATATTTGAAAGTGAATTTTTCTATTCTCGGCACCAACATTTTTCAATATGCGTTTGTCAAAAAGTAATGATTTTTGTAGTCAGCTAAATTAAGAAAGATTAAAATAATCTTGAAACTCTGGGCACGTTATCAAGTTTTTCCTTGGAAAAAAGGATACGAAACGTATTATTTGCCCATGCCTATCCTGAATTAAGCCATAAAATGTGAGAGGATGTAACTACGAAAAGAAAATGTAATAAATACACTCAAACGGACTCTGATCACTTCTCGTAATAAATATCATTTTTATATAACTAACTTGGCATCTTTTAATTCAAAAATATCATTTGTTACTATTAATTATTTATTTATTTAATTTTCCATTACAATTTTCAATAAGATATTTATTTTTAATGGAAAATATTGTAATAGTTAATCGAGTTAAGTATTAAGTTAATTCAAGTAAACCAATTCAAATTAATTTAGAACGTAAGTTTATGAATTCGGGGTAAAATTTTGCATAATGAAAAAGATCCAGCTTATGTAATGTAGAATCTAATGTCATAAAATATTTGATTAAAACATCTTTTAAAATTAGAATTATCGTGAATTCTATGATTTCTTTTTTTCATACAAATTTTTAACTTTTTCTTTAATTTTTTAAAAACAAATCATACGTGCAATTTAGTTCAAAAAAGAAAACTAAAACCGTTATCGACAAATTTTACTTATATATATTAATTATATACTTACGTATAATTTTACTTATATATAGTCTTAAAAAAATATGCAGGTAATAATTTACAAAATAAATAGAAAATATGTAAATAAAGTAGCTTATTCATTTATTTATTTACTGTTGAATTGAATTCATATATTTTTCTGGTTAATCGTTAAATTTAAGTTTCTTTTTTAAAACTTAATATTTACCGAGTACTCTTTTATTCTAAATAAGAATAGGCTTTCCTCAATGTATTGTATTTTATTACTTCTAAATACTTTTCTAAAATTTACTTTCCTAAAAATTGAATATTAATGTTAATATTTGTATTAGGAATATATAAACATCAGGAATTGACATCAAATTTAAAAATAATTGTCTTCAATATTTTTAACATGAAAGGTAAAAAAAAATCATAAAATATTTATTTTTCCTTGTTTAAATAAAAAATGATTGTCTTTATTTGTTGATAAATTTTAATAAATACATTCTCTTCTATACTTTCATTCTCAATGTATCTCCCGTTTGTTATTTATATTTTTATATACTTCTTTTAAAAATGAAATTATTTATGATAAAAAATTGACCGTTTAAATTGAAACTACAGTTAATTTGATTATCACGAAACAGATACAATTGTTTTTAATATCAAAAAATTTTAATTAGCTAATTTCATTGATAAATTTACTTAATTATTTAAATAAAAAATTTCATTCAATATTATTGAATAATTGTACCTAATCAATATTTAATATATATTGTGGATGAAAATTTTGAATGCCTGTAAAAATTATTTACAATATTTGCATAGTGATTAAAAGTTGACCTTTATTCTATTTTTTATTATCTAATTTAAATATTAAAAAGGTTTACAAATATTCTATTGTTATAGCTCTATGATATGAATAAATTTAAAATTGTTATTAAGAAGATTAGAATTATTAAAAAAAATTATCAAAAATGAAAAATTTATTACTATTTTTAAATTTACAAAAGGATGCAAAAGTATGTTGCATATTAAAATAAAATTATTTTCATTGATTAATTTTCGTTGTAACATATGAGTTGATTTATAAGTGTTTAATATGATTTTAAACTTTATATTTTTTTTCTGTTAGCGTATTACATAAAATAAATACGTTTCAGAAAATAAACTTTAGAAAATTTAACTATTGATGAAAATTCCAACTATATGTACAACATAATTCGCATATTCTCATCGTTTGGAGAAATGCAATATAAAATTCACCTAAATCATTTATTCTAATTTTAAAATTGCAGTCTTTTTGCTAGCGAAGCACCATCCGTAGCTTCTAATAACTTTCTTTTTAAACTAGGTTTTTCTTCAGGCTGACGTTTGATCGTCATCGGTAGTGGTAATTTTGCTTTCAGTGTTGGAGGTGGATTATTACTAAAATAAGGCATTTGCAAAGCCTGATCACAAGTACACCTCTCTAAAGGATTTATATTTAATAGACTAGCAAGGAGATCGAGAAGATCATCGCCTGCAGCAGTGAATATATCTTTCAACGGTATGGCAGGAAATGGTTTGAATTGAATAAAATCTGGCAATTGTGTCATGCCAGGCCATGTTTCTTCCGTTGGTGTTCCCAAAGCCTAAAATAGTTTTAAATGTAATTACATAACTTTTATCAAAACAAATGTTTAAAACTTTCATTCAATTTTATATATCCGTTACTTTGTTGTTAAATCACCGAAAATATTTTTAACGCTATTTTAATAATTTTTTCTATCAAAGTACGATCAATTATATAGAAAATAAAAACTATATTAATGTACATTTTATTAAAATTTATAGAAGCATTATATAAATATTAAAAATTTAATATCGAATACCTGAAATATTCTGGTCAATTGATCCAAATCGGACTCTCCTGGTAAAAATGGCGTACGAAGTAATAATTCAGCTAATATACATCCGATAGCCCACATATCTATTGCAGTACCGTAAAGCCTTGCTCCATACAACAATTCTGGAGCTCGATACCATCGCGTTACTACTTGATGGGTATTTACTCTGTTAGGAGAACCGTAAAATTTAGCTAATCCAAAATCACCAATTTTCACAACACCTTCACTACTAATTAACAAATTATTGGGTTTTAAGTCCCTGTGAAGTATCCAATTAAAATGCAAATAATCTAAACCTTGTAAAGTCTGAATTAAATAAGCCTTAATGTTTGCTGGTGTTAGCACTAAACTACTATCTTTTATTATAACTTCCAAATCTGTGTCCATAAAATCAAAAACCAACGAAACATTGGATTTGTAACCAAAAACGTCTGAAAAAAAATACATATGCTTATATCGAATTATTAAAGTATCAAATACAAAAAAATGTATCAACCTAATAAACCAATAATATTATCATGCTTTAATTCTTGCAATAATTTAATTTCTCTAAGTGCTGTTCTATTTATACCATCCTTAGCTTCGGCACGGCTACCCACTTTAATCTGTAATTAATTAAAATGTAATTCATAACCATAATTTTTTTGTTTAAAACAACATAACTAATAACATACCTTTTTAACAGCCACAATCCTATCAGTTACACTATCTTTAGCTTTGTAAACAGTTGCAAACTAAAATTAGTAAAATTAATTAAATATTACAATTATATATTAAAATCTCAATTATAATAAGTAATCTAACCTGTCCCTCTCCAAGAAAATCAATTTTCTCGTATCTCCTCAATTTATCAACCATTCTAATAAAATTATTTCTACAATTAATCTAAATTTTATTTTACTTAATCAAAATTTATATTAATCATTTATGTACTATCATCCGTATAAATTAGTTTTTATAGATAATAAATTGTATGCTTCCCAGCCATATTAAAAGTTTAATACACATATATGCAAACACATGTTCGTATGTGCATAATTTATGCCTTTTGACTTTTGATCACTTTACCTGCACAAATATTTGCACTCTACGGTATTTCATAAAAATCTTATCGAAGATTTTTACCGGTGAATAGAGAATTCAATCGTATAAAACAGAAATTATAATCGTCCTTTTGTATTTAGCAAAGATTTAAAACTCACAATAAAACGAACAAAATCAACAAATTTCGGTTAAACATCTTGTTTGATTTAATTCGAAATATGAACGTTTTTCTAATGACAATTTACACTTAAAATATATTTGTTACAAAATGTAAGGATCCGTATATTTATTTGTAATTTTTTCCAATGTGAAAAATGACTCAACGGACAAATTTAACTTGGTACTTCGTTAATGTGCATAATATTTAAACGGTTTTTAATAATATTAAATTATTTCACAAGCAAAGTATTTAAGTATATTATAAATAAACTGCGCATGTGTAATTATTACGATCAAATTCTATTATATTAAATTGGCAAATACAAATTTTTAACGTTAAATGCGATTCCTAATGGAATATTCTTTGCAATTTTAAAAAGTGATATAGAAATTAGTTTTAAAGACATTATGAATCAAGAAAATACCAAAATATTAATTTAGTATACTTTATCGTAAGGTACTAAAAATATTTGGTTTGCTAATATTAAGAAGTAACTTTTGAATATTTGAATAAGCAATTTCATATTACATATATGGAATTGCGTTGATACGCGTTTATATATAGAAATGACGAAATTAATATTTTAAAGCTTCTCTTTTTAACTAATATTTTATTAAAGATAACTACCGTGTTTTACTTAAAAGATATATATTTTGAAAATCAAATTATTATTAATTTTAATTGTTATATTTGCAAATATTAAAATTTTAGATATAATTTCATTTCAAATTTTACTATATTTTTATAACGTAAATTTATAACGTATTAAAGACCCATATTCAAAAACCTAAAATCGTTTTTGTATTCGATCTAATTAATTTTATTTCTTAATATAAATTTTTATAGTTTTAGTTGTTATAAATTTTATTATTTAAATAATGGTAATATTATTCAAATTAAAAAAATTATAGTTTGAATTGCTCTTTATTTATTGTTGTACGAAGTTTCGATTAACATACTAATTTAAGTAGACAATTTCTTCTAGGATAAAAACAAAAGGTACGATATTACAATTTAAAAAAATAAAGTTTTCGTTTTTATTTAACAAATTTTAGATTTTTATTGTTTAGAAAATCTTTAACATGATATACATTTGTACAATCCATATTTTTATGAGGTATATATATGTAAATATCTACGCTTTTAATTAAAAATCGAATTATAATATCAAACACAAATAAATTGATTGTTTTGATTTTTGATGATTTATTTAAAAAAATGTATACTTATAGTATTTATCTCATAACTTTTTAATAGAAATTATATATTTTTTTAAATAAAATTTTACTAATTTTATTTATTTTTATGTACAAGCTCGATTTATTATAAATCATAGCTTTTATATTGTCTAAGTATTTATTACGTTTTTTTGGGCAGTTTGATAAATTGTTGGTATGAGTGTAAATCCTTAATTTATTATCTGAAGAATCAACATCGATAGTTTCTACTATTGTAAAAATTCATTTGTAAAACTTTAAAAAATATTGCAAATATATATTTTTTTATATAGAAAATAACTATAAAAGGTAATAAACGCATTATCAATTTCATAAAAACTAGTTAACAATAATTCTACAATACCTGATATCAATTTGGTGTAATTGATATTTTTAAAGATATTTAAATTTTATTAATCATTGTAAAATGTAAAATGATTTTATTCAATATAAATGATTTATTTACAAATCAAACAATTTAATTTTATATTATCAAAGTCTTAAAATAATTACGTATGTTAATTTGAATTTTTTAAACTATATTTTACAGAATAATATTGTAAGATACTACAAATTCATATAAGAAAAATATCAGGAATTGTTTCCAAAAATAAAAAATAAAACTGAATTCAAAATCTAAACGACAAAAAATTATTCCTAATAAATACTTCATTTGAATTATTATTGCTTGTATAATCATATTGTAAATTATTTCATAAATTAATTAAATTTTTTACTTCGTTTTTACTAATTTACAAATTCAAAAACATTCATAATTACAATCATATTGGAAATACTATCATTAATAAACATTAGACAGATTTTTTAAGTAAATGATTCGAAATATGTGAAAGTAAATATTCGGCAAAAATTATAAAAATTATGTGCAAGTTATAAGTAAAAAATATATACATATTTTTCTATTAAATATTGGTTTTCAATAAATTATTTATAAATATTAATATAATTATATTATAATTAATCTTTAGTTAAAAATCTTGTATTCATTGTTATGTATATACATTTTATTAAACTGATTAAAGCTCAATTTTATACTATTAAATTATTCTATATATTATATTATTTGAATGAAAAATTCCTATTAAATGTGACGAACATGAAAACTGACAATATATTCGGCATTTGTTCGTTGAACCGATATTGCAAATGGATCCGTTGGATGAAATGTAAATGCCACTAATCTTCTTGCGATTACAGGAGTTGACCTTCCGAGAATTCCAGCATGCATTCTAAATTTCAAAAGTCCCGAGTCCCGCGCGTAAAATCTAAGAGGACAATTATAAATTTAATGTCCTAAGACAATTACAAATTATGTATTTAGTTTATTTTGTATAATTTACCTGATCGGATGTTCGCCGCATGCCTTAGGCCTTTCCATCATTGAAACCCACTTATCATCATAACAAAATAACGACAAGTCAAGATATGGGGAACTAGAGTAAGATTGAGCACAGATTGGTAATTGCGCAAGTAACCTCTTAGTTGCCTCTGTTACTCCACCATAACGAGCGCTTATTATCGTTTGCTTAAATCTTTGCTGCATCAACCTTGTATTATACGAACGTTAAACTTTCCGCATAAAAAAATAAGATACATAACGATAAATATGTTAAAACACGTACCGAGCATAAATGTTATTTGAAGGAGAACACATATATTGACAGTCGGTACTCATTCGTGCATTTCTGAAAAAGTCCGTAAAGTTTTCAAATTGTGTTAATAATTGAGTAGATGCATTATCGTAAACAGCCACGACTTTTGCAGAAACCATGTCGTAAACAACCAACAAAGCTGGCTGAACGTGTGGTTCGCTCGCTTGCAATGTAGCAACTTCTTCGCTCGCGTATCTCACTAAAATATGATTTGTATCTAACAATTGCATCTTCCACATTCTTAAAGAATTAAGCTGTAAATTAAAATTTCGATTTACGATCATTAAAGAATCTTGGATCGCTAGTTTATGAAATTTGTTGTACCTGATCAAAATACTGATAAAAACGACGCAACTCGAAGGGATCCCTCGTAGTATCGATTATATGCGCTGCTCTTCTATATAAATATACAAGAAGCTTATGCTTCAGACTATTGATTGTTGTATCTCTAAAAGGCCTTGAATTCACTCCGGGCAAGGCACTCATGACTAAATATGCTTCATCCTCTAGGCAAAATCTGATAAAAAGTAAATTTCTTGATCTCTCTGTATGCAAAATTTAAATATATAAACAATAATTGCCAATACTCACCTGCCGATCGTTCTAACATTTATAAACATTCCATCTAACAATTGAAAAATATGTATAGTTTGATGCTGTACAGATAAAACAGCAAGAATATCTTTATACAAATAGAGACCTATTTAAAATAAATTGCTTAAGTAATTTCTAATTTGATTATCGGAATAACTAATAATTACCTTGATTTTGAGATAAATAAATTTTATCTACTTTAAAATGTCTTGTATCACAGAGCTTTCCACCTCTAATATCAACTAAATGAATACTATAATCCTCTAAAGGAGATCTAGGATTGGGAGTTAGCGCCTCGTTATTCGAGTAAATCTATAACAAAATGCTTACGATAGTTTCTTACGAGCTATTTATATTTATTTAATTATAAAGTTATACCAAACCTGATAAAAATGAGGTCTTATATCGTCGGGAATATGAGCAGCCGATCCAACGATCACATAGCGTCCGTCATCGGTAAAGAGACTACATTCCCTGTTTAATTGCTCGTTACTTTGTACTACGTTAACAACCCATTTCGTCTAAAGAGAAAAAATTTTTATTCGTTACGTTAAAAAAGTTGAATTTGCGAGATAACTTACCTTAAAAAATCTTTTAAAAATATGATTTCTAATATGAAACGATTTCTCGTCATTTTTGTGTCCAATATATTCTCCTTTACAATTAACTAATAAATCTGCAGCTGCTGCAGCTCCTTGATATTCGTAAACTTCGATAGAAGTTTGATCTGCGCTAAAAGCTACTAAGTACTTTCCATCCGGACTAAATTTTCTTAAAAAACAAGGTGGTTTTTCAACGTTAACAACTGTGTAATTAGGAAATACATTTTGATAAAATTGTCTCGCAACGAGAACCTGAGTTCCAGGATATAAACAACCCATAGTTTCTCTTTGACGCAGCCTTATGACTATATTTTGTGGACCAAATTTTCTAGGTTTTATGGGGCATAAATCTGTTACAATTTTCATTTTAGCTTCCTTTTCTGTCATTTTTTAATCGTTACTCTAACTACATTTAACATTTAAATATAAAAATTGTAACCTAGTTACAAAATAACCATAAACTTCATAATATAATCCACAAGATTCTTTCTTAATGAATTATCCATAATTTTTTAACTATTTTCACAAATTAATTATACGGTTATTCTTAAATGTGTACCTCGTACGATACGCAAATATAACCTATATCTTTACAAACTGTTGATGTACATCAATTTAACTACTTATGGCCAATACTAAAAGATGCGCAGAATTAGTTTAGGCTTTCGGGATCGGGACAAATCGAGTATCGGTAATGCATAAAATATAGAGTTTAAGAATCAGCATTATTTTAAGAATGAAATCACGTAATATAGCTTAAACTCTGTTAATACATTTCCGTAAAGGAAATATCAATTTTTTAATTTGACACTGTCTGCCTGTAGTTTTTCATTCTTTCCAGATTTAGACTTTGGTCGAAACGAGCGCCTCTGCGAAGCCAACCAAAACTTACTTGTTATTGGGCGGAATCGACCGCGTGACATCGGTGAGACCATAAATTTTGCATTTATTAAAAAATATTGATAAAATGTTTTTTAAAATGGGAAATTATAAGGAATAATGACAAGAAACAACTTTCCGGAATAAATATATGATTTATTTCATTGTACTAATTTACACAATTTATAATTTATAAAGCAGATGTAGCATCACATTGTAATTTTATTTTCCATGTAATAACAGTTGCAAGGCTGATGATAAAAATGTAATCTATTGAAAAAAGTATTCAAACATAAAGATATAAAATAAACAAACGCTACATCAGCCCCACAAAAAGATTTGATGTAAAACACTAATCCTTCTCTCAGAAGATTTTCAAACGCTCTTACAAATGGCAAAAGAAAATTATTTTGTAATGTACAAGATTCGAAGAACAATAAATATTTCATCTTCAATATCCTGCATCGGATTTATTCATATGTATTTTTTTTTTTTTTTGTATTTATCATTATAGTTATAAAACTTTTTTACGAAGTATGCATTTCTGTTTTTAATTGAAAAGTTATGTATTTCTATAATAATGAAATACGCTTTATAATCTCACATAATAATTAAAGCATTGCAGGTTTATTCTGTACAATGCAATTTCTCCCTTCTTCTACATTCGACTTGTTTACATTTTATTTTGTTCACACAGCGTCAAACCGAAGCCATTGTAGTACGTCACTTCGTCCGATGTTCTGGTTTTCAATTACTAATGTTATTAACTTTACATTCTATACAAACAAGTATCAAGGTACATTAGCACACTTGAACTATAACTTTTACAGAAAAGTTCACTAGCAAATCTATTCTGCTTTGCCATCAGTAAACTCAAATTTCTGTAACTGTTTTTTTAACTCTTTATTCAAGTTGTAAATTAGAATAGAATAAAAATATGTACAAGTATTTTTACGTTACCGCAAAAATCATTAACATTAGTTCTTAGCACATAAAATATACACAAATCGCACAACTCTCCACACTTTGCCATTCCTCTATCATTAATCAATTCTTATCTATCATAAGAGCTTTGAAAATTAGTTTAGCTAAGCAACCTTTATTTAAAGTAATTACTATATAAAATATAAATATCTTTTTCTAAATAATAGTACTATTTTTCCTTTTTTAAAGAGAACTTTTTAGAACATGCTGTTGGCAAAGCAGCGAAGTTAACAAAAACAATATACAATAATAAAAAATTTACATTTCATGTTTGTATACGATTTTAAATTTAAATAAAATTATGTAATGAAACATTAATTGTAGTGTTTATCATTGAATTATCTTTACACTGATCTATGTAAAAGTATTGAAAATATCTAATTATACATAAATTAAAATATACTGTTGTACAAGTATGTATAAAAATTATACAGTTTATAATCAACAGGTATCAGATATTTATCAAGAAAATGAAATATTATACGAATAAATAATCAAATTAAGTCTCTGTTTGATGAAAAAAGTTTATCCAACATAAAAATAAACAGAGAATATTGGAAAACATTTTATAGTAAATAAATTATAGACATAATTTATGATCAATTCGATTGTCATTTGCCAAAAGTCAAATTTAGCTACAAAAGTTCTCGTGTGAAATTAAAAATTGTAATTAATATCGATATTAAAAAAAAAAAAAATTCGAAAATGCATAAGAAACGTTAAAAATTCAGTTTGTTACACTACATGAAGGTAGCCAATTAGTATGAAAGCAATAAATTAATTTCATATTTCATTTGGTGAATCATTTCTTGAACTGCTTCCCAATGATGCCGAAGATGTTCTACTGCTACTTGATTCATTTGCAGCTCTGATATAAAATATTATTCAATCAAAATATATTCTTTCTAATTATATACACAATAGTTTTATTTATGAGCGTATGCAATATCAAATTTTAACGTCCAACCTATCATAATACCAATCGATATTTTGCAATCGGATTCCTTCTAACTTCATATTTCAATAATATATATATATATTTATGACAGCAGAATTTGTAGAATTATCGAGCACGAAAACGCATTAAAAAATGATATCGTACACGTCATCGATCGTTTTACGGTAATTTACCTAAATAGCGCAGCTAAGCTTGGTCCAATCGTGTCTTGATTTGCATCAACCGTTGTTTGATCACCCAAACTTTGTCTACATATAGGACATGTTCCATGCTAAAAATGAATTAATAATAATAATTTAAAATCTGATAATATATTCGATATTGAATATTAAAGGCCAATTAAATAAATATTAAATTTAATAAAGATAATATTTACCAATTCTAGCCACGGGACAATACATGGTGCGTGATAATAGTGTTGACATGGAAGTTCCCTAACAGGTTCTTGTAACACAAAGTCTTCCCAACATACGGAACATTGAAGTTTACAATCTATAACGATATATTATTATTTTTAATGCACACAATCGATAATAAATATCAAAAGTATTTTAAATATTTAATCAGTGGTTAAGCAAAACATACCGCTCGTGTTTCAACTATTTCCATTCGAAAATATATTCGTATCTTACATAAAAGATACGAGAAGAAGAGGTTATAAATTATTGCTGCTTCGCGGTAATTTACTCACCAACTTGCGTCTGTGACACTGTTGTAGTGGGTATTTCCTCAATTTGCTTTTTAGGTAACGGCGGTGGTCCAGTACCATCCATTTGATTCAGTAAATGTGTGACGATAGAATCCAGTCCATTTTGTCCCCACACGTAGTCTCCGGGATTTCCCAAGAACAGTCTAACATATCGAATCTACATTAATTAATTAGAACATCTTAGTATTACCTATTATAAATAGAGATCAGACAGACAGTGACTTGAGTCAATCCATCGTCTTCCTCAAGAAGCGCAAATATGAAAAATATTATGCATGATTATTCGTGTTTCGATATATTTAAAATTTTCATATGTTGTCGAGTACATACACGGGTGTTTGACCTCCTTGTCCTTGGGGGAAACCGAATCCTATTGTCGAAAGATTGAAAAAAAAATCTTGTATTAAATGATCTATTTGAGGTGGCAACCCTTGCTGTTGTTGTTGTGGATTCCTAGAACTGTTAAATTTGATTTTCATTAAAAAAGTCGATCAGGAAAAACGAGCCGGAGTATCACAAGAAACTAAAGTTTCATTCTCATTAACACGCTTGTGAAAAATTCATGAAAATTTAAATAAAAATATCGCAAAGTATCAAATAAGTCAAGAAAATTTCATTCGAAGCAATTTGTGAAATGAAAATGAATTTCGAGTTTCGTGTTTTTCGAACGTTGTAAGAAACCTAGTATTTCGAAGAGTCGCTTGAAAATCCGCTATATCACGAAGTCCTGGAGATCTCCTGAAACCATTATTCCTACCACCAGAATTTTGGGATACTTCCGTTGCCGCTCTAATTAAATTCATTGGTAAGTCGAAAGAATCTGAGAACTGCTAATCAAACATTATCATTATTAAATTTTGAAGTACTTTTATACTTTAGATATCGTTTACAGAGAAAAGAATTTGATTTTAAAAGAATTAGAATTTCCACGATCGCCACGAATATTTTTTACCAACGCCGACCAACTTCTGTATTTTTAACCGAGCGATCTTATTTAGTATCGCCGTTGGGATGAAACGTCGACTTTTGAAACGTATCTTGCACCCGTGAATCACCCCTCAGGATAAAAACTGTTGCCAATACAGTAAAATACCTCGAGGTTTAGGTTTAAGTACTTAAATATTCGTGGTAAAAACCAACCGGAAGAAAAATATGGCAAAATGAAAAAAAGCCTCTTTTCAAAGTAAACGAGCGTGGAATAAATAATCGTACATCGTCGAAGCTATCGTCGTCGGCATCTATATCGCTGAGATCTCGGTTATCCATATCCATTCTGGAACCATTGTCCGTATTATTTCTTTCGAGCTCTTCGATGAATCCATCGGAACATCTTGGGCATGTGTAGTCCTGTGACAAAGCGACAAAAAAAGATTAAACCGTTGCCAGCAATCGTCTCGAATGATCCCATAATAGTTAAAGAAACGGATGGAAGGATCGATTGAAACAAAGCTGCAATGCGTGCATAAAAAGTATTCCAAAAAGTTTCATAAGGGAGAAACGAGAGGCGAATCGAACATCGCTTTCGTATCGAGGCTCGCCATCGAATAGCCATGATACGTAAGCGTGTGTTCATCGGCCTTATCTCCCGACGAGAATAATTTTAAAAAAGATTCGAGGAATCTTGCGGAATGGAGTTTTTACTCTTGATTCTCGTGCTGAATCGCACAATACATGGCGATGCATGCCTCGCTCTTTACGCGTGTAACTCTCTCCGTCTTTATCGCTCTCTCGCATCGTCTCGCTCGATCTCGCTCTCTCCTTGGTTATCGAAAAGCGAGCACGAGAAAGAAAGAGAGGGACAGGAAGACATAGGAAGCGAACGAGCGAGCGAGCGAGAGAGAGAGAGAGAGAGAGAGCGTTGCTGTTGTTCGCATTAGCCGAAGCTTTGTCGCAACGTTGAGTTGGCTGTTGAAGCAAGGAGACACACCGATTCGAGTGTTGGACTTACCGGTCGCAAATGCTCGATCTCGACGCTACATCGGTGACAAAAAAATCGGGTCATCGACGAAGTTCCGTCTACAATGGCTTCGGCCATGTTTTCTTACGTCTTCCTCTCGCTCGCCACTATCGCCGAACTCGCCACTACTGCTCGACTACCACCCGATGTACACACTAATATTCCCAGCGGCCGACCCTATGATACGCGCACTCGCACACGCACGCACACATGCACGCGCGAGGGGGGGGTAGATGATGAGGAGGAGGAGGAGGATGAGGAGGAGGAAGAGGAGGAGGCGGAGGAGGAGAGAGGAGACACACTACTGTTTCTGCTGCCGAAGTTCTCTGATCTTGTCTTCGAATCCTCGTCGATCTTGCCGTCCATTCGTCATGATCCAACTATTCAAAGACGAGTGCAAGTCGAGGACTGCGAGGAAGGCCTTACTTCGAATTCTTAGTCCAAAAATATACGTCCAAATATCGGGAGAGCCACGCCTCCTCGTGACGTGCGAGATGATCCTTCCGTTATTGGTTATTCCCGGGGATCCTTTCGGTTTTTTCGCTTTTGAATAACCAAATGTTTATTTTAGTTGTCGGGGAATTTTTTTGGTAAAAACGAGCAGGACAACGCGGGACGATGTCCCGAGGTTTCGACTCGACGATTCGACGACTCGAAGACTCGAAGACTCGACGACTCGACGACTCGACGACTCCGCGTTTCCTCGCGGTTGCGCAAAATTTATTATAAATAATGATAATTCGTGCACTGGTATAAATAAACACGAAAGTTTTAACGTGCGTGCACGTGAATCCACTAACTTTACGAACGAGGAAACGAGTCGATCGAGATAAAGAAATTACCCAACTATTATTTGTCGAATTAACGCTATTATAGATACAGAAACTGATTTACCGTTTATTTTTATGAGTTATTCATAAAGAACGACTGGAGAATTTAGATTTTTGATTAGGTCTTGCACGAAAAGAGAACTTTTTTTACATCCTTTATTAAATTGTTCATCTTGAATATGTACACATTAAGAAACTTATGAGGCGTTCACATATCGATAATTTCCATTTAAAGCCTGGAAGAAGGTTCGACCAATAGGATTGCACCGCAAGCTTCATCGCGAACGCCGAACCAAAATCTTATTGCATTGGTTTTGAAAGTTCGACCGGAATTGTTTTCATGAGCGCGAACGAACTTCCGTACGTTTCGACGGGCCTTGAGGTTATCCATAATGTTATACGGATTTTTCAAAACGAAATTGTAGCTATAGATCTTGACAGCTCTTATGCAATATTTTTTACGATCGGCGTTGAATCGTATCTTACCGTCCGTGTGTAATATTAATTGAGAAAATGCTTCGACAACTCACGACACTTGCAAAATTGAGTCGTCATACAATTATTCCAAAGTATACGAAGCTCAACGGTATGCAAGTGATGTTTTACAAAAACTTGGCCGATGTAGAAGACACATACAAAAGATTCGAGGCCTTCTTCTACAGAACTGACATCGGTCAATGGGAAGTTCGCAAAGCCATAAACGAAGCTTTTGGTAAATTAATTTTCTTTTCCGTAATTTTTTAATATTTCCCAACGATTATTTAATTTTTGGTTCTTTGGCAAGTTCCGGTTTCTACGAATTTTCTAGATTTTCCATGCATTATATAATTTTATATACTTTTTTAAGTACAGTTTTTACATAATTTTAATTTGACGTAGGGCGATATCAATGTATATACATGAACATATATATATATATATATGCATGCATATATATAATGCAAAAATCTTTAAATTTCTGAACGATATAAAAGATTTAATTCGAAGCAAACTGTGTAAAACTTATGTTGTTTAATGATTTTTTTTAATAACAAATAATGATAAATTTAATTAATTATAATTGGAAATATCTTTTTCTCTTTAAAATAAATGTTGAATTATAAATATTATTCTCCAAATTTTATGCGAAATTTATATGCTTGAAGGTACAAGCGTTATCTTTGTTTAATGGTCAAATTCAATTTAATAAAATTAGACTTGTTTTAGCTGATGACTACATACCGGATCCAAAAGTTCTTATTGCAATGTTTCGAGCTATCAGAAGATTAAATGATTTTGCAATGGCAGTTAGACTTCTGGAAGTTATAAGAGAGAAATCCCCTGATAAGAACGTTAGAGGTTATTTATTTCAAGAAATCCAACCAGTTTTGCATGAATTAGGTATCAACTCACTTGAAGAATTTGGTTATAATCAGCCTGAACTTTGGCTAGAAAGATCCTACGATATACATTAATAAAAGTAAGGTCAGTTTTTGTAACTAGTTTAAAATGAAAAATAAACTATTCAATTTAATTGTAATAAGTATTATTCGTCGTTGAAATGTAATTTTTAAATCTGATTAATAAATTGATTTAAAACTCCAGTTTGTAAGCTATTCTTATCATTATTATGTTTAAGTAATGAAGGTTAGGATTACAGCATAAACAGATGATATGTATATATTATATTTTAATTTTTATCTTTTCAGTTAGTTCCTTTTGTCACTTTCATACGGAACATGATTGGAACAAACTTTCATTTTTTTTACACCAAAAATAACCAAAGCTTAAAGGCGACACATACAGACAACATATTTACAAATTACATTACATAGTACACAGTGATAAAGTATTATACACACATCTTTAACGCGAGTTCAAACATACTTTTTAAACTTACAGATGTTTCATTTACAATCAATAATTACTAACCAGTGAATCATTAAAATTAAATTTAAAATATTTGTGTAAAGCATAATTAAAATTTTCTTGATAAACGTCAATTTTTAAAATGCTTTAGATTTCTCTAAAGAAATAAATGGAATATTTAATTAAAAGTTGTATAGGATTGCACAATCCACGTTGCCATATTTGACCTAAATTTTAAAAAGATAACATAAGAAATTAAAAATTACATTGTATTTTAAGAAAAAAAATTCATTGAAAAACAAATATAATTATTTTTCTTTTAAATTACTATAAGTTTGTATCGAAATAATAATCTGACAATAATGTAAGTTTCGTGTACATGTAAACTGTTTAAATCACTAATTAAAATTTTCATATTATTTAAAAAATTCAGATATATTTTACAAATACCTATGAGACTATGATTCGCGCTAAATAGATGATGTGCATTTAAATTTCGAATCCTTAGGTTTCAAATTCTTAATTTCTATTTGTACCTCTCAGAAAATTTTACGACATTTTTCTAACACTGCTACAACATGAATCGTAAGTTTGTTGCTGTATCAATTACATAATTATATTACTTATTATCCAGTAACTCAATTCTGTTTATTAAAATCATTGTTATATAATTAACATATTAATTAATTATATTATACGTTTTCATGGATTCGAATTTCAAATTTTTCTTCATCGTACTCTACGCTATTATATTTCTCTCCTGGAAGAATAGTTATGGACTAAAAACTATTTATTTCCTTCTTACCACCTGTTATACTTACAGATTAAAAAAGTCAAACTCTAGTTTAAATTATACTACATTGGACCAATCCTTGTTTGATTTTTCTCATTCTGTCAAATCATTGTTATAACAATATCAACATAGATTTGACATGCAGAGATAATAAAATACAAACAGTCCATTTAGATATCAAAATCAGACCTATCCATTACCTAAATTGCTCGTTTGACTAGATTATTTAAATTATTAATTTACCTTATACTATTTAAATTATTAATTTATTATTAATAAATATCAATATTCACTCAAAACTCAAGGACAGAAATGTGATTTTTTTAAAATCTGATCAACCGTTTCCGAATATCGACACCGCTACAAAATTGATAATGCAAGAAACATCTGCATTACAAGGTAAATATTTTTATCGTATCGTATGTACATTTTTAGTAATCAACGTGATCTTTGAAGTGCTAATTTCGAGTCATTCTAAACAGGGCTATTTGGTTTTCAAAGCACATTCATTTTTAATATTAATTCAAGATAAAATTTAGAACGAATATTCTTAAACATACGAAGTCACTGATCTTTATGCGTATATGTATCGTATGATAACTCATAAATAAGTAATCGTACTTATATCGTAAAAAATAGATTACCAAAACAACCGTGATCAATTACATAATAATTTACACGTTCTTTTTTTCAAATAACGACAGACGAAATAATTGTTAGTATAGTGATTTTGAAATTTTATAAACTACACAGGTTAAAAGATTTTTTGAAGTTTTCGACATATCTATATATCCTCTTAAAACGATTACAACATACTCGGTGAAAAATTATCGGAATAGATATATAACCGCAGATTTCAACATTGTTTTCTTCCCTTTGTTTAATGTTTAAATTCACTGCAAATAACAATTTGTGGAATGACGAGTGCCAAACAAAGTCTCTCTCTCTCTCTCTCTCTCTCTCTCTCTCTCTTTCTCTTTCGCATCAATAGTTTCTCATGTACATTAACAATATTAATGAAGAACGGTCCCTGAAAAATCTTGGACTTTACTCAGGACCGGATTCAGCCTGTGGCTGTTGCTGACTATCCTCGTCCTTGACGACCTCGGCCTGCATGGCCTTCGTCAGGACGTTCGCGTCTTTGAGAGATATGACCTGGAGCACCTGGTGCTCACCCGCGGCGTTGATCATCGTCATTGTTGGATGACCCTGAATCGTCACCGCCTCGATGCTCGCCTCTCCGTTACCCGGTTCCACCTTCGGCACTTGTACCATCGGTGTCATCACCTGCATCGTTCCGTCGCTCTGGATATTAGCCACCATCGTTTGGTACATGCTCGCTGGGACCGGCACGGTTATGACACCTGATACCGAGACCGGATAGCCTGCAACATGCGAAATCACCGGTCGTCCTTGTGCGTCCTAAGCCCTCGGGCTTCTTTCTTTTCCCATTTTCGAGCGAGCGCAGTGCTATTTTTTTTCTACTTCTAAAGTACGGCACACAGATAGAGACAAATGAAAATATATACGTACAGAACGAGGGCAATTCATGGCGAAAATATTGTTGCTGAAAGAGATCTACCGCAAAATCGCAAAGACGATGTACTCGTAAATTTTATCACTTTTTTCTGACATCTATCAAAATACTCGATCGCTTTCTATTTATTAATATTTTTCTTTCTTTTTTTGTCTCGCGTGCAAAATATCGCATTAATATGGATATATAGACGTCATGAAAAACATTTTGTTTGACAAAAAATGTTGCAATAACGGTAAAAGCTCGTTAAATTTTAAAATGTACTTAACACATCGCTATTTGTCGTAATAATCAAATTTTTAAATGCTTTTACCGTCTGTATCAGTTAATGTCAATTATTGGTATATTCTCTTTACGCAAGGCATTTTCACCAGACTAACAACATTAACATTACCTTGATAAATAAAAGGAAAATCATTGGTTGCTGTGTAATTGTAAAATTTCAACGATTACGTTGAAAGTTTATTATTAAAGATGTATAAAATAAACTGAAAAATAAAAAATGTATTGCATGCAAAATTAAATTTTTGCATTACCCCAAATATTTGTTTTTGATGAAAATTAAGAGGTAAATAGGAGAAAAGCAACTTAAATAAAGTCGATAATTTGTGTGTTACGAGGGTGCGATTAAGAAAAACGTACATACTTACTTTACTAGTTTAATGATGCTTAATTCAATATATTTTAACAGCAAAAATATTAACGTGATTTCTTCTTGCACACCTCGATTTCATCCCACCCCCCCTCCCAAAATAAAAGTAAAAAAATGAAGCACAATGCACACCTACGTAAGAAACAAATTTACTAACAATCACTTTACAATCAATACTCAACTGATACATTTAAAACTAAAGAATACTTAAGTTTTCACGATAAAAATACGAAACGCGATAATAAAACAAATAATCACTCTATTTACAGAAAATTTATTTTGTGTTCAATTAAAACTAGATGATAATCATAATGGTGGAAATAAATCATAAAACAAGGAATTGTTTTTTTCGTCTGCAATTGTTACGATTCGCAATCTTTATTTACTTGTTCAATGGAGTGAGTTTTAAGAATCCATGATCTGACTAATGTTTTTCATTAAAGACTGCGATTGATATTGTAAGAAAATGAAATTACACACACAAGTCAATCGACCAACCGGCTCACCATTTGTACTATGCGCGCATTATAATATGTAAACGTTGATTACAATACATTCTTAACTAAGCAGGTATGTACATACATATACATATAAATAAATGCTCGGTTCTCAGCAGTGAAATCTGACGACATTTACAAGAAAAAAACAACTATTTAAAAGTAGTAGCAATAGCCATATTCTAATTGCAGCTACGCGAGTGATATTCACAGCTCGAGTTGTGTCAGTGACTTTTTTCCATGGATTCTTAAAGTATTGATTAAAACCGAAAATAATATGGAATCTGACTCGTCCTTCAGTCCTTTCAAAATTACTTTTTTTCGCCAAAGTTACTTTCATTATGTACACGTTCCAAAATTAGAAAAGAAAAGAAAAATTCTTTGACTAATTAAAACTCTACTTGGTAGAATAAAAATTATGGAACAATAAGTGGGTTTTGTCACTTCGAAGCTGGTGACGCATACAACATGCAAAATAAACAAGTGTCCTGAGGGTCTAATGTATAAGCGCAATTCACTGCTCGAGAAGTTCCTGACCGGCGACGGTGCAGAGCCTATAGAAAACAGTTTTACCATGTCCGTCTTCACCGGTGAGGATAATTTGGCCGTCATGGCCCAAAGTAGCTTCGGTAACACTGTTTAAATCCACCGCAACGCTGGCGCCATCCGTTCCGCTTACTTCGGCAAGAGTTTGTACCTCTCCTTGACTGGTGTGAATCTGAACAGGGGAACGTGAAAGAATTACTATCCTATTATCCAACCCCGTCTCTCATCGCTAATGCAACGCAACGCAACGCAACGCAACGCAACGCAACGCAACGAATCGTTTAAACAATATTTTATTATAATTAGCTTTGGCGAAAAATGGATGCACGAAATTTTATTTCTATCTCGAGCGATCGCATTAGCGCAAGAATAAAAAGTAATGTACACTTACGGTAGCAACTCCTTGTACTTGGGCTGTAGTTCCATCCGGTAACGTAATAATTGGATTACTAGGATCTACCTGAATCAACGAAACTGATCCATCGGCATTTGTTATCGTTTGCAATACCGTTGGATATTGTGTCATCTATATACGAGAACAAACGATAAAAGAGTCAGTAAAAATTGTAAAAAAAAAAACAATCTAACATCGTTTGGATGTAATTAAATACATTTTTTCTATAATAAATGGTTCTATGTGAGATTAAAAAAAAAACAATATAAAAAATTATATCAAAAAACGGTAAGTATGTGTATATGTATAAATAAAAAAATCAATGAAACTCAAATAAGGGAAACAAAACACCATACGCCTCTAAAAACAAATAAATACAAATATAAGTTTGAACAGAAATTTACAAGGTATTATCCAATACAAGTATATCGAAGCGATATACGGTAGGTTTGATAAAAAAAATAAATAAACATGGTCAAGTCGAGTAATTTCTGCGTAAGAGGAAGATAAGAGTGACGCGCAATACGTCAAAATGAAAAAAGAAAAACTGCAGTTTGGAAAGGATCATCGATAAGCATCGAAAATCGCAGAAGGAGCTTATCGATCGATCGACTTGCCCATGTGCCTCGTTCAGCCCCGTCCACTGACACCTGAGTGGCAGTGGCAAGAGCGGTGGGCGACGCGGCTATGATTTGCGTTGGCGAGGAGTTTCCCTTAGATGAACCAGTGCTGCTGATGCGAACGACTCCCACCGTCTGTTGGGACTGGCTGCTCTGACTGCCGGATTGTTGCGTCGACGAATGCGCCGATGGCTGCTGTATCAATATGTTAGATTTATCGTCTTCCTCGCTGAAGGCCGGCAGCAGATCTTCCCTGCCGTGGAATTTGTAGCAGTTGATGACGATTTGACGCAGGGCGTGCGTCCATGAGATCTGCTTAATTTGAAAAGGTTTAACGGGAAAGAGATTAGTTAGCATGGTAGTTCCTTTAAATGATCGTGGTAATCAGGTCCTTACATGAATCCCTTTTCACTTTAGTTAGCTCTTTTCTTTATTTCTTTCTTTCTTTCTTTCTTTCTCCGTAGTCTTGCGTTTCAATTTATTACGGCTGTAATCGTCGCTCGCGATCGATTTCGAGTTTCAACGGTAAAAACGGGGCTACTCCGCGTTTTCAATTTCATCCGTGATTCAACGAAATCGAAAGACGTCGTAAAATAAAAAAAAACAAACATGCCGGAATAAATCAAACGTAATTTACTCGGAAAACCAGTTGGAGGGTTGTGAAAAATTAGAAGTCGCTCTGTAAACGACAGATGCGACACCGCCGATTATAGTCCAGGCGTTATACGTAAACATTCACAGCCCATCGAGCGAACGGTAAATAAAAGGTCAGCTTTCATGTAAACACCTTTATCGAGTGAATAAAAAACAGACAGAGCAAAACTATACCTTACGTACCTTCTGTTTCTCGTCTTCCGATCTCGCGTCCATGCGCACGTTGGCCCAGGGCAACTCCTTGGGCCACCAGGGTGGCCTCGTGCTCTCCCTGCCCCATCCGGGCTTGCCCCGACCCGTCGAATACTTTAGCATGAGGGGTATGAACGCGCGCAGCTGCGCCTGGGTCATCTTCTCCACGGGGGTCGGTATGCCGTCGATTATTAGCGGTGGGAGTTCGTACAAGGACGGATCGTCCTGGACCGGCGGCGGGGCTTGTTGGGCCAACGCGTTCTCCAGCTCCTCCATTATCGCGGCCTTGAGATTTTTAACCACGTCCTCCAATGGCTTGGCGCCGAAAACTTTATAACTACTATTTGGTTTGCCCGGCGTCGCGACCAACACGACCGCCTGTTGGCCGACTCGCGTTGCGAACTCGTCTATCGTTTGCTGGAAAAACAAAGAAGAGGGACGATTTTTCTCGAGGCTCTTTTGCCTGTGGCGCTGTTCCGCGGAACTCTCTTGTTTTTCCCTGCACTCGACGCCGAGAAAGGTGTTTTAATCACGGCGCACTCATTGTTCCCGAACGATTGGGCGATAATGGAAAACCTTACTCTACCGTCGGTTCTCGACGGAACATCGGCTTCCGTTTCGAATTTTATTTTCCGCCAAACGATCTGCGACTTTCCGTGAATTATTTATAGCTGAAATGATCAAACGGTTCAAGGGACCAACAACTTGTGCATTTTTTTTTATTTCAAGGAACTGTATTTTTATTTTCCGCGGATTTCGCATAAATAATCTACTGAAAATGCATTTAATTATTTATAAAAAAATTACTCTGTAAACGATTCGCAATGGTAAGTTATAGAATAAATTCAATAATTTCATTTTTCGTTTATTTATTTATTTGGTTATTTTTCGTTAACAGCTTTTTGTTTTTAACGCATTAAACCTTACTCCATTACTTCATTATTTTCCTCTTTATATATTATTATTGTTTTAGTATTAATTGAGCACATTTTTATACACCGATAAGACTAAACGTATGCTAGGTTTTTTAATCATATGTATTTAATTCTCGTTATCGCGTGAAAGAAACGTTACGCAACTGTTAGCTGCATAACTTGTTGAATATATTAAAAACTAATTATTTATTTATATTGTTTACAATGCTTATTTTAAGCACACGTATTATTTTTATAAGAGTATTAGCTAATTCTCCAAAGAGTATCGCGCGTGAATACATTATTTACTAGATTATCGTAACATCGATATTATAACTACTTTTAAGTATGTATATATATATATATATATATATATATATCTTGAAACTACTTTTTCTTGATGATAGGCCGCACCTACTATTTTCAATTATTATTTTTTAAATATTTCTAAAGAAACTCGTCAACATCTTAAGTTGTTTCTTTATTACTCAAAATTTTTATTTACGCAATAATTGCACCTTTTGTTTAGTATCGCATTTAATATATATTTCATAAATACAGAATAATGTTTTTTATTTTTATTTTTTATCAATTTCAAATTTTATTAATGCGGTGTTTATTTGTTTCCTTTGACAAAGTCGTTGATAAATGAAACTTTTTCGAAGGGCTTTTTATTGCTGCTTTACACGATACATTGATATACGGTTTCATTAAATGTTCTTTTACTCGTATAACGATTTTTTCTGCTTTAGTCATAATACAATACAATAAAATGTACGCGATATTGAAAAAATTGAAGTATTAACGGCTATAACCGTCTCTAACTCTGGTACCTCGTAATACTAATAATAAAATTTTCCGTAAAAAATTGCAATTTGTTTTCGTATGCTAATAAGTACAGTCTCATGATTTTTTAAATTTAATTTATTTAAAAAATATTTTGAATAGATATTCGATTTTTAAAATCACAATTATATCAAGTGAATAAAAGAAATGGGTGGTCTTGATGTCTACGTAATTAATTTAAAGCTTAAATCGAGTTCCTATCTATAATATTTACATTAATTTAGTTGGTTTAAAGAAAAATAAATTTTTAGTTCTTCGAATAAACAATAAAATATTGATTTTAACAATTTGAAATTTCTTTGTCCAAATATTTCTTTATGAAATGTTCAATTAAACTATATTATAAGCATATTACAGCAATAACAATAAAAAATAATTGATAGTAATAGATATATATTTATACAATTACAAATTTCGGATAAAATAATATGTAATCAAGTGCGTTAAATTATAAAATAAACGCAGATCAAAAGAATGATGTTCTGTGTATGTTACTAAAAGTATATTTACAAAAAAATTTGTTTGCATTTTTTTGCTAAAACAAATGACTCAAACTTTAATTTTTATCAACTACGATGCGAAGTTAATAGGATGATAATACCGCATATTACATCATCATTTAATTATAGCACGTATAATAAATATATATTTATTAAGAGTGAAATTGAAATTTTTAAAAACAGGATCTAAAGTTTTGTTTATATTTTGGGTGTATATATGAAAACAATAAATAGATCTTAAATGTGTGCAACTATGTTTTTCAATTAAATTTAACGACTTTTACAACGATCACTTTACTACGAAAAAATAACAGATTTTTACATCGCATATGAAAATTATTAAGAAAAATTTGTTTTATTTACACGTAATTATTCATTTAAAACTTTAATTTAATGTAGAAATATCACGATTTTGTCGGACTATGCTTTAACTTGAAATATTCGTATAAGGAAGTAGTCTAAATAAATTTATAAAAAACGTGTAACGATTTTTTGATTTTCTAGTTGTGAAAATTGCAATTATTAATTTTTACGTTAATTTAGTTTATAAAATATAAAATGAATTAAACACAGAAACGTGCAAGTCGCGTTCACGTACGAAAACTTTGATACCACGATCTCGTAATGCGCGGAATTTTTTGTTTAAATAAATATCCAAAACACAAGTGCGATGTGAAATATATAAAGTAGTCCTTTCTCAGCGTAAAAAATTATCGAAAAAAATTAAATGAAGATTCTTACTCTCAACTTCCTTAATAGCCTATTTTGCTGTCGTTTACGAATACTAGGATTTGTTTCAAAACTGTGCGGTCGTTTCCGTTTCTTCGCCGAAACAATGGCTGCAGCTGCAGCAACACCAACAGGTCCTACACATAATACGTTTTTTGAAGAAAAATAAAATCAACTCTAAATATAAAGCATGCAAATTAAACTACACATTTTTAACAAACAATAAAACATAGAGTGTATTATTAGAGTAAGACCATAGTAAGCGTTATTAATAGAAAATATTTTATATAAGTACGTGCAAAGATTCGAGATTTTAGTATACTGCTTAAACGTTAGTTTCCTTTCGAAACATTGCAAAGTAACAATTCTGTATGTAGCAATTATTATTTTGCAATGATTTGAAATCTCTCCAAATTTTCTTCTATGGTATTCTGGAAGTTTCTATCGTATTAAAATCAAACCTAAAAACTGTATCGTGAATGCAAACGAAAATTAAATATAACTTCCTAGAACACGAGAAAATAAAAGAGTGGAACTAATAAATAGTAAGCGAACTACAAGATGCATTGACACAGAGGAGAAAAGTTTGTTATACAACTAAATACTTTAAATATAAAATAAAGGTACGTTCATCTGGTGATTTCATCAATTCAAAGTATACCGCCAAATGGAGATGCGTTAACGAATTTGAAACCTTGAATTTATATTTTAGTTCGTATCGAATAATTGTATAATATTTTTAACGACATTCGAGGAAAAATTTTTTACATGTTTAGCGTTAATAAAATTTTTTTTAAATACGTTACATAAAAACGCTATTTCAGAGCGAGGAAACGTTTCAAGTTAGTTTAATGCATTTCATTAAATTAAAGTTAACTTGTAAATAGTTTCAATTTTAACGATGGAATGTAGATAAATTTTATATTTTTTTGTAAAAAGTAATATCTATTTTATCGTCACGGATAATTTTCCGTAAGTTTTACATACGACGAATAAAACTTTCGTACGATTTAATTTATGCGCTCGAAATTTCTCATTATCTATATATTTGATATAATATATATACATATACTATATATATTATTTTAAAGAAAATTTGTAAACGTTATTAGAAAAAATTCGTGGCTCTTGGTTCATCCCGTTTGACGGTATTTCGTAAGGATTTCAAAAGGTGTGGAGAAGATTGCATTGTTTGCTACAAATCTACTAAAAATAAAAAAAAATAAAAAATAAACGTTGCAAAGAAAGTAAACGAAAGAAAAAGACGAGGAGAAGGAGAAAGAGAAGGAATATAGAAAAGTAGAACGTAAGATAAATGGTAAGATACTTGATATAAAAAATATGTTTTAGTAATTTCCAATTTCACCAGAGTACGAAGATCGAGTGTGTCCACGTACATAGATATCGTAAGCTGCGACCTACTTTTTGAGCTCGTATTCTTGGTACAAGAAGATCGAATCGTAATAAAGAGGGAACTTTGTACGCATGATACGTGTCTTTATTAATGCAACATAACGAAGCCCAAAGTAAAGCTCGTCGATCGGCAGTAAAGAGAAAAACACTGTATCAAGGTAGAAAAGGTTTTTTGGGGGGGTGGGGAGGGGAAGGGTTTGAAAAAGCAAAAAAATGGAAATCACCATTAGCGTGTTTGATTTGCCAACCTGCAGCGGCGAGTTGGGCCGTCACGTCATCGTCCATAGCCGAAGCTAGAAGGTCGCCTTCCTCGTACGTCTCCGATCCGCTCGACGGCTCGTCGTCGTCGTCGTCGGTGATCCGATCCGTCCGGTCGGACTCCGCGTTCGTCAGCGACGTCATCGTGTCCTCGAAAGGGGATATTACTTCTTCGAATTCCGAACCGGGATGACTCTCCTCTTTCACGGGGAGAGGTTCACCGGCCTCTACTTCCGTCGTCGACAGCTTCGGGCGGTCGAGGTCTGCTTCGAAGAGACTCGCACACAACGTCGTCCTGGTTACTCTTTACATCACCTTGAGCTGGAGAACAAACGAGACCCGGACTGGTTAGACCGTATCTATTCGCGTTATCGGGTTGACGCTCTCTCCCCAAGGCCTCGTAGCCTTTCTCTCTCTGTCTCTTTTCTTTTCTGCGGTCTAATATTTTGTTATACGGAAGGACAACTGTAAATATCGTCGCTTACGGCTTTAATCACGCGGCCCTATCGCTTCGGTCGTTTCTTTTACAACGTACCTCGAATGAAACTCTCACTTTTCATAGACCACAATGTTTCTTCGCATTCTCGTTGGAGTCGTTGTCGTTACCGCGAATAACGCTTTAATCGTTAAACACGTTAATTTTCGAGTTCTAATCAACGGTTATAAACGCATACATAAAATACGACGGATTCGTTCGGCAAAGTAAAATTCATCCCCTTACCAGACAAAATCCAGAGTTTCATTTCCTACGAATGAAAATGCTTTTAATCGTGATTCACTCGGTTATGGAACGTTTTCCTCTTTCTCGATATATTTTTAGATATTTGTCGAACTACTTAACGAAAACTTTGTTATTAAGCAAAGAAAATATTTGAAAATATTACGGATACGAAGCTAATTAACAATTTTGTAAGTGGGATCAGGCGATAACGACGATCGGTTGCATATAAAAAGTTACGCATTCTATCGTTCATCGATCAATACGAATGATTGATCAAACAAAGATTGATTCGAGGGCTTTGTACAAATCATTACATTTTTGACTCGTCCGAGGGTGGCGTATTCGTTTCACCCTACAGTCGAGAAAACGAATAATTTTTAGAAAAAAAAAAAAAAAAAAGAAAAAGAAAATTCAAAACATCGAAAGAATCGTACGAATACAAATATACAAACTTTTTAAAGATATTTTGATTTATTTGAAAAGTTTTTACAAAACACAGAATTCCCTAAATATTACTTTTCAAAAACGAAAATTGTATATATTTTTACGATAAATTGACCATTTTTTCATCGAGTCATCGATCATTCGGAACTATCAATCAAAAAAAATTAAGACGGTGGTATTTTTTACGGAAATTAATCGAACCAATCGCTCGGTTCGTAATTCAAAATTATAACGATGTATTTAGGGATTATTATTACAGGATCAGTTTTACGGTACAAGCACGAAACAAGATCGTACGCCGAGAAAATAAGATTAAGGTTTAAGTAAGACATAATAAATTGAATATAAGAAAACTGGTTTGATTAAATTAAAGGTCTCCTACAAGAACCAATTATTTGTCGATATTTCAAGTCGCGTAAAGGTACGATAAAACGAAGCACCGCGCGATAAGTAATTTCGATAACAAAAATTACTATCGAACCAAGTTAAAAGACAAGCAAACCGACGCTCGACAAATAAATCATCGCGTATAGTAGAGTAATAGAACGAGGGCATAAATTACGGCCGTAGTTTTACGCTGCCAACGGATATATAGAATCTTATAGCCTGGAAACGCGGATGTGGGTATCTATCGACGATCGACCCCGGGAAAGAAAGGAAAAAAGAAAAATGGAAAATGGAGGGAAACGAAAAGAAAAGGTGCATTTTGCGATTGAAGCAAATTATTGATTTTTCCGAAGGAAGATAGCCCTCCAAGGGAAACCTTAGCCCGGCCTTTTTAAAACCGCTCTCACACATGGACAACGACCCGAGTTGAGTCATAGTCGGACTCCGGACCCCATGCGTCAACCTACCCTCCTTCGCCCTTCTACCCTCGCTCGTCCCTCGACGCACGAACGTCGGAACGATTTCATTACGCGGCTCAGCTGTCCGGGATCGAGCGTTCGATGTATCTGGTGCACGAGGATAAATTCGGTGGCGGTCGAGAGGCGTATTCCCTTGTCGTTCGGCTGCGCGTTGCTCTTTTAATTATGTAATAAGGAGACGCGTATGGCATAACGTAAACTTATGGCGTTACGCTCGACCAAAGGCGATGTTTACAGTTGCGTCGTGCGTGTAACGTATGCTAATTAATAGAATTATTATACGAGACTGGAGACGTTTATTTTTATATAATCGGACACGCGTAAAAGTGTACATTAAGCGCACGGGACATAAGCTATTCAAGGTTTTTCTTTTCCTTGGTTTTCCGTGACGATTCGTCGTCGTCGGTTGCAACGACGTTCTTTCACGCTAACCGAGTCGGTGGGAAATAAATGAAACTTTGGGCAAACAACGGTAAAGCGGTGGCTGTTGATTCGATTCATCGAGCGGCACGTAAAGCTGCCGACGTGAGTTATCAACGAGGTTCGGCGGATAGGGAAAAAGAGAGGGAGGGAGAGGGAGAGAGAGAGAGTGAGAGAGAGAGAAATAAACCATATATATACAGAAGGCAAAGAAAATCGCTGAATGTGTGCCCCTTTTCCAACAACCCTCGATAACCCCCTCGAGATAAGCAAAGGGTGAGCAGACGCAAGCTACGAGCCCCTATACTCGTTTCGCGTAAAATGGAAACGAGCGACGGAGACGCTCTCTGCGTCGACGACCTCAAGCCACACCGAATTTCTCGGCTTTTTGTCGAAATTGCGGCGTTGGCTCGCTTCGTCCGCGACTCGGTCTCGACCGCAAAATACCGCATAAAAACAAAGGGCTACTACTCGGAGGCATCGCTGCGGATTCGCGCCAGAGAGAGAAACCGAGCAACGAGGATTCATCGCATCGCGAACAATGGGAATAGCATCTCGCAAAATCAATATTCCTCGCGAAATCGCAGAGTTCGCTTATGCCCGACTTTACCCACAATTCCACGGATCGGGAATAGGTTATAGTACTTTACTAGAATTACTTGTCCCCTCCCGTTCCTCAACGCCCGAAATCGCGGTTACGAGTAGACTTCGTTTCGAAACGACGAGACTTTTCTTTTTCCGACCGTTCCAACGAGCTCGACTCACGGCTTTTCCTTTTTGCGCCGTGACATCGACGGGTCGAAAAACCAGCCGTCAGGAGCGACCGCGGGAGAGGCGCTTAGAGATTCGAGGGGCTGATTTCGGAGGGCGGATAACGACGGCGCATCGTTGCAGAAGCTGCATCGAACGGGGACTGTCCAAGCGCGCGTTTAAAAAAGCGCCCGAGTAAAAGTAAAAGCGCGAATGGAATCGGCGGTGAATGGACAGCAGTCGTCGAAAGTGGGCGAGCTACGAAACCCGAGAGAGTTAGAGAGCGAGAGAGAGAGGAACCGAAATACCACGGAACGAAAGGAAAATAGGATTACGAGACAGACGAGTTGGCCGATATCCCGCGCTCGGACGATGCTCGTGTACGCGACGCGTCTCGCGCGTAAACACATCGGGAGCGAGAGAGGGAAGGTCGGCCACCCCCGCGAGGAGAGCGCCCGACGTCTCCGGTGCACCGTCCTGGCGTTCTCCTCCTCCCTCCCCCAGGACGCGACAAGTCCTTCTTCGGGGTTGCGGCCTCCTCTCTCACCTCTCACCACGCCCCGAATCGACGCCGTCGCGTGTGCGCGCGTTCCCACGGCGTGGAGGAACGCATTGTGCACAGGCGCGTCTTCTCCGCGACGACGTCGTAGCGGTGCCGCGCGCGCAACGACGTCGCCGCGAAAATTTGACTGGCACCGCGGTGCTGCTTCCGCCGCTGCTCCGATGGCTTTGCGCACCTCGTGCACCCACCCGCGCAGTTTGGCGCGCTCGCGCCAAAGAAAGCCCCGAGTCCCTCCGCGAGCCCGGAGATCGCGCGTCTCCGCGGTTGAGCGGTTGAGGTTAAGGCGGCGCCGAGGCACTACTAGCCTGGATATGTCGATCGCGCGCGCGAGGGGCGAGGACTGGAAGCGAGGACTGGAGGAGGATGCGTCTCTGACCTCGATGCTGGAGCCGTTGGATCACCGGGGTGAGCTTCGAGCCTCGTGGACGACGGTCCGAGGTCCGATCAGCGCTCCAAGAGCATCTACGTGGTGGTCGTCGACGGGAACCGCCATCGCGATGGCGTGTAACTTGGTTGGTTGGCCAACGTCACCGAGACACGCGCGACGAGGAGGAGGACGATGACGATGACGATGACGACGACAACGACAACGACAACGACAACGACGACGACGACGACGACGACGACGACGAGGCCGACGTCGGCGCACCGCGTTTATCCTGTCGCAGTGGCAGCGAAGGAAACAGCGACCGCGGCGACGACGGCCGACGACGTCGCGTCTCTGCCACTCGTATACACTGCGTGTACGAAAAGCATACGCGACACGACACGACGCGCGGCGCGCGTACACGCGCCCTCGGCACTACGTCTCTCTCTCTCGGCGGCACCGTCCTTCTCCCGCTCGAGAGCTCCAACGGCCGAGCCGAGCGAGACGGGACGAGATATCCGACGCACGCACACACGGACTCGCACACAGTTCCGGGGCCGGAACACCGTAGCCCGCTATCGATCGCGCGCCACCCGACGAGGGGCTGCGAGCCAACTCGCTCTCTCTCTCCCTCTCTCTCCCACTCTCTCCCTGTCTCTCTCCCTCACTCCGGAGCGCTACTCCCGCCGCTCGTTCTCGCGCTTCCGTCTATACCTACGCATACCGACTACGATCTAGCCATTAGCCGCTCACCGAAACTATAGCCGGACATTCGCGCTTTATTATTTCACCGGAGCGACGCTACGGCGGCAACGTCGGTGGCTATAAGTTTTCGAATTTATCGATCGGCGTAGGATGGAAGTTCGAGGGAAGACGCGATGTAACGCGTTTGGCCACAGCCAGCAAAAGCGATAGCTCGCGAGTAATCTCGTTTCATAAGAAGGGGACGATCTACTTTATTTTCTACCTCTTTATCTCTCTCGTTCTCTCTCGTTCTCTCTCTCTCTCTCTCTCGCTCCGCGAAGTACACGCACGGACGCGAGTACGAACATCGCTCGCGCTTTCGGAGCGAGGCACGGATAGACAGCGACGCCGCCGCCGCCGCCACCGCAGCCGTCGCGCTCGATTTTTCCAACCGTTCCCCGTCCGTACGTAGCTACGCTTCTCGTCGTTCCCGCTCGACGAGCGTCCGTCCACGTTGAGCGCGATCGATCGGCGTTGTTGGCTCACCGCCGCTCGACGCCTCGACGTTCGACCTCGGTCGCGCGCTTTTGTCTCGCCTCGGGACGAGAGCGCGACGTAACCGAGATGCGAGGACGAGGAAACGACACCGGCGAGTTTCGTAATAGGCCGCGTCGAGAGACACGCGGTCGCTCCTGTGAGGAGCCGCGCGCACACGCAGGTGCACATGACAGAACAGACGCGCGCGCGCGCGCGCGCGTTCGCACGGCGCATCCTCCCGCGCTCGGCGCCCCGAGACCCGGAGCCGTCGACCTCGTGCACGAACGTCGCTGCTTGTTTATCTCCCGCGCGCCGTCTCTCTCGCTCTCGCTCTCGCTCTGCCTCTCCCCGACCCGACGGCCGTACTCGGCTGGCTGGCTTTTGGCGCGTAGCCATCTTGAATGCGCGTCGTTTGAAAGGGCCTCGCGACATCCCGAGCCCCGGGCCACCCCTCGAGCTCGGTGTAGCCCTCCCCGAGCGCGCCCCGGAGTCCCGGTCCATCCGCGCGAGGCCGCCGAGGACCCGCTGCCCCGTCCTCCGAGGAAGAGCCTCGCGCGCCGATCGAGCGCATCTTCGCGCACGGCCATCTTGAAGCCTGCGCTCTCGCGAGCAGGCCCAGCAGACGATGCCAGGGCGGATGAGCCTACCTCTCTCTCTCTGTCCCGGTTTCGTTCGCCTCTCGCCGCGCAGCTCTGTTTCGGGAAGTGGCGGGCAGACGCGCGCGCGCGCAAGCGATTGCGCCTATGCGTAAAGCCGCCGCCGACGAGGGGAGAGAAGACGCCCCCGCGGCCGGGAAAGAAGCCACACTCACCGCTCGGCTCTGGCTGGTACGTCCCGCGGCGCAGCAGCAACAACGGCGGCGGCTCCTCGGCACTCGGGTGTCTGGTGGTGCTCGGCTGTCGCGGCGGGATACGTGTTGTCGCAGCGCCTGATCGCGGGAATCAGCAGCGCCATGTAGCCGAGAGGCGCTGCACTGGCTTATAACGCGCTCCACGGACTCGCTCTCTCTTTCTCTCGCTCGCTCGCTCGCTCGCTCTCTCCCAGCGTGCGTGCGTGTCTGTGCACGATCGTTTGTGTGTGTGCTTGCGCGGTCGCGCGCTCGGGGACCTCCTCCCGACTCCCTCGGCTCGTACACGACGTCCGTGCGTCGCTCCGCTGATCCGTGTGGCCTGTACAGTGCTTTTTAGGGTATTATGCTATAGGCGGAGAGATCGGAGAGGTCCGCAACACGCGGCGGCGACGGCTCTGCACAGTGGCCTTACGGGTACGTCGATTGGTCGAGGCGATCCTTTATGGCCGACGGCGCCACGGCGTCGAGACGCGCGCCCCCATTGGCTGTCGAGAGGAGACCGCGTGACCGCGAGCGAACTTCGCTCCAAGTTCGAAATCGCTCGTGGAGTCGTTGCCGTCGCGTACGTGCCGCGACCTCGACAACGTCGACGACGACGACGACGACGACGACGATCGCTACCGATATCGCTTCCGCCGCCGCTACCGCCGCCTCGACCACCTCGACGACCACCTCGACAACCACCTCGACAACCACCTCGACAACCACCTCGACAACAACCACCACCACTATCACCACCACCACCACCACCACCACAACCACAACCACAACAACCACCACCACCACCACCAACACCTCCGACGACAACGTCGATGTTCCTTAACGCGGATTTACGACTCGATTTGTACGCCCTTGTTTACCTGGGATCGATCGCACCCCGTCGTACCTCGATCGAACGATCTTTTTCTCCTTTCCGTTGTCCACGATCTTCAATCCTCGATTCCGGTCCGATTTTTTATTTCCGTCTCTTTGGAATTGCGTTCTGTTGTTTCGTTTCTATCGTTTATCCTCGAGGTGTTTTCGTTCGCCAAACCCTTCGGAACGGCTGTAATCTCGCGAAAATTCGATTTTTTACCGTTTCGATAATTTCATTAGATAACTTTTGACCGCGTTTCAAGCGTTTTCGTTCGTCAAATTGTATAAAAAATTTTATAAACGCGGAATTATTGCGATTCCCGTTGCCGGGATAATGATATTTGATCGTGACGTTATTATTTTATTATTACACGTTCGTTTTGTATCCGCGCGACTTTTAACGTGTGCGCAAAAATTTTTCAACCGTTCGTATTTTGATTTTACTTTTAACGTTGGGTTTTAATTTTATTATTGATTTTGCATTGTTTGGATAGTCACGATGAAACGGAAATTATCGAATAGAGAAATGGAAGGGATATTAATTACCGAGTTGTTTTGGTCCACCCAACCTTACCTTGGAATCTACCGTCTTTAGTCGTCATGTATACGTAGAAATTCATTCGTTGCTTAGAGTTTTTGGTTTTAAATGAATCGTAAATTTTTGCATAGTTTTCTAATTTAAAGTTTTGCACGTATATAGCGAATCGCTCGAATTTGCCAGATATTTTTTATTAACGTGACCCTAGGTGGTAAAAACAATTGAAGTAAAATTACCTAACCATATCTTGTTTCGTTTATTTTATTTCGCAGTAAGTTATATTAAAATGGATTTTTATTCATAATGTACGTGATTTATCGTAAAGCTAATAGATACGGCAATAAATGTAAACTTTATTGCTAAATGCTCGATAAAACATGACAAATTTAAAAATAACGCAAGTTTAATGAATAATGTGCTTATGTTTAAACATATCTACATCGATTTATATTTGTTGTAATACATAAAAGTGCAATTAAAATTGATTACAAATCTAAATCTAATGTAATTTATTTTTATTTATTATAATTCTTGATTACTATATAAATTTATTTTTACGTTTATTAATGCTAAATGTAAACAAATTTTCAATTTAGAAATATATATATATATATATATATATAAATATTTAATGAAATAAACACTGCTATATATAATAAAAGAAAAATAGTTATATTGTTTCTAAACAATCATTACAATAGATCTAACAAAATTAAAAAATAATAATACAATTAAAAATAAAAATGGTGTAAAGCAGCTTTACATATCACATCTCTGGTGGGGTATGTTCACGAGTGAACCATGCATTTTTTTCTTCTCAGGATTGCGGTACCTTAAATATCTTAATAAATTTCACTTTTTAACCAAAGTGCCTTAAATTAAAAAATTTAATTACGACACTTGTTTTTGAAGGTTCGATACGAATAATACTGAATGCAAATTTTTAATGTGACCAATAGTTTGTTTTCCATATCAATGGCGAATCACTGAATAATATGCAATAATGCATACATTGAATAATATGCAATAACGCATACCGCAATACCATGCGTGCGAGATTTTAAGCCCATGGTTTGTTTTTATTGCACAATTTTCCAAACCATCCTGGTTCGCAAAGGCATGTATTGTCCGGTTGACAAGTACCGTTCCTGCAAGGCTTCGTGCAAGCTGAATGATGTGGCGAACGTCTTCCAATTTCGCAATGATCGCCTTTAAAACCAGTTGGACATCGACATATATTATTGCCCTTACACTTTCCTCCATTCAGGCAGGGTATCACACATTTAGCTACATTTAAACCGTTAATTATATCTTTGTTTTAAAAATTATTGTACTTAACAGTCTTGATACTTACAAAACTCGCATCGTAATCCAAAAAATCCTTTAGGGCACTCGCACATATCTTTCTGTACACATTTTCCACCGTTAAGACATTTTTCAGCGCATATACCTGTGAACCAACGATTTTAAGAAGACAATTTATTTTAGAACCAGTTTAAAATTTCGAGATGTTGTGCGCTGGAAGAGGAGCAGTTCGCTATATGAACTTAAATTCGGCAGGCCCGTTAAGGACTAAAAAGGGACGAATGATGGATTCCATGATTCGAGTGGATCATGCTGGGGAATTTGGAGCTGACCGAATATACGCAGGACAGATGGCAATATTAGGTAAAATAGGAAGTTTTATTTACATGATTATTTTAATTTAAGAACTATTTAATAGCATTAATATTTTTTATTCTAGGTAATACACCTTCTGGTCCAACGATTCAACACATGTGGGAACAAGAAAAGGTTCACAGACAAAAATTTGAAGAATTGATTCGTAAATATGGAGTTAGACCTACAATTCTGCTTCCCGTTTGGAACGTAGCAGGATTTTTATTGGGTGCTGGCACTGCCTTAATGGGACAAAAAGCAGCTATGGCTTGCACAGTGGCAGTAGAAAATGTTATCGTAGAGCATTACAACGATCAGCTGAGGTCTTTGATGGAAATCAGCGATGAATCTGACAAAGAAATCCTAGACACCATAAAGCAATTTCGCGATGAAGAATTAGAACATCACGAAACAGGACTACTACACGGAGCGGAACAAGCTCCGTTCTACGAAGCTCTTACGAATGTTATTAAGTGTGGCTGTAAAACTGCCATAGCAATATCCAAAGTTATTTAGAGTTAAATTTCAGCGTTGTTAAGGACACATTTAATTTTTTTATAAAAAATTATTGAAGACGTTTTTCTTTACAGATGAATTTTAGGCATAATATTTAGTTTCTGAGATTTTGTTTTTGATTTTTGACTATAAATTTTTGAATTATATATACTTATTATTCGCCGGCATCTCAATACGAAGATAAAATAATTGATTTATTTTTCTTTTATAATGCTCAAGTAGGTTCTGTACAATGACGTATTCGGATTATTTAAATTATTATTTAAATAAAGACAATAGTTTGTGTAAACTACCATAATTGAACGTACCTCCTTCGCAATAAGGTCCTTGAAATCCAGGTGGACACGAACAAACTCCCGGTGCAGTACAATTTCCGCCATTCATGCAATTTGGATAACACAAAGCTTTTTTACAGTGTGGTGGTCCTAAATAGCCGTCTGGACACGGCCCTGGATTGGGCTCTGCAATTTAAAGATCGAATTAACGCTTTTCTTAAATATTGTAGAATGAAATGCCAAAAGTAAAGTTAAATATTTTTATATGATTTATGGAGAAACAAATTAAAACAATTTATAAAATGCTAAAAGAATATTATCTTTAAAATAAGAAGTGTGAAAAACGAATGGGTACAGATTTTATGATCTGCATTTAACAAAATTAAAAATAATTTTTAATATGCACGAGTTTATAACTTTTAGATTTGTAGAAAAAGTATTTCAAAATGCTAAATTATACAGAGTTTAGCATTTACTTCGTTAATCGTATAAAACATTTTATCAACAAAAATCCTCGGATACTATTACAGATGTTATTTGTAACAATAAAGTTATTTTCTCTTAAGTACGCGATCGTACAAAAACTTTTGGTATTTCATTTTACAATCAAGGCTTACAACTCTAATAGAAAGAGAAAAAAATGTAAATAAATAAATTTAACATTCTGTACTTAAAAAATACAAAAGTAACATTTACGATAAAGTAGAATTCTTTTCGATTGTATAATTTCTCTCGTAAATACATATATAATATATCTCAACCATATATTTCGATTTAAATGCCGGATAGTGTGCACGAACAGAATATTTACTCGCCGAGCGATCCCATCTATTTTATTCAGTACAAATCGCGTAGGTATGCATTCTATGAAGAGAAAAATCGCGCCAACTCCATAATTTCCGGCTTCTCGAACGAGATCGTGTATTATTGCGAATTGTGCGTATACGTAACCCATTGCCACGATCTCGCAGTGGCTCGGGAAGGAAAAAATTCGCACGGACGATGGGTGATTATATCTATCCCGATTCAGGTAGAAATTTGATTGCAGTTTGGCGCATCTCTTCTACGTCTAATTTTATCCCAAGGTTGAGTTACTTTTAGTTGCATAAGCGAATCGACGTATTCTGCAAATCAATTATTATTTATTTAATTATGAAATACATAAAATCTATTGATATAGTTAAAATACATTATTTTATGTATTTAATTAAATAGAACGTAACGAGAATAAATTACTTACAAATTAGCTTTACAAAAAGTAATTTTTGTTGCGTATAAATAAATGGCACAGTTTATGGATCGATTTTTTTATCTCTTTATAAATTCATGAAGTTTTGTATTTTTTTTTTAATTATCTTATTAAAATACCAAAGATCGGTACAGTGATTTTTTTCAATGATAAACTTGTCGACATTTAATTTAAATGTCAAATCATTACATACGGTAAAAAGTAATTATTTGACATAATTATGTTTTCGTTTTTAATTTTAACGAATAATTCGAGAGTTCGAAATATTCCATCTAATTTTGTCTTTGTAGGAATATTTAATTAGAGTATTTTGTGTGTATATTTAAAAAGAAGGTGTAAAATAGATTTTGAACGACGTTCGAACGGGCAAAGATCCTTCGTAATCCGTTACAAGAAACGAAACGACTCGATCTCGAAAAAGTGCTTTTTACTCCGTGGACAATAATTTTATATAATACTTTTTCGTCTCGTAATTCGCTCGATTAATCCTCGTTTCGGCCAATTATTTTTCTCGGCGCGGCTGACTGCAAAACTCAATCAAAAGCGCTTCTGTGCAATTAATCGTAAGCCGGAAAGTCCTGTCTGACATTTTTTTTATTTCACAAATTCACTTGCACACTTCTCTCTTTTCATTCCGAGTACAATCGGCGAAAGAACGGTATGCAATTTTGATGTTCGAACTACGGTATTCTTTAAATTTAATCATCCCTTACAATTCGTTACGATCGAATCTGATTTTTCTTATAAAATTTTGCACTCGTAAAGCATAAGTTACGTTCCGATTATTATACCCGCAATTAACCACTCAACCGTTTATCAAAAGTTCAACGCGTTTCGATACAACTTTTAACTTTGGTCGTTGGGTACATTCCACCGAGTTTAAATTTATCGTTATTCGTAAAAAGAAAAGCGAGCACTTTCATCGAGAATGTAGATACAATAAAATACATCCGCTCGAGGTAAAGTAAATTGAGAAAACGGACGATCGGTGCACCTTCCCTCTCCCTTTTCAACGAAGCCCTCGGAGTTGCTCGGACCAACACCCGGGATTATTGAGTCAAAAGCGCATCGTTGAGTCGCTCTCGCCCTCCCTCCGACCGACCGCGAGCATCGGTGCACAGGATAAGATCGAGCGCGGCCGATCCGCTCTCGTCTATAGATCGAAGCATGCAGCAAATTAGTGACGATGATTATACTGGTGATACAGAACTGTATGTGTGGGTGGAGAAGTGGTGATCGTGGGCGCGACTGACGCACTCACCGCGCACGGCGCATTCTTTTCTCAGGCTGAGTCTCAGGGGTGTCCCGTTCAGCGGCTTGTTCTTGCGCGTCTCGATCATCAGACCGATTCCGAATTGTGCTACTCCGGAATTGTTGCCAGAGCACGGCAGCAGTACGCTGAACTCTGTAAATTCAAAAGCACCATGAGATTCCGATTTTCGGGTCGAGTCCCTTTGCTTAGGAAGCTTTTTCCCAAGCTTTTTCCTTTTGACCCATGGATTTCTCATTTTGTTAAACGACCGTGGAGAAAGTTATGCGTTTGCAAAACTTGGGATACTACCGGCGGTGTCGAGGAAAGCTTTCTATTCAAAAGAAAAAATTTACTATACTCGCGGACTCGAGATCCGTTTGTATATTTATACGCGGTTTGAATTTAAATGAATTTAAACGAATAAAACCCGTTGATCGAAAGTGATTTTGTTGAAATGTATTAAAGAACTGTATTAAAGAGTTAAAGCATGAAATCTAAAAGACCGACGATATTAAAAGTGGGTGTAACGTTCTTA
Organism: Dolichoris vasculosae; assembly: GCA_018907195.1. Classification (NCBI taxonomy): domain Eukaryota; kingdom Metazoa; phylum Arthropoda; class Insecta; order Hymenoptera; family Agaonidae; genus Dolichoris; species Dolichoris vasculosae. The sequence goes on from JACCHY010000001.1 coordinate 9,380,496, forward strand.
ATTACTACATTCATCTATGCATGTTCGCGTGTTGTTCGAGGCTTCTTATTTCGCGAACATCGTTTATATCGCCTTGGGATTTATCGAGTTAAAGTATATACCGATAACCATGTTTCGAATTATTTTCATCGTTACGAACAAGGATATTCTAATTGTATTAAAAAACCGTACAATGCAATCGAAAAAGAAACGTTAATTTAAAAAGTAAACTTTACGACGTTAGTTTGTATGAAATTGCGATAATTATAGTATAAATAACCGTTTCAAAATTTTGTATTTATTTTAGATTTATAAAAATTTAACAGCTTTATTTGTATTTAAATCGCGATCCGTGGAAAATATTTTTATCGTGTATTAAAATATTGAAATTTAAAATCGTATTAATTAATATAACTATTACATAAAGATGTTTATATTATTACCTATGGATTCAACCGTATTTCAAGGTATAATTATTATTCTTATCTTGAATGTAATATCTTCTCGTTAACGCCGTTGGATGTTTTTTCGTATATCATACGCAAAAAAATTGAACGAGTTTCGATTAATAATTTACATCTTACCGTCCATTGAATTTATATTAGTCGGACAAATTACTCGAACGAATTAACGTGTAATTTATTTGCTTTAAAATAAAATTATTTGAAAAATCTTATTAATATTTATAAAAAAATTTTAAATTATATATATAATACATTTAATATGTATGTATTAATAACTTACAAAATTGGTTTGAGGTTCTTTATTATTTTTATATTTAATAACTTTTCTTTTTGAAGTACAAATTAATTTTTTTCTCATAGCTTTAAGAATATGGTAATATTTTTTAAAATAACAATTTCTATAAAATCTACGTTTAAAGAAGTATTGTTAAATTATTAGATAAAATCACGATTTAATTTTATTTTATTTTGATTCAAGAAGATAATAATAATAAAAAAAACTGATTTCATACAATATATTATAAAACGAATGAATAAAATTTAATTGAAAAAAATTACAAATTGCTAATTTTATACATAAATTGATTATAAAAATTTCCAAAAAAGATATTATACGTCAAAGAATAAATATATGAATGGTAAATGATTAAGCTTTTTTCAAATTAATAAGTTTCTTTTCGCTCTGAGCTTAAACCGATTATACTTTTATTTTTAGTTGTCATTTTTAATAAATTAAAATCAAATGTAAAAGAATTTATGTAAAAGTATTCTAACTTTTAAAGTGGCGTGTATTCAAATTTTAATATTTTTTATACTTTATACCGTTACTTATAAAATGATTTCATGCATCGTTGATCCCATAAAATGTCAGTCTCTTATTTTTAATTTCAAATGTAAAAACTTGGTAAAATGATTTCTCTTTAAAATTTAGACGTGACGTTAAGTTATATCGGATAATTAAGTTCGATTCGATTTTTTATACACAAAATATTATTTTTTCGAATATCCGAAGGTATAACTGAAAACGAAATAATAGGTAAATCAGGCGCAGACGATTATTTATTTACATATTAAGATGGTTTACCTTTTTGTCGTTTGGGCACGCGACCTTGCTTCTTAATTGTGATCGAGGGTGTCTTCAGTATTGATTCGTCAAAGGACTTGAGCAAGAAGAAATCGTAGTAGTATTTTTTAACACCTGACTTCCATGTGAAGTTCACATAGGATACCTCGTTCGGGATGATTGGCAGTTTACTCTCGAACTCTGGATCGAGCAAATAAGGAACCACTCGACCCTCGTCGATAGCGTATATTTCCATTTCGACGCCTGTAAGAATCAGCCTCCGTTCGATTTAATATATTCAATGGATAGATCCTTTTTTTTTTATGAAAATTATTTACGCTTGTTTACACTTTTTCATCGTGTTCAATCTACTTTGTTTCATATTGCAACACAGCGGTAATTGTAAACGGTAAATAAGCATTGTATAATGATTCTTTAATAATTGGCAATTAAATTACTTTTTTGCGAACCGAACTAAGAACCAAATTTAGAAAAATGTTATTGTAAAATTTAAGGTGAATCTTAACGAAGATTTTTAACTATACAATTTTTAAGAAAATTAAAAAGAATTTTTATTTGAATTTTTTATGAAAAAATAATATCCCTACGTTTTATAGATACAAAACCTTATAAATATAAAATTACAACTTACACATAATTACATTCGCGTAGCTTTAGAGTATAATATTGTCACTGAAAATGTTCTAAACCTGTACAATAATTTTATAATAATTGGTATCAGCAACAGGATTTTATTATGAAATTTATAACGATTTATTCAAAATTTTTTAGTAAATTCATTAAGAAATAAATCTTAAATTAATATTTTTTTTATTAATGGATTAACGTGCAAAAAATTTGATAGAAACTCAGGTATGCATTTTCTTTTAAAATAAAAGTTGTAGTAGAAGTAAACCAGATACCAGTGTGATTAGCATTTATAAGAGAGGCGGAATTCGATATATACTAAAAAAATTATTTGATCATTTAATATTTGGTATCTTTGCCATGTTAAATAATAAAACGATAGTTAAAATCAGCGGTCGTTACTAAATGCTTGAATAGATAAATATTTATTTACTTTTTATAGCATATTTATAATATATTATTTGAAACAAGTATTACATTATTTATTTACATTAAATATTTTACTTTAACAACGTTTTTGTATACAATTAATATAAAGGTTTTATCCATAAACTTTTATCGCGTGTCGTACCATAATTTAAAATTATTTTTCGTAAATGTTAGAACGTAACCATATATTTTAAAATAAATTGCTTAACAAATTAATTAAATTTAATCAGCTAATTTAACAAATGCATTAAGCTAAATTATTACAATTAAATTTTTGTTAATCAAATAAAAGTTTCGTGTTTAATAATATTCATTATTCATGAACGCGAAGCTTTGGATTTAATTTACGAACTAATTTTCAAATTTGTAAAGTAATTATTAACAATTAAGAATCTAATGAGTATACTACGAGACAAATAATTTTTCAAGTTTTAATTTTCACTGATAAATAATTAAGGTGAATATAAAATTATAAAAGAATGAATATTCGTATTCCTTTTACTCTAAATTATGAGTTCAAATTCAAATTTATTTTAATTTATGCAAAAGTATTCTTTTAAATACCAAGAAAAGTTATAAAAAAGATTTTTAAATCTAAATTTCGATAAATTAACTCTATTCCACGATGAAAAATACATTTTTGATTTTTTAGCTTACGAATTATTCCGTTTCTAAATCGTCCCTACGCGTTATTTAAAACTGCTAATTTGTTATTAGCCATGTTCGTTACATTATCGGTGCGAGCAATCGGTACATCTTCAACGTTACGAACTTACAATTTCTTAAATCAACGATCGCGTTTCCAAACACGGTTGTAAAACAATGCCAATACGGTTGTCAAAAGTACCGATCGTCCCAACTTCCGTCAGATCGCGCGTAGCTCTTTTAATACCCGACGGTTTTAAAAGAAAAAGATTCGGAAACGGAAATTTTTATCGCGCTTCGTTCGATCGAGCGGTTGATTCTCGCGCATCGATCATCGGCCGAGACGTCGTTCGACGGAGCGCTCGTACGAGCATCGATCAACGGAGAACAAAAAAAAAAAAAGAAACGTTAGTAGCAGGGAAAAAGGGCAAAACTCAGAGAAAAGCCAGAGAAAAGCCAGAGAAAAGCCAGAGAAAGTTTTGGAGGTGTCGCGGTTACGCGGTTGAACCCGTTGCTCTCGGGATCTCGAACTCACCGCTGAACATTTTGATTTGCTGGCGGTCGATCCATAGGGTCATGTCACCGTCGGGCTTGTGGCCGTTGCCGGTGCGCCGATGCCTCGCGTAGCACGTCGACCCGAGCAAAAGGAGCAAGAGTAGCGCCGCTGAGGCCGGGGCCGCCCCAGCCCACCTCATATTATATTTCCAGCCCGAGCCTCTCTCTCTTTTCTGCTCTCTCGGCCGGCCTCTCGGTCAGGTGCACAAGGGTCACGGTGTCGTCGCGGGTCTCCTGGGTTCTGATGGGGCGACCGTCGACGGGGCTCCCGAGGTCGCGTTCGCTCGTGCCAATCGGCGACGGCGGCTGCGGTCGGCGTGCGGGTTACTTGGGGCAACGGCGCGTGCAGCACACTCGGCTCGCCGCGGCGAACTGATCGAGACCGAGCGAACGTGGAAAGGCCCCGGACCCGAGGTAGACAAGCTCCGCTACTACCGCTGCAACCCCTCTTCTTCTCGTTTCCCCCCGTCTTTTCCCGCCTGGAAATCCGCGAGCGACGGCTTCTCGAGCTACGCGCCCGAGGAGGCGAGAGTCGACCTTTTGCCCCGACGCTGGCGATGCTTATGTAAATTATACGTTTTCAATAATAACCAGTTTAACAAATGATCGAGACTTGATCTTTCGGCTAAATCGATTAATAACGATTATCCTGTAACGAGATGAACGGATCGATCGATCCACCGGCGGAGGAGGAGGTGGAGGAGGAGGAGAAAGAGGAGGAGGAGGAGAAGAAGGAGAAAGGGGAGGAGGTCTTGCGATCGTCGAAACTTTTCTGTTTGCCGTGGATTCGTTTCTGGTGTATCGAATTTTCGTATTTAAATACGAAATGCCTCCATTTTTTTCAGAGTCCTGTCGGATGTACTACTCTCGTCTTTCTCCCTATACCGAGAGACTTATTTATAATTTATTATTAGTACGTGCGATCGATACTTTGCGGAATTCTAAGAATATGAAAGTGTATTGGTTTATTATCTGAAAAAAATTTATCCGAGGTCTTTATCGCTTATTACGAAGATACAAGCTTAATGTCGAATCGTCGAACACATAAATGATCTAGTTCATCGTTTTTACGGACTTCGTTGGACGTACCTCTTCGTTTTTTATCAACGAGCATCGATAAGGTTCGCTTTTACTTCCTTCGCACCAAAAATTGTCGAAATAAAAATTAATTAACCAAATATCGTTGCGCGATCTCAAAAAATACATTTTAATGGAATAAAAAGTTATAAATAGCGAGAAAAAAGATTTTGAATTTTTATTCCATCTTCGTCTAATATTTATCAAAAATGTCTAATAATTTCCCGATAAAATGTTATTGGTTAAAAAATGTTTTTCATTTTAACGTGTATAAGGAGTACGAACGAGTGCGCATAAGAAGTGTGCGATTATAATCCTTAAATAAAATAAAAATTTAATTAAACTTTAAAAATTTTAGCCAATATCCGTTCCTTCGTTTTACATAAAATTTTTTATGTATCGGCAATGTATCCGTGTACATTAAACTATACGATCTTTTAAACTTTATTCGATGTAAAAAATCTATTGCCCGCGTTCAAGAAAAAAATCTCTGCCTCGTTAAACGCCCAAAAGTCAAAATCACGAACCAATGGCAAAACGATTTCGATCTCAATTTTCACTCGATGCAAGTAAATACGATTCGATCTTACATCGCGTTATATTAATACATTAGGACACAGTAGTAATAAAATCGGAAAGTCGAACACTTACGATATTCGGACGCATTTTGAATGAAATACTTTGTTTTTGGAGTATTTTGATAAATTTCGAGAAGATAAAATATGAAAAAATAATGTATTAGTCAACAGAATTGGCAGGAGACTATATAAATGACATTGGTGAGAAAGAGAGAAAAAGAAGGAGCACAAGTGGTAAATGAGAGAGATATAAATTTAACTGCGCGGACAGACGGACAGTGTGAGGATGAGAACGGGTATACGCACGAGAGAGACAGAAATGGGAGAAAAAAGTTGGAGAGTCCGAATGAGGTAGGAGAGCGCGTTAAAGATATATAAAAAAGGGAATGCGAAACTATTACAGTCACGTTTCGCGAGAGGCTGGGTATCTCGAAACTATATCCACTGCGTATACGCATTCTTTTTTCTCGCGTTACTTTCATATCTCGATGCCAACTCTCAACACTCGTTGAAACCGTATTTTGAATTGCCTGCCGTTACCGCATTGCCTTGATAAATTACATACTCTGGTCCGTTCTTCATTTTTATAATGCGAAATTTACCGCGATCGGATATTATGAAAATTTTGCGATCTAATCTCGGGAGATGTAATGCGATACGAAAGTCCGCGCGTATCTCGAGATATTCCCGTCCGCTTCGAACTTGGATTATTTCTTTTTTCTCTTTCATGGATTTCACGAAACGGACACGATATCGGTACCGCCGGTAATTTTAATTTTCGAAAACGACCGATTTCCGAACCGGCGTACGATTATTCAAAAAGTACGAACGCGGGTTCGAATCCGTTGGAGACTCGCGCGAGTATCTCGTAATAATAATAATTCGTTTACGATATCCGGAGAATCTATAAAGATTCGTCGCATTAGCCGCGCGGATAAATGTCTATAAATCATTAACGTTGTAAGACAAAATCACACTTAATAAATCACTTTACGTAGCAAATTGTGTACGTTTTATAAATCACTTGGCGGAGCGATTCGTACGGTAAGCCGTAAGCCGTAAGCTTATAAAACAGAGTACAACATAAAACGCGTGTAAACTGACTTTTACGTCATTTGCAGTACCGCGTAGAGATTCTTACGCTTTATCTTACGTTTTATCGTTGCTTGTATTAATCCCTTTAAAATAACGTTACTTCGAGCAAAATTTACGTTTTCGTTGTCCCCTTTATAAAATCCAATTGTCAACTGTAAAACACGTTTGCGACGATTTTTTTATCTCGAAGCGTCCGAAGTCGAATGCACGAGAAAGAGAAGGCAATAATGTAAGCAACTCTTAAGCGTAATCGTCGAATTCCCGCAGCAAGATCGGCGAAATCGCGACAAGATAAATTCTCGCAACCGACTCCCGTAGAGTTGCGTTCGATTAAAAAAGCAATAAAACATTTGGACTCTCGATGGTTCCAGGAGGATGGTTCGCAATAAATTCGTCGCTTGTTCCTCATTAGCCAAACATCCCGTAAAACGCGCGCTTACAGCCTAAGGAGGGACGCCTTCGATTCCGACGTATAATACACTCGTATATTTTCGTTCGCACCCCGGACTCGTGCGACTCGGGGGGAAAAACGAGCTCGGGTCACCTCGTGGAAGCCCCGAAACACGAGAAATCAATTTCTGAAGCGAGAGCCGCCTTTCTCGGTGGAAAGACCGCGGTCCCTTGGAAATCCTGGCGTCGTTAGTCGCAGGATTGATTTCTTCTCCGACGGAGGATCGAGCGCGCGTCCCCCGATCGGGATCGTATATCACTCCAAGCTGTCAGCGACTTACCTGAGGCGCGCGTTCGGGTTCGCCGTGAGAGAGCCGCGGGGTGCAGACGAACTCGTCCCAATTACGTGGGAGTGAATTTTCTCATGCGTAATTATATACGAAGTGCCGCGTAATTGCCGGTCTTTCGCCCTTCCTCGTCCCTTTTCGCGCCTCTCGTCCTTTTTCCGTCATTCTCTTCGGCGGTTACAATGTTTTTATTCGCGCTTCTTTAATCCTTTCCATGGATGCATTGTATTTTCAGCGCATTTTTCGCTTCTTTATAAAGACGATTGTCTTTTTCTTTTTCACGTTGGACATGATTTTATTCGTTTTCAAACCGAACTTTTAGCTCTGCGAGTTAAATGGTAAGTGAGAAATTACTAAAATTTCCTTTAATGTTATCCTGCATAAATAATTATATGTGAACAGGTTGATGGAAGCTATTGCGAAGGATATAAATTATTTTATTATTCAGCGTCTTAGAACGAAGAAAATACTGCCGTATGAGTTTCATCAAATTTCAAAGATATTTTATTCAAATATTGTACACGGGTTGGCGCGTATAACATCGTTTTAAATCAAATTTAAATTTGGTTTGCTAATTTAATCTATTGTATTCACCGTTAGAAATTAAGATAGGTTGAAAATTGTAGGTATATCGAAAGCCCTGTACGTTAAATTTTATTTAACGACTTTGAATTTAAAACGACTTTCTTTTATAAAATTTTATAAAAAAACTTAATTTATAATAATATTTTACTCGGAAGTTTGCTTGTTCAACGTATAGATTCATTTTTTTTGTAACAATATTCATTTTGGAGACGTAAGATATGTCGTAATAAATTTTACATTTCGCGTTGTTATTATTGTAAAACTTTTATTAGGGTGTTAGTTTTTATTTTAAATAAAGAAACTCGTATTCACGTATTTTTTTTTTACGAAACGAAGGTAAATAAATGTGACTAATAATTATTTAAATTAACTCACTCAAAGTTAATTAAGACATTAATTATTTTTGCAACTGAATTTATTTATGTGTTTAAACAGCTCACGATTATAATAATATTACTTCTTCGATCGATGTTATTTACAAGATCTACGAGAAGTAATAAATTTTTATTCCTCTTCGCTACGTGTCGTAGGTAATCTTATTAATAACTTCATTACAATATACATAACATAATTAATAACCTATTAAACATGCGAAAAGAATTCGAACGAAATTTACGTATTAATTTAGTAAATATTGCTTATTGTTTTTTATAGTAAAATAAATATAAAAATACGAAATGTTGAATCAATTATTTTTTAAATTTCATATTATTTGGTGTACGAAATAAATCGTGTTCTACCAAAATGAAAGAACAAAGCAAACTATCGATTTATCAACGTTTTATATAAAACATTTCGTAAATTTCAGTTTTATACTCATCCTGTATCAATTACATTAAATTTATTTAAATAAATGAAAAACGCACTCGAAGATTCGTAAAAATACTTAAACGCGTCTTTTATTATTTGACGCATTAAACTCGATCATCCGCAATTAATATTCTTGTAAATATGTCCGCGGTTATAATTTATATTTATCTGTATTTTATGAATCAAGTCCATAATAAAGAATGAAACATGTTTTGTTTTGTATTTCCATTCTGGCTGCGCGAACTTGGAGCTCTCAAACTTAATACCATTGACTTTCCATCATCTGACAGTAGCTCCGAGGGCTCAAACTGCAAGTACGTGCATTATCTCGGTCATTATTATCGCCATTACTCACTGTACGCATGAACTGCTTGTCGCGGTTCTCGCGTGTGTATTAAAATGTTTTGAGGACTCAGCAGCAGCGGTAATACCTTTTGTAAGCAAGTTGCTGTTGCAGAGTAACTCGCCTTTCTCTTGCACATTCTTAGTATATGAAAATATTTTTTTAATAATACTTTCGTTTCCTACCGTATTTTTTGCTAATTTCTTTTAAAACGTTTGCTTACAGTGTTTTGACCTGTTTGTTTTGTGACAATTAGAAATTTCGTTCAGTAGAATATATTATTATAATGCGCGTTTCGAATAGTAAAATTAATTTTTAAATTTCAACAATTATAAAATGTATCATTTATCCTCGCCATAATTTTAGATAAATTGATGTCTAATTTTATTTTGGCGCTTTAATTTTTAATAAAAATATAATTTTTTATCGTAAGTCTACTGAAAAATACATTTGGAAAATATTGCATAATTGTTTTGATTATTTCTTATTTCGAAATTGAATTGGCAATTTATTTATAAAACTAGATGTCACGTTTTGAATCAGAAAGAATATTAAACATGTTAAAAGAAAAAACTTGTAAATTTTTTTAAAATAGCATTAATATATTTTATTAATGATTTTGATCGTAGGATGATTATTATATTTATTCTAAAAATATAAAAAACTTATATTTCTTAATAAAATCGACATATTTGATTATTTTCATATGTTAAATTTTTATTTTATTATAATTACAAGCTAAAATTGTATGTGTAATTTTGAATATTATATAATTTATTAGAATATATTTATATACAGAAATTAAAATATTTGAGGAATTTTTGAAGAATAAAAATATAAATTTTTATTAATTTAAAAAAGGATTAACAATACCTTTATTATTAATATATAACGTTTTTTACGAAATTCAAAACTCTAGTTTCACATTTGTATTATAACTTAAAAAGATAGAATTTTTTATGTACTGATTTTGATTCATTATTTGAATGTCAGTTTCTTATTATTATTTATAAATATTCAAAGAAATGATTAATTTTCTTAAATTTACTTACTTATGAACGTGTGAAAAAATATAATATATTCAATCATAAAAAAGTACTTAAAAAATTAGATGATATATTTAGTAATATATGTGACAAGTTTCAACTTCATCAGTTGAAATTTTAAACGTGTGTTAATTTCTGTAAATCCAATGATAAGTTTTGAGAAATGACTATTTCTAGATTTAATATCCAACATAAATTATAATAAAGATTGATCATAAAATTGCTTACAAATGGCTTATTTGCCTGAAAAATTTTCTATATATTCTTTTTTATGCATAAAAATAAAATATGTAATAAAATATTTTATTTTTTAAAAAATACCCGTATATTCTTCACTTAAAATAGCCTTTTTTATGTAGGCAAGAATTTGTATAAATATTGGATATTAGTATTTGACATTATTAAGAAATCATTTCTAAATATCGTTTAAAAGCTTTTTGATAAATTACACCCTAAATTTTTATTATACTAATAATAATTTTTTTAATCTTGTTTTTTTTTTAAATGACAGATAAATTTAAAACAGTAGGTATATTATGTTGAATTTACTAAACGATAGTGGCTTCGCTCAAAATGAAATTGAATCAGTAAAAAAAATGTTTAATAAGTGTCACGAGTACTTATAAAAAGTTCCTCGTAAAAAAATGAATAAAAAGTTACTTATACACGAGTTCGTTATAAGTATATTGTAATAGCAGATAATGTACGCGGAAAGTGGTTACTTAAAATAATTAAATTAATCTTCCTTCCTTAGTTTAAAATATGGTTTTGCGAATGTAAGAATGTAATTTAGCGTATTTGGTATGTATGCACACGATTGGAATCAAAATGTGTAGCAGTTTGTCGTGCATCGTCAGTCCAATCACATGACTAAAAAATAAATAAATATCGAATTTTGAATGCGAACGAATCATGCGAGAAATATATTATGTCCGAGAGAAGAAGTCCGTGTGCCGCAAAACAGTATCTCGAGGTAAGAGGAACCAGTTTTTTTATAACGTCAACCTTTCGGTCGAGTCTCCCTTAGGCCTCTGCATTCGATTGCTTGCGGTAAAAGTCGACGGTCTAGCATCACGTAAAATAATTGCCATTTATACCTACTAGCGAATTAAGACCTAACGATTTCGGATCGCTTTTCAGTTTTTATTTTTATTGAATTATACTCTTACGAAAGTACTTTTTAAACGCTAGGGGTGTCTTCCAATAACGAGTGATGGGTTTAACTACTGGTATTTAAAGTATATATTCGCATACTTTTGTTTCAAATATTAATGAAAATTCATGTAATTTTATAAATATTCTCGGTAAAATATTTCGCGTTTTTAATTCTTAATTTAGAAATCGTAATTTTAATAAATGACCGTTAAAATAATTATTTATAAAAAAAATGTTAATGTTTAAGGTTTGATTAGATATAAATAGATCTTGAGACATCGTTTGCATCTTAGATAAAAAATTCATTAACATATCTAGGTTAAAAAGAAGATTGAATTTTTAAATTGGTATAATGATCTGATAATAGTGAATTATAGTCTTTAAATTAAACGAGTTTTATATCGTGTTAATTTTTTTTAATTTTAATTAATTACTTAAAGCGTTTATTAAGTAATCTATTTGATAAAATTTCAGTTTCCAAAGTAATATCATTTATATAAAATATCGCCTATATATTATCGAGTACGTTTTATAATAAGAGAATTATTAGATGAATCTGGAAAAAAATTTGTCATGGAATATTAAAATAAGTAAAATGTTTTTACTTATTTTTACTAAAGTATAAGTCAAATATATAAATACTTCCTCTTCGTGGATCCCCTATATGATTTTTATAATTGTAATATGTATTTATAGTTGCTTTATCAATATGGATGATACTAATTTATAAATTTGTTATTAAGATATAACGTTAAAAAATTTCTAATACGAAATAAAATACGAAGTTCTTATTAAATTATATTATACGAGGTATTAAATGTGCTAATAGGTTAAAAAAAGGTGTTACAGAATTTCGAAATGTATAATTTGGTTCATTAAAAATATACAAATAAAAGTTTCTCACCGGGAAAAAAGTAAAAAGGTAACGCGCCGATCTGAATAGTATGTTATAACCATTTTGGCAGTGAATTCTTTCTTTTTTGTTTCGAAATAATCTTGCAGTGAATCTAATTCTCGACGCGACCCAGTACAGATATTTTTTTTCTCGCTTTTAAAAAACTATTTGAAATTCTCTCTAATTTAAGAAAGTTTTATAAATACCCCATTATCCATGTTTCTTCTTTCTACACTGAAAATCAAGCTTTCAGAATACAGAAAGATTCTCGTCATTTATATTCGCTTTAAATATACGTATGAATCGATATTTAAAAGTCGCTTTTCTTAAATATGAAATTACGTTTGAGTATACATTGGGCGATGCATGTGATTGACAAAACACGATTATCGAGCGGTACAGTATAAATTAAAGGCAACAATGTAACATTTTTTTTTATATAAATATCACTTAATTACAGCACATAGAACTCTTGTATTCTCTCAAGAGTATAAAAGACGTGTTAAGTAATGACAGGGGCAAAAAGAAAATCGCCCAATTAGTACCGAATGGAAATAATCGTTTCTCGTCGTCGTTGAGCTTGAAAATAGTGGGATGGGGCCACAAAAACGACTTTTAATACTTTTTTTTTATACGGTGATGCCGAAGAGTAAAATAACCTTATAAAGGTAAAAAAAGTATAAACGAAAGAGAGTGTAAGCGAGAGAGAAGTCAATTCGGTCAGTCTAGTTTGATTAGTTCCGAAAAGATTCTCATGTGACGTAAATAAACGATTCGGGTGGTTTGTGCTTGTCAGAGGTAAGTAGCTTATGAAGGACTACCTTACAAACTTGCGTAGTTTCTTCTGTATTTCTCTCTACCTCCCTATTTTTCATTTTTTGTCGCAAATATTTTTGTATATTTATGAAGCATTCTTGGGTATCCGAAAGGTTTGCGTATGTTACAAAAGTTTTTATAATGCATTTTTATGAAGTAGTTAATTTTATTTTATTTGTAGTAGTAGGAATAATTTTATGTTTTAATCCACTGAAATTTCAAGGATATTTTTGCATTATCGTTGAAGATAAAATTAACATTAAATTTTACGGCATGTGAATAATGCAATTTTCGTTATATTATTTAATTTTTTCAATTAAATAATTTTTGAAAGAATAGGCACCTAAATTTAAGAAATATATCGAAATTTAAATCTACTCGAGGGTAATATATATATATTTTCAAATTTTACGTTTCTAGATTCTTTATAATTAATTTATTGTATCGATACAGAATAAGAGAATCGATAGATATACCATTGCAATATAATTAGGTTTTACCTAGGGTCAATATTAATTTAATCGGTGAATCAATAAAAATTAACGTTAATTCCGTTATTATTTTAAAAACGAAAATAGTAAATCGAGGGAAAGGGAAAAATCGAAATAAATAGAAATTACATTACAAATATTTTTAACGTAAGATATTCGTTTAATGAAAAATGATTGATTTTAATTTTTATTCGGTCGATCAGAAACATATTTTGAAAGATGAACGGGGTATCGTTCGAAGGGATGACGACCTTGAAGATAAAGAATCGTAAGTAACGAACGGGATGAATTTGTACTTTGGAAGAGGAAAAAAATTCATATGAAATCATAATAAAATATTTAAGATCGTTAAAGCAAAAAGTATTTAATAACTCTGGTTATATCTCGGGTGGAATCTTCGGCATTGTGTGCGGAGTTACCGACATAATTTTGAGCAACGCGTAAAAACAGCATGAAAAGAAAAAGGCGTGGGACGAAAGACGCGTAACTCCGTGACGATGCGTCCGTCTCTCTCTCTCGGTCTAGGAAGGAGGATAGTAAACTCCTCGATACAACTGCGTCAAAGTAATGTAATTATACATTACACCCGCGGGATTTTCTTTAGAAGCGCAGGCACGTATACGTAACCGGCCGCAGAAATATTATACTTTGACGCAGCCATCGCGGCTCCGATTTAATTGGCAATTACTTAAAGCCCATTACTTTTAAGTGACCGATTACGGAGGTGCGCGCGCGAAATGCTCCTCCCTGAGTTGTAAAAGTCGCCTTCCCTCGGCATACCGTCGTTCCCGTGGCAGGTGTCTTCGTATTCTTTGTTTTATCTTTCCCGCTCGCCTCGACTTCTTTTTGCATCGGCTATCGGCGTTTGCAAACCTCCCGTCGTTCTATTGTTTACCGAGAATTCTATTTAACCTTGGGTAAACTTGACACTCGCGTTGGGAAATCTGAAAAAGGTCGCGAATGATTCGCTTTTCCGCATATTGGAAGCTGGACGAGTCGCGACACCGAAAGATGGAATTTTCGTTTCTTATACCGCGGAGCAATTATCTGACTTGAAATTCCGCGGAGCAATTATCTTACTTCATCTCGAAAAATTGCGATTTCTTAACTTTAATTGTAGCGATCGCAAGAAATTTAAAGACAGTTTCGTAAATTACATTTTTCGCGTTTACAGTACTTTTCACAAAATATCAAGTATCGTTGCATTATTGTATTTACGCAGCTGTCGGTATGCGTTTGATATCTTTAATGCAATTTAGTGAAAATTGCATGGCAATTAATCGACGAATGAAATGTCTAACGGTGAAACGTAGATTTTCTTTTCGACTATCGATGAAACTATTCGCTTAATCTCGAATGTATAAAAAATCAAATTGTCGGTAATTACGAAAATTTAAAAAAGCAGATAATATTACGAGCAATGATATATCATTTTTTTTGTATCGTATCGTGTTTTTAAAAGTTTTTACACCCTATACGTTACCATTTAATCAAATTACACTTTTTTATTCACGAAACAAGGACAAATATTTTTGTATCGAAATTACGATACTCCGAAATCATTTTACTTTTTGATCTACGTATTATAAAGAAAAATGCTTTTGCAAGATACAGTTCATTTTAAATAAGGTCAAAGATAAAAAAAACACACTTAGTATTCTCATAGTTTATAAAATTTTCCAGTGAAAATAATCGTACGAAAATATTAATTACAAATTTTTTAGATAAGGAAATAATTAGAAAAATTAATTTTTCGCTGAGTAAAATACGATTTCTATAAATTGCGTACCAAGTCGTACAATAAATTTTGACTTTGATTAACTTCTCTTGTCAAAAGTTGTATATTTTAAGACGTTAAGAAAATGTAAGTAATGGTTCGACCGTGCAATATTAAAAAATAACCTAAACCGACTCGAATGATTTTCATCGATGTACATAAGATAATCCCAGACGGATAAACGATGTTGCAGTGCAGACAATGAATATCGCCTCTCACTTCCTTAAAAGATATCGAGAAATATAGCCTGCAACAAATTGTTATATATGCAAAACAAAATTTGGCTTTGAATTGTTAATCCAGGCGTTACTCCACTAACGAGGATATGGACGTCTATGCATAGATGACTTTGATTATCGGGACTGGCTGGATAAACACATAAATGTGTCATGAATCGAGGCCCGTGGGCGTTACACGCGCGCACGCACGCACACACGCACACACGCTCAAACCCACACCCACCGACACCCACACTTGTACACATAAAGAAATAAGGGACAAGTGCGAACGCGGGATATCTTAATTTTTGTTTGCGTCGTGGCTCAAGTGTTTGACGATCGGGCCCGCAGTGGGTTAGGGCCAGGCCCGAGGGTACCTCGGTCCAAGCGGACCCGGGAGACGAGAGGAGTAAAGAGAGAGAAAGCGGCGAAGGAGGAAGATCGCCAACAGGTTTAAGAACTTGGCAGTCGATGAATAACCGATAATAGTGTCCATTGTGCCGTGCGTGTGCCGAGGGATGGGCTTCTCACCGCTTCTCACCGCTTCTCAGCTTCTATATGTCCATATAACAAATGGTCCATTGTTGAGAAATCCCACTTCGATCCTGTTTTTTTTTTGCGTCCCTCCTTCTCTTCCTTCCTCTTCCTCGTCGCTCTTTCTCTCTCTCGCACACACTTCCACCGATCTTTCGACTCCCTCGTTTCGTTCGTGCAGCCTTTCCGACGCGGCTTTCCCTCGGTTATCTTTTTGTCTACGCTACATCTTTTAATGCTCTCTACGATCATCCTTACTTTAAATGCCGAATGCGCGCGACGGTGATCGTGCGTTTCTTTAACACCTTGTCCTTTGATTATCGAGCACAGTTTTACGATGCAGTTCTTTCGACACGAAAATATATACGCGATACCCATTATTTGTGTACGCGCGTAAAATAGTTTTTCGCAGCACGAAATGCAGTCGCGTTCGCGAATAATCATTTTCAACGATTTATTATCAATAAAAATATCGATAAACATAGCGATTCGAGTATACACCTTTATATTATGAACCCGAGATACGGTATATTTATTTATGTAAATATCGCTCCTTCGTATCAAAGAAGAATCAAATCGATTTAAAATTTCGAGCAAAATTACGATGCATCGCTCGTGTACCGAAATCCATAATTACATTACTTTATAATAATACTGATCGTGTTTTTTAATATTACAAATTATATAATAATGACGTTATGTTTACATCGATTAAGTAGAACGAGTCCGACACGATGAGACGTATATTTTAGTCCGAGTTTTTTCAACGAATCAAGTATAGTCGGGTTTTTTCGAAAGGTAGGTTTTAATTTTTTACATTAATGGATCTTCGATAACGATTATTATTGGTGATATAAAAATTAATTATATCTATTTGTCATTTTTTCACAAAACGTCACAGGTAACCGAATTATAAGTCGAGTTTCACAAACTTGATTGGCCATTCTTGTAATTTATTTTTTATCAAAAGTTACAATAATTATATTTATATTAAATTTGTCGTATTTTATATTAAAAAAATGTATTATTTGATATACAATAATGAAATGGAACCCGTATATTTAATGTGCAACAATTTACGAACGATCGTATCGATAAAATAGCGCAATTTTTCAATAACGATTTTATAAAACGTGGGGTATAAAAAGCTTTTTTATTTTTCTAAGTTATTAATAGAGAAAATTTATACAAGCATCCAATTCATTGGAACGAGATATATTATCGGGAAGAAACGATCGTAGATCCGTGTAAATGGAAATATAGATATAATAATCGTTTCGAATGCAAACATCGATACCGTAAACCATTCGCGGAATCCAATGAAAAATAAGTACGATAGCGAAAGCTGAAATAATCCACTATTAATCGATTTGTGTACGCCGCGCGTACACGTACGTACGCATAACATAGAGGAAGCGAGAGCGGAGAACCGAGCACAGCGAGGGTTTAACAAGCGCCGCGAAAAATAAGCCCGCAAAGGCACGACTGAAAGAAGAAACGGTGCGAGAACGCAGAAGAGAAAAGAGACGAGAGAGAGAGAGAGAGAGAGAGAGAGCAAAAGAAAAAGAGAAAGATAGGGTAAGGAGAGAAGTGGCCCGATGCCGGTTATTCTCGATCGAACGCTTTTTGCCAGGCCGTCGCAAAGCTAATTGGACTCGGCTATAAACGAGTGAGCCGACAGCCGCGCGTCCGCACACTCGCTTCTTCTTCTCCTTCTTCATATTCATCTCTCCGTCTTTCTCTCCTTTCCTCGTCGTCGACGTCCTCATCGTCGCTTCGCTCCTTCTCGGCTTTCTCTTCGCCACTTGCAGCAGCCGTATTATTACGCAAAATGAGCTCACTCGCGCGCGCCTAACGTACGTTTTCCTCTTTCTTACAAGATCTCGCGAATTCGCTGCTCCTTGTTATCTCGGGCGGTAAACTTGGTTAACTCCTCGTCCAGGTATTCGTTCTCGCCCGAGTTCTTTTGTATCGCGGGATAGTTTGCATTACGGTGCGATGGACGACGGCGTTTTTGATGAAACGGCGCGAATGCACCTACAGAAACGAATGGCTTAATTGACGCAAGAATCGGTAATCATTTTACGATGGAAGATCGAAGCGTGACTCGAGATATTCTTATAATTGCTTTCGGCGATTCTCGTTAGTTTCTTATGTTAATATCGACAACTTTTGTTTCTTTAAAGTATATCCGATACAAAACCCTTTCGATAAACGTTTCTTTATATCCGAGCTGAAAATCTTTATTTAGTTTATCTCCGAGATAAAAATTTCTGTCGAAAAAAGTTCTCGATTCGGATCATTAGGCCAACGTTGGAACATTGTATCATCAATCGCGTAGATTCGTTATCGATACGATCGAGAAAAAGCGCTTTCGTTCAATATTGTTTCTTAGCGGTGGTCGTGGAATAATCGAAGCAACGTCCATTCGAGCGATACGAGAAAAGTCCCCTGAAGTATCAGCGAACGGCTGGACAAAGTAGAGCTCATTTAAATTTTCGACGAGGACGAAATCGACGCGCGAACGGCACGAACGAAACGATCGACGTCCTTATACTACTTAACGCGGACAGAGTCAAGGTGTTGGTCGGAGCGTTACCCGAAACCCAAAGAGTAGCCTCCCCTCCCGCCCCGTAAGTGAACCCTTTGGTAGCGTCTTTATCTCTCGTCCCCGGGACTCGTCGGTCGCTGGTTCCGCGCTCGAGGACACCCGTAAACCCGGGATTTCGCGCGCTCCTTTTACTTCGTCCCTTCGCACGCGGCAACGGCGATTCGCGAGATCGACAACGAAGAGAGAGAGAGAGAGAGAGAGAGGATCGCGCGACGGTAGGACGAAGGCTGGTAAAAGGCATCCATAAAACCTGTCCCGCATAATTACATTATCGGTCACGTTGCGCGCCGTCCCATGCATGTCCCTACACATACGCACCGCTCCCTGCGACTTCTGTGTCTTCCCGCTCTCGACTTAGCCTTCGTTTCTCTTCTCTTTGTACCGAGCCGCGTAGCTTTTTCGAATTTCTGGTAGTCTTCTTCCCTTTTCTTTTTCATCCTGAGCACCAACTATTCGCCTCGTTCCGAAAAGACAAGATGATCATCCTGAAAAGAAAAAAAGACAAACGGCCGCAAGGAGTTCTTTTGCTACTCCTTTTTTTATTTCTCTCTCTCTTTCTGTTTATATATATATATGCATACATACATATGTAAATATATATATATATATATATATATATGCATGCATAAACAACTACTCAGCTCGTAGCTCTTTCTCGACCGCGTATTGATTTTTTCTTGTTTCGGTTTATCTCCCGGTCAAATAGTGTTTGGTCGGCCGTACATGAATTGAGAGAAAGGAAAAAAGGGTCGCTTCGTATTCTCTTTTGTATATTCGCGTCGAATGTTTGGACTGTGGGACATATTAAAACGTATTTTTTAAACCTACTGATGCAGAAGGATGTTTTAAATTTATGACTTTCTATTGTTATAATAAAACTTTCCTTCGCGTATTCGTCCAAGAAATATATTTGTATCCGTTTGAAAACTATCCAGGTTTGGATAGTTGCTGCAAATTTCTGATAAAAATATAAAATGATGAAAAGCGTGGACGGTATCTTCTTAAAATTAGGATTAGTCGATAAATTGTTTTAAAGTTTGTTTATTTTGTAAAATCAAAAATAGTACGCTCGTAAGTTTGCATTAATAAATATTTATAAAATTGTAAAGTTGTTAAAAATTTATGAAGTAAAAATTATAAAATGTTATCACTTAGTTATATAAGGAAAGAAATAAAAAAATGTCCGACGAATCACATGCTTAAACTACTTATATCCAAATAATAAATAAAATACCAGAAATTTTCTCCTCCTTCTTTTATTGACGTGAGTGATAATTTAGATGTTACACGACAATGCGATTTTTAAAAAATTTATTTTTGTCTCATTTTATTATTGGAATGCGCGACACTTGAGAATTACCATCTCCTGCAAACAAGACTAATGTAATTTCAAAAACCGAATGATATATAGATTAAAAACTTAATTTATAATAAAAATGTCATACGTACTTGATTTAGAAATATTTAACATCGATAATTGAAAAATCAGACTTATGTATAATACATGATTTTCACCAATCGGTTTTTGAACGATATGAAATACAAAACTTGCATCCGATTTTTTTTGTCTAGAACGAAGAGAGATGGTGATTACATTCTTATAACTTAAACGAGAAAAAAATCTTACAAAAAAGATTAAATGTAAAAACTTAATACACTTTCGACTAAATTACAATAAAATTATTACGACGCATTAAGGGCCGATAACATTACATATAAACTACTCATGATTTATCGCTTGTCTTCTGCTCTGCTCGTATGTTTTCCTTTTCATTTAGAAGTTGGGCAAGTATGTAATATTTATCGATGTTTGCGAATGATCCTTTTTTTTTCAAACAAAAGAAGCAAAAGCAACCGTTGAAGAAAAAAAAAGTTGATCTTTGCAGTAGTGGTGTACGTTTCGGTTGTTTTTGCTTATTACGTCGTAGAAAATTATTGTTATAACTATGCACGCCGTCGTTTGGCTGCTCTACTTTATCGTTAACTCGTAAAAGTAAACGAAAATAAAAATCAAGCAAACCGAACGTTGAACGTAGCGAAACAACAAATCGATCTCTTAACACTAACAAGGGTAATGTACAATTGAAAAAACGCGCGATCAGTGCGGACTACAATTATGTATCGAGAATTAATAATACATATAATTTTAATGTATATAATATATTATTGAGAAGTTGCGGAGGATTGATCGCCAACACTTTTTAGACAGTCGCTCTTTTACTCGAAAAAGTCGAGATTCTTATATAAATTTCATTAATAAATAGCTTTGTATCTTACTTTATTCTAAAACGCACGTTTTTATTTTTAAAAACTATATAACTTAATTGATCACACGTAAAATTGAGCTTAGAATCTAAGTAAAAATTTTATTTTATAAATAATATAAAATTTTTTAAAAAAAGAATCTTAGTAAATAATACTAATCTAAAAAAATAATTTGTTCGACGTATTTAGCGATCACCTCGTTACTCCTCAATTTAACATTGCGTTGGTATTAAACGATATATATGGTAGAGGGCATATTCGGCATTATGGTTTTCTCATTCACAAGCGTGCGTTAAATCGATGGCTTATTTATATTTTTGTCTCTCCTGCCTTTACATACTTTCTCTACATATTTTTTTTTAGTATAATTCTCACCCGAAGATAATTGATTTCTTGTTTTTTCTTTACTATTTATTATTATTATTATTATTATTATCATTATTATTATGATTTTTCTTTTGTTTTTAATTTTCTTTCGATTTGTACTGTAAAATGCAAAAGACATTCCACGTAAAAAGAAGCGACAGCTACAGATGTAATTAATAGTATAAAATAACGAGGACAGAGAGCATTAGATAAAAAGGCGTTGTACGAAGGTAATTATCAAAAATTCATCGCTAATCACTCGTATGAAAATACTGGAAGTTTACACGAAGAAAGTCAGATGCGTGTGGCTTACGCACTATTTCTAACAGAGATTCGACGCTCATATATATATAATATATATAACAAGATCTATTCGTGTTTTTTTCTTTTTTTAAAAAAGAGATTCAAAATTGAGGAGTACGATATACGAAAAGGAAAAATACTCGTAAAAATATTTATCTAAATAACGACGAAAAAGTATAGGAAAAAAATTGAATCACAATTTTTTGTCATTGTAAAAAAATATTTCGTAAATAAATTTGCGAACGTTGAATAATGATTTATATATTATCTGTTGGGATAAATTTTCATTTTGCTTTTAACGGAAAGTCATCAGCTATGCTTTTGTACAAATAATCGCTTCATAGACTTCGTAGACGTACGTGCGATGCAATTTCATACAATATCGAACGCGGATGCAAAGTTTTTTTCTCTTCATTTTCTTCTTTTCCTTTTAAAAGAGCAATCGCTTTTCTCATGGAACGTGATACATCGATGATAGCAATAAATGCTCGATAGATTCATTTATAAATCATATTTATATATAGCTGCTCCGGTACAATAATGACTTTCGTTACGCAGAGACCTTTTCAGGAACTGCATTTTATTTGAAAATTAATATATAATATATATATGTCTCTATATATTGAATGCTTTTTTTAATATATATATATATATATATATATATATTAAATTATCGTATAGCACTATATTTCTACATCCATTGTCGTTAAGAATAATGTAAGAAAGTGGGAGAAGGTCGTTATAAACATTTTGTAAAAATAATAATAAAAAATAAAAAATTAAAAAGATTCTTCTCGTCTCCTCTTTTCAGCTAAAGCGCGTTTCACGTACAAAAAGCAACGATTAGAGGCCCTGTGTTCTCGATTAACTACTACAGTGCATTTACAATAATCTTTCTTTTTTTCAATATAATATCAATAGTTAAATTTTTTTAATATTTATATCTATCTTTAAAGCACTTTCATACCTTGCAAAAGGCAAAGTCTGAGAGCACGGTCGGTTCGCATATGAAATCGATGAATTATTCGTTTGTTTGCATTATTATTTTTTTTTCCGTCTGCGTGTGTGCTTGTTTCTCTGGCCCGCTGTCTATAGATTAAAGTAGATACGTTGAAAGTACCACGTTTAAGTTATGATGAGTTAAGTTACGTGTTTATTTTCTCCTTTTCTCTAAAGCTTCGATGGTACGCTCGTACGAAGTCACTTCGCGAATCGATGCATTTAGCTCGTTTCGTTCCATAGTTCCAACGACTCGCGATACCAAGTCGCTCATTAGAAGACTGCAATTTGGTTTAACGGGCTCTTATAACATAAGGATATATATATATATAAATATTAATAAAAAAATCGATCGATGCTCTCTATAATCAACCAATTTTCTATTCTTATTTTAAGCTTTACAAACGAATTCAGAACAATATAGGAATTTATATTTTTGCCTACTAAGGATAATAATCGATGCAGTCTGAAAAACCTGTCATACATATTTGAAACAATTCAAACATAACTTGGGTACCCTGTAATAAGCAGGCATTTTTCCAGTGGCGACGCGCGTGTCCTGTCTATCCCTGTCCGCGTCGACGCTGGAATTTACTTTCTTTTAAAAGAAACGGAAAGCAAAAAAACACCGTCTCCGTATCAATAGCTAACACGCTATAAAACACTTAATTGGTCTTTGGGTTTTTATATATCCAACCCTGCAAATGAGCAAAAATTTAATATATCCTTTCGATACTCGATAAAAAATGTTACGCTATGCGTATGCATTTATATGGGACGATGAATTTTTCTATCTTCTTTACTTCTCTCCTTGTTCTAATTACTTACTCGTTTCTTCTCCTTCGAACATCTTTCATCATCGTATAAAAATTTAGGGACCGATTCAGCTCTGGAAAACTAGCGAAAACGAGCTCGCTCGCGGAAAAATCATTTTTTTTCATTCCTCGCGAGAAGGTAAGGTGTAAAAGTAGTGGAAGAGGAGAAAGGGAGGAGGAGTAGGAGGAAGGCGGGCAGTACCATAAAAGTCGGGTTCGTAAAACCCCAAAGTCGAGATTTATAAGTGGCAGTAAAGAGTGGACATTGCGCCCAGCGCAAGGTGCATCGTATATAGCGGCAGCTT
The DNA here is from genome assembly GCA_018907195.1 of Dolichoris vasculosae. Classification (NCBI taxonomy): domain Eukaryota; kingdom Metazoa; phylum Arthropoda; class Insecta; order Hymenoptera; family Agaonidae; genus Dolichoris; species Dolichoris vasculosae. The sequence continues at coordinate 9,404,100 of JACCHY010000001.1, forward strand.
CTGCGGCGGGGCGAGATGTAGAAAGTTAGTTAACCTTGGTTGTGGTAGCGGAGGGTACACACGCATTCGCACACGCATTCGTGCATACACACACACGCGCTCGTACGTACTCTGAAATACACGCTCTCATCGACATTCTTTCTCGTGTTTTTGAAGAATTGCGTCAGTGCGGAGTAGCTTCGATTAAACTGATGCGTGAAGGTTACACGTAAGTAGCCATCGTGCTCGTTGGTATAGGCGGTGGAATTTCCTCTACCGGTCTACCTTTCGGTCCATACTGACCAATGAAAGATCCATCCTCTGTAAAGCGCCCTGGTAATACAACACAAATATACGTATATTTTTAGTATCTCTTTGGGAATTCTTTCTCGTTGAGTATTGAAATATTACGAAAATTCCCGTGATATAATGAAAAAACAATGAGCATTGTTCGGATTGCAAAAGGGGCACGGGAATTTTGGTAACGATTCCAACCAACAATTACGTCACGATATCACGATAAAGTTACGATAGAATTTTTTTTAAACATTTATATAAATTCTCGTTATACTTATGACGATCGAAGTTATTTTAAGGATTCGAACTTTGTTAAGCTATTCGCTTGTGTAACGAATCAATGGATAACAAAACGAATGCAACTAATTTATGGAGAAAATAATTACGCTAAAGCTAATCAGCAATTGTAACAAGCGAAACACTTGTATGAAAGAAAGAAAAAAAACTGAATTCCGATGCACTCGTTAATTTTTTGTGTAATGTTGTATGAGTATATAAAATGACATGTATTGAGTAATAAAAAAAAAACAAACAAACAAATAAAACTGGTGCGTTGACGCTTACCTTAAACAAGCGTGGCAAACGCTTGTGAATTTGGCGGCTGCTTTCGATGACGGCCATACTGACCAATGAATGACCCATCTTCGTTCATACCTTCTATGTGAAAATCAAGCAACAAAAAAAAAAAACCAAATGGTAGGACGAACGATGTCAAGGGTTTATCGAAAAGAAATAAGAAAATGACGTGTAGCGTACGCAGCAAGCCCATGTGTGAACTTGTTATCGATTTGTCGGAAAAAGAAATTAATAATAATAAACATACACGTCTATGGATGTTAATTCTTCTAAGGGTAAAGTTTTCAACTAGCATGAAAACAAAGAAAAGGAACTCATACCCGTATCGCCGTCTCCGTATTCGGCCATCGAATCGGTATCGGATTCGGGATGTTTGCCGTCGTGGTGCGACGATGAGGCCAGCGAAGTTCTTCCACCGCCGGATTTGTTGTCCAGGGGTTGCGAGTACTCGTGGAAGCCGCCTTCGTCCGGATAGTCTCCCCGTCCGGCCGCCAATTCTCTCTCGTGCACCGCGTATTTTCCTCCACGGTTGCGTTTTATGACGCACACGATAATGAGAATGAAGAGAAGGAATGCGATCGCCAGCATCATGCCTAGATATTTAAAAAACAAGCGTATATATATAACGTTAAATTATTGATCGAATAATATGTAATCAAAATATCATCTTACTCGATACCAACAAACTATATTTATTTTGTTATTACAAGTTCTAATGTAACGTTTTACCTTTTCTTTTATTAAATATAAAATATGTATTTCAAAATCGTGAAATGTGAGAAAATTTTGGATCGAACCAGGACAATAAAGTACTGTAATGTAACGCAAACGAATTTTAATCGCAAATTTAAAAGGATAAATGTTTCGGAATTTTATATCTTTTAAGACATTTATATTCTTAGAATTATTTTTGTCGTCAATTCATTGAACAAGATTACACGAAAATAAAATTGTCTGTCGATAATATACATATTTTTAAAAAAGTTCAACGAGTTTTCTTTAACGATAAAACAGATTTTTCTTTCTTTAAAATAAAACTCACCGATAAACCAACCAGCTGTTGCAACATTTTCCTGTGCTTGAATGATTGGACCTTCGTTGCTCGTTTCAACTTCCTGTGGGACACTTTCGGTCATGTAGTCTCCGTCAACGGCGACGATAGACATAATGTAAGTTCGTCCACTTTCAAGACCTCGAATCTACAATTGTTACAAAATGATTTTTACATACTGATTTTCGATAAATTACTTTCTTTTTTAAATGCTTTTTTCAAACAGCTAACCTCTATTTCATTGGTTAACTTTTCAGAGTCTGTTGACAATTCGATCGTTTCTCCTTTAAAACGATATTTAGCAAAGAAATGACTTCCCGTAAAACCACTAGTTTTTTGTTCCCAAATAATTTTAACGTTGGATAGACCACTTTCTTTGGGAATGTTAATCCATGTAAAGGTTGGTACATCGGGACGTCTGGATGCAGATGTTCTTTTCTCCACGAAGAAACTAAAATTAAAATTGCAAATGAAATTATTGCGATATAAATTTAACCGAGAAAATAATGTAAATATTAAAACTTACGGTTCTCCTGGACCAGCTCGAGTTGTTGCGCGAATGCTAATGCGATATTTTGCTTCTGGTATTAACGATGCTAATTTAGCGCTCATTGATTCTGGATCAGTGATTTGAGGATGCCTCTCCATTTCGTTTCCTATTCTCGACCCATTAACAAGCTGGAAAGAAATTCTGTAACCCGTTAGAATACCGTTGATTTCTATAGGTTTGTTCCACTTTAGCAACATTGTAGTGGATCCAATCGGGTAAGCCTCCAATCCTAATACAGTTCCAGGAACTCCTTCTGGAGTTTCAAAACTCAATATCTCGGAAGGTGGACCGTTAAACCTAGAATTATAAAAGAAAAGTTTTATAAAGATAAATTTTAATATTAAAGTAAACAGAAAGCAGCATAAGAAACACAATTTTACCTTCCATTGTAAGCCTTAATTCTAACGTAGTTTTTACTGAAAGGAATAAATTTATTAACCAAAGCGTATGTTTTATTGCCGCCTCTAACGTTGTATTCTCTTTGAGCTTCTTCTCCATCTCTCTCAGTCCAAGTTTCAATTTTATATCCTCGTAATTCACCCCTGACGGATTCCTCGGAAACCGGAGACCACGATAACAATGCTGTTGTACTCGATCTTACTTCTACTAACGTGAAATTTGCCGGGGCTTGCAAAGGCACTAAAAATCGAATGAAATATTTTTGTGACTATCGTGAAAGTTTTTTCGTTCGTTTACAAAAAGTTATTTATCGTTACCATCTTCTCCAGAATAGCCGATTATTTCTTGCGGTTGTTCTTTACATTCTCCTCTTTCGTTTATCGCGCCAACTTTGATTCGATATCTTTGATAAGTGGGTTGATTATTAATTTTGAAAGTATTATGTTTCCAATCATGAATATCTTCGATGGTCCATCTTTCTCCTGGGATGTCTCGTTTGTAGTACACTCTGTACATAAATTTAGGTGCATTGTGTTCTACTTGCGGCATAACTGTCCATGAAATTATCAGATTCTGCGGATCGTCTCCTCTACCCAATACATTTTCAGGATTTTTGTATGGAATGTCTGGCAATGTTGTGCAAACTTGGCTATGAGATGACGGTTGAGACGGTCCTTTTAAATAATACAAAATTATTATTATTATAAAGTATCAAACATTAGAGATAATTAATCGTATGAAATTTGCTTGTACATATATATTTCTTTTACAAGAATGTCTTGGATTTAAATAAAAAATTTTAATGTATCAAAATTACTTATAATTTAAAATTAAAAAATTTTAAATGTTTAAATCTAAAAATATTATTACCTTAGTAACAAATAAAAGTATTATAGTATATTTATTGACCAAATACACAAGATTTTTTTATAAAATAAATACAGTTTGTAACTATTTTCAATGGTATTAATTATATAAGAAAGAAATAAATATTTATTATATATTCAAATCAAAGCCATGAAAAATTAGAGATCATCGGTAAAATAAATTTATTCAAACCTATTTTATTCCATGCGATAACGCGGAAGGTGTAATTAGCCCACGGAGTCATCTGAACCGAATATCTTTGTTCCGTCGCTGGCACATGATCTTTCGCGTATTCCCACGTATCCGGGGTGAAAGTGGTATTATACTGAATGGCGTAGCGAAGGATAGGCGATCGATTGTCACCCATGGGTATCCAGCTGACGTAGGCTTCGGTCGATCCACAAGTGACGCCTATCAACTGCGGCGAATTCGGTACATCCTGAACGATAAGGGTTGCTTGTGCTCGAGTTTCGTCCAGGTCGGTATGGGCTACGCAAGTGTAGGTGCCGGAATCCAATTCAGTTGTTTTTGTAATCATTAAGGAGTAGTCTGTACTCAGTACGAAACGCGGTTCGGCTTCGAAGTCTATAGGTTCGTCTTTGCTTAGCCAATCAATTTTCAAATTCAAAGTCGAATCCGTTACAGCGTTACACCTGAAATTTAAAGCTAATTTAGATTCGAATATTCGTTTCAAGAACAACTTTATGAGATGATAGATTTTTTTTTGTCAATAATTATTAGAATTGTGCAATGATACTGTTTTAGCTCATTTTATTATATACAAAAAATGAAGTGTGAAAAATAAGAGCTTTGCACTTGTGACTTACTATTTGTATATTTTTATAAATAGAATCAGATTCATTTGTCCATTTTATATAGTATTGATTAAATCGTAGTTACTTAAATTGAAATTGATTTAAAGAATTTGAAAAAGGATCTATTAATTGTTACTAATTATATAACAAAACAAATATAAAAATACAAAGTATTACTTAATAATTGCTTAAATTTTATATTAAAAAAAAAAATTAAAAATAGCATTGATTTTACTCATAGATTTATCTTTTATCTAAAAAAACTACGTATATTATACTGTGAAAATAAAATAAAATATGTGGTACGATATTAGATCACACAGTACAAAAAATTCATTTGAATGCATAAAATTATTATACATTTACGAGCAGGGTAAATAAAGGTTGTACAATAATTATTGGGTATTTCTTTTATTAACGCTTAGTATCGCGTAAGGTGTTTCGTAAACTATGAACAACGCTCAAGTTTAATATTAAAAAAAAAATTTTACTAAGAAACTGTTATTTGCAATACGTGTGATAAGTAGTGTTTATACGTTGATCGAAATGTTATTTCTCATTTATATAAACTACATATAACGAGTGAGTCATGATAAAATTTTATAAATACGATAAGTTTTTAAGAATGCAAAATGTATTATTATGTAAATAAAGGAAGTATGAATAAACAACGCAACGAAGTTTACCTGAAAGTCGCCGTAGAACCAGCTGACACTTCGTAATCCTCGGGTACGTCCGTGATCCTCGTGTGTTCCTTAACCGCCAGGAAACCCGTCGCGTTCACCTTTCCAAACTTATTAGAGGCGTAACAGTTGTATTCGCCGGCATCGGAAAATATAACATTTTCGATCTCCAAATCACCGGTTTCCAGAATCCTGTATCTACCGCCGGTTAACTCTTGCCCGTTTCTCACCCACTTGACCTCGGGCTTCGGGGCACCGAAGACCCGGCAAGTTAATTTTATCGTTTTGCCATCGACGGTCGCCTCGTCCATCGGCGGCTGAAGAATCTCCGGCTCCAGCGCCAAAACGTTCACGTAAACGTCTTTGTAAACGTAACCCAGCGAATTGGTGGCGTTGCATCCGTAGTTTCCGGTGTCGTTCTTCAGCAGTTTCTCGAGGATGATGGAGTTGGGCGTGACCTTCCTTCTGGGGTTAGACGGCGCTTCGGAAATGGGTCTACCGTTGTGGATCCACTTGATCTCGGGTTTGGGTACACCGCTCGCCTCGCACTTGAACTCGATGGTTTCATCCTCGGCCGCGTTGACGATCTCCGGCTCGACGGTGAAGTAAGGCACCGACAAAACCTCCAAGTGTATCGAGTACGACTGAGCCGAACCGACGCCGTTCGACACGTCGCACGTGTACGTGCCCTCATCCTCGAAGTTGACGTGTTTTATCAGCAGGGACTTGCCGTAGTTGCCTTCCGTGACCCGATCGTTCGCTCTTATCCTTTTCCCGTTTTTACTCCAAACGGTTAACGGTAAAGGCGTACCGCCGAATATACAAAAGAGTTCGATTTTTTTACCACGAAGCGCGACCTCGTTCTTTCTGCTGACGTATTGCTTCACAGGCTCGCGCTTGTTCGAACTAGCCGTCGAGCCGGTGGAAATAACGTTCAGCAATACTCTGTTGCCGACTTTGTACTCGTTTCTGAAGAGCGAAGTTGCAGCGCAAGCATAATAAAAGTCTTCGGACGAGTCGCGTTTGGTGACGTTGCTGAACCACAAGTTACCCTCGGGATCGAGAGTCATTCTCGAATTGTTGATGGATTTGATGCTCCCGGCGGTGTCCTGTATGAGCCAGTAGACGTTGGGCTTGGGCCAGCCGTCGGGTGGTTGACACGTGAGCTTGAAAGGGTCGCCCTCCTGAACGCTCAGGGTGGCCGGCGTCTGGTCCTTGAAGGAGTTCAGCTCGGCCTTGCGTACGAATACGGAGTTTGAGGTGGCGATTCCCCATTCGTTCCGCGCGAAGCATTGATACTGACCGAGATCCTCGTCTCGGGGCTTCGAGATTACTAAGGTACCTCGTCCCGGTTGCTGGGATATACGGTCGTCGTAAGCCTGCCATTTGAAATCCTTGCCGTTCTTTATCCAATCGTACCTGTCGTGTTCGCGTCAATTAATAATTTTGAAAGATAACACGTAATCGTAATGTTACGTTTACGAAACAATTCATTACGAGATAATTTTTAAACGTAAAATTTTTCTCGTTATTTTACGTTGAAAACTAACGATTTTATTTTTAAATTATTTTTTTTAAATTAAACGTAAGAAACGCAATTTGTAGACAAATTTTAATGTCGCGTTCAGTTTTTACAATTTGAAACGGTGCCACGGTAATTAAACGAAATAAAAAATAATTTAATATTTATTTAAGTGATAGAAAGATCGTAAAAATATCAAAATCTTGCAAAAATTTTTGTATAAATTAAAAAAAAAATTTTGTTATTTTATTATTATTAATAAATTTTAATGTTTTCCTAATTCATATATTTATATTTTTTACGGCCGTTTTTTAAATCATAACTATGTAATTATTTTCAATTATATTTATGGATTTCGCGTAACGTTCTATTTTCGATAATTAATCTCATTAGACTAATTAAAATTAATGTAATAAGTTAGCGTTAAGTAAATAAAATTAATATTATCTAGTTAAAATTAATTATCCAAACAAATAACTATTATTAGAAAAATACATAATTTCAATATCGTTAATTTTAAACAAAGGAAATAGCCATGAAGAAATGACCACTCCCATGTAGTCGAGCAAGCGTATAGCACACAAGTAAAGTATCTTTATCAGTGGTGGTGGGAAGTTTAAACTCCCAAAGGCTATGAGGTCATCCAAGTAATTAAGACCAGTTACTCTGGCTTCACTGTAATGTAGCCGTGAGTTTTGAGAAGAGTGAAACAGAATCTCGTGAATGAACGACTTTTGGAATTAAATGCAATAATTTAAATTCCAGACAATTAGCTCATGTCGCAATTAATGAATTTATAATATAATTTAATATATACAATTGTAACAATAATAAGCTGTCCGATATTTCATAATCTAAATTGGTGCGTCTAAAATAAAAGCTGCAATACTTACGAAGGTGCTGGTTCTCCTTCAGCTTCGCATTCAATAAGAAATGGCTTTTCATTTTCATTAATGGTGACTTGTGCTACTTGAAACAGTAATTCATCTGTTGGAGGCTGTTTAGATATCCTTGGTGGAGATTGAGCTAAAATAATTATGAATTAAATCAGTGCAAGCGGAAAAGTATTATAAAAAATTGAAAATTTATAGCTTGGACATTTAAATTTATTTCTGTAGTATTGACTTTTGTAAGAGATAAGATAAGGAGGGAAGCTCGATCGAATCAAGCCTATTAATCAATCGCTCGTTTCATTATGCTTTGATACTATAAGTTTTCTTTTCTTGAAATATAAATAGAACATAAGGAGGTTCGGCGAATATATATTTTAAGATTTTACATATATAAATTGAATTTCTCGTTACTTTTCTAAAATATCTGTATACGCGTTCCACGTTACTTCTCAAGCGTACACGGTGAAAAATAGGGTCAGTTAAAGATAAGACTTTAAAAACAAATCAAATCAATCAAAGTTATTAATACAAATAATCAAACATAATCGTACTCACTTATGGCTGCTGCATGTAGCACAAGCGTAGCAACGATGCACGCCGTAAACTTCATCTTGTCCCGTTAATCGTCTTTCGCACTTTACCTAGAAGGAAAATCAAAATCGAAATAAAAATCGAGGGATAATCGGAGCGAGTACACTTAGTTCTATTAATAAAGTCGATCTTAACACAACGGTATTCATCTCTCAAAGAAGCCGATAAGCTTTAACCATTCGGACAGACACCAGCGGACAAGGTCAAGGAAATTATTTAAACTTGGGTAGATAGGAGATTCGCCGAAGCATCGGTTAAAGGAGATTTAATAGAAGCTCGTCGTTCGATAGTTGCTCTCAATATTGAAATATTAAAAAAAGAAAATGCATCAAAGCAAAATTTTAACATTGATTTTTACAACGTCTATAATCGATATTTATAAATATCAGTATAATATTGATTTAAAGGCTATTAAAAACCGAATACGTTTCGAGACACTAATATTTGTATTTTATTACGAGCACGATAATTTTTCGAAATATTTGGTTAAACAAGTTTCGATTATTTTTTAAATAAATTCTCGAGTTAAAAATTCCTTTTAAATCGATAAAAATGTTGCACGATCGAAAAAATTATCGAGAGCCAACCGCGCTTCAATAAAAAAAATTGATTTTAAAAATTAATTTAAAAAATTAATTTCCAGCCAAAATTATCGCGATACCGTAAAATACACATTTAGGAAGGAAACACGAACGTCAACGTTCTCGGATTACACAATTGCATTCACAGGATACAGGGCAGAAATCGGTGACGTTAAACGAATCACATCTGTAAACTATAAACGCGGTCAATTCGAAGGCAGACGATCGTAAACACAAACAATAGTCGAGTCGGATATCGTAATTGATACGCGTTCGAGCCCTCGACGAGCCACCGATTCAAGATTCAATTAAACTCGAGCGGTGGGAGAAACAACGCGGATACCGGTGATACCGTTACGAAAAAACGAACGAAACCCATAAAACAGCGGAGCGTAGCAACGTCGAGGTGATTAAAGTCCCCGACGATAAACTCGCCGACGTTTCCTCGCGCGCGCGGAAAAGTTTTTTTTGGTGTTGGTAGAGAGACGCAAAGGTGTCGGCGGCTCCATCGACCAAACTCGTTCCAACGGCATAGACTCCGCGACCCGAGAGCGACGCGGATGATGTCATCGCTCGGTCACCGATGCCTCGCGGGAGCCCTCCTCGACCTCCAAAAAAGTGACAGCATCGTACGGAAATAGAATCGGTCATCGATAGAGATCGAACGTCCGAGGGAGCCTTTACCGCGCCTCCCTCCACGGCGACCATCCTCGCGACCCTCCTCGCGACCCTCCTCGCGACCCTCCTCGCGACTCTCCTTACGGCCCTCCTCGCGACTACCTGTCCGCGTACCTCGTCGTCTCTGAAAGCCGCCCGACAAAGGCGCGCACAAACGAGTGGAACGCGAGCACCGGAGCACCGCTTTTCATCCTCGAGATCAAAGGCGTCGGCGACACTCTCCTGCCTCTTTCTCCATCCTCTTCTCCCTCTGGCGTGTCCCGAACAATACAAATCGTAGCGCGTGCCTAAGGCGGTTCTTCCCCCGTCGGCCGTCGCCGTCTCCCGTCGCCGTCTCCCGTCGCCGTCACCCGTCGCCGTCACCCGTCGCCGTCGACCGTCGCGTTTTTACTTTCCCCTCCAGGCCGCGGTGTCCGCCGAAAAAACGTACGCGCACGGCCAACACCCGTAAACCATAGACGCAGGTCGCGTCGATCGATCGGCGCCCGTCGAATCCTTCCTTTCTTCCTTTCTTCCTTCCTTCCTGCCTTCCTGCCTTCCTGTCTTCCCTGAACGCTACCACGGACGTCCCCGTAGCGCGGACAAAAGACTGGGGGACTCACCAAAACACCTCTGCAGCTGCTCTTGCTCGTTCTCTCTCTCTCTCTCTCTCTCTCTCTCGCTCTCTCGATCTCTGACTACGATTCGGGCGTTTTCCAGGACGAAAAGCGCGCGCGCGCGTTCGTACGCTTAGCCGTAGTCGCGTCGTCCGTCACCAAGGCATCGTCGAAAAACCACTGACTACTCCTCGACTTCTCCTCGCCACTCCTCTCGCGGGCGCTACGCTCGCGGGTATCACCGAGGGGACGGAGGCGGAGGCCTCTACGTATGCGCGTACACACCGACTCGCTCACCGTTATTCGCGCGGCCCTCACACCTTTTTAACGCTGATCGTCCTTCTCCGAGCGAAGCGCGCACGACGCGCCGAAAGACTCGTCTCTCTCTCGCCGTCTCTCCCCCCGCTCTCTACCCTCTCTCTCGCTACCACTCTCTCGTTCTCTCTCCCTCTCGCGCAACGAGGCCGAGCGCCGACGATCCTGGGATTTGGAATAACGTTTCGCGTGCGCGTGTGTTAGTGTGTTTTTACGCGCTGTCCGTTCTCCCACTCGGACGTCGACACCGAGCGCGGCGATTAATTCGCGAGGTGCGCGCGCACCTTGGTTGTATGTGGTGGGGGTTTCGCGGTGGCGGCGGAGGTTCGCGCGCGAAATTACGAATTTTTCGCGAACGCGGCTTTGGTTTTTTGCGGGGACGACACTCGAGAGTGTGCGTGATCGATGAATGGGAGGAACGAGAGGAACGGGAGACGCGGGAGACGCGGGACCGCTTTGGTCGTCCGTCGCGTGTCGAGTCGGGGCAGCGTTTAGCGAGGAGCTTTGAGGGGGATGAATGCGTATCGATTGCGCGACATTGCGGTGAAATATTATCTTTCGCTTGCTAAATGTATTATCGAGCGCCCGAGACGGAGTCTCCGATGTTATTGTTTCCCTGCGATGCTTTTATCGACGAGTGGATGTTTGCTCATCGTCTTAGATGAATCAGCGCTTTCGACTTTGGACCTTCTTATTTTGGCTGAGAATTTCATGTTGGAATATAAAGAAGCGTGGAAAGTATCGGAAGCCAGTCTTCCATGACTTACGTATCTCGAATGACGTCTTTTAATTTTTATACGACACTTATATTTCAAGGTGAAATACGCTTCTCGAATATAAAATGCCAACGGCATCATAGGTTTACGACCGTTTATTTATACTCTTGTTTCCCTTCTTTTTAAAATAAATAACGATATATTGTTTTATAAATTTAAACGATGTTCCGCTTCAAGGCTTTCTCTTTAATTGTAGTATCCCCTAAATAATTGCAAAGATAATCTTATTAATTTTACATTTTTTATCTTATTTTTATGTATACTTATCGTAGAGAATAAAAAAAATTTTACTGCTAAAGTAAAGCGTAAAAAAACCATAAACTCTTACAATCGACATGAATTTTATTTTTGTATTATGCAATGACTGGGAATATTGTTATATCGAACTTTTCGACTCCTCCGAGGGATAAACTTTTCCTCTTTTTACTCCCTCGCGGAAACTTCGCAAGAATTTATTATTAATAGAATTCTTCTTTCTATTTTATTCTGTATCAGGAATAAGTATGCGCTTCTTAAAATACATTTATACATTTATATGAAAATATTGAATATTTTTATATTATTTGGTATCGAATGGTATAATAATAGAAATTATTATCACATATGTTTATATATATTTATATAAAATTACAAAAATAAAATATCGCGAGTTATTGTAAATTTTATTGTATTTTTTGTGTTGGTCGATAAAGAAATAGATTTTAATTTTTAGAAAATTTTCAAATTTTTTAAAAGAAAAAGTAAAAAAAAATTGAATAATTTTGACGAATATATAATTTAATTTAATATTTCGTGGTTATTAATTCATTTTTATTTTAACATATTCTGAAAATAACTTAATTATCCTGTTTTTTGATATTTTATTTTTTTATAATTTTTACTATTACTAAATTATTTATTAGAAAATGTTTTTATTCGAAATGACAAAAACATAGTGCCTTTCCTACATATGTAATTTACATTTAAAAACAAATATTTTTAAAGAAAATTTTTAATTACCAAAATGAATATATTAAATTATAATAAATTATAATAAATTATAATAAATTATAATACAATTAATAATACCGTTTACATAAATTTTGAAACTCAAACATCTATATTTTCTATGTATTAATACATAGTAGTGAATATCCTGTAATAATGGAATTTTATAATATTGAAGAAAATGTATTTTTTCGTAGATGTAGAATTCATTAAAAGATTATATAGTACAAGGTGTATGTGTATAAATATATATTAAAAGGTCTACAAAGTAAAAATATATATTAAAAAATAATATCAGTTATAAGTTTAGATTTCATACATAGTAATAATTTAAGTCGTTTAAATTTTTTATTAACTTTGTACCAAAAGTATTTAAAAATAAATTATATTCTAAGCCATTATTATCAAAATTACAGTTGTGTAATAAGACTAGATCTTATTATTATAATAAAAAAGCGAAGTGCAAATAAGGTTTGTAAGAACGTATAAAAAACTGCATTAGAAATTAAAAAAAAAACATGGAGTAAGACAATTGAAACGATTATATAAACTCAATAGCAATAAAAGTACCGCTTGATTTATATAATTATGCAAAATAAAAGCAAAACAACGTCACAACACAACAGTTACATATAAAATGTATGCAATAAGCGAGTTGGTTACCGTTGCGGTAATTACTGTTATCCCATAATCAGGCTTACAACTAGAGTAAATGTAATTATGCATTCTATTCAACTTTCAGTGCGTCTAAAAAAATTTTTTTTTAACTAGAATTACTTATTCTAAAATATTCTTGAACTGTTAAGTAATAATTTATTCGGATGAGTAAATAAAGTAAATCCTGACAGATTTCAGTATTTTGTCGCAGATTATAAATAATAATAATAATTTTTAAATAAAATTCTTAATAAATTAATAAATAATTGTTTCGTCAAATTTTTACAACTTTTAAAGTAGATGTCAATAACAATATATTAAAACTATTTAAATAATTATTTCAATCGAGAGATTTTTATGGTAACTTATCGACGAGTAATTGGATATTATATTGTACCAAAATTGTTTTTGGAGTTAAAAAATAGTTTTATTTCCGATATTCGATTATTATAACTAATTCGTTAATTATTTTGGATACATTCCCGATTCCATGTTTTTACTTTTATAATTAAAATTTCAAGAATTAATGTAGCAGCAATTTAAATATGGAAAAAAATTGTATATAACCTATACAAATTTTTTAAAATAACCTTTATATGCATAAGACATTTCATACAATTTTAGTTCTATAAAAAACTATAGAAACTCACTAGACTCTTTATGTAATCACGTGAAGTTTCACAATTTTTAATACTCAGCTATAAATTTATGATTGCAAAATCATCGTAAAAGAGAAAAGATTAACCTTGATCTTGAAATATGATATTCAATGATTTACTTGAAAATTATCAGCAATAATACAAAAAATTTTATAGATATTTAATTTTCTTAAATGTTTCCTTATTATGTATTTCTACAGTTTTAAGTAAACAACGAATTACAACGAGAATATACATTTATATAATAACTTAAAAATACAATTTTACATAAAATAATATATTTATTTTTTAAATACTAATAAACATAAAATACAAAAATTTAATTTTTAATAATTTTAAATACATTTCTTCGTTTTAAAGTAAAATATTTTTTATTAACTTAAAATGCATAACTATTTTTACAAATAACTTTATTTGTTTGAAAATTTTGATAATTTATGTGATATTGTATTTAACAATGCAAATAATGTTTGAAGAAAATTCTTTAAAAAATATTTTTAATAGAGTATTTTACATAATACATTCAAAAAATAGTATTATTCATTTTCTTAATAGAATTTTAAGGAGTCTGAGTGCATTTACATATTTTTTATTATTTTAAAATACATCTATGCAAATTAATGAAGTTTCTAGAAAAAATTTATAAATATTATTTTTATTTTTTAAATATTGTTAAATTGAAATATAATATACTGACATCAACTGTTTTTATACAATATGCGAATCTTTGTCGAGTTTATGTACGAACAATAGAAACTAAAATATATATGATAAATATTTATATAATTGTTTGAAAATTTGTCATCAAAGTAGAAAAAGCTAGAATATCATTGAAAATCAATTTTTAATAAATAGTTGTAAACTAGAATAATATTCAAAATCTTCATATTCTTAAGAAATTTGTGAAAATAATTTAATCTTAATAATTTCAAAACTATCAAAATGAATTTTTTATATAAATCTTCATATAAACAAATACTTCCAAAAAATTATATTTGAAGTATTTATTAGAATTATATCTACAAATGTTCTTGCAAAACATTAAAAAAATATAAATCAATTATATTTTCTTTTTTCATTTATATAAAATAATAATAAAAAGTTAAAGTACCAAATTGTTCTAACTTGCAGAAAAAAATATTTAAGCTAACTAATAAATAAAATTTGTTTTTAATTAATTAAATTAATTTTTTTAGTATTTAAATGTTTGTTACATTTTATAAAAATTAATTATTTTCCAAAAATAGTTGTTAAAAAAAAGTTCTTATAAAATACTTGTAAAATAATTTTAAAATCAGATTTTATATAATACATCCTTACCGTAAAAAATTTTATTTGTATTAAACATATATTCTTAAATATCTAGAGCTTTTAAAAATATTTTTCTGTGATATTTTCCTTCTGAATAAAACCAACGTCTTACACTCTTACTTAAACGAAAGGAAACGTAAATTAATATAGTGATACTTGCAAACTTAATGGCTTAATAAGAAATTAAGAGCAACGGTACCTCAAGATAATTCCTTGTGCAAGGATATATTTTGTGGTTGACATCCAATTTAGGGAACGAGATGAGCTATGCGCGTCGTTGACCCAACGTCAGAGTGGGTCGAAAGTCGAGACGCGCTGATTTATTTTACGAGCTCTTGTTAAAGTGTCAGACTTCCGCAAGCCAGCGAACATCTGCGTGAACAAAAAGTGGCCGAGCCTCTCATTCGAATGCTGTGCATCTTCATTCGGACATTTGGCTACCATTCAGAAAATACTTTTGTTACCTCGAGTTATTGTGTTTCAACTTCTACGTCGAGGAAACGCAAATCGATCGTCGCGAACTCAAAAAATACATTGTATATGAATTAGAGCCGAAGCATCAAATTTATAAATGAAAATCTTTGAAGAATCAAATTAGAAATTTCAAAATATTTTCAAAATTAGCATTTTTTAATAATACGATTTTGATTAATTATAAGTTTGCATCGGTGTGATTTTTTAATATGTAGTATCGCATGATTTATTCTTTTAACCAAATTTTGTAAGTTTTATTGTACTTAACATTGAATTTGTCGATTTAAAAATGAATAAACCACATTTTTTAATTCATTTTTTAGATCTAAATTTATTTAAGCAAATTATTCTGTTCCATGCAAGTTAATTTTTTAAAATTTATTATTATAAATGTAACATAATAGTAATTAAATAAAAAAACATTCTCGTTCAATTTAAATGAAAATTGTAAAATGTAGTTTTAATTAAAAATAACGAAGTAAAATAAATTGTAATTATTTACTTTATTGACAATGAAGAAGGAAGTTTCGATTACGGTTAATAAAATATATTCTAAATGGTTCAAGCATAATGTTGCAGATGTTGTTAGATTTATTCATTATCCAATGATATTTATCCCTAATTGCTTATATAATAAAAAATAGTTGTAATATTATAATTTTGTATATTTTTATTTCAAAATTATTTATACAAATCGTAGAATTAAATTTTTGTATTTGATTTTACAAAAAGTGATATAATTGCTATCGTTACCAAATAAATTTATATTAAAAAATATTGTTTTATAATTTAAAGCTATACATTCTTAATATAATTTAAACTATCTAAAATTTCGTATCGAGATATAGATTAAATGATGTTTCTTTGAAAATATATAATACAGTCAATTTAAAAATAGTGCTTCATTATGATTCTATCTATAATGACATGATGCTACTTAGAAATTAGTAATTTATTTTATTTCTAATTGGTTCGACGTCAGTCATTGTAGTCGACTCTAAATCACAATAAATTTATATGTGCTTAAAAATTGAAAAAACGGATAATCAGTTAAAGTTTAAATATCTATTTTGTATAAATTATTTTATATAATTTTATTATAAGACAAATTAAGTATAACAACTAAATTAAATATAACATTAAAGTTTGACGTATTACTATGAAAATTCGCATTCAATGATTGACACTAATAATAATAATAATAATAAAAATAAAAATAAAAATAAAAATAATAATAATAATACAAAGACAAATTATTATCTTACTATAAATCACAATTATACATTATGTAACTATTCACAATGCCAAAAACTCATAATTTGTACAGGCGCATTTGTTTTATACTCTATAAATCGTTTACATTATTACATATATGATACATTACAGTACAAATGTTCAAATTTTCAGCGATAAATGATTTTTGTATGTGCGATTTATTGAATTAATTACATTACTCGATATTGCTCTGGTTCAAGTTCGTTGATGTGCTTAAGGAAGAATGTCACTTTTACTTGCTCCACATGTCGACACAATTTCATAGCTGCACTCGTTCGCAGTTTCATATGTTCCGTAAGTGAGGGCAAATTTAAAAGAAGGAATGCTAAACCATCAATTTCCTAAAGAATAATTATGAATGAAAATTTAAAATTGAAAATTGAAAATTTTTATTTTAATTATAAAGCTTAATAAAATACCTCTTGTCTAACTCGATATGCTAATTCTTTACAGTCTGTCGTTTTCCGAAGATATCGAAAAACGTCATCAACAGTCCAAAATAATGGATTTGATTCTAATTTTCTAGTTTTAGGCCTTCTTTGCTTTTTCTGCATTCTAATATATTCCGCATCCGCATCTGATCCATCAGACTCTATACTCGTATCCCAATCCCTTTCTCTTTTCCCAGATCTTGTGGTAGTTGTGTTTTGACTGGATTTTGTTGATTGTAATTTACTACCCATAGAACTACCTGGACTATCTATGTTACTATCTTTACTTTTCCTATCATTAAAACTACTTGTCGAATCCTCTGATACATTACTGGAAGGTAATTCTTGTTTAATATCATTAAATTTATCCGATTTGTCAAAATCTTTTTGTATCATAATATCCAGTTCGGAAAGGGGTTGTTGATCTTCGTACATATCTTCTATTCCACCAGAAATATGTTTTGTCAAATCCATTGAAAGAAAAGGCATTTCATCTTCTTGTTCAAATTCTTCCACACGTTCTTTGTCTCTGTTAGCCCATCTTCCTCTCCTTCTTTTACGTTTACCCCATGGTCGTGGTTTTTGTACCATAATACTTGTATAGCCTTTTGGTTTACCTCTCTTTCCAGTACCTGTAGTTGTTGCTAAATATAAATAAGTACCATTATATTTTCATTATAAATTATTCAAAATACTCATATTTATTTGTAAACTCACTTATAAATTTATTCTTTGAAGTTTTATGACATTTATCCGGGCATTCGTTTTCTGGCACATGTAAGGGTCCAAAAAGATTAGGGCAAACCATCAACTTTTTACAAATATTCCTACAAAATTCAGTTACCATATCACCAGATGTTATAACAGCAACACTTGCTCTATATGTATTGTTTTTATGTTTAGCTTTTAATACTTCTAAATTATAACCAGGTTCCGGTTTAGTATCACATTGCAATACTTTCAATATTCTAGCACTTCTGTATCCAACCGATACAATCATTGATAAAACTTCTCTCATAACGAGCACTACAGGTCCAGGGCCAACTGCTTTTGGAAGCGTTGCTAGTTTACCCTTTGATATCATTGGTCCAGTAAAGCACCGATAATTAAAATAGATCTTTGGGCACCATAATGAAGATCGAGGCTCTGACACTGGAACATCTATAACATTATTTTTTTTTGTCGCTGTTATAGAAGTTTGAACCTTTTTACAAACTTCAATATAATCTTTAGGAGGTTTTAGCGGATAGTGATTTGATTCACACCATCCCACAGGAAAAATTTGTAAGGAATGCATGTGTACAATATGTTTAGTTCGATTGTCATTGTAATTATCTAATTTTAACCAAAGTAAATTATCGATAATTTGCGATATATGTGCTGCACAAATTGTATTTTCATTTTCTGGATCAACCGCTTCTAACCTCATGCCGCATTCGAACCCTGCTTCGGTTGCACTTTCTTGAGCTGCAAATAATTTATCATCGGCTGCCGTTGCATTTGTTGCTTTTAAATAATCTTCCCACTCAAATTCTTGTAATTTTGGTGACCAATTTTGTGGTGACGTAAGACTGTAATAGCAATAAAAATACAATAATAAAAATAATATATATAATAATAACAACAATAAAATAATAAAATAATAAATAAAATAATTACATTATATTATTTCTTTTAGCCCAATTAACTGGAAAGATATAAGGATGTTCTGCAGTGCAGAGCCATGTGTTTTTTTCAGTGGAATTGTATATATAAGTTTCATCAAAATTTTCTACAGAATCTTTGTTATATACATCAATATGAACTAAAAAATAAATATTATCAAATACTTTAACAACTGTTGCTGGGCATAGTTTTGTCCTATCAGAAGGTGAAACTGCTTCTAATTTCATTCCTAATTTAAAATTATGTTGAGGATGATCAACATTATTAGTAAATAAATTTTCAGGTACTTTAAGGTCCTTTGGACCATTTTCCGTAAGTTCTTTCCACTCTTCATAAGAATGAGTATCTACTATTGAACTAGGTGGTTCTAAAAACCAGTTTGAATTCGCTTTAGATGCAAATCCGTACTGATGTAAATGTTCAGAAGTACAAAACATCCAAAAGTCTTTTGATGATAAACCTGGAGTGTCATATTTCAATAAAAGACGTCCTCCAATGTTTTCTTTAATCTAAAAGTTTTATTTCATTTTATTATAGTTAAGCTTATAAAATATAAAATTTTTTTAACTTTATTACTGATTATTTAAACTTACAGTTGCAACCCACAATTTATAGGGATGCCGAACATCGCTAACTTCAATTTTCATACCTTGTTTAATTCTATCTACTATGCTAAGTCCATCCTAAGAATAAAAGTTGGATAGTTATTCATAAATGAAAATTAAATATAAAAAATATCATTCGTTTAAATTTATTTATTTTTATTTACCCCGGCCAACATTTCAAATGGGATTGATTTTGCCGTTGTTAAAAATTCTTGTAATTTTTCAGAACAGTCTGGAGATCTTTCGATCACAATATCAGGTGGTTCGAGTCTTTTGTCATTTTTGACCGACCATCCCAACTCATGGGCAGCCTCTTTCGTTAAATTAAACCAAAATTCCAGAGACCTATCGTCTCCACCAAAGTAACGAAGTCTTAATAAAGGACCACACGCCATAACAATCGAAGCTACCCAATAAATTGATTCATCGTCATCCTTGCCATTGTTTCTTTTAATCGGGACCTCTAAAGACATTCCTATTTCAATTCCATTTTGTAACGTTTCTTCAACATGAGGAAACATAATTTGTGGAACTTCCACGCTTTCGGTTGCATCGAGATAATCTTGCCAGAAGAAGCCATCTAAAATGAATAAATATTTTTTAGATACAAAATAGCTAGGACTGTAAAATTGTAATTATAATAAAATAAAAAAAAATTAAATTATTAAAAAATATTTAGTAATATATAAAATAATTAATAAAAGATAACAATAATAATATACTCGAATAATTTAAATACAAATAAAATATTAGTTTGTTAGTTGTGCTAACTGTATACAGTAAATCAATAAAGATGCTCAACGCTATATCGCTATTTAAACTAGAACTTTTAAGTAACCATCAGCTAAATATTTATTCAATATCTAATTTGTATACAAAATTTAATATATATGCATATACACATATATAAAATAAATGATAGTTTATTTGTAAGTATTATATTTTATTAAAAACATTTATACAAAAGATAAATAAATATCTTACAGATACACCATGAATATTTTATACGAAATTTAAAAATTCTTAATAAATTTGAAAATGTAAAATAAATTTTAAAAAATATGAATACGATTTTGAAATACACGTTTATATATAATGCACACAAATGTGTATATATATATATATGTGTGTACATAAAATTGTAGGTGATAAAATTTGCGCTAAATCTGACAAAATGAACGTTTGCTCCAAATTTACGAAGTTATAAATTTTGATCCTCGAGGTCGTCGCGAAATAAAAAGCACCTGCAAAGTCAAGTGGAATCCACGAGGCATCGGTAACAACAGCATCAGCAGACCGTTGGGACGGCCATCCTCGTGCATCGTTATACGACCAATTTCCCATTTCAAATATTCCGTGCTGTTGGACGAAGGAATCGGAGCAGCGAGTCGATGGCCGAGACGAAAAAAATATTTTGGAAAATTGAAACTCCCGTGTCGCTCAAAAAATGCGTTATATAATGTGCAACGACGTCGACGAATGAGAAAAGCCGCGCGAAAAACGCAACCCGAGCGTAAGATTACCCGTTGCTGAAATTGAAAAAAGAAGTTGAAAGAAAAAATTTAACGTAAAGTCTCACCTCCGTCGAACGCTGGCTTATCCTGAATTCGATTCTCCTCGCCCATCGTATTATTTACGAGCGTTTCTTTAATTCTCTATACTATTATAATTATTCGGAGCGCCGACGAAGACGAGCTGAAACAGCGAAGCAAAGATAGGCCATACAATACGCTCTGCATTTATATTGGAATGCAATATAACTATTGGTGTACGCGCGTCTAAAAGTGCAACTAACACGTGTACATAATTAAAGTTATATTCGCCTCTCTTATCTCTACACCAGTGCAAATCGTGTAATTTTGAGTAGCCGCGTATATTATTTACCCCCGAAATTACATATATTACATCGCGAAAAAGCCGATCAGGAAAACGCCCATTGCGAGATATTCTGGCGCGTGCGGTACAACTTTATATACATCGAAGGAGCAGTAAAGAGGTAGCGAGAAAATTATTATGAAATCAAGCCTCGGCGCGACGACGATTTTTAGTGTGGCAGCGAGACCGACGACAGAGTCTCGGAGCTCCGAAGCCAATGTGTCGTAGCTCTCGCTCGCTCTCGTGCGGCAAGAGCGCACGGAACGTTTCTGCCCCGTAGCTCTCGCCGTATGCTTCCCTCTCTCTCTCGCACCCGCAGCTGAGCCCGCTTACCTACATTACCTACATACAAACGCGTGGCTCTTTATCTTTCTTTCTCTCTCTCGACTTTCGTTCGCGCGTTCTCCCTCCCCTCCCACGCCCCTCGCTCGCTCGTTTCGACCATATAATATCTATGTATACGCTCCTTTCGTTTTCTAAAACTTGGAATTATAGATTTTGCAGTTCCCTTTGGCTTCCGCGACGCCACTCCTCGACTATTTCACCGAGTTACCTAAACTTTTACCCGATCTCGCTTTCGACCCTCGGCTCGATCCTTCTTCCTTTCATCTTTCGGCACCGATAGCTTATAAAATTCCGAATCATCGTCGCGTAGTTAAGTTTCGAGGACGTCGTCTCTACCTTTCGTACGCGACGTTACTCGTCTCGTATTTAAATTGGATACGAAGAATCAAAATAAAATTCATATCGTTTCCTTCTCCCTGTCTTCTCTGTCGCATACTTTTTAGTCGGTGCGTCGAGAGATAAGTTTCTTTTACCAACTTCGATGAATCTATTTACACAACGAATTTCTTACTTTTGTTCACGAGTTATCGCGTTCAACTTCCTTTTAAAAATTCGAGTTTCTAGTCGCAACAGTCGTTCGACCCAACCTTTTTCTTTTTAATAAGGTTATAATTATTCAAATTTTATTACAAATTTAACCGTACATATAATATTATTATACTTTTAAATTTAGCAGTTATGCGTCCATTAAATACACGATGTACGATTAACGCGATTAATTAACCATTAACTATACCAACACGTTATAATATATTAATAAATGCTTTATAATAATGATGTATTATTATAAATAAAATGGTAGCGAAATTTAAAAAAAAAAAAAACAACCCGATGCTTGTTCGACCGATAAACAAAGATATCGTTTCAATGGGGAAAAAAAAGTTGTTTCGACTAGGATTGACAAAAGTTTTCTAAATATTTTGGCTTTACTATCGTATGTATTTAATAAGAGTTGAATGCTGATTCGCTGACTAAAACCTTGTCCACTCAATGAAAATGATAGCAAAGGTAATTAAATGAAGAAAACAAAAACTATTATAAAGAATAATCTATCGGACTACTCACGAGAAAAATCGATAACCGCGCATCTAAAAAGGTCACGCGAGTGCGCTTATATACAATTTTGTCTCACCACGTACCTATGTCTGCTTGCGAGTGTGTGTACGTGTCTGTGAGAGCGAGAACGAGAGAGAGAGATAAGGAGAAAGAGAGAAAGGGGGAGAGAGGGAGGACGAAAGCGAGAAAAACTCTTAGTACACGTATTTTTCACTATTGGGGGGCTATCGTTTTTAATATAAAAAAAATTAAATCTTTATCGATGTATCGCGTTGACAAAAATTCGAAATTTACTCGGTTGGTCCTTTAGCGAGTTCGATAACGAAGTACATCGTGCAAACTCACCTTACCTCACGCGCGGCTTAAGTTACTTTTAATAGAAAATGAAAATCAGCGGAGATTGACGAAACGAAACGAAGCGAAGTAAAAAATTCGTAAAACGATAAATACAACTCGCGGAATTAATTGCACCTGTTCCTCCGCAACGTTCGTCTTTTACGATTCCGCGAGTGTCGAAATTTCCTACGTTTTTTATAGTCTACGAAAAATATTGCCACTGACGCCTGCGCCCATTCTTTTTTAGCGTTGGACCAAAAGAAAAAAACGAATTGCACCAAAGGCAAAAAGGAGTAAACAAAGGCGCGGGAGAATATTCGCGCCTCTTTTTTATTACGAAAGATACTTTCGCGACGTCTTGGATTCGGAATGTCGGATGAGCGACGAGGCCCGGGACAAAATCCGACTTCACATTTTTTTCCTCGGTTTATCTCGTTTGTTTGTTTTTGTTTATCCGCAAAAATGTTCAAATGGCAAACTTACTTGCGGGAAATGCCGTCTCGTTGACGCTGCCAGTTCGCTACTCACCAGCTCGCCTATGGAAATGCGTGAAAAAGCATTAGGATTTACGAATACCATACGCGTTTATTCTTTGGTTCATGTTGGCAGCACTATAAAGGGAGAATTTCAGCAGACGACAATATTTTTTATAATGTCTTCTCATTAGATTATTATTATTTCTTTTCTTACATGTAATGAATTTTTTAATAAAGCTGTGATTTTACGCAAACGAGAAGTATGATTTTTTTTTTAAAAAAGTGTTCTTTTTCTTTATTCCAAAACTTTAAGCAAACCAATGCCGGTATCGCGTGTTATGATTTCTTTAACCTAAAACAAAAGTCTCGATTATTCCTTCGTAATGTATACAGGTACGACGATGATTTAATTGCTTTTTTATTGCTGGTATTATTGATTTTACACGCAAATTGTTTCCTTATGCATAAATTTATGTTAAACGTGATATTTTTTCGTTCGTTTTTAGAATACGTTACGTGTAAACTATTTGTTTTAAATATAGAATATTTTATTTATATTTATATTGATAATAAATTAATTTTTATTATCATCCAATGATAATTATTATGTTGCCCTATACTATATTTGAATATGACACGCATACAAACCTACGGCTATTATTTTTAAATGAATATTCTTAATATTCATCGATATATTTTTTATATAATAGTTAAAATCAATTTGAATTTTTTTGATGATTTCATTTAAGTATCGAACAAAAAAATATATATATAAACGATTAAAATAAGTAGTTTAATTGCAGATTTTTTATAATCGACATTTTTTGTCGCATTGTTTAGCTAACTTTTTAAAGAAAATCGATTTCTCGTACATTTGAATAAAAAAAGTATTGTAGAAATTAATTTTATTTTTAGCAAAATTGTTGTTACAAAAAAATATTGTTTAATTATGTTATTAGTAAATTAATAATGACTATTACTATCATCGATTTAAATTTGTAATTAATATCAGAAATATAGAATATAATGAATGCATTATTAATATGTTTATATTTAATTATATAATTATGAATAAATTATTGAATAATTTTTTATTATTGTTTTGTATGTTTCTGTAAACCATAAGTTATGCATAGTATAAGTCTGATTAATGTTGTAAATTAATGCTAAATTTATTAATGATAAATTAATTTTTTTCTTATATTTTATATTAGACACGTGTCGATAGCTAATCCACAAATATCAAAAGATGATGTTAATAAATTATTGAAACATCTTCACAATGCTTATACTTTGGGAGAAAAAACATATTTTCAAGAATTATTAACTGATAAAGTAGTTAAGAACTTAATTAATGAAAAGATATCGATTCTTGAAAATCTTGAAAATTTAACAAAACTTGGTGAGTTTATTATTTCTTTATTTTGATACAAGCATAAAATTTTTATAAACGATAAATGCATGGTTTCGTTTGCTTGAGCGTATGCAGATGTGTAAATGTAAATGCATGCAGGTGTATGTTTATTTGGATATTTGCATTATTTTTATCGAGTATTTATATATATATGAATTTTATAGGTGAAGAAGATCAAGAATTAAAAAATCTTGCTAACGAAGAAAAAATTTCTAATGAGAATCGATTAGTACAAATAGATAATGCTTTGATCGATATAGCGTTCGAAAATTTAGATAAAGATATTTGTAATAATATTATTTTGGAAATAAGTGCAGGAGTAGGCGGACAGGAGTCAATGTTATTTGTTAAAGATCTTCTAGATATGTATGTAAAACATGTGGAATACTTGGGATACAGTTTTAATATAACAGAATTAGATGAAGTTTCTTTGGGTGGTTATCGATACGTGAGTCTTATGATCTCCGGAGAAGGGTGTTTAAACAGATTACAACACGAAGCTGGGGTTCATAGAGTTCAACGAGTTCCTACTACCGAGAAAAGTGGAAGACTTCATACAAGCGTTGTTTCAGTAGCTGTTTTACGACAACCAGATGAAGTTGAAGTTTATATAAATCCTAAGGATTTAAGAATTGATACTATGAAAGCTTCAGGTGCTGGTGGTCAACATGTAAATACTACAGATTCGGCTGTAAGAATAACTCATTTACCAACTGGAATAGTGGTCGTGAATCAAACTGAAAGATCACAAACGAAAAATCGTAATTTAGCAATGATTAAATTAAGAACAAAAATTTATAACACAGAGTTTCAAAAAGAGCAAAATCAATTTAATATGTTGCGTAAGCAACAAATGGGAATGGGTGAAAGGAATGAAAAAATTAGAACGTACAATTTTAATCAAGATAGAATAACAGATCATAGACTTTCAGATGGAACATTGTTTAATGTAAAAGGGTTTTTATCAGGAGGTAAACCTTTAGAAAATCTTCACGTAAAACTTCAAAAACAATTACAAAATAAATTACTACAAGACATCATAAACAATTTATAATTTTCAATATACGCTGTATCGGGAATTTTTTAAGAAAGAACGATTGTAAATAATTAATAATAATATGTATATATATTAAATTTTAATATAAAATTATCGAATCGATTTTGAATTAATTTATTCTTCGTTGTATTCTTAATTTAAAATTTTACTTTTTATTAACTGTTTATTTTGACACACGAATATATTTGTAAAGTATTAATTAAAAACTAAATTATTTAGATTATTAAATAAAGAAAAAAATATATTTTAATAAAAATATTAACAACAACAATAATAATAAAAAAGAAGAGTTTAATGATTTATTTGAAAAACATACAACAAGATCTGGTTTAACCGCGTGACCAAAGGCACACAATCTTACATTCTTTGGTATTTATATATTACAGTAATTTACAAAAATCAAATATAGTATTAGTCTCTATAAATAGTAAATTACATATCTTATTATTCGATTAATGTACAAAGCGCGAACGTACGAATGTAACAGTAGTATTAATTAGTAGTAATAGCAGTGGTTTATGACTACGTTACTATATACATCGCGAACTGCTCCCTTTATCAATCCATATCATTGCACTTATTATTAATAAATTCGTTTCCTTGGTAGAAAGGTATTCAATGATCTTGTAAAACACTTATTCGTTACTGCGATTAATTCACTTATATCTTGTTCGCCTTTAAGATAAAATTACTTAACAATTTCCTCTATATTTTTCTCTTTTTTCATTTTGTTTTATGGTTTTTTTTTTTGTTTTTCTTTGAAAAGTACAGTCCAGTTTAGTAAGTTGAGAAATTCGAAAATGTTCACTCGTTGGGCAAATGAATGAAATTCGCAGTCAAACCAAATAGGCAATGACAATGGCCGGAGACAGCAGTGCATATAGTTAACGCATTTCGTATTGCATAAATAGGCAGTACGAATTTCCTTTTTATTTATAAACAACGAAGATTAACACTTATAGAAAGCAGTCTCTACGATTATAGCCTTATTCTTTGTTATTGAAAATTAAGAATACAAATGTAATCACAAAAAAATGCGTTTTCGAAATATCGATAAATGATTATCTTCACGAAGTTCAAGCTGCACGAATAAATTTAAATTAAATTTCATAATCATATTTTATTGAAATTATCGGAATCGTTGTACCGTAATAAATTCATTACTTTGTTTCGGTAAATAACATTGATTCGAACAAAATCCTTCCTATATATTAATCTTTAAGAGATGCGAAACGATCACTGATTTCTCATAAATAAAATAATTAGCAATTACGGTAAGTAAACGCGTGTAAAATATTTGTTTCGAAAGTAAAAAAGAATGGAAATAGGATCGTCTTCTACGAAACTGCAATTCTATACGCATCTATGTTCGTTGGTTCGAATTAGTTTGACTTTGGCTCGTTAAAACGTCAACTTCTCCGCTTCGCTTTCGTATAGTCTTACGATAACGGACGCCGGCGTCCTTGGAGATAACACTCGTTTAACCGATCCTCGTCTAGAGTTGCTTTTCGCTCGTTTCCTTCCACAATCTTTACGCGTCGCAGCGCTAATAAGAGGTGGACACTCAGAGGTTCGCAAGGACGCCGATGCAGAGAAGCGTCGAAAGCGCGAGCAACCGAAGGTCCAGTCGCGAATTACTCGTGGCGCGACCGCATAGATCCTTGATCTCGCTCTCCTTAGGGTGATTGCGTATACAAGTCTGGGGCCTACGTCTTGGCATACTACTGAGCGTCTTCTGACAGGCCAGCGAACTGTTTTGCGTGTAGGCGAGTTCTAGCGGTTCAACGGACATTCTGTTCATGGTGTCGCGGCAACCCTCGGTGTCTATCACGAGGAGGATCATGTTGGTAAAATTCACGGGCTGAACGATGTACTTGAGGTAGTCGCATCCCGTTATATTCGTGTTTGGGTTGTCGAAAATGGCGTTCGAAGGCGTTATGTTACGAAGGAGGTACAGATCCACCTGAAAACGTTGATGAAGGAGAACGCGTTACTTTGATTTTCATCCGATTCGGGCAGGGATTTCAATTTTGCTACATCTGTTGCATTCGAGGATTTCAGTACCAAGATTGATACACGATCGAGTATTTTCTATTTACCTTTTGATCGCAAGGTTCGGGTCTCGTCCGTCTGATTCGAATAAGATGATCGTAGATCTGATCATCTTTTATTTCAGCAGCTGGTTTGTTTCCGTTGTCGCTCATAGACTCCGTTTCAACGGGAGGGCTTTCGGATTCCGCGAATTTGTCCCATCTCGTCTCGTCCTCGGTCATGTAAGAAACGGCTTCCGCGTATTCCTGGCTCCAAAAACCGGTTTTCGCTAAAGTTAATGCTATTTGTCCGTATAACCAAGAAGCTAACACGGTCAATGTTTTCAGAGGCTGAAAAATAATATTGATCTTTACTAAGTACAAATGCAAAAATTAAAGGTATCGGCAAATGTTTAGTCCGAATCGATCGATACTAAAGCTATAAAATGAAAAATATACGTTCGATATTTAATTTATATTAAATAAAAATTTAGTATCGGTATTTAATCTTTGTAGTAACATTCTAATAATATTTTTTTACGATAATCTTAATAAAAAACGATAATAATTTAAAAAAAATATTTATTCCATTGGAAAAATTATTATTATAAAGTTATTATTAAAAAATTTGTTACCAAGCGATGATTATCTTCAAATTTATATGTAAGCTTTAAAAGTTCTTTTGAAACTAATTAAGGTATCTAGTAAAATTCAACTAAGTACTAAAAAACGATTTTAAATATCGAATATCAAATTTGTGTAATTTCTGTTTATCAACATTACATTTAGGTAAGAGATTAGATAAAATACTTTCAAAGTTAACAATTAGTGCTTATATACATTTATCTTAAATCAAGGATTTAGCACGTTGTTTAATTACAGGAAGTTTTCTAAGGTACAAGTAACTTAATAACTCGCAGTTAGGATTAGAAGAACTGTATTTTATCGCAAGTAAAAAACCAAAAAATCCGGATTACGTACCGTTAATAAAATATTGCCATCGTTCGTCTCCTGTGTATCTCTGAAACAGACAGCCTGATAGTCGAAGATAGTAATTTTTTCAAAGACGTCTGTTTCGATGAGGCTTTTCATGACGTAGCCATTGACATCGCCGAGGAATCGTCCGGCTATCGTCGCCTTTTTGGCTGCTATAATGTACGCGTGATTGTCGACGAGGTAGCAGTCGATGTTCTCGTCTTCGCAGTGTTTTCTACATCGATAACTATTGCACGAGTATGTAATATTCTGGAAGAAACCCTGAAGGGCGGTATGAGTCATCTGAAAGCCGACCACAGCTGCGGGTGCTTCCATCGTTTCGTTTCCTGGATAGACGTAATTTATTATTTGCCTTCTGTTAGTTTATTAAGTAAAGTATTTACTCTAACAAGTTGTTATCAAATACTCTGTAATTTAATTGAAAATTAGAACGAACTAATATGATAATCTTGTGTTTTAAAAAATTATAGATAACTAGTTATCGCGGTATATAAAATTTTTTTTAAACGATGTAACCTATTTCGCTTTCGTTAATACTCAATCATCGATTGTTAAACAAAAAGGCATCTTAATGGAGAAGATGATAGCGATGCTGACTAGTTAACCATGTATTTATACTTTGTATAATTTTTTATTGTCTTGGTATATTAGTTTGCTCAGCTTCAATTGCATCCAATTAATCAAGAAATGAGATCAAGCTTTAATTTTATAAAGCGCATCATAAATTTTATCAACTTATAAGCATGTCCGTCGTTTTGAAACGGCCTAAACATTGAATTTATTTTTGTTGGAGCATTGACGCATAATATCACGTACGTGCACGAGGCAAAAAAGTGGCGATTGAATAATGTTTGTAATTGATAAATTTGCAAGACCCTAGTATTATTAGTACACTGTGTATCAGCATCCGTGTATGACAAGGATACAAACACGAATAAGTCAAGCTTTAAGTAATTTATCGTATAAAACGAATGATCAAAGTTTTCCAGATATGAATATATCTTTGTTTTATTCATTGTTTATTAAATTTGTTTTTATAATGTACAGTGAAAGTATATATTAATTCATTTATATTTATCGCTTCATTCAATCACTTTTTATCGATAAATTTTTATTTATAAATTTATGCAAATAAATAACTAGATAAATAATACATTTTTTAATTTTTAATTTTTATTTTTACCTAAATTTTTAATAGTAGAATCCTGAAACGCTAGAGTTCGGAAAAAAATTCTCAAGAAAGAATTATGTAATAATATTATATACTTTTAGATCAGACTTTTACATAAATATTGAAAAAATTAATATGTTAAACAAATATAATAAGCACTTGATAAGTAGTACATTATTATAAGAATAAGCATCTAAATAAATTAATCAAACGAGTATAATTAAGCTGATTATATTTTGTAAATAATATCAATATAAATTAAATTTTTTTCAATTGTTGAATTTGATGGTTTAATACTGAACGAATGAAAATATAAGACAAAAAGATAATTTTTGTTGTTCTACAGTAATAATTTACAAATTTGTAAATTATTTTTAATAGTTCATTTTTAAAAGTTGTTGAGCAAACATTATTATCGTTATAATTATTATTATCTTTACTATTATAATCATACTTATTTCAAAATTATTGAAAAGTATCGAGTATCCGATCAAAAGATAGCATAGATTTAAAAATAAAAGATTAACGATATATAGTTTAAGCAGACTCTAGTTTCAGATTTTCTTTCTTCTTACTTTATAAGGTGAGATGATTATTTTTAAGTTTTGAAGTAGAATTTCGATATATCATTGTATCTTATCTGAAAAAACAAAGATAAACTGGGAAACCGTTTTCTTACTAATTGAACAGAATATAATTTAACTGGAAACAAGTCATAGAAGCAGCTCATCTGTTCGGGTTTATCCCATCGAAAATTTATTACGACGATATCGAGTTAACAATTTATATAAGGAATACGAAGGTAGTTTAATGGACATTTAATTATGAAATATTTACTAGTACTGTACACTAAAATTTTACTGTTAATAGACCAGCATAAATTAGATTTTTTTATACGAGGTGAATAATTCGATAATCCAGATCAAAGTATATAGGCTCAGCATTTAAAATGAAATATAAAATACAGCGATCACGATGTCAAAGATGATTTATTTTCCGAAAGAAAGTTTTAACTATGACAGGTAGTAATCGTACAATAGATTACCACTTATATTCGTTATCGGATCTATTATATTGTATTAATCCGAGGATTGACATACACGAGAAATATCAGTCTTACGATCACAAGATAAAGATCAAAGATGTTTCGTATCGCTTGTTGTTAAATTTTATTTTACGTTAAAATTTGCTCGTAACGCACTAAAATACATCTTTCGCAAAAATAAATTTGGAATTGGTAACAAAGTAAATACTTGGAAAAATTATGAAACAATCGAAAAAATAAACGTCTTCCAAAACACTGACCAATAAATATAGCTCGACTGGCGGTGACGAGAGTGGAGTCGGTGGCTCCGTCCTCGTCGATGGGTATCGAGAAGACGAAGCTCTCGGGTTGCACGTAGTGCTGCTCCACGGCTCTCTTGTACCAGATTTCATCGATGGTGCGGGGGTACATTCGGATGAAATGATCCGGGGGTGGTTCGCTCGGTAATTCCGTCTCGTCGACGAGGAAGTCCTGCCACCTCGTGAGGCCACTGCGCGTAGCTACGAAGGCGAGGGTGTAACCGAAGCGCTGGTGAAACTCCGACCTACGGAAACGCGTGTCGCGATACGGCGGACGTGAGTTTCTTTATTACCGGGGGTTGCGTTTGATATTTCGTTATTAATATACCACGGATATATAATTCTTTATTCAAGCGCTATGAATATATCGATATAATAAGGTATGTACTCAATGTAATCTTTCATACTTTTACATGTAACAATAGTAATGATAGATAATACTTCCAAGCCTTAAGATATCGCAACTTATATATGTATTTATATATATATATATACAGACTTGCATTGCCACTTTTTTAAAAATAATTTCAACAAATGCATATATATAAAAACAAAAGTATACAAATAGGCTCACGAAATTATATGGTATACTGCGCAAGTTCTGAGAAACTAGCGCTTTTTATGGATACACTACGATCATACTCTTACAAATCTAATAAACGAAAAGAAAACTTTTCTCGTATGAATTTTTCGATTTTAAATGACAAATTTATTATTATTAGTATTGTATCGTTAAAAGAATGATTTCTAAAATACGATCGAGCTTTTTATGTTTAAAATTAGCTTTTAATTTTAATGACTTACGATAAAATTCGTGAAATTGAAAAAATATGAAACACTCGATAATTATTCATAATTTTTAATAATTAATAAATATAGTTTCTACTTTTTTTAAATTAGTGACTGTTCTCTGCAGTAGCAAATTGAATGTGTTTCGATTCAACGAGAATTTTAATTTAACGCTAAAATAATTGTTGTAACATTCTTCGTTCTAATTAGAACAATAATAAGAATATTATAATAATATAATATAATGAAATCTATTTTTAATTGATTTCAAACGAGTCTTTGTATACAAATTTTTCTTTCTGATAAAAGGACAATTAGTTATATCAAATAATTACGATTTTCCGAAACGGAATCTAAAAAATTGTTTTAGAAGGTAGATAAAAATAAGATTTTAGTTTTATTAACATTTATTTTAAAAAATTATTATTAAAATTTAACGTATAATATTTTCCATTATTTCAAAAAAATTAGACCGAATAATCTTATGCATAATCGATCTAATTAAATTATCATAGCGATATTCGTTTATTGATTGGATAATCTTTGTAGATCAATCGATTATTTCAGAGATTACGAATTTGGTTTCATAAGTTTTCTTTCAAAAAATCATATACTTCATTTTCTCATAAAATTATATACTTACGAATGTGTAAAATTTTCGTTTATTAGAGGCGTAATTGATAAAATAATTACAAAGCAAATAGTACAGTAGATATTGGACAGTTTCTCAGATCTTTCTATTATTCTGTCATAGAGCAATTTCTTCAATCCACATACCTTTGCACATCTCTGTACTGCTCTTACATGAAAATTCACAAAAATTTCGTTCAAAAATAACTATAAAAAAGAAAAAAATACATACCATTTCAATTACCAATTCTAATATATAAAAATCATAGTGAATTTAAATTTTGAAAAGCAAACTCACATCTAAATCATAAAAATATATACAGGATTGATCAAAGAAAAATGTATACGTAAAAATTAAAATAAAACCAAACACATAAAGGAAAAACTAAAAAAAAAAATTTACTTTTGAGAACACAGAGAAGTTCAGCTCCACAGATTTTCACAACATTCTCCGGTCTGGTATCAAAAATCTGAAAACTCGCAAAAAGTGCTGTGCAAATCGTGCCGTAGAGAAAATAGTATACAATAGGACAGTAAAAAATTATAAAACAGGTGACATAATTACAAAATAAAATAAAAGTTCAGTCAAGACAGTAACGAGAGGAAGAAAGGCAAAATATAAATATATATATATATATCCAGTGACAGTCAAAATGGCAAGACGAGAGATACGCGACTGATCAAGTCATTTACTTAAATTTAAAACTATGTAAAAATGTAAGGTGCGATCTGATGAGACGTTACCTGGACAGAAGCTTCATCAGCATAGCTAAAGGTCTGCATGGCGTTAAAGTTGTAAGTTTATTAGTAAAAAGGAACAGGTGCGCATCGTCGGCTATCCGACGAATAAATAAATATAAACAATAATAAAAAAAGTTTAATGTCAAAATAATGAGAGAAAAATATAGAGTGTCGACGCGTGATTATACAAGTGCATAAAATTTGTAAATAAAATGGTGCGAGCGTGCAATCACTCTTCGGTGCTTATAAAGTGATATTAATCGAAACACACTTGTGATATTAATATATAACAGACAAAGACAAAAACAGACTTTGCACTCGGTGCACCTTGAAGAATATCATCAGTGATTTTAAACAGAATTATCATAATTTTTCGATGTCGTAGTTTTTCAAACGTTTTAAAAATAAAGTTAAAACTGTCGCGTATCGTGTAATTTAAATAACCACGTATGTCGTTAATGCAAATATAAATGTAAAGGTACGTCTTTTCCCATTTTCTATTTAAATAAAAAGCGTTCAATTTTATTTTTCAAGTTGCACGAGTAATCGATGTAGCAGATAGAATTTCCCTACGTGAGACATTGTCAATCCTCGCTGACACTCAGGGCTGATTATCGTATAAAATATGTGTCCATAAATATATGTATTAATTATCTAAATCGGGGTGTAAATCATAAATTAAAAAAAGGAAAGATTAAATTGCATACCCTTTCTCGTCGCGACTGGTGAGCGGATCGGCGAACCGCTCTGTCACCATCGCGTCAAACACCAGATTCGATATAAGATCCCTGTCACAATAACGGGGATCTGCGTTTTCGTCGTTCTTTTTACCATTCTCTAGAAAATACAAACACGATTTTTCATTGTTTAAAAAAGTTTTAAAGTTAAGATTGATTATTTAATAGTGAAAATGTGCGTAAGCTTTTTCAAATCGAACTACTGCTTTTGTTATTGATTGTTCGTAAGAAACCTACACTTATTATTTCATATTTATTAATTAAAATAGTTTCTATAGTTGAATAATATACACATTAATTTCAACTGTGAATAAAAAAAGTTGTTTTATTAATAGAACAAAGGTTTGAAAAAAAGAATTGATTAATGTAGATATAATTATAATTAAACTAGAAAGAAACTTACGAGTGGATTGCTCAGAAGGTTTCGTTCCCCAATTCCAGAAGGGTTCAGTGGTCATTTTTAGAAAATGTTTT
Organism: Dolichoris vasculosae; assembly: GCA_018907195.1. Lineage (NCBI taxonomy): Eukaryota > Metazoa > Arthropoda > Insecta > Hymenoptera > Agaonidae > Dolichoris > Dolichoris vasculosae. The sequence continues at coordinate 9,438,804 of JACCHY010000001.1, forward strand.
AATTCTTCCTCTGGCGTAGCAAAATTATAAGCATTCTCAAAATGATATCTGGAAAAAATATCTCTGCTTTTTCATTCGTTTTGACCGCATATTAGATGAGCGATCATCTTACTTGATTAATTTTAAAATGAGTAAAAAAGATATATGGCCAATATAAATATGATATTTAAATATTTTTAAAAGATACAAAATATTGAAAATAAATCATTTGAAGAATAAATACAGAAATTAAAAAAATGATTGTATTAATGTAAAGGGTATGAGTTTTACGGGTTTCTCAGTTTCAGTGACGTCTTGTGGTGTTTGTTTATGGAGTGTTTGAGCTGTTTCTTCCGTATAGGTAATTTGTGTGTACCCTTGTGATGTGATCTGGAAAAAATGTTCGTTGTCTTCCTATTCTCGATCATCCATGTTAGTAAAAAATTACAAAGGTAAGCTTATACATTTTGCAAAATTACTTGTAAAATACAACTTGACTGCATTATTAAATATTTGTTCAAAGAAAAAAGAAAATTTATGATAAGAGTAAAAGTACGTATGATGTTATTAATAAGTATAATACTTACTTGCAATACAGCCAATCCGGATGTACTCGCCAGTTTTTACCCTCAAAATATTTCTCGGCAATTATATCTGCTGTAAATTTATTTATTTAAAAAGTGATGCATTTATAATTTTTTAAGTTTTAAAAAAATAAAATTCTTATCTTTAGCTAAGAGTTTGTATCGATTAAGTTTCGACTTCGAGAAATTATCCAATATAATATTGTAAAGATGATCGTAAACTATTTAAATACTTATAAAAGTTTTCTTTTATTATCAATAAGCTTTAAATAGTAAAAAATTCGAAATCAACACGATATAAAAATGATTATTTTTTGCATTATCTAATTTTAAATAAATACACTTGAAGAAATTATACTAAAAAATTAATTTTAATATCACTGTTAATATTTTGATGGTATCATAATAAACTTCAATGATATTTAATAGTTTTAATCTTAATTTTACGGTTTTAAAAAATTTAGAAAAACTTCATTCTTTATTCGTACGAATACTTTCAATATAAACAAGAATATTAAGTATCATATTGATTTTTATTACATCAAACTAAAATAAGTTCAGATTTCATATCTTAATAAAAATAAATTACCGTCAAATTTCATGCGACGTACATCTTTTGGTGCATGTACGAGATACGTCGCACCTCTAGAATTATATAAAGGCAAACTGACGACGACTGTAAATGGCGTATTTCCAATTCGAGCAGAATCGTATTTCCTTTTTAATTTACCGACACGTTTCTATAAATAAAAATTGTAGTATCAGATTGTAACAATTTATATTTATAATTTATTTATTAACGATCGAAATTTTTACTTACGATATTATCGTAATGATATTTCGTGAACATGTGAACATCGCTATGATTTTTTTGATTGATTACATCCTCTCGAAACTAATAAAAAATTATAAAATACTAAAAACAATCGCTTATATTTTATGATAAAGTAAACCGAGTAATATTTATTTAAACATTTATCTGTATGAATTTTCGTTATAATTGAATAGAATCGAAACAATTATAATTAATAGAATCAATATTATTGTCGGTCTATTATATATATTTAATTGTCGTTACAAAATATAACTATTGTAAAATCACCTTCAGGAGTAATTCGTTAAATTCTCTAGATATATCATCACCCTCTATTAATTCGACCTCTGCCATATCCACACTATTATACGCGGGCTTTAAAATCCCTTGAAACTGAAAAAGGTGCGATAATTAATTATAAAATATTAAAACTTACGAAGAGGATCCTTTCAGAGTTAAAAATTACTTACGACGGGTCTGAGATCCGGATGAGTGAGGATATAGCCATTATTGGTCACGATAAATGCATAGCCATGAACACCCAACTGAAATTAATAACGTAACTTTTAAAATTAACTTTAAAATATGTAATTTACTATAAAGTACTACTTTTAATAATTAATAGAATTTCAGACGTATAGATTATTAGGAAATAATTGTAATCAATAGACGAACACATTTATAAATTTATCCATAAATAAAAATATCGCAAGGATGAATTATTGTTTTTTTATTACCTTGTGGGGTAGCATGAGTTGTTTGATATCGTCGACTGGAATGTCGGTCCCGGCTACGCCAAGTAGATTAGCAATCCTCGTCTGCAAATTTTATAATTTCACAGCTATATAAATAAAATTGCATTTAATAGCGGTGCCGAATGCAGCGACGAAAATTGCATATAAGAGCTTATCGTCGTCGCTTTCCATCGGCGATTCGCATAACCATAAGCATTAACTACTATACGTTATTTCGAAAAAATAAACGTGTAGAAATAAGTTCTAAGTTAATAAAATTAAAACGTTTCTAAAATAATCAATTTTTACGTAACTATTGTAATTGTAATAATGTAAATACGAATTTTTAACGCCCACTCGAGCATCTGTTTATATATAATGAATATAATGAATAAACGATGAACTATATTAAGACTCACTACTATTTGAACAAGGATAACAATAAATCATAAATATAATATAAGATTAAAACTTCTTATTAAATACGATAACTAGCCTAAGAAATTCTTTATCTAAACCACAATTTGTGTATGTACGTATGTTTATATATACTTATACAGCATATGATCTTGTACAATTCACGAATTATTTTTATCCTTTAGTTTTAAAATGACAAATTTTGCGTATAAGAAAACATTCGAGCTTTAGGAATTACGAAATTTTAAATGTTGTAATAATTAGTGAATCGTCGCTGTATTCGATCGTAAACTACTTTTGTCTAAAATATTTAGCAATCTAAACTAAATGCATATATACACACATATATATATACGTATATATGTGTATATATCTATAATATACTATAAATTGAGAAATATTCTCAAAAATTCATTTGTAAAGTAGTACAATTAAAAAAATATAAACTGTAAAAAATATCAATCATTAGTTCATCCAAATAACGACTGCAACTTTTTCTACGATTAGTAAAAAAACTCGTTACGGGAATCAGCAATTGTCTGGTTGACAATCCGATGGAAAGGATGTAACCTTTTCATTATTTCTACTCATGAAAATGTCAGGACAGAGGGTTAACTAATGATAAAGTTCTTCTTAAAAAACGTCCCATCTAAAATCTTATTAATGTACTAAAAAATAAAAATATATATATATGTTTAATATATGTTAAAAATTAGACATAAATAGGTAATATGTAGACCTAAAATATTACTACTCTCTTCTCCCTCTTCGCACTTTGTTCATCGTATTTAAACAAGTACAATGAGTTTTATAAAACGGAAAATTACGAAAAATATATTAAATTTACAAAAAGAAAGAAAACATTCGTGTAAGGTTTAAATACTTTTACAAATACTTGAGTAAAATATAATTGATACAATAGTTTTAAATGTTGATCTTTCGGACTTACAACACAATACAATTTTAATAGATGCGAAGAGAAATAGCTAGTATATACGAGCATAAATAAGGGCAAATATGATACAGGGGTACTATATGAATCGAAATCAACTTGTTGCGTTTGCTTTTCCTTTCTTTAATCTGCCAACCTCTCTCGTTTGTGTAACCCAGTAGGCGTTTTTCACCAGCACTTGCTCTGTGATGTTCTGCGGACAAATAGGGACTTGAGACACTCCAACGATACCATCATCGTTGTCAGCTCGTTTAAATATTAAATATTTCTTGATTCTTTTGCTTTTAGTAGAAAAAAGTTTTATTTTGTCGTAAACAATAACAGACGAATAAGATTAACACGAATAATTAATTATTTAGAAGTTAAAGCAAATAATTGAGAGAGCTATTGAATTTTACGCGTTTCGAGATATAAAGTTTACACTTGTATAAATAATTCTAAATTTACAATATCCGTAACTCTCTCATTGTAAAAAAACATTATTTGAATTATTACATGACATTGCGATCGACCAAAAGAATAAATCTAAAGAATATTCTAAAAAGTAATACTTTCAAAATGTTTTATATTCCTAATTTAAAATGCTTTTGTACGATCTCAAAATTTTCAGAAAAGGATGCGCATGTTTCATCGATATCGGTATAATTTATTTATCGGTGGAAAGAAAAGCAACCCGAAGAATAAACTTACAGCGTTCTCGCGTCGATCAAAGACTGGCATACTGACGGATGTCATTAGCCTGTACTTGTACATATCACTGGCCAAATTTGTATGCTTCCTACTCCTCTTATCGTATTGGGCGAGTTCCTTTTCTAAGAACATCAGTTTTCTGTTTCTGCGATAAATCCAGTAGCGCTCTTTTTGATCGTAACGCTCTTTTTTATCCCACAGCCAGTCGGTGATTTTTGGATCGGCAATATCAGCGTAAACAGGTGTCCAGATTGTCGGATGAATTGTAAGGTTGAGAACTAACGGTCGAGCCATTACGGCTATGTAGTTTAATACCTGTGAAATGTAAAAATTCAAATTTTATTTCGATTAGTGGTTTATTAGTATTTAAAAGCGATAACAACATGGATAGTTTATATTTATGAAAAAACTGTTGAATAATTATATCGATATATATTGAATACGATACACTCATAAAAAGTAATGTTAATAGCTTTAACTAATTTTTTATCTCTATTTTATATTTATTCAGAGAAAATTAAAAATAGGTAAAATATTATATTTTGTTTTATAAATACAAATATCATATTAACTTATATTAATAATGTCGTACCGTGATTTTGGTCATTTTATTTAAAAATTTTTAAATTTTATTATTTAAATTTTATCTTTAAATTTTTCAAGAATACAATAGTATATATCAATACTAAAAAAATACAAAAACATACAAAGAGCTATTTTAGGTATTATTTTACAACTAATTAAATCAAAGAAATTGGTCAAGTAAATGATTCCACTTCCGTTTCGAAATAACCAAATGGTCTGCAAAATAACCGCGATTTCTAGCATTTAAGGAACAATTACTAATCGTGACAAGCTAGAAACGCACCTGCTCACGAACTTCAGCCAAGGTCGAGAGATGCACGAAGTAACCGCGATTAGCACAGGCCATCCAACGGGAATCTCTTACATCGGCAACTTCTCTACCAATTAAGTAAGTGAAAATGCGGACGGGCATATCAGCCATGTCCGGATTATCGGGGTTGCTGGCCCAATTGTAGCGTTGAAATATCTCCTTGTAGTTATCCGGCACACCATCCGTTATCAGCATTATCGCCTGATTGCAGCAAGCGCCGCGTTTCTCTATTCGGAATTCTTCGAGCAGCTCGAACGCGTACGTGAGAATCATGGAGAAATTGGCGATGCGTTCGGTGTTCATCTCCGAGATTCCGTTTTTTAATTCGCGAATGTTCGCGAGATTCGCTTGAACGAGGCTGTCGCCGAAGCACGGGACCACCTGTAATCATCGTTCATCATTATGAATAGCATCACGGATTCAAGTTTATTTTAATCGAAAGGTTCGATATTCGGCAATATTTGAGCCGACGAGTTTAATATCGTTGGTAGAAATTTAATAGAGAGTCGTAAAGGTTCGGTCAAATTACATTTGTATTTTTTACGAGTTATAAAGAATACAGGAGTTTGATGCAAATATTTTTATCGCGTAATAAAAATTGATGAGTTATATCGAAATGCGAAATCATGGAAAACTTGAATCAATTTAACGGTCAAACTTTTACGAAGTTCATAGTACGGAAGTATAAAACGGTTAACTATTTTTAAACGCGTGATATCAATTCATACTATTTTATATCATGGAAAACAAATTGCGTTATCTCGTAAGTTTTTATTTTTTAAAATATTTTGATAATTATGAAAAAAACGCGGGATCGAATAAATTTTATATCAATAATTTTCCAAAACAGTTTATCTTCGACATCGTCTTTAGTTTATTTCTTTTCATCGAGATTTTATGACTCAAATTGAAAATGAAATTTTATTCTATTATCATTTTTGACATAGCAATATAAAATATAAAACTTAGTAAAAGTGTATAAAGTAATAAAACCAGTAAACTCAAAAAATACGAAGGAAAGAAAGAATAAATGTAAAATCACCAGTTCGGTGACGTTGGAAAATTTGACGATATTGACGTAATCGTTATTGCCAAGTGTATCCAATATATTATTGACAACGTGACGCGCGATCTCCTTCCTCATTCCAGTCATGCTTCCCGAGGTGTCCACTAGGATGAGTACATCTTTGGGACTCGTCGCAGCCTCGATGTACCAGCTTCTGGTCCTGCAGTCGAAGAGATCCGGATCGTGAGGATCGCTGCCATTGGGCTTCCAGTTAATAGCCGGATACTGGCGCATAAAGCCCGTCGAGCTACCAAAGTATTGCCAGGACAACGACGGATCTGTCCTGTAGTTGTTCTTGAAAGTATCGTCGAGTTCGTCGGACCAACGGATGGCGCGTAAGACTTCCTTGGAACGACCGTAAACGGTGGTAGGCACGTGGACAGCGGAGTAATTAAGGTTTACGTCGCTGCCGAAGTGATCGCTGTAGTTCGTCGTAACCTGCGAGTGGTTTTTAGCATCCTTGTACTCGTATAAGTCGTCCGGTGGCTCTCGAGGAGCATCCGATATCGATGCCGAAAGAGCGGATGATTCAGCCACGTCCATTATACGCTAAAAGATACATTGATCGAGAGAACATTGATAATTATTTTGAGCTTTTTTTAATATTTATCGATTCTTCGAGTATTTTTTGCTTTAGCTATGATTTTAAATGAATTTTAATTAAATTAAGTTATCAATTACAACATTAACAGTAATCGTAAAATATGTGAAACATATATATTTTCAGTCAACTTTTTTTTACATAGATAGATTAAAATATTAATTATTTTAATGATTTTGTAATTTAAAGTAGATTATAAAATAAAAATATGTACATTTATAAATAATAAATTGCTAAATTTTTAGAAAATTTTCATCATAATAACTACTATTTGATTAATAATATATTTTAATTGTATAAAAATTTATTTTTTAATAAATATTAATTACAGAAATTTTTTAGTTAATTACTAATCATTTGAAATATACAAAAAATATATTAACAGTATTTTAGTAAGGCAAAATTTTAAACAATTGAAAATACAAACCTGTATAGCATCAATTTTGGAGTTCATCATTGCTTCAATATTTTTGGCAATCTTTTCAACGAGGACTTTGCCATTGTTGATTTTAATTTCACCCTCCTTATGGAAATTATCGTGAAATTTATCTATTTTTGTCACGTATTTACCGAGCTGAAGAAGCTCGAAGCCAAGTTTGTCTGACCATGATTTGACACTTTAAAGATATAAATCAAGATAAAAAAATCATTTCAATAATCAAATATAACACTTATGTAGTTCATTAATATTCTTTAGAAAAAAATAAATGTTATAAATCGAAATTACGGAATGATGTAAAAGTTTTAATCATTTTTGCAGAATAGAATATATATCCTTTAATAATTTCATTTTACACAATTTAAAAATATATTATATTTTAGAAAAATCGTTTATAACAAGGTTTATAACATCTTTATCAATTTATACAAATATTTATTGCGAGTTATTTCTATAAAACTGCAAAATTTTATTGTATTAGTTTCAGTAAATTTCATAAAAGAATAATTAGAATTATTAAATATATATAGATTTATTTTTCTTATTTCAGCTTATCATACTTCATAGTATATTTTAAACTCGCAGTCTTTAAGGTTAAAAATTTTTTCTTTTTCATTAATCTATTTCTGAAAGTTCAATATATTTTCATATAGAAAGCTTCATAATATGTTAACGTACCGCGCTTTTTTTAAACAAAAAACTTCGAGAATTAAAAGTAATTATTTATACAATTTTATCAATAAGAAAAATCATAAGAATACGTAGAAAATAATCTAAAACAAAAGTTTAATTTTTTCATATTAATTTCAAGACAATTATAAAATAGACTAAGTGTATCAAAAATATATTTAATAAGATAATGTTATTTAAAAAGAAATTGAGTATAATGTAAATTAATAATCGTATTTTTAATTTGTTTCTACAGTCTACAAGACAAATCAAGAATGTTTTAATTCAAACAGTATCATACTTAAGATTATTAAAAACTCTTTTATCGTTAACCAGCTAAATTTATTCTTCATTTTTTATTATTCAACGTTAAATTCCATCCTATTCGTGTACTTGTCAATGAGAGTCGTAACATCACGTAAATACGTTCGTTTAAAACAAATACCTATGTGTACGACACTTTATAGTTGTATGCATTCATCAAGACTCAAAAAATCCATCGACAAATTAAATTGCAAATTAAATGCATGTACGTACTCCTCGCACGAAACGCGTGCGCGAGTCGAATACGCGCAGAAGTATTGTTATGTCGTACTCCTGAAAAAACGATACTCGATACGGAAACCGGTCTGTTCTCTCATAAAAACAATAGCCAGCAACGTAGATTGCGCTAGAAACGTTATTTTAATAAATGCGATATCGCCTAGAGTATAACAAACTGTTTCGAACGCGAACCGAACCCGTAAAGTTCTTTCACTCGAATCATCGCGACGAATAATCCAATTTCAAAAACGTTTGTGCTCGGAGAAATACTCGAAACAAAGTAAACTTACTCCAGCTTAATTCGATACCGACGTTTATTTGGCTAAAAAAATATGAATTTTAAAATGCATGAGTCATTTCGAGTAGCGGAAAAACGGAAAACGCATGCATTTTGTCTAGATGGCAAGGGCAGAGTAAAATATTTCGGAATAGCTTGATAAGCCGTAAAGAGTAATCGATGCGTGATAGTAGAGCGAAGTAAAATACGCGAGGTCGCACGCAAAGTCCCGATAACATAAAGACCTACATTCACGGCTTGCCCCATAATCGATGCACCAAAATCCGTCTGCCCGTAAAAGCGACCGAAGCGACCTATTTCCGAATTCTCGCGAGGGACTCACGACCGGAGATCGAAACCTCCTCGTATCGAAGGCGTCATCGCGAAAATACGGCCAAGATCCAAAGGACAACAACGCGTAGGGGACGCATGACCCGACCCGAGGCACGAGGTATTTCCGAGCGAGTCGCCACCTAGGCAACGACGATCGCGTGACGGCTGCCACTCGCATCGCACCCTTGACATCCGCAGGAAAAGACCAATGGGAGCGAGGCGCAAGACTTACGCGTCGAGGTGGATGCTGCCGTCGGCGTGTCCAGGCGCCTCCACCAGCAGCAGCAGCAGCACCAGCGCCGCGACGACGGCCAAAAGAGACGAGGGCGAGCTCCTCATGACTCCCTCGCGGATGTCCTCGGGACGACCCCGCCGAGTCCCCGGATCATCCAGATTCGCCCGGACTCGCCCGTTCCACTAGCATGCGCGCAGCCTCCCCTCGTCCTCGTCGCCGTCGCTCGGCAAACCGTCGCAGTCGCCGACAGCGGAATCTCGCGCCGCGGGTTTATTGATCAGTGCGCGAGCGGCGGGATTCCCTACTCCTCGTTTACCGCCGACGCCGACGCCGCCGCCGCCGCCGCCGCCGCCGCCACCGCCGCCACCGTCGTCGTGGTCGTTGTCGTCGTCGTCGCCGTCGTCGTCGTCGTCGTTATCCCCCACTCGAGCGACGCTGGAGTCTCGGGGCGCAAGCGCCTCGTCGTTTCTACCCTCGTTGATCGCGCACCATCGACAGCTGCTTTTTACCGTGGCTCCCTTTACCGGGACCCGGACGTACTCGACGTGTTTACAAAGTCCTCGCGTTTGTCACTGGATCGTCGATGCTTATTGCGTTATCGCCAACCGAGCTTCACCCTTCCCGAGTCGATGCCTGCCTCTCGCGTATAATTACCGGGGTGATTGCTCTCCAAGGGTATTTAATCAATTTGCGTTAGCTGTATATTACGGATCAAAAGGACGCGGTAAATCGAAGAGACGAAGCGATTGCGAGTTTAAATTTTCTTTTGCTTACCTGGCGTTTTCACTCGTACGCAGTGACGAATAAATAATTTATGGATGTTTTCAACGATAATACACTTTTTATTCTCTTGTTTTATTAACAAATCCGTACGATGGATTTTTCATACAAAGTTTAATAAATTAAATAAGTTTAAAAAACAAATGCCATCGAAGAAACTCGATATAAACTTTGAATTCACAACTAATGATAAAACATCTGCGTGTTTTAATGACTAGATTAGCACGATATATAAAACGAATATGCGACGCTTTACAAGTATTTTTTTCATCATTTTTCGTTTTTCATTTTTCATTTTGCGTTTTTAGTTTGGTACTAATTATAAAAACAGAATCACACGATCGATGATCGTCCGTGTAAGAGAATCAGAAATATTTAATCAAACTCGTTAAAGTTGCGATCGAAAACAAGAACAGCGACGCTTTGAGATCTCCTGTACCACCGCAAGCTTCGATCTCGTCCTCGTCTTCGTGTTGGGTGTAGCAATGTTCCAATCTTCTTCTGAATAGATTGTTCAATGGAATTTTATGACACGGGAATTCGGTTGCGTTGTCGTCTATCGTGTATGGGAATATCTCGTACGGGGTCACATCTAATCTGTCGTAACAACTACTCCTGTCCGTTTTTACGATTACCAATAATAGATTCGTATGGGGTACCTGAAAATGAAATAAATCTCAGAGTTATTACGCGTACGATCGTTTCGATATCTTTCTTGAAATATGTAACTTACGCGTTGGGCGTAAAATGGTAAAGCACAACTGTCCTCTTCATTGGTGAAACCTCTGTTAAAATTTGTTTCGTTTACAATGTATAAAGTCATTTTCATATCGCATGGTCTATTGTATCGGATTTTACGCATTTTTGGCGGTTTCTTAAAATCAACTTCTTCCTCTATTAAATCGTCCTGTGCAAAAAGCATCGGCAAATCGTATAATTGAGATCCGAGTATGATCATCCTTGTGAAAAGCCATGTTATGAGATTCCATGCGTAAATGAAGGGATTCTTCAAAATACTAGCAGCGCTTTCGTATCTCTGAATGAAAATGGTAATATAAATAAATAATAATTTAATGAAATGCATAGAATTATTATTATAATATACGAACAAAAATATTTATTTTTAAAATTGTGATAATATTTTTGATAGAATAGTATTGGATATTAAAAGTGATTAATTTACTTTATACTTGCGGAATTCTATTAAAAGAATCATAAAAAGCATACACCGAAGTAAAAACGATTATCGTTTTTAGATAGTCCGGTGTTATAAGTTTATTATTGCGTTATACATTTATACCATGAATACTGAAACGTAAGCGTGAGCTAAAAGATGTATCCTAAGCTGTACACGAATTTCAGAATTTTATGTGAAAGTTGTAGAAGATTTGCTTTCTGCGAACTAAGAGAAATTGCGAATGACAAAGCTGACATAGTTCGGTCGTTCATCAAATACGATGGCAAATATATCGTTAACATCGTGTTTGTCGTTAAAGGTAACTTGCATTTAGAAGATACCATGTTTATTTTTATTGGTACGTGGATTATTACTAAAGTATTGATTTTGCTTTATTTGAATTTTTTATTATGATTTAATTAAAAAAGAGGAAAGCTTTTTTATTTCATGCTTTTTTTTCTAGAGAATTTAATTTAATAGAATATATTTAAAATATAAATTACCGATTCTATTTTAGTAAAAAAAAATTGTTGAACTACGATATATTCAATTTATAATTTTAAAATTCAATTGAACACGCAATTTTATTATCTTGAGTGTAGTTAGTGATTGAAGATAACTTTGTAAAATGTTTTAACTAAAACTCAATTTTATAAAATTTTGTAAATAATTTAAAAAATATAATTAATTTTGTGTTATCGAATATTAATTTTACTTTATAATATTTACGTGTTGAAGATTAAAAATTTGTTATTTAGAAACCAATTTTTCCGGAGATCCAATTTAATTTGATCAAAGTTGATAATGTAATTATAAAATGATTTTATAATTTATGGCACAGCATTATTTATTTTTATCGTTTTAATATTTAATAATTGGTAATTTGTTTGAAATAAATTATTTTATTGGATTTAATGATATAAATTAATTGTCAAAAAGTTTTTATAATAATATGTTAAATAAGTTCATTACATATAAAAATTAATGTTGTATTTTATAAGTAATAGAAATTTGAGTGAATATATTTACGAAAATGAAGCATATTATTATGATTATACAAAACTGAAATACACTTTAATTTTGGAAAATAATATTAATATGAATAAAAAAAATGGCAATAACAAAAAAATGAGTTTTTGTAAATCAAATAATGTTATGTTTAAATAAGTTTATAATTTATATAAAACCTTGTAGTTGAATTACTCTTTGTTGCTCTTATCGTACGTAATCGAATTTTATCATATAGTAGTATAAGGTATGTATGTTCAATAACAGATTACAGCCTTTAAGTAATAATAAATCAACTTTTACTAGTTATTCAATACAGATTCGATGTGAATATTGGCTTTTTAGGTAATATTAAAATATAACCATATCTTGAAGTTATAATTTTAATTACATATAATAAATTTCTTTATCGTAAATAGTGAATTTGAACAAAGAAATATTTGTTAATATTAACAAAAGAAATATCAGTGTGATTTTAAAGTTAAATTCTAATTGTTTCATTTGCTTTTCGCTTCTCATTTTTTTGTGAAACATTATTATTTTAACATATTTTAGTTCGTATAGTCGATATAATACTAATTAAATTTTTAAAATGTAATATTTTCAGAGAATTTCTGGGAAATTTACGGAACCGATATCGATAACTTTTTATAAATATATTCCTTTTAAAAATTTTTTTTTATACAACGATCAGTAATTAAAGTTTTTAAATAATGTAAGTGATGTTCAATATCAAATACTTAAAGGTGTAGGTAATGCTTTTAACTTTTTTTTTAACTAGAAAAGTATCGATAAATTTAGAAATCGGTCAAGCTAAATTTTTCATGCAATATGTAAAGCTTTCGTTAAGCTTTCATCGATCTTGAACCTATTATGGATTATATATATTATAAGCAAGCTTATAAACATTAAGAATTTTATTTATTTTTTTTTATAAATAAACGATGGAAACCGATATAAAAATACATTTAAACGAATAACCATAATAATAAATATAAATTTTTCAGAACACAAATATATTTGAAGTTACAAGGTGCTATTTTTTTTAAACATTTCCAATCTTTAAATTTAAAAAGCAAAAGTTTAAATGTCAATAGCATTTTGAGAACTGCACTAGCTACGGTGAGAAAACAGGATAGTTTGAAAAATTGTTGAAAACTAAAAAGTTTGGTAGATATTCCTTAAAGTTTAAAATCGCAACTCTTAGACAGATATAGAATAAAATAAAACGCTCGGATAAAATCGCACTCAAATCCCAAGAAATGTTCATAAAATTCCGAACCAGTACAAAGTCGGTAGGAAAATGGTATCGGAGAATCCAGCGGTAACACAGGAATAAAATAACTTACGATGTCGTAGCAGACGGCGAGGTAGTCGTAAATGTCGACCGCGTGAAAGAGGCCTTGCTCGACGAGGGATCGCATAATCGGCGCCGTTTGGTCGAGCGAGCCGAAGAATTTCCCGGCGTCGTGATCGTGAGCCTCCGAGATGACGATGTAGCCGTTCTGGTCAATGAGGTAGCAGTCGACGACGCCGCTGCTGCAGTTCATGCTGGGGATGGGTATACGCTCGGTGACGATGTTTTTGAATTGCCGGTAGAGCGCCGTCATCGGAAGCTGGAATCCGACGACGCCCGCAGCCGCTTTTTTCCCGTTGTCGCGTGGGTAGATGCCGAGAGATATCGTCACCGTGGAGTTCAGCCCTGATTCTGGTTCCTTTATCGGCGGCACTTTTTTTTAACGATCATTAGTGCTTTTTATCGGGGATCACGCACTTGGAATTGTGCGTTGTTCTCCAGAATTCTTATAATATTCTTTTAAAATTATAAAATATATTTCTTTTATACGAGATGGTAAATTTTTCCGATTCTTCGAATTTTCTTACTATTTGCGTCGGTGTAAAAAAACTTGTTCGTACTGTCAGTACATTTATTCTCATTCTATGCAGTAGTTCGACATGTATTTTAGATTTTATAGCCGCATATAAGTTATGTTTTCTCGTGTTTTATGCTTCTGAATTTTTTTTATTATAAACCGAGATATTAAAGAATTTGAGTATATATGTTTGGTTCGAGATAAAATATTTTAGTATCATAAAAGTGACGCTAAAATATTTTGATGATTCTCGTATATAATAGCGCGAATTTAGAATTTGCCACTACTAACAGGTTCATAAATTTTTTTAAGACGATGACAAAGTTTAAAGTTCAAATGTTCTGATTAATGAAAAAAAACGTTGAAACAATAATCAATTTTATTTTTTTCATCGTTTTCATCAAATTTATGAAGATATCGAGAAATATTAAAATTTTATTATTGATAATTTTTATAAAATGGTTATATATTTACGAATCATAATTTTTTAAGCGATATAGTTACGATATTGTATCAATATACTCACGAATAATTTATTAAGAATTTTTTTATTAAAAAAGTTAAATAAAATTTCTAATAAAAGACGAAAATTTTTTACATAAATATTTCAACAAAATTTTAATAAAACAGAAGAGATTGATTTGAACAATAATATTAAAAGAGATATCCTTAATATAAACAAATAATTAAGATTTTATAATTATATGAAAAATATGTAAATGTTCCGAACAATGCTTATAATTTTTTGCGAATGAAAGCAACCGAAATTAAAAGGTAATAGAAAAAATATTTTAATTATTCTGAACCTGTTATTTTTTACGCTTTGAATAAAGTCGTTTAAATAAATTCATCGTGGAATCGAATAAAAATAATATTTTCATGTAAAAATATAATATCTGATTGCATTGTACGAATCATTCTACGAATTAATACTAATATTTTTTTACAACCGTAATAATAATCCATCGTTATATCTTGTATTTTTATTTTTAACAATTTATACTTTTTTGTTTAACAGAGTAAAAAATTTAAATTATAATTTTATAATTTTTAATAGTAACTATTCGATCAATCAATTTCTTCGAAAACATCTACAGTGAAATAAAGGAGTTACTCTTTAAACACATTTTATAACCGAGGCAAGTATAAATGAATAACGAGAGTAATTGAATCGTAATAATAAAAAAAAAACACTCACCGGTAATAGAGATGCTCTCGGAATCGATTTCATTTTGAAAAATGGCACCCTTGTACCACGGTTCGTCCAAGGCTCTTTTGTGGTTGGTAAATTCTTTAATTCTCTCCTCCATTTTATCCACCATGGCATTTTCAACCTTTTGCCATCTAGTCAGACCACTTTGCGTCGCTATGAACCTAAGGAAGACATCGTACTTTCTAATTAGCTCGCGATCAGCCGCGTAGTTACTGCGAAATTCACCGGAGAAGCTCTCATTCGTCGCGCAAGCATCCATAATGAGGAGCTCCATAAGTTCTTTGTTGCAATAATGATCGTTGTGATGTTTGTCATAGTCCTCTTGCTCTTCCTCGAGATCTTCGCTACCGCAATCTGGTTCGTATGTATTCGATTCTCTTAGTCCTAAGTCTTGACTTTGGCACTTAATTGGACCCTCGGGTTTATAGCTCTTGTATATAATTAAAAAAAATTATGTTTTTACCACTTAATTCTCAAGATATTTTATGAAATTTTTTTAAAGTTATAGAAGTGAAATCGATATACTACCGCAAAAGATTTACATTTTGTACGTTGATCTATATTTACTACGATTGCTAACGTAATTAAATTGTAATCTTTTTAAAAATTTTACACGCTTATACCGCGAAACTTTTTTTTTCATTTATATTTTATTGTAATTTTCTTCTTATTCAAATTTAAAGTTTATTTTATTTCTATCCGAGCTTTCATCGTGATAGATTTACCTGAGAAGATGTTTCACCTTTATCGTATGGCTTATATTGTTCCGGGTAACGTTCTGTTTCGCTTCGTGAGAAATCGCCAACGATTTTGAGAAAGTGTCGCAATTCATCCTCAGGTGTATCGAACTCGTGTCCCTCGAGATAATGATACCTACAGTATACCCATTCTGGATGAATACCCCAATTTTCGCCGACAAAATAATCCGAGATGTTGCGATTTCTGTACTTTTCAATTTCTTGATTTACCTGTGCAAATATAAAATTAAAAAATAATTAAAAACGTATTATTTAACATGATTTTATTATAAAAACAATAAACCATCTTATATTAAAGCAAAAAAAATATTTAAAAAATTGCAGAGTTCAAATTACGATGAACTTGTTAAAACTATTGTTTTTCAAAAATTTAGTTGTAGTTTATTTATTCGGAGCAATTCCGTTAGTAATCAACTAAAACTAAGTAAAAAATATAACTTTTATTATTTTATTACAACATTGTAGTTTAATTAATTATTATTCTAAAAAACATGGATCAATGATTTATTTATGAGAAATTTTCGCAATAAAATAAAAAATAAGCTGTAATGAGATTTGAGCGTGGAAAATTAAATTAACGATTAATCAATCATTTGTAACGTTAAAATATACATATTTACCAAAGTCTTACTTATTATCTATTTTACCTTAATATAGTATCTTCCATATTGCGGTAAGACAACAGCTATTCCGAAAGGAGTTAACGGCAATGCGGCATAAAAGTAGTCACGACTCTCCAATGTGACACGACGATAATCATCGTAATGTAATTTTACTTTAACTCCTTTTTTAGAGCCGCATTCATGATTCACGAGAGCTCTGCGAATTTCCATTATTTGTTCTCCCGGTTCTCTATGCATCGAAATAAATGTATATTTTATGAGTAGATTTAAAAAATTTTAAAGTTGTTTTTATTACATAACTTAATTTTTTATTTTCTAAAATGATTTATAAAATTTAGTATCGTTGCATAGATAAATCGAATCTATCCAATCTATTAACATGACAAAATTAAGATATACATATTATTTCCTTTCAAAATTATTTGAATAATAAATTTTATTTTCGGTTTTGAGTAATTAATAAACTGAAAAGCAAGTTTTCAATAATTAGAAACGTTCAAAGTTTGTAAATTACTCATTAATCAAACATTTTCAAATATTATATTTTTAGATTCATCATCTATTGATTGAAATTATTTTTAATTCTATAATTCATACGCACTCGTAAATTGTACAATACGTACAATTTTGTAAGTCTGTTTAATTTCTTAGATACTTCATCAGCTACAATACGCATTAAATATAACGAAATTAATTAAGGAAAGGGACCTAATTAAAAAAGAACTTTTTACCTAGGATCTTTACCGTCGTCCAGAATCTCGACTTCCGTCAGGTCAATGCTATTGTAGTTTAGTTTGAGCTCGCCCTTGTATTCTGGCTTGAGTGCCGGATGAAGTACAACATAGCCGTTATTGGATACAATGAAGGCGTAGCCATTTACTCCTAGCTTGTAAGGCAGTGTCAACTTCCGAATATCTTTGAGAGGAACATCTGTGCCAACAACACCAAGAAGATTCGCCACTCGTTTGACGCTGTTCTTATTGCCCTTGCGATCGAACACCGGGATACTAACTGACGTGAGGAGACGATCTCGCCAAGATATTTCGCTTTTTTTTGTTGAATTTTTGGATGCCATCTTGTCCTAATTCCATTTATTATGTTATTTCTTATTCGTAATCGAGTAGGTTTTAGGGAAATTTTATAACGTTTAAGAATAACACAGGTGGAAAAAATTTATTCCTTACTTACAATTATTGAGTTTAGCAAAAGGATATAAAAAATTTACCACAAATAAGTACCACAAATTTTTATTATTAGCTTTATTAAAATAACGGTATCAATATATAAATTTTTTAATTTCTAATAATAATTTAATTGAAAAATAGGTATCGTTTATATTTTAAAAAATAATCTAACCATTAGAAATTTTTTGTAAAATTCAAAACTACCTCATGTAGATAACTTTATTTGTAATTTTTTTTATTTTAATTCAATAAAATACAAAAATATGATTTATACCTTCTCTTTAGAAGTTAATTATTTATACTCTCAAAGGAATGTATTTATAAAAAATGTTTGGATCTGACATCTTTTTTTCCAGCTGTGGAGAATTTCTTAACAAAGGATGTATATTCATAATATCTATAATATTAATTATTGAAAATGAATAGATCAAGCACTTACAGAGAATAACATGATCTGTCTTAAATGATCATGATTCGGAAGATATGTTTTTTAAAAATTAAGAAAGAGAAAGATTCATGCTAAAAAAAATGCGTTTACACACAAAAATCATTTGTGTTGTTCCAAACTATAGTTCATTTTCGTTTGACACAATACAACTATTATATGAACGTACGAATAATTGGAAAGTAAATAATTTTCACACAGAGGTTTACTACTTACTATGCAACTAATAGTAATTGTAGATTAAGATAGGAAATAATTTTGTGGTAAGAAGTAGTAGGAAAGATATTTATAGTTTAGAGCGTGATTCTTACAATATAATAATATTTAACTATTTTTAATAGCTAAAATAATTTATTCGTATCTTGAATCACACTCTGCGGATATTTACGTGACACACAATAAATATATACAATAGTAAATTATAATTAGTGCTCAGGTTGTGTGTTTTGTTATGTAAATTGATTGTAAATAATTATTCCAAAAGGAAATAATGTATTTGTTTCATTTGAATAATATTTTATGATTCAGTGTAAGTTATGTATTGTGTTGGAATAAAATAAAGTTAATAAAAGATTTTTCAAAATTTTAAACTTGATTGCTTCTGGTAATCTGCATACCTCTTCGGTAATATCCACGCCATCGTCTACGACTTTCAGGTCTTTCGTGATTGGTGCAGTATTTTCTTCGCGCTTCATGTAAAAAATTAATTAACTTATTCGTCAGTAACAATTATTTTATCGAGGGAAATTAATAAGTGATTCAAATATTTTTATTTTATATTATAGTCACCATCCAAAATTTTTGTAAAATAATTATTGAATGGTTTGATTAAAGAATGCAACCTTAAAGTTTAAATCGCTTCGTAATGTAAATTATAAATATTCTATTTAAAATCATCTTTAAAGACCTACTATAATATATTTTTTTATGTTATCGGTGATGATATCTATATTGATATTTAGCTGTAAATTACATAATTTTTATATCAAAATTTTGCATAACTAGATATACATACATTAATGCTATCTTAAAAAAATGTTCGTTCTATGGTATAATTAAATTTTTATAGAGTATGTCTATTATTCATAGTGGATTATATACTATAAGAATTAAACGCATATTTTGAAATGAAAACATACAAATTAAGAAGTCATAATATGATATTGGCATTTAGTAATATTATAACTATCTAGATCCGAAGTATATAACCAACAACGATATAATATTGCGATCACTCTTAAAACACCTCAGTTTTACTACATAATTTACACAGATTTAAATATTTTAATAATATTATCTAAATATGTATTTTCACATATTAACATTAAATCTTGGATAAATCTGTATTTTATTTTTATTAAAGTTACTTATTGATAATACATATTATTTTGTTTAATATATCGATAGAATAAATACCGATATTGATTATAATCTTCTATTAAACTGTTTCTAACATTTGTAACGGTAACATTCTTATCACTTGATGACTTTTATCAATTTTGTTATAAATAAAAATCCTAGAATAAATAATAGTCGAAGGCTTACTAATAACATAATAAATAAAACACAAGGTATTAAAAAAATTATTGTAACAATGTAAAGATATAATAAACAAAATCATTTTAGTTTCAATTATGAACGTGGTTAGTTTTAAATGAATAATTTTTATTACGTAGCATTAGTAATTTTTACAGAAACATGTCTCAGCTTATCAAATTGTATAAAAATGATAAGGTAATTTAATATTGGTTTTATTACTTTATCACAATACTTTTTATATAATTTTGATCTCATAATTTAAAAAAGAAAATTTTTAATGTTTGGACACTTCTTGTAATTACAATGAAATTTGTTTTACTATTTGACGCGATACTATATATTTTACCTTGCTAAATATACTGTTCTATTAATTCTATTGCAAAAATTTCACAACTTACATTTATTCAATTTTCTTTTTTGCTATAATTTAGCTGATGTAATTCAAGAAATAATTGAAATAATGACATATATTTCAAATTTGTATTTATTCTTTAGAAAAGAATTGCAATAATCTAATTTAATGTACCGAAATAAATATAAATAATTTATAAAATATTTAAATATGTTATCTATAATATAATTTATTATAAAACATCATTTTTTAAAAGAGTTTTAAGAAAAATTCTATCAGGTTAATATATTTTAATATTAATTTAAAAATTAAAATCGTTATATTTATGATACCACTCTTGATAAAAACTTGAAATACGTGTTATGAAATTTGTTAATAATGGTGTATGTCTAGAAAATTATACTCAAAAACTATTTCTCGATATTATAATTGTACAATTACATGTTCAAATGGAAAATAATTTTTCTGTAATAAGTATAGATGTAAAAGTAGAATTGATAAATATTTACTCAAGTACGTTTTTAAAACTTAATCAAAAATAATTGAATTCGAATT
This sequence comes from Dolichoris vasculosae, assembly GCA_018907195.1. Classification (NCBI taxonomy): domain Eukaryota; kingdom Metazoa; phylum Arthropoda; class Insecta; order Hymenoptera; family Agaonidae; genus Dolichoris; species Dolichoris vasculosae. The sequence goes on from JACCHY010000001.1 coordinate 9,459,540, forward strand.
AATCTATCATAATTTTTTGATTTAAAAGAAATTCAAATAGTATATATTTACTCGATAGTCATGTAAAAAATATATAAATTAACATTTTAATAATTATAAAAAATTTTATTTCTTTATAATTAAATTATATTATATGAATGATTATTTAATTTTATAGATTTTCATGAAAAGTGTTTTTTTTTATATAATCATGAATTTAATTTAATTTTTAATTAACATAATGTTTATATAAAAAAAATCATTCAGAATTAATTAGAGATAACGAGTATTCTGTAGAATGTAATTAATTAATCTCGAGTACTTTAATAAGAATCAGATTATTTGTCATAAAAACGCAAAACCTGAATAATTAATTGAAAGTTTATAATGGAACGGAAATCGAGTAGCACTAAATAGTATCGATGATGATTAATATATTTATACAAAAAATTTAGATATTTATTAATAAGTAGGATTAAAAAACCTTTCTCCGCTTGAAAGTGACACAGTCACACTTATATGAGTTACAATGAGTTACAAAATATCAAACTCGTACGGAAAAATCGTATCGCTCAAAGATTAAATGCAATAATCTAATCGCACGAATCAAGAGTTCAGGATCGTATCTGGGAGAAAACGCACCGATCGTTCCTTCAAGATTCGCTGCCTTATCCACAGTCGGGTGTTGGTTTTTCACCACACGATCAAACGCATGAACGCGAAAGAAAACTTACGATTCTTCCGTAACGCGCGCAAGAAAGAAAAACTTCGAGTTGCGCCGACTTACTCGAATAATTTACGGAATCGGAAGCTAAAAAAATTCTCGATACGTGAGTTTTCCGTTGAGCCTTTTCGATGGGGCCTACAATGAAGCTTCCGTTGCTCTTCTCGAGCTATTACAATAAATTATAGTACCGGGGAAAGTTTACGAGGGTTTTCGCGAATGCGAAAAGTCGTAATAAATGTTGATATGATTTATTGGTAAATAAAATTTCTCGAATATCGTTTAGTTCCAGTTTCATAGATTTTTCTTATTTTATATCAATATAAATTACTTTTTAATAGAATTTGATGATTTCAGGTTTATCATTATATCATCATAGATAAGACAGTTTATCCCTTTTTCTATTTTAAAGACGATAGGATGGTAATATAAACTAATTAGACATACAATAAGGTGAGTCATAAATATGATGTATTACTCAGTCAACTTGAATTTCTTCATTCAGAATCTGGACAATGCGATTTATATTGATCAATATTAATGGTGTATGAAGTACCATGCTGTAATTGTTGATTCGTTTAGTTTCTAAAGTACCTATTAAGATATTTATACCGATCTAGCTATCAATAAAGATAACGTGAGATACTTGTAGTCACCGCAGTTTCTAGACGAATTGATTTTTAAAAATTGCAATGCTTTACATCGATAACTATTCGAGTTCATTTGATTAATTTTTCTACAAGTTCAATAATAGATATTGCCTCTGATATTGACAGTATAATAGAAGAATCTATTTATTTATCTTTTTTAATATCTAACATACTTATTTTATAAATTGCAAGAATATAGTACAGCAATGTAATCTATTAGTGATTAATTTAATGATTATTTTAATAATTAAAATTTTGATTATTAGATTTAATCAGACCTATTTGCTAGTAGAACATAAAAGAGAAAAATTTTTCATGTAAATTAATTTTTAATTTTATTCTAGTAAGTTATTTTAGTCGATAATTCGACACTAATTAAATATCAATATTTTTTTAAGGTAAAAATTGCAAACAGTTTAAATTATATTCTTAAATATTTAATTTAGCGATTTGCTTATGTATTTTCAGTGAAAAATAGAATATTTTAATCGTAGAATAATCATAAATTTGAGAAATAATTAATTCTAATAATTTAAATATTATTTTAAATGAGAAAATATTGAATATTATGTTTATAGAAATTAAATAAAACTGGATTAAATACAAAATTTAGTAATTAATACAATATGGTTAATATATTAATTACTAAAAGTAATTGAATTTAAAGAATTTAATTTAATTAAACGAATATTAATTGAATTAATTAATTAAAATATAAATACAAAAAATGTGTTGAAGAAAATAAAAGAATTTTATATTAAAATTAAATAAAAATGCGAATTTGTAAACAATATGATTAAATTTTAAATAATGTACTTAATTAAATAATGTATACAATTATTTCTTACATTGTATTTTATCTTATTTTTTAATGAATAAATTATATTTTAATTTTTCTAAATATTTTTTCTCTTACCCTAAACATAATTTTACTTTTAAATGGTATTGTATAAATTTATGGGGTTTTCATTATACATAAAGTACCTTTAAAAACTATATCGATGAGCTAGTGATTAATGTACAAATGAATGTATTATATAAATTTTCAAATTAAAATAAATTAATAATGAATTATATACCATATACAAGTTATGCTGTAATTTAATATGTTTTGAATATAATATAAGTTTTAAAGTTTGTATTACAAAAATAAATGGTATTTATTTTTTTAGTTTTATATTATAATTGAAAGTTAAAATAAAGGTTTATATTTTTTAATTTATATATACTCTTTACATAACAATATCTTTACAACATTTTTGCAATTCTATAAGGTATTTTTAAAATTTTTTAAATTAAACCAAATATTTGAACTAGAATAAAATATTCCAAGTTATTCACATAGAATAGTTTGAAGATAAAATCTATATATATTTGCTCATATTTATTTAATTTATTATCTAAAAATATCGAATAAAAATTAAACAACATCAAATATATTTAAATTTATGTACTAAATATTATCTATTATAAAGTGAATAGAAAATAGAAGAGTAAAATGTTAATAATACTTTTATAACTATGAATTAAAATATATATTTTAAATGGAAAATAAAATTAAGGTAATCTATTAATTATATACATGATTTATCCTTTACAAATGTCTTATAGGATAACAATTTTTTCAGATTTTTATTTACGATAAATGTGTAAAATGTTATTCTCGTATGACTTTCTTCATTTTTACCAGTATATTATTATTATTTCAAACATAAAGAATTTTAATTTTGAAAACCTTAATTATACGATAGTTACTAAAGTTAATAGATACTATAATGACATCTAATATCAAAGAAATTTTAATGTATTTCACTGACAATGTAGAAAGTTTCTATTCCTAATTTTATATATTTCGAAAACGAAGCACTCATTAAGTGTAAAAATAGAACCTTTCAACATACTTTAATAAATCAAACGATCTATACTTTCCGCTCAAAACCGAATGTTTGATCAAGTTAATAATAAATAAAGTTTGATAATTAAATATCTTTAAATTAATCATTGTATTTATGATCGACGACTCGAAAAAAACCTTAAAGGCTTACGATTGTTCGTATTTTTAAGTTATTTTTATACGTCGAAATTTGACGTACTGTTCGAAATTTATTCTATCAACTTAAATATTGTAATATTAAACAAAGCCTCGATTACAAATTCTTTGCATTCAATGAAATTCAATAACTTTTAAAATATCATGTATTGTTTCCGAAGTTCAGTTTTATAATACGACGGTCACATCGAACCACCGTCGAACAGCGCTACACACAAACATAATCATAACGAAGTTTCTTACCGATATGTCCACGTATGCGTGCGTCCAAACTACAGGGTGTACTTTGCCATGGAGCACAAGTGGTCTGGCCACCACGGGAATGTACTTGAGCACTTGCTCCGGTACTTCCGCTTGCGTGTGTATGTGCGTATAGTAACCACGATTCAGACATGCCATCCACTGGATCTCGCGTACCTTCGTCACTTCCTGGCCCAACAGATACGTAAATACGCGTACGGGTATCGTTCCGTTCTTGAACCAGTTCCATTCTCTGAACACCTGAGTCAAAGCGTCGCGATCGAATATTTAGCGTTTTCGTTAATTACGAATTAGCGTGCATTTGAATTTTCGTACATCGGTAATCTATAAAATGTTGTTAGCCGATGCTTAAAGAAAGAAACTTACGTTAAATTTTTCAATAATAATTTATCCGGACAAAGAAATATTAAAATAATAATTATTTATTTCAGTTATATTTATAAATAAAAAAAATGTTGATTCGGGTTAAGCGTTTAAGAAACGAAATTTCTAAAGCGATCGATTTATCGAAAGATAAAAATAAAGAAGAGCCGAAACAAAAATTTATTTAAACAAGAAAGCTTAAATTTTTTTTATTTATTCGAACGTTCGCGAACACGAATCGAAATTGTACCTCTGTAATATTAGACGCGATGCCGTCTGTAATGAGCATAATCAGCTGATTACAGCTCATGTCAGCGCCACATCGTGACTCGTTTCTGTAGTTCTGTAATATGTTGAATGCCGCGAGAAAAGCCACAGTGAGATTGGCTACGCCTTCGGGTTTCATCGTCTCCATCTCTATGTTGAACTTCTTGATATTCTCGGGCGTCGCTTGAACCAACTTATCTTGAAAACAACCAACTACCTGATCTGCCGTGTCCGAGAAATTAAATACCGCCACAAAGTCATTGTTCGAGAGCGTAGACAGAATCGTGGCTACCGTCGCTTTGGCTAAAAATAAATAATTTTTCAATGTTAGATTTTTTTTTATTTTACAGCGATAATTTATGTATTTACTTTGGATGACGTTTACGATGAGAAAATAAATTATATTAATCATCGCCTAGAAAGAATAAAAACATAGGATAATCCATCTAATGTTTTTTAGTTTTTATTTTTGTTTATTTTTTTTATTAAAGCACTAAAAATAACCAATCGAGTAAAAATAGAAGAGTCGAAGATAAATTTTTGTCTCGATATTATTAATTTGAACGCAGTTCTAAACAAATATCAAAGTTTATAAATCATTACCGGATTGGTTTTCAAATTGAAAAAGATGTAAAATAAATAATAAAAGGTTTCTCGCTACAAGTGATTAATAGAGTGCTATTAAGTATTAGTACGAGTATACAGCTTTTTTAATAGTAAATACATCATTACTGTCATTCGTTAGAAATGTGATATTCTTTTTTATGAAATATGGTTAAAATACAGCTACGTAAAATATAAATTATGTTAACAAATTACGCGGATATAAAATTTATTGCATACATAATGCATAAAAAATAATTATTTTCCTTACGACAATTATCTATTTAAAATTAAACGCTATCGAGCGATTAAAAAAATCTCATCGTTTATACGTCTTATAAATAAATAAATAAATAAGCTTAGTTTATATTTTTGTATTATTTTTTTATATATTTGTTTTTAAAATCTCCAAAGTTACCATTCGGTTTCTGTTTTTAAACGATTCGCTCGACAAACGAGACAGATTTAAAAACAAATAAATAATTTTGAAACACGCATAAAAAAAAGTATCCGATAGAGAAAATACTAGTTGACGTCGAACGATCGATAAGTAATTTCGTTCGGTTGATGCAATTACTTTGTTAATGTAAAAAGCGTAAAAGATATTTGAACCGAAAGCGACGCATTTGAAGCAGTTACTCGTTGAAAGCTGCTCTTCTATACTCTTTGTAAACTCGAAGCGGAATTCCGTGGGTCGGTGGAAAGGGAGATTCGTCGATGAAAAGCAAATTCCAAGGGACACGGTTAACGAGCTGAGGGAATTCGTCATCCCGTGGTCGACAAACTCGCCGCGACGAGATGTTAAAAAAAGGTGGGGAAAGCGCGAGTAAACGAACTCTGACCTCTTACCGATGGTGTTGCTCATGCCGGTCATACTGCCGCTGTTATCGACGAGAATGACCATGTCTTTGCTGCAGGTCGAGGCCTCGATGAACCAGCTCCTGACGCGACAGTCGTACGTATCGGTGAGCTCTTTGCCGTCGGCCTTGAGACCAAACGGCCAACGCATCGCCGGATATTGCCTCAGCATCCCCGTGGTCGAGCAGAAATACTGCCACATGAGCGCCGGATCCGCTCGGTAATTGTGCTTGAAGATTCGATCGAGCTTCTTCGACCAGAGGATCGTCTCGCTGACCCTCGGCAGCTTGTCGTACACGTTCGTCGGTATGTGAACGGACGAGTAAGTGGTGTTGACGGAGACGTTGTTAAAATGCGTATCCGGCTCTAGGTACATGTGACTGCGTACGGAACAAACGGGCTTCAGATTTTTCGCTTACGATGTGATTCATTTGCTGAGTATTTATCGCAAATCTGCCGCTTTTATTTTATGGTTTATAAATATTGGCAGTTGCGATGCTTTTGATTAATACATTTTGGGAAAACTGATTAAATTTGCGACAAATTATAACGTAAATGGGCTAATTTTTTAGTTGTAAAAATTTTTAGATACATTTGGATATCTATTACATAAGATTGGATATATCGAGTCTGAATAATAATGTTGAGCGATTTCATTATCTATAAACACGATAATTAATTGGTCATAATATAAATTAATTTAATATCGAATGCATGTAAGATGAACCGAGCCTAAAGATAAGAATATATTTCATGTCTTTTTGATTTAATTACATATTTCTTACTCGACTAGTCAAATTTATATGGCGATACGATTTAAAATTTGTAGTGCTTTAATTTGTAAAATATTTTTGTTAAAACTTAAATTATTAAATTATGGTATACGAGACGTATAAATTATCGAGATAACAATATTTATTTTTCTATATTAGAACGTATTAAGATTTCTCGAATATATCATAATGAAATTGTATTTTATATTCGTTCGCTAAAAAGATTAAAATTTTTATAAAACAATAGGATTCTTTTATTTTGAATATTTTTTCATTAATTATTTTTTTATAATTTGATCGAAATTTTATAATTTCGTAATAAATTTTAAATTTTAATACTTACAGTATATTTGTAAAATTCGTTTTTAAAAGTCGAAACTACTGTATCTAATATATATTCACGCATACGAATATAACCAGAATTGAAACGAATGCACTTAATATTTATAACTCACATATAAGAATCGTTAGCTCCCTGCTCTTGCATATTGCTGGGTATATTTGATATTTTAAATTCATTTTCAATGGTCGCATTACTGTACTTTGAAGAATAATACGTAAAATTCGTGGTAAAGTTTGCATCCCACATTTCTGATATCCTTTCTGCCTCTTTATACAAACATTGAACGGCATCCATCTTACGACTCAGCATCCGACCAACATTTTCACTTATGTTTTTGATAATCTCATCACCGGATTTGTGTTCCACTCGAACACCCATTTTTTTGTAACGCTAAAATTTAAGAATCTTTAATATTTAATTTATAAATAAAACTATTGTTCAAATAAAAATGCATTATTCGATTAAAGATTTAATGTTAAATGAATATAATGTACTTGTTATAATTTCATAACAAGACGAAGAATTAGTACATTTATTATACATTATGTCACACATATTATACGATCATATAATTTTTTAGTTATAATAATTATATTTAAATTACACCTATAGAATATCGTATCGTACCATTGTAATTTGTTATCATCGAATTCCTTTTAACTTTAACTGTAATCATATCTTAATAAATCTGTCAATTATCAATCAACTGTCAATGCCATGGCTAATAAAATTTGAGTTTCTATACGAACAATATGTCTATTATTTTTTTTCTATTAGTTCGGGCTCCGATAAAAAGTACACTGCCGATCGTCGGTGAGAAATATCAGTCGAGCATAAAAAAAAATACTTAAGAAAAAGGGCCGCCGACGAATTAAAATTTTACCAGACATCGCCCAAAAATTTGTCTCGGAGTCGAAACGACAATTAAATCAGAGTTTATTAAATAAGCGAATAAAGCGACAATTGACGTTATTTAATGTTGATCTTGATATTCAAGCGCTCAAAAGAACTCACTTGCAATAAATCGGTCGGCTGTGCCACTGCATTCGCCAACCGCCATAGTTCGTTGCCGATGCTCTCGGCCCATTGGTCGACTCTGCGAACGTACGAGAATCGCTGTGATTGCTTTAATATGAATTGGTTACGACTCGTCCTTCTACATTAATCGCTCATTGCCTGCTCTCGTTACGTGTGGATCGACATTTTTCTCACGAGGCCGATCGACACTTCATCTCGAATTTTACACAAAGGCGCATTTCGAGAATCATTGGTGTCGTCGATGAACAGCATATCTTGTACGTAAGAATCGTAATTTATTTTGATCGCGCTTAAATTCGGCTGCAAGTTCGATATTTTATCTTCCATACTTTGATCGTTTTTTTTTTTTCGTTAGTTATCGAAAGTAGCGTTAAATAGGTAGGAAGCAGTTATCCAGCTCGATCCAAGTACAAAATTACACGCGAACCGTCAGCGTTTGCTTTTCCAAGCCCTATCTATTTTTACTGCGCTTTGTTAACAAGTGCTTGCACTCGGCCTCGCACCGACGTAACCAGTGCCTCAGCACTGAAAATCCGCAAGCCACGAGCAGGTCAACGGCGTTAAGAGAAGCGCGAGAGGAGATAAGAGGAGACTCACAGCTTCGCCTCGTTGACCCTCGCCTCGGCGACGAGGCACAGGCACACCGCGACGAGGGCGAAGCAGCAGTAGCCGGGCACTAGACTCGCGACTCCCATCATTCCGTCGACGCGCGACTCATTTCCCCGGACGGCCGAGGATCAGCCGGACGAGGCCCTGATCATACCACCATCGGTGGTGGAGGAGGTGAAACCCGTGGTGCGAGTGACTTGCCGGGGCCCCGGCAACTACAAACCGCGCGCGAATGTTTGCACGACCGGGCCTCTCCGGCGCGAGGGTATTATTTTTGGCCGGCGGCGCTTCGGATTTATAAATAAAAAGCCGCGCACGCACGCGACGACTCCGTGCGTGACGTAGACGGTGCGCTCGAGCCAAGCCTTCTAATATCCCGGCGTCCGTCCGTGAAGTATTACGGGGGTGTAAGCGGTCACAGCACGTGTCGCTGTCGAGGAGACCGCGAGAATATTTGTGGGATATCGTGCGCTGGAAATTTCGCGGGGAAATCTTGGTGCTCCCGATAATGTAACCAGTCTCGCGAGAAGTTATTTTATTTGGGTTCTCGGACTGACCGAGCCGCGGTCATCGTATTTACCGCGAGCCAATTTTCCCGGCGAGTTGCTTTTACGTTCTATCGTAGACGAATGCGCGCCGAGAAATCGCCTATGGATATATTAAAAGCATCTTATGTTTGAGAGTTTAATGATATATAATAACGCGAGTGTCGCTTGATCTAGGGCTTATGAAATCTAGTCGTTTCGTTTCAACCTTAGATATTTTTATTTGACAAAGGTCGAAGGTCTATTAACGTCTGTAAAATGGGTTTATTAGAAAGTTTACTTTAAATTATATTGTTATGAATTCTACGCAACGGTTTATATTTTTATGCGTTTTTTATCGATCTTTGAGAAATCATTTATTTATAGTGTTAAAATTCTTGGTAAACTGGAAAATCTATTTTAAATCAAATTACTTTAATACCCTTTTGAGGTCTTCGGTAGACATTATTTATGTTTTTAAAACGTTGTGTCTATTGCCTGGATAAATGACACGGGATCATAAAATTAATAAATAGAACGGTAACTGCTAAGCTGCGGATTCGTCACTGCATATGTATTTTACGAATTTCAGTCAAGGAAAAAACGATGCTCTATTCTTGGTTAGAATTCTGTATTCTATAAAATATGCTATTATTGGTTTGAGTATTTCAAAGAAGACTATTTTAGAATAGACAAATTTGCATTAGAACCGAGGCTTATTTAAATATCCATTTCTGGGGAACTAACGGATGCGATAAAAAAAATTATGAGCGTTGACGTATATAAATTGAATGTAAACAGGAAAATTTAATACGAGTCGAAAATTTTGATTACTTATTCGGTAAGCGTTAATTAGTACTAATTATTATTTTTCCGTATGATAAAATATTTACCGCTTTCGAATAATTCGATTCAAATAACCATAAAAGTATTTAAATTATATTATCATAACTCGTTCATTTTTTCTAGTTAAAGTGCATAATTGCAGAGTATTTAAAATAATTAGTGTCAAGTTTGCATTTTTTTACATAAAAATCTAAATACTTACGAGAAATTACCAACAATAATATTTGACTCAATATCATGATTAAGTGATTTATTCGTAGTTTATGGAAATTCAATTTGTAAACTTTTACAGCAGAATTTAATCATCGTAATGTACGAATATAAATTATCAATAATCGCGTGTTTACACGATATAAAAACTAAAAATTATTTTATTATTGTTATAATATTTTTGTTTTTCATTAAAATAACGTAAATATTTATTTACATTGGTAAAAACATTAAAAATTGTATTAACGACACTATAGTCTTGAATGCATAAGTTTGTATCAGAGTTACATTGACATACAATTCTTTTATGACTCTATCGAAGATATTTTCTAAATTAAACCTGGTTCATTTATTCAATTGTAATTACAAGTCAAAATTTACGTTGCTCTAACGTTAACATTCGTTTCGATTATTGTAGAAAAAGAATTAACCTTTAACAGTGTTCAATAGTTTTACCAGTAACCGACTATTAAATTCACATCGCGTGTTTATATCTGAAAACTATTATAGGAATTATATTCTGTAATATTATCAAGAGATTTTACATTGAATTTTTAATTGAAAAAAGTAAAAAGGATTGTATAAATAATAGAGCAAAAATACAATTATAATTGTGCAGCTTTATTTTCATACAAATTTTTTCACGATTTCTTTCATTTTATTACATATAATATTAGCGATTACGGCTTTTCTACAATGTACGAGAAATGTTCGAATCAAGATTAAATGATATAAATATTGATTTTTGAGTCAAAATTGAAATGTAAATCAGACCGAATAACGTAAATCAATTATAGAAGATTTTTACAAGATAAATTTTTTTAATCGTTAATAATACCAACGTGGATGTTTTCAACAATAAAAAATATAAACAATTTAATTTCTACTTATAAAAAGTCTTAGAATCTTTTTCAACATAATTCATCGCAAAAAACTATTAACGCGTCGATTTTAGATTATACATTAAGAAAAATAGTCGTGTAATACAAAAATTTATTACCAATTGTCCAAGGTGTGCGACGAATAATAGAAATTATCAACGGTTTAGATTGTTATGTATTTAAGCGGGAAAAACGGGGAAAAACGGAAAAAACGGAGAAAAATGGAGAAAAACAAGCAAAAGAGGATCCGTCGGACAGCAGGACAAAGCGAGCGGTATAAAACACGAAGTTCGGCGAGCGCAAAAACGCAGGCAAGTCCCCTTCAACGACTCTTGTTTATTAATGAGGCTCGTGGCGGGACGAAAATACAGGCGTGAAACGCCGGGCTTGCGGTCGAAAGCCGATATCACCGGGGGCAGACGACGAGCGTAAGTGGATACCACCACCAGACTCGGGGGCTGGCCTGTGTAAAAAATTGCGAGCATCCCCTCGCGAGGAAAGGAAGGTGGCGGGAGGGACGGAGGGGCGGGAAGGGAAACAGGTAGCGCGGATCGATACGAGGCGCTGCTGAAAGCGATCGGCGCTTGACCAGAGTCCGAGTCTTGGACGCTCGGTTAGTCGGACGAGCGATTCGGGCCCCTTGCGATCGACGACATGAACGGACATCGACGCGTCCCGACCGAGGAGGGTCAGAGGATCAAGCAGGATCGATGGCTAGCGCTTTCCTACTTCTGCGGTGCGTTTCAGAGCGTTTCTTCTTCTCTTTTCTTTTTAATATTTTCTCTCGTTGTTTACTCGATTGCGCACGGTGAGGGTTATCTTTGATTCGGCGGGAAGGGGATGGAACGGGGTTTTAGATCGAGTATCGAAAGAAATGCGAGCTCTGGTTGATTACGGAGTACTTCCACGGTGATTGGAGGCGATTTATCGTGGCTTTTAAGGTATCGCGATTTAAGGTTACGCAAACTGATTGCGGTTTGGTATTCGAATTCGCGAGAGGCGTTATATTAACTGAATGCGATTTTAAACGATTGCGATTGGTAATATTGTTAATAGCTTTATTTGCGGTATATTATTACAATCTTAACGCGTTACTGTTGTGAATTGAGAATAGATTTTCGTTAATTTCGGATGGTTTCAAATATTTTTAAAACAGTTTTTATATTTTTTATGCGACTTTAGCTTAATATGATAAAAATATTAATTTAATGAATCGATCTATCCGTGTATGTAATACAATATTAATTTATGATGAAAAGTATCAAAGAGAAAATATTGTTAAATGTTTTAAAGAGGTGATAATTGTAATTTTAAGAAAGTAATATATAAATTGATTATTATTACGTATTTCAAACAATATTTGTTCTTACAGTATTTACAATATTATATACATTCTTTGTTATTTTTTTATTGATAAAGCTAATAAAATTGTTTATTACTATTTTGTTTTGTACATTTTTTTATAAAAATACTTTATACCTCGAATACATGAATATATTAGAAGCTTTTTAAGATACAATTTTACAGATGTATACATTTTAAATATGAATTTAAAGAATTACTAAGATTGATAAAATATTATTGAAAGATTTAAGATAAATTTTTATAATATTGGTTCAGATTTTTAAAAAATGAACATTTTCCACTAAATTAATATTTATTTAAAAACTTGATAACATAAAATATAATATTTACTAATATTTAATGCCTTCAAATAATATAAGAGTATAAAGATAAGCATTACTTTAAATATCTATATTTTTCGTGTTAAAATAAGTTTACACTTATAATAATATTATATTTTGTAGAATTTTTGAACATATACGAGATCTTTTTTTGACTAATAATTGAGGATTTTATAATTACTTATTTCGAAAGATTTTAGTTTTAGTCTCAGAATTTTTTTATTAATGAGTTAATGCATAATTTGAAAATTTTCCATACACGATTTCTAAATAAGATTCAATTAAATTTTTCTCAATATCATTTGTCAATTTTTAAAATCCTTAAGATGTTTTCCAAATTTTTTAAAATAAGTTTTATTTAATGAGATTTTCTAATTAATTGGTATTAATTTATGAAAAATATATCAAAACAAATGAATATATTTAAATTATTTTGAAAATACATAATTATAATGTAATTTTTATTGATTATAAATAAAATTTTAAAAGATTATGTGCTTTAACGTCATTAAACGAGTGTATATGTGCGAATAGTATATATTCATACTTATGAAATATTGATACATCGATAAGATTTTTTACATAAAATTTTATAATACGTAAATTTATTTAAAGATGAATTAAATCAATATATAATATAGGAAGATTTTATGATCATTAATATTACAGAATTTTATGAAATATCCGGTTTAAAAATTATTTAGAGCATACAAAATCATTCATGCATCTGAATGAAGCCGGCTTAATAGAATTGGACTAGAAAGGATTATTCTCATACTCTAGAATATATTTTGTGAACGAAAAAATATAAAAATATTTTAAATTATCGATTTCGCACATTTATATTGAAAAATAAATGATATAATAATAATATCTTCATTTTCAAAATATAACTTTTTTTTCTAACTAAAATATAATAATTATGTATTATTTTATAAATAGAAATTATTTACAATAATTTTAAGTACACAATAATATATTTAACTAGAATCTACGTTTAAAAAATATCATCTAAACTTTTATTACACCTAATTGGTAAATTTATGAATATTAATATTTATAATTTAGAAAATAAAATTGGTAATAAAAAAATCGATATGATATTATAAAATACATTTTTAGTCAATTTTTATTGTATAAATTATATTTTAATAAATTCCAATATTTACATTTTTTGATTATTCATTGAAAATTAAATTTAAATATTTCTTAATTAAAAAATAAATAAATCATAATATCAATACATTTAATATTAAGATTTGGTAGTTTACTGTTTATTATGTAATTATATTGTTTTAAGCAACGTATAATAAAAAATAAACTGTTACTTAATTGTCGAACAAATAAGATTTGTTAAATCTTTACTATTAGCTTTTCATTATAAAATGTTATATTTATGATGTAACAGAAATACAAAATATTATAAGATTAAAAATACTTAATAATTTTGAAAACTGAATCTTCATCTATACACATATTTTTAATTTAAAAATTTTGCGTTACGTATTTAAATTTTTTTTATAATAATATATTATAATAAAGCATAAAGTTTTGTTTACCTTTGTAATTATTTACTGTGAATTTAAATATATTATTTAACAGTGAATAGCATTGGATATAAAGTTTTATAGTATTTTATTTTAAAAAATTATATGTATATTATATGATTAATATAAAAATATTATTATAATAAATTTTTATAAAAAATATAAAATGTAAAATTTAATTATGTGAGTATTTTAATAACAGAGTAATTACATTCAAAATAATGTATTACTTTTGTGTAATATTTCTGATTTATTAATAATCATAACATTTTAATTTATTTGTATAAATGTTAATTTTTTTTATAACATTTTATAAAAACTGTTATTTTTTTCTTAATACAATAAATTATTAAAAAATGATTTCTAATTAGAATATACTTAATAATATTTTTGGTCATAAATTAAAAAAATTCAGGTAATATTGTATTTCGAATATTTATCGATACATATTTCTACTTTATTGTATTTTTTAAATATTTTAATATGAATAATTACTATTTCTATTTTATAAGCATAAAATATTAACAATGCATTAAATAACCATTACAACATTTAAATATCGATTCTTATATTTCAAAATATATTTGTATAACTGTAAACTTCTATTTTTATATACCTCGCATCGTATTTTTAAGATGTTTGTTAATATATTTTAGGAAGATTTATAAATTGGTTTTGATATAATATTTAATTATATAAAATATTAAATTTTAATTGAATTTAATTAAAGATTAAATTTAATTTTTAATACTAATTAACGTAAAATATAGCTCTAAAACATGTATAATAATTTAATTAAAAAATTTTTTAGGTCTTTTACGAAATAGTCAGCAAATCATTTTATAAATATAAATTACATATATGATACATTCAAAAATTTTTTTAAATTTTAAATATAAGATCGATTGCAAGAATAATAATACAATGAATTAAATCATGAAGATTTCTATCATACTTATACTATTAAATAATAATTTCCTTGATTAAAGAAGATTCTAGTTAGAATAACAAAATAAAGGAAATATTATTTTTACTTTTGAATTGCTTTTTCATTGTTGTTTAATTGCTTTTGAAGATACTTGTATATCTCAAATATGTATTTTAAAGTGAATTATTCCAATTATGCAAAAGATAATAAAGTCAGTTAAGGAGCAAAAGTAAATAAAAGAAAGTAAATATAAGACGAAATATGTTTACAACGACATACACTTAAACGAATAGTCGAAGATTAAAAATATTAAAATCAGGAAAATACATACATAAATAAAATATAAAGATAACCTTTAATAGAAAGTAAATAAGCGAGGACAATTAAGCACCTGATACGTAAGTTCGTGTGAGTCTACGTTCAAATTAAGGTTAGTAATAGGACCTAATTATAATAAATTACGTACAAATTAGTATTGGCCATGCCATTACGACCTTTGACGCCAATAAAAAGGACTGCACGCATCACGCTATCATTGGAGTCTAGTTTTCCTGTGCCCGAGTTTTAACTAAACGAGTTAATTATTTACTTCATTCTGTAACTATTTTCTCAGTTTTTCCTCGATAATTTATGTGCGTCTCTTCCGAAAACGTGACGGTGATAATAACCGACTGTACTGAAAAAATTCTTATCTAATTTCGAAATGCAATGTTTCTTAAATATTGTCGATAAAAGTATATGCTACAAGAGCACACAATAACAAGGCATTTATAATATTATGGTCAGTAATTCAACACAGCTTTTATTCTCGTTATTACAGTTTTTTGTTAACAAAGGAAAATATATACACGTTAATTACAATATTTTATATATACATTCAATATTGTTAAAGCTTTAATAAATAATGTACAATACTTTATAAATATCATTAGACTATTGTACTTTTTTAAGTGGTCATTATTGGTTTGAAGAGTAGATAAACAAAACATAAGTTAAATGTTTTAGTTTACTGTATACAAGATTTTTATTTTTATTCCATAAAATTAATCAAATCACTTTGTTGTTGTTACTATTATTATAATTATTATTGTAGTTTGATTTAATTTTAATATTTCATATATTGCAATTTATTAAATTAAAAAATAATATTTTTAAAAAGTTAAAAATTCATTACGCATTAAGCGAAGTAAAATCAATAACGAATGAAAAATTTAAAGTAATTGACGATAACAGTATTTAAAAAAATATAAAAATTTTATTTTAAATTTATCCTTTCGAAACGTCAATATTTCATTTGATTTATTTACGTAAATAATATAAAAATTTTTAAAAATTGATGATTTTATTTTTAATTTTCATGAAAAATTACTCATTTTTCAATAAAACTGTAAAAAACTTCCATTGAACTATTAAAAAGCGTAATATTTTATAACGTTTATTTAAAATTATTATTTAAAAATTTACAGTTAAAAACATATATGTTTCATAAATAAAAACTAGAATTTACGTTTAAATATTTTTAGCTCACGTTATTTTATATAGCGTGTAATAGAAAATAGTTATTTTTTTACGTTTCTACAAATGTTAATATTTCAATAATTTATACAAAACCTTTAAATATATATATAAAGATAACTAATATAGATCTTTATACAGAAAAAAGAGTTTAAAGCATAGTAGTCAAATATATTTCTACATTATAAAAATATATCATAGAAAACGCTAGGAAATATATTTAATCATCAACTATTTGGGTTCAAAGATCATCTTTTCTATAAATAACAAATGGACGTTGTTTATAAGCTTTAATTAATCGTAAACGACGATCATTAAAATTTCATAATCCGTTGGTATATCGACACGCAATGCTTTTCTCTCCTTGAAAAACTTCTCTTTCCCTAATCTAATACAGTCTGTGTCTCTCTCAAAGCCACACGCCTACATTACAATCGTTAAGCACACGATTTGAATAACCCGCTCTATGCGATGCAGCACGTGCGACTCACGCATGCGTGCAATCAGCTGATCCTTACTCCCTAAAATGTTACGTTCTATCAACGCGCGAGTAATGTTGCAATTATGTGTTGAATAATACTGTGTTCGTTTAAAAACTTGGATACCAAAGACTTTTGTTTCTCAAAATAGCAACATGGCTGTTTTCAACTTTAGAAAATTTCCTACGCTTAATTTGTTTTTATTGCTATTTGGACACATTTGTTCACGTAAGTGGGATATATTTACGTTCTCGAAATGTCTTTTTTATTAAACAAAAATTATTTTTGAAAGCTTACGAGTTCTCGATTACTCAAATCCCTGAGCATGGCATCTAACAATCCTCGTTTAAAGAAATAACGTGTATTAACGCATTCGATTCGTATAAACATTACAAATATGTCAAAATATCTTAAAATAAATTATATTTACACATTCTTAAATGATTATTAAAAAATTTTAAACAGAAACACAGGCTTTATCAACTTTCAAACGTTTGTCGCCGAATTTCTCAAATAATATTTATTTATTTCGATTAACGTTACACGTTTAATATTTTAAAAATTGCAAAGTTTCCTTCGTTTCTTCGTATTGGAAGCAGAGAAGCTTAAATGTATACTAAGCAATGACCCAAATTCGGTAAAACCGGAAATGCAATCGTATAGAGGCAAATTTAATTTAGTTGTATCATTTTGTTGTATAAATATTCAAAAAGTAATTAAATTTATTCACTCGGAAAGGAAATTTATAAGAAAATTTTTTAGAGAAAGATACGACGAGCTGTCGGTTAAATTCACCACCGTTTATCTTCATTTTTGCTCGATCTGGCCTTTGTAGGTACGCGAACCATAATATTTTTGTTGCTCGATTCAGTGTGGTCTGATAAACGAATAATTTGGTTTCCAGTGCTCGGCAGTTCATTACTCGCGTTTAGTTTATTAAGAGCGAATGCGTTTGATCCGGGATTGAGAATTAGTACTTTTGTCATGTACATTCAAATGCTACATATGAACCTTATTATTCGAGTTGACTTATTTAATCAAAGTATAATGAATTTAATCTTGAGTACTTGGAAATATGACTTGCTTATTATATATACAAGCGAAACACGGATGTTATAGTTCTATCTTATGTCGTACGATAAGAAACTACCCAACAGAACGAACGGAGAATATTGTTTTAATGTTCAATATAGATTTGAATGTCAATAATAATTTATTAATACCTTAAAAAAAATTTATTGAAAAATATTTCGTGTTTATTTAATTATAAAAAAATAGTTAAAAATATATAAACACTCGGATTGATTTTTAATTTACTTCAGAAAAAAATATTAGCTTTTTTTTGGATTAATTAGTTTTGTAATCGCACAATTAAAAATGACTAAATATAATATTTTTAATCTATTAATATATGAGTATTAAAGCTTAGCCCACTTTATAACTATGGGCATGGGAACGTAATATGCGAATGTATTATATATAAGTCCGAGAAATGTAATAGTAAATAGGTTTAAAATTATTTTTTATGTTTAAGATGTAAGTACCATCAATTTCATGACTAATATAATATTTATCAAGTGTAAATAGTTTAATTGTTAAAAAAATTTTTATCTTAGTTTTCTGCAAGGACGTATATATATATTTTAAAAAATAAATATGCTTACGTTTAAAAAAAGAACAATCTTGTTATTAATATTTTTAAAAGAAAAATTAAAAAATGTATTTAAAATATTTTGAAGGAGATCGATTAGTTATCCGAAGATCACAAATTGATTTTTGAAATTGTAGTAATTTATAGTTATTAATAAAAAAATTTTTTCTATTTCATATCTCCTAAAATTTTATATGTATATGAACGAGCATAACTATAAAATATTTTTAACGCGTGTTAGATTATTTTTTTATTGGATATTCATCAAAACTGAGATTTACTGATCATTGTGAGAACGACAAATTTTTATGTTACAATCATTAATTTGCCTTATATTCCATTATTCCCGACTTCTGTAAATTATTTGCTGACGCAGATCTTTTTTTAACCAAGATCTGATCGAATGATTTCACTGTAACCATTAAAATCTACTTAAATTGATACATCCTAATGCACTTATTTTATAAATAATGAACTACCTGATTTGAATAATTTAAAAATATTCTTCTGCACGGTTTCATCGAAAAAGATACTTTATAATAAATTTCTGTATATTGTGTATATAAATTATAAATTTTTATATAAATTATCTTAACATTATTTGAATTTTTATTTAGTTTAAATGTATTTATGAAAGCTTATAAGCTGATAATCTTAAGTTGAAAGCTTATGGTACTTATGGTATTATAAGAATTACTTTAAACCATTGTTTATTTTAATCTTATAAAAATTTATTAAAACGACTGGAATATAATAATTATTTATTATTATTCATAATGAAATTTATTAATATACATTAAAACTATTAATAATTCTTGATATCAGAATCAAATGATATTTTTGATACTTAATTTAATAAAATAAGAAAAGCATATAATTTATTTTAATTCTGTACAATAAATAATGCATATTACTAAATATTGTATATCTTTGATCTTATAAATAATAAATCATTATTTTATATCTCTTGTATTTATTATTTACGATATTAAAAGTTTTATCACTTAAGCGGTGATGAATAATTGTAATCTATATTCATAATAATGAATTAAGTTACTAATTATCTCATTAATACTTTTTATGATATTTAAAACGAGTATACGTATGCGTAATCCTTTTAAATTCATACAATAATTTTTATTCCAATCAAGATAGCAAGTATGACTACAGTAGGTATAGTTTACTAGAAATTATTCAATTTTATTGGTAAATAAAATTAAAAATATGTTTAAATGGATCAAAAAGTAAAAGAAATTTTTTTAGTAAAGTAAAATAATATGAATTTAAAATTGAAGTAAATATTTAGAGAATTTTAAACAGTAATTACGAGGATAATCAAAATATTGTTTAATAGGCAACTATTGAATCCTATAAATCAACTTTATTTTACAAATAAAAAATATTTTACTAATGAATTATTTATTCTGATAATGAAATTCTAAAGAAGTTAGTCATATTTTTTGTTTATATATAAACAAAAATTTTTTTCGTACATAATTTTTCTTTTAGTTACCTTGAGTTTTTATTTATTCTTGAAAATTATCTTTAATAACATTGTTTGTTTGGATAAAATTCTATTTTTGATTTAATGCATTACATTCGAATTTCATATACACAAATATATTTATATAATTTAATTTTTTTTTAATTATTGGTTTTTCATTGTAATTATCATTCTTTCGTTTAAGGAAACAAAACAATACATTAAATATATATATATATATATATATATGTATGTATAAATATTGTTCACCACGTTACGGACTCGTTAATAAATATGAATAAATTCAAGTGTTATTCTATTTAAAATTTTATGATATGAGTAACTGACGAGCTAACTGTCTATCACTAGTCATAGATAAGGTATTTTAAAAAATGGATAAATTATCTATCGTTAAGCTTCGCTTTCGCCGAGTATAAAGGAAACGCATAAACTCTGCAGGTGATTTCTCGTCCATGCCTACTACTTGTATTTTCTTACTACTTCTACTAATTTCACATACTACTATTCTTCCCTTTCTCTGACGAATGTTTTCTCTCTGTCTTTCAAAGTCTGTTTTTCTCCCCTCTCCTGTTCGCTATCGTCATCGTCAACAACATCATCTCTTTCTCAAGCTTCACTAGACTATTATTTCACTGAGGAGAGGAAATTAATTAATTCGAGAGTAGACCTGTGTATTTGCCGTGTACTCCTCTGTCATTCGTGAAACGCACGTGCTGCTACAACTTCGCGGTGTAAGATTTGTTCTCGGTTCCTCTTCGCAAAGAACGGGGACGGATAAACAAAGTGGATTGATAACGAATGTACGTAGAACTTTTCGCATTTTGGTTTAACTTGTTATAAAAATTCATGAAGAGAAGATATTCGTTTACAACATTCGATACGCATGTTTACTTCCGTAACTGCTTTCTCTTTTTCTATCTTCGCTCCTTCTCCGAAGTGAATGTTTGTGCTTGATAATTATGTAACGAAAAACCTGAAGGAGTTCGTAACAGTTTTATATCGTAACATAATTATATCGATACTTTTCCATAGTGAATCTCCTTCGGTTTTTTCAATTTTGTGCCACCGGTAAGTGTATCCTCTAATTTTAAATAGTTACATTTAGAACTGATCGTGGATATGTAATTTATATTTTTTAATACTCTGTTAATCTACAATATTATCCACTTTTGCCGTAAGTAAATTTTGTGATTACTATAAACGATAAAATAATAATGTTTGACATTAAATCGTCACTGATTATCAACTAATTGCATTTAATACTCTTTTTTACTTAAAATGTAGATTCACTGGTCATTTAAAAAAATGGTAAAATAAAAACGCTAAATTTTTACGATAGTCACAGTTTTGATCTTTAAATTGAATGATTTATATTTTTTAGGATATAAAGTGATAGAACTAGAAATACGAAATAACTTTATAACATATTAAAAACAGAATTTGCTTACATCTATTCCAATTCCTTAAGTATTAAGTCACCGGAATTATGATAAGGCAAATCGACTATTTCATTATAGTTAATAACTTATATCTTAAGTATAGTAATTATGAATTGGTTTTCGTTTTGTTTCGAAACTAAAATTAAATTTCGTAATGAATAGTTTTATAGTTTTACGTATAAATTTCAATAAAAGCAAAAACAGAAAAATCATTTTTCGATATATATTTTACTCTGATTTGTTAATGGTCACAATAAATAATTTATTTACAAATTTGATTATAATTTTATTCTCGTTTTTAAAAAATAGATTTGGAAAATAATTGAAAACGTCATGTAAAAAATAATGATTAATTTAACATTCTACAGAAACTATAATTTATTTGAAGTTAATACATCAAGAGGATTTAGACATGGATGTTAATGAATTATTTATGTATTTAAATACTATTCATTTTAGTCATGCAAATAAAATTATTTTGATATACGTAATAAAAGCTAATGTATTATTTGATTTTTAGAATTTAAAATTTTTGATATTGTAATAGTATTTTATTTAAGATTTGACTATAACTATTTTGAATTTCATATCGAATGTCTTATCTAATATGAACATTATTATATTTGTATAGATATTCGTTAATTAATATATATTTTTTATTGATACATTTATAATTAATTATTGAAATTTTTTCTAGCGATTGCATACATTTTATAAAAAATTACATAAATTAATCAAATATATATGCTGTATATTAATTTTTAAATGTTAGCAATTCTATTATAGTTTTAATAAATTACTTTAGTAAGTATTAATTTAAATAAATTATTTATAGAAATTAATACAGTATAATATTATTAGATGTATTTATATTATTTCATATAATTTACAATAAAATAAAACAAATTTTCTATTGAAATTTAATATCTAATAACGAGTGTTAAATGTTAACTCTAATTTAAATAAAAATTTAGATCATTTTTTATTATTATTTAATAATTTTCACTACGAAAACATAATCAACATGAATATTGCATTGTTAATAATGACTAATAAAGCATTATCAATTATAAGTTATCATTAATAGTCGTTAATAAAATATTATTATTTTATTATTAAATAAAATATTTGTATAAGTTCCACGAGTATTTTTAATTACTTTGATATGATTTTAATTATAGATAATAAATAATTTTTTATAGAGACACATTTTATATAAAAACTATTCAGATTTCTGAATGAAGGTTTTCATTTAAATTTCGTTTTTAAACATTCAGATTTATGCAACTGATTCTGTAATGAATATCTTTCGAGTGAACATTCATCGATTTTTTGTCAATAGTTTAAACTGATATCAATGCCAAATTTTATAATCAAAATCACTTGTACTTTAAAATTAACAAAGCTATTTTGGTATTTTAATTATAAAAAAGTGTATTTTAAATTTTTAATTTTCGAGCTTTAAAATAAAATTTTTGATTATATCAGCCTTTTTAACACTATTGAAATAATTAGTAAGGTTTTTTAAATCGATTTATAAGATAATAGTTTAAACGTGGAATAATAAATTTTGTTAAGGTGTTTTAAGCTTATATAAATATTAGTATTCGTTTTTTTACTTTTTCGGACAAAAAAGTTATATTTTCAGTGTAAAAAAGACGAATAACCAAATTTGTTCAGTTTTAAAGAAAATATTATATATATATATACATACATATATATATATATATAAGATATAATTAGCAATACGGCAACAATTTACGACGGCTGCGAGTCTATATGCAGTCTAGCGTTCAATGTACTCCCTTGAGATTAAAATGGACAGACAAATTTTATTTAAATATGTCACTACGAGTATATATTTCACAATACATTAATGAATAAAAGTAAACAAAAGTATAATTTGAAATTTAAAAAATAGAAATTTTATATTTGCCCGTTTTCATTTTATTAAAAATATTATGTAATCAGTTTTATCAAATATATAAATTACGGAATCATTATACAAAAGTTTGAAAAATATATTATTTGTTTAATAACTTATGTGCATATTCGTAAAAATATATTGATAAATTATTGTGTACCAAAATTTTAAAAATATTTAATTTTGTAATTAGTTATCAATTTGACAAATAAACGTCAATTAATTCGTGATCGGTACTTAATACTACATTATCTATTTTACATATTTTTTATTAGAAGTTTTATTACATATTTCATAGAAATTGTATAAATTAATGACTAACCTCGTAAGAAGCTTATAACGTATCGATAAAAGTATCCGTTTGAAAAAATTAATAATTTTTTAACTGCTCTTATTCAAGAACAAGTATTTATTTCAAAATATTTTGCAAAGCTATTTAATAGTTTGTATACATAAGAATGCATTTAAATTCGAATACAAAGTCATTAGATTTTATATAAATAAATATGTTTATTTCGAGAATTCGAATACAACTTCTTAAATAATTCCGTAAAATAAAGTTATGAGCGCAAAGCGAACAAAATTATTTTGCTCTTATTAATAAAAAACGTATAGCGTAAAATTAAAACGTATAGCGTAAAATTAAAACGTATAGCGTAAATTAAAACGTATAGTATAAAATTAAAACGTATCATCGAATAACGTATTACTGTTTCTGAATACAGGTCGCCGAGCAATGGTGAAAAAAGTCTGGTGCCGTGAGTTACCCAGCAAGTTTTTCCAGGTTCGATTCGAACCAGTTCAGCCTCGATATTTATCGCAACCCAAATGCGAGGACGCGGTACGACCTTGGTACATCGCGTACCGCTTCTGCATCTCGTCCCTGTGGCTACTGATAATCTTGTGCTCCATCTTCGAAGTGGGCAGCGTCAATCCTCTCGGTCTCTGGGAAAAATGGCCGATATACCTAACGAATTGGGACCTTGTCCTTGGATTCGTCCAATCCGTCTTCGCCTGCGTTCTGGTCATGCGGCGTTGGAAATTGCAGAAGGAAACGACCTTCGACGCGTCGAGCTTGCAGTACGGAAAGCTCGAGAAAGTGTATTGGTTTCTATACATCGTGACCTCGAGCTTAGCCGTCGGTGTCACGATCACGTACTGGGCACTTATACACGATCCCGCGATTCACTTCGTGGACACCCTTAACATTCTTATTCACGTGGTCAACAGCTTGCTCATGATTCTGGACTTGTGTGTGGCGAGTGTGCCGTTCGAGCTACGATGTGTCTGGTGGTGTCCCGTCTTCGTCTCCTTCTATTTATTGTTCAGCATTGTGTATTACTTGGCTGGTGGACTCGATAAACACGGCCAGCATCGAATTTACAATATACTGGATTGGGAGAAGCCCTTAATAACGATATTGATCTGTGCAGGTGGACTGATTTTTTTGATTATGATGCATTGCCTACTGTGTCTTTTAGCCAGGCTTAGGGATCACTTATACCAACGAAGGCGGAAGCCCGCCGATGTAGAAACTAAGATCTCGAAAAATGGCAGCAAAGAACCGACGTACAGACGCAAGAACGAGTCGTACGTTTGAGGAGGTGCTTTGGCTATGTAGCAGATATCTTTCGAAGATGATTTTGTACAGAGCAAGTGACTCGTTTACGTATTAGCTCCGAGGTGGTGGATTTCGAGAATCGATCTGGAGTCAGGAAAAATACTCGTTGGTGAGAATGAAAGACATCGTAACCGTTCTTACGCTGTCTGAATTCTCAGCGTTCACTCAAACTCGGGGATCGTACGAATATCTTAGGTTTTTTAAAAAAACGACGACGATCAAAGGAATATATTTGTTTTAGAATTATTATCTTACAAATGATTAAACATGGAAAACTGAAATCTTTCAATTTTTTTGCATAAAATTTTTTTTTCTTTTTGAAATTAAAATTTTTTTTATATATGTATATATATATATACATAAATATATATATACATATACATATATATATATGATATATGAGAACATTTTGTAATAGTATTGTTGGCATTTGTAGATACGAATACTTATCTATTATAATCCAATTAAATATATTTCTTCGATCATTTTTCTTTTTAATATCAAATAACGCAATGAAACGATAAAATTGTTTGTACAATGAAATATTCATCGGCATTAATATAATTAATCGGTATAATGTTAGGGCTTAGAAATAATAAACGGTATACGCAGAAAAAAATGTGTTGCAGGCTGAAATAATAAAGTTGACATTTATCGCTTTAACAAAAGATCGAAACTATTATTCTACTTAATTGAGTTTTTATGCTTTATTTATTTAGTAATTATTATAATATTTTAATTGTCAATCTTCTATGAATTAAATGAATGTCGACACTTATAAAAATTAGATTTTATGATTAAATTTGAAATCAATTGTTTTCTTTATTTTATCGTTGATCTAAATTTATTGATAAATATTAATAATCGGATATAAAAATAGTATTTATATTTCAAAGAAGAATATGCAATTTTTTTTTTAAACAATTACTTTATAAATAAATATAATAAATTAGGTGTGGATATATATCATTTTAAATACGATTATTATATATAGGATTAACATTAAAAATAAAATAGTTACATAAATTTTCGTATTCAATTTCTATCGTAAACTCACCTATATAAAATATTAGATATTGAATTTATGCTAATTAAATTATATGCTAGATCAATAATAGTCCATCTTTTTTGAAAATTACTGTAGAGTAATTAGAAATCTAATTTATATTATTACAAAATGATTTGAAAATTATACAATATTTATAATAAATGAAATAAATATTGTCTTTCTCAATAATTACAATAATTAATAATCAAAAATTAGAAAAAGTTGTATCAAATTTAGTATGTAATTTAATATAAGAACTAAATATTTGTTAAAATTAATTCAAATCTCTTTATACATTTGTATAACAATAAAAATATTTGTTTTTAAATAAAAATCTTAAGAATGTTGTTATTGTCATGTGAGAATTCCTATTTAACTGTAATATTTTTTTTAAGAGTATAAATCGTATAATAAAAATATTTCTTAAAAATATCATAATAAACTATTTTTGTAGAAAAAATAATATAAAATATAATAAAATTACCATCTTTGTGTTCAATTGTAAAAAGGTTTATTACAGAATTTTGGTGTAATTTTGTAAGATTTTAAAACAATTCTAGTACTGAATCAATTATTTACAATTATTTACTAAATCTTTATTGCAAAGTCTACAAAATTACCAATACATATTTCATAGTCCAAAAAAATGACCATATACACGCTATGATTTATTTTTTTTAATTAATCAAGTATAGAATTTATGTAAAAATCAATAGTTAAGCGAAGGAAGAAACAAACTTTCACTTTTAATACTTATTATGTAATGTTTAATTTTATACGTACCTAATTTTTAATGGTCAATATTTTTAAAGGTCATAAATTATTTAAATTTAAAATAGACGATATACGAATCTTACCTTTATAGAATTCAAAAGATTATTATCTAGAGTTAAATTTTTTTAGCATTTAAAAATTCAAGGAAGTACGGTTGTAAAATAAAAAAAATACTTTATTGAAAAATATTAACGTTTTTATTCATAAAATAACGATTTAAACCATAGCAGACTGGATTACATAATGTAATGGTAAGTTGAGTCTAACTTCATCACAGACTTCATCTTAAGATCTAGAATAATATTATACAATAATGGCGATCAAGAGTCATTTTGTCAAAAAGATTTGGAAGAATTTTTTTTCTGTAACAAAATATCTTTTAATTAAATTTCCTACTCGAACAATATTATTTAACATTTTTTGAACTTTATTATAGTCACTGAGACTAAATTACATTACATCTTAATCTAAGGGATTCAATAAAAAAAATTATCCACAAAATAATGCTCTAAAGCTATGTTGTAGATCATTGTCACTTTAAAATACATATTTATTAAAAATTGCTATTGGATTTAACAAGTTTAATGATTGTCAAACGTAAGTCAGATTGTTAAAATTTGAATTCATTTTATAGTGATAATCATCTACAGATAAATTTTCGCAAAAGCACAAAAAATTAAATGTAAAATACTTAAATTCTATGAAGTACAACTAATAGTTTTATATAATAAAACTAAACATAAAAATGAGGATCAAAATTTGTAAATTAAACGCTGCAGTACATTGAAACTAAACACAAACTTTTGATTAAAAAAAACTTTTTTTTATTAAGTATCGTTCTTTATCTATTGATATGAAAGAATTTGTAAAAAGGTTAAAAAATTACTTCTCATGTTGCATTTACTGATTTTACAAAATATTTGGAACACGAAAAAAGCATTTCATTAGAAACAATAATTTCAATAAAAAAAAGAAATTTTTTGTTTTGATCATTTTCTAGTAACAATAACTTAAAATTAGTGTTAATCATTATATATATTCAGTCTACGTTCGTACCAAACGTACAAATATTCAAAATGAAAAAAAAATTCATTTATTTTCAACAATATATGAATTTAATTTAAATTATGAAATCTAATTTATTAATATTAGTATAGCCTAAGTAAATTATGTAAATCTAGGAAAACTGAAATGAATATTAATTATAATTGATCTCCATTGCAATTTTCTAAATCCAGTGACAGCGGTTTCAGGAACTACGTACTAATCTAAATCTCTTATGTTGATCTCACTATCAGTAGGGTCGGTGTCAAGTAGCAATATTTGGTATCCTGGCACCCCTATATCCTCTTGTAAATACATAGAGGGTAGATCGTCCGTCAGCAGATCGTCTTCAAAGTTAGCTACGCCTAAAACGACGTCGCTAGCTCCTACACTAGAATCCACAATTTTTTTGTTCGGTTTTAAGTTTAAAATATCTGTACAAGTAAGCGCGGTTCTGGCAGAACCTTGATTTCCTTTAAAAGGCTGCTCGATTACATTATCTCGCATCGAACTTGGCTCGGTACCCTGTAACGCTAAATATGTGTGTGATTCCGTTTGTAGAATTGTATTTTCTTGAATCGATTTTGTTGTTCGATCGTCAAGAATTTTTTCGTACGACGTCATGATAATTTGATCGCTGAGTTTGTTAATAGAATATTCTGGCAGATTGTACATTATAAGATCTCCTTGGGAAACCGGACTAGATGAGACCACGTGTGCTATACTACTGTTTTGAATTTCAGAAAGGGGTGTAATATGTTCTTTCTGTAAATGTGTTCTTAAACTAGATTTTAGCGGATACCATTTTGTACAAGAATCTACTGGGCAAAAATACATATTTCTCGATGCTTTGTTCGTGGATATTGGGCTCGACAGACAAAGAGTTTTATTAACAACGTTTTCATTTTCTTCCAGCAGCTTATTATTATTATTATTATTATTATTATTATTATTATTATTATTTTGATTAGGAATTTCCTGCTTCATTTCCGGCAAATCGTTTATCAACGAACTCTTTTTAATTTTATTCGTCGATAATCTCACTGGTTGCACTCTGGAACAGTAAATTTCTTTCTTCTTACTGACAGTTTTCTTCTCGACCGTTTTCTTTTTTTTCGGCTGACGAGCTCTACTAACGAACTCCTTATTCGTGTGCTTCTTAATGTGAACGTAAAGACTGCTTTTCGCGGAGAACGCGGACGTACAAATATGGCACTGGAAAAATCTTTCCTCGATGTGCGTGAGTCTGTGCTCCTTGAGATGCTCGGACCTCATGAAAGCCTTGTGACAATCACCGATATCGCAGACGAATTTTCGATCGTTGGTGTGTTTCTTCTGGTGCCTCTTCAACTTGCTGGAAGTTGAAAAGGCCCACTTGCAGCCCTTAAAGGTACACGCGTAAGGCTTGCATCCCGTGTGCGAGCGCATGTGTGCCTTTAATCGGCAGGGCTGATCGAAAGTCTTGCCACACCCGGGCCAGACGCACGTGACGTCCAGATGCGAATAGCTATGACATCGCTGATGGGACATGAGCGCGTTGCTCCCGTAGTAGCGTTTCCCGCAACCTTCGAAGTTGCAGACGTACGGAGCGAGGCTCTCGTCGTGCGTCTTCATGTGGGTTTCGAGGGCTCGCTTCGTCTGAAATTTTGCAGTGCACTCGGGTACTTGGCAGACTATGCGGTTCGGTCGCGTGTGTAATTTCTCGTGACTTGCCAAATTGTAAATCGTCGTGAACCTCCGCTTGCAGCCTGGCATCGAACACATGTAATCTTTCTTTTTCAAATGGGTATCTTTGTGACGCTTGAGCTTGAATTCCGAATAAAATGCCCAAGAGCAGCCGTCGTAATCACACTGAAAAGAAATTGAACGGTTTTAGATAAATTGTCACGGTATTCTTTTATGCAGGAGTCATTTTTTTTTTAAAATATATTTGCGGTTTGTGCCTTAGATAAGGCGATAATTATTAAACAATATTTAATTTACTTCGTTCTAAATAAAATGTTGGAAAATAAGTTATCGGTTCCATGTATTTGTATTATATTGTAAATATTTTTATAATAAAAGTAAATACGATTTACCGTGGTATTTTTACGACAATTATAAATATATTTGAGAAAAATGAATAAAGTTGCTTTTATCTATATATAATCAAAATATTGATATAGTTATATAAATATGATAATCGAATATTAGGCATACCGTTAATTTATAATTAATTAAAAATTTATGTATAAAATGGCGTTTTTGTGTACATTAGACGAAGGTTTCTGACTTTTTAACGCTAGTTAATACGATTAATATAAATTTTTATATTATAAATTACCGATGCAATTAATCTATAAATAGTAAAATAATAATAATCATCGTTGGCCTTATACAGTGTTATCAACATATTAAAGTTAATTGCTTTTGTATTTGCCTGGAAATATGTATATCCGTAAGTGATTAAAATAAAAATTTATTATTTTCTATATTTTTTTATATTCTTAATGCTTATAAAACATTATTAATTTTTACGTGATGTAAAAAAACAATGATTATTAATATTATTTACGTAATTATGAAAATTTATTACCTTAAATGGTTTGATACCAAAATGTGTTAACAAGTGAGCTTTGAGGCTACATAATTTAGCGAATTGCCGATTACATTCGTCTTGATGACATTGCCATACTTTTGTGTTATCTCCCGTTAAAATATGCTGCAACATATTGTCCTTTATACCTACTTCTTCTAAAGCTTTTGAAATTGCTAATTCTTGTTGATTATAATACGATAAAGGCTTGACTCTTAAAGAATTTTTTCTTTCTTCTTCTACGTCTTCATTTTCTTCACCCGATGAACCAGAAATACTTGAATTCTTTTTAGATTTTTTGTTACATCCTAGTGATTTATTTGTTAAAATTTCATTATTTTGAGAATTAATAAAAATTTGAGTAACGTTCGATTGCTTATCGGTTGAAATTGTAACAACCGACATTTTACTTTCTTTATTACCGTAGTTTCCCTCTCCGTATATCAATTTTCTTTTTCGTTTAATTATACTCGGCTGGAATTTAGGTTTCAGATTAACGGAACCTTCAAAAGTTGAATTTACACATTTGTTTTTTAAATAAGAATTGTTTGCTCTATTTTGAATAGAGTTTTGCAAGATAAAGTTGTTGCATTCTATCGTATTACGGTATATATTTTCATTTTCAAAATCTATACAATAATTGGGATCACCCACGTCACATTCACGATAAGACACATTTTCAATAGACAAATCCTGAATATTTGTCAGAACAGAGGTATTACAAAAATCTTCGTTTAAAAAATTATCAACGTTACTGATACTATCTTTAAATTGTAGGTTTTCATTTACATCGTTTTCAGTCTCATTTTGCGCTTGTTCATCTTTAACAAATACTTCATTATGACTAATTCTATTAATAGTTTCTTGTAAATCTATTTTTAAGTCTTTAGTATTGGCATTAATACTATTGTAAGATGGTGGAGTATTGATGGACGGCAAGATTTCACCAGCCAAAATCACATCATCCGTGCAGTATTCCAGTTGGTCTAAATTATCCAACTGCAAATCCGGTAGTATGAACACATCGTCTTTTTCGCATAAAGGCAAAAATTTTTCATTATTGAATTCGTTAAAAATAGTATCGTAGCTAATATTTAATTTCTTAGCTATCAAATCTATATCCATTGCCAAAGGGTCTTTCTCGAGAAAAACTTCGGACAATTGTTCGTTTAAGTACCTTTCGACGCTAGCTCTCGAATTATGTTTTATATTCATATCTAAAGACGAAATAGATTCGCTAGTCATCTTTAGCCATTTTTCAATATCTTCCACAGTTTTAGTTATAGGACTGTTCAATTGTTGCTGTAAAACCTAAATTTATAATTCCTCGTTAATAAAAATTTTTGTACAAAAATAATAAATAAAAGTGCATTATATATTCCAAATAAGGATGATAAAGATGGTTAATCAAAAAATCGAGAAAAAATTAAAAAACAAAATGTATAAAACTTTAAATTTTAAATAAATTATTAATTTTACAAATTCGCTTTTTCAACCCACGAGTATTCCAAAATCACAAACTCAGCTATTTTTGTAACCGCTTTCGTACCAGAATAAATTACCGAAAAAACAAAAGTGACAAGTATTACGTAAACAAAGAAGTACGTTCTATATTTATAACTAAGCAAAAAATAAACAACTGCAAGAACGTCCAACCCGGTAGGAACCGGTGGAGCCTAAAAAAATGCAAATATCCATAAAAAAACCAAAGGAATGCGAACCTTTTCATTATGTAACCTAGACGTTTCACGATGGGTCATCTCGGCATCGACGCTTTCCTCGTGGTTGCGCTCGTTCGGTTTGACAGAAGCGACCACATTTTCTATCGATACCGACGATTCGTAGTCACGTTGTTGAGCGGCCGCAGCAATACATTGCCGCCGGAAGATCCGCGGTATTTGCTTGGACTTGTGACTCAAAGTCGCGACCCTCTGGGACATATTTTTCCGTGCGGCTTTTACCCGAGACGATCCTCTTGATCTCGCGGTTGATATTTCATGTGAAATGTCACGTAAGTCGGCCGCGCGCGTGGAGGAAAGAATGTCGACAGCGCGCGTGTTTTAGCCGTTTGGCAGATCGCGAATAATGACGTAAGGTCACGGTATACACAAATCTAAGAGATGAGCACGTTAACGAGCGCATTGGAACGGAAATGGCGACTCGTCGTAAGGGAGCGTCGGACCTTGATGGATGCCCCGATGGTATGGCCTCCTTCCGTCCGTCCTCTTCGTCGGGTCTAGGAATAGCCGAGAGTTTACCGCTCGGATGCGCGTTTTGGTAGTTGGTTGCGATTTAACCCGAAAGATGGCGCCGACGCGCCAAATTCGATGCGAATTATTTAAATATTTCGTCGTTCGCGATTATTCTCATCGAACGTTTTTTTAATCGAACTAAGCGAGAACTCCGTGAGAGAAGGTTACGTTGAGCAGATTATTAAACGCGTAATTTTTAATTACGTGTCCATGAATTTTCAGTATGTAGATACAATTATATTTCATTGTGATATAGTGTTGTAACGACTCGATTAAATACTTTTATTCTTTGATTATATTCTGCAATATCTATTTACACTGTTCAACTGTTTAAACGTTTAAACGAAATATCGATATCGCGAGCTAAGTTTGATTTGATTCATTGAACTTTACTAGAAATTTCCTTTTTGTCGTTTATTTTTGTTTGTTTTTTAACGACAGATTATCAAAAATGATGTTTGCAACTTTTTGCGATGGTAAGTTAAATTTACAACTATTTATTAAATGTAACACAATGATATTTATAATTCATATATATTTAAATAAATAACAGATATTGCTTACAAATATTTATACAGAGGTCATTAAAGAACTGACGAATTTGTTTCGCAAACTTACAAATTTATTTCGCGACACAATTTTGAACTCTACATGAAATAAATTTTAAAATTATCCCTTGAATCCACAACAATCATCGTAGCAAAAGTGCTTCTTTTTACCATATATCTCTCTCTTATAAGCTATGTCCATCAAAATATGTTTCAATCGATCACTTCTGGACATTCTTCTCACTACGGGTTTGGGATATTCTGTATCCTCGTATATTCTTTCTTTCGACTCTAAATAGTCGTGAAGTGCGCAACTTTGGCAAGACACTGGAGCCAGCTTTCGCAAAATTTTCCGATGCATGCAAGTACACGATTCCGTTTTGACAGGCTCGTTAATATCCTTTGCGGCAAGTCCCTCCTTGCAACTGAACAATTTCTTATCTGGTTTCACTGGGCGCAACTCTTCGTAAGGCTTTTTGAAGGCATCCGGGCGAACTGGACACCTTTGCGATAAATAAATAAATAACGTTTTTCGAATTTTTATATAATTAAATTTATTCTATGTAGCTATGTGAGTAGAAGTATATTTTATATGTAAATATTTAAAATAAGTTTGCTATAGATTAAAATGAATATAAATATTACAGATGCGATAAGTTTCTGATTAATTGAGATAATTCGTTATGTACTCAATTTTCGATTAAAGTAATACAATTTTATATTTAAGTAGTTTTCTATCTTCTATCGATAAGATAATATAAATGAGTAGTTGTTTTTATTAATAAATCATTATCTAAGCTATATTTATCTCATAATAACTGCTCTTAATTGAATTATCGCGAAAAATATTTTCTATTAAATTCAAAGGCTGTTTACTACGTAATAAAATTGATTTTAAAAACAAATATAACATAATTTAAACGTTAAAATATTTAAAAATAAACCTTTTATAAGAAAGTATACGAGAAACATGATTTTTTTCTTGTAAAATAAATAATAATTTAATTGTTAATGTTGTAAATAATTGATAAATATTTTACGTCAATAATTAAACTATTTGATTACATATTAAACTTTAAAACATGATTCAATTATATAGTTTTATGATTTAAAAATAATCTATTATTACATTCCAAAGAAAATTATCAAGTTTCATTCTCACGCGAATAAGTCGTTAATAAGAAATACATTCAAAAATGTTTGTACAAGAAAATGAATTATAAACTATTTAAATTATTACTTAATATCTGAGCAAGGTTCTGGTCTAAATTTTGAACAGGTCATACTGCATCCGGTTTTTTCGAAACAGGTTGATATTCTTCTACAAATAACAGCACCTGGAGGCCTATATGGCTTCGGATTCGTTATTCGCGGTTCAAATACATATTCGGTTTTAATTATCTGTGGCTCAGTGTACAAGTACAGATCACCACATAATAGTTTGCAATTTGGATCTTCGTATGGAGGTCCTACATTCCTTTAATGTATTAAATGATTCATATTTTTATTGTTGATAAGCTATTGGCAGTAAAATAGTGTGAATTTAACTATTTAAAAATATTATTGTATCAATCGTTTTCATAAATATTTTATGCTATTTGAAAACTATAAAAAATTTAAACTATGATTTTTTAAACATAATTTTTTCAGCAACGTAATATGTAATTGTTAAAGAATTTACAATGACATTGAGTTACAAAACAAGCAATATTTATTGTAAAGGTACAATGTATACGTGAAATATTTTATTTTTACTTACTTATATTCCTCTTTAGCGTAAAATTTCCTTTTACATACTGCAAACATATTCTCCGGCTTAGGTTTTTCAGGACCGAAGAAATATTCCGCAAGGGTTTCAACTTTTGGACATTCTACTGGTGTATTCGTTGGCTTTTCTGATACAGGGCGACCTTTACTGAAATATTGCCACCATTTCTTCGATGGTTCTAAATAGATTAAAAGATAACTCGTTATAAAATTTATTCAATATTATTGAAATTTACCAATGTTATTATTTATTTATAAATTTACAAAAGTTTAAAAAAATTTTAAATCAAACTATTTAAATAAACAAATAAAATTAAAAAATATATCAAACTTTTACGTTTGAATCAAAATATTTTTATATTCTTTAAAGTAAGAGGATTTATAGTTATTTTTATCATAATTTACTGAATTCTGAGCATTCTTCCGGTGTAGTACTGCCAATATATTCTGGACAAGTCGGTAATCCTGGTTTCCATTCATCGTGCACTTTACCAGGAACAAATTTTTTTAAACCATTTTCTTCATCAGATCTCGACGTACCACGTAATCTTTTTAAAATAATTTTTGAGATATGAAAATCATCAAAACTAAAGATACGTAATTTGGACTGCGAAATATATATTTACATAAAGTATAAAATAATAATATTTATTTATTTAATATATTATAATGTTACTAAGATATATAAGTTTATTATTATAATGTATAAACAGAAAATATTTAAGTTATGAAAAACGTTACATTAACCTAAATTTTTAAGATAATATTATTTGTATATTTTAACTGTTGCTAAAAAATGTCGAATTAATTTTTATAATTATTTAATAAGTGTATTTATTTACATTTGATCTAATTTTACTTGCAATTTGAAGAAGAGACATAATTATCTTGACTATAAAATTTTTAAAATATAAAATACCAAATCGATTGATTTTAACTTGTTTTGTTCAAAATCTTTATATTTCAATTATGGCGGAAATCATTTAAAAGATTATAGATTTTTTCTTCAATTTGAAGTTTAAATGTTGAAATTAATTTATATTATAATTTTTAATAAAAAATATGCTTATTTTAAATTTTATTTCTCAATAGCTTAGTAAATATGTGTTTTTATATTATAGTTCATTATTCATTATTTATAATTGAATTTTATGAAATTAATAGTAGTTTTGCAAATATTTAAAAAACAAAAATCGGATTAACGACTGCATTAAAAGCTAAAATAAGAATAATCTATAATGCATCTATTTAACTGATCGTTTAATTTTACCAAAAACGTAAGAGCGTACATAATTGAGAAAAATGATCGTGAAAGATAAAATAAGAAATATAAGATTATAGATGATATTCGGTTACGTAATTTATCATTAATTATATAAATATTTCAATTCTTTATCTTCAAATTTTATTTTAAAAATGTTTACACGTCAATTTAATTTAAACAGTCGTTTTTAAATGTTGCAAATATATAACTGCTCTATATTTAATAAAATTTAGTTGTTATTGAATAAAAGATATTTTGATAGCGTTTTCATTACATTTATATTGCAACCTTTAATTTGTTACATTAGTTTCTATATTAATTACTACATTAAAAATAATAGTTTTAAAAATATCAGTATTTTAATAAAATTATTAAAATATTTTCAAAAAATATTGAAATTTTATGTAATTTTTTTCTTAATATAAATTAAGAATTTCACATTGATAAGATTTACTAAAAACTATTTTATCTTACTATATATATATTTCTTTTTGTTCTGAAACATCTGATACCATCAGCTTATGCTGCTTTAAATAATTATTAAATTGGTATATTCGTATAACATTTTAATATAATATAATTGAAACATATAAAGTTGGAATACTATTGAAAATTTTTTTTATAAATTTAAACAAATTTCGAGATCATTTAAAAAATAATACTTTTGCATATTTAAATTGTTGATCTATAAAATCCCTTATATATAAAGATATTGTTAATATTTTTGAAAATTTTTATTGTATATTATTATTATAGCTTAAATTTGAACTTAATTTTTTTTTATTTATATATTGAAATACTATATTATTAATATATTATGAATCACATTAATTATTATATCATAAAATTTTGCAAATATAAATATGTAATTTTTTTAATTAACCCTTTTATAATACTTAAAAACTAAAATTATAAAAATAAAATATATTTAAATGTATAAATTGTAATGTAATGATTAATAATTGTATTATCATTTTGTAACGATAAATCATTCGTTTTAGGTATATAGATTAAATTTTAATAATTTGATATTATAATCTTTTAGTAATTTATTGGTATTGACTTTATTATTGATACAATCTAAAAGTTTTATTTTGTTTCACATGTAAGTACAATAAACAGATAAAA
The DNA here is from genome assembly GCA_018907195.1 of Dolichoris vasculosae. NCBI lineage: Eukaryota > Metazoa > Arthropoda > Insecta > Hymenoptera > Agaonidae > Dolichoris > Dolichoris vasculosae. The sequence goes on from JACCHY010000001.1 coordinate 9,497,212, forward strand.
TAAAAAAAAAAGAGTAAAAAATTGTTTGTATGCATAGAATATTATTAGAAAGTACAATATTTCTCGCGACAGGAAAGAAAATTCTTTAAAAAAGTACAAAATTTCGTTCGTTTAAAGAATCGTCTCAAAAACCGATCGATAAAATCACCTCCAATCGGAAAAAGCATCACTTTTACTTCGTACAACTCGCGCACACCGGTAATCATTGATACCGCGATCGATGCTTTATCGCTCGTTCAACCCGCCCTTATCCAACACCAGCACTCGGTTGAAAACCGGGAAGACCGAAGGGCTCAAGGAATCGGAAGCTCATCCATGCGAAAGACTCACGCGCCGTTGACGCGGCTACGAGTGTGTCTGTCAGGGCGCGGATCAATGGTCGGCTCGTTTGCGTAAACCCTGCAGGGAATCGCGCCCACGAATCTGTATGCACCCGCGTTCACGTCTCGACGCGCAGATGAAGGAAGCCGACCTCTAGTCCGGGAGCAATTGATCCGGTGCTCGCGTCGAGCGCAAATACTCGCGCAGATCCGCAAAGCTCAGCCGTCATAATCGAGTGGGCCATCACATCACCCGTCTAATCATCGGCTCGTCCTTTGGCTTGGCTCGGACGAGTGCCGCCGACTAACGAGATCAACTCGATTCCGGAGCGTTCGATCGAAGAAAAGTGCGATGGTTCGTGCGGTGCGGGTGAATTTTTTTTTCGGGCTTCGTATCGAGCTTTCGCGTTTGCGGCTCGATGTTAATTAGATCATCGTCCTATCGTTTCGCGGTGTATAAGAAGACAGCGTTGAGATTATCTCCGATGCCTTCAAATCGTATTTCCGTATCGTGCTCAAATTTTATCGGACGAGCGGAGATGATTCTTGGCTTTTCAGACACACGACGTAAACGAACGAGGCTACATTGTATAGTCATCGAACGTTAAGGAGAGATGGGAACGTAAGGATAAAGAGGAATGACAGAATGGTAGCAGTCAGTTTTATTAAGGTAACGAGAAATTGAGAATGTGAATTTCGCATGAGAGGGTGCGAAGAGGGCGTCCCTCCTTTCCCGACTGTTCGCCGTCGCTCTCATCCCCCTCCAAATGAGACTCGTGGTGAGGAAGGGTGTTTACTCAAGACACGACAATTCATTACGTAATTGAATTGAATGAGACCTCCGCCATCCCCTTCGTCTCCGTTGGCTTCCACGTCTTCTCTTTCTCCTTCTTCTGTCTCCTTCTTCTTTCTCCAAGATTTTTTTCTCTTTACGGTTACCTTTATCTCTCTCTTCATTTGCTTCCTTATAGTACATTATCTTTTCTTCTTTTATCCTTTCATTCTTTCTTGTCACCCATTCGTTTATCATCATATATTTACCCTACGTCGAGTCGTCGAAGACTGTGCTGGAAAAGAAAAGAAAAAATATGTAAAATTTGAGATTTTGAAAAGCCAATGATTTAAATTATATTTTAAAATTTAGTTAATAATTTTTACAATCGTATGGGACGTAATCTAAACTCAAATATTTAAACTTTAACATTTACGAGTAAAATGCGTTAAAATTACGTACAGCTTTTTCAATATTAAAATTAAAAAGTATTTATATTATTAAACCAATTTTCATACTTTCAATTTTATGAATAAGTCTTAGAAAATTATTTACGGAGTAAAATATTAATTAATAGCAAAGATAATCAAATTATAGATACTTTTTTTACATACGAAATAATTTATATAATACGAATAAAAATTAATTTTACTCATTAATTATTTCATTAATTTATATTCGAGGATGATTTTAAATATAAATTAAATTAAAATAAAATGGGCGCTCGCATTTAAAAAGTATTTTTTTAAATAGTATTTAAAATAAAAAATTAACGGTTCATCGTTACGGTGTTTTATTTTTTTAATTTGTAAAGCATAATATATATTGAAAATTTACGTAAAACAATTTATTTCATTATAATTTTATATTATAAATGAAATACTAACAAGTTATCGTTACAAATGTTACTGTTAAATAATCCTTCAAAAATCTCAATTTATTTAACGAATATTTAATTACATTAAAATATTAATATATCAGTGTTATCTTCGTACAAAATATAAATTTGATTTAGCGGTACTGTAGTATTCTGTAAGAGAAATAAAAAATCATAATCTCTTTATAAGCAGGGTTTAGAATATTTCAATCCTTTCCTCGTGCAGAACAAATTTGAAAAAATCACACACGCAAATTTTTCCGCGGTATAATGATCTTAGAGACCGCACAATTGCTCTTGTCACTTTACACAATCGTTCATCGGTATTGCAGAATTTTCTATCTCATTTTAGCTTTTAAAAGCGAGAAGCGAGTATAGTTAAAAACATATAGTCAAACTAGAGAGACTGAGAAACATTGAGTCTGTGTGTACAACCGATAAAGAGAGGTGCAATGGTAACACCCCTTGATACTTACACCCTTTGTAGCATCCTCTTGGAAAGGCAGACAAATAGACGGAGATAGACTAAAAGATAGATAAATACATAGATAGATGGGTATAAAAAGAGAAAAAGATAGAAAAACCGAGAGAATGTGAAGAGATAGAGAGAAAGAATACAAAGATATGGAAAGAAATGAAAGACAGATACATAGAGAGAGAGAGAGAGAGAGAGAGAGAGAGCGCAAAGAGAGTATAAATATAGGTACAGAAAGCGTTATACAGCGACCGAATTAAACGATTAGTTAAACTGATTTCGAGTTAGGCGAATGAATAAGTAATCGGATTTCTCGTTAAGATAATCGCATTGCGTCCTGATTGGCTCCGTCTGCCTGTGTTACGGACTATATCCAACCCCTCTGCCACCCTGAACCCCCACTTGTGTCGACTCTCTTTATCGCCCTCCCTACCTCTCTCACTCACTTTCTCTCTCTCTCTTTGTACCCTCTTTCTCAAACCGACGCGCGCGCCCTACGCAACGAGAGCGAGCCCATGATCCGCTGTGTTTGCGCGAGCAATTACATTCCCAAACGCAATCCCATTTAAATATTGCCGAGTTTGGTAGCAGCAAATACGATGAGCGAGAAAATAGATAGGTGGATAGATGGAAAGAGAGTGAAAGAGAGCGAAACAGCGAGTTTGAGGGTTGTCACGCGTTCATCAAGTGTACATACTGATGTATGTGCATTCAGGTTCTTTTCCTTTTAATATTTATAATACAATAATTATATTACCAAGTTTTTATTATCGGATATTAAAATTAGGCTTTCCTTACTATTCCAGCTTCTGCAGTGGTTTGCCAAGCGATATTTCTATTGCGAGGTTTCGCGAAAGAATAACATTTTTTCGACGGATGTTATATGTAGGAAAATTATAATACCAGTGGTTTTTTTTCCGAAGATTATGATGTATTATGATGATTGAACGTGATAAAAATTTAATTAGTGTTTTCAATTATCGAATTTACAAAATATCGAAGCTAAAATCACACGTTAGAGAGTTACTTAAATAAATCTATTCGTTAAAATTATAAAATTATACTAAATAATTGATATATAACATATAAGATTCGGTATTTGAATTAGACACAGAAAAGAATATTATAGATACTATTTTAACTTTACACAACTATTATAATATTCAAAAAGACGTTTGAGTCTATTAAAGGCATCGTCGATTGTGCTTTAAAGAAATAAAAAATTCTCGAACTTAAAAACAAATACGATTATGTGACTCGCTTTAGCCATTCGGTAGATTGGGAAATGTGTTTGGTATAGCAAAAACGTTTGTAAACTTTCTCGAATGATGATGTAACTCGTAATAGCTCGTAGACCATCGCGCAACTTGTTTCTCAAGGCGAACGATAATGTCTTCATAAAGAGCTTTTTATTATCTTCAGAAAGTACCTTTCGCTGCTCTTTTACGATTCCGCGAGCGTTACATAAATTATTTTTACGTTTGAAAAATAGTTAGATTAACGATCGGGCGAAAGAAATCTCATCATGCAGTTCGTTAATCTAATGTAGATGTCTTTTATCACGGTTAGTAAAATTAAATTACTTTTTGTTTTTTTTCGTTAAAAATGGACGGTGAACATTTCAAATAATATATGTAGAATATTATGTTATTGTATTAACAGTATTTTTTTTAAATTATTTGACTATACAAATTCGTATTTAATCATTTAAAATATAGCGTAAAAGCGCGTTTCTTTTTACTAATGTAATCAAATTACCGAATAGAGTCTTTTAAATTCATAAATGTAGATTCGTAAAATATAATTTCTATCTTTTTTATATTTTGTTAGTTGAAAATAGTATTTTTTCAAGTAAAGAAGAATTTCAATTTTATATTAATAACATGATTTTCGAATATTAAAAATTTTTGTTCAAATAAAATGAAATATCTTTTTGTAGAAAAATAAATAACAGTATTTAACTTTTACTTCAAGCGTATTGTATTTGTGATAAGCTTAAGTCAAACTTATTAAAATCAAATATTTATTGATTTATGAGGATCGCGCCATTTTTTGAATACCGAATATGTTCAGTTAATATCAATTTTAGATTGGATAAAGTGTGAAATACAGAATGAAACATCGTCTTAGTTTAATGAAATCGAAGATATTAAAAAAAATTTTTTTTTATTATTTTGTAAGTTTGTAAAAAGATTAGTTATTAATCATGTAACTTTAACATAATGTTTCTACTACTTTTCTACAGTTAGTTAAGTAAGATTTATTTAAGTTATTATTGCATAAATTTTATTGAGAGTACTTTATTGAACTTTTTACGAATAGACATTACTCGACAAACACATAATTTGCTCAAGATTTTTTCAGCAAACCTTCGTAGTATTAAACCTGAATCTTAATTAGAGAAAGTTGATTTAATCGTAGAAGTATTGAAAATTAAAGCAAAAATATAGTAGTAGTTATTCTATTAACTATAATTTTTATTGTAGGATAATTATTTTTATTACGAAATTAGTTTAAATTTATATAGACTTTTTTATTTTTTAAAGAAAGGTAAACTACTACAATATCAATTAAACTTCATGTATTTCGACTTTTACATTATTTTGTATTATAGAATTATTATTATAATATACTACCAAATGTATAAAATTTGATATATATATATATTTTTTTTTCTTTTAAATGAATATTTATTTGATAATGAAATATTATATACTATTATTAAATTAAAACTTCTTTCAGTAATTATGTTATAATTAATATGAAATATAATAATATGAAATATTTTTATATACGTTTTTTTTATTCGTAAAGCTATTGTAAAATATTTTCTCGAATTTTTTTTTTAAAAGTATATTTTAAAGCAATCATAGTGTTTACTTCCAAAAATTACAAGTTGAATTGATGTCTATTTATTTGTTTCCGCTTTAAATCGGTATACATCATATCAACACATATTATTTACCTTCGATATAAAGGTCAACTACAATAGAATTGAATTATCGAGCACAAATCAGTCTAATGGTATTTTAATAGCGAAAAAATTGAGTCGAACGATGTTCTTGGTTGAAAAGACGACGATCATGCGTCGTTGAATCATCATGAAAAATGTATCCACGACTCGCGCAAATTGCCGTTACAATACGTCTGCATATAAATTCGATGTCTAAGATATCGCGATGCTTTCACAAATGCAACAAAGACTCCATATTTCAACAGCGATACGAAAGCACATCCCATTCGCGAACGATAAGCGCGCGCATTTGTCTCTCTCTCTCCCTCTCCCTCTCCCTCTCCAGACCCTCTCTCGTTCTAAAATGCGCATAACAACCGCGCAAATCGCCCATCACGAAAAACGGCTCTGCTCCGGTGCACATCTGTCTCTGTCTTTCTAACTCGCAATAAGTACATTGCTTAGAGACGCGCCATGAGAGCGGAAAGACGGAACTGTATGTGCATGCACATACGGAAGCGTACGTGCGTATTTCTAGATGGCAACATTAGTACTTGCCCCCAGGAATACGTGTGTACACAGGTTCGCATACGCGTGGATATTCGCTTCTCGAATAGTTGGCATGATTTTCTCTCGGTCTTGCCGATTTTCTCTTACCACTGAGCAAACTATTTCCATTATTTTCTCAGTCAACCTACGGCTATTAAGCGTTGTGATTTCTTTGCTAATCGGATTACCGTCTTTCATACATTTGTTTAGAAAGTGTTCTTGTAACGCTCCGCTCAAATGGATACGAAAGTACTCCCTTATTTTGAATAAACATTTTGAAATTAATTATTTATGAGTTTGCATACGTGTAATCGAACTATGTAATATCTCGTCGGAAATTGTTGTAAAATCTAATTATTGATTACATTTTATGGATGTATTTAAAAAATAGTATTTCTTAATTATGGAATAATTTTTAGTAAATCTTGTGTAAATAGTTAATAAAAATATAAAAGATAAAATTCAATTTCTGCTTTACAGTTTAATCGATAACTCGTTTTCATTATTAGCTATAAAACTGCTAAAAATGTGAATCCGATTAACTTAAAATAAGAAATAATTGATTAAACAAATTTTTATCTAATGTACTTGGCTGTGTACGTTATTTGAATTTATTTCGAATATTAATTACGTTCACTTTCTTTATTGTAGATAAAAACAGTTTTTTTTATAAATAGGCAAATTCATCCAGTAAAACAAAGTTTTTTTAATGATATTACTAAAATCTGATTTTATCGTTACCATAAAATCTTATTTTTTTAAAACATTAATAATTTCAAAGCTAAACAAAAAAATTAACGTAACATTCATTGAAATTTAAAAATATGTTTCAAGTTGATAGAATATTTTGGTTTTGTTACTAAGTATCCGTAGCTGGTAATTAGAATTTCGATTTTAATGCGTTTGAATGATACGAAAACAGTTCTTTCGAAATTTGAAATATTTGTAATAAGATGATAAACGTTAATAGGTTGTTAATTATGGTATACTAAGAGATATCTTTATAGGTATTCTAATACTATCATTAGATACAATAATGCTTAAATCGGTACGGAAGAACGAATAAATTGTCAAAGATAACAATTTTTTTCATTATATCTATAAAAATTCATAAAATAAAAATAGTGTTACGATAGTTTAAAATATCGATCAAATTCCAAGCATATCTGATACGAGATAACACAAATAATTTAATTTCTTTTACGAATATTAACACTATCCTCCAAAGCAAATTGCATCCATTCAAAAAAATCATAAAATAATATCCTTAAAACTCGATACGATCAAATGGACGAAACGAAAACTTTGACAATATTCTCGTTTTCAATTAGGATAGCGTATAAGAGCGCGATAAGCCATTGAGAGTAATAGGCCCTTAAGCTATCGGAAAAAGTCGGCAGATCGAAAAATCGGCGGCGTAGAAATCGAGAAAACGAAGAGTCAAGGCAAAACGAAGAGCTCGGCTTCCGTCCGTCGCGCCGACAGACTAGAAAAGCCTGCGACTTGATCGGTGTTCGCCGATAAGGTCGAGTGCGGTCCTCCCGAGACCTCCTCTCTTTCGGTCTCTCTCGGTCTCTCTCGGTCTCTCTCGGTCTCTCTCGGTCTCTTTCTCCCTCGTCCCCCTCGCGATCGAGTGGCGCAAGCTCGGCTCCGCCTCGGTCGAGGCCCCACCCCTTGCCTCGACGATTGGCCAGGGCGGCCATTCGCCGGGCGCGCCGACGCCCGGGGCGCCTCTACCCCGGAGGAGGAGGAGAAGAAGAGAGAGAAGGTCGAGGCGAACGAGTCCCGGGGCGCGCACCCAGCATGGAACAGCTCGCCCAGTTCGTCTCGCAGAGCTTCGAGGGGCCCGCGAACGTAGCCGGCCGTCGGCCCTTTGCCCACCGGTCGAGCCCCGAGGCCACGTCCAAGCACCAGGAACAACTTCGAGAGCCGCCGCGTCGGCTGGCCGCGATAACGCTGAGCGTCGCACAACTCGTCGGCGCCACCGTCGTCGCGGCCGCCAAGTCCGAACCGGACCAAGACCGAGACCTGGACCCGCCGCCGCTGCCGACGCCGCCGCCGCCGCTGCCGCCGCCGCCGTCGACGTCCTCGTCGTCGCCGCCTCTACGGGACAGTACGTTTACCTCATTCCGCATTGGTCTCCGTCCCGCCGGACCAAGTGCATCTTGGCGTTCGCGCTGCTTTTCGTCGGCATTCGTCGGCATTCGTCGGCATTTCCGCTTCCGAGGATGAGTGTGCGGCTTTTGTTTCGTTCAGCTAGAGGTTTTGATCGCGAGGATCACGATCCGAGTACGATCTACCTTTATTTTCATTCGATTCGTTGCTTCTTCTTATCGTTCGTCCGACCATTAACAATATCTTGTTTTAAGATCTTTTTCACTTTTTCTTTTATTTCTTAATTCCGTATTTTATTTTTCGATAAATAGTCGAATGAGATATTTGCATAAGTATTGTTTTAATTGAAAAGTGTGTTAGGTTACTGATTTGTGTTGTTTGTTCTTGCGAGTGACTGTTCGTGAAAAATTGTTGTTTGTTCAGTGACACATGTATTTGATCTTAGAAATTCGTGTATTTATTTATCGTAAAAGATAATTACACTGTATAATTATATATAATTATAATGAAATCTATGTAACTTATCTTATGTCAAATAATTACACATAATTTTATATAATTATACTGTGCGTATAATTCGATAATGAATGAATAATTTCAACGTTACGTTAAGTTATTTTTATATAATCTGACATTAACTACTTTGTAGGAATTTCAAAATGATTTCTTTTCAATATAGTATTTTAAATACAGTTTCATCATCGTTCTTATCTATCTTATATATTAATTTATCATTTCATATTTTATAAAATTTAATCTGACAGGTTCTAATTAATTAATTAAACAATTTATTATAAATTTTCAAAATTAATTATGTAATTATTTTGATCTATTAATGTTCATTTTATTCTTTACTACACGAGTTGACATATAAATACTTTCTTTGTCGACCCTGACATGTTATAAATTAGTTTATCAGTAATATAATTAAAGTAGGCAATTAATGAATAATAGCAGGCTTCATTTTATATTCTCAGTAATATAATTTTATATTCAAAGTTATCTTCACATTATCAATTAATAAATACTTTATCACTATTTATAAATATAATAAAATATTTATAAAGATACACATAAGATGCATAGTAATATGTATGGTGTAATAATTAATATCCTTAAAAAAGTAAAATCTACAGAATTAGTTCATTTTTATTTTATACGAAAACTGTAATTGTATATATATATATATGTGTGTGTATCATGTTGATAAAAATGTACATGTTGAAATGATAAATTCCAGTTACTCATGCTGCTTTTATATCATTTATGTAAAGATTTAATATAATATAATAAAATATTTTAAAACATGTCAAAATTTAAGAACAAAAAATCTCGTATTTCTTGTATAATTGTTATGAAAATATAAATAATAATAAAGTATAAATATCATTATTATACAATTAAGAATAATATACGTAGTAAAATTTCATTAATCACAATATTAGTTTCATTATTACATAAATAAATTAAAAATTGATTTTAAAACATAAGATAAAAGAAAAATACAAGGAAAGAAAAATGAACAAATAGATACAGAAAAAAAAACAGAAGATACTAGAGAATATAATTAGAGCAAGTCATGTATATAAAATATATAAGGCATCTATAGTATCGTATATATATTTAGGTTGAACGATATAAATGTATTAGTGTATTTACTTTTTTCATTTAGTAGGATATATATTTATAATGCTTAATTAGATTTTAAATTACTGGCTTTATATTCTTTTATTAGAATACAGTCGGTTTAAAAATAAACTTAATTAAAAATTAATTAGAAGTTCGAATAACTCTTTTAAATTTTATTTTGAAACATAAATTCATATTCTATATTTATTAAAATAAAACTATTAAGTATATAATATTAATGATCTTAATAAAAAGTGCTCAAAATTAATAAATAAAATGGAAAATGGTATTGATATCTTGCATTGATAATATTAATTTGTACTAATTAAAAATGAATATTGTAGTTAAACTATGCCATAAATAAGAGAAATATTTGTGAAATAAGAAGATGGATTAATTCATAATTGATAAATATTTTAATTTTTGAAAAGCCGTTATTAAAATTTTTTTTTATTTTTTAAAATTGTAAATTCAATTATTTAATAAATAAAAAACATAATAAATTCACTTTTCTATAAATAAATCATTTTTTTTTTTATTAATGACATTAATCAATTTCTATTTGATAACAATATAATATATTATATATACAAAATAACATTGATATTAAAAGGTATTATGTTTTTATACATTTAGTATTCATTTCATGTAAATCTTGTACGTATATACGATCAATCTGTCGAAATAGATTCAGTAGTAAGAGTCCGTGTATAGTAAAGTAGTTTATCTAGCAAATAACGCATAAAGATTTGAAGTAAATGTTAAATGAGACTTATATCGATCTAAAATTGTAATTAAAAACTTTATTAAATTTAAATTTCAAATTTTATCCTTTATTAAAAAAAAGTATTATTTGTTAAAGTAAATATTTTATCGAATATTATTTGAAAATTATTTTTCCATATTGTCACTTACTTACTTTAAAATATTACCGATACTCTAGAATTAAAAAACATTGGGTAAATAGTTATTTAATTAAATAGAAACTATCGGAAAAATGTTATATCACATTCTAAAAGACATAAAAACTTTTCAGGAATCATTAATTACACTCGTTTTAATTGCGATTTTATGTAAGATACATTTGATACATGTATTTAAACATTATATATTTTGTTAAAATAATGAAGTTATATATAAATTTTTATTAAAATAATTTGCAACCTTCTTATCAAATATAGGATAAATTAAGTTAATTAAAAAAGTAATTTAATTCTTTAAATCTTATACGTAAATTGTTTATTTAATAATTATATCAGTTTACATAATATTCATAAAGCATATTAAGAAAGCAACAACAATATAATTGTATTGAAAAATGAAACTTATATCAATGTAAATATCAAATACATTACAATGAATGATAAATATATATAATCGTAACGTTAATCGGTATTTCGTACGTTCCAATATTATAATAAACGATTCGTAATTTCGTATAAAGTTCTACTTTTAGAGAGTCATTTTTGCTCGTTTTAGTTTGTTTTCCACTTCGTAAATATCATTGCCTTAAAACATTCAAAGGATCAATGCCAATTCCCTCGAGAGAATTTTCCGAAGTGATTACGAATCAAAAACACGTAACGATAATAAGAGAAAATACTTCGATCAACGCACAACCACAATTTGGTCTTTTACAGATGGAAGGGCGGAAATGGACGGTTCCCAACAAGAATCATGCGGCAGTAGCCAAAACTTCGAGCAACAGCAGCAACAGACGACGACGATAAAAGAACCGCCATCACCGGAAGCTCGTCTGCAACCCGAGGATCTTTCGCTCGCCTCTGTCCAGAGGCTGAAGGTCGAAGCCGACAAACGCTCGCCACAACCGTCGCTCGTCAAACGACCGGAGCTTAAGCTCTCGGTGCGCAAACTCCTCGGATGTACTCCTTCGCCACCCCCGATTAGCAGGGACCGATCCGCGAGTCCAGATGAGCAGAGGCCCGAAGGTAGGCCGAGTCCCGAAGTCAGGCAAACCTCGCTCGTCAAGTCCGCGTCTGTTCACGAGGACGTTGTCAAAGGTCAGCTGTACGATATTTTAGCGACTCCGTTTTTATTATCTTTCGGTTTTTAGCGATACGACCGAGTTTATTATGAATTGCTTGTCAACCTCATTCGTGGATTATATCTTAGACTGATTTAATAAGTTGAATGTAATTATAATATTGGTATCTTGTCTCTTATTATCATAATCGTATCGTTTTGAAAGTTTTAAAGATCGATTTATCGAATAGAACTAAATTTCAATTTACCTTATTTAATATTTATTATGTCACGGAAATGTTTTCATTCGTTAATTCTATAGTAATTTAATATTATCTTTTTATTCTTATTTCTTCTTATTTCTCTATTTAAAGGTCTTTTACTTTCTGATTTTCATACCAAGACCCTACATATTCCATTCTAGTTATATATCTTATTCAAGTTACTCAGTATGATTTAATTATTCTCACAATGATAGACGAAATGTAGGGATCCCTATTTCAGTATTATGAAACGCTACACGTCTCTTAATTTTCTCAGTTTTGTTTTATTATAAATATTATTCTAGTCTTTTAATTCAGTTTTTACTAAATTTGAATAAAAAAATATCTCGATTGTGTGCAATTATTTATAGCATAAAAAATTAAACTTTTAAATCCTATAAATAATAATATGTAATCTTTTAAATTTTCCATATAAAGGTGTACATTTTTCAATATAAATCGAATAACATTAATACAAAATCATACTATTAATAAAATTGTTAAAATAAATTTACTTTGTTAAAAATTATTAATCATAAATATTTGATTGAATAAAAATTCAAATTTTACTCACTTTTATATTAAAAATCAATTTGATCAATTTAAGAAGTTCTCTTTTTATATTAGTAGAATCATTTTTTAAATTTGAATCGAACGTTTATATTGTTTATAATGTTTTCTATTGTATACGATCAATATTTTTAACATTGATTATTAAAAAATTTTTTAAAAAAAAATACTCTTTTTTTTATAAGAATATTAGATTAAAATCCAGATTGATATATGTACATTTTTGTAACAATATGTTATACGATTTATTACAACGGCAATTCAAAAATAAAACATTTTCAACGTTCAAAGTTAGTTTTGATTTATTGACATTTAAATTTTCAGTCAGATATACTTCTACTTACATCACTGAAAATGTATCATTCTAAGTAAATAAAAATATTATATAAATTATTATTGTAATATATTATATAAATATTATCGATATAAATAATATTTTTTTATAGAAAGTTGGCATCGATGAGCAGTAAACTCCTATTGTAATAAATTTAAATAAAATAGCTAATTTTGGAAAATAATTGAAAATAAAATAGTTAAAGGGATAATATATTAGTTTAATAATTAGAATTTTACTTATTAAATTGAATTATAAAAAATCAGGTATTTTTTATAGTTTATTTGAATTTTGTAGTAAATCACGTATATTTATATTGTCTTAAATTATTCTAATATTAGGTAATCCATCATAAATGTCTAATATATATAAATTTATTCTTGAAATGATAAAACTTATCTCTTAATAATTAAAATATGCAATTAATTTCAAAGATTTAGATTTAAAGATACGTAAAATGTACGTGAAAAATATTTCTAGTTTGTCTTGCACACTTGCAAAACTATTTTAAACTATGATAAACAATATTTATGTAAAAAGTTATAGTATATACTTATAATTTAAAGACTGAACTGAAATTGAATAAAAGTTTTATTTAATGTTTTCATATTCAATCTAATAATTCGATACTAGTAGAAAGATGGAATTTTTTTTAAAAATAAATGTATATTTGTTTTAATAATACTTGTAATTGAATTTCATTTTTTAAAAAAATTTTTTTATTTTTTGTAAAGTAGTTTTTTAAATCGGATTAATTAAAAAAATATAAAAATAAAATTGCTTAAAAGATTATGTATAATTAAATAATTTTTTATTTAAAGCATAAAGAATCAAAGCAGCAATAGTTTTTTTCAATTTTTAAAGTAGGTATGATCGAAATACTAATTATTTATCGTCAATATTTTTTATTGAATATTATTAATGATATTTTAACTATTTTAATTATATCAATTAGTATTATAATTAATTAAAGATCAAGATAGATTTTATTTACCACTAGAATAGATTCATAAACTATAATAATATAATAATTTTATTATGTGAATAATTAGTTAAATTAAATCACGTGATATTGTGTTATTATTAAAGTTGATCTACATTTATATATTCTTTACTTAAATTTATAAATGTGCATTTCGCAAATTCTTTTTCTTTAGGATCATATTGAAGATTTAGGTAGCGAATAAGATTTAAAGATTTATTCACACTACCAATTCTCGCACATAATTGATTTCATTTCAATTTTCAGATACGTAATTTAACAGAAAAAAATATAATATTTTATATATACATTCAGAGTAATAAATAATACGTCATAAATATCAAAGCAATTTTTAGAAAATTTGTTAATTGTATAGTTATAAAAGAAAGGTACCTTCAAAGTATAAAATAAATCATAATCTTGAATCCTATTTTTTTAGAATTGAATATAGTACCATATCGCCTTAAAGAAAACTTTTTGCTCTTGAAATTGAATATACGTAATTGTATACTATATATTTCAATCAATATACGATTGGACAAACTTTACGCGTCGAACAAATTTTCTTTAAATTCGGTAAAACTTATCTTCGTACACTTGTAATCTAACTTTATTTTTCATAAACCAAATAAAAGTTAATTGTTAAAATTATTGGATAAAAAAATAAGTATGCGCTAAAACTTTTTCTGTATAAGATTACATCTCTTAAATATTCTTTGTTTTAGTATCATAATATACAAAATTATATTTTTGGAAAAACTATAGTCGATATAAAAGATAAATTTTTGTTATATTTAACATGCAAATTCAAACGTTATTCGTAACAAGTATTCATTATTTGATCTAAAAGATCATATTATTTTGAAAAATATTCCAAAGATCCATCCAGATCAACTCTAAAAGTCCTCGAGTAAAATAAATATATTTATTATATCATTAAGGTTTTCAATCGAGTACTAAATGCTTTGGTACTAACGTGTAAATCTCTCTGGAGTAATTTATTAAAAAACACATTAAATCGAAAGTACGTAACGTTAAATAAAACGATTACTCATGGGAAAGAAATAATTTTTCGAACGATTAGAAAAAATCGTAAACAATTATTTTTCCCTATTGAAAAAAGTTTGTAATGAAAAATTAATTACGCGAAAAGACGAATTCTCGTTTATTTGAAATTCTCATGACGCGATAAACACAAAATAATGAATTTCCAAACGGCTGGGACACACGTCTGAAAATAAATAACTCGCTCGCTTATTCGCACTGCAAAACGGCAGCGCATTTATCTTAATAAATCAAAGATTAATAATCGCCCATAATATTTACAGTCCATTCGCTTTCTTTTCGCATCCACACACGCACTTTGTTCCTGGCCCCGTGTCTCCTTAGCTCCCCTCGCGCGCGTCCAGGACCCGATCGTCCTTTATAATTCAGACGGATCGGCCAATAAAGCTCAGAAGTGATTGGGGCCGAAGAGTAACGCCAGCGGCACAACTGCCGTCGAGCTCTCGTTTTAGTCACATGCCAAGTCATCCTCGATCAGGGCTAACCCGATGGTCAGTCGCCTCGAGCAGCTGATTGTCTCCGGATAATCTTTTATTTCGATTTTTTTCCCGGAGGCGTTGCGATTACGAGTACGGATCGCGTATCGAGCGATTATCGATATTAAGTTATCCAGTATATCGAGGTATCCTTACGTCCTTATTCGCGCGGTTGAGTTTTCCGCAGGCTGGGAAAGTTCTTTTTTATCTGCATCGGAATACGTCGTCGTGGATCTAAGTTTATTCAGCTTAAGAATACGGTATTAACGAAGCTTCTTGATTAACGATTCAACGTCCTCGTATATTATATTTTTTATCGCGGTTGGTACGAAGAACCCGAATTTAACTGTTTTGTATTCGATCGCGCGGAAAAATACACTTCGTTTTATGGTTTAATGTTTCGTGCGAATACTTTAAATTTTACAGTAACCTAATTCAATTTTGGGTTTCTAATAGTCATTTCCTTTCTACGCGAAGAGAGATTATAAATTTAAGTGTATCGGAGTCCAAAGTTCAATAATTTCTCGTGCTTATTTATTTATCGCTCGCGCGTAATACGTTATTAAAATACATCCGGTGAACGAAGTCGCTGAATTATAAAAAGAATTTGCCAATAATTGTTTATTCCTCTCCCCATCGCAGTCAAACGTTCCCTGCGTAAAACTCGTTTTCAAATTTCAAATTCCCGTATTTCAAACCCAAATAAATGAAAATTTCCCTTCGTTCGCGGATGTATTTTGTATTCGAGAGGCGCGTCCGCGTCCACCTGTAACGTATCCATAAACCTAAACGAGTGCACGTATACAAGAGGCTCGTGGATGGGCGCGAAATGACCAAAGCGGCCATTCGCCGCTGTAATAAAGTACGACGCGCTGCCTCGGGAAAAAAGTTAGAGCACCGTAAAAAGGGAGCGGATCGCGGGGCGCGTCGGAGCATCGACGTCGATCCATAAAATTTCATCCACTCCGGTAGGCCCTGGCAGGTTTGAAAAATCTCCAAAGAGCGCCCATAAAGACGGAAAATACATGACATACGTGTAAGCGCGGAGGCGCCAACCTCGAGGAGATGGAGTCGGGGCTTCCGCGCTCCGCTCGCGGCCACTTGACCGAGGGTCAGCCGTACTCCCGACCCCCGCAGCCATAAATTCGTAAGATCAACGCGAGTCAGGCAAAGTGCTTCGGCCAGTCGGAGGAAGGAGCTGATGTAGTGCCCGGGCCGAGGGACTTTTCTCGCACTTGGGATATTTATTATTTTACTTTGGGCCACGACTGCGCGCTCGTCCAACCAGGCGGGGCAAGCCAGATTGCTTTCTGATTTGCGCTTAATCGGGAAAAGTTATGGTGCCGTTCTGGTCCGCGAGGGCGCGCCTGCTTTTAAAAGGGGGCGGATCGTTGTCGCGGGCGCATATTAAACCATAAATTCAGGAGCGGACGGTTTTGTTCGCGCCGCCCGCGACTCTTCCGGACTCGCGGTACCTTCCTGTATTTTTCTCGAGTTTCAACTTGGACATTGATTTTATTTCTCCGAGGGTTGGGAGCTTTTTTCACCGAGGTTTATTACCTTGTCTCGAAGAACGCGTGATTACCGGTGCGTCTATTAGCGATAAGCCAGATGGCGATTTTACGATTTTAGCCTGTTTTTGAACAAGGAAAACTTACCGAAATTTTCTTTGTTTTCGCTGTCTGGAATATTTTAATTTTATCCGTTTTTTAACAGTCTAGCATTAAAAGAAATTGTATTTTCAAAATAATTGAACGTTCCTTTCGAATAACTTACGCAAAACTTACTTATAAAGTTAACGCGTTATGTCAAATTTATTGGATATAAAAAGTAAAGGTATTTTACATAGAGACATAAATTCACGAATAATGATTTGACACAAATGAAATTTCTTTTACATTATTCGTGTTTTTTAATCTAAAAATAGCTCTTCCACAATGTATAAGCGTTTGGATGCGCTCTTATGAAAACCTTTCGGTAACTCGCAAACTTCGTATTTGCGCGATTAAAGTAATCGAAACTTGTGCATGTACATAGACCGTTGGTAACTACTCGTAACTCGATCGTACAAATACAAAATCTTTTGAATATCACGGAGAGCGGAGCATCGGTGCATTAAATTTACCGAACCAGCACCGATTTAAATATACGCGTAGCCGACGACTCGTGTCTTATAAAACAGGCGCATATCCCTTGCATAATTCGTCTTTGTACTTAACACCCCGCATCGAGATTTTCTCATCGGTAACCGTAAAGGGGGATGAAATTTTAGAGACAACGAAGAAAACAACGAGCTGAATTTCATCGGCGAAACTAATCCTCGTATGTTTCGTATTTATCTCGTCATTCTCGTACCACCGAGCGAAGTAGCGCGTGGCGAGTCACACGAGTCTCCGTGGGTACGAGCGAGATGGATATAGCAAGAAGTCAAGAGAGGGGAAACGGTTCGAAGTCGGGGAGGTGCCTTTTAGTAATCGAATTACTGACCCCTTAGAGACGAGTGTGATTGCATGGGGTTTTCGTGTCGAATCTCTCTTTCCCTCGCACTTACTTTTCCTTATTTTTCGTACTTTCGTTTTATTAAATATCGTAGGAGTTAAATATGAACGCGTAAATTGCGTAAAAATACCGAATTTTATACTAAATATACCGAGATCGCACATGTGAACCGAAATTTAAACGACGTTTGGATGAAATTTTTATAATTGTTACGGTTAATAATTAAGAAACGTTTATAATTAAGAAAATTAAGACACGAGTAACATTGTTATCGTTAAAACCACTTTTAAAAAGTACTTTTACAATAAACGTAAATTTAATATAAATTAATGCGTAGCAGCGAATATAATTTCCGTAAATACAGCGTCGAACGCTCCATAAATCTTTAAAGCCCATCAAAAATTTATCGATACTCAAAGCTGTATACGTAAATAATGAAACGAATATTGTATATACATCGACGCTTTCGGTAATTAATCGAAGGAAGCATCTCCGCTAAATTTATCCCTTGCGTTAAGATTCACGTAAGCTATCTCCGTTATAACGAAATTTGTATCCAAGTGTCATCATCTCTTTACGTACCCTCAACTTCTCTTCGTTAAATTTACTTCAGCTGGTGCGTAAATTCCGCTTCTCCGTATGAGCCGCGAGAGCGCGAAAATAAAGCAAAGATAAATTATATTAGCTATAGACACGAAGGACGTGCATTCGTTTATAAACGGGGCCACAAGAACAGGCGGGAAGTTTCGAAAACCGCGCTTTATTTTACAGCAAAGGGGAGCACCGGCATTTCAAACCACCGTACATATGGGGATGTGGGTGGACCCGATGCGACGCTCTCGCACAGATTGGATTACGCTAGGTGTCCGCTAATTGATTAAAACTGGAGAATTCCTCCTTTCTCTCTCGCTCTCGCATTTGCGCACCCTTCGAAGCTGTACGTACGGGTGTGTAAGTGCGCGCGCACGTGCTTACGAAACGCGAGAGAAGTCGGATAATCGCTTAAATGGCTGGACAAACCGTTTTTATCCTTCCGTTGCTTCCGTGCGAAGGAGAGAGCATCTCTTTTTTAATTAAGTGTGCTCCTCTCGCGGACGTTCCTTCTTAATTCTGTATCGTGCACCGCGTCTCGAGCTTGAGACTCGACCGGTCGATCGTTTATCCTAAATCTTATCCTATTTTTCGTTCGTTGTTAAATCCTCCGCGATGGTATTAAAAAGGAGGTTCGCTGGTGAAACGTAATCGACGTAAGAGAACGTCTCCCGTCGTTCGCACGAGCGCATCGAACAGCAGCCGACGCGGGTGATTAAAGCCGAAGGGGATGGCGGTGCTTGACTAACGACTCCCGCGCGTCTCCGGGTATCTCGGCACTTCGGTAAATTATATAAATCACGGCCCCTTTCTTCGACGGAGCTCGCGGGCCGTATCTTCTCTCGCGAATGCCGTTTGTTTACGCGTCAGGCTGTCGGTGCTGTGCATTAAGGAGCCATTAATTAGTGGCTGCTTGCGAGACGATTAATTAACCGAGTGTTTCTTTGACTCGGGGAGCGATGGGCTGGAACTCCGATGGGAAGGAAGAGCCGTTGCTTTCCGTGTACACACCTCGGAGGCGCCGGATAAACGAGGAAGTTTACTCCGAGGCCTTCTTTGAAATTACTTCGCGTGAGTTGCCAGTGGACTCGATCTCATAAGGCGTAGTATCGGGTCTCGAAATCGTTCTTTAATTCGTAAACTCGGTCGAGTTAGGGCTGCTCGTCTCGTCGTTCTAATGAAATGCTTGATTAGTAACTAAGCTTATCGTCGCGCTTATGATAGCGCAAACTTTACGCGAATACCTCATTTTTATCTTTTTGCGTTCTATGATGCGAATTTATGTTTATCTTTAGCGTGTTAATCACCAGTTTAACGTAAAACTTTATTTTAAATTATTCGAATCGATAAATGCATTCGCAACATCTTTGAATTCTATAATATAATTTACGCGTAATATTCTGAAAAGAAACTTATAGTAGAAATTATGATTTGTATTTAAATATTCTACAATATACATTATTCATGGGTTTATCATTTTCTAAATGATAATATTTTATAAAGTACTTTTTGAATTAAAAAAATTTTCATATTTTTTTAACCAATGATCGAATTTTTCATTTAAGTTACCATTATTGTATATATATTTCTGATTCTAACGTAAAAAGAGTTATCACGATAATATCGATTAATTTTAAAGCTTGATAGTTATTTGTAATTATATGTATTTTTAAAGAAAACAACTTTTTTAACATCTGCATTTGTACAAGTACTTTTATAACTCCACAAAAGTTCATAAATCAAATAATGGATTATATCAAAGGTATTTTTAATACAAAAAAACTTTTCTCAATTTTTATATTTCTTTAGTATAAAAAAAATAACGAATAGAAAGTAAAAATTAATAATACGACTAAGATAAAAATTTATTTTTAATTTAATGGAATAATTCTTTAGTAATCGTTTAGTTATTACCAAGCATATAATGATACGCATACGAATAAAAACTGATATAGAACTTTTGAAATATCGTTTATGTGTCGAATATATCGAAGCTCAATGTACTTAAAATTGAATATTATAATTGTATTCCCGAGCTTCTATGAAATCGTTAAACGGTCGAAAAAATTCGTACAGTTTAGACATAAAAATTCAAGAGGTGGATATAAAGGAATTTAAGAACAGTCATCTCGCGACAAAATTGTAAAAGCTCCATGACGAAACGCAGAAACGCTCGATTAATCATACTTTATTTAAAGAGTCCATAAAAAGAAAACACGAGCGGCAATGCGGAACAAAAGAAGCTTATGCTCGCGTTCGCTGATTTCAGGCAATCGCGGTCGTGTCGCACCGAACGACGACATTTGGAGATTTGAATGGAAAGCTCGTAAGGCATCGTCAAAGACATTGGGCGTTTTATGTTGATGCGGCCTCCAAAATGGCCAAAGGTTTCGAGCGAGAAACGCATAAAAGCAATGAGCTGTGAAGAGATTTAGAACTTTTCGGGCCGAAGTCTCGTGTGTTCGGTGAAACTTAACCCTCCCCGTATATCCCTTGGAGTAAATTACGAGCTTTTTGACGCAACGTCTTCTTAGTAGTTTTTACTTCTCTTTTTTAAATTCGATTTCTTTTTAAAATCTCGATTCTTTACGAGGTGACGCCTGTAACTGCGAGGGAAAAAAACGCTGTTTGGTCAGACGTATGATTCGACTGGAATAGAATATCGTATAAGAACGACTGTACTTATACAGTGTAATTTAGGATTTTTGATATGGAAACATTCTTTTTCTATTTAGTATATTATTTCTCGGTGTACTTTAAGTACAGAACAAAAAAAAGTATCGTTATAATATTTAGAAACATTCGGATAAAATATCATTTTTATAAACGACCTCGATATTCTCGTTATATCGGTAATAAAATCTTTCGTATCTTGCCTTAATGATATTATTGGTAATTTGTTAAAATATAGCGAACTCAATTAGACTTAATTACACTTATAAAATATTCTTTCGTATTTTCGTTGTGTTCTTTAACCATCGAAAACGATACATTAGACACACTTTTCAATGCTAAGCCAATACTCACCGACTGTAAAAGAGAATATGCGCTAAATCATATTTCACGCGTATAAAACATTAAAAGTGTAAAAGAATCTACTCCTTTCAACGTAACCTCGAAGAAAGACACTAATCCCTTGAATCCTAAGGAGAAAAATAAGAACGTAGCAGTAAACGCAGCGTACGTCTATCAATAGATCAATTATTCTTTATTATCTTAAGGGAAAACCTTCACATTTATCTTTCTATTTGTCTTACGAACGCCATTTCTTTGGCATTGCCCACGGAATCTCGGCGTTCGTGGCAAAGCTCCAAGCCGGACTAAAAGGCTCCGCACGCAAAGCACACAAAGTCGCGTCGTCCGCGAAATTCCGCACAGACCGCTCGAAGAATCAACAGCTAATGGTGGAAGTTTCAGGTGCGAGCTGCGGCGGGGGTGGCAACGGGAGGAACGGCGGCAACGGCGGCGGGGGTGGAGGCAACGGCAAGCAGCGCAGATCGCGGACGAATTTCACGCTGGAGCAACTCGCGGAACTCGAGAGGCTGTTCGACGAGACCCATTACCCGGACGCCTTTATGCGCGAGGAGCTGAGTCAGCGGCTCGGTCTCAGCGAGGCGCGTGTCCAGGTCTGGTTTCAGAATCGTCGAGCCAAGTGTCGCAAGCACGAAAGCCAATTGCACAAAGGTGCGTTTTTTTTTTACTCGCATTTACGCGATTTGCGTTGTGCATGGCTCGCGAGTTATCGATTATATTTATCGTCGAGTGAAGTTCTTAATAAAGCGGATCTTCTTTAAAAATATTTAACTTCCAAATAGTAAATTACACTTTACGAAATTTAAAATAAAGTCGAATCGATAATTTATAAAACGCGAGATTGGTCGTTTGGAATCGAAAGAAACAATATTTATATTTCGTTGCTATTATTTGTCGATGTCGATGCTGTTTATTTCCGAATTGCAAAAGGAAAATAACCTTCCAGTGTTACTAACTAAAAAGAGTAATACACCGATTCCACTCGGAAAAATGCCGAATAAAAGGTGCAAAATTAAGGACGAACGAACTCGTGGGGTCAACGTTGCAGGTGTGACGAGCGGAATGGTCCTGGCGCCACGAAGTCCTCCAACGAGTCTCGAACCCTGTCGAGTGGCTCCGTACCTCCCGGCCCTCCGGCTACACCCGCAAATCCAATCGACGGTGAGCAACTCCAGCTCGGCGTTCGACCCGGCGGTGTTGCATTACGCCGCGGCGGGTGGACTCTTCTGTTTGCCACACCCTGGACATCCGAGCCCCGCGACCGGGGGCACCTCTGCCGGAGCCTCGACTCATCCGCACCCCTTGAGTCTAGCCGCGTCGCTCGCAGCCGCTGCCGCCGCCAACAGCAGATCCAAAAGCAGCAGCATCGCCGACCTGAGGCTCAAGGCCAGGCGGCACCAGGAAGCGCTCGGTCTCTCGAGGCCTGTGTAAGGGCTCTGCTCTTCTTTAATACCGGCAGCTCTTGTCTGTCTGTATTTCTCTTCTCTCTCTCTCTCTCTCTCTCTCTCTCTCTCTCTCTCTCTCTCTCTTTTATCTTATTCGCACGTGTATTGACTTCGGGTATTGACTGCGAGGATGCGCTCGTGTGGATAGACGACTCGAATAGTACTTGGGTGATAATGTTTATAAGCTTTTTCTTGATTTACGAGCCTTTGATTCTAGAAAATTGTTTGATCGTATATCGTAGAAGTGCTCATAGTGAATTTTGAATTTTCTTTCGCGAGTGAACGATTTTGTTGAATTTTCTTGGACGCATGCCTTAAATTTTTAAATTTACCGAAGAGCAATGAAATTTTAAAAATTAATTTTCAAATGTAACGGTCGAATTTTTTGTTCGTTGTGATCATGAAATTTAATTAGGTTAATTTGAATAAAATATAAATTTTTGAATGATGGATATTAATAAGCACTTTAATATTTTATTGGTGAAAGACAAGTAATTTAAATACATATTGTTTTTGTAATAATTTTCATGATTATTTCTCGAGAACCGTATTTTGATAATTAACGATACGTTGATAAATTTATAGTAAATACGATTACCTATTTATTTGAATTTTTCAATTTCGCTACGAATTTATCCAATGCAGTAAAATATATTCGATGTTACAAATTTTTATCGGTTTAAATGTAAGAGTACGCGAAGAATATTTAGAATATAAGTGGTCGAACGAAATTTTTATTTATATTCAATTAAAATACGTTAATCATACACATACAATATAAGTTATTATTAAACAAATTATATAACCAAATAAATTTCATATTTTATATAATTTATTATTAATGTATAGGTTTACAAAAAAAAGTGATTTATCGTTTTCAATTAATTTGATCGTTCCAAACGATCATTTGAAGCAATTTTTATTCCAACTTAAATGTATATTTTAAATAATATATAAGCTGTAGAATATCTTTCCGTTTATATTGTAGAATATTCGAGATGATATGTTATTAACATTCGGTAGTTAAAATCGATAATTTAAAAAATCGAAATTATAAGATTTGTAAGAAAAATATAATGTTGAGTAATATAACACGTGTTTATATTGTAACGTGTACATATATTTTTGGATCGCTGCTGAACAACACTAGTTATTTCGACACTGTGTACTTTTGAATAATTAAAATCCCAAGTACTATTAGAGTGTGCAAATCATATGTGTTGAAATTATAATTTCAATGTCGAAACGTGACTGAGCTAACGAACGATGTAGTTCAACGAATATCTTCTCTCGTTCAAAGCAAATTAAATATCGTTTGAAATTATATAAGTAATAAATTAAGTTTTTAATTCTTGTTTGTAAAGTCGTTCGATGGCTTGGCAAATGCAAAGCGAAGAATTTGTAAAAATAATGACAAAATAAGCATCGATGGTGTAATGTGTATAGTATGCGTACGAATCGGCGTTTCGAAGAGAGATTTCAATCGGTTTTCGTTCTTCCTTCGGACGCTTTCGCTGCAAGAGATATGAAGGTATACGTAAGATAACTTTTCAAAGCAGTTGGATTTTCAAAAATGCCACGTAATCTGCTCGATGAGATGGAAGTGTACTGTGATGAGGACAGTCGCACATCGTATCAACTCTGTGCGATTTTCTCCAAAGCAAAATAATTTATTCGGTAAATTAATGTAAAAATATGATTCGGAAAAGGTTTTGTAATATTATACAATTATTCTTATTACATTTATAAGTATGTTTATTTATTTATTTATTGGTACGTTGTATGTAAAAATAAAAAGATCCCCAATTCGGATCATGGATTACTCGGTGGATTCTTCGACTTTGCAAATAAGGAAATACCGAATATAGGCACATATATATGTATATATATTATACATTTGTCAGTGGTGTGATTATTATTTTTTAAATATGAATTTTATAACGAGGAAGACTCAAATAGTAATTTAAAGTGGAGTTTGCAGTAAAATTTTATTCCCGTGAATGCATACGACAAAGCAATATCAAATTTTCAAGAGAAATTGTAAACTTTACTTTATTATTTTTTATCTGAAAAATTTCGGCTTAAAAAATGTCAATGGCTAATAATGGATACCTTGTAAATGAAAAAATATGTAACTCTGGTAACGATAAATCCAAATTGTCTTGTCAAATCAAATAAAAAATGTAGTTAAGAAAATAAATTATGTTTCATATATATTTCATTATGTTATAACCTTTCTTATTTTCGTTAAATTTATGCATGATGTTTCAAATTAACGTACAGTATGCGCATACATTTATTCAGCATTATATTTTATCCAAATAAATATAACGATTCGTAAAAAACTATTTTTATTTATCACTCTTATATTTTACTCGATAAATAACGTACAAAAATACTCGATCACTCGAAAAGCAGCTTAACGTTACGTTCGAGTTTGGAAAATTTGAATTGATAAATTAGAATATCGTTATTTTATCACAGCGTTGAATGATTTTCTCGAACACCGCGTTACTAAACCAACGATCTTCCAAAAGCAGTACAGTACAAACGCGGTTGCCGTTTGATTTCCTGTTCCTGCTTCCAAATAAAGAGCGAAACCAAGTGAAAAATTTACCTTCCCTCTCTTCCTCCCACCATTTGTATCTCAATCGCACCCTTCCGACACAGTTTACCGTTGCAATAAGCGCGTGAACGAGAGAGTACACAGCTCATCAGAGCCCGCCGTGATTTCCGAACAAACAAGAGTCGACATTGGCGCAAGGCGGCGCGAACATCACGTCGCAAACCGACGAAAAGTCGACGAGCAGTTTCTACGTGAAAAGCTGACCCGCCGAATTCGCGCTTTCGAATACAAAAATTTACCCGCACGAAGTGCAGAGTCTTGTTAATTCTTCGGAGTAGTCGTGCGGAATGTGAAGACGATCTTACGTGAAATTGCGTCGCTTGTTTTTGAGAGCGCTTTTGGATTCTGTGTTTAATCGTGTAATTAGTTATTACGGGATCCGTAGAATGTAATTTTCGACGTTTCCAACATTTCCAATGAGTGTGTGGAAGATACGTTGGATTTCAATTAGTCTTTCGTTATCGATACGCTTTTGTAATTGTTCTTTATTAAGCATAAATAGATGTGCATATTTCATAAAGAATATTAGATGTAAATAAAAGTGTAGAATAATAAGTAAATTTATTATTATAGTTTAAATATTTCATGAATATTATTCGGATGGATATGAATCATTTATCAAATTAATGTAATCGTGTTGTGTTTAAATGGAACTATAAATACGAGAGAAACTCGTTTAAAGTTTAAATGAAAAACTATGATTTTGTATTACTTTAAATATTTAAAATATTACTATTTCATAATATTATTATTTATGTATTATTATTATTATTTCGATCCTATTGGTAGAATATTAAAAATGGGAAAATTTATCAATATATAAATTTCTCGTTGCAATATATTCATATTATAGAACCTTTTATATAAACCTAAATGAACATAAACAACGAATGCAAATATTTGTATTACAAATTATCCGTAGTTAGAAAATTTAATATAAAATTTAATATATTTCTTCAAACATTGCTAGAAATAACGATAATTTTGGACAATGCTTTGATATCTCAAATAATTTCAGTTATAATTGAAATAAACTACACAATTTATAGTAATAAGTATAAATGTATTACGTGTAATATAAGTTCAGTTACGATAAAAATTTTAATCAAAATTTTGCTTATATGTAGTTGTTTTAAATTAAAGTACATTACAAAGGATTAATTTGATTTTCATTTTCATTTTTAGTAATTTTAATAAATATTTTTCACAGAAAATACGATATAATTTTTACGAGTAGAGACATGAAAAATATCGTTCAAAGAAAATAAATTATAAAATAAATATACGGTTCATCATAAATTTCTAACGAAACAAGAAAAATTCATTTTTATCGTTATTTATTTGGTTTGTATCGGAAATTACTATTACAAAAATAATAAATTTAGCTTATTCGTAATATTTTAAACAAAGAAAATCAAATTATAATTTTTGTATAAATATTATTCCTGCTTTCCGTTTAACCGTATCTTGGAAATAGGAGTTTTAACGCGTGTTTTCATCATTATTGGAACTAACTTACGTTAAAGATCTTGCAGGAGATTTAATTGAACTCGCAAACAAGATATTATCGTGAATTTTCACGATTTATCGACGCACGCGAATACCTTAGAAAGAAAAAGCGACAAGCGCAGGAGCAGAAGGCGATGGAGAAAAGAGAACGAAACGGGAGCACAATGATGCAAAAGCGGATGATTCAGCGAAGGCGAAAAGTGGACTATGGACGTTCGGCTGGCTGGGATTCGGAAAGGGAGTATCTTTCTCTCTCTCGGGGCGCTAATGCAATAACGCGGCGTCGGCGGCGGCGTACGGATAAATCAAGCAGCGAGTCGGCGAAGCTTCGTCCTGCAACAACAGCAGCGGTGGCTCCGACGCCGGTAATCGCGTTACGCCGTCATCCTCTCCCGCGTCCCCGATCCCCGGGGGTACCGTTACATCCTCCTCATCCCCGTGTACACAGGCCAGGTCGCGACATTAATCCTGTCCGCCTCGCGAATTACTAACGATCCTCCACCCGCGCACAACTCGCTCACCATCCGGCTTTCGTTTTTCTCGGCCGAGCGCTCGGATTTTCTTTTTGATTTTCCTTTTAATCGGGAACGATGCCGACGCTCCGAGCTTGGCTCTACGAAACCTGCCGTGCGCCTGATTACATCTGCCCTTCGATTCTCTCTCTTTCCTAAATGCTTTCGTTGCCTCGTACGCGTGCGTATTTCTCCGAAAGATTTTTGCTGGGTTTGGTTATTTCCTTGGTCTTCTTTATTCGACGATTGAACGGGGCATTTCTTCGCGAGTGTAAAAAAGAAACCTTGTTATTTATTATACTTGAACTTATTCCGTCGGAAAAAATGACGTTGAAAACGTTTTTGAAAGCTGAACTTTCAAAAATATTTGTAAACACGAGTCGCTTTATCGATACGATATTCGTCCAATCTTAGGTGATAATGTTTTCCTTTGAGTAGAAAAAACAAAATTTATAATCATCAACTTACGGTATTTTTTTATGAGTTGATAAAATTATTTATAAAACGCTGGACAAACTAAAAACTATAATAATTATGAAAAATCGTGTAATTATAAACTTGTATCGAGCTCTTTTTAAAAATAAAAAATAACGATTCGATCCGAATTTCGAAAAATTTATAACCAATTAAAATAGTCTCATCTAAAATCTAGTTATTTTCTTTAAATTGAAAAGCTTGGTGAATAATTGTTTTACCTTGGAAAGTTCGAATGCGCGATAAAATTGTTAAAGGATCGAGTTATCCATCGAATCAACGAAATTTTATATGAATAAAATTATTTGAATCTCGATTAATCCTCGCGGAACGAAAAGCGATTAAAATCTGTACGATAAAATTGGCCTTGTTGAAACACGGTAAAATATTATGTGCAGGACTGAAGTTATAAGAGAGAAGAAAGGAGAAAGTAAGAAAAATGTAGGAAGTAGGCAGCAGGGACCAACTCCCTATTTATTTTATTTTTTCGTAGCTCGCGAGAGAGCGAGAGATCGGTCCGAGCAATCCTGCGGGACGGCTGAATAAAATAAAGAGATCCTGGAGCGAACTTGGGGATAATTCGCAAGCGAGGATAGGGGAGTTTCGGCGACGGCAAAGTCTGGGGTTGGAGGCGGTTCAGTCGCTCGTTTTAATCCAGACTTTTAAGAAGACTGACTTTTTTCTCGCTTCTCTCTTTCTGCGGCTCGCAAATTGGCTGTCGTTTGTCCGGAGTTCTGGGGGAAGGGATGCGAAAGAGGGTCCGATGTAAAACGCGAGACAAATTGACCGAAAGTGAAGACAGGTCGTGAAGGTCTGGAAGGGATGTTATGGAAATGTATTTAACGTCACCGAGATGATGTTACGTATGTAATAATGATATTAGAGGTCTATTAAATTTTGACAAGTTTATTATATTACTCGTCCATGTATTTATTCGGTTGAATTGAATATTCTTTTAACACGATGATCCATAAGCAAATAAAATGTTGCTTCTATAACATAATTATACTAAACGTATTACAAAGGGAAACAAATTTATAAATTTGAAAATACGAATATACGAAAAATCGCGATCTTAAATTCTTTTTGTTACATCGAATAAATTAAAACGTTATTTTGATCAAATTGCGGTAACGCCGTTATAAATTACTAAATGTTTTTTACGATATTTCAAGTACGTACTCTAAAAGCTGTTGAAAAAATCATCGTTAAAATTATCGATACAACAAGATTTTTTTAACGCGGAATTTCTCCAACGAAAAACTCCTTAAATCCCAAAACCAAATACGCGATTATCGCGCTCAACGTTAAACTCGCATAAAAACCGATAGACGTCCGAAACGTTCGTCAGAAAAGCAGGAAAAATAAAGGAAGCTTCGAGGCTATGCATCGCTTGATAAAACTCAACGAAATATTCTCGGTTCGGCAATGCTTTTCGCATGCCTCTTTCGGTCAATCGTCTCATTAGACCAAGGGAAAAACACATCCGGGTGGAACGCGCATGAAGCGATGATTCAACGGTCCTTTTTTCGCGGCTAGGAGAGAGACGGGAAGAGCTGCGAAGTGATACGTCGTGGCGAGCGACGAGTATCATCAATTACCAAGCGAAGCGAGATCGGCCCCGAGGAGAGTAACAGTGCGACGCGGGAATATAATTGTCGGTCCCGTCGGTGGTTTTGCACCCCCGGGGCGAACGACCCATTGTACAATGGCGCCTCTGCCCGCAGATATATGCACGCGCGTACGACTCTCAAGATATATCGTAGCACGTCGTTAACTTAGTTTCGCGTACGTCGGCATATTTAACGCGGGTCGCTTCGATTTCGTTCTCGTGACTTATCGCGCTCCGACGATGACGCGTTATCGTTGGCTGGGAAATAATTTAACTTTGTTCGTTGCGGGATTACGAAATTTCTTTGTCGTAAAGATTTTATTAGAGTCGTTCGTTGTTCTTTATTAAAAGTGGTATTTTTTCGAGTTACCGAAATGGATTTCTCAGTCTTTGTTCGAGGGAACTATTTGGTTTATGGGAATAGCCAAGTCCGGGACACGAAGACGTTGTAAAACTATATTTCGTTGAGTATCGGGTCGTCGGATAAATTCCGAGTGACGAGCTTAATAAATATTTTTATAGTTTATTTAAGGTAATAGCCGAGATTTGTATCATTTTTGTACTTTGGCTATATCAATGTATTAATTTGAAGCTTTCGATAAATTTTACATGGATAATGTCCTGTAATTACCGTAAGTTTGATATTAAATCAAAGATAAACTTTTATAATCTACAGGAATAATGGAGGAATAATAGCTTCATTTATTTTTACTACGATGCAATGATAAAAAATTTTGCTAAAGCCTTTCCAAGAGTGACGGTTCGAACTTACAACCAAACACTCGTGTAAGATTTGTTTTATATTTTTCCGAAATATGATGTATTGATTACGAATATTAAATTTAATTATCAACATTATTTTTTAACTTTCTTGTAAAATATATAATTAAATTATAAAATCTTTTAAGGTCAAATTTATCGTATTTAAAGCAACTGATTTGTATTTATTACGTTTCTTCTAGATTTTAATTTTGAATTATTAAGGTTAGCTCGTTTAAAAATTTTTTTCTTTAATCAAAAACTTTATTTCATCTTAAATTTTTATAAAATATTTTGCTTAAAAATCACACAAAATAGAATATTTTAAGCATTTTACATTAAGTTTATTATTCGCATTCTGTAAAAGAAACTACATTTTAATTTTAAGACAAATAATCTTGAAAAAAAAACAACAGAGTGAAAATACTTTTTAAGCAAAATTACAGCTCTCGAGGAAGGAATACTTTTTGAATAAAAAAAGCAATTATCGTATCAAAAGTATTTTTTATAAGAAATGTAATTATATTCGTTAAAGAGTTTATTTCAGCATATTTATGATCGGAATCACTCGTAAAGCGAATAAAGAATTACAAAAGCGAGCAGAATTAATATCGTTTCGGCAAAAAATGAAAGATTTAATTTCGTCGAAAGAAAGAAGTCGAAGAATATTTTACCGATTCTCGTCTGCTGGGAACTAATCACGCGGAAGAACCGAATGGTCAGAGAACCTCGAGGAACAAATGTATGGCCGCGAAAAATAAAGCATCGAGGAAAGCGAGAGAAGAAAGCATCGTTTAAGGAAAGCGAGTGAAATTCGTTCGCGCGCCTTAAATCGAGAAAATTGCTCAACGGCGAGCGCTAAGAAGAAAGAAAAGCGATGGGCGACGGCCGCGGTTCAGGGGAAAAGCGGGGGCGAAGGAAACGAGACGAGGTACGCGGGCCTTTACACCCCCGCCAGATATATCATCGCCTGGCAGTTATGTTGTCATGAATTTTAGATTATCCTCGGATTAGATTAAGGGGCGGAGAAGGAGAGAACGCGCGCCCGGCGAAGGAGGGAACGGAGACTTCCCCAGGATCGGCCCCTTGGACCAAATCAGTCAGGGACGTGGCGCCTCGCTCCGAGGATTTCCAACCCGCGCGATATACCAGTAAATCAGTTACCCAACGACTACTTCCCGCGATCCTCCCTCGTCTCTCCACCCGCGTGGGTGTAAGCGAGCTATGAGGATGATAGGTGAGAGCGACTAGACTACGATCGCATGTATTTCAATTGTGCGTTTGAACGTTCGATTGGAAATATGAAGGGGCATTGCTGTTTTCCCATTGTGTTTACTTTCAAGCAGATGCTCTCGAATCGAATTACCCTTGCCTTCCGTTCCTTTGACAAATATTACGAGATGAAAACGCTTGAAGATTCTCGGCGAGTGCGACAAAAGCTTGCATCAAAAACTTTTCCAGTCGATGATTCTCGGCTCACGGTTATCGATATTTTTCTCCTTCGTATTGTTCATTAAATATAAACGCGTGTACTTTTTCCGTTGTAACTCTTACGTTTTCTTTGTTCGACTCGTTATTTTCTAACCAATTGTAAAAGAAGAGTAAATCTTTATTAATCGTTATTAATTGCAAGTAATTGCTCGATTCGCATATTCGTAATTAACGTTAACGAGTCTATAAAACAGTATAATTAAATTGAATTTTGTTGATGATTTTCTCTCGTATAAGGGATTAAAGCCAGTCGTTTATTCATTACCGTCGCCCTGCGTATACCGCATTACGTTGTTCGATCATATTTCGTAGGGTACAGTTTGGGTGAGCTGAAACGCGAATGAATTATCTCGTAAATGCTATTTAACGTAAGAATTTTATTGGTTTGATATCATCGATAACAGCTGGCGAAAAAAGATATAATTTTTTTTCGTCAAACCGATGTTTATTCGAATTTATTTTGTACCGATCGTAAAAAAATACACGCGCAGAAATTGAGAAAAATTGCTTCCACGATGATTCGAGTTATATAATTTTTATTTCTTTGAATCGGCATCTCATTCATTTCGAATAACGTATTGATCCAAATGCATGAAAATTGTATTCACGCTAGTTTACGAAACGTATTTATTTCAAAGTACCTTACTCTCCGTGTATCGTTTGTATATGTTTAAACTCTTGATATTCTTTTAAAAAATATTCTAAATTTGTCGATAGTTCCATTGTGTTCGACAAATCTATTCGAACTATATTTTTAGAGAAGTAAATTTTTTAATATAGAATATTTTACTAATTTAATTCGAATTAATTTTTGTGAATCTTCTTTAACTAAAAGGATTTATAAAAATTGAAATTTGATTCGAAAAGCTTTATTATCGCGATTAATTAAAAATTATATTTTATTATTTGGACCACGTTTGAAATAAAATTTATAAAACGATCTCGCGTTAAAAAATGACTAATTTTCTTTCTTTATTGCTTCGCATTATTTACGTTAGAATGAGTACTTTAAATCGAATATACGTAAGAAAAAGTAAATTAAGAGAAAGTTTATGCGTGTTGGATCGACGGTAAACGAACCAATTGGTTAAATTTGTAATCGTTTTATCGAGCATCGGACAATCTCGAAAGTTTAATCATTGTAATAAGTTTGCGGAGAAGCTGTAAATTTCCTCGTGGTCACGAAACATAAATGAGAAGTAATTTTAAACGAAAAAGAAGAAGGGAAAATAGTGGAATAAATAAATAAAATTACACACATTTAAAGTTTCGACAAAGAGATCCACGAGTTCCGCTAGAGCTGAGAAGCTCCTTCAGGACCATAAAACGAGTCACGAAGGGATTCACGACGAAGAGAAAAAGGATCAACGCAGATCGTGAGAGGTAGAAAGAGCGAAGCCAAACGAGGAGCTAAACGGTGTTTCCGCCCCTGGGCAGATCCGATGTCGAATCAATTCGCGTAATAGTGTCGGGGTTCACTCGAATCCCCCGCCTCCGATTCCCAGCTACGGAGACGTAACCCCACGAGACGAAGTCGACTGAAACGAGGAATAAGTGTCTGTATCCGTGTCTGTGTGTGCGGGAGGAGAAAAAGTGCTCGGTCCAGGGGTTACGGGCCATTACCGCACCTGTCCTTCAACTCTCCTCCCTCCCTCTCTCGCTCCATCTCTCTCCCTCCTATACGAGAGGTACTAATGAAGAGAAGCAATCACTTAGAGAGCCACTCGTTTTCGCGAATACGCTTATATCCCCGACTCGGGCGTTTATACGGGCACGAGACGGCGGCTCACCCGCTCGTCGATTTCGGAATTATTCAATGATCGTTTCGAGCCAAGTGGGACTGCTTTTCCTTGGCTTTCTTGCCTAGGCTCGAGGAGGCCGATCTTAGGAAACAGCTGTAACCGAGTTACGAGCGCCGCGGTTTTCACCACTTGCGAGAGAGATTAGGCCAGTCCCTAACATTCCTGCTCTTTATCTATTATTGCAACTATCGTGTTTTAATCGAATTAGCTGGTGATTTCATTTTTGCTCGGTTGTGTTCGGGAGTACGAGCTGTTTGTATAAGGAATAATATGCCTAATTATAATTACGCGTTTCATAATTATATAATCGCTCGAGTATTGCAAACATTCTTTTATCGTGCTTTAATATAAAATTTTATCGGCTATTTATATAAATTTTGATGATTGTTTTAATTTTACTTTTAATCATTTTGTTATTTTTGAATGTGTATTTACGCATCTATTCATTAATATTGTTACATTATAAAATTTATATAAATTATGAACTACGGAAAAGAACGTTTTAATTTGAAAAACTTGAGAAATAAAAATGTTCGCTTTCTTCGATAAAAACAAACTTTTCTTGAAAAAATGTATGTATATAAATAATTGAGTATATTATTAAGTGCATTTTGTAATGCAAGTTAATTCAATTACGCGGTAATATTTGAAGAAAAATTTTGCGAGTTGGCTCGATGCATAAAATACATATTTAATTTAACCGATAGCGTACGAATAATTTATTCAAACTAAATTTTTATTTAGCTTTGTCACTTTTCTAGATGATCAATTTGTATTAAATTTCCTTAGAGTCTGTTACTTCTATTACTTAAATTCATATATTCGTTTGAAAATATTCAATTTATATAAAACTCTTTTTATATTATTACATATTTAGGTAAATTACATATTAGTATTAGTATTTTTAATCATCAAATTTAATCTTATTAAAAATAAATCGATCATAATTTTACAGAAAAAGTTTTTCAATATTTATCATAGAATTCCGTTCATTGATTTCAATATTTTAAAAGTTAAAAAATGTGAAGTTATAGGATACTTATATTATTTTTATTATAATAAAATTCATCCACAAGATATTATTTCTATAATCTATTATAATCTTAATTTTATCTCAATTTTAATTCGATGCATAAGACTATATATTTTCTGACAATGTTACAGGTATTTATATATCGTAATATAAGTTTCATACGTTTGCGGTTACTGTATGATTACCATTTCTTTGTTATTTCGAATAGGGAATATATCTTAATTTACCTTTATCTTGAAAAGAATGTTATATGTGAAAAAATTTTTCCATTAATTCAAAAGTCAAATTTTTTTACTTGTACAATTGTATTACTGCGTCGTGTTCAAAGTTTAAACAAAAAAAACAATTTATTATAGTAGTAATGATGTCTATAGTCAATTTGGTATATAAAAGATCATTATATTAAAATAAATTCACATGTATTTATTATTACGTAAATTTTTTAAATACTTCTGTATAAAAACACTAATTTTTATGTCAACGAGACAAATATCAAACGCGTGCCCAACTTTTATCTTTAATACTATAAATAAAACATCCATATTTTCATTCTTTAAAAAGAAAATAAGCAATGCAGATGATTTAAATTGATTATGTAATGATCAAATTTTGACTATTTAAAATCTTAAATCCTTTTATTATTAATATTGTAGTCATTTTTAAAAGGAAATCTCTGAAATATAAAATGAGTTTTATAATTCGAATATATTTCATTAAAAAGATGTTTTCAGATATATTTATACGAGATTATTTAGAAGATAATGAAATATGACTATTCTTTTATTTGTCGAATGTATTTCAATAAACTTAAAAATAGCTTTAAAAAACTTTCATAATTTAAAACTAATTTTAATATATTTTGTGATAAAAAATTTATTTTACAGAAATTTCTACTATTACAAAAAGATATGCTTCTGATTTTTAATTGTATTTCATAAAAATATAATCTTATTTCAATTTGTAGCAATTAAATAATCGATGTAACTGACTTTTATATTTTGATTTGTAAGTTAAATAATATAAAGTAATAATATAGCATGACAAAAAAAATTTATTTTTAGATTAGAATTGATATTAACGAAGATATAAAATCGTATTAATTTTATTACGGTATACCACACACTTAAAATTTTCATTTTTGTCAGTGACACTAGTTTGTTTTAAAATTTTCTTTAAAATTTCAATATACTTACGTAACTATAATTATATACAAAAAAATAGTGCCGCTGTGGCTAATAAATAATAAAGAAACTACTAATATTTTGAAAGAATTCAATTAATAGTAAAAATTAATGAAAATCATAAAATAAAACTTAACTATTTCCTTATTGGCAATACAAATATTAATATCAATATTAATATGTCAATAAAAGTAGCAATAAAAATCTAGGAATAATTTATTTCTCGTATTAAAATAAAAATGGCATAATTTCATGATATTTAAACAAAAAAGGTAAATAAATTTATTTAAGATTTAAATTATTTATGAACTAAACTAAACTGCAACGATCCAAATAATAAATTTAAAGTTTATGTATTTTTTGCTTCCCGTTTACTTCATTGCGAGTGTATTATGAAAATAAAAAAAATAAATTGTATGAAGTAAAATAAGAATAATTTTTTAATAAAAGTTAAGATTTATATAAAACCTTTTTTAACAGTAAGAAATTAAATTAAATTTAACATTAAATCGTTATAAAATAGTAATTTATAAAAAGATATTGAATGAAAAAAGTTACTAAAAATATATCGATCTTTACGTTAACATAATATATTTTACAAGATAGATTTAATCTATCTTTTATAAAAAAAAATGTAAGATTGTGAACTTTTCAAATTTGAAATTATTATGCGAGTCTTGTTTAAAAAATAAAAATGAATATATTTTTTTAATATAATTATTAAAATGTAACGGAATATATTATTTGAGAAAAATGCATAATTTTTCGAATAAACTGTGTATTTGAATTTATAAATAGTTAATTTGGAATACGCAGTCAGAATTGCAAAAATAATTACTCAGTTTCTTTCGGTAAAAAAAGTAATTTCAATATAATTAATTTGGATAACACAATTGAAAGGAATAAGGTAATACATTTTTATGAATAACAATAATGACATTCTATGTTAATTTATTTTTAAATTATTTTATTAAGGTATTGATTTTAAATTTGGAAAATAAATAAAGTTGAAGGAAAACCAATGAAAAAACGTTATACACATATACATTATATTTGCAAATCCACTAACTCTCATATACAACAATCATTTTATTTTTAATTTATATAAAAAAAATTTTTAATTACATCTAATATAAATTATTTAGAAATTTAAAACATATGTAAAAAACTTTTCTAAATGTACATTTTTTGTAGGAGTTGGACTAAGAAAGGTATATAATTATTTATATCAAAGATACTGTCAAGAATCTTTTTTTATTTTTTTTAGAAATAAAAGTTTCGTTGCATTAAATAAACATTTTAAACCTCTAAATAAACTGCTCCTGACAAAAATATTTTCTGGTTTTAAAAAGTGTATTTATCTGAAAAATAGTTTTTTTTTTTTTAATTTAAAACTGGCACAATTTTTTTAATTCCAGTTTATTCAAAAACCTATGCAAGTACCTTTTTATAATACTCATTCTGTTCGCGTAAATATTTCTTTGATACATAAATTCGTAGTTTCATAAATGTATTTTTCTAAAAGACCAAACATTTTCCAAATTTAATTATATTTTACTACGATTTTACAAATTCTACGCATTTTTAAGAAAAACTAAGGGTACTTTCAGAAGCTTTGCAAAATTCGTGTCATCTGACAAACACGAAATGAAAAAAAATAATAAATCATTATTTAATATTTTCAATTATCTAACAGTTTGATTTAACAAACTCCACATTCTCTTTTTTCTCGACATTTCAATTAATCCGTCACCTTTCTCTTTTCAAAATTGACATCGAGATCGCACTTTTATTTTATAGATTACTAACAATTTAAAGAGGTGCTCGAAGAAAAGAAAAAATGTAATAACTTGTCTTAGTTCGAGTGGTAAACACTGGTCAGAAAAGAACAGCCTGAGCTTGCGAGACGACGTCACTATACGTAAAAAAAGCATAATAGAAAATCAAAGGAAAAGCTCGAATGAGTCATATGGACATGTACGAACGACGTAGAAGCTTTAGCGTTCCGACAATCACGTCTAAGAAAACGATGCTCGACAAACGGGGATAAGGATTATATCAGGTACTAGGAACAGCCCTGAGTTCTCGTTTTTTAAAAAGAATTCACAATGATGCAATAAATTTATTTATATTTATATATATATAAATATAAATATATATATTTATATATAATATGTAAAAAAAGAAAACGAAAAGATTTTTTCCCTACATTTAATTCTTAATCTATTTTACGTGATATTAAAAAAGAAGTAAAAAAATATTTAAAAAAATGACTTTAACTTAAATCACAGAAAGTAGATTGCTTTATTTCTTTAAACAACGAGAACCCGTTCCACGCACTGCCTGCACGAAAGTTATCAATAAGATAATACACACCATATATAATAATTACAATTACATAGCATTAATTAAGAAATATTATGTTAATAGTTATTTAACCATGCGTATGGCTCAGTCTATTACACTAGTCTCATGCAACAACAACAATAATAATAAAAATACAACAATATATTTACTTGTGTGCTTGTCATTTAATAGGTTGTACTCCCGAACGGTACTTAAAATCACTTGATTTTTAAATTCTCTTTTACTACCGAATATATATACATATACATATACATACATACATATATGTATATACATATATATATATATAGCGATAATTTTTCCCTACGAAATGAATTTAATCGATATTGCAATTTATTAACACGCGCTATCCTTATTTAAACACTTACTCTCTCGCTCAAGAAAAAAATATATATAAAAAAAAGAAGTAATACATCTCAAAGTTTTCATTCTCTCAACTAAGCAAAACATCTCGCATATCATTCCCCTTGAACCATAATATTTTCAATATTTAATATTATTTATGTATAAATAGAGGATTTTACAATAGATCCACGTTCACCGTAAAAATTTGCAACTTTCTTGACCGAGTTTTATATACGAGCCTGCCTCGCATCGACAGAAAGCCACATGTTTGACTTTGTAATATTTGAACATTCTCCGTTGGAATGAAAAATCGTTCCTCGATAAAAATGTAAAGAATTTCTCCCTCAATAATAACATTCTATATTTACACTCGACATTTATGAAAAAATATCAAGAATTTTCACATCATAAATCTATATTTTTTATTTCACCAAGCTTTTTTTAATTATACCCGTCGTAGTAAAAAATTTCATGATAACCTGAGAACGACTCTGTGTAAAACATCATTACATTCATTAACAATATACGATTAAATTAATAAATATCGAAAGTTTCCTTTATTACAATCCGACTTAGGAACTATATGAAAAGTATTTAATACAAAATCGATGTAAAATCGATTGTCACTGACCCGCGCGCGTCTATTCAAAAATGCAAAGAGAGAACAATATTTCGTAATCACACTACGCTCCTATAAACGCCCCGTTAATACATATGGCAAAAAGCGATCGAGCCTCGATAATTCGACAACTGTGCGAAATATATTAAAATTGCTTTGTGAATATACACGTTATAACACCGTTCTTTAAAAAAGAAAAACAAGAATAAACTAATCACCGTTAACACCGTGTGTACAAAGAGATTGTTAATTTTTGATCGCCGGTGAGCTATATTATAAAAACATGTGGCTTTGCAAGTACGACGTTTACTGGCTCTTAAGTAATATAAAAAGTATTAATATCACAAAAATTAGGTACAGGCAGGGTTGGGATAGGACCGGTTTTAAAATTCGGGCACATTCATTGGAGATTTCGGCAATTTTCAATTGCCAAAATTTTTGAACAATGGATCAAGATGGGAACAATCGCGTCGCATTCGTTTCTTTATATATACTCAAATAGTCTTGCTTCTTGTATACATATACTATAATGGAGAAAAACGGACTATACAAGCCTTTTTGACAAAATAAAATAATTTTATCGAATCTGCATAATAGATCTAATATTTTTTTTAATAAAAGAAAAATGTAGATCAACGTTTACATTAAAAATATTATTACTAATTTTCGATAAAAATAATTATATATAATATGTATAATTGAGACTCGTACTAAAAAAAAAAAAAAAAAAAAAAAAACAACAAAAAAACAATGAGTACAACGCGTTTTGTAAACGTTTAAGTACCCCATAATAACGCAAGTTACATTCGATATGTAACCGATAAATACCGTTTATCCAATATATTATCTCGCTTGCTCGTGCTAGTGATCCCTGCCAGCTGATTTAATTTATTCATTAACTTTTTAGTTTTATTCACAACGTGATTTATCGACAGCCGATGTTACTTCAAGGAATCTTGCGTTGAACATAACTTTTGCTTATACTCAGTTATATGATAGAGAAATGAAATTAAACGCATTCATTCGGTTGGTAAGTTATATAGAAATGTCTCGTCCGAGGTTTTTCTCTTAGCAGACAATCGTCCTGTGATGATCGCCGTGTCATACAACTTTCTTCCGTTCATCGTAATGTTTTACGTTTCCTTTTTCAACAATATTTTTAAGAGTCCACGTAGTGACAATATCGCACATACAATAACGTGTGTTTATTCTTTTGCTTAGAGACTCACCAACAGACGGTTGGAATTACATACAGATTTACTCGATAGTTAGCTTTCTTTCCGTGAGTCCAAAACAAAATGTAGATTGTTGTTGCGCAATTAAAAATTAGTGAGTTTCATAGATTTCACGTCATAGCTCAAACCGACATTGTGAAAATATATCATT
The DNA here is from genome assembly GCA_018907195.1 of Dolichoris vasculosae. Taxonomy (NCBI): domain Eukaryota; kingdom Metazoa; phylum Arthropoda; class Insecta; order Hymenoptera; family Agaonidae; genus Dolichoris; species Dolichoris vasculosae. The sequence continues at coordinate 9,537,859 of JACCHY010000001.1, forward strand.
TACTTTACTAATTAGGATTTAAATGTTATAATTATATATATCAATTGACAAAATTCTTAGTCATATACAAATTTGCTTTAAAACTTTATTTATATTTACAATAATAAAATTTTTGTTTACAGTAAAAAATGAAAAAAAAAAAAAGAAAAGAAAATAATATACATGCATAAAGAAATAGGGAAAAGATTAACAATCGCATAGTGATCTGACGCGTAAAATATTATCACTCCTGGACTTATTTCAAAAAATTTTATCATACAATTATAATAAAGAATTGCGCGTAACCTAGTATCACAATAAGATGGGTGACAATTTTCGGCGCAGAATGAATGGAATGGCACTTTATGCGTGTCAAGTTTAAACTTATAAAAGTATACATCTTCAAAAAAAGAAAACGATATAAAAAAAATATCTACGAATGGTAAAAATTCTTATTTTTCAAAGATTGTTTTAATAGTTCTGTAACCTATGCCATAAAAAATAGTTATTAATAAGACATTGTATGAGACAGCTGATTACACAGTATTCCGTGAGCTTTATAACGTGAGATCTATGCGTACTAGCGAGCTAATGAAGCTTTATTTCGGGGTACCGCATCTATGCTATATTTTCGGGTACCGGCAACTTCTTCCATTACTTTTGTTCTTATATTTCAAACTTGATTCGCATTTTTTTTTTGTATTTTTGTATTTTTGTTTTCATTACAGTGAGGGTTAAACACTTGATAGTGTTTCAGCTCTAATTTGAGTGGCTTCAATAGCGGATTTGCTATTTTAATATTTGTGGTAATACGTCGCAACTGCAATTTAAAATATACGTTCTTCTAATATATTTTAAAATGGAAACAATGATATTTGCTGTCACATCCAAAAAGATGAAAAAAAAACAAAAAAAAAAACAAAAAAAAAACAAAAAAAAACAAAAAAAATATGGAAAAAAGTCAATTGATTCTTTATTGGTAAAACCGTAAAACCACTCGCATCGCGTACACGTATAAAAAATAATAAAATCGACAGTCTGATCATTAAATTTTTGTAACTCAACATTAGAGTGATCTCGAATTGTCATAAAATTAGATATTTCAGTAGTCGTGACAACTTATCAAATATCACCGCTACAAACATAAATCCATTATCAAATAATGTCAAACTAATTAAAAAAACGTACACTTAAATCCAGTCGCATGTCCACATCAAGGTATCTATCGAAAGTTATTTTATTTTACGCAAGCTGTGTCAATGGCGATACCTTATACATTTTAAGTGGTCAAAGGTCCACAAAGAAAAACCCACCCTTCCCACCCTCCCCCCCGTCCCTCCCAATCCCACCCGATTTTCTTCTCGGCCATTGTGTTTATTTATTTATTTATTTATTTATTTATTCATTTACTTATTTATTTTTTTTCATCAATTGTTCTTGTGTCGTTTTCTTTCACTTTGCTCTTTTTTATATTTCGTCTACTATCTCGAAGTGTTAGTGCATTTTTTATTTATTTTATTTTAGCCCTTGCTCACGTTGTTCTCTGTCAGTGCCTAATTATCGCTGCAGTCTACGGCGCACGGGCAGATTTTGCTCTTATCCCCAGGAGGGCCCGACGATGAGTTCGCCGGCACGGTGACCATGACTCGATAACGACGATGATGTTGATGAGAAGAGGCCGTGGTTTCACCCACCCACCCTGATCACCCATTTTTTTAATCCCCGCCCAACCCCGTTCGGCCTGCTCCTTAAAGCGGCCTTCTGAAAAAGAAACCAAGTATCGTATGTTCAGAAAACGCTTTCTTTCTTCGCGAGATAACGTATTCAAACTTTAAGGAACTATTCAAATATCATTCACGAGTTTAATCCGTGGATGATCTCGCTTTCAATTTATCGAGTGCAGCTCGTCTAACCAGTTGTACACCGGATATAAAGACGTACGCAAAGATGATTTGCTTACTCGAATACGATATCTTGTAGCGTATCGCTGTGTACTGAATCGATAAAAGTACTTTTTTCGTTTCTTCCGCAAAGTTCAATTTCGCGCTTTATTTACGATTAAATTTATACTTTATTCTCCAAGACGACAATCTGTATAATTTTTATAAATTATTTTATAAATCATACACATTTCGAAGCGAAACCTTTAAAAATCTTTCGTTCGTTCGTAATTATTAAGTTGGTGCTCGTTCTATTTGATAAATGTATCTTCAAAAATAAAAAAAGTACGCGCTAGTTATTTATTTTTACTAAACTTTTATATTATTTAAAAATTTTTTTCATTTTCTTTTGAAATAAAACGCTATCGCGTAACTTTTTTAAAATATTTTTTACGCGAAAGAGTAAATGGTTAAAAGTAAAGATAAAAATGGGAATCTAAACTTTCAACGACACTTACCATTTGTAGGCGGGGTTGTTCAGACGCCGTACATATTTTGAAGTCGCTCACTAAGTTGTGGTGGAAACTGGTCTGAAAATCGCCTCCAGTTTTCTGGCCCAACTTGATTTTTGAAGCCATGTAATATCTGAAAAATTTATTGTATAAAGTACCCGTTGCGCTAGAAAGCGCCAAGGAAAGAGAGACAGATGCTCGCGAGGAGAATATCGTGCTGTAACGAAACAAAGTAAAATAATATCGGGTCATTCGCAATTTATCCACTAACACGCGGACGCTCATAGTCCGTGTAAGATCGAACAAAACTCGCTTCTCGGAGCTTGGAAAATCGAGATAGATAGAAATAACGCGTGTGGGGAGTTTTCATTCGCCACGATGTGTAATACGAACCTCGTGTGCGTTGCGCATCTAAACTCTGATCCGGTAACGAGATAAAGTACTGCCTGACCTAGTAACCGACGTACGAGCAAGGTCGCGTGGATAGGAAACAAATGAAGAATGCCGACGAGCCGCGAGAAGATAATTAAAGATATCTGCGACTGTTCGCGGTATTAGTCGCGGAAAATAACTAATGCACCGTTTATAGTTCGGTGACCTTCGAGAGAGTAATGCGACTCGGATCAGTTTTCGAGGAGACTCAGAGAAGCACGTGCCTCAGGGTTTGTTTACGGGACTCGTTTTGCGAGAATAAAACGGACCGGGATTATCAGGTGATTGGAAAATGGGTCGAGTTTACAGGGCGAAGAGAAAGGCAGCAAAATCCCGAGAATCCGATAGAATTAAGGGGGGATGATCGAAGGGGAGAGGATTTAATGGAATAAGGAATTAATAGAGGAGAAGCATCGATGCGCAACCGGAAACTATGAGAACGCGCGAAAGGAAAGAGCAACGTGATCAGAAACAATTACGTAGACTTTCGGGCTGCGAAACAAAATTGTGAAACAAATAAATTAAGGAAAACAAAAGAATGTATATTTTTTACCAACGTTTGGAATATGCCGAAACCCGGCATATAAAATAACCGATAGATGGCAAACGTTAGAAAGTAGAACATCGCGCCAAGTGTGCAAGGCGTACTCGACATTCAACGAAGCTAAAAGGAGCCAATTATATACGAGTCCGCGAATTAAATGAAAAAAGGAAGCGCGTAACAAGAACAATCGATATTTAATTTCATATTATTCGCAACTGCGTTGAAGCTCGTAGGAAATCATCTCGTTCTAAGTTGTTTAAACATCTAATTCCTTTCTGATTAATTTCTGTGTCATGGTTTGATAAACGCTGAAAAAATTTTATTTTAAAAATAATCGACGTTCTCGTGGAAATATTTGTACGTGATACGAGCGAATTTCAAGCGACATTTTTAGTTTTATCCCTTAATTATCAGAGTTTATAGTCGATAACTTCCATTGTCAAATTGATATATATTCGCGTACCTTTGAGTAAGGTTCGAATCATTCGTGAAATTAAACGACAAGGATAACATCGAAATTCGAAGTCGAACGTCGTACTTATAAGCCAAAAATTATCACATTAAAGTTAAAAGGGCGACTATATAATCAATCAACGTGTTTTCAAGTAAAGTATGTAATCGTTATAAAAAAAAGGAAGGAATAAAGTGTGTTAATGAGTCGAAATGGAATTGACTATTATTAGTTGCGCGAAATAGCGGATAAAGGAATTTTATCCGGATGCATTGCGAGCGAGATCGAAGAGACGCATTTTACATATCAACTTATCGATATTGAAAACAAAAGAACTTATCTTTTCTTCCCAACGGTACCTTCGACATTTAATCGGAACACGGCTATCGATATTAATCGATATTAAACTTACCTTCTGAAATATCTCTTTAAGATCATCTCGAGGTGTTACCCACGATGCAACGGCATCACAGAAGTATATGAAATCTTGAACAACTCCGCCCGGATTAACAGCTATCATTTGACACATGCCTCGAAATGCTGAATCTTTTTCTTCGTTGTCACGAATATTTCTCAACGATGTACACCTGTTCATTATAAAATATTGTTAAAATTTTATTTAAATTCCTTAGGGTTTAAGATATTGAAGTTACTTTATTATTATGAAAACTTTGATTCAAATTTATATTATTGAATTCGCGAATAATATTAAATGCATGATTTACTAAAGTTCATAAAAGTGTTTTCTGCTTGCTGAATTACATTAAAACTAGTTTTCAAATATTAGTAAAAAATTATTTTCAAAAGTTTACGGTAATTGTTTAAAAAATTTGATCGAGATTACAATTACAAAATTTCCTGTAAATACGATAAAGTACGAATGGGATATTTTTAAGTGAAACTCAACGAAGACAAAAGATAATTGACATGTCGGTTCTTTTAACGAGCATTCGTTAGAGATATTTTTATCGCTATAAACTGATATCTTATAAGATTATTAGGTAGGATTTACATTTTATATTAAGATAGAACGTATTTTTATTTATTTGTTTGATTATTATCGTAAGACGATAAACAAAAGTAAATAACGAGAAAAGAATGGCAAAATTTTAGATAAAAAAAAAGATTTGTATCGTAACTTTAAACATAAACCTCATTAAATGATTGAAAAACGAGTTCGTAGCGACTTATATAAGTGTAAACTAACTTGATTCAAGTTGAATGTTGATTACCCTCTCATACTTACAGAGCGACAAATCAAGTTGACAAATAAATATTTAAACTGAGGAAAATTAATTTCGGATCTTTGAAAATTCAACTTTATTAATTTTGTTCAATTTAACGAAAGAGCAAGCAGTGAAGAAATAATTGTAAATATTGTACAAAAATTTCTAAAGTTATTACATACTGTATTTAAAGTTACAATGTCAACTTTGTGAATTTCCATAGGATCCAATTAAAAATGTACTTAAAAATTAAGAATAATATATTTGAATAAAGTGCTAATAATAAAAAATAGAATATAAGTAATTGAATAATAGAAGATAATAATAAAAAAATTTACACACCACTGTCGGACAAACTGCTGTAACATGGGGGCGACGTCGTGGGGACACACATAACCTAGGCGACCGATCGTTATGGCTACGTTTCATTTCATTTCGGTAAGTAGGCAAGTGAAGTGTAGTGAAGTGACCGGAAACACAAACAATAAGACAAACTGATAGCGAACCAACAGTGAACTCAGGCGAATATATATGTTGCTTATAACTTTAATTAATACGCAAATTGATTAACCATTATTAATTAATGTTCACAATCAATACACAATGTAAACACAGGTGAATATATGAGATACCAACAGTTAACATAGGCAATACCGTGCTTTATTGTAGCTGCTGAAAATAATAATGAAAATTAGGTAGCAGCGTGCGAGCCCATGATTTACAAACAATTATGAAAATGATTTTATTATTTTGCACAGTTGAGCAAATATACAAAATTATTCGTATCGAAATTCCATATCCAATAGCTTTCGTTTAATCGTAATTACTTTACTAATGTTGCATTGAATTTTTCACACGTAGACAAGCTGCTCAAATGTGCTCGTGCGAGGTGATCGTAAATAAAACGAATAATAACGTCTTTGCAAAAATAATAATTTTGTGTTTCAATGCTGGTTTTCGTTTCTTTGTTCTGGATGTTAAAATACGTTAAACGAACACGTTCAGCCATTAGGCAATCGCACACCACTGAATACATCATGGAAATAATAATATTTTAAGCTAATGTCGTGCACACATTTTTACTAAAGATATTTCCGACGTGTGGTCTGCCAAAGGTCTCTTAATAAAAAAAATAGAAAAAAAATAATAAATAAAGTAATTAAAGAAAAGAAAATAGAAAACAAATAAAGGAAAGTAAGAAAAAATATAATGATTAAATAAAATGTCCAAGTGTCGCCTGATCTTTTGGGTCTAATTTGGGTCAATACCTATTCATTGAATTACGTAAAATGAATGCAATATCGGTTTAGTCTTGAGCTTATAACAAAAACTGAAAAATTTTTTATTAGAATAATACATATTATAAATAATGTAAAATATATAGTTCTTCAACTTAAAATATTAAGAGAATAAAATAAAACTTAATTTTTAAGTTAAAATATTACTTACCGGTGTTTTCCAAAAGAGTCTTTGGTGTATTTGGTCTATTAATAATCTCGATAAGTTGTGACAAAATCAAAAGAATGTATGAACTTGTATCAGGACCTACACCAAAATTATAGAATATAGTAATGTTTGAAAAGTACATTTTTTAGCGTTATTAATAACCCTTACCAAGTTTTATTGAAATTTCTCCAATAGTCCATGCTGCGTTATTACAAACTGAAATGTGTTCTGGGTTTAAATTTTGATTCAGGATTGGCATAAAGTCCGCTGTAACGTTAATTTTATATTAAATTTCAGTTTAAATATTTTAATAAAGATATTAAAAGTAACAAAAACTTACGTATACAAGGAAGTACATGTTGGAAACAAACTTTTGTTAAATCTCCTAAAAGCGCAAAGCTGCTCTGTCTAACTTCTGGCATATTATCTTGCATACATTGATAAAGCAATTGCATAACATTGCTATTTTCCACAAGACGATCCATGTGCCCGTTCAATCCTTCGGCTAATCCACTGAGAAGATCCAGCGCTACAATCATGAAATCTTTATCCGGAGCTTCGAATTGATCTGGATTTTGCGTATAAGCCAAATGTCGATTCAAAGTCTGCTCTACCAATGACACACATCTCCTACAAATCCAAATTAAATTATAACATCTTGTAAAGGATATACTTTATACGAAGCGAAACGAACCATCCGACCGATAAAATCAGGTCAAAGTGAAATCGTACCTGTACACAGGTTCACAATACGGCAGAAATCCAGATTGAAGGGCCGTAGCCACCGAAGACAAACACTCTAAAAGTGGAAACAAATCCTTGTCTTCGTCTTTTAAAACGTTCCATTTGTTGATGAGTGGTGGCATAAGTAAATTTATGTAGTCCGGTTTATTCAGGTGACGTCCAACGGAATCGGCTAATGTTCCAATTGCATCGTATAAAATTAACAAATTTTTATGCTGATACTTTCCTATTAAAATAAAAAATTAAAGTTATATCGAGTTTTAAATAAAAATGAAAAGGTAATTAAAAAAAAATTGTGACATTTACCGAAAGCAAATACAAGTGTTTCCAATATAAAGCCAAGATAAGGAACCAATTCTGTACACGCTTCTTCTTCCAAGGTGGCAAATGCAGAACAAGCTGCCTCTTGAACACGTTTATTACCGTCTAGTATTCTCTTTAGAAGTTCGGTCATCAGTGGTTTCAAGTAAGTATCGTGTGGATGAATACAAACCCAGTGGGAATAGCGACTCAGTGTCCAACATGTGATGGACCGCACCAATGCCTTTTTGTCGCTCAAGCAGTTGATCAAGTATGGAATAATTTCTGGTAAATGTGGTATCATACCTACCATACAACCTGCAAAATTACAATTTTCGTCAACGATTTAATGAAAACGTTCCAACCATCGATCCACGACTATTTATATTAATTAATAATTTATAGCCACTTTCCATCGAATACAGAATTTCATTATAATTAAAAATTGAGGCAATTGTACATCTTGATATTCGTTAATTAAATGATTAGAGTTCTTATATTTCACGTCTAAATTGATTATTTTAATTTTACGAGCTGACGAGAAAATATGATTTAGAAGGAACTTAATTTATGTACCGACGAATAATAATTAAAAATTATATATCCTTGCGCGATTTCTTACGTTCTAACATATGTTAAATATTTTTTAAAATAAAATAGTATATTACCTTCTGCAATAGCTCCTAATACAAGAATTCCAGATTCTTTGATTACCCAATCTTGATGGAAAAGGGTTTCTTTCAAAATAGGTACCAATACAGCTAAGAGATCTTCTTTAAAGACTCCAGCCAACATATCCAATGCAGCTGCGGAACACTTTCTTAGATTCCAGTCACTGAGCGAAGAATCATCGTCACCTCCATCTTCGGAATCTTGGTCTTTATCATCGTAGCTACCATTTTCGTCAATGTTCTTATTCATGGACGAATTGGAATTATGTGTTTTAGATTTGTGGAATCGAGGTCTAATATCTTCTTCTCTGTCGGGAATCATTTCATCCTCCTCGTCACCTTTCAGAAGAATTATATCTAATTGAGAGTATTTCATGCCCTTTACAAGAACAGGAACCAATCTGGGTAGATGAGATGCAAGAACTTCTCTGCACGGAGTTTGTTCGGCTAACGATAACCAGAATTCGCAAGCTTCTAAAGCAACCGAATCAGTTATGTCTTGAGTTCTCATTAACATATACTCTATTATATTATGCATATGGCAAATCAATCTATCCATTCGAACTTCTAATAACATTACTAATGCTCTGTAAAATAAAAGTAAATTTTGTAAGTGTTTTGATCGTTGCAACGTTTTTTTCCCGGCTGTTATATTATTAAGCCTTTCAATTTACGAATAATAATAATAGTATTTTCGTCGATGAAAATTCCATCGTTAACATTGTACTTTTTATGTTTTAATCGAAAGGATAGAACCAAGGAAAGACTACGTACCTGCAAACATTTTTTTTCACATCGGGATTATCATCCGGCGTTAAATAAAAGAGATTTTCAAGAAAGCTGTCCATATGTATCAAGAGAGCATCTGCACGATTTATAATGAATTGATTAACACACGCGATTGCGTGTGATCTAATTTTGGGTGAACTATGTCTGAAAAATTGTAGAAATTTTGGAATCAAAACATTTAACGGATGACTAACTAAATCCGATTCAAGTTGTTCCGACGAATCTTCGCATATTTTCTGCAGGGCACCGAACGCTCCTTCGCAAACATTGTAATCCTGCGAATCTAACATTTGGCAAAGCGCCGGAAGCAGTTCGGGCCAACTCGCCAGATCACCTGTACATATAATTTTATCAAATTAATAATCTAAGATCTTTATCCTTAATTCGATAATAAAGTATATTTAAGTAAACTATTACCTTTCGATATAATGGTCGTGATCACGATACCCACGGTAGCTCGAATAAGCGGAGATGGATCTCTTACCGCCGAGAGACATCCTTGTTTTATAAACTCTGTAACTTCGGGGTGAAATTTGTGGAAATGAGTCTTAACGTTGTTCTTCAATATAAGACCGCTCAAAGACCTTATCGTTTCACCTATCGTACAAACCAACGAACGTAAATAAAGTTTTAAATCGATGTTAAAACGAAAAAGATAAAAAAAAAGGTGAAAAAAAGTAAGGGATATTACCTTCCGAACTTAATTTAGTTAAAATAAAGATAAGGTAGTTGTTGAAATCTGGAAATTTGTTGAGCTCCTCCAATTTCTTTTAACAAATGTATTAAGGAAAATATTGCGGAAAGATTTAAAAATTTAAGTCGAAGCCGTTATTAATTTACGTATTAAATATTAACGACGCATCCTAGAACAAAACGAATCTATACGTCTTTTTTTATGCGTACAGCATACGAAAGGAAGTCCGAATTTTGGATATTTGTAATCGAACGACGCGAAATATCGTAGGATGAAGGTAAAATTTCGCCAACGAAGCAAAGTCGAGAGGGCGACGGACGTAACGCATACACTCGCATGACAATACGCGTGTAACGGAGAAAGGCAATGCGAGCTCGAAAAAAGTTTCGCGCTACATTTTACGGAAACGGTCGAGATGACGGGAACGCGTACGTTGAAGCGATTCGGAGAGTCAATATTATTAAGAGAAAACCGATGCGTAAATATTTAAATCTCGTGTGATGCGATAAGCTTGATACGGAAAAGGAAGGAGAAGGGAGTCGAGAGATCGCAGAGGGTCGATGTCGATCTCACTTTCTCACTTCACAAAGCACTCGTGAAAAATTCGGAATCTCCTCGTTATCGTCGTTGCTTTACATTCGTCACATATATCGAATCGATCCGACGCGGGATAAACAAGAAAAGAATAGTAAACACGTATCTCCGATGCACGCCCTTGCCTCTCTATCGTTCGTTCTCGCGCTCTCTCGTTCTCTCTCTCTCGCTCACCTGCTATTTCGTAGATTGCATCCGATAAAGTTACACTCGCCGTTAAGCTGGCGATGGAAGAGTTTGAAAAAATTATCGCAACGGTGGGACTCTCGGATAATATCGGCGAATTTAAATAGCATTCGTTTTTTGCACATGCGAGCGTGAGAGAGAGACGGAACGATAAAGAGAGCGATAAGATGAAGAAGGAGAGAAGGGGAGAGAAGAGAGAAAGAGATAGAAACACAGGGGCACACGCAAAACACACGCAAAAAACACAAATAATATACATATATGTTGGGAGATAGAGGAAAAGAGAGAGCGCGCGAGAACGTGAGTTTGAGAGAGAGAAAGAGAGAGAAAGAGAGAGAGAGAAAGAGAGAGAGAGAGATGGCAGGAAAAAATGGCGAGAGGAAGGCTCGCGCGCCCCCGTGAAAACGAAACACACGAGCATATCAAAAGGAAGCGGCGCGTATCGCGGACGTTCGAGCGAGATAAGACGCGATTGACGAAGGTACGAGCGTAGCACGGTAAAAGGATACTTGATGCACGGCGCGCTGAGTCTCCGTGTCGGATCTCTGGGACTCCTTGAGCAGCGTCAGGATCTGCCGAAGTCCTTCCTCTTGTGGTTGCCACGCCATTTTCATCGTACTTTTCAAGAGCAGCACCGAGCGCAACCAGCCGTCTCGTCTGACCTCGCCGCGAGCGAACGGAAGTCCCCCACTACCGCGAGCGGCGCTCGCGAGTACCGAATAGCCGTCGCCGCTGCTTCGCGCCGCCGCGTTGGCCGCCGCCGCCGCCGCCGCCGCCGCCGCCACCGCCGCCGCCGACGTCCCCGTCGACGCCGACGTCGTCGTCGCGCTCGTCGTCGCGCTCGCGATCGTCGTCGCCGTCGTTGTCGTCGTTGCCGGACTCACGGGGACGAGTAACTTCTCTGAGGACGACGGAGATGCCGAGGATCTCTTGCGGTTCGTGCCCAGACTCGTCAGCGTGCCGCGCATTTTATCTCTCTCTTTGTTTTCGCTCTCGGCTCTCGGGTCACCTCTCGCTGGACGTCCGCGGGGACCTGTTGTTCGTTTCTTTTTTTCGTCTTTTTTTCGTCTTTTTTTCGTCTTTTTTTCGTCTTTTTTTCGACTTTTTTTCGTCTTTTTTTCGTCTTTTTTTCGTTTTTTTTTTTTCGCTCTTTTCCTTTTTTTTTTTGCGATCCGGTTTCGGGGGTTTTTTTTGGCTCGAGAGCTGCCTTTCCGAGGACGACAGCGGTTTCGCGACGATGAGGGATGAGTTACGATATTTTCGATTATTTTTCTTAACGAACAATTGAAGGTATCTTGCCATGGCAGACTAGCAGACGAACAGTTCCGCTCGCGGGATTATCGCGGGAGATTTGAATTCGCGGTCCACTTGACGGTTATTGATTTTTTCCCGTTAGTTCCCCGTTTTTTCCACTCGGGCTGCCGCCGATGCTGCCGTTTCCGCCGTCGCTGCTTTTGCCGTCGCTGTTTTTGCCGTCGCTGCTTTTCCCGTCGCTGCTTTTCCCTCCGCTGACTCTTTTATCGCGAGCGACGTGCGCGTCGATTTTTGAGCCCCGCTTCTCGAGCCTCGATCGTTTTTGCTTTCGCTTTTTATCGGACTCGAGAGTTGCGAACGAGGACGTCGCGACCTAATTGCGTTATTTGGTCGAGGCTCGAATACGGCTTTCGAGTGACTTTTGTTCCTCGCTCGACGCGAAAATAAGTCACCGGAATAAGGCGATGAGATGCTCTTTGCGAAATTCTCGGATTTATCGGCGTTTTTCCGGACTCGTCTGCGTTTCCGAGAAACGCTGCGCCGTTCACGCGATATTTTTAACCCTTTGCTCGCTGGTTAATTCGACTACTAATGAGTTCGCCATTTTATTACTTCCGTTAACGCTTATGAATAATCATTTGCATATTCGATTCGTTTCTTTTTTCCGTTATTATTCATCAATTTTTTTTATCGTCGCGTTTCGAACCGATCGTTTAGGTAATTATTTTTCACTTATTACGTAGGCGGTTCAACTTCTTTTGGAAAAAGTAAAAAGAAAATAATTTTTATCGCATTCCGATGGTATGAGTAATTTTTATATTTAATTACTAAGTATGCAAATATTTTACGTGCAAGCGTGAAACATTTTGTACCTAAAATATTAAATAGATCCAATCGGTCATTTTAAATGTAAATATTTATGCTTATCGATTCAGTTCGTATTTTTTATCGATAATTATTAACGGAATTTTATTATAATTAAAATACAAGTAACGGTTTTACATACGGTTACAATTAATCGTCGTTAACTTTCTTTCAAAAATCATCTCGATGGTAAACAATTTTAATATTGTATATTATATTTATTATAAACGTGCCAAGCATATTTTGTATCGTTGGTACAAAGTATAAGTATAGAATAAGAAAGTACCGTTATAGGTCTAACGATTAAGCATGTATAAATAATATATAGTCTGCTAGTTACACGAATTCTATCGCTGTATGTTGAGGCTGTGAGTTTGGAGTTAAGAAATAATATTATACGATTGAATTTACCAATTAAATATTTTTACTAATTGTCGTCGTTAATAATATCTCTTTTTAAATGATTCTAAGAGTTTTGTAATAATTTATTTCTTGTTGATTCCAATTATGATTTTAGTAGTTTGTTGGTATTACAGATAACTGTTTTAATTTAATATGTATGAATGGTTGCTCCATGAAATTGTCTGTTAAGAAGAATTTATATTTAAAAAACAATTTTCTTTAAATTTAAAAATTCTTCTAATAATAATTTAAAAAATTAATTCCTAATTTCAAAATTTATAAATTTTGTTGTTAACATTTGAAGGCTAATTGAAAAAAATCCCGAAGGTTTAAATATGTTTTTATAAATTTATAAATTTAATATAAAAATTGATATAATTTTTACGATTTATGTAATTAAATACAATTTATTTAAAAAATGAAATTTGAGGACGATTTATAAGAATTTATAAAAAATTTTATTTTAAATTTATTTTAATTTTCAATTTATATTATGTTTCATATAATTTTTTTAATTCGAATTTATTAAATTGATACGATATCTTTGAAAAATATTAACTTAAATTACGTAAAATAATTAGTTTACGATTATATCTTATTTAAATTTTATTATGTTAAGTAATATTTTTATAAGTATAGCATTTTTATTTTGTAATATTTTAATATTGTGACAACCTACGATAATAAAATTACACTATTTTATTGTTTTTTAAATTTATGTTAATTTGTTAATTTTCATTTTGGCACTTAATTAGTTTATCACATGTCTCTTTAAAAATTGGTAATTTCTTCGTAACATATAAATTTACAAGGTACGAGTATCGTAATTAACAACTATAAAAGAATTTCAGAGTAAAATAATTTGATCCGAAGAGTTACAAAAGATGTTACTTTATCTCTTGCGTATCATGGATTTTACGCTTTTAGAATTACCGGAATTGAAAGATACAGGTGTGGTCGGATTACAGGTACCGATCTAATACGAGATTCCTTATAACTTTCAATTGTTTGTACGAACATAGATAACAGTGAATAGTAATAAAATCCAATTTTCCAAGGTGGTACGGATCTTGATCATTGGTTACGATCTACAAAGCGACAATGCAAAACAAATTATTTTTTTATTTATATCGGGCTGTCGAAAACTTGACTTCGTTCGACATAAATAAATAGAAGGTTCTATTAAGGAATTCTCCGAGAAAATATCGTGAAAGGTAGTAAGTAATATTTATTCCGATCGATGAACGTAGTTGTGTTTTTGCTTTTTTGATAAGTTGTCGGTTTATTTAGTCCCAAACGATTATACTAAAAAAAATCGCCCTAATGTGCATAACGACTATGAAAACAAATTGTTAGTTGAGAATTCACCTCGTACGACTCAGTACCCTGATAAGGTTAGTTAAGGAGGTCAACGGCCGCTACCTCATAAATTTTAGTTACACGTAACTGTCAAGAATATTATTCATGAAGTTCCAAGCGTTACTTTTTGTAATTTGCTGATATCCTAACATCTTTTTTACAAACATTATTTTTACAGTCGAACTTGAAACAACGATATCTTTATCTTCGTTTTTGTCGTTCATTTTTATAATTTTCCAAGTGTAATTTGTAATTTAGCGATAGGAATAGAAAAAGTTAAACATCTACTTTGTCACGAAATTGGACAATTTTTTTAACATGATCTACGTATGCGACTTTTCAAGGATAATACCGAAGTTTATTACGTTCGGTTTTGCGAACAATGATCGGCAAATGAAGAATTATTTAAGTCGTATCGAAACCTGTCTTAACTTTCACGAAAGGCACAATTCATTCAAAGTCACTGCATTATCCTTCAACTCCGGTTTGATATTTTATTTGATAGACTTCGACTTATTATACCATTTTTATAGGAAAATCCAAGTATGAAAAAAACATAATATTGAAGAATTCTTGACATCGAAAGATCAGTAATCATCGATGACGAATAAAAATCCATCTTTACATTTTTATGCAATATCTCATCTCGATAAATTTTATTTAGCTTGCATTGAAGGAGATGTTTTGTGGGAGGAAAGGTACTACCTTCGTAATTATTCTTATATTTGAAATTTGTTGATTTTAATATTCATTATTTCGTTTATTTAATATTATTTTCATTTGAATTATAATTTTAAAATGTAAGTGAGAATATAAATTTAATTTCTATTCCTTTGACGAATACATTTTTATGTAAGAATGCATTAATCGATTTTTTTTAAATATATTTGGGATAATAAAAGACTTTTACTGCATAACTAAATTTCTTGAATAACGATGAATAACAATTATTAAATTTTATAAAAAGAAAATCTTACAGTGCATTCATTTGTAGATATATGATTCCAAGTGTAAAATTGGAGAAATTACGTTATCAATTAATTTAACGTTTAATATTTTATTCAAATTAGATTTGAGTTTTCCAGTTTTTACACATATATAATTACCTTTTTTATTAAAAATTTAAAAATAACGAAAAAAGTATATAAAATCTTCATATTTTCCTGACTTATTAAAATGGAATTATTTTGAAGATATGCAGAAATTTGTATATGGTTAGAACAAATGTATTAATTTAAAGAATTATATCGAAATATAAAATGAAATTCGAA
This sequence comes from Dolichoris vasculosae, assembly GCA_018907195.1. Taxonomy (NCBI): domain Eukaryota; kingdom Metazoa; phylum Arthropoda; class Insecta; order Hymenoptera; family Agaonidae; genus Dolichoris; species Dolichoris vasculosae. The sequence goes on from JACCHY010000001.1 coordinate 9,553,457, forward strand.
AAAATTGTGTTTTTATTGTACACTGTAAAAATTAGTAAATATTATTAAGTAAAAAATTAAATATATTGTCTGATAAATGCGTTAATTAATTTTAAATCTACCCATGTTCATAGCAATAACTTCGATTATTTAAAATCTTAATATTTTTATGAATTTATAATTGTTATTACTTTAAAAAACAATTGTATTTGAAATATATTTTTAAATTATGTATATTTAATTGAAAAATTTAATGATGTAATAAACTAGAAGGAAATATAAAAATAAATATATTTTTTAAAACGATTTAAAAAATATTTAATAAATATAATTATGTTTGAATAAATACATATATATGGGTTTTAACAAATTTTAAATAGTATAAATTCAAATAATACAGACACCATAAATTAGTGAAAGTTATATGAAACATTTTTAATAAAAATAATACAAATGCAAAATACATTAAGTAATTAGCAAGTCTTATGCAGTTCAACAATGTTGTATTTCGTTCGCGTTAAATTATTACAAATATTATATAATGCTAAACTTAAGAACACATTGTTCTGGCTTTAGGTCGCCAAATTTCTATATTATCTACACCAGAAACTGCAAGTACTTCATTAAGATAATCAATCTATTAAAAATAATAAATTAAATTATATTAAATAATAAATTAAATTTTCTAATAAATATAAAACTTAAAAATTAAAACAAAAGTTACATTGAATTAAAGCGTACTTACACTTGCTATTTCACCGTTGGTGTAATTCAAAGATGCTACCGTTTGCGGTGGATCAGTTGGGCTTGATATTTGCACAGTTCTATCTAAAGAACTTGTAATTAAGCATCCAGAATCAACATAAATGCCTGTAATACTTTTTTGATGTTTAGTCTCATAACTCTTTACTAGTTCAAAATCCTGTTTCAGATCTAATACGTGAAGTTTTGCATTAGCATCACCAATATATACAACTTCTTCTTGTATGTACATACTCCTCGGAAATGACTCTTTTGAAATCTAGGAAATATAATATTTTTAAAATTTAAAAACATAAAATTTTTTAGAATAATATTGAAGGATCCATAACCAATATGAAAAGAAATAATAATAGAAAATAATTATTATTTATAATAATCATAATATAAACAAATAAGTTTGGTAAACAAAATATAAAAATTATTATAAATAGTTGACTGTAAATAATCATACTATTTAGATTTTTTAATTACGTTTTAATTTTGAAATACAAATCTTAATAATTCAATAGATTTTCATCGGTTACATTTATAAATAAATGAAAACATTTTTATTTACAAGAAATATAAATAAATTGTAGAGTACAATAATTTTTGCTTAATTTAAATAAAATGTTATTGTTATTTATTTAATATGGAAATAAATTTTGTTGATTAATTTTAATAACAAAGATTATTAAATATAATTGATTTTATGACTATTAAAATAGTCGCAATTTATCTATTGTGTCGACTATGTACAAAAGTGATTGATTTTTTATATTTATTTATTTATCTGATTATTAAAAAAAAAAATTTATTAAATTAAAAAAAAATTTTAGGTTATTTCTAATACATATTTTTATAAATTTTTTTTGAAATACAAATTCATATTTAATTTTTAAAATTAGAAATAGTTATTTTAAAAAAAGAAATGTATCACAAAGAGAGAATAAATGAAAACAAAAAATACTTTCTATTATAAATAAAGAAAAATAAATACGAATAACTAGAATAAAATAAATATCAAATTAATTTATAATTTAATTTATAAAAAATATTTTTAAATAATATTTAAAAGCTTTATTGAATTATTTCAAATGATTAACGTGACTTTTGTTTTTTTTTCAATTTCAAGAGTAATAAGCTCGATACTTTTATCAAAGTACAGTATGAATTAATACAAAAAGGTTATAACATTTATATTTGAAATAACTATCATTCAAATTACCGTAATTGATTTCATAGTTCTTCCTGCCCTTTGGTCCCATATATTAACAGTCTTATCTTCGCTTGCAGAAATAATATAATTTGAATTCATTGCTAGACTTATAACGGCTCCTTGATGTGGTTGATATTTAATAATAGGTGCATGACCAGTCCGAGAATCGAAAACTAATACTTTTTTACAATAAGAACCTGCTGCAAAAAGTGCCAATTTCGGACACGAAGTAATGCATAACAAAGCTCCCAGAACAATCCTAAAAAGTTAATGAATCTACTCAGAAAATTATATACTATTCAAAAAATAGGTAAAATTCTTGTTGAATAATTATAAATGCAAAAACAAGTTTTGATTTAACAAAGAGCAAACTTGTTTAGGCTATTTTAAATAATACAATATCATAGTTTGTTCAATTACATTCCATAAGTAGTTAAGGGTATTAATCCACTGTTTGTTATAGACCATGCTTTAATCGATCTATCCCAACTGCAACTGTATACCGTATCGTTAATAGATGTTAAGTCCCAAATCCATCCAGCGTGAGCATTGCTTACGGTTACAGAATCGTGATGACCGCATTCTTCCGCTGATAAATGATACAGAACTAACGAACGATCTCTTCCACCGGATATACATATACTTCCACCCTGTAAAATTATAATCAAAGATGATTGTAAATATTAAAGTTGCTATTAAGTAAAATGAAATTATGCATTTTTATAATATATTTACATGCATCAATAAAAGTCCATCTATGGTACTATAATGAGCATTATTCAACGATATTTTTTCCAATAATTCCTTATTTCTCCATAACTTTGTCTGTCTTTCAATAGTAACACACGATAATTTCCAAAACAGTTCATCTTCATTAACTAAAAATTAAATCTTGTTTTTTATACGTTATAAGATCGAGTTATTAATTTCAGGCCATTAGTATGTTTTGAAACATCGATTTTCGGCGGATAAATTACTTAAAAACTGTTACAATATAACAAATCTATAAAAAAATTTTAGCACATAAATGTTACTGTGTTTCAAAATATAGTTTATTTGGCATAAAATATAGTTTTAAAAGTAAAGAAAACGAAACAAGAATATAAAATTTAAAAAAACGTATTTTAATCGGCTTACCGGTAGGTAAAGTTGGATATCTAACATTTGGCCAAATTTGGTTAATTCTTACTTTCCATATAGAGTTATCGTTAAGTATATAATGAAATTGCTTGCACGTTAAGCTTAAACCATGAACCAAACACGATGCATCCAAGAAAGAACAAATGTGTAAGAATATCTGTAAAACAAGACAAACGTTAATACGAACCAAATAACGAAGATTCGATACTGCCAATTCGAAATCGAAGCGTTAAAAATGCAGTTTAGGTACTCGGATACGCTCGGTCACGAACCCGAGCTAAAAATAAACACAAACGTGTTTGAACTATTCCTTATCGAACTTTAAAAATGGCGTCAAACAGCTGATCAAATGTCGAGTTGAAAACAAACAAAAATAGATACCTATTTTTTGTCATTTTATAATTAACCTGTACGAACGATACGATACTTAAATCCGGAAAGCCGTTCTCGTTCGTAAAATCGAACGGCGTTTCGAACGGAAAAGGCCCACGAACGCATCGACTCGTATTTACGATAAATTTGTCATAAAAAAACATGTCAGGCATAAACAAAACAGCCTGCGTTACATGAAAATCATCAACCGTTGCACGAAAACGAGATAACGTAATAACTAACTTCAACTGGGAGATCGATGAGATTCAGGGGCTTCCGACGATTTCCGTCGCCTGAGCAATTCGTGAACTTTTCCTCGGACATCGTGAGTGTCGAGATGCTGGAATCTTCGTTTCCACGCCGAAACTTCCACAGCTACCATTCAACCGAAAAAATCCTTCCCGGTCCCTCGTATCCTCGAGTGTCGCTTCCCCGGATCGTAAAGGGTCTCGAGGCGTTAAACCGCGGACGAGGAAGACAAGGTGCTTTCTATATTTACGTTTAGCGCTCCTAAGGTTTCTGCTCCTCGCTATTGAGCCCGACGCACTGAGGCACGCGCAGCATGACTCAACGCTCGGTTTGAGCAACAGCGAGGAGACAGACACGCGTGACGCGATTTCTTTTTCCTTTCCTTTTTCCGCGCGTTGTCGGGAGAAGTAGAAGCCTGGTTTGGTCGTTCCAAGCGAGCACGAACTCAACGCGCTGTATTTCATTTTGGAGGGCAGACAAATTTCAGGCTCGGTAATTTTACGCGTTTTTGCGTTTTTTTAGTCCTTTTCGTCACTTTGCTGCGTTCGTGCAAGTTTTCCTTACTCTTTTTCTACGCTAAGGTCGCTATCTTTTTTTTTCGCGCTGTATTTATATGTATTTATATATCTTTTCGTCCGAAGGATCGGATGCTTTTTGCTCGGTTGTACTTAGATTTAAGGAATATTTCTTTTTTATCCATAACCGTTACCCTCGAAAAAATTCGGAAAGTTCGAAAGAACGCCAACTTTTTATTATTATTATTATTATTTTTTTCTACTAGCAATTTATTCGTTACGTTTTTTTTACTGCATTTTATAAATAGTAACTCTCTGATTTCTTTTTCTTTGTATAGTAAATTCAAGGTTTGGCGTAACGCAATTATTACGCTTTAATTTTATTGTATTCGGCTGTTTAATGCGTTTCTTTTGTTTTTTTTTAATTCGAGCTCGAAAGAGAACGTTTCGAAACATTTTTTTAAATTTTTAAAATTATAAAACGTTATTTAAATAATTAATAATTGGAACTTTGATGAAATCGTTTTGACTATCGAATCTTAAAATTAAATAAGTATGCGTGAAATAATCAATTAAATAATCAATTTTATAAATGTTGAGTATTTTTCATTTTTAAATTGATACAAAAATTTATATCGATATTTAATTATTTAATTTTATGAAGGGTAATTAATAACTCATTCGTATGTAATATAATAAAATTTATATTTTAATATTTTTTTTGATCATTGTAACAATTTGTAAATCATCTTAAACTTTATATTCATATATATATATATATATATATATATATATAACATTTCGTATTTTTTGGAATTATTTATTTATTTTGGGCTATTTGACTCTAGTAGCACTTTTTAGTTTTATCAGAGACAAATTTATCACATAATTTTATATTTACTACTATTACATAACTATTTTTTATTTTTTGCTTATAAATAAAATTTTTCTATACAATAAAATTAATTAATTTGCTAACTTTGCTTAATCACAGGTAAACTATTTCTTTAAATATATTTGTATATACAATTGATTCTAAAAGTATTCCTATATAATAAAAAATTTATTAGAATAATGATAAAAAAAATTTTACATTTAAGGCTTAAAATTACCCAGTTAAAAATGTCTTTGATAATATTTGTTCATATACACTGAACAGATCCATTTCAAAACATTAAAAAAAACAGCTATAACATTTTTATTGATATAAAAAAAATAAAAAGTTTAAATAAATAATTAAATATTATATTATATACATAATTTTAGTTTTTAATAATAATGATTGAGAAATTATTATTTTATTTGTTGCTCTTATAGATATTTTTCTTTCAAATATTGTTAAAAAATATATTTCTTTGTAGAAAGAAATAAATTGTATTTTAAAATGACTTCTTAATAGAAACCAAATTTTGAAAAACAATAATTATAATTTACAAATAGATGAAAATCATAAAGTCATTTAAATTAATTATTATGATAATCACAAGATTTATACTCTGGAAGCAGTTTCATATAATTAATCAGAATAAATGATAAGATTGCACCACTCGTAGAGCCAATTTGCACAGCAAGTCCAGCCAAATAAAGTAGATTTTCCTTTTCTCTTCTGAATATTGATGTTATTATTAATCTAACGTAAGCAATAAATCCTGCCACTAATGTCCAAATTAGGATTATTAAAACTTTTCCAATTATTAAATCTTGAAGCGGTGAATTTATGAAATCAATAGAAAAATATATTATATAACTACTCATAATAAATATTATAATAGATAAGCAATTGATAACTTTTATATTTTGCGTAGAAATCCACAGTGCTAAAAGATAGGCAGTAGGATGTGCCATTTGTGAGAAAATAACACTTAAGTGAAATGTCATATCTCCATATGGCATGCAAGAGTATGGCTGAAAACCAGGAAATAGCCCAAAAATTATAAAACAAATTACGTTTAAAAGGATGTAGAAATATAAATCTTTTAATGTAAATCGTTTGTTCGGTTGTGTATGATTAATATTTGGTATTGCTTCGACATCAGTCTTTGTGTCATTACGTAAGGATGCACGATTTTTCATTTTATTATTTTCAGTTATTGAATCCTCGGATAATACTGATTTTTGTCTTTCACAGGGAAAACTTTCGATCTCATTCTTAGAGAAATTATTGTCCGATGTGCAAAAACGAATTTTTTCTTTATTAATAAACGAGAGATTTTCTAAAAGAATGAAAGATATCAAGGACAAAATTAAGCATCCAAAGATAAATAAAAAATAATATTTCGATGAAAATCTTGGTAAAGTAACAAACGGTACTTCAGTAATATTAGTAATATTAGTATTACAAGTTGAACTTTCACCAATACCTTGTACAAGAGCAGCAACACTTGGAATAAATCCACTCAAACCTTCTCCAATAAAATAAGATATTAAGTAGATTTCTTTAAAGTTTCTAACATACGGCATGAATAAAACATTACTAGTACAACCAACAATAGCTATACAAAATGTTAATACAAACAAACTTACACTGTATTCGATGCCAGCAATTACAGATATTTTGTCGTAAAGAAACATTAAAAGTAACATTGCAACAGAGTTAATTCCAAGCAATACTAGAATATAGTTTGATTCGTTCAATTTAGATACATATTTGTACAATAAACTGTAAATAAAAGGCACAAAGTTTGCTGTTTGAACAATTATTACTAGATAAGCTGTCAATGTCCACTTTTCTGGTAAAGAGTTTATAAATAAAGGAGTTTGAAGAAAAATACCATTAACTCCAATCCAACCAGATGTTCCAAAAATCCCAATTAAAATATGTGTAATTATAGATGGTTTAATGTACCATCTTTTTTTGTCTTTCGATGTACTTATTTCTTCTATTTCAATCATATTTGAGATTTGTTCCTCTAATTTTAGTTCCTTACGTTCATTTCTGCATGAAATAAAAATAAAATCAAATTTTTTTTTATAAAAAAAAAAGAACAATATTTTTACATTATTTTATAATATATTTTTTTGTAAACCTAAATATATTTTAATATCTTTAGGTTGTTTAATAGAAAAGTAATTTATATAAATAATTTTAATACCGTTAAATCTATTATATTAAATATAATTATAAAATAATATTTTGCTTACAGTATTATTACTTACACAAATAATTTATTGTCTCTTTTACTGGTATAAGTTTTATAAAATTTATAGCATAATTTCTTGGTATGCTTATTGTGTATAATAATTTTTCAATCAAATACTGCTTAAATTTCACACTTGTGCATTGATAGATGATACTTCATAGATGATACTTCATTGCAAGGTAAAGCGCATTATGTGTTTAAATTGTAATCATGAAATTATTCAAATGCGATTACAGATTTTTTTTTGGAGATATTAATTCAAATTATTCGTATCTTATCATATATTTGTGTTAGCATTTTATGTATTCTATGCATCTTCAGTTAGAAGTTAAGTACATTGTTTTGAACCAATTGATAAGTTATAAAAGGTATTATGTGATAAACATACTACTACTTAAAATGAAAGAATCAGAGTGTATATATATATAAGTAAAATAATTAAGTAAAATGAGTTTGATAAGATTAAAAATATAGTTTATTATCTATAATTCTTTCATTCGTTCTTTCAAAACAAAAATATTTTAATCGATTTTCTATTATATATCACATTAATTCTATAAATTTTATAGAATAAAATATTTAAAAACTTCAAAAATTTAATTTTAAAAATTAAAAGATGCATTATCAATTAAGTTTGAAATATTACCGATTTATAAGTAGTTTAATAAAAGCGTTAGGAATGACCAGAATAATTTAAAGTAGCTTAACCAGTTTCAAATTTTGTTAAAAATATATAAACATTATTAATTTATATATTTACTTTTTTATAGAAGTAGAATATAATTTCTAAGAAATAACATTAAAAGATTAAACAAAATGATAAAATATCTTTTATGTATTACTGAAAAAATGCTTATAAAGATACTTTAAACAATATTACTATATTTTTAAACCAAGAACAGTAAGAATACTATCAATTTTATGAAATTAATACTTTTAAAAAATATAAATATTTTTAAAGTAGTTTAATACGCGCGAGAATAAATTTTAATTTATCTACAACTTTTTTATATCATGTGTACAATTTCAACTATAAAATTGATTCTTTTTTTTATAGCTTTTATAAATCTATATTTTATCCTTTATAATAAATAATTTAAAAATTTTTATATGTTAATATTTTAAAAATGATATAAAATGATAAATTCATAAAAATTAGAGACTGGAAATTCAAAAAACAAATATAATATAAAATAGAGATCTGATTTTCATAAAACAATTTGTTCAAGAGTTCATCGATATTAATGACCTATTAATGAATTGCAAGGAGAATACGGTTGAAATATTTTTGTATAATTTACTAAACTGAAAGTTGTAATTGCTCCTATTAAAGAGCCAATTTGAGATGCAACTCCAGTGTAGTATAAACCTCTACCTGGATCAGGCCTAAACAGAGTTGTAACTCCCATTTTTATAAATCCATTAAATCCACTAATTATTATCCATAATACTACAACAAGAAACTTGCCAAACCAGGAATTTTGTAATGGTGGTGTTGGTGATTGCACCGCCAAGTAGAAAACAAACGAAGAAAGTACTAAATTAATTGTGATTAATCCAGATAATAAATTAACCTTAGGGTTCTTAATAATAAATCCTAAACACATAGCCAAAGGTCCTGCCATAGATGCTAAAGTTACAGTCAAGTGATAAACTACATTACCATACGGCAAACACGAATATGATTGTATACTTGGTAGAATTCCATTTCCTAATAAACAAGTTACAGCCATCATAGCTAACAAAAAGAAATATGTCTGATTCGACATTGTCCAGTCAGATGTATTTTTATAGGCTGGTGGAGCATTCATATCAGTTGGTAGAGTTTCAGTACTGGCTGGTAACTTTACTCTTTCTTTTCTAGCTAATTTTATTTTATTTAAGCCTAAAAACGATAAAAAACTTATAAATAATACAGTAGCTATGATAATAAAGAAAGTTCTCGAAGAAAATCTTGGATCTGGACTGCGAGTTTCAAATTTCCATTCTGAACCTATTCTTGTTATGTTAACACATTCTGGATTTCCACCAAATCCTTGTACTAATGCTAAGCTACTTGGTAAGAATCCACTCAGTCCTTCTCCAACTAAATAAGAAACCAGATATATTTCTTTATAGTTTCTCATATAAGGCATAAAAAGCACTGCACTTGTGCAACCAACAAATGACGTAAGAAATGACACAGTTAATAATACAGTCGAATGTTCACTTCCAAATATAATTGTAGTTTTATCGTATACAAAAGATAAGATATAAATTGATAATGATCCTATTCCCAGTAAATTATATATTATATAATGATCTCTGGTACAAGCTAAATATCTGAAATAACAAACAATTTATCAGTGCCATTTAATTATCAAACCTTATTTAAATGATAAAAATATTTGGATATTTATATTTATAATCACTTACTTATTATATAATGTATATAAAACAGGACCTACATTTGCAAATTGCACAATTATAACCATATGAGCAGGAAGATTCCATCCTTCTGGTGCTGTTTTAACTAATAATGGAAGTTGTACATATATACTATTGACTCCGATCCATGCTCCAATTCCAAACAGAAGAGCCAGAATATCCACAAAAATTTTTCGACCGTTTAATTTTTGCATAAGCATTGTAATATTTTAAGGCTTTTCGTAAGTTTATTATTAGTTGATCGATCTTATCCAATGTATTTTTTAACATCTAAATACGTATAATGAAAATTTTTAAACTTTTATCAATAAGAATTAAAAATTTTCCAATTTTTTAAAAATTTATGAAAAGTATCAAAAAATAAGTAATTCCATTATTTTAAATGTTTATATATATTTTACGTATTTTTACAGTTTTCTTTTACGACTCATTTAATACATTTCTATTCAATATATCGATAATGAACAAGTTAATCTACGCGAAACAATTAGTTTCTTTTAAGTAGATGACGAATTTCTTGATAAATTCGTGTTATCTATAATTTTGTCAACTATCCTCCAATTCTTCGTAATGGCAAAGTAATAAATTCAAAAAGTAGTCTGCTGTACGATTAGACGAGTACTTACACAATTAAATAAGTTATACGGCGTTTCTTTCGATGATATTTCGAACTCAAAAGCAATTATTAAGTACTATAATCAATGTTCTTATTAATTATAACATTCTTCAGAGACCATCACAAATATAACCTCAACGACGCGGACAAAAATCCAGCACTCATAGCATCAAATCATTGACTGTCGATACGAACCGTTCAGTTTTTATTCCAAAGTAAGCCTTGATTGACTTTTGTTTGGAGGAAAACAACTAGCTGCTCAGTGATTGCAGAATTGCAAATTCATGATTCACGATTATTTTCACGTGAGCACTTCCTTTGATGAAACTTTTGTAACGTCTATTCCTTTCTTGAATATCCAAAATGAATTATCGATAAATTAGAATTTTGTCTTACGGTAATAATAATAGTAATATAAGTACTTTTTTACTATTTTTTTAAAAAGAAGAATTAGCTCTTTCTCAGTTATCTTGTATTTGCACTTTGTGTGCCAATGCGATACGATCCGGTGGTAATTGTGGTACCGTACATTGTAAAATGAGGTCGAATGTGTGATTGTGTAGGTTCGTTTGTGTGTGACTGTGTATGACAGAGAGGACATCTAGCCGTTAATATATTTATCATTGAAACAATCATTGAATTGCTATTATGACTATACGTTCAATCAAAATAAATATGCTCTATTTTTTAATGAAGAATTTAAATTTATGCAGTATCCACGATCGGTTTATTATTCATTTAAGTAAATATATTATAATATTATTCGAAAATACGATTTTAAATAAGTTTAGAATAATAAATTAGTTTATCAATTTTTTTTATCTTATATTCAATTTATTTTCGCAAGCTGAAGATTCATGTAATGTAGCTTCGTGTTTTTTAATTTTAAATCAACAACGTATTAATTTATGATGCACATCATCTTTAGATTGCTACTGAGATTTATAAATTTTTTATACGATACAGTTAACAAAGTTTTATTAATTATTGTGATTATTTGTTGTAGTTATTTTGAAATTATAGTTATAATGAAAAAGTTTTAATGATTAAATAAAAAGTATCTTAAATTAAATATAAAGTGATAATAAAAAAAGTCAATAAAATTATCTTTTGTTAAAAACTACTCATCGAATTAATTGGTTATATATAAGTTAGTAAAAAATATATATTAATTTTTTTATCGACGATCGATGTAAAATATGATATAATCAAAAGAATGTAAAGATTAAGGTTGACGTTAATTATTAAAAAATATGCTTATAAAATAAAGGATTAGTAATGTAATAAATTTTAATAATGTTCTTATGATATTCTAGAAATATTTTTAAATAATTTACTTTAATTAAAAAAAAAAATTGTATTTTTTTTCGTTGTAAAAAGATTTACAAATAGATTAATAAGTATTGTTTTTATTTACTACAGAAAACGTGAAATGTACAATTGTCTGTATTGATGGTTGTTGAAAAAAACCGATTCTTTGAAATCCGATGATATGGTTAAAAGGGATAAAGTTTTATGATTTCAATTGAAATGTTGATTTGTAATACATTGCTTAGTTTCTGGACTAAATATTTAAAAATCTTGTTTAGGCAACATAATTGTTCAATTATACTTACAAATAGCTACAAAAAACTGAAACAATCAATTGTATGTTTTAAGACTTAAATAACTGTCGAATGACCTAAGTTACAAACCTAATAAAAACTAATTTATCATTTTAAATATTTATGCAATTGATCAACTCTTAAACAGTTCTCATTTTACAATAAATTTGCAACATTTTCTTTTACTTATTGTATAAAAAATGTTTACTGTAATTATAAAATTAAAATATAACGTAAAAAAGAAGTTTATATAAATATTCAATGACCAACAGATTATTTCAAATTAGTTTTAAATATAAAATAATTAAAAAAAAGTATTACATTTTTTTAGAAAGTTCAAGGTGATTATATTTATTATCATATAGATAAACAAAAACAAGAATTTTTTTTCATGGCGATAACGATATAACAAATTGTTTTTCAACACAAGTTGTTATTGAGATTAAAAAGTGAAAATAACTTCAAGTTATTTAAATTATTTAGTCCAGGTATTTCATTCTTTATTAAAGTAGAGTCAAAAATTTATTTGCAATCTCAATAGTAATATCAGTTCATAAGCTTTCATGTTCTTGTTCCTAATTTTTAGTTGTGTATTATTTATTTTATTCAATTGTCCATGAATATTGAATTAAATGAAATATGATCAGGATTTTATATATATTGAAGGTATTGTCTGTAACTCTATGTATCAAAGTAAAAATTTTGATTGACAGATAGTATTTAGAGAACGTCTAAGTTTCTTTTATTAATATTATATTTACATTCTAAGCAACGTAGTTTATATTTATATTTAATATACTTATTAAATATGGTACATATTATATGTCAAATTAACAAAGTCAAATTTACAAATATTAATCGAACTAATTTAACGTTATTTATTGAATGTATTGCGATACATATTAAATCGACTATTATTTACTGTTCAAGTTTAAATTTTTTAAAAAAAAATGTTATATATTTATATTATATTTTTTAATTATTACACAAGTACCTTAAAGACAACGTCGCAAAAGGGGAAATTCTCGAACTTGACTCTCGACTGAATGCGAAGATTTTTGCATTTCTTCGAACCTTTTAATTAAGTTTATATTAAATAAATGATACACCGAAAGCGCAAAAATATTTAGATTAAGAGAAAAAAATATCAATTTACGTGGTTGTTTATCATAGTTTCCCCACGAATCAGCAAAAATTATGAAGGATAATTTTTATTGTGCATTATAAACATATGAGTGTTGTATTATTATTATAGATGACTCTTTTTTAAATAAATTACCGATGACGATGAATTTTTTTTCTCGATTCATTCTCATAATTTAAAAAAACTTTGATAATTATACAGACTATGTTAAAATTTTTATATAGAAATACACATTTATTGTGCAACATTACAATATAATTTGTTGCTTTTGAAGGTTTTTAAAATTAAAAAATTGAGATAAAATATTTTTTAGGTATTATCTTCTATTGATATATACTCACTCCATGAAATTTAAATTACCTAAAAGATGGCGATATTTTTAGTATAAATAAAATTTCAATGTAGCTTTAAAAAATCATGACTTATAAACTTTTTATGAACAGTACAAATTTTACATCTAAATCTAAGGTTCATAAGGTGGTAATACGTATTTTACATATTTTCAAATTTGTTGAAAAAAGTTGTAAAGTTTGCATATAGCTTAATTCTTTCGACTAGAAGAATTTAGAGAATTTGTATATAAAATAAAATTAAACTTGGAAAAAATTTTATATAGAAAATAGTGGGAAATAAATTTTTCTACTATCTAATTTCCTTGAATTAAAAAATTTTTATTGATTAAAAAACATTTACTTTAAGTTTAAGAGAAATAATATTTAAATGGATGTTACGAAAATTATTTTTGACGTAAATTGATCGATAATGTAACAAAATTTTTTTAAACTTAAAATCTGTGAAAAACTGATTCAGTTTAAAGTAAGCGCCAACTATTTTATTTTCTAACTATGTTTTTAAGTCTGAAAATTTCAAAATATGATTAATTTAAATATATGGTATTTCTATATTTAATTTTATTATTCCAATAATAAAATAGTATTTTATTTAGTGTATATTAATTTATATAAAAGTATTTATATTTATTTAATTAGTTAGCACTATTAATAATATTAATATCATATATTATTTAAATCTTAAATTGAATATATTTTATTATTATATTAAATTAATATATATATATAAATAATAATTAAAAGAAAAACGAAATTTTAATTTCATCTGCAGATATATAATTTAAGCAGAATCTTATCAACCTAAAAACATAATTTATAATTCTATAATTTATTATATTTACAAAGATTTATAAAATTTAGGTTATATACACTTTGTAATCTCAATAAGGAACTAGATATGAACACATATTATGATTAATTACTTCATACATTTATAATCTCAAAAATTAAAAATTGTGAATTCAATAAAATTTCTATAAGTACTCTATTTTCAATTTTTATTATTTAAATTATTATTTTATTTAAAAAATTTTTTTAAATTTGTAATAACTTTGTAATATTTAGAATTAATTGTACGCAATATAAGAAAAAGTATTTTTGCATTTTGAATGATTAAATAACAATTTTGTTTACAATAGATACACAATTTCATATTTTACTTCTTACGAAATTGAAATATTTGAGTTATAAAAATTGTAAAGTCAAAACACTACATCTTAAATTATAATTCAAATACAAAAAACAATAATTTTTCTTTTATGATTAGTAACAAATATTTTTATTCTATAAAATGTTCAAATATTTTAATCTATAAATTAAATTTTTTTAATAGACATATAATAGATGATAAACAACCTAATTATTATTATAAACATTATTTATAAACAAGGTAAGTTTAAGTAAATTTATATTAAATATTATTTAAAAATTGAACTTAACTTTATTTATTAAAGATATTCAATATTAGTTATAATACCACTCGATATATACACAAACAATTCGTAACAATTTCATCGTAGGCTAAAAAAACTTCTAATTTAGTCGTCGTCGCCTGAATCGGCGAAAACTTTGCCAGCTGTTACGAAGTAACATACTTGGACATTGAGAGACAACGGGAGCTTCCTCTCTATCCTCTTGATCGAAAACTTTGTTGTCCTACAATAAAAGAAAAACGACTTTTCTTAAACTTATTTTCTTCTGGTTCTCTGTGCGCGCGTTGCCTTATTTACATTCCGCGCGAGGTACTGTAATACTTTGGAGTGACAATAGAGAAAAGCTGAAAATAGAGAAAAGATTCGCCGATTTTCCTCTTTCTTTATATATTTTTTTTTGCTTCTACGTATACCCAAAATCAGTTTTATTTCTTTTGTTGCTGATACCAACTTGCGCATGTCTTTTTGAAAAATGTTTGGTATAATTTGGATGTTTTTATTATTTAAATTAAATTTATTTTTATTTTACTACTAAATTATTTAAAAATATTTGAAAATAAATATTTTATTATATTTTTTATAGAAATTAAATTGTTTTTATAACTGAATGAAAATATTATCTATACTAGATTTTTTTAAAATAATGTTATATATAAGAAAATTATAATATCTAGAAACATATTTCTTGTTAAAAAACAAAAAGTATTTGAAAATAATGATTGAAAAGAGATTTAAAAATTAATTGAATTATCGAAAATGAAATGTATTGTTGGATAAAATTTATGAGAATATTATTTTCTTTTAAAACACTTAACCATTTATAATTATGTAAATATGTTTGGTAGGGAAATAAAATTTAAACGGTATTTGAATATAGCAAGAACTTTATAAAAGACGAGGCAGACTCACAGATGATTTACAAGTATAATATAATTAGTACACAATGTCTCAAAACTCACGAGAGAGACGCATTACGTTTGTTAAATTACTTATGTGTTCATGTAATAGTATATGAATATGTATACATCCGTATTATCACGTGCGTATAACACGTGTTTCGTGTTTATTTGTGTGTATATTTGATTAATAACATCAATAAATTTTTTTTTAAACATGAATTAAGAAAAATGAACATGTGGAAGTTTAATGTAATTAAATTGCATAGTTTCATTTTTCAAAGAAAAAGAAAATGAGGTGCGTATTTATGCACATAGTTTTATCAATATCTCGTTTGCGATTGCTAAGAACTTTTTGAATTTTTTGTTATAATTTCTGTAATCATCTGATTCTATGTTCTTTTAAGCATACAAAGGTGTGTACATAAGCAAATTTATATATACGCTGAATCTTTACGAAAACTTATATTTACTATATCCTTTAAACATCGAAATAATTCCTTAAACAAAGACGATGAAAACTCTAATTTTTTCTAGTTTATATTTTTGAAATATTATTAAATGCGCAAATAAAATGCCTAATATGTAGTCTTAAAGTTATGAGGAATTGACGCTCTTTTCTGCGGTAGGTTCACTTGAATTTTTCTAATAGTTACCCTGTTATGTAAGTCTATTTTTTTTTTGTTTCAAACAATTTTGAATATAGCTAGCGATTCTCCGAGATTAATTTATATTGTATTTTTAATTTTAAATAAAAACCTGAATTATCTGATATAATAATCTTCATAATTGGACCCGTTTTGTTTTTTTGTTATAAGAAAGTAAGTAAGCAAGTAATTTTCGCTATTATATATGCATATATTAAATAAAACATTAAAATGTTTAACAATAGCAAAGATAAGTTTGTAATATAGTTCGATTTAAATAGTTTTATTTCAGGTATTTTTTATTTAAAATTTCTTACATTTATATAAATATGCAGATAAATGTATTTCATTGTACAGAAAAATAAAGTTCAAGGTATGAGTTATTTTAACGAAACGAGATCTAGACACATTTTCATAAAATTTTCATTTTATGATATTATCATTATAAAGTATAGAGTTTTGTAATATTTAAAAAAATTATAATCAAGTAATTTTTAAAATAATTTTTCAATAATATTGTATTAATCTTTTTTTTTAAAGCATCGTTATGAAATTTAAAAATAACTGGATTATATATACATATTTTTCTCATTTATAAATTTTTATAGTATAGTAAAAGTTCTTAGTTTTCCTCTTATAAACGCAATTCATAAAATCTGCGCTATAACAATATTAATTTAATATATCGACTAATTTAATTCGGTTTTTACTTTTTGATAATATATGTTGTATTATTAATTCTCGGAGAATGACTTATATATTCGCGTTAAAATGGAGACACGAATCGTCTTTAATTTATATTTTCTCGTTCCACATCGGTCGGCATTTTACGACACATGCTTGGGGAAACTGTTTAAAATCATTGTTTCTGAAATTTATATGACATCTACATTGAGACATTTCAGTAATATTTTGATTTTTTATTTCGTTTTTTTAGTGAAATTACACAAAATCCTGAACAACGCAACATTTTTCTCTTTTCAAACATCAATTTTATCAATTTTATTTTGTTTATCATTGTCGTCATTTTTTATTCTTGAGCTTTTTAAATAGATTTTTATCGAATTCGTTGTAAATATTCTAGTAAAGTTTTTATTAGAATAAAAAATAAATATTTCTTCAATGGTGTAATCATTTTCGTTTTTGTTCGATTATATTTTGTACGAACGAAAATTTCTCGATTTTCTGTCAATAAGGGTAATTCTTAATATCTAAAAATAAAATATTTTTCTTTCATTCTGTGTTAATTATTTGAAATTTATATTGTCATGATAATAAGCGAGTACTTCCAAAAATAATAACATTGACGTGATTTTATAAATCTTATATGTGATTATCAAAGTCTTGCTTATAAATTTGGAACATTACATGTGTAAAAACAAGTGTACAGGATATAATCTGTAGTATTTTAGGTCAAATATTTTATGTATGCGCAAATAATTTTTAAGCATACCGTGTGGAACGTGTGGTTTTTATGTATTATATCTTTTCTTTAATAACTACAAGATAAGGAGACTACAATAATAATATGCGATTGTCAGTGCTGCTTTTGCGCCGCAGTTTGGCGTACATGCTCGAGAAATATTGAAAACGTAGTTTTTCTCGTTATTAATTAAGACAAATTTCAAAGAGTACATAGATTCAGAAAAAATTATTTCAAAGGAAAATAAACTGCTATATACATCATTTAACATTTATAAAATTGTTTGCTATATCGTTAATGTAGGTATTTAATAAAGCATAAATAGTTCTACGTGAAACTACTACAAAATTTCGATAATAGGTACACTGAAATTAAATTATTTATAGATTTTCTATGTTTTAAAGTTAGGTAATAATAGAGGATAAAATCTTAAGCTTTAAAGATAAATATTGTTGATACTAGCATTCATTTTCTTCTGAATATGTATTTTATTAATATGCATTAATACTTCGAAAATGTTCGGGAAGAAACATTGACCCTATGTATCGTACAATTAGTTGGGGCAGGGGGAATTTATAAGATAAATTTAATTTTACAAAGTTGAGTCAACTGTCATCAATTCGTTATAACAAATTTTAACATATTAAATTATTCATAATTTTCATACAATAGAGTAATGAAAAAATGTAATTTCAACGCTCGTGTGGTCATGTACAAAGTGAATTGTACCCGCAAGTCATCAAAACTATTATGACAATGCGAGTACTTGTAGATTTTCTTTAAAAAAATCTAATTATAACATTGATGCCATCAGTTTTTCTTTAAGATTTGACGCAGATACGAAATTTTATTTTATTTCTGTAAGATATCGATTTACTTTATCAATTAAAAAAATTAATTTTTGTTGTTAAATAATTTGTGTCATATATTTGTTTTTTGTTATGTTCATTATTTGAATTTTTTAAGAAATTAAAATCAAGGATATTTTATTTTTGTACGAAGATAAACTGATAATATTCATATCTATTGACATTTTCTGCAATTGAATAGAAAAATATTAGCATTTTTAATAAGTAATTTTTAAAGAAATTCATCTACGTATACAATTCAATTTATCTATCCACACTTTAAATATCGTATATGCATGTATTAACCACGAGAGTCGAATGATTAACATACAACTATAAAACATTGTTTGTTTGTATAACGTTGAATTATATTTGTATAATATTGGTACAATGTTGATTTATCGTGTGCATACCTTACAGTATAAATACAGATAGAAAAAACGTTTCAATAATTAATATACAACATATTGAATATTATGAAAAATATTAAAATGTAAGTGATAATTATTGATTAAAATAAATATTGTTCATTGATTGTGTTATTATTTTGATGAAGCTTAATTTTATATTTATTAATAATAGGACATGTATAGTAAATATATGTAAAATTCAATCAGATCGAAATTTAAAAAAATGTATTTTAAAATATATTCCTTCGGTTAGGTTTGTTCTGTTTATTTTTCTAACATCGACTATATAATTTAATAACGTTTCTATTAGATATTTAAAATCCCTCTGATGTTCTTCCATCAGAATATAAATTATATATAAATTGCAATAAATTGAAAAATTATTTTATAATAAATATATATATGTGTGTATATATATATATGTATGTATATATGTATGTATATATTTTTCAGATGCGATTAAATAATTTCTATTTTGTACAAGCATGCGCGAAATCTTTATTTACGTTTCGTTGAAAAAAATAAGAAATAAATGCAAACGACGATTATTTCGCTCATGAATCATTCTTTTTTTGTTTTTTTTTTGATACAATTATATACAAATTATGTATATAGCTTCGCCATGCTTAAGAGACAAATTTTCAGTAGTTGTATGAATTAGATATTTCTGAGATCGATTTCGTGGCGATTAAATCGCATTTTCAGACTAGTTTGAGAATTTAATTATATATACTTTGTCGGTCTTGCAAAAGGTGGCACATCTAATTTTCAGCTAATTTATACATATAATTATATTTAAAAAAAGAAGGTATATATTTTTATTTTTGTTTAAATATTTTGGAATTTTTAGTATTTTTCTTTCCATATATTCGATAAAATATTTAATTACTTTCAAGATAATATAATTATAATTATAAATAATTAAAAATATTGTATATGTATCCAATGTTGGAATTTAAATGCATCATAAATTTACTAGTCAAAGTAAATGTATTAGGTAGTAATAACAATTTTATTTTCCATAAATATTATATTTACATAATATCATTAAAAGTTATCAATAAAAGTTTGTTCATTTAAGTTTTTTTGAAATATCGATATAAGATATTATCAAAAAAGTTATCATTTAAATTAGATTATTAATATTTTTTTGTATTCATCTGTTTAATCATTTAAGTATGAAAATAAATACAAGATAACCGTATTAAATAACAATAATAAACAATATTTCAATAATCAATTTTTGTACATTTTTACCGTGCTTATTTTCAGTATGCTATATATTTAATATGTAAATGAATACATTTAAAAATATTTTTTTTGCTATGTTTTTGAAAAAATTTTTTTCTAAAAATGTTTTATTTTTCTGAAATTTAATTTTTGTACTTTTTTTTGGTTGTTCTAATTTTTTAAGATATAATATGTATTGTATATTATTCGAAACTTAAAAGCTTTGTACTATTGAAGTATTACTATATGAATACAAGCAATCCAACAATTAATCAATATAATAAAATAAAGTTAAAAATGGGTAGATTATTAAGCGTTTTAGTTAATGTTCAATCAAATTAACCATTAATTATCATAAAAAGATTTTAATTACTACCCAATACATTACCGCAATGGGAACGAAAATATAGAGACAGATAGAGAGAATGATCGATAGAATCAAAGCGAGATGTATGATTCCTGTATCTGCGGTTAGTTTCTGGTTATGGGACGAAGTTATGAATAGTATTTGGTGTTCGACATTCTATCGATGCATTCCCGTACTTGCAAATTAACCTGTTTACTTATTTTTAGTTTTTTTTAACCTATAAATGCATATGATTCGTCGTCTTTCTCTCTCTTCCTCTCAGTTTATTTCTTTGAATTCTACTCTTGCTTATTCGGTTCAATAATTTTTCCCATTGCATTTGTGGTAGATTCGAATTGTGCCAAAATTTCTTATAAAACTAGATGTCCATTGGCACGGTTAATAAATCGGAGTTGCATATTGATAAATATTCACAAACGATATGTTATTGTAACTGTTAATAAAATATTATGCATTTGGATTATATTAAAACAATGCCTGCATTGACTTATATTTTTTTGTTTTTCTCTTTCTCCCCCTTTTTTCTTTCTTTTATTATTTTCTTCCTTTCTCACTCTTTTGATGAACTTGGAAGATTATTTAAACGGCATGACGATAAAAAACACAATTGTTTTTCTACGATAAAAATATAATTGATATATTAATACAATTTTTCAATTATTTTTTCTTTAGTTGTTTTGTTTATTTTATCGGTTACTTCAATTTTTTATAACTTTATTAATTAATTTGTAATTTGTGAAATAGATATAATCAATTATGGAAAATTCTTCAAGAATTTTATAGTATCTCTCGATATAGATTTATAGAAGTGTGCAAAAATGCTTTCGGACAAATTTAATAATCATTTAATAAATAGATATATTTCTCGTCACAGTTTGTTTTTAGAATTTACTGCGAATACATTACAATTTTGTTCCGCATTATCGAAGTTATTTACTTCCAACAAAAATGCGCCACCGACAAAAAATTATGTTTTTATATGTATTTTTCTTACATTTATATGATTTTAATTTTTTTCTCTATTAGGTACATGAATCCTAAGCTTCGTAACCATAAGTTTCGTAGACCAAGATGAACGAAAGAAGAGAAAAGCTAGACAAGTCTAATCGATGAATTCTACTCGATTATTATTCAGGAAGCGCGTTTTTCACGAAGATGACAAGTTTTTATAGCTGAAACTGCTTTTAGTGCTGCACAATGACAACCTAATAAGCGTACTGAGCTTCCCCATAAAAAGCTGCATTCTTTGCAGTATCCTTACGGACTTGCTAATACATTTATGCTCACTACGAGATTACTTATTATATATATATATATATGTATATATATAGTAATTAAAGTTACATTAACGATTGCAGTTGTGTTTATGCAAATTTTTTATCGAAGATATCTTTTTAAATTTGTGGATTATATATTATAAGCTTATTTTCGTTTCGCATTAAGGGTGACTTTAGTGAAAAAGAGTCTTAGAGAAAAAATAAGTTCTTTCCGTGAATTGACGCAGTAGATTAGGAGACGCTGAGAGGGAAACTTGTTAACGGTTATTTTTTTATTTAGACTCTGTCAACAAGTGACTCTTATTTTCCTTACTTTTGCACCAACAAAAGTTTTTCTCGCTATAAAAGGATAGGACGTAAAAATAACGAATTCTTAATCGCTTAAAATTAACGTACACAGTTTAACCTGTTATTATAAGAAACTATAATAGAAAAAAGTATCGATTCTTTGATTTATTTTCATTTATTTTGTTACGTTTAATAGTTTTGAATTCACAAACGAATGTTTTCGAGATGAATAAGTAAAATATTATCAATTCCTGATTAAAATTGTCATTGCAGTCTAATATTTCTTTATTCATTTATTTTAATATTATATAAAAAAGGAAAAGCTGTTACCTTGAAGCGAGACCACATTTTGTTAATGTTCGAATCATCGCATCGTCTCTCTTTTTCTCTATTTATTTTTCTTTAATTTTATCTTTGATTGATGACTTCACCTGTATCTATGTTTTACATTTTGTTTAGATCATTATCGAACAATTCACAGGTATCCGTCGGTCTTAGTCTTACTTAACTAGCTTCCGCTCACGGCGATTCCCCAATCCCCTTGGATCGACAGACGAGCACGATTCATGTTCAAATACTTCTGGTTTTTCTCATTTAATTTTTGTTTTCTTCGTTGATTTCCTCGCTACTAATTCGAATTGTCGTATCAATTTCGGCACAGAAACGGCCAAATTTTTTTTTCAAATACTGTCAAGAACACGTTAGAAATATTTGTACGTAATTTCGAAGCTTGTATAGACTTACGTGACCTCTACACGCAGAAAAATATCGGAAGAATGATGTTTCCTCGTACGTCGAAGTGCTGACGTAGCGATTTGATTATGCACATCATCGTAACGAAAAAAAAAATCGAACGATAAAGAGTTAAAATCTTATCGACGAATAAAAGTTTCATCGTTCGCAGTAAGCTTATTCGTCAAAGACACACTTACATTTTTCAAGCGAAAATCGAACGGGTACTCAAATTTATGTTAAAAATGATCGAGGGTAGGGCATACCTTAAAGTTAGTAATAATAACTAATCATCTAATTTATTAATCATATGTTCTGCGTGCGGGCTAAAAGTATCGTCCGAATCAGTCTGTCGCGCGAAACCTCGTCGTTTCGATTTCTATATTCTCAAGACGATTTCTCCCTTCGCCACGATGAGGGGAGTCCCGAAAACGAGCTTCGAGCCTCAAAGCTCGGATCTCCCAGCCGCCATCTTGGCTGCCCTTGTGGCCAGGGCGCCTAGCGAGCAGACGAGCCCGGTGAGGGCTTCCCAAAAAGTCGCGCGTCTTCGTTTGTAGTTGTACCGATACTCCTGCTGTTGTAGTTGGCGAATCTCTTGCTGCTGGTAACGTTGCTGCTGCTGCTGCTGTTGCTGGTGCTGTTGACTCCGGGGTTGTCGGACGATACTGGCCGGGTAGCCAGCGTCCTCGGACAAGCCGATGGAGCCCGTCTGACTGTGAGCCGAGTTGGAGCGCGAGGAGCGCATGAGATGCTGCTGGACGTTACTCAATCGGCGGTCCATCATGTTGACGAGGTTCTCGTGGACCAAGGGATCGTTGTGAGCCATCAACAGGCTCGTTCCCTGTTGAGGACTGCAAGGTAGTTGGCGCCGACCCGGCGCCTGGCCGAGGTAACGATCCACTCGTCAGGCGTACTCGGTGTCCGTCGATACGGATCTCTCGAGGCCGATCTCTCGGTGACTCGGCTGCTGGTTCTGCTGCTGATGTGTCGGCTGCGGCTGATGTATCCATGTGTTTGATTTCACAGGTGAACAGGAAGGTTTTATCAGTTCTTTCCCGTTATCATCGCTATACCATTATTATAGGTGGATGTTGAAAAGTGGGCAGTTTCTTTTTTGTTTTTGTTTTTGTTTCTTTTTTGTTTTTTGTTTTTTATTTTGCTAGGTTCGATTTCGTTTTGATAGTTTCATGCTTTCGAATAGAAGAAAAATTGTAAGCAATGTTCGAGACTGATCACCGCATTGTTTTACATACTAAGTATTAAATTATTTGTAAAAATCCTTCAACATTGTAGTTGTAAAATAATGTGGTGATAAGGGTAACTATTTAATACCGGGCATACATGAACGTGAAGGTTTAGATATTTTAACGAAAGAGTGTTTACCATTTAGTTGTTTGAATTTGTGTAATCCTAGCGTTATGTTATTGTTCTCTTTATTAAACGGAAACTTCTGGAGTTATCTGCATAATATATTTTAATTTTATTCATTTATTTAAAAATTATTGTATAAGGTAATATTGTAAGAATGTTTGATGAAAATTTCTGATTGTTCATGTATGTGTCTGAGTTTTAACATTGTTTACTTGTGTTGTAAGCATATATCACAAATTGACGGTATTTAAGTAAATTTTTTTATAATTGAACGATTATTTAAAAACATTGAATTTAATACTAGTTGATTGAAATACTCTGATATATAATAATATTCATGTTTTTGCAATTAATTTAATTGTAAGATACAATATCTATCGGATATAGACAACGTAATTGTTTTATAGAAGTTTGGTTTCACGCTAACTTTACTTCAAGCACACGAATTTACTTAAATAGTACAGATAGTACAGATATTATAAATAAATATTATAGATATATCCTTAAAACTAGATTTTGACATCATAAATTATTTATAAATCTATACCTTAATTAACAATATGTATACGTTTTTTAAGACTTATTAAATCTTAGTCGTTGTCGGTATAATCTATGTTTATATAAAAAACGATTTGGATAATACGATTAAAAATTCATATTTACGATGATTCATTTTATATTTAATTCGATATTATCCAGTGAAATCAATTTTTTTTATTTTTTTTCTTTGTTTACGAAAAATTAAAGACATTACGTAAATTTGAGTATAATTAGACTACCAACTTTTAAACATCCACTTATAATTTTAATTGTTGAATAAATATTATTAATCAGAAATATTGATAAAAGTAATAAAAAATAATATAAAAATATTATTTATAAAATTAATCGATCTTCATATTATTTTATTTTATATAATCGAAATTAAAATATTATTTTTATAATTATAAAGTATTAATTTTACCAATTATCATTTATTGAAATTTTGATTGAAATAAAGTAAATTAATTGGAGCAATATAGTAAAATAGTATTTAATATAATTTGATTATTTTTAGCATATATCGTAATAAAAGTAAGAAAGATTTTATTTTTTTAACAAAATATCATTTGTTAAAAGGTAATAGAAAATAAATTTAGAATGCATGCGTATGTAGAAGATATTGATGTTACAATGAATTATTAAATTCGGGTTTATAATGGAGTGATTATAAGTTGACAGTTCATACATGAATAATAGAGAAAGTTAAGATAAAAATTGATGTACATAAAAAGAATTTTAAGTACTTTACTACAATGTATCTTAAAACGCTTCGCTTACAATACTAGTAAATATACCATCGAATATATTAATTAGATTAATTTGAATATGTAACTATACTTAACATAAAAATGCTAATTTTTTTACTTTAATTAAACTGATATATATATTTTTCAAGGTTTAGTAATCTATGGGAAAGTATTTAATACAATAAAAATATTAGCTATTGAAAGTATTTAACAAATTTTATACAAAGTTGATTCTACTTGAAACTAATATTATTATTATTTTAATTTATATTATAAAATTTACATATTTGATCGTGAACTATGTATTTAATAGTATTTGATATTTTAATATAATCAAGACACGGAAAAAATTTATAGGTGACATTTAAGATAAAGTATTTCTCGTTAGAAAAATAGTTATAACCATTGATATGTTATGATATAGAGTATAGTAATTTATATGTGCATGGAAAAATTGAAATTGCAGTTGATAAAGTTTGCAAAAACATTTAGAAGAGAAAATAAAAATAATCCATTACGTACATTTTTTAAATTAAATTTATAAGTAATCTTAAGAATATATGCAAAAAATTTAAATCTTCAATTAAAAATTAAAATAACGATGCCTTGGTCGTTGAGAAAAGTATAAGAGATTTTTATTTCATAGTAATTATTCTTATTGCACATCAGAATTTTATAATCTACGTATGAAAGTGAATTCACGATAATTTTGCTAATATTACGACAAGTAAAGAGGACATATAGTTTCATAAGCTGCATTTTTTATATCTATAAGATTAAAGATTATATTACTATACAAATAAGTTTTTATAGTATCAATCGAAAGGGTCTAAATTACGATTTTTTCCGTGCAATGATGGAATAAATTGTTTGAGTAACGTGACAAAATAATGGCACGTTTGAATCAATATATTTTTATTGTAATAAATTATATGATTATATATTTCGTAATTATATAAATTTGAATATCAAAAAGTTAAAAAAAAATAATCGTGAAGAAATATTTATGAATTATTAAAATCAAATAGCCATTATTTTGTCGAAGAATGGTCCAGTATTGTGTTAAATTTGACAGATATATTAAGATGACGATTAATTCTTAATATATTATATTTGATGAGTGAGAATGCTTATGAATACATGCTATTAAAAATACACTTGTTATTAACAATTTCAACAATTAGTTTCATCTTTTTATATCGTAAGTGATAATAAAAATTTGAGTATTCATAATAACTATTTTTATAGAATTACATACCTTTAATAAATACAGTTAATGAATTATATTTACAATTATTATTATTATATTTTTTACATTACTCATTCGTTAATGCGAAGTCTTGTTCGTTATTTATATTGTATAAAATTGTCTAAATTAAATAAAACATTAACTTTATTATCGACATATATTTAAAACTTATTCGGTATAAATGCATTATTACTCAATTCAGTTTTTTTTCCATCCATTTTCGTATATTTTAATCAAAGATTTTCCGGTATTTTTCGAATTTTAATCTACCTTTCAGCGAGAAAACTCGAATATTTATCGAAAGTTAAGGTTCTTTCGTATCGGTAAAGACGAAGCGGAAAAAAGTTTGAATAAAGTTCAATACTCAAAGTTTTATACGTAATAAGGATATACTTGTTTTGTTTAATAAAAAGTTTTTGTGGTAAAAAGACAAAACTAAAAGTCGAAGGTAAGAAAAGGTAACGTTTCAACCGAGTTGATCAACGTTACATCCACCAGCTTAAACACACACTTCCGAGTCGCTGCTTATCTATGATAGTTATCGCGGTTCTCCGAGTGATCGTAAATTTCGCCGGCGTACGAGGGAGTGCCTCTGCGCAAAGTAGAGACGGCAGGGAAGTAAAAATGGCCAACCGTTTGCTGTTGCTGCTGTTGTTGCTGCTGCTGTTGCTGAGCCTGGGCGTAGGCGAGGCTCTTCTGGTAGCTGAACAGTTGACGCTCGAGACTGTAGTTCTCGGCTTGGAGGGCTACGATCTCCCGACGCATTTGTTGGTTGTGAACGCGACAGACGTCGTCGTATTTGTGGTAGGTCGCCTGGAAAAGAAGGTGCGACTCGTTCCACTCGAGTCGTACTCGGATCTGTCCTTTCTCTGTCACGAACGGGCAGTTCTCGTCCTTCACTTCGTTCACTCCGATCGACGTCTCCATGATTATACCCTCGTCGGCGGGTTCCTGGGCGTAGTACCGACTGAACGGCGCCCCGGGTAGACTCACGATCTCCGTGTCTGGTTCCTCGCCGCGTATCAGGTAAGCCGTCCAGCTTACGTACCTGTTCGACATCGCGTATATTCGCATGTTTGTGTATTCGAGTTGATTTAATTATGCCTTTGTCTTGTTTTCTCTTTGATGTCGCTTACATTTTATTTTTTAATATTTCACTTTACGATCGAGGCGCGAGCGTAAACATTTATAATTTCAGTTTGAATAATTATTAATCTTGAACATTGACACGGTGATATTAAGACCACACGTCTGTTTTATATGTTAATGTATACCATTTTGAAACGTTTGCGCGACGAAGTATTCAGTTTTAATTGCGTTATAAAATTATTTTACGAGCTTTTCAATATTATCTGATACCCGACAAAATTAAATTTCGAAGTTAATTTTTTTTACGGTGATCCGACAAAGTAGATAACGACGTGTCATCGATAAATCAACGAATGTATTTTTTAACGTTTTTACAATTTCCTCATTCAAATATAACATTTGGGTCAGATATTTTTGTAACAAAATTGAAACTACGATTTTAACGAACTTGTACGTAAATAGAAAAAAATTACAGATATTTTCGATAAAATAAAGAAAAAAAGAATAGAATGTTCTTATTCTAGTTCGTTTATCTTTATAGAAATGTATAAGAAACGTTAAATTATTTTGATGCAAAATCGATATCTTTCTATTCAACGTATAACTCGTACGAATCATTATCAGTATTTGCGATTTGAAAAGATGCGAGGCATATCAAAGAGGAATTTTAATATAAAATATGACAATAATAATTATTTCCAAAGTATTTCCGTTAAATTTTGCAAGGAATATCGAATCTTGTCAATCACACGGACATTCTCGTATTTTCCCAAGTTTCGGTACCCAATGTACAACCTCGTATATACTCACCTCAGATGATTTCTCGGAACGTTGTGTATATCCTTGTAAATGAGATGCAGTCTAACCGTGTCGGAGT
Source organism: Dolichoris vasculosae (assembly GCA_018907195.1). NCBI lineage: Eukaryota > Metazoa > Arthropoda > Insecta > Hymenoptera > Agaonidae > Dolichoris > Dolichoris vasculosae. The sequence goes on from JACCHY010000001.1 coordinate 9,582,379, forward strand.
GCAAGTCAGCCCTGATGGCCCAGGCTTGCTTGTCTCTGTCGTAGCAAGGAGTCGCCGGCAGAACACTCGGACCAAGAGCTTGCACCGAGACCTCGGATATGGTGCGCGCCTCGAGCATCTCCAGGGATACCCTGAGGATGCCTTTGTGCGCCACGTCGGACCAGCGTACGCGGGGTTGCCAGCCGAAGCCTCGACCCTCGGCGTCGGAGAGGTCCTCGATGGGTCCGGACTCTACGCGTCGCTCGCCCTCGCCGAGGCTGACGATGTAACGCACTCGGCATCGATGGTCGAAGCCGGTCAACCGCACCAGGTACACGCTCACCCTACCCTCCTGGGAGCGGCTTTCGGTCTCCTTGTTCCCCGTTGGATAAACTACGAGATTCCAATCGAAGCCGCCGAACGTGAAGTAACTCGTCTCGAGTTTGCTCGGCTTCGGCTGACTCGTCGTGAATACGCTCGAGGGCATCCGAACCTGCTGGTCGATACGTGCGATCATTAGTTATAGACGTGGGTTTACGTACGAGACATGCACGTATGGAAGTTTCTTTTTCTTCCTTTTGTTGTGTATTGCGTGGCATGCGCTCTATATCGACATGCAGAAATTCGAATTCAGTTGCGGTTCTTTGTTTTTATACACTTTTTGTAATTACCGGATATTTGGAATGGAAGGTATTTCCATTAAATTAAAGTTTAATAAAAAAATTCATTTCGTTAAGCTGTTCATTGATTTTTTTTCACTGTTATAGAATATTATATTTTTCTTGTAAATATATGCTGTTTTTTCGAATTAAAGTAAATATATATCGAATAAAAAATTTATAGTACCACGTTTAGAAAATTCAAGAAACATATTTGAAAAGTATGTTTTGTATATATATACATAAATATTGTTTGAAGAAAGGTTCTAGATTCCGTTTAAGTTTATAATAAATTATCGATGATTTCACCTTATTATTTATAAATTTAAAAAGTTCTTTAAAGTATTATTACGTTAAGCAATATTAACCTATTTGAATTAGAGTCGAGATGTATGTATTCATCGATTATTTATAACATAGTATATACATCAATTTTATTATTTATAAGAAGAATATATAATTTATAATAAAATTGTTTAAATTATTAAGCACGATATAAGAATATGCAATAAACGTTTAAATACATTAAAACTACATTTGAGATGCATTTGTTTATATTTTAGTTATATTGAACAGAAATTTGAATAGAATTTGTCAAAATATTAAATAATACTTGTATATTATTGGCTGTCTAGTAATCTTGGATAATTTTCGAAGTCATACCGATGTATAAATTATACATGGATTAAACTGGTACTACTATATTCTGAGAAATATCTAAATTTCAAAATTAGAATTTATGCTAGAATTAGGATTATATAAGCATGCATACTAATATTTGCTCTTCCAAGATCACTAAAATACTTTATTTAATATTTTACTACAAAATAATATTAAATTAAGATACTGTATATTTTTAAATACACTAGCGATGAAATGAAAAACATGTATTTTTAGACATAACATAAAAAGAAGCAAAACTTTTTCAAAATAAGATAATATTTTATGTAAGTTGACAGAAACTTATATTTATAATGTAAATAAAATAAATTTTTTATTCAATTTAAATTGTAGTATTATTTATAGAAAAATTATTTTAAGGTTAATTTTATACATTGTACTGAAAGTCAATATTATTTAGCTTGAAAATTGACATCAATATAGAATTAATTCAAAAATAATATTTAATTTTTTATCAAGGTTGATAGTACCAAAAATAAAAAAGCAAAAATACTCTTCGTTTAAAGTTCATTCAAGAGTTAATATAGTAAAATTGAATATCAAGCCCTTTTTTATTAAATACAGTTTTTAAAAGACCGCTTGTACTTACAGAAGTAAAATATTTTAATAAGTATGTAAAATATCCATATATTTTAATGTCGATTTATTAGATTTAAATTTAAAAAATTTATTGAAAACCTACAAGGATCACGGATATCACGATATTTTATTAATCAAGAAACAAATTATGTAATTATTTAAAAAGGAAATAAGATATTTTAAACAATGAATAAGTAAAAAAAATATATAAATAAAATAAATTTGGATTGATTTTAAATCAAATTTTTTTGTCTGAATATGAATAATAAATTCAATGTTTTATACATATATAGTACATATTTAAGTACATGAAAACAATTGTAACAAAAATTGAAGATTTTTACATCAATATTAAAAGATGTAAATACCAAAATAGGCAAAAAATGAAAATTTCTATACTGGTAGAAGTATAAGAATACTTGTCATGAAAGATCTACTATAATTTAATAATGCATAAGATGAATTTTTATTATTAGATAAACAGAAATAGTTATCTATTAGTATTCAATTTTTTATTTTATAACAAGATATATTTTTCATTAATAAAGATTCAAAATATAATTTGATCTATAAAAAATATTAACTTCATTAAAAAAAATACATTATTTGAGTTACTTCGATTTTTTAAGGAATCTGTATACAAATAATATATTAAAATATCAGAACAAATTAATTAAATATGTACATTTTGTGAAGCTGATTTAAAAAATCTATTTATATTATTTGCAGAGAAATTGTATAGAGTGAAATTTTATGAAACTTGTGTTCAAATTTAATATCTAGCGACAGATTTAAACTTTAATTAGTTTTCACAAATGGAAGAATCAATTTTTCTCATTATATTCTAAATCAATTTATAATGACATGATAATGCAAAATCTCATGAATTTATATCGGGTATGATTTTGAATAGCGGTATATTAAATTCACGAAGAAATTTAGAATATCAATATTATCACTTCTGTAAATAAACCGTTTCAATATTTTATTTTTACCAATATGATTATGAATTAGTGTACATAATTTGCTTAATATAAGAATTAAAAATAGAATTTCTATTTAATACGATTTTTATCGAAAAGTAAATTTACAATATTTCTTTTATAAGGAAACGTATAAATCTAAAGAATCGATAAATTATGTAAAAACATAAGTAAGGTATGTGTATTATTTTTGAATGACTAGATATAAATACCCCTTAGTAAATATTTACTCGTATCAACGTTCCCAATCGCATTTTCAAATATACTTTCGTACACTCAACTTTATCCGATTCACCAAATAACATTTATTATCAGCCTACGTATTTCGAATTATACCATTAATCAATAACGATCGTCAGAATTCAGTCGTTCGTTAAAATTCAGTAACGAGTACACCGCTAACTAGAAGAAAACATCGCGGTTCTCGCAAATTCCAATCGACAGAATAATCCAGATTCGACGCGATTAGCATTAATTGTCAATTTGTCGAAAGCAAAATATCATGCATATGCGTCAAGCGCGTAAGAGCACACACATGTACGTTAACGGAAGCCGGTATGCCGACCTCGCTGGTAAATACAGTCCGGACGTTCGTCATCGAGAGCTCGAGTTGAAATTCGCCATTGGGATCGGCAAAGTTCCTACTGTAGAGATCCGAGACTGATATGTAGTTGCGATTTCCCTGCGCTGGAGCTTCGTACGTGAACTTGACGCGTTTGCCGCTGAATCCCTCATTGACGGAGAAGTGCTCCCGGTTGAGGAGCGTGAACGTGAAATCAACGTAGACCCGAAGGCCTGGAGCAGCGCCCCTCCATACCAGGTAGACGCCCAGTACCTGCCGATCAGAAACAGAACGTTTGTTTCTACCACGCTTCTGTAAAAAAGGCCAGAAGTATGGGAGTAAGTAATTTCAGTGTCAGTAAGAAGCTCGTCAATGTTCTCCTTATGCTTACGCTTTTCCCCCCTCCGTTCTTATACTTTCTCTGTTGGTCCTTTGGAGTGGAATTTTCAATCTCTGCGTCGTTGCGATTCGGCAGAGCGTGTTTCATTTGTATTGGAATAGGGAATTTAGTTTTTTCGAATGAATTTTTTGGCCTTATATTATTTTCGACGCGTAGGTTTCGATTGTAGAGGCAATATTTTATTTAAGCTTGCATCGTTCAAAGATTCATAATGTTAAATAAAATGGCTAGATTTATCAGAATAGATTTTAAATAAAACATGAGAATAAAATACATTTATTTTACTGAAAGTAAAATTCCACTCCGAAAGATGTCGAGAAATGTAAATATTTTAGCTCCTCGGGCTTTTCAAGATGATCTTTTTTCCATGGAATCCACTTAAGCAATTATATTGCCATTGCACCTATTAGCTGTAAACAATAAGTTTTTTTTGTTCGTAAGTTTTATTTGTTTACATTTCATTTTTTCTAAATAATTAAATTATTAAAAAAACATTTTTATAGAAAAAATTAATTTTTTTAATAATAAATATTGAATATTTAAATATTTTTTGATTATTTTAAAAAACTAAACCATATTTTATATATTTCTGTACTGTGTCAATATTTTTCAATTAAAAAATTCAATAATCGAGGTTATTCGTATAATTTTTTCTACAAAGAATTATATTTCATTAAATTTAACTGCTTTTTACAAAAGTAAATAAGTCTCTTTTACTCCTATAATTGATAGTAGAAATAAAAGAGAGACTTCGTACGGTGCAAGATGGTCAAGTCAGTCATGCATTATAAATAGAATATAATGGCAAAGCCCATGAAATGATAGCTTATATAAGTGTGTGCACAAAAGTTTATAGAATTATCTAATGCTATTAACTATTGCAAAATTTAGAGTAGTTCATTAGCGCAATAAGTTTTTAATTCAAGAATAAGAAAGTCAGTGCAATTTAATATTATGTGCTTATTATACTACGAAAAGTGGGGAAAAGTTTCATGAAAAACCCAATTACGCCATCTGATTGTTGTTTCAATTACTTAAAGAAATTCATTTAAATATATATATTTAAATATTTTAAATTTTTCAAAAGAATTGAGACAATCATCAGAAAAGGTATAATTACATTATGTACATTTAAGAAAAAGTATAATTTATACTGAGAAAATAAAAGTTTTCTTATTAAATTGTATATTTAATATTATACTTTTTTTTAAAGGTATTTCTTCGAAAATAAAATAGTATATACAGTATTACTAGAGATTTGCAGAGATATTTGGATCAGTGATTTAGATTTAGAAAAGAGTTGATAGATACAAAAGAAAAATGAATATAAGATAACAGGTAGATGATTTAAAAGTTTATAAATTTAACATCAACATATCTACCATATTTATATCACCGAAGTCTGTTTCTAGTTGCATAAATATGTTATAAAATTTTAATACATTAGAATACATAATTTTATGATTAATTGTATAATTAATTAAAATTTCTGCAAAAGTAATCATTTTAAAATTATAAGAAAATGATCATTATTATTTTCCGAGCATAGTAATTTCAAGTATATATATTTATATTTGTTTCGTTATTTCAACATATATGAAGAGTATAGTGAGATAAAAAAATCATGTAATATTTTAAAATTTATCTTATTTTAATTAAAATATATATATTTATTTAAATGTACGTATTCATAAATTAATTTAACCTTATTTAGACTTAAACTTTATTTATATTCTAAACAATTTAATAAATGAGTTAAAAGAATTTTTTAAATTTTTAATATTACTTTACATTTGTAAGAAGAAAATTTTCAATATACTCTTCTTGAAACACTTTAAAAAATACAATGAGAAAAAATATATCTAGCGAGTAGTTATTAGTAATCGATAATAAAATATTTTTATCAGTTAATTAAATAGTAATTAAAGTGAAAAGATCGGTGTCTACTGTTAAGTTCGAGACGATAATTTTTCATACTTTTTCTCACCGCAATACTTTCCGTTACAATTTTCTTCGAATAAAACATCGCTATGTTATATTTTGAATTTTCGCTCAGACCGAAAAGTCTCTCATTCGAAAAACAATTCCATTCTTTAAATGAAAGTGGTGCGAATATTTTCATTTCTAAAAACGTATAGACCGCATCTTATATATCTTAAGCGTAAAATATTAAGCGACATAAGCAACAGCAAAGTAACGTACCTTGTCGCCTCTCGAAAAAGCGACCGCCCATCTTTGGAAGCCGCAGACGAGCTCTTTGCTGGTGACGTCGCGCTCCGGATCGCGTACGACGCTCCTGGTGACGACGAACGAGAAGACTCGGGTGCCACTACGGTCGGGTAGCTGGGCGAATCTATAGAGAAGCGCCATCACCGCATCCCGATAACGACGCTCGTGTGGTTCTCGCTTCTAGTCCTCGCCGAGTTTCTGCTTCAAGTTTTCGGCACGAGTTTTCGATGTACGAGCGAACTTGACGTTTCTGTAACCACATAATTTGCGGTCTTGGCGTTATTGCGATTTTTAAATTTCTTCTTTTATGGGCAGGATGGGATAACATTTTTTTATTTATTCATGATCGCGTCGTGGATAGTACTTTTTTTTTAAGCAATGGATGAATCGGAATTTTCGTCTGTCTGGGTAATAAATTTTTTACGGTAGAATTAATATAAATAGAATTAATTTAAAGTGCTATTTTTGAAGATATTCGGATATTTAGGGTAGATTTTTAAAATTATATAGAGAGAGGTTTGGTAATGATTATTCAACTGGATGAGTAACCAATGGAATGGAAAATCTGTTCTAAAATATGTATTTTCTAATATCTTGACTCTGCGTAGGAGCATTCAATATATATTTGTATAGAGTAAAATTGACATCATGGCCTGTTTTGCATCTTTTATTTTTAACCTTATATTATAAAAACGTTTAAATATTAATAAAGCAAATTCTTAACATTTTAATTTAAAACTAATTAAAAAATATATATATATATATTTATCAAAAGAATTTAAATATTAAATTACTTTTTATCTATTTTTAATTAATTATACATCCGATGGATAAATTATTTGTTTACATCCGATTATTTTAATAAATGTAATATATGATACTGATAATATAATGATATGTAAGGTTAAATTTGATAAGAAAGAAATTTTCATATGGATAATTTATCTTCTTTTTACGACGTAACCTTTTGATAAAAATAAGTTTTTATTTCAAAATTTATAAAAAATTTTTGAAAGACTTTATTAGATGAATGGAACTTTAGTTTTTCACTAAATTTATAAAAAATATTTATCTCATAATGAGAAAATTACATCATTTTTCTAAAACAAAAGAACGTAAATATCGAATAGTGATAAATGAGTCAACTTGTCTCTTATTTTTAGTAGAAAAGAAGTTATTTGATCAGGCACTACGTCTACGTCTTATTCTGACTATAGGTAGAAAAAACTTGACAATATGTAGCCACTTTCAGGTTTATCGATTGATTCGTAAAACCTGTAAAATGTCGGATACTAAATTTCCATAACTCAAACTATTTTTCAAAGTCAGTTTTAAGGTTTATTACTGATTGATTTCTTAAAAAGTATAATAAAAATATGTGTCCGGAAAGGTTACAATGTACACAAAAATAATAATGTAAATTCCACCGAGACAATCGGAAAAATAGTCTAAATTCTTGTGAACAAACCTCAAAATTTTGAAAAAATTCTAAAGTACTACAGGGTTTAAAAAATTTTCGGAAAAATGGAATCAGACGATGACGAACATGTACTTTTTAACGCCCAAGTACTTTACCGAGAATGGGGCAGGCGTTTCACCGTTTTACATCAGTTTATCAAGGGAATATATTACTACAAGGAATCCACAAAATATGGAGATGAAAATTACCTCGTTACGCTTATTGGGCTCAGTGAGGCCTTAAAAAAGTCTGGACAGTTCAAGGAGGCATCGGATGTGGCGGAAAAATGCATGGAAAAAAGTAAAACATTCTCTACCATTAATTAAACTAATGTTAAGTACATAGACGAATAAAAAAGTTAATTTTTTAGGTTAATTAATTATAAAAGAATTATATTTGAATGCTTTTCTTCTGTAGTTCGTTGGAACTAACTTTTTATTTTTTTCAAAAAGTAAAAACTTTTAAAAATTAACAAAATTTTAAATATTTTTTCGTGGATATTGAAATATAATTATATATATAAATTTGAATTATTATTTTCAATATAATAAAACGATCATTACCCATTAAAAATACTTTTATTACTAATGCAATAAATATATAAATAATAAGATATTTTTAACATTTTTAATACCATCTATATAATATGTTTAAATTATTAATCACTAGTTTATGCTATTTATAAACTTGGTCTGAATTTTAAACAGATTTAAAATAATAAAACATGCTATTTTTAATAAAAAATATACAATATTGTTATTGATAATTTTTGAATTAATTATAATTACACTATGTATATATAAATGTAATATTTAACGTTAGAAATATTTACAATTTTACCCTTATTATTATTCAACTGTTTTTATAAAAATATCTCAATATTACGAAAATATAATTTATTATATATCCATATTTAATTATTTTATTATATTAATTTAATTATAACATATTTTCAATTTATAGATAAATTTATTTTGAGATAGAATTTTTGAGCTTTTGATAAATAGATTGCAATATGCGAATGTTAACACTTGAGTCGAAAATAATAACCAATATCCATTAAATTCTCTTGTACAGCGACTTTATATTTTAAGAACGACTTTATTCTTATATAATGTATTCAGCTTATTAAAAATAAATGATTCGTTGATTACAATAATTATAATTAATATTTATCATAATTTTATTTTCATCATTTTCTATTAAAAATTCGAAAAGAATAATAAACGTGTAACTAATAAAAATTCAGAAAAATTTTAATCAATTCATCAGGATAGATTTAATAAAAAATCATTTGCAATTTCAATTATCGATATTCTCATGAAATTATAAATTTCTGAAATTTTAATGCATCGCTAATATATTTTTTTTTGTAAATGATAGATTAAAAATTAATTAAAGTCGTACAAATAAAAAATATATCGAATAAATTAATTAAAAGTATTGACATTATTGATCTCGCGAAAGATGGATTCATTAATAAAACAATTTAAGAAAATAAAATGAGCACTGTTAGATAACGTGGAAAGAAGGTGGAGTACATCAGCAAGGCTGTGAACGTCGCAACAGTTTTTCACGTTTCGATAGCCACCATCAGTATCGAGTAATTAAAAACTCGGACAGTAGGGTCGTAGTTGAGTAAGGGAAGTGCCGAGTTCAGCGCAAAATTGCTCCGATAACGACAAGTTACAGCCACGCAAACTTAGCCTATATCCAAGTTTTCCAGGAAACTCCGTTCACATCGGCTACTTCCTTAATTCCGCCCACGCTTAGCAGTCACGGTCGAATATTACACACAGCTTGTTTCTCTCTTCGATGGTGAATATTACACGTATAGACGGAGTTGCTCGGACGACTCTTGCGAAGACGATATAATATAACGGAGAGGGATGTAAAGCTTTTGTTGTATTAACCAAATACCTGTCATGGTGAATTCGGTTTTTTATGACTATGAGTTTTAGATAGTCATTTTTTACTTTTCAGGCTCTTCAAAGTTGTAATTTTATTTTTTACCGTATAAAGTTTGCACGTTTTCCATTATTTCGAAGTTAGTGTTTTAATGATAATAAAGCTCAATATTTTGTCGATAATGATAGATTTTTTAAGGTCTAAAAATTGCCTAATATTTTTTTAAAGATTTATTTTGAATATATTCGATTGTATGAATATTATTTCTGTTGTTTTATCATATACAATAGGATTGTAAAATTATAAATTTGTAACTTGGTATTGGTTTCGTTAACAATAGAATAGAATGTATCGATATATATACATATATTTTCAATTTTAAATGTACGATCAAAATGAAATAATTGTAAATTTTGTTCCTACAGTTTGAATTTTTATAAACGTTTCGTACGTATATAATTATATAATACGAAGGTATATAGTTTAATAAAATTATTCTGAAATTCAATTTTTGATGAAAATCTTCCAAACAATGATAAATTAATTAACTTTTAAAATAAATCCATCAATTTTAAAAAAAAAATAAACAAATTCTTTAATAATAATTATGATGGAAAATAAAAAATCGATGGTAAAAGATGTGTAAAATGTATGATAGAGACCCTAGATAAGTTCTTTGTAGTGGATTTTCTACGATAATTTTCTCATTAGCGTACGCATTAATTTTTACTCTTCTTAATCGTTGTGGCTGATAACTTCATGATGTGTTTTTTCCTAGATTGATCCTCTCTAAATATATTCTCGTTCTATCCCACTGTCAATCGTTGTAACGTAATTTCCAATAATGAGCGAAGCCATCGTCGATTGCATAGAGCTAAAAAAAAGTGACTACATTTTGTGGCTACTAAATAAATTACTTTTTTTGATGGTAATTAAATCATGAATTTTCGACGATAGAAATTGTAAATCTTAGTTTCATCGTACAAAATAACTTATTTAATAATAAATAAATAATAAATAACGTTTCTTATTATTTCTTCTACGATAAAAAACTTACAGTAGAAATCGATGTATTTTTTTCGAGCAAAGTAAAAGACAGCGTTGAACAGTCATGCGATAAAAAAGTAATGTTTCATCTATTTTTATAAATACAAATAGATATAACTTTTTAAATACATTATTTTACATTAAAAAAATAGAGAAAACATTGCGTAAACAATACATTTTAAACTATAATGGTTAGTCATTAGAATCGTTTTAGAAAGGAAGATGTACAAATTTTAGTTAATTGATAGCTTGGAAATTAACGAGCACCCCTACATAGTAGTAGCGATCGAACGCAAAGAGAAAACTAGGGTAACTTCAAATTATAATTGACCGCGGACAATCGAAACGTTCGTTTCAATAAACGTTGCGCTCTTCCCGTAGATCCAACGCACTTAGGTGCAAATTGGACGAGGATGGAGGCTCTCTTCGACACAGCCGAGTTTTGCCATACTCTCGTTTACGCATATCAAGGGATGAAGCTAAGGCCCCGCTTCCGGTTCGCGGTTCTGGCATCAAACGAAACCATCGAGGATTGCGTGGGAGCCAACGTACCACCGACTATGTTGCGACATATTCAACCTTGGATAGCCAAACTCAACCACCACAGAGAAAGGATGCTTCAACGTTTGAAAGACAAGGAGAACGAGTTTCAAGGTCTCGAACGCTTTTACAACGCTTTCGAACCACTTCTCGTTTCTTTTGCCTTAGCTCGCAACTTTTTTAATAGCGAGCGAGCGAAACAAGTTTGTTACCAAGGGATTTTGGATGACAAAGTAGAAGATTTTCGTGTTTCCTTTTTTCTTTTATACTTTGTTTTGCTTTATTGCGTTGTTTTTTACACCGTGGGATTCCGATATTAAGTTTAGAATTTAGATAAATTGCGAAACCTTACAATTGGTTTGCTAATATTTTTTAGATTTTTTATTTTTTCTTATTTGTAATATATCTCTAGCTTATCGTAGAATACTTTTATACTTTTTATTAAGAAATTGAATTTTATAATTAAAAATAATCGCTGAGTATTTTCTTTTTTAACGTTAATGGATTTTAATTAAAGATTATATTTGTAGATGGTAAAGATAATTTCTTAAGAGTATAAATTTTTTTATTTAAAAATTATGGTATTAATATAATTAAAAAAGCTTTAATGGATCGAAGTCTAAAAGTATATTTTTTCTTTTTAAAAAATCAATAGTTTTGAGACTCCTCATTTTCCACGGTATCGAATCCTTTTTTTTATTAATACTTTTCTAATATTTTAACATTTTCTGTACTTTATAATAATAGAACGTAACTCTTCGTTGGATACAAAAATTAAAAATAAAGAAAGAAAAAGTTACATTTAACGCGTAAATACGCCTAATATTTTTTGCGTAATAGAAATTTCACTATTTATTTCAAAAATAATTTCCAGAACAAAAAAACTAGAGCCATTGTTTCTTTTCTGACGGACACTCGGTAGCACAGATATGTCCAAAGAAATCGAATTTCTTCGTTTAATTTTATTGGTATCTAAATAAATTCCAGAACACAAAGCGCAAATATCGATATACTCGGGTAACTTCGAATAAGTGGGTTAACATAGTAAACAGTTTTCAAAGAAACTTTGAACAGTACATTCATTATCATAGTTCAAATAATAATTAATAAACAGAGAAAAAACAATGTATCCCATTCGACGACGCATAGGCATAGACGAAGAGCAGACGAGGTTCAAAGTGTCGGATCCTAAAGCAAAGCTGAGAAAGTATCTCAAGAGTCACGACAAAGTCATGGCCTCGATGTACATCGGTGCCTCGTGTCACGACAAACAATTCCTCACCGATTTGCTACTTCGACCGGCTCTTTCCTCGGCCAATAAGGCGGGCAGCGAGAGTCTTGTCAAATGCATCTCCAATTTACTTGCACATTGCCAGAGTCAGCAGGAATCTCTGAGGACTAGACGACCCCTTTATTCCGTTCACGCGAGGTTGAACGCCGCCAAGACGACCACGCGTAAATTTATACTTTACCAGGAGTTCCAACATCGGAGATGCCTCGCTAGGCAAACAGCCGTTTACCTTCTGAAGCAGTTACACGCGATTCGGCTGCGACGGGATTATCAGACTTTTTTCAAGTACGAAGCTTATACAGCGTATTTTTGCGTTTCTCTTGAGCCACGTACCCCAAGAAAACAACGCGCGTTTTTATAATATTTATGGTTACGCATTGAACCAACGTGTTTACATTTCGATTAGAGTAGACGTAAGCTCTAGCTTTTAATGTATTTTAATAATCGAAAAGTTAAGTTAGTTCTTAACTTTGAAGCCACTCCCTCGATAATATCGATGTTATCTTTCAGAGAATATACACAGAGCGTATAAACTTCGATAATGCGTAATCCCCTCGGAAAAAAAAAATAAAAATTATTAGAGCAGCTTTGTAAACCGATCTAACAGATTTTAACTAACGTTCAAAACTTACACAGAATGGTTGAGCTGGTGAAGGACAGTTTGGAGTTTTACGGTCACAGGTTACTCCCCGAGTATCAGAAGTACTTGGAGGTACTTTATCGCATGGTATCGCGAGTATACATCGACCCGCGCAATCTGCATCGTTTTTGCAACGAGCCCGAGGAGGTTCAGGCAGGCCGATTACGTCGGCTTCTGGGACTACGGAATCCCCGGTTGCCACGTGACAGCGATCTGGCCTGGATACACAGCAGCGATGTCAAGAGGTCGCTCAACACCTGTCGCCAAAGACTCGCCCTCACGAAAAACTCCCTAGAGATTCTTTGGATATTCCACGAGCTTTGCAAGCTTTTCCTTGAAATTAAGCGATACGATCTTGCTCGGTGTGTATATCTTTACTTTGTGTTTGGACAAGGGATTTTGCGATTATAACTAGCCTTCGAGATTGACGCTGCGATGAAACTCGAGTTCTAAGTCTCTCTGTGATAGAACTTTGTCAATTAAAATACATTGATGCATGATCGCGAGCATAGCAGACTTTGTTAATTATAATATTATATATGTTCTTGGAAAGTTTATCGCGTTAATCCCAAATTTCCACTCGTACAGTGATGCACTTATTTCGATTATATATTTTATTATTATTTAACGTTACAATGTTAATATTTATCATTATGGACGATAATTATGAAATTCTTTGATATATTAATTTATTAATAATTAATAATTTTTTTTTAATATTCTACAAAGAAAAATAGAAATAATATCGTAATTGATTAAGAATTGAATAAATAATTTCGTTAAATTCGAAGTTGTGAAAATAAAATTTATATTTAGAAATATTTTGTCAAAAGGAAATAATGTTTTTAGAATCTGTTCAATATTCAAAACTTTCAGAAACAAGCGAATCAATATATTATTAATAATTAAACTCAGTCTATAATTATTATTAGCTTATTTTTATCGATACATCATTCTCATACAAACATCTGACATTTCCATTAAAAATTAAAGTCTCGATGAGATATATAAAAATAATAATACTCGGTAACGTAATATTTTTAATTGCATTTTAAATAGTAATTTCTTAATATCTATAATCAAAGTCACTACATAGAAAATTATTAACCGGTATTTAGTTAAGCTCTTGAAATGCAATGTTTGCAAATACCGGTAAGCTCCGTAAATTTTTCACTTCGAAAAAGCTACGATATCGCTGATCCAGGTTTAGCTAAAACTGCACGAACCGAAGGCAAACGATTGCAACCGTCGCCTAAAATTTTCCTCGAATCGTATTCAGATTTTACGCGAAGAAGACACGAGATCTCAGTCTGGAATCGGGCTACGACGATTGGGCTGTAAACGCCAACCACGTGCTCGTTCGGATCGAACTGATCCAGTTCAATCGCAACGAGGCCAGGGAAGCTGCGGCTGCAGCTCTCGTATCCGCCAACAGGCTCTCCGTCAACTTCCTCGTCGATTTTTACGAGCGCACGATCGCGTTCATTGATAATGTGGACTTTGGTCGGCCGAGCGACGACGACAGTATTCTTGCGCGTCAGCGTATGATTATCCAGATCATGCCGCCGATGTTGAAGCCGAAGATGGATCAGCTGCTCAATTCCATGGAGGCAGTTACCGCGAGTAGGCGACTCTCCATTATGCCTGGTTGTAAATCGAAGGATACTCCTGGCCAGGGGATGAGAAAAACGATAACGCCAAAGATGCCGCAACACTACGAGAAGGGCATCCGGGATAATTTGTTGAAGAAGTTCGCACCGAGTAAAAAAGTGTTAGGCTTGCCCAGTCTCGATGAATTCAGTTGATTTGTCATTTTTATTTTATAGTATTATGTATTTATCTATTTCGTTGTTTTAAAACTGTAAATATCGAGAGATAATCAATGTGTAAAATGTTTCAATAAAAATCGAAATATACACTTTTCAGCTGTTCATTTTATTTACAATTTGTTTCTTTTGCATGAAAAAAACACGTCCAATGGTTGATTTAATTAAATAATAAAAAAATCTTGAATTTTCTCACGACGAGAATTTTGTATTTTAGCTGTAAATGGAGTAAATAAAAAAAATAGAATAAAAAAGTAAACACTATGATTCTTTGGTCTTTTAAAAATCGATAATTGTACGCAAATTTTTAAAAAAAGAAAAATCGGGATATGAAAGCATTTTTACTAATTTTTATCTTGATAAAATTTTTAATAATTATAGACTTCAAAAGTAAATTATTACGTTTACATATTCGTTGGTTTGAGATTCAATCGCAATAATATTTTGAAGGTGTATTTTGTTTCGCGATTGATTCTATTTTGCAACGGGACATTTATCAGCATCGCTGATAACGCGGACGGTCATTGTTACATTCCATTACACGAGTTACTCGAGTCGAAGGAAAGCTCTTCTTCTCCATTCGTCGCCAACTTCCGATAGTATGGAATAAAGAGTCGTTTTTCGCATCGCTATGATTTGAGGTTGATAGTCCAAGTGGCCATGTCTTCTTTACCAGTGAATAAAACCCTATGGCGTCGACGAGACTCTGGGCACGAGTCCGTGGAGTTACCGGATGTCATTTTGAGGACAGAATCCCAGGGAGATCTCGCGGATCCGGGGATGGTCGTTGCCGAAGCTGAGGCTCGGGTTGCGATCACCGCTAGGCCGAATGCAGTTTGCAGCAAACGAACTCGGGCCAACCAATTACACCAGGAGGCCGATCAGCTCTACTATAAGTAGTTCCCAAGTCTTCTTCAATCTCTTACAGATTTCGGTTCGCGTGATTTTGTACACAAAATTTGTGCTCGATGGAAAATGTTATTTTTAACGGGAGTTTACGAGCTGAGGTAAAATTTTTACGCGTGTGGAGGAGATTTAATATCGGGCTCGTAGTTCGGTACTTCAAATATTCGTTATATGGTTGTTACAACGAAAAAAATGCACGTAAAGTTTTTTTTCAGAGAAAAATGTAATTATTTTATAACCTTGTTTAACGCTTCATCGGAATTATGGGTTATATCATTGAATAATTTTTTATAAGATTAAACGTAAAATTATCTCTTGGACATTCAGATACCAAGATTCAAGAGAAAATATTTTGATTGAAACGATAAGTAGAAAAGAAGATGAAAGTTCTTTAATTTTACATCTCGTAATACGAAACCTTAAAATATTCCACGATATGAACTTTTTATACGAGTTTACGGCTTTTGTAACTTTCTAAAATACAGCTGCAATGCTACCGCAAAAGGTTTATAAACAAAGTTAAAAACAGCTACAAAAGGATTTAAACGGTTTTATCTGAAATTGTTTAATTATTATATTCATTATATAATATTGTACAATAAACTTTTCAAAAATTTGAACAAACTAACAACTTTAATGTTATGCAAAAGTTATTGAATTATTATTTTAAACACATATGTTTTGTCGATAAGCCTTCATTATCGTGATTTTTAACAATGCGTTATACGTTACACATATGATAAATATAAATGCACTGAGAATTACGAGTTGGATGCGAAACTTTTATCCACTATACTATATCGTATTTCATTTTTAAAGTATATCGTATGACTTAAAACTTAAAATCTAATTTATAGTAATTATAAAAATAACTTTTAATAAACAATACCGAAACGTATTTAAATCGATAATAATGTATATTATACTCGTATATAAAGTTATACGTAATTATTTACGTTAAAAAATTATTTTACGTATCATTATTGGAGTAAAAATTGTAAAATTGTGCATTTACGTAATGTTGTTAAGAATAATAAAACAAGAAACAAGTCGCACAAAATTATAATCTCGAGATATCGAAGTTGTCAGAATTTGCAAACTACTAGTTATCTTGAGTATGTTTCGATTCAAACTTTCATAGCGTCTAATGATTCGTGCAACGTACGTCATTTGGTATCTCGAATAATCCATGCTTAGAAGAGTGCATCGATGTAGATCGTAAAAGTACATAATCCTCCCGTTTACAAGTCCTCGCTTCATGGAACACGCGAACATTCGGTTTATCCGACCTATAAATAATTAGCTGCCGTCTCTTCGACTTCTCCGTACCCTCTAGTTTATTTTCCTTTCTCTGTCCGGTCCCTGTAGGGGAGATTACGAGTCCGCCCTGGTGCTCTATCACAGGGCTGCACGACTTTGTCCTCGCGAGCATAGCCATTCGGTCGCAGCCTGGCGCATTCAGGCAGCAATAAGCTCTGCGGCTAATCCATCAGAGGAACTTTCCAAACAATTGAAGGACGCGAGGAGCTCCAGTCAAATATCAGCTCTCTTGTCTTCTGAGGTGGCTGCCAAAAGGGCCCAGGACGTCGTCGCCGAGTCGCTCGATCCCTTCCGCGACATACCCAAGGTTCTTAGGTATGACGTTCGGAACTTCAATCGAGCGAATCGTGTTTGTTTAAGAGCCAGGAGTAAACGTTCGGTCGAATGAATTTTCGCTTCGAGGTCGCTCATGACCGATGAATCATATGAGATTTTGAGTGAAGGGAAAACACTTTGAAGCGTTCGAAGCCTTTTTCGATAGGCGGATATTTGTATAAACGATGGGAGAGTAAACTTTGTTATACGTACGTTATTCTACGAGCGCGTAAACTTTTATTCAATTATGGAGGCGTCACATTTAAAAAATAGATGTATTCGAGATTTATATGGAAATTGTAGAGAATTTAAATGCGTAGAAAAATATTAGATCACGCAATGTTTAATATGATATTCACGCAATGTACGAGAACATTTATGGCCCAATAAAAAATTTATTCATAAATTTACCAATTTAAAAAATTAATAAAAAAGTGGCACTCAAAATTTCATATTAAAAACTTATATTTAATAATTTTTTTGTAAGCTAAAATTTAGAATTTATTCTTTAAAATTTTTAATATTTTAAAAAATTAAGATTTTTTTATATTTTTTTAATTTTAAAGATATAAAATCTTTGCTACAATAGTTATTTTATATACTTAAGTATTACGGAAATATCATTATTTATATATATATATATATATATATATTATGCGTAAATATCATTATTTTTTTTGCGATATTATTATTACGATAATTTGGAACTCTTATTAAATTAAAAAAATTATATTTCGAAAAAGAACGTTAATGTGAATATATTTTTGAATTTTGGCAGGTTCTAATATAAGCTCATAAACAAAGATTTAAAAAGATTAATGTCCTTTAATATATTTCAGAGTTTTTCTATAATTCAGCTAATTTTTTTTACTTATTTTGACAGATTAATTATAAACCATCACAGTTAATGAGTTTTTAAAAAAAGTATATCTCTGTAAATAATTATATATAAAAATGCATGTATCTTGATATTTATAATTTTTTTGAGGGTAGTTATATACTTAAATAATCGCGTGAGTGGTGTCACGCGGTGAAACGAGGTAATTAATCAGAATTCACCGCAATTTACAAGTGGGTTTATTTGCAACGATGTAGAAGTTATTAAGGACGAAGATACGTATTCCATTACCCACTGGGAAGTAGGAAAGTAATCTACTCATAATTAACTCATAGTATGAGGCGAATCGGTATTAAGGTATTTTTTTAAAAAGTACATTTGTTTCTGACTTAAAAGAGAAATAGCTACATTTAAAATAAATTTTTCTTTTACCGAGTAACCATTCAAGAACTTCAAATCAGAAAATTCTTTTAACGACGACGTTTAAATAACGCGATTAAACTTAAAAATATATTTTATCATTACGGCTAAACTTTGAGATTACATTTAACTTTGTAGTAAATAAGCTTAATTCGAGTAGTCGCCATTTGATTCTTTATTTTAGAAATAAATCTAGAAAATAAAATGTTAAGCGTACGAGTATACAAAAATAATATACGTGGAAATTCCTGAAATAGTTAAAATTTAAATTACACGAATTATTGTTGGAGCGATATAAAAATTTTTGTAATAATCGTGATAAATAGCGTTCTTTTATAAAGTGCATAAAAATACACAGAATCATCGCCTATAAAAAGTGATTACAAGACTTTTAAATATATTACGGTAATTCAGCTAAATTTAAGTTTTCATCGAAGTTACTGTTTCTAAAAAATGTGTCTAAAAGACGCGAACAAGCAACGACGTTCTTTTTTATCTTCGCAGATTCGTCGAGTCGCGTAAAGACTTTTGGCGCTTGATGAATTTAAGCAATTCAAAACAACGGAATCATTCGAAGGTGATGCTAAATCAACTGAACAGATGCATGGTATCGACTTTTAAGGAGTTGGAAAGTGCGTACGAGGCCGGCGACAGCGCAACCGTCCACGAGTTGGGGGACGTGCTCCTGAATCTCGCTTCGGTCTCCGAGGAACCCGAGCATAATCAACTCAATCTCTTCAGTTATCTTGCCAACAGGCAAATTATTTTGAAGCGTCACGATCGAGCTGTGAATCTCGCTGTCAAGATGATCTTTCTAGCGAGGACACGTGGTAACACTGTTTGGATGACGGAAGCACTTGTGATCATTGGCAAAGTTCATTTAGCCTTTGGCCACTTGGACGCATTGGTGAAAGTCTGGGAGAGACTCGCCGAAAATTTAGAACCAGTAAGAATTATATAAGAAAGCTCTAAAATATGTTTAACATACGTCCGAGTTTCCAAGTGTTTATTCATGAAAAATTCATAACGCGTTCATTTAATTTGCAGAATTTCTTTTTATTTGACTTGAATTTTTAATTATATCATTGTTATGATAACTATATATATATATTTTTTTTTTTCTTTTATTCGAAAATTATTTACAGTTAAATAATAATCTTCTTCTTATTTAGGAGGCATTACCACAAGCTTGGTTGTATCACGATATAGGTAGATGTCACCTCGAGATAGGTAATTTTGAAAAGGCCTTGAATGCGGTAAAATTATGTTTAGTATGCGCCAACTCGGTGCAATCGAAAAAGTGGATTATTCGGGGTTATTTGTTGAATGGTCAAATCCTACTGCAACAGAGAAAATTCGCCGAAGCTGTTATCGCTTTAAAGACAGCTGCAATAACCGCTTTGGAGGAGGAAGATGACGGAGAACAAATGATTATTCATTACGTTCAAAATTTGATAGACCAAGTGACAAGTCTTTTGAAGAAAATCAACAAAGAGCATGACAACAAGGACGATATGCGGAAAAGTATTACTGACCTGGAAGAATTGAAGTCGCCAACGAATTCAATCGCCGAAACTCATGGAAGAGAACAGATTGAACATTTGGAAATAAAATCGAATTGTGGTAAGAGAGAGAGAGAGAGAGAGAGAGAGAGAGAGAGAAACGAATAGAAAAAGAGAATTATTGTCGATAGATCACATAATTTATGTATTTGAACACGTATACATTTATTAATAATTATATTAATTTCGAGTTATTTGGAACAATTTAAGCTAAGATGTATGAAAGTTCAGATACGTATTTGCGCAAAGTTTCCGTGTGACATATTTCGCGGAGAGTAATGTGCTTATCTTATTTATTAATATTGCACACAAGGTTACGGTATATCCTCTCTCTGGAAGCACGATAAAGGTGAATCGATTCCCTAGTAGAATCTCGGAGAGAGGCAGCAGGAGTTAAAATCTCTCGCAGCATGCGAGTATTCAGTATAGTATTCAGCGATTCTCGTTTTTGTATCACCGCAGGAAATCTCGCGAAAGATGAGAGAAGCCCGCCGAAACAGCGCAAACGATATTATCGAGGTCGACCGCGTTTGGAGAGCCAGGAGGATACTTCGGACGAGGAGAAGGTCGCGCAGCTGCTCGAGAAAACCCGAGCACTTCGTAGCGTTCGCCCAGCGTTATCAATAACGGGGTTGCGCGATAAGGGCTCGAAAGCTCAGCGGTCAAGCGGCACCATTTGCGAGCGCTTATCGGTCAACTCCAGCGAGGCCAACGACAACGACGGCGCGAACGCGAGCGTCGACTTGGAAAGCTCGCGGACGCGTATCATACGGCGCTGCGAGTCGGACAGGAATTCGGACGAGGACAGGACATTGAAAGCCGACGATCTCTTTCTTCTCAGTGATATCTCCTGCACGGATGACATGGTGGAGGACGACTTTGGCAGCATGAAATTCGAAGATGGGGACATTTCCGACGCTGACAAAGGTTTCACGTTAGCTATTTTTTTTATCTTTTCTCTCCTCGTAAGTCGATAAAGTCTCTGCGAGCGCTGAGTTTTTATGGTTACTTTCGGTTCGAAAGAAGGAATCGCTGACAATACCTTCGTTAAATGGTCGTTTGGCTTTAATTTTATAGACCTTAGTCTGTTTAATTCTATTCTCATCTTCGTTAGCCATTATATGCGATGATTAAATACGAATGTCGTGACGATAATTTTATTCTGATACGTTTTTTTGTTCGAAGATATTACTTCTAGATACAAGGTAAAGGTGATTATTACCAAATAAAATTACGATTAGAATCTTGTTATTTCCGTTTAATCTATCCTTGTAAATATAATTTATATCGTATACTAGTTATGTTTTTATAATTTTAATATAACTAAATGTTATATTTTGATTAATTTATATGATAAAGCATTTTTAATATATAAGTTATTTGTATACAAGGAAAATCTGAAATAATATTCTTTTCATCGTAAGTTATGTTTTAATCAAACTTTACTTTCAATAATATACGTATATTTAAATAATATTAATAATATAAGAGTGATACTTATTAAATTAAATTATTTATTTATTAGTTGAAGATTGATGTCATTATTTATAAATGCTTTGAAAACCAGATTTAACGTCAAACAGTTTAATTTTAAAGCTTTTAAGTGAAGTTAAATTTTCTTTTAAATTGTAACACAATTTAAATTTATTACTACTCTCTTTGTATTCTATGTTAGTTTATTTCTAAGTATTTGATCTTATTTGATAGTAAAAATAACGATTTATACTTAATTTTTTTACAACTATATTATTATTTAATATAGAACTTCGTGATATAATCGTGCATTTTATTATTATACATTTTTTTATGAATAATACAATTATAAAAATTATACATGCATTGTCCAAATCCTTATAAAAATATATACAAATACCTTCGCTCGATTCAGTAAAAAATTATTTAAATTTATCGATTGTATTGTTTAAGTAATGTTAAGCACAAATTGAAATAAAAAATGTATACAAAATATTTCAATTTTTTTAAATAAGAATAACAAATTATTAAATAAAATTAAATAAAATTCATTTATAAATATTAAAGATATCTACAACTTTATATTTAAAAATATACAAGGTACTTTAAAAAAATTAAATATCACGTAAGAAAAATAAGGAGTTAAAGTTTTCGTTGTACTTGAAAGTTATAATATCCTGAAGCTATTTGACGTCGATTCTTTCATTAACAATATATAAATATATGAACAATATGTAAATTTTGAAATTAGAATTAAATAAATAATGTATAATATAATATCATAATATTATAATAATTTATATTAATTTACATAAAATTTAATCGAAGAATACATTAAATAAAATGACGAATAAAGATCACGATTTTTATATTGATAATATTATTATCTATTTATAAAGGCATTATGTATTATAAATATCATAATTGTCTATATCAGAAAAAAATTTATATAGATTTAATTTAAAAAGAAAGTTTAATGCTCTATTAATACGAATAGCATAAGAAAAAATTAAGTTATAAAAGCTTATAAGCCAAATTTAATCAGTTTTTTAAAGTATCTTTCATGCAAATATGTTCAATGTATTTATAATTGAAATATTTGCACTATTGTGCTAATTGCGATATATTCATATATTATTTGTGATTGTATTAAAATAATTATTAAAAATCCAATATAAAATTCGTATAGAGATTGACATTTGTCAAAATCATAAATTAGAAAAATGGTTTTAAATGATAAAAAGAGTTTTTAGCGAGGAACAGGTTTCTTTTTCTTCCTTTAGTAAAAGGGCTAACACGTCAGTCAAGGGTAAGCTTTTATTATGAAAAGAAATTCTTGATGTTACTGCTACTCTTTTGTATAGTCACTGAAAGATTCTTTTCATATTGTAAAGTAGATATCTAATTGAAATTTTGATTGATTTTATTCTTCAAGGACCTTAATTTCATATAAATTGTCTAAACTATAATTCTTATTGACTTATTTATCGTAGCGATCGATATTTAATGTTTAATCTCTATATTAAATAGGTTAATTATAAAAATATTCTTATGTATTGATATCATAATTACTATAGTCAGTATAAATAGTAATCGTATTATTATTATCAAAACGATTATTTATACGACTAACAAGTATCTGTGGTGGAAAGTTAAGGGTCAGTATTTGAATAGCAATAAGTAAAAACTCGGGTACAAAATTGTTGTTCGTAAACTTAGAACATTTACCAGATGTCTATATGTATCTAGTGACAACCGACCATAATGACACAACTCTGTTCTCTACACACCCAAAGAAATATGATGATTCAGCAGCACTAAGGTCTTAGAATTTATGCTTTTTAGTAAAGCGAAACTCGCTTGTACTGTTCACACAATGAAGAACAAGAAAGCACACATTGAAGAACAAGATGGATTTTCCGATGAGGTACTGAAGTTCGTATCAAAAGCTATCCAGAACTTTTGTTAGCTGTGTAATATCTGCTTCTAGGTGCGGTTTATTGAAGCTGTAAAAAGCATAACTTGTCTTTAGAGTAAAGGCAATAAGCCAATCGATCTAGCATCAATTTCAACGAGATAAGGTCTTTTGATTCTTTTATTTTTATAAAATGAGAAATGTAGTGAATGTAGGTAATGCTACTAATAAGAATATATGTAATCCAGATTTCTTTGTTTCACACCATTGAACAAGATTGATTCAATAATGAGGCTATTGGTATTAAAATATTATTTTACTGTTTCTATATTATTATAGAATTGTTACTCTATTATTATAAAAATATGTTGTAATAGTATTATTAAGACGGTCATTTGCCTAATCGGTGCAAAAAGATAAATTTAGAATGAATGACGAATTACTAGTAGTTTAATTACTATATACTTAGTATCTGCATAGACATAAAAAAAAATTTGAAATAATTAAAGGCAATTGTATATTGGATTCGGGTTCTTGTTAGTAGATTAAAGAATCACATATTTTCTCTTGAATATTTCTCTCGTGGAATGTAGAGGAAAAGAGGAATCGTAGAAACATATTGGCTCGTATTTCGAAAAGGACAAAGAGACAAAGGATTCTTGATATATTCTTAGAGTTTAGTATTAAGATAGTCCTACGTAGATTGATATAGAATATTTGAGATTCGTTCAGTCTTGAAAATCAAAAAAATTAATAAAATCTTGAAAATCTTAAGAAGCAGATATTTTATTGGATTATTATTACAAAAATGTGATTTTCTGTATAATTTGAGGTTTACGATATGCAGAAAACTTGTTTATATAATATTATAAAAAAGTATTATATTTCTGTATTTAATTGATCTATTAATTTTTTAATGCATACTTTTCTTTCTTATCTAGGCTTTTTGTATTTTAATATTTATTAAAAAATTTCAAATAAGCGAAATGATTTTTATTCTATTTAATATATTTCAAATTATATATCGATAATATAATTTTAATACCATAATTATAATAAAATATTTAAACTCATACACTAATTTAATGTTAAATTATAAATAATCATAGTTTCTTAGCGACCTTTTTTAAACTTCAATATTACATTTTTAGAACGAGCATTTTATATATTTAGTTAAAATTTTTGCATCATCTTGTTCTAAAAATAAATTATGTATATACGATATTGATTCACATTTTTTTTATATAAGTTTTACACGAAATTGGAGAATAGAATTTATGTAATGCTATCTTATTCAAATCTTTTTAATTGTTATACAATTTCAATAAGATATGTCTCGCTTATACCACCATAAATGTTTAAATATTAGGTCAAAGTATCAAATTTTATTAACTATACAAATTAATTTTTAAACAATTAAATTTAATTATTTATGTAAAAATCTAAAAGTAATTTCGTTTATTACAAAAGTTAAATCTAATAAGACATCAAATAAAACTTATAAATATATAAAAAGTTTTGATGTGCGCAGTTAATTATATTATTCATATCGATTTGAATGTGAAAATTTTAAACTAATATAAATTAATTAGTTCATTCAATTTTACATCTTTTCTTTATCTAATTCTAATTAATATTTATTAAGAATTATACATTTTCTGTTTAGTTATACAATTTTAGCCTATCATTATTTGATTTAATGCTGATATAAGTTTCATAAATGAATGGAACAATTTATTCAAGTATTAAGTAAATAATTTGTATACTTTACTAAACCGTTTCCATTTTCTTTATAATTCGATCAAGCCTAGAAGATGCAGAAGATGTTTTTAATGAGGTTTATACTTATATTTACTTATTGAATATTATTTTTTTCACATATACCATGACATTTAAAAGTTAATATTTTATTATACATAAAAAAATTATGTGATAGTTGGTCTTTATATTATAGCTGTCTGTTTATTTTATATACAAGTATAATTCTATTTGTATATAATTCATATATCTTTTCAAAACTAAAAACAAGTTATTAGAATAACTGTAATTCTACGCGAAAAGTTTGTTTTTAACTAGTTCTATAGAAATAATTAAACTTTCAAAATTATATATAGAGTTTTAGTATATGATTTTCCTATTTTACACAGTTCACATATAACAACTTGTAAAGTAATTAGATTAATTTTGGTTACATATTAAGGTAATATATATATGAAGTTAATGACATAGGTAGGTTTTCTGAAATGTTGTTTTGTAATTGTTTAAGAAAATGGAATTTTTAAAACTTAAAATTTTTTAAAGATTTTCAATAGACTTTTAATTTCTAAATAACAATACGGAAATACATCGGATGATTCATCCTCGTTTATTGCGAAGAAAATAAATATTGACGATAAGGTACTTATGGATAGGATCCAGATTTTCGTCGCTCACAGCTTCTCGTCAAATATCCAATAACTTTGTCAGACAAGTCCGATTTTATGCCAGAACCATGCTTGCAGATAACACGACACAAAATTTTAGTGTCGAACTATATTTGAAAAATTCAGTAAGATACATTATCGCGAGGTAATAAATACTTTAATAGAGGATTCTTTATAAAAAAATTTTTATCTTCATTGAATCGTTAACAGCTTTTAAATCGTATGATTTCGTACTGGTATGTAGTACTAGAAGGGGAAGCTAATAAATACAGTTCCCCTTGACAATCGTGTAGAGAACAAACATTATTGCCACAGGGAAAACGATTCCAGCTTTTCGGTTAAATGTACAACATGAGTTCTTTGGCTAAAATGGATACGACTGTAAATTTTGTTCTTGTAACAAATTCTTAACCTAAAATTACAATTAGCTTATATCTTAATTAGTTTTTATTATTATAGTTATAAAATACATAAATTATAATTTAAAATATTGGGAATTTATTTAAATACACAAATATTCATTAAGTTCTAATATTTTATCTATATTTGTGAACCGCTATTCAAATATACCATTTTTTAAATTTAAACGACAATTATAGTTATTTATATATCGTATGTAGTTTATTTTAAAATAGATAATATTGGTTTTGATTAGTAAATGATGCAAAAAGTTAATGTATGAATTAAAGTTAAAAAAGAGAAGTATTTGTATAGAAGCAAATAAATTGTAGAAGTAAATGGTATCGTGGCTAATATTTATTGTACTTTAATTAAGTAATATCAATGAAAAGTACAGCTTTGATAAAAAAGAGAGGAAAAATAAAAATATACTAAAGTATCAGAAATATTCTTTTAATAATTTAAAAATTATATGGATAGAAAATATCAATATAATGTTGCGTGATGTTTTTATTTTTAGTATAAAAAAATCAATATATTAAGTATTGTGCAGTATTGCGCAACATGTAAACTTATTTTCTCATAAAGAAAAGTATATCCGGAGTAGAGAACGACAAATATTCTAGAGCCTCTTAGAATTGAGCATCCGAGCGTTATCTGAATACGCCTCTGTATGCCTGTATACCTGTATATCTACTCGGTATTTCGTTTCAGAGGAAGCAATTCAGAGTGGAGTCAATTCTCTTAATACCTTGAGGACTGCCCAGGCCATCGTCCCTGAGGAAGCCAACGAGAAATCTGTATCGTACTTTTCGCCCGACGAGGAACAGACCTCTCCGAGCGTCAGTTTTAGTATGGTTAGAAACTCCTATCTTTTTTTTTGAACTTGCTTTTTCATTTTGTTTCTTGCTACATCAGTGACTAGAGTTATTGGATTCTTTCAACGTATGTAAATCAAGAGAAATAGTGTTTTGGTTTGTAAACTAAATGTCGACTCGTAGTATTACGATGCAGGATATAATTTTTAATGAATGTTATAAAGTTATATAACAACCATTCTATTTTAATCAAGTGAAAATAAGTCATTAATATAATTAATACGTAAAGTCCTTTTTGTATCATTATTGAATTTTTCCGTAATATACGTATATACACGTAACAAAGTAGATTTTACAAATAGAAAGATATTTTCATTTATCTTACTTATATCAAATAAATTTATAACTGCTTTATTTTTATACTTCTGATTTACTCGAGTGTTAGATAATTAACGATGAATTACTCGAGCGTATTTTTTTCGCAATTATTATTTTGAGTCAGTTTACGCTATCGTAATTAAATTAAATATTTAATAACTGATATATTTTAAAAATAATCACTTGAATAGAAGAAAATATCGTAAAATATAATAATAAATCATAAAAATAGACTGCTTCGAAAAATATTTTTAATAAAGCAAGTTTTGCTATATTTCATTTATAATTTAAAAACGTTACGTCCATTAAATACGTGAAAATACATTCTAATAATTTTTGAACGAATATAAAAAATAATAAATTTCTTGCAATCAACTTTTTTTGATTATTATTTTGAGGAAATATCCAGGATGATCGTTTTACTTATTTATATTATTGTCAATTTGATTAAGATTAGCTAATTATCATGAATAAAAGAATATAAATTATATTTTATTAAATTACTCTGATTTATTTAATTATCTATTTACATAAATCAGTTGGTACAATAACAAAATTTGTATATTTTATTTTTACTTGAGCTTATTTAATAAATAGAAATCATTAATATTGTAAAATACTTTTACACCAAAATTTTTTACAATTAGGATAGCGAGAGTGGCGCATCTCCAACCAGCGAGCACCAAAGCGAATATTTCATGAGTATGATGAACTACGTGAAGAACATGAAATCATGTGATTTTGATAAAATCCGAAGGAAGATCAAGGAGGAAAACATTTATGAAGAAACGGTTCGTGGATTAGATCCACGTTAGATTTTCTGCGATCGATCCATTGTACAAATACAATGAAATTCTATCAATATTCGTGTTTATCGAACCAAAGCGAATATGGAATACAATTGGACCTTTGATGGAATGATTTTTATTCTCGATCCGATCGACGTTACGTCGAGCGGATAATCGAGCATTGCCGAATCATTGGATGTAATGACTCATCATGCTCGAGAAATCATTTTTTAGCTTTCGAACAAATTTTAAAAGTATGCACTGCACCAATATACAGTCAGTCTGATGGATACATCGAAAATTTGTTTCAAATATTTTAATTCAATCCTTTTAAACGTTGCCAAACTATTGTGTACTTAAGCCTATGAACGAGAAACATAGATAAAGAACATACTTATATTTTTGATCTTTTTTCACGGTTTCGAATATAAAAAATTATATTTATATATTATTTTACTTATATCGAATAAAATTTTATTTGAGATTTATTTTAAACAATTCAGTGCGTTATTATTTAAGTAAAGGCAAAATATCAATTTTCTCATTCTACAATAAAAATATATAAACTAATATTGCAGGACCGATATTTTATACCAGGTGCACAATTTTCCCGAAAGTTTCCACATCGCAGCGAAAGAAGATTGCAAGAAGTTTATAGCGAACGTTTAAAAGTGTCAAAACCGAATACGTTTACTCAACCTTGGCGGTTATTATTAATTTATCCTTCCGTCTTAGTCGGAGGCGTGAGAATTCCTGGCTTGAGCTTTCGAGGTGAAATTCCAATTTCAGTCAGTCCTCGTAGCTCACGCCCTGAAATTTCCAACGTCGAAGACATCCCTCGAGTCCTGTTGCGAAATTTAATTGGCATCCCGAAAAGAGATAGAGAACCAAAGGCTAGTCGACGTTGCAGCTCTCGTCCCTTTCTTATTAGCAGAATCGCACTCCTCCCTCGAACCTCCACACTTGGAAAAGTTTCCCTTACATCGGGTTGTCATCGTTTCTCGAC
Organism: Dolichoris vasculosae; assembly: GCA_018907195.1. NCBI lineage: Eukaryota > Metazoa > Arthropoda > Insecta > Hymenoptera > Agaonidae > Dolichoris > Dolichoris vasculosae. The sequence goes on from JACCHY010000001.1 coordinate 9,611,723, forward strand.
CAGCATCTCAGACACATCCTTCGCGTTCACGTCGCTTCTAACTTCAAAACGAGAAATCTCTCGCGCTCGGGACTTCTCATTAAAATCTGCCAGCGGCACGAGGCGCTTCTGCTTTTCGCTTCATCTCCCTTGCATTATTTCCCGCTCGCTGCGACTGATGTATTCCCGGCCTCGTCGCTCTATTATTTATTGGAGGATTTGCGTTGCCAGATGGCTATAATTGAGATTTCATTGCTTTTTTGCGTTCATCTGTCGGGCCGAGAACATTCTCGGGATTTGATAAGATTATGACGATTGGGAGATGCACATTTTCTTATTTAACGAATTCGGAGGATATTTAGGAATTCACCGTTCTATGATGGATTGTTTAAATAATTATTTTATTCAACGAAGAAACTTTCCTGCGAGTTAATTAATGCTTAGAGCCAAAGTATCGGAAAATATGTTTTCTATATATATCTATTTTATGAATTCGTTTTTATTTTATAATTCTGTAACCATAATGTAACATCGTTATTTAGTGTGAAATTCACGTTATAATTTTATATCGAGGAAAATTTGCGGCATTTTATTCGTGGTATACTTTGGTACGCATTAAATTATAAAGAATTTATAATGTTTGAAGTAATATGGATGGTTCTATAATAAAATTACGAAATAATTAACTATAAAAAAATGTTATTTTACAAATTAAAAATAACTTACTAAAAAATTTAATTAAAATAGAGCGCATTATCGATTTTCCGATAACTATCTTATCTCTTTTATGTCGAAGTTAAATAAAGAAAAATTGTTATGGGTATCCAGAAACGTAATTTTTACCAAGCTGTCGAGTGTTAATTATACGTTATAAATAATAGTTTTAAATGAATTTAAAATATAAACTTTTTACTTAAAAATATATTTTAGATATCGCGTAATATATTATAATTATAATTTATCGGATAATTATTATTTCGCTCGTAAGCCATATTATAGAAAATATATTAAGTAGCAAAAAAATCTGTTACATAATTCGATGGATAAAATTTTGTTTAAAATATAACGTTCGAGATTATAAAACTACGAGTAATGAATAATTAGATATCTGAAGTAATATATTTTCCAAATTTATTTTTTTTCTTCAAAAAATCTAAAATAATATTCATTTGGTTCTGATTACCTCGATAACTTAGTTTAAGTTCACGGTTAAAACTATGATTGTGCATCAACTTATATATGTAAATTCGATTCATATGCCTTAATACTACTGGTGTGCAGTAAGTGGATGGTTTCGCGTTGTGGAGGGAGATAAATCATTTGAACTTTTAATTAGCCGCAGGCAAGAAGCGAGCGTAGCTGTAAAATGTGACCGTAGTAATTACGAAAGACACCACGTACTATCATCTGAGTCGTCAACGATGAATTTCCTCTTCAACTCATTTTAAATCTATGTGCTCGTTATTTCATGGATTTTTTCCTATTTTAACGTCTTGCTCATTCACTGGTTTAACTTTACTAACTCCGATCCTCTAACTATATATTCTTTATATTATAATCTAAGGTAGTTTCAGATAAACTAATTTTATTGAATTATACTCCGTGGAACATTTTTATGAATATAGAATTTTAAAACCTTATTTATACATTGCGAGGAATAACTTTATATAATGTGCTACTATTTAAGTTTTGAAATACGTATGTTTAATAATGAAAGTATAAAAACAAACATAAAAGTAAATATTATATGTAAATTTAAAATCAACTTCTTTGTCATTAATTTTATTACATGTTGATTGATAAGCAGTTTTAGATTTTAGAGTCTAAGTAACAATAAAGATATGACAATAGAGATTAGAATTTACGATAGCAGTAAAACTAAAATAGGTTAATCCAACAAAATCTGCTAGAGTTTATTAGTACAGAAACCCAATATTTTACTAATTTAGATGCTAATTTTTTAGTAAATATTCATAATTGTTACTTTATTATACATTGTGTTTAATTTTTAATTTTTATTTATTGTATTTAATGTAAATTACATTAAGTAATTAAAAAATTATATTATTGTTAGTAATACAATTAATATTTGTAGAACAGATTCTATCAAAATACAATACAAATCAAACGATTTAATGAGCGAATGTATTCAAGCATTTTTCTAAATATATTTAGAAAATAGAGATTTGAACCTTTGATAATATAAATAATTATAGTTCAACTAGTACTAATAATTTATTTATTTAATTTAACATGAATTTCTAATTTACGTGTATGTTGTTATATACATTTATACAACTATATATTGTTAAATTTTAAATCAATTTCGAAAAATTAATTTCTTATTATTTTAAGATTAATATTACAAATTTTATTTATTTATTATTATAATATATAATTTTAATTTTGAAAAATATTTTCATAAATATATTAAAATATGTTTTTTAGCTAAAAAAAGTAATTTAAATAGAATAATACTTTTAATATATCTCATAACGATATATCGAGTCATATGAAACGAGATAAGTTATAAGTTGATGTTCCATTTATGAACGATAGATAATATTTTACGATAAAACTTAAAGGCATTCAAAAGTTCTTATCGGATTATTATTATATATTAATTTTTAATTTTCATGTCCACATATATGAATTTTCAATATTTGTTATACTCAATTGGTATATTATAAATAACAAAGCACTATTTAAAATTACAGATTGAAAATATTCAAGAATACAATATTTTCTATTTATAATTTCTATTATTTCCATTCCTTATTTTGTTTATTATTGCTTTAGTTGAAATTAAACAATCATCTAATAGAAAATTAAGAAACAGTAGATTTTTTAATTTACAACTAATACTTATAAAACGTATGTACTGTAGTCATAAATCCACGTAATATTTTTTAAAACTTAGAACGATAATTAATTTTTAATTATTAAAACGTCTTTCTTAGCCGATTTTATACTTACGTATATTTAATTATTATTATTTGTCAAGTCAATTTATATTTCTAAGATATTATTAATTCCTCGTTTTCTTTAGTTGATTTCCTATCTATTCGAATAAAGGTTTTTTAATTACTATTTTTAATCTTGTTTTGTAATTAAGCTTTCAATTGTCCATTTTTGAACATTTCATTTTTTATATTCAATATCTTGCTTCCATAAAGAATTTAGAAATAAAATACTTGAAATTATGATTGTTGATAAATAATATAAAAATATAATACATAAACAATTAAAGAATATTCATATTCAGAATTTTAATATATCCAAGTATTATGAATGTAATAAAATCACTAATTATAATTGAATTGAGTGTGCAGATAAAATAAAAATAAAAAGGAATATGTAGAGCTATGGTAAAATACTTGGAAATATAATATTTTTAAATTTATTGTCAAAATCAGAAAAGATATAAAATTAAATTTAAAAGATAAGTTGTGAGTTAATTTCTTCTTTGAAATTAGTGTAAATAATTGTTAAAAATAATAAACTTTTAAATATGGAAAACTAATTATTATTTAGTTGATTTAATTAATTATAATTGTATAAATAGTTTTATAATATATTATAGTTTTTAATATTTATATCACAAAATATTTTTTATTACAATGAATGTCAAATTCTGAATTGTATAAGATTGAAATTTAAATTTGTTTATATAAATATGTTTAAAGAAATTAATAAATATTTACATAATATTTAAGTATATTAAGTTAAAAATTGTGTTATTCAACAATGTGGAAAAAATAGGTTAATTTTAAGATTATTTGTAAAATAATCTACAAGAAATAGAAATTTAATGATCAATTTGAATAAATTGATTCTTTTAAGTATTCTTAAAATTATATAGACTTTTTGTAAAATGCTATTAAAAAGTATGCTTTTTAATTTTAATATTATTTTATAAATAATTCAGAATATTATACTTTTAAATGATAAAAAGATTAATACTTGATAAGATTCTATTGTATATAAAATTCAAAAAGCTATTACCATAATTATAAAAAATAATTAATTAAATAAACGCTCTGGTTAAAATGTTCTGAAATTTCGGAGAAAGTTTAAAATAATTTATATTATATAATACAGTCAGTTAGTTTTATTTGTAAGAGTTTCTTTTATATATAATAAATATATAAAACTCATAATTAATAGGCGGAAATTAATGTTATTATGATAAGATTACAAAATAAATATATAACTTTATGTGATTTTGATTTAAACTTAATTGATGTATATTTTTGATTAACTTAAACAAATATTTTGTTTTATCTTATTATTGTGAAAGAATAATATTATTTAGTTAGTATAAATTCATATAATACAATTTATGTTATGTTTTTCAAAAATTTTATTCGTAAACAGAAGTTTATAAAATTATTTGTAAAATTACATAAATATTTACATAATAAGTAAATATTTAAAAATTCATTTAAGTCCATAAAAAGAATTTTATTTGAAAATTATAAGTAAAATCAAGAAAAATTGATTAACTTTCTTTTATCAGTATATAAAAAAGCCATAAAATTTTTTATAGTACATGCAAATAAAAATTATTCAAATATTTAAAAATCTGTTAGCAAGTTTAACATATTATAAAATGCAAATTCGATAAACGACAAATGAAGAATAACTAATAATATTTATTACTTTCAGGAGTTATATAGTATTTATATACATTTTAATTTATTATAGAAAATTTTGCAAATTATTTTAAACACAAAATCATATATTTTTAAATTTATTTGAATTAATAGAGATTTGAAAAAGATTAAATTATGTATAATTTTTAATTAATTTATTTAATATGTATTTAAATTTAATATTTAGCGGCATATAAAAAATTACTTAAATATAAATAATTTTGTATTTGTACAAGAGTTGTAAAATATTAAATTTTAGAAAAAATTTAGACTTTAGCAGTTATGTAACCCAAAATAATAATTTCTAAAAAATAAATATTTCATGATTTAGATTAAGATAAAGATATATAAAAAATGGATTTTAAAAATTAAAATTAATTTTAATTTTTATATGATTTATTATTATCAATAATCGTATTAATTAATTTATGATGCTCGTTTAAAATACTTGAAATGATGGTATCAAATATTTATAATTTTGATAAATGAACGTATGTATAATACGTATACTTACACGTCAAATTCACGTGATGATATTCAAGAAGTTGTCTTCAAGGAGCGCATCAACTTTTAATGATCCAGAGATACGGTTTTCTTACAAATTTGTAAGTGTATGCGATTTCTTAGGGAGATATCGAAAAAAATCTTATGATACGTGTCTAGAAGAAATTCGACCGGCGGTGATGTATTTTCGATATCTGTGGAAAAGTTTAGTAGATAATGATTGAATTTTACTACTTAAGATATAATTCTTTTTATAGATATTGGAATGTAATACATTATTAATAATATTATATAATTTTTATTCGGATAATAATTATAAAATTTGATTTAGTAAAATAATTTATATATTACTGTAATAATATATCGATATTTTTAATTTTTTGGTATTTGTATTATTCGATAAATAGTTGATTTAATTTTTGTATAGGATCTTAAAAATTATAGTTAATTACACAAGGTAATCATTTAATACAATATTGAAATAAATCAACGTATACTTTATAAATTTAATAAAGAATCACACTTTATTTCATATAAATATGCAGTATAATAATATTCAAAATTTCATAGTAAATCTTTAAATCATATTATACGAACAAGATATTTTCTGAACTGTAAAATTAAAAATATCGATAAAATTAATGATATTGATCGTATACAAATTTTAAATTATCAGATTAGTATTAAGTATATAATAAGTGTACAAATTGTTTTATTACGTAAAAATTATTTTTTTACGTCGTGGAAATAAATTTTGTTTTTTAAATGATACGATCTAGATTTTAAGAATGTTATTGCATATCGATATAACATTATTTAAAAGCAATTAAAAAATTTGCGGAAAAAATCATGCGAATCACAAAGTAATAAATTGAAATACTTTAATATTCATAATAATTTGCACTAGTTGTAAAAATCAATAAATCAATAGTAAACAAATAAAAATGAAATAATAGATTTTTCTTTCTACGTGATTTATCGATATTACTCATACTTCATTTAGAACGATGAAAAATTTAAAAATATAAAAATGAGAGTTCAAAAAATATCAAGAATGAAAGATCGCGTGTTGGAATCGAGAATCAAAGACTGTAAAGAGATAAAAGTAAAAGTTGGCAAAATATTGGAACGTTGAGATGGATAGCAGTAGGTGAGGAGAGCAAGAGAGAAGTACCGGATAAATTGAGGAGTGCCTCGGAGAAAAAGGGTAAAGAGATAAAGTGGGATAAGAGGGTGGAAAGAGAAGGAGCGAACAAGTATGTACGTGTATGTATCTATGTATTTAAAAGAGCTACCTGTTGAACTATCTGTGTAGAGTTTTGAAACGAGTGGTGTGTTGATGGCCACTAGGCCTATCGTGCCACGCTTGATGCATGTGACTCGCTCCCCTTCTTTATTCTCTTTAGCGTATAACAAAAGATCAACGCACGAAGGCTAATTTCAAGATGTAGGCATAACCTTACCACCGCTGCGCTATATTTTCTATCTATACCTCGCAATATTTTGAATTAGAAATGAGAAAGTTTATAAACTGCGACGTGACACGCATTTTGTTAAAATCTCATTGCGCACGTCTTTATTCGTTTAATTCTTATGGTCTTTTTCTATTTATTCGTGAGTTCTTAGTACTGAAAATATAGGTCAAGTTTGTTGGATTATTAACTTCTATACATATGTTCCATAATAACTAAAAATAATTACTTTTCTTAAATTGTAGCGTACGTAATTTATAATTAAAAAAAAAAGATCTGAAACACCTTGTTCAATAGTTACAGTGTCATCTTTATTCATTATTCAAAATTGAATAGACTATTTTATGTATTCGTATAAAATTATAATGAATATTACGAATAACAAACAAAAATAATAGTTTATTATTTTAGTCTTCCAAAATAACAAAATAACTTTTGCTTTATTTATTAAGTCATTAAATAACTTTATAACATTTCTTTTACAATTGTATTATTTCAAAACGGAAAAACATTGTTACGTAAGATTAATATATTTAATGAAAATATGATATATTTATTTTTTATTTTTTTGAAATACTTACGATATATATTTTATAATTTTCTTTGTATTTAAAATACTGGTATTTTTATTATGAAAACCCTTAATATTAAACTAATTAAAAAAATTTTTACGTAAAAATAATTTTAACATTCGAATTCAAGACTTTATCAACGAAAATTTCATTACAATTCAGTTTAAAAATTAATTTTTAGCGACTTTTATTAAAAATATAAAACAATATTACCAAATATAATTTTGGTAAATTTCGGATATTCATTTTTTTATAAATTTCGATTCTCTACACGAAATATTATAATTTTACGTGAAAACATATCGAAGGATTTAATTTATAGGTACGTATTGAATTAAAGATAAGAAGCGCTTCATTTGAAGTCAAGACAATAAAAATAGACTCCCTAGTCAGTAGATATAAGGTAAAGTATAATTCAGAGTCAGTAAGTTTGTTAAAATTGACTTGGAGTATTCTGGGTAGAATCTTTTATTTTTAGGTCACGGATGTTGTATTTTATTTAAAAATGTAACTGAAAAGTGAAATTGTAATCAAGTTATTCTTTGAGATGTATTTACTTTTTTCTATAAATTTTTTATTATTATCCGTAGTTCTTTTTTTCTTTAAAAAGAAATATTTTTTACTTTATTTTTTGTTACATACTTGCGTGCTATTTAAATATTTCAGCTTCAATAACTACACTTTTACAAATCTCTATACCATTATGTCCGGAATTTTTTAGTTAAAAATTGATAAATACGATCATTTTGAGCATATAATATTCTGGTATATCAACATATATATATACCCTCAGAAACGATATATAATCCGTCTTCGTGTTTAACTTTTCTCATTATAAAAAGGATCATTTTTTATTAAATTCATACATAGTTTTCTCCGTACCGGCATTTTCGATGAGGCAATTTTAGTTTTTATATAAATTTGTGTATTCACATAATTATATAAACTATTAAACTTCAAGGTAACACCAAAATTTTTGTATTATTAATGAAAGTTTTACATTTTAAATCAGAGTTAAGAGAAAAAATTGAAAAGTAATTGAAACGCAATTCCTATTGATCCAAGTACTTTAATGATAGATATTTTTCAATCTTATTTCAGCATGAATCTTGTAGAAACAAGTTTTCTATGGGAATTTCACGCTAAGGGATCGATAAAAATGTTAGGTAAATTCCCAGCGATAGTAGCGATTGTGCCAAAACGATGAAATGTTGATATTATCAACTATCTCATCGCTTTTTCAGCTTTCGCGTCACGATCACACCACGAATTTTGAGCATCCGTATGATACCTTTGAGGATATCTATCCAGCCTCTTCGTACGAGACGTAGAATTAAGAACAGTACGAGGAGCCATTTGAACGTGCGAGTAACAACGGTCGTACCATCGAGTGCGATTAGCACTTGGCTCCAGAGACGTTTTCATGTATCTCCCGTAGCTCTTAATATTCATAAGCTTAGTTAGCCTGCGGTACTTTTATACAGCGTGATTGCATATACGATACGATGGTAGTTTTAGTTTTTAATGTACAGATGAGCGTTTGTTCTTGTAATTTTTACAATGTTAATACGTCGTATATCTGAAAGTTATTCGATGTGAATACCATATGATGGAGGTATCGGTTACCGGAACTTACAAATGAATTTTCTATAATGGAAAGTTTGATTCATAATCTGCCTTTTTTTATATTTTTCTTTATACTTTGTACGGTATAAAAGATACTTATAAAGATATTGTCTAAAATTTTGCTTCTGTGTTACAAACTACATTGTAATAATATACCATTGAATTATGTTATACGTATTTCACTATGAATTGAATTGTAGAATTTTCATCCTTATCACTTCTGAGGTAGAATAAAGTATATTGTAAAAATTATTTGTTAAAATTTTGTTATTTCTGACTTCACTATGATACTTTTGATCCGATATTTTTTAATGAACTTTAGTATCTTACTATAGAATCTTAACTTTATTGTAGGGAAAATATTTATCTCTTATTTAAACGTATCTTGAATTACCTTTAAGCGATACTCTCTTTGTTTTCTTTGTTCTACAATTTCTTCCGGTAGCTTTACCTATTCCTGTCTATTTATCTAATTCGCAAGCTCAGATTCCGACTTTACTTTGTTCTCGACTGCTTTCACTTATATCACATCTAAACATACTTGGCCTGTTTCTATTTGCACACTTCCGTCTCGTCGTCTGCTCCTGTGATTTCTCGACAGTTTCCTTTCCCTCTCTTTCTCTTTCTGTATCTCTTATACCCACTTAGAATTTCTAACTTTCCTTTGTTTCGTTCAATTTATTTTCAAAGCGGCTACTCGCACTAACTTTTGGTAATCTGAAACTTCAAACTCAGGACTATGTTGTTCTAAATTTCAGTATTAAAATTATCGTAATTACATTATTTAAATTACAATATTCTGTGTGGTTAAGGTTTGAAAATTATAGTATTTTGATCTTAATGTTTGTTTATATTTTTTGGTTTCACCTTTATCTCTTATCTTTGCGCTCTTTTTTTTATTTATTGTGCTTCATAAATTCAATTTTTTTCTGATTTCTAAAATTAACATGAATTATTAAAAAATTTTATTGCTTTTTTTTTATAAAAGTATAATTATACAGATTTTCTACTTTGCTTATTATTTCTCACCGACTTTAATAATTATTTAATATCTATTCGCTAATTTTTATTTTGTATCTCATTTATTTTAAATATTTAAAAACATGCAGAATATTTTATGGTTATTGAATTAATGTTATGTTACTTAATAAATTTGTTTTTAAGATGTAAAAAATTTTAATTATTAAATAAAAAAAATCATGTAAATTTATACGTGCGATATTAATACATAAAAGTTTTATATTTCTTTCACATTCTTCACGTTTCTATTTAAGCTTATTTTGTTAAAAATTTTTCTATAATAATAAGATAATAAGATAATAATAAGATAATAATAATAATTTTTATTTAAAAAAGCCTTATTATTTTAATAGAAATTCAAGGATTTAAAATTTCAACAAGTAAATTTGTAATTAAACCTAATTATGTAAACTATACTAAAAAAATTTTAAAGAATAATTATATAAAGTTTTAGAGTTTTTATTATGATGAATATAGTTTTCTTTATTTTGTTTTAAAAAATAATTTTTTTTATACCAAGATTATACTTAGAAAACTGCAACAAAATTTTTTTAATGCACTTTGAATTACTTTAAAATTGAACCAGTAAATTTTATATATGGTAATTTATATCGATTCCTGAAACTTTTGTAATAGTAACTATCTTATTTAAATATATATATATATATATGTATTCTTCATTAGCTGCAATTAAATAATTTAGATTCAAAATTTTCCAACATCCGAATTAATTTAATCTTTTTTAATAGAAGATGGCAGATTTTTTCACGTAAAGTTAACATTTAGAAAATAAGTTAAAATATCATTTTGAACGAATAACATAAAAATAATATATTACATGAATAGTAAATAAATATTTTTATGTTATTATTTTAATTTTTGTATAATTTTATAAATTTAATAATATTAAGATAATTATTATAAATATCATCAGAATTTAATATATCTGTCTAATTATAATAATACAATTGTAATAATAAGTATAAAATTCATAGAAATATCTGTATTTCAAATATTATGTTTTTATAGTTGTGTTTATACATAATAAGAAATATAATTTCTAATAAATGTTATTGATATAAAATTATCCATTTGTTAGTTGAAATGCCAAATTTTCAAATAGTTTCTGTGAGTTGAAGTAATTTATTAAGTTGAAAAATAATTATATTTATTAAGAGTAATTTATGTATTAATTTCTAAAAATTTTATTATACTATTATAAGAATTATTATAAGAATTATAATTATAATTATAACAACTATTATAAGAATTCGAAAAACATTTTTTCGAAAACTAAAATTTTATCAAAATTGTTCGATATTCCAAAACATCTGTAGTACTAGTATGCAATTTACTTAAAAAATAGTAATTGCATATGTATAAAGTATCTCTATGCATTAATGACAAATCACTATGTCGTTTTCGACTTTGAGCTATTTTAATTTATATGTGCATAGAAGAATAATTTTCAATATTAAAAAATATTATTTTTAAGTTTTGCAGAAAACTAGTATTCTTTGACATTTTTATACACAAAATTATAATTTTAATGAGAAAATCTTAATTGAGCCTTATAATTGAAAATGAATATTTTTTTCATTTTTTTTAAGGCATAGATTTATCTGCTGTTCTATACTAATTTATTATTTTATTTTAAGAATAAAATGTTATAAAAATACAAAAAAAGATTTTGGATGTGCGAATAAAAATTTTTTTTTTAATAGTAATGAACATTAATTTTATATTAGTAAAGTAAATATAATAAGAGTATTTGAGTTTTTGAATTAATTATAAAAGGGGATACAAATTTAAATAGACCAGATGTTATTTTTCTACTTTACATAAATATGAATATAAAGTTTGCTGAATTCATAATTTCTGAATGCATACGAACCTATGGGTATTAATTATGGTATATTTAAACAAAAAATGTTCACAATAGTATTTTCCTTTTATAAATAAATTCATGCGGTATTTAATTTGAATATTTTAAACATAAGTTGCAGATTTAATAACTAATTTTCATATCACAAAGTAAAATAAATAGTTTCCACCTTAAGAGCGAGCGAGAGTGGAGAGAGTACAAAATAAAATAATCGAGTGTGTAACTTTAGTAATATTCGTGTAATTCCTTGGCTTGCGATGGCTCAACGTAACGAAACTCGTTCTTCCGATGGGTGAAATAAGCCCTGTAGGTTGCCTAGTTGCACGAGTTTTCTCATCCTTATATTCCTGTCACTCTCGCATGTATAGCTATACGTTTTACGTAGGCCACGGTTACGTTATTTACATACGACGCGCTTATATGTTTTGCGCTTGCAAGTGTACGTAACGGAGAACGGCGAAAGGTTTCGCGTTTTTATTCTATTAAAACGAGCTAGGGGAAGAAAGAAAGTGTGCGAGAGAGAAAGAGAGTGAGTGAGCGAGAGAGCGGGAAGGCAGAGAGCGGCATCCATAGAAATATACAGAAAGCATATATTTTATGTAGGGTGGATCGAAGGATAACAGGAACAATACATAGATGTGTATCGCAATTCGCATACTGGAGGTCTATAGACGACTTTATTACTTATAAATTTTTAAAGCAAGGGTAAAGAGGAAGAAGACCTTTCTTATGGAAGTTTGTAGAGAGTATATAAAAAAAATTATATACGGCTTAATTGTAAAAATACATAGGATATATAATTACATTTACATTTACATTAATTTTTGATTATTAGAATAGCTTCTATTAATGGTATCTAATGTTTTCTGAAATTAAAGATTTTTTATGGAATAGTACGTTATTAATCGATTAAAAAATTATATGAAAAAGTTATATATAAGTATAAAATTATGTTTAAGAAACGAAGGATTTTATTCTTTTTCGAAATATATGGACATTGTTATAGTAATAAGTCATTTTTATTCAATATAAATTATAAAATTATAATTTTTTGATATAATGGAATTAAAATTAATATTCCATGTTATTGGAAAATTTATTAAAATTTGTAACTAGTGAAATACACATTATCGTTTTTTTATCTTTGGTCGTAGCAGTCATTTGTTTCATGTCTCGTTAAAATATATTTAAACTAATATTCACATGAATAGTATAATTAACTGTCAATCTCATCGTTCTGAAGCTCTTCTGATAATTATAATCAGTATTCATAATGTTTTTGAGTTTTAGACATTTTTATGTTTCATTTCAAACTATTAATTCATGAATATTGTAATTGTAAGTTCTTTAATTAGCTACCGAAGAAATTTATTTGACCAAGCTATTAATTAAAAAAATCTATTTACAATACTAGTAATTTTAAAAATTCTTTGATATAGTATTTTATAATTTATATCTAATATACATTTGATATTTAATATGAATTTTTTAATTTATAGAATATTTCAGTTAATTCGTTAAAGTAAAACTTTAAAAATTATCACATTTTATATATTATACCTAAAATTATGGTAAATGACGCATTATTTAAAATAATATAATATCAATTATAATTTGTATGTAGCTCAGATTTTTTATTCGATACTAGAGCTATACAAATTGTTGAAATTTTCTACATAAATTGATGTAAATCTTGTTTTTTTATTAAATTTATTGAAATCTGTGATTCTACGATATTCAGAATTTGTGAATTTATATACATTTAAGAGAACAAAAAGAATATAATAGCGACTATAGTATAAATCCATATGGAATCCATCTAGTGGATGATGCGCGATAAAAAAACATGGAACATAAATCCTAACTTGAAAAGAAATAATGTAATGCGTCGTAATGCATTAATATTATATCTTGAGTTGAATAGCTTTAACAAATATTTTATATTTAATATTCAACGAAATATATGCGCTATATTTTTACAAATAGATCGAATGAAATCCAGTTAGGTTTCATTATAAATAAATTTACAAATTGCAAAAAATATAGTAGTTAACATTAAGTATCATAAAAAATCTAATTATATTTTTATTTTTATTAGCATAATTATTATCATGAATATATAATCTAGAATTATTCAGTATAGAAAATGATATATGTTTATATAAGCATTTTAAATAATAATACTACAACAAAGTACATATAAAATAATGCAATTATTTACATTTGTATAAATAAAAATGAATTTATATCTTTATTTTGGTTTTAAAAATGTAAATTCACAATATAAAATTTTCTTTTGATAGAATTATAGATTTTCTTCATTTAAATTATAGAATATTTTATGTTCATTTCCATTTTTTACAAAAAATTATAAATTAAATAATTGTATTAAATAATTTAACATATCAAAGAAATAAATATTCGTAATTAATGTAATTTGAAGAAATTAATTTTTTATGATATGTATGTTTTTGTGTTATAAATAATTTATAAATTCTTTTTATATTTTAGGTAAGATTAAATGCATTCGTTTCAATATATCGTTTAAAATTTTGCTCTATTCTCGTATCAGTAAGTACAAAATTTTTATTTTGACGGTACGGTATACGATTCTGTATAGATACGAATATATTTCTTTATTTAAATTTCCTTTATTTTACCTACGGATTTTTATCTTTTTCTCTATGACGCGATTGTCACTGCGCGATATGTATCTTGAATGTTTTAGATGCTCATGTATATGCCTTTTTTTAACAAACGTAAAATTTGCAACAAAAAATACTTGGACATATTTATGGATATGAATGTGTTTTATCGTTATATAAAAATTTTTATTAAAGATTATTTATTTATATATTAATTTATTAAATTTTACTTTACGTTTTATAAATGATTTTTTTCCGTCGATACAAATTTATATAGGCTTTTATATTTTGAGGTCATTCTTAAATTAATGTTATCGTTAACAAAATAAATTATATTTTAATATTTTAAAAATGAGACTTTTTCGTACCGATATTAAATAGTACAATATTTTTAGCTGTGCGTTTTTACATTTACATATATTCTTCTAAAATTTAATTATGTTTTCAAGCTTTTGAATGAATTTTTTATGATAATTATTATTATGGTTTATATAATTCAACTGAAATAATATATAATTGTTAGAAGGGAATGAAAGTTTTACGTAATTAACCATACTTATATTAGATTCATTCACCACCGTTTTAGAACTATAAATTTCAATTAATATTATACGCAGTAGATTAAGCGATACTTCAAGATTTGTTGATCGATTATGCATTATTACACCTGACTCCTCTAAAAGTTGAACCAGTGTGGTAGAACTATGTTTTACCTTGGAATGTATCTAACCCACCTTTATCCAAACTGGTGTTATCCTCGCTTGATTCTCCAACGTTCGTGAGCTGAGTTGGATAGTCAGCCAACTCTCGTGGCAGGCGTAGATGAATACAGACGCCTCAACCATTGCTAACATTCACATATCTTAATAAACTATCTAGCAAACTATCGCTAACTCTCAATATTTGATATCTTGTGACACTGTATGCTATGTTCGATTAAAATACTTGTACACATTTAGAGCATGTTATTAACAAGCGTTTATTAAAATGAATATCGACAAATAAATTACTACTTTCATAGATAGTTTTTTATTAAGTTTTATTTACAAACACATTATTTAATTCAATTACATCTAAAACATAAAAAAACATCTTTGAGTATTATAGAAAGATTCAAGTTTACTAACTGTTTAATATAAAAAGAGTTTAATAAAATCTATAAACATATATTCACATAATATTTTAAATTAGTAACATAAATCAAAATGTGATTTGATGAGACGTGGGTATAAATTATATTTTATTAATTGAATAATATTCGTCTTAAAAGTCATAGTCTAAAAAATATTTATTTTTAAATTATATCTAGATACTTTTAAAGTGTATAAAAATATATATGTATATAAACCCCGATTTATGTTATTGTATTCTCCATAAAAATATATTTTATTTTCATAATGAGTTAATTATTTACACTTATAAATTACTGTATATATCTAGCTTACAATATATATATATATAAATAAATATATAATGAAACATTAAAACTGTTTCTTTAAAGTAATAATAAATATTTCTTTTATTTACGTTTCAATATATATACTTTAAAAAAATGATGTTATATTTTACTGCAAAAAGTCTTTTTAGATACATAATTTATATTAAATAATAAAACAAGAAATAAATAAAACTGTTATTAATTTAAACATAACGTTATTAATTTAGACTTTAAAACTATTTTATACTCGATAGTATAATAACAATAATTAAATCTGTATGCATCAATTTCAATTAAAATTTTTCCATTATTTTCACATTATCTTCTTAAAATATTATTCACTAAATTTAAGCAAACAGTTCTTTTAAATAATAGATAATTTTAAAATGTTTAAAAATGCAACTTATAAAATGATCTAATGAAATGAGAAATATGTACGTATTAAATTTAAGGAATTTAATAAAGATATTATATTGAATATTACGAATAGAGTATAATTATTACTTTATTGTAAAACATTATTTATCACTTTTAATTCTAAAAGCAATATTTATAATATTAAGAATTATATTGTGTAGTCTATTATGTGAATTCAGAAATAAAAATATAACAAGATATTAATTATACTGTTACTTAAAATTTTGTACTAAAATATTAAATTTTATTAAAAAGTGAATTTTATTGATATTTCTTAAATACATTGATAAAGAATGAATGTAGTTTTCCAAAAAATGTGAAAAGTTATTACAACTAAATAAATTGCAATATTTTGTTTTTATTTTGAACAATTCTATAATATTTCATGATGTTTATGTTGGAGAAATCGAAAATATATTTTATCATAAAAGGTAAATTTAGTTTTATTCTGAATATCTTTTCTAAATTTATATAATTTTTATTTTATAATATTTCACATTTTATATTCGTATTTGATTGGAATTTCAGAAAAATATGATATTTCTGGGATAGATTTTCGAGTTATTTATTTAACTTTAGAATTCACAATAAAAAAGAATTGGATGAGTATTTTAAAATTTCAATCTCATGTCTAATCGTTTTTAACAATAAAGCATAATTAAGTATGAAAATGATATCGATTTAAAAAGTGAAACATTCTCTATAATAAGGGCTTGCATTACACTACAACGAACCTCAAAGACTACAAATTTTAACGAGGAATTCAAGTAGTCACATGAAAATCAGTGTACCTGTAGATTGTAATAATATATTTACGTACGTATAGTTGCATCAATTCAACATTGAATTTATTCAAGATTTGATTTTAGTATATATATAATATATATTATAAAAAATTTAATTCTCTGTTTAATAAATAATAGCAAACCAATTCATTTTTAATTAAAAATCAATAATTCTATGAAATTTAACTTTCTTAAATTAAATGTGTTTGTAGTTTACTTTTAGATCTAATTGAATTGAATTTTATTTCGAAAGAATATTATACTAAATACAATATTTATGTATTTAATCAAAATTAAGATCTAATTATAAAAACAATTATATAAGTATATTTATAATTATACCAGTATACGAATACATTAGTATACCGTAAAAGTAAATTAAATTTATATTAAATTACAAAGCAATTTAGAATATTTAATGTTTATAATAAATACGAAAGTGGTATATTCAAATTCAAAAATTTATAGTACATAAACCTTCCAATATTTATTTTGATAAAAATAAAATAAAATTATGTAAAGTTTAAATTTTTATATTTTTATATTTGTATAATCTTTTGTACTCTATTAAGAAAGGTTTTTATTTCAATTTTATAATTGAACTGTATATTACTTTGCTATTTTTATGAAAACTCTAATTAACAAAGATACGGATCTTAAAATATAGATATATAAAAAATAAATCAGTTTTTCAAATTTATCATTTTATTTTATTCTACAAAAGCTAATTTCGTTCTTCGTTAAATAAAGTTTATAAAGAATAATCATTTCTTATTTTATAGATATCATGATGAAATATACATTGATGTTCAACAAACAAAAATGCTTTCATAAAATTTATTTACATAAAAATACAAGAGTAAGATTTCGTTTTCTAACAAATTAAGTGAATTTTTAGAATAGAATATAAGTATACTGTAAGATTATTTTTCTATTGTGTTATTTTTTGATATTTTAATAATAGAATAAATTTTATTAAATTAAGAAAATATTTATGAAAATTATTTATGCTAATATTACCTATATTTTATCACTGAAATAATTGAAAAAATGGAATTATTTTGTATTTTTCTCATAATTGGAGATACTTTAATAGTTTATATAAAATATTTTAAAAATATGATTTATGAAACGAGTTTTCAATACAACTAAAATTGTTTGAAAAATGTTATTTTTTTATATTTATGATCAATTTTTCAAAAATAATTGAATACACGTAGATAAAAGTTACTTGATTATCAATTATAAGTATATTTGAACAAAATTTCAATATTTGTTGTGAAGATCAAGATAAATTTGAAATTAAATAATTTGTAAGAAATTTATTAAGTTGTAATAATTTAATTATAATTCAATAAATAAATTATCATTTTTTAATTAAAGTATTTAAAAATTACGATTGATTACTTTTATTACTTTGAAGATTTTCAAGGCACATAAGATTTTATTAAATTATGTATAAAATATTGAACGTTGTATATTTATCTCGCACTTGATTGAATATTCAATTGTTTCTTAATATATAATAATTTATAATAAATTTTCAGTATTTTCTCGACATAAGTTTACAACAAGGAGTTTGTTTATTTTGATAAATCTGCTTCGCTCGTTTTGCACGATGATTTACATAAAAACACGGAAGCAACAAGCCGAAGTGATTGTACTTCTGGAGAAACCCTTATATCTTGCTTGTCTTATAATATCAATATAACTGGTAGATGCACAAAGAGCGCAGCTTACATTGTCATTTTCTGTACATACGAGTATACAAGATACTCTGTAAGTATCAGATATCGTCTGTAAATTGACGATATCGTCGCCAATTTGCGCACAATCTTACAAGCAACCCTTCCAATATCTAATAATTGTCTTGTCTTGTCGCTTCCTCCATTAGAGTTTAAGTTATTTTTATTGCAGGATGTAAGGAGATTTAAAATTATTCGATTTTTCAATTAAGGAGAGCTTGCGTTATTTATATCTTAATTAGGAATTGATAAAAAAGTAGTTTATCACTAAATATAGAAAGTATTAGATTTAAAATACTAACAATGATTTTGAAAATCGAATTTAAATTAAAAGTATAAATAAACTACTAAATGCAAGTGAATATAATTGCATGAAATATACACTGCGGTATATCAATTTTACACGGCTTTTAAATTCACTTCGTGAAATCGATCTTTTAGTACCATCATTTACTTAAAAGTTTAAATAAAAGATGCGCTAAATCTTAAAGATTTTATATTACTACACAAATCTCTGATTTATTAACCCCGAAGTTCTTTAAATAAGAAACCAACACTATGTAAGCTTATTACCGTTTACTGAATTTTACGACTACTGTGTCTTTTATCGCAGAATGATAAACACAAGCACAATGTTTAGCTATATAAATACCGTAAAAGTACCAGTATTTTTCCTATACATGTTTTTATAGTTTATGTACGCTTCCTTTGAAGGGAAAAATTGACAAGATGAAATATATATTCTCGGATATGTATATGCCGTGTAAGAATATATATAGAAAGGAGTCGTGAAGTGGAAGTAGATAGAAAACCGATTACACGGTATTAATCTTCTAAGTTCGAGAGATTCGAGAGTCGATGCTATCTTCTCGTTTCTCTAGCCACCTTCTTTTTTCCATTTTACTTTCTTTTCTTCACTACTCGGAGCAATGCCACTTCTTTTTCTTCCAGTGCGGGTCATGAAATGAATATCTAGGCATTCCTTTCAGCTCACCTGTTCTTTCATTCTATCTCATGGTATTCTATCAATAAAAGAATAATCACGCGTTGAACGATTAACTACGAGGATTTTTGAAAAGGGAAATTTTTCTTATTATTTTGATCTTATTATTCTTATTCTATACATTATAAAATTAACGTGATGTGCGAAATTAACCGAATCACGATACTTCATTACATTCATAATTAATTAGTCGAATAAAATTGACCTGCTTATTTTAATATTCGTATGAAGTGAGCAGATAAAAAAGAGTTATTTAATAATTAAATAAATATGTCAGAGATTAACATCGATGAAATTAATTATTAATTTTTAAAAGATTATCTGAATACACAATAAAATGATATATATTATAAAAATATAAACGATAATATTAAACCATTCGTTAAAGAGAATATTTTAAAAAGTCGACTTTAATAATAATAATAATATAAAAAGATTGTATTCAAACTTTTTATGAATTTATTAATGAATCTATTTTTAGATTTCTTATTCTTTTACTTATAACTCTATGTGTATGTATATATATTTGTTCCTGCAGCAGATTTAATAAAGATTCCGCAAGAAATGTTGCGTTGGCTTCGTTACGTTGCGGTTTCTTTGCGTCGAAGTTATTTATTCTCATATTTCGGCTACTGATATTAACACTTAAGCCTGTTTATTTTGAAACCACTTTTTACACTTTATACATTTTTAATCAATTTTGTTTATATTTTATCTTGTATTTTACTTTTTCATTTTTTATTTCGATGGAGCCAGCAAAGTTCTAAATTCTATTTTCCAATTGTCCGATTTAAGTTCGGGTAAAAGCATCCGCCTTTAAGTAATCCAGGCACAGATTACACACACACATATATACATATATATATGTCTCTTCACTCTGTACGATGAACTACCGCAATGTTTATTTTGTTATAGAATATCAAAAATCGTATCAATATATTTCAAGTAAAGAATTATAGTTTAATTAGTTAAAACATAATTACGATTAATATGAACCTTTAGTAGTACATAAGTAAAAATAAAAACAAAATTGGTTTCGAATAATAATTCATTATCGATCGATATAAAAAACTAGAAGCAACAGTATAATATATTTTTATAAGTCGTAATAAACCAAGGTAGAAGATATTAATTTCAATACTCATTTTTTAGTATTAAATTTATAAAATCAGCTTTAAAACATTATTTTAAAGTTCTATAATTCATATTTTTAAATTAAAAAAAATATTTTTGATCTATTAATTTATATTACATTGAAAATTAATCGTTGATGGTAACAAACTCTAATATTTGTAAGTAAAAATATAAAAAAATTAAGTATGTTTTTATTATTTACACTATAACAATCTCTTATTCTAAGTTTTATATTAAAAATACTTAAGCTAAAAAAGAGATATTTAATAATTAAATAAATATGTCAGAGATAAAGTTTAAATTGCAGTTCACTTTTGAATAATTCAATTATACAATGTAATAAGTCATATACATATTTTTAAAAATTTCATGAAAATATATTAATTTTATATATAAAAATAATTTATTCATTAAAATGAGAAAAAGCACGATCAAAATACTTTAAAAATATTAAATCTGCGCTATCCGATTGATAACGCGAACATCTATAATGAAAGGGCATACGAGTTGTTCTACGATACTGACGGACATGAAACATCCTGAGTAAACAGGCTTACTTCTTACACCATCCTTAGTAAACAGGGATCGATTATTGGTTCGCTCGTAGCAATGTTAAATGTACAATGAGAAAAATATCACTGTTCGCGTAAATTCTGACACGTATATTACGGGAAGGATATTACATAACAATGCGGACCGATCGATTCTACATACGAGATGACCGGAGTTGGGTTCTGAGCGATTATCGCGATAATTGAAATTCTCAACATCGAGCAACAGACTGCGTCGATAGGTAGCAGTGCGCGAGAAAGAGCGAGGGGGGGGGGAGAGGGAGTGAGAAAGAGGGGAAGGTGAGGATAGCGTGAGATGGAATCGCAAAATTAGTTCTGCGAATTACACCAGCCTGGTGCACCAACGATATGCAATAATTGTGCTCATATTCTCTCGTGCGATATCGACGTCTGCGTTGGGCAGTTGGAAATGCCGCTTGCAGATACTTTATTTATAGGATGTTACAGGTATGTTGCAGCTAAGCAAATACCTAATTCTGAAATCTATTGCGTTCTCCATAGCAGATTTAACCCACGTCAGCAAATGTCTCTAATTCTTTAAAGAGAAAAATGTTTTTCTTGAAAAAAAATGTACGTTCCCGTTATAAATGCCTCTAGGAATGATACGTGTAAGTAAAACCGACCGATCTTTTCTAGACATGCTTGTAAGTTATGTGAATTTCGAAACTTTTGATGTATCTTCGAAGTTATTCTATAATTCATCAAATTCGACATTCTTTTTAAATCGAATATTTTTTTCGCTGCAAGAAGAATATATCAATGCGATTCGTTTCGTATTTTGAATAAATGTATAATCGGATATTTAGATTGTATTTTTGTCTCATTTATGACGTTAAAAAATTGCTTTTATAAATCTTTCGTCGATCATTTTTCAAAATATTTTTTCGGTTAAATATAGCATAACGATAGAAATCGTTAAAGTAGCCATTTTCAATGCGATAATTGCTACATAATTCAAAATGTAACGTTTAAGTGTAGTTTTGTAAAGAGCGTTTGTATATAAAATTGATAGGAGATTGTTCAATAAGCCTTGTTTAATCTCGATAACATCAAATAATGCCCCTAATTAATTTCGCAGTGACTTTGAAGTAATTGGCTTGTTAGCCTTTGAGCTACACATCGCTGATCTTCTCGTTACAAACAAAAGGGATCTTTACCAAACTTGACTTGTAATCTTGGATACAAGTGTCGCATTAGCTTTTACATAATTATACATTATCACTTAAATTTTATCAAGAAAAAATTGTTTAGGAATAAAATTTTTTCACGTTTTTTAAATACGCGAAATCTTTCAACTATAAAGAGACTGTAAATATAAAGGCTTAGAAAGAATTTACAAATGTTCTATATTCTCGGTACTTATTGACGTAAATTAAAATTTAATTTATTTATAAAGTTTCGAGTCTTCTTCGTACAACATCGCGAGCGAGCTTTAACTTTTTCATTTTTATATCGATCAATTTATAGAAGAAAGTGTTCCGAACATAAATAGCAATGTCTCACACCACAATAGAAATTTTAAAAATATGTTAGTTTAATCTTATCGAGGAATCTTTGGTGGGTCAGCGAAGTAGGTACGATGATAAATGACATTGTTTCGTTCGCCCGAATATCACACGACTTGGCAATAAAATTCCATTTTACATCATTTAAACTTGGATGTCTACCTTTCGATGGCGTTTTCATCGCGGACATAAAAACTTTTTATGATTATTACATTAAACAGCTAATGTATATTATCTCTACCGAAGAAACCGAAAAGTTTTTAAATATGCATTTACAACTTTTATCTTCGAAATTAATCATTATATATTCATAAAATAAGATACTCAATCTATCTGACGATATATAGGCACTCGTTTGTTATATAAAAAAATCTATATTTAATTGATTTTTTTATTAATTTTATTAATTTATCTAGTTTTAATGTTTAAGCTCATTATATATTTATATTGATATAATATATTAATAAATTAAGTAGATTTAAAAATTATGATTAACAAAATAATAGAATAATTTAATACTTATAAAATTTAATTATTTAATATTAAAATCTAAAATCACTTCATGTTTAAAAATTGCAAAATCTATAAAATTAAATGATTGCAGAATTATGTTTCAAAGTTTATTTAAATGTAATCATTTGAAATTTTATTTTAAAGGGTATTAAAAATTTTTAAAATACTTTAATATTTATTAATACGTATATTGTAATTTTTTATTAAAATATGAGTTGAAGTAAACTTTATAAAAATAACTTCCAATACAATTAATTTGTTTTTAATAAGACATAATTTAAAAGCTATGTATAATTCACAAATAAAATTCTCAAATGAACATATTTCGAAAGAATTAAATTGTAAATTTTTTATATATAGAAATTTAAAAATTTAATACCATATTGTTGATATAAAATACTTCGATTTCACAAATAAAAATATTATTAGTTATTATAAAATAAGTATTACCAAACAACTAATTACTATTAATAAACAATGATTATATCATTGAGAAATACCATGTTTTTTTAATTTAAAAATATATTCTTCAATTTCTCAGGATATATTTTTGAAAACATACAGTCATATAAAGATAAAAATAAAGTTAGAATGTCTTGTCCATTACATTTCCTGAATCACAGAGTAATGAAATTTATCGTAAATTTATATAATGAATTAATAAAATAATATTAAAGAAACTGTTAGAAACAAAATTAGTTTATGTAAAACGACTTTCATGGCACTTATAGTTAGATAGAAAACGATTAAATAACAGTAGAGAGTTTAACTAGTGTTCTTGTTTCCTAAAAGCGTTAAAGTGACAATACACGAATACATACGATTATACAATCGCGAATTATCAACGCATTCGATCTCTGAAGCGAGTAAAGGTTATCCCAAACTGTTTCTCTAGATCTTTAAAGACGATCTTTAACTCCCATTGGTATTGTGAAATTCCATTTTCCTTGTGACGGTGTACCGGCTGTTCTCTTTGTTTACCTTCCAATATAGAATTATAAATGGTGTTCTATAGTATCTCGATTCACGAGATATTAGATTGAATTTTTGAATAAGTGCGATAGATACGGTACGTTAGAATAATTAATTTTTTATTATTGCTCATTTATCGAGTCTGAGGGAACATATTTACGATACTATTATACCTTGTATCGTATGAATTTTCGAAGGTGATTTTCTTAATTTTTACTTTAAATAACTTCACTATCTTAAAGGATAAAATAGTGCAGTAACTTTTTAGATTATAAAAAATTTATTATTATAATTCAACTTCCTAAGATAATTAAGTAATTAAATGTGCTTTAATGAGAAAATCTTGGAGATGTAAAATTTATAACAATCGCTTTAAATTTATAAAATTTAAAGAGGAAAAAGTTCACGATCAAGATACGTTTTAATAAACGTACGTTTTATAAATATAGAATGTTATTTTTTCATACGTTGATATTACATAGATGATATTTTTAGAGTAAAAATACATTCTATTTCAATAATATATCCTCTGTTAGGTTCATAAAAGTGAGTTAACAAAGTTTTGATAACATAAATGTACTTATTTTATATATTTAAATAAAATTCACTGCAAAGAAATTTAATTTAAAAAATGATAATATTTTACGATACGTAAAAGTTTGTTTATAAATAAATGTATAGAATGGTTGTTTTTATCTTAAAAATAGTATCAATATTTTTTTAAAAGTGATTAAATTTTAATTTTAATCTTAACTAAAGAATATTATCACAACATTTAAAAATTAGTTTTGGCTAATATAGTTTTATTTTTATAAGGCCTATTTTAATTACTTGAGTTTTTTATCATTAAACTTTGCCTTACGTATAGAAATAATTAATAACATACAAAGCTAGCCATCACAAATGACACCTTCATATGATAAATGTGGATGATATTTTATACGTTAGTCTAACATTTACCTGTCTCACTTTTCCTGTCTTTCTATATATAAATTATCTCAGCTCATAAATCGCTTGTAAGAAACATTTCCTTTATTTTTTGCTTCTCTCTCTCTCTCTTTCTCTCTATTCTCCTGTGTTTCTTTTAACAGTTTTTGTTACTGTTCTGTTGTATTTCTTTTACCGAATCTTTTATTACATTTACATTTTTTATACGTTTCGATTATAATATTTTAAATTAAACCAATATTTTCAAGTATTGCCATTTTTTTAAATAATCATCTATTTATAAATAAATCGCATAGTAAAATAAATTTAAAAATAAAGTATTTATAAATACTATACATAAATCTTAATGTTAAATTTACTTTTTATCCAATACTTTAGAATTTATGTGAAATTTTTTCTGATAATATTTCTTTTTTTTACTTAAAAATGAATATTTTTATTTTTTGAAAGATATTGTATTTTCATTAAAATAGCATTTTTTGTAGCATTGAATAAGACATTTAGCATATTTAAAATACTATTTTCAATATTATTTTAAAAAAGATCAAAAAATATAAATATTAAAATACAAAATTTATCATATTTTTATCATAGTTACGGTAATGTTTATCGGTAATGTAATACAAATTGTATTTCATTCTAATTTTTAATCAATATTATAACGTTTCTGTATTCAAAATTGTATTCGAATCAGTGAAAATATTATTGTGATATAAAATTTGTTCATTATCCATCGATATATTATTGTAATAAAACATGTTTATAAAATTATACGGTAATAGTTTAATTAAATGTTTCATATTATTTTAGCTACATTATTTAATTATATAATTACGCCTGTACGATAATACTTTAATGCATTTATCAAATATACGTATTATTTTAAGTACATAATTCAATCAATTATTTATCGAATTCAGTATAATTTATCATCAAATTAATGTATTGAATTATATTTATGTTCGATATCTAGTGAAAATAGAAAGTAAATTTAATTGAAGAAGCAAATAGAGATTTCACGTTCATTAATTAAATTCGCTCATCATATATTTTCATGATTATAATTAAAATAAGATTTAAGAAGGTTTAAAAAAATATTAAAAGTAAATAATTGCGGAATTATAATCGTAGCAGTGAAACCAATTTACACGAATCTGCGCGTTACATTAAAACTTGAAAAATGTTTTTAAAAAATGTATAAATTTAAAGTTTTGTTTCACTTAAACGACAATACGTGCAGCAGTATTTTATCCAATTACGTTAAAATTTCGTGAAACTATCCTTAATGTAATTTTATAAATTATACATTTTGAAAGCCAACGCATTATAAATGGAAAAATTTGCATTGAAAAAGTAGTAATATTAAACTTACAATTTATTCTGTAATAGTTTGTTGAAATAATTTTTATAAAAATTTTCGTCGAAAGGATGAAACGATACGTAGCGAAAGCTCGAACAATTTTTTACTGCTAAGCTGAAAATTGTATGTCGTCTCGGTAGCTTCTTTCTCGAATAACTTTGGCATGCTCGTGAAATCTCTCCGCTTTTTCAATCGACAACAACCGAAGTCGAACGCGTTTTTTAAGCTTCTTCGGAAGTACAAGGTGTAGAAATACGCGTGCGTTATTTTCCTTTTCTCTCTCCGCGCGGAACAGACGAAGTAGAACGGAACGAGTATGGCAAGACGCAAAAGTATACCTACAACTGTCGGCGTGAGTATAGTGCGATAGGCGCGAAACAGGTGTATAACCGCTCGTGCCACGGTATATTAAACATGTCTGAACATATTGCACGATGCGTCATAAGTGCGCTCAGTCGCCTCGCTCTCATTCCGTACACGTGTTGGATATTTTGAATTTTCCATTCGCTACGTCTTGTTATACGCGCACGCGACTAACTTAAGGTGACGAAGAGATGCTGCGAAGATAAACTTTATGTTAATTTATGATTTTCAATTACTTATGTAAGTGTGTTATGGAAGTTGAGGTCTGTCTTTAATTACAATATTACAATTTATCCGAGATTTATTAGAGCCACTTTTCTCCTTTTTCTAATAACCTGGTATTCTGTGTATGTTAATAAAAACACATCAAAATTTTATATATATATTTATAAAGAGACGTATCTAATATTCATTTATAACGTCGTCTTAGATTTATGTGCCATAAACGGAATACTTTCTTCTAAATATTTCGAGAAACATAAATTTTATCAAAAACCTCGAAATTACGCTATTTCTTCCGGTGATAAAATAATTTCATCTTGTAAAGATTTTTTACTTAAACGAAGCCGATCTATACATTTATATTCGAACGAATAAAACGTTGCTTAAAAAATATCTGCTCCATAGAAAATCGGCTTATCCTGTGCATTTAAGTACGAAGTTTAGCGTGCTAAAAATGTTTTCGTGTACGAAATGGACTTATATCAGTTTTCAAAATATCCGATACCAAGTGCATAATCGGATAAACTACCGAATTATTATTGCATAAAATGCAATTCCAACCCCAGCGGTGTGAAAGTGTCAGTCTTAAAAACAGCTATAGCTTTATATCAGCATTTATGAATATAACTATCGAGTCACATAAATCTAACGCAAACAAAACCGAAGAAGTTAAGAGCGTTGCGTGGGCCAGAAATGCGCGCGAATATATAATAAAAGCAGGCTCTGGAATGACGCGTCAGGGAACATAACACACCTGGGCGAGGAACTCGAGCGCTTTCACTCTAAAAATCGATAGTGAAATTCCTCGATGTACGATGGGTAGGCGTGCGAGCAATGTGGACAACGAAAAGTGTGGAATCGAAGAACGCAATAAAAAAGTCCTTACGTTAGACTTCGTTCGCCGCATCCGCGGAAAAACGAAGCAGCTCCGCGAATAGAAGGAAACCCTTTGCTTATACTATATACGGTATCTATGCGATTGAAAAAGAGTGTAAATATATGGGAATATGAATAGGGAAGAGAGAAGGAAAATTATCGATATAATTATTTCTGGCTGTAAGACCATCCGTTCGATGAAAATTCATACTGTAATCGCAATTTTTTTATTGAGAAGTGCGATTAATTATGTATAATTCTAACAAGTAGTATTCATAGATACAAATTATACGGCTACTTTTTATGAAATAAAATATTCAATTATTCACCAGTAAATTTGATAAATTATTACCTATAATAGAAACATTGTTACCAATATTATAATTTACTTTAAAATATTTTACCCATTAAAAAAAAAATTTTTTTTTACTCTTTATTACAACCATGTAATAAAATCATTACGTTATATTTATGTAATATTTTTTCGTATTCAAACAAAAAGCTAATTAGTTTTTCAAGCTGTTTGTCAAAGTACTAAATTTTAAAATATATTTTTTAAAATAGAATTTATTGAGTTTTAAAAGTTTTGAAATTTAATTTATCATACTTATTTGCTTATATAAGATAATCCTTTATTTGTATAAAAGTTCATAACCAACGTGTTTACGTTCCCACATATATTTACATATGAAAACTTTATTTGTATAATTCATGATTATAGTATAAGATAAATACATAATTTAGTTTGTTGGAAAGCTCTGTCTCTTATTTTTTAAAAATGGAAAAGTTTATTGAATGTAGCATAGAAAATATAATCGGCATTAAAATTAAATTAATTTATTTTTCTACAATGTTATTGAAACTCATAATATAATTTTTATTTAAATTCATAATCACTCTTTTTAATTTAGAAAATCAGCAAATTATTAAATTATTAATATATATATATATATATATATATACATATTTGAATCAATGTACATATTTGTAATAAAATTTCAAACGACCACTCGTTACATTACGTTTATATTAAATATTCAGTAATAACTTTTAACATTTAATTGAATTAGTTTATTGAGTTACTGCATATTTTAATACTTATAAATAACTTAAAATAGAAAATAAGGTAGAGGTAGTTATAATTTCTTTGGTTAAAGTATTTTCAGTTTAATCCGATAAAAAGTTACGTATGTTTAAAAATTAAAGATAAAAGTAATAAGGTAAATAACTTGGGTATATATATTGAGAATAATCCAACTAAATCTATGCGTAATATTTAAAACATTTATTTTAAATATTTCGTGTATGGAATTGTTCTTACATAAAATTCGAATCTTTAAATTATTGTGGTAATATTAATGGAAACATAAATATATTATTATTGATATAAATTATTTCAACTATTATTTTATATAATAAACATTATGTTCGATCATAATGAATCGGTAAAGTTATACTCGAAAAAGTAATCTGTCAATATAAATCAAATGAACTACGAAATATAAATAATTACCTTAAATTTGGCATAAAAGTTTTCAGAACGATAAAAAGGTAAAAGGATAAAGAAAATTAGATCTGGTCCTTTTGGACGTGCGACGTATAGCTTTTGAGGTATCCCTTGTGAGTTATATCGACACTTACGTGCATATCGATAAAAAGTGAATGATTGCTTTGTGCCTTTTTACCGAACGGTCCGTGCGTGAATGCAAAGAAAATATAAAAATCAATGCTGACGATTGATTTATCTTTGGGAGCGGCGAAAAATAAATCTACATTTTTCACTTTCTCTATGCTTTTACTACTCTACCTTTGTTTGTGTTGATTCTATTTCCGTGTGAAAAATAAAATTATGTTAGAGTCTACGTCGTGTAAAGTATTCTCCTTGCTTTTATTCATAAGATTGAGACTTAGAAATTGAAATTTTGATTTCTTAAATTTAAGGGAAACATATGGGTCAAATAAAAAACATCTTCTGCCGATTTAAAGCTAAACTATTATCGATAGTCATATAAATTCATATAAGTTAACAGGTTAAATTAAAACAAAATTTTTTTATAGATATTTAAAAATTTTATTTATTTACGAATTTTTTGAATTTTTTTTTACTTTTGTGTAATACACGCTATTTATATATTTTAACAATTTTTTAAAAGTTTTATAATAATTTATATTTATTAAAATATATTAAATTTCGCCCAGAAATTATTTTACATTTATAATTTAAATATGTATGTACCTTTCCACTTCTATGTGTTCTAGTAATTTAACACTGATAATTGATATACAATAATAGGTTTGTGGTAAGAATACTGAATTTTATAGCAAAGGTTCCGAGTTCGATTATACATAGCTATTGAGATATATGTATGTATTTTCCCCATCGAATTTGTAACTTGATGACTCCCAGGCCGACCGTTCGTTAATTACTATTTACAAATCTTTCTAATTTGGGCGATATATAAAGTTGAGGTCGAATTTACTACGTCATTCCCTACCATACCCTTAAATATCGTAGAAAACATCTATAATTAGAGTAATCCTTTGTGTGAATAATTAGACATTTATTATCGATTGTAAAAGAA
Organism: Dolichoris vasculosae; assembly: GCA_018907195.1. Classification (NCBI taxonomy): domain Eukaryota; kingdom Metazoa; phylum Arthropoda; class Insecta; order Hymenoptera; family Agaonidae; genus Dolichoris; species Dolichoris vasculosae. The sequence continues at coordinate 9,642,516 of JACCHY010000001.1, forward strand.
AATTCATTGGATTCTATTTTTTAGCTCTGAACTAATATAAGATATTTTCTGTGATATTACATTATTCATTGGGAAAATAATGTTCAATGTTAAAAATTTATTGAAAAAATTTTTACGTTGCATTCATATATTATCGATTACTTTACAATTTCAATGAAAATGAAATATGAAATATGAAGAATATTATGTTATTGAACTATGTATTTAATTTTTATAATGTAACTTAAATAAAATAATGTATAATAATAGATTTTCAAATTAAATTCCTTTAAACAAAGAGTATTATATAACTATTCATATTATCAATTATAACTAAATTTATTTAAAAGCAATTTATTCAAGACGAACTTCATTTTAGTGGCTCTGTTGCATGAAATCAACGTAAAATGTGAAATGTATTTAATTCGTATCGATTAGGCAGTGAATCTATCTCTTCCACATTTTAGCATGCGTTTTGGGAATAATGCAAACCTATATAATATGCAATAGTATAATAAAGAAGAAAATTCTTATAAGAATGAAATTTTTGTACTATTTTAAATTTTTAAATCGAAGAAAGACTGACTTGTTTATATCAAATTTTTTAATTTATTTATGCAAAAGAGACGAGTAATATTTATTCAGGATTTTTGTATTTATTTTTTTTTTGGTTTTAATTGTATTTTCTGAGTCAATTCAAACATTATTATCATTATTATTATTATTATTTTTACCTTGAATACTTAATATACTATTAAAAGATCATAGGTTCGTTTTAAAATATAATATTTAATCTTATAATTATTTAAAACTAACTACTATCAATACATTTAAGCTATATAACGCTATTATTAAAAAATGGGTAGTACTATATGTAATAATGATGTTGATATTTTTTGCTAATTGACATTCTTCTATATAATTTTAAGAGAATTATGTGCTTTAAACGTAGATATTTTTAATTCACATGTTAGTGCGTCTGAATATAAAATATACATGAATGTAAAATATATTTATTTTGAAATTAAAATTAGAATATTTTTATATATTTCATTAGTAGCATTGAATAATAAGTATAGTCTCGAAATATACAAATTATTTTCAATATATTATATAAGTTCACTTTTTGAAAGTTTATTGATGCATCTGAGCAATAAAAAATTATTTAAATATTATTGCAATGCATTAGGAAAATTAAAAAATTTATTTGGTAGAATTTTCAATATATATATTTTAAATATAAATGTAAAAAAAATATATATACGTTTTAATAAAGGTTTTTTATGTAAATAAAATTTTTGTTTGAATATAGTTTTATTTAATACATAATTTATAAAATCATAAAAGTTATCGCGAAATGATAGTATTGTTGTCGAATCAAATTTAGAGCGAACGTGAAAAATTACATGCATTCATAGATATCGTATCCGTACAGTTTTGTTTTTATACTTTTAACTTAGTTTTTTCGGAATCCGCTTTTACATTCGCTTTTTTTGTTGCAACTTCTTTTTGCCAGTCTGTGCACTAGACCAGTATTTTTCAGATTTTGAATATCGAAATATTTTTGACGATTTAACCGTGCAAGATTTAGACACGTCAGTCGATTACGGATAGCTACTCGCAGACAAAAATGAATGATAGAACTTTAGCGTCGCAGCTTTTTTATCTTTACTTCTGTTGGTCTCAGTCATTCCGATTGATATGTAGAAAAACTTTTATCGATTTTAACGTTGAGCTCGTTCCGTTCGCTGCTTCAGCAGATTATATGAATTTTCTTCAATCCGTGTTTGGAATATACAGGTAATAGCGTATGAATGTAATTTTTTTATGAAAATAAGACACGTATTAAAGACATATTTAATATAGATAACCATAACGTCTGAAATAAAATTCAGATATGTATGAATTTTTCAAATGATATAAACCTTACTTGTTTTAGATTGATCTGATTTTTTCGTTTCGTTTAATTTTCGAAACAATTTTATACTAATACTTTCTATAAATTGAACAAACAATACGCATTTAGCACAATTTTTGCAAGTACACTTTTCTATTTTATATTTGTATATAAAAGGTTATTTGATTACCTTTTTATTATATTTTTAACTATAAAAACTATGTTCTAGAAAATAGAAATATTTATCTAAATAGGGATTTTTAATAAATTATGTTTTTGGTTATTATAATTTAGAATATTCCTTCTATTAGGAAAATTAGGTAATGTAACAATAAGATTAATATGTCTAAAATAGGTAAATTATATTTTAGTACTGAGTGAAAAGAATTAATATAATATCAATAAATCTTATACATATTTTAACTTCTTTATTTTCGAATAATACATTTCTTGTAGATATTCTGTAAGCGAATGTGTAAGTACTTTAATTTACATTGGAGACGATTTAACAGACATTTACATCAGTTACACGTAACTAATCTTATTCGTTCATCACTTCGTACAAGCCATTATTCATTGGTCCCACAATCAAGTTAAACTAATTTCTTATACTCTAAGAATTCTAATAAGCTAAAACAATATTTAGCAAAATTTTAAAAATTCAAAAAAGAGTAAAAATGTTTTTATTTGTGCTGAAATTATGTTTATAATTATTTTAATTAGATTTTTATGGAAATTTCGCAGTTACTTATGTTACATATAAGTTTGCGATTGCATATTTTATAGATAATTAAGAATAACTTAATACACATTTTTTTAAAAACTTACAAGTTAGTTAACTAGTTTATGATTGAGTTTATGTATTTTTTGATATTGAAAATTTAAATAAATTATATAATTATATCTAGAACTTTAATAAATTTGATAAATTATTTTATGAAGTTTAATACTATTATAATTTTTATAACTATTATGATTATAAATAAATGCGTAATTATTTGATCTTTAAGATTTCATAATTTTGTAATTCATATAGCATATTCTGAATAAAGTACAAGTTAATGAATATATTTAATATACAAGATCAATTATTATATTTTTGAATTGTGATAGGCATTTTTTCTCAAAAAATTGGTTAAATAAAATTGGTCAAATATTTATAATTATTTATTTTTCTTTTTTTTTAAATTTATAATGGATTAAAATAAATTTTTTTTATAAAAAAATTACTATAAAGCATCGCAGATAAAAATGCGGACATAAAAGTTGTTTGCGTTTCCGCAAGTAATCAAAGAGAGTGAAATAAAAAAAAATACAAAACTATATATGTGTTTCATTGTTTTTTGAAAAAAAATTTTACGCGTTTTATTATATAATAATAACATTTCATCCTAAAAGTAATAGTTTTATATTTAAATGTAGTAAATTTATATAAATTTACAATATGGGAACGAAATAATGAAGTAACTACATTAAAAATACTGGATGTTACTTACGTTTTTTTACATTCTAATTATAATGTTTATTCAAGTATTTAATATTTAAATATTAAATGCATTGAAGTAGTTAATTAGTATTTAATAGGAAATTACGTTAAACTTTAAGTTCTTCGTACCACATTAATAAATAATGTAAATAAGCTTTATGGTACATTTTTTGTTAATTAAGTATTAACCACGATAGTTTTTTTACTATATAAAAGCATAAGAAAAATAATTTAGGTATAATATTATTTTAATAATTTAAGATTATGTTTTTAGAATTACTATGCAATATTTTATTCTAATAAAACAAAATTTTATAATCTATAAGTAAAACATGATTTTAACGTCTATTACAAGTATTTTGCTTTACAATTACTTAATACTAATGATAATTAACTGTTTTATATCTACAATTATTAATTAAAATAAAAATAAATTTATATTCAAATAATAAAGATTTTATAGCATATTATTTCTCAATATTTTTTGGAAATAAATATTAAGTTTTTAAAATTATTATTTGTAAATATTTCAAAACAGATATCTTTTTTTAAATAAAAATCAGAATTTTTTTCGATAATTATCTCTGATTATATTATATTATAAGGATAAAATGAACAACAAATTATTTCAATACAAATATTTTGTTATAATTAAGAAAATATATAATAATGAATAATTTAATTCTAATTTTGATGATATTATGTAAGTTAAATTACTTTTAAAGGCTTAAGAAATATTAAATCTACCGTTTGTAATTAAATTTCTCATGAAAATATATTTGAATACAAAGTGAAATATGTCACATGATACATAAATTTAAAAGGTAATTAAGAATAATTAAAATTTATTTTGCTTCTAAAATATACACATTTATATACTAAAAGTCAGCAATTATTTTATTTATTTACACAAATGTAGATTTAAGTTTTTTATAAGATATATAAATATATAATCGAAAATAAAACTTAAAGATATGTATTTCAGTCTCTTTTTCTTTCTCTTATTCTTTATAACTCACAGAATATCCTTCAGATGCATCAAAATCTCTTCGTAAGCCTTCATTCAATAATTCTCTTTTTTTATTTCACAATTACAACAAAAAGACTCCTCCAAGATGGCCTTGACCTGTTCTTATCACGAATTCCTTTCAACATGCACATACGTATGACTAAAAAATTTACTTCTCATTTTGTAACATAAGTATACAATTTGATAAAAAGTATATATTTACAGAAAATAATATCGATTATTTGTAAATATTTATTTAGAAGAAAAATATACAAATTAAAACGATAAATTATTTGAAAATAATTTACAAACTGAAAATTGTAAATACATAGTATTATATTTTTAAATATTTTTACAAAAAAACTATTTGTTTCATCTCCGAGCAATTATATTTTTTACCATTTCATTATTCGAAATTTAAAAAAGCTTTGACAATATGCTTTTATCTTTTGTTTTAAAACAGCACAAAGCATTTAAAAAATTTAAATATTATGTACACGTAGCGTTTAAAATTATATAAAGGATATTTTTCGATATCACAGAATTTTTACCGTTCTTCATATGTTGAGATTTTTTTTTGTGAAGAATAAAAATAAATTTTAATTTGAAATTTGTGAATGCTATATGAAAAAATTCGATTTTTAGACATAAATATATCACAAGAATTATATACTACTTTTTGCTGTAATTTGACTTTTGATGACTGCATTTTTCTAAATTTTTTATTCTACTCGAATCATATATTGCAATCTTCAATAAAATCAAAAGAAGGTTTTTGAAATGACAAGTTGATTAAGAGTAAGAGTAAAATAGAGGCTGATTTAAAACAAAGATGAATATCCATGCCGTAATATAAATTTGATTCCTAGTAGAATTTTATGAAAAATTTTATCATTTGAAGTATAAAAAAATGTCTAATTTAAAAGAAAATAGACTCATCTATCAGAAAAAAAATTAAGAAAAGTTTGATCAAAGTTACTTAATCATTAATATATTCACAAACTCATTTCGTATCTAAAATTTGATGTCTATTTTCTTCGTATTTCTAAACTGTTAGATTTCTTCAATTCCGTAACAAACGATACATGCGTATAGATCGTGATAAATATCGTTCGTCGCGGATGATAAACGGTTATTAATAACCGACGAACAACCTCTGGACAGTAATTAATATACATTTGAAAGTCAAAATGTATAATCACCGCGACTAGAAAGCCCGAATTACCGTTATATACAAATTGATCGTTATCACCGAGAGCTTTCCGATTCACTTTGCTCGGTAGATCAGTTGAAACGAGCGATCGTGTACAGTGAACCGAACAACGTATCCACAAGCGGATCCTTGTATTCAAAATCGGATAGGAGACGGAGAGGAAGCGCGAGAGCGTAAGGGTGAAAGGTTAAGGCAGGGTAAGGGAGGTCGGCAGGTGGATTGAATGCGGTGAACTTGTTCACTCATTGTCGTCGCTATTGTGCGATCGAATTCACGATGAGAATACACCGAGTGCCATCGGTGTTCATTTACAGCGTCGTATGCGTACGACGCGCAGACGCCGAATCGACAAGCGTAAAGATTCAACTGCGCCCTATTTACTTCCGTGCATTTGGCCGTGCCGTTTGTTCCTCCGCAAAAGAAACTCCGAGTTTCAGGTCAAAGGAGGATTTCGGCTCTCAAGGGAAATCTGTGAAACCTTCGTAACCTCGGGAAGCGCCAAAAGATCTTTAATTTAAATAGAAAGGTGAATAAAAGTTCGTGGAATTCTATATGTATGAAGATTGATCCTAACAACTATGGTTATACACTTGTTTGGAATTAACTTTAATTTACTTCTTTTCGCATTTTATTTCTTTCTATAGACGGTCTCATTTTTTTCTATTAATATTTTATTTTATTTTCCTCGCGCACCGTTTTAATGACCAACCGTGATAAAAATTTAATCGTCGATTGACTTTAGAAATTATTAAATTCTTTTATGCTTACGTCGTTATATTCTTCAACTATTATATACTAGTTTTTATATTGGGTAACCTATTAGTAAATAATTTTCAACTGAATTAAATAAGCAGTTATCCAGAATATCAAATTATATTATACATATATATTTATATATTTATATATTTATAAACCTTTTTCAAGAATTTTAATTAGAAATCCTGTTTTATTTTATCTCTCTCAATAATAAATAACACTTAGTTTTCGACAATGAATCATAATAAATACTAATTAAAGATAAAGTTTCGAGAGATAATTAGAAATTATGATGAAAAGATATGCAAACAAGCTTACTTAAACATTTATAAACTTATGTATGTTGTGTGCATTCTACATATTTCTTACTCCCAGTAGTTAAAATTATCAAGAACAATACAATATTAATGAATGTTTTATATAGATAAATTAGTCTGCAGTTTATCAAATATAAAATCAGTATGAGTATTGTTATACGATAATGCGAATCCGTTAGATTTTCATTTTTTATTTAAATAGTTCTTGGTATATTTCAAATTATCTTTTATATTATTAAATTTCAGGAATATGTTAAAATTTGATGAACTAAATCTCGGATTTATTCACTAAAAGCACAAAACTGAAAAATTTCAATATTTTATATTGTAATTTGTACGAAATACAGTAAAAAAGTTAAATTTTACGAAGTACAATCTATTGTAAAATATACTTTTCAAAAACTTTACAACCGAGTAATGTGATAAGATTTTTAATTAACATTTTAAATTATAATAGAAAATTTCTACTCTTGCAACAAAATAAAATTACATTTATAATTACTTAATCATAAAATATTACTACTAAAATGAATATTACTGAAGCCAAGGAAGTCATACGCTGTAAACTCGAAAGACCGAAATGTACTTTAACTAGTAACATTACTCGAATTAAATATAAAGAAATCTACAATTTTAACGATGCAAATTTAATAAACGTTTTAAATTTATTTAAAAAGTTTGAATTATTATTTGGTAAAAGGATATATTATATTTCGACAAGAGCATCATTATACAGTGATGCTCTTTAGCAATTATAGTAAAGTGGAGAATAACGGGCAAAGCACTATTTTGAATAAGAAAACAATTCATAATGATAGAAATTTAAATGTTTCATTTTCAATAAAAATATATTTCATTTTTTTAATTTTTTCTCTTTAGAGATTTTATACAATAAACCTATAAGATAATTAATTTAAACGATTAATTAAAAAATTCTCAATAACGGTAATATATCGATAAATTTTTTTTCTAGTAAAATTAGAAAGTTTGTATTTATAGTACTGAATTTTATTATTTATTATGATATTAGAAATATTAATTTGTTTTATAATGTTTAATGAATGGATGACTGTGAGGGACAATATTTAAAGCGATTAATTCATCTTTTTTTCTATTGTGATTTCTACTTCTACTTGAATTTATTTATGCCATTCCTTTATCGTAGCAAATATACGTATCTGCACAAACTTGAATTTATTAGCTCTTTGTCTTTAGAATGTACATTTCACTGATTTCTGTATTTATCCCTAGCGAGTATTGAACTATATATCTTCAAATAATATACGATTTTTTAAATCTAATTAAAAATATATCAAGTTTATCATTATAAAAAAAGCTTCAAATATTATCAAAAAAGTATCTCTTACTTTGAAATATATATATATAGATAATCTTATTAAATTATCGGTTCGATGGTATCAGGATTCAATTACATTACAAAGAAAATCTTATTTCATCGTATTATATTTGGTCAAAAGTAGAAACTTAATAAAATGTAGCAATAAAAAATGATCATTAAAAATTTAATAATGAAATTCTAATTCCTTCGATTTAAAGAAAAGAATTTTACGACTGAATTAATTTAAAAAATATTGTAGCGGTTTAAATTTTTCAAAATTGAATTAAAAATTGTATTTCTGAACCACTTACTCGTAACGAACCTTCAACTTTTATCCTCTACTTTATTATCTCTTAACGTATAATTGTCGTTTTAAGTCAACCTGTTGCCATGGAGCACAAATGCATATTTCTCCTACCAAAAGCTAATTATCAGCACGATTACCCGTAACAACGGTTATCTACACCAGAGGGTCGCGCGACCCGAAGTCGAGGCGATCGGTTGTCGCGATCGTCGGATTTCTCCCTTAAGGAAAAGTCGCCCTTCGGAAAATCAGGTATCTCCAGGTCGCTCGACTCGCGCATTCCCTCCCTCGAGTGCACCGGGTGGGTCGGGACTCGTCGGTCCAGGTGAGTATTGATCGCGTACACGCGTGCAACTTTGTAAAAAGCTTATTGCGAACGCTCGGGATGCGGAGGAGCCTCTTTCCTCGACGACGTGGAAATCATTATCGCGGCCAACTGTTGCGCGTCTCGAGAAGCTTCTCCTCGTTCTTCTTATTTTCCTCGCTTTGTCGCGAGTCTGACTTTCTCGTCCGCGCGTGAAATTCCACCTCCAGGCCTCAGGATTTACACGGATGACGAGATTCGCACGCGGGGGATTTCACCGGGATTTTCTGCTCCACCCGCGGTGAGCGTATTTTCCTGTATAAATGACGCACTTCGGGCTTTCGCCTTTTCTCTACCCAGCACTGACGTCCCGTGCTAACAAATACGAATATTTCTAAGCTTTTTTAGCCGACCTATCGAACTGTAACTCAGGACTTTGAAAAATGATGGAAAAGCTCGGTTGCGCGTTCGAAATGGATTTTCTGATTTATAGATAATTTACAAGAGTTAAAGAGGAAAAAGTTACGTTAAGAATCTTATACTTATTATAGGTATACTCATTATACTCGTTACAGCGATTGAAATTATTACCGCAAATTTCATCATTCAATTGATTAAATTTTCATTCCGCGTCGTTTTTAGAAAATTCTCTCAACCGCGTTATTTTCCGTTAATTATAAAATTTCCGTGAAGAAATAATCATATTAAATTTGCATCTTCTTTTGTATAGAAACTAATTGTATCTCTTTTCTTCTTTTTAAAAAATTAACTTTGTGAAAGACTTAAATTAAAGAAATCATAATTTAATCCTCGATAAAATACGAAAACTTTGCTTCAAACAATAACTTTCATTGGATTCGCTCATAAAGTCGTATAAAGCGTTAATTAAAACATTGAAAACATTCGAAAAGTTTGATTAATAGAAAGATTAAATATGAAAAAAGGTAAAAAAATTATTTACCGAAGCAGTAGTTTACCTCTGGGATATCCTAGAACAATTATTGCAGAACATTTTCCGTAATTACTAAGCGTAAGAAAATACGTGGTGAAATTTCCAGTCGGATGCGATATAGTTATATTATGCGCAATATTGGTAACACTCTCGGTTCTCTCCCAAGGGAAAACTATCCCTTCCGTTTACTTTCACTTTGAGACGCAAAAACTTTTATCGAAACCCTTCGTCTTCTACCTTTTCATTTTTCTTCCCAGTCTAGCTTTACCAAAGTCTTCGAAACAGAGCTCGGATAAAACTATTGTTTCTGGTTTATCATCCAACTTATTTATTACCTTATGCATCGGGTCGTATACTCAGATATGTACGAGCGAATATATGAATATGGATTTTGTATAATGCAGCGTATAATTAGATGTAATTTTCCGATTACATCTTATTTTAATAAAAAATACCTAAATATTAATAAGACTATGAATTTTTTATATCCATATCTCTTATACCTTTTTTATACAAAATCTTATTTATTAAATGTTCGTGTGCCTGACAAAATGAAAGATCTCTATAAAAACTGAATAATTATAATAGTGTTTAAATGTATCGAACACAAATCCTTCAAACGTATCGACTAGGCCACTTCGAGTCGAATCGAAAATTTTAAAAAACAAACCGGTATATAAAATAACTAAAGCTTCTAAACATTTCTCTTCTTAACTCACGAATATTATTATTTTCTTGAAAATTACTAATCGACCCTCGCACTTTTATATTTTCCAACCTTTTTTCGGTCCCCAGAGCAACAGGCAATCAGCAATATGGAACAGTGACGCGTGGCATCATCGCTCGCATCCGTCGTCCACTGCGTGCAATGATTACACGGAACGAACCAAGGGATGAAGGCAAGGGTAACTGTAATTCGATGATGCGATGTGATGCAACAGGCGAGTCCAGCTAATGGGATTTCACCGCGATTTTATAACTGTGTCTGGCGTTTTATGACTCGCGTGTTATCGCAACACTGCTGCAACGTTATTTCGCTTCCTCGTACTTTTTTACTCGCTACATTTTCTCTCTCTTGATTTTTTCGTACGAAACTTGTATAACGTGATCATTTTTTGCGTCACGTAAATTTGTTGGGCGGATTCGTGGATGATGAAGAATTACTCTGGCATGGAAAAGTGCGGTTCGATCAATGGTGAGAAATGTGTCAAAGTAGATTTTATATGATCTTATGTATTTTATAAAAGGTTGGTTGTTGAACTTTTTATGGCGTTGATTTGAAATTTTAAGTACTTATCGATGTCAGTGATTAGCTCTGTTTGTTTATTTACGACGCTTTAGATTTCTCGATGCCAGCGCATAATTAAATGCATAGATAAATTTTTAAACGAGAAAATTTCTTAGCATTAAGAAGCAGAAGTAACTTATTATTCAAGATTTTTAAGAGTTATTTTTTGTAATAAAAATTTTTATACGCTGAAAAATAGAAGTTCTGAAGATAAACGCGACGGTAATCTAATTTGCACCTTCGCTTAAATGTTAAATACTTCCAGATTTTGCATATAAAGTATACGTACCAGATAAAGATTAGATGCAATAACTCTTATAAATTCAACTATGTAAATGAAATAGGAACTGTATAATTGAGCTATGAGGATAATTTCGTTAATATTAAAAGGCTCGGATTTAATAGATTATATTTAACTCTTCGTAATTCGAGTTTTTTTTTCTAACTTTAACAAATTTAATCATTCCTACGTAACTATTTTCGTTCTTCGAATGAATAATCTTAATGTTAAATTAAAAATTATTGCCTGCGGTATTTTTAATTTACGACTGTTCAAATATTTTTTGATGGATTACACCGTCACGTTATCCTACATTACAAAGAATTATCGTCTCGTATTTTATGATTTTTTAAGCATAAATGATTTAACGCGTGTTTTTCTACTCACCACAATGCGTTAAAGATCTCCCGAAACTGCCAAAAATCCAGTTTCTGAAACATCAAAAAAGAGGATATGATTTATATAACGACTCTCGAATTATACATTCAGTAATAAGTTCTTATTGCAATGAAACGATTCTATGCAAAAACGTTCCATTGAAACATGATTCATGCTAAAGTGATGCCCGATGGTTAAACTTCAACTTATCCAGCTGCTCATTATTAGCGCTATCAAAATTGCTTGATAATAACTCTTCCAAATGACAAGTTCGCGATAAGCCCTTAAACCCTTCCCAGAAACAGGCGTTTCTCAAATTAATGGTTAGTCGCTGATAAAGCAGACCCTCAATGGAGACACGTCCAGGCAATATGCGGACATCGTAAAACACGAGAATGATTCCTCGAAGACACCGCAAATCCAACCTCGACCCTCTCGGCGAGATCCCAATCGGTGGGACTCGTCTCCGGACGCAATTAAGCGCACCGTCGGCGCGAAACGAACACCCAAGGCTTAAGCGGCGCTAAAGTACTGCGCGGGTTGACCATCCCGGTTGCTATGGTCGAGGTGAGCGTCGCGAAGTTGATCCCTAGGATACGGCACATGCGTCACCGGAAGCCGCAGGTGCCAACAATGGCCAGATCTCTCCAACACTGATATACCCGCGTTTACTCGTGCGATCTCTCTTTCGTGGCTTGGTTATTTATACTACTGGTTACAAACGCGACCTTTATCGATTTACCATATAATTTACCTTTATTTTTGATGATTTTCTTGTTGGATATATTGCGATGGTTTCTTGTTCGAGTATACGATGATTCATTATCAAGTGTATAATAAAATTTAATAATGAATTTTAACCGATACGCTGTTCGTGATTAATGTAAAAGGAGATTATTTCGTTTGATATCTTCATAATTATTTAAGAGTCACTCGTAGCTTGAATTGTTTACATTGAACAATTAATAAAATTATACCAAGCATTTATCGTTATTTTTAGAATATTTTAAATTACTCTTAATAATTTATCAATAAATTTTAGTCATATATATAATTATATTACATTTACGACTGATTTTGTAATAGATTTATCGCACGTACAAACATTTTGTTTTTCTCTGTATAATTAATTACGAAAAATACATAAAATGTAATTTATTCTATAATATATTCAAAATTTATCTACGAGTATCACCAAAAAGAAATTAAAAAGACATTAGCGTATATAAAAAATAAAATTAATTAGTTGTTTTTTAAAAAAAATGTTGTAGTTAATTTTTAAACGATCCGACTGTGATACCGTTCATCGTTTTCATTATAGAAGTAAATTATTTTCATGTCGATAAACATTTTTTTATAAAGCTTCGACATCAATTCGTTTCATTAAAGATCCAAGTACTGAAAACAACAGTCTCGTTATATTTTTGACACGATATTTTTACTCACGCGATGAATAAAGAAAAAAATAAAGCAAAAAACGTACGTAAATCGTCCACTTAAAAAAAGAAAGGGAGAGGAAAGAAAGAAAAAACACGCGCAGTTGAGCATAAAGGAAGACCTTTCCGCGCTCTGTCGATCATTGCCTTGGGTAAGAGATATTCTTTCTCGTTCTCTCTCTCCCTCTCTCTCTCCCTCTTTCTTTATAACAAGCTTGCGGCATTCGGCCTCGGTGCTAACGACCAGCGGCCGCTACACGAGATCGCGCGAACCGCTGACCCTGGCCAACTGGAGCAACAGGCAACCCTCGCCACCGAGTCCCTTCGAGTAGTCGTGCCGACACGTCGCACACGAGGGACGTCGAGGTCGCCCCTCCGGTCTCCCCTCCGGTCTCCCCTCCGGTCTCCCCTTGATACGCGCAACGCCACTTTTTTGTCCTTATCCGAGCGCTGACAACCCCGACCCGGGAAATGATAGAAGACGCGTTTCGTCGCGGAGGAAGAAGCTTGATGCAGCGCGGGTAATCGAGAGTGGCGTGCTTATCCGGAGGAGATTGATCGGACGATTGATTTATCGAGATATTTATGTTCGACGTGCCTCGGTAGTCTCTCGACGTTCCATACGTTTCTTCCTCGATTGAGTTGGCGAATGATCGGATTCGATGTAACGTTTACTCGCTCGGAATATATTTACGAATAAAGTGCGGCGGTGTTTTTTCTCTTTCCCTTGGAAATACTTGGGTAAATTTGGAATTAAGAAAATTGTATTACTCGAAGAGGGATGATAATATTATTATAGAGTATTTGAAATAATTATAATAGAGAGTAACGTATTAAAGAAGATTAAGGTTAACGAGACGGGGATTACCGTAAGTTTCTTTTTTTTTTTTAATATGTATCTATACTACAATGTTTCGTGCTATTAAGGTAAACTACCCGCTGCCAGTTTATTGCTTAAACAGATTTCTCCGAGTATAATCTTCGTATAATATAACAGACGTAAAATTAAATGAAAGTACTTGTAAATAAAGAAAATATTTGAGCTATTAATTTTGTTTATTTTTAGTCGATATTTATCAAATAACAGATTTTAATAACGGTATTCCTTTTTTTTTGTTTTTTAGAAAAGAAACTATATTTACCGAAATAATTTTAGCGCTTCTAAATACCGTGTATACAGTAAAATGAAATATGAAATAGCTTTGATACAAAATAGCGTCCGGTAATAAAAAAATTTAGTATCGTGAAAAAATTTTTTTAAAAAAAATATTTCAATCTAAAACTTTAAAAGAATATATTTTTATTTCTTCATAAAACCGGTCATAAATAGTATTAAAATTTTATGTGCGTGAATATTTTGTAGCACGTTTTAAGCTAATAACTTTTAAGCGAAAGGATACTTATCACTGAAATTTCTTTTTAGTAAAACTTTCGAGTCAGCTTCTATTTTTGTTTCCGTATCAAATACACAAACTGTATCCGAAATAGTTTTCTACTTGAAAGTTAAGAAAGAGAAAGAGGATCGGAAGGAGAAAAGAAAAGGAAAATGGTAACCTTTACGATTTCTACGGGTTGTTCACTTTTCCATTTCCAAAGCAAACATCGGATGTGGATTTATTTGCCACTTCGTGTGCTTCCGAACTAGAAAGATGGGAAAAAGCCTATGCCAAATATACTATGTAAAATCCATATCGAAAAACCGTACTGCACTTCTTGGAACTTTTATTTTCTTAACTTTCGCGTATACTCCGATTATACTTTTTTTTTATATTCTTCTTATTTTCTTATCTATGTTGTATACCCATTCGCCTTTTATAATCTATAGAGTTTTCTCTTTTCTTTCATTAATTATACTACTTTTTTGTATTTCTCGCGCTTCAATACCTGCACTTTCTTTGAAAACAGAATAAAATTCTACGCTTTTATTTAAAACTTCCCATTAATTAGTTACATTTTTCACATTTATTTATTTGTTTGTTAGTATTAAAAAATCTATTATTCTAATTTTTTCTTTTTTTATAATTTATATTTACAAAATGTATATTATCAGGCAGAGAAAAAGAGAGATAAAATTAATGTCATATTTGTTTCATTATTTTTTTAAATTACAAATTTATTGCTTTACATAAATATTTGATTTTCATGTAAATATTGATTACATTAAAATGTTCATAAGGTGAAGACATACTCTGAATGTGCGTTATGAAAAATTCTTTAAAACTTTACCGATACGAGTATGGATATTCAACTTTTTCCTTATTTGCGCATATTTTCTCTAAAATATACTTTCATATAAAAAAACCCTACCGTACATAAGCAAATATTTTTTAAATTACCGATTTTTATAAAGCGAATGATATGGATAAAATTATATACACAATATTTATTTTAGTACTCACGCACATACGTATACGTATATATAATTGATAAAATAGATGATTTTAATAAGCGGCCTATAACTAATACTTAACGATAATTTATAAAGAAGACTACAATTTATTAAGCTCTTTGTATTATAAATCTACGAAGAAGTAAATTTTACTGAAAGCGAAAAGCAAATATTGCTGCTTTAATTTTTAATGGAACTTAATTAAAAATGAGTATACGTTCAAATAAAGTAAATCAACCTTAATTTGAAGCAGTAATATTACTATTTTAATATACGAAAATAATACTCTCACAATTGTGCAAGTGATCAATTAATTTATTAATAAATATTTAAATGTGTATAAAATTTTTTTTGCTGTATTAACGGTTTTAATATCTTAGGGGCCCACACGATATTTATTAAAGAATATCAGAAAATGACGTAACTCACAAATTAGAAAATTTGATAAAAGAAGATATTAAAATACGTAAATAGCAAGAGTAACTAAATATTGTAACAAAGTTAATAAATGACGAAACAAAAATTCTAGATGAAAGCAATAATTTGACGAACAAATTTACTGTGTCGAAGATAGTAAAATGCAGATATCCAGTTGAATTTATTAGTAAATGTATATGAATCATTGGTCTGTAGCAAATTTACAGCTGGCACATATTAATTCACTGCATGGAATATACAAGTTCGGCCACGAAATTGCTACCCACGATCAGAATACCTCTGTTCTACTATTGGCCAGCTTCGGCACAGTAAAGTTACGTTCCCTTTTTCTTGTTATATTGCCTATTTGCATGAATGAAAATGGATACGAGTAAAGTACGGAAATGTGTACACATAGTAACACTCGTTTAGGCTACGAAATACGCATTCGTTGTTCTGCGTGCACGAGAAAGTTATCCCAAGAGACTGGGGCAAGTGGAGTTCTGAAAAATACGAGCGACAGTTTGTTCCGCGTAAATACGCGGGAGACACGGAAAGACAAACGATCTCTAGTATTGGTGCATTTATTATTTCTAAATATCGACTGGCGTTTGGCAATTTGCCCGCGTCCTTTTCCCGGTGCGACAAGGAGCTACAGATTTGTTTCGCGCCCACGGTATTTTCCAAAACTCGAGGCAGTGAATCATCATAAATTACGCGCTTGACTGAATACTTATAAATGTAACGTTCATACGCTAGAATATTTATCAGCTTTTTAAAGCTATTTTGCGGTGGCATGTCCTTGATAACGAGACTTATGAATGATTTTCACTTTCAAACTTGCCAATCTGATATCTATTGTTTGAAAGTACTATTTTACTGCTACAATAGTAGTAAATTATAGAATTAATGCATAGATTTAATTATTGCAAATTAGAACGAAATAAATACTTAATTTCATTAGATATAAAAGAATTTATATTAAATATTGATTAAATTATTGATTTATTATTTATTCAGAAAATTATATTTTTTTCGAATAAAGTTCAAATTTTTATCGATTAGAATAGGAAAATATTTTTAATTTTAATAAAATGTTGATTAAATTAATCATTTTTAGTAATAAAATAATTACAAACAATATTTATAGGACAATAATGTATAAGAAACTGTATATATTCGTAATTATATGTTAAAATTTATATAAATATTTATAATGAAAATTACATAATACATTTATTATTGATAAATTAAACTATAAATATTTTTTTAGAAAAAAAAAGATTAATAGAATTCAATTTTTTTGTTTTATATTTAGAAATAAAATGTATATAATTTTGAAAAATATTAACCTAAAGCTACTTTTCGTGAAAAAATAAATATTTTATGTTATTCGAATAAATATTTACTATATCTAGATAATTTTAAGTGGGTTATTATTTACAGTAATTTAGTGTTTTGATATTTGTAATAAAATAAAAGAATTGAAGAATCAACATATTTTTACTAAAATGTTACGATAAAATATATAATTGATAAAATTAAGCTTACTAATTGTGGTTTATAGTTTATGATTAATTTTATATCATTTAAACTGTCTAGAATAGATCAAATAAAAATGTTAAATTAATAAACTTATATTTACAAGTATTATGTAACAAATATTTGAGGAATTTATAATATAATGTCATGAATTTAATTATATAACTAGTTACATAAAAATATAGAAGTAAATATAAGCTATTCATTGAAAATATATTTGAACAGAATAAAGTAAAAAGTACTATTTATAAAAGAACTCTAAAAATTTCTTTTAAAAATATATGTGAAAATATTCTTTAATCATAATATACTTTAGAAAATTTTATATTAACGAACGATATTAATATACTTTTTTTAAATTATCAAAGATATTTTGTAATTGAGTACCATCATTTTTTAATACAGTATTTTTTAACTTTTATTTTCTTTTTTATTTGAAGTATTTCGTAAACTTCTAGTAATGATTCAATAGTACACATTTCGTCGAAGTTGTCCTGGATTACTATATATTCAGTATAAGTCCTTTGACTGTACTACTTACTCTCCTTGTCTACTTTGACAAATACTGATAAGGAAGAACTAATGGCTTACTTTCAAATGTTTTTAGATCGATGAAATATTTTTTATAAATTTATTTTAGTATTTAAATTTAATCGTTTTAAGATCGTTAATTAAGCTTATGAGAAATATTTTATAATTTTGTGCTTACAAAGATTTGTAAGTAATATAATTATTATTTTTAGAAGTTATATATCTAAAGAAAGAAATAACTAATTTTCTAGAAACTTTTACAGTTAAAATGATAAGAATTCGATTTTATTGTATAATCTGATAAAACAACTTACGAAAGTTTAATTGTATTAAAAGACCAAGCAAAAGTATCGAAGGTAGATTTGAATTTCAAATTGTATTCACGTGTATGTTTTTAAAACTAAATCAAGATAATAATATATGTGTATATATATAGTACAGCCGTTAAAAGAACATATATTTAATGAGATAAATCTATTTAAATGCTGTTTAATTATTATACATAAATGTATATATATATAAAATAAAATTTAATAATTTTCACAAAATCGTAATTAATAATATTTATTACGTACATAAATTTCTTGAGATTTAAAATGTTTTCATTGTCTATTATCTACGTTTTAATTTATACCACTTTTGAAAAATATTTACAATTAAGTTATTTGTCAATATTAATAATTTTTTGTGCATGTGTCGTTTCATATCAAATATATAAATCTGCACGTGCGTATTCGAATTATTATGTATCACAGAATATATAATAATAATTTTGTTTATTTAACTCAATCGCTTTTTAATTACACAAATTTACTGTTCTTCCATAATTATATTTTTAAAAAATTATTCAGATATATAAAAACTATAAAATAAAGTTAAATATAATTTATTAAAAAGCAACGGAATAATACTATATTCGAACTCTATTATTAAATATTAAAAATGATGCAAAAAAAAATTCTAAACTAAAAAGGTAAAAGTTTTCTAAAATAAAACCAACAATCGAAATCCATTTTGATAAAGAGTTTCGATTTAGAAGTATATAAAATAGCGAAGTTGATTTTGTTATGTTTTTTAGTCTTGTACTTCAATTTCCGCAAATGCACTGGCGCTATCCTTTATTCCACTCGCAACAGCTGCTATTCGCGAAAGCCTAATTATCCCAAAATATAAGACTTCGAGAACGCAGCGATGATAAGAGTGGTTCGAAGTATCAGGCGATTTAATCGAAGGAGCGAGAGAGAGAGAATAAGCGGAGGAAATGAAAACTTTGCCGGAAATGTTGAACGAAATTCGTATTCTTGTACTACTGGTCAACGAGTTACTGGATATTCCTTCCTCTATTCTAGTATTCGTCCCGTTTCGATTCAGTTTGCGAACTCGACTATTCTCATCTCGAGTTGCTCATGAGTTGATATTATTTGCGAAAACCTGTAGCTTCTTTGATTCTAGAAGATTCTTACCGAGTGCATTATTAATAACTGCACGTATGTTAAAGGATTTCGAATTTTGGAGATATAATAAGAAATTGAGTTGGAGTGTTTATATAGAAAAAATAATTTTAAGAATATTTTGAAAATCATTATCATTTAAAATAATTTAATTGCAAAAATTGAAATGTAATTTAATAATATTAAAATGAAAATAATTTATAAATTAATTAAAAAATACAGATATATGATATATATTAATTTACTTTAAATTTAACTAAAAAAAAGATTTTCTGTGCATAGAAGAAATATTAAAAAATTCTTTCAATTTTACGAAAAAACAGGACATAAAGCTTGATTGAAAATTTATATTAGAATAATATAATTAAAGTAGAAATTTAATACGGTTGGTTGCGTTTGCACGTGTAAGTGGTGTTAGCTGAGTATTGTCAGACATGATTATTTGATATATAGTTTCTGAGAATTCTACACATGAAATACTTTCATTTTACTATTTTCTGCTTTTAGGAAATTGAATAATTTTCAATGTTGATGTTTCGTTTTATGTTAAATAAGTCAAAGAATTCGCATCATTTCATTTTAAAAGTTTGCATGCATATGAAAAGGTAATATACGTAAATGCACATTGTAGATAAAAAAATGTGCTAAAAGAAAAGAAAAGTACCTTTATCCTGGAAAATATAAGAGCACTTAAAATTTAGTTTGGTATTGAGAGTGAATATATTACTTTTAATAAAACAAAAGAGATTCGTTATATCTTGTAGCTTACTTTAGTTTCTGATTTGGTTTGAAAGAACACTTTCGATCAAGTCACTGTTATATATAAAGTTTTTAATAACGAGCGACTTGTTATAATTGTAGAATAGAAGAATTTTTCACTGTATAAATTGAAAAAATGAAAAACATATAACTCTGCTAATAAATTTTATAAGCGACTATAATTTAAAAGCGATCGATTACGTTTTTATAAAGTGTTATTCAGAAACATTACAAGATTTTCTTATGTTTTCTTGATATTAATTACACTATTGATATTATTATCAGTATTTGATAATTAGACTTAAGATTTTTTCGCATTATTATATAATCTTGGTATGGCACGTACCACATTAGTGAGAAATGATGCAAATAATTTTTTACTTATCCATACTATAGTATATATTGTTAATGTATTGCTGATAAGAACATACCACGATTACGTTTTCACAATTTTTTTGCCAAAGTTTGAATAGGATGGGACAGAAAAGCTGGTAAAGAAAAGGAAGCTTAGAATAGAAAAACGTTAATCTCGTCACTTTTATTGGACGGTAGACTTTTAAACTGAAGCAACGTTTAAGTTCGCGCAAAGATAGTATGGGAAAGAAAGAGACTTTTAGAAGCTTTGAGTTTCACAAAACGTTTCGAGATTTGACCACGTCGTCGTTCAAACATTCCGAAATTGAAAGAGCTGGTAGCGGTTCCAGTCAGGCAGAACATATTAAAACTTTAATCTGCATCGTGATTCAAAGTCTTTCATTCAAGAAGAGAAGAGAAACAATGCGAAATATCGACCGAGAAAAATCATTAATTGTTGACGGGATGACGTCATCATGAGCAATTCTGTAAGGTTATAATACGGATTATGCGATTAACTGCTTAATCCATCAAATTATTATTCAAACCGTAATAATAATATTCTGGACGCAAGAAAGTGAATAAATTTTTAACATTTATATTACATAAAATATTCGTGCGTATCGAATTCTAGATACGTAGTTTAATAAAGTGTTTTTTGTGAGATTTTATACATATTAAATACATGTTCGATTTATTTATATCGTATCTATAAAAATTGATGTGCCAAGTTCACATGTCAAAAAATTATATTTGAACTCGAATATAAATTTTAATTAACTAAGTCAACGGTGAGGAATTGATTTATCGTTGAATTTTATTCAGTTAAATTTTTTTATTTCGTGAAAATGTTGTGCATAATAATCTTTTGTTTTAATTAAAAATAATAAATATTTCATATTCAATTGCTAACGAATTCATTAAAAAATAATTCTATTCCAGAAAATAAACATTATGCATATACGCATAGACATTGGAACGTAGCCACGCATGAATGTACATTAAACCCTGACACAGAGTAAAACATTCAAGTGTTTATTTTTCCGTGTCACTTCGCACATTCGTAGTCGAAGTTGTCCTTTGTAAGATCGAGCGCGTCGATTCCAGTCACATTTGTCCCAGTTATTACTGTAATCAGGTGTGCGTCGTAAAGTTTGTTCCAAACTTTACTCTCTCCTACTTTTGCCGTAGCCCCGATGTCAAAGTCAGTGATTCACGCGTTAAGGTTCATCGGACTGTATTACTACTTATAGTCTTATGCCGTTAGCGCGTAGTCGTCGAAGCACACGTTGCATCGACCTGGCAATAAAACGACGGTAAATATATACAGGAAAAAAAGGAAACTAAAAATACACTTAAAAGTTTTTTTTCTAGTTATATAAAATACGTATTTATTTCAAAGTTTTGATTTAGATGATTATTTTTCCGTTGACTTTGTGTAATAAATTACAGTAAAAATTCGAAAACATTGAATGCTTTTAAATTTCAAGAAAAGCTTGGTATTAAGTAAACTAATACTTTATTCGTAAACTTTCAAAGTAGAATTTTAAAGTCACCGTCTTTTAATAGAGACTCTTTATGAATATATAGTTGACCGTCGAATTATTTATAAAAAGAAAAATAATTTCTGTTCACCTTTACAGGCAGAATTTATATCGGTAAGTCCAATGAGAAGCTAACATCGTAAAATTGTAATCGTTAAAGTGAAAGATTTTTTTAAAAGCCATAATTTTTCAATTTAATAAGGTCTATTAGGTTTGATTACTATCAGTATATTGATTAAAAAAGTTACGATTACAGTACATAAACTTTTACAATTGAGTATTACATGTCTTGCGAATTCTCGCATATAAAGAGCTTTTTATATTTCTTTTTTATTAGCGATATTATAATACATATATTTACCGCTCACTTTATTTTCTGATTATTGAAACAATCAAATAGAACTTACTCGTTTCATTCCGAGAAATCGTTCACGAATTTAAACACGCAAATGTAAGTATAAATTTATGTACATGAAATTAGAAATAGCGAAAGAATCTTGGACTGATTTGATTGCGAGGGTCGTATAAAGTACGAATACCTTCCGCAATACTAATAAGTATATTTTCTTTAACTGGTTTCTTAATCTCTTCGGCTTTAATCGCACTCAATTTTTTAATGTAAGGTCACGAGGTAATTTTTCTCCTCGATTTTTTCTTCTATTTAATTTAAGAAACAATTCATTACTTGATAATAATGATATTAAATTTATAAAATCGAAGGGCTAAAATATATAAATTGCACACTTCGTAATAACAGTATAACATACATTACAAACGTTTATTCTTTTGATCTCTAAAATGGCAATATTATTATATATATATATTACAATTTACTGTTTAAACTTTTTTATAATTATTATTATTATACGCTTTGAGAAATGTTTATTGGAGTAGGAAATTATATGTAAACATGATGTAATAATAATTATTCGCAATAATTTTAGAAATTTCCATCTCAAAGAACTGCTAGTTATTTATTCTTATAAATAATTATAAATAAATTATTTTTCTTTATATTTCTAATTTATTTGATACTTTCAAAATAAAATTTTTTCAGAAATAGATTTTCCTAAATATTACGAATGATTTTTATAAACATTTTTATGAGAAGGAATTTTATTGATTTTGAATATATAAAAAAGTTTATTACACACTATTTTGAATAAATATTTATTAATGTAGTACTAAAATGCATTGCAGTATTTAATGAATACAAATGAGATGATATTATATTTTATTCTGCCATTTATCCAAAAATTAGTTAAATATAAAATATGAAGCGAATCAAACAAAATTTTATATTAATAATGATATATACCATTTAAATAATATTTGATTAAATTTATGAATAACTTTTTATGATAACAAATACAGAAAGTTTATAATTAGTTTATATTTAAGTTAATTTTATGTTTTATTTATATTTTCTTTATAATATTAATATTAAAAAAGTAAATATATCAAAATAATTCATTTATCTCTTGTTTTAATTATTAGTTATAAATCAAATCTATTCATTTTACGAAGAAAAGTTTCATTTTGTAAACACTACGATTATGTCTTATTTCTAATTCTGATTTATATTTTATTCATAAGAATAAAAAGCATAGAAGCTTTTCTAAAGAAGATTTTTGCGTTGTTTGTAAATGCAATATTATTTATGCATATAAGTAGAGTGTTTCAATCTTCAATTCTATATATAGTTCTAAATTACGATAACAGTATGTTACCTACATCTGTTGCATAACCTACGAATACAAACGGCATGCAAATAATTGTCTGTGAATGTAATGTACTCTATTTGAATATATTATGCATACAAATATGAAAATATACATAAGAAGCTATCGTTTATATTAATTTAAAGCAAATACAAACAATAAATGAATATAAAGGTGCCAATTTAAGTTTAAATATTGTTACATTCACCATTTGTTTTTCATTATTTATTTATCGATTGATTTTATATTTATTTTCAAGTAACGGTATAGCGGTAATAGTATCATCAAATATTTCAATACAAAGAGGACTGTTCTTTTTATAAAATATAAAACGCGTTTGAATTTATATTCTATAGTCTATTTTAAAACATCACGTTAATTGTTACTTTAATAAATTTGATTTAATACGCAGAAAAATGAAATAGTTCAACTTAAAAATTAATCAAAATTTCTAAAGCTCTTTAAAAAATATTCGTCGATTGTTATTTATAAGTTATTAAATAACATAACTTTTTTTTTTTCAGTTTTATAAATTTTTATGAATTATTCCATTAGTTGTAAAAAAAATTTTAATTTTTTATTAATGGAATAAATGTACAAAATTTTGTTTATAATAAATTTACATTTCTATTAAATAGCAAAAATAAAATATATTATTTATTACATAATTATTATCATATAATCTTTACTATTAATTTAATATTATTATGGAATAAAATTAATTTATTATTGTGATTTTAATTTAACTATGTAATTAAGACTTATTTAAAAAGAATATCAAAAATACTTTATACTTTTAAAATATATTTTGATATATTTTTACCGAAAGACTAAAACAAATAAAAAAATTTACTACATATTTATAGCATTTTTTTTATAACTATTTTGTATTAGATTTTTATTTTTCAACTTTTATTTAAAAAAGTCGGTTTTTTTCAGAATTTATTTTACAATGATTTTGTAATTAAACAATAGGATAAAATATAAGTTAAAATTCTATCATTTCTTAAACATTTATCGATTTCAAAAATTTTAATTAAATTCTGATAATTTCCAGTAAATTGATAAAAATAATCACAAAATGCGTCCGATATAAAATTTAATGAAGATTATTTTTTAAAATTTGAAAGTAAAGTATCTCAAGTACTTAAATTAGCTATAAATTAATAGTCACCTTAAACATTTATAAACTCCTTTAACTAAAACAAACACATTTTGTATTCAGAAATAATTGAAACAGAATTTTAAAATAAAAGTTCATTTCTGTCTTATAAGCACAAAATAAAATATATTTTCAACTTAAGCGTGTGCAAACATTATTTTGAAACATAAATATAAGAATATTGTGTCAAAAGGACAAGTTTTTGTTCAATGCATTCATTCGATTTATACACGTCAATCATTATTTCGAGACTCTATACGTTCTCCAGTGACTTAGGTTTACATGTCTGCCATGTGTGACACTTCTCGTTGTCTTTTACAGCTATTGTTCACGTCCCCGTGTTACTTATCATTAAAAAACTTTCAGTCGCACGTTCCACCTTTTTGACTTTTCGTTTAGGTAGGCAATCATACATGAATTACATGAATTACGAATGCATTGTTGTATATTATAAAACGGTCTCATGGAAAGTAAGCTCTTAGAAGTATTTCAGTAGACAGGAACTTGGGAAGCAGAAAAGCCTAGATTAAAAATGAACATTGTGCGAAAAAGCTGGAATCTCGGTAAATGTACGCGTATCTATATAGATAACTTTCACCGTAATACTTTTCCTAATACTTCGAAGCTTATATTTTTTTTATAGTTTCTTTATGAGTGGGTGATCGAGGAAATAGGTACCCACCTTGTGCGAGGAAAACAAATGAGTATCCATCGTTATTCACTTTAAACGAGCTGCTTGTACTATTAAAAGAGAGAAATGGTAACGTAAAGCCATTCGAAATACCTTCTCCGATAACCAACGTATACTTGTAACATCTCCAGTATTCCTCATCCTATAATTTTTTTTACTAGCAGTAGCAAAAATACAGTGCATCGAAAAAAGATACGGTAAAACGTAAAAAAACCTTTGTGCAGTGGAGCATCAATTTAATTAATTACACGAATAATTATAATCTAGATATTTATATTTCAAGAAATTCCTCGATCCTTTAAATTTATTATATACGAATTTAAAATTCCTTTTCAAAATATTTTCGTTATATATTCACAATTTTAATTAATTATTGATGAACTAAATAGAAATAAATCTAAGTAAAAAAGCTCCAAAGGAAATTTTACAGTTTTATCTTAACTGTGCATATAATAAAACAAATATGTGGAGTTATTTATCAAAGAAAACCATATATTTTATTTCATAAAATCATTAATCCAATAATAATGTACGTCTTCAGAAAAAAAATTAAAAAATTGATGATAAATAGTATCAGAATTTCATATAACTGTGTATTGAAATTGTATTTGGTCATTTTTATAGTATATCAAAATATTGACATATTTTACAAAAATATCCGTTAAAAAATATTTTTTAACATAATAAAATAAAAATGAGTTAAAAATATAGAAATATTTGTCGATCTAGTCAATGCACTATAATTTTACGCGATATCTATTGTATTGTAGCCACATATTTATATAAGCATGTACGTTCACATTCCTAAATAGTTTTTGAAGGCTTCTGTAATGCAGAGAGAATTTATATTAGAAAATTCCACAGTTTTTAAATAGATAGAATATCGATCTATATAACCGCATTTGCTATATCGAATCAATTTTGCTTTTATAAACTGCTTCAAAAGACAATGTATTTCTGACAATAAATTGTACGTTTAAGTTTTGAATTTTTTTTTAATTTTTGGTATGTAGTTATTCTGTTCAGTATTAATATTTTAATTCAAAGATAAATTCGCTATTAATTATTTGTGAGTACATATACAACTTATAATATAATTTTACAACTTATAATTTTGAGAATAATTATCTCTTTATTAAAAATGTGGTGTACGTAAAGTTTAGCTTCATCTATTTAGTATAAAATTTATTGATATCTATATATCTTAAACTAAAAACAGAAATTTTACAAGTAGAAAATTATATTATATTCATGTTTTTAAATTATTTTAATTTATATGTATAAAGGTGCTATGTTTGATATATTTAAATTAGAATATCATGGAATACGAGATCTAAAGTAATAAGCAAATACTTTTACCGTAAATAATCGTGAATAATACTCAGTGAAATAAATCTTAGAAATCTGTAAAATGATTTATTTTAATTAAATAAATTGATTCGTGAATCTTTAATTAAGAAAGGTAAATTAATTATAAGTAGACATGTAATATTATTGATTTATAATAATTTTATGAGTCCCTTTAAATTCAATATTCATTTAAATTAATTATTTAATTATATTAAAGAAATATAATCTGTCTTATATAAAAATAAAAAAGGAAAATTATTGTGTGTACATCATTAATAACGATGAAACGTAAAATGAAAAATATAAGTCTAAAATAAACTTTTATCAATTTATTAAATTTGATACTCATGTAATCTCAGAAAATCTAAAATACTGTAAATCTGTCTTTATTAAAAGTCAATTCGCTCTAGAAAAATATAAAATAGAAGGAAAAAAGATTTAACAAAACAAACTATTCTCAGATAAGACACTATACAAACCTGTACAGATATTGCAGCGAGAATTATTGTATATACAAGATAAAACAATGAGTGTACAAGCCAGGTAATCTTGTTGTGGTCTAGCAGTATGGAAAGCTTCGTTAGAAATTGACACGTACGCAGTAAGCAATATGTGTATTATATTACGAATAGTAAATTTAATTATCTATGCGTATAAGCCATTGATGGAAAAAATACTAGTTTTCTAGGAAGCACACGACGGATCCAATATTCCAGTTTGATATAATTTCTATATGGAAATAAGTTGAATTTGTTGACTTAAAACTTGTAATATAAAAAATTGAAAACTTCATAATTATATCGAAAGTGAAGTAGAAAGGATTTCATTTGATACAAAGACGCTACTCAAATTGAAATATTGTTACGAACGCAACGTGATTATAGACCTCGGATTAAAAAGTGTTACAAGGTCTTTGCTTGTAATTCACATTTAGCCGTGTGTTAATTTATTCAAATGAATTCACATATTTCGAATCAAGAATAATACAAGATTTTTTAAGAAAATTTTATTGATTTACCGATGATTTCTCGAATACTAGGTAATATATTTAAAGTCGATTTGTGATTCGTATGAATTTTTTACGTACTTCAATTTTATCAAATCGCTTGGTAATATTTCACAAACTGAATTTTTTAATAAAATTCTGTAATAATTTTCAATATTATTATAATATATATTATGAAAAATAGTATAATCTTGAATCGGAAAAATTTCGTTAATTTTTCTTTATAATAAATATGAGTAAAATTTTAATCGACAGTCTTCCGATGAAAAGCAATGTAAGTATATAATCATTAGTGTAAACAAAATGTAAATTTTAACATTAAAAAATAGTTGTTATATTTACCAAGTTAATTGTCTTTATCACGCAAACTTTTATGTATACTACTAAATTCACAAACGCTTATGTACATACCGCGAGTACGTAAAAGCACATACATACACATATACGCATACAATCGTAGATGTGCGTATATGAAAATCTTCTAGCGTTTGCGTAAATGAGTACACAGAAATATACGCATACATATATTTACCTAACTTTATCGATATTAAGATAATAAAAGTTTAATAAGTTGAATAATTTTCACGCCAAAAAAATTTTATTTTTAATAAGGATGAGATTTATTGAAAAATTTCTTCAGGCTTTGTCTATCCTTTTCTTATACCGAGAACGATGATAGATACTTTATTCCAACGGAGGATATAGGTTTTCTTTATCTATGTCTGAGAGCAAGCAGAGAACGCAAGAAGAGAAAGAGATTTGGCGTGATCGTGAAACTGTGTCAAAAGTGTTTGACGAATTTTTCATTTCGAGCTTCATAGCAAAGATGACGACTTTACTCTCTTTTAGATTAAATAACAGGTAAATTTAGTAAATTTTTATAGATTTTTTTAAAAGATAGATTTTTTCTCAAAGTAACAAGAATAAACATTATGATTATTAAACTGGTAATTAGTATTTACATAATTTAATTTTGTATTTAATTAAAAATTTATTTTTTCAGATTTAATTAGTGATAATCTTAAATATAATTTAAAATAAAATATAATATTTTCATATATGTGTGTACGCATGTATTTAAACTCACGTTACAAACAAGACGGGAATACCATAATTGCCCTTGTTTTACCTGTAACACGAAGTAAGAATTTTAATTTAATATATATATGCAAATAACGTATGATTAACATTTATACAATTACAGAAAATATATTAATGATATAAATTTGAAAGGAAAACGTTTAAAAATTATTATAAAATATTCAATACATACACATTTTTTTTTAATTTATATTTATTATTGACCAAAAAAATTTACTTTATTAAGATAGTCATAACTTATTTGTTTTAATATGTGTTTTATATTATTTTAAAATAATATGATTAAACAAAATTTATCATTTTATTCTTAGCGAAGAAAATTATTTCACAATAATTTTTAATGAACAGAAATTATATTTACATAAATTGAAAATTTTATCTATAAAATAAAATTCATGAATAATCGAAACAGAAAATGTCGAATGTTTTCTAGAGAAATCTTTCACTTTACTAATATATTTTTCTAAATGATTTATGATTTTTAATAATAGGTTATTTTTATTTCATATCTAAAACATATTTTTTCATTTCATAAGATAAATTATAATAAGGTAATAAAATTCTATGATCCCATTATCGTAAAAAGAAATGTGTGAATATAACTATTCATACACTTATTTATTTTCTTTTGAATAAATTTAGTAAAATGTGAAAATTAATTAATTCATAAATTGATTAGTACTTTAAATATCATTAAACGGAAGAAAGAGTAAATAGAACAAACTGATGAAAAGAGTTTTCCAGTTCAACAAGAAATCAGTGAATATTGTAAAAACTTAATTTATGAATAAAACTTTTGATATTGAACTGTTATATGTAATTGATAGATTCATAAATAAATCATAAAAATAATAATAATAACGAAGATATTTATAAGCTATTTTTATTTTTTAATTATTAGACAAATATATTAAATTTAAATAACTAACATATTGCATTATAAAGAAAGAGTATAGTTTTTAAAAAGTATTTTTAATTCAAATGATATTAATATTAAAAATATATTTTATAAATTGCATTCTTAATTTATATTATTTTAAATGAAAAGGATAAATTTAAATTAAATTTTGTACCGTATATATTATTCGATACTGTCACAAAAACTATTTAGAGGAAGCCTCGAAAAATCGACTACGGTGTTACTTTGTCTGAAATCAAGAAGCTCGGAATCTTTCATTTTCGCTGCAGATGCTGTTCTAGTTGAACTACCATTGCCTATCCGCTTCAAGTTGTTTTCGTATCTTGATTGTAGCGTCGAACAAGATAGTTGAGAAGCGTCACATATGTGACAATCTCATTTAAGAGAAGGTTGATAGAATTATAAACTATGATATTTATATTATCGTCTAATATTCCATCATTTACATAGTAATGTTTTATATTAGAACTAAGTTACATGATTATAATATTAAATGCTATTTTAATGATATGATTAATTCTAGTTTATTATCTATGAGATATAATAGGAATAATGTACTTATGATTACAAATTATTTTGAAAAATTTAATGAAAAATTATAAACTGTATAAAAAAAAATGGAATAAGTTATTTATTTCAAGTTTTTGTGGTAGTAATTATATATACAATATTTAAATTTTTAAGATTATATTTAATTAGATAAATAACATAATGGAATTTAGAACGTACTAATTAAGTTATTTTTAAATCATAATCACTATATTAATTAACAAAAATAAAACTTCTTATTTCAAAATTTAAAACTACTTTGACAAAATATTAGGGATTTCGTTAGAATTTAATAAATATTCATCACTCATGAATTTCTAACCTTTTAATTTGTATTAATATTTTGTAAAGTAGTTTTTAAGATATTGATATTTTAATATTAAAATCCGACGATACTTTCTTATTCTGTAGTTAAGATATTTTTTATTTTGATCTAAATCCTATAATTTATATTTTGAATTTACATTTTTATAATCTATTCGATTATCTAGGTTAAATAAGCATTTAATTGTACAGATAATTATTTTTCTTGACTTTCTCAAATTTTATCAAATTTATGTAACTTTACCAAACTTTATCTAACTTTCCCTGAGTACAGTTAATTTGGATATTTTCCCGTATTTGTCATAGCTTAGCAAAGTTAGAGAAAATTTGGCAAAGCTAGACAAATGAAGGTACAACTTCTTACAAAATTCATTTTTATGTAATTTTAGCATTTCACTGAAAGTGGGAAAATATACTTAAATAAAGTTATATAGATAAAATGAAATTCAATGAATACGTAAAAATGATTTTATTACATGAATTACTTTGAAGGTGAATAAAATTTAAATATAAGTAATTCTTCTTCTGTAATTCTTAAAATATAAAATTATATTTGTAAAATTTTTATTGTCTTTCTTTAATTTTTAATAATGATAATAACAATTGATATAAATATTATGAATATCATATATAAATATGAGTCTAAAAATTATTATAACAAAGATAAAATGTAAAACTTTTAAGTTCGTTTATATTATTTAATGGTAATAGAATTAGCCAGTATTATTTGGATTCATGTTACCGGCTTACAATTTTCAATATTAAATTATCGTTAGTATATTAAAAATGTACCTAAAAATAGAAGTATATAATTATTTCTTAAATCATAGTTTATTACGTAAGTAAAGACAATATAAAAATTTTATATAGAAATTTTTTGCATCAAAATTTTATAAATATAAAAACAAAATTATATTAATTTAAAAAAAATAATGATAAAAAAAGGATAATAATATTCATAATATGAAATATAAGTTTTAAAAATTTGTTATTTGTTATTTATATTTGAAACTATATCGAAATAGCTTTTATGGAAAAATAAGATCGGAAAGTAAAACAATCTGTACAGAAAAATGAGTAGAAAGTTTTTAATTTCACTGATTAAAATTTTTAGTAAGGGGAATCATCCGTAAGCTATATCATAAATTTTAATATAAAAGTATTTAAACTCATAATATCGAAAATAAATCATATAGAAGATCATTTAGAAACCTCTTCGTACGAATTTTAATCTATAAATTGATTGTTCGAAAATTTAATTAACTGTCACGGCAATACTTTTTATTAAACGCAAAGCGCATTAGTTTATTTTAATACTTTATAATAATTTTGATCTTAATTTCAAGGCAAATATATTTGATATATTATAACGAAGTTCATCACTTTCATTAGATATTACTGAATATTTATCGAAGTTAGTAGATGCATTCCATAATAAATCTTTAAGGGGGTAAAGAATGCTAAATCTTTGAAAGAGCTATAGTCCCGAGTTTATCCAAAACTGATAAGAATCAAAACAATGTTAATGAAGAAAGGTATAATAAATAAAAGCTGTCTATAATTACCTAACATATAGCTATATGTAAGAGCTTATAAAGGAATTTATCAATAGCTATTAAAGAGAACTATCACTATCTTAATATTGAAAACGTACGATTTTAGAATGTACAATAGCAAAAATTTAATATTTTTTAACATAGGAAAGTATAAGATATATTATTTAAAAATATAGAAATGCAATTTTTAGCGATGAAACTTCTCTTCGAGTACATTGTATTACCCCATGAACTTGGTTTACTACCTGTAATAAAAATGTGTACAGACTGTTAAGACCGTAGAAAAAAGCACGTTTCGAATTGCTTCTCAGAACAAAGATTTATTATACTATACTCGTTTACAAGTACATTAAATAAGAAAAATGATGAAAGTTTAAAAAAAATTTCTTATCAACTATCCAATATTGATTTATTGAAAAAATATTAAAATCGTATTCTACGAGGGAATAATCTTTAACATTAAAATAACCTATGTGCTAAACGCATCCAGTGATCCGACATCGATCAATTAGATTTGCCGTCTCACTACCTTAGTGTAAATATTTTTTTAATGTTATTGCACATTTTTAATAGAAATTTTTCAAAAGACGAATATTCGGTTATAGACAACTACTATATAGATAAGTTTTTTAAAACTGAAAATACTTAAAATACTTTGTTAATTCTATGCAAACCGCACCCTTGAGATATCGATCGATAAATAGTACGATTGACGTAGGGAGCATAATTTACTTAATTAAATTGGAATTTTATTTCAACTGATTTGAGTTTACAGCAATATATAAAATATAAATATATATTTATAACTATATTTTATAATAATTTCAGTAATCGATTGCTCTTATAATTATAAATTGTGTGAGTCATATAAAAACTGTAAGTATTAAATAGAATATTAGCATAAAAAATAAAATTAAACGATTCATCATTTCTAAATTTTTAGAACACGTAATTTATTCGTTCATAATTTTGATAAAGAAATAAACGTCAAAACATAAAAATGTAAACTTAAACATCGAGCCATGCAATAGATATACGAACACAGCTATAAAATTATACATAAATGCAAATATAAATATATAAGAAAATACACAGAAGTGTTCGCTAGATGTAGACGTAGACGATCTAATCAACTTCAAAATTTTGAGTAAGTTGCACTGTCGATTTGCATAAGATATATAAAAATGTTTAATGTATATATATATACGCATATATAGATTTGAGGGAAGAATACGACAGATGAAGCGGGATAAAATAAAACTGCAAGAGCTTTGCGTATGGTTGTAAGGATATGAAAGTCATCGATGAGGAAGCTAAGCGAAATATACGGTCACAGAGGAAAATACATTTTTGTTAATGCACGTTATAGTGGCTCACAGAGTACGAGGAAATAAGGTTGCTTTCTTCGAGCTGTAGGAGTGCGAAAATTCACTGGTTCGTAGAGAAAATGTACAAAAATAAAGAGATAGAAGATGCTATTAAATAAGTACCATTGGTTCTCATTTTATTCTTTTATTTACGCTAACGATTGGATCTCTGTTTAAAATGTGCTGAACATCCACGAATAAAAAATAACGAATTACAATTATTCGATTATATACTTGATCACTTTTAAATTTAAAGCT
Source organism: Dolichoris vasculosae (assembly GCA_018907195.1). NCBI lineage: Eukaryota > Metazoa > Arthropoda > Insecta > Hymenoptera > Agaonidae > Dolichoris > Dolichoris vasculosae. Next base: position 9,676,445 of record JACCHY010000001.1, read on the forward strand.
TTCTCATTAAAATATAAATTATAAGAGCATACTTTTAAAATAAACGCACATTTTACGAATATCAGGAAAATAAATTACATAGGGTTACTATCGTGACTCGAAAGTAAGTTTAAATCGTGAGAAGTGACACGATCTTATTTTATACGGAAGGAATTATTCGATCACTTTATTACATTACCATTAGATCTGATCTTCGAAAGTAACGTATTAATACTAGTAAATTAATTGTACATTTAAGATACAAGTGTTAATTAATCAGAAAAGTAAAAGTTGTAAATTTAAAGAATTTACAAATATTTGTTTGTAATTATTAAAAAATTAGAAAAAGAGCTAAATTCTTCAAAAATAAATACAACGAGTAACTAGAATATTTGAATAAATATTGGATTTCTACTCGAATTTTAATATGTAGATACATGGTCCGGTAGAAAAATAGAGTTCCTCCTATATCTCTATGCAATTCATTAACACTTTCCATTTCTATTAGTTACACTAACTTTAATGGTATTTTTATTTCATGTAATATTTTATTAACGTTTTTATCTCTATCTTGTCTTATTATATTAAAATAAGAAATATAGTATTTAGCACATTATAAAAAATATAATATTATTCCGTAAAATAAATTAATTTGCTAATGTAATAAGTGTAAGTAAGCCTTACTTTTGTAAGTCGCAAATATTATATAAAGCTTAAAAATTTCTTTATGACTCCCATACCGTTGAATTCGTAATATAATTTCTTAATTCCTCAGAATGCATTAGGTAAATTAGAACTTAAATAAAATTACTTTTACTCATGAAAAATGAAGCAATATACATAAAATAAAAGTATGACGCATCGTTACGTTGTCTTCAGTCCCTTAGTATGTGTGAAAATCAAAAAAAAATTATTTCTGCGCGTTAAGTTATTTTCCGAGCAATGGATTCTTCCATCATAGTCCTCGCATATTCTTTCGTGTTACCATCCCTTCCACATATTTTTACAACGATTATACCTTCTTGTATTATCACACTATCTTTCACTGCCTTTTTCTTTCCTCCATCTCCTCTGCTCTCGGGCCATTCATTAAGTACGCTCGACGTCGCGAGTGGCACAGCTGATATCGTCGAAGACGAACCGAGGGTTAGCCCAAGTGAGAGAGAAATAAAGGAATGAGGTCAAAGACGGTTTTAGGGATGTACTTATTCGTGCGGTATAAATCGACACGGGTTAAGCAGGGGAAAGAGATTTCATTTCTTTGGGGAGTCGTTGTTTTGTGTAACAAGTCTGATAACAGGGACGAAACACGTCTGGCAATAGATTATTCTTAGTTTCTTGTCTTTCTTAATTCCTGATTAATAATATTAAAATTTCCTAATTTTAAAAAATAAAATGAAAGTCTTATTTTCATACTAATTTTATGTTTTTAACATATATTTCAGTATAAAAATATCTTACGTAAATATATATTTACGTATTTTTATTTTATGGAATCATTATCGGTATTGTATTATTTTTAAGATCTAAGAATAAGAAATAATGAGGATTTATAATAGAATTATAATTAATATATCGCTTGAAATATTTATAAATAGAAATATGTTACAAAAGTCTTTCATTTATAAAAGAAAACTGTAAACGCTATTAAATTATTTACATAATAAAACTGGCAATTATTTGAAGAAAAAGTTAACTCTTTAATCGCAGGTAAAGTAGATGAAAGGGTGGATAATTATTTATGGTATTTTTCATTCGTGAATGTAAATGCTAAGCGAATGCAACAAGGTACTCGTTTTAATCGAAGATTTGTTAATTTTTCCTAACCTTTTATCAAAAATGAAGCATTTTTGTAGATGCATTAAAATTTCCATGGTTTAATATACGTATCATATTTCATAGTTCCTTATTGTTACCAAATATATTTGTAAATGATAGGCATTTTTTTTATTAAATAATATTTTTACAATAATATATAAAAAAGTAATTTTTTAGTTCATTTATCATAATATCGAAATTCGATTAAATTAAATATAATTTTATAACACAATTTCTAAGAATTCATTTTCTTTTTTTGAAAATCGAAAACATAAGTTTAAAATTCAAAAGTTACAAAGACAATTTCATTTGCTCTTTTATTTGAAAATATGTGTATGTACTTTCTTAAGCTACAGTATTTGCGAGCATATTTTCAAGGAAAATTCAGTGATTCGATGCAAGCCTCACTGGTTTTTATCAAAAAAAGAGAGAGAAAAACGAAACCATGCTCTACTCATTTGGACACCCCGAAATGTAGGTGAACATCCAAAAAAAGTTAAAGCTTCGACCAAGTGGAATGAAGTGGAGAAAGAGAGAAAGAGAGAAAGAGAGTAAAGTAAGAGAGAAGATAGAGAGAGAGAGAGAGAGAGAGAGAGAGAGAGAGAGAGAAGAGAGAGAGAGAGAGGATAATATAATTTTATGTGAAGGATATCACAGGCATGGTGGTCGAGTCAAATACAATTGTGTGTCGATTTTGCGCAGTTTCCATACATATGCTTTCAGATTCTCATGTGTATTCAAAAAACGTACCCACTTTTGTATATTATGGAATATTGAAAATTTCTATGATTTTTTCAAGATTCGTTTTTCCTTCAAATTTATGAATAATTAAATTTATTATTCGTAATTTTTATCGGTATCTAATTTATCAAATTGATTTTTATATATATTAATTTTTTATAAATATTAATAACATTATAAATATTCAAAACAAAATTTCAATTGAATCTCGTGTACATTTTTTATATGTAAATCAGCTATATTATATATTCATGAAAAGTGTTATATTTTACTTTATTTAATTCTATTCAATAATTCATTTTAGTTGTTATTACTAGTTGACCTTTGAATGATATAATTATAGTGGAAATACTTTTTTTAAGAAATAAGATTAGAGTAAAAATTATATACAATTTTATTTTTTTTACAGAATAAAATTATTTTACTTGATATTTTTATTTTCTATTTTTTAGAAGTTACGTCAATAATTTATAACGCATGTTTCAATATTTAGCGATGAATTAAAAAAAATATAAATTTTTCAAATATTTGAGTAAATTAAATAAACGAGTAGAATAAAGTAAAAAATATCGATCATTAATACACATTATTAGGAATCTGAATAAGTAACGATAATTAAATTTATTTATTACTTATCAATTATTTAGAAATAAAATTATTAGTAAAATTTTTTATCTTGTTTATAAGTGAAGTATTTAAAGTTGTTTCTTAATTTATACGTATAATTTTATTAAACATTGATAATTTGATAAATAATTAATAATTTGCTAAATCAAATACTTGAAATACTAATATTACTTTGAGTTTAATAATAAAAATACTTTTAAAAATAGTTCCGTCTAATTTACTAATTTTTTCATTAAAGTTAAAGTAAAGAAATAGATTTGCTTTACATTGAACGTTAGATATTTAAAAAAATCTAAGGAAACTCGTTAAAAATTCAAAGCGATAGATAAAAATTTGAATGATTTTAAACAAAAAAATGGGAAAGAAAATGATAAGTGAGTTTGGTAAAATATTCATTTACCTCTAATTTTTCATCGATTTGAAATTTTTTTTTTTATCGTAAAAGGGATGAAATAGTTTTCAAATTGAAATTTTTTGCATACTCGGTAACAAAATGGATTAGATCGGTTTCTGTTGCACTTCAAATACATTCTGTGTCACGAGCATTCTCGTTTCGATAAAATCCCAACATTTACCGAAGCTAAATAATTATGCAAAGAGTAATTTCACTATTTACCAAACGATAGTCCATTCCGATATAGCGAAAATTCAATTCATATTCTAGCGACGGGATTACCGCACTAATCGCACCGAATTCCACTCGACAAAATTCGCAGATAACAACAATCTTATCGATTTGATTACCCATATACCGAGTACGGGTTCGTACACGTTGTATCTTAGAGTGGAAAACGAGAGACATCGGGGGGTCTTGAATAAACCCGCACATCGTGCATCAGGCAAAGGCCTCGTTTAACAGACGAGGGGTGAGGTGAAGAGGTTGGCATCGGAGGTGGTGGTGTGCTGTAAGACCGTGAACGTGGGCGCAGTTTCCGGCCTAATTGGCTAACACCGCAGGCAGTCGTGTTAACTCGACCCCAGTTTTGCGCTCGAGTTAATTTACGCAATACGCAACGGAAAGGAAGCGAATGTCTCCTGCGTTACTGCGTTCACGATGTGCCATGTACTTAACGCAAAGCTGGGGATTTTTAAAGCGGGAATCATACTTCGCGTGTTTTTATCCGGGTTCAAAGTTATCGACCTTGAGATAAGTAATTCATTTTTTTTTAAATCTTGATAATTTTTTACATTTCGCTTTTACATTTTGCACTTTATAGGATAAAACTTTTTAAATTTCAAATTTGAAATAATGAATCTTATTATTTAAGGAAAATCTTTAAAATTACATTTAAAACTTTTAACCAATGTTTAAAAAAGCTTGAATCAAATTAAGATGAAATAATTGTGTTTCATTGAGTATTATTAATTTGCGAAATAATTAAAGTTAATTATGGAACTTTTTTTTATAAAATTGTATGAATTCATAAAGTTTTTAAAGGAAAGGAAACTTTTATAAGCGTTGAACGGAAAGACATTTTGGTTTTTGTTTACAACTTCTGGAAAGGTCTAGAAGTTGGAAAAGATCGCTTGAGAAGAAATCCGAAATTGGCTGAACGTACAAGCATATATAAATATACTCGAGTTGCTCTGTGTTTGTAAGATAATGGCTAAGAAAATGGTACGGATAAAATATTCACGAAATTTTACATTAATACGTAATATAATTTTGTTTTTTAAATTTATAACGATGATTCTGATGATTAATATTTATAGTTCTAATTATTATTGGATATATTTCAAATGATTAATAAATTCATCGATCAAACTTACGTTTCATTACAGTTAAGCTCTTTCGTATACATTTATTATTTTAGTTGTATAAAAACACAGACTTCTTTCAAATATCTTCATTCATCGGTGTTTAACAAGTCTGTTTCGTCGCAATGATGATCGATGCGATGTCGAAAAATTCGGTATTTTTTCGTACGGATGTTTGAAAGAATTTTTCTAGTCAACAGAAATGCACTCAATCAATCAATATTACAGAATATCTGCCGAAATATAAAATACTTTCCATTGTTTCGAATTAAACTTAATGAACATTGATAAGTAGCCTATGTTTAAATCTGGAAAAGAGAAGATACGTCTAAATAATTTATTTCCAAAACATTGCACATTCAACACTGAAATATGGTTCATAAATGATTTCAAATACGGTCATTGTGAAAATCGATAAAATACAATCTATTATTATTTAACATTATTTGATAATGGACACGAATTCAATACGATTTCATCGACGATTAACGATATCAACATCGAACTTGTTTCTAACTTTATGTTATGTAAAACGCTCGAATTAACGAATCGCGATTAGTTATACGAGGGATAGGATCTAATACGTAATTGCACGTAAAACATGTTTGATTGTCGGAACATCGAGGGGAAACAGGCAATAACCTATGCGCGTACATGCATACGAGGTCTTTCGTGATAATTAATTTCCGTAAATGTGTAGAAATAAAACGTACGACGTTCAAGGAAATTTCTGTACATCTTTCGAGACTAACGTTTTTCTTTCACGAACTATTGAATCTTTGATACGTTCAAAAATATTACTATAATCAGTGAAATGGCTTACGAATTTCGGTCCGAAAATATATTGATTTTTATATATGTATTGTTGCTTCACAAGAATAACATACTACATTAAAGATTCAAAGAAAATTTAAGAATACATATTGAATGAATTTTAACTCTATGTAAATTAAATTTGTTTAAAATTTCTTCTCGTTATTTAGTTATGCAATACAAAATTGTAAAAGAATAATATTTTATCCATTGAATTTAACTAATGTAATTTTTAAAAATATTTGAAAATATTTATAAATAAATTGAAAATTAATAAAAAATTTAAAATAAACGACACATTTTATATTTTACTGCAAATCACACCTTAGGGATTTTCCTATTTTCTAACTTTTTTCCATTTACTCTCAAAATGTCAGTCCAATGTAAAATACAAAAAAAGTAATAAATGAAATTGTATAAACTATTTAATGAAAAAATAAATAATTTATGTGCTTTAAAGGTATAATATAAAATGCGCATAATTTATTCAAGTTATAAATTTCTTAATAAAATTATTGTCTAAACGATACATTTTCTTAAAATTTTTTTAATTATTTTTTGAATAATTATTATTATAATATGCAGTTTTATTTACATATATTAATGTAGAAAATAGTTTATATTTCAAAATTAATAGAATCTATATCATATATGCAAATATTTTATACATTATCTTTCTTTTCAACAAATAGAAATATACAGTACTTGTTACTATGATACGTAAAAATAATGTATAAAAACAGTTTTAATATTCTTTTTTATGTAAATAATATTATATGACTAAGGTTATATAAAATAAAATCAATTTTAAGCTTATTAATGACATTTTATAATATATTTTAATTTATGTTATACATGTGTATATATTAAATATCTTTCATGTAACATAATTTTTTAATATTTATAGTAGTAATATTTATATAATATAATATATTAAATAAAACTACATATGATTAATTTTATCAAGACATCTTGATTCTTTTGTTTTTTAGAGTGTATTAAATTTTTTTATTTATTTCTAATAAATATTACCATAATTTCAGTTTAGTAGATATTAGAAAAAAATTTCATTTAATTATTATACATATTTATATATCATTAAAGTTTGGTTTTTATAATATATGGTAAAAAAAATATATTTTTGATTTTGAAGTTAATTTTTTATTATGATATTCTGCAAATTACATAATATTTGACTGTATATATACACTTACTATTATTATAATTAGTTTCCGTTAAAGATAGTTTTATAATAAAATGAAGCAAAAGAATATGTATAATTTATTTTTACATTAAATTTTATTTAATAATTATTTTGTATAATACATATTAATATTTTTAGACATTTCATTCTATAAAATAATATAATTATTTTAAAAGTCCATTTTACTTTATAAATTTATATTTTTTTATTTACCAGTTATTGTATGATTCAAAATTGTCACGCAATTATTATAAAAGTACGTCTACGTTTTCAAGCTTATAAATTATTCTGAATTGATTTTTTTATCGTTAAAACAAGGTTTTTTTTTCAAGATTTCATAGAATTATAATGTTTGATAATTATTAGAGAAATTCGTATATTTCTTGCATGTATAGCATATTTATTTTCATGGTCAAAGTGTGATCTTATTATTCTACTCAAATTATTATATTTAATTATAAATTACAGCAATTTTGCCTAAGTCAAAATTTTATATTCGTTCTACATATAGTAAGAAAATATATTTTAAATAATGATGGAATTATTTTATCGTAAACTTATTTTAGTTTAGAGATGAAAGATATTTGAAAAAAAAATGATAAAACGTTCGCGTGTATCGTTGAAGTCTTGAAAAATGCGGTGAAATGATCGCATGAATTTTCCCAGAAGGCCGGTACAAGGTACTTTCTCTGCTTCTTACTTGAATAAAAACATTGCTTATACATTATTTCGTAATATAGTTTTAAACAGTACTAGGCAGGATGCCAAAAGCAGATGAGGAAGAATTGCTTATTTTAAGTTTTAGTTACCAACTATTTTCGTAATGCTTTTATTTTTCTTCCTTTTTTCACTTTATCGCTATTTTTGGTTTATAAATGAAAAAAAGAATTTAAAATTGCAAAAAATATGTTACATCTCGTTAGCAGTATATGTACATTGTTTTATCTTCACCAGATTAAACGAATTGATACAGTAAATCTGTTAATTTGACATTCATGATTGTTATATTTTCCACAAAAGTTTCTTTTATTCACCCTATACAAATTTTAACTGAAGATAAGATGATATATAACATAAATTATATTTTTAATCATAATAGAGGGATAATTATGCAGTCGGTTAATGTTCAATTTAAGTAAAAAAATGTTAAAGGAAAACAATTTAATATTTTTAATGTGAGTTTTTAAAAGTTGTGAGTAAATTCAATGATAAAACCCTATACTAATTTTAACAGAATAATTCTATAAGATATATAAAAAAAATAAAGCTTGGATTTTCTTGAAAATATTTTTTTTAATTTAAAGATAGTTTTTTTTCCTTATTAATTTTTTTTAATAATGATCACTTTATTAATATTTTTTACTGAAAAAAGCTGGACTTATTTTTCATTTTAACTTAAGAATTTGATAGAAATTTTTTTAGTAGTTTTGTATGTTTATAAAGAAATAATAATCCGAGTATTTTATATCTGCAGAAATGGAGATAACAAGGGGGAGGTTACCGTTATAATATCATTCTAGCAATTTTTATGTCATAATTACAAAAAGAAAACGAAAGCATTATTCTAGTGAAAGAACTTTTTTCTTAAAATATCGCCGTGTTTCTTTTATCTCATCGTTTACACAATCCAATAAAGATATAAAATACCCTACAGTCATGGCTCTGTCCTTTTGAAAGAGTTACTTAAGATCATGTTATGCGTATTCCATAAAAAAGTTACTCGAACCTTTTTTACCGAGAAAACTGCTTTACTGTTTATGTATATCGAGTAATAAATTTATGTTTTATCAATCGTTATATAATGATCCAAATGCTTTTGCATTTTACAATGAGATCTTATTTTAAATAATCTGTAAAAAATACAACTACACGGTAGAATTATTTTTAATCGTTAATTTTATATCTGATATTATGTATATAATTAATAAACATTTTCCTAACTTTAACGATATCATCCATGTTTAATCTTCTACCGTTCGTCATTATTTCATGGACTTTCTCTATTATTCTTGGAAAAGTGACCTTAGTAGGGTATTCAGGACGTTCGGCGTCACTTGTACTCATTCGACAACATTGAAAATCAATAAATGGCATATAAACTATTCTAATCAAAGGTGTAGATTCGTAGCTTATCTTTAATAAGTATCTACATTTTACTTTAAAAACTAATGTTTAACCAACATGCAATGTTGTTACTTTCAATTTTCATAATAATTAGAAAAATTGATCGTTTTGAATTTCTATTAATCATTCGACTAATAGATTTACTATTTAAAGTAAGCACTTAAGCTTTTTTGAATTACAAGATTATAAAAATAGTAATGGATCTATCTTTTTGAGTTTTCATAGATTTATCGAAAGATCTTTGAAATTTTATGCGTGAAAATAGTAGAAGCCATAAAATTATAAATGGAGTGTAAAAATATTTTTGGTAAAGTAGATCATCCTGTTTATTTGATAATATACAGATAGTAAAATTTGTTATTAGGATTCGAGAAAATAGCGGATACATAAGTTAAATTTTGCGATAGCAATAAAATTTTAATACAATGTCATATGTGTAAACATTATTACCTACCAGCAGAAGAGGAATTTAGTTTTTATAGGATTTAAATAAAACTTTACTTACAAAATTTATTTTAAGATAAGCGATGATCAAAAATTTGAGAAAATAAAAGCAAAATATGTTTTAGGTATAGAAAATTATATTATCAATGCAAAGAAGCTCATAATTCGAGTAATAATTTCAGCAATCTCTGAAAAACAATCAAAAAACGTTTGCATTATCATAATAAAGTATGATTACAAATATACATCGTTGAAAAATCGATAGCAATAATTGGTAATTTCCGATTTTCAAGAATCTATACGTACAAATTAAAAGTTACACATCTGTTAATTTATCGATTGATTTGCATCGATGCAGTATACTAGAACGAACGAAACGATACACAACAGGTAAAAGTAACGGGTCCGAATAGAATGAAAAATTGTAGATTTCCTTGGACGATGTGAGTTTGGTACATGAATATGAATAATTAGTCTCGCGAATAGAATAAGAGCGAAGTTGGGCGCACCTCGTAAAAACACGATTCAAAAATGACAATGACGAGGTCGTTCGAGTCGTCCCCTCTTCTCCTCCTGATGTACGAATCGCCGTGTCTAGCGAAATCCAAGGAAGCGGTTGGAGCTCCGATGCAGGTGTAGAAGGGAGAGGCGCGCGGTGGAAGGCAAGTCGAGCTTGCGACCTCTGCGCCGTAAAGCTGCGGGTTATGGCTCTGACCTCCCGACCCCCGAATGCACGGGCTGCCTTACTCAAGGGTGAGTCGCCGCTCACTGCAGCATCGAGACAACCAGATGGCAAAGGTCGTAGGGGCCTCGTAAAGAGAAAGTGAGAGAGATGAGTGCAGCTGGAGATTACTCGTACGTGCGTTAACTCTCTTGCTGTTTGCTTTGCGCCTCTATGCGGCCTCTATCTCTTTTTTATTCGTTATGTTCCTGTGCGAGTTCCGCGGCCTGTTTTTATGCGCGCTTGCGGGAAATTCTCCTGGAGGGCTTTGGCTGGTGGTTGTATGAGCTAACAGCCGAGCGGCACTGGATTCGATGGCGTATTACGTTTGCGAATTACTACCTGGTCTAGCGAAAAGGACGCGGGTGAAATTGTGCCCTTGGGAAAAGGACGTATTTTCTGTATTTTTTATTCGTCCTAATTTTTAGAGCTTCAATTGTAACGAGGATATTATATTTAAATTGTTATGTTTTTTTTTCAGTGAACATCATTGGGGTTCGAGGAAATAAGCTTTCGTTATTTTTATTTTAGAAACTAGGAATAGAGAATGTAAATTCTATCCTCATAAATATTCATCATTTTCTAAATAACGCCAAAGTTCTAATTTATATAAATTTTTTACTTAGTCGTATCAATTGCGTTCGTTATTGTCGATTGGTGGATCTTTACATTCCGTTTTGTTTATTTTAGAAATATTCTAGATATCCGAAGAATAGTATGGAGTTTATGCAAACGATGCGCAAACTAAGGCAAATATAAAAAGTTATATTGAAATGAATAGTAAATATTATATGCATCTGATGATCTCATTCATCGTACTATATTAATAATTTATTGATTTAAAATGCTTTATAAAATTATTCGATTCACCCTAAAACTATTATATAACTTTATTCATACAGAAATAATCGATAATGAAATTATTAATAATGAAATTTATAGTAATTTGATAAATGTATCTAATATATTGATAAAAAATATTCACTTTTTCTGCAACTTTTTTCCTTTATTTTGATAATAATTTTTGATAGAGTTAATTTATGTGTAGTATATTATTCTATAGCTTTGATTTTTAAGTAACTTTATTCGATATTTTGTTTTATTGGTTTCGTTAAACACTGAAACATAAATTTATTACACCACTTGTTACTTTATTGCAACTTCAAAGAGGATTTTTAATAAAATACATGAATTATTTCGTTGAACACGATAAAATTAACTGTAAGATTATTGTTGTATTCAATTTGTTAAAAGTGTATGCTTTCAGTTTGCAGAATAAATTTTAACTATAAATTGAAAATATTAATTATAGATATCTGTAAGTAAATTCTCATTGACTAAAACTCGCGTATCGAAATAATATTATACAATTAAATAATTACCAAAGATTGCTTGTACAAAATAAATGAAAATTTAATGGATGAAAAAATTATTTTGCTAAAATTCTATGAGTAACTGGTTTGGAAATAATATTAAATTATATCGAAAGCACAAAATCGAAAATTTTTCAAATTATTAGATATATTTTTAAATGAGAAATTAAAAACGTAAAACCATGAAAATTTACGAGAAAGAGGAGGAAATTTGTATTTCATATGAAAAAACGATGAGATATTATCGATGTGAATGTCAAAATTACCGATTTATCTCATATTGTTTATAAAAGTACAATAAATTATGTTGAAAAGGAATTATAAAAATTAATAAAAAAATGAAGATCGATTGCAGTCCGATATAACGAATAAACGTAAATAATTCACGCAAAAGCGTAACTGCATAAATAAACGATAAAAAGAAAAGTACATGCATACGAATTTGCAATTTCGATTTATGGAGCGTATCTGATTTGTTTGTATCGAACATCGATTAAAATAAATTCGATTCCAAACTCGTATTCAGCAACGTAACATCCAGACTACCGATGACAGCTCTTTTAGATTCGATACTCGAGAGAAAGATTTTCCGATAATCTGGCAATAAAAATGTAAAGTTTTGGGGTGCGATGAAAAATTAGCGCGCATCGAACCTAAAGAAAATAGAGGATAGCTTGGAAAATATAGGACGCGAGAATTTTATTTGTCCTTTTTTTTCTTCTTCTTCTTCTTGTATACGAAAAACTGATGAGATAAAAAGGGCGAAATAAAAATACGAAGTCACTTTATACTCCAGAAGCGTAACCTCCGAGGAAACTGTGACTCTGTACAGGTCCTCGATATTTCTGGTGCACTCTCGATCGTCAACGAGTGACAGCGACTTCGGCAGAGAGGAAAATTGCTATGAAACACCTTTGACACTTGGTCATAGTTCGTTCAATGTCTGTCTCGCTTTATCATTCTGTCTATCTTGCCATTATTTTTCTATAGTCTTTTATATGTTTTATTTACCGTTGGAAAATGAAGTCGCGATTTCTATTAATTTCTAATCGATACGTTGTTCTTTAAAGGAATTAAATTTAAAGATTAACGATAATGTTTAATATTAGAAGAGAAAATTTTTTTTTCAAGAACCTCGTATCGTTAAATTTTTCATCCGAAAATCGAAGTTCTTTTACTTAGTCTTTCTTAAACTTGTTAGAAAAGATTTTTAGATTTGAAATTTAAAAATTCTGAAATACGTACTCTTTAAAGTAAAACTTCTACGCGAGAAAAAATTAAATGGAATAATATACCGCATACGTTAACAAGAGAGACTTTGATTCGGAAGAATATACATGTAAAAAATTATATTACTTAAATTAGCCTTTTTGGCGCATAACATTGTAATTTCAAAAGAACAACGAATGTCTGTACCGCTTATTAATAAATCTAGTTATTTCAAAGCATTCAAAAGTTCAACCACAAAGTTTAAAACGTCTATACGTATATCTGCTTTATATTGGACTTAAATTATTCATATAATGCAGGAGCATACGCCGAAGCGGAGACTTCCCAATCGAAGTAAAGAATCGCGTTTCGACTCGACGAATAAATAATGCACGAGACGTATCAATTAACGAAAGAGATCCTTGTTCAAGGATGTTATTGAATAAATAAAGAAAATGATAGATCGTCGACGACTCGAACAATTTTCGCACTCTAGCTAAACGAATCCATTCGAATCATGAAATTTGGGATCGATTTTCCGTTGCACTCCGCAACACATGTTCCATCGAGAAAGGAAAAAGAAACGAAAAAGAAACGAAAACGAAAAAGGACAATACGTCGCGTAAAGTAGCGCAAGTCTCTCGCTCGTCTTCCTAAAATCGCTCGTGCCTGCGAACCTCTGTACGGACTTCCTCAACAATTTCCCCACTGCATCCGGCGAGCTCATTTTTTAACGGTCCGGAGCAGTTACAAGAGCTCCGGTGCGTTCAATAAAGGAGCGCGAAGGCTTCTCGTGGAGTAGCGAAAGGCCGACCGGGGCTTACTTTCTCGCTCTCGGGCGCGAAGCTCCACGTCCGGCACTTTGCGCAAGACGTGCTCTGCATTAAAATCAGCTTCCGTATTTATCTCTTCCTCTCGCATTTCGCTTTTTCCTCTCATTCCGACGAACATTTATTATTCGATGCTTTACACAGAGCGACTGAAATCCAATCATCCGATGGAGTAGCGGCCGGGAATCGGTAACGACTCCGCTAAGGATCTCAAAGGATCATGCAGGATTCGTTACCGCGTGAATTTCTGCAACTACACCGACGATGACAAAAACGACGAAGAGGGTGGCTTTTGTATGTGTAGTCGGCGAACGCGTGGCCTCGAGATTGGCGCGTGCCATGAAACGTGAATTATCTCACACATCGAATCGTAGATATCGAATACTACCGGATAATCCTTTTCCTCGAACAATTCCTACACTTGAGGCACGATCATGATTCGTCGTAATACAAAAATGTCGTAAAAGTTTATTGTTTTTCATTTAACATTTATTAGCTGGTATAATTAATGTCTACGTTTAATTTGTACTTAATATTATTTGTTGATTTAGTACGAGGTTATAAAATTGTAGGATACATCGAAGAAAAAGAAGTTTCATTTGATACGAACAAACGCGTTATTTTAAAACAGCATCGAAAAACTTATAATTTTATCTACTAGAAAGTTTTGCATAATAATGTTTCTTCGACAAATCGATAATTAATAAATTAAAATTATTAAATTATAATTTTTTTCATAGAATTCTAGTGGTAAACGAATGCAAATTTATATTGAATTATTTCTGCTCGGAATATTTTTAAATGCAAGTAAGAAGTAGAAGAAGTATTTATGACTCTGGAAATCCATTTACACGATCTTCAAGATAACGGAGTTTATTTTATGCGGGGAATCAACTTGTATAGATATTACACGTATAAGGAAAATGCGCATTAGCTTACAGCATATCGCGAGCAGAGAATTTTAATTTTATTTATTAAGATATAGTTGAAAAATTTTCATAAGTAGAGAAAAATATAACGATGAAAGTTAAAAATATATATTTTTTAACTTTGATAAATTTCATAAATAAACGAATAAACTTTTGACGTAAGAAATAGCGAATATAAAACAGTCGGTTTTACAGAGCGAAAATAATTTTATTACGAATGGATTTATATTACTACAATTTTTAGATTTCGTACAATATTCAAATTTAAGTAAATGTACAAAATAACAACTAATTTTAGTTTTTCCCGAATCGAGCGATAACGATTCTTCGACAATGTAATTATTTCACGAAATATTTCCAGCTTCCGGTAATTGGTTTTAAATACTATTAAATTACGCGCGGAATATTTAAATTGATGAATTCGCCATATACGTTGCTTAGTACAATAGGTAAAAGTGAAATGATGTTCATAGTCGAATTATCCGATTTCTATCGGTCGAGGCAGAATTCAATCTCATCGAGTTTCGAATAATTGCCTGGCGCCCATAAAAACTGTTAAAAATCCATCAGAGCATCGCGCGCTAAATAATTTGGAAAGGAAAAAATGAAAGGTCGAACACCGGCGACTCCAGGAGGAGGATCCCGCATCGAAGCACCGGAGGAAACTCGTGCTCGCGTAAAATAATCGTGTCATAGTCAGCAATCGGCAGGGACGCTCTAAACTACTCCCCGTTGGTCGAATCGCAATGGTTTTCGGGCTGCACCTTGAACTCCGACCTACTTACCTGGAAAGATCAATTTCCACCGAAAGGGGGCGCGCGAGAGGTGCGAATGCGGACGCTCGCCTTGTTGCACTTTTAAACGAATGGATGCATCGCAACCTTGGCGGCGATCTAATTGGGGACGTGCCACTGCCGAGATGTCACTACTCACGCTTGGATATCTCGATTGTCCTAAGCGGCGAACGAGAGCCAATTTAGGCATTAGCGGATTTTAGCGGACTTTGTCGGATGGTCAGTAAGAGCATCGACAATATTTCCGAATGATGCATTCGCTTAAGTGCAATTAATGAATTGCGGGATTCCATCTGCAGTGGATTCTCGAGCTTTTTTCGATGTCTGTAGCTTCGCTTCGAAACTCGAGTCAAGCGATCGCTGGAAAATGTCGAGTCCTTGCTTCGCTCCCTCGTGTTATTAGGTTTAATGATTGGAAAGTAATTTTTGTACTTTATTTTATATAATGGGATGTATTTGATGCATTTGCAGTGAAAAAGATTACCTTCGAATTGACTTTCGTTAAAACGAATTGAAAGTCAATCATTTTTTTAAATTTTCTATATAATTATTTTCGATTTATTTCACTAGTTGTATTATATAGTTATCACAATATGAACTTGTACCAGTAATTTACAATTATTTTTAACTCTATTCCACTATAAAAATGTCAAAACGAGTTTACGAATTAATTTAATATAACAATAATCCATCTTGTTTAAAATATTTGCAAATATCTTTTAACAGAATTTTTGAAAAATTGTATAAAAAGTAACTTCTAATTTTCCCTTTTAACTGTATATAAGATCATCCATAAACTATGAGATAATTACTTCCAGTAATGGTCGACTAAATAAATTCTAAGTAGTGGAAAAATTATATTTTAAAATATTATTAACGCTATATATATGTAAATATATATGAATTCATGAGAATTAATTAAATTTTATTACATGATATTTTATACTTATCGAATAATGATATTATACATTTATTATGTACATAAGTTTAGATTATAGAAAAAATTAAAATAGATTGTAAGTAGTTTTTAAAATTTTGAAAAGAGCATTAAATTAAATTTTTATCATTATATTTTATTATCAAGGAAACGATGAAGAAAAAATTACGTTTAAGCATGAAAAATGTAGAAGATCAATCGTCCGAAAAGAATTGAAGTAAATTCTTCGAAAGACATAGAAGTTAATCGAAGGAGCACTTTATTACACAGAAACTAAAAACTGGAGAGTATAAAAGTATCTTTTAAACATCCCTATAAACGGATAGAGAAAAGTAAAGAACAGGGACTAGAATAGAGAACGAAAGAAAAATACTAATTCAATTTCTTTGAAACATCGATTAAAATAGAGAGTCATCGAAAGGGTGATTGATATCTTCGCTGAAATAACGAAACGTAGTTAATAAAGTGAAATAAAAAACAAATCTAAAATCGTTTTTATATCCGCAAATCCGCGATTCAGTTATCTTGTAGACACGGATCTTTTTGTACTTTTTTTTATTTTTCTCTCACTTTCTATCCAACTTTTGTTTTATAAAAAAGTTTTTCATTGTATTTTTATTTTTTCATCATTTACATTTCTATAGAGCATAAAAACGATTATCTCGTTGTATTTTTATTACATATGATTGATAGATTAGTTTTTGTTATGGTATTAAATAAAAGATTTTAGTAAAACTTACTATATAGAATATCAAAAGATTAGATAGGTTTATCGAGTTCTATTATTATTAACTACTTTTATAATTAAAACATTTTCAAAAAAAAATAAAAATTAATATAAATTATACGAGGATAGAGTATTATTTATTTAGAGAATGAAATTATTAACAATAAGATATATATATATTATTCAGTAAATAATTGCTTCTATTAATTTCCTTCGCACCCTAAACGTGTTTCATATATTCTCAAATCCAATAAATTGGTTTAGAGTATTATTAATATAAATCATAATTGGCTTGGAATAGTATACGTTATTTCATTCAAAATTTATCGCGCGAATATGTAATTTACATATCTTTATTCTTCTACAATTTCTATATCACAAAATAGAATCTTTGTCCATTATCTAACAGTACTAGTCCTAATATCTTCGTAGCCTTTCACCCGATTCTCGAATTACCCGTTTTTGTATATAACTTCTAATCGTAAAATCCAGGCCGCCCGTTTGTTATATACCTACGAGGGCAGGCCTTTATATTTGATACCTGCTAATAAATTTTGTTGAGTCCATGCAAAGAGATGAATATATCTGAGGCCGTTCGATCTGTTAATCTTACTTGTGCTTATAAGGAATATTTATTTTGTGTTGTGAATTCATCGATCTTCGAGTTTATTACATACAATTATTTTATATTTGCTTTATTAATTGCACAAATTCACTATGAATAAAGAAACATACATAACTCCTTTAAAAAGAAGGTGATATTTTTACGTATATCTCATTATTTAGAATTCTAATTTGTGGTTGGTCTTCTTATTTAAATTTATTTTCATGCAGATATTTTTATATTTCTCATAATTTTTAATGATTTTAGTACTTATTTTTATTCGTATGATGCGGATTTAATAATGATACTTATGAATGATATTATAATTTAATGTCTGGAATATATATTATAATAAATTTATAAAACTAATATTTTATATATATATATCCTGTTTATTTTATATACTATAAAATAAAAAATTTACATGAAATATTGCAAAATTTTCTAAAGTATAAGTAATTTAAAAAATATTGGGAAGATTTAAGCAGAAAATTTTATAGTTAAAAAAGATAGATGTTAAAATTTCTAAAATATCTATCAGATATTTAATGACTTTAAATTTTAAACAGAACATCTAATTAAATTAAAAACAAATTCGTGTTTAATTGATACATATACTTCTTCCTAAAATACCAAATTTATTAAACGCGTGCTCTTTTAGACAATTTTAGGAAAAAAGCAATTTGGATAAATTTATAATTTCTTGCTTGAAAATAAATTCTCTGAAATTATACTATGTTCATCTACCAAAGAATTTTTACTCTTTTGATACATCTCACATATAATTCAGGTCATAACTGACAATTTTTTTCCATATATACTAATTACTTTAGTTTAATCTTGAATTTTTATGACTTTATATTTTCGATCTTCCAGTTTTCATATTTTTTATTCGTTAAAATAAAATCTATACTTAAATCTATCTGAAAAGTTTCATGATTTATATTTTTATTAATTTGCTTCAAATGATTTAATAATTTATTCTTTCGTATTGAAAATATTTGTACATACGTCTAAAATAAAAATCAAAGAAAAAATACGACTTTTAGTTTTAAATTAAAATTTTGTTTTATATGAATATATTTTTTTGTAATTTGGAAAGTATTAAAAATATAAAATTTATCATTTATGAACATGATATTATTTTTATGATGTACAAAAATAAAATTGTATAATATTTTTTTTTGTATATATATTTATATCAGAATTATTATTTTATTCTAAATTTCACTTTATATTCAAAGTTCTTGATATACAGGTATAGAAAAAAAATGAGTTTTCCTTTTTTTATTTTACTTAATAATGTCAAACGTATTTACTATTTAAGATAAAATCATGAATGAAACCTGAATACTTTATTTGATCCCAATATTAAAATTAATTTAATTGTAAAAAATTTATGATCTAAACATGTATTGAAAAATGCATTTTAGAATATAGAAATGATTCTTTAAAAGTGATATCAAAATTTTATAGCACATTTTATAATTATATTCTATTTGAATAGTCTTGAAAATTTTTATCGAAGATCTTGATTTTTGAATAAAACTATTAAATTAATTAATTATGTAGAGTTTTATATAAATCTATAATTGAGATAATTATATATATATATTTATAATTTATGATTTAAATAATTATATAATTTTATATAAGTCTATAATTTAGATAATTATATAACTTTATACAGATCTATAATTTTTTAAATTATTAGAATATCTTTGTTAATCTTTCATTACATATTTTTTTCTAAGTTAAAATTTCTTGTGTATTATTCTTATAGTAAAAGATGTGTATATTTAACTTGATTATCACAAACGTCAATCTTCGTGAAATTATAATTTACTATTGTCATTTTCATTAGTAAGAAATGCATTAAGAATAGCGACATGAATAAGCAAGAATATGCGTCAACCTACCATATAACTCTTATTGTTATTATCTGCAAAATAAACGGAACAAAACTAATAAAAGCAAATAATAATATGGAACGAATGAAGTTCATTATATCCTCTATATCACCCTACAGAAGACGATTCGTGACGACGACAATAGGCGATCGATGCATAAGTGTTATTCTCTTTTCGTCACCACAATTTATATAATTTATGATAAGGTATTACTGTCAAGCATTTTTTCAAAGTACTTGCTCATGTGAATTACAACTTACTCATAGTTAAAAGAACAATATTTTTTTAATGAATATTATATAATATATTTCTAAAGCAATAATTTATATTATATAATACTTAAAATGACGTACTTATATCTACGTTTTCTTACTATTGCTTGAACTATGAATAATAATGTTTGAATATTGTACTCGAATAATAAACGTTACTTATAATCTAAATGCATAATAACTCTTCAACAAGTCTTAAAAACTGTAACAAGTCTTTTGTTTTAGTAAGCTTTTCTAATTATGTTGTATTAAATGTAATTTTAAATTTAGTATACATAAACTAAACAAATGTAGCAATATTTTCATTTGATATAAATGGATCATTACATTTTAAATTTTTTCTTAAAATAATTTAAATATGAAATAAAAACTAAAATTATTTAAATAATAATATCAGCTTTATTAATATAATACTTTAATCTATATTATTGAAAATATTTAATGATAATAATATTTAGTTTAAATTGATTTAGTATTTTTATTATTTTAGAAATTATAAAACTCAAATAAATGCTACCTTTAAAAACAATATTTCATTATTTAACTATTTAATTTATTATTAATAAAAATAATTAGTTAATTAAAAAATGAAAATATTAAAAGCTGTGAATTAAATTGGTAAAGTGAAAATTAAGATTGAAGCTTACTAAGGTCTTATTTACTAAAATATCATATTTACAGAGTAAAGACTATAAAATTTTTATATTTCTTTAATTAAAAATTTGAAAAAAATTTCGTCATATAATCTTACATTTTTCAAATGTTTAAACAATAATTTTAGAAAAGAACTTTATTGTATAGAAAATTATCACGCACGCAAAATAATTTAAAATAATATAAAAATAACAATATATTAAAGTTTTTACTGAAAAGTAATTTTTATTATACGTACAAATATCAAGATTAAAAATATTTAAAATACTCTTTTCCTGTATATAATGAGTTTAAAAGCATATCAATTAACATCTCCATAGCGATAGAGTATTAATTACGAGCTTTACCTTATTTTAAAATTAATTCAAACATTATTATTGTGCTTTTTTATGATTTTAATTATTTATATCGCTTTATACGTTCATTTTATAGTAAAATTTTATAATTAATTCTTAATTTAACCTTATCACGACTGACACTGTGAAATAAAATACACAAGCAGAAGTAATCAAAATATTTATTAATATAAATTAAAATATAATTTAGAATCATCTCCATTTCATTGCATTTTATAAATTGACATTAAACCCAAAGTTCAACGTCTATGAATTTATTACTATTTTTATATATAACTTAAACGTTAGAAACGTGTAATTATTCGTATATATGCATTAATGCCTCAAAAATGCATACACACTATAAAATTAATAAGTCAAAATACAGGTGGAATTGTTTTATTTTTCCGAGGTAAATGTAAAGAAAAAATGAAAATTTAGAATAGAAAAAAATGAAAAGTAACTAGAATCAAATATAAAAGCGGAAACAAAGAAACAGTCTGAAAATACATCGCGTATTTTAATTTTCCGAGTATTTAAT
The DNA here is from genome assembly GCA_018907195.1 of Dolichoris vasculosae. Lineage (NCBI taxonomy): Eukaryota > Metazoa > Arthropoda > Insecta > Hymenoptera > Agaonidae > Dolichoris > Dolichoris vasculosae. Next base: position 9,697,789 of record JACCHY010000001.1, read on the forward strand.
TTTCCGACAGTCGGTCCGAAAAACTTTGTTATCAAGCTATTACGAATTTTTCTTATGTGTGGAAGAAAAACTTTTCTTTCATAAATAAATGTTTACTTTCTCCGTGGTATTTTTCTTCGTCTACGTGTGGAATATGTAACGAGATCAGCAGGGATCTTCACAAAAGCACCAAAACTAAGATTGGATTATTACTTTTTTATGAAATTATAAAAGAAAAAAAAGCCATACGAGCACCTGTTGTGCACTAATTGAAAAGAATGTCAGAGCCAACAATGATTTTTCAAATTTGTAAATAAATACGTTTCTTTATTAGAAAGTTCTAATCTTAAAAACTAATTATGTTATACGAGTTACGAACGATAAATATTTAAAAATAGTAAGTATCGTCGATATCAAAATATGATACAAATTTAAGATTCGTGTTCTAATAAATAAATCGTCTTAAATATCGTACGACGTGAGAATTAATTAAAAGAGGAAAGTGTAAAATTGGCTAAAGCGCTAAAATAGACAAAGTTACACACGCGTAGGCGAATGACTCCCGTCGCTTGCGAATGGATTGTATCTCGGTCTAATAATGCCTCGGCAAAATGGGTTTCGGTAGTTCGTTGACAATAGGCAAGGCCTCGGGGACATTGAGAAGGATGGAGGCACTCGAGTCTATCGAAGAGACGATCCTTCGGCGAGTAGAGGAGATAAAGCTCCGAAGAACCAAGAGAATGAATCGTTGCCGAGCCTCGCGTAGACTTGTTATTAGAAGAGGAGTCTAACCGGGTATTATCGGGACTTGGAGGACTATAACTAAGCTTTATCGTTGAAAGGGCCCGTTAAAATTCGTCTTGGATTAATTCCTTTAACGAAACTCTAGCCTTTGTCATTTTGCCGTTAATTAACGTTTAGATAATGCGTTAGTGTATTATCGAGTGGCAATTTTACTGCTTTTTATTTTTTACGCAAGGTACATGCTTCATTTTGCATTAATAAAATTATGTTTTGCCAAGTTAATAGCGTGTAACACACTTTAATATTACAACCATTGTAAAAATACAAGAATTCTTAATATTCGTTAAACGATGTTTGGTAGCGCAAATACTTCAGATATAGAATGCAACGTGAAAATTCATACATATTTACACATTGATCTGTCACAGATAAATTTGAAGTATTTTTGGATAATGTGAAACTCTTGACGTTGATAAAAAAATGTAGGTAAATCCAAATAAATAATACATAAAGTATTTTTATGTGCATATGTAGACGTGTAATCATATCGAGTTACTTTGAGTTTATGTATATAAATATATTATCCGATTTATTCAACGGACTTTATCTTTATTCTTCTTAACTTCCGTGAGCTGAATTTTAAATAAAAATGCGAAATGTTAACGCTTTCTGAAATTTTGAAAGTCCTCGATATAGAAAGACATCGATACTATAAATTTCATCAGTGTAATTTATTGAAAATTCTATAACACGCTATATAATCGCTTACATCGTATATTAATATTGGTAAAATGGAATTATCGCACAAAATCTAATTAGAATATACACATGCTAACTAAAACGACAAATTCGTATAATTCGTTCTGCAAGTATTTCCTAGCAGCTTAAGTCGAAAGCAAATTCGAGTCGTCAGATTGAGCCAATATATACAAATAGATGCATATATAAATTAATTCGAAAATTTAAACAGAATTTAGTGATCTTAAAAGCATAAGAACCGCGTGCAAGTATATTATAAAGTCGACGTTGGCATAATACAGCGTCGAAGACTAAGTGAATACCCACCGGTGCTGGGAATGGAAATTTCATGTAAATAATAACATAAACATTTAGAAAGGCGGTTGCAACCAGGAGTTATAGATATATATATAATTATACTTGAATCTTGAGCTTTCTAATGTAAAATCTTTGCAAACGTAGATTCGCTTGACATCTCGCTTCTTTTTTTTTAAAAAGCTCTTTCCATCTATCCATATTTAGAAATTGTGCTATTTCCTTACGTATATTTATTTTGGTAAAAACAGATATTCAAAAAATGTTAAATAAATGAAAAGCATAAGAATAGAATGTTTTTCTAATTTTATATTTTGTTCAAGTACTGATTACATTTAAAAAGTGTATACGAAACGACTTTGATTAAATTTACTCAATTCGATTAAGTACATTTGGCTAATTATCAAATTCGTTAAATGTTATCTAATGGTCAAGTAAGTTTTACCAGCTATACAACTTTTATATAGTTAGTCAAGTAGAATTTGTTTGAGTGATTGAGTAAATTTAGCTCAAGAGATCAAGTAAATTCGATTAAAAGTATTTTAATTCGTTTAATAATGTTTTATAATTATTTAACGGATATGTAATGCATCTATTTTTAACTATATTTTTGTATTCGAATTTTTATTATTAAAAACTTGTTGAATAACATGTTTTTGCTTTATTTTATTTGGATATTTCAAGTACAATAATTTGTTCTCACCATTATTCTTATTTATATAATTACGTAAGTAAAAGATTTTTTAATATTAATAAATATTATACATTTAAAAATTACATTAATAATAATAAAATTTTATAGAATTGATAATTACTAATTTAAGTTATATAGTTAAAATTGTATGGAATAAAAGCAATTATTTTAGTTACTTTTATATAATCGATCTTTTGAAATTTTAATTCCACTATTATAATTATAGTCTTAATTTCAGTTTAAAATTTTCATTTTATTGAATAATAATGTTATTAACGATGTATTATATGATTAAGGTTAAGCTATAGATTAATGATTAAATATATTATCTAAAATATTCCATGCCTACAATAATTTACATCATTCGTTTATAAAATAATGTTACTACATGAAATAGATGATAATTAACAAAAGAATTTACTGAAAAGTCTAACTTTCCATTATGAGCAACGCAATATTTTTTATATAAGAATCAAAGTTTTTATAGAAACATAAAAAGTATTATATTTTTTATTGGTGCAAAGAAATTTCTCCACTTTATAAAACGCGTGGTGAACTTTGAGTGGTGTAGTACTGACGCACAACCAACGAGTCGCAACATCGATCGAAGGTACCAAGAGCGCGATAAGAATGTTTATCAGTCATTCCTCTCTGTCTATCTTTTATCTTTTTTACGTTTTTTTATTTTACCTGCTGTTTTGGTTTTCATTGTGACTCTATTTCTAAACAGACTTTATTCCGTACATTTTTGTCCTTGTCTTCCATGAATTCGAAATTTCTTTCGCTTTTTTACTCTTTATTTGCTTATAAGTTTATTATATAGCAATGCGTGTGAATATTTACTTGTTTAATTAGAACGCTAGTATTTCATATATTTAATATTTGTTGTTGATCAAAGTTCTAAAAAAAGTTTTTAATGATGCCATGTTTAAAGTTTTTCTAAATCGATGTTTAATATTATACAATTAGTTTTTAAAAGATACGTTTGAAAATGGAAAATGATAATAACTAAAAATTTTATTTTATTAAGTAAATTGAAGATAAATTCCAACATACAAATAAAATGTAATCGTTTCTATTACTTGTTATTCAATTTTAATATATATATATATGCAATATTAAAGCTTATGTATCATACGTCCAATAAAATGGTACAGTTCTTGTCTCGTATAATTTTTTTTGCTACTCACAAGTTTCATAGCAAATGCAGAAAACTTTTTTATGAGAAGTATCTCACATTTTATATATAATACAAAGTTTTCTAACTTTTCAAATGCAAAGTTCACTTAAAAATACATCGAAAATTTATACTATGTTATTCCTCAACTTTGGAACCAGAATTCTTTTGCATACAAACTAATAACAAATTTCCACCGTCGCTTTAAAGTGATATCACAAGGTTGCTTAGACGTTAGCTATTTACTTGAGCTTTCTCAAAGTTCTGATTTGATTTATAATCTGACTCTACTGGCAATATAGTAAACACAAGAAAACTCGCGTTTCGTTACTTGTCTCGTTTCAAAAATAAAACTTAATATCCTTGAATATAAGTTGTCGGGTAAATATATTTCACTAGCAGTGGTAGAAGAAGATAATGATATACGAAACAGTATATTTACTTTGTCTCGTTTTTTATACTTCAATTTGAGACGACAATAAGTAGAAACTAACTTGAGATCCTGGACTACTGGAACAGAAAAAACGCGACAGGAAAGAATTGGCTATAAACGGACTTTCGCGACCACAGGATAGCGTACTTCGACGGAAGTTTGAGCTCCTTCTCCTTTCCTTTCTCCACCTTCGACCCCAACCTGAAGTTATATACGAGAAAATTCGCGAATTTATACCTCTTAGGTTTCAACTCTCCTTCTATAAGTAAGTGTATGTTCCTGAGAGGTGGAGAAAGAAGTATCTGCACAGTTTCTAGAGGAACTACGTCGACATCAAAAACTTATAAATGGGAGAATTAATCGGCTTAATTACAAAACTTTACCGAACAGAATGAGGAATTTACTTGCAGATCTTCCTTTGAGTATTTAAATGCCTTCATTTATTGGTAGAGTTGAAAATTAAATTTCAATCTTGCAGTATTTTTTCTTACAATTTATCACACGATTTTTTAAGATTTTACATAAAAATATTATATAATAATATTCAATGTATTAGATATTTGATAAAGTACAATGCGTCATACTTTAAGTTAATTGGAACCGCATTTTTTCGAAAATTTTTTTATATATTGATCTTTATGGTTATCTACTAATGAGATATTATTTTATAATATTATTATTTTATTGAACCGAATAAAAAAATATAATTATTAATATTATCATTAATTTTATTAGATTAATAGTAAAGTCTTACTACTTAAAAAGTTAATTAATGGTAATTGTTATGATTAATATCGAATTAGCCTTTTTTAAAATTTAAATAAACAATTATTTTAACTTTCACCATTTATTTAAAAATTGTATTTGATTTTAGAATTTGTACTCACAATTTAACAATTTGCTCTTTATTTCAATATGAATTATTTAACTTTTACAAAATTGTACATGAATTGAAAAAAATTAGCAACGTTTGTGAAATAAACTTTAAAACTTTATAAAAATTAAAAACGTCTACATGCATATTTCTATGAGATAATATATTTTTAATTAAGAGGTTGTATTAAAAAATATATTGCAAAACAGAAAGTCATAATATTATTTAAAGCACTTTCAAATGTTTAAAAATTTTAAATAAAATATAAAATTCAAAGGTTTTTAAATTTTCTTAATTGTTATAATTAAATTAATGTTTTTATATCAAAATTTACGAAAATTTGTCTAAAATGTCAAATTTATATAGATGTATAAGATGATTAATGATTCCAATTGAATATCTATGAATTGAATTAGACACGATAACAAATTTATGTAATAATAATACAAATGTTAACGAGATTACTATTAAGCTTAAATAAACATAAAATGAAATTATATTAACATCCAGATAGTAATTTATACGATAAACATAGCTGCAACTGAAATTTATGAATTATAATCGTATCGAATTAAATGAAAAAAATGGGTAAAACGTAAACGCTTAACAACTCTTCAAAGGTTTAAACATCTAGTCTCTAAGTTTTCACTAGATGCATTTTCACGGAAACTGCTATGAAATTTTCTACCAACTACTTGATACATTTACGTTATGAGAGCTGTAATTATAGTGACCTAGTTCAAGTGTAAATTTAAATAACACAGTTTAATTTATTAAATCAACCTTTCAATTCAATTAACCTTATAGTTTATCTTCATCTATATTTGTCATCTGTAAGATTCCACTTTGTACCTTTCAGAATTTTTTTATATCTCTGTACAAAAAAGTGTCCTTTCTAAAACGTTACAAAACAGAAAATTATGTTTCCTTTAAAAAAGCGCTTGAAAATATCGCCGCGCACACAAACTAAGCATAAAATTTTGAGTTTAAATCTCGGGTTTCCGCTGACTTATCTGAAATAAAAAGTGTTGTAGCTGAGTGGCTTCTTCGTATCACCAATCGCTAACACATATCAACCGTCATATGTAAAAAGTTCACTTAAGAACCTTCTCGTACTTGCAATGGAAAAAGAATTCATCCGAGGTAAAAGCTTATCTATATTACTAAAGAAGTAAAACGCAAAAATATATTACAACAAAACGCACTAGGCAAGAATAAGTGGAGAAAGAGAAAATATATACAGGTAGCAAAGAAAATATAAAACTCGCAATTTTCCGTAAAAGATAGAATATACGCGAGTGGCTCGCGTCGGTGACTCGTATGCTTGAGTAAAAGATAGAAGTAGCGTAAAAATATACTTGAGTCTTGCATAAAAACGAGGTCGATGTGCCACAACTGCCTGACAACTTTGAGTTTTTCTTATTTTCTTATTTCAAGATCAAAGCATCATTCACAAGGAGGGTTGTTTTGTTCTCGATTTTCACTTGTTTTATTCTTCCATAATTTGAGACAATCGTCTTATTTTCTCAATTTCAGAACTAGAATTTAGATATTCATAGATACCAATAACAAATGAGTTAAATATTTTTAATTTAGATTAAAAGAACTGTTGCTCATAATTGTAATATAAATAAATGTACTTTTTATCGAAATCTTCTATTGGTTTCTTTACATAGAATTAAAATTTATTAAATATTATATGTTGTTGAATGAAAATTTTTGTCTTTGAATTCATTTTCTTATTCAGTTACTAAAATTAATTATATGTATATATATACATCTTTATCGTGTATTTTTAAATTAAATTTCGATTTATTTATTTTAATATTTTAAATTAGTTGAAAAGTATCTTCAATATTCCTACAAAATTATCAGTGTATAATATTTAAAAATTTTATAATTACTACTGGATATATTTTTAAGATGCATATGTATAATTATTAATCTTTTAAGTAAAGTAACATTCTTTATCAATTGCTTTTTAAAAACTCATATATAATCAATAATTTTATACTTAATATAATTGACAAAATTGTAGATAATTTTGATAATGTATATTAAGTAAAGTTAAAAAATGTAAAAAGAACTATGAAATATAAATACAACTAAAAAATCTAAATTACTAAGTCAAATTTAATTTAATACATTGAAATATTTAGAATTCTATTTATATAATTTTAATCTAGAATAAAAAGTGATTTAAAATTTTTAAAAATATATGTGGTATTTCAAAATTGAAGACTACTTCTACAAATTCTATTACACAGTAATTATAAGTTGGGAAATGAAATATAATATGAAAATGTAAATTTATCTATTTTATAACAGTCTATTTATTGGTACCCTTACACGATAACGATGCACTTCGTCAAAGTTGAAACTGGACATAGAAAATTACAGAGCAGCTACGTAGATTCACAGCGACAGTGACAGAGTAGTCGAACTGTTGCTATTTTCGAGCTGTTCGACTCTGCGACAAAAAGACATTACATTATATCGATCGTTTCCTGACACGCATTTAATAAAAAGTTAAATTGTCGAATAAAAGAAGAAACTAGACAGAATTTTTCCGTGTTCGCAAGGCTTACATAAGCGCGATATGCTTGACACGACGTCGACTCGGACTACGTAACTTGAGGTACTTTTTAATGGTCGACATTGAGTGTAGTTATGGCAGTGTTTTAACGAATCCTACATTTATCCACATTTTTCTATAAGAGCAAGTTGAAATGACTATGATAAAGTTTTTATCTTCTTTATTGAACAAAATATTAAAATTTTTCAAAAACATCTTAATGTTACGAGCCAAATAATAAAATATGATAATAAATTTGATTGTACATAACATAACATACATTAGAATTTTAAGTCGATTTAAGATTTCTATAATAAAATAACTTAATGTAACAATATTAAATGTACTTAAATGTAAGAGTATTTTTATTTAGCAAAGTTTTATTCTAAAATATTTCGATTGAAAATTTTACAAAGATATCCATTTTGAAAATGATGAATATTTTAAAAAGTTTAAATGCCCTAATAAGAACTATAAATAATATTTCAATTGTTAATATTTATATAAATAAATTCATAAAATATGAATATAATCCGATTGAATAATAATAGAATAATTATTTCATATTTACGTATTTTAAATATTTATAAATTAAGGCAACGTTTTTTAGATAGTATATCTGTTTCATTGGCATATAATTATCCTTAAACATAATTTAGTTTCTAAACATTAATATCTATACAATTATTCAGATATTGCTATTAGTCGCTTTTAATGTTCTTGGTGGATATTCTGTCAGCAAAGGTTAAATGAATAATGATGATGATATTTGATGTTTATTTTAATCTACGCGTATATCAAAACGATATTATAAAGAAAACATATTAGTAATTTAAAAATCGATAAATTTCATTTATAATTTATTACTTTTATAAGATATCGATCGTTATATACATTTATTTGTATTTAATTTAGATAATTAACAAGATTTTATAAGTAAAATCGATGAATGTGAATATATTATTATTTAGATGTAATTTATTTAATTATCGATTTAAAAAAAAATCATAATATTAATAATTTATATATTATAAATTAATCTCATAAAATACTTGAATAACGTAATTTTTTTAATTAATTCAAATTGAATTTATAGTTTATAAGAATCGAATTACTTATTAAAAATTTATGAAAGATATTATTAATACTATAAAATTATAACTTTTATATATATTTTGCATATATTACTATATGTTGAGTATTTTGTAATATTCTTTGCAAAAAATCATTACGAATCATATAATAATAATAACGTTTTCTTAAATTATTGTATAATTTCATTATTAATATAATAATTATACTCTTATTATGTACAATCAGTAAAAGTTTATATAAAATACTTAAAATTAGAATAAATGAATGATTCTGAAGTAATTCTAAAATATATTTAGAAATTACTGTAAATTACTTATGCATATATTACCATCATTTATGTACATAGTCTTATAAATCATTAACTACTTAAATGTACTGTAAAGAATTTTCATTTCTCTTGTATTAATATTTCATCAGCTTATATAAAATGGGAGATTGAACACTCAAAAACAAATACAAATCATAAAAATTTGAAATATTCTATAATAAATTTAGAATTTCCATTCTTCTTAGTAAATAATAATAATATTATATAAGTGACAATCGTTTTCGAAGTTATTTTCTCATGCAAAAATATTGCATGAAGTAATGTATTAAATTACCAGTGTTTCCAGAAACTACAGACCACTTACTTGTGGAGAACATATGGCTTGTTCAACAAACCACGTAATCGTGGACACGTATTGTACTACGGATACTAAGATGCAGAACAGAATTGAAGGTCTCAGACTCAACTCAGAAACTCAGAAACACGAGTCGAAAGATAGACAGTGAAACAAACAGAGATGAATAGAGAAAGCGAGAAAACAGAGGCTAATCACTATAGCTTCACTTTAGTTCTATTATTCAGAAGTTACATTTCAGTAACTTCTATTTCTCGTTCATTCATTTATATAGCCTTGAAAGTTTGACTTCACGCTCTCTTATGTAAGTAGCCCCGACAAACTGATGATAAACTATGTAGTGCACGTAGAAATTCTTGACTTCGTTTCTAACCTCTAAGAAATTTCTCGCATTACTTTCTTTTATCACACATTCTGATATTCTATGTCTTAAAATGTAAAAGTATTTCTGAACATGTTTTTGTATTCGGTTAAAATGTGAAACGTGTTTTGAAATGCATTTAACATTGCTTCAAGATCCAGAATAGATGGTCAGAATATATTTTCTAGGTATATTTGATTCTTTTCAAATTTTTAATAAAATTGAAAAACTTCTTTAGGCAATAGAAAGATACAACTCAACTAAAAAACATAAATTTTAAAAAGATTTCTCATTCTTTGTTAAATTGATTTTCAGTTACAATAAAATTGAATATATTTTAACCTAATACGAATGTAATTTTTAAATATCTTTGTATATCTTATCAAAGCTAATAAACGTTACACTAGTAACGAAAATAATAAATACAATTTTCTTTATTCTTAAAAAGTTATCAAAAAGACAAAGAACACGGCAATTGAATTTGTCTACGTTTTTAACCCATAAAATTGAATAACGAAGGTTAGATACAATATAATTGTATCAAAATGTGTTTACATATAATTATATTATTTTGATAGTGTAAAGTCGAATAACGTCACGACGTTATTTGCGATAAATATAGAATAAATGTAGGTGAATTTTCTCAGCGGTAAAAATACGGTTTGACTTTAATGAAATGCGATATTCTAATCTTAAATAATTGAACCTGCAAGAAATAACTTTTATACCAACGATATCATCATTACATATGATATACGTAGAATCGATTTAACGTAACGTCCAAGGAAACCTGCGATGATACGCATATCCAGCTTCGACTTTTACAATAGATCGGACGATCGAAGTCGGGCGCTGAAAATTCGATTCGAATAGTTTCGAAATTAATGCAAACTTGGAGCGGTTGCTCGAACAAGTCGCATATGAATACGAATCTCGTTGAGAATGCAATATGTTCTAATAAAAATTAATCATATGTCGAGCATTAAGTTTAAGGTTTTATTTTATGTTCAAATTACGAGAACTTTATTTCTGCAGTTTATTTTTTACTTTATGCGTCGGAAAAATTATATGAATTATTAAATGCTCACGTAATTGTTGGATTGAAATTTAGTTTGCTCGATATATTTTGAATTTTAAAAAATGTATAATCTATGTAAATATAGATGATGGTCAGATGGGTATCGATTAAAATTGCAATCCAGATAAGTGAAATGTAATTTCATTTATTTCAAAGATACAGCAGAATAATTTAAGATGAGTATGGTTTTAAAAATTTATTAATTTACAAGAATACTTGATTGTTACTAAGTAGAAAAATTTCTATTACAGTTTCTAAAATCGATATTTTGGAATTAAAAATTCAAATTTTATGAATCAAATTATTTTAAATTTCGAAGAATTTATAATTAATTTAAAAGTTTTAAATTCAAAAGTCAATTAAAATATTAAAATATATATTTTTAGTATCAATCTCTTGTATTTTATTGCAGTATTTTAAATACAATGAAATTTTGGTAAATATTATCTAAAATTACTAAATAAATATGTTTTTCTTAATAATTCGTATTTAGTTATATATATATTTTAATAAATAAGGTAAAAATTTCATGCATTTTTGTATTTTACTCATCTAATATTATTTCAATACATATTAGTTTTATCAAAAATATAATTTTATCATTTAATACAATTTAAAATGTTATTTTTGAATATTGTAGAATATTATGATAAAATATTTAAGTAAAAAGCCTAAATTAAATTGCAAACGTGAAAAAATCGATAAGCAATTTACCGCAACTATGCTTCAAATACTTAAACGTGCCAAGCTATCAGTAGGTACAACTTTTTGTAAACACTTTCATTATCAGTAAGTTATACACATAAAAGATTCTCCGTAATTTAAATATTTTAATATTATTCAAAAATTATTTTTATCGTATTTTTTATTATTAATACCAATAAAATAGAAATTCTTTGTATATATGTATATACTCTGTTCATTAATTTACATTGTTAAATTAACGTAATTTAGTAGTTTTAATAGTCTTTTATTTAAAGTCGATTAATTGTAATTGATATTATTAAATATAAATAAATATAACAATCGTTTCTTTAAATTTAATAAAGCTGAATTTTCTGTCTAACTATATATCTTTTATAATTTAATTTGAGAATAAAGCAAATTGTAAGACATTTTACACTGTAAACTCAATTTCAACAATCGTAACTCATTTATATCGCGAATTCATATTTGATTTTATAATTAATAATCTTTGTTTAAATAAAAAATTTATTCGATAAAAAACAGCTCAATTTCACGAAGTCTTAATAAATATAAAATTTTATAATACCGTGACACGTCAATTTCATGGCATACATATGGTTAACATGAAAACACGAGTAAACTGGTCGGGAAATAAATTCGTACAGTACACCTTAGAAAGTTTAAGCTATCTTTATAAGTCAGAAGTTCTGTATAAAATTTTTATTAAATTAATATTTCTTACGTAATATTTCTTATGTAATATTCTTACGTAGTAAAAACTATTAAATAAGAAAAATTAAAATTTTTTTTTAAACATTCTTATTTTAAAATATCTAGTATAACTTATAAAAGTTAAATAAATATATAAAAATTATAAACGTTTTTTAATCGTGTTTCTTATTTTAAAATATACTAAATTCGTTATGTTTGGTAATAATTGATTTGAACGATTATGAAAGAGGGATTGATGCGACTAATTAAAAATTAAAAGATAACCCATGTTTCAGTTTCTTTTGTTTCATTTTTCATGTTTCACTTTCAGTAAAAATAATGACTGACTATAATCGCTTCACTCAACTTCGTGTAAAATTCAATATTAAGAATTTACTTTCATTAGACATCTCGCTAACGAGCATACAAAAGCCAACTAACTTATCCTTCCACTTTTTGTTTAAACGTACTCATTATGCTCCTTATAAGGTTACCAAAGTTGTGGATTAGTAAATTTAAGAGTACCTACGTGCAAATATATATATATGCACACGTACGTATGCCTACAAGAAAGACGAAAAAAACGAGACGCGACTAGTGGAAAGTAATTTCATAGTTATTAATTTTAGTTACTCGATTGTACTTTAATATTTTAACATCATGAAAGATCCTAAGCTGACTAAAGCGTAACAAATGAAAATTATATAGCTTGGATCCTCTAACTTTTACAAGTCACTTCTACTACAGCCCAACCCTTCTGATGTCATATTATAAATGCAAGTTTGGAAATTTTAAGACACCGTTATACTGTGATATATATATATATATATTTATGAATAATTTATGGAAGGATAAGACTAGTTTTTTTATTTCTTAGTTTTTTTTATAGTTTTTTGGTTTATATTCAGTTTATATCAGTCTACAAGTATGTATTTTTAACGCCCATTTAATTCCATACTATTCGTATTTAAATAAATAATCCCTATCTTTGAATTAGCAAACTAGAAGTACTTGATTATATTTTCAAAATGTATTTTATAAATCATAAATTATATCTTTTACAAACATTATGAAATAATCAATATTTAAAAAATAATAAATCATAATTATAGTACAAATTGATATATAGAAAAAAATATAAACATTAAATATGTTTTCATTTAATTTTTTTTTATAAATTTTTATACAGTTTTTATAAATTTATACAAAAATGTATATTAATTATAACACTAAATTATTAAATAAAATAAAGTTGTAATATTTCAAATTGTATACATGTATAAATATATTTTTCTTTAATATTCACAAATTAAAAAAAATCAGTTAAAGCTATAAAATAAAACTTTTGATACATTTATTTATTATTTTGTACAGCGCATGCAATGAATTAAATATTGTACTTCTTTTATGAAATTCTAATAAATTAACTCCGTACCATAGATTAAATTGTCATAGAATGTCAGACGTATTTACAGTAATTTTATTACTAAGTACACAGTGTTAATATGCTGTGCTTAATTTAGTAGTTATTTTTTCATATCTTGTATTTCAATATAAAATTTTTTCTAACAAATGGCAAAATTTAGTTTTTTATATCTAAAACTTATATTAAATTACATTAATTTTCTATTTTTGTCCGAGTACTATATTCGTCTAAAATAATGTTATTTAATTTTATTATTATGATATAATTGGATTAAATCTAACTGTTACTTTTTATATTGCTAGTAATTAATTTATTGTTAGAATAAAATTTTGATAATTAAAAACTACTTTAATTTTAATTTAATTTTCAACCCTTATTTTAATATCATTGTTACGATATATATTATTTATTTATATAAAAGCTTAAATATAATATATTATTCAAACATAACAATTTTTATAAGTAATATGTATAAATAGTTTATAAGAAATTTGTACATTATATAGCTGTTGCGAATAAATCATGAGAATAAAAAAGTTTCAAAAATTTGTTTTAATATTTAGTATTCTTGTACTCTTGCATGATCATAACATTTTATGCATACAAACCAATTAACAAATAAACGATTCACACACGCGTTTATTACTGCATGCGAATAATGGCTTTGGACTATATAATCTTATATTCGGTGTTTCATTGTACAGGCACTCAATTATATGTCATGCTCAGAAGCATAAAAATTATATTACCATTGTCATGAAAATTCTATATGTCTAATTTGGTACATTTCGTAAGAGTTCATTAATAAAGCAAACATTAGTCTTGCTCTTTTGATTTTCATGTAAATGTTTAATTATTCTATAAAGAACTGAATTTTTTGATAGAATATATCATAATTATATAATGTGTATATTTAAGATTATTATAAATAAAAAATTTGCAAATTATTTTACTTTAAATTTGTTGAATGTATATATTTCATAGCTTATCTCGAAGGAAAAGTATATAAAAAATAATTTAGTTTATTTGTGTTTGAATATTATTCTATTATTATATTTAAACATTATTAAATTCAAAATTAGTTATTTTTTTAACGATAAACTTTTTGATTTTTCTTTAAATTAATATTTGTCAAAACTATATGTAGTAAAAGATAATTGTTTTATAAATTTTTTGTTAATTTAGTAATAATTTTTTTAACTGGAAATAGTTGCATAAAAATATACTTAACTTAAATTTTAATAATGTAATAAATTAAGTTTATACTATTTATATACATAGTTTTTACATTTACATTATATATAAGCATTTGATTTTAATTTATATTTTTTCCTTAATTATTTTGAGCAATAAAAAATGCAATGTTTATTGCTTGAGCTCATTACTTTTGTATAACAATATTTTCTTCTTATAATTCTAATATTTTATAATTTTAATTTGTAAGTTACTTTTAAATAAATATTATAAGAAAATAACGACAAAAATCTTATTCTACTGGTACTCTAATCATTATATGATATTTTACTATAAAAAAATAATAGTTATATGTTTTGTGTTTACGTCAGTATTAAATTGTGAGAAGAAATAATGGATATATTATAGTAAAGTTTTTGTAGTTATTATTCATATATATATTTCTCTCGTTTGATTTTTATATTTTTTCTTTCCAAATCGAAAGAAGAGAACATTTAACAAGGATTTTGTTAATCAGATTATGTGGATATTTCTATACCGAATTTGTTAAAACTTCATATTTGAACATTCTAACTGAAAAAAAGAATATATTAACTGTTAAAAGAATAATTGTTTAAGTGATTTTTAACAATTTAAAAAAATAGCAAATAATAATATCGAGCTTTTTATCTAAATTTCAATCATAATTTCTATATTAATAAAATAAAGTGTTCGAGTATTGTGCAATAATAAATAATATTAATCAAGGTAAAATTAAATGTGTTCGTAATTAACATAAAAAAATGAAAAATTTTTTATCATCAAATTTTAAAAAAAAAATATATTGTATATATTATTTATTATCTAAAAAAGTGCGCAAGATTAAAATCTTTTTCTGCATGAATTTACATTTTAAATAATATTAGAAATACGAGAGGGAAAAGTATTTAACATTAAAAAGAATTTTATTTTATCTTCTTTTACGTGGATCAAATTAACTTAGGTATTAAGTGAATTAAACTAACGCTATGTTTTCAAGATTATTAAAAAGATACATAACGTTATCTATTTAAAACTTTCGAATGTATATCCTAATAATACTATAATTATTCGTTTAATTATACAATTATTATACATATTTAGTATAGTTGAGAATTAATTTATAAATCTATAAATAGTTTATTGCACAATTGTTTTCTGTTATATTTTGTTTCATAATATTCACATTTCATTAAATACGCGAATATATAGGCAAGAAAAATAATCTAAATATAAGTCACGATAAGGCTTTAAGCCAGATTTATATTAGTTTCGAAATAAACGCCTCATACATTATGCAATCATTTTACAGAGTCGAGAATATAAAAGCCCTTAGAGTACCGGTGAACGCGCGCAACTTTCATTCGCTTCGGAAGCGAGAAGACGTGGACGAAACACTGGCAAATAAAAATACCCAAGTCGCGTAAAAATTGATATTTGGTAAAAATACGGCTTCTGTCCAAGATCGGTGAAAATATTTGTTCAACCTTCTACACCTGGCGTAACTCGGCCATCCGTTCCTCCGCTTCCTTCCTTTTCTTTCGCGCTCATCCATCCAATCGAAGGTTCCGTCGTCGAGATAAATCGATCTTCTGGTACGGCGTGTCGCTCGCGATAAGAGAAGCGAAAACGCGAGAGGCGACGAATTTTGCGAGCGATCGGCTTGCATTATTCGCGAGCGTTCGAAAGCATCGCTATACTTCGATTTGTCATTGGGCGCTATCGGTGAACTCGCGATTTTTCAGGCTCGCTAAGAGCGATAAGAGCGCTTGAGCGCTTCTCTAATTTACTTTCACGAGCTTTTCGCTGCAGCCCGAGTCGCTTTTCAAAATCCAGATTGCGGAGGTGCGCGCGTCGACGTATCCTCGAGGGGGGGGGACACTTTTTACGAGCTCGAAGAGCGATTTTGCGCATGGAATGTATACCTTGCCCTCCTCTTTCGGAGGGAAAAATTCTATGCATCTGCGCGGGGAGGAAAAGATCTACGGATACCGCGGAAATATCGTTTCTTTTTTTCTTCGATTTGTTTACTATAGGTCAGTTAGAGAGGAATAAAAATGCCGTTACTCGACGATATTGGATACTTTCGTTTCCTCGTAATTTATTAGTTGGAAATTTATTGATACCGCGTTCGATCATTTTACTCGATCGAGTTTATGAAAATCTCGAGTATTAAAAAATAAAATTCTTTTTTATACACAGAAAACTTCAACGTTATTTTTATTAATCGCAATTGCTTATCAGATTTTAATTTGTAAAACGAAATGTAAAATAATTTTGTAAATCATTAAGTATTTATGTATATCTTAAAATAGATTGTTATGTACTAAATAGATTGTAATTTTTAAATAATTGATCGCTTTTAGATCGAAAATAAATAAATATTTCGATTTATCGATTTATAACTTAAATTAACCAATATTTAATATTTAAAATATGACTTATAAACTTAGTTTTTACTTACATAAAATAAAGCATATATCGAGGTAGTTGATTTAAACTCACCTGAAAGAAAACGAAATAAGGTTGAAAAAATATTTCTTAGTAAATCAGAGATTTTTTTAAAGTTTGACATAATAGAAATTAAAATGCGCTTTTAACTTTGCCTTCGTTTGATTTCAATTAACAAAGAAAACTCAATCGATCCATTTTCAGTTGAACTTTCTTAGATTATAGTTATATCAAATATCTCATTCCGAAAGTACTCGATTAATTTCATTATGTAAAACCCTACAGTTACAACGCACGCAAATTTTCCAACGTAAAGTGTGATTCGTTTGCTTAGAACCAAACGCGTATGTCGATACTTTTATCGCGTAGTAATATTTCAAAAACGTCAAGGAGCGGAAAAGAACTACTGTGAGAGTAAAGTGTATCTAAAATAATTGCCTCCAGTTAAGTTGGCGCATGTAATAATAACAACGACAAGTCGTCTGATCGGTACACAATAACCGAGAAAATTCGCAGAATTTTAGGGAGTTTAAAACGTAACACTCAATCTTTGAGAACTAAAAGCGAAGTAAACAGAAATAAAACGGGTTTTTGCGGCGTAAAGTGCAATAATCGTTTATATTCTCGGATTCGTCCTCCTATATTTGTATTCTCACAGACCGCGGCTAACATTTCTCCCTTCAAATGAAGAAAAACGACGTCGCAACTTTGCAACGTTGCTCCGCGTGGTTTTGTAACACCCAAAGTCGAACGAAAACCGAAGCAGGTTGAAGTACCTCGTCACGCTCTGTATATTCACGATTAAAATCGGCGTCGTGTAATTAACATAGCAGAAGAGAGAATTTTGCATCGTACCGTCTCATACTTTGTGCGATTCCCGCGTTTAATCATGCTGGCGTAATTACTGCTGATACAATTACTGCTGATTACGCTGCCTCACTCTTTCAGTCTTGCTTCGTTTCTCTCACTTTCTTTATCTTTCTCTTCCTCACTTTTGTACTACGTCAGCCAAAATTCTCTAATTTGTTTGTTGCTTATGCGCTATACTAAACTTGAATACATTTCTCTCTTTATCTCAGTTTTATTTCGTCTAATTCTTCTCTCTTTTGTAATTGGAAGTGGAGAAAGATATATGTAGAAAAGGATAAAAAGGGAAGGGATGTAATGAGATAGTTGCAAAAAGAGGAGTACAGCTTTAAATTGTTAAAGACGATTCGCTCACCCAGTAAATTTTTAACTTCAATATTAATGAAACTATGTACTTTTCTCGAATTTTATATATTAATAATACTTGATACTCGAAAAATTCTGTTTGATTTAATTTCAGAATATTCTTAATTATAAGAAAAGTATATAATTATTCATTAAAAAAATCTTACTATAAATCATTACACTAACTGTAAATTGTTATATCTATCAAATTTAACATTTTAATTAAAAAAAGAATGTTAATTATCTTTTTATAAAAGATGTTACATAAAAAAAGTTTTAAATAAATTAAAACTATATTTACTAAAAAGATATTGAAATTTTTTAAATTTTCACCTTATACGAACGTTTTATTAGTTTTAAAGTTTAATTAAATGTTAAATTAACTATATAAAAATATATTATTCGTAAAACGATAGATAATATTTTATTTACGACTGATAAATCTGTAAAAATATTTGAACAATTATTTATCATTATCTCTTACAGGATACTCATTCAATAAAGTTTTGTTCTATAAAATATTACGCTATATGCAACTACACTCATATATATAAACTTATGAATTACACAAGCTTTTAAAATGGTTGAAAAATTTAATACCCAAACAACAAAATGGATGGCTTACTTTCACCGTATAAATAGGTATAAGATACAAGTTGATATATGCAGACTCTATCTAAATATTAGTTATTCAAAGTTGGAACTTCGCATAAATTTCTGTTTGTGTTATTATTAATATTGGTAATATTAATATTGCTTATTTCAAATTAATCGTTCCCTTCAAGATTTTAATCTTTTTGAAAATTTGAATAAATTTTTTAATGTATTTAAATTTTATTTTGTACACATCAGCTATAAATTTTATCAAAAAAATATTCTAATCTAGCATTTTATTTTAAGTGAAAAAAGAATTAATCAACGATATCTAAATATCATTTCTATAATATCACAATTATTATTACGTTTATTGTAATAGAAAAATATAATTTATTTTTGTTTTAACGACGTTGTAGCTTAATTAAATATATTTAGTTTACGTTCATATATGTAAAATATCAAATTTTTAATATTTACTCAAACTTATAAACCTTTTTATTTGAACGTAATTGATGCAAACCGCATGTATATAGTTTTATGTCCAGAAATGAAATATGAGAACTACTGAGAACTACACATACAAGGCACCAGGTATCATAAACTCGGTTGGATGAGCGTATATTAGAAAAATGGAAGGTACCGGCTGCGATTTCCATTTGACTAAAACAATTTTGCTTTTTTCGAATTTTTTTTCAATTTTCGTTTGATATGGTTTTGATTATCTCTCGAACTACAAAAATTTTTTTTATGTATTTACTATAAACAAACTTATATGGATTGAATCGTATTAAGTTTCTTTTTATGATTACATAGAGGAATTGAAAAGTTCCAAAAATTGAACGAAATATAATAGAAAAAATTGAAAAATTTGATTTTATAAACTTTTTTATTGAATTATCAGTGATTTTTTATCATAAATGTGTATATTTTTTTTAAAAAAATTTATTTTTAATATATGGGTAATATAAAAAGTTAAAATATTTCAAATTTTTATCTTTTTCTATTAATTTGTTATCGATAAATTATTAAGAAATATGTATATGTTAGTTATTACGATGAATAATTATGAATAAAAAATTATTAATTCATGAACAAAAATATCAGATTTTCACAGATGAAAAAACAAAAAAAATATCATAATGAAAGGAGTTAAATTAAAGAAAAGTGAAGTATTATTATGAATGCGATAAATTTCAAACTTATACTCTGATGAAGATTTACTTTGACTCTTAGTTATTGCCATCGATCAGAAAAGACAAAGAAAAATGTCAAATTAAAAATCAGACTTTAATATTCAAGTTATTCTGAATAGATTATAATAATTTCTACCAATTCATTCTTTCTAAATTATTTTAACGAAAGTTTGTTTAATATTAATTTCACGATCTATTTAAAAAATACATTAATAATATTGATAAGAATACTTCAAACTAATAGTTTGTGTTTTAAAATATATTCATTCGATAAAATGTTTACATCTAAATATAGCATAATAAAGAAAGTAACGAATAGTTTTTTCCACTATTATTTATTTATCATACTAAGATATATTCTGAATATTCTCAATACTATTTATAAAAGTAGTCCTCTAAAAAAAGCATAGCAATGCAAGAGATACGTTTTAGACTTATTGACTAATGATATTCAATAATTTTATTTTGTAGTATAAAAATATTTTTAAATTATAATTGTAGTTTGAAAATCTAAGATAAATCAAATATTTTAGAAAACAAGAAACAATTTGATCGTTTTTTATGAAATTGATCCATTTCTTAATAATAAATATAGCTTTCGAAGTATACGAGTTTTTCAACAACATAAAAACATATTTTTAAAAAATTACTTCATTTTGATTTTTATTCAACTGAAACTTTATATTTTTTAATAAATTATTTGCAATTTTATAAATTTATGATACGGTTCATAACGAATAATCACAAAAATAGAAATGTATAAAAAAAAGTATATTCGTGTAAATTAATGAGTTTAGGTGTTATTTTATTTACGTTACAAGAAATATAAATATATGTCAAATCCATAAATTCAAAATTTTAATACGAATAATGCTTAAATGGAAATATCTACAAAAGTACGGTACATATTTTAGAAGTTTAAGCTTATTGAGAGTACTATATCTTTTTTCTGCTTACGTTTGCCCCTCTACGTATTTGGAGCTTCCGTCAATATAAGCTTTTTCCTTAAGGCTAATCCATTTCCTTAATCTGAAAAGTACTTGTAACAGATTTCTCATTCGTTTGCCATTTTCGTTTTTACTTTTTTGGTATTTTACACTTCTAACTTGCAAGCCAAGAACTTATTCAATTTGTTCTGGAAGAATCATGAATGAATGTAAAAATTCTAAAAGTTGGAAAAAGAAATAGTGGTTACAAAAGTAATAAAAAATGAATACGTTTTTAATCTGAATTTTACATAAAATCCCCATAATATGAGAATAAATGAGTGTACATGTGCCGTTATATACATATATATTATCTGCGGTATAAAAATTTTCCGTGAAAACTATATGATTAATTTAGTTCACATTGCGTTACTGTATACTAAATTAATAAAATTACGAATAATATTAATATCTTTTGAGATATTCAAAATAAAATATGCAACCATAAGTTTACAATTTTAAATTATGTATTAGGAGTAATAGTAATAAAAAAATTATGTAAGTTTTTATTGTAATATTCTATACTTTACTTAATAATATCTTATAAGACATTAATTTAAAATGAATTCGATATTCTTTTACAGAATATTATACATAAATTAAAAAAAAAAATTTTATTCAAACGTAATGTATTTTCTTTTATAATCTTTTTATATTAAAAGAAAAAAACATAATTTTCAATTTTCGTTACGTCTTTGAAATTTCTTTTTGCATTTCTAAATGTTTTTTCTTATCTTTTATGCATAAATAATACTCTTCAAGAGAAATTAACTAATTAAAAAATGTACTCAGATTTTTATACGTTCTATTTTATATCTGCTAAGATATTATTCAAGTTTATCCAAAGAAATATTTACGATTTATAATTAATTATAAAGTTATTCTACCGTTTCAATTTCAAATAAAAATGTATAAATCTAATAGCAGTTTATTTATTTAAATCGATAAATAAAAAAAATTTAAATCAATTCCAAACATCAATAAAGAAATTTAATTTATTAAGTATTAAACAATCAATTTTATCGAACTAATCCATTATTATAAATCTACTATGTACAAATCTTGTAAGTATTATATTAAAAGTTCAATTTGTATTCAGTAGATGTAGATTATTTATGGCTTTCTAATTTAAAAAAAATTTCGAAGTGAGTAGTATCAGAATACAATTCAGAAAGTATAATATTTTGCAACATACGCTAAATAAAGGTTTTTTACATTTGAGCAATAACGTTTTTACATTTGTTTCTCTCAAGCTGTTTGTAATTCCTCTTCAGTACGGAAAACCAGATATAACTGCATAATTTCGTTGCTCGGTCTACGTTACTTTCTTACCTTTCATTACAGACAGCCAATATCCGATAGGAAGAGGAGTGTTATGATAATGAGAAGGCATTCGGTGCAGGCAAAGAGCCAATACGAAACGGGAGATTTTGTAATTGAGCCATTGTTAGTAAATATATAGGTGTGTTTCATTGACGTGTCATAAAGAAAAACAAAGGACCAGAATAATTTTTAATAGCATTAATATGCAATTTGGTTGTTAACTATAATAGTATCTGAATCGAGAACGTTTAGATTGGCAGAAACTATAGGCAATTGCGGAATCGTTTGATGAAAAAAAAGGAACAAAGGTAACCGTAGAAAGTACGTAGTTCACATCGCTGACCAACTGTTGGATAGAATCTAAAAGAAAAAGAAAGATAGAAAAAGAGAGAATAAGTGAGTAAGATTGAGAGAAGGGTGGACAATCACCTCAAGTCCAAACTAAAACGAAAGTTTGACGGACTTTTTCTCGTTTTATACCCTCAGAGAAGAAATAAAGTTCGGATTTATCAACTTTAAATTTATTTTCAGTCTTTCATTTCAACAGGGCTTATTTTTATTTTCAAAGGGATTTCATTATTGAACGTTAATTGCGTTATTAATGAATTCAATTGCCTAGATAATTTTGTAAATATACAAGTTGAAACTTTATTCAATGTATAAATATGTAAAATTATAATAATAATTTTTTATTATTAATTATGTCTTTTATTATATCATTTAAATAATTTGTTTTTTATTAACCATTTAAATAATGTATCAGCATTTTGAAAATAATTTTAACTGTTGATTTTATATATTTTTAACTGTTATTTTGTATCGTTGTTATTAGAATTAACAAACTAAAAATAATTGATTTAAACACTTTATAATAATTTTAAATAATGCCAATTTTATAATTACGATAATTTTTAGTTATTGAACAAAATCTGTTATATTTATGCAACTATAAAATCACAATTATTAATTTCAAAATATTGATCGTATAATCTTTAATTAATTTCATAGCTTAGTTAAATTTTAATAATTACTACTTAGTATATTATTATACAATTTTCTATACTAATAAATTATTTTAAACATTTTATTAAAAACTTAGGACGCGTCATTATTAAAATACTTTAATGATAAATAACACTAAAATACTTTAACGGTAAATAATACTAAAATGCTTTAACGATAAATAAATCCTTTATTACGGTTGAATTGATTAGAAATATATTTTAAGTTAATTCTCGTACATTAAAAATTTCAATTTACTAATTTTAAAACACTAATCGACAAAAAAATAGTTTGTTTTTGATAGGCGATAAAAGGTTTTGAAAATTTTTAATAATCAGTTTCATTTATAATATTTACAATACTATGCAAGAAAAATTTCATTTTATAAATAAAATTATTTTCCTTAATTAAATAGTGTAACATTAAAAAATATTCATTAAGCTTATAAATTTCATTCATTGAAATCATATATAAACCCAATTGACTTTTGTAATTGATTTCAGCTTGCATCAAGACCGTATGTGCGTTGATAAATATTAAAGAAAAATAAACCGAACGAGGAACTTGGCTTTTAAGAGCTTCTAACAATTTTGGTCAATAAAGCTTTAATTAAAAAAATTGAATTAATTTCTTCCACATGTGTAGTATATTTTACGTATAAATTGAAAATCAATGAGAATTATAATGGAACTAGTTAATTTGAATGTTTAATATGTACATAATCATTAAATGTTGCCATTCAATTAATAAATTTTAATTGTTTAATTATGTGCGATTAAAATATGTTTAGTATATTTGATATTATGAATGTTTTTAATTATTAAATAAACCAATAAGTATAACCTTAAATTTACAAAGCCTCTTATAAAACTATATTTTATAAACTATTTAATTATGATATAAGATTATATCGTACTACGAGAATACTTTATCCATGATATAAAAATGGAAAAGTCGTGTAGTTCCCTAAACTTTGTCCATATAATACCAAACAAGTTCTATTTCCTTATTAACCGTCGACTGGAACCATTTCACTGAAAAGATCTTGTTAGATATCGATTATCGCACTTTCAAATTTCGTATCTTTTTAAATCTTGTACACTACGGTATTTTATGTAATCGGTAAATCATCGAACGTAATCGAACCCAGAATATTCAATAGCTAACTTCAGCTTTCTCGTACGAGCTTCTATAAATTTTCGATAATAGACTACGTATTCGAGTGCATTTCCGAAAAGGCGGCTCATTAGATGCGCGCACACGTAGAACAATCGGCTTGTGGAGCTTCATTAATTCTCGGTTGGTGCATCAAGTGCCGCGACTCAAAGACTAAAGACTCCTTACGTATCCTGCCATCAGAGCTTTCATTTTCCGACGCGTCATGTCCTCGAGCAGAAGCTTAACGAGTTCGTTGCAGTTCTACGAGCGTCTCTGCACAGCGGCTTTCACAAATATAATCAGGGTGAAAAGCGTTGACGTTATCGCGTCCACCAGCTCGGAGATCGAAGCCTGGTAAAATCGTGTGTGTTGAAAGAGAAGACAAACATATTGGCACGTGCTTCGAGGACCCTCTTCGTGATTTCTCAAGCCTTTCACGCGTCGATCATTTTTCTTCAGTGTCTTTTTAACGCTGTTTCGAAAACCTATAGGGCTTTCATCGATTTATATAACGTAAACGAGAATACTATTTTCGAGCTGATCGTCGAGAAGGTTTAGTATAATCTTGGATTTTGTCTCGAGGTTCTTAAAGAAATAGTATTTCTTTTTATTGTGCATTGGCTGATGGTAATAGAACTATTGAATCATAAACACTTCATTTTAGTATAAGAGAACTAATTCGTTAAATAGCCCTTGATATTTCAGTGCTAATAAATTACAATTTATCGATACGTGTATACAATTTTAATATAAAATTATGCTTCAATATGTAGGGAATTATGAATAATTTATCTCTGCATAATTCATTGGTATAGAATAATATTATCATTAAGTGTTAAAATTAACGTGTAGGGGTTCTCATAAGAAATATAATTAATTATTTTATAGATGAATTTGATAATTTTAATACATCAATATTCATTAAATAATTAGTTTATATTTAATATTTGAGCATATTTTTTTTAGAACAAGCTCATTAATACCAAATGTATTTATCAAACGACAACAATAACACAATTCGAAATTAGTAATTATCGAAATAAACATTTAGTATCAATTAAATCAGATATTTTCTATTATAAAAATTTTTCTTATTCGTAAATTAATTATAAATTAAAATTATATATAATTTTCTGTTATGGGAAAAGACAAACGGGAATATGTTTACGAAAATTTTTAATGCGTTAAATTACACGAACAAGTGAATTCTACTACATCATTTTAAAGTTAAAGGTAATTAAATACTGGTAAGGCTATATGACCTTTAATTGTTGAGGTAACCTTAATAATTTTCAATCGTGACAAATACCGTTAATATAACAGTTTTAACGGATAAATTTACAATTTACACTTATAATGTTTGAATTTGCAGTATAATTTTCGTGCATGATAATTGTTATTAATGGTAATATAATAAATAATTCATGAAAATCCGATAATTAAAAAAATGATACAGTATGAAAAATAATGCTACAAATTAAGTTGAAGTCAATAAGAGTATATAATAATTAAATAATAAAAGAGACAAAGAATTATGTAAAAAAAATAGAAAGAGGTATGGATATGCATACAAAGTTAAAAAATTGAGAAACTCAATTAAGTCATCTCACACTCACGAGTTGATGGATTTGCATTTGAACGCGTATACAATAAATATAAAACCAGTATTTCAAATTCAAATGTACATATTTATGTATATATAAAAGAGTATACATAAGCTTAAATGCATAAGTTGAAACACAGTAAAGCCATATGTGTATATATTTATTTATATATATATTTATATACATTTATATATTTGTGTGGATGTGTATAATTACATATATTATATATATTATATATTTATATATTATAATGGTTCGTAATGTGATCGAAAAATAACGGTAGATCAAGCTCCATTTATGTAGATTGCACGTAAAGGTATAAATATCATGTATATGTAAATGTGTGCAAACTTATTTATTGGATGCATATGTATAAAAGAGATTCTGATTACAGTTTGCTTTTACGCAAAAAAATATTACGAAAGAGGACCAAAGTATAAAATGATAGCTGTACGAATTTATCATTGCGATTAAAAATAATTACGAATAGTAAATATATACGAAAGTAGACTTCCATACATTGCTATTAATCTTATTGCGATTCGATTATGTAGGCTTTAATAAAATGAAAAAAATATATTTTGTTAATAATTTTACATATGATAATATATAATATCTGTCTATATATATTAATTCAAAATATTTTATAATTCATTAAAACTCGATTTTTACATTTAGAAAATAAAAAATAATTAATCTTTTCATTACGAAATATTTATTACAGCTTCTCCATGCAAATATGAACTTTACTTACAATTCTTTATTAATGTAAAAAGTAAGAAAAGCAATTATGGAAATGAAGGAAACTTTAAAAAAGACCGAAGAAAAAAAATACCATCTGAAATCCGCAAAAAAATATGAAGTAGCATTTACAAGTTCTTAGAATTGTCATTATGCCGTTTATTATAAGGTCGCTTGTACTAATGACAAGTAGTTAGTAATAGGAATTCCCTTAAGAATCCATTAACAGTAATAGACGCTAAACGTATCTACCAACACGCACTTGTTTGCTTCTAGTATTACTGTTATTACATTAATTAAAATTATCTTATATAACTTTCATTGTTTCCTTGACTAAAAGGTTTCATTATCTTAATTATGAATAAAAAAATGTTGCTGTTTATGTATTATTATTCTGTGTGTAAAACATACTATTAATATTTAATATTCGTACTATAATATTAATTTATTCATGCTATGAATATTACGCTATTTTACGAGTTTCTTAATTAATAGTTTATAAAAAAATTTTCTATGAAATATAATTTGTTGAGTTATATTATTATTGATGAAAATTATTCGGAATATTTGAAAATTGAAAAATTTATATTAATTTTATTTTTAATCGTAACATATTTATAAATCCTATATTTAAATTTTTAAAACTTTTAAACTAAAACTATTAAACATATTTTTTAAATTATAATAATTATTTTTATAATAGATTTTCTCACAATGATAAATATTCTTTATTATTTTATATGATAAAATGATTTTAGGAATATAAAAAAATAGATACACACAATAAATTCTATTTACTTGACTAACTTTAAATAATACCTAATTTTTGTGAAATATTCTACTATTCCTTTTCTGATATTTTTTTTTTTTCGTTTTAAGATTTTACAACCGGTATTATATTGATTTCATATGTTATTTATAGTTTTGTAGCTTTAATTTTGAGAAAATACTTTTTTCGATAAATTTTATCATAGTTGCAATATAATACAGTAAATAGAAGCCTCTTTTCTTTTATATGTATGCCCAACTACTAGAAATGGTTGCCAGTTTTCCGATTTTCTTACATCCTAAGAAAATACATTTTTCTGACTTTATGTACTATAAAATCAAGTTTCGACACCTTCTGTACTGAAATATCAAAAGCGAAGCATTAGTATGGCAGCTGTTGTTGAACGAGAAGCTCTGCTAGTATTATACACATAGCATAGATCTTTGTAAAATTTCTAAATATTATACTTAAATAGATATTTTCGAAACTTTATGTAAGAATAATCTCATAATTTATTTATATTTTTCTTTGTTATTATGAAAATTGTTTAAAACTTTTAATGCAAATTTGAACTACGTATTAGTTCCTGTTACGATTATCAATGTAATTTCATAAGTTATTGTAATAATTATTTCTTGATATTAATTTCATTGTAATTATTTAAAGTATCATCATATGCGATAAATAAAATCTGTAATGTATTACTTGTTTAAATGATTATTTCTACAAATATAAATGTGGATATATTTCATTAAAATATGCTACTTTAAAAATCATTAACGTTGTTTGACTTATTTGCACGACGCTAACACAAGTATGTAGTATTTTTAAAGTACTACTGCTATTCCAACTACTACTACTTTTACTGCTACTGTATGTCAAAAACTCATAGCTGATAAGCTTTTTATGGCACCAAAACTGCAGAGTATCGCGCTTTAAAATACCTTAGTTATTAGTACTATAAAATATTATTTTTAAAGAATAAAACATAATATATTCATAAATATATACTGTGATAAATTTAAGTGATCATTTAACGAATCTATATAATTTTAACTTAAATAATTTTAATGTTATTAAGATAATTTAATATTTTCAGGAAAAAATATAAATATAACCGTATTTTTTTCAACAAATATTCTAATAACTTAATATAAAAAACAAATTATCAAATAGTTAAATAATTGATTATTTATTTAACTATTTATTTATAACTATTTATTTTATTTAAAATTTACGATGGTTTTTACTATTTCTAAATAATTATTTTTTAATAAGTATTTTTAAATATAATATATAATTTGTATCAAAATGAGAAAGCTTATTTAATTTATTTAAATTTATTATTATAATTACATAACTATATAAATCATGTACTACGAAAATCCATCTTCCATTGTATACATATGTAACAGATTATACGACTGAAATGGGAGATACCCTCGTCGAATTAAAAATGTATTAATGTAGAAACTTCTATAAGATTGTAGAATTTATAGTTCTGCATGTGAGTAATACATTTATAGATATGATTATAACTGAAAGCAAAATTAAAGAAAAATTATGCTAGTGGATTGGCAAAGTTGGTTTCAAGCTTATGTATATTTTATCGTGAGAAACTTCCGTATTTAGAACACAGTTATCTATATTTCTGTATTAAATAATTAAGCACTTTTATATTACAAATATAAATAAAAAATATAATAAATTAATATCTATTGTTTTTTATACTTTTATGTTTTTAAAAATTCTTATTTTTTTAAAAAACTATATTTTTAACCAACATAAATTATTTATTGAAAATTTACAATAATTTAAAAAATATTCATTTAAGTATTAGTATATTCTTATTATTATTTTATTATATTTTATTGTATATAAAAATGATATTTCTAACCAATAATAAACTAATTATAAAATAAAGAATATTGTCAAATGTAATATATATTGCATTTTTGAATTTTGAAGAGTTTAATTTATTAATTATATGTCATTATTTTTATTAATTAATGACAGTAAATACATTAATAAATAAATACGTATGATTTAAAATATCATTTTGTTTCTGTGAATTTTAGTTCTTATCGTTTACTTGTTAAAGGTGTAAAATATTTTAAAAACTGGTATTGAGTAAATCGTCAATTTTCATTTAAATAATTATAATCATAAGTTTCCTTTTATACTTACAATATATTAATAAAAATAAGAAAAAATTATTACTCTAACATTTTATAATAATACGATAGATATTCCGATACTGTGGGCATATATTTGCTACAAAATGAGTAGTATGTTCCGTATGTAATCAGCCATTAGTACATAAATCCAGTTTAGAAACTCAGCAAGTAAAGGCCACTTCATCCGTATATTTAGCTTCGGGCGAAACTAAGAATATATTCGATTTCTTAATAAATTGATTTGAACAACGTGCAATAAAATAGAATAACATAAATGGATGACAAATTCATCTCTTTGGGGTAAAATCAAATCATAGTTGAGTAGTTTCCGCGGTAAACTAACTTATACACTTATTCATACCATACAAAAAAAGCTTTTCTCTTCACTCCAGGATTTTATACGTAATTTTCACAGTTTAATAAAACATTTGAAAATATAAGAGTGCAGTAATGCGTCTACGAGAAACAACGTATCAAAAAGCTCGTAGTCACGACTTTGTTTTACGCATGTATATAGCACAAATTGGCTACAACTATACTCGCTCGTAAACTTTTCCAAATGCGCGGTAGTGCCGCAGGCTAATGGAAGGAAGAGAAAAGAATAAACTATTTTTACATCTCTAATGCGGAGATACCTTGACGATGTGCCGGAATTACACTTGCTTTTAACAAGGAAGAATGAATAAAATATTTTTCTTGTAAATGTGTAGACTCGGAAAACGTTTATAAAAGTTTTATAAGTAACTAATATAGAAACATTTATGTGTTATTCAAAAGGAAATTTTATTTCTTTCAATGTAATTTTATACTTTGTAAAAGATTAAATTTTTTTAATGAGACTAAAATACATAGAAATACCTAGAAATGAGCTTGTAAATAAAAAAACAAAACAAAAAATTTAAAAGTAAGCTATCGCATAAATTTATCTTTAGATTTTAAGTGTATGAATATTTTCCTGGTAAAGAAAGTCCTTGAGTACAGAACATGCAATTTAACTATACTAATAGAATAATACATACATACCATACCTAAATAATAAACAAATTTCTGTATACAAAATAATTTTATCTCTAATCGTATTCAATAAATAAGATTTCATTATTTAGTTTAAAATTAAACATAATTCTATTTCGAATAAAGGAGAAAAATTCAAATTTTTGACAATATTTGACTATTTTCTTCGCAAAAACTTTTCAATTCTTTTTTTCAAATTTTGTAAAATAGAAAAAACTCTTTCAATAAACTTACTAACAGAAAAACTTGGATATTTTTCGACTTTCTCGGTATTCGCTACATTTATGCATTTAATAATTTACAAAATAAAATTACGTAAAGATAAAGTAACCTATATTCGTTACGACGGTTTGGGAAAGCATTAATCTCTTTCACTCAGTGATAAAGATATGCTATTAGATAGAAAGAAATAGATAATATATTATATGAACTCCAGTATACTTATATATAAAACATATTTTAAAGGAGAACATTTGATAAACTTTTTTCTGAATTCATAATGTTATACTATAAAAGTAAAATATTCTTCTGTATCATTTAATATCCATGAAATTTTCTACATTTTAACTACTATTAAATAACATGATTTTATTAATTATTAATCTTATTTAAGACTTTTCGTAATTGTTGCATATTTTTTCGTAATTACGTTTAAAGTAGTTATGACTCTTATTCTCGTTAATATCATATTAATAATAATATACTACGATAATTGGGTATACTTGAGGGAGACTAATAACTTTATCTTTGAAGTACACATAATAGTATTAAAAACACTACTATATCGTCAATCTTATAAGTTTTGAAAAGTTTTAATTGAATTTAAAAGATTTATTACAAAAATCGCCAGTCATTGTTAAAAAACTGTGAAGTATCACTTAAGCTTTTAATCTGCGATAAAGTTTAATTTTCCATAAATTTTTGTATATTTACAATATTAGTCCTGAATGAAATTAAATGTTTGCATTAAAAAAATACAAAATATAAATAAATTTTCTGAATTGTAGATATTTGCTTAGATATATAAATATAAAATAATTTATGTAATAATATACTTGTGTTTTATATTTCTATTACAATAATTTATTTACATAGTTTTTTCTAAATAAAGTAATTTATTAATATTTTTGTATATATTATATTATTTAAAAAATAGAAAAGATTACAGATATAATATTTACTACAATATTACGCTTCAAATATTTTAAATAACAATTATGGAAAACAAATTCAAATTTACTGTTTATAAAATTCTAAACTACAATAATTCAATTAATAATAATTTGGTATTTTGCCATAAGCCTTAGATTTATTAACTATCTAAGTTAAAATTAAAATTTAATATAAACTAATTGTGCAGTTTAGCACATTATCATATAATTCAACAGTACTTTAATCCAAAATATTTGATTTGAAATAGCTACAGTCCAATAAATCATCTGTCACCAATGAATGCATATTAAAAGACCGATGGGAATGAGATTAATATATTCACACATGAATTGATTTCTGCTAATCGGTACTTGGAGATACAGTATAATTTTCTAGTATTAAATAAAAATTAATTTATTCACATTAATTTCTTTAATTGTTTCTCGAATTTTATTTATCATATTATCGAATTATCATATATCGTGATGTAATTCTTATGTTTTACGTGGTTACTATATTTCACAAATTTTTATACATATTTAAATTTATATTTATATCAATAATGTAATATAATTTTAAATTATATTGTTAAAACAATGTTTAAATTTTTTCCATTTTAATAGTATTCAGCTATTATTAAGAATTGGATATTATGATCATATCGACACAATAATATTATTAGTCTTCTCATTTTGTAGAAAATCAATATTAGATACTTAGCAATACTTAAGTATCTTACGTCGAATTCTAAATTGTATGCATTATCTAATCTAATATATTCATAATAATTTCTTTAAAAGTATTATTAAAAGCTAAAATGATAATCGTAAGTTTTCAATTATAATTTATTCACATAACGTAATTATAGTACAACACAGTATTTTATATTAAGACGACAACATTTTTTAAAAATTTATTTAAATATCTTGAAAAAGATCGTTTTGATATATTTTTATAAATGTTAAAAATAAAAGAATTTTATATACACTATTAAGTAGAACATTAGTAATAAATTTAAGGTAAGTTAGCTACAACCTTTGATCTACAATAACAAAATTTATTTATGTCAATAATATACTATTAATACATTACTTTATTATTCTTTTGATTAAAAATTATATATATTTTTATTATTTGAGATTATTTATTTACAGACAAGTATTTTATTATTTACACTATTATAAAATAATTCATTAATAATTTACAACAATTTCTATTCATACACTACTTTGTATTTATAATTTGCTCAAAGTACCTCAGGGAATTTTCCACCGCAATGCTCATCTAATATGCCTTTCATCCCTGCAGTTTTGTTTATTTATCAAAGTATTTATCTGCAGCCATTTATACGACCATGAACAATGCGGTTTTTCGTATTCGTACGTTCATCCGTTTAATGATAAAGCTAGACGTTCATGACACATTAGCTCAGGAGATTCACTGTAGCACTGCATTCGTATATAGTCTAGCGTAATTAAAAGGATTACGACCATTGATGTAACTATTGACGTCATGCACATGCTTATATATTTTCAGTCTGATGCTTTTTGATTTTAAGAAATTCCCTTATTTCGCCCTATTATGAATTTCATTTGATTATATTCAACACCATACACAGTTAAACGTATAAAAAATTCTTTTCGAAAACTCGATTTTAATGGAAAATTCTAAAACTTTAAAATATTTATTTCTCTACAGAACTTTTAAGTAAAGGAATATTATATAAAAAACGAAAATTTATATTATATATTCCGATTCATATATATTCTTTCAAAAAGTTTCTTACTTGAAATGAAAATATCAAAGAGAACTTATAAAATTTTACCAATATATATTCACATAATTAAGATTAAAGAATGCATAAATAATTTTTCAATAGTACTCGAAATCTAACATGATGAATAAAAAGTATAATAAATTGTATTTATCATATTTAAAATAAGAAAGTATTTAAAACTTTTGATTAACTGGACTTTTGATTAAACAATTATTAAAGTGCATTAGTAGTTTTTTATACGTTATGGTCTTAATCTTTTAGGATTGATTAATTACTTATTTTTCTCAACTTTTTATTATGATAAGTAACAATTAAAATGAATAAATTATTAAAGCTGCAATACATAATTACAGTTTTTATATTTTTAGTGAAAAAGTTATAATAGCTTGGATTAAAAAAATATAATTAAAGCTTAATTCTCACTATTAAATTAATTTTTTACTTTAAATGTAAGGAATGTCATTGAATAAATTCATTAAAATTTTAAATAATATTTTTACCGAATCTTTTGTAAAACATAAATTATAAATAATTAAAATACTAAAAAGATAAGATTACATAAAATTTATATTAAAATTTTATTTCAAATTACGAAACAGTAACAAATATATTACAATCTTTTACACATAATAAACTTACGGCACGGATGTAATACTGTTTTCTGTGGATGAAAGCAGCACGTAATTAGTATTGAACCTAACCATCGTATATGTATCCACATGCATAGATTAGTCTTCGCGAATATACGAGGTGTTAAATCCGCGATTCATAGAGTTTGACGATTGCGATTTTGAGAAATACCGGCATAATTAAGTTGAAAAGATAATTATATTCAATCAAAATTAATGGAATAGAAAATAAAAATCATCTTAAGTATGAAACAGAATATCGAAATAACATAAGTTAGAAATAAAATTTAAAATGAAATACTTAGAATACTTTTTGTAAAAACGAAAATTGTTTTCGATTTTTAATCAATGTTATATACGCAATTATTTATACAATTGTTATATAACGTATATGTATATTTATGAATATTTTTATTATTTGAATCTTTTACCATTAATTTTTTGTATAGAATAAAGTATTCCCTTTAATTCATATTTTTACATATTCGTTGCGATAAAAATAATTTTAAAGGAAAACTCGAATAATACAATACGCGGTTTTGTTCAGTCCGGAATTGCACCCGGAATTTTCTATTTTCGCTACCATTCCTATTTTTCCAACTGCAATATCGATGTCGATGCATTTTTTTCTTCGAAACATTCTCATATTATAATCATAGTGCAAAACCAAAAATCTTTTGTTACATCACATAATTGATAATATAGAATAAAAAGCGTATAATTATAAAAATTCTGCCAAAAAATATCTTAATTTCAATATTTTGAAACGTATAAATATTTCAAATTAATTTAATTTATACAATTCTTTCTATCTACAAAGTTAACTATAATTGGTACGTTAAAATATTTTCATATAATTGAAATATTTGGAAATAATTTTATTGTATAATAAAAAAACTTATATTTATAATAAAATGTTCTTACATTATAAAAATAAATATAATATAGTAATCAGTTTTATAGAATAAGATAATTATTATCATAAATTGTTGTAGAAATCAAGTTTAATACAAGAAATGTATTCAGTTAGAATTAGAGCGCAAAATTCAAGCATATTATGACTATCACATACTGTAATTTAACGAACGAATTGACGTATTTAGCACATTTAAAATTGACTTAGTATTCATCCAAATTTAAGCACTACATTAATTAAACGTACTTATGTATTCGATAAAAACCAAAAAGGTATAACTTGTTTAAATCATAAATAAATTACTGTATATTTCTAGTATTTTTACTTTTTTATTTATTTATTCTGTTGTAATAATTATAAGTATAAATACAATTAATTTACTATAATAAAAAGTTTTCTTATAAAATAAATATAGACAAGTAGTAATGCACGAGATTAGTCAAGCACATATATTTATAGATATACATTAATCTTAGCCAATACTTTACCTTAATTTTCTTTTATTTTTCATTAAATGCAATGAGTTTTTTTAATTAAAGAATATTCCTTTCCTTATTATATAACTCGTTATAGAATAATTAATCATTTATTCCTTCGAAAAATGTGAAAGGTGAAAATATTTTAAAGTTAAAAGAAAAGAACATATATTTTATAAAAAATTTAATTTGAATAATATAAGAATACATACATATAAAACGTGAATTTATGAAATTCTATAAATTAAATCTTATATGTTACCTTAATAATACTATTTAGAAAAAATTTAGAAGTTTCATGTAACGGTTTAAATTAAAATGTTAAACTCGAAACAAAACTTGATTGAAAAAGAATTTCTATTTTAAAAACAATAAGAAATATCGAATATTTTTCATACTTTCATAACATATGGTTTATATTAAAGTGTTCAAGTAAAGACAGAAATATCGACTTGGTATCATTTAAGCTACGGCCGTATTTTATTTGATTTTTGGACATCAAAGCTGTATCATAAAATTTTACATGAATTTTAAATATTTATATAGTGTAGCGGTGCTTTGACGTATCACATATATGTATATTACAATATCATTTTATCGCAGAAATACCCTAAGCTCTATCGTAAACAAAAGTTGTATAGATTAAATTTTAAAAGGCCTTGAATTTTTAATTTAAGCACAATGAAAAGGAAATTAATATCACCTTTTTGTAAATAAAATTTTGATTATATGTACATATGGATTTATTTATTCATAAAAGCTCAAATTTAATATATATAAAAAAATAAAACATTAATCGCGTAGGATGAAATATTATAAGATGATATTTAAATATACCTAAAAAAGAAATTTTTTGTATAAATCAACAAAATAAATTCGTACTTTTACTTATTTTAAATTCAATTTTTTTTTAATTGTTTACGAGACAAATTATATCAATATATTATTAATTTCTTTAAAATTATGTTTTTTCAATTCAAATATATTTTTTCGTAATTTAATATATAATATTTACTTTGTTCGAAAACAAAATACTTATAAATCTATAATTCATAAATCAAATGAATGAAGATGTTATATAAATTCTTCGGCAATAATATGTCAAAAGGTTTCTTGTAAAAGTAATCAATTTGAAAAAAAACAAGTTAAGAAGAAAGACAAAACATGTTTTCGTCTACCAAGTGGGCATCACGTATTAAAAGAAAAAACATAAAGTAATATTGCCTACGCATGCAAGGTGAGTAGATAAATTATCCGAGGACTTGATCTTCTAGACAGTCTCGGTCAAAATTTATTTTCGTACGTAACAGTTCTTGGTTACAATGTTACACATTTATGTTTATCTAATCCACTTCTAAGAAGGCGTAACGCTTGCAGGCAAAGCGATAACAGGACAACGAAGATAAAAGGGGAGCGAAAAAATAACAAAATGCGTGGACATGAGAAAATATTTGTAACCTTCAAGTTCAACATCCTAATCTTTCATCTAATTGGTCACATATTAGTCTAGTTCGATGGGTGACTTAAATAATAAATGTATGTCTTGAGGGGAAATCTCAAGCTTACCATAAATAATTTGTCGTGTTCCCGAATTTTGATACACGCACGTATTAATGTACTGTTAATCCTATAAAGAAAATTACTATCCATGATTTTATCTAAATGTAAATATGTATTTAAATGCATTTATGTACATAAATAACATAGATATATATAAAGATTTATAAATATAAAAAGAATGTATCCATAACATTATTGTTTCTTGTTTTATACATAATATTGTATATATAATTAATACAAAAATAAAATTTTTGGCATATTTTACTTTTTCATAATTCTAATTTATAATTAAATAATATATAAAAATTTAAAGAAAAAAAGTTCCTTTTTTATTATATATTTTTTGAATGCTTAAAGTAAATTAAATTCATGTTTAATATACATTAAAATATATTTTCACATACAATTTATACATATATATTATACACATTATTTATATAACATTTTGTTGATAAGTACATAAAATTGATACAGACAATTTACGTAAAGTTTAAGATTAATAATAAGTTTAAGTTTTTGGTATGTTAAGCATAAATATAAAATTCACTGATATGTATAAAAATTTTTAATAAGAATGACATTAATAAAATTTGTCTATCTAACTTATCTATTTTATCTGTATATCTATAAATTGGTAACAATAAGAATAGTCGAAAGATTATCAAACTTATTTAATTAAAAAATATGAAAAATTACAGTCATTTAAACTTTTATTTTTATGAATCAGTATCTATTTTGATACATTGTCGCACGTTTTAGTAAAATATATGAAATATATGAATGTCAAACGGCTAGTTTTACATGAAAAAGAAATTACGAATGATATTGTAATAAATGTAAATTCATCCATTTTTACATAAAGAAATAGAATCATCAATTGAAATTGAAAAAACAAAGAGAAATAAATAAATATCATAAAATTTACTTATATTATAAGAAAAATGACTTTTTAAAATATAATATTTCATATTTTCTTGTAAACAGAAATTAATTACGAGTTTTCAATTTTAATTTTAATATTTATTTCTATTTAAGAATTTACGTCTTGTAATTTTTTATATAAATAATTAAGATTTGATAGAAGTGTTTTTAATGATTTCATTAGACTAAATTTACTTTATATAATTATTATCGAATATTGTAGCAAGAAATATATATCATACACAAGAGTAATAAATCCATCGAATAAAGACGTATTATATAAGAAAAAATATAAGAGTTTTTTAATTTTAAAAAATGGATAAATTTCAAGACTGTCACTTTAAATTACTCATACATAAATTCAAACACATTTGAATTTATAAAGATATAATTCAGTAACTTTCTTTATTAGAAAAACGGAAATGGTTTTGTTGTTTAAAAAATATAAGTCATAAAAACGGTTAAAAGGAGAATTTTAAAACATCCAGTTTGATATTATTAGAGCAAGTAGATACATAGACGAGAAATATATTACCAACTTTTTTCTTACAAGACTTCTTATTTAAAAAGTTTTTTAACTAACTTATTGTTCTTTACTGTACATATAAAATAAAAAAGAAGTTTTTGATAATACTGTGGGTTTGATAACGTATTTCTGTTTGTATCATGGTTTATTTTAGTAATATAATTATAAAAATTCAATAATTGACAATAGTGAGTTAACATTCTTTTGCAAGATATATTCAAATAAAAATACGAGAATATTTTTGAATAATTGATAATTCCCAAATTTAATACTAAAATATTTCTCTTATTTCTTCATAAAATAACCAATGCATGCAAATTCAACCAATAAGTGTAATACATGTGACAAGTAAAAAAGATGAGAATTCTAAGAAGAAAATATATAAGCTTTTATTTTTCTTAAATAACGCATCTATTCTTCAAAAAATTTCTGGAATATTCTAATCTATTACAAAAGAAATCTTCAAAAAGTAAATACTTTTTAATTATCTTTTATAAAATATTTTCCCCTAATTTTAACGATAAGTAAATAAAATCTAAATTTAAAAATATGCAATTAAAAAAATTATTGTTTAATATACAAATCTTTATAAATTTTATAACAAATTTATAGAAATATGATTAAAATATTAAAGCCTTAAACTGATTAACTAAGTTACCTTTTGTACCGCCTTTATCACTTTATCACTCTATAAGTACCTTTACGACCTAGTTTTCAATCAGTTAATGTTAAAAATCATTATTTTTAATTTATTATCCTTTTATTTATTATTAAACATTTATAATACATTCATTGATCAGTCTTCAATATACGTTATTATAATTAAATTTTTATATTTTTATTACCACCAATAATAGACATCAGTCAATAATGTCAAATCTGTTATTAAATTTCTTTTAAGATTTTCGAATATATTTTTAATATTTTGTTGAAATAATAGTCTATGAATATTTAAAAATTCATCAATATTTTGTATTATTAATAAAAAATATGCAATTTTATATGAATTGATAATAACTGTGACTATTTTTATGCTTCAATGAAAAATGTTCATTTTTACAAAAATAATTTTATTGCCAATTTTATCTTAATATTTACAAAATTTGTGATATTATTATTAACTATTTATTAAAGATATATAGCTAATGATGTAAGTTATGATATAAATTTATTTAAAAATATTTATAATTCAAAATAGAGATATGTAGTGTAATCAAACAAATATTTTTACGTACGTATACAATCAGAAAATAACTTCAGTAATAACGTGAAACGTGAAGAATATCGTTTAAAATAAATGAAATTTATTTAAGAATATATTCTTAAAATTGTCTTTGTGAATAGATACTTAATCATATAACGTAAATAATCATAAATTTTATTGTAAACAAATAAGTATGAAATATTTTTGTATAGTGTGTTTAGGATTATTATAAGTAAAGAAATATTTTTTATTGATTTTTATATTAATATATACAAGTAAATCTGTAATATTATTGTATAGTAATGTAACTAAAAAAGAAATTTATTTTGTAAATTTTTTGTCTTTTATTATTAGCATCTTTTAACATAAAGATATTACTAAAGATTATATCGTTTATGAAGATTTTATTTACAAAATGACAAAATTATTCTTAATTTTCTTTTACAACTATCCATTATAAAATTTAAATAAGTCAAAAATGCATTTTAATTCTTAAAGATAAAATACAGAAATTAAAGAACATATTTTTTCTTAAATTAAATTTATAGTAAAATCATTGATTTTATCGGAAAATTTCGAATAAAATTTGTATGAAAAATTTTCAAATTTTATTTAATTTAATATTTTTATCGAATGTTCACATTTCCTTCAATTTAAAATTTTTATAAAACATATAAAATAAAAGATTTATTCTCATATTTTACTGTTTCATATTTTTGAAACTTTATTTCTAATAAAATATAATTTTATTTATAATACATACTAAAATATTTATGTAACAAAGAAATATAAAAATAAAATTTGTATTTAATTATACGCTTATTAAAACAAATATCGTACTTACATAAATATTTTCTATCGTAACTAAAATAGTTTTGTATTTAAGAATATATAATAAGAACAAGATAACATATTATTTGATTTTATCTTTAAATTAAATTTATAAGTAATTTTTAACGAATAAAAAATATAAGATTCATAAAATGTTAGAATTAAAGTTTCAAATAAGTTTTTTAAACAAAGATTACAAAAAATATTTATAAAGTATGATATACTTTCAGATGCATAAAATAGTTAACGTTAAAACATATAAACTGATTATCTTTTAATTCCAAGATAGATCTTATTAATGAGTCACATTATATTAAATTATAGGTATTTCGAGTTCACATATTATCTGAAAGTTATAGTCTTAAAAATATGTCTTGGAAGTTTCAACTTAATCGGATTAAAATGAAGGAGTTACGAAAGCTCAAAACATATCCCCGTAAAGAATTCAAACTTAAATTAAAATTTTGAATGCATTTTATTTAAATTAACATTTGAATATTGATCAGTAAAGTAATGAACTTTTTAATTTAATTCATAAAATTATTTACTTTTTAAACGAAATAATAATGGTTTAAGTTACGTTAAAATGCATGAAAGGTATACATATAAATATCGTACATATAAAAATGAGAACAAATACAAATATGCAATCGATAACGTTACAATTTAAAAAACATTATTGTTCTGTATAAAGTTAATTTTAAAAACGAAATAACATAAAATATTTAAATAAAGAAAAATTTAAAGTCGATTTTCAATATAATTCGGAAGAAGTTTGGTACTTTTATTATACTCGGAGGTCGACACGAGTCCGTTCTTAAAACGCAATCACGGGTCGAACGAAAAATAAAGTATTTTATCAGCACGTGTGCCGAAACGTAGAGATAAAGCTCAAAAGCAAGAGTGCACATTATTTCGAAAGTCAGAGTGAGGATTTTATTTTCTGCGGCATGTGCATCCGCTGCCAATGCCACGCAAACAATCGCCTCAGTAGTCACGGCTTTTCGCAACGACTGTTAGCGCCTTGCGTCGTTCCTGGGAAGAAAGACCATTCGATGAAGGTAGACGCCTGAGTGTACCGAGAACGGAAAAAAGAAGAACTGGTTTGAGTAAAAAGGACTCGCCGAGCAGAATGGAGATTAAATTGGAAAGCCCGGGAAAAGACAGAAGAATAAGTGACTGATCAATTTCTTTTTTTTATACATTGCTTCACGGGACAAGGCGTCGAGTGCTTTTGACACTTTTATTACGAGCCCCTATTGCGTGTTTTTCGAAAACTTTCTTACGTCAAATATTTACACTTGAAATATTAATAGAACAACCTGTAAGCAGCTTCGACTTGTATTTTTACGTTCGGAGCAAAAGAATTAATCAGTTGCAAATGACAAAGATAAATACAAACTTTTCTTTCCGTTTATTACTCTATGTATACATTTTTACGATCGATGCCCTAAGAAAATTTGAATTAATAAATAATTACTATTATTAGAAAAATTAACGTAAATTTTTCTTTCCAATACTCGAATATTATAGCTTTTATATACTATATTATTTATAATAATAAATAAACTTGTTAAAACTACTAAGCAAAATATTTTTATATATTGGATTATAATTATGAACTTCAAGAGACGATGTATACTTGACTTAAGATTGTAATATACTTAGCGGCGTTATCTATCGTCGACGTAAATTGTTTTTAAACGTTCTTAAGTTTTAAAATTTATCAAACTTAAAAAGATTTAAATAATTTTACACGGATATTTTATTTTCGGTTAAAAGAAAATTAGATAAAAAAAGTTGAAAAAATAACAAAGGTACATAATAGAATCGTACGTTGTGTTTTACTTTTTCTTTGTCTAATAATGCAATTGTTCACAATGCAAAGTTTTCGTAACAAAGACTGTGAAAAAAGACCTTCGTACTACGAACAAGTGGAATGTAATTCACGGTGAATCTGCAACGTGAGTTTCGATTGTTTTCTTCTAACGTCACTCGAATAATTTTAATCGTAATACTTTCTTTTTATTCGAGAACTCGAACATCGAATCACAACGTTTCTTTTAAAAAAATACGTGAGCACATGCCAAAAGAATCGTGCGATTATATACTGTACCGAAGGTCAACAAATAAAGAAATAGCTTATTAAACGCCGCACGAAAGATTTTTCCGGAAGTGTTTTGCGTTCGCGTGATGTTTCCGAAAAAACTGAACGCAGCAAACTTTCACCCATTATCGAGGTTAAGAAAGGGGGACAGCTTAAGTGTCTATAACTCGTGATCTGATCCTAAGGAGAGACTTCGTAGATTTACGGTGTGTACATACATATATATATATATATATGTATGTATAAACTAATATAGCCCGAGGGCGGAACTGAAAATGGCATTGTCTATTCTGTGCTATATTCGAGAATTATTTGTAAATTGTATGAAATTTATAAGGATAGCTATAGAATTGACTATAAGGATAATTCGATGCATAATTTTCGTGTAAATACGAATGATCGATCTTTTCAATTTACGCATTTGAAAATTTATAAGTACATTAAAATTTTATGATTTTCTTTTATACGCGTGTAATATCGACGATTGTAAGATATTTTTAGTATTCAGTATAAGATAATTATTCAATTATCGCTAGCTTTAAAAAATTGGTTTTTAATATTAATTTTATAAGTTATCGGTTAGTCAATAATTTATTTTTATATATCTATTACTTTATTTTTAATTTTTACCAATAAGAAATAATTATTAACATTGTGATCTTCATAGATTAATGGATAATTTATTTGAAATTTTGTTTAAAAAATGAGATTTAGATTTTAAATAATGGTATAATAAATCATATATTAATTCTAAACATAAATATATTATATTTATATATCAGCTGATCGATGCCGCTCAAACTATTAAAATCGTTATATGTTTTTTATATCCATGCAAAGTTATCTATCATAATATCATCATTTTGAATAAAGGATCATTTCAATTCAATATTATTATCAAAAATAATATGAACCATGTCATATTTTATTTGGAAATCTCTCGAACAGAGACTAAAATTATAATTCCAAATGTAACGTTTCATAGAATATTGAATTCAACGTACAATAGTTTCATATTATATTATACGTATCAATTACAATCCCAAAAATTAATAACATGAATGTTTGAAATGAATATTTAA
The DNA here is from genome assembly GCA_018907195.1 of Dolichoris vasculosae. Classification (NCBI taxonomy): domain Eukaryota; kingdom Metazoa; phylum Arthropoda; class Insecta; order Hymenoptera; family Agaonidae; genus Dolichoris; species Dolichoris vasculosae. The sequence goes on from JACCHY010000001.1 coordinate 9,741,919, forward strand.
TATTAATTAATGTAATCAATTAACATTATAAGTGTAAAATGAAAACACATTTAAATTTAAATATTTCTAATCCTCGAACATTCATAACAATTTTGATTAAATCAACAATAATATAATCTCAATAATACACTTCTAATTTATTTTATAATTTCTTAATATATATATATAAGGAATTGTTATTTAAGAACGAGAGGATAAATTGGATTGTTTCGTTGAAAGATGATACCTAACAAATATTCTTAAAGTTCTTACGATGAAAAGCGCAAGGACTACAAATTGCAAAGATTCTAATTGCTTGCGAATAATCAAATCTTCGTCATAATTTTCGCAATATCAGCAACAAGTGACTAAGTTTTGCTTTTTTGGCTTCGAATGAACGCGATCGATCATTACTCTTCGAGTCTTCTCTTTTCCCCCTTTTGCTCTTTCTATCATTTCCTCTCTTTTCCTCTTGTTAGACGAAAACACAATGCTCGTGCATTTGTTCTCTGATTTGTTTCCACCTCTTTCTCAACTGTTACTCTACTTATACATACATTTATTTACGTACGTGTGTGTGTATTTTTTTAAAGTTAATAGAAGTACCATAGTGTTTTTTATTCGTTTAATAGATTTTTTTTTCAATAGCCTGAGCAATTTACTTAATTGACAAAATGCATTCTTTTAGATTTCTATTTACCGATTGTTCTTTGATGATAATTATTCATTACTTACTGTAAAGTAAACAAATTCATTTTCTTGAAATAAAATTAGATCATTTTATTTGTTTGTTCTAATTCAATTTAATTTTTAGCTTATTAACAGATTTTTATGTTTCAATTGATTTCATGAATATATATTTATATTTATTCATATTTGAATTTATTTTTGTTTTTTAATCTTTGTTACTAATTTATCAATAGTGATAAACATATATTTCTGTTTATTATTGTAATAAGTCCATTAGTTGATGCAATGTCTATCGTATATCTTAAATCATTAACAATATTTAAATATATAAAGGTAGAATATATATATACGTTATATCACTTTATCTTTAAAAAATATTAGAAAACATTTTATATCTTTTGTTTATATAAGTATACACTTCAGCAATGTAATTTAAGTTTATTTTTATTTTTTTACAGAATTCAATATTATCAAAATATTTAAAGGTATTTTTAAAATTTCGATTAATTCCAAATAATATTTATTTAAGTCTTATTCTATTACCATTATATCATATTTTTGCAGATAAAAGGATGAATTTTAAATCAATTTTTACAAATTTGAAAACCCAAGAAAATGAAATGTTGAAAGTATAAAAAAATCTAGTAATTTCTTCGAGGGATCAGAGATGTGGGAGAATCTGCTTTCAAAAGCTATGCAAAGCTTATAAAAGGTAGTTTAAATTCTTATACTTATTTGATATATTTAAAAATATAGAATGCAGATCAATAATTTTTTAAACTTTTCATTTCGAGAATAATGTAATTCTAATACAATTTGAAATGATATAGGTTTCTTCTTCCTTTAGTAAAGAATTTTCCATTTAAATTGTACATTTTAAGTATTTAAGAAAGTCTTTCGAATGTAATTGTAACGCTATAAATATTTAAAGAAGAATTTTCTAAAGGTAATCTTCTTATTTGATTAGTTTGAACAAAGTTTAAGTTACTCCGTTAAAAATTGTATAACAAAATTGCTTTTCATATCAGTAATCGTAAGGGTAAAAATTTAATCTGTTATTTATTTTTCAAATGTACCCACTACATAATACAATTATAAACTATAGTTGCAACAATCGTATACACTCCAAAACAAATAGAAATCATCATTTACACTATTGCATACTTACATATATTTCATAATATTATTTTTGACAGCCAACTTTATTTACATCAATTTTTAAGAACAGTGCTCATTTATATTTTGTAATAACCCGCACTCAGAAAATCAAACACTTCGTAATAAAAGACAGTAATCATCGTTGAATAAACAATTGGATGAACGCTCGATCGATCAATCCATGGGAGCATCGTTGTAACATTATCCATCTTTGTCTCACGCTGTTTCTCCACCTCTATTTCTCTGTCTTCATTAAAAAAATAATAGAGTCGCATACACACCGCGAGTCAGCCATTTCTTTCCTCGCGTACGGTGACAGCCTCATTTTTCAGCTGAGGCGAAACTGCAAGATCCCTTTTCACCCCTCCGCATATTTACGCGCGCGTCTTACAACTTATGCGTCTCAGTCTTACCACGGAAAAACTTGGATAGCAGCGACCAGTGAGGAATTTTTTTTCTTGCACTCACTGGGTCAATTAATATAAAGCTATGCTATTCTAAAGAACGAATGCTTTTGAATTTATTCGCTCTTCGTCAGGCGCGTAATCCTTTTCCTCCTGTGTTCTATATTTCATGCAATTTTTCTGTCTCTTTTTCTCTCGGTAAAGTAAAGTTTCTTGATGAGCTTCTTTCGTTGCGGTATCCGGTAAAATGCTGTGGATGAATGTATTTTTTTTCGTCGCTTTTTCGTACACTCTTTATTTACAGCTGAATTTTAAGTGAAAATGTTCACCCGAACAGAGACGTTATTCTACATTACATCGAATTGATCTTTTCTCGTATCTATATTTTCTACTTTTTGTGAAGAGGATTTTTCTATTCCTTTTTTTCAATGGAAGGCTTTCTAAATGTAATGTCATTGAGCTTACATCAAAATGTTCTAAATCGTTCGGTTATTATCAGAGTAGGTGAGACGAATATAATTTTGCTTAGTCATAGATTTCTCGTTATTTGTAGTTTTTATTATTTAGTTCTTCATGGAAAATGAAAATTTCTTTTATAAATTAATAGATGTAATAAGCAAATATTACAGTGAATGGTAAGTGATAATATTAATGATATAAAAAATGAAAAGTATAGTCAAAGCGACATTTTTTTCATACGTAGGTACTAACGATGATACACATTACGATTTTCGTCCTAAGAGAATTGATAATAAATGCGCGTAGTAAAGACGAAGATTGAAAAAAAGGTTAAATACACGTGAACATAACATTACATTTTAAGTGATATAAAAGAGATTGTGTTCACTATTTAAAGATCTTTTAACGATGAGCTTCTTATTAAGTGTATAAAGAAATATGTACAAACTGCAAATGAAAATTATTGAATATTATTTTGAAAAAAATTTTGATTAATTTTCTTAATGTAAAATGACGATATACTTTAAATTGTGAAATTGCTCGGGACAAAGTAAATTATGTTTTTTAAATTCTTTTATAGCTCTAGTTAAGATAAATTTTAAAAGAACTGATTTCTATCGATACTTCAATTGTTTGATATTAAAGAGGAACGATGAAGAGCAATTTTATCTTTAAACATACTTTTTAAATTAAAAAATATTTTCTATGATAGCCGCAAAAAGAAAATATATTCTTAATAACATTATTAAATTCTTATTATTGATAAAATTTTTCATATAAAACAATTCTGTATAAATAGAGATTTAAAAAGTAGTAAATTTAATGTAAATTGATGAATATCTCATGACAGAATTGATATTATTAAAATTACTTTATTATATTCGTGTAATAAGTTAATATAGGCTTGAATAATTTTTCAAGATCATAAAAATACAACAAAATACCCTTGTTATATTCAATGCTCTGACACGCAAAGGTTTAATTATCTCCTTTTATACTTTAAACTTTTTCCCCTCGAATAAATAAAATAACCTTGCAGAAGAAACTAAAAATAAATATCCATTTTATTAAAGGAAAATACAAATAATATTAACAAAATGAATTATATATATACATATGTATATTACAAATTATTTTTATGCAATTTATTAATAAAAAAATTAATTTTTTCGACGTTTAAAATATCTATATAGTTAAGAATGTAATTAATTCTTCTTTAAATTATTAAAATAATTTCATTATAGTAAAATTATAAATAATATAAGAATGTATAAATATCATTTATACACATTTTCTTACAAATATAATTATTAACTTATAAATCATAATAATAAATTTATATTTTTTAAAATATACATGTATTAAATAATAATTTTATTTACCTGCAGAAAATCTTACATATTTCGTTTCATCTATGCATATAGACGAATAAACCAAATACTGTACTCTATTGCAGTGTAAAACAAATTAATGTTTGCACTCGCTGTGAGATATGTATAGAATATTCATCAAGTATAAAAATGTCTTTGGAAGTGTTCTTCATAACTCTATGTTTATATAAGTCACAGATATTTGTCAATAGTGAGTTTAAAAATAAAAAGAATTTAGCAATCAATTATAAGGTATTCAAATAAGTATAGTATTTAAAGGGAAATATCCGAATCACTTGCATAAAATTTATACTTTCTTAACAAGAACTATCACGTGATTGCATAAAAAATTCATCAGATAAGATTGTAAAACAAATTTTTAACAGTTTTCGTTATATTTTATATAAATATGAATGAACCGATCCAATTAAAATTTCCAAAGTAAAACTAAGAGTGGAAAAGCCGTCAATTTAGGATAAATCTCTTCTAAATAATCACGTATATAACAAAGCATTTTCCGCGTAATATTTAAGGTTGAATACATCAATCTTTTCGATATTGTTCTGTTTTGATTATATTATAATATACAATATTATATCTATCGTTATTTTTATGTAAGTATGCGCGTATTGTGCATAGGATGGCAGCACTCGGGTATTGGATGCACCAAAAGGGAGATACACGAAGTAACATCAACCTGGATTGTTGTTGTATATAATAGTAAATAACCGTGGCCGATGTTCATAGTAAAAACAAGTTGGTGAATGCATACATGTATATGCTTATCCATCAGAGCTCATCATCTATATATCCATCCAATGGATAAAATTGGATGCAAAGTACAAAATAAAGTGCCTTTTTCCGCTATATTTCAAAAACTTACGTAAACAACTTCGCTTATATATTAAAATGCTTTTCGCAATTTTTGAAAAGGATCATCGACAATTTACATTTTTATTCTATAAGTGATTTATTCATCATTAATTTCTGTTGAAATATTATACGTAGATATATCAATTTTTTAGAATTTTATCTCAAATATTTTGACTTTATAAATTTATATTTCGATACATTCTAAAAAATATTCTATTAAAAATTAATTTGCATAAAATTGAATTGATACAAATCATTTAGTATTACTACAATATTAATTATAGTCATTATTTAAGGAAAAAAATATTTAAAAAATACTAATTAAATTGAAATAATGTAACAATATATTTAATTTACCTTCAGGTTGATCAATATTTGTTTAAATAAAAAAATATGAAAAATATAAAGTGTTTTTTTATACAAATAAATTGATATATATCATTGTATAAATATTGCAAATGAAAGAATGTCAAATTAAAAATACTTTTTGTAATTTAATAAAAGTTTTTAATAAATTAAAGATAATATATATAATATTTGTATTTGAGCATATATTTTTTAATAAATAATGTTTAAAATTTGTTCCTTAATAAATTCAACAAAATTGGTTTTAATATTTGAATATAAATATTTATCATTATAATAAATTTAATTGTTGTAAATTACTAGAATATTTTATTATCCAAAATTTATTCATATATTTACAAAAGTTTCAAAAATCCTTATAAATTTAACTTATTTACATCTTCTTAAAATTCACAAATTTCTTATAAAATTATTTGCTGGCAACAACTAAAATATTCTTGTGCAATTGAAAAAAATTATTCAAAATTTTCTATATAATCTTATTTGATTTCCATTATATATATTGGTAAAATTTTTTAAAAAATCTTGTATTTACCTTCAAATTGGAAGTGATGTATTTACTAAAGAATGACCATTTTATATTTTATAAATTTATATTATATTAAAAAAGTTGCTATTTCAATATAAAAACCAAAATTCATTTTTATGTCATAAGTAAAATTGGATGCACAAGTTTAACTTAAACATTTAAATTATTATAATTTTAATAGAATTTAAACAAAATTCATTAAAAATAAATTTTTTTATTATTGTAAATAAAAAATTATAGCTAAGTATTTTATTAATACCAATTTTTAAATTCTAAAGCTTTCAACATTTATATACTTTTCATAATCAAAATATCAAATTATATTTAATTGTATGGTATTTATTTTTTCCGTTTTTATGAAACTCAATTCATGTAAACAGTAGAATAAAGATTCTGGGAATCGAAAAAAATTTTAACTCCGAACATCGTAAAATATACAAAATTATAGTACTACACAGTGCTATTTTAAATTTTATGAGAATTTTTACGAAAATTACAGATAAATAACTTTGGTATTTTATTTTTGTTTGAATTAATGTATGCACGTTTGTAATAGCGAAAAAATAAATTTCTGGTACGTCTTCTTTAATGTGCCTCATAAGTCCCTTGAAGCAATTAAATTTCATATAAAAAGACTACATCGCGATGAATGCGAATGTGTACGGTAAACTGAAAGTGTACAAAGTGTACATGTAACTATGCATTCCAAGTCACATTGTTTCCGTCAACCGTATTTAAGTTTATTTAGTCATATACTTTGTTGAATTGTTCAACTACATAACTTTAAAGAACACGTTCACTTAATTTTATTTGTATATTCGTATATAGAAAAATTACAAGCAAAGTAGTAATTCAAATATCGTGTATAGAAAATACTTTGTTTTAAAGTACAACAATTAATATAGATTTTACATTTTCCTTCGATATGATAATCATTCGAGTTTTTATATATCAAATTTCATAAATAAAATAAAACATCAACCATTTCGCTTAATTATAAACATTAACATCGAGAAAATTTTTAGATTTAAAATATAAATAAATTATATTATCAATTACGAATGACCATCGAGAGAAGAAGCAAAGGAAAATGAAAAATTCGTTGCAAAATATTTGTGTATATGTAATGAATAGAGAGTTATGCGCTATATTTTTTTATTCGTTCATTATTTACAGATATACTTTTACAATGTTGTTTATTATTTCAAAGTACATTATTTGAATAAAAGTACATGTTGAATAAAAAAAATACAATACATAAATTATACGAGTTGTCGTTTATTGATAATATCGCGTTTTACAATTTTCATACGTAAACACAGACAAGCAAAGATGAAATCGCTACGATATAAAAAATAAAAAATGTGGCATTAGCGATTTTAGCGAAACAGATTTTTATTGCAAAAATATCCAGCAGTCGCTAGTAAAATAAACAGCCCATTTGGATAACGTACACAGCGAGCGATAAACGTCGTCTTTCACGTCTCGGATACGATGAACATACCAGTGGCGGCAAATCCCGTCCGTAAAACGAATCCTCGGCATCATCCTCGCTTTAGTATCGCTCGACGATACTCGTATCGGCAAGTCCACCCCTTAAGCCCGCGCAACCCTCGAAAATAGACATTAAGTCGGGCTTACCTGTTACTTCTCGCTCCTCGTCCCAGCGATGAACGGGGAAGGAAAAAAACAACCGCGAGGAAAACGCGTTCACCAGGTCTCCTTGAAATATACGATCGTCGCCGTCTCCGGTCCCCTACGACATCCAGGATCTCCCGATTTCCCCGCTCGCATCGCGCACAAACGACTTCACCGGTAAACTCGTTGTCTTCTCTCCGCGTGCGTGCGCTTGTCTCTCTCTCCCTCTCTTTCTCTCGCTCTCTCCCTCTCGGTCTCTCGGTCTTCAACTCCGCTGCGCTCCACGCGAATCGACGTCCCTCGGCGAACTCGACGTCGGGAGTCGGTCGCTCGCGACCCGGCCGGACGCAGGCCGTCTCTCGTTCTCCTGCCCCACTCCCAACGCGCGTACCGACGACGGCGCCGACGGCCACGGCGTCGCGACGCCCGCGCACGCGTCCTGAGAACAACGCGCGTATATCCAGCTGAGTTGCGTGCACCCCCGAACCCGTGAGCCTCTCGCCACCCTCGGAAATACCTGCACCCGAAGACGGAGGAGGAGAAGGAGGAGGAGGTGGTGGTGTGGGTTTCCGAGTACGAGTGTTCGTTGGCCCACGGATGGTACCGGAGCCGACTTTGAGGCTGAGTCGAGAGTCGTGCGAACTTTTCGAGTCTCAAAGCGCATTTCTTATGCCGCGTTAATTTATTTTCCTTCTTCGAGGCAAAAGGCTGAGGGTTTTTAAGCGAAGGATGAAACTAAGAATTGCTTCTAATATACGCTGGCCGACTTTTTTTAATTCTTCCTCCGCCTTTGAATTAAACTTTATGATTATTTGATTTTCTAGGTTTTTTTCTTTGTCAACAAAATCGTAACTTTTTCATTTTTATTCTTCTTTTTCGGATTTCGTTCGCGATACTCGTTCATACGCTGTTTTTTCAAATTAAATTTGATGTTATCTTACGATTGTTCTTTCGATATCCACCACAATTCATTAATTTTCAGTTTCCCTACGAAAAATATGCCTACCTTTATTTTTTATTCTAGATACGTATCAAATCGGTCTTCGTTTGCATGATTTAATTGCACGTAACAACATAGTTTACTCGTTTCGTTATTGTACATTCTTTTGCATTATCCATGTTTTTGTTTATTTTACTTTAAATATCATTCAAGTATATTTTTAAACACTTAAAGTTTTACGATCAAATTTTTTGAAATCTTATGTGTTGTACATGCATAAAAGTTTCATTGCGATACTATTGATCTAAAAACCAAAATTGCATGCCAATAAATGATATTTTAATAGTTTCACGATGGAACATAAATTTTTATTTTATAAATGCTGTCTTTTTAAAGTTTTCTTTTTCACTTTATATACTATATTTTTATTATATACAGGTATTTAAATATACATTTATTTTCAATGGTCTCATTTTTTATTTATACCCGTATACCAATAATTTCAACTTGATCCGTCAACGATCATATAATTGAATGAATCGTCAATATTAATCCAATTTTGATAAATGTGCCTTATCAGAATTATAAGGAAAATATTAATTGAGTTATTATTTAAACCTAATATTACATTATTTACTTTAAAAATATCGGAACATATTATAGAAGAAAATTGAATGCATTAGTTTATATTATATTATCTTCTTCTGTAATTTATCAATTTATCACGAGCATCCAACAATCCGTTTCAATTATTGTATCTCTACATTAAACACCGCATTTAGTAAATTGCAGAAACTATACTAAAAGTGAATAGAAATAAATATTACTATTAATAGAACATTGAGTTTTACATATATAAATTCATTTTATCTAAGTTATAAATATTTGCAAAATAATGAATTCTCTCCTTCTATTCTCTAAATTTAACTTCTATATTTTTACAGTACTTACAAATAAAAAAATTTGAAGAATATTTATTTATCTACTATTTAAAGAATTAAAAATAGTATCGAGTCTTTGAAAATTAAGTTTTCCAATACATATATGATTAAATATTATAATAGTTTTTTGTCGTTCATTTATAAATTTTTTTGACTTAATCTTAAGTTGTCTTCGTTTTTTTCTTTTAAAATTGAAGTGAATTTCACAGCTTTTTCATGCTTTTTTTAAAATCGATCTATACTATTTCCAGTTTATCCCTATTGTCATTATCATCTGAAATATGAAGCACTGGAAACCAATTTAAATTTCCCTACATGAAATTTATAGCGCTATTCTGAGGCCTACAATTATTTATTTTATAATTGGATTTTCATTCTATTTTATATTAAATATTATTAGAATTCCAATCTGCATTCATATAAAATAAAAATATTTTCTTAGTTATGTGATTTCATTTATGTATACTCAGATCACTATATATTTAAAAAATTTATTACTAGTTATTAAATTTATTTTGATAGTAAATTTTATTATTTTTGTACCATTTTCATTATTTTCATCGAATACTTTTTCTTATCTCATGAATAGCATAAATATTGATTGTATGTCAAACACATTTATTAACTTAATTATCCAGTAGAATATTTGTATCTTATGAAATCGATAAAATAAGTAATCTTCAAGCTGTTTATAAATATTATCGTTTATATTTTCTCTTCCATATACTTGGACATAATTTTTTTCTAATAAGTATATACATATTTCGTTATATCTTTATTATAATGAGACGTATTACTGATAAACTTAATCTGTATACTCATTGACTCTATTTTTCTAGTTTTTAAGATACCTATTTTTAAACTAGGTTAATTACTTCTCTCACATAAAAGGTATATTTATCTCAAACTATCTCATCTCTTAAACAGCTTGTTTCCGGAACTGCTATTATACGAAGACTATATTTACTGGCCTTACTTCTAACACACCTATTCCGAAGAGGTTGTAAGCATTTCTCGTGGCTAATTCAAGATTTTATAATTTATTTGTCTATGATTTCAATCCAATAGTACCCTCCGGAAATTTTAAATTATACTTTTTGAATATTTCACTGGAGAGGAAGCTTCGGTCAAATTCGTATTGTGATTTTAGATTATACAAGTTTACTAGAGTAGACCCATCACACCTACGTGTAGTCTCCATTGGCTGCCTGAAACGACTTATTTGCATAACGGAAGCCATCTCTCATATCTAAAAGTTGTACCCTCCATCTACATGTGGAGGATATGCTGTGAATTGGTGATAAAAATCCAGCGAGCAGCTTTGAAAACAAATACAAGAGAATAATTGTAAAACTAATTCTCAACCTTTTTTCATGAAACAAAAGCGTTTCGGGTATTTATTAAACAAATTTCCTTTAAAAAAAATATTCTTATACTGTTATATTTATTGATTCAAGTAATAATAGATAACAGACTTTACCACGCACTTTACTCAAGATATTATCCATGGATTGCACGTGACCTAAAACTGTTTTAATTTAGTTATATTCATATAATGTTACGAGAAATATAAAAATTTTAACGAAGAAAAATATATTCAATAATTATACAATGATTTTATATTTTCAAAATGATATAATATTTAAGAAATGTAATTGTTGAATATTATTATATTTTATTATATTATGTATATTTTTTAAAAATCATATTTAAGTTAAGTTAATTTAATTTATTTAAAAGTTATTTTTATGCAAAATTATGATTTATACCAAAAAATGAATAATTTTATTAAAGATTCTTTATTTTACGATACCTCCGTATTATTTTGCTTCAGATATTTTTTTATATTAACAAATAATCTACGAGAAAAATACGATATTAATTTTAAATTTAATAAAATTGTGATGCAATAATTTTTAATATTTAATTAAATATTTATTGAAAAGCAGCGATAATAAAAATTTGTGTGAAGGATTATTTACAAAAAGATTTTCAATAGAACTAATTAAATTAGTTTGTGGATAATTAACAATATTTATAAAATACGGAAATCTAACGAGATCATCAAAAATTTAATTAAAAAACGTAAGACATTATATTTTCAAACTTTTAATTTGAGTATGTGAAAATTATAAAAACTTTACGATAGTTTTATTAGAGAAAACTTTTAATAAGTATATTTTGAGTACTTTTTCATAAAATATTTTTGAGAAAATATGCTTTAAATAATTTTTATTCATAATTTATTTTGCAATTGATATATATTTAATATCGAATCTATAATTAGCATTCAGAAAAAAATTCTAAAGGTATCAATTTTATTTAATTTTTTTTATCATAAACACTAAACTCATAAAAAATTAATTGATAGATTATCTGTCAGAAATGCTATATTATGAAAATATATATTCTAATATATATTTATTTCATATGTATAACAAGCATTTAAAAGATGGAATATCGACTATTTTTCTTTTTCTTTTTTATGAATATGTTCTCATTAATAACCAAAAGATCCTTTTCTGTCTAAAAGTCACATTATATTATTTGTACTGTTTAAATTCTCCTTAATTCATTCGTCAAATAAATACAGATAATTAAATTTGTTTGGGTTATTGCTTGCTTTCAAATTATTCATGCAAAGCACTACAAAAGCAACGATAACAGTAAATGAGATAGTCACGTATATAAAAGCCTCATGGGGTTGTTTCATCGAATTTTCTCGGTTTCCCCTTGAGAAGGGCCATTTCTCCAAGTGGATAGAACCGAAAATCAGGTAACGAATTTTTAGAAACTTCCCACGCGAGGTCGAGGTACAACGATGTAACATTTTCACGCGTTATTTCAACGGATATCATTATGACTATCATTGTTTTTCCTTCCTCGATTAAGCATCAAAATTCAAATATTCAAGACAATTTTTCTTTCTTTGTACTTGAATTATGCTTAGAAAGAGGATCAACGCTTATTCGTAGAATACACATTTTATTTGTCGTCGATTATTTATTAGTGGTGAATCGCCTGAATTCTTTATATCAATTTTTCATTGTCTTTAGAAGCAAGAATAATTAAAAATATTCTTAAATACGTTACAATGATAAATATGTAAAAATATTCAATAGGGATAACGATTACAATTATTATAATTTTAATTTTAAAATAAAAGCAACTAATACTCAATATTTCTATTCAGAATATTTTTAAATTTTATACTCCTTGAATATTCTGTGTTAAGCATCTATAAAATGTAAATACTAGATTCTATCTTAATTTTTTGTATTTAAAATAGAACTTTTTAAATGTTACGACTAAATACAGGATATAATATAAAATTTTGTATGAAATTAATATTAATAAAAGTAAGTAGTAAAAGAAATTAGAATATTTTTAAAAAATTGAAAATAGTAAAAATAAATAAATATATATAATTTCGATGTCGCATAAAGATTCTTCAACTATATGTTAATTTTGTTGATGTTTCCTGATGACTAAGAGTTTTTACGTTTTTCGAATCGCGTGTTCGTTAAACTTTAAGTTCTTTGAGACAAATCATATATTATTCTATGTATTACTATATTATTATCACACTTTCATGTTTTTATTATGTATAAAATTTATATTACTATATAAAATATCTTATTTTTAGCGAAGTATTTAAATTAAATTTTCAATTTATTAGCGATAAAACTACAAACTGGGTAAATAAATATTGTCAAGTCAGCTTTTTGTCTAATTTATTACTTTTCGCATTAATCATTGATACGTTTTATTTAAATCGTATTTTAATCTTTATTGCAATATACTAGAAATTTTTTTAATTCATATTAAAATTATAACTTCTGATTTTTAACAATAGCAAAATATTGAAATCGTACTCAAATTTTTAAACCATATCTTATATTTAGAGTTTAAAAATATCAAGTTTTTAAATAAACCACATTTAAATCAATATTAATTTATTTAAAAAGTCGTGATTATTAATTAAAAAACCTATGGATTACAAATTAAAAATGAAATAATTTTTATAAAGCTAATTTGTGTTAAGTCGATAATTTCCAATTTTTAATAAAAATAATTTCATTATTTTGCAGAATATAAATGTAATTCAAATAAATTTTCACATTATTTTTCAAAAGGTTACAAAATATAATATGTAAAATTTATATACAATCCGCACGAAAATTTTATGAAGCACATTTTTTAAAATGCTTTTAGATTTATTAAAATAACCTTATTTTCAGTATTTGTATTAATTTCTGTTCCGGAAATTATGTAAAGATTAATAAAAAATGAGGTTTAGTGAAATGTGTGTACATATTTCTTGAAATAATTTAGACTGTCATTTGCAAATTCTTATTAGATGAAATAATTTCTGAAATAAAAAAAATCTATATTATAAAAATATTTTCAAGAAAAAAGTCACAAGTGTCTAATTACATAAATAGTCACTGGAGTCGAGCACAGTGAGTGTAATAAGAGCTTTAACGAGTAAGAGAAGAATTGTGAATAACAAAATATTTCAAAAAACCTTTTGAGAGTTAAAATTAAAATTATATTTTAGCTAAGAACTATAAATTACAATAAAAAATACATTTGAGTATATTTGCGAAGAATTTTTAATTTTTCAAGAAGTTCCATATAACTTTTAAAATGATTTATACGCTTATTCATTAAAAATGATTTTTGTAAATATTAACAAAATAGATTGCATATTTTTGAATATAGTAATAATTAATTTACTTATTTTAGCTTAATAATTTAAATATTAATTACAATAAATAGAATTATCGTGTTAGAAAACTTGAATTAAACGTGGATAATTTTTTCTCTAAGTTTTTTATAGCAATTTAGTTATGAATATATTTTTTATTTAAACTAATAAAAACAATAAATATTATAATTATAAATAGAATATTAATCAACTATAAATATATAACTATAAAAATATAATCAACATAATGATATTTTAAATGTACTGAATTTTATATATTTATAGTTTTCGTTAAAATTATCGAGCATAATATCTATAAAAAAAATATCTTAAGCTTCGTTTAAGTATGGAATATGTGGAGCCACGTATAGTCCATTAATATTATTCACAATTGTTAATACCTCGATAAAGCTAAGTCGTGATCAAGTCTGTGACCAGTTAACCATATAAAACTATGCACTTTACTCAAGACATTACCAATGGGCTGCAAACGTGACCTAAAACTGTATTAATTTAGCTATATTTCTATAATGTTACGAGACATGTATATTGTAAAATTATATTTCATTTTTTGGCTCAATACTTTACGTAATATTTATGTATTTAAATAAATTCATATTATTTAAAATATATTACGCTATTGTCAAATATTTAAATATGCAAAATTTTGAATATGAAAATCATAATTTATATAAATATTCGAATTTATGAGTTACTTATTTTTATTATAAAAGTTTTTATAAATATTTGATGTAACACTATTAAAAAGATTAAATTTTAGTTAATTTATTAAATCTTTATGACATAAATAAATTATTTAACATATATATTTAGGTATAGTTTAATTTATTTTGTAAATAATTTAGGGTTATTAAAATTCCTGTATCATATGGTACGTAATCAATATATTATATAAAATACTTTTGAAATGAAGATTATTAAAACTGTTTCTTACATATAAATAAATAAATTAAACACAATTTTGTATTTTATGGATTTCATAAACTTATTAAAATCTCAATTGCATATAATGTACTATATATAAATAGTTTCATAAACTTTATTAATACCTTGGATCGATGTTGTAAAGTCACTTTCAAATACCATGGAAATAGCTTTCCAGTGGGCAACTTAAAACATGTATTTGTAGCTGCCTTAACCTGCCTTTGCCCTACTTTGTTTATACAGATTTTGCTCTGTACCTTCACATACTAAAGTAAAACAGATGCTTCTAAAACACTTATCTGATGTAATATAATACAGCAAGACATTTATCTTGAATACTCATTCATAATACTTAAATTATGTGCTATTATAATACAAAATCTACTAAATTATATATAATATGAAATTTGTATCTAATACGTATTAATATTCATAAGCAGTTATTCGGTTGGAATTGAAGGAAGAGATTCAACCGTTTCGCTATTCAAGTTTCATTTTCTCAGTCATATAAAAAATAAAATAAATTTCAAACCAGACAGAATATTGTCGTGGTAAGTACAGATATTCAATATAATACATTTTTAATAAGAGAACTTATTTGCTATCATTCATAATTACTGAATATAAAAAGATTAGTAAGAATCTATACAATATTTGTAACTTTAATCCTTCATATTTTTGATTGATTTTTCTACTTTTCGAAAACATCGATAAGACAATTATTATGCATTATTTTTACAGATGCGGTTAGAATATTTTACTTTAAATTACTTTTTATATTCCTTTATTATTGTAAGTCATAGTTATAATTGTAAAATATTGATAGAGTACTAAAAATATTATCAATAATTTGTTATTCATAGTCAAATTATTTTTAGTGGAACATTTTTTAATTATTAAAAATAAAATATTTGATAAAATATTACTAATTATTATTCGGTATTTGAAATTATTGATATATCGTTATATTATATAAAATAATTATACATTATATTATATTACATTATATAAAATAATATATTTTGTAATATAAACATATTTATAGATAGTTTTTTGTTTTCAAAATATTTTCATTTAAAAATTAGAATTTCGTTAGAAATAAATATAACGTATTAATTTCTGTTATTGAAAAATAATTCATTTTCTATATGATTCTGAATTTTTAATACAAATTTTACTTAACCGAATATAATTTTAAAATAAATAGTAAAATTAATTATAGTTAACAATTTTGGAAAAATCTGGAAATGAAATATTAAAGTAATAATCTTATATGAATCTCTACCATGATAATCATAAAGTTCAATTTTATACTTTAAGGTCAATTTAAATTTCATATGAAACAACTTTTTATTTTTGAGATATAGTTGATAGAAGCTTAAGACTTTTTAGTATATGGAAGTATAAAGTATACAGTTCATAAAATGACAGATAAATTGGATCTTAAAACATCCGGATAGGCATTCACCGTTAAAAAAGTACTTCAAAAGAAATAATATTATCCAATAATCTATTCAGGATATAAAAATATATACTAAATTTAATTAATAAGGGATCATAAATATATTTCAACATAAAACATCAGTTTTTGATTTACCAAATCTAAATAAGCTATTTAAAATGTATCCGCATAAGAAATCTTTACTCATAATAGAGCTTCCATTAGTTTTTCTATTTTATAACTTATGTATAACTTATATGTATTATATATATACATACAAAGTTCTCAATTTCAATTTAAAATTTTCCAAAATGGGTTTCAAAACTAGAAAATAATTATATGTGATATACTTTATGAAAGTTGAAAAATAGTATTTTTTTGGAATTCATCTCTAAATTTATCACCAGCGGTACGTTTTTATCGCTTTTTATTCAATTTATTAGCTTCAAATTGGTTTAATTTTCTTTTAATTAAAAAACAGGATATTGAAAATAAAACAAAATATTCTTCTACATTTGAGTACAAAATAAATTCTTTTAACGAATTTAATTCAACTAATTTGTTTACTATAAAATGTTTCAATTCAATCTATCCCATAAATTATAAGCTAGTATTTATCAAAATATCTTAATATATAAATCCAAGTAATTTGACTATTAATAATTACTATTCATTATTAAATATCAAACAGTATAATGTTGATATTGTTCTTCTTTTCTCTTCGATAATGTACATATAGTGTTTATTGATGGTATAATTATCGAAGGCAATTACTTTAAATTATTTTACCTATGTCATATTAAGTTATAAGACATATTAAGTTTTTCTGTCTCTGTCCCTTTCAAACAAAAAATTCGTGAAAATAAATGACCCACATACAAACTAAACTTAACGAGGAAATAAGAAAAAGACTTAAGAAAAGAAAGAAAGCGCAAGCAGAAAAGATTGGTAAAGAACTATCATCGGAAAAAAGAAAAGAAAAAATCGAAAAAATAGAAAGACTCAACATTTGATAAAAGAGCGACGATTTTCTGGAACGATTTCTCTGTAGTTAAGCTATAAGACGATTGCCTTGAGATACGATTGAGACTCTCGATGAAAGACGAATGAAGTAGTATAAAATACTATGTTAGAAGGAGTTGGATACAGAACAACATGAGAGAAAAAGTCTAATGTAAATAGAGAGATGTTATAATTATAGCACTGAAGGAAATTCAGGAATGATAACCTTTTCAATATGAATGTCGAATCAAAACGAACTTTCTTTGGTACGAACAAAATATATTGCTAAGACTTCAATTTTAAAAATCATATACAGATATGAGAATTCATTACGATTGAAATTCGAGATAAAATTTATTTTATAAAAATTTCTTTAATATAAAAATTAAATATATGCCCTTTTAGTATATTAAGTATCTTTCAATTATATATTCGAGTTAAGCTTAAATATATAATCCATGTTTATAGAGTTTACTGTCAATTAATTAATATAATGAACACTATTATATATATATATAATATTTTATTATACCGTATGTATATAATTATAGCAATATTATTTCTTTACTTGTTTATTTTTTAAGCCAATAATTTTTACTTAATATACTGTAATTACAGGAATATTTAATGTATTGAATTATTGTATAATAAATTAAGTTACTATATTATATAGTAATAAAAACATGTAGTAAATAAATATAATTTATAATTTATATGTTTTTAAAAAATGCTTATTGGAAAATCTATTATTGGATAAGTAGAAAAGTACCTTGCAGGTCAGACGTCGCAAGTATTTATTTGTTTTTACGGCATTTCCTTATTAGAAATTCTTCATAATTTCCGTAAAAATAAATATACAATATTTATATGATAGTAAAATTATTTTAAATTTATTTTCAAACATATTGTGACAATATCAAATTTAAGAATAAGTTTATTATGTTCTACGCATTTTTTAAAAGGAAATTTATGTATAAGTTTTAAGTAAATAAATAAAAACTTTACTTATAAGTAACAAATTCAGTATATTTAAATGTAATTCATCGTTAATAATATAAACTATAAATGTTATAGTCTGAATACATTTAAGACTTAATGATATGTTCTTTATGTTAATACGAGGTTCTTTGTTCATTTTCAATTACACGGTAAATTCCCAAATAGGCTCCGTTAATATTTGTATTTATCTTATTCAATTTATTTACCCAAATCTTGTATACGCTTAAATTAGAACTGTTCTTGAAATAACATAAACATACAATCGTAGAAGTGAATATATTTTTAAAAAATCGCAAATTTATTAACACCGTTTTTTTATTGTCGTTAAATTATAATGGGCGAAATTAAAATTACTTTGCTAGTATTTTTGTTATTTAATAATCCATGATTAAAAATTAATAGTAATAAAACTGTAATGTCTTTCAGTATTAGCTGTAATATATAATTTATATATAATCTTGAATTTCTAAATAAATAAAATGAACTAATTTCCATCGCACAAATGAATTTTTTTATAAGAAAAATGTATATAAATAACTAAATTTACCCAAAATTATCATGTTCTAATACATTTTTTATAAAGAACATAATATTCTGGTGTTACATATCCTAATAGTTCGTGTAAACCTAATACAATAATTATTTATACCACTTTAAAAAAAAAATTTTTGTTCGTGAACTACATCGCATTTCCGAAGTAATTATTTAAAGGTTCTTTACCATGAAGACGTCAAATTGTCGTTTACAATCCATTTAATTTTACTTAAGTATGACAGACGGCCATCCTGAGGTGTGAAGCGAAAACTACTCGCTAACATGCTAGATTAGTGTATAGTATTTACATAGGCGGAAGAAGAGGTATTCGATTACGAGCTGCACGCAAAATTTACAATAAATTTTGCTACTCGGTCGCCGCGTATTCCTAGAGCTTTTAGGTATCTTTGGTTGTAGTAGAAGTACAATTAGTACGAGCACATGTTTATAACTACGTCACTCTCGAAGTTTTCTGATACTCCACGTAAATGGAACTAATAGTTTCAGAAGAAGTTTTCTTGTACAAAAGACAACAACTATTTAAGTAAATGCTAGTTGTCTTTCAATTTCAAACTCCAATTTAAATAGGTACAAATTTTATATAATGCGAGCATAAAATTAAGGCGAAAGATTTGTCATGCATCATCTTAAATAACCACATATATAATAATAGTAAGGCATAAGGATTTTCATTTCAATTCATGTTAAATAAGATACTATTACAAATTTTATATACAATATAATTACAAATTACTATTATATTAAAAGCTAATTTCATCAGAAGATATTTTTTCATTGGATTATTTATGATTAATTTTAAATGTTCTATTCTCGTAGGCTAAATGTATATTATAAAATTAATAATAATTTTATATTTACTTGAAGATTAAAAAAAGAATAATAACAGTTTATTATTCTTTTTATCGTATAATTGATTTACTTATTGAATGACTATTATTTTAAATAGAAATAAAAGCATTTTGCCAAAAAAACTATATTTTACTTTAATTATAATAGAAGCATAATTTTAAGTGTCAACGATATAAGTTGTTTATCAATGATTAATCAAATTTCTAAAAATAAATTTTAGAAAGTATTTTCTCTAACGCAAAATCAATTTTAGTTGTTTATATTCAAATATAACTAATTTATTATGTTTGTAATTCGATAAATTAATAGAAAATATTGTTTTACAGAAAAGAAATTTTGTAAAACATACTTTCTGTAAATAAAAAAATAAATAAAGAATAGGTTAAAAATTAAAATTTTTTTTATTAGATATTAAATTATTTTCTATTTCCTCTACGAGTTAAAAAATAATTTTCTACTTGTAAAAATAAATTAACATGGAATAAATGAAAAACAAGTAAAGAAAGATAAAAAATTTAAAACACAAAATATAACGTTTAATGCCATTGGAAAACTTCATTTTTTAAATTAATATTGCATTTTATATTGAAAAATAAGAACCGTATTAAAGAAGTTACACAGCATCCATTATTTTTGTAAAAAAAACTTTGATTGTTTTCATTTAAGAAGCGATGAAATATATCCCTAAATGAAAAAAAAAAGTAAAAGTGTTGTAAGATTCTTCGATATAGGCAATTTAATTTTTAATTATACCAACAACGCCGATAACACTTTTAAAAACTTGGAAATTTAAAAAAATGATGGATGTCCATTTCTTATTTCAAAAAGGTATATACTTATCCTCCTTTAAAGATTTTAATGGACGTTAGATTTCTCTTTCCCTTCGATGGATACTTATACGGTACTTTATGGAGGATCAAAGACAATTCGTAATAAGAATAAGTGTATATTTTACGCGAATGGACCAATCACACGCGCAAGTAATATAAGTAAACTCCATTATCTTTACTCGTGCAAGTAGCTCGAAAGAACCCATGGAATTGGATTCAGCTCGCTGACTCTCCGTAGTTATAGTAACATCCTTCTCGCAATCCATACACACCGACAGAAGCGGCACTTGCCCCACACTCTTTTCTTCCGCACTCGTAATGCGGCTTTCCCTTCTCTTTTCCACTTCTATTACTGTCTTTGTCGTATAACTCGTTCATATCTCCCTTGATACTTTTTTTTTATGCCTTCGCCCGCTTCTATTCAACGACCATTCGTTTCATGTTCTATTTCCAACATCATTCTGTCGCCATATTTTATTACTTATAATGTTTAGTTTGTTCATTTATATCATTATATATATAACCAAAGTACACTCCTATGATAAATAAATATAAAGGATATGCTTTGTCACTCGGTTGAAGTAAATTCTTATGAGCTTCTTTTTTCGATTTACGGAGAGAAAGAGTTACACGATAGAAAAATATGACAAATTATTATTTTGCTTTTACGTAAAATATGATAAAAAATATAAACAATTTAAAAATATATCAATTATAATTCAATTAAAGTTTTACAAGCATTAGTTATTTAACGCCATATATATTGTTAGAGTGACAACTTAACATTCTCGATTATTACTTTTAAAAAATGTATCATGTTTCGCTGACTTTTTTTGTTTTGATATTCCATGAGCTTTCAGATTTTTAATATGATGTCATCCCTGTTTTTTCCTTTATTCACTCTCTCTCTCTCTCTCTCTTCCTCTCGCATAGCCTTTATCTCTTTCTTTCCATTTTTCTATTTTTCTTGGGACCATGTGTAAGATGTATCAATTTTACTTAAATTGTTTTATATCTAACATATCAATTTCAAGCAGAACTAACTGATAATATTATATATCTAATCTCTAGAAAATCAATAAAAAGTGTAATACTAACATATAAGAGAATGATTACATTTATTATAATTATAGTTGCAACTTTTATTATTCATAATATATTTATTTTATATTACTCGATAAGATATTTTTGATATTTTCATTATCTACATTATTTTACTAAAATATTCTATTTGATACTTTGGATTCTCAAAATAAAAATTATTTTAAATTCTGTAAAGTTATTTACATTTTTTATAAAAACTCATATTGTACTTAAACTTTTTTAAAATTATAATTAAAATATTAATATTTTTTAATGTAAATGTAAGCACGTATAAATAATATGTAAAACAGAAATTTACATATTATTTTATTCGTTGATTAGTTAATCACAATTTTCATATCTAAAATTTACATAATAGCAAATATTTAAAATAAAATAAAATATGGGATTTTACGATTACTTTTAATACGATAAAACGATAAAATAACAATAAAAGTTAAGTATCTTTTTTATAAATATATATAATATATAATAATAAATAATATTAATTTACGTATACCTTCAACTATCCTACAGTTGCCAATTTCAGTTATATGGAATTATATATAAATGAGTAATATTCAAGTCATTAATTTAATATTTTCTTTCTCGAAGTAATTCTAAATTAGAATTAACATGTACGAGTATCCACTTAATATAGATTTATCTTATACTTAGAATTCTATTTATTATTCATATATAAGATATAAATTCTTAGAATCTATATAAAATCATATCGTTGCATTTATGATATTTAGTAATGTAGATTTATATATATGTGTGTATGTATGAATAATCATTATTACTTAATATATAATACGATAAAATACTGTTAAAGTTTATTAAAAATTAACTATGAAAAAATGTACTTGTAAAAATAATAAGAGATAAAATACCAAGGGAAACAATTATATTTATATTAGATACTTAAAGTCACATTTTTATATAAACCATTCTTATTAAAATTTAAATCATCGTATATTAGTACCTCAAATATATTGCTAATCAGAATTTACGCACATAATGATTAGGATTCTTCGGATATTATGTGAAACTTTAAATATAGTGCTCATTACTTTAAGCACAACTACTAGCCGTTATAAAAATACTATTAAGTACTTGTACATCTACTATATCTTCGAAAATAGAGAAGAATTGACACGCTAACTTAATGAACATCGTAAAAAAGGTATTAAAGTCCACAAATTCACAAAAGAAAAACACTTACGTACGTGCTAGATTTAAATTATATTCGCATACGGTCAAGTATATATCTTGCATTTAAACGTTTACGTTATAAATAAAATTTTATTCTTCCAACGAGTATTTATTATTTTTAAATTTTAATTCGAATCATTTAACCTTTGAAGATATTTATTTAAATATCTTCACGAATAAGCGATTTATATTATTAAAATTTGACATACCTTATCTACTTTTCAACTACTTATTGAATGAATAATACATATCACTTATAAAATATTTACTTTAATGTCAATAATATCTTGAAATATATTTTAAAATTTCTCTTTGGCACAATTTTTATTTTTATTCTAACGTATGCTCTCAGAATCTACTCTTTTGTTTTAATATAATTTAATTTTTTAACGATATCGAATACATTCGAGTTTTGATCCGAATTCTATTTTTCGCTTTAGTTTCCAAAGATACAGCGTATATATCTGCTCGACTGGATACATACTCGAGTGGGATAATCGGAAATGTGCCATGCGTTTACTCATATTCAATTGACTGTGTTATACTGACTTGCGACGTGTGCAGATGAGTTTCTCATCTGCGTATTGTGAACATCACTGTTTGACTTGCGATTCAATAGTAAACAATAAATGTAATATTAAAATTAATTAAGAAATTTTTAATTTACTTTTTGATTAGAGCAATAAATATTTAAACGATAAATATTTATCCTAATTAAACGTATTACTATAGATATAATATTTACATATAAATGTTAATACTAATTTACAAAAAATATTTATTTTTATTTTGCTAGGATTTACTACCGCATATAATTTTTATTAACGGAAAAAAGATTAACTCGAAAAATTCTTTAAACAAATGAGTTGAAAGAATTAAAAATAAAACGATAGCATACATAAATAATAAGTTTCGTCGTCATCGCGATAATCATCGGCTAAAGATTTGTAGTACAGCTTAAAAGCGAAAAGGTAATGAAAGAAGAAGGAAAGAACAAAAGTTATTTTCCTCTTTCTATTCATTTTGAACTCTTAGTAAAACGGATCGCGAAATAAAAGTCGTCTCAACGGTTATGAGCGCATGGAATCGCTCTAAAAGTTATTTGTCAAAAAAGTAGACATCTCAGTAGCACTTGTGTCGTCCTACGCCTAGTGCGCTATTTATTTTCTGCAAAGTAAGCGGACCAAGTCGCTTAACGAGATTACGTCCATTTCCGCTCTTCTCCTCATTATTTCGCCTGAAATGCCAAGAGTAAGAGATGGGAAAACTAAAATATAGAGTCAGCGGGACAGAAGGGGAAGGACCGAGACAGGAACTTAGAACCTAAAGAGGAAAAACGGGGAGGAATAATCTTATATTAAGCTAGAGGAGAGAAAGTGAACGAATGACCACAATAAAAGTACTGAAGTATTTCAATCCAATAGCAAAGAAGTACGATAGTTGCATTGTTGCCGACAAAACATGATTTCCCTTTCATCGGTATATCGAACAAATATATTTTAAAAGAACCAAGATGCCGTGAAAATACTGAAATTTATTATTTCAACTGACCAAAGTGTATTCCGAAAAAATTTATTCACCTGTAAATAATATTAGGATATAATTCGTTAATGGATTATATAAATTTTGCAATTGAAAATGTTTTTAGTAACGAACAAATTTTTAAAATGATATATACCATAAATAATTATTTTACATTTTGATAAATATAATAAATTTTTTAATACGAGTAGCATAATATTTTTTATTTTATAAAATTGTATTATAATCTGATAAGATGTAAACTTATTTCCTTATTTGTTTATAAGTATAAAATAAAAAGCAAAAATGTATTCAAACATATTACGAGTAAATATATTTTTAATATATTTTTAATATGAAAATGTATGAAGATAATGGTGCTGCTAAAATAAATTTTAAATAGGAATATTAAAATACCAATGTATTAAATTATTTTAAATAAATTAGTCAGGTTTAATGTATTTCATTAAATAATTCAATAATTTTTTCACATTTCAATTCAATTTCATATAATTTTGAATTTAATAATATTGAACAATAAATTCAATTTCAATGTTAAAATCGCGAAAAGAAAACTATTTCCTGCATTATGGTAGACTATTCCACAGAAATTTCATTTAATTTGTATACAAATAATAACTTATAAATACCTGAAAAGATCTAATTTAAAAATTTAAATATAAATTTTAAAAAATTAACTGTGTTGTATAAATTAAACATATTAATATATAAAAATACAGATAAAATCTTTAAAAAAATATTCCCATTAACACCCAGTAATAATAAAAAGACTGTTTTGAATTCCAAATTTGCAGTTATAATATTATAAATGAAAAATCGAAGTTAATATAATAAAAAATTTATAAAATTTTCCAATAAATGTGGATCGATATCATAGCATTAGAAATTCTTTATTTTAATTTTAAAATACAATTCATAATAATACCTACGTTAGGGTTTCAAATCATTTAAAAATATTTTAAATTTCGTAATATATTTAATCTACTATTGATTATTTATTAAAAAATAAAAAAAATATCTACAATAAATTGTTTCGAACACTTGTACAAAAACAAATTAAATATTTTAATAATATATTTTTTTAAATGTTAAATACTGTTATGAAGAAAAGATACAATTTGAATATTTTTTTAATTAAAATTACGTCGATGTTTTTGATATTAATTGATATGTGATATTAAAATAAAATATATTTATTCATAGCTAAATGATAAATATCGTATTTCAATTTCCAGATGCATTCAATTTTCTATTTACAGTCGTAGTATAAAATAAAAAAATATGGGGATAGAAACAGAGAATAAGATAAATATTCCGCAATTTACGATTACTCGCACATATTTCTAATTTAAATTTAAAATAGTCGTATACCTGTCATCGATCACCCGTCAATAGGTGATATACATACGGCACCAAATTTTAATGTTTTAATTCTGCTGTACATATTTGAAAAGTGCAATGGAACAGTATATTTTATAAAGAATACAGATATAATTTTAAAGAAAAATTCGATATAACAATACAGAGTGTAAAATTATTCAAAAAATGTTCGTAAAGTTGAGCAAAAAAGTTGAAGAGCGCTTGGAATTAATATAAGTACATGTGATAATACTACTTCATATAACAAATTTGAAAGCAAAAAACATCAATTAAGTTTCACACTTGAATATATTATCTTAAAAGGTATAAAATGATATTACCTTCAATTTGTATCTATAATACTGTTAAATTTTTAAAATTAGACATTCAATATTTTTATCTTATAAGATAAAATATTTTATACAAAAAAATGATACCGATAATATTTACTTAAAGTAAAGAATTTATCATTCTAAAAATGGTTTACGTTATCGTATAGTCTTTAAATAAAAAAAATATTAGAGCTCGCATAGCCCACGGGATTTCTTGATCGCATAAGAAATGCGAAGTTAGTACTCTCGATATTTTATATACTGCAAATCTTTGGCATACGAAGATCAACCATAGATGATATCTCTCTATTATTAAATTATAAAAAAATACTAAAAAATTGTTCGTTGCAGATAATTGATAAGTGTTTGAGAAATTAATTTAATTTTCGAGTACGACAGGTAGACTTACCGTCATCGCTCCTTCGGTTCAATCGGATCTAAATACGTCAGTTGATTCGATCTCTTAAACCACTTGCGGTATCGATCGTGAAAGTGTTATTTTCGAAGGTAAATTAAAATTTAATAAAAAAAAATTCGAGAAGAATTTTAATTATTCAAGAGATAGGCAAAGGAGTAAGGATTTGATAATTAATTTTTAACTCGAAAATATGTATTCAAATAATGTAGAATAAATAAAAAAGTACAAAAATATAAATAAAGAAAACAACGATACGATAAAAATTCGACAAACAATCCTTCGTTTTTGCGTACGTAACGCTGATCAGAAGTGATTAGACATCTACTTTGAGATGATCTGTGTCTTCATTGATCTTCGTACTAACGAACTCTACATTATCTGTAAAGTGGCGAGGATATTCTTATCTCTTTTTCTTCGAATGCAACTTTTTTATCAACTGATCCCTTACAAGCGTACTTTTACCGGTATGTGTAGATCGTCAAACGTGAGCTCCATACGAATGTTTTTATTTGCATTTCGCTCCGAATGCATTTAACCGAAGCCATTTTCATCCTATAATAATTCTTCGTTTATAAAATAATGTTTGCCATTCCAAAGCCTTTATGAATTAATACATAATATACGGAAATTCTCGATTATAAATATATCGATATATCATTTTAATATATAAAAATTATTACGAATTATATAATGTGTGAGTATTATGAAATGTATAATGATAATTAAATTAAACTAGATATATTTTTAATAAATTTAGAGATAAATATAAATGTAATGAAAAGAATCTCTTAACAGAAAAAACTCTACATCGATGCAGGCATAAATACATTATTTACTTATTTACTTAATTTTTTCTATTGCTTGCGTATTTCATTTTTAAATTTTTCTGCGCTGTATTATTCATGCGGTATGTATACAGACGTATATGTATGAACGTTGCACTTGTATGTGTTTGCATACGCTCGTACTTATGTCTATATGTACATTTATATTTGTAGAATTTTAGTATTTATATTTCTTATTGCACTTAACTATATTTTGTTAGTACAGAAAAAAATTCATGCACTCGCTATAATTTGTCAATATATAAATACATTTATAATATTAATAAACAATATTAGAATATGAAATTACATTAAAGTACAATATTGATTTCTAATCGAATATTTTACGATAAAAATAAAAAGTCCATATTGCTACTGTTAATATTTATAAGAATTCACCAGATATATTGCGTGACTATATTTCATAAAATTACTAGAAATTTTTTACAATATCAAATCAGAACAAATATGATTCGCATTTTACTTCCTTGGTAGTAAGATAATATTTTCTTACTTCTAGAATATCAATCTTTTCTGCTTGTATAGAAAAAAATTATTAATGAAGACATAAAAATGAATTTTTTATATAAAAAGTTTTTAATTTTTCTAAAGCTCAGATAAGATTCATTAAAGAATTTCATTAGACGTAGACTTATAGTTAAAAAATACTTGTTTCAAAATTTTAATTTTTTAATTAAATGAGAGTATATGGCTAAAAACTATAATTAAATTTAATAAATTTTATCGCATAAGTTTTATTTATAAAAAGTAAAACTTGTGTATTTTATACATCTATTTTCAACTAAGTTAATAGAATTCATAATCATTGAATCGTACTAAGTTAAGAATAAAAAATTGCATCACTAAAATTTATTTATATGCGTGTATTAATATAATCATTATTTAATGAAATAAAAAAAGTTGAAATTTCTATATGGGTTAAACTATGAATATAAATATTTTCGCGTCAAAGCCATTTCAGTAATTAATTTGATATTAATCGCTCATAAGTCTCAATATATATTTACATATATACGAGTATCTAAAAAAAATATTTTGAATACGTTATCGCGAAAATGAAATTTAATTTATCGATAAATAATACTTGTGTTTTTAAGTACATCGAATTTTAACTAGATTGAAGCAAAAAATATATTTTTACAAGTATTTAACGTAGAATATTTCGAATACCTCCTAACATTTAAATTAAAAAAAATTTTTATGCAATTTTATTGTCAATATTTTTAATAAAATGTCTATTATATTCGAGTATTCTTATTTCTTAGATCCCTATCGATCCGAGTACGAGTTACAAATAACGGATAAAGAAAAATTGGTGAAAATGAGAAAAACGAAAAAATGTGCAACGGGACGTGCACAACTTTCGTCCTGTCGTTAAAAAAGATACGAGAAAGGATAGAAAAGTGATGAAGTTGACTTTTCTCTGCTTCGATTTCGATTTCGCACCGCGTGCACTGAGAAAAAGAAAGGTGATTTTCTTTAGCGAGAGATGCACGCGTTCCTTTCTTAAATTGATATTTCTCATGAAAACTCTTAAAGAATGGATAATCTATCGGGAAAGAAAGAGAAATTTTTCGTACACCGTTATTCTTAAAGCCATTCGTTACGTTCAAGTATATTCCAAATATAAATGAAAATTACTCCGTAAATTCAATTCATTTATCTTAGTTACAATAAAACAATTATTTTTAACTAAATTAGTATTATCTTTATAAATATAAAATGAAAACTAAATGGATGTTTTTATTTACCTGATTTTTAATCCGGCTTTAAAATTTTATTATTCATAATTAATAAAACATAAAAGTTAACTATTACTAACCTCTTTTAAAGCTTTCTATGAAAAAATGTATTTACTTTTTGAATAAAAGTGTTTGAAATATTAAAATATTAATAGACATCTATGTAAATTAAGAATAAAATTACTAAATTTTACATCCTAAAGCGTAACAATCTTTCGTTAGATATTTTATACGTAAAGTAATGAAATTCATAATTTACTATCTTTTAATACTCAAATATTTACACACTAATATCTAATTTTAATAAATATATAAATATATATGTATAGTTTAACAAATTTAAGTTTTGTTAAGCAAATAAATACTAAAGAAGAATTATTGTATTTTAAGTATATAAATACTTTATCGGAAGTCCTTGGTTTTATTTTACATTCCGTCCACATCGGATGATACTGATAACAACTTTTGACCTAATCTACATATATAACCCTACACTTTTTATTCAAATTCAATTTCTTGTAAATTATTTGAAATGTAAATTTAAAATTCCTAATTAATTAATGATTATTTTTATCGCATATTAATAAAAAAATCAACTATTCAGTTTTAGAAGCAGTAAATTATAAATAAACTTAAAATTATTCTAAAATTTTTTTGATTATCTGTAATTAAAAAACAGTTCATTATATCAATATATAGAAAGAACAAAAAAAAATTTAAATATACATGTTAATCGTAGATAAATAAGAAATAAATAAAAGTGAAATAATATTTATTATTATTTGATATTTTTCAAATGTTTACGTTTAGATTATTTCTATTTTAAGATTATATTATATTTTTAAAAATATTATTTGTGAATAAATAAAATGTATAGAATATTTCATTTTTAATGTAACTACTTACTATTTTCTATAGTTATTTGATGTTTAATTCAAGATCTGTATCCCTATTTTCTGTTATTTTTATAATACATCAATCAATATAGTTGACATCGCTTGTTACGTCGTTATTCTGAACATCAGATGCATTACAAATATACTGTGGATAGGTTGATGTAAAAGTCAAAGCGGTTTCGGAAAATATATTAATTTACCCTGATTATATATTATACTGAAATATAATATTTTTAGTTTCGAATAATATTTGATCGTTTAAATTGTATGTTTCCATTTTCATTTAAAAAGCGTCAGAATTTTTATAAACGCGTATTCTTTTTTTAGTATTTTTGAAAATATTTTATTTCTTTTTAAATAAAGTATCACATTCATCTTTAATTGATCGACACTAAATATAAATGACATAATTTTTAAATAAAAAAAGGTGGTTAATAAATATAAAACGAAAAATACTTTGAAACCGTTTAATTAAAAACAGAAAAAGTAAATTTTACAATGTAAAAGATTGATATTTATTATTTTCAAAATGAATAGAATTCAGTAATAGCGTGCGCAGCTGCCACTCAAAATTGCATCTATAGTCAACAATAAAAATCCCATTTTAACTCGTGAACTATCTCGCATTCATATTGTTTGATACGAAATCACCGTAAAGTGATCTAAAACTCTTTCGATTGGATTGGTCGCATCCACTTTTCGAGACCACAAAGAACGTCCCTTACTCATTCTTTATCTCTCTCTATAGCTTTCTCTATCTGACTGATTTCCTCTCCCATCTTTTTTATAGATGCATTCTACGATTTTTGGAATTACAGATTTAGTTTTCAATGAAGTATTTGCATTTTCAAAATAAATCGATTGCAAGAACTAAAATAAAAGTACGATCAATTTTGCATTCACCGTATATTCTATAGTTTTATTGTTTTTTTATTACGATACAGTATTTTTTTAAATATCTGATAAATTTTTAACTTTGAACAATAAAATAAATAAAGTATTATTGATATTTCATAAAATTAGCTCCATTATATTATTTCTTAAGTTTTTTTAATTAATTGTTTTACGTGATTTAAAAGAAAGTTTTATTTTTGTTCTAAACTAGTTAATAACTTGTCCGTTATACAATTATATTACTTAATTAGTATAGTGCAGAATTATTGCGTCTTACCTCGATAAAGGATTAATTATGTCAATGAAGTGCCAGAGTGATGATCGCAAGAGCACATGAAATTGTGTCGCAACCGCAATTAAATTTGTGACCGATCGAAATACCGTAGTTTACTAATTATATTGATATTGAAGCACTTCAATTACACGAATATCACGTTACTCGCTTACGGTTATCGACGATCATAAATAAGTTAGAAAAATCGAAAAAAGATAAACAAAGGATTAGTTAAAGATGAAAGGGAGAAAAGAGCTAAGGAAGACGGAGCGAGGAAAATGGCTCGACAGTGCCAATTCGAAAGAACCGCTCAATCGAATAGAAGTCGGGGCTATTTACTCGTGAAGTCAATTTACCCTTGCACAAAGTACGACGAGCCTTACAACGGCTTTCCCGTCTGCATCCGGGATATTTGATCAGGATGAATCGAAGACTCTTGCTACCTTGTGCACTTGGCCGAGCCTCTCGCTTCGAAGGTAAATAAGATACAATTAGGATGATGCTGGCTCGCGAAATCGAACGTTGTAGATGATAAGAAATAAGGTGATATTTATACGGACGTGCAACGACGATTTGCCTGTGCTTCCTGTAATTTAGCTGTGCAATCTCGCTGTATATTATATTTAAACACGCAATTGAATTATCGGTGACCAGAGTTGAGTTTTATCGTTTCCTAGAAAAGTTTATAATGTACTTTGTTCTCTGTAACGAATAGGTGTCCCATTAATTCAATAATACTTTAACGATGCGAAACTATTTTCCGATAACTTTAACTACGGGATTCTTTAAATAAAAAGAGAAATAATTTAAGGCAATAAAGCTCTATTTTTTATTACGTCTTTAT
Organism: Dolichoris vasculosae; assembly: GCA_018907195.1. Classification (NCBI taxonomy): domain Eukaryota; kingdom Metazoa; phylum Arthropoda; class Insecta; order Hymenoptera; family Agaonidae; genus Dolichoris; species Dolichoris vasculosae. The sequence continues at coordinate 9,774,045 of JACCHY010000001.1, forward strand.
CAAATTGGTAAAAAGTAATAAAACAGATTTAAGTAATACTTTTAACAAAAAAAAAAACTATCTATGGAAGAAATACTATAAATCATTATTTTATTAGAAATTTATGATTATAGGACTATTGAGATATTTGCAATTCTTTCATGCGTCAAAACTGTGCAATTCAATTTATTACAATTGCATATCGTAAATCATAAATTTATCGTTTCTTCAGATTAGTGTTCCAGAATATTAAAAATTTAACAGAGCTTAACTTACACACACATATATGTATATATATACATATATATATATATGCTTATGTACAATACAATGTCGAAACGAGTAAATCATCCAGTTATAAACAGCGATTTTATTATAAACATTAAAGTTTATTATATATAAAATTTTTTTAAAAAAAATTCGATATATTTTTAAAATTAAGAAATAATTAAAATATAATGATTTGATTTTTTGTTTGAAATAAAAGTTAAAAGTTTCAGGTAAATATATTATTTTTATTAGTTACCAAATAAAAATAAATAAAGTATTTCACTTGAATGCTTTCGATTTCATTTTGCAAATTTTTACCTTCTTATTTATAGCAATATTTATACATATTTATATTTATAACAAAAATTATTATGTAATAATATCTAATAATACGTTAAAGATTGCAAATACAGATCGGTATATTTTTAATTATAAAAATAAATCGATTTCAAAAATATTTATATTATCTAAAAGTTAAATGGTCATTCCATAATTCAATAAAATTCATGAATATTTTCATTATTTAATAATTTATATATGAAATTTAAATATTACTCACTGGATCATATAACCAATTAAATTTCAAGAATAAATATTTTACTTAAAAATAAAATTGTATTCAAATTACAGTAATAGCAAAATACACGGTATTACGAAGTTTTAAATTTCTTTAATTCTCGTATAACAGTTGTAATATTATTCCAGTACTTATGTATCTTTAAAAAAACTGGGATAAAAAGTCGTCTTAAATAATTGCACAAAACAATAAAGGAATCGACTGAAGGAAAGTTTGTACAATTCGTTGTCAATGATTTCCAACAATTGAACGTCGTTAAAATTGATCTCGATAAACGATTTTAATTAATATACGTTGAGTACTTTACTACAAATACCGAATATATACATACAATCAAAGAATGAAATAGGAAAAGGCTTTTCACGTATTAGTTCGGTTCTTGCAAAATATAGAAGGTAATTATTTATAGAGAGAAACGTAGCTCTGTATCCAATCCATTTGGTCGATTGGCCACTGGTACACCGCAAAAGCTAACCACAAGCATATCGATGCAAGCAATTTAACAATGTATTCGATCTCTCATTGTAGAAGCATACGAAGGTGTACGATTGACTTTTCGAGACTCTTCCTATATTTAGCGCTCGAGCTTTCTTTCATAGACGAAGAAAATGAGTACAATTTGATTACTATTGGATTATACCTTATATTTTGAATATTCTACAAATTCAACACATTTTCACGATGATGCTAAATATAAAAATATAATTCCATCAAAGCCGATATTAGTACAAAGTAATACATACATACGAATACATACATTCTAATGTATATCTATAGATGCATATGTACGAATGTATCATATAATGAAAGAGAAGAGCGAAGAAACCACTCGATCGAAAATGTCGACAAAACTTTTTCTGCTCGTGCACGTAAATGCTAGCAGAATGATTGGAAGCCGAATCCTCGAGGCCAAAACCGACCGTAGGAGTGAGTGGATAATCGAAAATGTACGGTATGAAGGGATTACGAGTAGGACGAGTGCAAGGCATACCTCGCAATTGAGCTATGAGCTAACTCGCGTGTCGGTACTTCGGAATCTCCATCTTGTTATAGTTGGCTTGGTTAATTCGCTCGACATGGATGAGGAAAGAACGTACACCAGATCCGACCAAGGTCATTCGTGGTAATGGAGCTTGACGCGCATAGACGTAATACCGACGATCGATTAAAACGTATTTAACGTTTTGCGTTCCGATGATCTTGCGCTTGGGACAATTGTTAAAAATAATCGTTGCGAAGTATTTCTTTTATTATCATTATATATCGAGAATGTACCACGTGGAAAATATGCATTTTTTAATCTAAAATAAACTAACCGATCATTACTACACTTGTATTTGATAAACATTTTCGTAACAATATTTTTAACTTTTTTTAAGCCTCTTTACGAAACGTGTAAAGAAGTAAACATTTTTGTATATTTTGCTACGTTACGACGTTGCTTTCTGAAATATTTTTCCTCGTACCGATCGTGAAGAGATTCCTTGATATCTTTATTCGTTTTCGTCGGTGTGCTACCGATTGCTTAGATATGCACAGCTTCCAGCATCGCCTGTAGAGGTAGTAGGATCTGAACAAAGGTAGAGAGAGAGAAAGAGAGAGAGAGAGAGAGAGAGAGAGAGAAGAGGAAAGAGAAAACGAAAGAGGATTTAAAAAGAAAGAAAAGAAAGGGCGACATCAGGGAACGAAAATAAAGAGTAGAAAATATTTAAACAACGTGTGGTAATATAAAAATAATTATATGTATAAACAAAACTATTAATATAATATAAAAAAAAAGAAAGCGAAATCGTATGAAATGATTTATAAGCGCGTAGGTTACAAGTCAAATATATAAGCTTCTTTTAGTAATCCACGACACTGATTGAAAAATTGCAGGTTTATCGGAAGATGTCGTTCGCTTTTAAACTTCGAATTTCATCGTCCGCAAATCTTATGTGAGAACGGAGAGATATTTCTTTATTATGTGCATACATCAGAGTGATTGAAGCTATTGAAAAATAATAATGGTAATTTTCTTTAACGTGATTACATTTACCATGAATTTTAATAAAAAGCATATTTTTAGCTTTCGATTTGATTTTCGAGATACTTCCACTCGAATCTTTACGTGCTTTTAAAACTAATAACTTAAAATATTCTTCCAGAATGAAAAACTTTGTTTTTAAGATTTCCTTCAATTTTTTTACTTTAACGTTAGGATAAACTACATTGAATACATAAAAATTTCAAGAAAAAGTTTCATATACACCATCAACAAAAGTTAATAATTATTAAATTGTCACTCTTTATAATTCTTATTATTGTTATAATTGTTAAAAATTTATCGATTAAAGATATTTTTTTACAATATATATTAAAAAATTAAAATACTAGTTTTGTATTTCTCATTATTTTAATTTAAAATATCTAATAAAATCATATCTAATTTATAATAAAAATTAATCTCTCAAATATTTTTACTGTAATATTTAAATGGATATTTAAAAGTTTTAATAAAAACGTAAACATTTTTATCTATGCATTACAATAAAAATTTATCAAATAATAGAAAATACAAATATTTCAATAAAAAACTTTAAATAATAATAAAAATATCTCATAAGAGTCGAATCCATAATTTTCTATGTTTATTACAACCATTAGCACTTTTAAAGTTTTAGCGATCGTTAATACTAAAATAAACCTATTTTAATGAATTTGTTTAATACGTGCATGCATTAACTTAAAAATTGAGTTCATTTCAAATTTTCATGATATGTAAAATTTTTATTGAATTAAGTTTTTTATTTCATTTTTCATAAAATATCAAATATAGATATTCAACTTATAATAATTTGAATATTGCATATTTTAAAAGTTGAGAAAATTCTTTTATTTACAATCGAAAAATTATATTTAAATATATAGATATTTAAATATATATATATATATATATATAGAAGAGTAAAATATTATTTTATTATATCTGAATAAACAATAATATTTAATAATATTAATTAAATTCTTTTTATAATGCATTCATTTTTTTATATATTTCAAATTGTCTATAAGATTTTAATAAAAATTTTAATTATATTATAATATTCTAAATTAAAATCTTTTATCAAAGTTTAAATTGAGTTTAAAAGGATAAATTTTAAGCTAAACATCGAAATTTTAATGTGAAGAAAAATTTAAAGAGTTGATAATTCTTTATATATTGATTTACATTTTATTTAATATTTTATTGGTAATATATATTTATATTTAGTTTGAAAATAAAAATGTATATTCTTAATTATAAAATATTCTAAGGTCTAAAAATATGTTTTAATATTATTTATTCATAATAAAAAAAATTATATTTTAAAAATTAAATAACATTAATATTTTTATAGTATCTTCGAATATTTCAATTCAAAATAATTCGTATTTATAAATTTATATATAATTTACGAATCGATGAATATTTAAAAAAATTTATTTATTTAAAATCATTTGCACATAAATATATACATATAAATGTATTTTAAAATAATCTTGTAAATTCAAATATTAAATTAAAACAGAGTTTATTATGATTATTTTCAAATATTCTCTCTAATAACAATAAATCTAAATAAATTTCTTTTACTTTTCAATTCTTATAAAATAAAATAAATTCATTAATATTTATAAATAAAAAATAAATGTATTCTCTAATTTTTATATGCATCATTATATATAATAGTAATAAATATACAATTTAAATGTATTAACAAATATAAATTTTTGATAGTAATAATCTAAAATTTCGAATTCTGAAAAAAAAAATAATAAATATTAATGAATTTATTCAAATTATTAAATACAAATTTTAAAAATAATTTAAAAATAATAATAACTTTCACTACTCACAATATGAAACAGTAAATTATATTATAAATTATCATACAAATTATGAAAGAAGTTTTAAATATATAACTTCCTGAACAATATCTAAACTAATATTTATTACTGAAAGTCCAATCAATTTTAAACTAATATACCCATTTACCAAAACAATAATATTATCTATACAAAAGCATTTTGATCGTCTATATAATCAGCACAATTTTATCTGATTTTAAAAACATAATAAATTTGTCATAATTATATTAATACATTGTTTTATAATTTACTATATCTTTAAACATCCTAACAATCATTTAATTACACTTTAATTTACCGTTTCCATATTCGCATCCAATATATTTCATAAATTTATTGTGAACAATAAACGTAGTCTCGTGTGACTAACTGTATAATTAATAATTTCTCTAAACTCTATAAAGGCAATATTTACCATTGTTTTTCATTTAATATACACAATTGTCGATTTTTCTTTAATTTAAAATTAAATGGATTGATACAAAAATAGATTTCGTATCGATAACATTTATACCGTAAAAATAAAAAACTTTTACACATTAAAAGTTTTTACCATTTTGTTTTAGAGCATATGGTAATTTTTTTCTTCAAAATAAATTTTATTTTTATAACATCAACCTACAAAATCATGAGACAGAACTATAAAAACATTTTTCGTGAAATTGCTTCATATGTGTATAATAATAATAATAATGTCCATTTGATGTACAAACACTTCATTTTCAGTACATTCTGCTAATAATGGATGGATAAACGTAACTCGTAACAAGAGCAGAATTTCATTATTTCAATGCTTTTCTCTTGTTCGTATCGCTACATTACTTGACGAGCTTTATATGCTTCCATTCTGACGTTTTAATTTCTTTTAATACGATAAACTATCAATTTCAAGTTATTTTCCAATATTTAGGACAATTTACTAAACTTTTATGTACTACATAGGAATTATACTCTTCGTTCATTGCCTTTATCCAATAAGAATTTTTATTGCAATTTATCGAGCTATGAAAAGAAATAGGAGAATCATTTTATTTTTTACCATTATTGAGGCAATCTTATTATATACTTTTTGAAAATATTCTTTTTGACCTGAACATATTATATTTATTTTATTCAATCCTTGTATAAGAAATACATTTTATAAAAATTTTATCATTTTTTAATTTCAAAAAGTTTATTTTTACTCTCTTAGAATAATTTTTTAATTAACTATTTAATAATACAAATTTTTTCTTATAATTATTCTTTAAAGTACCATTATTTTTCTCTTCATGTGTAAATATTTTTTATGCCAAGCTTGATAAATCTAAATTTCTTTTTAAAAAGAAAGTGTTTTTAAAATCTTTCAATTATAATAATTAACAGACCAGAGTTCATTACTTTATTCAATAACAAAGCATGAAAATTTTATTATAAGATAATATGATGCATTATTTCTATTTATATAACAAGATAATTTTAACGAATCAGAAATAACTGAAATATATTTTAAATTTTAATTTTTGAGTTATGTGTTAAATAAAATGATAATGCTATGATCTAATCCAAGTTATATATACTAAAATTAAACTCATTCAGTTTGAATTCATTCTCACAATTTTAAATTTTAAAGAATTTTCTGACTTTTAGATAATATTAATATAAAATGTCTGAATTATCTATGCTATTTATGTATATTTCTAAATTTGCTGTCTCATTTGTAAACATTGCCATTTCTACGTAAATTCAGTGACAAATAAATTTCAACTCACCTTTTTCCAAATTTTTACTTTATTTTCTTTATAAATAATAAATATTTTCTTTTACTATTTTATTCACACGTGATAATATTTTAATTTTTTTATTAATAAAGTATTGAAAACTTTAACAACTGTTTTATTTAGTTTAGATAGATTAATAATTATTATTATAAATAATAGTATTTATTATAATTAAATAATTGTTTAATTACATATCTCAAATATACTATTTTATTGAATAATGTATGTAATAGAACTCTACTAATTTAATTGTTAGTTGTATTCTTTCATATTGTGCACATGACTGATATTTGTAGATCCTTTATAACCTAATTCTCTTTAATATTTAGTTCATTATATTAAATAAAGCTTACATGAACGTAAATTTATATATTTCAGATTATTAAGCCTAATTATTTTTTAAATTCACTCAATTGTATTTTATTTTCTGAATCCTTTTAATATTTAATATGTATGTTGTTAATACGTCATTTTTTTACACATTTTTTATATAATCATTGGTTCGTACAATAATAAATTATATGACTACATCGTTTGAACTTTCATTATTTTGCATAAGTTAATAATATTTCATTTTTCAATATTACTGTTTTCTGATTTATATGATTTATTTTTTCTTTATCTGATTCTTTTGCTATAAATTTCAATTCGGATTTTTTGAAAGTAGTAAATCTCAAAACTCTATTCAACCAAATAAATATTATTTTGAAGAAAAAAATGTTTTAAAATAACTAAGAACAGCTTAGTTTATAAATTTATTTTTAGATCTTTTAATAGATTAATTATATATTAAATAATATTTACGCTGGTTATTTTAATGCTTTTTAATTTCATATAATTAGATGTTTCCTATACCAAACCAACTATTATGCAAATTCCTTGAAGCTCGTATTGTTTTTGATGTTATATAACTTCTAAGATAGCTGATATACTTTATTAACAAATTAAAAATAATCAAAGCTTTTATAGAAAATTCAACATTTAATTATTTTGCTAATATTTCATCTTTATCTATATTCTTTAATTTTATTCTCCATTGATTTAAAGTTTTAGTTTGGTTATTACTTCAATGAATTTTTCAATTTGATTTAATATCATCAGTTTCATAATATATATTATTAATAAGATACCAAATTTTTCAAATAATAAGAAAATATTAAAATTGATTTAAAACATGATAATCTATATTAATAAAAAAATATTATATGTGTTAAATAAAAGAATTTTACAAAAAATTTCTAAATATTTGTAATTAATTAAAAATCTTAATTAAATTTGTAAATAAAATCAACCTCAAAAAGAGTATTCGAATTCATATTTCCTCTTTCATGTTTCTACTCCTAAATACATAAGAATTATATGCTACATGTTGACATTAAACATTCATATATACAAATATAAATTAGTATTCTTCACTATATATAAATATGAAACTGAGATATTGAAGTCACTCTTTATTTGAAAAAATATTATTTATTTATAATGTATATTAATAATAAAATTGATCTTCGAAAAAGATAAATTTAGAATGAAAGACCGAATGTGGATAATATAAATGAAATTCTGTCGTTTACAGATATATAATATTCGTTATCGTATCAAAAATTCTTAAAGAAATATAAATAATATACTTAAATAAATAGTACTGTAGAATGCAATCAAATCGCAGAGTTAGGATATGCTTAGAATTCTCTGCGGTGTACTCAGCATTTTTCCTAATAAAGAATTTTTCTTAAAAACAGAAAAACAAAAATATATTTCAGAAAGCTCTAAAACGTGACGTATTTACTTTGCTTCATGCACAACGTCACTTATTTTTACAAGCTTACGAAACTTCTTATATTGTAACTTATTTTTTTTTAGTATAAGTTGCGTGAAAATTCTTTTACTTCGGTTTCAAATTTTTCATAACTATAACCATTTTATTAAAAAATAATATAGAAAATTTCTTATATTTCGAATATATACTCAAATTTATTTATATAAAACGTACCAATATTTTTATAATATTAAATAATTTTATATATATATTCATTTTAAGTTTGAAATTTTTTATTCATATATAATAATAAAATCATCGGAAATTTTATTTTGATACATACTTTCTCGACTGTAAATAATTAAAAATAAAAAATCAAAAACGATTCATTTTTTATATGCATAGAATAATCACTCAGAAAAGCTCTATTAAAGTAAAATTATTGTAAAGGTATAAACATAATCTATCTGTGATCATCTTTAAAGCATATAATTAAATTGTTTTCAATTAATCATGATCTATTTGTCTTTTTTCAATGAGATTTTCCACTTTACATACCTCAACGTATTTTACATGAAAGTAAGTTGGTACTTTCTAGATTTTCCTCGAATTAGCATTAGGCTGCAAAATTGCAAATGAATGATATATATATATATATATATATATATAAGTATACCGAGAAGAAGAACAAATTCAAGTAAACAAATATAAATCAATAAAGGCTTGTATAGTTTGAAATGATTGTATCTTCGTTAAAATAGACAGAGATTAAATCTTAATACGACATACGTCATGAGATGCAATCATTATCGTAATTTCATACTTATTTGAAAATAAGGAAACTGTTCTGTGATTATTTTATTTTTTCAGTATAGATATTTCGGCTTTATTTTATTTTTTATTTTTAAAATTTATTTTATTCGTTTAAAATAAAAAACCAAAATCTGTTTTGAAATAAAACGTATTGTCATGAAATAGAAATATTTTAATAATTACTACATAAAAATTTGAAAATCTAAACTGAATTAGAAATCGAATCAATTTGAATGGCTTTTAAATTATATTTAAAAAGCTATAAATAGTAAAATATTACTTTATCAATCTATTATTTTTCATTGAAAATTATCGACTTTTAAAAATATCAATTTTGAAGTACTATACTCAGGGCCAGTAGAACTTGTCGAGAATCATTCACTTGTGTACTTTAAAAATCCTTCGAAAATAATTTTCTTCAAATTTTTCGAGGATTTTTGCTTTCATATAACTATGAAGTATATATACGTAAACGTAAGGTGAAACACCAAAGAGAGTGTAGAGGTCATTTAAAGTAGAAGTTTTCGATCGGCAAATCTATCATCTCATTTCAAATTCGATAAAATATATGTGTATCTACGTATGTAGATAAATGTCAAGACGTACTTTAAGTACTTAGATAAAACTTAATGCAAAAACTTGCGAACGTAAATAATACTTCTTTCTTTAAGCGAAACTTTAATTGATTAAGATATTTAAATAGAAAAGTATTGAAAAAAAATAAAAAAAATTATGATTATAAGTTATTTAAATCGAACTAGTAATAGTTCAAAATTACCCTTTATAAATTACATTTAATATTCTAGAAATTGTATGAAACTAAAATATAAATTATAAAGTATATTCGGAAAAGATTTAAGTCAGCTTTATATATCATTGCACTGCTACAGTTCTCATCTACTTTTACAAATTGTTCGCATATTTGAGGTTAAACTTTACTTTATAATTTAATCTATCGATTATAGATAAAAATATTAATCAAACGAGTTTAACCAAATAAGTTGTTTCATATTTCCTACTAAAATTTGTGTTTAACTTTCACAAGAATAATTAATTATTTTTCAACAGAATTTCATTAACTTATATTAAATAATATGCGTTTATTAATATTTTATAGTAAATATTCGATAAGAAAAATTATAAAAAATAATCCAAACAAAGAAATTAAAATTTACTTCTAACTTAAGCTACTATTTTAATATTTTTGTGTATCGTTCAAACTTTAATCTTATAAAATATATACTAAATCGATGCACAAGTATAAAAATAAAGAAGCTAAAATATTTTTTTAAATAATATATATCTTAATAAAAAAATGAGAATGAAAGAGAAAACAATAAATAAACTAAAAAATATTCCATTTCATTAAAGGAACACAATTAATAAAAAAAATTTTTTTAATAAATCAAATTTTTTCATTTTACTAAAATAATTGAAAAATTGCTATCAACTTTTCATTACTTTTAATTGCATACATATACATATCATATATATTATACAATTATACAGAACTGCTCTACTCGATAAAATATTAAAATATATATATATATATATATATATAATTACGTGTATTTATTACATATACTTTTTATATAAAAAAATTTTAAAATCTTTCTACTTAAAATTATTTTATTATTGTATTTTAAAATATTTTCATTATTGTATAATTCTAGATATCATATAATATAATATTCATTTTAATCAACTTTGTTTAAATGTATATTTTTTAAATCTATTGAAAATGCGAATTTCAATTTTATATATGCACAATTTGAGAGTAATGATGAATTTTACGTTAAAAAACTTATTTCTTAAATAATTATATACATTTGCGCAAATGTTAGAAAAAATTAACAATATTACTTCAGAAATTTAATTTTTAAAAGGAATGTGTTTATCTTGCATTCAAACTTTTAATCTTATGAAGTTATAGTATTCGCAAATATGTTATGAAATAAGTTTAATTTTTATATTCAATAAAAGACTAACTTTTTTACCACCAATGGTGATTTCATTATATTGTATAATATATGTCAAATAATTTTAAAAACTAAAAAAGTTATCCTTATTTAATTATTTTTAAACACAATTTCGAAGTATATCTAAAATGTACAACTAATGCTTTAAAATACGTAAAAATACAAAAACTTTGTACAGCGTTTAAACATTGAAAAATTAAAATAAAGACTTTTCTAAGATTTTATATTGTATTTAAATTTTATAATGATTTGATTTAATTTTTGCTTCCATTAAAAAGAATTATGAATTATTTTATTAATAATTTAGATCAAAATATAAAACAATTCGATTAAATCTCTGCCACTTTTTGAAATTTATGGCTAGTATCCGAAGCGAAATATATAATGTATGCATTTCTTTGATGAAATACAGTAACCTCCAGCCATAAAGAGGATTTTTACTTTGCAATTTTATATTGTACTCGAACATCTGTATACTTGTAATAATCTTTACGTATTAGTCACCGCTTGAGATAAAGAAATTGATTAAGAAATGTAACAAACAACTTATGGAATGATCGAAAATCAAAAGCATGTGTAATTCGAAGAACATAATTTCGTCTCAAATTTCACCTTCTTCTGAAACTCGAGGATTCGAACGGGGAAAAACTTTGAGATTGATATCAATCCAAATAAATAATAGAGTTATAGACTCTATCGGCTAACTCGAAGAAAGCTCGATTTGCGGTAAGATGTTTCTTAGGTAAATCTCTCTTTCCTTCTCTTTTCCTCTCGCTCTCTCGCTATCACTCTCGTCACCCTCTTGCACGTGATATGGCAGGCATCCAAGTGTTCAAATGGAAATCCGCTCGAGCTCCATGAGGAACAAAATAGAGCTCTCAACTATCGACCATCTCTGCTGCTGAGAATAAATCATCAAATACAGCTTGTGCCACGGCCCTGAGTTGAACTTTTCAAGTGTTTCGAGGCAGTATTTGAGATCAAGTCTGAAGGAATATTTCAAAAATTCCCCTTAAGTTATAATTCTGTTTTAATGCACTTTATGGGAATTCCGATTTGTTCCTTCCCTTTATTCATCTGGCCTCTTTCTAGGCTTTTGGATTTCATTTAAAATTAAGATGACGCGATGTAGCCATCAACCTGTTCTTGTTTCAATGGAAAATTCGACTTCTGACACCTTAATCGCAGAGCTTTTGTATTTTAACGAGGAAAAAAGGGTAAATGAGCAAAATTTACATTTATAAAATTTTAATATTTATATATTCATTATACTAAATAATAAATATTAAATAATATTAAATAATAAATGTGTATATTATAATTTTATAGATGTAGCTTTTGAATGCTTTTCATAGAATACTTTTAACGTGTTTATATTTTTAACGATGCGGATACATTTTGCAATACGCATATTTAAAACTTAAATAAAAAACTCTGTTATTTTATACAATAGTTTTATGCTGATTATAGTTACATACTATGAGAAAATAAGTTCGACCGATGTGGGTCATAACGATATTAAAGCAACAGAATTTCTTCGCATTTATGTGAAAATCGTAAAAGTGACGGAACAGCTAACAATTGATATTAATATTTTTTTAAGATTACGAGCTCGTTATTCTATGAATTACTTTTCAAATTTTGACTGATTTTATCTATAACTCTGTCCGGCATCAGCTTTCATACGGAAATGTAAACCAGAGTCATGAAAGGTGCACAATCTGCAAAGCTTGCACTTTGTGCATACTAAATTTTGCTTTTTTAACGTCGTATTTCTCGCTGACCAACTACGCAATTCCACGTAGATATGACATTACTGATGACTCAATGGCATACGTGATACTATGGTTCTATTATGGATTAATAGATAATTTTTACCACGTGTTTAATGTAAGATTAGAAATAGATGTGATATATGAGAAACAAATTAAACGATAAAAAAGCAATTTTATGTTTACGCGTATTTATTTTATTTTTCCAAAAAAAAGAGCTTCGAACAATTTAATACAAAAAGTACAGTAAATAATCCGCTGAATTAAATAGTATTGTTTTTTATATAAAATTTTAAATACAAATATTAAAAAATTAAAAAATTAAAAAATAAGAAGATATAAATAGTAAATTTACATTGAGTTTATCATATTTACCTTACAATATAAGAAAAATACTATGGTATATTTTAGAAATAAATACATTAGTCAGTTATAATCATGAACATAATTAAAAACCATTAATTATTTCTTAATTACAGATAATTTATAATTAGTGTAATACGCTTTTTTAAAAAAAAAGTATAAATTATAGAAAGTTTAAAATTTGATTTAAAAGATTAAATTAAAACTATAAGATAATTAAAAATATATTTTTAAAGTGAATTAAACTTTATAACGAAAATAATCGTTTTTCAAAATCAGTTGATCCAACCTGAAATTTTGATTCATTATTATTTCATAATAAATTTTTGAATTACTTTTATTGATTTAACAAAAAAAATATTTTCCAAATTCGTAGTTCTGTGGAATATGTATCGTATTATTTTTAAATTACATTCGGGTTCTTAATATCAAAATAAATTGTACATTTTGAAAATGTAGCTTAAAATATGTGTACAATTAATAATATTTTTATATTATTTTAACCAACGGTCGAACGTAATATACGAATAAATTTATGAAAGATATATACTAAAAGATCGTAAAAGCTTTATGTCAGAACCAATATAAGAATATTTTACGCAGACTTCGAAAATAATTAGAAATTAGTTGATATATCAATTAATAATGAATTAAGAGGTATAATATATAAAATGAGCGCTTTACATTTTAACTATTGTCTTCTGGGTTAAGTTAAAAAATGTCTAGCGTGTGCTGTAGCCCGTGAAAGTGCGATAATTATGACCCGATAACGACGCCTGCAGATGCTTCCAGGTTCCGCTCTCTTTCCGTCTCCTCCAACCATTATTTTTCCTTCGTATGCCTTCATACTGTCAGCTAGATAATAAGTAGCCGCAATGACACAATGGCACTAGGGTAGAGTGCAAGAATGCACACTTCTCTCATTAATTTGTACTCTTCTTTTGTTTGACATATCGCAGACTTGCTTCTATGATCTTTCAAGATTTTACCTTCCTATCTATCCTAGGAGGATCGTTCCTTTTTCCGCTCATCTTCATCGTTTCCTTCTCACTTCGCTTCGTTTACATCCTTCCGATTCACATAATTTTCAACGCGACTTTACACTGGATAATAGATATTTTAGTATCGAAAATGCGTTATTCGAGAGGCATGATTATTTATGTTATTCATATTTTATATAGCCTTTTTTAGATTAAATCGAAATCGATGGCGTTATAGTATGTAAAGCTTGTTTTTCAGATATTTTCATGAATATTTTTAAAGGAAAGGATATTCACCATATATAAAATATCTTATCGTAAGAAGAAACCTATATACCGTTAGCTGCGTATATCGTATATAAAAAAGAAAAAAAATACAATATATGTATGTATATGCGTATATGTATGAATCTATATATATATATGTATATAGAACGGATATCAATTCTACAAAAGTAAATTTTATTTCTTCAAACTTGTATAGTACGGATATTTTACTTTTATAATTTATTTACTATAAATTTTACAGTATTATTCTATAAAGCTTTTTAAATAAAGGTAATTTGATCAAAATCTAATTTAACAGAAAAAGAATTTTTTATAAAAACAGAAGACATAATAACATGATATTTATTACAAGGTTTTAAAAAATTTCTGAACACATCGAATCTATTAAATGCATCGGAATAGACTTTTATTTTTAAATTTCAAAAGCAAAGAATTTATTTACAATAGCCAGAGTTATTTTTATTTACAAAGTTCCATGTTTGCATCAACATTTTATCATTATTTTGAAAAACTAGTAATACAATATTATCCCTTTAAATTTTTTATTACGTATAAACACAAAAAAATCACAAAAAATGCATGACCTAAAGATACTCAAATATCTGGTAATATATTCAAGAAATGAGTAAAAAATTAAACTTTTTGTACCATTTAAAATATTTTATTATTATTATTTACAAATTATTATATACTACATATTGTTATTAAAAATAAGTTCTATTAGTCATAAGCAAATTAAAATTTGAAAATTTAAAAAAATTTTTCATATAATACGATTTGTTTTAAGTAGGTGGATTTATTTTATGATCTGAAAAAATAGTATTGTAACTCAAACCATTGCACAATAACATTTATTCAACGTATCTAGTCAATATTATAAGAATAGATAAATGAAAAGATATTCATTTTTTATTATTCCATTTATTCATTTAAATTAAAACAATAAAAAAATAAATTTATATTGGAAATTATATTCGGTATGATAAAATTAATACTATTGTAAGATTTATCGATCTACATTAAAATATTTTATAACATAAATTTAAACATAGAAAATATAAAAAAACAAAAAAATAATAATAAATAATATAATTAATAATAAAATTATAAGTTACGATTTTATTAATATCTTTAAAAAGTTTTTATTAACTTTTTTATATCAAAATATTATTTGATATCATATTATTTTATCTAAAACAATGTTATTTTAAAATATTTTATAAAAATAGATTCAATAAATTATTGACTAAATTCATGATTATATAATGTATCTAACCATTTTTATAACTCTAATAAAATTGAAAAATTTTATATCTTCTTTTTTAAAAATAACTAATTTATTTATTTTTACATAAAATAATAATAAAAAATAGTTTTTGTTGAATGTATAATAATCTTTAAAAATGTATTGTAATTCATCCATAATAAATTAAAAATACTTTCTAAAAGTATTGTATAGGTAAGTTATCCAGGTTTACGAGTCAATAAAAAATACATAATAATAGACAATATTGTAATGAATAAATTTTAAGTGGAAAACAATATAGAGTCTTTAAATTATTTACATTAAAGAGGTATTAAGGTATTGCTTCATTTATAATGTTTTATTTATGGTATTCACTTATAAAATTTATCTGGAAGCTTGTCATATTAGCTGAGCTTTTACGAGATTTTCGTTTAAATATAAGGTAAGCTTTTACCAATCACGTATTAAATTAAATTTTTACACCAATCCTCCATTTTTCAAAGCACTTAAAATCTTTTTCCTAAAAATTTCTAGTACTATCCGTTCAATCAATAATTTAACTATAATATGTGTACAAAAAAGCAAATAATTCAGGAAAATATGAAAAGTCTTAAGGCTTCGCAAAAAATTTATATTATATAATATGAATCTAACCGACAGAAAACCCATTATGATTCTACTCTAAATACTCTATAAAATATATCAAGATTATTTTTGTCAATTTAAAGAAATATAATATTTTTATCATTTTAGATAAAAATCTATTATTTAATGTTATTGATGAATTTATTTAGTAACTATTAAATAATAATTTTTAATAACTGAAATATTATTTATGTTTTATATATGCTTATAAACAATTATTGATAATAAATTAAAAATGAGAATAATAGTTACATCATGTCCTATAAAATAAAAATTTTCTATTATCAATTGTAAAGCAACGAAATATATTTTATCATTTGTATTCGGTATTACAGAATTAATAACTAGTCTTCATAAAAAAATGTTATAAATATAATATTTATATACAATTTCTTATTATCAAAATTTTATTTAATTTAAGATTAATAATGTTACAAAATATAATTTTAACAAGACGATAGACTCATTCGCTGAGCTAATAAGTTTCTTATATTTTATTATTCTTATTGAACTAGTATTAAATTTTCAAAATTGTAGTACTTCATCAACATAAGAAAGTCTCTTCTCTATTTTGTGCAAAATCCATCCAAGTGAAATTGGTTATATCCCACTTCTCTTGAGCTCAATCTAATACTATCTTCGCATCTTTGTCTTGGTCTAAGGGTCTTTTACTTTCAGTTTTCCTACTCAAACTCTGTATACTGTTCTTTTATTATCCATTATAGCCACAAGCTTCACCTTTCTTAATTTAAGTGATTTAATTACCTTTTTAGTATTGAGTAAAGTATAAAACTCCTCTATATCATGACTATGTAATTTTCTATATTTACCTATCTAATACATCCAATTTTTTCCAGGATATTTTTAAATCATTTTATTTCCGAATCTTCTATATTTGGTTTCTAATTTATTTTGTAATTAACTGGATTTTTCAATGCAAAAAAATAAAAAGAATTAAATGAATACTATAAATTTATAAATATTTCCGAATTACGTGACAATAATTAAAATTTTAATCTTTTTTAACATCAAATACGTTTTAAGAGTAATATTATATTTATATTTTCATGTTACTGTTCTTTTTATTTTATGAAATAATTGAATTTATTATCAGCGGAAAAATTCTTTTGCAGATATTTTTAAATAGTTTTTATGATATATTCAGTCAAATTAATTTAATAAAATTTCTGCATTTAATATATTAAAAATATTTTTAAAATATTCATGTTTGCCTTTAAGTAAATTAACCTAGAATTAAATATATTTTTACAACGTTCAATACAATTAAATCAATTTTTCAATAAAATCTAAATAAAATAGATCTTAAATGTTATAGAATGTTATCATTTTTCAAATTCATTCCATACTTGAACTATGTTTTAAAAATGATTTTATTGTTTTTTGTATTAATTATTTGCAGAGCAAGATTATTTTTAATTATTCGAAAGAAACAAATTTTCAGCTTAGGATACATTTTAGTACATTACAAAAGATCGGAAAACGGTCCCAATATAAGAAATTTATAGTGTTTATAAACTCCTATTTTCAAACAATCACTAGTCTTTTCTAACTTAAATTTTTTTAAATATAAATCTTCTGATAAATATATTAATAAGAAAAAATTTGTACAATGTATTTATAGACATACAAAAAGAAATACTATTCTACGTTTCTATAATATGTTCTAAATCTGTTGTTTGAATGATAAGTAATATTTTTATAATAAAAAAATATTTTATACGTAATAAAGATTTTAAAAATAGATTCAAGATCTTATATTTTTTGTATAAAAATCGATATTACAGAAGCTCATCTACGAAGCAATTACTATTAGATTAAATAAAACTCGCGAGTAGAAACTCTATATCACTAAAGAAAGATAAAAAAATTCATTTAAATTAAAAACTACCAGATTAAAAATAAAATAAAATTTATAATAATATCAAAAGAGCTAATAAAAAATTATGTTAATTTATTTCTAATTGTGAGAACTTTCGACATTTGAAACAGAATATTCTAGTAAAATATACTTAGGGCTTGCAAAATCATAATTATTTCTCACATTATTGTATATAATATTAATTTTAAGTTAATTATATAACTATTCAGGACATTTTAAAAAATTCATATTACTAAATGGAAAAATGTTTATACCGAAGATAATTCTTACGAAAAGAAATGGAATGAAACTGAGCTAATTAAATATTAATCAAATATTTTTATAATTATTATAAACTGATGTATTTTTATTTTGTAAAATTCAAGCGACAGTAAAATTTTTAATTGAAATTATGCTAATTTGTTATATTAAATTCAAATATGAGTTGATTCAATTGTGTGTCTTTTATATATTTTAATATTAACAATGAATATTTCTTATAAACTAAACTCGAAATTTAGTAATACAAATTATATCATAAAGTATTTATTAATATTTAGTAGTTTGGAGAAAGTTGCTCTATGTACAAAGTACTTTGGTATATCCAACTAAATATTGTTCTTTAGTTATATTTCATTCAAACTAATCTAAAAATTATTCCTAATAAAATTTATATTCATAAATTATTTATAACTATTACTCTATAGTCTAGAATTTTATATTTTCTTAATTTTTATTTAAGTTTTAAAATCATTACCTAAATATGTAGAAAGTCGACTATTTGAATAATTTAAATTATAACTTTTAATATTTGAAAACATCAATTTATAAATTATTGTATTCTTTGGCTAAAAATATATGATCCGAATAAACTTATGCATAATTTTATGTTTTAATATGCATATTTTCTAATCATAATATAGTACTTTACATTATGTAATTGTTATAATTCTTTATATAAACTTTTTTTCTAATTTTCATATGAATGTTGCATAGAATTATTGTCAGATTATATAAAAATGTTTAACGAAATAACTAAAGTTGATCGAGTACATCGATTACTATTTTGTTTTTTTAAACAAAATTTTTAAATATAAGCATGTGTGTATGTTCAATTGTAGGTATATCATTGTTACTATAGAAGGAATTTTATAAATAATTAATCATTTTTTGTTGACAAACTCTAAAATTAGAATACCTTTCTTCTTCTTTGTAACTAGTTCCAAATAAATATTATAAGAATTAAAAAGAGATTTTTCAAACCGATTACAAAAAATGTTATTTGCATTCATTTTAAAGATATTGGCACATCAAATAAATTGGTATACGAGTAAAAAAAAAATATACTACAAAAATATTTCAATAAAAAAAGAAATTTATATCAGGAAAATTGAAACTTTTTACACTAAATATTGGTACCTTCAATCATCTAGAAAATGAAATCTAATCAATTTATTACAAAGTAAAATGTATTCGATATTCAAACTTGACAAGAAAGTAAGTAAAATCTATTATGAAAATGAAAATGAAACTGTATTTTATTACTCTAATTAGCGAACTTTAAGATAACATTAGTAATACTTAATAACGATGAAAATTTAATATATATATATACGTATATCATAATAATTACAAGTATTGTATTTTAAATTTTATCACTTGATGTTATTTAATTTTCAATAATTTATATAAGAACTAAAATAAAAAATAAATACTTTGCAATCTATAAATTAACTAACAGAATAAAAAGTTTCAATATTGTATATTATCACTAATTATTAGAAAAAATTCAAGTTTGCATATAATTTAATTTGAATTGTGTAGAACTTAAATTATATTAAAATATTATTTACTATTACTATATATATATATATATACTATAAATGTATTTAGTTGAACTATAATATAACTTTGCTATAATGAATTACTTAAATCTATTATTTACTCTAGCATCGATATAATCTATGGATTGTTTTGCCATAAAATAAAATGTAATTATCCGAAACTATCTGTTTCCCTTCTAAACATCGTGTTACTTGAATCACTACAATATCTGTCTATATATCTCCTTAATAACTTCTTAAAATAACGCTACTTTAAGAAAAGTATCAATATTTTACTTAGCTAACTTAATATCTATAAATTTACATTTAATTTCTATTTGAGAAGTTAAAATATAACAGTAATTGAATAAAGTCAATTTTGTTGAAGAAAAGTCAATAGTTCTTTTTTTATCCACACAATTTTTATTGTTATACATTCATGACACATTCTTAATTAAAACCACACTATATATAAGATCTCATAAATAAAAAATCTTACAAAAATTATACGACATTAATGTATTTATTAATTTAAAAAACCCAAGTATATCAGAATGCATATTATTGTAAATAAAATATTTAGATTTATTTATATAACATCTAATTTATATAAATATAAAAGTTCAAAAATCGTGTATCGAAGAAATAATAAAGAAAAAATATAATAACTGTACAAAAAATATTAATACTATGCTACTATTTACATTATCTCTAATACAATGTAGCTAATTTTATAGTATTGTTCTCCAAGATAAACCGTTCATCTAATCAACAAAATATACTTTCTAACCCAGCTACAAGAAACCTAAAGCTAAAAATGTATCTCGTAAAAAAACTTTGATGCGCTTTCATAAGTTGAAGCAACAATACCCGTCTAAGACACAATGTCTACTAATGGCCATCTCTCTTCCAATAGGGTGAATCATTTTGATACGGTTCGTATAACTTTTCTTCTCATCAAAAGCCTTCCAACTGCCATTCATTTAATAAATCGAGAAAAAGTGTTGATAGTGGATACGAAAAAAATAATCTAGCGCCCTAAAAAGCTCGTAACGAGTTAAGATTGTTCACGCTATTGATGTTGTACCTTGGAAGTCGAAATTCGTTCTACCATATTCCAACCGAATGTTCACGCATACTTTATACGGGCAAATGATCTAACTTTTCTTTATCTTGGTAACATTTACTGTCACATAATTAAGTGTATTAGCAAAACTTCGTTTTAGTTCTATTAGTTCTACATTACTATAAATAATCGTGGAAACCTATTAACATTTAGCTTAACACGTAGACTCTGACTATTGAAGAATTTATTTACGAATAAGTTTATTTGAAGATACTCTCCAGTATTTATGTTTTCACTATAGTTGACTATAGAGAAAGAACTCAAAAAAGAATTGACGAAAGTAACAAAAAAATAATACCTTTGAAATAAATGATAATATTCTATGTATACTTAATTAAACAAAAATACTAATTTGTTAAGTAAACGCAAAACTTACAAGCTTTTCCATTCCCTTTGAAACTTTCGTAAGGTATACACGTGTCATATTTATATATTGATACCTTACATCTATTCAAATGAGATTCAACATGTAATTCTACGATCAAGCTATTTAAATATTTTCAATATAACTAGATTTTGAACTTTTAGTTAACACTCGATTGCATATTTTTATTGCATAGTTTTAATTCATTTAATAAATATATATTACACTGTTACATTAATTAAATTCAAATAAACACTTTAAAAAAATAAACTCAATTAAAAAGTATGATCTTACTGTGTTTAATTTCGCGTTTGGAATAAAATAATTTAGAAGTGGTTTAATTAACGAATATTCAATTTTTTTAATTCTTAATTGGAATAAAAAGTCGCTTCGTTCCATTACAAATAAAAATTTCTGCTATTGTAAAATCTGATTCACAATTATCACTTCTATGTCAAGAGTATTGCTTTTGAACACTAGTGTTATTTTTTAAATATATGAAACGATCGAATTTTTTAAACCGAAAACTTTTAAAGGTATTTTAAACTTATACATTTTTGGTATTTTTCATACAAATTCTGAACATAAATACAAATCTAAGTACAAATATAAAAATTTTGAAAAATAAATTAATTAAAATTAATCTTATGATAAAAATAAACATTTTAAAAAAGAAATTTTCTATGAATTATTTGAAAATTAAAATATATTATCGAAAAATCATGCCTATAAGTAAATTACGAAAAAGTAGAAAAAAAGAGAAAAGTTCAAATATTTACTGTAAAATTACCCAACATTTTCTGTACACTCATTAGACAAATGAAAAACTACCGAAAAGTATTTAAAAGTGGGAACAGCTCAAAAATTTAAAAGAATGTTTGATAAAACTAAAATAATCCATACCTATAAATTATGTTATATAATTTCTTATATTTCATTATCTCCATCGTTTAATTATACGCTTTATTATAAATTACACACACTCTGAATATAATTTTATTTTAATTAGATTATAATACATTTAGTTATTTTAAAAGATTTTTATATATATTTTATTTATTAACTTAATATGCTTTTTCAAAGAAAACAAAAGTTTTAAAATATTATTGGCATTAAAAAGATACTCTTAAGTCTCATATAAAATAAATAAGAAAATAAAATATCTTGTACCAATAATTAAAACTACCAATTATTAAATTATATTTCTAAAAATAAATAATTTTATTATAATTATATGAAATCATTTTGCTGTAAATAAGAAATTTTGCAAGTTAATGGTTCAGTAATTCATTTTACTTTCTTAAACTTAAAGAATATTTCTTGAAATTTAAATGTTATGCGCCAATAAATACTATTTATTCAACAGAAATTTATTTTAAATTTAATATTCGATAATTATTTTCATAAATATCCAACGATTTTATAAGATGTAAAAAAACATTGTTACAACGTAATTATTTATTCAGTAGTAATTTTGAATTTACACACAGATATTCTAATATGAGACTTTAACTTAAAAGTAATACATACCGAGATATTTCAAACTTTTATTAAAATAGTTTGAAATTCATAAATATACCCTTTCACAATCAAATATCATTCATAAACGAATAATATTTATAAGATAGTTGTGTCTGATTCTCTAGTTAACAAATTAATATTTAGTAAAAAAATGTATAATCGATTATGTGTGTTTATTCGATATATAATAATTGAAATTTCTTTTTATTCTGTATCTTACTTTCATAATTATTTGTACACAAAAATACAAAATAATATAAAATAATAATGTTTAATTTAAATTTCTATTTTTATCTCTACCTATTAAATTTTGCAAAATAAATAATTCTGATATATGTTTATTGAATTCTTTTATCTCTTAAATTGTATAATTTGTATTCATAAAGATTTATAAAAAAAATTTATAAAAATAAAATTATATTCTACGTGATATAATAATGCAAAATACGTCTATTGTATATAAAATATGATTTACATTAATAATAAGCTATATAAGGAATTCGAGAGCAATATTAAAGCAATATGCGTTTATAAAGGTTTTGAAAACGTGCAGATTAAACAATAATTACTAGTAATCAAAATAATTTTCTAATTATAAAACGTAAATTGAATGCATTATATTAAATATTAATAGGTAATATTAATAAAAAATAACAATCTTGCTTTTTACAAAATAATTAAAAGTTTTTTAAATATCTATTATTATAACAACTGTAATTAGAGCAATTAATCATTGTTCATTTTAAATCATTTATAAAATAAAATTTTATACTAATAATTTCAGTATAAAAATCCAATTAAAACATTGAAATATAAATCAAGGATTTAATAATGTACTGTGAGACATATACTAGCCGTTATCGAGACGAATATATATTATATTTATCATGAAAATACATCAGAGAAAGTAAGAATAATAATAAAACCATTATTTTATGATTTGATAATAAATAGTCTTTTCAAATCCACGTATACAATTTAATTTTTACTTTTTAAATCACTTTTAAAATAAAGAAATACAGATAAAAAAATTTCCATGTATGTCATTTCTGTGTATAGAATAACAGAACTAAAGAAACAAAAAGAAATGAATTTGAATATAATCTAACTTTGCATATAACTTACAATCGTGAAAATAATTTAATACTTTGAAACAGTCAACTTATTAGTTAGAAAGATGAAAATATAGTGCAAAATATTTAAAAATATAAATTGCAAAAATAACTTTAGTGATTCAGAAGACGAGATTTATAATATTATACACTGAATTGCGTTAAAAGAGATATACAATGTAACAAAAGGATATCAAGTGCCTTGACGACAAAAATAAAGACAAGCAGTGCATGCATTAAAAAAATGGTAAGTCGTATACAGACAATTTAAAATAGAGAAAAACACCGAAAGCAAATTCATTTCACATTGGAGTACAAACTATGGAGAAAATGTCAACATTCATTTATACATGGGTAGATCGGAATAAATAGAGGCACAACTTTTCTACAAGTGACATATCAATAGTTCGGAAACAGGTAGTTTTATTGCATGAGAAATACTCTAGATCGAGTCTACTACTTGTTTTAGTACGATTTCCTGTCTCTATTTTTATACTACCAAAAATAGCTACTAAATGAAATATAAAAATATTAAAGACATTTTCGTGTGCGATATACTAGAATTCACTTTATATGAAAGAAAGGTTAAATATTGCATAAGATATATCACTTTTATATGTTTATATGTATTTTGCTTGCTCAAAATACTTCGTTAAAACGTCATATAAATAAGTAGCAATAATGAATAATAATTATAATATGTATTATAAAAAGATTTTATTATAATGAATTGTTGACGGTACAAAGAATTTATTTATTATTCCAATTAAAGTGAAAAAGATAAAAATTGTTAAAAATAATATTTATATAAAACAATATATTTGTATATCTTAATTTTCTAAAGAATATTTTAATTTTAATCAATAAATTGCCTTCGTGTTAAATAGATTAGATTTATGAAAAAAAATTAATAACTACAATCGAGTTATCAAGGCTATTAAATCTAACCATACTACATATGTCGGTAAGCAAAAATAATAGATAAAGTTTTATCAGGCGGTAAATTTCTGGCCATATATTAAGATAGATTAATTATGAAAACATATCGATATACTAATTTATATTATATATATATATATATCATTATATTTCATTTTAATGTTTAAATAAAATACATGATTATAAAACATCTGTACAATATTATATACTTATATTCAATATAATTTAACGCATAAAGTGGTTTTCAATATTTGATTCGCAATTATTATTGAAAATTTTAATATATTTTTTTTAATTTATTTGCAGTAAAACTTTCTAGCGTAAAATGTACATAATTTAAAACGTTATAAAAATTTTAAATATTTTAACAAATAATTATATTCTCATTTATAACTATTATTTTTTTATTTTAGAAACTATATCACCTCGTAACTTAAATTAAAATTTTTTATATGATTTTGGTTTGTAGTAAAATAGTCAAATGAAGTAAGTAATATATCTTTCAATGATTATTAAATTCTTTTTATACACGATTTTATTATAATAAACCATACATTTTTTAATAATAAATTTAGATAAAAAATTTTGTATTGACAATTGAAAGAAAATTTAATTTAAATATATAATTTATATTATTTTTTTTATTACAAACATAAAATTTCATTTCTTAATAAGTAATTGAATATTATTATAAATTAATAATTTCTTTTGATATTAAACACAATCAGTGAATAATCGAAACTGTTTAAAAATTTCTGTAAAGGAAATATAAAATTAATATTATTCTTTTAAATAATAAACTTTAGATATACACTTTTTAATAATAATAAATAATTTCTATGATAACATTTATTTTTACAGTATCAATTTTAGATAATTGGTGAATTTCTTAAATATAATTTTTAAAAAAAAGTCTATCGATTGAAAATAACTTTCAACTAAAAGTTTCTAATCTAAAATTTTTACATTTATTTTTTAATATTTCAAATACACTTTTTTCAAAATTTTAAGATCTCTTTAGACAAGTACGAAAAAGTGTTTATCTATTTGCGTTTATATTACTCAGCAGATAAAAGAATTTTTTACCCAAGCAATTTTTTTAGTTCCAACAAAGCATTAGCAATATAACGAGAACACTTTTACTGCATACATTACTCAATATATGATAAGGTTCATGTAAACACAATGAAATAAAAAACGAGGATCCATGTCTGAAAATACTCTAAGGTATTATACCTAGAAAGCCAAAGGCTAAAAGTTCTAGCGATAGATCTCATAGCATACTTTAACATTTATACACAAAGAAAGAATATTACTGGCGAATGGTCGAATTGCGTGCCATTGTTGTCTAGATACTCGTTGATTTTGAAGATTCCCCTACTTGGTATAAAAGACTCTACGTATTTTTGTAGCTTCAGAAGCTTTATGCAAAGTCAGACCGATGCCCTTTGGCCTTTGCGTGGTTCAGATCAGGTAAAACTTTACCTCCTTGCTAACTTTTTTATATTTTGTAGACGCCGTGAAGAGATTCTTCTTTTTTGAGTTATTACTAACCTTTTTTAAATTGTACTTTTTATATTAAGGAAAGCGAAAATACGCTTTTTACATCGATGTAAGCGATTATTAGTGATATCAAAAGATCTCTACATATCATTGACGTACAATAATATATCTTTTCTATATATATATATATATATATATATCGCTAATTCACTATTATAATTGTAATTTTTATCTCATACTACATATTTTTTTGGTAAGAGTAGAAGATGTAATTCTTTTTACGTTTATTTCTAATTAACGATATTTTACGATATTTTATTGAGATAAAAAAGTATATATGCTATATTATTATTTGATTTAGTGCAAGAATTGTAATTTGCTACTTCTCAACAAAACTGAGTTAAATAAGGGCATATGTACGCGAGTATACCCATATATGAATCGTAGTTAATAAGACTACGTCTTTATGCATTCGGTATATATATCTATTTGCCCCTACGTATACGTACACGTTTTGATTGTTTTATGCTGTTCTAACTGAATTTGATTAAAGATTTTAAACGCTTAAGGAGATGATTCGTTAAAATTAAATTTAAGTTTATACTCCATTAATAGTTATACTGGCAGATTTAACAACGTGTTACGTTCAGTATTATTTTGGATATTATAAATATAATTTCCTTGAATTCTATTCAAATAAGTAAAATATTACCGCTTCTATATCAAAATGACGAACAGAATTAACATACATTAAATTAAACTTTGTTGCTGAAATGAAAATTCATTTCAAAATGCTAAATAATGATATTTATAAAGAAACCATATAATTAAAAAATAACTTTAATTTAATTGAAAATTATTGAAAAAACAAATTTTTCACATTTGATCTATATAAAAATCCGTATGGTTATTTTATTCTTCTTCTATATAAATTACATGTTTTTTAAACCAAATAAACACTGGAAAATCGAGCACCGCAAAAATTTCAATGAGCTACATAATTCACCAACATTAAAAAGTATTTTATTCTCCATTAATAAATGAAAAACTGATAACAGTGAAATCGATCGTGAGAATTTGCTCTTGAGAATTATTCAGTCATACCAGCGTACAGTTATTTACTTTCATTAATGCCCGATTCACGTGTATGCTTATACGAATCATCATGCAACATCGACTTCATTTACAATATTTAAATGAAAACTCCGCGAAACGAGGCTCGACGCGCATCGAGAGTTGCTTCTTCTTCGACCTCCCATAGATCACCCGAGAGCGACTAAGACAGAGTGACTATGTTTATAATACACTTAAAAACAGTCAGTCCTTCGAGACCTCGTCCAATTAACCTTTCGTTTCTGCAATACCTGCGTATTGCACTTTAACACTTAGCCATATGCTTATACGACTGCATACGAATACGTTAACATTATATACAAGAGCACTCGTAATTTTTTTCGTAGCAACGTTATCGTAATAAAACAAACGAAAGTTCATTGGTTCGTTCGCTCGTTCAATCCCTTGACGCTTTTTCCTAGTGTGACACGGTTTCGCGACACGGAGGGCCGAAGGAAAAAAATATCGGTTTTTCTATGTCTCATGACACAATGTGAACGGCTTTGATATAAAGCCTTTTTCCGTAATTAAATTCTTTCTTCAATACTTTCAGGCACTTCGATCTTCAAATATTGTTTCTATTTATTCGATTGCGTAAGACTGTTCTAAAAAATTGTTGATATTTACCATCGATAAAGATATATTGATCGTTAAATTATCGTGGATGGATCTTTAGCTGTTTCATATTGTACAAAAGTTATCAAAGAAATTATTTTATAAAAGAATAATTGTTTAGACATTAAAATTTTAAAAACTCTACCTTCGAGATTTAGAAATCACGTAAACTTTAAAAATTTTAATTTTAATATTTCTGTTTTTAATTTGTTTTATTTGTGCAAATTCACCAAAAACTGTTAAATTTAAAACGAAGTATTTCAGATATTTTTATCAAATTATTTTAAAAAATTTGATAGTTATTTTTATGTATCTCTCGTTAATAATTTTTATTTGTTAAAAATTCCACTTTTTGACTACTGGAATTTTAAATGTCATTGTTAAATTTTATTTTTTATTCATCCAAATACTCATTGCATTAAGATATTTATAAAATAATATTAAATTATATATAAAAATTTATATAAAAGAATATTTATATATTCAACTTTTAAATCGGTACTTTTCCGTGTAAAAATTAAAAATGTGAACAGAAATTAAAAACTTTTAGAAATTTCTTTTTAAAGTCGCCTTCATTCCTGACAATAAAGATAACATTTGAAGCATTTTTTACAGATTTATGCATTAATAGAATATTCTCAATTTTAGTGATCGTAAATTTTCTATTCGCTTCAACTGTAATGACCCAAATAATACTAAAAAATGTTATATATGAAGAATTAAAAAAATATGTATTATAAGATGATTCTTCTTTTATATTCAAATTATATAATTGCGTAAAATTATATTATAAATAACATTACTAATTTTATATGTATTATATCGAAAAATAATCAATGATCATATAATATCTATTGTCGTCGAGTATGGAGCAAATTTATAGGATATTTATTTCTGATAGTTTCTTTTTGTTTAAATCTTCATTTATAATAATTATTTTATATGTTTTTGCAGAAAGCATTTTATTAATTTATGTAATATTATAATCAAATAAGAAATTATATACATATATTTAAATTTATAAAAAATACAAAATTATAAAAGAATTATAAATCAACAAAATTTTTTTTACTTTAGAAAAATTTTATAACTTTCACGTTATAAATTGACAATAATATCCGTCCATGAAAATTCACAGCTGTATTCAATGTTTTTTATTTTTATATTTCAATTTCATGTTATAATTTAATCCAAAATTTATAAAACAATAAAATTTTTGTTTATTTTTTTTTATACTAGATATATCATATTACCAAAAGTTTTTTAGTAATTTATAAGCAGTTGACTTAATATATATACATTAAATAAGTATAATACCTTTGATGTTATAAGTCCTTCAATATTACTTATAATATGATTTAAATTAGAAAACATTTATATTAAAGTATTTTTAATTATTTAATTTATTTATTTTATTTTCCATAAAACAAAAGAATATGACCTAATTTAATTAAATAAGAAAAAGAATTTTAATGTAAATAGTATTATAAATTTATGAAGCTATAACTTCATTGGTATATGTAGACATATTCACACTTTATTTAATCAAGTTGAAATAGACTTCTATATTTTTCTAAAGATTTAATTATTTCAAAACCTTGTATTAATACTTATTAAAATTTATTTTTTAATTAAATAATTATACTAAAAAATTGAATAAATATTTTTTGAGGTTAATGTGCAACTTGAAAATTGAATAATTAGAAATTTAATACGTTATAAAATTTCAGGAATTTAATACTATTGATTTTAATATTTTAGTTAATAATATTTTAATAATTTATTGAATATATTGCATGTATTATCACAAAAATTTTCAGATATAAATTTTATAATACTAATTAAAATAATTTATATCTGGTAATTACACCAATAGTTTGATCGATAAAAATAATTCTGAATTTATGATATAAATAACAAAATTTTAATGATACTGCAATTTATGATGTTGCCGTTTATATAAGATGTACAAAACTAGCGTAAAGATACAAGTAGGATAATGTATACAGGTAAAAGATGACTATGTTATATTGTAAGTAGCAAGAAGTTCCGAAACTTTATGAAGAAATAAAATATTCTCTGTAAATATCTTAAACATCTGACTGATATAAAACAACTATAAATGTAAAAATAAATTTAATACTCACATTACAAAATTCAAATATTTAATTTAAAATTACTTTTTCGTGTAATTTACAACTTAGTTAAAATTATGTGTCTCGATAGATATTTTTATACAGATATTTTATGGTTCTTTCTTTAGTTTTTTTTTAAATTGCATATTAACTAGATAACCACCACATATATAAGTATACATCATTAATTTTAGTAACATATTCTACTTTTTAAGATATTTTTTTATATTTTGCGTTACAACGATACTTATTTTAAAATATAAAACTGGAAATAAGCAGAATAATTTTCAGTCGTATATCTTAACATCTTGGTTTCACACAATATAAGAATTTAGTTAGTAGTTGTACCAATAGAAATAAAATAATGGAAAATGAAAACACCGCATAATGTTGAGCTGAGTAAGAGGAGCTTGATTAAAGGCAACGTTTACGAAAACCTATTCGTATACTCAAGCTTACTAATACGTGTAGGTTCGTTAAAACTAAGCTTCTAAGTAGAAAAAAGTATATGCAAAAGGAAAAGTCGAGTTAAAGGAGAAAAGAAAATGTAAGAAATGTTACGAATTAAAAGAGAGTTTGTTACCGCGTTTGCATGCAACTATTACCTTTTCTTCTTACTACGGAACTTTCTTTTGCTTTTTTTTTCTTATAATACGAGTACACCCAGCTGTCTTTTATTATTTAAGAATGCCGGCGAGAACATAAGTCGCGAAGTAAAGTCCAATCTACTCGAGAAAAATGCAAAACCGCGTATATACATCATACGGCCAGACGGAGGAAGACAAAGAGAAATATTTTCCCGAAGGTGGAGAAGGAAACGAGGAAAGAGAAGCAAGAGAAAAAAATGAGATGTTGAAAGAAAATAAAGGAAAATTTAGGTCGATTTGAAAAGAGTTTATTAGGCGAGCTAGAAAAATTATTGGTTTGCTACTATTTTTATACATATTTTTTTCGACGTTTAACTAAAAGTTCAAGACGAAATATTTCACATATTCTTTTTACATTATTTTTTTTTAAGTACAAGTTTTTCATTATTCTAGGTTACATGAAATTATTTAACTATAGTAATATAACAGGAAAGTTTTACGAGTTATAAACTTAATTCATTAGAATATTATTTTTTAAACAATATTTATTTAATATAAAAATATCACTTTTATTAATTAAAAAAAATTTGAAGTCTTTTTTCATTTACTAAAAAAAAATTCAAATAATTTCATAAATTATAAAAGAAATATAACGATATTAATCCTTGTCTAATAAATGTGCGAGTTTCTGTAATTATTTTCTAAATTAATTGTAATATATGCGGCAATTGTTTTACAGGAGTAAAATTTGAAAAATATGGACATGACTATAAAACTTTTATAATGATAATGACAAATCTACAAATTTTTAATAAATAGAAAGTTATTTTCCTTGTTTGTTATTTATTTTTAATATTCAAATTGATTTAAAAATAAAATAAATAAACGTTATATAAACATACAATGATAAAATCGAATATTATTAACCCAAAATAATTGGCGTGTACTAGAGCATTGAAATGAACTTTTTTATTCAATAATAATAATTACATTTATTTATTTATAATTAAATATTGCAAATATTAATATTTTAATATAAATTTGATAATTTTTAAAAATCACTTATTTAATAAAAGAGCAGACGGTAGTTATAATATCGACAACTTTTTTCAATTGAAAAAATATTTTACACCAAATATATAACTATAGATTTATTGTAAAATTAATGATTTATAAATTATTGAAAAAGTATTAGTATTGAAAAATTTATATTATTGAAGAAGCATAATTATTGAAAAATTTATATTATTGAAAAAGTATAATTTACATTAATTAATGCACTTAAATACAAAAGAGTTCGAAAAATTGTAAATTAAATATTATAGCCAATATTATTATTCAATCCATAATAATGTAATCATTATTTACCAAAGGCTGGATTTAATTAACGAGACCTATTTAATTAGCATAAAGTACACTTAAAAGATACTAATTATAAATTTTTCAATGATTCACTCAAACCATTGATTTTGAAAAATTAAACGTAAAAGAAACAAAAAACTCATACGTGTAAACTCAAAGTATACTTTCAGTACTCGTTCGTTCAATTTTTAAAAGGTCTTGAATAATATGAATCTGCAAAATAGAATTCCGTGCGGATGATGCATAAAAAGTCTTAGGCGCAAAAAATCTCGAGCCCACCTTGAGTTGCTCATAGCCATTGTAATATATGTGTCTATGCATTTAATATTACTTAAACTACGTACGAACGCGTTCTACGGAAATTACTTCGACAATGGCTCATTACGCATCCATGTATAATAGCAAATTATTCGTGAGCTGATACAACAAGGCTACAAAGAGGTTACCCCTGTATAACGACTTAACAAGCTTCATTACTCATTTACGCTACATCGAGATGTGCAACCACTACAAGCCGCAATGAAATTTTCCCTCGTGCGTTTGTACTTATTGTCATTCTTGGACTTTTAAGAATATTAATTATTCCTTTTGTCAATCAATATTGAATTTACCGAATATTTAGGATTCTTTAAGATAAAATATTTATGCATAACCGTTTCATCGATGTTTTATAGATTATTTTCTGAAACATATGTTCGTTATTTAACGCGAATATTTTATAATATCGTATATAAAATGATTACTAGGTATATTAATTAAATACTTTAACTAGGCATATTTTTAAAATAATCAAAAATAATACGAAATTAAAATACGTAAAATATATTTCGTTATTGCAATAAAATATTGTTCCATTTTAATAATTTTAATTATTATTGAAATTTTTAATTTTATTTAAATTGAGTAAATATATTTGTTTATTGGAGAAAAGAATAAACTTACTGGATTAGTATATAAAAGCTTATCCTAAACTTTTTATAACGCATAAGTCAATATATTTTTAAAAAGAATCATAACAAGGTCATTTTATGACAACAATATAACGATATTTTCTTATGTAGCTATTTATGATGCTATCTTTTATAGAACCCTCCTTTTTTCCGACTTGAATATACTACAATCTATCGATATTACACTCTTATTTAAGACGATTGAAGCTTTCGTATTTTCTTGACACATTCATTGTGAACGTGTACAAGAATTATTTGTTTTATAACGAAAGAGAAAATTAATAAAGTAAAGAATTTTATTGAATAACTATTTTAAAGATAAATTAAAAAATAATGCACAAAGTAATATTTTTCTTTAATTTTTCTTCAATTTAATAATTTGATAGAGCTCGAATAATAATTATATAAATATACATTATGAAGTTTCATACTATGAAATATTTCCCTGATTTTTCATATTTTTATATAAAGATGAAAACTTGAATAAATGATATAACTATAAAGCTTTAAAATAATTCTTCTAAAATGTTTGTAAATAATGAATTAGAATTTTAGAGAAATA
The DNA here is from genome assembly GCA_018907195.1 of Dolichoris vasculosae. Classification (NCBI taxonomy): domain Eukaryota; kingdom Metazoa; phylum Arthropoda; class Insecta; order Hymenoptera; family Agaonidae; genus Dolichoris; species Dolichoris vasculosae. The sequence goes on from JACCHY010000001.1 coordinate 9,807,958, forward strand.
TTTTCTGGATAAAAATAGTAATAAAAAATAATAAGTAAATTTACTAAATCATTTCATAATTTTATGACAGAAATCAAAAATAGTTTTTCATTTAAAACAAGGTAAATTTTTAAATCATCAATCTTCTAGTTATAGTAAATTTATTAATAATCAATGAAATAACGATACGTCAATTAATTCTAGTTTTAGGTTTATACAAATATGAAAATTATATATCATATTTAAAATTTAAATATATATTAATTTTTAAATGTCTTTTAAGATAGTATTTATATTATAAGTCAAGTTTTATATATAAAGAATGTACAAAACTTTTAATAAATATTTATTCTACTAAATCGATTGCATCTGTATATATAACGATTACATTCTTCAGATAAATTTAATTAAAATTCATAGATTTATAAATTACTTGTATTAGTAGCCTTATTGTATACAAAATTGCCTTATATTGGATCCTCAAAAACACCTTTTATAAAACATATTTAAAAAGCAGTTTCATCTTGTTAATGAATAAGTAAGCTGAAAAATCTAATTAAATTTTACGATATCGTAAGATATTTATAAAAAATTAAAAAATCATCAATATAATTTAAAATCTTATCCATAAAATAAAAAAAATCAAGTAAAATACTTATTAGAAATTGATAAGGTAGTTATATTTGGATATTTTTCTAACCTTTAATCTAATAGACTTTCTACAGAAATTTATATAAATTAAAAATATTTCTATCGTTATTCATGCAAAAAGTATCGGATTCATCTACGTATATATATTTATAGTTTCAATCATTTCACGAATACATTGTTCTTAAATAAGAAACCCTACATAAAAGTAATATTTTACATATCAAAGTAATACATAAAGACATTTAATATATTTGATTTGTATTACCAACAATTATTTTCATACATATCATAAAATTTAGTCTTCATAATTGATATGCTTGAGTACTTCAATAAAGTTATAATATCTTTATTAATAAACAAATTTAGACTTTTTTGCATATATATATAAACGTCGATAAAATATAATCTTTCTTTATTTAAGGTTCAAATATGGATTCATTGAACCAGAGATTTTCTATTTTATACGTGTCTCACGTTCGTCACACGCAAATTACTACTCGATCGTCAGTTTTCGCTTCGCAAGAGGTGAGAGCCTTTACTTTTTACTCTCTCTCTCTCTCTCTCTCTCTCTCTCATTTGCTTCAAACTACATTTGCGGAGGGAAAGGTACACGGGTGCAGCAAATCGTGGAATCACGATTAAATTCTAGCCAAATTCCGTGCGAATGAAGAAAAGAATGAAGGCAGCTCGTTTAATCGAATCCGGGAGAGAAAAAAGAGCAAGGTAAGTCCATCCGCATACGAACTCGATTAAGAATAAAGCACGCGCCAAGGGCATATATGTCTTCCCTGTGGAAAACGATCGTCACTCAAACTCTTGTCAATAAACGCTTTCACGCTCGTCCAGCCGAGAGGATTGCAATTTTTCCCTTCAAATTTATTCCCGAGCTTCGCGCATCACCTATTTCGAAAGTTTCTCTGACGTCTCGATGCTCCATCGCGTGTCTTGATTCTCGTCGATTTTGTGTGCGTGTAAATATAACAAGATTTCACGTATATGTCGAGACAATGACAAATCGTTGAAATATCCTAGAATTTTATACAAATTCTTATCAATTTCAAAAATAATAAATATTTAAACGGATAAAATTAAACGGTGGTGAATTAAAATTCATATGTATAATATACGTGTGTACAAGTTTAAATTATATATACATATATTTTATAATTTTTAAACACGGATTTAATCGATATTTTATATAAAAATTTAATAAAATCGTAGAAAAATTCACTGATCCTGTAACGAGCTTTAATCAATTAAACATGATAATATGGTACGATAAATTTATAAACGCAAATTACATAAAACTTCGAAGCATTAGATTAACGTAGTTATCAAAACATTGCGTCCGTATATCAAACAAATTAGTCACTCTTTATTGCGTAAAGAACTCATGCAGGTATAAACCAACATTGAAATTAAACGTTGATTTTCTAATATATATTATGATATTAACGTAAGAAATTATATTGCTGGTATTAGCTAAATTAAAAAGGACTAATAAATTATTTTCAAGCCGTTAAATCCGCTTATTTAAAATACCTGATTTAAGAAGGAAATCAGCCGAATCAATTCAGATTTATCAAATAAAATTATGTGCAAAGTCACTTTGATTTTTTAGAAAGTATTTAAAGAAAATTATTCTGACCTGTGTAACTATCATTTTTAACATATTATTTTTTATACAGTTGAATTATAGTCCATTTTCAATTAAAGCCATTAATATGATGCTTTATTTAATTAGATTACGTATATTCACTCACATAAATATTACGAAGTACATTAAGTGAAAAGTGAAAAGTTTAAAGAGTAGAAATTTATAATTTCAACTACGAACGTTATAAGCTATTTTCTATATAACAGCGATTTTGTACTTAAAGCCGCCCAAGGTTTAACCTACGTAAACTGATGAAATTAAGCTTTCGCAACAAGCTGGTACTGAAAGTGAATAGAGAAGTATATTGCGAGATATTCAAGCTCTAACCGAAAGTCATTAAAAGCTTGCTATACCAAATTCATATCCATTAGTGACTTATAATATAACACATTCATATTCGAGGTCCAATACACTACGATCGAAGTTTATAATATCATATAACCATTAATAATAAAAACTTCGATAATAACTAATCTACTATTTAAATCTCCTAAGTATATATATAATCCTAAAATCGATAGTGATAATTTCAATTCTGATATAAATTTTTTAGATTCAAATTCCCTCTGATTTAAAAAAATATTGCTTTTAAGATCATATGCGAATTCTGCAGTATAATTCTTAAACTCCATCAGTTTTAAACATATTATCACCATTTACTATTATTATTTTTAAATCAATTTAATTTAAATAAGAATGTTTTTATTTCAATCGATCAATGTACATTTTATTCAATATTATAGTTTTAACAACTTACAAAGATCAAAGTATATATTATATCTAATTTTAAATATATTATACTAATTTATTAGTAAATAATAAATTCCTTTTTAAATTTTTTTTACTATACATTAACATTAAAAAAGGTTGGAAAAATTTAGTATTAAATTTTTTAATTTACTTCAGATATAAAATCTGCAATGGTGTATTGAATTTTTTACTCAATTCAAGTGAAATAATTAATGATACCAAAAATGTCGGTTTTTTGCGAATAGCGGCATTAAAGCTAGATAAAAATACGTATCTAAGAATTATAAAATAAATATTTAATAATTATAGAACAAAGGATAAAAGTTTTTTTAAACGACTTTAAATTAAAGCTTATGAATACTAATAAATGTTGTAATGTACGTGAATAATAATGTAGTACTAATCATAAAACCCATTGAAATATAATACATGCTGTAAAATATCTAAAACATAAAAGTAATTCTAAATGAAAAATATATACATTTATTTTAAAATATAAATTTTATAATATAAATATTACTAAAAAAATAAATGCATTAGAAATCTTCAAAATCGAATGGATAATTACACTTAATAGTAGAATAGATAATAAAATGATTAATAAACTTACCTGGTATTATGGCTTAGTAATATATAAGACTTACAATGCAATAAAGAAGATACAAAATATAATACAAGCTACATTATATCGTTACAATTTAACGGTGAAAATCTAAATCATAATAGTTGTCGGAAAAACGATGACTCGTGATACTCTTCAGTGTCCTAAAAGAAACGGTTTAAACATTTTATGTTTACAAAGGGGATTCTAAGCCATTAGCTGTAAATGTTTCGGTAATTATAAAATTTATGTATAAAAACTGAAACAATGAAAATTTACTACAAGAATACTTGAGCAACGTCCATCAAAATAATAATGAATGATAAAATCAGTTTATTTGAACATTGATCGTACAGAAGCACCGAAGCGCGAAATCACTGTTCGTATTAACCTATCTATTTATGTACCACTATATTTAATCAAAACCCAAGAACATTAATTGCTATTTTAAATTTTATGAGCCTAAATTATAGTAGGAATACTCATAGGTATACCGAGAGGTAGACTAGTACCTGGATAAAGATGCGTGTCAGATGCACGCAACAGGCGACACGAGATAGAAGAATGTTCAATCGTAAATGACAAATTAATGTTTTTTAAGGCAAAAGTATGATGTATGAGCCCAAAACAGATAATCCCCCAAGTTTTAATCTACAGTTTTTATTCGTACGTAAGCGCTACTTCAAATTCTCAACGCTTTTATCTCAAAACTATCTTTTCAATACCGACAGCAAATTTTTTTAAAAGTATTCGATCAATTAATCTTAAACCTTTCATGTACTTTTTTAAAATGTATTTTAAATTTTATATTCTAAAAAAAGAGCAATTATTTATAAAAGTTAAAAATTTAACTTTTCGCAAGAATTTTCGTAAAATAATTAAATTACTTTGTTTGTTTTATTTCAAATAATTTTATTTTATATAGCAATTAACATTGAAAAGAATATTTTTAGAAGAGATGTACGGTTTATAAATACTTTACATTTTAATATTAGCATTATAATTTTGATTAAATTTTTTTAAATATCATTTTACATATAAATGTAATTCTATCATTGTAGAAAATATATTAAAAAGTGATTTTTTTATTTTACACTATGCTGAATATTCGATACTTTTAAAAATAAATATATTCTATTGCATTCGTTCGATTTAAAAAATGTTTTAATTTTCTATGGAGTATACATATATTTATAAAAATAATAAGCAAATGTATATTAATAGTAATTACATGTATAAATAAATTCATTGTTTATTTAATTTATAATTGAATATGAACATTTAATTAAAATTATTTTTTTTATAGATTCAAATAAATTGTATTAATAAAATTAATAAAAAATTGATATAGAAAAAATAATATCTTATTTTAAAATATAATAAAACACGCTTACGATAAATAATGCGAATCAAATATGCGACATGTTCAAAATAGGAAACTTATTTCAAATTTGAATTTTTATATTTGTTTCCATAAAGTAATATATAAATGTGTATTAAGATTTCTTCACTTTCGTAAAAAATTTATTTCAATTAATCTGAAAATATTGTTAAGTAATATAGTATTAACTTCTGTTTCGAGATTATAAATAATTACTACAAGATGCATAATTATATTTTACATTAAATTTCACTATTGTACTATTAAAATGTATATTTTTTCAAAAGAAAAGAAATATATGTAAATTGTTAAAAAGAACTATTCAATAACTACAGTACAATCGTTATCAGTACTTTATTCATTGCGGTAATTTTTTTCTCGTATGTACAAATATTTGCATAGATCTAGCAATTTTTCAATTGCTAAAACTGGTGAAACGAACTGTGCCAAAAATTGAAAAGAACGAAACAAAAGAGAAAAAATTTCGAAACATCAGTCTATGCAATCGAAGCATTTTTCTCTATTCTGTTTGTATAAAACTGTGCATTTCGCTCGGAAGCTTTGAAATTTTCTATATTATAAACACTCGCAGATATGGCAAACTAATCAAGCTCGAAGTTTACCTGTCCGTCTGGATCACCATCATGGGCTTTCCGATTTGGCACAAGTTAATTTGCTTTTTGAAAATATGCGTAATTAATAATAAAAGCGCTGTTCAAAAGTAATCCCCAACTGCAATTTTGCAAGAGAAGTTTTAAAAGATTCTACTAAGTACAATCAAATAAAATATGTAAACTAATTACTTATGCAATTAAATAAAACAACTTATCTAAAACATTTTATAATGATTAAGAAATACTTTTAACATATTTCGAATTTAAAATACTATTTTATTCTTTCATTTGTAAACAAAGAATTTAAATGATCATTTTTGAATAAAATTTTATTCGAATTTAGAATTTGAATTCTAAATTCCATTATAAATTAAAATTTGTAATATAACTAAAATTTGTTCCAATAATACGTGCATGCATATATAAACATGTACATAGGCCTTTATGTAAGTAGAAAAATTTTGTTGATTTCTTTTGATAAATTATTTATTATTTAATAGTATTAAAAAGAGAAAATACAATAAAGACTAAAGTATCGTAAAGAAAAATTAGAGGTGTAGATAATACTTTTATTTTAAGAGAAAAACATCCAATATTATCTTTTTAAAGTATAAGTACAATAAATAGAGAATAAATTTAAAATATACTTATTATTTTATGTTTGTATACTTTTTACAATCATCTATTCGCAATTTTCAAACTCAGCTTAAGTATCCAGATTCCTATTTGTGAATTCTATTTTCGTATAATAATGAATAATAGAAAGTTCTTGAGAAAAAAATGAATAGAACATCGTGAAAAAGTGCCAAGGTAGAGTAAACAACGATATGTAGAACGACTTACGAGAATACATAATAAAATGAGACGTACCAAGACTGAGTATCGCAGTGAGATGCATCGGAATTGAATAGCAGCCCAGAGACACTGCAGCTAATAATCAATGGATGACATCGAAAATAAGATAAACAGCAAAAGAGACCGCAGCTATTGTCAAATTATGGAGACTATCGGTACCAGAACAATTGGTGAGAGTTAACAAAGATAAAATAAATGGTAGAAAATACCACAAGTGCATCGAGAAATGCCAACAGCAGTGATCATTGAGGAGTATAGAAGTATTTTGAGAAAACTATAAAATAGTACGAGTTAACGTTGCCTTTAATTTTATAGAAAGAAAATTCACAGCTTTTAGATAATTTAATACTAAAATATAGGATAGCACTGAAAACTTTGTTAAGTTTTATTCTATAAATAGAAAATAGCGAGTAATCTCGTAAAAAATATTAAAAACGTATTTAATAAGCAGTCAATGTTTAAAATGGACAATAACGAAGTATCGATGAAAAACTTTGCTACGTGAAACTAACAAGGGAAAAAAGCTAAACATTTCATTTTTATTTTATAGAAATTATACGTAAATAAAAAGAAGCGTACAAATAAGTGGTTGAATAAAAATATCTCCACATCCATCAAAATACGTAAAACAAAGTAATGTAGACAAGTACAAGGAAATGAAGAGTAAACAAACGGAAGATACCGAGAGTAAATCTTCTAACAATGTAATAACAATTCCGTCTTTCAGATATAGAGACAGAGTATGAACAGCAAGAAGTTGAAATAATCTAAACGACGGTGACAAAAGACTGAGGAGGTAAGGTGACAAGAATAGGAAGATGAAATAATCAATGTAAAGTGGTCAGATGGTAGGAATGTAAGTTTAACAGAGTCAGAGTAGTTAGAAACAAGAGATTGAAATTTTTACGCATTGGCACTTACAGCTTATACAAACTTTAAAAGTAGACTCAAGAATAATTGAGAAACGGATGCTAATTTCTTCGCAAATAGACACTGAAAGTTCCAGTGATAATACACAAGCTGGTGGGTGACCTACAGAAGCAAGTAAATTGACGCTTCCCACTCATGATAAGATGAAAGCGTTAAAGCGGTTTTCTGGAGTAAATGAGATCCTAGTAATAAAGTCCTGAAGCAGGTCCTTGAAAGAGATGGCTACCATGAAACTTCTTTCACGGTAAATATGACCCTTGCAAAAGCTGTAGATTCTGGATAACCGATCATCATCAAATGAGAACATAGAAAAAGTTTTGTTGATAAATGAAGACGACTTTTGAGTATCATTGAAATGAGTAAATGATAGTGGAACTACTTAGAAAAAAGTAACTAAGAAAAAGCGAACTTCTTCAACACGTTCTTAGTGTACGTTATCGTAAAATCAAAAGACAGGCCAATTCCGAGAATATTTACTTCTACACACGAGTATCATTTCTTTTTCGCTTTCTCTCTCTAAATTAACTAAATTGTCTTTGTAAGTATATAAATTATTATCACATTTGTAATAGTATCATATTTGTAATAACCGCAGTTTTCAATACAATTCGTAACACAGATTTTTTTCGATTTTTATCGGTACTCTTTCTAAACATATATTTTATACTATTTATTCAAGGATTTATTATAGTACAATTAAGAGTGTTCATAAGTTTTACAAGCGTTACTAAATATACGTATTCATGTAACAAAATGGAAATTACCATAACACAGAGCTTCAAACAAATAGATTGGGACTATAAAAAAAACAGCAACGTAATTTCATACAAAGGACCAGAAGATGAAGGTCCCTTGAAAATTGAGCTTTAGACAGGCAATCAAAGCAACATTAAAACAAGGAATGGATCCACCTACGTTCACATAAAAACATGAGCCCCGAAAAAAAATGATCTTAGAACAGAAAGAGTATTTGTAACCGTAAAAGAAGAATAATATGGAAATTTACCATCAAGGTGAAGGAATATTGGATGTTTCTCAATCGATGGTTCTAAAATTAAAATTGTAATTAAAGCAATCCTTCGTATTTCTTCAATAGTCTCACTAATGATTTCAGTAAAAAAAACTGGAACAAAATTTAAATATATTTATAATCTTGTTTTAAATAATATAATTAAAACGTATATATATTTTAAAAAAGCAATAACTTTTTGAGCAAAAGAAGAAAAATATCTTTAGTTTATTATAAAAATGAGATAAACGTTTAGATTCATACTTTATATACTTTGCTTATAAAAAAAAGATGTATTGAATGAAAACATTTTTTATTAAAAATATTAACAAAAAAATTTTGATTATAAAGAAGCTGTTACATCTAAAATTAAATTTTTTGAATATATTAATTTTAAATATTCAAAGTGAACAAAAATTTAAATACCATATAGCTTGAGACAATCTATGTTAGAAAAAAAGAATTTCAAAAAGCAGAATTAGTATTTTACATAATCAAAATTTTTATTATTCTTATTTCAAGTGATGAATGGTAACAAAAACTAATTTATTTAACTCTTTATATTATGAAATTGTAACCTTAAATATTTTATTATATAAATATAGCATTTAAATTGTTATGTATGACAATAAATAGTCAATAAAAATATAAGTTTTTATATAAATAACTGAAATTAAAGTATTGTTTTAACGTAATATAATTATTACAAATAAATATGAACATAAATTATAAGAAAATAAAAAAAAATATTTTAAGTATACAGTAATCGAATAGAAATTAATTTCTTATTTTAATATTTTTTATGATAATATGTAATTGACATTATAAAGTAAATCAATGATATTACAAAAAATATATATACGTTCATGTAATAACATTAAAAAATTATACAATATTCAAATTTATGATAAAATTTGTCTGCAAAATTGGAAAACAATTTATTAACAATTCAATAAATTTAGCTGAATAAAAATTATATTTAACAAAGTATAATAAACACAGAAAATGCTGTATTTTAAATAATACATGATTTATATTCACCGAAAATTAAAAATTAAATAATAATATATATAAACATAAGTTAAAGTTATTATATATTCGTATAAAAATGTGTGTTAAGCTAATAATGTATATTAGTCTTGAAAATAGTTGTTTATTAAAAATATTGTTGCTATTATAAAGCATAATTACTAAAATTAAAAACTTAATTCCATAATAATAATATAAAAATAAGAAATTGTATGAAGTTTATTAAAAATTAAAATCAAAAGTATTATTTAATTCATAAGTATTATTAAAGTATATTTATCTACTCAATATACATTATTATTTAATAAAAAGTACCATTTACTTTAAAAATTTTTTATCTTACAATAATATTTTTAAATAAATTCACTATGTAAAAAAACTAATGATCTAGATTAATTTTAAAAGAAACTGTTGATTTAAAGAGAATATAAATTATTTGTAATATAAATTGTAATATAAATTAAACTATGAAATATTACTGCATAAATAAATCGTTTGAAAGATAAAAGAAAAAAATTATTCCATAGAAAATATTACTCAAAAAATTTTAAGTAAAATTATCATTAGCCATGAAACTCATTAACCGTGACACGTATGCTTTTATGAGCTCACAATTATTCGATACCGCTTATCTAGGAGAAATGCAGCAGTGAGATAACGTAATTATAAATGCACATATTTCAGACTTATACTTTGCGCAAATCTAAATTCTGTGCACTCATCTAAGAGAAGCCAAGTAGTAGTTGAATCTTAGATTGGGTCGGAGTTGAATTGGTGTCTCTTCTCCCGAGTTAGAATTAAGATAAGGAAAGGTCAAGATCAATGTCGCACGCATAACTCAGGATTAGAGACAAAGCTTCTATTTTAATAACTATTTTGCATTGTTAATTTATCCTTTGTCACCTACACGCAAATCTGCTCCGATGTTTCGAATTTACAAAAATAACTCATGACCCATTCATTTTAATCGTGTTCATTCTCTTTTCCAGTATTCCTCAAAATTTCCGTAATTTACAAAATTAAAACATTATAAAAATTTATTCATTTTTGTATGCATTGTGTAAAATTATTACACCGATATATTTTTACTTGTTACATTGACTAAATCATTAATTTTTTAAAAATACTAATACTAATAAAGTTTTATGTGTTTAAAATCGTTAAATGTAACATTTAAATTAATAAACGACGATTTCAATGTGAATTTCCTCATAATTTTTTCAAAAAATATAACCTTATAATGAATGCTTTTAAATTACTATAATATACGTTTTACTTTTAAGATAAAATAAAAAAAAACAAATATAATTGATGATCTATATAATAATATTTTATACCGATCTTCTATTTTTAATATATCCTTTATCGAGAAAGTTAGTATAAATAAAGTTAGTATACATTCTAAACGTAACGTTTACGTGTTGAACGAAAATCACTTTTAATAAGTATTAAAATAAAGTATCGTAAATAATCAAATGTACATCAAACAATATTAGTATCCAAAATAAATCTTAAACATCGTATAAATCAAATTACCTTATTATTTTTAATAATCCACTATCTAAAATATTATTACAACTATTTATATACTGTATTCTTTATTCTGTAAAAATTGAAAAACAGAACTTCTTTCGAGTATTATATAAAGTATTACATATGAAGACCTCGACTTACACGTAAGATGACATCCAAGTTGTCAAAAAAAATATATATAGCTCTCTTAGATCCGTAAGAAAAAAGAAATAAACCGATTAATTCTCCGTTTAAGCTTATTTAGGTACAATCTCTTTGTGAATATTAAACACGCATTCCACCTTGAATTTATCGATACAACGTAGGTGTGTTTCATTACTATCATCGCATTGCTTCAAAGCCCTTCAATCAGTTTTGGTACTTACGTTGTACAAAATACGCATATGTAACGGATCTATGAGCTACATCTCAACGAGGCCACATTCGGCGATACGTTTTATGCACCAATAAATCTGTCTAGTTTTGCCTCTGCTCTTCTCCACATACATGTATGGATACTTGGAAGAACCGCCATTAGCATATATCGACGGAGGACTTGAATTTCATATCATGGGAATTGTGGTATTTAGATCTGTGTGACAGATATAGTAGATTTTTCAAATTTACAAAATACCAGTTATGTATTATATATGTGATTTTACATCATAAATATAGTTTTTTCTAAATAAAATACTGACGATATTAACGTCATAAGAAAAGTAAATCTTTGTAAATCTATGTTTTCTATCGTATCCTTTTAAGACCTTAATAATGATCTTATAACAGTAAATAGGTATTATACGATTTTTTCATAATACGATATATTTTTATGAGCTTTTTTATGAATAACGGAGAGAAAATAACCTCGATATAAGTTATTTTCTATAACCAGGTGTATCCATTTTTAAACGCTTCTTTCTTTTATATATTTATTATTTGAACTGTTAATCTCATTTAAAATAATCCAAACAATAAACATTATGTATAATTAATAAATCAAAGATTTAACTAACGATCGATCCACTACTTCATATCTCGTTATTATAATCCATTTTTTAATTATTTTATATTCCTATCTTTTTTAAAGTTTAATTTAATATTAAAGTTACACAATAATTTACTTTCGAAAAAAAATTTAATACAAATTTTGATGTAACATTGAAATATACTAACAGAAACTTTTTTACTTTATAACTTCAATTTGTACTAGATTTAAGAAATATATTTGTGTGTATTTATAACTTTATTTATTTGAAGGTTTTGTTGTAATAAAAATCTTTAAGAAATAGTTTTTCGATACTTTTAAAAAATCTAAACTTTTATATTCACGTATAATTAATTAAAATATTATTTATAATACAATATTTATAAAAAAACCTTTTTTCTAATTTTATAATTTTTTGCAAATATTTATAATATGCAACCAATAAAATTTATTGAAGTTTGTGGAATCCACTGCAAATATGCAGTAAATATTTAAGCACGATATCTATCTAAAAAATAAATACGCATTGCAATATATTTTTTGTTAGTGAATATTTATTTAATGAATATGAATACAAACTAATAAAGTTACTTTTAAAAATATTTTAAAAATTAATTGATTATCGCGATACAATATATAAAACGTTAATGATTTTTAACTAATTGTACATAAAAATATTACGTTGATCCATTTACCAAATAAAATACATATAAAACTATTCTTAAAATAAAATAATTTATTCTAATTTTATTATGTATATAAAATTTATAAAATATAATAAAAAATAAATTAATGTAATAAAAATTAAAAATACAAATAATCTTATTATAAAATTGATATTATTATTATTATTATTATTAACATAATTACAGGACTCAAAAAATAAATATTCCTAACTACTTTAAAATAATATAAATATTAATACAACTTTATAAAAGCATAAATGTCAATTATGAGAAAAATTTATGAAAAGAAATATCATTCTTCATTTTTTTAAATATTAGCTTTTGTTCGAATTGAAGAGTTTTTCAGAATTCGAGAACAAAGGTCAATCTATATTTTGAAGCGTTTCCATAGTCAATGAAATCATAATGAAAAGATAATGTGTTCATAATAGAAATTTCTTTAAATGATAATTTATTTTTAAAAGCTTAATTATTTAAAATCTATTAAGGTAGTTTAAATCAAATTCATTAAATAAAATCTATTAATAAATAGAATAAATATAAAAATCGCATATTGAATTTTTCAAATTAATTTCGACCTAGTTCGTCATTTGTTTCGTATTAATTTAAAATAAAAAGTAAATCGTATCAATAATCATAATCTATTTTCTCCTAGTCTCATTACCATAAAAAAACTATTTACGAAAATTGAGAAAACTGAATATATGCGTATTGTCGAAGCTCTAACGTTGTTTAAACGTTAGAAAAATTGTCTCGGGTCTTAGGCTCATGGATAAACGTATTCGCTAAACGTATTCTATTCGCGTTTGTCGATTTGAATTAGTTTCAAGTGATGCACAACTTACGAAGAGAATAAACGGCTCGAAATTTTAAAGAGAGCCAAATTAACTTTAGCAATAGCGCGAAGACGCGAAATTCAATTTTTATTTCTTATGCTGTTAGTTCGTTTAAAAAACAAAAAAAGAATGGATGATACAGAAAGACAAAAGAAATTAATCGTGAACGCCGTTTATCAAAGACTATATAGAAATTTAGTGATCGTAACATATATAGTTAAAAGGATATTGTGGTTATATCTTGCAATCGAATTTCCGTGCATATTTTAAACAAATTGATCACTGTTCGAAACGTAATTGATAGTCAAATAAACTTTGATAATAATATTAAAATTATACAGTTTTCTAAAACTAATTATTATCTTTCACTATTTGCAGTGATTTCAGTTTATTTTAACATTTATCTGGCATTCATATATCGAAGTAAAAAAATATTAGAAAAAAAGATAAATTTAATTTATCCAAATAAAACGGAAAACATAAAGAAATGTTTTTAAAATTAGAACGTAAATAAAATAGTTTCTTTATATAATAAATGTATTAAAACTAAAATAAAATACCTGATTTTTATTTATGTGATTGTATATATTCAATTCCGATTGAATTTATTATTTCTAAATACAAATAAATATCTATCTTTATAAAAATATACTATTGTGAAATAAAAATCATTCAATGCGTAATTTTCACGTAAGGTTTATAGAAAACTAAAACAAAAGAAAACAAGGAAGCTTTTGTACCTTCTGATTAAAGTATTTGTTTTCATTTTGACATATTTGAGCATACTATTAATGTTATATTCTGTTGTCCGAAACTCTCAACTAACAATCTCGAACTTGTCGGAAATTCTATCACAACCCGAGGTTGAGTATCATCTTCCCATGCATACAGACTAGGACGTGTACCTATCAAGGTTACAATATCATCCTCAAGTTTACGTGCACATCCATTCGAGCATAAATAATCTCAGAGTCCTAGTTTATGCTTCAGTTTCTTTGAGTGTATGAAAATTTGTGCATTTTTTTAATTTATTTAGAAAAGAATACAACTTTTAAAACTTTATACATAGAAATGTACGAATTTAAATTTCAAGAGAATAGAAAACAATAATAGGTACAGACTTTTGTAAAATATTATCGTATACGAAAAATATAAAATTTATGTAAGTCTTTCTGAAGATTTTATTACTTTATCTGTACTACATTTGGTCGCTGCTCGTTGCCATCATCAAAAAATACACTTGTGATGATTTCCCTAAATCATATTCTACAAGTATAACAAAATGTATTAATGAAATAAATTTATATCAATGTAACTGTTTAGATTTATAAAAAATTTTATCAAACATGTAACTATTAAAAGAAAATATCACCTTTATTGTCATTCGTATGTACTATTATTACATATATACGGTAAAATACCAAGCTCATAAAATATAAAAATATTAGATACTAAGAAATGTATTAAGTTATGTATTGCGATCAGAAAATCCGCCGAAAAGGTATCGAGTTACAACAAGGCGAAGAAAAACAGCTATAAAATATCACGCCTAAAATTATCCGAAAGCGAACCGATCGCGGAGCGTTGAGTTACTCGCCACCGATTCTCAGACACTTCGTGCGAAGACTCGCATCCATAGCCCATGTAAAACCGTAAAAACCAAATTGCTACTCGAAGCTCGGGGTAGCGAGATGTAATGAGATATCCTTGCGGTGTTCTCCGAAGGGGAGAAGTGCTAACCTAGTGCGCATCGTCGCGAGGAGCTTCTCAGGGAGAAAAAACATAGCGAGATAGTGAAATTATGAGGAGGTCGCGACTGACTCGGCGTTGTAACGGTACTGGTTCGAATAGATAAAGTACAACAGACAGAGGGTCATCACGAGATCTCAAAGAAAAAGAGTGGGTAAAAAATCACCGATGAATTAACGCCAACCCAAAGTAGTCGTCGGACAGGGCGACCGTATCTTTCTCAGGAGAGGGACAAAAGGTCGCGTGCCAGTAAAGACGCATAGGACCAGGCAGCGATCTCAGGAGGGTCAGCGATAAAAGGAGGGCCGCGAGGACATCAAGAACCCGGGAAATCGTCGCGTGACAACCACGCGAGAATCGTAAAGACCCAGGGGATCTCGTATTAAGGTCAATAATTACCTTGTTGGGCTCGACTTTCCGGAAAAAACATATGAATCGAACTAACGAATAACGGATAACCAAACCGTCGAAATAAAAGGGGAAGTTAAAAGGAATAAGAGGGAACGAAAGTATATATATATATAAACAGGGATTGGGGAGCTTCAGGTTTTTCTGACTCGAAGAACGATTACGAGCTGACACGACAGAATGATAATACGCGATACCGCAATTTGTATACGACTAAATTGAAATTGTACACGACATCGAAAATTATTGTACGTGGTCGACTAAACACGCGTTAAAACATAATTATATTGTAAACAAAATAAATCTTGTTGTTATTATAAAATAAAGTGTTTGTTTTTTCATCCCCAAAAGTGTGTAAGTTTTTTGTGATAAAAAGAGAAAATTATAAATGAAATTATATTGATACTAAACTTTAATCAACTATATTGATAAAATACTTGTTTAATATTTAAATATTTTTCGTTTTAATAAATAAATAATGAGAAAAGACTATAAAAATGAAACTTTTTTTGAAAACAATGTAATAAAACGTCAGATAATATTTAATATGTCGATTAGTCTTTTATAACTGGAAATATATTCATTTTTAGGAAATTGGAAATTTTTGATTGTAAATTAATCAAAGATACAATAGATATTATAATAACTTTTAAAGAAAAATTTATCGATTCTCATAGATTTATATTCGAATGAATCATACAATTATTACTAATCTTAAATGGGGATGTTTCAAATTGGCTGTCACTTCACACGATCTTCATTCCTTTTATACTTTTTGCTTTTCGTTTTCTAGCTTTATTCGTGTTTCAATACTCCCCCCTTCAGTTACCCACGCTTACTTCTATTGTTTCAATACTCCGTTTTATCGCTTATGCCAACAATTTAGAAATTTTAATTTGTTTTTTCCATTACTCTTTTTCTCCTTCGTTTTCATTATTTTCTTTTTTAAAAGAGAAAAGAGTATATACCATTTATTGAAAATTCACTTTATTATAAGCTTCTTTGAAAAGAGTTATTGCGGATTATGTCTGTTACCCTTTCAAAATAAAAAAAGAATAATAAAACTACCAAAAAGGCAATATTATATTTAATATAGAAGCTATCGAGATCACTTATATCAAATCATGTAAAAATTTTTTATTGTTTTCATAAATGTTCCCGTATACTTTTTGTGCTTAATAAACGTAAAAATTATTCTTTATAATAGCTTCAAATATTCTGAATATATATATTACGTAAAACAATCGTAAATAATTTATATATAATTGTACAAATAAATATACAAATAATTCGAGCATAAATAATTCAAATTGATTCGAGATTAAATCATAAAATTTTAATCGTCTCAATATAATCCGATTGGAATAATTTAGACACGAACTCGTATTTTTTTAACAAAATAAGTATCTCCATAATTGGCCGTAGTAAAATAAGCATAGAGCAAACCACGGTAAAAAGCCTATTACGATCGTCGAACGATATTCCTGCACTCCATATGCAGCCCTTCTCGTTTTCACTTTCTCTAATTTCACTCTATATCACCTTCTTTGAAAATTCATTTCCGATTCTCAAATGATTGGCGTTGTGGTTCATTTCAATGAATTCCCTTTGCTCCTTCTTCAAGGGATAATAAATAGATGGATTCTCTATAAATCGATCTTACTGTATGCGTGTAATTGTATTTGTATTGATGCACGTATTAGCATTAGTATTCATACATGTGTATCTACATGTATATTTGCTCACCCGTATATATGTCGCTGAATTTATATGAGAGAGATTGTGTAACAGACTAAAACGGAAGAACATTAAATCTTGTTCGAGATGATTGAAATCCAATGATTTGGTGATGTATATAGATGTCGAGAAGTCATATCCTTTTGCTTGTTACATGTGAATCTTAAGGTTTGGTCATATACGTACTTAACGAAATATCTCAAATCTTTGATCTTATGTTTCATTAATGTATTATATATGTTGTAATAAAAGGTACAAAATAGTTAAGTATTTCAGGAAACATAAACTCGTACGCTACATTTATCAAGCAGTTTGTTATTGAAAATTGTTCCATATTTGAATATTAAAAATCAATTTTTTTTATTACAAAATTTATTCATAAATCGTTTTAATAATATTGGAATATTTTTATAAAATTCTATCAAATACTAATCTTATAATATTTTTTATTCAATATAAAATAATTTTTTTATTACAGTAAATTTAATTAATATTAAAGTTTACTTTATACATTTATAACTGAATATATTAATTTACTAATTAATTTAAAATAATCCTTTATATGTTAAATAATCACTGAATAAAATTTTATAATATTCCATATTAATTTTAAATCAAACTTTTGACTACTTTATTAGTAAACGATAAGATAGTAACAATAACAACGATAATAACAACAATAGTAAATATTAAGTAAACATTTAAGTAAACGCACATACTTTTGTGTATGTATGTACATCTCAGGACATATCTTAAATACTAAGAATAAATTGTATAAACGGCTTTAAGATTTCAATGATGATGTACTCAGTTTATTATATTTAAAAAATTTGCATACTTAATTTTTAAAGTGAATAAAGAGTGACAGAATATCAATATCTGAAACTTTCAAAAAGTATTCGATAAACGTGCACTTTTCAATATTCATCTTTATAACTCAAGTTTAACATTTTTTTATATCAATATAATACGAAAATTTTACTCTTTGAAGCGCAAAGGCAACTTTCTGTAAGAAATAAAGAAAAATAATTCTTCAGACTACAAAAGCTTACGTAAAGGTCAAAGTCTCTTGTATCAAACTAATTCTACAGAAACTTCTAAAATGGAAATTCAACGAAAATTCTAACAATACGTATCGATAATGCATTGAAGAGAAACGTATATTAGAATAATATTTTGATATTTAATTAATTAATGCTTTGGTTAAAATTTAATTATAATAAGACAAAATGTAAATAACGTAGAAAATAGGATTTATTCTTCATTATCGATAAAAGTAAGTTAGTATATTAATCCTACGTATGACCGTCAACTCTGTTATGTATACATAAATTGTAAATTAAAACTATCAATCGTATTTTTAAGAAGTGCTTAATCAATTCATATCATAGCCGAAAGTGAGATGTTTTTAGCATATGTCGGTAGCCACACATTTAATCTTTTATAATTAATTTTATATAAAAATTTATAACAAAAATTTATAAGAAAAATAACTATTTTTTAATACAACTATTTATATGAGTATTATATAGCCGATTAAAAAATGTTTTCAAAATCAAAACGAAAGCAATTACTAATTTTAAGTAAAAATTTAATTCTGAATGTCGATTACAAAAAATCATCTAAAAAAATTATAAATATAAAACACTCTTAGATGGAAATATCAGACAGTTAATTCTTTTCATTTTTTACAGAAATTATAACTAATTATTTCTTTACAAAAGCATTCATATATTTAGAATAAATCTGTATACTAAATAAAACGTATATGCCAATAAAATTAACTGTAATATATGGATGTTAAAATTGTAACACATCTACTTAAAATTAATACGAATCATACGAATTTACGTTGATGTATTTGTAACATTAATTAAAATACATTTGATATATATTAATTATTCAATACATTATTTAGACCTTTAAATTAATGAAATAAAATTATTGATGTCGAAGAGAATATTAAATGAGAATATTTCTAAATCATAAAAAAGTAGTACAAAAAATCTCATTCTAAGTTATTATTTTGCTAAACACAGGACATCATCACGTAATGGCGGTGCAAACTGTTAAGGAGATTCTGTTGAGTAAATTGCAGTCTCAGATCACCGATGTTTCTTTCTTTTATTTTGCGGAAATGTTTCGCATTTCTTTCTATTAGTCTTAAATTCTTTGTTCATTGTTCTTTTGATAGCGTTTATGAGACGAAATGCAATCACAGAGACAATTTCTATTTGCAAATTATATTTTTTTTTTAATATCACACTTATCGCTTATCATTTTTCGTTAAATGAATCGTTATATATATAATAAAAACTCGAATATAAGTACGCTATTAATGGATAAAATGAATTATTAAACGAATTAAATTACATGACAGAATATATAAATAGCAGCTTTGAATAAACAAAAGAGAATGACACTATTCCCAAAATTGTGAGATGTTAGAATGTGGACGTGAGAATCAATTGTACTTTACTTTCGGCATTATTGGTCTTTCTTTTACCGGTAAAAAATCTCTATTTTTCATAGAGGAAAAAGCTATTTTTCCCTTCCAAACTCTCGATTTTCTATCTCACTAGGACAAACGTCATTACATCGAATTTTATGGCTCCATAATTGTCGAAGCTCGTACTACTCTTAAACTTAGCTGCAATGACACCAAGAAACTACAATTTTTTGCACGCGATGAATTTAAGTCACTATAAAGATGAAACGTATTTCGATATAAACTGAATTTTTTCATTCCCAACAATAATCTTTTACAGATTTATTTATGCTAGTGCCATTAACGTAAGTTTCAAATAAGACATTTATTTATCGCATCGTTAAGCTGCAATAATAAGAAATAAAATTCTTCCCTTGTACATTAAAAGTTTTAAAAAAGTAAAATAAAATAATAAATAATTACTTATTTGAATAAATTTAATACAAATTGTAAAAAATATAATTTAAATAAACTATTATCTTCTATTTATAATAAAATATAAAAATTTTAAATTATATAATGGCTTTTTAAAGGAATATTTTTGCAATAATAATTATTATTATTATTATTTATATCAGTTATATATAAAACTAAAAATTATAAAAAACTTTTTTTATTGTATCAAACATAAAAGTTTATTGTAAATTAAAATCTATATCATAAAATGATTTATACGATACATAAAATTTATCGTGATACATTTTATATTATTAAAAAAAAAAATTAGCCAAACTATTCCTTATTTTATCATTGTAACTGTATTCACTTAAAAAGGCAGATAAAATGTACACCTGCAGAATTATCGCAAGATCGATTCTTTTTTTTTAGAAAGATCCGAATAAACATTGAAAAATAAAGCGTACAAGATTAGGTCAAAGAAGGAAATTATATTGGCTTAATTAATTCTTGCGTTAGATGCCTCGATTATTATAATTATCACTAGCTCATTCCATTTATTTCGCTAATTGAAATTTCAAGGCTCCATGGCGTAAATTCATCGCGGTAAAACTTTTTATTCCATAATGTGCAGCGAGGATCGGAGCATTCACGGATTAATCTTGAGTGCGCAGAATATGCCCGACGCAGTTCCACGTTTCGAAACGATATATATATGCATCGGTGTGTGGAAGCGCATTACGTGCACTAGTATGATTCAGGGAAAAACGATGGGTAGCAGAGGGAGGAGCAAGAGACATGCAGCAAGAGCGCAAATTCACATACGAGCCCGACGAATGTCCATTAATATGTATGGCTTTGAATGTAGATATGCGCTTGATATTTAGAATATATGTAGTCCTGAAGAGATGGATCGGTGGAAAAACGGATGTAAATTGAGAATGAAACCACGAAACAAAAAAAGGGCAGATATTCTGGAGAGTTTTGTTTATATTGACACTTAACGATTCGACCTAATTATTATTAAATTCAGGGTCTTATTCTCGTCCGTTTACAGACGTACGACTATCGGATTTTCATATTATCGTTTGAATAAGCTTTTTAACAGAGTTTTGATTGCTAAACCGATTCATTGCGTAATTATATTTTCCATTTTGTGCTTATCAATGATAAATTAATTATTAAATTTGAATACAATTTTATCCAATTTTTAATATTCAAAATTATAAATACCGAAAAAATTTTAATAAAAAACCGATTTTTAAATTGTTACCCGATGAAAATCTATTAAAAATTTCAAATAATATACAAAATTTTATATAAATTTAATTTTAGAAAAATGAAGTTTTCATAAAATATTTTACAATTTTGTTTGAATTTTTAATACAAAAATGTATTGGTTAATTATTTTATATTCCTCTTGCCAGTTATAAGTAACGATGAAAAAATATTTTAAATATAATATTACAAATAGTTAACGAAACTATTTACTACAAACTTCAAAATATTCTCATACACGTGTAGTTTTGATAATATGCTTGAAATGCATTTGATTATCATAATTAAACATATTCTGAATGTTTAAGTGAAGTAAAATGAAATATATTTTACGTATGCACAACAATGCTACTAAAAATTATATGCTATTTTACATATTAACTAGAGTGAAAACGACAGATTTAAAGACAATTTATTCTCAACGGATTAAATTATATTAAAATGTGAAATATTCAATGTAATTCACAAAAGAATGAAGCAAAAATTTTAAAAACAGTTTAATCGCAATTTATCTTCATAATAATTATTATCTGCTTAAATTTTATCCGTCAACAATGATTTTAAATTTATTTCAGTGAAGGATTCGGTTAAATATTTTCAAAAACAGATTTTTTGCAATTTTCATCATCATCATTATCGTCATTATTATTATTACTATTATGTATATTAATATTATCCTTATTATTGATATTATTTCTGTTATTTTTCTTGCTATAATATCTGTAATCTTTCAAACGTAACATCTGTACGTAATTGTGTAGAAAATTATCCTTTACTTCTTAAAGTCTCACAAAAGTTTAACATAATTTTTTGTAATATAGACAATTTCGCGTGTATACATGTATGCCTGTGTGTTACATGTGCATGAATATGTTAAATATGTGTAAGTGTCTAATATGTGTATTAACATGTGCATAAATAATAGTATGTACATATGTTCAAATATTCACATTCGTGGGTACATATACAATATACACATATGATATATTACTGTATATAAATACGGATACGATTATTTTTTATTAATTTAGACTGTTTTAATTAAATTTTATAAAATTTAATAATAACCTTTACATATTTTCAAATAATTATATTAATTTAGATAATTTCAATTAAATTTTACGGATTGTAATTATAAAATTTGAATATATTCAAAAAATCCGAATATATAATTTTATATTGATTATAATGAAATTATTAATTTATTTATATGAGATAACATTGATTATTCAATAAGCAACAATACCGATAAAATCTTGTTGTCATTATCAATAAATTATTCTGTATATTTTATAAAATATTATATGAACTGAATTCACATTTTAATTAAGAAATAATGTTAATTAAATACTCTAATTTATAAAAAAAATATTAACAACGAATAAAGTTATTAAAATAAAATATTATATAATAATTTTCCTTTCTTTCTCTCTTTTTTCTTCTTTTTCTCTATAAATATTATTCTCTATATTCATTCTTCTTTGATGTTTGTTTAATATTTAAAAGTATTTTTAAATTGTTAAATTTTTATGAAAGATCTAAAAATATTAAATAAATTAAATAAAATGCATATTAGATTTATGTTCCATTTATTCGATATATAAAACCAATAAATTTAATAATTAAACTTTTAACAGTTGGTACATTTTTAATATTCGAAACATTTTAAAAAAATATATGAATATTTTGTCAAAGAATAAATTCTCTAGTTTTTCAAGGATAAAAAATTCATTAAATTTAATATAAAATACAAAATATATATAATAACAATATGTAATTTAATTAAATATGAACAATTATTGGAAAAATTATTTATCTTTGAACAATGTATCCAAAATCAACTAAAACGGATCTTTTCTAAAAAATTTGTTTTATTTAAAAATCCTTATTAAAAATTTGTAATTATAGAAATATTAGTAAATAATACAATTTCATTAAGAATATGTATAATTAAAAATTTTATCGTATAATACTGATTTTAATAAAAAAATTCTTAAAAGTTTGTATTATGCGTTATAAAAAGTTTAAAATCTTTACTTTTTATATATAAAATAAAATAAATATAATATCCTGAATAAGTTTTAATTTAAAAAAAATGAATTAATTTTTACTTCACTATAATACACTGATATCAATATATTTACGACATAATACAGTGACTGATTTGAAGAAAATCGTTTATAAATTAAAAAAAATTTTTCAGTAATTATAATAGGATTAAAAAAGATGTATATTTAGTAAATAAATGATAATAAAATATGCAGGTAATTAGTTATACGAAAAATCTCATGAATAATACGATATGTATAAAGTACTAATGAGAACCGTGAAAAAAAATTTAACAAAAAATTCTTGAAATTAACATTTTTAAATTTAAATTCTGTTTTGGCTAACGAGAATTAATTATGCAGGACCTGTTCATCGAAAATTTTTACTCGCGCATCTTAGATAAATTAATTAATAGATATTACGGAGTAAAATATATTCATTCGATCTTTTCAACAAAGACGTAAAATAATTGCAAAAACGAATAACGGGCATAGACGCATTTAGTAAAGAATTATAAAGATTATTGTTTTGCCTGAAATTTATACGCTTATAAAATTACAAAGGAACATTTTACAACACGTGTTTTGAATTACTGCAGCGGCAAGGAATATAAAAAATGAGTAATACACAAATTTCTAGAATCAGTAGAGTAAAGTTCTAAAATGTAGAGTTCTAAAAATATATAGCTGAGCTTTTGCTCAAAATTATGACTTCGTAAATATAAAGAAAGAAGAAAGAACCCAGAATGAATAGTATTTATAAATTATGACCGATTATAAAAATTGATCGGTCAATATTGAATTGCTACCGCTATTCCAGGATAGTTTAAAGGGTTGATTTCACATTCCACAGTCTTGCGCTAGTTCCCTCTGTACAGACGTATACGTACACCCACGTATTTCTGTCCACACAACGACAGCAAACAGAGCCTATTTCCGGATTGGCCTTCCATCCGTTGTCTAGGAAGTACCTAATCCAATGCACCATTATAGAGAAAATAGGTAGAGCTATACACGCATATAAGTAATTATTCATTCGTGATGCGAAGCTGTCCGAAGCTGATCTCTAACATTTGTGGCTTGGAACATCAGTCGTTACAATAAACTCAATTTCCCTGTATGATTTATCACTCGTGGAAACGATCCTCTTTCTTCGTTTCTTCCTTTTCCTTCCTTTTTTTTACGCAATCTTATTACCAAGCTTCTTCGCGATTTTCCTTGGACGGCAAATGCGAACCCTTGCGAAGAACTCACTAGATTACAATTTTTATTACGTTTGGACCAGTATTGAAACTTATATTAGACATGTTTAAGTTACCGTGATATAAAATAAGATATAATTTTGATTTATTTTCCGTTGAAAATACAATAAAACGGCGATTAATTTATTCATAAAAAAATTTTCATTTGACACGTCATGTATTGAATTATAACTTAATACGCAATTTTTGTCGTTTATTGTTAAACTGAAATAAAAACATTCTTCTTAATTTATATAAAATTTACTATTGTTCTGCATTAAAACTTTTAATTTTAAAGAATGGGAAATAAATTTTTAGATCAAAAAATTACTTTGCAAAGGCTCATAGTTAGAATAATATTTATTTTTAATTTTACAAAAATCGTAGAGAATTTTATTGAAATAGTACCATAATTTTAAGTAAATTGAAAAAATGGTAAAAAAGTTTCAAAAATTCCTTTAAAAAAATACAGTTTTAAGTAAAACTCCTTGAAAGATATTAGAAATACACGAATGTTTTACAATGACATCTTATTTATTCTTTTATTGTTGTACACTTGTTATACACGCGAGAGCAAGGATTTAGACTGTTCACGAATATTTGTACGATAATTATAGTAATTTTATATAATAATTATGTCTAGTAACTCAAATGATTCTGAATAAATCATCGTCAAAAACGCAAACACCTATAATAAAAGTTATTACGTCTCGTGTCAACTTGATTTTAAATTGAAAATGGTGTACATTTCATACCTTCTCACTGTTTTTTGTATAATTACCTGAGAAATAGTATTCGAAATAAACACAAAATTAATAAAATAAAGATTAATTATATTATATGCTTTCACGTCAAATACACATTTCTTCTTTTTAAATTTAAATAATTTGTAAATTGTATTATTGTAATTACTAAATCGACAGTGATTATTCAAATTATAATGTATTTAACAAAAACGCAAGTAAATTTAAATTTATTTCAATGCTTTAATTAAATTTTAATTAATTTAATTTAATTCTATATTATATATTAATTGTAAAATTTAAATTTTATCAAAATTTAAAAAAACGAAAGAAGTCAGATTTTAATTCTTATATATTAAAAATTAAATTTTAAAAATTCAAAATAATCATCTAGTTTATTATACAATTCATCCCAAATTATTATTTAATTTAATAGTGTACGAAATAAATTCTTAAAAATTTAATTATTTAATAAAAAAGAATAATTTCGTATTTTAATACATTTTTAAACATATTTCTTTATCATTTTGATTTTAAAGGTTCAAATATTTTTACATAAAATATTTAATTATAAATTTGCTTGATTATTTAAACTAAAAATTATCACTCGATATAATTTTTTATAAAAATCTGTATAAATAAATTAAAAGTTATTGAATATAAATGATTAAATGTTATTATATATAAATACTAACATATTGAATCACTAAAAAGTAATATTTTTTTTTAAATAATATAAAAGATTAATTACATATGTGTACATTCATCACGTGTATCTCAATTCAATATCGCGTATATTTATATAAAATTATTATTCAAAAAAATAAATATAGATTAAAATTTAATATTAAATTACATAAAATATATATTATAGCGTAAAAATTGTAAAATATCGTTATATAAAATTGCGTACGTATGAAAAATGATTTGTTAACCGTTTTTAATATTTTTTATCATTTTAAGTATATTATTTACGGAATTATTCATCGTTACAAAATTAATTATATTGAGCGAAATAGAAGACATCTATTTATTAAAATAATTGCTGATTTTACCGTTGTCTTAACTTTATTTAATATTTCCACTTATTGATCAGAAAATAAACTGTGGTCACATGTGAGAAACGAGTGATTTATATTTGTTTAGGATGTTCAAATACTAATTCCTAAAACTCAAAGTATCCGAGTATCTCAAACATTAGTAAAGAAACTTATTAAAACTTATCTATTACAGAAGAGACTTTCATTAGTGTATCATCGCGTCTACTCGTAACTTGAAAAGTAATTATTCAAACTTCTGACTGACCACCATACTCGTAATATAGACACAAACAACTCTAAAGATCTAAAATTCTAATTCTTTGACTATCCTTTTACTTATTTTTAACTTAATTTTTCGACCCATTCATAACAAAAATTTTCAAGTATTTATTTTCTTCCCTCCTTTGATTCTTCTTTTGATAATTTTTATTTATGCATTCTTAACCTATCCGATTATCATACACAAGTTCACATTTTAGATCCTACGGATATCTTTCTGCTTTCCTTAACGTAACATATATATGATTTAACAATGACTTACAGTATACATCGCGACTTCTTAAAATAAGCTCTTAATTTATCTTCATACTTGACATTGTATATATAAACCAAATAACAATTAATTCTATAAACTATATTTTTGAGATCAAAATTAAGCTTTTGTAATGAATTTTGCTTTTATGTAAAAACCAAAATTAAGGTAAATCTACGATAATATGAAAATTTAAAATCACGCGGTATTATTAAAATATTTATTTACTAACTATTCTTCTGGCGCCATCTAACCTAACGTAGGATTAATACAAAATTATTATTAGATAGATTTCTACTTTAATCAACATTTATTGATTCAAATATTTGTTTATCGCAATAAGCGATTTTAATATATTTAATAAAAATATTTAGAAAATTTCTAACCATTCTGCTTTGATTTTATTATTTTTTATTTTCAGATATAAAACTCGCAAAAAATTATTCATAATTTAAATTAATAGAACATTTCTTTTTATAAATTAACCAGTAGTATTAATTTGTATGAAAAATAACTAAATTATAAAATAAAACTATATAATATTTTAATTTAAAAATAAGAAAAATATTAATTAAATAATATAAAATTAATCAAAACATGTATATTCAAAAATTATTTACCGATTTTGAATATCTTTATGATTCATACTAGCTTCACAATATTGCTACGATTATTATAATCATTATAACTCTAAGATAAATTATGAAAATCCAATTACATATTCAATTTTTTAATTCTTGGGTGTAATGAAATACAATACGCGTATGTACAAAATAATATCGACAATGCCTTTAAGAAAAATAAATATTTTAAAGTACAATTTTTTAAATATTAAAAGTGAACAAATATAATTTTTCATATTTTTTAATATAAATTAGTAGTTTTTCCTTATTTCATGATTATGAAGTAGTGGTTTTAACAGAATATTGAATATTTAAATTTAATGATTAGAATTTTGTTGAAATATTATTTTTTGACAATTTTGTTAAAAATCATATGCTTTTCATTCGATATAAATAATATTTTTAACAAATGTTTACAAAATTATAATTAACAATAAATACGTGATTTTTTAATCAATGGAAAAAATTATTATCACTGATGCTTGAGTATAATTGGACGGGAAACTAATTGAAATTGTCAAAACGAGAAGATCAAATTATTTTGGCCTTAACAAATACTTAGGCTGGTGAAAAAGTATCTCAAAAATACGTAAACAACCAGGTGAAACAACAAAAGTAAAAAACTCTCAACTTTAGATATTACAGGATGTATGAGTTTTCAAAATCTCTTGATAAATATTTATATACCAAACAATAGTAAATTTTTTATATAGTTACTATTTACTTTTTTATGAAATTTGTAAATAATGTCTTAATTTTAAGCATGTAATTCCATAAATTAAATAACTATTTTAAAATTGATATTTTAATTAATAATACTGGAATTGTTTTTCATCTACTTGAAAAAATAAGGGAAGGTTTTCAAATACATTTTTTTTTACTAATTATCTTAGTAAGTTATAATATATATTACTCAGTATTTGTATAGTTCATTTATCATTTAAAATTTAATTTTACTAACAATCGTAGGTCTTTTTTTATTATTCCGATTATTATGAGCAAAATTGAAAACCTTGTAGTAAAACAGAAAAACAGAATAATAAATGTATCGACTCAAGAACACGATTTAACTAATATTTTTTGTGATAATTTAAATTTAGAAAAAGAATTCTAAGCTAAAAACAGTTTTATTCAAGGCAAATTAACACTCAAACAAAATACAAAATTCTATTATTTTTTTAATTATTATCTTTAATTTTAATTTAACTCTTTGTTTAGATAAAAATGTAACAATCAATTCTGTTAATCTTGATTTAGTGAGAAATATCCAAAACTTGAAACATTCTCTTCTTAAATCAATTTATTTATTTAAATTGTTTAAATAAATTTTGATGTAATTATCATTTAAAATCCTGTTAAGGTACAAACTAAAGAACTAAGGAATAATATTGTTGTAAATAATTCACTACTGTATTTAAAGATTGTTATATTGTACCATTAACATTGAACAATACCACTTACGACATTAGTCAAAAATTATTTGAAAAATTTACAAACTTAATGATACCTTATTTATATTCAACCAAAATAGAATTTATTCAACATGATTTAATTTAGTTTTAATCAGTTTTTAACAAACTTTATTTTCACAGAAATCAATTCTTTATTATAAAAATAATAATATATAAAATTCTTTTACTACTGCTGCATCTCTTCCTGATTCAAATTTGTCCATCTTTCACTCGTTTTCCACAACCAAAGTAACAGTTTGTCTTTCTTTGTAATAGAATGTTTTTCAGCTATAGAAAAATTACTGTAACAATAATTATTTTAATATTTATTAAAATAAAATGTGTTCATTTTTATCATGTATATAGCTTTATTTAATTCATCTTACCTAATATATTCACCAGATATGTTTGCCAATTCTGGACTTAAAGCAGCATACAAAACTGATTGTGCTCCATATTTTGGAGTTTTCATAAATGGCCATACAATTGGCTTGATAAAAATAAAACCTAAATTACTATTATAATAAGATAAATGTCTAGTAAGTTCTGTGTCTACAATTCCTGGATGTACAGCATTTGCAGTTACTTGTGTACCTAAAACATATTAATAATACTAATTATTATGTAAAATCTTAAAAGAATCACAATATCTAAATATTTTTAACTTTTCATACCGTATAACCTTTTTGCTAATTCCATTGTGAAAATAACATTGGCTAGTTTGCTTTGTGCATAAGCAGCACCAGGATCATACATCTCATCACTATTAAAATCAAATATATTTATCTTTCCTCGCTTATGAGCTAAACTGGAAACTGTTACAATTCTCGCCGGTGCCGAAGACTTCAAGGTATCCAATAATAAATTTGTCAAAAGAAAATGGCCAATATGATTAACTCCTAGTTGCATTTCAATTCCTTCTATTGTATGACTTTTTGGACACCTCATTACACCAGCATTATTTATAAGAATATGCAAATTTGAATGTTCTGTAAAATTTAATAATTGTTTAATTAAAATAATTGAAAATTATTACTAAAATATGATTTTTTTTATCAAAAACTAATCGATGTTTTTATTCAAGCTTAATTATTTTTAATATGTTTTGAATCTGTAATAATATAACGAATAAACAAACAATTATATAATTATTATTATTATAAACTACTTTCATATCTACATATTTTTAATTTAACTTCAAAATTTATCGGTGTAATTTTAAAAATTTGAATGATAAATTAAAAATTTTTAATTTCAGAAACGATACACTTGAGCCAATATTTTAATAAATCTAGATTTATAACTGAATATATTAAATTATATATATAAAAGCAATTTTTTAATATTTCTTGAATTTCAAAATTTCTGAAATATCGTTTAAAAATTTTCAATTATAAATATATATTATCATTATGTAATTTTAAACATAATTAAATTTTATTTTAAGTATAAAATAAAATAAATAAATTTTATATATTTATAAAAAAATAAAATAAATAAATTACATATTTAACATATTTAACAAATTTTCAAGATAATAGTATAAATATAATTATATAATAATAAATAATGTTATATTTTTACATACTTAAAATATTCAAAAGACCTACTTTGCTTTAAAACAAATTTTAAATATTTTACTTTTTTAATTAAAAACTATAACTTACTAATGCATTGCCGTTTACTTACCTTTTTTAAAAGTCTCGACAAATTTTCTAATACTCTCTTGCGATGCTAAGTCACATTTTTTACAAAATATATATTTATTTTTGGTATCAATGATTATTTCTTCTCTTACCTAAACATAAGTCATGTATTTTCAAATATTTTTTTATCAAGTTAATAAAAATTATATACCTTATTGCATTTGAACATATCACGACATGCCATAACAACAGTTGCATTTCGCTTTGCTAAATTATGAGCAACTTCTTTTCCAATACCGGTATTAGCTCCAGTAATAATAACTACTTTGTTAGTTAAGTTTTCATCTCCTGTGTACAATTTACCCTGGGTATAACTCCTGTATATATTTTTATTTGTTTACAAATATATTTTACAAGATATAATTATTTATTATTATTATTATTATTATTAATAGATATTAATTTATAACATTTTATGAATAAACATTTCTGTAATAATACATGAATTCGATAAATTATATTTATTTATAAAACTTACTTAATTATGTAGGAAACTCCTGTTATAGTACCTATGGTACTCATCCATAAAAGTGGTTTTGATATATAAACCATTTTTTAATTATTTAAAAGATTTTATCTTTGGTTTCAATAGATATAAAACGTCAAAACTATATAGCACATTTTATATATACATTTATATCTTATGTGAAAATATACGTAAGTGGATAGACGAAGGTTAGATTTAAATTTAGTAACTAATCAAATACTAATAGAATCCTACTTTATCAACACCAGATGCAATGTAATAAATATTACCGATCGAATAATTATAGGTGGCATATCAGTTGAATTCTTTATAACTGCTGTTTTGCATTGTTGTTATTTAATAACAAATAAAATTGAATATTTTTAAATATATTACAATTAAATGCAGATAATAGTGAAAGTAGAAATGTTAAAATTATATTGATCTTTGAATTCCTAACTACACTAATATATTGTTTTACAAAATTATAGTTCAAGAAAGTTAATAAAAATTTGAATTTGTGTGTAATTCATTAAATTTTACAAGTCACATTCAAAATTTAAATGATTATTTTACAACAATGTTTTCAAGATTTATGAGATTTTCCATCAGAATATTTCAACAAACATCATTAAATCATGTGGTTGCTAATTTAAGAAAAGTAAATAAAACTTTTTCACTTTTATAAATAATCAAAAAATTTTATACCAACTGTAATTAGTTTATTATTGTGTTTCTTTATCTTTATTAATTAGAATCATGGGATAAAATATAAAAGATTTGCTCCGACAATTCCATTTTACTTTGCTGGCATATGGGGTATCACAAAAAAAAAAGAAGAAAATAAACCTCAGTTAACAACTAGAGATATAATTCTTGCAAAAGCAGATGCCTTATTCGATCAAGAAAATTATAATGAAATTTATAAATTGTTAAATAACTATAAGGTAATTTTATGTAAAAATAACGATTATTAATAGAATACTTTATATGTGAATTATTTTATCTTTTATATTTTTATAATTAATATTTTAGGATGATAAGGATGTAGAAATTCTATGGCGATTGAGTCGTGCAATGTACAAAATATCAAAATTTACATCGAATAATCTTGAAGCAAAAAATTTAGTGTACGAAGCATACGACTTGATATGTCAAGCTCTTAGCTTACAAGAAGATCACTGGGCTGTTCATAAATGGTTTGCTATTTTATTGAATCAAAAAACAACTTATGAAGGAACTAAAATAAAAATTAAGGAGTTACTTAATATTAAAAAACATATGAAGGTGAGTCGATAATATGCGTTATTTTTAATATACGCTTGCATTCATAATTTTAAAAAATATTTCAGAGAGCATCCGAACTAAATCCTGGAGATGCTACTACGCTGTACATGATAGGCGTTTGGTGTTATCAATTAGCAGATTTGGCTTGGTATCAAAGGAAAATAGCATCGACAATATTTTTGGAACCACCAACTTGCGATTTCGAAGAAGCTCTACAGTATTTTCAACAAGCCGAGAAAGTAGATCCAAACTTCTATGGCGACAATCTTGTAATGCTTGGAAAAACATGTTTAAAATTAGATAAAAAAGAGGATGCGTTAAATTATTTAAAAGTAGCTGCTGAATATCCAGCTAAAACTGATAATGATCAGAATGCTAAGCAAGAAGCACTAAAATTACTAAACAATCTCTGATGTAAGTATATAAAATATAAAAATTAATTGAGTAAATTACATATATTAAATAAAAATATAATTATTTTTTTAAAACTATATTAAATATTAAAATTTATTTAAGAAAGTTCTATTTGTATTTGAGAATAAATAAATACCAAATCAAAAGTTTTAGACGGACATTAAATTTTCTAAATATATTCTAATAACAGTACATACAATTATATTCCATTTATATATATTTATCTATGTTAGTTTAAATATATTTTTCAATGAATGGATATTATTTTATTAAAAAAAAGCTTTTTTAATTCTTAATATATTTATATGTTCTTTGCAATAATAACTTTTAAAATTTCTTTTAAACAAAATATATATTATAAAAAAATATAAAATATGTAACTATGATTATTAATTTCTATAATCGTATTGTAAAACAGTTGTTTTATCAAGAAAATTAATATAACGTAACTTAATCTTGAATCTTATCGTTTTAATATTCAAGTTTTCTTTTTATACGGTAATTAATTTTTTGTTATCTGTCTACAAGAAAAATTTATTATAAAATGATAAAATATTGAATACAAGAATCGATACATAAATTATTATTTTAGGAAGAAGAAAATTCAAAAAAACACTTTGAAAGTAATAAAATTCATTTTATTTATTTCAACAATTGCATTATTACTATTTTTTTCAACATTACAGTTTTCCAAAAATTATTTATGTAAATGAAACTTAAATAATCTATTAAACAAAAATTATGTACATTTTATTTCTAAGCAAGTTTATAAATAAAAAATAATTTCTTAAATATTTTATAAATTTAAAATGGATTAAAATCGAAGCATTTCTAAGAAAAATTAATTATTTACTTAATACTCTATTAAGAAAATACAATCGAATTTTATAAATAATACACTACACTTTAAATTAATTACATTTGGAAAAAATGTGAATCCATTATTTTCACAAATAAATATAGTAATAAAATAATTTATTTTAAAAAGAAATACGTGTACACATTTTAGATAAATCTATTTCGACGCAACTTCCATTAAAAAT
Source organism: Dolichoris vasculosae (assembly GCA_018907195.1). Taxonomy (NCBI): domain Eukaryota; kingdom Metazoa; phylum Arthropoda; class Insecta; order Hymenoptera; family Agaonidae; genus Dolichoris; species Dolichoris vasculosae. The sequence continues at coordinate 9,842,083 of JACCHY010000001.1, forward strand.
TCATCACAAAAATTCTCAAAAACTTAAGCAAGATTTCGATTAATATTAAAATAACACTTTGATTTTATACATTTTTTTCAGAAAAATAGAGTATATATAGCTGTTAAGTTGATAAAATAATATTAAACTATCTCTCAACATCATCTTCATCTTCTTCATCATAATAATAGTCTGATTGATCAAGTACTGGATGTCTTGGTAAATTTTGGCCATTTTCTTGACGAGGTAAAGGCTCCTCGGGAAATCCATTTGCTGCATTAAATAGATCCGGGAAAAGGACACGAATAATTTCTAGATGTTGCCAGATAAAGTTATATCTCATCCGTGCCAAATGAGACATCTCGTTGACTGATGCGGGACTTGGCATCAATGTAATTTCTCTCTATGAACGTGATTTTCCTGATATAAGAGTATGAATTTAATTGTATTGTCGTGCAATTTTCGTTTTTTTTTACCTTCTTTTACATCTCGTATTATACAAAAAAGTATTTTATAAAGATAAATTATTTTAATAACAATTATATCCATAATAATTATAATTATTTTTTTATTTAATACGCAAAACAATAAAATCTATTTAATATCACAATTATTATTAAAGGTTAATTTTGTTTTATTTTATTTTTACGTGCCATTTTAAATACATAATTTTTCGTAAACATGCCTTTAGTTAGTCGTAATTTATAATTTTAATTAAATTGTTTATTTATAATTTTAAATAATATTTATATTTATAATTGACTCGTGTCCATTTCAATTAAGATTTTTATTTTATAACTAAGTTTCTTTTAAATTCTTATTACTTATACTTTCAAAAGTGCATTACGGCATACCATGAGAAAACGGCAAACTATCATCAAAGTATGAAAAAATATTGATAAAAATAAAATATATTAGCAGTAATAATTTATTGTTTATTGCTAAATTATTAAATTTAATGAAATATCGGCGGTAGTTCAATTTTATTGATGTTGTTTAAATCATAATCTCGTTTTTTTTAAGTATATAAAATTATTAAGATTTGTACATACCACACTGCAAACTTCTATTTTCTGATAGCAGAGAATTGATCTAAATAAGAGTAGCACCTCCAGACGACGAATTTTTACAAAGTGATGACATGTTCGTAAATGGCATCCTACCATAGAATGTTTATTACTTTTAATGCCTCTCCTTTTATGCATCAATAAGTTTTAACAGGTATTGGAAATTCTCTGAACTTAATTAAATTTTATAAGGGTAAGCTAGTCGGTCGAGCAGGTAACAATATACCTATAATTACATTTCAATTTCATTAAATATCCATTAAACTGGTTTGTACCTTAGCAATTTTTGAATAATTGTAATAATTTTTACGGACGAGCATTGTTAAGAAATTTTTAAGGAAATTATATATATTTAGTTATGATTTTGATAAATTATTTTATTACAGATAAAATCCAAGCTAAATAATTTAATTTTATAATAAATTTAAAAAGAAAAATTATACACATCTTAGAATTTTCATTTCTGATTGCTATTTAAATATTTTTAGAATACTTAAACCAATATCTATTTATACAAGTATCTATTACAAAAGTTGAAAAATATTAACAAAAGTCGCAGACCATTATACAAACATTTAAGTTTTAATAATTCGAATCACTTATCATAAAGTTTTCAATTATCGGTATAATGATGTGTTAATCTTACTTTCCTTGGTTTGATGTAATTTTTTCTCTTTACGGTGATCTAGGAGATCCATCGATGAATCGCTTGATGAGATACCGAGATATAATAGTCACATACTATATACTACACTGTATCACAATACTGTATTATACTTTCTTACATTTTTTACAAAATGCCAATTATACAATATATTAACGGTATTCACTTATTAAATCAACGTGAAAAACTGTTTTCAATAAAGGAAACACAATTGTTAATTAAGAAGAAATTTTTCAGAACTCGGTTATATACAAATAAGGCTAATTATACGTAGTGTTTTAATTTAATTTTACAATAATGAGCATTTCATAAAAACATTCTGTCTCGTAAAATATTTTTAATATCAAAAAAATATAATAATTAATATCAATATAATGTTTCCTTTTATAATATGACCAGGCAATATTTATATGTGTATGTATGCTAAGGGAAAATAAATAATAATTTTAATGTTTGTGGTTAAAAAAAATAAATGATCAATTTTTACGAGTATTTGTAGATAAAATAATGTTAAAATCAGAAAACTAAAACAATAAATTTTTTGTGAAAAGTTAAAATATAATCAGTTTTTTCAAAAGAAAATAAATTTATTTGACTCAATTACTTCATCGAAATAAATATTTAAACTTTTAATTTTTTTACCAAGGATATTTTGATAAAGTTTTATGTTTATAATTTAAACATCATCTTGATATCTATGTACAATATACTTAATTTATAAAAAAAAGGCGCTGAAACAACTTAATTTTAAAGATAGTAAGTATTAATGTGTTTTTATTCAAATATAATAAATTTATTCAACTAAAATATTCATATAACTACAGTAATTTACTAATGTTATAAAAATATTTATATTATTATGCGATAAATGCTAAAGTTCAAAATCTATCATCGACGAAATTATTCAATCAAAGCTATATTTTTTCCTTCGTTTTTAAAATTATTAATTAAGTTACATAAACAATTTTTATTCGTAATATTTTTTTTTTAACTTTCGAATAAAAGACAATAATGACAAAAAATTGTTTAAATTTTCTGATTTTGAAAGTCTCACTTCTTACACAAACGTCTTTTTCACGAATCAAATTCTTCGACGTATATCAATAGTCTTTTCGATAGGCTCAATCGTATGCAAATACATATCACGCTTCGATTAAATATTCATACATGTTATAAGTAATCACACCGTCGGCACAATCATTACAATTTAATGCACAGTCTAGTGTTATTGTGAAGTTGCGGAATTTCTCTTAAAACGACACACTTTTATAAAAAAATAAGTAAATTATTGTACAAAAAGATTTTTTGAAAGAACATTGTGCTGCTGTTATATGCGATATTACCATCCATACGTGATAGCTCGAATAAAACGTATCCTCGTAATATTCCTAACTAAACGTACCGTCGACACGCAACAAAATTCATTGAATACATTATTACGCAACAATAATTTCGATGATTTTTGCACACACTCAGCGGTATACGAAAATTTCATGGAATAAACACTATAGCATTCACCGAAAGGCGCAGAATAGCGAGCGACATTTTACAAGTAGAACGTTATAATGAACGATATGAATTAAGAGGTGAAAATCTCAAAGTGGACACCTTTCCTTGAATTTCTTTGCTCTGCGTTAAAAGTTCATTGTCAGTCACTCGTCGCTTTCTAGTTCTAGCGCATCTAGTCCTGCACAATACAGTTCGGCGAAACGCGGAAAATATAACGCTAAGGTGAAACTCCACTATTCTATAGTGCGCATTGATACGTACACTATAATACTTTTTGTAAAGGAATAATCGTCTTACGCGTCGAGCGTTCGGAATCTGTCTTTAAACTACGGCCGAGCGCGGCATCGCCTATCGTTGCAAAGTTCATTTGGTAAGCATGTGTTGGACGAGTCAGCCGCAATGTCATTTGCACGTGTACTCCTCGGTGCGTTCGGTGCACGTCTCGCAGTGCACTTTGCAGCACCAGTGGAACTTGCAGCCGCACTGCCAGGAACGCGTGAACTGGTGAGTGTTGTAGCCGCGTCCGCAGCACATGAGGTCGCAGCCGTCCGTTCCTGAAAAAGGTCGAGAATGTATTCAATACGAGATAAGAACGAGGCAGTCAAGCTAACACATTCTCCATAAATGTCATTCTTTAACAATTGTTTGTCGTGTTCGCGTCCTCTGTTGAAAGATCGCGTTGTACGCGAGAGGTAAAGGAGTATTTTCTCTCTGGGACCTTCGCTTTTTTACGCCTATTAATCGGTGTGTGGTCTTTCGCGAACTTTTGTTTGGTAAAATTTTTCTTTTATCGAATTATGTTTACGTTATATAATAAATTGTGCATTACATTCGTTGTCGGACGTTGCGCCTTTTCTTATCGGAGAATAACCTTGTGGAAAAATTGCACATTGAACTTTCTAACGAATTAAATAAGTTGAATAGCTAAGGAGTATTTTAAGTAATAAAGCTACTAAGTATATTTTATAAAATTTAGAATAATAACTGTTTTCAACGTGATTTAAAACCAATCGCTTCAACATTATTTTTTTTATACTACAAGACTAATTAAATACTCTCGGATCGAAAACGAAATCAAATTACTCGTTCAACGCGAAACTCGCATAAATACGTAAAGAAAAATTTAGCTTCGTTTAAATCTAGATAATTTTAAATTATAAATAAAACTGTAAGATATACGATTAAAATTTATAATAATAGAGTAGAAAATTGTTTTAAAACATATTTATAGTCTTTTCTAGCGCGAGTCTCGATCCAACGTACTGTTTTTATTAGATTACGAAGGTATAATTGAAATCCCAAGTTATTTGCTTTTCGTGTTGAAAAAAAGCTCTTTGACAAGAGGACAAACGTAAATAAATAAGTAAATAAGTGTAAGCGATTTCGAGAGGAAAAAAAACGCGACGTTTCCGGTCCGATTGTACCACGGCGAGTTTGTATTATCAAGAGTCGATGGGGTCCGTAGCTTCGTTTTCGATGAAATTTATGCACGCTCGAAACCGTTCGACCAACGAAACCAATGCAACATTGATTTCCAACGCTTCTTATTACCGCGGATGTATTCTTTTTTAAACCCTTGTGTTGAGAATAGAAAACCTTAAGAAATTGAGCATAGCGAAGAGTTTCGAGCGACGACAAGGTAATTTAAGTAATTATAAACAAAACACGTAAGATTACTCGGACCCGAGTACCAACCCGACGGACAACGAGTTGCTCGTCTCCATACCTCAAAATACGTGGCGCGGGGACGTCCGCAACCCGTAAGAGACCTTATAAACAAACTCACTTCGTGGAGTTCAGAGAGGCGAGGAGTAAGGAGAAATCTTGGCAGGGCCCAGTTTCGGGTGAGGTGCTACGGGGGCCTTTCAAGGAGTGCACGCATCGTCGAAAAGAGCCTTTCAAAGAAGGCACACTCCGCCGACGAGGAAGACAACGGCGAAAGTATCGCGCGAGGAACTTATTCGAGGAAGTTGCGAGTGACTCGGGATCCGAGGAATCATCGGATATGTGGACGGACGGACGTGACCCCGAAGATGAAGGCGTCGAAGAGGAAAGGCGAGATGGGGTTGTAACGCGAACCTCTCCGGGCTATCGAAGAAACACGAGACGGCAAACAACGGAGAAGCAGCGAAAAGTGGAAAAACAACGGTACGACGCACAAAGGGTCCGGAAAATTACGCAACCGAGAATTACGCGACATATAAAACAAATGAGGCCTTGTCAAGGCTCGATCCCTGGAAAACAGTAAAAAGCAAAGGAAGGCGGAAGACGATCGAGAGCGAACTTAGTAAACGATGTATGCGATTTAGGACCAGAAGCGATACAGACACCGTCGAAAGCCGTTGCTAACATCAACGGCTGGCAATTATGGAAACATTATACGCGACAGTGGGAATTGTTGTATAATAATATATCAAATAAATAAATTGCATTAACACCAAACAAGAGTAAGAATTATGTCAATCCCAACACGTTGTATAAAGTTTGTAGAACGTAGAAGAAAATTCTTTACCGTTTTTTTACATAATGGGAATTATAGAACACAATCTAAGGAATTATAATATTCGATTTGTTTATCGTTACGATTTTACGACGTGAGAAATACGAAATGAGTTACACCGATCAATTTCAATTTACATTTTATTTTGTATTTTAAATGTAAATATAAGAAAGTAAATTAAAATAATACCGAATACAAATAAAGTAAAAAATTTTAAGAATTAATAAAGTAAATTTTAGTCGGTTAAATAATTTTATACAACTGACAACTACATGCATCCTTAATATTTAAAAATTATAAAATAGTAAAATTATGAGATATATCTATTTATCGATCTTTTATCGTTTGAATAAATATAATATATAACGATGAAAACATTTACGAACTTATAAGAAAATAATTTTATTTATACAAATAATGAATTACTTAAAATTTACGAAGTACCGACTATTGTGAATTAAATATTGTAGCATTTATGTATTTGTACATCTGACTCAAATTAATTCTTATTTCCACGTGTACGATCGTTTTTAATAGAGATATTAAACCTTTCCAAGATTCAGTTTTTTCTCTTTAACAGCACTGCATATTACTCCATAAAAGCGTAATATTATTAATGATATAGGTATTAACAGAGTCTCGAGATTCTCTTAAAGGAATGTTGTATATCATGTTTTGTTTTTTAGTTCTGTCATATAAGTTCGAAACATAGAAAATAATATACAATTCTGCAATGTCGTAATAAACATCTTTAATGTTTTAATGCAAGTTGCTTGTACATATAAATAATAAACGAACGGTTATTAAATTTAAATTCGAATTTTTTATCCAAACGCACATTTTTATGAACATTTTCAAAAAAGCCTTACAAATCCCCTGATTTATAACATTTAATCGTCTGTCCCTTATTAATCAAGTTTCGCATCCGACGCACAACCGTCGCAGCCCACGAGAGAATTAGATAAAAATAACTTACCTCTACTCGTGCGATTACAGTATCTACCCTGAGTTCCAAGGCTACCCTGCGCCAAATCAGGTTCGCAGTAATTGGGCGAGGGCTGCAAGAAGACGAGTTCGCTCCTCTTGGGGATTCTCTTCTGACTGATGCCCGGCCCGTTGTTGAACTTCACCCTCTTGAGGACGAGGTGCGTCCGCCTCGGCTGTTTCGTCACACCACCGCTTCCGGGGTTTCCTCCGGACCTCTTTGACGCCCAGCTTCGCTCCTCCGCGTACCTCGAGGGCGGTTCGCTCGGCTTGCCCTGAGTCTTCGCGTCGTTCCCGAGAATCGGCGACACCTCCGACGAGCGCAGCAGTGCATCCGTACTCTGGAATTGTACCGAGTGTGTGAAGATCGTATTTGAGACAACATCGGTTGGCTTATTAGATATGATATTCTAATATTATTTCGATTTAATTGCAGTTTGAAGGAAACAGAACGAAGGAAGGAATGTTGTTCGACTCAAAATATATTTTGAAAAAACATGACAGTATTGCTAAAAATTATTATATATATCTGCGTATACAGAACTTTTGGTATTTTTCAACAGTTACATATTCTGTGTATTAAATATTAGATTCACGGATTAAACATCTACGTTTTTCTGTTTTTTTACCGATAAAGCTCATAAATATATTCTATTAAAATATAATGAATATTGAATCACATAAAAAATATACACAATAATAAATTATAATAAATTACCAAAATATTTAAGACTCTTCCTGTCTGAAATTAAGAATTTGTATATACCGATTCTGTATTTTCTACGTAATGAAATCATTAAAAGTAAAAATTCTAATCCGTATCTCTAAAGTACAATTATTATCAACATAGTATCATTACAAAACTTTTCTAAAATTTAATTTCGGACTATTTGTTATATTTCGATCTTTTGCTCCATAAATTTCTACAAATTTAAAATGTATCTCGTCACGCTTGTCGATCATTTCGACAAACTATATTTAACTCCAAAGAAAATTAACGAAGGATAACCTTTTGTTTGAGATACATTAAAAAGAATCATGTTTTCTATCGACTCGAGTAAAAATTTCGAAAATAACTACTACCAACTGTGAGTTAAGACATACTCTTATTAGATGGATAATATTTTAACAAGAGCTCGTAAATTATTTAAAATATATGTTCAATTATTTAAACTGAAAACGTAGTTAAACTCTTGTCCACAGATGTACATTAATAATACATTACGAGTTTCGTTTAACTACATTTTTTATTACGAACGTATGTAAATAACATCGATTCTACCTCTAGAGAACAGTTTACCTTTGTACACTTTATTATCACCGAATCGAATAAAGTTATTAATAGAATCGTATCTCCCATTCAAGGAAACTCGAAGCGCATCTTTTCGCGAATCGAACGAACGATTTAAAACGTAAATTGAACGAAAGACTCTGTACTCTGAAAAATGAGTTCTCTCCTTTCTCTAAAAAAAAAATAATACTTCGGGAGATATAATAAGGCTCGTCACCTGTATCGTGGGCGGTGGAGGCGGTGTAATCGTTATAACCGGTCTCGCCCTGTAGTACTTTTTCATGAGGGCATCACCGATTTGACGAAAGCTGGGCAAAGTCCGCCAGCAGGTTCTCACGGTGCAGGAACCGGATACTCCGTGGCACTTGCACTCCGTCTGCAGGAGGGCCTTCACTATCTGAAAATATATGCGAGGCCCTTAAAGTACGTAAAATGCCTCTTGGCAATCGAAGTGAGTCGGTGGGTTCACTCCTTTAATAAATCCCCTGGACGTTCGCGCGCTAAGTGAAATATTCACTTGGCAAAGACTTTGGTATTAACCAACGATTTTTGTACGGTCGTCAGGTTGATACTGGCCAATTCTCGATGTGTTACAAATTAATCTTTTCGCCGAGGGTAATTTTCTTTTACAGAATTAACTAGTTTACGCTTACGAAGTCGTTTATCGGTATGAAAAACGATTCGAAAGTAAACGATTGTCTTCTCGTTCGCAAACTACAATTACGATAATAAATTAAGAAATAAATTGACTTCCATTTGAAATATTTAAATTAATTTTAACGCGTTAGAGGACTATTTATTAAAATTTATGAACTGGATATTTTTAAATTGGTTTTTAAATTTTATAGAAATATCAACGAACCGAATATAAAGTTATCTTAACGATCGTAAAGTAACCGTATCGAAAGAAGAGACCTTACGATATTTTTTTAATATCTGTTCTTTTAAATTGTTTGATTCAAACGTCTTGTTTCAATTTATATTCCAAAAATACTATAAAATATATTACCAAAGTACACTACCGTAATCGTACCAATAAAATAAAAAAAATTTTTGCAACCAAAAGACTCGATATTGAATAAAGTTTTCTCGATTCTTAGTACATTTTCACAAAGGAAAAAGACTGCGAGTACGATGTATAATAAATTGAATTAAGGATTCTTAAATTAATAATTTTTTTATGATTTTAAATATGATTTCGATAAGCAACCGGTTAATTATACGAGCATAAAGATAGGGAAACGTACGAATAATAACGTTAAAAATACCGTTTATCGATAATCGGTTAAAATTGTCAAATATTTTTTACGACGTTGCCTCGGGTGAAGTAGAAAATCATTGGATTATTCCAATGCGAATCAAAGTACCCGTAACCTAAATTTCATTTAGGCATTTTCAATTAAAAAAATATCGAATCCGATAATTTAAAAATCCTGATAACACATTTGTAAGTAAGTTTAAAAATCACGTGGGTCAAGGTTGGCTTAAAAAAGCAAGCGAGAAAGCGAACGCGGGGAATAAAAGAGAAGCCGAGGATGCAAGGACGAGTATCCAAAATACAAAATCACGACTTCCCACGGGGCGAGATATTATAAAACCGGCGACTCGGAGGCGTGATTTGGACATCGCGCTAATTGAATGCGACGGGAATGGAGGCTGACTCGCGTACGAGGCGAAAATTAATTGCTCCCGCGTCACCAGTGCGTATAAAGCATCTTTATAAAATCGTCCGTGCGCCCGTTCGCGTGCAGAAGAGAGAGAGAGTGAGAGAGAGAGTGAGGCGCATATTCGCACGCGCTTCCGTGTCGCCCTTAACGCAAGGCGACGTATGCTTTTTGCAAAGCAAGATCGTTTAAATTTGACGTATACTTCTACGCTTTGCTGCTGCCTGTGCAAGTGTCCCGACACGAATAAAACGAAGAGGGGACGACGAATGAGAAGACAAGGAGGAGAACAGGGAGAAAACGTTTATTCTCCGGGATAGAGCGAGGAATAGTCCTTCGCTTCTTTCTCTCGCACTTACACGCGTAAGCACCCGTTCCGTCTCGCTCACGGTATAAAGAGAAAGAAATAATAAGAGTGAGAAGGAGGGGGTGGGAGGGAGCGAGGTGCAGAGAGAGAGATTGACGTGGGGTGTAGCAGCAGAAAAGAGAAGAAAGCGAGAAAGATAATCGCGCGATGCTTGGGTAAGAAGGAAAGAAGGGATTTTAGAGAATGCGATGCTTTGAGAACCGAGAAACAAGATTAATTCGAAAAAAGAGAATGCAAATTTGAATGAAAAATAATCCTACAGCGTGGAAAAAAATATAAAATTAAATTAATTATATCAATTTTTCGCACGCTTAATTTAATTCAATTTAGATAAATCATGTATGGAGGATTCCGAGAGGCGAAATATATCGTATTTCAATTATTTCTATTTTAGTTCTGTATTATAATACGAAAAGTATTCTTAACAAGTACGTTAATGTTTTCATTTAAAATACGCGAATTATAAAATATCAGAATGCAATAATTTATTAATTTAATTTTCGTTTGCACATTCTACCGAGGAAAAGAAAATATTTCCAGACTTATTTAATATTATAAATAATGTTTGTACATAACTTTAATTAATTTGCGTTATAAATGTTACAAAAACGAAATAAATCATACCAAAGTCTATAGAATAATATTTCGATCTATTACTAAATTTTTAAACCATTGAATAAATTATTGTAAAATATGATAGAGAAATTATAAAAGTGGAAAAAATTCTTTATATCAAATTTATTTAAATTTTGAAAAACTTTTCTAAATTAAAATATATTTTATACGATCTTTTAAGCGGATAATATATAAACTAATACATTTGATACAATCAACTATCGATCAAGCGATAAAAAATATTAATGCATTATCGTAACTGTAAACAAAATATTGTTAATAAAATTTATATTTCATTATTTTATGTATAAATAAAAACGTTCGTTTAAATTATAGGCCAATTAGGATTAAGATTTTAGTTCCTACGATTAATTTTATTATCTTGGATTGTGCTCTATCAATTATGCATAAGATCCAAGAATATAGAGAGCTAGGGCATTTTTTATGTGCCAATAAATACGGACATAATACAAAATTCTCAAGTTAAAAATTTAATTAAAAATATAAATTTCGTATAATGAAAACAATTAACATTAACATGTTTAAGTTTCGAAAGGTATTTTATAGCATAAAATGATAATTTAAATTTTCAAATGTATTTTTAAAAGTAAAAAATTTATTTACAAGTATAATGTTCAGGAAGAAATTAATATCCATTATGAAATTGGAAATTTTCTCAAACTTGCATTAGGTGTTTTATATTCATAGGTTGAAGATAGAATGATTTTGCACAATTTATAGTACACACAATAAACGATAAGTTACGATTATATATCTATCATTCTCGAAACGTAAGTCGCGTATTTTATATAGTCGTTTTGTGTATTTCAGATTCAATAAGAATCTTTTGTCTTCGTGTAAAATACGTTTGTTTTAATTATCAGTTTAATCTGCTTTTTATTGTAATTGTATTACTTTCTCTTAAAAGAATATATGCGATTTATTCGCAAATATCCGGAATATTGTATTCTTAAGTTAAATTGATTTTAATATATTAATATTTAATCTAAATATTTAAAAATAAATATCAATTTCACTCTTTAAATCATAATCGTATTAGAATTAAACTACCGAGATAAGCTTATATAACCGATAAAGAAACTTCTTAAATTTATCTTTAAAGCAAAATATCAATATATAACTTTATGATATCGTGTGTTAACTTTTAAATTAAATTTAATATTTTGTATTAATAATAAAATGTATTATACTACACGCTATTCGATTTAAAGGTCTTATATCATTTCGTTGTAAACATAAAATCATTATTAATTATTGAAATTATTTATATGATTGTAAATTGAATTTATCACTATTTCTAATCATAATACCTAGTATAAATCATTTTTAAAAAACTGTTATATTTATAGTATGTGATTAATTTACAGTCATTAAGATTTAGCGACTTTTGTCGTGTATTTATTCAAAGATATAAAACTTCTGGTGTAAAATAATTTATTCTAGATTAACTACTTATCGTCAAAATAGCTTTATAAAAAACTAAATTTTCAAGAACTGCGATACGCGTTTAAAGAGTTTAAGTATAATAAATTACATTAAGAAATACGAATAGCTCTAAATAATAAAATGTTTTTACTCTTCACAGAGTTTTGTAACGATGATATCGCATATTTTCCTAGTAACCCCTAAAACAGCTTATGGTTTATAAAGTTGAGTCGTCGATCGAACTAAAAATAATTAAGTAACCAACGCTTTTGAATAAGCATACGTCAGAAAACTGCATACGCATGAACGTGAATAAATGTTGATTAGATCCGGCTAATGATTTCTCAAATGTTCGATCGCATTAGCAATTGAGATATTCGGAAAACAGTGAATCGAAGATACGAACGCGTTTCCGGAATATCGAGGACTCGAACGCGGCGAATTCTCCGAGGCGCCACGAACGTAACGTCCCTTTGCTCAAGAGCATCCGCATATACGTCCGAGCAATATGGAAACTCGATGAATTCTCAAGAAAGCCTGACGGACGCTCGTAAGATCGTGCGTTCAATTGAGCCATTTGAATTGAATTATTAGATAAGAGATTGAGTCGTGTTCACGACTCTCTTTTGCTTATGAAATGAGCTGCAGCGACGGCAGCGACGGCAGCGACGGCAGGCGTGTCGTAAATTCACGTTGATATGTCTATATCTTTTGCGATTTATGCGCGTACTCGTACGTGTGTTATTAAAAACAGGTGTATTTAAACGTTATAATGCGTTATTGTGCGCAGCGTATCGATAAATGAGTCGAACGAAGAAACAAACGCATGAAACTGGTGTGATTGTAAGTTTTACAATTTGAATTCATAAATTTCGAGGCCTATAGATTTTTTCTTTTCACCGTTTCGTTCATTGAATTTTAACGCGGAAAATATAAATATAAAAATTTGCGCGTTCGAAGCTCGCTTGTATCGAATCAAGTGTAATCGTCGTGCAAATTTTGAGGCAGCGTTAATTGCCGTTGCACAGCGGAAAGAAAACTTTAGCTCGCTTTATTTTATTTATCTGTAACATTTATCTCTTATTTACCAATATGCATGTGTATTCGAGAGAAAAATTCGCGTACTTTATTATTTGGACTCCTACGCGTACATTGATATCTTGATGAACTGAAAACTAAAGGCTGTAATAAAGAAATTAATAACGCCATATTTTCTTTACATTGACAAGAACATATCGAACAGGCAAATGCACGTAACAAACTGCATTCGCACAGAGAAATAAATAGTTTTTTCGGTTAATATATCAAACCATAATTAATTTTTAAATCTTCGACTTTCATACGAGTATTAATTTCTGTACGTTAAATGGCCGCTCATTAAATTTATCTATACGTCGGATTATTACCGAGCCAATACCCAATAATATCTAGCGTGCATAATTTCCTACTCGGAAATAATGAATAGGTTTGTATATATACAGAAAATTTTACGAACCTTTCTGCCAGCCTTATTATTGTGTAGATTCATGAGGCTCCTTGCGTCGCCCTCAATTTCTCTCGCGTCCAGAAACCTACGCGCGAACCTAAATTTAATTAACAATATTATAATTCCTAAAATTAATTACTCGAAGCAGGGTTCGCTCTATCATTCTTAAAAAATTATACCCGTTATAAATCGAAGATGTAAAAGGACTAAAAAGAAAAACTCGCTTACCTCATTCCGTACGTAACGTCGGCGCTGCAACCGCCCCATTCCCATCCGTTGGGAGGAACCTCCTTCCGCGTCCTTCAAATCAAACATTTTCCTTTTAATTTCAATCGCGTTACATCTGGAAAGATCGCTATTTTTTTTATTTTCACATATATAATTTTAAAGCGTTTTGCGTTGATCGAGTTGTTGTTAGCCGCCTATTATTTTCAATGTTGGACATTATTACATTCGGTACGAATTTCCACACAAATGCAAAATAAATCGATCGATTCTTATCTGCTACCGGCGTAGAAGCTCACTAAAAATTATACTCAAAGAGATTCGGAATGCATGTAAATAAATATCCCGGTGAGCGTCATAGCGCGTAAAGTTAGGTCAGGATAAAGTACGAGAAAAACAATATGAAATAAAGATAAGCGAACCCGAGCGATTTATGTTCGACTTTCATCTGTGTATTCTGTTGATTTAAAATATAATGCAGTTCATGCGAGACAGTATGAAAATGAAAAAGCGTTATGCAAACTCAGGTCCTTACCTTATTGTTGGCTCGCAGCCGCAGGCTGTAATGTTTCCTCGACTGCAAGCAGCCGTCACTGCGTACGTGATACCCGCTGAACTTATCGCGTATGTAAAGGCGGCTTCTCTGCTTCCTGATGCAAAAAATGAACAAAAGGAAAGACAATTATTTTTTCGGCTGCTTGAACCTTTACAAATTTTCACAAACGCCATATTTATTAACTAAATACGAGTTTCTGTAATTTACTTTTGTATGCCTGCAGGACTACTTGATAAAAATTAACAGCCTCGTAAAATATATCAATAAATCATGTTTTTTTTCACAATTTTCTTAGAAGAATTTTTATGAATTCATGAATAGATTATGTTAAATTTGTTAATTTTTTTATTATAAAACAACTTAGTAGCCAGATATATTTTTTAATATTCCAACTCTTTTGCAAACAATTTTTATATATATTTATTTCATCATTTCGACGGTGGTTTTACGATACTATTTTTAATATAAGCCAGCAAAATATCACTTTTATCTATATCCTTCAACTTATTTCTGTCTCAACATACTCTCGTTTTATTTAAAAAATTCTGACTATAGAGTGTTTATATAAATTTCTCCAGTTAATCACCGCAATCATAGTTGCTGTATCTAGAAAAATATGATATGGCATGATACGAACTTCGTAATAAATATATTAAATCATACCTAGAATACAACTGGAAATAGATTTAATAACAATGGCGGAAATTGAGTTTTGTATCTTAACCGTCATAGATCAAAAAGTTTGATAAATTATTTTTAGTTACAAAGTATTTTATGTTCGAAAAAATCTATACCTATACAAGCTAGTCATTAAACTTGTTATTTTATTAAAAAATTATATTATCAAATTTCAAAAGAGATAAAAAATTTATTGTCTCGATAATTGTAAATAATAAAAAAGATTATCGATCATTTATATATTAAAAATTACATTGATTTAAAATATTTTATAAAAATTATTAATCACGTATATTCATTCAATTTTATATTTTATTATAAGTAAAAGTAAATCGATCGTCTTATATAAATGTTTTACAATCTTAAATATTTAAAATTAAAAATTAAAAAATAAATACTTAAATGTTGAACATAACTTTATATCTCAAGAGTAAATTATTTTTAATTATTTCTGACAAATTATGATATTAAGCATCGAAAACTAATAATACGCTTCATAAATAAATATTTATTTAGTGTTATAAAATTTATTTTTATTCGGTTATAAAAATTTTAAATTATAAAATTTCATATTAAACCTACATTAACAAAATTCTTTTTGCATAGAATATTTTTTAAAATATTATTTTTGAAACATTACAAATAAATAAACAAACAAAATTTTGAAATTTTGTATACAATATTTAAAATTTCAAATATTACCTTTAAAATAATTGTTTAAAATAAATAATTAATTAGTTTTTATTTCGTCATTTTTTAACATTAAAATTCTATATTTTAAAGCGAAACAATTGTATGTTAATAATTAAAGTTAAATTTAGGTGAGAAAATACTTTTCGTTATATTTATTATAAAGTTATATTTATAAATAATTGTTATATTTATATTTAATAATATTCGACATTAACTTTAAAAATAATATATAACAAAGAAAAATATGTGGAAAATCCATTTTTAATTTTTATTTATAATTTATAAAGCCAAAAGTTTTAGAGGCTTCTTTATATATTATAATATTGAATGAATGAATTAAGAATAACTAAATTATGTTTTTAAAATAAAAATTCAAAATTATTATACTAAGAAAAGTATTAAATAATAAAGATTTTATAAAATTTATAGAATTGAATTTTAAATTATTTCATGTGTAAATTCTATACTAAATCCAATATGTGTGCGTAATGTATCAAACCACAGTTTTGATCGAAATTTTATTTTACTATATAAGTATTTATCTATTGAGATTCCGATGATTTTTCGTTATTAAAAGAATTTAAATTTTATAAATACATTGTAATAATATTTATTAATTATGAATAAATATATATAATAATTATGATATTTGCAATAATTGTAACTGTAGTTTCAATTAATTATATGTTTTTACATAATTACAACGTATATTTCCTTTAAAATATGATTTAGTTAACGAATGCATTAAAAAGTTATTATTCGAAAACTTTGAGCAATTTTAGTAAAATCGTTGAAAGACATGACTACAAAATCTAATGTAACCGAACGAACTAAATACTTAGGTTTCCTTAAATACTTCAAATAATTTAACCAATGCACCTGTATTATGTAAGTGATATCGACAAACACGTTTTCTTAACAACATGAACCATTTGCAGTGATACAAATGTCATTGAACCCTAATTCGAAAGTTTCTAAACATACCCTGTCAATACAGTTATTTTTTTACTTTGTATAAAACAAAGTTTTAATTACAATTATAAAATTAATAAAAAGTTAATTTCTTGTAGAATTAAATACAGATTTAATAATATGAGTAATTTTATTGTATTATTTGCATCGTTGAAAAATCGTTTAATTTCCACTTAATATATAAATAATCTTATTTCTTCAAATTTATAATAAATTACGTTTTTTTTATTAAAGAAAACATAAATGTAAATTAATTTAATAACAGTTTAATTTAATTTAATATCGCGTATATATAATTAATTTAATAATTATAGGTAGAAAAAACTGTATAAATTACTTATAAATAAGGATTATTTTAACGTGACTTATAATTTGTATACCAATTAAAATACTATTTTTTATTACAAAAACTTAACTTTTTTTTATGTTTTATAAAATACAATTTTAATCCTTACTATTCATTTAGACGGCGTATGCTATTATCATTACAGGGAAGATTTAAATATTTTTATACGTGAACCAACATTATAAAACTATTATATATTTATATTCGATGTTACCATCTTTGTTTACTAATATAGTTTAATATTTATTCTGAATTACTTATTATAGTGCAGAAATAAAAATATATGAGATATGCGCTAGTACGAAAAATCTTTATTTTAACTTATCATATAATTAGCTTATCATATAATAATCCAACAAAGGAACATTTACATCCTACATAAAACTTTTCTGCAAAAACACAAAATGAAAAACGAAACTTTCATTCGTATTCTTGAATCAGTTTCCGTTCCCAAGGCACTGTAATGATTTTCCTATGCAATTTACCGGTGTGCATTCACGATCGACCGATATAATCCAGATATCTATCTGTGGCGTTCACTGTACAATATCTTATTCGACGACTCGCCGGAAAATTTTTCGACCCCGCATTCGCATCTCCCACGCGATTTTTGCAAACTTTACCCTTCGTAGGAAGACCGCCCACGTAAGATTTTAGATGGGGGGTGTTCCGACGCAATAATGATGATGTTGAAGTCGCGTGCTCTTCTCTCTCTCTCTCTCTCTCATCTTTCTCACTTTTTCTTCAGATTGATACGTGTCGATCAGACTCACCTCGATATCACGTGTACATCGTTCATATAAACGCTCTCTTCAATTTGTTCGAGCGAGTGCAACAGTAATTTGAGAAAATCACAGGCTTCGCGCTAATATTGTTGTTCTGATTGATTTCAATTTGATCGAGGCAGGCGTTTTCTTTTACGGTGATGGACGGTGATGAAGCCAAGTCTTGTAAGATTTATTTGACGTTTCGCGTTGAATCATAAAGAAAATATGTGTTATTTCTCTGCTTTTAATCCTAATTGATACTTATTCATATTTGCAGTTATATAAGTCCATAAATAAATCAAGGAATTACCGTTTATTTTAAAACTTTTAATTTTCATCTCTATTTTTAATATTTAAGAAATTATATAAAATTATACGTTATACTTTTATTTTATCTTTTAAAGAAATTCGAGCAATGGCAATTTAATATACCTAAAACGAGCATTTTAACTCAATCAATAATAATTTTATCAATAATATTACGTATACGTGATAACCTGTGAGAATACTTTTGAACGGCAACTTTATATTAGCTTATAATATTTTTGTGCGATAAGATAACCATTAACGTAACCTTATCTGGATGTGGCCTTTTTTGCAAGTTAGAAGTACATTCGAATTCTTTCGATTGCCAAAGGTTCTATACTGCTTCGTTATCCTTACAGTTTGCTACTTCATTGCATTTATTCTATCGAAATCTCCTTTGTTATCGTTCATTACTCGATAATATATTAACTTCTATGTTTCAGCATTATATAAAACGATATGGTATTATCGCTACGGGAAAGAACTTTGTCTTCTTCGTCTATACTATTATTTTGAAACAGTATAAACGCTAGATGCTTGATATTCAATTAAGAACATAAATCATTTATAACATCGATCTTTGAAATAAAAATATTCTTCCTTTTTGAAAGTTTTAAATTCTTTATAATGAAAACGTATCGGTAGTAAGGTTGTTTAAAAAAATTGCAATTAATTAAAAACATCTGAAATAAAACTAGGCATTTATCAAGATTTTAATTTAATACCTCACAATCGTAATTTAAATATTTTAAATTTCACTTCGTTTAATTAGAGATATTTCGATTTGAAAAGCCGATAGATTCATGGGTATCGGATAAAATCAACGTTAGCGTATTAAAAAAACGTTGGAGGTACTCGATTCAAAATATGCAACGGTCATTGGAGGTTGATCGGTCCATTGATATTTCCTCGTTTAATTCCTTTTATCCGCGGAAAGGATAGATTAGTGGCGCGGGAAAATCGAAATACGGAAATTGCAAATTACGGGAGAAAAAAGATATTCGAAGAAAAGAAATTGTAAAAAAGATTTCTCGAATACCGCATGAATAAGACACGATTAATGCGAAGGCCACAACGCGGAGGGGAATTCCTTCGCATAGAAGCAACAACAAGCATCGCGTGTATAGCGCTTTCGCGAATCTCCCGCTTTATCACTCGCTTAGATGCGAAATGAAATAAAATATAAACTTTGCGAAGGATCGCATAAGGTTCTTGTGTGACGCTAGGATAAGATCAAAAATCTTGAGCGTATCCTTCTGTGATATAGCATCCCGATGACGAATGTCGTGCTTTCAACGGTTCTCTTTTTCCTCTTCGTGGAAAGTGTTTGCTCGTTTGTTAAAAATGCGTACTGGGAACGACTTCGTACAAATATACGTATTTTATCGAGCTTATTTTTCTTATTTATGTGCCAGCCGCGCATCTTCCGTATTAAATATTTTATTACGTAAATCAAACGGATACATTAAGTCTGCGCATAAATTTGAGAAGCCATTTCCGTAAGACTGATATACACGTAAGACTTTTTTTTATATTTTATTCCGTAAGTAGGCGAGAAACACTTTAGGCATTTTTCGATAGTTGTGTATAGAACGGATGCTAAATACCACGATGGTAAAGGCTGCGAATTTATATCCAAACGTTTACGATGGCGTAAAGTTACGTTAGTTACAAAATTACGAACGCGTACATTTGTTTGCAATTTTGAAAAATTTATACTATTCGAATACCGACGCGTGCGAGGATTTTCATTATTTTCGAAGTACGTATTACAAAACGCAAAATTCACGAAAATTCTCTTAACTTTACGTACCTCTGGAACGCGATCTCGCAGGAAATAAAAGTTTCGATAATCTCTTAATCCAATGTAAGCGAACGCGGAAAGTCCCGGTGAAAAAAGGCCGAGTTTCACGCCGATCGAGAATCGCAAAATCAAGCGAATAATAAACATGAAATTTTAATGGCTCATTGAGCTACTCTATTAGATCCTTCTCCGATAAAGCAGACCAAAACCCCCTCCCTCATGGAGCGTGGGCGGCAGCTAAAAACCCGCGGAGCCGTTGCAACACGTAAGGCCGCGGCGGATTAGAAAGGCGTCGATCGCGTTCGTCTTGCCCCGGGCGGACCGAGAGCCTAGCCATTACTTCACCGTGGACATTGTCGGGGCGCCGGCGGATGAATTTATGCTCGGGCATTTACGTCGGTGGCCAGGAGCGCGACGCGCATCCATTTAACGTCGGTGTCGCGCGCTCCGGTAAATTTATCGTCCCACCGGCGCCCCGTGCATAAATCCATTTCGGCTGTTAATCGAGCGAACGACCGCCGCGAGCGATCGGCATTGAAATTTCGCGTACGAGTTCGATTGTTTCTGCTTGTATTCCCTCTCTCTCCTTCTCTTTCTCTCCTCGGTTTATGCGAGATGCGATGCAAGGATAAGCGAGTAACACGTTACGAACGGCTTATGGTGATATCGACGGGACGCGCCGATCGGCTTTGTTAATTTGTAGGAAGCGAATTTCTCACGATTCGATAATTGGGGAAAATTCATCGAGTATGGAGAGGATAATTAATCGACGTGATTCGAACAATGGAGCTGTATGCGAATATAAGCGAACTTGAGAAAGAATAAGCGATTGGTTAGATTTTAAATTGTTTCGAGATATTTTTTATTTTACGTTAAGCATAATTTATGTGTATCCGAACTTCGTGCATTCGTCTTTATTTGTGGAATAAATACGATAAGTACACTGTTTTACAAAATGTACACACGAGGACTCGACGAAACAAAAATCTTTGAAAAGTTCATTTTGCAAATATGCCTTTGATTTTAGACAATCGTTTCCGACCTATTCGGTTTCGAAAGGATTAAAGCGTTATGAAAAATATTTTCCGAAGATATTCCGTGTTAACGTAAAGGGATGATTCCGATCTATTCGTATTCACACGCATACGCGTACAAATACGAGCAAATATAAATATGCGATGGTCCAAGAGAATTCTGAGACTTTTTAATTAAATTGGACCGAAAGCGTAATTTAAATATTGAGATAGGGAGAGAAAAAGAAAGCTCGGAGGATTTTTATGAAACTCGATAAAATCCAATTAGTTGGATTTCGCGTTAAGCGCACGGCTGTGTTTTATGAGAGCAGTCGTATTTTTATTGTCATTGTCGAAAAATTAATCAGGCAGTTATTATTTGTTCATATTTGAATCTCAATTGTTATATTTCAACTTATCATATTCGACTTCTGAATTAGCTTTATGATTGGCACGGTATAATTTTACAAGAGAATTTAATAGAGTCATTTTAAATTTACTAACGGTAACGTTGCATCGGATCCAAGTGGAGCTTGCATGCGAGAGAGTATTCGTAAATTTACTTTATTTACGGCAGTAGTATTCGAGAGAGCATCGAGAAGATACAAACTTTTCTGAAGGTAAAAATTATGAAAAAATTCGGGGAGGCTTGTCAGAACTCTGTAAATCAACGCTATCCTACGTCTTCCTTCGTTTCGCTATACAGATCACCTCGTTAAGCAAAATATATTGATAATTCAGCGCTTATTGTCGGATGCGTAGAAAATCAAAACAATTTTTTCACTCGAATCGTCATTTTGTGGACAGTTTGAGCGATGGTAGTTTCTTATAATTTATGGTAAAACACGATGGATTTTTATCGCATAATTATAGGTTAAGCGAAGTATAAAATCTGTATTAATGATATCTTGATTTATCTTAAAATATGATACGTAATTAAGGAAAAAGGTATAGCAAAATCCAATCGTTATCTACGTTGAAAATAATTTAATTTGTTTTTAATCCTTTTCAGTTACATTCCTTCTACCAAAGGAGCGATTAAAACGTATATATGCGTAAAGTGCTTTATCCTAAATTGAAAGAAGATAACATCGTTCAAAATCGTTCCGAAAGCCCCTTTTCATACAACAACGAGTAAGTCTTAATCTTGGAGTTTTCAAAAAAGGACATCGAGTATCACTGTTTAATTTAAACTACTGGATATTATCTAAGTCATAATTTTACAATCGATAAAAAAAAAATCACGTGTCAGGTCTTAAGAAGCACGACCACATTCCAACCCATTTATGAAAGTAAGTCATAAAACCCAAAGTGGCTTTCATCCGTTTCAGCGGTGTGTACCTATACGAGAATCGGTGTGTACGTCTTCTATAGAAACGCAAATCTCTAGCCTCTAACATAGCATTATACGTGTGATATAAAGATTATATTTAAGATGCATCTCAACCAGACGTTATTACAGCAAACTCACGATATACTGTAGATACTACGATCGTACCAGCCTTGAAATCCTTAAGAATATACGCGAGATTGTTATTTAATTTTACTTTATTATTTATTTTTCGAATGTGCTTTTACTCGAGTTGTTCCATGTAATAAATATCACCGACGATAATTCGAATACGCCTTGGAAACGCGCGTAGTTACATGGATGTAAATGTTACAAAAATCCTTGGAGTTAATATAAATTCGAGTGACCAAAGTTTTACCAAGATGAATTTGAATATACGTCGAAGTTAACTTAGGCAGTGAACTAAGCGAAGTCTACCTAGAGCTTACTTATATCACGATCTTAGGATCACTACTTATATTAAATTTGTCAACGAGACTTATTCCTCGATTTTTACAAGTGATTAATTAAATATTTTGTAATAGTCGTACATTATAAGGAATTGTTATTCTTACGAAAGCATTAAAAGCATCATACTTTTAATCCTAATAAATCAAAAAGACACACGAGTCGTGGCAGACTTGACCTACCTACGCATACATAAATTTATATACGCGACGCTATCCAATAGTGTCTCCAGTGGCTTACGTTGTTGTAGGTGTTAATTAAGAAGGTAAACGAGTGCGCAAAAGCGAGACGCAAAAGGAGAAGAAAGGATGATACGTCTCGCGAGAGGGAAGGAAAATTAAAAAGATTTTCATCCGTGAGAGTTAGTAAGAGCTGTTACTGATTCTGAAGCAAGGATGCTCGATTTATCTTTTCGTGGACTAAATTAACGATTGAAAAGAAAAATATTGAATATCCTGTTTGTATGTAACATAATTAAGTGACGAAATGCAAATCATCGCCACCGTTTTTTTTTCTACCGTTTGTTCGATTTTCTTATAGTTTACCTTACTTTTTTCAAACGTATATCCTTTTTAAAATAAATGCTTAATAATCAATCTGACTCGTTCTTTTTAGATTATCAAGTAATTTATTTATTGATTAAATTCAAAAAATCGATCTTTCCATGGGTATAAAAGTACACAAATACATACCACTTTTAATTATAATATTATTTACAATATAGAGACGTAATTTTTTCTATTATCGCTCGAATTAAAAATATATGATACGTGATATTATTATTTGCAATCGAAGTAAAAGTCTATCTAATTCTTAACTATCGATAAATATATTGTGTTACACGGTAAAAAAAAATTACAAACTCTCTTCTCTACTGTAAATTTTGGTTGGATAAACTTGTTTCCTTTAAAGAATAATCAATTCATTTATAATTGGCGTTAAACGTTCCATGAAGTACATAAAACAAGAACTTGACTTCTTTTACATCTCCCGAGTGAAAGATCCTAAGGATCGGATAAGTTTCCACGGGAGAAATAATGATTTATCGTACGCATAAAAAGTTTCTCTCTTTCTCTATCTCGCTTTCTTTTTTCTCTCTTTCTGTGTCCCTGTCGTTCGATGTATTACAAAAGTAATAAAAGAGAAGCTCAAATATATAAACGAAAAAATGGGAAAGAGCGATCAATCGAGGAAAGATGATTACAATTTAATTTATGTGGTCGTGATTTTTAAACTCGAAAGAGCAAGGAAGATAGATAAAACGAACAAGAGAGAGAGAGAGAGAGAGAGAGAGAGAGAGAGAGAGAGAGGAAGAGAGTATATTCTTTAATGGGCCAGGGGCGCAAAATTTATGCAGAGCCGATCGTGCGGAAAGTCGCGTTGCGCGTGCGCATGGGAGCGTGGGCGATTATTTACGACGATTGCGGGACCTAAACGAGAGCCTAAGTCGGTCAATTAATTCGATTTCAACACGAGCCGATGTGTCGCGTTTGCACCATCGATGTGGCCGCCCGATTAGCACGAATCGATCCTCTTCTCGCGCTGCAGCTTCTTCCTTCGATGTTTCTAAGATTCGAATCGTGCGCGTGTCGCTTTATTTTTCTTACGAAGTCGTGGGCTCTTTATCGACCTGACCTCCTTTATTTCTTCTATGACTTATGACTCTCTAAAAAAATGTTTACATCGTATTCTACTCCAAGCTAATCCGATATTCCAAGACTCGTAGACACATTTTTCGCATAGGTATGTCGCATTTATTATCCTTCGTAAAACTAACATTTGTGAAATATACAATCCGAACTTACATTAATTCTATATCAGATACAACGTTTTCGAAATCATTTTTTCTTTATTATTCTTTAAAATATAACGATTCGATTAAAGCTGTACGCGTCATCGTAACTTTGCTGATATTCGTACTTTATCGTTAAAAAATAGACAAAAGTTTGAACGTGTTATAATTCGAAAAATTAAGCTACAAAATTTTATCGTTAAATTAAATCGGTAAAAAAACTCCGCTTCGATTTATTTTACACAACTATCATTTGTAAATACGAATCAATCGTCTTTTGCGCGAGAGAAGCATCCGAGTAGTTATTTTTAGACCGGATACGGTACGATACGGATTTTCTCGACAAACAGTCTAAAAAATAACGTTAAAAAATAATTTGTAATAATTTTTCCACCAACGGCGTTCGAGTGAGACGCGCGTGTTCCTCATCACCGATCAAAAGCACTTAAAGGAAAACGTTTTACTTTTCGCACGCCTGGTACGCGTATGCACGCGAACGCTTTTATTATCACGAACGACCAAAAAGTAGTGATGCGTCGCACGGACTTTCCGCCTACAAGGATCGCTTTACTCCTCGGCCGTTCGTAGTCATGTTTTACTTCACGTCGTTATTATTATGCTCCGACGATTTTATGCTTTGTAAGCGAACTTATTATAAAGGTAACGAGCCGCTCGCACACACGCGAGATCGCAGGTATGTGTATCGGATCGCGTGCGCGCGTGATAAAATATTCGGCCGCTGTCGAGGGATCAACCTTTTTCTCGCAGTGCCGCGAGCGTCAGCGCGCGAACGAAACCAACCAATGAACTGCCTTTCGGATTTTCTTTTCCTCCCTTTTTTTCCCTCTTCGTTGACGTTTACTTTTTTTCATTGCCTTCGACTCTCCTCGCGCTCTCGAGAAGACGAAATTTTTCACCGCCAGCCCGATAAAGTACTTCGGATCTTTAATAAATATTATTACTGCGAATTTCAACGATAATATATCGATGGCCTTTCTTTTTAATGGCTTCATTATTTGCCTGATTAATGAGAACCATCGAGCTTTCGCTGCCGAGATGATATCGTTCATCAATATTGTTTTTAATCGTTCGACCTTACGCGTCGTCGATAAATTGTCCCGTAGTCATTGTGCCAACATTCCCCGGTAATATCGCTGAAATTTCGCGCAGAGACGAACAAACCCTTATCCCTTCGCTTCTATGAAATTTTAAATAAAACTCGCGAGTCTGGCTCGAGGTTAATTACGCGAAAATAAAGATATAACGCAGCGGACGCAAATTCTCCGGGATAAAAGTGCCCGGAGCGCGGCGAAGAATATTATCGAGAGAAAACGGCGATTCCGGCTTTCGAGTGGTTCACCTTCTGTAAATGGACGACGCGCTACGAATACACGCGGGGCTCGTAATTGAGGGAAAAAGCGACCAAGGATCGTAAAGGTCGCGTGCTTGCCGGAACCGGAGATCCCGAGTCCCGACACCGAAGTACTCGATGCCTCGTCGCGACGCGTCTCAATCAACGAAACCTCGGCGTCGGATGGAGGATGCAATTTCGCAAGACGCGTTTCTCGTGGCTTCTGCCACGTCAATTATATTGTACGCGACCGCGGACATATTAATTGCGAAGAGGAGTGACGCGTGTATGACTTTGCAAAGAGAACGAAGAATGAGATTTTTCGAGGCGATACGAGAACGAGGATATTTGACGAACGGGAATTAAATGATTTTTAATTAGGGGCAATCGGAAAATGAAATGCACCTCTTGCGATATAAATAATAAAACTTTGAGAAAGACGGTCCCGAGTGGAAAAGTATTTAGTTAACACTGTAGATAAAATTTTGTTGAAACTGAAAATCATTTTCATGGATTTTAATAATTTCTTATGAATGACAGTAATGTAATATAATATAATCACGGTACCATTGGAATTGAAATTATTTTAAGGAAATCATAATTTTTAAATTCGCGTTAACTTATTTATTTAAAAATCATATTTGAGAAACAAATTTTATTATGAAATAATTTACCTACCAAAAGATAAATTATATAATTTGATGCTCTTGTTTTTAAATATATTCAATTAGTGAACTAAAGCCGTTTTTCTCAATTATTATCGTTATTTCTCCAATAAATGAATGCAAAACATTACGAATACGCCGTGCGAATTCGTATTCTACGCGATACAATGAATTATATAAAAATGATACATATTTGTTATAAATAAATTTCACTGTTATTTACCGAATCCAATAATTATATAACTTACGAAAAGAGCTATTGTTACATAATATAATTATTAAGATTACAGTATTTTTTCTGTTTAAAAAAAAAAAGAAATTTTAAAAATATAATAAAAACCCACGTGTTTAATTTACCCTCCTGATTTCTCTTTCTTCCACTAATTAGCAAATAATTGCTTTTGTTATTATTTCTGAATTCAATCATTTTCTTAAATGTATGTTTACCTGTTTTGAAATATCTAAAGTATATTTATATTATACATGTACATAATATTATTTTACGATCATTAATAATAGGTATTATAAATTTACACGGATTAAGAAAATTAAGTTTTTAATATTTCACGATTTTTCATGAAACCGATATGCATGTAGATTTATTTTGACAAATAATATATCAAATTGCACACAATATAATAATCTCCTATTATATTTACTATTCAATTTATATTGGGATATTTACTAGAGAATACTATACAGTCCACTTTTTTACTTTCACTCAGATATTATCAAGATGACTGCAAGAACTCGAAGAAACAGATTTTAATCAAACGTTAGACATTTTTTTGTGCTAGTTAAAAGTTAAATACAGCAAGTAATTCTTCTTAAATATTTACTGTGAGAAATAATGATGAAGTAACGTTTTACTTTAATATATTTCTTTTTTGTAGAAAAAAATGTAATTTCCCAACAGTTGTAATAAGCACTCGACTACAAACTTTTATCCCAAATACAACAATAAAATATGTAAAGTAAAAATTCTCGATAAGACGTAGACTTTTCAAATATGAATAAATTTAATTTGATGAAATTATTTCATGCATTCGATTTAATATTATAGCAAATTATTTATACAAATATAATATTTTTCTGATTCATTAACGATTGATAATGCCAAAAGTTTAATAGGATAACTGATATGTGTATTTATAAAATACATTATTTTATAGGATAATGCTTAATGATAATTTTTCTGTAACGTTGATTAAATCCGTACTTAAAGTTTCAACCGAAGCTCGTTAGACCAGATTTTTAACGAATTAATAACTTTATCAAATATTTTAATTCGAAGGAATTGTATTTTGGTTATTTATATTCTATTACAAATAGTATCATATATTTTTAAATAATAGTTTGATGTATAATAAAATAAATGTTGACAGTAAGTTGTATTAGTAAATATAAGCTTATATAAATTTCCATAATGTCTCATAAATTAAATCTACTTGAAATATTGAGAAATTTCATGAATAATAATGAGTTTCTTACTATATGTATAAGAATTAATAATATTTTATTACAAATTAAGAATTTTTATTCTCGCACGAATGTGAATGCAAGTTTATCTGTATTAGAGAAATTTACGATTATCTAAATATTACGGAAAGTAAATTCGTTTTACATTATTTATCGCTCAATAAAAGAAACAAAACGCCAATTGCATTTCCTGCAAGTCATAAAGCTCAGAATCCGCACGTATAAGTCAGCCAAGTTTTCGACGCGCTACCTCATTTAAAGGGACCGCGAAATTCGAAATACACAAAAATCCTGCACCTATCTACCTTGAAAACTGAGAATTATTAGCCATAATGATACACCGTGGAAGTTCCTCCTTGATAAAAGCGCCTCTTTTTAATATTCCAAGACGCTGCATCGTCGAAAGTAACGGCCCTTCGTGCATCAGTCTCAAGGTAAATCTGATTGTAATATACGAGCTAATAACGAAAAAGGGCGGAGGTCTCTCTCGAGCGAGAAAAAAGATGCGAGGATGAGCGTTTAACGAAGCTTTCATTAGCGGGAGCGTCGTAAATTCGCGTAAACGCGGGTCTTCCCACTTCCACGAGATCCAGGTCCTCAAGGGCGATTGGAAAAAGGGAGAATGCCACTGAGCAGAGGCACACAACAGGTGGTAGCGACTCTCGTCCTATCGCTCTTTTCTGAAAGAACTTCTTGCTACCGACTATGGAGATCGCGTTATTATTATTGCTATACTGTTATTCGTCGGTTTACGACCTCGTCCGCGAGCGTCGCTAAGGGGATTTCATTTTGATTGCTGCTTTTCTTGCGCTGCTCGCGCAACAGGACTAATCGCCTCTACCTGGAGAGTTTGCGAGTCTCGCGCAAGGGAGAGTGTAATACCGTATTTATACGACTCCTTTGTGACGCTTAGTTAGGTCTGGGTTGTTGTCTTATGGAACACAACGATCCGGTTGAACTTTCAATTTACATTTTGCTCTCTAGCGAGTATTTTGCCGATCTTTGAATGCCAATATTAAATCAATACCGAAAATACTATGTTCGGGTCTTACGAAATATATCATTAGAGGAGTAAATCATAGGTTGTAAAATGCGAACATTTAAACTTATTTGACTCCTTATATTATTATAGTTATCTGTTGCAAGATGTAAGAAAATCTTGGGCTTTGATTTGACTGTACAATGGTGATAAATTTCGATCCATATTTGAAATATTTATTTAATACAATATTTGAAGATATTTTAAATACGTATGAATGAACGTCGTGAGAAAATTAATTAAATCTCGAACTTTTTGAAATTTCAAGCTGTGGAAACTATGAAGGGGCTAAGAACTTAGTTTCTACTTTCTGTACAAGAAATTCTGTATTGAAAAATATTATTATTATATTTATAAAATATTATATTTCTCTTTACTAAATGCCAAGGAATATTAACTTTTAGTTTATTGTATAGAACTTATTAAATCTTATGTATATATTAAAGCAAAGAAAAAGTTTTTTCAAGTTTCTATAACTATAATTTAAATGCTTGAACGTTTCAGTCACGAACTTATCTATTGGATATTGTCAGTAAGATATAAACAACTTCTCTCTTAAACGTGATTCTCTGGAGTATTAACCGAGTATATATGTATAAAATCTGTACGAAGAAAAAAACCACGTTTAATGGACTACGGTAAAAAAAACAAAACTTCAAACTACTCGAATCATATTCAATGTAAAATTTTAATATAATATAATTAAAGTAAAAAATTTGAATAAGGATGTAATAAAATGAGATATATTTTAATATAAAGTAATATTGTTTAGACGTTCTAAAAATTTCGTTTCATAATTAATTCAGAGGCAAATTTATATTATTTAATCATTACGCAGACATATTATTTCATGACATTAGCATATTATTGACATCTTCTCTACGCGAAATCTTTTGTATTGTTTACAGCTCACTCGTTCGTAAAATAATCGCTCAATCATTACTTTAATGAAAGTAAGAGCATTAAGGCATAATTACACAGGAAATAAGTACGCAGGATGAAATATTAATAGGTAATTATGCGGAATATCAAATCAATTTTAATCAATAACGAAAAAGGACGTATAGAAATAACTATTCATCTCTTTTTTTCTCTCTTTATCTATCTCTCTCTCTCTCCCTCTCTCTTGCGATTACCCCTTTTGATTAGGCGAAACGTCAATGTGAGAACATAAATCACTCGCGCTTCGTCGACCGAATCGTGCTGAATCGATCCCATGGCATTATATCGCAGTCCATTTCTGAATCTATGTATTTTATCTTATGCATGCACATACTTTGCGTGTAGATACTTTGTTGTCTGAAAAAGTATAAACTTGCACAAGAGGCTTTGATTACTGGCAATACTGTTGATCAGTTTATATAACTTTTAAATATACAATATTCATTATTTTTAATCATAGAATGTAGCACGTTAATATATTATGAATTGTATCAGAAATTATTATTTTCATAAAATTTATTTTTTAACCAAGTCTTATTAATTATAATATTTTAAATTATTTTTAATATATCCGAATGTAAAAAATGTCATGTCAATTTATGGTCAAGATTACATGGGTTTCAACAATAATTGTAAATATAATTCTGTTTTATCTTATCCATGTAAATTTCATAAAGTATATTATACTGACAGTAGAGAAGATAAGTTTTTACCCCTTTATAGTTACTAAGATTTGAAATTCCAAAGTTATTTCACATTTAATTAATTTGTTCGCACAGTCCGTTAATTTTATTCCTATGAATTTTTAATTAATTTATGTTATTAAATAAAAATAATTTAAGTTATTTTCTAAATTACAGTAATTTTTATGACTGTTAAAAATGGAAAAAAAATTATGGATAGTAAAAATAGTATAAATAATGTTTTATAATATATTTATGTTTTTGTTAGATGGAATATCGATTTATGAGTTGAAAGTAATTCTAAATAAGTATTAATTTAAGTAAAATTGTATCTAGCTAAAGCAAAATTTAACTGTATTTTCATTTATCATAAATTGCATTCATATCCAAATTACATACATTTTATATCATATAAAACCTGTTTCTTAATAAATGTAAAATTCTGATTGTACACGATTCAAATATATTATACTATGATAAAAATTTTAAAAATAAATAATTTTTGCACTTCTTTACATTTCTTATAACGACTTTTCCTTCTACCAATGAGAAGAAAATAAATCATACTATTCGTACAATTAAACAATTTTATATAATCAAAGAAGTAAATTTTGAGAAACCAAATAAAATATTACTTTTTTCTTTTTCTTTATTACAAAGAAGCAATTTCATTCGAATGGTACTTCAAAAATTATATAGAAAGAGTGAAGTGAATTCAGCTACCTGACTTTGAAAGGTTGCTGACATTAAACTGTACAGTCTGAATAAAAGATCGGTACAAATACTTCGTAAAAAGCTTGCTAACGAATTAATAAATTATGTAAATGCATTTATATATAAGAAAAAATTTTTCATAAAACTGGATAATAAAAAGATTACATAATTTTAACGTTTAAAAGAAAAATTAGTGGATTAAAAAATATTATCTTTTTATAAATTAGAATTAATTTAAAATTTTTTTATCGAATTGAATAAAGTAACGATTATATATATATATATAAACTTGATTTTATAATTTTCATTGTTATAAATGTAAAATGTATGAAAAATTCAGAAGTATAAATTTTAATCAAAGAAATTTTTGATGAATTTTGAAATAAATTATATATTTACAAAGACTATTAAAATACGAAGAACTCGAATAAATAAAAATAAAATTATTTTTTAATTGTATATTCATATTATATTAAATTATATATTATGCTTTTTTGTTCAAGTTTTAAAATACATTGTACGAAATATAAATAATACGTACAGATATAATTTTGCAGCAAATAATTTTTATACTAATAAATATCCAATTTTCCCTATCAATTAGTCAAATGAATTTAAAATATGGTGTGTCAATGTCAACAACTATTTTATGAAAGGAAGTTTTTTTATCGACAAACTTTCAGATGGATACACTCATATTCAAATATTTTTCAAGCATAAAAAAATGTTCCTCTAATTTTAAGAATCTATTTTTACTCAGAGATATTTTCACAGCGGAAAAATTTTAAAAATTTACCTAATAAACGTATCGATATTGTATATTATAATATAAAATACCAAACTCTAACCACAGTATCGTCGCATTATATAGAAACATAATTTCCATGGTACGCGTTCGTGTTTTCACATTCGTGATAGGTGCTAACCAAATTCCTAAGACGAGAAATCGCAAGTAAAAGAAGTAAATAATTCACTCTCTCTCTCTCTCTCTCTCTCTTTGGCACACTCTCCCAGTTGACTATCTTCCAGAAGAGGCGTGTTGCTGCGTTGTGTACTGCCACCAGGCAACGGTGTTTCCATCTTGTTACTCCCTCGTCCGACAAGATCTTTATTTCGTTGTTCCCCCATGTCGTCTCGCATTTATCCCGACAGCGAACCTCCTCGCACCGCGGGAGTCTACGGCATTCGCTCGAACGGACGCGCGAACTCCGTTTCTCTCTTCCTTCTTTGGCTACTTACCTTCGGGGATGATGGACTTTTTATTATTCTACCACCTCTTTCCAATTTAATTTTCAGGTTGCCTTTTACGCCATCGACGACGACGACGAGGACGACGACGACGACGAGGAGGACTACGACGACGACGACGACGAGGACTACGACGACGATTACGACGAGCGTTGCGTTACGGTCGATAGACACGGTCGAGAGATCGCGTGGAACACTCGTGTCATTTAAATTTACACTCGAAATTCTACGATATATCTGGACCTTATAATATACGTCATTGTAAGTAGGTTTAATGATAAACCCAACGGTGTAATAAACATGAAACAGCAATGAAATATTTCAAGAGCCGCAAGAGCTCGGAATTAGTCGAACAGGCGTATCGGGTACTCGGACGGTTAATCGATAGTTGGTTCTTTCGCGGAGTTCGAAACGACGAGATAATCGCGAGCGGTAAAAAAGAAAGCTCGAAGCAACGATCGTGCAACATATGTTACTCGCGGAAAAGCTATCGCGCGACGTCGACAAGATAAATCAGCGCGGTGTATAATGAGCTACGATCCGTAGGTGACTTCATCGTTGACAACGGGGCGACAAAGAGATACGCTTACATTGTAAAGCACGTGGCGCAATCGCCGAGTGATGGATCTCTTTCCTATATCCGAGCGACGCGCGTGTGGTTGGTTGGGTTTCTCGACGAGGTTCACTTTTCCCCGGAGGGGGACGAAGAGAAACAACGCCGAACCAAATGAAATATCGCCGCTGAGGTTCGAACGAGCGTCGGATGTCGAACGCGCGAAACCACCTTGACAAAAGATGCAAAAATGTGATTTCCGCGATTTATCACCCGAGCGGACGAGGGTATACCTTTTATCGAGTTGTTTCGATTCTCAGCCGAGAAGCGACGCATCGCGAAACTCGGACGAGAACCTCGACGATGCGCCTCAGGGAAGATCGTATCGATCCTCGTCTTACGCAACGAGCGTCATCGTCTCGGGGTAATCAAAGGTATATCAAAGGTACATCAAAGGTGTATCAAAGGTGCACACGACTAACTTAAAGCGCGCACTGACTAATTAGCCGATAAAGCGAGAGAGGCTTGACCGAGGCTTTCGTCTTCACCCCATAAATCCTCTTTATCAGCCCCGGGAAAAACGCTAGGCTCGAAGGCTTAATTAGGACTCGCGAGCCACGGGAGTCGCGTAATTTGTTGGAGGTGCGCATGCGCGCGCGCGAATGTCGTCGGACGCGCGCGACCGATCGGAGAGCCGGAGGGTACCGAGAAAAATCGGGGCCCCGATAAGCGGCTATCCTGCCTCGGATTAATTTATGTGAAAGTCCTTTTATTGAATTCATTAATGGCGCGCGTTTTGTGGGAACTCGGTGGAATCGCGTCCGATAGCCGTTTTTATATAGCCTTTTAATCCGTCGTTCGTTAAGGTTCGCGGTGAATCGCGAGCCTGGGACGATAAGCGCGCGCTCCCAACTCCGATAACTCAACCAGTTGCGTGTGTTTCTTTTCTGCCGGATCTTCTCCTCTCGCGCAGCCTCACTCGACTCGGCGATCGCCCGAAAAACCACTTTTGTAAGTCATTTACTTTATTATCGATCTCGCTCGTTCGCATTGGCAATCCTTTGACTTCTCGATTTGATAAATTTTACAATGTATTGTCCTGATTAAACTCGACGTACGATTTTTCGGACTTTTAAAAGCTTCGATTAATTTCAGGTACGCGATTGGAGCCGTTGGTAAGATCGATGTTTTCGGTACTCTCGGATTTTTTTCTAACTCGGCAACGGATTTTGCGCGACGCGTTCACAAATGTATTTTAAAACGATAAATTTTAACCGAGAAGTGTGTTTATGACTTCGATCGTAAAACATGGATACTTTTTTAATTACGGTATCACACCTAATATCAATCCGATAAACAATAAAAATCAAACGATAAATTTTAATAATTTCAGTGCGCGAGATTTTTTTTATGCGTCGTCCTCCGTGTTTCGCTGTAATATTCAAGACTGCGAAATCATTGGACCAGCTTCGAAATCTTTGGATCGATAAACTATTTATGGAAACTCCTCGATAATTATAATTTATCGTAACCATTCCTCGTTGATTTTCCATACACTACGCATTCGTCTTGTACAGTTAATATTTAATGGAAGATTTTCAAGGACGGTATACACAGTTTTCAACGCTATCGCTGCCTCGAATAGATAGCGTACCGTAACATTGAAATAAATTTTTTCTTACAAATAATGCGCTTCGAATGTCGAACCGAGGAGAGGATTGTATTACTTTACATCACGCGTGTACTGTCGTAGCGGGACATTCGCACCATATCTGGCTAAGTAAGAAACTCAACACGTCGAGAAAACCTCGAGGCATTGGCATGACTTTTAACGAGAGGTAACATTCTCGGTGCAATTAATTGCACTATAAGTACCGTAAATCAATCTAAATGAGAGTACACGGTAAAAACACGGCGCGATAAACAGGTAAGAATAATTGTATTTTTAAAGTCAGCTTGAATCAAATTTTTTTTGTGTAGGTAAACGTTTTATATTAATTAGCGTGAAAACATACTTACAAATGGCAACGGCTCTCTATTAGAGAAAAAAAAAAAATCTAAAATAAATATGACGGTAAATATTTCAAACAGGCGGATTATAAAGACATTTGTCAAAGTATTTTAAAAACACGCGAGTAAATAAATTTTAGCTTTGATAATATTTTATTCCGGGACCGCATATTTTCGTGGCGCGCAACGAGAAGAAAGAATTTTAACTTATCTTTTCTCTAGATAAAACATATCAAATATCTAACAAATTTTAGACATTCTAAAAACGAGCGAACAATTATTTTACAAATTCTTTTCCATTTATGGCGTAAAAGTTATCGCGCGCTGTTTTCTACGTTATGAAAAATTGTTGTACGACAATTAAAAAATTAATTGGTGTATCGCGTATAATTTACAAGAATTTTCAAAAGTTATCCAGCGGCAAAAAAAAGACAATTCGTTTCAAATAACTTTCGTGAAATAAAATGAAAGCGATTCATTCCGTATTATAATAATTCTCAAAAAACTTGTTACCGAATCTAGAAACGGTGTTCAACCCTCTTTCCCACTCGAACTAATAAAAGCTTGAAAATTAACTATGGTATCGATTATACGGTAGATTTTTATGCCTAAAGGTAAAAGAAGAAAAGATTCGGACGGACCACCGCGCGTGCTGGCGATTTTTAATTCCGACAAGATCGAGGCGCTCGGTTAGCGGAACGATTAACCAATCGCCATAATTAAGACACACTCGTTGTCCACTTAGCATTTATACGTATACAATCCGAAATCGGCGAGCGAATTTGCATTCGGACTCGCTCACCGTATCTACGCATCCTTAACGATCCGAAAGGCCGGGAATCGATCTCTCCGCGTTTATTCCGCCTCTTTTTCTTTCCTCCTTCCTCCATTCGTCGTCCTCGTCGAAAAAACTCGAATCGTCCGCCGCAAGAATTTCGTACCGATGATTCAGACGCGCCTCCGTTTCTCGAACGCTCGCTCGATCATCTCGGACTTACTTCGAGAAGTATTTTCCATTCGCGTGTCTTTTTCCATTCCAACGCGGAGCGGAGCGATCGTTCGGATCGAACGCGGTTTCCTTCACGGGATAACGCCGAGGAACGTTGGACCAACGATATCGAGTCTCGATCGACGCGAAGAAACGAGGGATAAGAGTCCGACGGACGAGAGAGCGAAGGTAATCAATAGGGTTAAATTACAGGTATTTACACAGGCCGAAACAAGAGGAAGGGTAGCGAGCGAATTATTATTTCGCAACCCGTCACTGGCAAAATACACGTTCACCACGCGCGAGTGACTCGTCAGAGCAATGATCTACGCGGCGCGGATATGTTATCCGTCCGAGGCTCTCCTTTATCATCCTCGTTTCGCGCCCAGCGTAATTCGAGCCGATCGCCGAGCGATTCATCGCTCCTGAGCAACCTTGCGCATATCGATAGCTACTCGCTCTCCTCTCCTTCCCTTCCGTCACTCGGCGTCTTTTTTCATACCGGAGGCACTTGCGCGAATCGCTGCATACGTACGCGGTCTCATCTCCCACCGAAAGGGCAAACGAAGAGAGTGAGAGAGAGAGAGAGGAGAGGGAGACGGAGCGAGTGTGAGCTCAGTGATATATTAATTTATTAACTAGCTTATTTATCACCCTCGAGCCATGCTGTTGTTTTACGCGTAGGGGTTCCCAAGAACCGACTACCGCATGCCCATAATTCAGACGCGTCGATTTGTATCCGTCCCTATCGGCACTTTTCCACGCCGGTGCAGACGCTGGTGTTTGAGAAGCGGAGTGAGAAAATTGGCGACGTCTTTCCGTAAAATACTCTCTCTCTCTCTCTCTCTCTGTCTATTATACTTCTTCTTCTATGGTACCTTTGGTGTTGAATAATTTTAAGAACTTTCGTTTCGGTGTTTAAGGCTGAATATTTATTGATTCGAACGAAATTTTTGTACGTATTATTTTTAAACATATAATTACGGAAATATAGCTACTCGATTCTTTACGTATTAACTTCTTTCAATATAATTGAAAAATTAATTTAAAATATAATTGAAATTAATGTCTTACGGTAATAAAAATGTAAAAATGATTTCGCTTATTCTATGTCAAGCGTGTAAGCTTATGCAACGAGTAAATTTATGTAGACAAAGTGAAAAGAATAATTAAGATAGATAAGTTGTGTATTTAAGTTTCAATTGACTTAATCTTTCAAGGATTATGTCGGATTATGTTGAAAACTGAGAAATAATCGCTCCTTTTATATAATATAAATTGACAATGCGGATTCGTCTATCGAAATGAAAACACAAGAAGCGCTCCTCGCTTTATAACTCTAATATCGCTTTATAACTCGTTATCGTTTGGGAAGTAGTACAAATAACGATAATAATAATAGTAATAATAATAACGATAATAGCAACAACAACAACAACAATAACAATAACAATAACAATAATATTTTCTCAATATCAAGCGTGATTCAACGTAAACTCCAGAGAATAATAGAGACAATAATATGATTGCGAGAAACGAAGTGGCAAATGTTTTGTCACGCGCGATAGCAACTCCGTACATTTGCGCAGGAGCATTCCATTTTCTCAATAAGCGTATGAAATATAAGCACTCGTGCCTGTATAGGACGTTTTATTTGCGCGCGCAATAGCCATCTATATTTGCCATAACTGACAAAGAAAATCGAGCGAAGCTCCATTCCAATTCGAAGCCTCGTAAATTCGCTCCTCGTGTAAGCGTTCTTACACGGTCACTCGCGGCTCGGCGACTCCAGCTGCACGCATCCGAGGCATCCGCGAAGCGAACGCGAAGAAGGACCTAAGAGCGAGCGAGAGAGAGAGAGAGAGAGAGAGAGAGAGAGAGCAAGAAAGAAACGGCCTATCGAACAAATTAGCGGTAAGATAAAGTCGACAGAGACAGATCGACCGGGACACGATACAATTACGTATATACCCGGCACATATCTCTCTCCTTCTCCCTCGCCCTTTCTCTCTTTGCGTGAGCTTCGAATCAACGCGCACTTGCAGCTCTGCAGCTCGGGAACGCTGAATATTCATGGGATGCACCGCAGCTTCGCTCCTCTGCTCTATGAATGCGTCCGCGTGTGTATAGGCAAACGCAAGAAGGGATTTCTGCGTATGAAATCCTAATTGCGACAAGGCATAAGCGAGCTATGACACGACGAGATAATACGCCTTCCCCGCTGCGAACCTCGTTTATGCGACTAAGATACTGCCTTCTAATGAGAAAGTACTGGAAGCTCTTTTATTCATTTACCTTTTATTTGTGACATCTTTTTATTTATTTTCATCCGAGGATAGGCACATGCCGATGTTTTGCGTTAGAGAGGATATCTTTTTGCAGACATTCGCGAGGTGTTTCAACTTCTTTCAATCTCCAACTTTGAATTTAAATTGGATTTTATTTTCTTTAATTATTTGTTAAATAAAAATCATTAACTTTTATCGAGATCGAGCGTAACGTATCTTTATTTAAAAATAGAAAAATGAGCTTTGTATTCTAGAAAGTATTATTTAAATTGACACGATTGGATCAACTTTTAATATCGATTGTTCGTAATGACATACAAAATAATTTCACGTTACGATTTGAGAATTCAATTCGATTCGATTCGATTCGATTCTTATTG
The DNA here is from genome assembly GCA_018907195.1 of Dolichoris vasculosae. Taxonomy (NCBI): domain Eukaryota; kingdom Metazoa; phylum Arthropoda; class Insecta; order Hymenoptera; family Agaonidae; genus Dolichoris; species Dolichoris vasculosae. The sequence continues at coordinate 9,880,945 of JACCHY010000001.1, forward strand.
TAAATTAAGAATAACAAACCTCGTGTATCGATAATAATTAATAAAAAAAGGCTTTTATTCTCGTATCAATATAATTTAACGAAATTACGTAACTTATAAAATCAGTGATTTGGTAATCAATTTATGCAATCGTGTAAAGTAATCGCGTTAGTACAATATCGATCTTTACAACGAGAAAATCAATTCCATATTTTTAATGGAAAGATTCTTATAAATATTTTTCATACTCTGTTCGTTTAAGTTTCACGTGTCGGTACAAACGTTAACGCAAACCTACACGAAACAACTATTTGAATAAATAAATCCAAGAGTTGAGCGATTCATCAAAGATTTAACCAACTCGATACGCGATATGTCAAAGCGATGAGCTCAATGGTATCGCACCGGCACGAGAAAGACTCTCGCAACCTTTCGAATATTTCTTATGTATAAACTACGAACAAAGCCGTCGATACTCGAACGGACGCAAGAGCATGAAAGCACGGATAAGCCGGATACAGCTTCCATCGCACGCGTCGCGCGACGTTGACATGCGGACAAGAATTACGGTGGCCCTCGTAATTTCGTCGTGGACCGAACGAGATTAAAGGCAGGTGGGTGTACCAACGCGAGAGTTCGCAGGCGATCGCGAGCTCACCGATTCCACGACAGCGAACCAGTTTGGTTTACGGTTCGGTCACTTGAGACGAATAGCCGCTGAGGACGTGAATAAGGTACGGAAAGTGTCGATTCGCTTTTACGTGTCTCGGAGAGGATTCTCGGAGGTTAAATGCGCTTTATGTAACTTTCTACGTTGGCCCACCCATGGATTCGGCAAGTTTTTTTTCTTTGCTTTGCGCGAGCATTTTAATACGAAAATACGCTTAAGCTATTCGTTGTTTGGAGAACATTTTCTTTAACCGATCGACCGATTAAATAAGGGCAAACGCCTTGTACGAATGAAATACCAGTCTCGGAGAAAATATAATTTTAAACAAATCTTTATTGGAAAAATATGTTAATTCGGACGTATTGTCGCAATGATTTAACTTGTATGCTCAAAGACTAGATTAAGATATTAAAGGAACGATGTTTCAATTTTGTTGAGCAACTTAACATTGGTATATTCTAAAAATATTACGAGGACGTTTAGTATCATAATTTAGTTGTGTTTATAACTAACGAGCAATTTTTTAGCCGTACGAACGATAAATAAAAAAAGGATAAATCGCAGTTTAAAATATTTTGGAACGGAAAGAAATAGAATAAACGTTACACGTACGTGATAAAATCTAAATACGTGCACGTAATAATCGTCAATGTTAATATTAAGAAGATAACTCATCGGCGTCATCGACGATCGATCAAACGCGTTTTATGATTCATTTTGTAATGTTCATTTTTTTAAGAAGATGACACTACTCATCGCGTAATCTCAACGCGTAATCCACGCGTTTTTGTACGCGTGGCCATAAACACACAAATCTTACGTATTAGGTGGAGGATATCGCGGCGAGAGAACATCGCCGAAACGACGCTGCTTATAATCAAGGCGGAATGTCGAAATGGCTCCTCTCTTAATTAGAATCGTCCTCTCGCACGATCGAGATGTTATGCGCGACGACGAGTCACACGCGATTCAGGAAGTCGAGGTCTCCTCGGAAATTTAAAAACCGTATGTATTGCTGCGGGGATCCAGGATTTGAAAAAAAAAGAGAGAAAAAAAAAGCAAGGAAAGATGAGCAAAGCGATTTTTTGGACATAATAGAATCGTTTTCGAAGAAGCGAGATAAGAATTTTTTTTCTTCCGAGACTTTAATTATAATGTCTGCGAGAACTGAAATTTAACGGTAAAATCTGAATTTTTTGTACGTATTTTAAATGAGACAGTGTACGATCTTTATGTATAATTTAGATAAATGTAGTATAAATAATAAAGCATTATTTTTATTCCCATCTTATATCACCTTAATAAATAGAGAAATTATTCTTTTTAAATATAGACTAGTATAAACATTTTTAATTTAAAATTTTTAATTTTTGTATTAAATTCAAATTACACAATATTTTTTATTTCATTATCGAGATTCAAATTTGAATATTATAAGAAAGTTGTAAGATTATTAAATTATTATTTTTATTTTTAAATTTATAATGAAGTCATTCGTGAAGTAAAATTTTAATCAAAAGTGAATTTTTTATTACTGAAACTGAAATATTTTAATAAAAATATTATAATCGAATAATTCTTAATTCATTATATTCAATCATTACGTTATAAATGATTTTCTTGTTTAGTACAATGCAATTAATTTACGAAATGCAAAACTTTCTCGATCGTGATATCAAATTTATTTTATTTTTTTTTCGTTTACTTTTATTAATTGTAATAAAGTAAATACTGTACATGTGTATTTTATGTCCAGTAAAATTCATATGCTTAATTAAGGTAGTTCAAGATAAAAGTATAAGTGGCCTTTATAGCAAAATGTTGACAGCGAAATTTTTTTATTTCACTTTCAATTGAATAAGGTAAAACTTGTTTTCAAGTAAATCTACTTAGTTTAATAAGAATTTTGTCCGCATAACTCAATAAATAAAAGACGTGTTTAAAATACTTTACTTGATGCATCGCGAAGGACTCAATCATCGTTAAAATTTTATTAACCATATTTACTTAATAAAAATTCCTCTGATTCTTATATTCAAGATTTATACAATTATAAAACAAATTCTCATATTTTAAGTCTAACTATCGTTAAAGTAGATGACTAATATCGATAAGAGATTAAATCAACTAACACGACTAAATTTAATAGTGCATAGAGAAAACTTTTAAGGAACGTAAAATGATTTTTGTTTAAACTGGTATACTATTTATAAGTATTTTAAGTATTTACAATATTTTTAGAGCTTTTAAAAGTAATCGAAAAAGATATTGAATTAGATTTTATATGGGGATAAAAATAAATTTATTCAGATGATATAAATTATATACCAAATTTAATTTCATTATAATATTCTAAAAATTGAAAGTTTTAGAAAAAGTTGTAAGGAATATTTTTACTTTAAATTTCAAACAAAACATTTTAGTATTTCATAAAAAATAATATATTATAAATTTGAATCAAGATTAGAAGATAAATGACTATAAATACAAAATGAAATTTTTTATTAAGTACTGACTTTTATTATATAGAAAATAAATTTTATTTTCTAATATGTTAAAAGAATTAAATAAAATATATAGACAAAATCAAATTAATGGAAAATTAAAATAGTCAAATTTTGGAATATCGAAAATTATAAAAAGAAATTTAGCTTGTCCCTATATTCAATATATATATATCACATTTACTTATTATATGAAATTAAACTTTGCATTAGTGAATGAAAAAGCATTTGAAAACTAACGGAAATGAAATTCTTTTACAATATGAAAAATATAGATAACAAATGAAAGAAGTAATAAACTACATCATATTTGTAGTTGAATTATGAAATAAATTAAATTAACTATTTAAAGTAAAATAATCTAGAAGAAAAAATATGGCAATTAGTACAGCCCTAAATGTAGAAAATAATTTTAAATAGAGGTATTCAAGAAAATGCTTTAAATATATATAAGTTATCTCGCTAATAATTGTTTTTATATTAAATCAGTTACTAAAAACTCATATACAATGAAGAATTTCTTTTGTATTTAAAAAAATATATTGATTTTTAACACGGATAAAAAAATTATATTTTCAGGACCCTTTCATGAATGTATGCGATAATTATAAGAAATAAGCTATAAGATTTAAGTAAGTAAAGCAACATAATTTATTTGTATTTTAGTTAATTCTGCAGTCGAATGATCTGTAATTAGACATAAAGTACTGCATACTAGTACCTGTCCTGTAAAGATATTGAAAACAACCAAAGTGACTTTAATTAATATACATGATAAATATGTAGTTACATCATATGATCTGCCAAGTAAATTATATAGCACAATAAATGAAATTATTATACGCGTTTATTATACAATTAATGACATGGGTACAATAATTATTTATATTATGTGATAACGAAATTTTATTTAGCAAAAAATTAGTTCCTACATAAAACAGATATATTTAACTTATAATTATGTATTTCACAAAGAAAAAAGATTCCATGTGATTTTTAATTTATCAACTATATGTTCAGAGTTTATAGATTCTATTGAATACATTAAACTATTCTTAAGTATTTCTATATAAAACATATGAATTTTATAGTAAAAATTATAGAATATTTTCCGAAAATATATTTTATTTAATGCTATAAGTTTTTTTAAAATAATAAATATGAAAACTTCAAGTATTATAAAAAATTAAAAAGTATTTATACAATCGTATCAGATGCTATTTAAAATGACATTATTTTAGATGCTTATTCTAAATCTCCGTATATAACAAAGTTCTATTAAATACGTGGTTTTTTTTAAATTATTTTTCTTTGTTTGTTAAGCTACCCGCAGATACTTTTCTTTTATCTATGAATTTTCTATGTAATCCGCTTCCCTTTTCCGCTTCGAAACATTTTTTCTGTTCGTTTTAGTTAAGAAGTAGCCCTTTAGGAATAGTATCCTGTATTTGTATTTAAATTTAGTTTGAATGAACTGTATACACTTATTTCCAATGATTATATTCAATCTTTAAGAATTGAAATTCAGTAGTATTGAATGAAAGCAGAATTAAACAAATAAAAATATTTAAATTAAAAATAAGATATACTATTAAGAAATAACAAAATATATAAAAGAAATAAAATGATTCCACTATCTTTCAAACTATTTAAAAATTTTTTGAACATATTAATAGAATGTATAAATAAATAATGAATTGAAAAAACCATCTCAATTTATTGGAACAAAATATAAACGAATAAATACTTTAAACTATTTAAATATTAAATACCATAAAATTTTATACTTATAAATTTATAAAAGAAATTTTTCAATTAAATACTATTCATTTCATACTAGAGATAATTTGGCATTTTAAAAAGTTTAATAAATTAAATACGTGAACATAAAGGAAATTCAATTGACATTTAATATGTAAATTAGAAATACACGATATGTACATCAAAAATACTTTATTTAAAGATACATCCAAGACTACTAAGCATCATAAAAATTCTTAAGAAAGAAGATTTAATAAAAAAAATGAATACAAACATGATTGAGAAGTTAGATAAAAAGTAGGAGAAAAATGAATATATCATTTGTATAATGAATTGAAAAATGAAGAATGTAGAAGAAACTTCATTATCGAAGATTTGAATTCATTTATTATCAATAGTAAATATATATATATATGTATCATTAATATTCCTCAACGTAAATAATACATTAATTATACAAATTAATTGGAATTTTAATTTATTTAAATCATATGTTGTTATTATTATTAAATTAATAATTATCATTACATTTTATATTTCATAAAAATAAAAAGTATTTTAATGGTTAACAAAACACTGATTTTATTGATTGCATGTTTGTCTATAAAAAAAACTTCGAGATCATATTTTAATACGATATGTGAACGTCAACTCATTGCACTCATTTAAAATACGTTAAATAAGATACTGAATAATTAGATATACGGAAATTTCTTTGAATACTATTGGTTATAAACTACAGTTAATAAACTGTTGCTAACTAACGACGTCAATTAAATAATGAATGAATAGATGTTATATATAATATTACAACGAATATTGCACATTTATTTAAAAATCAGACAACTATCATAAAAATTGTGTAAGACAGTTTGATGAAGTAGCTAGTAAGCAAACTAATCTGTGTATCCTAAAAAAACTTGTAATTAATGATAAATCATAAATTATCATAAATATATTCAATAAAAATTTAATGGAATTATTACCAAAATAAAGATTCATTTAAATTATTTATAATGGAAGTAAATTTTTTTACATGCATTATATAGTATAAAAAATAAGAGTTGAATCACCTTTTAGTTCATGTCTAATACATTACAGGAAACTATTTGGTATTATATAATTATATATTACTTGTGTTTAAAAGAATTATCAATTCGTTTCGTGCCATACATTATGTACAATTAATAACATATGTTAATTAATTACTTCAGTTATTGTATAAGTTACATAGAAAAAAATTACACAAAAACTACTTTATAATTTTTTTTTATTGTACTTATAAATTGTACTTTCGTATCATTAAAAATTAGTTGAAAACTTATTAAATTAATTATCGATGCAATAAAAATTAAGTTATAATTTTTAATATTGTCATCAATAATTACTTTTAGGATAGAAAATTTAGTTGATTTTCATACGATATACGATAAAGGTAGATATTAGTCGAATACTCAGAGAACCATATTATAAAGATCGTAAAAAAATCATTCACCCATAAATAATAACATGTTACTTAAAGTAATTAACATAATAAGTAAATGACTTAGAATTCTTGTAAGAAGTTAATTTTATATAGATTATACCGTTGTTTGAATCCCGTAATACGATTTCTTCCGTAACTTTCCCAGGCTACGTATTACGATACCTTCAAATAAAAGGTTGGAGGAACATAACTTATGAAAGTAAAAAGAATACTTTTCAAATAACATAACCACTTATAAAATTAATTGGAACAAATAATATATGTATATAATAAGCCTATACTGTAAATTATATGTACATAAAATATATATCTTGGATATTTGTGTATACTCATGATATTTCTGACATAAAAAAGGCACTTACTTTATAAGCGGTTTGCTTTTTCATAATTACATTTCGTTTCTTAAAATTTTTAAACATTTTTCATCAATATAAATTTTTTTTTTTTTGAAAGAAGGTAATTCGGGTCGTTCATAAATTATTGATAATAGTATTCTTTCTAAAAATTGTTTTCAAATTCGGGCGTACAATAATTTTACGAGTGGTATTCATATACACATAAACGAATTCGAATACGCTGACTGGAATACGAATTATACGATGTCGAGTAAAAATATACATATTTTCATATTAATTATAGAATTAATAAATAGTAAATTTTTTAAGTATTAATTTAAATTCTGAGCATTCGTTATCCATACTGGAGGTAATTGATATTTTTATATTATATTATTTATAATGCTAAATTAACTAATTGTATTATTTATTATAATGTTGTAATTAATTATCAATTTAATAAAAACTCTGGATAAAATATCGATCAGCATTTCATGCATTATACGAGTTTGATCATCGAATATTTCTTAATAAAATTAAATAGCTCAAATATTTACGACTAATTATTTATTACATTTTTTTTAAACAGAATACGATTTTCTATTCGATAACATTCAATAAATAGTAAAATGTAAATGAATGCCGCTACATCGAAAGTTCGGATTAAACCATGAATATTACATTGTATCATTTGATAATTTAAGTATGTAGATTTAGATTAAAGTAGAAGTTTATTAACTGTCGGATACGCCGACCTACGCCTTAGTCAGATTGTTATTGCGCACAAGACATACTATTAAACGCCACTTTCTTTTCGACTGACACGCACTGACATGTACTTTCCAAACATTTATTTTATATAAACACGCAAGCGTGTACATGTCAACGGCTTTTCAATGCATGTCCTTGCTTTAGAATCTATGAAACGTCGTTTTTGATTACCGAGGTACTATACCAGCTTTTAATCAAATAACTTGCGCAACTCCAAGTAATCCGATTTTTATTTCTGCACTACGTGTTACGAGGAATTCTGCCGGAGAGCCATTCGAAATTGCGATAAATAAAAAATCTTATAAAACTTATGCGTTTTGCCTGATTATTCGACTCAACTTCCTACCTCCTGCGTTTTTAACGTGTCTTCCAACTTTCAGCTTAAGGCAAAGCGGGTAATATAAGAATTTGCAAGTGAAGAAGTTTGCGTCAATGTTGAGACACTTTGTATTTTCTAATAAACGGGAGCTTAATTTTATGTACGTTCGTACGTTTCTTTAGCGACAAATGAACATCGATCGATAATAGCGTTTTTGAAAATGGTATGCTTTCGGTAAGAAAATCGAGGAAATCGTAAGCATAAGTTATGCATTCTGGTCGTAACGAGTCTAGAAACTGCAGAAATCGCATGTGCAAGAAAGAAGACTCGGATTATCAGCGGTTAAATTTGAAGCTGCAGATATGCTAACTTACGCAGCGACTCCTACACGTACGTGGATCATTAGTAGGTACACATAATACATTTCAAGCCCTCCGGTAAAAATATAAGACACTTAGCCACGGCGTGTCGAGCGATCCGTTAATTTTACTAATTAAGTTAGCGAACGCAAAGACTGCCCGCGTTTAAATTAATACCCTCCTGGCCATTTAATTTCTTGCAGGCTTCTTTTTCTTTTGTGAACAACTTCCTCAACGTGCGGGAGTCGAACGGTCGGTTTCTTTATTTTTTATAAGCCCACTTTTTTACTCTTTGTGAAATTCGTTCGAATAACCTTCTTTGTCCGCTTTCCTTTCATTTAGCGATATTCGTACGTAATTTATATTATTTTTTAACCTTATATTTTTCTTTAATAACCACTTTAAAATAGGTTTAATTTAGGAAATACTATTTTTTTATTTATCGTCGTATCTAATAGACCAGTGGTAATGTACTAACTAACCTTCATTCTCTACGAATTTAATTGCGTAATGAATTACGCTCGTAACTTTATACGTATATTTTTTAAACCGACGTTCTTTTAAGATATTAATAATACGAATACGTTAATTATTTTTAATATCAAAGCCATATTGATATTACTTAAAATCATTTTAATGCTTAATATAGTTTTTATACCAAACTGTCACATATATAAACATAATAGATTAAATATTTTTTATGTTGTAATTTATTTTATCTATTTATTATCATGATTTAAATAATATTAATTTATTGGTTTTCAACCAGTAATATTATCAAATTTTTTAAATAACGCATAATTATAAAATTTAATATTAGATTGTCATGAATACTTGATTAAAATTTTGTTGTATCCGTTTTTTATATTTTGTTTTTTTTTTGTACTTTAATTTCTTATTTTTTTTGTGTATTAATTTTTAAATATTAAGGTATTTCAACTCGGTTAAAGAGGAATCTATTTAAAACTTCGCATACATACAATTAATCATAAAACATTGTAATACTAACAATTAACACTCAATATTTGAATATATCAGACATTTAAGTTAATGTAGAAAAAAATAAGATGATTTATTTATCTGGTATATCGGCAATAATTAATAATCGTGTTTTTTTAAAAAAAATATACAGCAGAAAATTGAATAAAATAAGAGAATCAAAGTATATAATGGGTAATATTTTACTTATTAATCTGTCATCACTTGGAGGTATTAATTGGTTTTTTTAATGATTAATATAAATATATAAACAAATATAGATAAAAATATATTTTATAATATTTGCTACTACTATATTATCATTGTATCTAAGCTTATAGTTTTCTACATTTAATATAAATTTCGTAAGTGTATGAAAAATTTCATAATTATAAATGAAGTACATGTAAATAAAATATTTGTTAAAATAGCAATAAAAAAATATTTGCCGTTTTTTATAATAGTAGAATATCTTTAATATTAGCTACGTTCAATTATATTTTTCCAATCGAACAGGAACATACAAATTAATCTTAAAATCCTTCATAATGTCAACTCAGGTAAGAAAAAGGAAATTAATAATCACCGATGACAAACTGGAAATCTTTATCGAGATATAAATGCAAATTTCTATGCGTGCGGACATATATAGATTCCCTTTAAATATAATATTCTTTGGTCTCTCGGACATTAAAGTTCATTTCTAACAGATAATATTTCAGAAATACATTTTCTAAAGATGATTAAATGCAATTAATGAATACATTGTACCGATGCAAATGATAATATGAAGTTTCAATGACTCAATTAACAGAGTTTCATTCGATTTTCGGAGATTACAAAAGTAAAGCCCGCGTTCCGTCTATTTTTATACGGAATAAAAAGTGCTCCTGCATAAGCAATAAATTACATGGACTATCCGTGAATATTGAAAGCCATTAGTTAAAGTGAACCAGATTGTAAAGAAAATTAAAAAAATACACGAATAAATATTCAAAAGCGCCTTTAAAAATCTTAGAGAACGAATTGAATCAGGCGCTGAAACGTTGCTGTAAATTTAATCAATTATTACAAAAATCAACACGAACGAAGCCACAATTCGCAAGGTTCTCGAAAAACGAAGGACGCGACTGTCAAATGTATCCCACGTTGTAATATCTCATATTCACGCTCGGAATTATCGTTGCACCAAAGATTTTTGCTCGTTCTCTGCTCTCGTGCCTCGATCGCACGAAGATGGCATGCACGCGAGGGACCCAAAACGCAACTTCTTGCTCAACCGTGCGAACCTTTAAATTGCGATCCCGCGAGATGAGTGAAAAACCATCCATCCGCGCGTCACTCGTGGGCGCAAAAGTAATGGCCCCGCAAGCGAGCAGTGAAAATAACGTTGGTAATCGTGTTCGAGTGTCCAAGTACGGTAGGTGCGAGTAATACGGACACCTCCACCCGTACTACCGCACACATTTCGGCTCGTATTCGTATTTAATAGGTTTTATGATTTTACACGTCGAAAATACTTGTAAGCTCTTAACGGTTTCCCGACCACTTTTAAATTAATAGAGCTAATCTAATGTTACAAATGTAGTTGCTGGTGAGCGAACGAACGCCTGCCTAAGCAGATAACTGCATGTAGATTGAAAACAAATGACTATTAAATAGACATTTACTCGTAACTCCTTACAACAGGTACGAGGTGGTGAAATTACTTTTATTAATATATTTTATTGCTCGCTGTTATTCGTATTGTTATCTTCGAAAAAATTAGAATCTTTCGATACTTTTAAAGATCGTCTTAAATTATCCGTACTATTTTTGTATTTCGGAATCGTTATTTAAATACCTTATTTTTAACGTGGTTAATGATACTTCGAGAAAAGCTAAAAATTTAAACAAATATTAAAATTCCATTGTAAAGAGTTGTATTTAGCTTTACAGGATCATATTTCAATATAACACATACAAACGTGATTATTTAACGCTTCCGCGGTTACATACCTACGTTTAAAGCAAATGAGAAGTATCGATGTGTACATAAAGTTTGCCGGTGGTCGTGTCCGTGCGTTCAATACAAGGATACTTCTATTTGCAACGCCGGTGTAATTAAGGTCTTTGATTGGTTGCGCGCACGAAAAACAGCGGTGCTTCGTTTTTTGAACAAGGTTTCGTTATACCTTCTGTTTTTGTGGGAAAAACTTTACGACGATGGAAACGTTAATGTACTTAAAATATAACGAATGAAATGCTATTGCGATATTCAGAAACTAATAAAATCCTTAATTTTTAGTATAACAAAATTTTTATAATACAGAACTATGCATATTAAAAGGTATTAGCAATTTATTTTTTGTAATATTAGTTATGCCGTGCATAAATTTTAAGTCACCAAAACTGTGATAATTGTACTCTTGTCCATGATTCAATGTGGAAAACAAGAAGTAATAAAACCCCGATACTTTTCCAAGAATTATAAATTATAAACTTGTATCTTAAGAATTCTTTACATTTAATGCACGTGTATGTATATATATTTCAAGAATAATATATTTTTTACTTCAATTATATTCGTACGCAATTTAGTTAATAATCAGTCATTTTAAATATTTTATGTTGTTATTTCGTTTTATTAGTGAATAGTATATTTAATATAATTATATAGTATATTTAATAATTATTTACATTTAGATTACTCGTCATTCCTGAATTAATAAAAATGAAAATAAATTTAATGTTAGTTTAAAAATCTTCTTTATAGAATAAAAAAGACTAGTTCGCGATGGTTAAGACTTATTTTTTATGTATTTATTGCATAAATAAAATGTGTACGTGCTCATCATTCAGTGGAAGATATTTATTATTCTATAAGTGTTTGTATAAAATAATTCAGTAAAAGAATAACTAAACGAATTTTACATTAATGATACGAATAACTTATTTTATTTCTAAAAAATTAATAATATCGTCATAGTACAAGATAAAAATAAATCTTTTTAATCATATGTTTCAAATGTTGAAATAAATATATTTGATCAAGCATTAAAAGTCGATCATCTAATTATTTATTATAGAATTTATAATCAATTATACAAATTAAAAAATTTAATATAATCTATGAAAGATCGACGATATTTTTGTTTTCTTTTTGAATATACAATATTATACCATGAATATGATCATTATCTAATGAATTAATAAGGGACAAGTTTCCCGTTTTAATTTCCGATGGTTCAGACTCGATCTATCGTTGATTTGTACCTAATCACGAGAAATCATTCGCGACTACCAATATCTCCATATACAGATGTGAAATCAGAACACCACGAAAGTTTTGACGTAGTGGTTTCTAATGTTTCTGTGACAAATAACAAGTATTTAACGACATTTACGCAAAAGGATCAGGTCAGATTTCGCTCCTGCCTTTCGGATTATCTTGTATTTCTGTCGACGTGTACGTATTTCCATAAAGGTATTATTTGAATTTTATCTGTTTTGGATATTATTAGATTAAGTAGAATAGCCAGATCATAAAATAATATTTAACAATAACAAATTCATTTACTTTTAATTTAATTCCTTCTTATTGAAATTTAATAGATGCAAAAGGTAAATGAAAGATATTTTCGTTCGATATTTTTATTTTAAAACTAGTTTTACACATGGTTTTTTCATATAATTATTACAAAATAAATTGAATTTTTCATGATAAATGCTACGATTGCATACGTATTTAATAAATATTATTTCTTATATAAATTATGAAAAAATGTATAAACTATACATAAAAAAAATTATAATTTGTGTTCAATTCCAGATTATTTTTATTTAAATTATCATTGAATATCGATGAAAAAATAACGATAAAAAGCTATAAACTAAGATCGTTGGAATAAAATATAAAAGACAAGGTTACGAAATTTATCATTACGGACTTCGATAAAAGAAATAGCAAAAAAAATTATTTAGATACGATTGGGGCGTATAAGATCAATGTCAACTCTAAATAAATGTACTAAATACTGATAAATATCGATTTGACAAACTGATTAAATTTATAAAATTTTTCAGGGCTTGATATATCCATCGAAAAACTCGTTACGCTTATACTAAAACTCGAATAAAAAAGAAAGATAGGTACTAATAGGCAAATTTTGCGCGCCTCATTGATTTCGCCTATTTATACGACACGTACATAACTTATACTTTACGATCGACTATTAATTCGCCTTAATGATAAGAAATATTTCGAGCTCTAATGCGCTTGACGAAAACGCGTGGGTCTCGGGCCGATAAAAATTTTTGTATCACCGGCGCACCGCGCTAAAGTGGTCAAATTGTCCGTGCATTGTCGCTCTCGGCTCGTTAAATCGGACGTGGGAGTCGGCAAGGCTGTGATACCGATGTTTCTACGAGTAAGATTCTACGGGTGTCCTTTTCTCCTCTTGTATTTTTTATTATACCTGTCGCCGAATTCGCCTCACGGCTTCCCGTTGGTGCGCGATGTCGCGAGATAAGCGGTTTCGTTCCTTCGTGCAAGTATGTAAAACAATCGAATTGGCTAACTTCTGTGCGTTGAGAAACATCTTTCCGAGTCCGTCGAATTCGGCATTTATATCTAGATTCTTGCTTCTACGATATACCCGATAAAAGAAAAACCGCGTTTCTGCAAATGCTTATCAAGCCCTAATTAATTGTTTACGGAAGTTCGAGTTTGGTAAATTTTTCGAAATAAATCGATTCTTAATCCCGAGTAATATTGTAAACTCGGCAAAAATTATGCACCTTTTACCTTTATCGTCACGCTTCGATGATTCGAGCCCCTTATTTTTGGTACACGCTACTTACCAATTCCAGCCACCCCTCCGAAATCGCGCGAGCATCAAAACAAATCGAACAACGAAACACATCCGAACCCTCGTCACCAACGATCCATCTTTCCCTCGTTAATCACTCAGCCGTCGGCGATCGATCAAATTCACGCGCCCAAACGACACCTGCTCTCGACGCTTCAAGCTTTTCCCTCTAATAGTAACGATAGCGCAAAGAGAGACAGAAACTCACCGACGACGACGACGTGGCCGAAAATTTGGTTGTCGACGACGTGCGAACAATTCCAGCGGTGGTGCCGGAACTGATGTCGACACTCCTTCAAGCCCAACTCGGCTCCTTCACCCACGGCCGGCATTGCGTACGGCACCTTCCTGCACAGCTCCCGTTGACTCTTGCCCAGTCCTGGGATACGAGCGCACACCGCAGCGCCAACCATCGCGGCCCCAACTACCCTACAAGCACACAAAGAAAAGAGGATTTTGAGTATTATGCTTTGGATTTGTTTCGAGCGTCCTCAACTCGAGGATTGGGAGCAGTGGTGGGAGCTGGAGCCTTGAGTTACCTGTGACAGACATCGGTTCGTTCGTTCGTTCCTTCGATGAGTGTGTTATGTTAAGTGTACGAAGTGTATTAGTATTGCTTTAACATCTGATACCTTTGCGTTAAAGTTGGGATGTCTGATACGGTGTGGGAAATTGCAATGTAATTTAAATAAACACATTTCAGGATCTTCTCCGTAGCGTGAAAAGTAACAACCGACAACTCGAAAATCTGGCGGATTCGTTCAAATCTCGCGCTTAACTTCGAGCCCAAACACCGGGGAGGCTCGGGTACCCTGGGGTTCGTTCGAAATGCTCCATCGGATGGGCAACATTGTTCGAGCTACTCCGAACGACGCCAAGCGTAAACGAGATTCAGCTAATGCTTAGCGACAGTACCACGATATTCTCGTCTTTATTTTTCCTACGGACCAAGAGATGCATCTCAATCTGAACGGACCGAGGTTTTACCGTCTTACGCCAAGCTTAAGGAAGCTTACGGTTGAATTACGTCGTCGTAAGCGACTTCCTCGCAGATCCCGAAGGAGGATAAGACACGCGAGGGGAAAAATGCCCAGGGCGTACCGGGAAACAAGTAGAGGAAGCGCAGCGAGGCGACGAATTAGCGCGCTTCCCGGAGCGAGGCATTTGCATCGGAATGCAGCGGGAGTGAATCCGTACCCTGGGCACGTGGGAACCTCCGAAAAAGACGTCGGTGCCCGGAAGGTGGACCGTCGCGCCGATCAACGACATAAATCGCGGGCGGTTAGCCTAATTCCAGGGTCTAGGAGGCGAGTCCTCGACGCGATGGAACCTCGGGCTATCCGCGAACCGCATGTGAATATCGGTTATAAACGTATAAATCTCGCTAAACAAAGAGCATAACTCGTTTTTGGGGCTTCTCACAGTTCGGATCTCACATATCGCGGTCTATATACGGTTATTATAGGCACATTTTACGATCATTGATGAAACCCTCGTAATTGATTTATTTTACGAGAGAAGAAGCTTCGTTCTTCTAATGATTCGGGCTATGGGCGAGACTTGCGGGATTTCTGATTTAGGGTTATGATTCAAGGCTACGCTAGAGTATATAATTATGGGAAATCTGTGTAAACAGAAAGGAGCGTTTGATTGATAGAGCGATCATCGTAATTCAATCTTTTTTAAGAAAAGGACATTTAACGCAAGCTATTCGCAAAAGACGTTGCCTCAAAACTACGACTCTTTTTCGTTTTAAACAAAAAATAATTTTTACGTTCGGTGCACCTTGAGAATAAAAAACCCGTTAGATCTTTTTATTTAGTTTTCTTTCCTTACGATTTTATCGAATACTCGATAATGGTATTTATTCGTGGGTTATCCGACGTTACGATTTCTGTACGACAAAGATATATTTCCGAAAATTTAATATAAACGATACTACGTAATATTTTTCACTCTTAAATTTTATTATTAAATTTTTATTTCGTTAAAAAAAGTATGCGTAAATTTTATTTTTCTGTAATAGATAAATATTATTTAAGATAAAAAATATTCTTTAACGATTTCAATTATTTAACCAGATATATAGAAAAATATAAGTATATTACTTTAAATTTATTTCCAGTGAAATAATATGCATACTTATTTTGATCGAGTGTATCTTTTATAAAGTATTTAATATAAAATAAAAGGAAAAAAATTTTCGTATAATTTAATCCAGTTTATAGAAACAATTTTTCTAAGCTTAAAGCGATCGCGATTGATTTATTTGCAATAAATAAAACAACATTACACGTTGGTTATATATACAACCTATGCTTGTAGAATAATTACAAATGGCGTAAATTAATGAATAAAAAATTTATAAATATTTAAAATACATGTTCCATTAACTTGATATTGTACATCTATATCTATTTTACTTATGATAAAGTACACGAAAAAAATCCAAAGTCTAATCGTATCTGAAAGTCGGACCACTGCAAAATTAATTCATTTCAGCGATAGATATCAATTCGTCGCATTTTATTTATAAAGCACTGACAAAAAGACATAAAAGTAATATCGATTTAATAAATTCATAACACACCATTAAACTTGTTATTTCGAGTATACAAATTTTACTTTGAAATCATGATACAGATCATTTTATTGTAAACGTGACACAAAAAAGTTCATAAAAGTCCTTGCTTCGTAATTTAAGAAGTAAAAATGTTTGATGATCGTACGAATGATCTCATAACGCTTATAAGAAGAAGAAGAAGAAGTTGACGACGTTGAGAAGAAGAAGAAAAAGAAAAAGAAATAAAAGAAAAAATTAGTTCCACGTAAGTACTTAGACACACGGACACTCGGGCACATATTTTTGCGAAACCATATAAAGTTTCTCCATAAAAAAATACGAGCGAACCGGCGCTAACGCAACCATACACGCGGCAGTCTTTATTAATTACCATACACACGCAGTAAACACGCGATTTTATCATTCGAAGCTCTCTGTCTCCCCTATGCACACGCGCCTAACGACTCGAAAGAGGTAAATCGACTAGTGCCCGCACTCCTTTCTGTCTCTCTCTCTCTCACTCTGTCTTTTTCTCTTTCTCTTTCCTCTCGCCGCGCAACGAATGGACTGGTAAACGCTCGCGCGATCATCTATTGCCGTGAGTTTCCGGAAGTGAAAGAGCCGCGTTGTAGCGAAAAAAATGCCGGCCGAACTCACAGCGACATTTCTCGGATTCCTGCGCGTGAGTCGCGCAGAACAACGAATTTATGTGTGCGCTCGTCGACTATTAGTGCACCGACCTTTAGGAATCTGTGCGCGAATCCGACGTTGTGCTCCAATTCAACGAAAACGGGTCTTATATTTATTGCTATTCGCGCGCCAATCATCCTCCTTTAACTTGTTGCGTTTGTCGTATAATCAATTATGGTTATTATCGTTATTTGAAATTATAATTATTTCTTGTAATGGCGTGGTACTGAATATCGTCCCTCGCCTCTACGTTCAATTAATATGCTTCGACAAAAAGCCGGGTTTAAATTATTCGTGCGTTTTTTGCTTGTTTGACATTTTTTCCAATTCGGCAATTACTATTTTGTTCCTTCGATGGGCACGTTTAAACTCATACGGTAGAAGAGACTTTTCAGTAGTTTCTATCGTTTAAAAGTGTATTTTAGCTCGAACTATACCCAATAATTATAACTTAATTGCAAACAACTATTCGTATCGAGTCGTTATATCTATGTAAAAGTTAACTTTTTCCGTGAAAGATATTATGCAACGCCTAAATTATTCATAACTATAATGGCAAAAAGCTTAAGCGATTTAATAATTTATATCTCTTATTAGAGACTTTAATATTCAATTACCGGGGAAAAAAGTAAATATGTTGGCGTTGAAAACTCATTTATTAAACTGCGTATGTATATATATATATATATATATATATATATATATATTTACATATATATATACACAGAGTTGACAAAATATTATATTTCGATTTTAATCCTCAACTTATAGAGATAAATAATAGATTACGAGACAAATCCTAATCCCTGTTGTAAATCTTCGCATTCTACAAAGTGTTCGATAAAGTAATTACATTAATTTATGTCTTGGGCTTGGAAACGACGTGAAATATGCTAACCGATCCGTTCTTTAAGACAATCTTCTCAGCTTACTTTGCCCCCGTATAAAAGCGCGTAAAACTGAACTCGAAAACTGCACTCGTTTTTACAACGCAATCTCTTCTAAAAAGTGAACTTAGTCGAGCGAAATTATCGTTCGGTCGTAAGCGTTCTTCCCGCGCTACCGTTAAAAAGGGTATACAGTAACGCAGTAATAAAGGTTACCGATTTTTTGCTCGTTTAAATTACCGTATACCCAGACACTTACACCCGTGTACTTGTATTCGTGGGCAAGGCTGTCGGATTCTTATCGCGAGGAGACCCTTTACAGCCTCGAGCGGCTCCCGTTGCAGCCTCCGCCGTTGCAATTCGGAGTTAATAGAAGTGCATAACAATCCTCATTATTCGGAATTCCCTTTTAATGCCGGACATTATCGGAAAGAAGCTACAATCACGGACACTGATTGCAGTGGCTTCCTCTTTCAGCAGGGTTATTCTTGACTTTCGGGAGGGGCTGCTTTCCTTTTTCTCAGTATTTACTTTGTTTTACTCCATTTTATTTTCCCTCCCTTTTTTTCTTATTGCGTCGAAGAGTCCTCGTCGTTGCAAAAAAGAAATTAAATATTGTCCGTGCTTCGTGTATTTATTTGTAAATACTAAGTGCTTTTTTACAACGATGATAAGAAAACGAGCCCGGATAACAGCATATATGAGATTTTAAATAATTCAGATATCGGTTTCTTTATGAATTCTATTTTCGAAATAATTATACACATAAAAATATCTTTAAAAATAAGATCCACTCAAAGAATTATCGATAAAAAACTAAAAATTTCCTTGGCTCGTTTATGAATTATAAATCAATTTTGGTCGCGTTACGTTAATTATTAAACGTTACAAAATTCTTCGCGTATCGAACGAAACCGGTAATCCGGAGAATTCGAAAATAAATACATCCATTGATTTAAAAGACGAAATAACAGCTCTCATAATTGAAATCCTCCCTTTAGTCTATATGCAAATATTTCCGAAAACCGTGAATAACATTCCCGACTCTCGCAACTATTTTTATAAGCATCGATATTTCTATTGGTCAACGCTTAATTTCCGATAATCCCGACCTCCCGAACACCCAACGCGGTACTAAGTATCGGTGTCGATCGTCGCCGGCCGAGCAAAACGACGAACCCAAGCCGATCGGACAGCCCCGAAAAAGGAAAACGAAAAACAAGCCCCGCCAGAAAAAAAGTACGAATCGCGCGAGTTCGGTGTTTACCACCTGCGCGAGACTCGCCCCGATGAATAAATAACGAAAAACGGCCGAGGCGAAACGACCAATGGCTTTATCCGTGGCTACACGCGGAGCCTTCCGCGCTTTTACAAGTGTCGAGCTGTCAGGGTGCGTTTAACGCCGGCCGAGTCGAGGGTCTGGGAGGTCTGGGAGGTCTGAGATCGCCGTTATCCCCGCGCTGGATCTCTCCGGTCGGGATCCGCCGATGCTCGTGACGAATCTCAAAATGCCCGTGTCTGCGTGCGCCAGGAATCCGAGAACTCGTCCCGTCCCTCGACGAGTCCACGATCACGCGATTGCCCGCACTTGGATGAGCTTTGCTCGGTAGTTTATGGTTTCGTGACGGACGGATTCTCGAGTCCTCGCGATCGATTTAACGACAGGCTAATTTTCGAAAATGAACGCTATCGCGCCTTTGGGAAATTAGTTTCGAGTACACCGGTTGAAAAAAGCCACGATCGACCTTTAGGGAATTTAGATAATGTTTGCGTGGCGAAGAAATTGGGAAATAGGAACAACGTGGATAAGTTGTTGATTCGCGCGAGATGTTCGTTTGAAAAATGCGATCGTGGAAGGAGGGATGTTCGGAATTTATCGAGAGCTGTTAATGAAGAAGCCGAAAGAGATTGTTAAATACTTGTTCGATGAGTCTGAATTTTATAAATTAATTGATTTTGGCGTTACATAAAATCAAATTGTTTATTTCTCGAGAGGGTGTACTCGCCGTTTTCTGTATTATACTTAAACTTACTTTTACTTCAGGAATTACGGTTTTGAATACAAATTAAATAACACAAATTTGATATAACGGTCGAGACGCTTACGATTTTTGGTAATAAGACGCGATGAAAATGAGATTTTATTTCACTATTCAAATATTAAAAGCGAATTTTAAGAAGGAGTTTAAAAGGTTTGATAATCATCCAAAGAATCATAAAACTTTTAACATTTTAATAACGCAGTACTTTGTGAAATTTTAATACCTGATTAGCGTTCATAACGTGAGCAAAGATCATCATTGAAGGAAACATCACATAAATATATTCATATAAACGTATACTTTTAACCTTGAGAACACAATTTTCTACTAAAAAATAACATTCTCACAAGAAACACAACAAAAATAAGAAAACGAGAACGTATGCGTTAAATTTTTAGTCTTTATCAGCGTTGTGAATAAAAATTTTTTATAGATCCTTAGGAAGTGAATTTAAATTTCTTAATTCCGATAACTTGATTATCTTTTTAAACTCTGAACGATGAAAATGATTGTCAAAATTTTTGTCTAAATATAATCTATTTTGCCTGTCCGATCTTATTTATCTATATTGAATAAGCAATAGTTGAAGTACACAATATTTAAGCTTTAAATTAAGTTTTTATTTAATAATGTTTTTTAAATTCATATTATTTAATGTAAAATAACTCGATATAAAATAAATAAATGTTGGTCTCGCTAAAATACCAATTAATATTAGTTACCATTATAAAATCTAATAAAGTAATAAATTAGATCGCTGTAAAATTATAAAAAATTTATTTACCTTTTATAAATCAGAAAAAATTAAGAAATAAACGAATACCATCTCAAACAATTCAAAGCTTTCCTAGGAAATAAATTTGAGACAACGCAATCATACGAGCGAAGTATCAATTTTGTCACATTTATAATTTTTTTTATATACCAATTGAATTTATTAACTATTAACAGTATAATAGAAATAAATAATTAAGTTTTTATGAAATTAATAATTCAATAACATTTATATTTTAATAATTTAATTCTTATCGTTAATTAAAAATATGTCTTTTTTACTTTGTTGTATTATTTTTTATTTAATTGAAAAATTTGTATACTTTCTCAAATTTTTATTTTCATACTAATTTGCTTAAAATTTATTTTTTAAAAAGTATTTGTATTCAGTGGGTACAAGTAAGTGTCTATAATTAGTATTTATATCATTAAATGTATATGACACGTTTAACTTATTTTTCAAAGACATTTAAAATATACTATAAAAACTGATACAAATTGTTTTGTTTATTTATAATTAAACTTTTGAAAAAAAATTTTTTTGTCATAATTTTATAATATTATTTATAAATAAAAATAATAATATAAGAAATTTTATTATCAAACCAGATTTCATTTGAATATTTACTGGTGTGAAAGTAAAAATGATTGCGAGTTATTAACATAAAAATCGAAGAAAAAAATTTTTTATTATAATTTCTGAAAAAATTTTAAGAAATAAAAATTTGTGTAAAAATAGCATTTTTTGTAATATATTTTTATGATAAATGGTAAATCATAAAATTACACTTAATTGCTATGTCATTTGTTATTTTTCGTAAATTATACTGATTATCTTGTAACTGTAGGAATGAAACATGTTTTTAGCAACAGATTATAATAAGCCGTTGGTACAGATATTTCCTTACCCAAAGAATAAGCTTCATAGCTTCAGAAATATCATATTATTTATACACATATACGTACATAATTACATACTCGTACGCATGCGTATCAAAATTCACGTATGTATGGTTTAAGGCTTACAAATTAGGCCAAAACAATCGACTACTGCACATTTTATAAGATATCGAACTTCGAAGACAAAAAAATTTCATAACGAAAATCAATATTTTTTTTAATAACTTAATGATTTTTACTCAATTCGTATTTATTTTTTCATTTTATTTTATCATTTGTTAACCTATATTAAAAAATTTGTACTCGGAGTAATTTTACGATTCTTCGCAAAAATATGCAATTTAAAAAATTTATTTTTTAATTACGATAATTATATTGATATTAAATTTCAAGATAATTATTTACTTCAAAATGATCGTGTATTTGTATTTTAATATAACTTTGAGCATCGCAACGAGTAAATAAGAATTCTTTTATAAAACAATGTAGAGTCAGAAAATGATACAAACGTACAATAAACGAATGTAATAGAAATGAAGAATAAGAAATTGAAGAATCATGAAAACAAAAAATTAATCGTCTATTTCAATTACGGTAAACGTATCGGACATCATTGTCGAAGCATCTAGGATATTTTTATCAACTAAAGTTTTTTATACGAAAATTATCCTATAAGCCTAGTTATAATCAGAATAAATATATTATTAATAAGAACGAAATAGAATGAAACAAGTTTCAAGTTCATATTTTGCATTTGATAAAATTGAAAGGTATATTGAAAATTTTAATAGCTATTTCGTCCCACCTTTACCTTACTCTACCTGTTGCACCAATAATAGCCGCCTATAAATCTCTTCGCGTTCTCTTACTCTCGTTCCCTATTTCGCGACTGGCATACAAGAGAACATCAGAAAAAGGTCCGCTTGTAGCAACATATCCGTGTAAGAGCGTGATATCTCCACGGATAAGAACAGGCAGAGAAAAGAGTCAGAAGAGGCGAACGAGGGCGAAGGAGAGAGAAGGAATCTACGGTAGTCCCCTGTAGATGATCTCGGAGCCCGCAATATGCATGTCCGACTTTACATTGCATATTATGCGCGATACGCGTAGATAAGGATTAAGGGACTGCTCTTGGGCTAAGTGCAGCGGCGCCCGCTTCGTGTACACGTGGGATCCGTGCGCTTTTCTCCTCCTCCTCCGCTCCCTTCCCTCGTGTCACTAGGATACATTATTTAATGCGGACCGTTTGTTCCTCGTCTTGTTTTTATATATCTCCCCTGTGCTATATAACTACGGATTTGTCGGGAGCTTTATTTAAAGCGCCTTGGTCAATAAATTGGCGTAGGAACGTTGGAACTATTGAATGTAAACTCACGAGTAACTACCAAAACAATGTTCGCCTTTGCTTTTTCATTCGGTCGGGGGAAGTTTCTTTGCATGCCTATTATACTTCCTCTCCTTCTCATCTTTGTTTTCTTATATAAATGAGTCGTTTGTTATTTATTGTTTGATAATAAAATTCTTTTCCTTTTCTTCTTCGAGCCTTTATAATGTATGATAAGGTACGTATTTAAGATAGAATTTTGATGTTTAACCTTCGATACTTTTAATAGCTTCATTTTTTATTATACAGATTAAAATTTATTTTCTCTCGAGACTTTGAATTTTTTTATGAAATGATATTTCATGCATTATGCGAAGCAAAAAAAAATCATTCTCCGGTGGATTATTTTCTCGAATATCCAAGTTAATGGGATTATTATTCGATTCGAGCGTTGGTAAATTTTTCGAAAAGGTAGTTGTAATAGTTAAATTTTAAATATAAAATTCGAAGGAAAAATTTCGCTCGCTTTGTTCGATTCGAAAAGCTTTTAAATAAATCAAACCGAACTAATTGATTCATTAAACGCAAAATAATGCTTCGAGGCAATCGCATAAATAATCGTATAACCGATGAAAATATCCGTTGTGAAATTCATCAGTTTTAATTTTTAAAATGTTTTTGTTATACAAATATAACTATAACTGTCAAGTTTGAATTTTTAACAAGAGAAAATAAATAACTTGTACTTGAACTTATTTGCTTGTTTTCCTATCTTTCGGAATGTACCAATCGAGTCGTAACTCGAAGTTACCGGGATCGCGATTCCACTTTTTTAACCACGGCAAGATCCAGATACGATCTACTCGGCGCTTTGAAGTAAAAATCGAAGAATCCTAGAAACTGTCATCGTCTATCGTCGTCTATCGTCGTCTATCGTCGTCTATCGTCGTCTATCGTATCGCGAACATTGACTCGGACAAATTTCCCAAGAGTCGCGGGAGCACACGTAGCAGGTGTCATGGCAGTTACGCCCTCGGACGTACCTTTCGATTTTCGAAAGTGACTTTGAGATAACGGCGTGGCCGAAGCTAATTAAAAGTATTCATCGACCGGGGCGCTCTCGCGCCCAGATAAGATCGGCATTGACGCCACGTGAGAAACGATTCGTCCTCTTCCTCCTCCTCCTCCTCCTCCTCCTCCTCATCCTCATTCTCATCCTCATCCTCCTCCTTACGCTTTCTACCTCGTCCTCTTCGCGTTCTTGCGGTGGAAAGGAACGCAGGCGAGAGATTTTACGTTGCTACTACTCGTGTCGTCGCTCCCCCGAGTTATCGAGGCACAAGGCCCTTTCTTTGACCTTTGTTTTTACGATCGGCCACGCAACGATCGGTTGATGCGACTCCGACAGCCGTGACAACGGGAGATGCGGATTACATTCCGTCTCATTTCTTTTCTCGCCCGTGTGTTTTTTTCTTTCTTCGCCCGCGCCTCGTCAGTATTCCGTGAATGCCTCACCTTTATGCACACACCGAAGGTATTTCAAGAATGACGAGCTCTACCGGAAAATGCTTTTAACCGTTCCTTGGAAATCCGTCGTCGTTCCTCGGTGTTAACGTCAAATCTAAAGATTTAATTTTTTGTCTTATCTTTCGAACGGAGTACTGTTAAATTGATGCCCTCTGGAACTTATAAATCTACGGTCGAAATTGGAAAAGAAATGTAAATAAAGGATGTAGAGAACTTGTTTAACTATAAAATCATCATACTAACGGTTCGGTCTCGCATTTATAAATACAGGAAAAAGAAATTTCGTCTGTACATAGACTTTCTAAGGTACAGTTTACCAAGAAATCATCTTAAATCAACCAATTTTATGTTTAAAATACATTCGCATTAACGTCGAGTAGGAATACGATCGTGGCGCGGAAACGGTACACCGAAAACTTTCTTCTCTCGAAAAAAATTTACCTATTTTTTATACCAGCCATAATTACAATTTTCGTACCTTGGTCCGTCATTTACCGTCATTTATATTTCCCACGATTTCCCCTGCAATACGAACTGTCGAAAAAACCGTCGTCCCTCTCGGTAAAAAATAAAATACTCGATACGAACGAGGAGACGGAGTACCGTTCGGCGTACGCGGACAGCCGGTATAATCAACATCGATAATCGCGTCGGACCAAGCTCGACTCTTCATCTCTTTTCGCATGCCAGCAATAAATGAAGGGAAGAGAGAAAAAAAAGAATCAGAAAGATGAAAACGGAAGAAATGAAAAATCTCCAATCGATTTCAATCGTCTGCCAATTACCTGAGAATGCGCCGCCGCTATCGCGCCTCATCGTCACCGAATTAAACGAGAAGCCCGAAGTGACAAGTGCCTACTCTTGTGCTTATCCGCACACCGAAAGAGATATGAGCCTCGCTAGTCACTCCATCCCCTCCCTCCCTCCCTCCCTCGCTCGGCCCTGTCTTTCGCCATTATCCTTTCGCTATCTTCTCAAGGTATACGCAAGTGTGCGTTGCGCGCGTTAAAGACCCAAGCGCTAAATGTGATATTTACGCGCTACGTAGTAGCAACGTCGGTTGAATTGTTACGGCGTTCCTTCGAGAAAGGACCAACAGTTTCTACAATGTGACAAAGTGACGAACAATCCTTTGTGCGAATTGAACGTTATTAATGAGAAGTGTTCAAGGTTTTCAATTATAAGGGACAATGAGGCAAGGAATACTTATTGTTCGGAATAATGTCCGAGCAACTGACAAACGTTATAATGTCAACGGTAAAACTGTATAATCTGTATCGAAGATTTATCGAATTTGTTGTTCGAAAAATATTAAAAACCTTAAGCTTAACCTTATTCAATTTTTATCCCGAGTATACACTGCGATGATAAAATTTTCTTTTAATTCATCTTTTAATTCTCTTACGAGTATAAACAAATTTTTTACATATAAATTACAACTAAACGAACAGAAATATTGTTACCGAAATGTTAACGCTTTATTTCCTTCAAATTTTTTATTTTAATGTGATTACAATGTATTAAAATATATATTCTAATTTAATACTTCGTAAAATTTAATATTGTTCACAGATTTATAAAATTAGCGCTAACAGGTTTTTAAATTTCATTAGTATAAATTTTATACGTTAAATTTATTAGAAATTGATGTATACGTAACTTTACAGATTAGGAAATATATTAAATTTCTTTTAAAATATACAGTATTAACTTATTTCAAATTTTGATTTTATAAATAATGATAAATTTCATAGGCCGATATAAATCAGAATTAAAATTGATTAAAATTTAATACAAATGCCTTTATTTAAAGCTTTTGAAAATAGATGTATATTATATTTATTTAAATGTCTGGAACATGTACGTAATACAAATTACGTATAAAATTATCGTAGAAATATGACCTTTTCCTACTATTACTACATCTATTATAACTTCATTGAAGAAACAATAAAATTAATATTTGCTCATAAATCATTTTGTAACTTCGATAAATGACTAGCGGATTCGTATACTTTTATTTCCTAAAACTAACACTTCGTCAAAATTGTTACACAATTATCCAGATACGATCAATGGGTAGACATTGTATGAAAGTAATGGATACCGTTGCAGTTTCTCTTGTACAATATCAGACGATTCTTCAACCGATATTGTATACTCATGCTTTCGAATTTTTATAAGTTTATTGGTCAATATTCGCCAAATATATCATTACGGATAAAGAAAGAGTGTTTTATATGAATTATCTGATGCATAAAAGTTTGAAAATTTGAATTGAATTTTACTCCCAAAACTATTTTATTAAAGGTAATAATTTTTCTTTTCAAATATCTTTTATTATTTATTTACGAATTACCTTTTTTTTTAAAAAATCTATAAGTATTAGCAACCGTTGAATAGTAATACAAACTTGTAAAAGAATTTTTTTTAAATCAAGATATAATAACAGAATTTATAGCGCTATTTACAATTGCAAACTTAGTATCCTTAATTAAATAACTGAAGTAACTGTTTCCATAAATAAAAAAATTACACCCTACATTTCATAAGGAAAATAATAACAAAGAACCAGAATAGATCAAAATCAGCTTATCAGTTCTAGTAATCTGAGAATCCACACTCATGAGTCCGAGTAGACTTATGCATACACCACATACAAATGCTTCTGTACACTACAGAGATACTCATACGTTTTCTAAAAATTTTATAATTCGATAGCAAATCTTAATATATATTTATATATTTACATTATAATATAAAAAGTTTTTACATTCACGAAACTTGCTGTGTGCATAAAAAAGAGAATTTAAGTATATTTCGAAATAACACTTAATTCTTGACTGTTGCTTTACTTTATTCCTTTAAGAAAACTTCATTGATTATACTATAAAATAAAATTTTTTTACAAATTATCAGTAATAATAATTAATTCGTGTGTACAAGAACTATTAAGTGTATTAATTAAGTTGTAAATAAAACTCGAAACAAATAAAATACGGTATTGATGTACTTTTACAAAAATAAAATATAAGTATTTTCTTCAATTAGCATCTTTAATTGAATTACTTATTAGATATATACCACAAATAAAAGGAATTTAATTAAAATTAAAATTATGCGAATTAAAAACACTTGATTCGCACCCATCAAATACAATTTTTAAATTATCAAAACAGCGTTACCGATAATTTTTTCAAACACCGCAATTCGCAATTTCAAATTCAACTAAAACCCTATATTCGTTCCAAAGTTCCAAAGGTGAAATATTCTCAACTTAATGTTCCATCTATATTATTTAGCAACATTCTGAGAGCTTTAAAGAATAGAGAAATGGCTGGAGAAATGGTACACTTTTAACTGTACCCTATTCTTTAGTAAGAGGAGAAAATGACAAAAAAGCCTGCAAGGCCACAACTCGTAAAATATAGTGCACTTAAATGTTGGTGGCGCTGGATTTCCAAGCAAGTGGGTGCGAAAAATCTACGCTTCTCCCGGGCTATCCGAGAACAAGGAACAAGAGAAAAAATAAGAGCGCGGCGCAGCCCGAGTAATTTTAAATCGCGAACGTATCTCTCTTTCTCTCTCTCTCTCTCTCTCTCTCTCTCTCTCTCCCTTCCTCTTTCCTCGTTCCAGCACGAAGTCGAGTGAAATGTTAACACAGAAATTATGCTAATCCGTAGCCGGCGGTAGCGTAGCCGCGCGTACACGCCATTAATCATACTCTCCTCGCGGTTTTTCGGACTCTTCGTGGAATGTACCATAATAATAACACGAGACAACAGAGAGATATCTTGTATGCTGCTCTACCTTTACCCCGTTTCTCTATTTACGTAAATTCTGCTCCTTTGTTTTGCCTCTTTTTTCTATCTCTTTTTTGCTAATTTTGCATTTAAGTGTCCTTATGTCTACGAGCTGCGCGATACTTAATTATAATGCTATGGAAATTCGCAAGCGAAGAAGAGCGTTTCTTGATATTTTTAGTCGTCATAGAAAAATTTCGTTAAAACTTTTAACATGTAAATTGCATCGTTGGAAACAAATTTGTAAATACCATTGTAACGTGCGTTCATTCGATGATTTTTGTTATTTCATTAATTTACGATACAATTTTTGAGGAAGGACTGAATCCGATCATTTTGCTAAAATTTCACGATACTTTTCGAGCGATAATCATTGTATTTTTATGTATAAAACATAAAAAACTGATGCTCGTTTATCTTACATATATGTGAAATATTAACTCGTAGTATTTTTTTTCCTTAAATATTCGTTTTACGGCTTAAAGTACGATAATCAAATTATAGATTAGCTTCATCGACATAATCGATATACGTTTATTAATTTTATTCGTAACCGTTGTCAACTAAAATCTAGTTTACTTATACACAAAATGCAATATACGATATTGAATTCTAGAAATCTTAGGTTATAAAATTAATACGGTTTAGCAATAATATTACGTAATTTCATTTCACCTTTTTCTTAATATTTAAATTAAGTTAGCTTATCCCGTTTCCTCCTTTATTGCAGAACCTTTATTTTTATTACTCCTTTTAAAGAAATTGAAGGGATGTAGGCAATTTCTGTATTAGAATTCCCCACGCTAACGGATATTGGTTTTACATACGCGTTTCTCGCTCAGGGCTATATCGCTTCCTCGTAGAGGAAACTTATTTTATTTCTGCTTTCCAACTTTGGAGAACGAGCGAGAAAGAGCAGCGAGCGAGATAGCATTTGAGAGTTAGGAGGAGGAGGAGGAGGAGGTGGAGGAGGAGGTGGAGGAGAAGGAGGAGAAGGAGGAGTAGAGATAAAGGCATCGAAATTCCAGGGAATTCAGTTGTTTCTTCGGGTTCTCGATATAAATTATCGAGCTTAACGATTTCTCAAATAAATGTTTACGACTCCCTCTGATTTTTAAATGGCGCGCGCTCCCATACAGCGAATCGAATATTTGGGAAGCCAAGGACTATATGGAGCATCGTGACTGTTCACGGATTCATTAACGACATCTAAATATTGCTAAGGATCGACGTTTAAAATTCGAAGATACAAGTAATTACCGAACGATATCTTATCCTAATTTGACGTTGGACGTTTCAAGAAGAGATTCCCGCGGTGCAGACGTATACGTAACTTAGCATCGGCACTTTCACGCGTAACAGGGTTAACGGCGAAAAATATCCATAGATAAGAGAGAGAGTGTGCGTGTGTGTGCGCGCGTGTGTGTGTGAGAGAGAGAGAGAAGAAGGAATGCGGTAGCAAATGAAACATAGAGCACGCGCATCATTGAAATATTACGAGTTCGAGGATTAGCGCGACGCACTCCCGTGGCAAGTTTGCCGATCATAAATATTCGTCGACTACCATCGAGGCGCATAATAAACTCATATGCGACCGGTCTGTTTAGATCGGAGAAAAAATCCCGAGCGCTGCAGCTTGTTTCTAAAAATGAAGTAAAAGAAATTCTCTATAATCGGGCGCTTGACTTTTATTCACCATTCGAATAAATTGGCGAGTTATAAGTTCCTCTGGTAATTTCTTATAAATAATCTTCGCTATTAATGATAAATCACTAATTATCTATTTTTGCATACACGTATACATGTTTATAGTTAGAGAATCATTGGATAAACTTTATCGCGGAAATGCTGGACGTATCATTTTTTCCTTAAATCTACCGGTATGTATATTTGTAACGTATTTTTATTTTTCGTTTCCAAAGAAATACAGCTCGGACTGCAAATAATTTCAAGACGGAATCGAGGGAGGAAATGAGGGAGAGAAAGAGAGAGAGAGAGAGAGACGGAATCATTTACGCTATACGGTAAGATCTTGTCTTTGAAATACACGGAAAAAACCAGGATTTTAAAAGTCCTAGGGCATCGCAAAAAACTTGTAAATTACATCGGCACTCGCGAGTAATATCCTTGGGCCCATTTGCCATCGATGTATAACAATCGCGTCTCGATAAGCGTGACAATACCTCCGCGACGCAGCAAAAATATCGACTTGAACACGAGTACTCGCGATCTCGAGGGCCACGCGCACACGTCATAAAGGTCGGCGCCGCTCGTTGCGAGAATTACATACGCGGAGCAACCGATAACATAGAATTACCGGAGATTTTTCATCGCGCCGGAGATGATCCCAAGGATGGAGGGCACGTGGGCCGTGCGCTCGAGGGGTTACGGGACCCCGAGGTGGGCGTTCGCGAGAGGGCGCATGCGCCAAGGCCTCGCGCCCGATTCAATTTACAATACGGCTTTGTCTCGTCCGACATTATCGCACGATGGGAGGTTACGCTGCGGATGGATATTATCGTAGAGTCCGACATAGGCGCCTGCGTTTAGCGATGAGTTCGGCAAAAATCTCGGCTAACGATCCTTTGGGCGTGTACGAACTTTTCATCTTTTCATCCCGACCTTTTACTTCCAGTGTTATTATGAATATTTATCCGCCGAGGATTAGCATTTTTTATTATTTTACTTCCAGCGTTTATTTCGAACCTTAGACTGGTACAACGAAGAAATACGCCAGCAAACGGTATAGTTTCTTTCTTCTTTATTCTTTTTTCTTTTTTCTCTTTTCTTTTTTTAACGTTTCTTTATTCGAACGTATAGTCGACTTTCTGACTTCTTTTGGAATTATAAACGTACGTAAGCCTTTCTTTAACCGTACTTTGAATTATTCGATTTCTTATTTCGTTAAAATTAAATTATACGTGTAACGAATGAGGCAACTACGAAAGCGAATCTACATCGGTAGAGATATTATAAAATTTATTGTTTGATCAGCCTTACAGGAGAAGAGAAACTTTTCTCCTTTCAAACGCATTCGTTTAATTACTTTGCAATAGCAGTTGTTCGAAGCAAACAAAGTAGCGTTCATTTTTTATTCGATATTTGATTTGCCGTTTGAATGGGCGTTTGAAAAGGACTAATTCGTTTAAAAGCAAATAAATTATATCTAGTTTTAAGTAATTTAGCTTGCGTTAAGAATAGAATTAGAAATTAATACGTATACACGCGCGATATTTAGTTTACGTATTTTTCACTCTTTGTACCCGTTGAAATGCAAATATAATCCATAGCTGGGAAAGAAACGACGCTTTTATCATCCAATGTTCGTAAGAGCTCGGCCAAAAATTCTGGGCTAGTGTTTAGCTTCGATGACCGGCACGACACTCGGTGAAAATAGATTTGAAAAATATCAGACCCACGCCTCGGAGTCACCAATTTGTATCTAGCAGCCGATAGATCCCCTTAACAATCGCCTCGCAACCTAAGCACCAAACGAGAAGAAGAACTCGTGGATTCGAGTATCGACGAAGGTTCGGTTTCCGCGAGCGGACCAATCGAAAACGATAAATCGTTGGTCGAGATTTCGATAGGACCCATACAGCGGGTATTATGTGCGTGTACATATGCATATACGCACAGTCGGGGAGATCATCGATCTTTGGGCCTCGCAGACCCGTTCGCCCGTTGAGATGAAGGAGAGGAGAGGGGAGGTGCATTGGCGGAAAAAGAGAATTGCAATCAAGAGGGGGAAAAAGGAACGCGTCTGCCGATAAGCTGATTTATTTTTATGGTCGCCGAGATGTGGCTTATAAGAATTTTTTAGGTGAGTTTTACCAAAGAATTTTTGGACCACTTTTATCGCCTCTTTATAACAAAGAGGAAAGAATTTATTAATCGCTTCGACTATAACGGGTTGCTCTTTTATCGCTCCAAATAATTCAATTATTGCAGCATCGCATCATCTTGTCCTTATTACAAGAGATTTGTCTCCTCCTTCGATTCGAGTATATTTTTGGAAATCGAAGCGTTCGTCTAACGGCGACCGAGGCATAAAAACGCGATATAAAGCTTAACGGTCGGAGTAATAATCGAAAACGAAAATTATGCTCTTAAAAACCGAATGTTCGACACCTGGAATGTCTCTTCGCGCCTTGCGAAAAAGTAAGAGCGTATAGTTAGTTTGATTTCGCAGCTGATCTAATTAAGGAACGAAGGACACTTGGAAAAGGACGTTATTTTCTTTTTTCGGCAAACGATCATCATCCAGTTTATGTTTCCGCTACCTCCTTTCACCAACTCGAGAACAAATCTTCTGCCAGGCTAGACAGCGAGCTCGAAACGTATTTACAAATAATTGAATTACAGTTCAGCTTGGAGCACCTCTTTCGCCTTAAGAAAGAACAGAGGAGATTGAAATTCACACAGTCCGTGCATCTGGTAAAAAATATTTAATCTCATAAAGTATTTACAATACAGCTTGCTTTTCATCAACACGCGAGCATCTCATCTCGTGAAATCCGTTACATTTTTTCACGCTTTACCCTGGCAGAACGAGCATAATAATACACGTGCAGGCACACACCCGAGGCGAGGCGAGGCGAGGATATTATTCCACCGGTTTCTCACGCGGCGAGACGATCGGGGAGCCGTGTGATATACAAGCCGTGCATCATATCCAGCAGCCCGTCCATTCACGCAACGACAGATTGAATATTGCGCGGAAAGCGCAGCCCCGCGTACTAACCTCTCCGATATTTATTAAGATTGGACTCAAGACGATTGCCCAGGCGCGAAAAAGAAAAATTTACCTGCGAGAAATAGACAAAGGAGCCTGACCCTTCGAAACTACTTCGTAACCTCTTCATAACTCCGAATATTTGCTTAGATCGTGTGATTTATTCGGCGCTTTTAACTCGCGTACGCGCAACAAAATACTTTATGTTCGCTTCTTTCTTGCAAATATTAACGATTCGCTGATTAATTACGGACAAATATTAAGGACACGGCTGTAAAATAATTGCGCAACCTTTCACGGGTATCACGTAAGATTTACTCTATTCGAGAATTGCATTTTCTTTTAAGTTTCGTTAAATTGATAGGATGTAAATAAATTATGTGCATAATTATCTCTTATTATTCGCTTTTAAAGTCTGACGGTAATAGTATGAAAATATATTTTTAAGTATTCGATATTAATAATATTTTTAAGAGTTTCTTCTTTATATTTCTACTCTTTAATTGTATTGTTTGATAATTCTTTATTTATTCTAAAATAAAAAAAGTAATACATAATATTTGAAATATTACAATTTATTAAATTTCATTCGATTTGTAATTTCGATTTCATGAAAAAGGTCTTTAAATAATTTTTCATTTAAAAACATATTGGTTTAAAATAATAGCTTGGAAACGTTTCACAAATCATTCAAAAAAAAAAGTAATTTTGAAAGCTATTGCTTTTGTTTATTTTAAATTTATTAATATTGCGTAAATATATTCGAAAAGTTGTATTAATGGCATACGCCTTTTAAAGAAGATTTATGCATTTCATCGTGTTGTATGTATATTACTTTCTTTCGCGTCCTTCGTAGATCGCGAGCGATACCACCGAGTTCAATGTATCGAATGTCAATCGATTCGTTGTGGTATCAGGAGTAACACTAAACGCGGAACACCTCGAACAAAATCATAAAATAGCGACCGGTAAATGACATATTGTTTGTGAGTTTTCTAGCAGAATGAGAGTTTTGCATGAGCGACGATTGCGATTTCTGTGGTATCGATCAATTTCTTAATACATGTATGTATGCCTTTGCATATACATTTTTTTATATTACTATTCAAACTGTATTTAAATGAAAAGTAATTAAAAAAATTATTTTCGTGTTTTTATTAAAGGACAATTTGTTTACTATACTTTTCGCTTATTCATTTTACATATATGTTCTTTATCAAACGGATTATTAATATTTAAAATGAAATGATATCGATAATGATTTTTACGAATATTAAATGATTATAAATCCTTTTCATATTTAATTTACGATTATTAAGACTTAGACATTGTATCAGTTGGTTATTAAAAAAACCTTGAACAAGTCGTATTATAAAAAATTTTAAGAAGTTCATTATTGATATTAACTGTATGCATTCAAAATAATTACAAATTCAAACAAGTTAATAATAATTGAATATTTAAAAGGTAAAATAAAAAATTATTTTTGACGTTTAATAAGAAAAAAGAAAATTAAAATTCTCATTTTAATTAATTTTTAATATTTTTTTCGTGAATTGCGATTGTCGAGATTAATTTAATTTTACTTACATTGCTATTTGTAATGACAGACTGTCGAGGCTAACTTTAAAGTCATCATTCAGAGAATCTATTTTCTCCGAAACTTAGAGTAGCTTTCGACTGTCGACATTGAAAATCAGTTTTAACAACGACAACGTATCATTTCAGAAAATACTGTACAAAAAATTTCATTTAACAGACATGCAAAATTAATTGAAAAAATATTTAAAATATTAATAACGATTATATTTTCATAACTTATTATATCTTCGCAGTTACGAGTATTTCTCTGAATCGATTTTAAGTCAAACATTTTTTCACTTTTGATTTTAAAAATAATTTTATTTTTCCTTGAACACTGTAATTCTTTAAAAAAAGGCTTAATGTTAATGCATATAGCAAATATACTACTATAATAAAATAACGAATATCGGAGCTATAAAATATAAATTTTTATTTTAGTTATAACAATCGATATTGATATAAGATTTAGATGATTTAGATGATTTAGTTCAAACAGAAAGTTACAAGGTAAAGCTTCATATTAAATAGTGAATACACGTTAAAAACATTATTATTAATTATTTACAATATACACGTTACTTATGATAAAACATCATTATTTTTCTATTAAAAAATAAACACAGTTAAGACACGTTGATGGAAGAAAAGCAAAATAGTCAAAAAAACTAGAAATATTTTTCTATAATGGATAGACCATTTCGAAGAAGTAACCACATTCTTGTTCAGTAAATTACTTCAATGTTTAATTGAGTTTCTGACAAGTTCATGATTAGCTTCTTTAATAGCTAAATTTAAGTACCTTAATAATGCGAGTATTTACGGCCCACGAGTGAAATTTAGACTCGAAACAACAAAATTAACAATTAAAGTACGTAGTAAGACGATAACATTAGTAAGACGATAGCTATTAAGTTCATTTCTTATAAACGTTTTAATTTCCATTCGAAGTAGAAAATAAGAGAAAAAAAGAAATAAAGTAAGATGGAAAAAAACATCGAAACAGTAATAAAGGTTTTATCGCTCGAAAAACGTTCTCTTCGCCACCTCGAGCAGCAGCGACAACTTGTCACCGTTCCGTTACGCCTTCGGAGCGCGTCAACATGGCGCTTCCATACAAAAAAAAAAAAGGAACCGAGGCAAAAAGGCTCGACGTAGTAGGCGATCGCGGTGTGCAGGAGCAAACGTGGGAGGCGACGAAGGCGCCCTGCAGGTGCCACGGGACATCCGCACACAGGAGCTCGACCAAGGCGCCGACGACTCGGCGATATCCCAAGTAAGTCCCAAGGAATTTACTCTATCCCACGCGTTTTCCGCGAATATGAAAAATTCAGGATTCTGGCTCGCGACAACCGCGTACACGGTCTGAAAACGGTGGACGATGATTTTTCAGACGATTTTTCGACTCGTGAGTTTTGTATTCGGGTCACATCGTTCGGACACGTTAACTATTTTTTTTCTACTTTCTTTTCGTCATTTTCTATAGTTATTGCGAAAATACCCGGTTTTATACGCGGTTTACTTCTTAGGTTTTTTTTATCGTATCTTCACGGAACGAATAAATGCGAAGATTTATGATCGGTCAACCAAATTTATGAGAATTATAAAGGCTCCCGTAGAAATTACTCAATCTTTAGCTGTTTTTACTAGGATGCTGTAGATGGACGAGTGCTACAAACGAATATCATTATGCAGCTTTAAGGTAATGAGTCATGCAGCTTATTAATAATATGAAAAATAATGCAAAAAGATAACATAAATAAACGAATAAAAAGAAAAAAAGAAAGCAAACTGTGTAGAAATTTGAATGGACTACGTTCGATGTGCGTAGATTAAATGCAGGTATCTTTTTTAAGTTCAACTGCCATAAATTAGCGATTTCACTTTTAACTAGCACATGCGGAGACCGAGGCGAAGGTCAAGTATTATAAAAAAGTAAATGAGTTTTCATAGTTGGGAGAAATGATTTCTCTGAAAGCATGGAAAAAAGGCGAATAGCGAAGTTTAGTCGGCTCTTTCGATGCGACTTATCTAATAAATCATAAAACTACGCAATCACGAGCCATCACTCCGGAGGAGCCACGATATATCGTTGGTGAAGGATCGCCTTCCGAGCTTCTTTCTAATGTACGTAGCCTCGACGAGGCATCGCTTGAAAACGAGCGAAGCAATTATTTACATCCAGGTAGTTTCGCGAGCGGCCGAACCTACGTACACACACGCGAACGCATTAAGAAGACTGACCGAAGCTCGCGCAGCTTTTCTCGGAGTTGAGGCGAGCGCGTCGCCGATCGGACCCGGGGAGATTCGCGGGACCCCATAAATCCTCGGCGGCGAGGGAGGCGACGAGGGAGGCGACGAGGGAGGCGGCGAGGAAAAGGTAGGGAGGGAACGAAGGGGACTGACTTCGGAGGCTGTCGCGCGCACCAAATACCATTTTAAAAGGACGCGGGGAACTCGTATTACGTTACTCACGTGCCGCGGGTCTGCGCTTTACACGGCCGACGGGGGAAGAAGGGAAGAGGGCGATCGCCTCGGCTCTCCTCCGAGAGCTCGCATAAATTCGCGTGTGCTCCGGTGGTCTCCGGACTCTCGCGAGAGAGCCGACGCGCCCTCGGCCTCCCCTACGTCTGTATAAATACACGTCGATGCGCCCGTAAATCGCCGGCGTTCGCGGACGTTCGCTTTGTTACGGGAAAGTCGCCTATCGAGCCTCTCTCGTCTTTTTCCCTGGATTTTTGGTCCGATCGGATGCGTTTTTTCTCTTTTCTTTTCTTTTTATTTTTTATCGTCTTCTGCCTTGGTTCGCCCGCGGCGTGTGAACGGACGCGTGCGCCAAGCCCCGAGAAATCCGACTCCATTCCGCTTCTCCCTCTCGGTCTTTTCTACACTCGGCGCTTCCCTTTATCAGTCGTGGCGACTATCGAGGTAGTTTTCGATCTGCTCGGAAACTATATATATATATCTATATGTAACTGTGTTCTCTTCCATTTTTTCAATAAGATCGAATATCGACGCTCGCTCTTTTCGTTTTTACACGCTTTTATAGGGACGTTGTAAACTACTTTCGATACTATATTCTCGATTCGACAAAAATCATAATTAATAACTGTTTTTCGAGATTGAGAGTTTATGCGAGAGTGGTGCAATTTATAGATCTTTCGCTTTCTAATTACGAAAATTTATTTACTTTCTCGTTCCTCCTTATTTATCGAAAGACTTAGTATATTTTCGATCGAAAAATATCGCCTAATTTCCAATTTTCAACGTAAGTTATCTTACGCGTAGATTCAATTTTAAATCTGATTTCAAAAATACTTTATACGCTCGTAATAATTTGATAAAATTTATTTAAATTCAATGTAAATTATTTGCCGAATGCGAGGTTGAATTAATCACATCGTTACATATTTCATCTCTCAATTAGTAATTCCATCTATACTCGCGTAGCAAATAAAAGTAAAAATTTTATACTTGTTTAAAAAATAATTATTTCTTCCGACTATAACTTCTCGCGAAAGATTTAAACGTACCGAAACGACTTTTTATAAGGTAAGTCTAAATTGGTTTTTGATATATAATATAACGGTAATTTTATTTTAAAATTTAGAACGGAAGATTATAACTAACGATAATTCGATACAATTAAAATTTATCGTAACCGCAAACAAAATCAGCGTTTCGTGAAATACTTTCAAGAATTCGAAGAACCGACAAATTTTACGTAAAACCTACAACCAAAGTTGCGCCTGTGAATAAAAAAAAGCAAGGAACACGGGAGTAAGCGTCATCGGCATTTCTTCGACTAGAATCATGAATCGTACCCGGAATCCCGAGTCCGCGACACGAGATGAATTCGCGCGAGGCCGTGAAATCGCGGCCATCGCGCGATTCCCGAGAGGTTACACCGCGTATCCAGGAGATTATCTGTACGCGGGTGAACAAACGCGAGAGCTTGCAATTCCAAGGAGATTTTTGTTATTACTGTCCTTATGCCATATACATGCACGTAGAGGGAGACTGACCGCAGCGAGAAGAAATCTTCCGCCAGCCCCTTCAGAAATGACTCATACGAGCGCCTCTCTCGGCCTCACCTCGATAGAGATCAGCTCGTTAAACTTTCTGAATTTTGCGGTGGCGTTTCTCTCTCCTCCGCTCTCTCTTTCTCCCTTTCTCCACTACTTTTTTGGTCCCGTTCACTACTCTTTTCACTTTCCTTCTTGCTTTTTTTACCACGCAACCTCTCGTACTTAACCCTTTAACTCGACTTTACTTTTTGATCGATTTTTTTTTCTTTGCATTTACGCTCTTATAGCCAATTTAACAAGTTAATTAAAAGCAAATAAATTGTAAATTCGTACGGGGTGACGTTTTTTTAATAAATTATTCAACTGAAATTTAATTACGAATCAACGATCGAATATTAAAAAGATCGGCGATAGAATTTAAGTGATACAATTACGATACAACGTGACTTTATGAATCAAGGAGAGGCTTGACGAGTGCACCAACGGCAACTTTTTTATCGCATGCTTTTAAATATATCCAATTATTAGAAATCAATGTCATCCGTTATTATCGTACGATCAAGACTAGAATATTTGAGAAAATTAGGACTTAACCGAATAGAGATCGAGTAGCTGTTTTTCTCGACAACGAATAATTATGTTCTTTTTCTTCGAACGTAAACTAAGAAAACGGTCAAGAAAGGTTTCTGCCATAAAAATTTCTTCGGAAATTATGTAGACAAAGTTGAGAACAAGAAGATTAGACGAGTAACGACGCGTAGAGGCTTAAAATGAAAAGTCATATGAAAGTGGAGGTTGGTGTAAACTCTAAGGTCCAAGTCTAAGAGCGCAGTCACGCGCCTGACATTTCGGACGTGTGATCAAGAAAGATACGAGACCGCTCTTAAATCTATGAATGCATCGCGACCTGCTCGAAGATCGGTGATGTGCATTATGACGGGAATGTAGTTTAATGTGGGAACTTATGATTCAATGGCTTGCTCCGTTGCTTCATTCGCATTACCTTAAATAGGCGCTGGTTTATCTTTTAGAGTAATCTAAACTCTAAACAGTTCCAACTGAAATTATAATCCGAAGAATGAATAGACCTTTATTTCTAAACCTAGTTGTAATACTTTTAATTCTTTCTAAATTAAAATTAAATGCGAACGATTACAAATAGAGATTAACGCGTTGTTTAAATTGAAATTTTAACCTACACAAAATACAATGTATGTTTTACATTATTATAATTACATGAAAGCGTATATCTATTTTCATGAGTATTCGAGTAAGTAAATTTAACTCGTGTGTAATTTAAATTTACTTACTTGGAAGAAATTTTTATAAGAAGAAAATTTATAATCTTTTTTAATAATTTCAAAACTGTTTCTGTTTGAAATATAAAACAATCCATTTTCAACCAATTTAACTTCTAGATTAAATAAAAATGCAAACTTGAACATTGTTAGTATAAATATTTTCTTGATGTATTGTAAGATAAATGAATCAAAATATGTAGATTAATTCGGAAAATTTTTACTTAAAATAATTATATCAATGAAATCTCTATTTACATCATTATCTAAACAATAAACTTTAAAAGTTTTACTTCTCAGCGGTATTTAATTTTCAACTGATTTAACATTGAATGGTTTATATACGTATAGTATAATTTTATTTAATTTTCAACCGATTTAACGTTGAATAGTGTATATACGTATAGTAATGAAAGCTTACACGTGATCACCCATTAATTTACACACATTCTCGGTAATTCACTTAAGTGAATTTTATTCCGAATAGCACTTAAACTGTAAGACAACTGTATATATCTATATGATCGAATACGTTTTTAGTACATGGAAGTTAAAAAATTTTCCCGCTTCGTTTGAGTAGTGTGTCGAGTTTAATTTCATTTTTACGAGGATTTTATTTGCCGTTTATGGGTACGAAAGATCGAAGACTATGAGCTTTTAGATTTCATAATAATTTATAAGTGTAAATTTTTAATGAGTATGTACACTCGGTGTGGGTTTAGTTGTAACGGTTACGGGGACTGATATTAAAACATGATTTCAATTTTTATCGTGCGAAAACTTATCATAAGGGCGTTAATATTAATGATTTATTTCCGTATTTATACGTAAGCTTAAATATTTTTTAT
Source organism: Dolichoris vasculosae (assembly GCA_018907195.1). Classification (NCBI taxonomy): domain Eukaryota; kingdom Metazoa; phylum Arthropoda; class Insecta; order Hymenoptera; family Agaonidae; genus Dolichoris; species Dolichoris vasculosae. Next base: position 9,921,957 of record JACCHY010000001.1, read on the forward strand.
TTCTTTTTCTTTGATATTCAACGATAACGACATTAAATTTGTATTTAATTTGCAAAATTTATTATCTAAACAAATCAACGTCGTATATTTAACGATATTTATATAATATATCAATACACAGCATGAAACGATTCAATAAAATCGAAAGTAAAGAACTTTGTACCTTAAGGATAAAAATATATTACAATAAGATAAAATTTCATGTATATTTCGAATTAAAAGAGATTAATTGGATTTAATTTGATATATTTTATCTAAGAACCTGCGCTTACTTATCTACAGCTTATAAAATATAAAACACTTACACGTGTTATTATTTAATGAAATGGCTCATTTATAAGCAGTAAAAAGCTTTAAATATACATTTCGATAGAAATAAAAAGGAAACACCGAAGGATACAGTTGTTTGTGAAATCATTCGATCGACGCTCGGAGAAAAATTTTGATCTGTTGGACAGATCCGCAATAACGGTGCGATACAGCGAAGCGGAGACAGAAAAAGAGATTTCTGCTTTTCTTTCTCAAAACTAGTTCTTAATGCTCGACGAATGATTTTTACCCCGATGAGATATCGATAGACTGTCGTGTTCAGTACTCCAATATCGATCTCCTTTTAGAAAGTCAAAACTAATCCGTTGCATGCGAAACGACGGAGCGTCGGATGCTCGAAGCCGTCTACCTACTTCTCGTCCCGCAACTCGGATTTACACCTAACGCTCGGAGCAGCCCACTTATATGTTTATAAGTTAGCGAAAACCGCGCGTAGCCGCAAGTGCAGTCCTCGAATCACTCGAATAATGCCAACGGGGAGAAGGAGACTTTCTTTCTCCCCCGTTTCTGCTCGCGATACCTCTAAAGTCGTTTCTCATTTCGCTTCCTACATATTATCGGCTCTTTCGATTTAAATAAGCAAACGTTTTTACGGACGAATGTCTCGACAATCGTTAGATATGAAAATCGCAAGGTTCGATACCGGAATAATCCGGGACAACGCGAAGAATCACACCACGACCAGAATTAAGGATTAACGCGTTTGGAGAAAACTTTGTTCCACCTTTGACGATAAATATTTGTTGGGAAATAAAGGGAAGAAGGAATTTAAAAGGATAACTTTTAGCCGGTAGTTGCATCATCGAAACTTCCTTAAGATTTTTTACCGAAGAGGAAGGAAGAAACTACGAAGACGGAATCTTTCTCGAAACCTCGTCGCATAATAGTTCACCATAAAAAGTTCACAGGGCGTGTTAAATCTCCTCGAGATCAGCGGTGGTCCTAAACAAGGAAAATCAGAGCTTTCGATCCCATTGGTGGCTTATCTTCGAAGCAGCGAAAAATTTCGCTAATGGTATGGAAAAGCATCGTAAAGCAGTCGAAGGGAAGAGTGCGGTAACCAAGGCAAAAGAATGTATCCTTCGCTGGTTCCGAAGAAAGCCCGCGAGACACGAATGAAGAATCGAGGACAGTGTCGAGCAGGAAAGAGAGAGGGAGAGAGCGTCGCGACGTTTCCCCCCCGTCCTTCTATTCTCAAGAGCGCGCGCTGAGTTATTGTTTTCATGACGCAGCGTCCGACACGCACCGGCTTTTAAACTCGCTTTTAAAAGCGTCGGGTCCGAGGATTCGCAGCCAGCGTTTATCCCCCCGCCGACGTATCTTCGGCATCTGATCCTGCGGCGGTGTGCAGGTACGCGCGGGCGTACACGGGACCAGAGGTGGCGAAAACTCCGGGACTGGCGCCCGAAGAGTTATTGGCCCGGCGTCTCTGTCCCCACCATCCGGGGGCTGTCGGCCAAGATCACCGGCTAATTATACGCTCTTGGCCGATATCCGCGCACGCGATGAGAAAGCTACCGATGAAGGAGGCCCTTCTTACCCTCCCACAGGTGTGACTACCAAACTCTTGGGTAGTATCGACGAGAGCGCACCTTTTCATTTGTATGCACGGCCGGCCCGTAACTCATCCCTCCGCTATTCGCTCGACCCTTTATGATTTACCCTCGATGATAGTCGAGAATCCGACGTTTCCGCGGTTTCGAGGGCGGTACGACGTTTTTCCAAGAAGTTGACGCCCGTTTAAACGTCGAAACGTCGAGGGGTTGCTGCGAGTACGAGTTGCACGGGAACCGATTGAGAAGTAATGGAGTTCGCGATCGGCGATTCGGTGGAGCGTAGAGATTAAAGTCAATTATTCGAGGTGTAGGTAATATGGTACTCTTTCTATTAGTGCTCGGATAGCCACTTAATCCGATCGCTCGGCACTAAAACAAATTCGAAAAGTGGTCGAGTTCCATATCGTGTGAACCTTTGATTCATTGAATAAATTCGCGTATGTGGTTATTATAAAACTCCAAAGAAGCTTAATATACTGCGCGTGAGGTAAGAAAATTATTTATAAACGCGCAGAAAAGAAAGAAACGTGAATGTGCGTGAATAAATAGCCGTGGTCGTTATGATAAAGAGACGTATGTTTAAAAAGAAATTTGGTACGGTGCAGGTTACGAAATTTCCGATCATAATCGCTTGTCGGACTCGCCACGACAAATTAAAGCTTACAAAATTTAGAACCGTAAATGATTTGGTGCGATACTTGGCGTTGCTACCGACGGTATCAACGCGATAATTATATTAAAATGTAAAATTATGACGATTACGTAGGTGTGTATCTATGTTTGCAGTTTTATTTTCCACCGAGGCAATAATAATTAGTGTAAATGCGTTACTCGGTGAGATTGTCTCTGCGAATAAATTAAATATTAACCGACTAAGGACAATATGAAACAGTAATTGAACGAAAAAAATTTTATTTCCTCGCGGTCTGACTAAGCGATCGTTAAAAAATACCAAACAATACGAAAATTATTTAACCAACTATTTTTAGAATAAAGCGGAATATAAATATTTCAATTTTACTCCAAGTTAAATGCATAATTATGTATTTTATATTCTAGCTTTGAACGTTTTAGCAATGAATAAGTTTTTACTACATAACACCTAAATGCTATTATCATAATAAAAGCAGAAAAACCTTGGCCTGGGCACTTTAATCAGAAAACATTACGACATTCCTTTAGTGTGTACATGCAAAGAAGAAATTAGTTGAGTAAACTATGAACCAATTAGGCAATAAAGTAACTAAATGGGTCAACTAAATTTTCTCTCGATTAACTGTAACGAGAAAGTAATATAATGAACTCAAATCCGGTATAATTACAAGATTCTTTTATACAATTTAAACTTACATTTTCCTCTTCGCGAGTATCGAGTTTAACTAATTTAGAATGACTTTTTACTCCAAATTTACAAGAAATCTCTTCTTTCGCGCATTAACTTTTAAGTGCAGCTCACTAATGACAACGTTTTTATCGACGTTTCAAACTAAACCGAATACAAAACAGGATTTTTAAAAGTCAACATCCTGTCTCGCGTACGTAGATAGAAAATACCTCGCCTTAAATTTCTAACGGATCGCAAGCAAAAACTACCCAGGCGAACTAAATAAATATTTACGCGAACCGCGCGTCTCGACAATCGCGAATTCCTCCCGAGCACGCGATGCGTTCGATAATAACCCTCTCGAGCTCTTAATTCGCACGATTAGTATCACAGTATCCACAAGTATCGAAACGTGGGTAACGTCGGGGAAAACGTGGGTATTACGGATTGAGTTTTCTAAGAATTAACGTGCGCTCGTCCGATATTGCCGCGGGGTGGCATCGAGGGGGAGGCAGGCGATAAAGATCGATTTACAGCAGGCGGATCCAATCAGCGGCTCCGATAGATTCGTCAGGCGCGTTTTGCTACGCGTCGTTAATCTAGGTAGCGTAAATTCGAGGAGGCAGCGCCCGACATGAAATTGCGCGCGTCTCCCGAGACGAAATCCGAGGAGAGGCCATCCGTATTCCGGCGGCGAGAGGATCGGATTACCGCGCGGTGCGCTTTTTACGAGCGCCTCCCCCGACGGTGTGCTAATGAAGTCGCGCGATCTGGAGGAGCGTCGCGGATTGTGGATTTCAAATTCATTTTCCCGCGTAATTTCTACCGTGTACCGCGAATCACATTGAAATCGAAGAGAGCCGAGATTTAGGGAAAGCTCGAGTCGCGTGGTTACCGCGTACTTTGTGAACTTTGGTTCGTAATTTCGATGGTTTATAAACGTTTGATAAACATATGTATATATCGGGGTGATGATAATTTTTACAAAGAAAAAGAAAGCGATAAACGTAAGGAAAAGTGCGAGGAAAAGTATCGCGTGCATAATTCATGAGGAAATTGCCGATCGAAATCGATTCTAAATGAAATCATAATAAATATGTACTTTTATTTATGGAACAGAATAAATATTAATCCGTATATTAAAATAGAACTACATTTTTCCATTAAAATCTAAGCGATACGATTTTATTACCGTTACTCTTGAAGTGGCTTCGAACTTCCTTGGCGATTCGCGAGACAAATTTTTATAAGCGACTCTTTTAAATTAGACGCGACATCCTTCGGTTTTGGAATAATTTTTTCCCTCTTGGTTTTATTATCTTTGACAATTTACAAAAGGGTTCGAGCTAAGAAAATAAAATGTTCGCTAAAAGAATGCGTACTGTTACGGAAGCGAATGCTTTTGAATTATAAAAGCGAAGGAGGCGAAGATTTTCGTTGAATACATAGTAAATAAATTTTAAGTACAATTCGTCGTTCGACAAGGGATAAAAATCCAACAACTTCGAACCATCGAAATCCAAGTTCGCGCGCAAGACCTAACGAAAGCAATAAAAATGGATGCAAGCGACTATCGGCAAACGTGTCTATTCGAAAATGTGGAAAGGCGCGCTCTTTTGTCTCTGAACCTCTCCCAGAAAGAGCAAAGAGCGGTGAGGGAAAAAGCCGAAGAAAGAGTGTGTCGTGTCGTAAAGCCTTGGCGAAGCGGAGGAGAGCGACTGTCGAGAAAAAAGGCATCGCTCGGCATTTTTCGTAGCTCGTCACACGCACGCTACGCGCGTCAAACTGGTTGAACTGGCGAACGTTGGCGATGGCGCGAGGCTGAATATTCCACGCGGGCCTACTACTGTGGAATCTCTGGGCCACGAGAGAAAAAGAGAGAGAGAGAGAGAGAGAGAGAGAGAGTGAGAGCAAGGAAGGGCGGGTGGAAGGAAGGAAGGGAGAGAGGATATTTTAATGACGCTTTGTTGCCGCGACTCTCTCATTCTTTCTGCGGCCCTCCCCCAACGCTGCTTTTTTTCATTTAAAAGTGCGCGATTCTCTTCTCCTTCCCTTGCTTTCTCTCTTTCTCTCTTTCTCTCCCGCTCGTTTTCTGCCCTTCGCCTCTCACTGTACATTCTGTATAAACGCGCATGTAACGTGAGAGAGCGAGCGAGAGAGAAAGCGCGCGCCCCGGTTATTTTAATTGGATTTTCGCCGAATCTTCCTCTTCTTCTTCGTCTCGTCTCCTCGGCCCTCCCGCAAAAATCCCATCGGTCCTCGTCGAATATACACGTGTGTCTTGCCTCCCTTCTTTTACCGGTTTTTTGTGTGTACGCGATCGGGAGCGGCTCTTCGATTCCTGCCGCAGTGATTCCTCAAGGCTTCCCCGGTCTCCGTGGAGGAGAGGTGGAGGCACTTCTACATATGTAACGACGCGGCGTAACACGCCCTCGGTGGAGGAGAAGGAGGAGAAGGAGGAGGAGGCGGTGGTGGAGGAGGTGGAGGAGGTGGAGGAGGTGGAGGAGGTGGAGGAGGAGGAAGAGGAGGAAGAGCCAAAAGAGTATACGAGACGCGCCGAGGTTCCCACACGCGCGATTCCTTGCGGCATTTGCTCCCGACGTTTGCCGATTCTTATCTCTCCGAGTGTGCTCTGACTTTGGCTTTAAGGGCTTCTCCCAGGTTACGACGTATCATCGATGCCGCTTTTTCTCCCTTCGACCCCCGATCTTTTCTGCTATTCATTGATTTACGAGACAGTTGACCGCTCTCTTGATCGATCCTTGTTTCTGTGATTCGGTACAATAGTTGGCACAAACGTTGCGCGCACTTGGTTTACACGAGTGCGTTATCAAAACTCAAGAGTATCATTTTTCTCTTCGATAATACAGTATATGTAAAAGATAAAACAACCCACAAAAGCGGTAATCGTAACATGTTCTTTAAATCAAAAATATAAAATAAAATCAACCTCGATAAAAGTATTATCGCGTTAAAGAAATTTATTAGCTACTATTGAAATTATCAGATAATTTCTAAGCAGGTACTTTTTCCGAGCATAAAATAACAAAAATAAATCAATTAGTGTAATAAAGATCAATGTACCCTTCTTTAAAACTATCTTTATTGTTACTATCTAAAATATTACTACAATAACGGAGGCACGTAAAACAACTTTAATAGTAATAGCGTATGTAACTTTATTGAGTAAGCACACGTGCAATAATACTTGCAGTGATTTAACTATAATAAAATTTATATATATATATACGTGAGTGTGTGTGTTTGTATTGGGGTGTATGCATATACTTGAAATAAAATATACACGAATATTGTACGTAAAATGTATAACAATTACGTTATAAAGTATATTGTGAATAAAATATTGTTCGAAATGAAAACGATATTTAAAACAAGTCCAACCATTATACGAAGTAGTTGATAAAAATAGTATCAAAACTACTCGATAGATCAATGAAATATTATAGCATTCAAACTGAATTATGATTTACCGTTACTGCAAAAACTTGCCAATATTAATAAAATATTGCATAACAATTGGTATCTAATCTTGCAAATTTACCGATATAATATTATTGTAAATTATACCTACAGATTTTTTATACACAAGTAATTTATATTTATTTAAAAAAAAAAATAAAAAAATGTAGAATTTATTAACGTTGTTACACATTAATAGATAGTGATTTTAATAAATTTTTGATAAAATCATTTCAGTTATTCTATATTAAGCGTTTGCTAGAAATTCAATATTTTTTAATATCCTAAGATGAATTTAGCCAAGTATTTTAATTGTAATATTTATTATATTGTTATGAAAATTATTTATGGTCTTATATTAAGTTTCTCTTAAAATAAATGGATTTTCTTTTACAAGACATTTATAATCTTTAGGTAGTTAGACATTTATACTTTTTATAAAATATGCATATATATTTATATAAGGAAATTAAATTAACTATTTTGATATTATTATAAACGTATCCCATTATTTAACTAATAGTTTAAAATAAATAATTATATAAAGAAATTATTTTTAAATCTTAGAATCTAATATTTTTTATTTTATTTTGTAACTATAAAAATCCTTGAATAGATATTTTCTTCAAAATATGTTGTAAGCACTCAACGAAATAAATCTAATTAAAAATAAAATTTTAATTATGTTCTACTAGCGTATAATACAAGTGTGGGTATTTCCATAAATTTTTTCTTAATTATTATCAGAATAATGATAAGTTTCGTAATAAATATCAATAGTAAATATATTTTATAATACAAGGAAATACATTATAGAAAAATTATAATAGAAATTTAAAAAATTTAAGTCTAGAGGAAAAATAATTGAAATTTATCCGTTCGTTAAAATTAAATAATTTCAACAGAATAAGAATCAACATAATTAAATATTTATGTAAAATTATTCGTTAGAAATAGAACAAGCTAGGAAACTAAATTTATTTTGGCATATTATTTTTCCTATAAAATAAAACTTTTCCTTCAAAGCTGATTAATTAATTTTTTAATTTCAATACAAGCTATTTAAGAAGGTCTCATTTGGAAAATTTTTAAAGAAATTTAATTTTCGAATTATTTAATTACAATTCAGAAGTCAATACATCGTTACCGATAAGATCGATCATTTTTTTCGGACGACACCTCAGTTAGTATGAAACCATTATCTTTCCATATTTATAAATCTTCTCGCTTAATATAAATTTAAATTAAACTGAAAAAGCATTTGAATCGTTGGTTTTTTATATGGAAATATTTTATAAGCCAATTCACAAGATGATATCTCCGAAAATCAAGTCATAAATGCCCGATTCCATCACGTGTCGGATAACGAGTATATTATACAAAGAGGCGCATGGCTTACGTAAAAAATATCGCCTTGGCGGAACTCTCATAGAACAAAGGTGTCGTCGTCTAATAGCTCTCCAAGTTTATATGACCGGGTTAAACGAGATTACGGGATAACGCCAGCGTGAGTTCCTTAATCGCTTTGGGGGCACACAAAACGCGTTTTCCCGGTTCTCCACAAAACGAGAGCCCGCGTGGCTTATACGCGAGTACCGATAAATAAGCGCTCCGTCGTGTAATGGCTTAATAGGATTCGGACGAACTCGATGGGTCGTATTATAAGACCGATGTAAACGAATGATTTCTTCCACGAGGAAACGCGATTTACAGTCAATGGGCAAAGTTGACGTGTAACAAGACGCGCTTCGGTAAATTGTCTCCGGGCTCTTATTGAAAAAGTACCCACTCATGGTTTTAGGTTCTTGTCCGCTCTCTCCAGCTGTGTGCCTGGCAATTTGTGAAAAAGTAGAAAAAAAGACTTATTCGCCTTCTCTTGCTTTTCCATGAAGACATATCTTTCGCGTAAGCCACGGCCATTGTTCAACATTCGGTCGTCCTTTTCTTTTTTCCGCGTGCGCGTATTTTTTATCTTGCCGTTACTCCTTCATTTACCTACAATTTACCTACACGCGTAAAATGAAATAAGATATTTCAGGGGTATTTTTATTACAAAAATTTCCACCTTATTTTTCTATTGGTCGGCTTTTTAGTAGTCACCTTATTTTCTCGGGTAGTAAAATTTCAACAAAAGTCTACGTAATCTTCTTTAAGTATTATTACTTAAGTTGCGCAAAATTTGCATCGGTAAAACTGATCGGAGTATTTTTACCGAAAACCTGCCACTTTCTACGTTACTGCTGAAACAGTAATCTCGAAAATTTTTTCACCGCTTGCTATCGAGCTATAATAATTCTTAATTACATTGTTTCTTTGCGTAATAAAATGCATAGATATTTTCCACGCGATCGGTATTTATAATAAAATAGATTTTGATTAGCGTTTTGAAAACACGCTAATAAAGTCGCTTCGAAATATTACCTCCGTGAAACGGAAAATCGTAAATTAATAAAATATAAGTTGGCTTAATGCAAACAAGAAATTACGGACATATACGTACAAGATACTTTTAATATGATCAGCACGAGAGCGATAAAACCCGATTCAAGAAAACATTTGGTAATTGTGTAGTGCACTCCGAGGCGTCATTCAATAATCGTAAATAATTTTCGGCGAGCGGCTGCAATGCATCATCGCATTAAAGGCATATCGAGCGCAGGAAAGTGCATATGTAGCGCAGTGGTCAGCATCTATATTACTTCGTACCGTGAAACGAGTCGTACTAATGAAAACGATCTCGCGGACTTGCGCCATAAACAAGGCGCATGCGCCCCTCGAGAATTTCTTAAATTATCATTGTAATCGTCGTCGTTACTCGATGCGAGCCGGAGTAATACGACCCCGATACGATTATCCGCGAGTCTTTGTACGACCGCCGTGGCACGAACGAAAAAATGACGTACGCGCGAGCGAAATCGCCTTCGACTTTTAACGGGCATTTAATAAATGCGGATGCTACCGGGGCCCGAGGGGATGAAGACACTGGCTTATCCTACGACGAGGTTCGAAGGGCCGCTGATCCGCACCGCGGGAGATCCACCCGACGATCGTCTCGTCTCTCAACTCGGCTTATTTAGCACCGATGCTTTATTTCAGGTCTCTCTCTCGTACGACACTGCCTCGGTTTATCTAAACCATCGTTCATCGTCCATCATTTATACCTATGCGAGTTGGTACTTGCGTGCCTGGGATGACCCACTTTTATTTTATCGTTTTTATTTAGCTTTTCGTAGCGTTGCTCGAGCGAACTCGAGGAGTCGGTACTTTGCGAGAGAAATGATCGTTGATTGTGAATTAATTGTAATTTAATGTTTAAGTAATGTTGGAGTTCACCTCGCGTTGTTTATTTTATAGAACTAGTGGTACTTTGCCTTACTTGCCGAAGAATTTCTTCATTTTAATAGATTCTTTTTTGCGGTGCGTTGCCGTTTAATATGTGTTCTAAAGAATGTCTTCTGGAATCATTTTAATCATTCCGGCTTTAAGAAACGTTCTCGACTAATTGTAATAAGTAATTACAAGCTTTCGCTTGTAATTTTTGCGGTAGAGATGAAATAAATTTATATAATAAAAATATGCATCGATATTTGCATATAAAATTGTATACAGCTTAACGAGCTAAACTTCTTTTTATCTAGGAAAACAAATAATATTACGTACTCGTTATTATATCGCATAAGTTATACAACTATAATACAGTACGAATTTGACGAGCGAAATTGTTTTTGAGTTCAGATCTTATCGGAAGTAACCAATTATTATCGAAGATTTTTCTTTTATTTCGATCGAGTATTCTCGTTATTTTTCCGTACACTTTACTGTACATTGTTACATGGAACGTGAATTATAAAAATAATAGTATATTTTTCGATATCGAACATCGTAAGGTTGCGAAAAGCAGAAATTAATTTGTTACAAAAAAGTAGATCGTAGCGCGATTCAACAAATTAGGTAAAAAAAAAACACGATCACGAACATTGGATTAACGCTCGTTTAAGAAGTTCCATTTTTCACTGATTTCTCCATTACCAAGGGAATAAACCAAAAGAGAATAAATTTGAAAATAAAGAACGGAAAAAATGTTCGATTTAATTAGCGCCAGAATTTACGAGCCCTTCCGCGCAGGTGTAAGCTGCTCGGGTGCCTTAAGGTTTTAATAGACGCGTCGACGTACAGGAACGATATCAAATGTACATACATCCGAACGAACAGTAGTTAAAACGAGTCGTGCTCGCGATGATTTGCGAACTGCCGACGAACGCGCTTACGTTCGCGCACTCGACTACCGCGCTTACCGGACCCGCAAAAATTTATTCGCGCGCCGTCGATAGTTTTTTCTCCTCCTTCGCGCGAAAACGACGACAAAAAATAACGCGCATAAATAAATAAAGCAAATGGAAAAGGGAGAAGGAGAAAGGTAAAAGCGGGTCTCGCGGAACGGGTTGGACGCCGGTATCCAATGCGGCGGCTCTCCGCTCAGTCGTATCGATTTCGATCGGTCGATAAATCAGAATGGGCGAAGATCTTTCCCTCGTTGCGAAATGTAGAAATATGACGACGAGCGTTCAGCTCGATCGTACCGGTGGGGATGAGGATTTTTACAGCCGAGCCACGGCGCCAATTTATACGTGTGAATTCTCGCGTACGGCTGGATAAGAAACCTGGAAACGAGTTTCGAGATTTCCCGGGGAAAAATTCGACCGATTTCCTTTTCGCGTTATATCACGAAAGCCGTAATGTATAAGCGGCAGGATAATTATTTCGGTTGACAGAGCGTTCTTGATGAGTTTAACCGCTAATACCGTTTGACAATGATTTTAATATTGAATTTAATTTAATTTAATTTATCGAATCTAATTTAAACGGAAGAAAATTAATATTTCGTAAAACTCGGACCGTCGAACTACTATACGGTTCGGCTGGGCAAAGTAATTTTTTTCACGATCAAAAGAAAATACGTCTGCTTTTTTGCTCTGCCTCATTTTTGTCGAACAATAGAAAGAACCGCGGCCGCGAACAAAACACTTTTTACACTGCGCTCATAGAAATTACGTTGTATTTGCACGAGAGTGTAAATCAGAGCAGTCAAACACCGACCGACGCATTTTAAAATAATTTCTTGAATCGTTTATGAAAATTATTAGGTATACGTTACTCGTGTTATATTAAAATTTTAAAGAGGTTCGATTCAATTTTACGAACTATTAATTTTATAAAACGCTTCTTTCAATTCCACGGTGATGGATAATAAAAAATATTTTTCATAGTTGCTAAGGTAATTAATAAACGATCCAAATTAAACTAATTCCATTTGGAACGTTAACATTCGAATACGATGACCAAACGCAGTTTTCAAAATTCATTATCATTCGTTTCAACAACTTTATTTTAAGTCAAAAATGTCTCGCACTAAAAATAAACCTATCAACCGCAACGAATACAATACAGCGTTAAGATTTTACGAACGGAGTGAAAAGCCTTTCAATTAAGCAGAATTTAACAGAGAAAAAAAGTATATCGAATATAAAGCAATCAAAAAGGTTGTACGATCGAAAGCGCAGCGGATGATTAATCGATTTTAGCGGCTAGACTCTTGGATTATTCTAATCAAGGGCGTAAAAGTAGGATCGCTTGGAAATATGTACGAAATCGCGCGCGGGCGTATACTTCCGTCGAGCAAAGGAAGGAACAAGGGCACTCGGAGTTGGTACACCCGCGCGACGTCTTCGTCCGGGAGGTCCGCCTCGTAGATCGACGCGCGATTGTTCGCGGATCGACAGTGACAAGGCGTGACGGGGTCCGGGCACGCGCCGATTGTCTCGCGGGAACAAGACGGAACAAGCGGGAACGGCGATTAATTTCTTCGCGCGGTTGTTGCGCAACGCCGGGATTCCGCGGCCTGGATGCGCTCCTCGGCGAGGAGGCGTGAGATGCGCGTCGATTCCGTCGATTCCGTCGATTCCCCCCCGGAGCTCTCGGCTCATTGTCTCCTCGGTCTCTCCTCGGTCTCTCCTCGGTCTCTCCTCGGTCTCTCCTCGGTCAAGGATTCGCCTTCTGCGTGTCTAGCGCTGATCACCGATACGAGCGATACCGTCGATGGTAACGAGCTTAGCACGTGGCTCGCGGATATCCAGCGTAAACGCGGGATCGAACCGGAAGTCGAACTTCGGCGACGTTACGAACGAGGAGTCGGTGATCTCTCGTTTACCGTTAGGACATCCTCGAGAGTTACGGTAGCAAATCGGGCACAACCGAGTACACGAGCCGAGAAATCGCGCGATCGTCGATCGAGCCGACGGCTCCGCTTCTCGCGAAAAATCCACGTCCGCGCGGACAAGTCGCCAATCGCGTTTCGCTAAAGGGCGCGAATTCGATAATTTAGACTCGCGAGTTGGTATTTAAAAGCGCGAAAATTCGTAGCCCTAGTCGTAGAATGAAATCGATTCGAATCTTGAATCTCGTGGCTCGCGAATATCATCAAGGCCTCGTTGACTGCGTGGGAAACGCGGTTCGTATTCTTATTTCCTTTTCTTTGTTTTAACGCTTCTTAGACTACGCATCGGCCAATACGCAGTTACGTTAATCACGTGTGATCTATGGTAAGAATTTTCTCGTACGGTTTGAAATATGCGCGATAAATTTCTCGAAATTTTTAAATCTTCCGTATTGAAATTTTACAGATCTATTCGTCTGATAAATGAATTCTGTTAATGAATCAGTACCGGTTCCCCTGACTCGATATTTTTACCAACAGTTTTGAAATCCAAAAGATGTTCACACTTGCTATTGATTTTTCGTTAGAAAATATTATTTGGTTGGTTATATTTACAATCGATTGTTCGAACGTTGTTTCAAGAAACTTGACATGCCGAGAAACGTACGTAACGCGTAGTCGATATATTTTTATAAATAAAATTACTTTCTGTTACCGAATGACGTAATTAATTCGAGCGACGGAATATTAACATCTAAACACAAATGTAATTTTAAGTGCGCGTTCCAAACGTAAAGTCTTTTCTCGTCTTTGATGCAGAAGCAAATAATGAAACGATTCTTGTACGTATACGCAGCGATTTTTTTTCGCATCACGTTTGTTTGAAATATTAATTTATAAACGTAATTTAATAAATAAAAAAATTAAAAACTAACGAAACGGTCTTTTTACGATAAATAGCCGATCAAAGAAAAATTTCTAATTATAACAAACGAATTGTAATCTCGCAGTTCCAAATATAGGTAAAAATTTATAAAACTTTTTTGAACCTAACATTTTTCACTACATCGATACATGGATAATCGAGTCGTTTCGAATAACCATCACAGTTTGGATCTCGAGTAAAAAAACTTATCGAGGCACGAAACACTGATTCGCGACAAAGTTTATAAAAAAAAAAACGTATAAAAAACTGGTTCGCATTTGGTTTTCCAACTTCTTTCAATTAAAAAAAACACGTACGCATCCGAAGTTGCGCCGAACGCATCGAACGTCACTCCGGATCCAATGTCCCGAGCACGAGGACTCACGGAAGAAACAACTCGCATCGAGAGATAACGCGAAAAATGTCGCATCGATCTCACCTCCCGACACTCGACGCCGATGATCCTTAACTTACACAGATGGTCGCATCGTCGAGGCTGAAGATGCGAAAGCACAGCCAGCACAAAAAGCACGTAAACCACGCGATGCACGCGAAACACGTGAAGCACGTAAAGCACGTAAAGCACGTAAAGCACATAAAGCACAAGAGGCACGGAGCAAGGGACCATTGGCCAGGGATACGGGTAAGGGTATGTGACAGTGTAGGCAGCAGTGCAATCGCTCACCTGGAGTGTCGTGGACCCTGGATCTGCCCGAGTACGAGTAGGGCTATCGCGGTCACCGCGATGTCACCGCGACGCATCTCTTACATCACCAGCGGCATATGCTTCGTTAATGTCGGCCCGCAGGCGCGTCTAAGGCCCAACCCGGGCGGTCGCTCGCGCATTCCTCGGCCTGGACGTCCCCGGCAACTCGAATCCCCGCCGCTCAGGGCGTTCGATCCCCCCGACGGGCCAAGGCTCGCCTCTCACCCTCGTCGGTTCTCATCGCGCACGCGACCGTCGCGCGGGTCAGCTCGCGAGACCAGCCAATCCAGGAGCAGCGGGTCGCGCGGTGTCTCGTGATCGAGTGAGCTCCACATGGGCCGCGCACCGTGCACGGAAGACCGGGAAGTCGAGTGTGCGGCGCAGCGCGCGCCTTCGTTCCTTCGTCGTTCGTTCGTTCGTTCGTCCGTTCGTTCGTTCGTTCGTTCGTTCGTTCGTTCGTTCGTTCGTTCGTTCGTTCGTTCGTTCGTTCGTTCGTTCGTTCGAACGAGAGGAGGGCCCGCGATGGACTGGCCTTACCAACCAAGTGCTCCTACCTTTGGGATCAGGTCCCAGCCTCTCTACGATGTTACCTCTACGCGATCCTACCCGTGCACCTCTCTCTCTCTCTCTCTCTCTTGCTCGCTCGCTCCTTCTCGCTCTCTCTCTCTCACGCGCGACTCGCTTTTTCTTTTTCCTTCCCTCTCCTCGTGTCGCTCTCTTTTTCTTTCGTCTTTTCATTCTTTCACTCTTCCATTCTGCAGCTTTCTCGCTCTCTATGTCTCTCTGTCTCGCTCGCTCGTTGTGTGCGTGCTCGTACCTCTCTTTTTCTGAATCTTGTGCGCAACGTAAGTCTCAGCTGAAAGCGAGCCACGAGCTACTATGTTTTCTCTTTATAAACGTATACGTACGTACATATGTATCTTTCTATCTTTCTCTCTCCCTCTCGCCCTCCCACCATCCCTCGCTAGTTCTCACTCTCTCTCCCTCTCTCTCTCTCTCTCTCTTTCTCTCTATCCGTCTCTTATTCCGGCTCGCTTTCGCGTATACATCGGCTTCACCGCGGGCTTTACACCCATCCTCGCGGTGCGACCGAGCTCGCATATGTCTCTATTTACGAAAGTCTCGAGAGAACCAATGATATATGCACTCGTAACGAGGGCCGCTTTAAAATTCGAATTTCGCGCCTCCTTATTCTCTCTTTCTTTTTCCCTATCTGCAACGGTCCGCTCACCGCCCGTTTATCGGGACCTTCTCCTTATTTCTGTCGCACGCGTGTCTCTCTCTATCTCTCTCTCGCTTTCTCTCCCTCTCTCCGTCTCTTTTTGCTTTTCCTCGCCTTTCTCGCGTTCGCTGTAATGGCTTCTTAGGTGGCACTGGTAAAAATAATGATGAATATTTATGTACGAGAGAACGAGAATTGGTTTAGAAACGAAACAAGTTGTCCTTCCGCGCGGCTCTTATTCTTGCTCAAATTAAATTATGCTTATTCTCGAATTTCATTCTCCTTACTTTTTATACAACTCGTTTTTTTACCACTTACATTTTTTATGCTCTAATTATCCCTAAAGACGCGGCGTAAAAAGAACAAAAGCCAACGTAATACGAGAAAAGGTCGCGTCGACGCGAAATTAGAGCGATGAAATATAAAAGCGCAATTACAACTGTTCTCCTCGTCGCAAGGTTAACGCGTTCTAAAATTCCCCGATCGCCGTTTTCCCCGATCCGTTTTCTCTCTTTTCTCCATTTTCCGCGACCGCTCTCTCTCTCGAGGTTCAGCCCTCGGCTGATCACCCATTGTTCGTTCCGCTTGAAAATCCCACGGACGCGCATTTACAAAATTCACCGGCCGATCGTTGGCACTCGCGTACGCGGAAACACGTACTCCAAGTTTTTTGCATATCTTATCGGGCGTCCGCGTCCAATGTCAAGAATCATTTTCTAGCATCGCGGTACAACAATACCGATCTCATCTCGCGAAATTCCCTCGTCGAGCGCCGCGTCGCCGAGAACGAGTCTATTACCGCGTCCGGGCGAGATAAAACGAAGGTAGGAGGAAAAAAATGGGCGACGAACGCGCGACGGAGCTCCATTCCGTTATTTATATTCGAGGGCGAGCTAATCGAACGGCGCGGAGCGGAGCCGTCGAAAGCGCCACACAAGTCGCCGACGCTAACCTGCCACTTACGCCGACCGCGGCTGCCTTGACCGAGGAGAAAAAAAGGAGGCGGAGCCGCGGCCTTAGCCCCGCGGATATGCGTCGAGGCCCCGGGAGAAGCGCGAAGCGACGAAATTCGCTCGCGCGTCCCTAAAAATTATGCGTAATGATATGTAATTAATAGCGTTTCGCCGCGACTGCCCCCCGTGGCGCATCCGAGGCCCCCTTGCTTTTTTTGCCCCGGGTGTTCTGGACGCGTCCAGCCTGCGACTCTCGCTTTCTTCCTCTTCGAGTTTGCTCTCGCGCTTATTCGCCGCCTCGATCGATGCGTGGGTCTCGTGCTGAAATCGTTGCTGACCTCCCACGAATAATCAATATATACATATATATATATATATATATAATACGCGTATATATATATATGTAGGATTCTACCTTCGAGTCTTCTATTTTTCCGCTTTTGTCTCACTCGAGGTTTACTACGATGATGCCAACATATTTTCATCGGTGTAGAGTCGTTAAACGATGCTTTCGGGCCAAAAAGACCAACTCCTCACGGAAAATTACACGTTCGCAAATGTCAGTATGATGAGTTTTTGGCATCATTTTACGATACGCTCCTTCGAATATCTACCCTCAACTGCGTATTAGTTTGGAATTTCTGAAAATACATATTTCGCGAAAAAAAAGATTGCCTCCATAATAAGTCAATTATTTATCTTAATCTATACATTTTTATTACAGTTTAAATACAGATAAATAATAATTTTAGTGTACAATCTGTAATCTTTTTTACTACACTCGTAAAAGCATTTTAATTTTTCGAGAAATCGGTTGCCAATATTTTCGCTCGGCTTTCCCATAAAATCCTACATAACTTTTTATCGTCCGCGCGCTAACCTTTGTAATTGCCCGTTTTAGCATTTCTCTCAACGTATCCGAGGGTCCCGCCGAAATCGTTGGTCCGTTAAACCTGATTGTCCACCCAATTCGCGGTCTAGTTAATCGTCGGGCTTCCCTTCGCGTCACTGGTCCTTGACGACCTCCACTCGCACGCGTGCGACGAAAAACCTCCACTTTTGTTTCGGCGCTGTCGTAAAGTTATCGGCAGGTATCGCTCGTTAAACGTCACACCCCTGATTCGGTATCTCGATGAGCGCGACACGAACACCCCGAGCTTCCCTTTTACGAACGATAAACTACTTCCTGCCTGTATTTGGGCGAATGGACTCTTATCTCGGGCGATCGATTCACAGGAGTCGATGTACGGACGATCGTCCCCTACGAATACACGAACGGATGCCTGTAACGCGTATCCAGGGTTCGAAGATAGGCAATTGCTCGTTTTGCGCGTGGATGTGTTGAAGGAACATCCGACAATATGGGACACACCTGACGACCAATTTACGTCGAATAATGGTGCGCGATAAGTCATAATCGAGTCTAGTCATTGTGAATCGATCGATGAAAAATGGCCACTTTACAAGGGTTTAACTACGTTCGAAGATTTTAAAACGCAACATTAGAGTATTGATTATTTTATATTTGTAAGAAATTGTTTTTAACGACCTTTTAAAAGAGACTTATTCAACTAATTTTTGCATTGTATTTTTATTTATGAAACGCGTTAAGTATTTCGACTAAAATGTTTAAATACACAACTTTGCAGAGTATTACAATTATTAAGGATACATAGTATTACGAACAAGTCATTATGTACATACGGAACAAAACAAGTATTTTCCATTACAAAGTAATAATTTCGTTTGTAACGAATTACATTCTTTGCTTTCTCACGACTCATTGCGTTCGTGTTCCATGCAAAAATAGGACAAAGAAACGAAGGACAAAGCGATCGTTTATCCTCGCAAATAACGCCCAAACGGTAACATTCAATTTCCGAATAAAACATCGAATCTCGATCGAGACACCGTAGATGAAAAAAAAGCGAAAATTCACATTTCATTATGTTAACCGCGTTCGTTGCTTACACCGATGAGAAAAAACGTAGCGCCCCGTTGAAAAGGACAATAGCCGTGCGCCTCGCTCCGGTCGAGTTGGAACGAACCGGAGACAAACGACAGGAATCATGTCTGGCTGACCGCGAGCGAAAGCTAAATACTCGAGCGGTGCATCGAATGCAGGGATACGCATCGGTGGATTCACCCCCGACTCCGAAAGTGCTTTTTACGATTTTTGTCTAAACCCGCTTGGCCCGGTCCGATGTATTTCACATCTCGACTCTCGACGCTTTCGGGGAGTCTTTTGTTTTTACCCTATGGTTCCGATAATATCCGGAAAGTACGATGGGTCGAGGGAACGGATCTTAAATTAAAACTTCGCATTAAATTTGTGGTCATTGAATACGTGAGCAAAATTTCAAGAAATCGGCATCCGAGTCTTCCTTATACGATATTCATAGCAAGTTACATTTTTCCTTATTTTGTTTTCTATATTTATGATGGAAGGACATCGAAAAGCTAACGAATATCTTACTTGATAGTTACTTATCCTGAAATTCTGAGGATTTCTTCGTATTGTTGGAGCACCAAGTTTATATCTCTATTTGTTCTTCGAATGTAAACGAATGGTAAATAAAAATTTAATTAGAATAAAATAACGTTTGGTTGAAAGAAAAAAAAATATTTTTATTCGTAATGAAATAAAAATTCTGTAACATTGTAAAATAAACGAGAGAAAAAGGTATCGAAATTTATCTCGAAGCATAATTTTTATACCGTGTAGTAACCATGGAAATAAATTTATGTACAGTGCGTCGTATATAAAATATAGACAGTCTACAGACTCTCTTTCTCTATCTCAAATAAAGACACTATGCGATCTTTTATCGAATAGAATCTCGAAAGAGCTCTAGAGAGAAAAAGAGGAAGAGAGAGAGAGAGAGAGAGAGAGAAGTGCATATGTATGTGTGATGGAAGAATGTAAATCATACAGCATCATAAATTGAAACGAATGTATAATTCGTGACGATGCCGGACAATGAAAATCGGAGGATGTTGCGTAACGCTTTATAACAGCGGACAGGTAACACGGCATAAAAGCACGCGCTCGGTCTTGCACACACGTACGCGCACATCCATGGTCCAACAATGTGGATCCATTGTAAAATCCCTTACGGTCAGCCCGAACCACCTAATGTCGTACAGCGATAGCCGTAGCGCGAGACACTTAATGTCCCGGAGGCATATAAAAACGTTAACAGCTCGCGGGTGCTGCTTTGAATTTTCGAGACTACCGCGCGATTATTACAGCCTTGGTGCCTCGTTTCCAGCGGTGAGATACGCACGAGCGCCGACGATTCAATCAGGGATATCGTCCAAGTGATACAGCCAATACAGCCAGAGAGCAAAGGTCGTATAGCGCCAGTGCGATCGAGGAGAAGCGGAGTCGAGGTCTAGGGATTGATTATGGAAACAGTTGGACAATGAAAATCGTCGTGTGACTTAATTTGCAAGTGCGAGGGGTATGTTATATATGACGTCGGTATTATGTTACCCTCCTCGAAAAATATTCGGCACCCCATAAAAAGGCGAATGGAACGTTTATGTCATTCTATTTGCTACACACGCGGATACAATGGCGCATGAAACGTATACGAAACAATCTTTGTTACGATAAAAAAGAAAGGAACGGTTTTTTCCCCGACGTCGGTCAGAGGCTTTATTTAAATCTATCTCCGATAAAACGAACGTCGTTCCTCGTTCGAAATAAACGTTCTCTTTCAATTCAATCAGCTCGTCGATTCCGTCCTATTCCAAATTTACAAGAGAGAATCCAGGAGGAAATATCAAAAGGTAACGAAAAAACGGGAGGAGGCAGATATTTGGGAAGCAAAAAAAGGTACACTGTCCAAAATTCTATTTCTCGAGCTTAATAGAACCGTCATGGCAATCGGCAGTGGTCTTTATCTCCCAAAGACGCAGGTACGGCGCGTACCCTCCCACTTTCAACTTTCTTTCAAACAACTCTCTCTCTCTCTCTCTTCCTCTTCCTCTCCCTCTTCCTCTCCCTCTTCCTCACCCTCTTCCTCACCCTCTTTCTCGCTCCCCCGATCCTTACGAAGAAAACAGGATACTCCGTTTCGCTGTCGAGTAGAGCCGGCCGAGAAGGAAAGAAGGAGAGACCTCCCGTAGACGATCCGATGACGAAAATCGAGCGTTCCTTTCTTCGGTCCTCCCGCTCGCAGTCCCGAGATACGTTTAAAATTGGCCTCACTCGCTGTGTCGCCGTCGTCGTCGCCTCCCTTTCTTTGGACGCGCGCGAAATGGGGCGGCGCACGCGCGGCCTACCCCAATCTTTTGTTATCTCCGGCGCAACAATGCCGCGTAACAAACTAGCCCTTGTAAGTTGCCATTGTAAACGCGGCAAACATCTGCTCGAAATACAAACCGCTAATAAAAACATACGCGCGCTCTTTCGAGAGGATCTTACGTCGAGGGGATGCGTGTCTAAGCAACAAGTCTGTAATATCCGAGAGCGAGACAAGAAAACCCTCTCTCTCTCTTTCTCTCTCTGGCGCTCTGTAATATTACGTTGCCGGGGATGAAGTTGAGAAACGAGGAACGAAGCTAGAAAAGGGCGAATCGAATCAAGAACGCGTCCGTCCGCTCCTCTTTCCTTGAAAATGTCCCTCGAGAAAGCTACGTTGCATAAGTAAACGTGTGTGTACGCGCGTACCTTTCCGTCCGACTAGATTAAGAGGTTTTTCTTCGGTTTATTAACCCTCCAACGGGTAGGTACTGGCCCTTGGCTGGGAAACTTGGACACCGATTTATTATTTATTTTTTTCGGATGCCTCGAGTACGTGCGTGGGTTAACGCGCGTCCCGCAAACTAATTTTCGTGATTTTGTTTAGCGCGCCAACGTGAAAATGAAAATTATTTGTACCGTGTTGTATGCATTGTACCGACATTCCTGCTGATACAAAGGACGACCACGACGAGGCTTACGAGTGTCGGTCGACAGCGCACGCGTGCATTTTTACAAATGTTTCATCTTTACATAAAACATTTCGAAGGACGGCCGAAAGCGCGGCTCGCTTTACACCTACGAAGTATTACGGTTCCTTAAACGATGCTAACGACGCCCGAAAATTCAATTCTTACCGTCTATTTACCGAGCGAAAATTCAATGGCTTTCGAGTATTTGTATACAAGACGCGAAACGGGCGCTTTTTTTTTTTTTTTTTTTTAAATATTTCTAACCGAGAGTACCGTGAGAGTACAATGAGCGCGAGTATTGAATGCAATCCAATTTTTATAATACTCCGTACGTAGCGGTGCTATGCATGCACGAACTCCGTCGGAAGAAAAATAATAGAAGGAAGCGGGGTCATCTTGCTCGACGAGTCGAGACGATCGCGATAAATAATATAGTGTCTCTTGGTCTCTTGGTCGTGGTATTAAACGTATGTACAGGCGCGAGCGAAATACAATCACCTTCGCTTTTTTACCAAAGTACGCTTTTTAACCGAAGGAAGAAAAAGAGAAAAAACGAAACGATTTCAAATGTGCTTGAATTTTTATGTAACGAAAAAGAAACTTGAGAAAGCACCGTATCATTATACTTTTTATGGAAACTTCTTTTTTTTTTTTTTAAGAAACTGACTTTTGAAAATGATATTTTTTTTTATTTAATAAATACTGGCTTTCGTTAATCACCCGTGCGAACCGATACTACGCGCGATTTTTCATTTGCGTATTAAAATATTTTTTATCTCGTTGTAAGTTAAGGTTATAAAAATTGATTAGTGGAAAAAGTTTTAAAAAATAAGCACATTTTTTGTAGAACGTAAGTATGAAAATAAATTCCTTTTTACGATGACGAGCGTGATTTTTCTTAGGTAATAATTAATACCGGGTTAATACCGAGAAAAATTTCTTTGTATTATTCGGAATCAACGATACTCGATTCGTCGATGACCAATATTTGAAATAATCCGCGAATGGCGTTTGATTCTGCGAATCTTTAGTGTTGCGTTTGACATAATGTATATTTATTTAAAAAATGTCCACTTATTTATTTCATTTTATTCGGTATATAATCTGAAAAAGATTTTCTTTATTTCGTTCGAAAAATTATAAAGTTTCATTTATAATACAAAATAATTGTAATTTGTATTTTTGTGTAGCTTTGATTTTGTATTAATATGGAAATAAATTGTTGCGATGCGTTTACGTATCAGCACCGAAATAATTTTTCTACTTATTCGATACCCCATAGATATTCTCTAATTTTTTTCAGATTAAATTTCTCGATAAATAAGAACTGGAATAATTGAAAAAATATTGGAATGATCCGGAAAGCTGGTAAAAATAAAAATCGAACTCCATTGCGCTTTTTCATAAGCGTGAATTTAATCGCTTAAATTTCACGGCTAATATATTTAACGATAAAATCGCGTCGCAAACAAACGCAGCGAACGTAAAAAGGCTCGTTGAATAAGAGGATTTCGGCCCAGGGCGCAAGCAGAAGGGGCAAGGAACGCCTTGCGCGCGTCTTTTTTTCACGGGTAGGGAGGAAATGCGCCACGAGAAAATGAGAGAGAAGTGCGCGAGTAAAATGGGCGTAACCCGGACGAGAGCCGCACCGCAAATCGCAAGTACAGGCCTACTTACGTGCACTTCCTAGTAAATACAACGAGACGGTGGTGTACATTCGACCTACGCCCAAAGGCCGTCTCACTCCTATATCCGATGCTTTTTTCTTTCCTTTCAAACGGTTTTCTTTTTACGGTGTCGTTGTTGGGCCGTCCAAGATAAATTGAATTAGGTTGTATAAGAAGAAACGACTAGATAAAACCATTTTACGATTTTATCATTTTTTAAAAAGCGTAACGATGGATGAAGTTTGATATATAAAACTTGGGTAATAAATAAGGAATAATAACTAATAAAGATAACTTTGATTTATATTAGAAAATCGAGATTTTTTATCCGTCTCTCGTTACCATTGGAAACGACGATATTACGTTACATTTCGATCCGGTGCTCGAATTTATTACATTTTCTGGAAGCGATACATAATTTGAATTATTCGATTTTACTCAATAGAGAATTTATTCGAGAAACGAGATCGACTTTATTGACATTTATAAAACGTTTCAAATACGTATATTAGGCGTTTCAGTTTTTTCAAAAAGATTTTTATTCTTCAACGAGCGTTAAGAAAGTCGCAATGAAATCGTAGCTAAAAACTGTTTATACGAAAGCTCGATTCCAACGCCCATAAAGAAGTTAGATCTTGTCTGCGTACGCGAAATAATGGAGTTTAATGAATCGAACGTACGTATAAAATCTGCACGCGAAATAAAAATCCAAACGAGCGTCCGTACGTTATACGTATACGTACGTACATACGTTGCGGTGGTAAGACGCACGAGGTCAATCCCATTGAAGCGAGAGGGCGAATTAATTTTTGCCCGCAAACGTCGATTGTTTTTTTCAGCGACTCGCAACGGGGAATCGAAGCAACTATTTAGAAGGGCTAAAAGTCACCTTCGTTTATGCTCCGGTTAAGAGAAAGAGCACGAAGCAAAAAGAAAGGAAGGACCAGGAGAAGAGTCTCTAAAGCGCCGCGGCTTTTCGATAATTAGAGGGCGTCCATCGTTACACCCGTAGGAGAAAGGCCAACTCAAAATCGCACGTGATCACTCTCGACTCCCCCTCTTTTTACACCGCCGATGTATGTTCACTCAAACTTTATTCATTGTAAGATTCATCGGAGTAATCACAGCGTACGCCTTTTAATGCACGGGCGTCAAAGATTATCGAGCATTTTATAAATTATTAAAAATATCTGTAAGTGCGAGTTGATTTGCTTTTTATTGTTGGATTTTTATAATGCTTCATCCTGTATTACATTTTTTCGGGTCCTTCGATGATAGATTCGAGGTAGAGAGAGAGAGAGAGAGAGAGAGAGAAAATATTACTCGGTTTATTTTTAATTTTATTCATTCTTGAATCCGCGCGATGATATAATACGCGATACTGTCTTTTAAGTGAAATATAAAATGACGCTACAAGTAATTTAAACCTTGTTAAACATAAATCAGTGGACGGATGTAATCTACTGCAACCTGCGTGAAAGCAAACGATGTTTATAGTGACATAACCTTGGATATGAGACGATTATTGGCAAAGGAACATTCGTTACGAAATTTAATTTTAAATTTTAAGCTTCGGGTTAATATTTATTTTGAAACGTTAAGAAAATAATACATTTATTCGAGATTATTAGTTTCGAGAAAATAATTTATTTTTTATCTAATTTAAAGATTACGTAAGTGGTATTTTTGGGCCAACGTGGCGGTACAACATTATGACCAGAAAACAAGGTTTTATCCGCCGGTAACTTTATATTCGTACTCCAAAAGGTTTTCAAAGTTTTGCGTTTAATAAATTCCTGCGCTAAAAACAAACGCTTCTCCGGTTAAAGCGCGGCAATTATCCAACGACGTAATGAATGTACACCGCACACAAATCACAAAATCACGATATATTACCGCGAGATTGTATCTTTGAATTTTTACGCGGATGTAAATTTTCGAGAGCGGATTTATTTCATCTTGATTCCAAGCGATCGCGCACTCGCAAAATGTTACAATTCACGCGTCCGAACAAGAAAAAATAAGCAAGACTCGACGTTTAAGCCACGATCAATCACGACTCCCGCTCTCGCGGTTGTTTCCGTTTCGATTCAAACGCGGCTCGATCCTTCTCAATCCTTTTCCCCTCTGTAGCTTTTGCGAAAGAGGACAGTTCCTGGTTTGTCGCTCGAGCCTCGCTCGGAGGCCGTCCTCTTATTAAGCGCGCAGCTTTTTCCCCGCGTCGTCGCTTAATATTCCATAAATCATAGCAACGATAAATATGTCCAACGTTGCGTCCAAAGGGAAAAAATTACACGTGCATACTCGTGATAGACCGGGACGTACGTGCTCGAATCGTACGGCTGGAGACGTCGAGCGTTAGTTAAACAATGTATAACGAGAAGAGCGCGAACACGCGTGTATGTAATTGACCGATGAATATAAATTTTCGAATCAAGAGGGCATAACGAAATCTCTTTTCATTGGATATGCAATGTATACGTTGAAACAGCTTATGTTTCACGTTCTAACAGACAAACGCCTATTAAAATCTCTAAGCGTGCACTTCGTAAATTTTAAGTTACACGGTGTTTCAAACTGCACGTGTATTTTGTTCAGGTTCCGTAATTTTCGTATTGTTTCGATTTTATATTAGTTTCTCAATTTATTATCGAGAACGAGCCATACCGAGTCAAATTATAATGGGAATCCAAATAGGTTCCTCGTGATTGTGGGTATCTTCGCAAGTTCTACTCTCAAACCCCAATTTATGCATAAATTCGAGAAAGAAATTAAAATAACCTTGTCGATTGGTTTCCGAAAAATTCGAACGGTGTTGCAATAAGCTTTTCGATCAACGTAAAAAATACAATATTTTTCAAGGATGTTGAGAAATATTGAATTCTCGTAAAGTTATTGTACATTTTAATATCGATTGGAATTTAGCGCGAGTATGAAAATGATCGCGAACTGTAATATCTCGATTCAAAAAAAAAAAATTTATCTTTTCATCGTAAAATAATTAATGTCCTATAAATCTTTAAATGTTTTAATACATAAAACGATATATACTTTCCATAATACAAAATAAATAACTTTTCTCCGAGATTAACTAATGGAACGGTGACAGAATGTACTCGGGTAAAAAGAAAAAATAGATAAACGGCAGAAAAGACCAACACAAAGAGAGAGAGATGAAGTTCGTTTATGAATAAGTAATAAGAGCATTCGAGAGCCGATCACATTCCCTAATAAGCAAGCACAATCATTTTGCGATTGTTGAGGACGACGATGGGCATCGTTAAGGCCGCCTTTCATTTTTATGCCTACACCGTTAAAAGCGTAGATACGCGGCAGTTTTTCTGATACTTTCTCATGTTAATTTATTAACTGCCCGGGCATGAATCACCCGAAACAAATGTATACCTTGTAATTACTCATCTGGATTTCTCTTGCCCATTAGGGACGCCCATCGTCCAATAATACCATCATTGCGCGACGCTGATTTACAACGTAAGACAATTATTTCGACCTAAACGGGACGTGCGTCGTCCCATCCTACGAAAGACCAAATCATCGATAAATCAACCACCATCGACTTTGTCTTTTCCTCGATCTGCGCAATGATCCATAGTAAAGCGCAGTCTTAAAATCGCCCTGGACACCTAATAACGCGAACAAACGATCGAGCCCAGAAATACCGCCATAGGATGACAATAAGATAATAAAAAAATACCGAGATTTAGACATTTGGGTTTCTTCTTTCGAACACTTTAATACATCCACGCGATGATACCGATACTCTAGTCGATCGATCGAATCCAGGATTTAATCTTGCGAGGATCTTTTGGGAATCACTGATTATTAACACCGAGGATCTCGGAACTCGTACGAGAGAAAATAGAATGAAGGCGGATTGGAAGTGCTACGAAACTTAGAAAGGCATAATAGTGATACCTGTCTGATATTATTAAGTTGTCTAGCTTAACCAAAGTTAATTTTATTACTCGCTATAATATGATAGAAATATATTATATTTTTGGTTTTATTTTATATATAGTTGTTAAGCAATTTGCTCAGGGATAAATTCGAGCTTCGTTCAAAATACAAAGAGTAACTTTAAGTGTATACAAATTGATACGTCTTGTAAAAAAAAAGTTATTCAACATAAAATGTTATAGTAACGGGAATTTATTTAAGATCTAAGTATTTAAATCTATCGTTTTTTAAAACAATTATAAAACAATTATAAAATTTGTAACGGAATATGTTTTAAGCAAATAATTAATCTTATCTTTATACTTGTGTTATTCAAATAGATCTTTTTTTTTATGTTTTACAACTTACCAAAGGTCGAGCAATATATAAAAGTAAGTTTACACAAATTCGGTTAAAACGTTATTGTGCCAATTCAGGAATTCCATTTTATTTTTATGAATTTTTATTGGTAATCAGAAATTCTCAAAAAATCCCAAGACCCAAAATTTTAATTATAATACGAGAAATAAAATATGTATAATATAGGCTATTCAAGACGTTAGAAATCCGTAGATAAAAACTTTAAATATTCAGAGTTTAGTCATAAATACATTATATTCCAATAATTCATTTTTGCGTAAAGATTTGAAAGAACTAAAATTCTAAGACAATTTACTTTTAAAAATGCAAAATATATAAAATATAAAATCTATGAGTTACAGTAAATACAAATACTTTAAATTTTATTTTTAATTGAATAAACAACGACATAAAGATCTTTCAAACACGATATCTATTATAATATTTATGTATTTTTCACCTTACACATAGTGAAATTTAATTAATATACATGTGCATTAAATGTAAAATATTTAAAAGTCCAATGCCATAATTCAATTTAAAATTAGTTGCACATAAATGTATTTTCAGTGTAATTCATTAAAGTATATATATTTTTATGTAAAAATATGTGCATCAAAACTTAAATTAATTCATTTATGTTTTTAAAAACTTCTAAAGATTATATAAAGTTTCTAATTTTTTCACGGTGAAAAGCAACCAAACTACTATTCGAAAAAGAAAATTTAGCATTTCTTTAAAAATATATAAAACTTCTCATTATATTTTCTTCTTCATCCAGGTACTTATAATGGTACAATATAGTAGTTATAGCCATTATACAATACACCAGAACAATGAATATTCTTACAGATATATGGATCGCTGTAGGCAGTAAGCCACTCGAAAGTAATGTGGGCTCAATATAAATCAACTAATTAATGTGGACAGCTCACGTAATTACCGTCATTAACAGCGCTAATTTATTTACCTACTTGTCACCTGTTGTTCTCTGCTTAAGAGTTTCTCAAACATTGCAATCTTTAAATACCTGCCTAGAATAACAGTTTCTCCTTTCTCTTACCCATTTTGATCCTCTTACATAAAAGAGCAATACGAAAAAATAAATATAAACATTAATATTTGACGTAAGAATTCTAATAGATCACAAATAACGTAAATAAAGTGAGAAGTCAGACTAGTATTAGCGTATAACAATACCAACAAACAATACGTTGTTTAATAATATTTATATTTAAAATTTGTGAACTGTACCAAAAAAAAACTGTATTCTACCAATTGATAACTGCTACACAACTGAAAAAGATTATTCGGCTAAGGAGTCTTATTGCCAATCCAAATCACTCGAAAATAAATGAAATACGGAGCTTCCGTAAAAAAGAAACTTTCAACTCTCGTCAAACCGAGATGGTATTCTAAAAGGTTTATAGCGAAGATCGTGTCTTGACCGCGTAAACGATTGAAACAAGCGACTTCGAGCGTTGGCTGCATATGAATACACACACGCCTCTCGAGTATCGTGGCTCCTTTTAACGATCCATAAAGAGCCGGGCTTCATTTCACAAATTTTCTCGCACAGCTTTAAACGCGAGTTCACGCCTCCGCGACTCGACGACTCGCTTTTGGCGGCCTCCGTTATGCGCCGCTTTTTCGCAACTTAAGAGACCGAGAGCGAGTCTTTAAAGGCTTCTTTCGGGGCGAGCACCGACGTCGAAATAGTCGTTTAACCTTTTGTTACCTTCGCGAGTCCTTTTTTTCTCTCCCACCGGCGGGGGAAGAGCGCGAATTACCTCGCGATTGATCGCGCTTGGATTGCATGGACCATTGCGTCTTTTCCAATTCGGATTTCACCTTGCGCTTCGCGAAATTCGGATCTGCGTTTCGAAATGTTGGAACGAATGTGTCTTTAACATTAGTACTGTCTGATTAAATAAATGATGCATATACTTTTTATTATTACAAAGAAAGTAATTTATCTTGTCGCTTTAATTGGTATTTATATAATAGAAAACAGATATTATTGAAAAACTCGATCTTTTATTTTTCATTTTCTCGAAATTATTATGATTGATGTTTGTGTAAACTTGAGTGATTAACGGTTTAAATGTACTTAACATAAAATACATTCTTATATTCATCGTTATTATAAGTAGAATTAATTACATAGTATTACTTTGTAAAAACATTTAACTATAGCCCCAATTCGAATCCACCGTTAAGAGTTTTAATTTTTCAATCTTATTTTCAAAATAATTAATCGTAAAAATCTGCAAGTGTCAGTTTTCAATTAAATATGTACAAAATATGACCGGTAAAATATATTTAATACCAATAAAAGTTGAGTAAAAGTTTTTATGGATAGATTAGCTATTTGTCAAAAACAAATTACTATTTATCGATAATTTCGTGAAAATTTAAAGTTAAAAAGAAATAGTATTTGTAAACAGTTTAAACATAATAGTGATTTATTTCTAAAATAAGTGTTTACTTTTAATTTTCATTCCCTTAATAAAAGAGGAAAATCTCGCTTTTTTTATTTGAATATAATTTATAAAGCAAAGTATAAAATATAACGTTATGAAACTATATTAATGTATAGTCTACGATAAGCTTTACGATACTGCTTACATAATATTTAATAGTGAAAATTATTAAATAAACAATAAATTTTAAATACATAAATAATTATTATTATAAAAACTTGTTTTTCAAATTATAACGATGACTAATATTTTTGATGTCGATAAAAAATTATTCCTCTAATTATCGAATATTAAATTTTATATAAAGTTAACAAAATTAATTAAAAATAATTTCAGTATTTAATATTTAAGTAATAAAAAGTTCTTCTGATCCATTTACTACCTCATTTTAAATATCCAAATAAGATTGTTCTCGTTACGTTAAGATAAAAAAAATTATGTAATAGTGACAGGCAGTCGTTTATTTTTAAGTATTAAAGGGATGAGTGAATACATGAAATTACAACTTGAAATTTTTCGACTTCTTTATCAAATAATATTATATTACATTGCTGTATGAAATAAATAAATTTTATTACGCGCTTAAGCAATTGTTAATATTTATTTATTAAACAAATAAATTATAAAAATAATATATTATTTCAGATAAAATAATATTTTAATAAATATAGGCGTACATTTTAAAATAAAATAGATATTTTCAATAGTATAAAACATTTTAGCGTTTTTAGAATTTACATTCATCTACTTTTTTGTTAACGAGAAAAATAGAATTATTATTAATAAAATTGTTAAATGTAGGTACTGTACGAATGGAACTAAAATTATCATTACTTTATATATATTATTTAAACATTTACGAAATTTATTATTTTAATGAAATTTTAATTTTATTATACATTATTTAATTATCTTTAAATAGAATACATATTATTTATATTAACTAACTGAAAAAATATATGTTTACTTTATGGATTAGGTTTTAAAAAAATTTTAAATTAAAAAAACTATTTTCTTTAATTATCATAAAACATTTATTATCCTACTATAATTAATATTTCTTAATATTCAACAGTTTTATAACGAATATTATTCATTATCGTTATTATTTATCCTTTCAAATAAAATAGAACAGAAATATTTTAATTTTATCTTTCTGATAAATAAGAAGCATAAAATTTTAAATATTAAGAGGGAAAAAGTGATTGGCTATTAGCAGTAATCTCGTTTTAATAACAATCCGAAAGAATGTGACGTCAAAATTGATTTATATTTTGATTAGCTATCATTTTTTAAAAAATGGTATAAGGTAAATTGTGTAATTGTTTCGATTTCTTAATTAAATCATTGTGTAATTGGTGTATTCACGTACCGTATAATCCAAATTTGAAAAAAAAAAAAAAAATAAAGGATCCGCCAAGTTAAATCAATTCGATCGTTTCTCAAAAAGAAAAACAAGAATCACCAATGAGGGTCTCTCGAACATTACCTAACTGGACGCAATCGCACTGCGGTACCTTCAACAAAAAGAGAGCGAAATGTTGAGGGAGAGAGTGAGAAAGAAGGCAGAAAGAGAAAGAAAGACAGAGCACTCGAAAACTTGAGAGGTCCTCTTTCTCACCCTTTCGAGGTGCATTAAACGCTCGAACTAATACAGGTCCACTCGGTCGCGGCCCTGCATTGCAGACTATTAAAAGTCTCGAAAGCGGTTCGACCGACAATCGAACTCGCAAAATTATTCCCAAGCGAAGATACTCTTTCTCTCTCGGTCGCTGTAATATATAAGGTCGAAGGTATAATTATGACGTGGGGCTTGTTTAACGGGAATGCGGTTCACGCGAGGGAAAGAACGCGCGAGTATAAGTCCCTTTTGAAAAATGTGAGCGACGCGCTCACCCGCCCGTTTATGAATATTAATCGGGCCTCGATCGCGAGGAGGGGAGGGAGAAATGATCGAGCGATGCTGCACCTATGCTTTACTCGCTCCTCCGGGACTTTCGAAAAAATGATTTTCCCGAATACGATCGTGAACTTTTTTTTGTATTACGAGAGCGCGTACGTGAACGAGAGGAGCATCATCGGTTTATAGCTAATTTTTCTATATTTGAGTGCGTGCGTGCGTGCGTGCGTGCGTGCGTGCGCGTGTAGGCCTCTTTTATCGAGAAATTCTCTTAGAACTTGTGGCTGTATTAAACGTGAAGTATTAACGAGCGCTGCGTGTCAGGTTTTATTTATGGATATATCACTGGAAACTCTGTTTTGAAGAGGGGGAGGAGGTCAGTTCCTTCTTGACAACTTAATTGGCTTTTTAATCAATTTTCGTGAAGAAAGCGTTTGCTCCAACCGGATGTAACTTTCGGAATTTCATTCGTATTTTAGACCTCGTTGATGCACGATAATACAGTTCTCTTGTATTTCGAAATATTCTAGTCATCCTTATCCGCTTATCACACCTTCGGTGGAAAAATCGATCGAATAAAATTTTTTACGATTTCAATCCTGTCTAAAATTTCAATGATTGGAACAATTTTTAAATTGCAACAAAGTTTTAGCAAATGAATTTATCCGAACAGATTATATTCTTATATTGTTTAAATAATATTTCGACTGGGCAATTATTTGTATAATTATAAGAAAAAATTGAATCCATTCTTTAATTAAAGTAAAGGAAAGCTTTCAATTACGTAAGTTGATAATAATTAGCTCGACCGAGAAAAAAGGAACAAGATGAAATTAAAAGACTCGAATCATTACATTTTTTTCATAC
Source organism: Dolichoris vasculosae (assembly GCA_018907195.1). Lineage (NCBI taxonomy): Eukaryota > Metazoa > Arthropoda > Insecta > Hymenoptera > Agaonidae > Dolichoris > Dolichoris vasculosae. The sequence goes on from JACCHY010000001.1 coordinate 9,954,842, forward strand.
CAAGTATCAAATTTTAACTGAAAGTTGCAACAAGATTTATTGGATCTTAAGATGTGAAATGATTCTTAGAAGATAATTTAAAATAATACACCGACTTAATTTTTATACATTTGAAGGCCAAAATTCACTTTCAAGAAAAAATATCAGAACGTATTGTGGAAATAATGAAAGAAACAACTTTTTATTTTCTCTTACCTTATTATCGATAAAAGAAAATTGATTTATCCATTAAAAGCCTCAAAATTGGATTCCAAACAAATAAAATAAAATTCTAAAAATCCGAATAAATCTACTTAAAGTCCGGCTGATTAGAACAAATTCAAGGATTCGCCAGCAACGCCTAGACAATCGAAAGTTGGACAATTCGCAGGGCGCTTTGGACATCTGTTACGAAGGAAGTGTCGTTGTCGGATGAGCGACGGGACGATCATCATCTCCGCGTATTTAACGCACGCGATCGCGTCATTTTCATTATTCTCGCCGTTGGCGAGGACATCCATGCCCCGACCAATTAATCAGCAATCGTAATTAGCTGATAAATTTCACGTTAATTAAACGCGAAAAGGGTACGTACGTACGATCCTCCGGCAATACCTCTCGTGAGGCTTTTCTGTACCCGTATCACACGTGAGCGGGTGTGTGTGTGTGTGTGTGCGTGCGAGTGTGTAATGTACGCTGGATGGGCCCTGGTTTTAGGCCCTCGTTCGGCAAGTTTCTTTTTTTCTTACCCGTCGTCGTTGTACACGCCGGGAGCGAGTATACGAAGCCCGATATTACAAGAGTGATAAACGTCGATTTATATGATAACAATCCATTATTCATAAATGAGTTAATAACGATGGATCTACGGCTTACGTACGAAACGTCTTTCCTCGCCGAACTTTTTAAAGTGTAAACATTAATAACTCTGTTCGAAAATTCAAGTAAAAATTTTAATTGGCACAAGAGAAAAAATTTTGCCCCATTTTCGATTGGTTCTTTTTATACATAAATTATGGTATTCGTAGAGAATATTTTTTATACGTTTGAGAAAGTAATGCTTTGCTCTCACGTATCGGATGCTCTATAATATCAATTTTAATGTCGAACGTCAAAGTTTATAGGTGATAAGTAGCGGTGTTATTATTTTTACTGGCATCTTTTCAAATAGCTATTTCATGTACAAAAAATGTCTGCAAACGCGTATATTTTATAATACAGGATATGTAAAGTTGACACAGGCTTAAATGTATAATTTAATAATAATATTATAGATAATGTATGAACGGATAATATGGTTAGACTACTAATATGTCGTAGCGTAACGTGTAAGTGCTTACGTTGCTGATAGCTTCTTATATTCCTACGATAAGAAAAAACCTGCTCACCAGCAATTACTGTATATCATAGTAAAATAAAATTTTACTATAAATATCCTTTCCCAAACAATAAAATATATACATATATACACAAGTACTACATCGTAAAATATATGCATTATAATACATTACATATTATACCAATTATATTATAATTTTAGTAAATCTCGTGAAAACTAGTATTTCAAATTATTTCATATCTCAATGTTAGAAAAAATGTATGTTTATTTTATGATTATCGTATCATGGAAAGTTTCAATTCTTATCTATGCAAATTTTTTTATGTACTCAATTACAAAAACAAAAACAATTTTGTCTTTTATACGGTTATGATTTTATGATATTGTAATTATTTATAATGTAATATTTGCTTCTAATAATAAAATATTATACTTTATCGTTTATAATATATTTATCGTTTTTACTTTGTTATTTTCACTAATATAAAAATAAAAAATTAAATTTTCTTACAAAACCAGAATAAACATTAAATCGTCTCGGTAAAATATATCGCATAAGAAAAGTATTTGTATTTTGTATATTTTCTAGTGATACGAATACTTTTGTAAATAGATCTTAATATTTAAGTTTTTACATTTTATTAAAACCATAGATAATAATATGAGAATTTTCCAAAGAGCAAGAAATTTTAGTTTTCTAAAAATTATTAAAATCAAATTAAAAAATGTTTATCATTAAGAAAAAAATTGCAAAATAATACAATTGTCTAAACTTACAATCTACAATATTCGAATCAATAAATAAAAGTCAACTATCTAGTTTATTCTCGCTATTGAATTATGAAACGTCCACAATATATTACGAGCAGTACGTAAAAATATAATATACGCGTATCAATATACAGGTCAAAAAAAACGAGAGAAAAAAATATATTTCATATATTTTTTTTCACCGATAAGCATCAATATTTACATCACGACACAATCAATAACAACCATTTATAATTAATAAACGATATCTCCGAGACAAGTAAAGCGTGCGGCTTTAGTATTTATCGAATGCACTGGCAAAAATGACGTTGTCCGCAACTTTGTAAACACAGACGCTCTCACCGCGAATCACGTACATGTATAAACACCATCGCTAAAGTTAGAAGCCGATCGACACGCTCGATTAGAGCGTGAATTACGCGTCCATGAACGCTTGCGACTATATTATTATACGGTACGTCTTGCTCGGGCGTCGGAATCGCCGCCACTAACATGACGCAGATAATTATCTAATTGAATTTACTTGTCCGGAATCTTATCCGGTTTGTCGTGGTTGCAACGTTCGGCTATCGTTCGTACCGTTCGTACCGTTCGAGAACGATAAAATAAAAATAACGTTGTAATAATAATATATGAAACTGGTACGATTGAACGATGTGCGTTGTTTTTTTTTTTTAAATTATGAATGCGCGAAGATTAGCCAAGTGAGTAGAAAACGTTGGAAATGAAATTTATGATTGGCATCGGAATAGTTTAACCCTGGGGTCGCGCTGAGTCGTTATATTTTATATTTTTACGTTTGCGCAAGATCAAAAGTTTCTGTGAAATTAAATTATAGACTACGTTTAAATACAGATATATACTCGAGTAACAAAAGATGTATTTAACCATTGATAGGATTTCAAGATTTTAAGCGTTTATTATATTCTTTTTTATATTTCGCATGAAAGTTGAGTGAGTTCGTAATAGCTGAATAAAATTTTGTTTTACGATTTCCGATTTATCTTTGTTTTATTTATCGCAAATGCATTGAAATTATTAACGCATATCGTTAAGAACTAATATACGAGATGAGTCACGATCTAAAAAATATTCGCTAAATAATTTTCTCTTTTTATCACGCTGTTATTGTTTCTTGATTAAAAAATATTCTGATCGAAAGAAGTTGCGACTTTAAAAGAATCGTTCAAAGTTCGTTTTTCGCAAGCTTTTAAAAAATGTAAGAAATTAATAGACGATCGAAAAAATCGTGTTTATAAATTATGTTAAAAGTGTAATTTATCGAATTTTAAAAGGGATACTTTGCCAAATTGTACAAATTTATTACTTCGGAGTGAAAATGTTTAAAAATAAATTAACGTATAGTCGTATCGAAAAATTGGCGCGAACCGGAAGTCGGCGTTTTTCGTGTGATAAAGAGATCGTTATCGATATCTTATCAAAAGTCGCAGCATAGTCGTACCACCTTAAACTACGCGGAAGATCGTAATAGCCGTTAAACGATAGTTCACAAGCCATAGTTCATTAATTTTGCACCATTCCACGAAACTTCTTTCATTCGTTACCTCTGTACATTTATACACTACGTATGTAAAAGGTCTTATCTCGGCCGTAATCTAAATTAACCACTCGATACAGCACCGACAGGATACATTTTCGTTCGAAATCGAAACCTACTGCACATTTATCCCCCTTTTAAGGAACGGATCTTCACGACTCTTTTTAAAAATAAGAAAATCTTAGTACATAATTTATGAACGATTTTTACCTTATCGTATATGCCCATCGAAATATTATTCATACTCAACAAAGTGATTTTGTTATTTCGAGAACGATTCATTGATTTTTACTTGGATAATTTTCAGTATAGGTGTCAAACAAATTACTTTAGTCTACAAAAATAATAACGAATGTACGCATCGAGATAAAAATCTATATAGCATGTAATCACTCCTAAAATGAAATATACTTTAACAGACTATAAATTAAACTAATTTAAAATAAATATTGATAACGAGTATAATTTCAAAGAATTTTCCTGAATACTAGATTTTGTATTCCTGTTTTTATTAGTAATTATCCATATTATTATAAAGTAGTTTTTAGAGTAAACTTAAAACATCGTATGCTTTAAAATAGCCACTTCGATTTCCAATTTCAAAATGAATCCATCAAATGACAACGACAACGAAAAGCGAATTGGATTATAAGTAAAAAAAATGAACGACATGCATAACATTCTAGAGCAGCGTAAAGGCACATAGAGCTGACGTTTTAATTGAATACAATTTTTTCGTACATGGCAAGCACGTAATAAACAAAATAAATCAATCGTCGTTACACAAACGCGTATTTGCCGAGGGAGTACGTGATTCTACATATGCGAGCGAGCACTGTCTGTAAGACAGAGAGAGAGAGAGAGAGAGAGAGAGAGAGAGAGAGAGAGAGAGAGAGAAATGGGTGGAAGACGTGTATCTCGTCTCGCAAGAGCTATCCTTACGCTCCGAGTGTCACGTAATTCTGTATTTGGCGCAAAAAAGAGGCGCACGAGCGTAAAACACGTTTGTCGATCGAAACCCGAGAACACGATTGCCTTCGATCGGATGATCTATACGACAGTGCACAACCATGGCTCTCTTTTGCACGATCGTCCTTTTGGATGGTTGAGTCGAGCTCAACGCGAGACGCTAAAAATAGGGGAAAAAGAGACGAGACGGCCAATACTAACAACGAGGTAACATCGCGATCTCGTTGATGCCTTAATGGCATATCGGATTGCAAGTAAATTGCAAAGTTTCACAATAGAGACAAGCTACTTTATTTCGTCTTTGTTTGCGTCAGGATAAAGATCTATTGGACCTATACGTTTACGCCCCGAAAACTTTTTGACATCCTTTGTTTTGTCGTTATAATTCGGAGGTTTGCATACACGTTTACGATAGTAAACTAACAAAGTTAATTATATCTGACCTGCCGTTTAAAAAATGTAAAAAGTACATTTGTATGTGCGCAACAAGAAAGACATCTATTTTGAAAAGTACTAGTTTCGTTTTCTCGAAAGAATCCATCTACAAAGTAGAAATCTGTATCACACGGATGATAAAACAGGAGACGATTCTATCACCTGATATTCTAACTTGGTATAATGTAAAATTTTTTTATAATAAAAAAAGGAACAAATCTAATTTATCTATTACGTATAAAGACTCAACATTTTTTCTTAGATTTTGACAGTATAAACGGATTTTATTTTTAATTTAATAAAATTACATTGAATCCATTATTATGTCCGTTTTAAGTTATAAATATTAGTAATCACTGTAGTCCGCTAAGCCAATTGCTATTTTCGTAGGTTTAGAATCGTAGAGTGCCGAATTTAATTCTTCTACTACTGAATTTTCAATGGTTCCTATTTGTATACTTTTACGAATAATTTCTTGATTAACGCGATTATATACGATGAAATTTTTGATAAGGAAAGCCAAATGTACTAAAATTTGGTACTACTCCTTATTTTTAAAATATTATGGAAAATATATCGTAGATTTCAAATTTACAATACAATTCTACGCTATAAAAAAAATAATATTAATCGCGAGTTTTTAAATTATACAGGTACGCAAAATAAAATGAGAAAAAAAATTTATAAAGCATAGATACAAACATAATAAAGTCTTTAAAAGAACTAATTAATTATAAAATCTTTGAACGATAAATTATTTAATTAACATTATTACAATAAAAAATTAAATACACATTTATAAACATGTATTACATTCAATAAAAAAGATTTAAACAACATTTTAATCAAAATGGAAAAGTTTTCAATTTCCTACTTAATCATTTATTAAAAATTATAAATGGATTTTTTCCATCAATGTTGCCGGAATCCAGTATTAGTGGAATTCAATCATTTTTCTTACCTATAAATTATTTATTATATACGTAACAATTATGTAAGTAGAGTACTGAAATATTGCATAATACTTCATAATAATGAAATGTAACATAATAATGTGAAAAATTATAAAGATTCTGAATTTCAATGTTTTTCTAAATCTAAAACGTAAAAAATTGAAAAGAAGTACAATATATCCATACATTGACGGAGTTTAATATTTTTTACATTATCATAGAAAAATTTCATAAATTTATAAAATTAAAAATATGTAACTAAGATTATATTATACAATGATAAACAATGTTGGTTTTTTCAATCAATACATTATATTTTTTCAATAATTATATGTGATATTTAATATTTTCTATTTAAATTTAGTTTGAGACTTTTATCATTCAACTTCGTACATAAATATTATAATGATACTTTTACGATTGTATACATAAATATAATACTATCATTTTTTATTATATTTCCGAGTACAATTAATAATTATGGTTTGAATTCATATAATAAAAAAATACAAATTATTCAATTAATATATAATATTTATTTATATGAATATAATTTTACATAATTATACATAAATTTAAATATAATACGTATAAAAGCTAAGATTATTCTTGTATTAATTTTGATATTTTACTTCATACGTAATAAAAAACAGAAATATTTAGTCAATAATGAAGTAATATTGCACAATATAATATTTATAAATTACAATGCTTAAATTCAATATCTCGATATTAATATTATATAGTTCGATATACATGTACGAAAACAAAACTTTTTAATAAAGTTTCATCTTAAAAGTTGTTAAACTTAAAGAAATAGTGATAATCTGGGATTTAAAAGTTTATAATGCAAATTAACAATCGACAATCTAGTTATCAACTTAAAAATACAGTTTTCTTACGAAGTGTATTTGATAATAGATTTTTAGAGTCAGTAAATGTCGATTTAATGTCAAAATCATAAAATTACAATATTCGTTAATTCTCAAATCTCGGATTGATACGAAACTCATTCTCTACTGTTTAAAATGAAAGGATGGTTACATTTTTAAAGCTCAACGATATTAGCCTTTATTTGATATATCTAGTAAAGATTATTTAAAAATTTTGATTTTAAGACATAATTGTATAATTTATTATAGAAATTGATTTATAATACAGCTTAGTATATAATTTAGTAGACACGGAATATGTACTTAAAAGGAATAGATTTTGCGAATTGTAATAAAACGTTAAAAGTGACTCGATACCCAATACAGTAATATTTATGAATCTAACTTTAAATAATCTCTGTTTGAAAATAACCATTATTTATAACGCGTGCATTTAAACTACATGGATTTGTTAAAGAAACAGATGCTATCCTAAGTACTAATATTACAAAAAATTAAATGCTGTAGAAAATGGTTTTCATTAGAAAGTAAAAGTACCGAGTAATTTGAGAGATTAAATAAGTTACGTGTACTTGAAATAAAAAAAAAAACAATAGATTTTCAAGTTAATAAATTGATGATAGTGAAAATATTTAATTTTGTAATTACGGAAATCTAAGTTTTTACTTTCTGCAATTATTTTTTAAAGAAAATTACTTAAGAGTAGTGAATATTTTAGACTTATTCTAATTTTTTTTTTTATTAAGGTATAACTTCTTTTTATTTAGAATTATGTATAAATTATCCTTTAATAAATAATATTTTAATTAAAATTCAAAATTCTTATCTTAATAATTATCTTCATTAAGTCATTTACTGCATTAGTGAGTATTTCTTGTATTTTCTATATTATAAAATCAAAATAATTCTCATATTAATTATATTTATTGTATTTTAATAAAAGATAGATAAAAGTTTTTATATTTTTTAAAAATGTTTTTTTATGTAATAAATTACGATTTTAATTTTTATGCTTTATATTCTTCGCAACATTTATTTTATAAATCATTTTTTAGTTTCTGACACTTTTCTTTGTTATACACGACAGGATGAATTATTGATTTAAATAGTTGATTCCTTCAAGCCGTGTATAAAAAAGTTTCTTGTATAAGAGATTTTAAATGCAACTTTCGAACTCTCCACAATTTGAACATACTAATATATATTTCATAATAAATTTATCTTTTACACTTAGGTTGATTATGTTGTAGAAATTTGTTTCAGAATTAGTTTCAAAATTATATTTGAAAAAGGCAGCGAACGTATTTATAAATTTAAGTACAAAAAAGGCTGATATAAGTTAGTTCGAAGATTCATTGATTTATATTACTATTTGACTCAGTATCAATTGAACTAGTTTAATTGCAAATATATTGATTTTGTCATGCTTTATTTTATCGCTATAATTCGGAGGTTTACATATACGTTTACGATATTAACACTAACCAAGTTAATTATATCTGACCTGCCGTTTAAAAACTGTAAAAAGTACAATTCTACGTGCGCAACAAGAACATCTATTTTTAAAACTACTAGATTGGGTTTCTCGGAAGAATCCATTCGCAAAGTAGGAATCTCTACGGATGATAAAACAGGAGACGATTCGATCACCTGATATTCTAACTTGGTATAATGTAAAATTTTTTTATATAAAATGAACAAATATAATTTATCTATTACGTACGAAGACTAAACATTTTTTCATAGATTTTGGCAGTATTAACGGATTTTATTTTTAATTTATTAAAATTACATCGATTATCTTATTATGTCGGTATTAAGTTATAATTATTCTGAATTATTTAAGGGCATTATGCCAATTGCATATTTCGTATCTTCATCATCGTGGAGTATCATACCTAATTCTTCTACTACTGAATTTGCAATGGTTCCTATTTTTATACTTTTACGAATAATTTTTTGATTAGCGTAATTATCTATGATTAAATTTCTAATAACGAAAACGACCCATTGTATTATAACTATTTTAAAAATATTATGGAAAATATTTCGTAGATTTGAAATTTACAATATAATTCTAAGCTATAAGAATAATAATAATCACGAGTCTTTAAATTATACAGGTACGTAAAATAAAATGAGAAAAAAATTTTATAAAGTATAGATACAAACATAATAAATTCTTTAAAAAAAGAATTAGTTATAAAATTTTTGTACCATATTTTTTTCAATTAATATTATTACAATAAAAACTTAAATGCAAAATTATAAACATGTATTACATTCAATAAAAAGTTTTAATTAACATTTTAATCAAAATCGAAAATTTCTTGTAAAATTACTACATTTATTAAAAAGGATACTCGGATTTTTTCCATCAATGTTGCAGCAATCCAGTAAAAGTGGAATTCCATCATTTTCTCTTACCTAAAGATTATTTATTATATACATAATTATTGTGTAAGCAGAGTACTGAAATATTTGCTATGTAATATAATAATTTTAAAAATTATAAAGATACTGTTTTTCAATGTTTTCTAAATCTAAAACGTAAAAAATTGAAAAGAAATTCAATAGATCCATACTTTGACTGTGTTTACTATTTTTTAACTTTGTGATAGAAAAATTTCATAAATTTATAAAATTAAAAATATGTACATAAGATTATATTATACAATGATAAACAATATTGGTTTATTCAATAATTATACGTGATATTTAATATTTTCTTATAAATTTTAATTTGAGAAACTTTTATCATTCAAACTTGTGTATAAATCTTCAATATTATTGATGTTTAATAAAACATTGATTATTTATTGGATATATATATCGATAAAAATAAACTTCAATATATATATTCATTATTAAATAACATAAATAATATGGAATAAATTTCTTACCAGATCTTGAGATTTTATGTTATCACTGACTAAATTTCCAATCAATCTTATTAATTTTGTTTTAAAATCATAGGTTGGGTGGGCTTCAATTTTTTTAAAACAAAGATGATTATCTGGATTTTCAGCTACTTCGCAACAATTTTTTACTGTACTTAAACTGAGATCACTCAACTTATTTAAAGGTGTAAAACTATTTTTTGATTTTTTCCCGTACATATGCACAGCTTTTAAGAGATCTAAAGATAAAAAATTTGATATAAGATTCAAGATAATTAACTTCATCTTGCATTATTGTAAATTACTTACTTATAGAATTGATTAACAAACTTGAGTTACTCTGTAAATATTGACATTGGACATTCCTAGATCTCCATGACACCAAACATAAAATATCTAACAATATATTAATTTCCGTAATGTCTAAGTCATTAAGTTTTGAATCTACCATCTGCAAGTCGACAGACTTGCACATTAAATCACATTTTTTGATATATATATCAACTAAATCTTCGATAGTTTCTATTTGAAATCCAAATTTATTTTCGTAATTACTATCACTATATGGAAATTCGTTCATCGTTTGAAATATGATATCAAGTAAATATAACTTATCATCGATACTTATTTCATCATAAACGTCTTTTAAATAATGTGGTTCATTTAATAAAAATGTAATTGTATCTAACGCAGCTTGAATATCTGCTATCGTTGATTTTATCAGTTCTGTAGTTAAGTCTTTTTTATCAATTGTTGAATAAAAATCTTCGTACCGCTGCTTAACCATATTATGAAAATATGCACAAGCTGCTCTTGCAATCGGTGCTTGATCGTGTCCAACTAGTTTTCTATAAAAAAAGTTTTATTATTGTTATTATTGACTTTTTAAATTAGTATATTATGAAATAAAAATAACTTATTTACATTATTGTACGTTTAAACTTCTGATTCCTTATACATTCCATTATATTATCGATATTTGAAGAATTTGATATATTAAAAGCAAACGTATAAAAATTACATAAAAACTGGAGACTCAGTCTTAATACTTCAGATTCATCATCAGTCAGATTTTTTTTAGATTCGTTATAGTCTACAACTTTATCGACTACCCATCTAAGAACACCGTCGTATGGAAAATTAGTACAAAAGGGATAAGGACCTGTTTCATTCCATTCGGAAACTTCTTCAGATAAAAATTTGTAATAATTTTTATGCTTAGAAATATCTTCGTTATTTTTTGGAGTATAAGATTTCTGAAGGTAACCATTTACACATGAATTAGCCAAACATTTGAGAAGAACATTTTTAATTTTTTCAGAAAGATTGAGATCCTCGTCTATCAAAAGCTCGGCAATTTTTAAACTCTTGGTAAAATCAGTTAAGGTTCTAAAAATAAAAAGTTTAACGCAATTGTATATGTTTATTTTTTTTGTAAATAAGTTATTCTTACCTGGGCATATCATTGCAAAAATCTTTAGGCTTGAGAATAGTCATCAAGGTGTTCCAATCTTTATTTTCAATACATAAATGGAACCTTTCACCAGAATCCATTTTTAAGACTTTATTCTTACAACAAATATAAAATCATATCGTGAAAATATTATCACACGATTATATCAATTGTAACATAAAAAACAAAAAACGATCTTACCTAGTAACAAAAGAATGTTTACGAAGATAAAGTGTCTTCGCTCCTTAATGGCGAAAAAGCCTGTCCTAAATAATTGAATCACATACAAGCAGCGCAAGTTCCGAGTGAATTTTATGGAAGAACTAATAGATAAAAATCAAAAAGACTGCAAAGATAAAAAATAAACTTTCGGCTTGATCCAAAGTAGCCGTGTGGGGGTGTATATTCCTTTCAGAGCGACTGCTTTTGCGCAGACGCCATTTATGACCGATCAAACCCCCGAAGATGTCGTATCTTAGTCCTGCAGAATTTTGGCTGCTCTTTCGACATTTATGACACGCGGCGCTGCTTTCGGTATCGTGACTCTGCGTTTGTATAACTTGGAAGTGGTTTGTTTTTTTTTCCTCCGATTATCCGTTTTATGCAAAAGTTTCACATAGAAAAGGACTCTTTTTACCACAAAGGTAAAGTAATTTCTAATAATGTGAAAGTATATTTGCAAACTATTTTGGATGAAGACTGTCAATTATTTTCCATTCTCATTGTCGGTTAACCTTCTTTGACGACTATTCTATTTTGTATTTAATATAAAATACCGAATAACTTGCATAATAAAAATACTCGAAATTTTGAAAATTTTTATTTTTCTTGTTTAACAACTCCCTAGCATTATTAAGGATTAAGTGATACTTAATTCTAAATTTGAAAAAGTAACGCAAAATAACCTCGAAATACATTTTACATTTATAAACAATTTCATTTTTATAATTAATGTACTTGATATATTTAAGTTAATAATGTTAATTTAAATGAAGTTAGATTTGTTTAAATTTTCAAATTTATATAAATGTAAAAAAATAAACAATTTTTCCCATTGTGATAAATTATGCTTTGATTCTGAAATTCAGTGCAAATGTTCACAACATGGTTCTACAATATTGATAAGTACGACATTATCATATATTACTTAAATATTACACCGTTCGCAGTTCGCCTTTTACTTGTAGTGCTAACTAGATCCAGTCTCCGATTCGAGTCGTAGAATATGTGTATATATTTAATATGATTTCAACAGGATAAATAAGTAACATACTCTCCCTTACATGATTTTATTTTAATTGGTATTTACTGAGATATATATAATCTTATTACAATCGTAAAATGGAATATTTCACAATCAGAACTATTCAATTAATGTAGATTGTATTGATTTCGTTCAAATAAAAATTATAACTTTGAGCTGATACCAACTAAATTAGTTATTTTTTATCATGGATTAATAAAATCATTTATTTAAACAATATCTAAATATAAATCTGACCCATATCAAAGATATTAGCTTAATATAATAAATAATCAACGTGTAAATAACTGATTAAAGTACGTGTGCAATATCTATTTTTCCTATTAAACTAGTTTATTCATTCAATAATATCGATGGAATTAACTCTATAGTAAATTAATGTAAATAGAAAAATTAAGTTTATAAACTCATAGCAAACTTATAAATTAATTTAGGACATTACGAAAAATTAAGTAAAACAATCGTTAATTTATCTGAATTTATTTTAATAATGATAAATAATATTATTGGATAAAAAATCGTTTAAAAAAATTTATATTTTGTCTAATGCAAATATTTATTAATTATGCTTTTTTTATGAATATATTTGAAATGTGTAAAAAAAACTATTTTATACAATTCAGTTGTTACTGAAAGAGTTCATGTATTATGTTCTTTTAAAATTAAAGAATTTTAATAATTACGTCAAACTTAATGATACGAATACGAAAGCAGTTTTTAGAAATATTTTTAATTCTTGTATGTTTATAATCATTTAGAGACTGGTTCGTGAATAAAATTTTATATATTTATAATGATTACATTTACTATAAAATTAGATTTATTTACTACGTATTTACGCTTACAAATTAATCATTTATAAATTTAAAAAAAGAAATTTATTGAAATCAATTTGAAAATATTGTTTCTTAATATCTTGTAAATAATTTGAAAAAACTTTTAAATTACATAATATTTATACATATTTTACGTATAATCGTGAATAAATGACTACATTTTACATTAAAGGAAACTGGCAATATCATTTAGATTTATTTAAAACTTAATATATAAATAAATTATAATGACTTATTAAAGAGTAGACCATTTTTATTTGAATAAATTTTTTATTACAAATTAAAGTTAAAAATTTTTATTAGCCAAATCTATTAGACTTTTAAATAAATAATAATTATTTAATATAATACGATATGTGATTCAAATTTGGAAGTACCAAAATTACATTGTTTTTTTTTCTAATGGTACTTTTACGATTGTATACATAAATATAAAACTATCATTTTTTATTATATTTCCGAGTCCAATTAATAATTATGTTTTGAAGTAATATAATAAAAAATTACAAATTATTCAATTACAATTTAATATTTATAAATTATATTGCTTAAATTCGGTATATAGATATTAATATTGTACAGTTCGATATATATGTACGAAATCAAAATTTTTTAATAAAGTTTCATCTTAAAAGTTGTTAAACTTAAAGAAATAGTGATAATCTGGGATTTAAAAGTTTATAATGCATATTAACAGTTGTCAATCTAGTTATTAACTTAAAAATACAGTTTTCTTACGAAGTTTATTTGATAATAGAATTTTAGAATCAGTAAATGTCGATTTAATTCTCAAATCTCGGATTGATACGAAACAAATTCTCTACTGTTTAAAATGAAAGGATAGTTACATTTTTAAAGCTCAACGATATTAGCCTTTATTTGATATATCTAGTAAAGATTATTTAAAAATTTTGATTTTAAGACATAATTGTATAATTTATTATAGAAATTGATTTATAATACAGCTTAGTATATAATTTAGTAGACACGGAATATGTACTTAAAAGGAATAGATTTTGCGAATTGTAATAAAACGTTAAAAGTGACTCGATACCCAATACAGTAATATTTATGAATCTAACTTTAAATAATCTCTGTTTGAAAATAACCATTATTTATAACGCGTGCATTTAAACTACATGGATTTGTTAAAGAAACAGATGCTATCCTAAGTACTAATATTACAAAAAATTAAATGCTGTAGAAAATGGTTTTCATTAGAAAGTAAAAGTACCGAGTAATTTGAGAGATTAAATAAGTTACGTGTACTTGAAATAAAAAAAAAAAACAATAGATTTTCAAGTTAATAAATTGATGATAGTGAAAATATTTAATTTTGTAATTACGGAAATCTAAGTTTTTACTTTCTGCAATTATTTTTTAAAGAAAATTACTTAAGAGTAGTGAATATTTTAGACTTATTCTAATTTTTTTTTTATTAAGGTATAACTTCTTTTTATTTAGAATTATGTATAAATTATCCTTTAATAAATAATATTTTAATTAAAATTCAAAATTCTTATCTTAATAATTATCTTCATTAAGTCATTTACTGCATTAGTGAGTATTTCTTGTATTTTCTATATTATAAAATCAAAATAATTCTCATATTAATTATATTTATTGTATTTTAATAAAAGATAGATAAAAGTTTTTATATTTTTTTAAAAGGTATTTTTATGTAATAAATTACGATTTTAAATTTTATGCTTTATATTCTTCGCAAAATTTATTTTATAAATCATTTTTTAGTTTCTGACACTTTTCTTTGTTATACACGACAGGATGAATTATTGATTTAAATAGTTGATTCCTTCAAGCCGTGTATAAAAAAGTTTCTTGTATAAGAGATTTTAAATGCAACTTTCGAACTCTCCACAATTTGAACATACTAATATATATTTCATAATAAATTTATCTTTTACACTTAGGTTGATTACGTTGTAGAAATTTGTTTCAGAATTAGTTTCAAAATTATATTTGAAAAAGGCAGCGAACGTATTTATAAATTTAAGTACAAAAAAGGCTGATATAAGTTAGTTCGAAGATTCATTGATTTATATTACTATTTGACTCAGTATCAATTGAACTAGTTTAATTGCAAATATATTGATTTTGTCATGCTTTATTTTATCGCTATAATTCGGAGGTTTACATATACGTTTACGATATTAACACTAACCAAGTTAATTATATCTGACCTGCCGTTTAAAAACTGTAAAAAGTACAATTCTACGTGCGCAACAAGAACATCTATTTTTAAAACTACTAGATTGGGTTTCTCGGAAGAATCCATTCGCAAAGTAGGAATCTCTACGGATGATAAAACAGGAGACGATTCGATCACCTGATATTCTAACTTGGTATAATGTAAAATTTTTTTATATAAAATGAACAAATATAATTTATCTATTACGTATAAAGACTAAACATTTTTTCTTAGATTTTGACAGTATAAACGGATTTTATTTTTAATTTAAAAAATTACATCGATTATCTTATTATGTCGGTATTAAGTTATAATTATTCTGAATCATCTGAGGAGCATATGCCAATTTCCTCTCTCGTATATTTGTCATCATGGAGTACCAAACCTAGTTCTTTTACTAGTGAATTTCCAATGGTTCCTTTTTGTATACTTTTCCGAATAATTTGAAGATTATGGTAATTACATACGATTAAATTTTTTAAAAGGAAAGCCAAATGTACTAGCATCTCTATTTTAAAAATATTATGGAAAATATTTCGTAGATTTGAAATTTGCAATAAAATTCTAAGCTATACAAATAATAATAATCACGAGTTTTTAAATTATGCAGGTACGTAAATTAAAATGAGAATAAAATTTTATAAAGCATAGATACAAACATAATAAAATCGTATTTTAAA
This sequence comes from Dolichoris vasculosae, assembly GCA_018907195.1. NCBI lineage: Eukaryota > Metazoa > Arthropoda > Insecta > Hymenoptera > Agaonidae > Dolichoris > Dolichoris vasculosae. The sequence continues at coordinate 9,971,081 of JACCHY010000001.1, forward strand.
AAAAGAATTATAAAATTTTTGTACGATATTTTTTTTAATTAACATTATTAAAATGAAAACTTAAATGCACAATTATAAACATGTATTATATTCAATAAAAAGTTTTAATTAACATTTTAATCAAAATCGAAAATTTCTTTTAAAATTACTACTTAATCATTTATTAAAAAGGATACTTGGATTTTTCCCATCAATGTTGCAGCAATCCAGTAAAATTGGAATTCCATCATTTTTTCTTACCTAAAGATTATTTATTATATACATAATTATTGTGTAAGCAGAGTACTGAAATATTTGCTATGTAATATAATAATTTTAAAAATTATAAAGATACTGTTTTTCAATGTTTTCTAAATCTAAAACGTAAAAAATTGAAAAAAAGTTCAATAGATCCATACATTGACTGTGTTTACTATTTTTTAACTTTCTGATAGAAAAATTTCATAAATTTATAAAATTAAAAATATGTACATAAGATTATATTATACAATGATAAACAATATTGGTTTATTCAAGAATTATACGTGATATTTAATATTTTCTTATAAAATTTAATTTGAGAAACTTTTATCATTCAAACTTGTACATAAACCTTCAATATTATTGATGTTTAATAAAACATTGATTATTTATTGGATATATATATCGATAAAAATAAACTTCAATATATCTATTCATTATTAAATAACATAAATAATATGGAATTAATTTCTTACGAGATCTTGAGATTCTAGGTTATCACAGAGTAAATTTTCAATTAACATTATTAATAATGTTTTAACATCATAAATTTCTTTATCGCAAGGATGACAATCTGGATTTTTTTCGCAACAAAGGTTTAAAAACTTTAAACTTAAATTGATATCATCCATCTTATTTAAAGGTGTAAAAATATTATGTGATTTTTTCCAGTACGTATGCACAGTTTTTAAGAGGTCTAAAGATACAACATTTGATATAAGATTCAAGATAATTAACATCATCTTGCATTATTGTAAATTACTTACTTATAGAATTGAGTAACAAACTTGGGATAGTTTGCAAATAATAACCATGGACATTCCTACAAGTCCATGACAACAAACGTAAAATTTCTAACAATATCTTAATTTCCTTAATGTCTAAGTCATTAATGTTTGAATCTAACGTCTGCAAGTCGACAGACTTGCAGATCAAATCACATTTTTTGATATATATATCAGCTAAAACTTTGGTAGTTTCCATTATAAATCCAAATGTATTATCAATATTATTGTCATCATATGGAGAATAGCGCATCGTATAAAATATGATATCAAGTAAACTTAACTTATCATCGATACTTAGTTCATCATAAAGATCTTTTAAATAATGTGGTTCATTTAGTAAACCTGTAATTGTATCTAACGCAACTTGAATAGCTGCATTCGCTGATTTTATCAGTTCTGTAATTAAGTCTTTTTTATCCATTGTTGAATAAAACTCTTCGTACCGGTGCTTAACCATATTATGAAAATATTCACAAGCTGCTGTTGCAATCGGTCTTTGACCGTGTCCAACTAATTTTCTATAAAAAAAGTTTTATTATTGTTATTATTGGCTTTTTAAATTAGTATATTATGAAATAAAAATAACTTATTTACATTATTGTACGTTTAAACTTCTGATTCCTTATACATTCCATTATATTATCGATATTTGAAGAATTTGATATATTAAAAGCAAACGTATAAAAATTACGTAAAAACAGGAGACTCAGTCTTAATACTTCAGATTCATCATCAGTCAGATTTTTTTTAGATTCGTTATAGTCTACAACTTTATCGACTACCCATCTAAGAACACCGTCGTATGGAAAATTAGTACAAAAGGGATAAGGACCTGTTTCATTCCATTCGGAAACTTCTTCAGATAAAAATTTGTAATAATTTTTATGCTTAGAAATATCTTCGTTATTTTTTGGAGTATACGATTTCTGAAGGTAACCATTTACACATGAATTAGCCAAACATTTGAGAAGAACATTTTTAATTTTTTCAGAAAGATTGAGATCCTCGTCTATCAAAAGCTCGGCAATTTTTAAACTCTTGGTAAAATCAGTTAAGGTTCTAAAAATAAAAAGTTTAACACAATTGTATATGTTTATTATTTTGTAAATAATTTATTCTTACCTGGGCATATCATTGCAAAAATCTTTAGGCTTGAGAATAGTCATCAAGGTGTTCCAATCTTTATTTTCAATACATGAATCGAACCTTTTACCGGAATCCATTTTTAAGACTTTATTCTTACAACAAATATAAAGCAGATCGTGAAAATTTTATCACAGGATTATATCAATTGTTACATAAAAAACAAAAAACGATCTTACCTAGTAACAAAAGAATGTTTACGAAGATAAAGTGTCTTCGCTCCTTAATGGCGAAAAAGCCTGTCCTAAATAATTGAATCACATACAAGCAGCGCAAGTTCCGAGTGAATTTTATGGAAGAACTAATAGATAAAAATCAAAAAGACTGCAAAGATAAAAAATAAACTTTCGGCTTGATCCAAAGTAGCCGTGTGGGGGTGTATATTCCTTTCAGAGCGACTGCTTTTGCGCAGACGCCATTTATGACCGATCAAACCCCCGAAGATGTCGTATCTTAGTCCTGCAGAATTTTGGCTGCTCTTTCGACATTTATGACACGCGGCGCTGCTTTCGGTATCGTGACTCTGCGTTTGTATAACTTGGAAGTGGTTTGTTTTTTTTTCCTCCGATTATCCGTTTTATGCAAAAGTTTCACATAGAAAAGGACTCTTTTTACCACAAAGGTAAAGTAATTTCTAATAATGTGAAAGTATATTTGCAAACTATTTTGGATGAAGACTGTCAATTATTTTCCATTCTCATTGTCGGTTAACCTTCTTTGACGACTATTCTATTTTGTATTTAATATAAAATACCGAATAACTTGCATAATAAAAATACTCGAAATTTTGAAAATTTTTATTTTTCTTGTTTAACAACTCCCTAGCATTATTAAGGATTAAGTGATACTTAATTCTAAATTTGAAAAAGTAACGCAAAATAACCTCGAAATACATTTTACATTTATAAACAATTTCATTTTTATAATTAATGTACTTGATATATTTAAGACTAATTTATGTTTTGAACTATAGATGTTTTTAACACGCTCGGAGTACGATCGTGGTGTAAATACCTTTTCACCAGAAGGTAGACTTTTTCAAGTCGAATATGCCATGGAAGCTATTAAGCTCGGTTGGACGGCAATTGGTATTTGTACTTCGGAAGGAGTAGTTTTGGCAGTAGAGAAACGTACCACATCTTTTTTAATGGAACCAACTATGGTAGAAAAAATAGTTGAAGTAGATAAACATATCGGTTGCGTGTCATCTGGTCTTATGGCTGATTCAAGAACAATGATAGATAGAGCAAGAGTAGAGTGTCAGAATCATTGGTTCACTTATAATGAAAAAATGTCGGTTGAATCTACGATTCAAGCTGTATCCAATCTAGCTATTCAATTTGGCGATAGCGATAACGATGGAAGTGCTATGTCCAGACCTTTTGGTGTAGCACTTTTATTTGCTGGTATCGATGAAAAGGGACCTCAACTATTTCATATGGACCCATCGGGTACTTTTGTTCAATTCGATGCTAAAGCTATAGGTTCTGGAAGCGAAGGAGCACAGCAATCACTTCAAGAATTTTATCATAAGGTATTTTTAATTTGGACATAGGATAATTGGTTTTTAATTTTACGGATTTTAATTTTTTTTAATTTTATTATTGATAAAGATTACAAAGAGATAAAGAGTTTTTTATAAATTAAAAATTTCAAGTATTATGTACTTATTATTGAGATAAAAGACTAAAATATTGTAAAGGTTTTAATTTTTAAATTAATGTTTATTTTTTAAAAACTCATAATTCAATATTACATTTACAGTCGATGACACTCAAAGAAGCAACAAAAACAGCACTGAAAATATTAAAGCAAGTAATGGAAGAAAAACTCAATGATACTAACATTGAAGTAATGTCCATGACACCGGAAACAAAATTTCATATTTTTACAAAGGATGAATTGCAAGAGGTGATTAAGGATATTGCATAAATATTACGAATTTGCTATTTTAAATCTATGCTACTAATTAAATTACAGATAAATGTGCTTATTATCAAGCCCATTTATATAAATCAATTGATATCGCTCAACAAAAAGTGAAATCAATCAATTATTTTATATTACATTTATTGCAAAGTAATAGGAAAATATAAAAAGATCATTGTATAATTTCATAAGATTCTTATAAATGTTTATTTACTTAAATAATCATAATATTCTTTTATAAAATTCATTTTTAAATATGTACCATGGGCAAAAATTATTAAATATCATTTACTTATTTTTCACTTCTTTATTTCAGCATTATATTAAATTTTATTTATACATTTTTATTAATTTATTATTTTAATGTACTTCGATACAGATAATCGGAAGTATTCCAGAATCCAAAGATGGTTCCTTGAAGTCCAGATCTGAAACTTCACGTCCATCCATTAAAACAACATTATCCATGAAAAGCTGAAGAAATCCTTCAATCCTTGAACACCTTTGAAACCATAAGTTATTACATTATTCATCATTTTTTCAATTATTATTTTTCACAACTTTAATTTTTTTTTTAATTTATAATAACTTGTATTTAACTCAACTTTTAATGTTAATTGGTAATAATCTTTAGTAAAAATATATATAATAAAAGATTTTATAAAAATTTGAGAATTAAAATTTTATAATTTGAAATATAATTATGATTTAATTAACATATACTTTCATATATAAATAAAAAAAAAGAAGTTTTTGTAATTTTTTAAATTTTAATATTTTTTCTAATATTTTTTGGGTTAAACTATCGTTTCATTATAAAATGAGAAAACTAACCAATTTTTCCACATCTAACATTTGCAACATCTACTTGAAATATATCATATGAATAATTCCTTTTTAAATTCATTATGAGTTGTACCTATTACCTCTTCTATTGATCGAATACTTGTTTAATAATAATTTAAAGCTTTTATTATTTACAGATTAAGCCTGCAAATTTAACTGACAATATGATTTTCAGTTATGTAAGTTTATTATAATAATTTTTATCGTAAATCAGTAAATATTTATTGAATTACTTATTAGGTTTATTTTATATCACTTTACAAAAGTTTTATATTTAAATTTTTGTATTATAAAAACATTGGAACGAGATTTTTTTATTTAATATTAGCCTTTTAAAATGCATGAAGTCATTATACGAGCATCTTTTCTTCATTTAATTTTTCATTTAAAATATTGTATTTTGATATAATAGAGATTTTTGTATTCTTGGTTATTTTATCTTTATATAAATTATGTATTTGGTAGTATGTCAATAAATCACAATGATTTTCGTTTAATGGCTTCATCTATGGGAATTGCCATACAGCAAATATAAAATAATTTGTTTTTGGTTTCCTGCATAATCACGTATAAAATTATTCATTGAAAATAAATTCATTTGTTATAATACAAATGCTTTATGATCTTTATGTAATTAGCATTACTTTATTTATGTATTTAAAAAAAAAACGTAATGCCCAATGATATGAGAGTCGTATTAGTTTATTTATTAAAGAAGTGGATAAATGTTAAATATTAACAACATACATCTGGTAAAAATATGATACTTTATTTAGGTATTTCATTATGTAGGTATTTCACTTTATAAGTTATCGTTCTAATTAATAGAAATTTGATATGAAGTAAGATTTATTTAAATAAGAAATGTACATTATTTACATCTTTTTCAAATTCTGAAGAAATTAACTGAAAACTTAATTAATCGATTTTGAATTATTATTTTGACAAAATTTACAAAATCATGCATAAATAAATTGTTTCAAAATTTTGTTCGAAGATTTTCTTAGTTTTATAGTATACTAATATGTATTAATAAATAATTTGCTCCAAAATAGTAAAATTATTTATTATTTACTTCGTTTTAAAAATAAATTTAAAAAACTGAATTTTAATTTTGAGATTTTGTGTTTCGTATACGATTTTTATTGAGATTAATAAAAAATATTTATGCATTAAAAAATTCACTATATTTCTCCCAAATTTATAAAATCAATTAAATTGTTGTTACATTAAATTAAAAAAATAAAAAAATAATATTTAACAATATACTTTTTTTTAATCTTTATTCATCATAATGTAAACAACGCATTTTTTGAAAAATAAAATTAACTTTTAATCAATTTTTAAGGTGTATACGTAATGATATATATTTAAAAATGAATAAAAATATCAAATAATTTTAGTTATTCTTTTGTAATGATGCAAATTACTTGAAATGGTAAAAAAATAAACGTAGAAATTATTTTGATAAGAATAATGCTATTAAAATATATGCAATTGATATATAACGTTAATTATAAGCTTTTTTAATATTTATTAATTGCTATAAAAAAGTATTATTTGTACGATAATTCACCAATAATAACAATTTTAATAATAATTTAAGTAGTGAGTAACAACGATAAAAATAATAATTATACAATTATTTATTCATTTCTAAGATAATATAATAAATATAATAAACTAATACAAACTATAAATTATACATTTAATAGATTAAAATTTTAAAACGTTATATACAATTATACAATTGTTTAGAATTGTTTATAATTAAATTTAAAAACATTATTCAATCTAAATATTAGATTTTTGAATATTTAAATATTGTTCAATAATACATCATAATAATTTACGTGCAGGATAAAATTCAAGACGATTTAAAAAAGATGTTAACTTATCTTATAAAAATAAGCTTAAAATCCTATAAAATATATTCAATAAAAAGTTAATAAACCATGATGTAATTTAATAACAACACTGAATAATTAATTATGTATTAATAATGTATTGAATTTAATTTTTCAAATCGATTAAGCCATTATCGAACCAATAACAAATTTAATATAAATATAAATTATTGTAATTAGACATTATAAATTTTATGTTAATTAAAAATGAAGTTAGATTTGTTTAAATATTCAAATTTATATAAATGTAAAAAAATAAACAATTTTTCCCATTGTGATAAATTATGCTTTGATTCTGAAATTCAGTGCAAATGTTCACAACATGGTTCTACAATATTGATAAGTACGACATTATCATATATTACTTAAATATTACACCGTTCGCAGTTCGCCTTTTACTTGTAGTGCTAACTAGATCCAGTCTCCGATTCGAGTCGTAGAATATGTGTATATATTTAATATGATTTCAACAGGATAAATAAGTAACATACTCTCCCTTACATGATTTTATTTTAATTGGTATTTACTGAGATATATATAATCTTATTACAATCGTAAAATGGAATATTTCACAATCAGAACTATTCAATTAATGTAGATTGTATTGATTTCGTTCAAATAAAAATTATAACTTTGAGCTGATACCAACTAAATTAGTTATTTTTTATCATGGATTAATAAAATCATTTATTTAAACAATATCTAAATATAAATCTGACCCATATCAAAGATATTAGCTTAATATAATAAATAATCAACGTGTAAATAACTGATTAAAGTACGTGTGCAATATCTATTTTTCCTATTAAACTAGTTTATTCATTCAATAATATCGATGGAATTAACTCTATAGTAAATTAATGTAAATAGAAAAATTAAGTTTATAAACTCATAGCAAACTTATAAATTAATTTAGGACATTACGAAAAATTAAGTAAAACAATCGTTAATTTATCTGAATTTATTTTAATAATGATAAATAATATTATTGGATAAAAAATCGTTTAAAAAAATTTATATTTTGTCTAATGCAAATATTTATTAATTATGCTTTTTTTATGAATATATTTGAAATGTGTAAAAAAAACTATTTTATACAATTCAGTTGTTACTGAAAGAGTTCATGTATTATGTTCTTTTAAAATTAAAGAATTTTAATAATTACGTCAAACTTAATGATACGAATACGAAAGCAGTTTTTAGAAATATTTTTAATTCTTGTATGTTTATAATCATTTAGAGACTGGTTCGTGAATAAAATTTTATATATTTATAATGATTACATTTACTATAAAATTAGATTTATTTACTACGTATTTACGCTTACAAATTAATCATTTATAAATTTAAAAAAAGAAATTTATTGAAATCAATTTGAAAATATTGTTTCTTAATATCTTGTAAATAATTTGAAAAAACTTTTAAATTACATAATATTTATACATATTTTACGTATAATCGTGAATAAATGACTACATTTTACATTAAAGGAAACTGGTAATATCATTTAGATTTATTTAAAACTTAATATATAAATAAATTATAATGACTTATTAAAGAGTAGACCATTTTTATTTGAATAAATTTTTTATTACAAATTAAAGTTAAAAATTTTTATTAGCCAAATCTATTAGACTTTTAAATAAATAATAATTATTTAATATAATACGATATGTGATTCAAATTTGGAAGTACCAAAATTACATTGTTTTTTTTTCTAATGGTACTTTTACGATTGTATACATAAATATAAAACTATCATTTTTTATTATATTTCCGAGTCCAATTAATAATTATGTTTTGAAGTAATATAATAAAAAATTACAAATTATTCAATCACAATTTAATATTTATAAATTATATTGCTTAAATTCAGTATATAGATATTAATATTATACAGTTCGATATATATGTACGAAAACAAAATTTTTTAATAAAGTTTCATCTTAAAAGTTGTTAAACTTAAAGAAATAGTGATAATCTGGGATTTAAAAGTTTATAATGCATATTAACAGTTGTCAATCTAGTTATTAACTTAAAAATACAGTTTTCTTACGAAGTTTATTTGATAATAGATTTTTAGAGTCAGTAAATGTCGATTTAATTCTCAAATCTCGGATTGATACGAAACAAATTCTCTACTGTTTAAAATGAAAGGATGGTTACATTTTTAAAGCTCAACGATATTAGCCTTTATTTGATATATCTAGTAAAGATTATTTAAAAATTTTGATTTTAAGACATAATTGTATAATTTATTATAGAAATTGATTTATAATACAGCTTAGTATATAATTTAGTAGACACGGAATATGTACTTAAAAGGAATAGATTTTGCGAATTGTAATAAAACGTTAAAAGTGACTCGATACCCAATACAGTAATATTTATGAATCTAACTTTAAATAATCTCTGTTTGAAAATAACCATTATTTATAACGCGTGCATTTAAACTACATGGATTTGTTAAAGAAACAGATGCTATCCTAAGTACTAATATTACAAAAAATTAAATGCTGTAGAAAATGGTTTTCATTAGAAAGTAAAAGTACCGAGTAATTTGAGAGATTAAATAAGTTACGTGTACTTGAAATAAAAAAAAAAAACAATAGATTTTCAAGTTAATAAATTGATGATAGTGAAAATATTTAATTTTGTAATTACGGAAATCTAAGTTTTTACTTTCTGCAATTATTTTTTAAAGAAAATTACTTAAGAGTAGTGAATATTTTAGACTTATTCTAATTTTTTTTTTATTAAGGTATAACTTCTTTTTATTTAGAATTATGTATAAATTATCCTTTAATAAATAATATTTTAATTAAAATTCAAAATTCTTATCTTAATAATTATCTTCATTAAGTCATTTACTGCATTAGTGAGTATTTCTTGTATTTTCTATATTATAAAATCAAAATAATTCTCATATTAATTATATTTATTGTATTTTAATAAAAGATAGATAAAAGTTTTTATATTTTTTTAAAAGGTATTTTTATGTAATAAATTACGATTTTAAATTTTATGCTTTATATTCTTCGCAAAATTTATTTTATAAATCATTTTTTAGTTTCTGACACTTTTCTTTGTTATACACGACAGGATGAATTATTGATTTAAATAGTTGATTCCTTCAAGCCGTGTATAAAAAAGTTTCTTGTATAAGAGATTTTAAATGCAACTTTCGAACTCTCCACAATTTGAACATACTAATATATATTTCATAATAAATTTATCTTTTACACTTAGGTTGATTACGTTGTAGAAATTTGTTTCAGAATTAGTTTCAAAATTATATTTGAAAAAGGCAGCGAACGTATTTATAAATTTAAGTACAAAAAAGGCTGATATAAGTTAGTTCGAAGTTTCATTGATATTAGTAATTGACTCATTATCATTGAACTGGTTTAATCGCAAATATATTGATATTTTTGTCTTTTAAAGATTGTAAGATTATTTTCTGAAATTTATTTACTTTCAGCTTAATTAATTAATTTAATGGATAACAGATTTATGAAAGTATTAATCAGGTTAGTTTTACGTTAAATATCAAGATTGAATATTTATGGTAGGAAGAGTATGAAATAAAATATCGTTGCTAAGTATAAGCGTATTTACGTCTAATAAAAATTGTCGCTTTTATACTTTGTTTTGGAGTTGTCGAATAAAGAAATAATAATAAAGAAAAAATGATTTATTTTCGGTACGCTAGACTCTAACATTAAGTAATATGGTAAAATAATAAATGGCTATAATATAAAAAATAATGCATTTAAAATTAATTTTTTATTTTTAAACGGAGTTAGCCTATTTCTGTGATCGATATCATTTTATCCGAAAAGATTGACCCCAAAAATTCAAGTCTTAATCCGTCTACGTCACTTTTGAAATCGCGTATGCAACGAATCAGTAGATACATATATTATACAAGCAACATTATTTCCTTTCTAAATCCGATGTAAATTTGATATGAAAGTCGACTTTCAACTTATGCCTAATCCACTCACAAGAGAAGTTAAAAACAGGAAATAGACTGGCGCGCGTATTCATAAAACTAGCGTTTCTCCCGTGAAAGAAGGAGGCAAAGCACAAACAAAACGAGAAAGAGGGAAGGAAAAAAAAATCGAGAGCGGCAAAAGCATCCTCGCGAAACGTCCACGTCTCCGGATGAAAAAGCACGCGAATGGTCGAGAGGAGGATGAGGAGGAGGAGGAGGAAGCGCTCGGCTCGTCTCCTCGATTAAAAGCCCTCGCAGTGCCGCGTATCCGAAATCAATAATTAATTTCGTTGCTTCTCGCTCGCCTTTTCCCCTCGCGCACAGTCGGTTTCTCTGCGATGCCACGATAAAAGCGTTCCTTTTTACTGCGTCGACTACACAGCCCACGCCTGCCGAGATTATTGGATATTATTCCATTTTCAAGCGTTCAATCCCGGCACGATTCGCTCGCTCTCGACCGGATTCACCGCTTCCCCCGGGGGAGGCTGACCTCACACCCCGGAATATATCGCTTTGACACTCGATGATTGGGGCCGCGAGCGCGGCGAGCAACCGAGGACGCTTAAAATAGATAAACGTCCGCAAGCTCGGCCCTGTTAGGATTTCGTACGCGTGCGGGCAAAGATGAGACGCGTACGCGAAATCTAAGTCGTTCCTTCGTAGTTTTAACGTTGATTGACTGGTTAATAACGACTCGAGAGCATTTCTCGCATTTCTCGCATTTCTCGAGCGAGCTTTTCGCTCCTCGGTAGACGAGAGGCTTCGTTTCTTAGCGGAGCGAAGATGATCCGCTTGGAAATGGAAGCGACATTCTAGATTTTTTAAGTAGCGTCGAATGTTCTTTCCAGCGACAAATATCGTGGCTTTCTTTCAACGAAGTGAATTAGAAAAATACTCGTGAAATTTTGGATTTCGAGATACGTAACTTCTTCTGGAATATCGAGTTTAGCGTTTGAAAAAAAAAATGTTCAAACTTTAATTTCGGGTCGAGCGTAAAAGTCAATGTTTATTGATAAAATAATAGTAGTTGTTTTGCACCGATGAAAGTTTCGGATATCTTTATTTTTATTTTTTCTTATTTGTAAAGGTCGTTCGAAAGAACATTACGAAACCGATCGAATGTAAAAAAACATTGAACGTTCCATTATTGTTCTGTTCGATGAAGTTACATATATACATTATGTAATTCGTTTCAATGTTTAAAAACAAAATATTTGTATTTTAAACGAATAATTTGAAAAATATCTTTTTTCGATTAAGAAAAATCATTCGGATGTACGAGAAAACAAACATCGATAATAAAATTTTACTTCGAATTTCTTACGATTCTTCATAGTTTTTTAAAATTTAATTATTTTTGACCTGTTACAAAATGTACCGAGTTATCTTAAAAAAATTGAGTAAAAATTGTAAATCATAAAAATATATATACTATTTATATGGATTAGATTACATAAATTATACAACTATCTTTAATAAATGTTTTTAAGCATTTAAAGGTGCTCTTACGTAATAAAACATCCTGATTTACCTAACGGTTAAAAAAATGGTTTCGTTCACTAATGAATTTGATTAAAAATAATATTTAAAAAATAAAACGTATGAAATAAGCTCCTGCAAATAATTTTAGTACTAAAAGGAAATGAAAGGTATATTATGATGTATTATGATCGTGATTCAATACTATTTAATACGTAACTAATTTCATATTTTGGTTCTGCGAATATCCGGTTAATTTTTCAAGAAGTGTGAACTTAGGGCGTTTGTTGCCGTAATTACAAAAAATATTCCATTTATAATTATACGTTCAACGGACACTGTTAGAACAGTGAACAAATGTGCGTTGTGTTCAAATGATTCCTAGAGCAAAATGATAACAAGAGCTCGAAGTAATTGCGTCAAATTATGCTTTTTTCTGCCTCACAAAAACCTCAAAGTGAAAGCTTCGAAGCGTACAAGTGAATATTTCTCGAACTTTTAATAATCGTATAAAAAAATAAATAAATCGATAAAACAAGATAGAAAGGGAGAATGATTAGTTCATAAAAAAAGAAAGCTTAATTAACTGCCTATATAAATTTAAAATACGTAGGTGTATAAAATATTAAAATAAATAGTACGTAACAATCGATACATAACGGTAAACTTATTACTTGCTCGATATTTATGAACTAAATAATATTTTGAATTGAATAATACTATTTCAAGTAATAAATATAATTGCATAATCGTTGAAGTTATATTCTTTTAGTTAAATAAGAATAAGAACTTTATTTTTTACAATATATTTTCTACAAAAAGTACAAATTCGAAACATATATAATGTAGGTAAAACAGAAAGTAATTTAAATAAAAGAATGACATTAAAATTGATCGATAGGTCCAAATCGTTTTTATATTTAATTATTGGGTATGACTAAAATTAACCGAATGTCGTTCGAGATTTTAATAGCACTTAGATACATACAAAGATATGATTATTTAAATTTTACATAATATTTAAATTTCATCGTAAGTATATTCAAAAAATGAAAAAAAATTTAAATTAAACCGTAAAAACTATGTCATTCCTACTATTCAAACTTTTATAATAATTAAAGTTTATTGAAAAATATTATAAAAATTAAATTCTTGCAACAAATACAGTAATATTTATAATTTTATTAGAATTTAAAGTGTAAAGAATAAAATAAAATATCTTTAAAACAGAAATTTTATTACTCGCGATATAATTTCAACGGGTAACACCACATTGGTTTTTATTGAATCTCTCCACCATTATTAGTGAAGTATAGTGTTTTGCAAAGAGAGAAGACAGTGGCTGGATCATTTATTATCTCTGGATGTAACCCTTGTATGAAATCGATTAACCAACACGTAGCTAAAGTTAACGTACCTTGAGTAAATTACGTTGAAAGAAAAGGGTTATATCTTTGTCAAGGTCTATTTTCTCCGCTTCTGTAATTGTATACTGTCTGCTTTTGTTAATAAAAAAGACAGGTTGAATGCAGTCTAATCAATAGTCTATACTTTTTAGGTCATGGATATTGCTTAAGTATCATTAAAATAAAAATTTCATGATTCGTCCAGAGGGAAATTAACCACTGGAGTTTCATCGAATAGGGTAACAGTTACAAAGACGATTGAAACTATCGATACTATTTATTACGAATTTTTTATTTATGTCTACAATATATTCAGTACCATTGTTTTATATATTTATATAGTTGTTGAAAATGATTCTATTGATTACAAAATCAAACGATATAGTTTTTCAATAAACGCATACGATTTATAAATGCAAATATCGTTTCTCTTGATTTCGTAGTGTATTCTGTTTTTTTAAGATTCGTATCATCTACCGTTTTTTACATTCTTTCATTTATACTTTATTATTCCACTATCAACTTCTATCAGATATATATTATCCTAGATACGTTTTTAAATCAATCCTATTTTCCTTAACAATTTTAGACATTAATTTTTATCGATCGTTCTAAATACAGAATGTAATTTTTAGTAAGTTTTTTTTTTAAAGCAGAACAACATCGACGTATCGAAATAAAACAAGCTATGAATAAGAGAAAGAAAGGAAAATATTCGACGATAGATAGCTAGATAAATAGATTGAGAGAGGCGAAGAGAGAGATGCACAAGTCAAAGCGTAAATGCCGGTATGTCTAGTAACGGAGAAAGGGGAGGAAGAGGAACTGGGTGCCGAAGCAAAAGGAGGAGAACGGAGAAGGTCTTTGTAATTAACTACGATGAGAGGTGGGATAGTCCCGTTTGAATCCTGAGAATCCCAGGGGACCTGACCCGTCGTATCAGACAGCCGACACTCGCTCGGGCTGCCGCACCGCCACAGCTACGTTCAAGTTTCGCTCTACGATAATTGCCTTCGCTTTGCTGCAGTCGCGCTAATACCCAGAGAGAGAGAGAGAGAGAGAGTGAGAGAGAGAGTGATGGCTCACTCCAGCAGTTCCAAAGCAAAGGAGACTCCGACGACTTCCTCCGCCTTTTTGATTCCTCCTTCTTCTCGCTCCTTTTCCTACTATGTATTCTTTCTTTCTTTTTCCTTTATGCGTCTTTACCTTTTATCGAGTTTGTATTCCCCTTGAAACTTTATATAATACTTTCTTTTCACCTCGCACACTCGCTCCATTGTTATAATTTGAATTATTTAATACATTGTAGTTTTAAGATCGTAAAGCTTGCCGATATACGGAGTTGTAGCAACGTAATCAATTTTACTTTCCGTTTTAAAAAAAAATACGTCATTGCTGTTTCGTATTATTATATATTTCTTTCCTATTGCATAAATTATTTTTATTCGCTATATAGCGTATAATGGGAATATTAAATTAATCAAAATCCTAGGAATAGCACTGCTTATAAATATTATATATTTTATATTTATATATTATATATTCTTAATTACACGATGTTTTAACAAAATTTTTCATTTTTTTTAAATATCTCATAATTTATCTATATAACTTACTCATGTTTTTATGCTAAACAGCAGCTCGCCGTTTCATTTCCTTGAATGTAATTTAAGAGTAGAAATCTTCAATAGTTTTTTTTTTATATTATTCGATATGTATATTTAGTATCATTTCTAATACTTTCTTTTCATATGTTTATATTACGTATGGTTATTATTTCTATGATATTACGAAAAGTATTCGTTAACCGTAAGCGCGTTTAATAATGACATTCGAGCTTTTTAAGCATAATTCAAACTATCGAATAAGTTTTTCGATTAACTTAAAATTAATCGTTGCAATTGCCTTTAAATTTTTATCTTCAAATTCTTCGGTATTCGCGTTCGTCGATATTTCCAAAGATCTGCCTATAAAATTCACATAAAAAAAAAATTTCGCTAGTTTTAAGAATAATTTTGCTGAAACGAAAGAATCTCTTAAAAATGATAAGATTGTATTTAATTATAAGAATTTCTCGTAATTTTATTCGCATATTTTATTCCTTATTTAGGTGTATAGGTGTAAAGATCGATCGATGATAAACGACAAAAATGATGCAACATTCGAAAAGGAAATTCCGTCTCGAAAGATCGTCGGAGTTTAAGAAATTGGTCGAACGAGTAGGTCACAATTGTTTAAAAATTAAGCGGAAAGAAATCTATAAAAGAAATTACGTACCGCGCCTGGAAAATCTTAGCCATTGTACCGGACAAGCGCGCGATAACTCAAAAAAGAAAAAAGCATTTCTCGTCGTTGGATTTACTCAACTCGGCAACACCGTCGGCACCCATTCAACGACCGTTACAATGCAAAAGGCGCTCGAGTAAAATCCGCAGGAAAATTTCCGAACCGAGGATACAGCCACTCAATCATTCGTAATTTAGCCCCGGTGAAACCAAAACCCATAAGTGTCAGCGCGAGCTCGTGGCTTCGAAAGTCCCATACACGGTTCCGTATAATCATGGGGGTCTTTTTGCGCAACGGGAGCGAACCTCGTAATAATATCGCGGCGGGTATCCGTGAACGCGAGGAAGTCGAGGCAAAAACGCGAGTGGATCGTTCGTCTGTCACGGCGGCGCGGAAGTCGTCTATAAGAGCAGATCTATCTATGCACGGTAGATAACGATGATGATTACGATGATTGCGATGACGAAACGACTCGCGACGCGTTAATATTCTTTCTTTGTACGGTTTTTCCTCTTGCGCCGTGGATTCGAACCCGTACGCGTGGCTGGTCGATTTAATCCGAGAAAGAGAAATTATGGATGCCTTTGAATCTTCGCCTCGATATACCTGAGCTTAGTCTCGCGAGAATATTATTCTTAATTACAATTATTACTCGAAAGAAATTAGCGTGCTAGTGGAAGCGATTACAGAAATAATATACTGTCTTTGGTTAAACTGGTATAGTTTTTCTAGATATCGTCGCGATAAATTTATATCTATACATCGTACGGACGTCGTATCCGATTATTGATTTCATCAAATCGTGATTTTACATCTAACCACTTCCTGCAAACTCGCGTTTAGAAATTTATTTTTCCATATAGCGTAAAATAATTCGATCCATTTACGTGTAACATTATATTCTTTTCTAGTAAAGATCGAATATGAATAAATTTAAAAATATTTCTATGAAATTATCGTTTCCTTTACAAATGTTGAAATTGAACCAACTATTAAATTAAATTAAGTTCGAATTCTTTAACGAATGGAAAAGTTAAATAAAATGGGTATTTTTGTTGAGCATCCGTCGCTAATTAATTTTATACTCAAATTTTTTTTTAACAAATAGCTTTTCTTTAATATTGATTTCAAAAAGTTTCTTAAAGTCGATATCCTTTAACGTTCTCGAATAATAATTGATTCGATATTTATTTTAACAAGATATACAAGTAATTATTCCAGAATTGATCATTTCTTATCTTATTCTCGATCGTAGCTTTAACGCGTTATAGAAATGATCGATTTAAATAAATAAATCGAAACTATTTTTAAGAACTGCCGCAATGAATCAACGCGAAACTTTTCACGTGTCTCTTATCAATTTTACAATAGCTTGTAATTTTTCTCAACGTACAATCCGTAATTAATATTTTATAGCTACAAGAAAAAATTGGAATACGTATATTCGACTCTGGTTCGAAAGTACGTAGATAAACACTTTTTTCATTTCGTTCCAACTAAAACATTTTCAAAGAAAATATTTAATTACATTTATCGCATCCAGTAATTAGGCAATACACGTTATCCAATGCAATCGAAGGTTTGTATTTAAAAAATATCGAAGTATTTAAATATTGTATTATCAAAGGTATAATTATCGATACCATCGTTTTCAAATATTAACGAATAGGTATCCCATAACTATATACGTCTGAATACGTTAAAAATATAGTGTAGAAAAGCGGAAATGCTGCGGGGATTCTTAAAGGAAGTTGATACGTATATGTTTCTGAGTGCGCATGTGCATGTGAATACGGTGTAAGCCGTGTACCTCGTGTATGCATATATACGCTTAGACTAGACTATAATTCACGCATGACGGATTCGTCGCGATTTTTTCACTTTCACAAAAGCGGCGAGCGGCTCCCAGCGATATTACTGCACTATCCACGTATTCTCCGAGATGATCGACCGGCCTCTCGCGAACTTCTTTAACTCTCGGTAAAAACGATTGCGTTACGCTCGACGCGTGCTTTAGGTGTTTCCGAAGGAATTCCATTCCCGATCGTCACGGTTTAACGTAATTAATAAATACCTTGTTTTCTAGTTTGTTCAGAATTTGTTAAGGAGTCGTTCGCTCGAGTTTTCTCAGTCTTGAGAATTCCATAATGTAACGAATGCCGCGATTTGTGACTTATGTTTCGATGCGAATAAAGTCATTTGCGCTGCAATACTTCCCATTGTCTTTATTAAAAAATCTGGTTTTGCACGAGAAGAAAATTAATGTACCAAGAAAATGATTTATCGCTCAAAGAACGTTAATGCGTTTACAGTTCTATTGAAAATCATATTTAACCTAACATCCGATTTCTTATAGAATAACATTAGTTACGAGTAGTCGTTTTTTATACTTGATTTACAAGTTTTCTATATATATATATATAAGCATAATTTGCACACAATTTATAGATATATGAGCAAATATTTATAACAATAATTTATAATAAATGTACACAAATTTTACAAAGGTGTGTAAAAATTAAATAAATAGATTGATATCGATACATAAACGAATCTTAATAATAACAAATGGTTTTTAAAATAAAATTAAAATAATGAAATAAAAAGACGCGTTTTTAACATGGACGAAAATATCTTCGTTTATTCTTGCGATGGATTTTAGAAAGTTACGCAACAAAACAGATTTAGAATTACGACGGTATTAAAAATTTATGTAATGCGATTGTAACGCGTTTAATAAATTTACATTTGCAAATTAATTTTAGCATGGCATATAAAAAAAATTGATGAATAGACCGTGCGATATATTTTCGTATACGCTAAATACAAAGTTACATCCGCCTAATATTTTTTCTAACTTATTGCACATATTTCCTCTGTTGACATTGTAAGACATTTACGAAGAAAACAATTAATTTCATATTACGTACGAGGAAACGAAGCGTAAAAATAACGACGCAAAGTACTCGGTACACGCGGGCGACAAAACGATCGTTATAAGGCGAAAAACGCGTACGAAACGATCGCAATTGTACGTTCGAGATATTTCTCGAAGGCGCGGGGACAAACCAACGGGAATAAAACACGGAGGTAGTCGAGCGCGAGTCTAGAAACTCCGCGAAGCGCGCAGAGAAAGTAATACTTTCTTAGGAGTCACAGCCTCGTACATACCTATCAAAGGCTTTTAATTGCGTTCTCGTAACGATTAAGATTCGCTCGTCGAAACGCCGCGAAAGTGCAGAGACGCGATACGCTTCTTCCTCGCGTACAAAATCCAGGGATATTCGAATTTCGACAATCTTATCCTTCGCTTCCGAACTTCGCAGTTGTTCCGTTTCTCCTTCCTATACCCGTTCTCAGTTATCCTCGGTCATCAAAAAATCGGAAAAATCGTCGATTTTTAGTCTCTCAAGGACGCGGGCACGCAACCGTGACTTTGATTATCCTTGCCGATAAGGCTCGTAAATATCGATTCGCAGTACCGGTTCTCCTGGCTAAATTTAAACTCGAGAGACGCGGATCGTTACTCTCCGAACATCGTCGTAAAAAGCGAACGTTTTTCGACTTTCGCAAAACTATTACGCACAGCCAGTGGACCATTTATCATTCGCGAATACGATCGAGTTCATTGTTATCTCATTACACGAATTTTGAACCTTAATTAATCGGTATAAGCTGTGCGAAAAATCGATTTTATCGAGTTACTTTTACTCGATGATATTTCGCATCGGTTATTACTCGCGAGGTTCTATTATAAGGCGTAGTTTTCACTTGAAAAGCAAGACAGGAAGGAGTAGGGAAGAAACGTAGAAAGAGAAATCGCAATCAATTTATGTTTCTTGTTTCATAAATTTTATTTATATGCAGTACAAAAAAATGTGGTTCGCTTATCGCAAAGCATACACACGCTTTGTCGCGTGGCGGCATTTTCGTGCTTTCGGCTGAATTCGCGGAAGCCCGGTATCGTACCGGTTTGATTTTCCTATTTGCATATATAAAAATTGCATGTACATGTATAAAAAGATGAGTATAAAAATGATAGAAACATCGATAAGGTACAAAAGTTTGATTTTTTTTTCCTTTCATTCGCCTTAATCGTAAGGGTACATGTAATAATAGTACAGGCCGCAGCGTCGTCGTGAAATTTTCCCCTATTTTTTGTCCTTCTTTCATTTATCTTTCTATTCGTTTTTTTTCTCAATGTGTAAAGATCCTAGCTCGAGATCGACGCGATCTGCGAATCCTTATCGGTGATAGTGTTTTATATACACGGCGTCAAAGCAAGCACAGAGTTTGTAGGGGGGGGGAGAAAATTTCTAGCGGTGCACGCGCGATATCGCTTTAATTTGCGCTATCTATCACTTCATGCACCGGTTGAACCATAAATTATTCCTGAGAACGCGCCTTACAAACCATAAATGATTTGGCCGCGCGTTACTCGGGCGTACGCCTCGCAATCTCTTCTCGCTACGACTGTGCTGAAGTAATCGAAAGGAGAATGGCGGCGAAGACAAGCCAAAAAAAGTGCGTTTTTTTTCTTTTACTTTTAAATAAAGACATCGAAGGACTTTCTTCTCCGATCGCAAACGCGAGGTTTGCGTGTAATTTCTATTTTTTTTCTTTTTTGATCGAAAATGATTGTTTTACGGGAAAGACGAACTTCTTGGTAGGCTTTCGCTTAATTTAATCAACAATCATAATCGAAATTTATCGACTGTCTTTTTTTTTTGATAAAATTGTAATTTTGCTGTACCCGAAAGATTACTCTTGTTTTTTCAACTTTAAATCCTCTTACGGTAATAAGAAAAGCTCGTTGATCTTTCTTGCCTTTGTTTTTTTCTTCGTTATCTTTCTTATCGATACGAGCGAACGCTGTCGTCGAGTGGAAAGAATTTTCGTACCCGTTGAATAGATTACTTACGAGGTTCCTACGACGACATAGTTACGATGCACTTTCGAGTCTGCAAAAAATTTCAACGAGCCTTGTAATTTCCTAGGTAATAAAAACCATCCATATTATATAAAAATTAATCGGGCACTATCGCGTTCGTATTACATTCGAGAAGTTTTACCGCATCGCCGATATTTAAAGTCAGGGATTTCCAATGTAATTACCCTCCCCCCTACGGTATAGATCAAGCATACATAAGTTATACAATCTTTCGGGTGGCGGTAAATAATTATATAAAAAAAAAAAACGCGCGCGCGAATGAAAATACGCTGTCATTGGTTTATTTCGACCTCCCTCGCAATTGGCTAAGACTAAGATGAGATTTTAACGGAAGAGACGAATAGAGGCTTTGCATCGTACAGCTCTAAAAGTCTGCCTCGAACAATTGTATGCAGCCTAATGATGATGAGCGTCGAAGCTGCTGGGCTCGAAACCACCTTGGAAGTGTCCGCCGTGGTGCTCCTCGTGTTCCTTGATGTGAACGGGAACCGGGTAGGGTACCTTCACGGGGTAGGGCACCTCTTTCTCAACGGGGTACGGTACCTCCTTCTCGACGTAGTAGGGCTTGTCGACCGGAACCTTGATCGGGTACGGTACATGCTTCTCGACCGTGACGGGGACTGGCTTGTGAACGATGTACGGTTTGGGTACGGGCACCTTTATGTGCACGGGATAAGGTTTCTCCACCGGAACGGGGTAAGGTTTGTCCACGGGTACCTTGACTTCGTACGGTACGCGTTTCTCGACCGTGACTGGGTATGGTTTCTCGACGGTAACGTGGTATGGCTTGGGCACTGGGACTGGGTACGGTTTGTCGACTGGCACCTTCACTTCGTAAGGCACGTGCTTCTCGATGGTGTAGGGTTGCGGCACTGGAACCTTGACTTTCACGGGGTAAGGTACGTGCTTCTCGACGGTGTAGGGTTGCGGCACCGGTACTTTAACTTCGACGGGAACGTGCTTCTCGACGGTGTAGGGCTGGGGAACGTAGACCTTCACTTCGTAGGGTTTGTCAACGGGCACCTTGACCTCGTAGGGTATCTTCTTCTCGACGGTGTAGGGTTGAGGTACGTGGACGGGCACCTTAACGAAAACTTTCACGGGGTACGGTACGTGTTTCTCGACGGTGTAAGGCTGGGGCACGCCGATCTTGACTTCGTAGGGCACGTGTTTCACGACCTCGTACGGTACGTGTTTGATGTGTTCAACGGGTACGGGTACCTTCTTGATCACCTCCACGGTCTTGATGTGCTCGTGGTGTTCGTGCTGTTCGTGGCCAAAGTCGCCCAGCGAATGTTCCAAACCGCGTTTTTCGCTTTTCTTATCGGTGTCTTCGGCGTTCTTTTCCGCTACCTCCTCGCAGCGCGTCAGCGCTATCAGCGCGATAAGCACCAAGCATATCTGCAAACAAAAATGCAAGCTTATCGGTATTATCCTCGGTGGGAAAGGTCGTAGAGAGTAACGCGTTCGATACATTTATAAGAATTTTTGGCTAAATCGTAGATCTCGATAAAAAATTCGAGTATAATTTATAATTTCTTTTACGTTTCGTTGCGTCCAAATAATAGTCGTAAGAAAAATCCATTTCTAAAAATATCATTGAAATTTTTATCGCCATTATTAAACGATTAATTTTATTAGGTAATAAAATTGTATACCGTACTTTTTCAACCGTGTTTAATAAAGCGTTAAATATCTCAAATTGCCTCTTAAAATCTCCTTTCCCGAACGTTCTCGTTAAAGATATTTAGTTAAGTGCATAGTCAATGTTGATAAATGAATCGACTCCGGGGCATTATATCCTCGTAAAAAAAATTTCAAACATCTCCGTTGTCGATATTTGATCAAATTGAATTTTTCAAATACCGGATAGAGCGCTAAATTTAGAAAATAATTCACGATATCTGATCGTACGATGTATTCGAAATGTAATCGAACGCGAAATTGACATTTTTCCTGGAGAAATTTCACGCAGCTGAAAAAGCGTGTATCTTTTATTTTACTTTATTTTTTCACTTTCTCACACAACTCATAGAAAGCTGAGGTGGGAAAAAATAGAGAGAGAGAGAGAGAGAAATAGAGACGCGTTGGACGTCGTTCGAAATTCGGATTTCCCCGCGAGCGCGTCGTGAATAAGTTACGAGGAAGACGATCGAAGCGCGATTCGCTGCACTTACCTTAAATTTCATTGTAAGGTTCGCGCGCACTCGTAACGTGGCTCAACCACTCGACTGCTTGAGTTTTCCCGTGGGCCAGGCTTTTATACCTCGGGACGCCATACGATCAATCCAACACTTTCCCTCACTCGCTCGCGCGCTACACGCCATGGCTACTCGCTGTATCGCGCTCTCCTCGGCAAGAGAGAGAGAGAGAGAGAGAGAGAGAGAGAGAGAGAGAGAGAGAGAGAGAGAGAGGAACGGGGCTGATACGAATGGGATAGCAAAATCGGGACGCGGTGGAAAGCGAGCGCGGATCCGGAGGGTTGCCATCGTCGTCCCCGCCGCCGTCGTCTTGGGTCAGTCGCGCGGGACTCGGTGACGAAAGCGACGCGAATGCCAAGGGAAAAGGCAAAGTACGGGAAAAACAGGAGGAGCCGTGAAATTGTTAGGGAGGCGATGTTGCGTTACTTCTATCGCGAGGAGCTACGGTTTTGTAAGAGCGCCGAGCTTGCGCAACGATCCGAACATCGCCTACGCTTTTTCTCCCTTGGTTAACCCGCGTTTTTCTCCTCGCACGCGGGAAAGGCGCGTCTGTCTGTTCCGCGGAAAGAAAACACGGCTCTCTAATGGAAGCCGGAGAGCATTAGAGCATTAGAGCTCCCGATTCCCGCGCTTCTGTGCTCGGGTTCTTTGTTCGCAAATTGCACCTGCTATTAAAGAGTCGCTCCGACTAAACTACACGGACGTAAGATCGCCGTTTATAGGGATAATTAGGCTCGATGCCGTTGTCTCTATTTTTCTCCCTCTCGCGGTGCACCCAGCGTTTCCTTTTTACGTCGATTGCGAAGCTGCGAGTTCGCTCTGCATTCGTTCGCCGTATCGGGATGCTGCCCGCACTTGAGCTAACACACTTTTTTCCAGCTGGCTGTCATTCGTTGGGTCGCAAAGCGGATTCGTTCCAGCGATCAAGTGCTCGAGCGCTTCGTTACGGCGCTGGTAAATTTTCGTTGTAAAAACGCGGTTTAATTAAACCGTAAAATTCGCTGCTCCGGCGATATCCAAGGTGAATACCTTTTGGCAGTTTCGAATATAAAGATTCGCTCGCTCGATCGGATTTATGAACCGGTTATTTTCTTTACAATTTCTCGTGTAATATTATGAATACATAGTACGATAATTGTGTACGAAGGAGTTGTAAATTTTGACGTGATGAGTAATGAGAACTCGAAGGATGGTTAATAAGTGTTTTTATAAAGGAGCTAAAACCGATGATGTACGAATACTCGATACTCGATAAAATTATAGCGACTTTCGTAAACCAGTCGATTTAACCAAAATAATATGTCTTCTAGTATTACCATTTTTTTAGTACTTCCTGTCGCGTACTTATCATTATTTTTGATAGACGAATCGATCGAAATTGTTTACGTGAACGTTAGTTTTCGATATTTTAATATTGGGATATCTTATGTAACTTATGCAATAAGTACATCACTTTTCGAATTATGGAAGCAAATTTTTTTTGTTATCGAAAGGAAATAAATGAGAATAATCTTATAACGTTTCTCTTTAAATTATTACAAAAGAATTCTTTAGAAAAAAGTAATATATCTAGAAGTAAAAAAGAAAGGAAACTGGTTGAATTTAACCGATACTTAACTGTACAAAATACAATTAATTCTTTCATTTTCACTTGCTAGTGATTAAAAGAATATCACGTATTATAAAGTGATTCGTAAAGAAAAACCGACTATTTTCGATCAAATTAAAAAAAAAATTAATTTTCCAAGCATATTTTTTTATTTATAACTATTACGAGCGGAACGTCAAATTAAAAAAATTCATTAATAATGACTCTAGATTATTATCTATGATCGATAGGTTTTAATTACGCATTAACAACTGAACCTTATATTCAGTTTACGAGAACTTGACATTTAATTAGCATTGTATTTTTAATACTTGAAATAAAAAGTACGAACGATAAATTATTTTCAATTCATAATCAGTTTTCACTTAGATCGTTACTTTAAAATGATGTAAAAGTCGGTTTATACGTTCGATCAAAGTTTTCAGCATTTGAAATAATACAAAAGCAACGTAATAGACGTAAGATGTTCGCGATACATATTCATAAGCAAATTTTTACGAGATATATAAACAACTCTTCGGTTCTTAAGCTCCGCCGTGAGACTGTACTAAATACAACGTTAATTGCACCAGGTAAAATATTACCATACCGATAAAAAAGTATTTACTTTTGCAGTGTTGGTATTGAATATCTTAAAAAAGAAAGAGTAAATCTCGGTTAAGTCGAGTTTTTAATTTAAAAAAAAACGCAGTAAAAATGAGAATCGAGGCGCTTAAAGCTCTACATTTTATTACCCGTAGACTATTATCTATTCGCCGATTCTCCTTGGTCTAGGCGTAAAACGAAGCCCAGCAAACATTCACCGTACCGCAGACTTTGTCTTGCATCAAAGACAAAAGTCCTTATTAGCTTTATAAAAGCAAGCGAGCAATGTAAGCTAATGGTCCGTTTCAAAGGAACGAAAGGTGTTCACCACACTAGGCGAAAGTAAAAGTGCGCTCGCCTCACCAGAGCCAAGAACCTTCCGCCGTGGTCTAGCGAAGAACGCCCGGATGAAACATAAAAGCAGAATGGAAAAGAGAATCCGTGTGCGATATCTGTCCCGGGGTGGGAGTTGCCGAGGGAGGAGGGGACAGGTGAAACGGACCGGAGTAGTGAACGCGAGCGGCGCGAAGGAAACCAGGAAAAACGAGCGCGGAAATTGGTGGATTATGGCCGCGCGAATAATAATATATAATCTAGAACCTACGCGTTATGAAATATATAGGCGAGCGAGCTCAAAGGATGGCTGAGCTTCTGATAGGGGCGGGATGCGCGGAAGGGGAATAGCCGTTTCATTCGAAGGAAATCGGTCCTTACGTCGAACCTAACACAGACTCACACCTGTAAATACAGAGCGTGCGTGTATGTAGGTCTCTTGAGTTTTACTGTTACTCACTGATTTTACTCGGTCTGAGTTCCCTTTCATTTTCTTCTTTTTGCCTACTGTTTACTACTAAGTGTAAGAGAAATGTAGAAAATACCTGTAACGCGTGCTTTGGTTTTTTCCCTCATTAGCATTATGAAACTATAATAGTTTATAAATGAATAGGTGTTCGAAGGCAAATGAAAATATATATAAATGTAATGTGACTGCTCTCGTTCTCAGTTATTTGAATCAGTTTTAATACTTAAAGCGGCGTGCAAATTACTTGAATTTGTGTTTCTAAAAGCTTGACATTATTGCGCTAAAAAGGTTTGGTTAATAGAGAAATCTAATGGGAAATGGGTCGCTTATGTTTTATGATGTTTTGCTTTATAGCGAAATATTATTTTTCATTTTTTAGTAATTTATATTATACAGTTTATATTATTGATAGCTTTACGTAATACATGATTTAATTAACAGATAATAGAAATTTGCACGTTTTCGAAACAAAATGGAATAATACACGTTAAGATGGGATTACGTGAAACTGTTTTAATTTTAACAACGATTTTAAATTCAATTTGTTTTAATACCTTAATCCAAAATACAATAAGTTAATAATATTAACGAACATTTTCATTATTTTTGATATAAAATTATAAGTGTGTTTTACAAGTTGAAAACATTTAAATAAAAAAAACAAGTTTTTAGTACAAAAACAAGACGTAAGTTATTTAATTATAAATGATGGAAGAACTATACACAGGTACTAAAAATTCTCAGACGTTTATATCGTCAAATTTTTTATTAAAATATATGAATAATAAAATAATAAACATATGTACCAACTAAATATCTAAAAATTTTTTCTTTCTTCCATAAAAATAATAATGTCAGTTTTCATTTTCATTGGATTTCAAACTAACGTTGGACTCGTTCATGTGAAAACTAAGCATCGAAGTCGAGTTGCGATTGTTCCAGAAATCTTTTTTTTCGAATTTCAGGTTTGGAAGACTCGATTTTTTATTTTGTGTGAATAATTCAAATCTCACGGGAATGATGCAAAAATGAATAAAGAAATCATATATAAAAGACTTGTAAATTTGAGTAGCAAAAACAAAAACCCATGGTTTTAACCTAAGGAACTTAAAAAACTTAAAAATAATGAATTGAAAATGTTGATGTAAATATTAGCTACAAAAGTTTACAAGTTTGAATTCGAAGAATTACTCAAACATCATTATAGATTAATTTAAACAAAAAGAAATTTTAACAAAAAAAAAAATCAGCTATAAAAAATAAAATATTTATGTTCATAATATACATAATATGTATAATATCATGTCCATAATGTACATCTTTTGGATGATACCACGTACATCTTTAACGCTAAATCAGATGATCTAAAAAAGATATCATATAAAACAAAATATCTATAAATATTCACGATTAAAAAAAATTAAATCACTGGTGACAAGAATATATAACTTCTCGATGATTATTCAAATTCAATTAATGCTACATTATATCTCATGGCAACAACCATAAATATGGCATCTATCGAGTAGCTACTAATTTATATCATAGATGTTATAGCTTAAATTACAATTAATAATACTTCATCGTACCTTAATAACAGACTCAACATTTATTTCTGCATTTAAGCTTGTTAATTGTATTATTTAACTTAGTGCTTAACTGATTTATCTTATTTTACTTGCTCGACTTATTCTAACCTACTTACAACAGGTACATGGGTATGTGATTCCGAGGTGAGTTTACTGGTCATTATTATGGTGACAAGCAACTTTTTTAGAGATGGCTTTCGTGAGTTGATAGATTGAAGACTTCATTACTTAATTAAGCTATCTTTAATAACAATGAACTTACTATGGGTTTAAGATATATTACAAAACACAATTAACTTTATTACGAGATTTTAATGGATTTAATGATTGTGTCTTATTGATAATATTTATCGTTTTAGATCGTTTTAGACTTGCGTTGAAGATTCATGGTGAGTTTGGAAATCCTATCCGAATGGAATTTCAAAATGAGTTTCATGTTCTCAAATTTCTTATTAGATATAGTTAAAACAAATTGTATCATTAAATAGTAAATTTTTCAATATTTGAGCTACCGTTACATTCTTCAATTATCAAAACAAATATCATTTTGAAGATAGGCTATTTGAGATAATATTTTTTTAAAATAATACTAATAACTCAAGTAATCGTAAAAGAATTCGTTAAAAAAATGTTATTCGACTTCGAAAACCTAATAAGATATTCTTTAAGATGTTTTTAAAAAAATTTTAGTTTATTTCATTTATTATTAATTTAAATTTTTATTGGTGTAAAAATCAAAATACTAATTGATATAATAAAGACGATATTATATTTACGCTTATTAAAAATTCTCTCATTGAAAAATATTACCACCCGCGATTTGAAACGTTGATCCTTATGATTATAATTATTAATTGCATTCAGCTCAATACTTTAAAATATGATAAATGCAAGAGTCATCGAACCATAGGATCTAACCACTATCGATGTAAATATAAATTGACAATATATTATATACACAATTATACAAAAATATAAAATATTAATAAGAAAATGCAGAAAGGTCTAACTAAATTTAGAAATGAAATTTGTATTAAAGTGATCAAAACTACAAATAGTATTGAAAAAATCTATACAATACAAATAAGAATACGATAATTTAATAAGAAAAAATTTAGCTTCATTATACATATTTTATTTATTTAACAATCAAATAAGAAATCCTGATTATAGACAAAAATGGACCATTTAAGTGTACGGCGAAGCTCGAATACGATGACGTAAGAACAAACGTAATATATAAAAAATCTTATTGATTATACGGTGCTGTAGTGCAAAATGAGAACAATTTCTTAATAAAGTATATGTTGCTGGTCGCGAAGAAGGTGAGATGTAGTTTATGTAGAGGATAATCAGGTTTGGTAAGGCTTTTACGATCATGATCCATGACTGCGAGTCTCAGAGAAATACTGTCCATGTGTCGATAAATGTCGGGAAAATTGATATAAAAAAATATTAAAAAGGGATAAAAAAATGTGTGAAAATATAAAAGGCGTATCGAGTAATGCAAAAAATACTTCTTAGGTAAACTTGTTCAGACTCAATTACTTCTTTTGAGTTTTCTTACTCCTATAATCAGTAATAATTATGATGAATAGCTAAGCTAAATCAATTGAACCTATCAGTATGAAAAGAATTAGGTATTGATACTTTCGCTTTCTGAATATTGTTCAAAGACGAATGAAACATTTTTGTTTCGTGTAGGTGACTTTTATTTAAATGAAATATTTTTCTTAGCGATTGAAATTATTAGCTCGCATTACTGAAAAATGCGACTGATATAAAAATGCACATGTTCTATATATTTAGCATAACAATTGCCACTTGATTCAAGATTGAAATTGCTGAATCGATCGACCATAAAACTGCCCAATCCTATTATACCGAACATTTATTGCATAAAAAAATTGCGTGCAGTGGTAATTACTGTTTTATATAAAATAGTAAATTAAAGATTATCGAATAAAAAGTTGATTAGAAAAATCTTATCATTTAAAGATTATTTTTTGTTAAAATATAAATATATTTTTTCATTTTAACATTAATGCAGTACCTAAAAATTTATTTTTTGATAATTTTACGCGAACAAATAAGATATTATAATATTATTGAGTATATATACATATAGTTATTTCAAATGTTAAAATGATTAAAATTTATACGATTTCATATAACGATCAATTAAAGTTCATGTGTAAATATATTTAATTTTTATAGTAAATAAGCAAGAATCGTACATAAAATAAACAAATATTAATAGAAATATGAATAGAAAATCAATGAATCATATTCATGAATAGTATACATTTAATAAATGTATATTAATCTAATGACTCAATATTATCGATATTGTAGAAAAATAAAAATAATTAACAGGAAAAATTAGAATGTAGACTTAATATACTTGCACTTCCTATAAAAAATATATTCACCGAGATAATATTGTGAAGTTTAATGTAGAAAAAACATAATTTATTATATTGTTTTTATATTCTTATAATGTTTTTTCAAAAGAATATTTTTCTATAATATAAATTTTCATACAAATTTTTGTAAATTTATTCCTATAAATACACAATAAGATTTCTTAATTAAAACTATATATGGAAAAAATTGTCACACATGATTAACCGTATACATAATCGAATGAAACTTGTCATTGAAATAGTCAGTTCAATAACCTTAGAACTATCGTTGGTATTTATGTGAAAATTTCTTGTATCGGTAATTTAATATTTACGTCCTATACAATATAATATATTCCGAAGTAGATAATGTATCGGTAGTTCTAAGCGATTATTTATTGTATCGAATTACCTCGCGGAATAAAATAGTAGCTACGAAATATACATGTTGATTTTTTTATTGCTGATGTGCACATTTATATATCGATATCGATATATCTAAACTATTTTTTATAATTAATTTACATGAAATACAAATATTTATATTTTTTCTTGATCATTCTTTAACTTACAAAAGATTGGTTTTTGTACAAAATTTTATTCAAGTTCGACGCATACTTAGTAATTTATTTTAGAAATAAAATAATGATTTGATCTATATCATATCTTTAGCAATATCTAAGAAAGTTTGAAAGATATTCATATTCAGCAAAAATAAAATTAAAAAAAATATTTATATTTGAAAGTTATCATTTACATGTTTCTGAATTTTTTAAAATGAAAAATAAAATACAAAGCAATGATTGAATCTTAATTTTTTATTAATTAAAATTATAATAGAACATTTAATCGCTTAAGAAAATTATAATAATTATATTGATTACGCCTTTGAAATTAATTGAATAAAAAATATGTTTTTTTTTTAAATAGTGTGTCCCGATTTTTAAATATTAAAATTAACCAGTAACATTTCAAATGATTCCACTTATGTTATTAATGACGAAACGCGGATTTCCGTTTCGAAACTTATGTTTTAGCAATCTCAAACTCGGATTTTATATTCCTAAGATTAATATAAAAATCTTTGAAAAGTGGCTGACAAGTCGTTTACCTAGAATAGTATTTAAGAAAAACATTATACTTACATAGTTTTATAAATTGCACTAATACTATGTACGCGATATAATCATATACATATCATTAATCTGTACTCCTACATATAAAATATAGAAATTCACATTTGCAAATAAAAAATTAGTTCTAAGCAAATTCTGTAGTTTGCATTTATTACTCCTAAGGAAATTATAAGGCCAATATTTTATTTTTTTAGTGTATAGTTGTTAATGATGTTAGTTAAAAACTTCTGAAAATATGTAGATTAACAAATATTAAATTGAAGCTTGAATATCACGATATAAATTTGATTTTTATCATTTATTTACTAAGTTTTATGTAAATACGTTAATTACGTATCGATGGAATATCTTTTTAATACTTCCGTAAATATTATTCAACAAAATTTCATGTTTTTAATATCGAAAGCTTTTAAACAATTTTATTATAAAGCATAACTTATCCAATAATACTTAAACATTATCTATTTTCTACCGAGCATTTAAAAAAAAGATAAGTAAACATGAATCTTGTTTTACGAATCAAAATTGATTCCACGAGTTTTTAGGAACGAATAGTTTTCAAGTTAAAAACAAATAGTCTTTTTTTCATCGATTATTTTTTTAAAATTATTAGCGTAAAGATAAAAAAAATTATGTAAGAATACTTATTTGAATAAGATACGTTAAAACTAAAAATCTTTTAAATTATTCTTAACGACTTTAGTCCAGTTTTAATTTAATCAAAGCGTAATTTTACGACATAACCATATTTCACAAATTCACTATTATTCATTTGAAATTTTGTAATGCTTTTTTAAAATAACGGCGGTAATTATTTCTACGATCACAATAAATAATAGAATGATTTATAACACCAAAGTTTCCACATAAACTCTAGATTGTATGCATTAAACATAAAATTATAATAAGAACAATAGTACAATTTATCACGAATAACAAGACGCATTTTGCCTGGCCTTCGCAATATCGAATTTCAGTACGTTTTAGTACGCGTCTGAATTATCCTAATTTCTAATAAATGCAATGGAAAGAATAACAATCGTGTCACACGACACGCGCACAATACTCAAACAAAACACCTGATACGAGACGAAGCTCGCAACGTTCAACCATTTACAATTAGGCAATTATGGTACTCGCAACGGCATAACTACAAGCAATCGGATCTCGTCTATCGAACATCTACGCTACAATCGGCTCAAAGCTAACCAGCGTTACAATTAGAGAAACAGAGAAACGGCAAGTGGAAAGGCTCAAACCAGGGGTTCGCCTTTCCTTCCGAATGAAAATCACGAGCGCGAGGAGTTTACTCGTCCAGACACGCTCACGCATTTTGTTCCGATATAATTGAGCGTGGAGCTTTAGGATCGAAGTTTTCGAAGCGCGTCTGTGCTATTGATCTTAGTCCTCGTTTCATTTTTCTCTTTCTTTCATTCTTTCTTTCACTCTCGATCTCTACGGAGAAAAACGGAACGCGTTGAAACGCACGTTTCTGCGGTTAGCGAAATCCTTTGTGGGAAACCGATATTTCGGATCGATACGGATGTCGCTTGGATTTCTTCCCGATGAACGCCTACTTTTCATTCAATGTTTTTTCATGTCTAAATTATCTTTCGTCTTCTAAAGAAACGACGTTACGGTCGATGTTTTGCGTCGTTTTTTCGGCTTGCGAACAAGTTCGGTTAAAAATACGGTATAAAAGATTCATGATAAATTAACGTTGAGTTTCGGAACTAGAAAATTTCCAAATAAACCTCGATTACAAGCGCTCAGAGTTGGTTTTTAATTCTAGATTGAACGAACGAAAGGATTGTTAAAGCGTCGCGTTTACGTAAGCTCGCTCAAACCGTAGAAAAACTCTCTCGCTCTGAAAATTTCGCCTCGAACGTCTATCTGTGCTCGCCGCGATGAAAAGTCGTAAAAATCGATCGGAAAATCTCGTCGATACACGATAGTACTCGAAGAAACGGCGCCGTCAAAGGCGAACCCAGCGATAGTGGTGTCGGTGTCGGTGTCAGTGGCAGTGTCGGTGGGGCGATCGCGACTTTGCATACGTTCACGGACCGCGGAATACATCCGTATAAAAGGGTCGCACCGCTGCGTGTGGAAACAGTCGCGTGTTGGGGAACCGTTTTGATATGCCGGTGCCGCCGAGCGCGTTTCAGATAGATCGACAACGTCCTCGCGACGTTTTCTCTCTTTCTCTCTCTCTGCTTTCCATTCTTCCGGGCGGCTCGAGGTCCATGATGCGTGACTCCCCGGTCCTCGCTTTTCCGTATTTACGGCTACTCGATAAGATTCCCCGGCGTTCGCATGCGAATCGATTAGAATCCGCCGGTATTTGAAATCTCGACCGCGGGATCTTGCTTTGGGATCGATACCGGCTTTGGCTCGCCCTCGATTCGCTCCTACGAAAGAAATCGTTCGGAAAATGGACGCTCTTGTATCGTTACGTGTCGTTTCGGAATACGGATTCTCGATCCAGCCGATTCGTAATATGATCTCGAGGCTGTCTTTCGTTTTGCAACGCTCCCCGTAATTAGCTTTCGATTTCCATGGATCGAAAGAGAAATTCCGACCACTCGAGCGAAGTACATCTTCTTTTCTAACGAGAAATCTATGAAACGGGTCCATCCGATGAATAAAAAACGAGAGAGAAAAAACGCATCCCGCGAACTTTACAATTCATATTTTGTAATCTCCGATCTTAACAATGAACATTCCAAGCTCGTAACGAACTGCGAACGAATGCTCCGTATATTCGAGAGATCGAGGGATCGTTCAAGACCGTTACTCGCGTTAATAACTATCATAGAAGACTGAAAAACAATTTCAATGATTCTAGACCAAGTTCACTCACGTATCGATTCCGTGACCAAATGCAATACATGAAAACGCTCACCGCGGTATTAAATATCCTGGGCGCAGTGGCAAAGGCGTGCACGAGAACTCGCTGAAAAAACGCATACGTGTGAGTAAGCGCGCCTCCCGTAATTGGAAACCAACTTTTACGCTGTTCATGCAAGTGCACGAGCGAACCCTGGTTTTCTTCGCCGACTCGCACACACTACCGAACGCGTGTGATAATTTTCACGAGTAGCGCCGCGCGAACATTGCGCTCGAAAACTCACGACTGAGTTACGTCAATAGCCATATTAGCGTTAGCTCATTATATATATGCCTCGAACGTGGCTTCGCGAACTGCAGCGCGTTACTTTTGAAAGAAGAGCTTATGAAACGGTGACGTTACAACGACCAAATCTGA
Source organism: Dolichoris vasculosae (assembly GCA_018907195.1). Classification (NCBI taxonomy): domain Eukaryota; kingdom Metazoa; phylum Arthropoda; class Insecta; order Hymenoptera; family Agaonidae; genus Dolichoris; species Dolichoris vasculosae. The sequence continues at coordinate 10,005,645 of JACCHY010000001.1, forward strand.
TATCGAGTCGTGTACCGTAATTATGGTGTTACATAACGGGCTACCGCGAACTATTGACAGACAAGTACAAGCGAAGCTTATCACACTTTTAATTAATGAAATCGAAAGGAATTTGTTGTAGGTACTCTTCGTCGTCTCTATACGTTCGATGAAAATACTTTTATACCTTTACGAAGATAATTTCTTATAAAAAGAAAAAAAAACTTTCTCCCGTCGAACTGCTTGCTTTTAAATACAAATGTATCTTAAATCAACCGCTCGAATGTAAAAAAAGAACGAATTAAAACTTTTCACGGAATATTTTTATTTGGAACGATAAAAATAGATGCTCGCTTTATTTCTGTTAAGGCCAAGTTCGTTGAAACGAAATTTAATATTGCCCTAACACTGAATATAATCTCTTATCAGAAAAATATTTTAGATATTTTGAATATTTTACAGATTAAAACGATACAAACTCATCCGTTCTTGGGAAAATTAAAAACTCGAATTAGAATATAAGCTATTGGTAAATCCACTTATTTTGATACGTCTATTTAAGTTTTATAAGACGCGTATATCCTATGAATTATATTTCTCGGAAAGTTCAATGAAAATTTTATACCAAAAACTCGTAACGGAATATACGTTGTAAAAAAATACACAGATACTAGAAATTCACGAATAGGCGGTAATTAATCGGTTCTATTCAGGTATTTTATTTTTTTCCATTTCCGATTTGTTGTCTCATAATACCGATCCATTCCATTCGGATAAAATTATATTTATAAATCACATTGTAACGAATTTTCAATACATAAAATTCTTATTATAAATTCTTCGTTATCGAAATAAATAATATCTAAACTTTTCTAAATCCACGATATTTTCCTTTTTCATAATTTACTATCTTACGTTGCATTTTAAACGTTGTTCCAATAACTCAGTTCTCTACAAATAGGTAATGCACGAGATGCTTAAAAAACATTGATAAGTTTAGTTGTGATCTCGTCTTGTTAAGTTACCAATCAAGAATCAAGCAGAGACATCATGACGTAGTCAATCTTACGAGCGATGTACTTTCACCGATCATACCTGTGATTGCGAAAAAGGTAATTAAAATAAATACTTGCTAAGTTTTTTCTACAAATATTAGAGTGTTAGTATAAAAAACATCGTGGAATAGCGATTTTTTAAATTCGAAATAAACAATAATGTCGTTATTATTGTAAAACATTTTTACATTTTTATATTTTACGTTATTTAATTACACTTGATATGTTTTATACGTAATAATTTCGTGAATGCTATTTCTGAAAACTAAATTTCAATTTTTTCAGAAAATTATACATTATGTTAAGCATTAGATAAAATTTATATATATTTTATACTCGTGAATTATTATCTTTTATAAAACAACTTCAACTTTCTATGACAAATAAATAATATTCTCGTAATACCATTATTTATTTTTACACGCCTTTATGACTATATTTACTTTATTATAATGTAAATTAAATTGCTATTTTTTAAAAATAGAATTCATATACTAATTACATGCATCTATTTTTTATAGGTTATTACTGCAAATAAATGTATACGATTGAATGCGTATTATTCATTACGTAACCAATTTCTACCTAACTTTCATCGTTCTCTATTGTTATATTTCACTATTACTTTAACGATAGAATCTTTACAATAATTTAACTTAAGTAGAATATATAACAAAAAAGGATTTAAAAAATTAAAATTTGATAGTAATCTAGATTTAATAAAGATATTACAATATAAATTAAACAATAACCATAAAATTATATATTTATTAATGATTGTGAAATAGTTTTTTTTATATTACCATACTTATCAAATTTCTATATTAAAAATATAAATTATTCATATTTTATTCCTTCGTTTCTTATATAATAAAAACAAAACTATTTGCTTTAAGAAAAGCTTAAATAAATCAATATTCTACACAGAAATAATCTTACAAATAAACTGAAAAAACTTATGATTACAGATAAGAGAAACGCCAAATATCAAGAGATTGGACGTATCAAGAGAAGAAAATCGCGGTGTATCGATACGTCTATCGTTATTTTATAATTGGTAAATTTATCTAAAATATGCATAACAATAATTAATTCAATTATCGATTAAACGTTAAAAATTATATAAAATATTTTACACAGATATTCGATAAAATAAAAGTGGAATTAAATATTAATCTGTTTATGTAAGTATGCCGTAAGTTAAATTAAAAATTTTAATACGTCAAACGCGTATTTATTCGAAAACGACGAATTAAATTATCCAAGTTTCTAATTTTATATACGTACGGCACTTGCATTGGATAAATATCTCCAATAAATGTATAAGCACAAAATATTGATAAGAAATGTAAATGTACCGCCAAGTTTCAAAAGAACTCGCAGAGTCGGTTTTCTCGAAACAGAGAAGTCCCGATTCTAACGCAAATATTTTCGTCTCCGGGGCGGCAAACCGATTAAATTTCGACACGTAAACTCCAACGACTCGATCTCGAACATCTTAGTTCTCATTAGTTGGGCAACTCGGCCTTAATCGTTAACCACTTCCTCGCAAAGTTCGCCCGACGTCCCTTGCTCTACAAGGAATCTACATCTCGCATCCGAAAGACGATTAGAAGCAGACAATAGAAAAGGGCGTGTCCAATATCTCCAGGGCGAGATCTAATACCTCCGAGCGCACCTGCAAAGGAGATTTTGGGGTATTCTCGGGGTCCGGCGGGGAGGAGCAAAAAAGCGCGAGTCTCGAAGTTTTGTCGCGCACCTGTGAAAGCGTTTGGGTTGTCTTGGTTGTCTCACTCGTGGAAGGAGCGGCTAATGCTGATTGCAATTTAAGTGCTTTGCGCTCGTGCCTCTCGCGGCCCACACGGAGTCGTTAAACGCAGTCGGACGCAAAAATTTAGAGGCTTTCCCTTTGTGTCGTCCTCGTCGCGGCTGTCGCCTTCGACAGCTCGCAAGCGAATAATTAAAATGGTTATACATCGGACGATGCGATTATCGCCTTCGAGCGCGAGCTTTGATGTCGCGCTGCAGAGGAGTTAAACGCATCCGGGGAACGGACGCACCGATCTATGGACGTACGTACGTACGCTCGCACGATTTCGGTTCACGGTGAGCGTGTTATTACGAGTGAGTTACGTTTAATTTTTACGATCGCGACCATTCGTTTGGGCTGTGTAATTGTAATCTGTGCGCGCCCGCGCGAAACGCGTTTCACGACTAATTCAACGAGACCACTTAATGACGTTTCTATCTCGTTTTTCTTTCGCCGCGCCGAGGGAATCGCTTGATGACATAATTCACGGGAAAAGGACTTTCAATTAAGAAATTCAACTTTATTTTTTATTCGTTATAGCGTTGGAAACCTTCCTTTTTCACTGCGATAAACACGACGTTTCTTTGCTAATGGTATCGAACTTTCGACGCCTGGATTTTACGTTTCTTGTATACTTGTTTAGCTTCAACCGTCTATTAATTGAAATTATATTTAGTGAGAAAAATTTTACGTATTTGAGAAATTTGTTAAAGCTAAATTGTAGATTTTGTATACCGTTTAATGAACCACAGCGATATTTATCGCAACGAATATGCGTGTGTTACGCATGTTTATATTGGTCTTAACGTAACTTCGTTTTATGCCGATGCATATAAATCTTCTATTAACGGAATTTTAAGTATTTTTTAACTATTACCTCCTGTTGATCGTTTCGAACATGGTATAAAAATGTTCAATTATATAAATTTCTTCGATTTTGAAATTACAAATTTTATTGAATCAAATGTTGCAAAATAAAATCATACTGTATTTGACAAAAACAAACTATTTTCGAATATTTTAATGAATTAAATTTTCATAGATTTTGAATTAAAGAGTAATTTTATATATTAAATTTTTTGATTAATTTGTTTTCTATAATTACATACATATTGAATATCAAATTTATATGAAATACAAATTTCAATTAAAAAAAAAGCTTATTTTCTTTAAAACTTTTTTTTTCTTTAATTATTTTAATTATATTTATTCCAGTTATTAAATAATAAAACTTTAATTTTTCAAAATTACTAAAGCTGATTAAAACTACTTAGATACAAATAAATTAATAAACTATCGGTGATATATATTTAAAATAATACTTATCTTACGAATTGATATAGAAATTCCATTTGTTCGAATATCTTTTAAATAGTTTAAGTAACTAATCTTTTATTTGAATTCTTACATATAATAGAAATAATGTTATTATAAAAATAATATTTTTATACAAGTATTTTTACATAAGGTATCAAAAAAATATATTAATATATAATAATCAAAAATATACAAATTAATATATATTTTTGTTAGGGCATTATTAACATTGAACAGTTTACACAAAGAATAGTAACAAAATTTAAAAATTATGTTCAATATTTCTGATTTCTCGTAGATTTAGTTTATATACACGAAAAAAAGTGTTAAAGAAATACTTACATAAGAAAACTTGTATTAGACACACCTTATAGGAAATATTTCTAAATTAATTATACTTCGCTCAACTTTTGAGATATTTTTTTAGTAAATTAAACACTACAAGGTATTGATTATACATCTATAATTTTTAACTTAATGTACAAAGAAAACTTTCTCACATTAAAAATATTTCATAATCAAAGTTTAATAAAATTAAAATTGTATCGCACGTATAGATCCATTACAGTTATTAGAAGGTTAATCACACAAAATGTAAACATATATGTTCATGAGTTAGCATTAGAAAAAAATATTAATAATCTAATTAAACGAGTATTAGGAAGGTTAACAGCGATAAAAAAATAGTTTCAACATTTGCAAAATGATTATCATTTCTCAGCGACATAAATTTTTATCTTGAATCGGATAATGCGAATATTTACGTTCAATCCTTTTACCTAAATAGAAGCATGAGTTAATTAAAGCACGCGTTAAATTTAATTGAACGAATTTCATTTGGAAAAGATGAAAGTTTAATAACACATACATTTATCTAATGAGAACTTCTTTACAAAAATACACTTGTCAGAAACCAGCGTAACATTTTAGCCGCGCAATAAGCTTTTGTTAATTACCAGTTTTCATCAAGAAAATAAAAAATGTTTGATACGTATCAAGAAGCTGATCGACTCCAGTGGCGCGTGGCCAACAGATTTCACTTTAAACGTATGCATGCAATCTTATCGCGGCAACTCGTTTGATTCCTCTTAGGATACGGTAAGATCATCTCGGAGGAAAGTGATTCTCGATCACGTTTACTTTCCTGTACGCCTATACAGAACGACGCGCGTGCCACGATCATTCATGCAACGGTTGTTTCGTTGTAAAATTCGCTCATGCGTTGTGTATCAGGTCGACGCTCCTGAGTTATCCAAGATCGTAATGTTGTTTTCCGTCGGTACTGCTTTTTCCAAGTTTTACTTCCAAGTTTTATTCCTGTTCCTTCTGGTCCTCTTGCATCATTACGATAATAGTAAGATTTTCTTTTCGTATTCTGTTTTACGTACGCTTCCGAGTTTTGGTCAAAGATATCCGGAATTTCTTATCTTAATCTTTTAGTTTATCTACGAGTCTATCGTAATAATATATATTTATCGTATATCTAAAATGATGATATTTTATTATTCAACTGAGTTTTAAAACTCGAAAGTTCATCGCCTTAATCCAAGCATGACACTCTTCCCTATTCTGCATCAAATATATTCGTGATATTGGTTACAGTCTACTTCTCTTTAATAACATTTTTAATTAAAGTATTATTTAATTAAATACAGCTACAATAATTTTACCACGAAGAAAAATATCTATAAATTGTGTATACTTCAAAATTTTGTTATTACAAATGTTAAATATTAAAATGACTGTAATTATTAATCTGATATTTGTGTACAAACACTTTTAAATACTACTCAAGGAAATTAAGTTAACGTAAATTGTAATCGATGATTTCGATATTGTTAATAAATATCAAATTGATTACGGTGTAATATATAAATTATTATGTAATTAATTCATATATATTACATATATTACATCTTTTGTCAATTTTTTTTAAATTCTTAAATGATTGAAATTCAAGTTTTATTTCATGAAAATAATAATTATAATTTAAAGAAGATGCGATTTTTTTATTTATCGTGATTGACTTAAAATGCGAGTAATCAAATTGAACATACTTTGAATTGCGAAGTTTTATATATGATATAATACTAGCAATCATTCCAGATTTTCCGTAATTCAGAAATTTCAATTAAAACAAAATACGAACCAAAAAAATACGAATAATATCTCATCTGGAGTTAGTTTTTTTATTACATAAATAAATCAATCATTAAATTTTTATAAATTTAATAATTTTTAATATTTGCTGATTTTACGCTAATTATCGTAACGAAGAAATAACAAGTTTTATGTGTATGGAAGACGAATAAAAGTCAACCTTTTTCGATTAAAATTGATACGAAGTAAAAAATTTATTCATAATTTAAAAAAATCTACATATGTACATTTCCTTTTACTATAAATATAAAATTGACTAATTTTAGAAAACTATCCAAAAGTAGTTTTCTCAAACAGATATTTTAAAATTCAATACTTTTCGAATGTAGAAATCATGAATTTTTATATATTGAAATTTTAAAAAATATACCAAAGTTCATTGTCCTTGAAAACATTTATCCGAACTTTTTTTCTAAACCTAATCTCAAGATTTAAATTATAAGAGGTAAGAAAATAGTCGACTTCCGTGAAACAGTAGTTTTCGAGATATTAAATCTATAAATCTTTGACAAAAAGCAAAGTATCGAAGAATTGGCGGTATTTGCTTGACTTTCACGACGATCATTTGAAATATTTAATTCCAAGCAACGAATCGGCAATTGCCGCGCGTACGCTCACACATACACACACGTTGCAGGTAAAAGTGTCCAGATCTATTCGTCCGACGATCGAGTCTCTATCAGATATCCTCCTAAATTTCCTCCGAAAAGTCTTGGAAAAGCAGAGCGTAAAGAAGCGTCGATCGGGCGTCGATCGGGCGTCGATCGGGCGGCGATCAGGCGGCGATCGGGCGAGCCTCTGGAAAGCGCGATGTGCGCGCTAAATTCCCAAAGGCTATTAAATAAAAGCATCGTACCTACACACACGCAGGCGTCGGTCCGCTTTAATAGTTCCACTTTCACTCGGTTTCGTGCGCCGCTCCCGCGCAAGCGTTGACGGCAAAGTACGAGCAAAGCCGCCGCCGAATCGCGCCTCGCCGTTATTTGTTGAGGATCGTAATTATCGCGGCGCGACTCGTGTACCACCGGCAACCTGTCGCGATTATGTCGACACCCGGACGAATTCTCCTCGCATCGGGTGGACAAGTGCGCGAGCGATGAGAATCAGCGGCCCACGTAGCAAAAGCCAATTATTGGCGACACGACGTTCCTACGGCGCCGTTGTGCTATCGATTTGCCCAACCGATATATTTATAGATCGGCCCTAAGCCGATTAATTTTCGAAGATTATAGGGTACTTTTCCACTTTGGACGTATGCCCGAGTACCGCTTATCCTGACCGGCCATCGATGGGTCCTAGTTCGCTTGGTACGAGCTGTAGGCACTTGATAAATTGAATGTTTTGTCGGTTCACGGAATCTCGATTTTTCGATCAATCTTTACGGACTTTTTATGACTTATTGTGCTTTCAAAAGTTTCGTTTGTTATACCTTTTCAACGAGTACGCTATGAATACTAGTTTCACGATGGAAGGGTAGTCGCTCGAGAAATTGAATATTTTTGTCGATGCGCGAAATCTCGATTCTTCGATGGTTCGTCGAACTTTATAATTCGTTTACGATTATGGATGCAGCTGTGTAATATATATATATATATATATATATATATATATATATAAGTAATGAACTCGTTAGGACTGGTAAATAAAATACGAACGATCGATGTTTAATTTCGTGATATCGACTAAGATATTTCGTGAAAGATAAAATGAAACGCGCAACGTAGTATTTTCTTGTAATGGTGAAAATATATACATAGTCTTGAGGAAAGCTAAAAAAACAAGGTTTAAATGTACGATTGTATTAGAAGAAAGTAATAATAAACAAAATTAACCAAACCTTTCGATAACGCAAATAGTATACAATTGTCCGTACAACGTATTTTATCAAGTTTGATCGATCAGCTTTGCTTGATTTGCTCCAGTAACTAATTATGTTATTTAAATACAAGATTTTTTTCGTTTGGGAAAATGCACGAGATAAATAATTGTTATTTAGAGAGTTAGTAATTTTAATTCGTATAAATACCATTAGTTTTTTAAAATATTAGTTATAAAAAGAAAAACAATATCTCATTTACTAGTGAAAAAATATACATATACCAATCTTTTTTTTATTTTTTAAATTGAAAACATAATTATTGGGTTACAAAAGTAGTAAATACATAGCCTATAGTATACTTTTCACGGTAACTGTCTGTTATAATAAACTAATAAAGTTGTATATAATTATTAATACTTATGCAAGGAATTGTGCATACATAAATGTAATCATAGGTTTTTGAAAAATACATACACCAATTTCGTAAATAAGAGGCAGGATCGTGCTAAAAAAATCGATTTCTTTTCTCTGGAGTGGATAAACATCATTTAATATTCTACTTACTGAGGTGCTCAGGTGTAATTTAATTATAAATCTTTAATTAAGAAAAATGATTGGGTATAATTTAATGTTTAATCATTTACGTAGTTTATCTGTGAGATAATAATGAAAAATTAAAAAAAAAAATTTGTTCGTGATATAATATTTATAAGAATTACTTAATTTTGTGTTTACGGTTAATAAAATCTATTTAAAATCTTTACGAATCTGAAAATATTTTTATCTCATTAATATTTTATTTCATTTTTTTACCTCATTAATATTAAGCAGAAATCTCATGATATATGATTTATCTTGCAGTAATTGCACGTCTTATGTTCAATCATATTCAATTTATATGTAATGAGCGAATTCCTTTTTTTATAAAACATTTAACTGATTGATTCGAGTAAAATATACTTAGTCTATATTGATCCATTCTATTTTTATAATAATTTTATTCAACTGATATTTTAAAACGTGTCAAATTAGGATTTATAGAATACTTTCAACTAAATATTTTAAATATTTATGTAGGTATTGCATATAAATAAAAATATATAAATAAAAAGTGTTATTTTAAATTTTTATTTTATCGTTAAGTGTGATATCTTATAATATTTTGTAATCTCTTTTACAAATAACATTATATCTAATTATTTATATTGAATATAAATTATTTCACATAATTTCGTTAATAAATATAAAATATCAATCTACCTTTTATACAATAAAATATGGATTATCTTAGATATTTGTTTATAACACAAGAAATTATTTTGGTCTTTAAAATTTTATTTTTTCTGAGATTTTTTCGTTTCATTATTATTTCTTGCTAGTTAAGCTAAAAATATGCATTCAAAGTATTTTCTTAATAAATCATATATTATCAAAACAGTTATGTTCATAAATATAAGAAATATTAAATTTTAATGTTTCAAACGATACACCGAATAATGCATTAAGCTTGTGTCAATTTCATCTAAAATGCTAAAGCTTTGAATGCTTTGATAAAATTTATAATTTTTGAAAATAAAGAATTAAGCGATTCAAAATGAGGTAAGTAAAAACGAGAATCATCAAATAAATTGGAACACAAGATGGCACATATATTAATCCAAAATATCCAAGAATAAATGAATTTTGTCCTGATACGAATTTTCCTGTGAATGTATAAGTGACAACACAAAAACAAATTCATTATCTACTTTGTTGTTAGAATATTAGTTATAAATAAAAAATATATATACCTGTAAATGCAATTTCTAATTAATTATAAGAATGAATTCAACTTTGTACATTTAGACACACTTGGACAAAGAAATAAGCGTCTGAGTTTAAGTCCTTACTCGTACCGTTAATCTTTTGAAAAATGCGTCGCACTTATGATACAACGCGATAAGTGGGAGAGTGTGACGAACATTAAATGGAGAACTTCTTCCGACATACTCACGTGAAATTACAAACGTGTACTTCATTGTAAATAGTTTCTTACAAGCAATTATATGAATTTGCTTTGCTTAAAATTCTTATTTTTAATTCTTTCATTCTTCTCTCTTACATGAATTCATAAATGCTTCTTAAATTGAATGAGTACCTTATTTTGGTTATATATCTATACTTTTGCAATTAAAAATATTTATAAGAATATGCTACGAAATTAACTCGTAAAGTTATATAATAGTGCTTGATCTAATTAATATAAGAATTAAATATATATAACTTCTAATTCATAAGACACTATTAAATATTGTTACTTATTTATTGCAAATGTATTTAACGCTTTTATTATGTTTAACACGGAATTACATTGTACAATGATATTCGAGATTTCGATGCATTTCCTTAACAACGAAACTTTGGTTTGTATTTCTAAATCTTGTTCCTGAATACAATTTTTTTATTGTATTGATATAAAGCTTACAATTAACATAAAATAGAAGTTTAAGTATTTGCTCGTGTTTCTGTAAATTTAATTCAGTGCCAGTAGTTTTAGAGACATGCATTGAGATTTATTAACATACCGATTTAAACGCAGCTGTTGAGAAAAAATTGGGCTTACGATTTTACAATTTCTACAGCAAAACTTTCTCAATATATATTTATTGAAAATATATTTAAATTTATCTTTTAAAATAAAACTTTGGATTAAATTATTAAAAAATAAATTTGTTTTCAAAATATTAAATTTTGCGTTTAATCTTTTATCTATTTATTTTAATGATTTTTATACATGATTCAGACAAAAATAGTATTAAATTTCTTAATTTTCATTTTGCAATATTTAAATGTTATTTTGAGAAAAATATCTATATAAACTCAACGATTACCAGTTTCATTATGAAAAAATTTATCGTTTTAATTGATAATGCAAAAAATAAAATATTTTTCAAGTAAGTTATTAAGCATGCATATAATTAAATACTTTACAACATATATATATATATATATATTGTTAAATATAATTTATATATAAATTATATTTTATCTTTCTTTTCGATAGAATGATATTTAATTTTGATAGTTCTTTAATTTGATTATAAAAATTACGTTGTAATAATATTTGTTTAAATTACATTAATGTTATTGATTACTTTTACACTTTTTATAAATTCATAATGCAAATAATGTATCAATCAAATAATGTAATTTTTTAATGTAAAATTAAATCATTCAAGCATCGCAAAAGTTTTTCTTTACCGAACCTGTGAATTTCATTTTACAAAAAATGGACTTTCAGGTAATGGCGATACTAAAACTTTACAATCTATTTGTGCACTATAAATTTGCCTCTTTTTAATAAATATGTTATGTAATTATTCGAATGTTTTTTATGGAACATATTAAAAGTTATCATAATGTCAAATTCATATTGTACTTAAAATTTGAATAAAATTATTTACTTTTTTGTTTACGGTTGATATACGTAAATTTTTATAGGAAAATTATTTTTGGATTTTCAAAATTTGTAATACAATATTTTTTAAATTAATAAAACTTATTATTTTTATTACTTTCATTTTTTAAAGAGACATGTACAAGGAAGAAAATAGATTAAACCTATATTATGCAAACGTTAATCTTACTTTTAATATTCATAAAATGTAACGGTAACTGTTAAATGCAAGTCACGATGTTTCTAATAGACTTAAAGTAGATATAATCTAAAATTATCTAAACCCTATCAATCGATTACTTAACTCTACTTCGATAATTTTCAACTTAAAATATGAAATATATCGTGCAATAAAATATAACCGAATATCATTTTGCTGAAAACAAAGACTATCGATAATTAGAATTAAAAATGATGCATGGAAAAGAAAACATGAATAATAACAAGGATTTCGTAAAATTTATTCATAACGAATAACGAATTGATTTTGTCATGTCGAAAGATATAAATGAACATATAAGAAACAAAGCAATTAACTTCAAATAACCTTAACTTCGTATAAGTAAACGCGCAGATTTTATCGTCAAAGAAGAATATAAAATTCTAATTAGGAGGAACGTTAAGTGCACTCGAAGCGAAACAGAGCGAGAGTTTGACTATATAAGGACTAATCAATCTTCGTTTGAGACAAAAATAAGGTAGACCGAATACGACTGCTTTTGCGTTGACCGGCAGTAGCAATGATTTGTTGCCAATAGAGAAATTATATATTCGCGATTATTATTCGTTACGCGAAGCGCTTCGCATGATCGCTATAAGATTGGATCCCTCCTGTGCTTTTTACTCGCGTTCTCGAATTAATAAGCTCGGATTCGTTGACCGAGCTCGGATGCATCGTTTCTTCATTCCGCCAACGTGAATATAATGACGAATTTCCGATATAGAGAGAAATGATTCTGTAATGCCATCAATTTAGAGCGCGAACAGTTACTCACTTTTTAAAAACTATTAAGCCGTATCATCAAGTATTCTGTTAAGATAACTGAATTTGTTACCCCTTCGATAAGCAATGATTTAGTCGAGACTATTATCATTTTTATTGGTCTTCCCCAGTTTTCGTTAAAAATTCGTAAAAAGTTATCCGGGAAGTCGATGGAATATGATTCGCAAATGCTTCTGTACAATTAAAATGTTTATTACGAGCAATAGAAATGTAAAGCTTGGCAAAATAGTTTAGTCCGACATCTTGGAATACATCTGAATAATATATAAATATGTATATGTATATATTTATATATTCACCTGCGATAAATCTACAATATTATTTTAAGTAAAACAATAAAATCGCGTTTTTACTTTTAAACTTGTATTTATTATTTCATTGACTTTCACATAAATCAATCTACTTTTATCGGTTGGTTTCATCATTAGATACTTTAGTATATTATACGTTTCTCAACTTACTCATATATAATCGGATTTTTAATAACGTTTCCGCTTATGAAACTATTTACTGGATAAACAAATTGCGCACAACATTATTTTGATGTAATTAGGTAACGATTTAGAAAATAATAGTAAATTTTCAAATTTTTTAAATCTTCTTAATTTATATTTATTTTGTTTTTAATTTCTTTATAGTTCAATATCAATGTACTTGAAATGTAAATTTAACTATTATAATATAAAGTATTTAATAAAGACAAAAATTATTCCTACGAAAATGATTAATTTCCTATATTTTATAATAATTCTAATATACAATTGTTTAGTTATTAATATTGTTATGTACTAAGCTTATTTGTTATTATTTCGTATAATAATAATACGATAACAACAAAAAATTGAGAATTCTTAAATGTATTTTAAAAATTTTTTTACCTAAACTAATTTTTGGAATCCTAAATTTAATCTAATCATCACATTTTTTTCCTTCTACTCCATATTTTATTCTATAAAATTTAAAAAAAATATAATTTAAGTAATAAATTTCTTCTATTTTACTAAGATAATCATTGGGAACTTTTTTAATTTAATATCATTTTTATTATTACTATTGAGATATTAGAACTATCATTAAAAATTAATTAATTAATCGTTAGTAGACTTATTTCGTAAAATCCAATATCATTGGGTCCAATTTAATTTGTGTTATTTTTGATACATTTTCATTTAAATGCAATAATTAATACCACTATAGTTAATTTTTAAAATCTACATTATGAAAATAGTAAATATATCTAGTTTTAAAAAATAATCAAATTTTTATTTTATGTATTTCTTAATAAAAAAATTTGCTTAAATGTATTTTCGATACGATTATAATTTTATATATTTATATTATATATAAAGCTTCTGTAACGATACAATTGTTCTCTGGTTTTCAATTATAAAGAATTTTGTAAGAATCGAATTCAAGAATTTCATAATTATAAGAATGTGCTTATCACTAATAACGATTCGATACGATTCAATACCGTTCAATAAGTACTCAACAATTGAATCGAAAAATGCATCATTCCGTTTCATCGTAAGACGCGTTCAGAGGAAATCACACAATGAATTCAACTGCAGTTCTCTCGAATTCATTAATCAGTATTCTAAATCTGTCAGAACTTTCAAGAATTTCGCAAATGACGATTCGGCTTACACAATTTCTCATAAAGCCTCGAGATCCTTCATACTTAACATAAGCGAGCAGCCAATCATGATTACCGCGATGATTCTCACGATAAATTGGGATCGCATACTAGAAATCCCACAGTGCTCGCGTAAACTCGCGCGGGCCAAAAATTACACCGGCAATTTCGAAATCAAAGAACTCGAAATTATCGCGGTTATGAATTTCAACGAAGGCTGCGCAAGCTGTTCTAAACAGTCGGGGGAGCGATGGTCGATCGCATGCGCTTGCGCCGCAGCAGCCGAGGGACATTCGGGTAACCCTTTCGGTGGAAACGGTTGGGCTCTCGAGCCTAGGGCGTACCGATGCGCGCACTATTACCAAATTAGGATCACTGCATAAAGAAATGGAAAGGAGGCTTTCGGCGTGTCGCGTGGCCCTGCGCAAGAGGACGAGGAGGGGAGGGACACATCGCCAGGAGGATTTACACTCATTTCGCGTTGCATCTGCCTAAGTACAGTGGTGGTGCAAGGGCAGACTTTTAGACCGGTGATCAGTCGGGGTCGGCATCTCACGTTTCGAATTTTCAAAAATTAGACGTTCCGACGTTAGCCATCTTAGAAACAGGACCGTCCTTGGTAATGGGCCGGTGGTGGGCGCATGCCGAGGAAGTATTATCTGACATCTCGAGTCGCAGGGAATTAGGGAAGTTGTTCGTGCAAACGGACGCAATTGTTGCGGAGGACTCGCGGCGACTGCTTCGGTTTTACTAAGGCGGATCTTTCCTAAACGACAGCGAACGAATGCGAAAGCGAAGGTGAGCGATGCACCGGTTGAGGTTGAATCTGTTCGACGCCACTTAACCCGCGATAAACGCTTCGAATTTATTGATTTTTATGAAACTATTGCGCATTTGTCGTGGAAACGTGTTTCGACTCTAAGCAACTTTACGATAAGTTTTTTAAGATGAGCTAATGATCTCCCATGATTTTGCGATTTTACTATTTGAGCAGGTGAAAATAGAAGTGCAACTGCCGTCTTAGCTTAATCGGATTGTAAATTTTTACCTTTTCCGTTGGATAGAATAAGTAGGCGGTACCTTGAAATTTCACGTCGACTCTTCTCCGTAACTAATAAAATTCGCTCATATATTGAGAATTCATATCTTCAAAAAACTTAATATATTTTCTAGGCACTGATAAGTTATTATTAAAATAGTATTTTCATTACTGCCGAGTCAGACTATATCAATTTAAAAGACTCATTTTATTATTAAATCGTTTTTCCTTTTGATGATCGTATTATTGGAATGCAAATATTTTTTTAGGTATTATACGTGATATACAAATGCATTGTAAATTTCGAGAACACAAAAAATTCAATAATTTTGTCTTTTTGAAATTATATAATTTTTCAACTTTTTTAATTTAATTTCTTAAAATAATATTCGATATTTGTTCGATATTTTAAAATTATATTTCATAATTTAAATTAAATTAATATAACGCTAAAAAGAAATTACTCGAACGAGACTATAAAATATTTAAAAAATCTTAAAAATAAAGAATATTATCTTGGAAGTTAGAAGAACCCTTCTTAAATTTATTAGCCACCAATCTTTATTCTGCTTTACAAAACCTGGTACGATCACTTTCAATAAGGATCTAAAAAATATCTATTCCCTTGTAGCTACAGGACACTGAAAGTCAGGCTTAATGCGATACACTGCTTTACAGATTTATTACTGAATAATATATCAAATGCTGAGTATATATCCAGTATTGAATAATAAAATGCTATGATATGAGTTATTAATAGGTACTAAATCAAAATCTCATTTGCCATTCTGGAAATTTTCAAGCAAATACATCAATGATACATTAAAAAACAATTTATATTAAAATTCAGAAATTTCAGTATGAAGAACCTTTAAATTGTCATTGATGCATTTCTCGAACCTTTCTAAATAGTAGATAAGGTCATTACGTGAAGTATATGAATTTGAAATTTATATTCACAATATTATCCGTTAAATAATCAATCTAATCTATTGATATCGTCCACGGATCAAATTTAAAAGCTAAAAAAATACAAAAAAAATTGACTAGACTTTATATCTGCTTTATAATTTATATATAAAAGAAATCAAATAAAAAAGAATTTTTGATTCATCTATCATTTTTTACGTAATCACAGCTGAATCGGTTTAAATTTCAAATATCTATTTTTTACTTCGTTAAAACTGTTCAGGAAAGTTATGAAGACTCACTGTGATTATAGTTTTGTCCTTTTTTGAGTATATTATTCTAATAAGTTTAAAAAATATTTGCATCGATAGAATTTTTTAAAATGACTATATGTATTATATAGATAGGAATAATTTAATAAATATCAATAACAATTCGAGTAACGTAATAATACCTTAAGTTTAAAAAAATGACTATATAAATAATTATTAAAAAATATTAAAAAATAAACAAGTACCGATAACCTTGTTAAAAATTTCGTGTATTTTATGGTTTACATCCTCTCGTTCAAGAATTTACCATAATTGTATTTGCCGATAAACAAACTTATTTCTACAGCTTCAGTTTTCGTTGAGAAATCAATCGGCCCGAATTCATTAAAATACGTATTCAAAGTTGGAACGTAAAGCAAATAATGAGGAAATAAAGATGTTGTCGTCGATTCGAGTGGCTACGCGATACGCTATAAACATTTGAGGTAGCAACCGAAGCTCAAAGTCGGTAAATCGCACCTTCGAAACCTCTGGCGTTGCAAGTCGGTAGATAATTTTTTACAGTGTCCCGACATGTTTCGGGACTAGCCATTTTACCCATACCCTTCAGCATGCACGAAATCGATTTCGGTCAACCAAACAAGTTACCGGTATGGCGAAAAAAAGAGAACGCAAAAAAAAGAAAAGGTAGAGCAGCCCCTCGGTAGATACCACATTTCTACCAATATGCGTGTCTGCTAGAGAATCCGATTGATCAAGGGAACAAGAGGGCGTCCGTATCTTGGACCGCGGTCATTATGCGTGACGGGCTCGGGACCACTTCGTCATTATCGTCGACGCTGTGGACAGACGGGGAAAAAAGAAGCTCAAAACCATGACTGACCGACGTCTCTTCTTTCGTGCAATAATCGTACTTTTTTCTCTCCTCGCCTTTCATCTCTGTCTCGATGCTGTGCACATATTCGCGATGATCGAGCGTGGAGAGTGTCGGTCTCGCTTATTAGCTCCGTGGATCGATTCAATTGACCGCGACACGCATATGTCTCGCAAACTCGGAATAAAATCCGTTTGCAGGAGAGGCAACAACGAGAAATACGAGATGCGATTCTATCGATTCAAACGCGTTCGAATCTAACATTCGATCAATGCACTGCGGGTGTACGTGACATTCGTTACTTATCCATTTCTATAGAATTTTAATAATAGAAAAGAATAGATCGACCAAACTGTATTTATCGAGATGGACTAGAAAATTATACGTATATATAGTGCGGGGATCTCGATGATAC
This sequence comes from Dolichoris vasculosae, assembly GCA_018907195.1. Lineage (NCBI taxonomy): Eukaryota > Metazoa > Arthropoda > Insecta > Hymenoptera > Agaonidae > Dolichoris > Dolichoris vasculosae. The sequence continues at coordinate 10,023,369 of JACCHY010000001.1, forward strand.
AACTACGGTTACTACGCGGCTTTGAACATTGTAATTTCAGCCAGGATCACGACTGCGAAATTACCACTTAAACAAAAATTTTGCACGTTGATAGATCTAAATTAGAAAACACTTATAAATTCTTTTTGCATAAGTATTTTTTTATTTTATAGTTTTCGGTATATTACATTTATTGCTTTTCTTAAATTTCGTTATCTTGATAAATCAAAAACTTTGTAATAAACTTATACGAATAATACGTGCACTCTTTTTATTAAATAAAGATTGTTATAAAAAAATGTTATTTATTGGCATTGATATTTACTTTGAATGTTTGTAATTCATGAGTAACTATGTAAGTATTTAATTTCTGTAGAATTCAAAAATAACGATTTAGGATATAATATTCAATTTTAAAGACTACGTAATTATTAGGGCTTTTAAAATATCATAAAATTAAATGGACGTATTTTGTAGCATAGCTAATTCGACCACGAAAATGTAACGATTTGTCAGAAACATATTATTTAGAGTTTGATGAGTTCTTATTTTCGTATCTTTTATTCAAATTATATATTCAAAATATTCTGCTTCACTAAAAACATTTTGTTCCGCTATAATATTAAATAGAATCTATAATTAAAAACATTACATTTTTCTACTCGGTTTCGACATCAAGATTCACGGAAACTTTTTATAATGGGTGCAACAGACTATTTCATACGAACTTTCACCAGAATATATACATGGTAACAGTTTCTTGATACAGTTGTATAAGATTTAGGTTCCTTTTCGCACTCGTATATTCGGTATTTTCATAAATTTTTATAACGAAATATTATTTATATTAAAAAATAAAATTTAAAACAAAAAACAACTGCGTATGATTTAATTCGTATAATATTATTATAATTTAATTATAAGGCTCGATATTTTTTAAGAATAAAATAAGTTATGTTATAACTGCGACTACATAACTGCATATGACATAAAAGCTACATAAGAATTAGATTAGGAACATTTAGTTTTTACGAAGAAAAAATTATAAAAGAAATATAGTTTACTAAATCAAGAAAATTATATTCTTATTTTATAAAAAAAAAAAACTGTCTAAATACATATAAATTGATTTGAACGTCAATCAAAAATTTATGATACTCGTTAAATTCGTTCGATCTAATATTCGTTACTTCTTAAATATCTTTGCATAATTATCGTCAGTTTTATTGGATATAAATTGGCAGATACGATATTTAAGTAATCATTAGCGTACAAAATTTTATAATTTTTTTTGATTCGTTAGATGTCCTCGGCCTACAAATCAGTCGCTCTCAACTTTCCAAATGAAAATCCGTGGAAAGAAAAACCCGATTATAAAATAGAGAAGCTGAAAACAAAGCGTTAGCGTGAAGATGCAAAACTGCGGGCAGACGTCGTAAGCTCAGAGATTTAAGCTCAGAGAGCATATAATTTACTGCCTCTCCGTTGTCCCGCGTCATTTGGTAGGAATGAACGGGTCCTCGGGGGCCGAGATATAATTTTGCAGAGATTAAGCGGACCCGGCACGAAGCGCTTTTAGACCATTGAGGGAAAAATGGATCGCGTGCGCGCGAACATATCCCGAAGGGCCGCGCTCAACTTCAAGGCAGCGAAAGTCAATTTTTCGGTGCGCTTATTCACGTCGCGCCGATTCGACTACTCGTGTGCCCGTGTCAAGGAATCAACTCGTTGTGACATTTGACATTTGCGTGCGCGTGGGGCCGACGTGGATCCGTACATGGACGCAGATTTTTTGCGTTATTCCGAACGACAGCTCCAATGATACGATTTTATGAATATTTGTGGAATTACTCCAAGGAATGCACATTTGTTCGACCGAGGGTTTCTCTTATTTTATCTTGCCCAATACGGTTTCCTTTTGCGAGTCTTTTTGCGAGATGTAACTTGCGGTGTCGATGATCCGTTGGCCTTCGATCCGGTCCATCTTATTTTTTGTCTATTATTTTTATTTTTAATAATCGAGCGAACATAGTTTTGCGCGCGTCTATTACTCAACGGTAATAGGGAACGTAGATCGCCTGCCGAAAATAACTATATTGCACTAAGCGCTCGAGGCCTTGGAGAAAAGAAAGCGTTTATTCTATTGATTTGCGGGAGAAAAAATAAGAAATTATAAAAATATAATCCTATAGTTTTTACTAACTTCCTTTCTTAATTAACTGGACATTAAATAGAAATTATTTAAACTATGTGTGGAATAATGACGGAAACTTACGTGCAAAAAAAAGATCGAAGACTTTGATTTAGAATGTGGCAATATATATGCAAAAATTAGTTCAATAATAAAATAAAAATATTCTGCATTAAATTAACATAAATCAAATATAAAAAATATTATTGTATATATGGAGGTATGTACGAAATATACTTACACGAGTACATTAAATTCGGATCATTTCAAATAATAATTTGTAATTAATCAAGTCGTAAACATAATTTATAGTTTCAGTATTAAAAATCTTGTAAGAGTTAGAATTATATTTGAATACAGTAAAATGTAACAACGTTTAAAGCGAAACATGGATGAAATATGTTTACGATATTTGCATTAAAAATAAAGTATGTTGAAAAGATTATTTTTTATAAGTTATGAAATCGATATTAGTTTTTTCTATTTATCGAACGTATTTAAAAATATATAAACTTTTTAAAAAAATAAAATGTATTATTCTAAGACTAATTTAATTTGCAATCTTAAGCAATATTTTCCATTTGCGAATTTGATCTAATTTTTTTGTTTTATTATTTTCTACTAATAAATAATACAAGAAAAATGACTACTGTTAATTCTAATTATGTTAATTACTACTAATTTCATATTATTACTAATTTTCTATCCAAAAATATTGTAAAATGTTAAAAAGAGTTAAAATTTTAGAATAAATTCCAATATATTAATTTTGATTTCAAAATTCTTGGAAGTCAAAACCAACATTAATTTTCGAGTTTTACGTGTATTGCGAAGAGAAAAAATTGAGTATTAACCCTTTTTTAGTTTTCGATTTTTAGATTTTTACTTTTCAAAACTACTTCCAGATTCATAATTCTCATTCGTAAGTATCGTTAACTTTTTGCGAAACAAAAATCGCTTTAAAAAATTTCAATGAATTACTTTTACCAAAGAAAATAACAAAAAAAATGAAATTCGATGCTTTGAAACACTTCATTTCGAAAATATCTTTCGCGTGATCAACTGTACAAGTACTACATAGCCTTCGTACTAGCTGTTAACAATCATTATAAGTGTACGTCTATCTATAGCCACTAAAAGTGCCAAATACTTTTGACCATCTCTGCTCGCGTGTATCGAAAAAACATTACTGCGCACGCGCACGTGATCGATGTTTTCGAATGTTTATCTTTTTTAATGTGTACGTTCATTTAGCGCGCGAATTTGGCCAAATTTTACCTGTTCATATATGTAATTAATAACGAAGTTTATATTTACGTTGAGTAAAAAAAGTACATGTAACCGCGCAATTTTTATCGTAATTCATCGACATGCAACTTTTCGCGAAGAAATCTATTTATTTAAACATTAATTTCAACTAACACGGTTTTAATACTAATTTTTTTAATCAAAAAATATAAAAAATCGAAAATTTATACCCTTAGACTACAACAAAATTAATATTCCATACCTAAATATAATTAACGTTACACTGAGATCAATGCAATAGACCGATTTTGAATGAAAATTTATAGAAACAATTTATATTTATATCGACAGTTGTGCATTAATAATAAAATAACATTTATATTTCTAACGATTTATCCTATTTTATATACATTTCCTTCGTAAATTATAATTTTTATAAATCATTTTTAGGTTAAATTAGAAAGTTTTATCCTGTCGCGAATTCAAAAAACGACTTCCGTGAACTAAAAAGAAAGGTTATTAAAAATGCATTATTTTATCGAAAAAATGATATTTGACCTCGCTTTGTATGCAAACAAGATAAATTGCAGAATGAAAAAACATTTCTAGAGAAAGAAAATGGATCAACTGATTTTAAAATCTAAGAGTTTACGTTCATACATACATACTTGCCTACTTTCTAAAAATCGTATATTTTGATTTCAATGTTTTGTAAAAAAAGGTTTTAATATTGCAAAATTTTCTTAACGATAAGGCAAATTACTTCTTCGCTGTTATAAATAATAAAATGTAAAGCTAAACAAATTGCTCCTAATAATGTTGAGACTGCAAATTTTACGATGTGATATCGAACTCTTTATCGATCTTACTCTATAGAACCCAACTAATACCGGAAATAATTAAATCACTTTTTTATGCGCAATTTTAATGAAATATATCGTTCCATGAATAAAAAGAGAAGCGAAATTTTAATATACTCGTGATTATACACGAGTTTGATGAGTTTGTCGGTGAGAGTTATTGTAATTATTCTTTACACTCGTCTACCGAAGGCACATGTAAAAAAAAACACCGCTGGTCAAAATTTTGACACTCGAGAAAGAAAGCGCTTGATTCTCTTCTCTCTTTTTTTATTTTGACCTAGGCTCGATTCGGAGAGATCGATAACGATTTCGATATCACCGAACGCGTAACGAAATGCTTTCCACAGTACCATTGTAAAATTATCGGGCGAAAGACACGAGGCGAAGGAAAATACTTTTTACGGATGTCTCATTGCAGAACGCACATAAATTCCTAATCCCACACACCGAGCACATTTATTCGCTAAGCCGGGCCGAAATTTTCTGTGGTTTCGTAATTACCCGCCAGCTTTGGTGGCCTTTACTCGCAGTTGTTAAAGGGCTCGACTCATGTTGCTCCCTTAGTAATTGCTATAACGATTATGAAGAATTTTTTCGCATGCCTGCCTCACGAAAACAAACATGCACATGTGCACCACATCGCACAAACTCTATGTCGGTCTATAAGACTCGATTCGAGAAATAATGGATGATTTATTTCTGTCCTTCGTTACGTCCTTTCACTATCGTTGGAAAAATGTATGCCATTAAAGTATTTAGTTGCTTTTATTAGTTGCATTCGCTATTCACACAAACGCGATATTATCCAAAGTCGTAAAAAATTATATAAAAAGTCACGAAACTACTTACATTCTAGATACAATCGAAAGTCATAACAAAAATTATATCAAAAATCATGAAACTACACGCGGATCGATACGATCTAAAGTCACAAGAAAAATTATGTAATCACGAAACGGTGACTGAACTTATTTATAAATCTCGTTGCATCTTTTTGCATTTTTGTTTTCAAAACTATGCCAAGAGTTATTTTTGTACGAATTAATATTCAGTGATTTTATTAACATTTGTAATATTGCGATCTACATAATAAGAAAAATATTTTTCTCGTTAAAATTCAATATTTAACATTTTTAGAACAAGATTACCCGGCCAGAAAATTGTTGGCGTTTATAACACCAAAGATTTATCGCGCCTTTTTTTTTTAACGAATTGATTTTTTAAAAGTAACGCTTCGAATTGTCGAGCCTATAATTTTAAATATCTCTTGGCAAAAATACTTTGTTCGACGAGCGTATAATTGAACGGGTAACAAGGGTACATTTTACCTAGATAAAATATCTGTTCTCATCGAACTAGAAAAGTTAGTAGAGGAGTAATTTTTATATCGAGGATTCTTTTAAAACCATTTTCCAACCTGGATTCTGTAAAAAGCTTGTTATCCTTCGCTTGAAAAAATTCCTCTCGAGTGTCGCGTTATCCGAAACGCAATATGTACGGTAATTAGACATCATCGAGCTCCGTATCATGAATTTTACCGAATTCCCGAAGGAATATAAACGAGCAGGAGTCATCGTTTCGCCATCGATACACTCGGACGCTGTTCGATACGTAATAAAAACTTAATTACAAAGGCATCATCCGGCAGAATAATCCAAAGCCACAACACGAGATATACGCCCAAGTCCCTCGCGAACATTCGTATGTACGTTTCGCGAATCATGCATAACCTCTAACAGAGAACAAGACGGGCTAAAGTGCAACAACGATGCCGCGTCATCCTACAGCCATCCTACAGCCATCCTACAGCCATCCTACAGCCATCCGGCAAGCTTGCGCGCCGACAGATAATAACACTCGTGTGCGCTCAGCGGTTAAAGTCAGAGCCAATCCACCCCTAGAGCTCTCCAACCCCTTTTTGCCGGGGTAGTCGCGCGTGCGTCCTAATCCCGTCACGTGACGTGCCACGCGCTCGACTGCGATCCTCCGGTGAGCGGCGCCGGATTACAATGGGATTACCCGGCACATTCTGCCACTACCAGATAACGCGTTGTAAGTTGTCGGGGCGTCGACACCCTTTTCGAGTGTTGCCACCGTCTGTCCGTTACCCGTTACCCTATTCCGCGCTTGGGTGTAATTGCACCCGCGGACTCCCACGAAAAACAACCGGGCCCGTGGTAGATGTCCCGATACGGGTCTGCGTAATTGGATCATTTTCATGGGGAACGGTCGAGAACCAAGAAAATTCGGGCCCTTGGTGAAAAGGAGAGCGACGCGTTGACACGCTCAATTTGCTCCCGAGCTCTCTCTCTCTCTCTCTCTCTCTCGCTCTTTACCTATACCGCATTTGCCTTATCGCAGGGACGCTACTTCCGCCACTCGATCCATGTTTTTTCTTCTCCTTTTCGTTTGGACGTTTGCAAAAGGTCCGGCGAGGGGAGAATTTTTTTGCGACCGAGTTCTTCGAGCGAGCGACGAAAGCTGGAGATTCTTGCCGAGTCTTCACCGTCGCTCGGCTTCTCGCACGAAATTCTAGAACGGGAGAGGCGCAGCTTCGCATTGGCTTGTAACGCGTCGTTCGCACGATGTGGAGTCTGCGACGTCTTGTCTCGTCGCGCTTCTTCTCTCCTTTGATTCCCGTCCTCGGAATGCCAGGGCAAGTTCCAACAATTTTAATTCCTCAATCGTACTCCGGCACACTCGTCATTCGTGTCTCTTTCATTCCCGTGGATGGTAAACGAGTAATCGCGCAAAACTACTATCGACGCACCTTCGTAAAAAGTGGTTGGATTAGCGACGAAAATTGCTCAAAATAACACTCGAAGACAGTTCTCGGTTCGATTAATTATTTTTATTTACGACGACATTGCGGACGGAATTTTTAGTTACGATCGATAGCTCATATCGACGTAAAAAACGGAGATTCCACCTCGTAATGTATTTACCAGCGAAGGCATTGTTTCTTACCGAGTAACGAAACTTTTTGTTACGAATTAGTATTGTTACGTTGTTGTATTCTCAACGTGCTTCTCTATTATTAAAAACGGTAACGTCGAATACAACTGTCCCGACGTTAATGAATGGCATTATTTAAAGTTCGGTCATTACGGTTAAGAATATTATTATAAACTTTCGGTTTCTTCGCGACAAAAAGAGGATTTTAAATAACTGCCTTATACTCCGGCATCGTCCAGTCGGTAAATCACGAGGAGGAAATCGATAACTCTTGCGCGTCGACCGATGAAAATCCTTAATCGAATTCGCGCCTGAGAATCCATATTAGGAAATTCGTATTGCACGCGTACGACGCTAATTAACGGACAATTATAACGGAATCCAGATACAAAGTAACGAGTAATGCCGAGCGCCGCGATTCGAGAAAAAATAACTATCGGTAAAAAGAAGAACTTTCACTCGCGTGGAGAGCTGTCAGTGAATTGTTCGACAGTCCCGAGGAGTCGTGCGCGGGAATTTCTTGCGAACCTCGCCACCGGCGAGTCGCGCATTGCGTTTTTGCCACGCGGACGATCTGCGTCGTCGCGCATAATCGCGAGTCAACTACGCTCCGCGGGAGTATATTTAATTGATATCGCCGGGGCCGTGGGGACGCTCTTAATCGCTAATAAATTTCGATCATGCGCCCAAGATTTATGGAGTTAGGTTGCGATCGAATGGCCCCTCGTACTTTTCCTCGTCCCTTCCTCTCGACCGAACTCGTACTAGTCAGCTTCTTTTTCGCCTGGACCGAATCCAGGGACGATCGTTGACTCGCGGATATTTGGTGGCTTTCTGTGAATTTGTTCGATGACGCGTGAGTGCTTTAACGCTTCGACCAAATTTTCACGGCATTGTTAACGGATCGATATAAAAACCAAGTGTAGGTTTCGCGTTCATTGTGCTCGATGGAATTATCGAGTAAATAATTTTATCGGTTAATAATTTTTTTTGTGAAAAATGGTATTGCAAGGTGAAGAATATTTTTTATATTTTTTCTCTGGATTCGTTTAATGTTTATTATCGTCTATCGTGAATGTAATATTGTGAATACGCGTGTTAAATTGTAACGTGATCCTTTACGATGTGTTTTTTGATAAAGCGGTATTTGACCAAAAAATAATTAATAATGGAAGAGTACAATTTGAATATTTACCGAACGGACGTTATCAAATTAACCTTGAATTCAATTTCACATAGAGTCAAAGAACTTTTGGATCGATCGATAATGGGGAATGCGATAATTCAAAAAGTCTAAAAATATCTAAATTTAAATACTGACATTGAAAACCAACGGAAGAAATGTTTGTGATTAAAAAAAATCTTGGTAAAAATTCATTTATTTAATTAATTCATTCTTTCTTGCAAAACATGTTTATATAAATAATCAGATCAAAATTACAGCTTGCGTGCAAAAATGGAAATTAAATTCGCAGATTATTCTGTCAAAATTACAATTATAATTATAAATAACTTAAAGACTTTATCTTGGCAAAATACCAACGATCCTATAGGTCAATAATAAAATACTATAAATATTGCATAATGCAATATAAAAATTAATTTTTAATATTGAAGTTCATGATAAAGTGTGTAAATTTAAATAACAGATACGAATAAGAATTTTACATAATCATATTCAACCATTTTTAATTAACTTATATGTCGCAAAACTTTCATTAATAGAACATTTTTATGAAATAATGTGCAATATTCAATAAAATAAATTTCCGGAGAAATATCTAAAACTAAATTGCATTTTTAATTTAATTTAATTACAAGATATATAATATACTTATAGTTTTATTCATCATCTAAATTACTAATCCGTAGAATAATTTTTAAATTCAAATTCTATATATGGAAGTTTATTTTATTAGAAGTAATTAAAAATATATATTTTAAATCTGTTAATAGCTCAACTTATAAATAAATAGAAAAATTTTCCATAAAAATTAAATAATTTATAATTTTGTGTAATAATTGAATATTTAACTCAGTACTCTTTTAAAATATTACCATTGTTTCATAAACATCATGCCTTTCTTATTTTTTATGAAAGAATTTACATAGAAATTTGTACTATACTATTTTACATAAAATAATTTAATAGTTATATATAATTTACAATTATAATTAATACATTTCTAAAATTCGATGAAGTATAATATATATATGAATTATATGTAAATAATATATAAATAGAATATATAAATAGAAAATCCAAAATGATATTAAGAATATTTATAAAGTTTTAACATGTATTATATGTATTTTAAAAATATTGAGTTTATAATGATTAACGATTATATGAGAATGGATTGTTGTGTAATTTATAAAAAATACAAGGATATGCAAAAAATAATCCAGAATATATATTTTATATATAGAAAAATCTAATAATCATTCATAAATTCAGAACAATTTATATTTTTAAGAAATTAAAAGCAATAACTTTTGTAAAGTAAGAATATTTTATTCGAATTTATATGAAATGTTCCTCTAACTTTCAAACTTATAAGTTAATCTATTATATATAATAAAATAACCGTAAAAATTGCAGATATTTACGAGATTATTATTGAAAAACTTTACGACTGATTAAAGTGGAGTATTTTCTTTGTAATACAACTTCTTTAAAAATTTAAGTGAAGTTTAAAAACTAATGGGATATCAAAATATATTAAGTAAATGAAGAAAAAACAATGTTTTTAATACTTATATTATTTTAAAAATTTTTTAAATTTTTTATCCGTTTTATCTTCGTAGTTTATAATCACAAATATTTTAATTTCTTAAATTATTATAATTTAATTTTATCTAAAGTATTTTTTGTAGTGCATGTAATTGCAAATATAAATATAGAAAAACCACTTTGTTTTTAACGATCTTCTTAGAATTATATTTGTAATTTAATTGTAATTATTATATGTAAAAACTTATAATATACCATTAATTGACAGTTTTTATCTGTTTATAAAATTATAATAATAATTATCATTTTTAAGTCCCAACATTAAGATGATATTAACACATTAACTGTATTTTCATGTTTTTATTGCTCAATATCATTGAATGTTTTACTTGAATATTTACTTGTCAATATATATATAAATTCACGGTCTTTAACAAACTTGATACTTTATACATTTATTTCTATATTCTTTACTGATTTTTATTCAAAATTTATGAATGTTAAAAACAAAACCTCATAAAATTATTTTATTAAATTTCATAATAAATAAAAATTTCAAATTTTGAAGTTAATACGTATACTTCTCTTAATTACTTAATGTGAGACCAAATCATCCGATAAATCTATTATATTTGATATTTTTAATAAAACTTATAATAATTTTCCTCGAAAGTATTACTTTCCTTTTTTAACGTCAAGACAGTTCAAGAAACGCAAAGTGAAATTTATTTATGTCGCACTTTCATAAATTTTTAAGTAATAAGTTATTATCTTGAATGCGGAAAATGTAACCAGCTACTATAAACTAAAAAATGATTCGTAATACGGTATATTTAGTTACTTAATTTCATTACCTACGATTTTAATTTAATTTTAATCACCTTTACGGCTAAATTCATAATAATCATTAATTATGGTAGTAAAAATTTTATAGTAAGTATTTAAAACGAATAAATTTTATTAGCAGTATTTTTTTTATAAAAAAACAGTAAAAATATATTCTATTGTCTTTTTTGAATTAAATTTTTATTAAGTGTTTATAATATATTACGTAAATCTAGCTTTATTAAATTATAAGAGAATGAATATATGTACATACTCACAATTTCATATATTCAACAAATTAGTTGTTTTGCATATTTTATAAAAGCATTTTTTTCTAAAATAAAATCAAAACAATATTTTTCTATAAATATCGAATACTCGTACTCATACCGATTATCAGATAGGAATAAAATTTAGTTTTTAGCTATTGTATTGTATACACGTGAAATATTAATATATAAATATCAAAAAGTATATTACTTACAGTACGTCACTGAACTAATATGACATACATGCGAAGTTTTCATTTTAGACTTAATAATTTTTTAATTTAATTTAAATATACTCAATTTTTATTATATAATGTATGTAATAAAAAAAATTTTTTTTTAAGTTGAATATCTATATAATAAGATGTTATTTCTACACGAATAACAATTATATGTAAGTAATAATTTAATTTCATTTATAATTAGGATATAAAATGATATTTTTACAGCAGTTATATACATTTTTTGTTTCATATTTAACTATCAACATATATATGTTCAATTTCGACAAAATATATAAACACGTAAAAAATTTATATTCCGTTTTTGATTGTAAATAACGATGAGTTAATAGTCGGCTAATATCCTATTAATTTCAAGAAATTATAAATTCATGCAATTATAGTTTCTTATTCTATTTTTTGTATAATTACAGTATTATTTTTTATACATATTTCACGTATCGTAATAATTATTCAATCGTGAATAGACGCATAGTGTGTGAAATCCTGTATTAAGAACAATTATAACTTTCAAATCTGCCAATATTGTAGCAACACCTATGTTTAAATAAAATTAATTAATTATGAATATATATGTATATGTTTACTTCATAATAAATTTAATTCTTATTAGATCGAAAAAAAAATTGTATACCACACTGGTAATCTAAACTGTTCTCTTCAATTAAAAAAACGTGCTTATATGTTAGATAACGCGATAAATAACTTTTCATTTTTCTTAAACTACGTATATTTAAAATACATCAAGCATACACAAATATTAATTTTCTAACAAACGACACTATACACATGGTGATACGAAAATTAAAAGTTATAAATTATAACCAATATATTTGGATGCATCAAAAACTCAAAGAACTGTACAGAATAAATATTCTAATTATTTTTGATAAATCTATTTAATTTTTGCAGCGACTTCTTCTCTCTCTCTCTCTCTCTCTCTCTCTCTACGTATATAAGGATTAAAAATAGGTTGTATCTTAAATTGTTACGAGAAAAAAGCCATTATGAGCGATCGTTAAAAATGATCCTTTATTTCGAGAATCTCAATAACGCGCAAAAGGTAGGTGAAGCAAAGTTAAGTTAATAATCAAGAAATTAAAGTACGCCAGAATGAAGGGAAAGCCCCGCTTATAAGCATAAAGAAGGTGAATTAGCAGAAAAGAAAAGGACGTGTTTCCCCCAGCATCCGGTATAAATACACTGATCAAATTATCATAATGAGCCTCTAAAGTCCGCAAATAATTCGGCCCGTAATCGTCGCCAGAAAATGACTTCATTAAGCGGCCATAATAAGCCGATGGACGCGCACGCGCATTCGCTAACTATAAAAACAGCGATGAAATGGTATTCGGGAAGAAGAATAAATGGCCGGGGCAAAGCTAATTTTCCTAACTATCAGCCACGACGGGGAAACTCCCGGCCCCATCGCAAGAAAACACCAACCGGGAATTTACGAGTAGCCGTCGTGGCTCCCGCGGTGCGCGTCGCTCGGGACTCCTCGTGCGTGACATTGGCGCATCTGCCAGGCGGCGCTGCCGATCCGAGCGTGAACCCACCGTCGAAGCCTGCATCCACCTCCGATGGATGGACGAACTCGAAGATGGATCGCCGATCGTTGCTCCCACTTCCATACCCTCGCGGGTTTCATACCGAGCGCTAATGAAATCCGGATTAGACTATTTACGCTCCGAGGAGAAAACAAAGATCTAATTAGCCGACGTAACGAGCCTCCGATAAATCCGCGACTCGGCCTCTTTCCTCTTCCACGCGTATATGGTACAGTGCGCGGCGCATCTAATGGGCCCTTGGCCGCAAGAAACGCTAAACAAATATAATAACGTAATAATCGGAGGGTTTATTCTCGGCTTCGAAACGAAAATTGAAATACTCGCGCTTTTCCTCGTTACCTCTTTTCCTCTCGGTCGGCGCTGAGTATTCCAATTAGAAGCGCTGCTTATTGTGGATGTATTCAATTAGCATAACTCACGGTGAGGTCTTCCCTCCGTTCCTCTCGATGCGCATAACGAGACGACCGCGGGGACAAGAAGCAGCTTCTTAGTCAAAGAGCGGATAGGTAAAAGTGCGCGCGTGTGTTTATAAGGAGGAAGGCGCATACACGATGATGAATGCCAAACCGATGCGAGGCGGTAAAAAGTTAAACGAGACGCGCCTCATGGTAATGCGTATGTGTCCCTCGTCCTTTTTTGCCAAAAACCCCATCGCCGGCGGGTGGAGGATAGTGCCGAGTTATAGATGTGCCTCTATACCTTTTCTTTTCCGAGTATTATCGCTCGCAATTATAAGGCATTCGCTCGATTTCGAAGCACGAGACAGTTTCCTTTTTTTATTTGCGAATATTACGTTCGCTCGCTTAACGTTCGCTTAAATCTGTCCGAGTTCGCGATGCTCGTTAATATTTAATTTCCAGTATAAGTGTGATAGTTTTTTCGCTTAAATAGCCTTTGCCATATTTATATTTTAGTATTTTGAAGAATGCACACGTATATCTTTTTCTACCCACTCCCGCTCTCTTTCTCTCGCCCATCATTTTTTGCAGGGACCGCGCGTCGAGGATGCCCCAAAAGGATGCATGGCACAGTGTATCCAGTCTCTCGACACCAGAACAGGACCCGATGAAACGAGCCTCGACACTCGGCTGTCGGATGTTTCTCGATCATCTTTACGACTACGGATTTCATCTTTTCAAACGCACCGGGAGTTTAAAGAAAGTATTTAAGTTGGTTTTCGTGAAAAAGCTTCCTTAACGCGACGCGCATTCGTAATCACCAAAGATGACAACCACGTATTGTCTTTTCGAACATTTATCTTGTAACAAACGCGCGATAGTCTCGAGATAAGGTTAACGGTGCAAAAGTTTTTCGAGAGTCGGTGGATTTGGTACCAACGGCGAATTTGTTTTATCGCTCGTTTAAGAGACGATTGATACACGAATGAGTGATTACGGAAGCAACTTTTTCGAAGTGAGTTTTATCGCTTGCGAAACTATAACTAAGGTGCAAATTCAAACGTCTTTTAATTCAATTTTGTAAAGTAGAAGATAGAGATTTAAAAAATTTTAGACCTTTGATTCAGTCAGCTGTTTGGAATTTTGAATTAGTGTCCGATATTTGTTTACAAGCATGTGAATTATACTTTTCAAAGTAGAACTATTTTTTTACCGAGTTGATATTGATTTTCTTTTTACGTGGTGAACTTTATAGCGTACGTTTCGTTGATATTAATTTATAAATAAATATAATTGACCAAAAAAATTAATTTTGTTGATTTGTAAAAATGTGATCAAAGTTTAAAAGTAACAAGAAATTTAAAAAACAATTTTTCAAAAATGTTACGAAGGATAAAAATCGAAAAATAATGTGTTTTTATTAAATATTATCAAGAAAAATATTTCACCAAAAATAATAATATAATAATAACAATTAAAATAAATATTCGATAATTTAATAAATGAAAAATGTTTATGATAACGAACATCGTTATCACCATACATTTTTTTAACCGTAAGTAACGCCCTTAGGTAATCGTAAATAACCGACTCTTGAGCTTCACACGTAGAGTATTAAAGATCTATTCAATTTATCATTAGTTTTGAATTAAAGTAAATACAAATGACTTTTTAAATTTAAATGATTCTTCGTTCAAACTTTAAAGAATATAAAAGAATTTTATTCTTATGGATTACATTATTCATAATTTTAAGTTGGAATCTTATTCCCGCGCTAGATAAGATTTTAGGTACTTTAGCAGTCGTCGCTTTTTCATTAAGGATAATATAACGTAATTATTCGAGCAATTTTTAGACGTTATCGATTCCTGGATAGTTTACATAAAACTAATCTAAATGGTGGTACAAATTGACGTCAACGGATTCGAAGCGAGACTCGAGTAAAATACCCGATTGCTCCCACTGAATATATTTTCATACAATAATTTCGTTTGCAAGAATACATTATTCATAACGCGGTTCACCGACAAATACGTCCGTTTTATGGACGAAGGCAATGGTCGATCTCACCAATATCACCAAACGCACGTCTAAATAATTAAAAGCGACACGCCTTTGCAATCGCGGAATCACGCATGACTCGCCAACTCTGCACACTAATTATCTCGTACGCACACAGCCGATGAGAGGAAAAAAGGGGATAAAGCGTATCCCCGTAAAAAAAGCACGAGGGAATAGTTGTCCGAGCTTTATGCGCGGAGATGAGCAGCGTAATGCGCAATATAACGTACACTGGACCGCGAGTGAGTCGTCTTCGTCGCCGTCGCCGTCGTCGTCGTCGTCGTCTTCGTCGTCGTCGTCAGAGACGGTTTCGTCTCGCAATAAAAGCGAACGGCTCCGGAGGAGAGCGCCGATGTAATTATACCAAGAGTAGGCAACCGGTCACACGGCGCCGTACGACTATGGTTCGGTACACCGAGCGAAAGCTCCTCGTAGGAGCATTTAAGTTTCGAGGCGACTTTCTGTACCTCGACGATTACATGTTTTTTTTTTTAGTATTAGAGATATCGCGAGAGGAAGATGCACTGTAAAGAACATAGAATGTTATTGGTTAAGGACTTTAGCCGCCTTTGAATGCGCGGATGTAAAAAGGATTACAAGGAAATGTGTTACGGAGGAAAGTCCACGTTAAATGTTCCAAGTGTAATCGTTACCTCGAACTATTGCCGTACTCGAAGCTAAAGGATGTACCTTTTATTGCATGGAATCTTATGTCAATATTTCTTGCGTATCAAATAGAATATGATTGAACAACTTAAATTTTGTATAAGAATTTAAACTCAATCAGCAAGAGTTTTTTAAAATTTAAATTAATAACCGTTAACTTAAAAACTATGCTTTTACGGTAAATTTATTTAGAGACTTTTTTTTCTAAAAAAAGAAATTTTATTTTTGATTTTAAAGAATGATACGAATATTTCTTTCATTTCTTTGTGTTTAAAAATAAAAACATTGAAAAATTCTAGATTCAATTTAAATTTTATTTCTTAATAATAGTTCAAGTTGAACCCATTTACTAAAGATTACGATGACGTTAATCGTACAATTTTATTTTATATATAATTATATTCACATTATAATAATAATTTCTAGAATAAAACGTTGCAAAATATCTTTAATCATCGTTAATTTCGGATTATTTTTATTTGTGAGCTAATGAGTTTAAATAAATAAATGATTCTTAAATACTAAGTAATTTAGATCAAAAACTAATATACCGTTTAAATTCGTTTAATTATTTAAAAAAATACATACATACGAGTAATAAGCGATACTCGTTATTTGGAAATTATTCTCTAATCGTTCCCGTAAATCATAAAAAAAATACTGTACACTGTATTTTTTCGATTTTCAACCTCGACCTCTTCTTTAAATAACAGCACATTACAAGAGTAACTGAAAAATAATACCATGAGATTTACGAGGAATAAATCTTGCCTCTAGCCTTCTATCCAAGTACCCAACATTCCAACGAGTCATACGGCGTTTATGTCTTATTTACCATCAGCCCCAATTTCGCAGAGGCGAGTTATTTAACGGGCGTTACGCGGTTTGTCATCGTGCCGCGAACTTCCATAATCGGAGTAAAGAAGAGAAGCCGCACCTCGTAACGGGATAAACGCGGTGCTCGATTGCCTCGAGTGTAAATCGATCGGAGCCCTGAGAACGGCGTAAAAAACGTTCTGTTAACTCTGAGGATATAGTTTGGGACCTTCTTTTAAGGATTCTCTTCATCACTCGCGAAATTAATTTGTACCTTTGATTGTTTTATAGCACACAGCTGATTTCGTATAATTTTAAAGCTATTTGGATAAAAAACTAACCTACGTTAGTTCTTTTATTGGGAACCGGTTCTGGTAAAATTTTTCAATTTATGTACATGTAATTAATTATTTTTATCGATTATAATAATATTGATATCAACTAGTATGTAGATATAGTTACATACTGTTAACAGTGCGATTAATTCTGTAAACAAACTATAATTTGCATCATTATATTTTAGAGTAATTTAAAATTTTTGTACTTTAAACTATAAATAAAAATAGAAATAAAAATTTTTTAAACAAATGTAAATAAATCAGTTTAATTTTCAGTTATTTAAAATGTTTTAATAATCTTTTATGCTAAAAACCTTTTATAGCTTCACCAATGATCATCGGAAATATATTAATTAAAATTTAAGTATCCCTTTTTTGTAATAATTCTTACTTATTTTTTATCATAACGCACTCTATTATTAACTAAATACCTGCAGGTGCATAAGATCTAAACCCTTGCCCCTATTAAAATTACGGGTTGAATAAATAATACGGAATTCAGGATCTAACGAGTTGTTTCGAAGGAGAATCATCTACTTTTTAATGAGGTCGTAAGCTGCTGCTTGTGACAAGTGTAGAGTTAACAAAAGTCTTTTTTCACCGTGAAATTTTCATAGCTTGCTTATTTTCATTATTATAATTATTTGCCGATGGCAAGAATTCAAAAGATATAAAATAAAGCTGGATTTAAAAGACTTAAATAAAAGTAATTTTCATCCAATATTAATGAAATGTGATATAGTTTTTTAAAATATCATCGTAAAAATATTTAATCAAAAATATTATTATCATTATTGATAAATATTGCTTTCAAATTATGTCTTGTATACAACTGGCTTCGAAATATAATAAAAAGACATTTAGTAAATAAAAAACTCTTAAAAATATACTTCTTTTTTTTAAATCACGCAATTTACTACATAAATAGTTTTATTGTTTCCATATCTTCAATTTATACATAATGTTGTAACATATAAATATTTAATCTTATTAATGATGGTATAAATGAGCAATAAATTTAAAAAATAATCTATTTAATCATTAAAAAACTTCTCTTTAGATTGAATAATTCATCTTAGAAACACAATTTTTAAATTTAATTATCATACGATGATACGAGGATCTACACTTTAAGTTGAAATAATATATGTTTTGAAAGAATATTTATTATGATTATTATTTTATTATTTTCTAAAGATCCGAAAAAACTATAATAATTTTCATATAATTATCAAATTATAAAAGGAAAGTTTCTAATATTTAAAAAAAATTTTATTTTGACAATAAAGTCATGAATAAAAAAAAAATTCAAATTGTAATTTTCGAAAGTGATTCGGTACTACCGAAACTTTAGTACTTTTTTTAATATCAGGCATACTGCGTTTCTCTTTTTTTTTATACAAAAAAATTACTTCTATCGCTAGAAAATATATTCATGCAAAATATATTCTTTAATCGATCGAATAGTTTTCAAATCCATTCATTACTATTCTCTGTTTTTATAAGTAATTTATTCGCGAATCTCATACTAGTAATTAATTTAATTGGTTCGAGATTAAAAAATATAATAAGATTAAGATCATTCGATAAGGATATATTTAAACAAAAACTATATCATAGCAATTTTTATTTATGTAAAAAATAATAATGAAGCGATCGAAGTTAATTACGATAAAGAGAAATCCAGTACATTAACAAATTTCCTTGATTTACATTTACGAAGAATTTCACTCAACAACGATAACCGTTAACTAAAATTACGCTTTGATCGGTCGATTGGAAAGAAACGCCTAAAAGCATCATGCACTACAGTTTCAACAACGTCGAAAAATGAGTCGAAAACTGCCGGAGGCGTTGAGTCTTCTTTACGAGCCTGGGGCGTGGATACACAAGTAGTATCTCCAGGGGCCGATCTTTCCATGCGGAAATTCATTAGAAATCTTCTTCGTCCTTCTCTCTCTTTCGTTCATTTATTATCTCCATCTCTCTTTCTCTTCCTTTCGCACTCGGTCGCTCTTTATCGCTTCGTCCGTGCCTCCGTCGATGAGGTCGGAAGCTAAAATCGACGCAGTCACGTGAGTGGTCGCGAAAATATCGCAGAACAAATAACGAGAGAAGAAGAAAAAGCTATTGGCTTCAGCATCTGTCCGCGTAATAACAACTGAGTTATACACACCTTCGCGACAGCATTCGTGTTCCATTTTTTCACTCCGACGTTATTTTATCGGTACGAACGTCGAACCTTCGACGCGAGCGTTAGATGATATTCGGCCGCGATATTCGAAGAATAATATTTCCATCGGTTTTATTGGACACTTGACGGTGATTAATTTACGAAGATATAATTAATAAATTCTTTGAAAGATGAAAGTTTGATATTCGCTACCGATTCGATTTCAAACGAATTTTGTCGAGACGATATAAGTCGGAGTGTCGGAACCGTGAAATCGCGCGTAAATTCTTGAAAATCATTTTTTACGTAACCGTGGATACATATTAAAAAGGAAACGCGTTTAACGTAATTTACGATGAATTGAAATTAAGCTGACATACTTTAGCGGTATTTAACGACTCGGAATTTTCGACTTCTCGTAATAAATGCAAAGTGGTCTTTCCGAGTAAGTAATTCGATTTTACACAACGGATTAGCATAAGCGGCAGTTGCTCAATATAAAGTCATGAAAATTTAGCTCGCGCGTTACGCGCGTGCGCAACGACAATGGTTACGACTCGGGTAAGAATAAGACGGCGATCCAATTCCTCTTGTCTCACCTTGTCTCACCTCGAGAGATTCCCGAGTACTCAATTAATGCCAGGACCGAATGACACCGCAGCGGCCCCAGAAAATAACAGCGCAACTGTCGCTCGGTTTCGCGCAAGCCGCAAAAAAACCAAAATCTCCGCCAGTTTCATTTCATCGCTCGCGCACCTTAACAAGACACGGACAATTTTTCGGCTCCGCGGTCCGCGAGAAAGCTCACGACTTTTTACCAGCCTCCGATCTCGTTGCGCGTGCTTTGCAATTTTTGCGCGTACCGTGTACACACGATGTAATTTCGCGCGATAAATGCTGTTATTTCATTTGTCGAGGCCTAAGGTACAACGAGTGAAGAAGAGCACGAGAGAGCGAGAGAGAGAGCGAGAGAGAGAGAGAGAGAGACAGTTTCTCCGCTGCCATCAGCCTCCTTACAGCTCATCCCGCCTCTCCTCTCGTTCCCGCTTCATCCTTTTTTACGGTGCGATTTCGCACTTATAATTGAGGGTCGCTCGTTTTACGATTCCCTCGCCGCAAGTATACGGTGCGCGTACATCTAATAAAGAAGTGCGTATAAGAGCGCGAGCCGTGGAATCCCGCAACTCCTCCAAATATTTGTATAACCGGCCGAGCGGACCTATTATCGACACCTGCTGGAATGAAGTAATTTCATGCAATTATGTGGCACAAAGATAAAGCGAGAGAGGGAGAGAGTGTACACACCACCTCCTACTTCTTACTCCCGTGGATGCCGCCCCTGCATTTATTGCATTACGCGATTCCGGGAAGTTTAAGGACGAGCCGCACCGATCGCGTTTTTAGTTTGCAGTAAAAAGCCGACGCGCCGCGCGCAATTCCGCACTTTTCAGAATTTTGCCGATTTCTGGAAGGCTTTAATGAAACATCACCCAAACGAGTAATTCTTTGGGTTATGCCCGCGCAGTTACTCGACGGAGGTGAAGACGTGGATTAGAGCGAGAGAAAACGATACTTTTGTTTTGACGGGATTCCGGAGGGAACCGCGATAGTTTTTGGTCACTGCGGCGAGAGCAATAAGACCCGGATTGGATATTGAAAAACCCGGCACACGGATAAATGTCCACGTTGCGGTCTTTTACTGTAAATCGACCCCGCGAGGATTAACGACTGAGAAACAGAGAGAGAGAGAGAGAGAGAAACGAGTTGCGATTTATTTATGCCGAGAAATAAATCTAATTAAATTATGCACGAACGCGCTTTTAATTTAGCGATATCGAAATAAATATTAGAAGCGCGTTAAACGAATGGTAATTGCTTGGCTAAATGTTTTCTCGATTGAGATTTTATTACGTTCGTACGTCTATTTAATTAACCATTCGTTACTATTTTTACCTTCGATAATTACTGTTTTAATTGCCGGACCGATGTTACACTTTAGTACAAGACAATTTTACAGAAATGGAATAGATTTTCTTATTCGATAAAAATTGAAACGAGTTTCACATAGGAACCGTTGACAATTTAGCATGTAATACTTCTTTTATTGCGTTCGAAATAGTGAAAAAGCTACAGATGTAATCGGTGTCTTAAACAGTGTGACCGTATCATAAATTTAAAAAAAATTAAACTGGATTTTATTCGATACATTCGATGCGCAACCGCTATACGAATTTTACGTGCATATTTTGCGTAGGGTACTTTTTTTTCTCAAGGTTATCCGATGACTGAAAATAGTTTTGTGTCAAACTATTAAAAAGATATACGCTGATCTACCAAAACGATATTTCGCAGTCGTACTGTATTTATCTAAGCGTGTTTTTAAGGTTTGCAAACGTATAATGCAACAGACACGAATCTTACCATCAAAGCTGACAATTACGTATTAATAATAATACAACCTGCACGTTTCGACGAAGCGACCGACGCGTTAAGATATTATACAGACATAAACTATTTATAATTATCGATAACAAGAATATTAGTTTCGAGATTCGTGCTAATCTTCCCGAATACATTTAAAAATCTGAGTCGGTAACGTTAGATCGCAATTTCGAATTATAAAAGTCAATTTGAAAATGGCATTGCAACACGTTCCAAAGAGTTAAAAAGACGCGTCGTTTTTTTATCGAAAGGCTACTCACGCAAGAATTACAATGTACAAGTTTATAGGTTGGCTCGATTCGACTATTTCCCTCGATTACCCTGAACAAACGAGTAACCTCGCGAAAACGGCTAATGAGATGTAATTGCACGGTTCGCTCGTTGTACGCTGGCATATAAAACTCCATCGATTACGTTAACCTCGTGGGATTTGTGTTGTTAAAACAGCGAGTACGTCGTTTGATTAGCTTCTCGCCACTATCGTTTTAAAATCATTCGAACGAACGGCAATAACGACTTTCCCTTATCGCCCTGGAACGCTCTCCAAGACGACGGCGTTCCGATAACACTCACCTCAGCTCGGGAACGGAGCGAACGTTGAAGGTCTCGTCCGGCGGTCGCAGCCCCCGGAATCTCGGGAGCCGCGAAAATGGAGCGACGTCCACCCCCGTTAGCGGGGGCGTCCGGCGCATCCTTCCTGGGCGTAACCGGCGCACTGATCGGTGGCGGGGGGTTGGGCCAATGGCAAGCTCGAGGCTCTCCCCCGCGGAAGCGAACGCTCGATCCGCCGCCGGCGACGCGGCCAGTGGCGAGGCGCGATCTTATCGCGGGGAGGACGTCACTGGACCGATCGATCCCTTCCGCTCCTTCTCTATACCTCTCTCTCTCTCTTTCTGGCTGATACGCTCCCGCGGGAAAATCGACGGGGTGAACGCGATGCGCGACGATCGATGCGTGGGTGGGAGACAAGAGGGTCGGGGTATGGTTTAACGGAGATGGCTGCGAAGCTTTGGTTCTTCCTCGTGTCTGTGTGGATGTGGGTGTGGGTGTGGGTGTGGATGTGCGAGAGGGAAAAGAAAGGGACATTTGAAAATGCGCGGATGTTTTTGCGGACGGTGCGTTTATCCTTGAACTTTTTCGCTTCCTTCCAAATGACTGGACTGAACGTAGAAATATCGTCCTCGTGAGAATTATCGAATCGACTGGTCATACTTTATTGCGACGGACTTTCGAACATTTTTCTCTATGCAAAATACAAATTATTACGACATACAACAAAAGAATCTCGTTTCATTGTAAAGTTTGATGGAAATGTTTTATACCTGTTTCAACGGCAGAAATTGATCTTCACGTATGATAATGTGAAATATTAATGCTTTATCGTTTTATCGAATCGAAATTATCCTAATATTAATAATAAATTATTTTATAATGGATATGACATTATTACGATCGAATTGTAGTGATTATTTAAAATTTCGATAAATATCCTCTTTCTAAACATTTATACGATTCGCTACTGAAATAGACAATTTTTTCTTATTCTAATTGATACTAGAATAATACAAAAATATAAATTCAAAAAAATGATACACTGTAAGTCAGTTTCAAAAATAAAAGATCAAATATTATATAACATAAAATATCTTAAATATATTATTTGAAAATATACACATAATTTAAGGAAGTTCTCTTGATCCATATTTCTAACAAATCTTATTTTAATTATTTTTCATGAAATATGATATTCAAGATAATATGAAATTCGGTGAATATTATTAAAACTTTGTGAATAATGATCGATCGACATCAAATATATTTTAAAAAAAATATATTTTGTTCTATCTAATCTTTTGTGAATTAACTTTGTGTTTACGTTGCATTGTAAAATGCAATAACTCGAGTAAAATTATTCAAACAATTTATCGATATTTTCTAAATAAATAGAAATTTTATTATAGCTATTACAGAATCAAAATCTACTATAAGTACCTTTCCAATAAGACTTATTTCTTCTATACTGTACAAATATGATAATTCACAAGTTATCGATAAAAGCGTCATTATTAATTTATTTGAAATATTATTAATTACACGGATGAAGAAAATATCTATTTACAACACAAATACAATTCTCGGACGAGAAGAAATTACTGTATTTATATTAAATACCTCAATATATTTCTCTAGATTCAATTTTATTAACAAGATAGATTCCTCAAAGTATTTCGACGAAGAGCTCGGAAAGAATAATATAGTTTTAATGTTTAGAAACTGGTTAGTTTAAAAGCAATATAAAAGAAGCTC
Source organism: Dolichoris vasculosae (assembly GCA_018907195.1). NCBI lineage: Eukaryota > Metazoa > Arthropoda > Insecta > Hymenoptera > Agaonidae > Dolichoris > Dolichoris vasculosae. Next base: position 10,047,447 of record JACCHY010000001.1, read on the forward strand.
TCGGTCGACTATACATTACAGAATGGAAACTGAAATTCTTCGAAAAAATGACAAATCTACTAATCCGAAGATAAGAAACCACAATTTTGATTTCCGGGATGAATCCTTTCGACGAACGAAGAGAACCAACCGACTGCCTCCAATGATTGCAACGCGTCTAATTGAGCTCTTTTCGGCAAAAGGGTCGTCAAAGACGGACTCCAGGTAAAAAGCACATCCCCGTTTCACGAGGTTCGAAAGCTCCTCGGTGACGTCGAGCAGCTTGACGCGCGTTACATCCTCGAACGAGCTTAATAAATCATCTCGGTGGTTCTTACCCCTCCACCAAATATTAAAAAAAGCGCTCTGTAACAGCGTCAAAAAAATCCCTCGTGATTCATAACGACGTGGAAGATGTCGACATTTGGCAATCACAACCTAACGTCCCGCGGCCGCGTTAACAGAGGCGATGATCCGGAAAGCGACGCAACCTGTCCGTACAACTCGGCCCTCAGTCGTTACCGCACAATTACTCCGCGGGGGGCTGTTAAGGGCTCCCGCACCGACCCGAACCCCGTGTTTATTTGTCATTCGACACCCAATCCATTAAAGGGCGCCACGGGCATGGAATACTCGGCAACTTCCTGCGCCGTCGGATCCCTAATACGTCCGACGAATTCTTTATATTAGCGTACTTTTCAACATCCTTACCAATTTTTGCCCGTTCGCCCTTTATTTTTCGTTGTATTCCCTCGGTAAGGCCTCGTGATTTTTAGGGGACGGTCCATGTTGCGGTCTTATCCGGATGTTGGGAATTACTTACCGATTTAACGATTTAAATGATTCCAGCGACTTGGAACATTTATATTATACTTAAAGTGGGAATCGAATTTTAAATTAAAACTTGGAAAAAATTCAAGATTCACGAACGTAAATGTGTTCAAATTAATAAAATTAAGGATTTTTTTCTTCTTTAAAAGAGAAAAACGGAACGATAATATGGTCAAAATTATTCTTGAATAAATTACTAGAATTGAATTATTTGTTATGGCTTATATAGATCTTGCGCATTTTAAATCGATCGTTTTAAAATAATGTAAATAAATAAACCAATTAATTCAGTCAGAGACATTTAATTCAAGGTGTGATTCGAAGCTATGATATATAGCTTTGAAAAGAAGAACCTTAATTTATGTTTTCACCCGAGGAAACTTCAACTTTATAATTATTTTATTTTTCTGTTACAATGTCGCTGTAATTCTACGTGTATTCCTACTTTACGTTCGTATTTCACCTCCGTCCGCGACTTCACATTAGTAGCGCGTGGAGGACGATCATGACGAGCTGTTTGACGAGTTACGGAAATGTGCGGAGAAACTAGACACGCCACGTTAATGTGCCATGATTTTGTTTACACAGGTTAAGAAATTCGTAGAATTTCACGATACTGTAATAATGTTATTTCTTTGATATCTATACAATTATATAAAGCGACAGAGCAAATAGTTATAAATAGGAAATTTTATAGAAAATTATCGAATTTCGTACGATGAAATGTGTATTTTAGATTTGTCTCGTGCTTTAAATAAAACGAAATTATTGAAATACGAAGAGGAAAAAATAATCGAAAATCGAAACGTTGATGTTTCGATGCTATCATTCGTTTAAGGCTGATCTTACTATTTACAATCCGCTTATTATTTTCGGCGTATCTTTCTTCCGAAATTGAGAACTTTAATCTATGATCAAAAAACAATAAATTCTTCGCGATTGTTCGGGTTGAAATAATTCTTACTCTTGTTTGGTGTTAATGCAATTTATTTATTTGATATATTATTATACAACAATTCCCACTGTCGCGTATAATGTTTCCATAATTGCCAGCCGTTGATGTTAGCAACGGCTTTCGACGGTGTCTGTATCGCTTCTGGTCCTAAGTCGCGTTATCGTTTACAAAGTTCGCTCTCGATCGTCTTCCGCCTTCCTTTGCTTTTTACTGTTTTCCAGGGATCGAGCCTTGACAAGGCCTCATTTGTTTTATATGTCGCGTAATTCTCGGTTGCGTAATTTTCCGGACCCTTTGTGCGTCGTACCGTTGTTTTTCCACTTTTCGCTGCTTCTCCGTTGTTTGCCGTCTCGTGTTTCTTCGATAGCCCGGAGAGGTTCGCGTTACAACCCCATCTCGCCTTTCCTCTTCGACGCCTTCATCTTCGGGGTCACGTCCGTCCGTCCACATATCCGATGATTCCTCGGATCCCGAGTCACTCGCAACTTCCTCGAATAAGTTCCTCGCGCGATACTTTAACATTGCACCTCGCCCGAAACTGGGCCCTGCAAAGATTTCTCCTTACTCCTCGCCTCTCCGAGCTCCGAGAGGTGAGTTTGTTTATAAGGTCTCTTACGGGTTGCGGACGTCCCTACGCTACGTATTTTGAGGTATGGAGACGAGCAACTCGTTGTCCGTCGGGTTGGTACTCGGGTCCGAGTAATCTTACGTGTTTTGTTTATAATTACTTAAATTATCTTGTCGTCGCTCGAAACCCTTCGCTATGCTCAATTTCTTAAGGTTTTCTATTCTCAACAGTGATACTTATAAGAATTATTACATCCGAACGCCGAGTACCTATAAAAAAAATTAAATTCCGAACAAAAAAGTACGCGTATTCGGTTTCAAAATAGTGCCGTTTAGGTAATTAATATTGTTACTTTGATTCCGCAACTATTTTATCGATATCTTGTTTTCCTAATTTGAATAAATTCTTAGAGATATTACTTTTAAAAATATTTAACGTAATTTATGGTAATTTAGTTATATCTGGCGATCGTATAAAAAATTAATAACACGGTCTTTTTCTATAAAAATAAAAAGAATATTTATTTATTTTACAAGTAAATTATAAATATATTTTTAAAGAAAATAATGTATTCGAAAGTATAGCTATATATTATGATAAATATACGAAATAATGACATTCGTGGTCGTCCCTGTTTTAAAACACTAACCTCGCATTATTCGTAATTTATTTTTGAAAAAGAAGGAAAAAATGTATCGTAATTGAAGTAACTAAAATTTGTGTTGGGATAAACAATAAAAATACCGCATCGATACGTTACAAGATAATGATTGTCGAATATAGGCGCGTACGCGTGCATAAGTTGAATTAACACGTGTCGCGTGTTTGCCAAAAGTGCAGCTGCCACTGCGAAGCAAATTGCTAGGACATTTTCACGATCGGATCTGTTCGGGTAACGCCGAAATCGTTTCTCCTCCGGGCGCACCCAAGTGACAGCGGTTAAAACGAAAATCGGAAGACCGAGTACGCGACTAAAACGTTGGCATACCTCGTTCGTAGCATCCGCGTCTGATTTATGAAATTGCAAAGCCGAGCGAGAAGACGTCGTCGATGATACGTTTGAATACGTACCGACGAGCTCCCCAACGAGAAGGCCAGAGGAAAATAAAAAAAATGATAAAGAAAAATCCGGTCGATACTACGCACTGCTCGGTTATGTCGTTGCATTACACTCCTGGCAATGCGAGTTTTCGCCTTCTTTTTCTCATCGTACGCAGTCACGCTACGTAGACTTAATATTCGCGTAAAACGCCTGCTCAATGCCTTCGAGATCCAGTATCTTAGTATGTATTTAAAGGTAATGGAAAAATTGCAGTTTAATAGTGCTACCCAACTTTTATATGTTCCAAACTAGATTGATTAGCAATTTACATAAAATAAATCTACCCGCTGGCTTTTTTACAATTGTAATTACGAATGTGGGAAACTTTCACGGGTTCCTTACACGCGTAAACTTTTATACTCAATCCTAATCTCGTGAAAAATGGCCGGTTTAATGTAACCTAATTTGCGTGCGTAATACTTGTCTTCGCGCGTATCGGCAACTTTCAAATCAATTCGGAGAGCCCGCGAGAAATGAGAAGACGAAAGGAGAAAAGGCAGAGAAAAAAGAGCGGCCGAGTCATAAAACGGCGCCGTAAAAATTACCGCAAAATTCACGATAATCCCGAGGCTCGTAAAAAACGGACGCGCGGTCCCCGTTAGCGCTCGGTTCACCCGAAGGACCGCGACTCCCACGCCAGGTCCTACCCCGACCTCGGGAGGGCGCGTGCCTGCCGTCCCCGGCAAGGGCGCCGCCACCGCCTCCTCTCCCCGTCCGAGCCTCGACGTCGGCTGCGGTGGTGACGGTGGTGGTGACGGTGGTGGTGGCGGCGGTGGCGGCGGCTACGACGGCGGCGGCGGCGGCGACGGCGATGCGCGTGTGCGCCCGGGGGCCGAACGAGCCAACTCGCTCACCGTAAGGCGGCAGTCCGGCCCGACCCGAACCTGCCCGTCCGTCCGCGGTGCGCGCGCGCTTCAGACCAGCCGTGTCCCTCGCGTGGACAGGATCGCGCCTCTCTCTCTCTCTCTCTCTCTCTCTTTCTCTCACTTCGTTTCTCTCAGAGTCTCAGCATCTCTCGTTCCTGTATCTCCGCTCGCTGTTCTCTCGTCGGAGGTGCGGTCGGAACGGTTTGCCGGCCGCGGGTGCGGATGGACCGGTCGATCTTCGGGTGGGACGCCGATCACCGGCGCCGATGATCCGAACAGAGATAACGCGGGAACCGGCCGACTGAGTCGATGGCTGGAGCACGTGGTCGATGCATAGCGGATGTTGGAGCTGGAGCTGTTGTGACCACCGCGACGTCCCAGTGTCGTTCGGCTGCGAGGACCCGAGGAGTATGCACGATCCTTGCGCGGAGCCTCGACGGGTGAAACCTTGCGAGGAAGTCGCCGTTGTACCTTGATACGAAAAGGACTCTACTCGGAGACAAGAGTATATTAAGTCGAGGATTTTTTTTGACGCAAGTAAGGACTATTTTGTTCGTCTTTTCTCTTCTTTCCTTCTTTCTTTTTTTTTTCTTGTTTTTTTTTTTGGTACGGATGCAAGTTTTCGTTCAGATGTTAGATAAGTGTTTTATAGTGCTCGAAACGACGACGCGAAGTTTGATTTTTTTCCCAAAGATTGGTCGTTCGATATGCGAAATAAAAAAATAACAGCAGATATTTCGGTCGGTATCTTGCTTTTAATTTAACGGCATTTTGACAGCTATGCGTAAATTAAAGTCAAAATTGTAATGCTAATATTCTTTACACCGAGTAGCCGAGTAGTCCGGTTCGCGTCTCTCTGGCGTAAATAATAAAAGGTGTCAACGTAAATTATGAAGAAGATTATTTCCGTGGAACTTCGTTTACATTCTTTTAATCCGATCGATATTTTTTAAGAAATTCGGAAGGATAGTTTCGGTCGTATACTCGTACATCTCGGTATCGTTCAACGTCCGAACTCGCTTTATCCCATAATTTAATTTTCAGCAGAAATTCGAAGACCGAGTACTTTTATGATCGCTTGGTCAAAAACGTCGTATAAATCCATTGAAATTAACCGCAGCGCGCGTCTCGGCTTAATAATAAGTATATTTGGGAAAAGCCGACGGGATCCAAGATCCAAACCGATCCAAGCCTCGATATCGCTGGAGATCACAGGAGACCGTAAGAGCCGGCTTCGTCGTCGAATTCCGTGGGTGCGGAGCCACCGAACAATTAGAGCGGACGAAAAACAGCGAGGGCAAAATCGAAAGCAACGAAAGGGAAAAAGTTATGAAAAAGCGTCGGCGCCACGCGAACCACCGGCTACGCGGTAAAGCTCACGCGCTTAAAAGGGATATGCGGCGATAAATATTAAGGTTCTTATAAAACACAAAGTTCTTTGGAGGAGGGTTAGGGTGCATACGGCGCACGCTATCGCTTCATTTAAAATGCAAATTTCCTATTCTCGCGGAGTGGCGTGGCCGCCGTCGCCGTCGCCGTCGCCGTCGCGGTGCCCCGAATCATTCCAATTACCCTCGGGTGAAAGCTCGGACGGTCGTGTTCGGCTTGGAGCGACGGTGCGCCCGGGTGTCGATGTCGGGAGTCGGATCCTCTTCTCACTGGAATTCGGTGCTTTCGTCTTTGCCGTCTTTTCTTTACCTTCCTCCGACTTGGATACGTTCGCACCTGGAAAGTCGAAATCGTGTCTTTACTGGAATACTCGATTTCTCTCGCTCTATAAGAACGCGATTTCGAAATGTCTCGAGATCAAGCTCGAATATCCGATCGCTTTTTCATTTATTTGTCCATTAAATTGTCGGGATATCGAACGTTTACGTGGCGACCGCGTGAATGCACTTTTATCGGGTACGGCATTTCGATAGCTACGAATACGACTTAACTCCTGGAATAACGATTTTGTATTTTTGTTAATCGTAGACAGTTTCAAACTTTCGTTCGGATTCCGGGTTCTTTTACAACTTGACGATCCGTGAAACAAAACGTATAATTTCTATATATATAAAAAAAAAATAAAAAATAAAACGCTTGCTCGGAACGGAGAAAAAAATTTTCTTGTATTCGCACGGGTCGTATATTAATGATAAATAACGCAAAATGAAACTAAGAAATTTGTACGAGGGATCCCTGTTTTTACGAAAACAAATGTAAGAGTAGAGATAATTTACGATAAAACCAAGGAAAGAATTAGGATGATTTTTACCGTTTTACCGTAGCATCGCCGTAATTTTTATCATTATTTTTCGAAAATGCTGTAATTGCCGTGACTTGAAACGTAATTTTTACACAAAATTTCCCCCCGGGTAGAATCAGGAAAAAATACGGCGAGCAAGGAACGAGCGCAAAACTCTAAAATCACTCCTTTCGATAAATTTCAATATCCGAGCTCCGTTCCTCGTCATCATAATTAATGACTCAAGGTTTTTCACGCAACCACAGGATTATCGTAATAAAAGTCGAGAGAGGAGCGAAAGAAAGCGCGAGTGAGATCCCGACTGACGCCGGTTATGAAAAGGGGAATCGCGCTCTCTTCGTGGCCGTTCGCTATTTCTATGCAAATATGTGCAGCGGGAGCAACGATGCCGATGATAATGCGCTTATCCGCTGATATCTGACCGTCGATGCCGGCCGGAGATAAAGCCGCGTCGCGCAGGCGCACTCTAGGCGACAAAATATTATCGAGCAAGATAAGCCGGGGCACTTTTGCATTTCATTTTCGCGAAATTACATAGGAGCGATTCGCTAGTTTACGTCGCGACCGGGCGCGTAAAAATCGCGCCTCCGTTCGGACGATATTTATGCGTTTCGCGTAGATGCGGCGGTAAGTTGTAATGCTTATTAAGGAAAAATCATCGGTAAGAGATCGCGGTCGAGAGAATCCTTTCAACGAGCTTTAATTATGTTTATTATAATAATTCCTTGAAATTCCTTCCGTACCGATAAGCAGACCGATCGTGATTACTTATTCCAGCGAGGCTCTTACCTATGAATCAGGTTTTCCCAGCTCTGGAAAGAGCGTCGATGTATTTCCGTGCTAAAGTGAAAATCAAAACTCCGCGGTCGAAGAATCCACGATCGTACCTCGCTGAATTTCTTTCGCACGCTCCTTCCAAGTTAAAGGCACATCGAAAATAAAAAGAAGAAGGAAAAAAATATCAACAACAAAACCTTACGTATTATATCATCGTACACGGACAAAAAAATCCTCGGCGCTCTCGCTCCGGATTTTACGAATCGAAAAAAAGGAGAAGAGAAGGAAGAAAAACAAGGTGAAAAAAGTAAAGAAAAGAAAGGAACGAAATGTAGGATTATCGCGAGGCATCGAGCCGCGTACGCGCGTACAGCTCTAATATATTCAGATTTTTATAGCTGTCGGCGTATCTGAGATCCGACGACTACCCCTCGCGGCGCGAGTCACCGCAGTCGGCTACGGTAGCCTAATGAATAAACAAAAACTAGATTTTGCTCAGGGCGCCTCTTACATGTGAAAGCGTGACCTTAACGGCTCATGAAGGAGCCGACCCCCTTTTTTCGTCGCTCACTCCTTTGACTCTCGTCCGAGTATAAAGTGAAAAAGGAGCGGGCCAAAGGGGACGGTAGAGAAAGACAGAGAAAGAGAGAGAGGAAGAGGGATTTTCTGTAACGATGACGTTTACTACCGCTCTCCGTATACTTAACGAGTTCGCCGGCACATTTTTCGTCGCTCGGTGCACGCGGGCTGCTGCGATAATGACTCAATTTAATTTATTCAACGCTAGTCGCGAAACTTACGCCGATAAACCCGCAAATTGGAATCGTTAAAGCGCGAGCGAAGAGATGCCGGTATTGGAAAACAGTGGCTTCGATTGTCCCAAAGTAATTTCATCCTTTTACCGAGACCGGATGTGTCCAACGATTATAAATAAGCGAATCCCGTTATTATTCCAGCCGAATTTTCGCTACGACGGAAATATATTACTTTGCAATTTTCGCACAGTTTTTCGATAAATTAATCGCTTCGGGTCGTCTCCGTTTTGAGGAACCCATAAAAAATCGCTACCTTCACAGCATGGGATAAACTGTTCGAGCCATTGATTTTTATAATATTTAACCGCCACAATCTGTATACGTAGGCCTCGAATTATGAATATTACATTAACACTATTTATAAAAGGATGGATTTAAGGGGAGAAAATGTAAATCCTAGTTTTATCGATGAATTACTCCAGCGACTATTTCGTGAATAATTGCTTGTAATATAAAATGTATTTCAATTTCGAGATCCGTATATATTTTGTTTTTGGGGCCATCGATCATTTTAATAATTGCACAAAATTTCACACGACCGGTTCGAATAATGGATTTTGCTATCGTAAAATTATTTTAGATAAAATAACGTATTTTATATAAGGACGCATTAGTCGTCACGAGATCGATAAAATACTTTAAATATAAATATACGGGCAATTCGCGTAATCGACTCTTAAATTTCATTGTACATTTTTTACATCGCGATTATTAAAATAACTTAAAGCGACGATACTTACGATACTGCTACTTTTTTCGTAACTCCTAACGTATTTACAAGCAACCGTGGATACACAAAAAAACCAAGACGTGCGAACGTTTTTGGAAGGACAATTTAATAAATTCCTACGAGTTAAAAGACGGAGTACAGTCGTCTCAAAAATATAAAATTACGGTAGACTCGCAGGTACGCGAAAAGTAAGTTCGATTCCTCAAAGTTGGGCAGGTCGTTCAAAAAATAAACGAACTCCCTTGGCTCACTGTCTCTTAGTTCACTCGATACCAAAAATTTCCTTGTCGAATAAGATCCCGAGGCTCGTGGCTGGTAATCGACTGCCGAGGGCCTGTAATGAAATTACGCGCGCGGCAAAGCTTATCAATCAAACGGAGCGAGAACCTCGCGCCGATCGGAGCAAGAACTCTTCGATTCCGCGGCAGTTAAGAGATCGTTGTCCGGCGACAATTAACGACTCGCGCAAAAAGCCCGCAATAAGTTCATTTGACGGCTCTCGTGCGCGAACTTGATGAATAAGGATCGCCGATTGGAAGGTAAGGGGGCAAGGGAGGAGCACGAGACAAGGCCGAAGAAAATGTTCTCGGGCGCACGTCCGGGAATGTGTGTCTTGATTGTGGTGCGCGCGATTTTGCCAGGCGCACAAAAGCGCGCGCGCGAGAATTTACGGCGGCATTGGGACCGTCGCGGATGAAGACGTCGCCGAGACTCGCCCCGTTTGATTTATAATAATCGCCCAATCCTCATTACCGGGATGCTTCTCATCGTACCCCGAACGGATCCGAGGTAAAAAAAACGAACCGGTGCTCTCGTTACCTCTCCGGTGTCATACACCTTTGATTTTTTCTCTCCAGCCTCGACCGAGAAATTGCCCAGGTGTCGATTTTCGCTCGCTTCCTATCGAGACACGGACCGTTAAAATCGGAGCGACTCGGCGGAACTCCTTCCTCGACGAAAGCTCTTATCGTCGCGGGCGGCGTCGTTGAGAAGCGAGAGCGCGAAGGAATCGCGGGGACGACGAAGCGTGTCCGCTCGATGGTCGGAGGTCGCGTAACGCGTAATAATTAAATCAGATTATCGGCGGCGGCGGGGGAGGGGAAGCGAGGGAGAGAAACGCGGGAGGCACGCGGGAGGCGAACGAGCGTGTAAGCAGCGGTAATGCGGGGGTAAGCATCGCGGCCATTAAGTCGAGGGCGTGCCGAGCAGTCTGGGAAAAGAAAGCGCAGCGCACCGAGGGTTGCTTCGGTAATCGCGCATTAATTTGCATCGTAAAGTACACGCCACGCTGTTCTTTTCTCTCTCCGGACCCGTCGTTCTTTTCGGCCCTCTTCGAGTTAGCCGAGGCGCCCCTTGACACCCGCTCGATACGCCTTCGCGCAAAACCTTCACCCGCGGAATTTTTGTAATACGAGCGTAACGAATGCGGGTTTAGGCATCGTCGGTTCGTCGCGGGTTTTGGGTTTCGCTCGAATCCTCCCGAGATTTTTTTTCGACGGGTGTTTCAAGGGATGGCGCTCGCTTACCTCAACAAACAAATCATTTTCGCGGGCTTTTCCCGACCGCTCGATTCTTCGATCGAATGGTTGCGTCGAGTATGAAAATACGATATTGCCAAGATTATCGTATCGTTGTAACGTAAACGTTCGCTCGACGAAAAGTTGCGTTGGCAAAGGAAATCATCGATCGAAGTAAAATATATATATATTACGCTATATTTACGTGCGCTTCTATTTGATTTAATTTTAAATTAAGATTCTAAAAACGTAATCCTTTTAGCATGACGAGACTCGTGTTTTCGTTTTAGTTTCTTGCAGAGGAATAAATCGTTTTCGGATATTAATCAAATTAGACACGCGCATTCTCTTCATCGTGCTATACTAGTAATTAATATTACTTTTACGCTTCGCGTATTAAATCCTTAAGCTTCGTAAATATCCTACGCTCGTCGTTTTCATTTCCAAAATACATGCGGTAGACAGTCGCATATGCTGAGTTTTATAGTTGTGTGAATAAATCAAGCGAAACGACGAGCGAATCGAATCTTGATTTAAAGTACGATTTCAAAATTCCACCGCAACTGACGAGGATATAAGTAAGCCGTAGAATTAAACTTTTTTATTCGAATCGCGAGATGATTCCGTACAACGTACTCGTAATTAATAATAATTCGAGTTTTTCAACGATTTTTGGTACAATATGTATATTATCGCGCGAAGTATAAGCGTTTCGTTTGGTTACGTTCACAAAAAAAAAAAAAACAATGAACGAAATGAAATAAAAGAGAATTTTTTCTTATAAATATTGCCAACCCCGTTAAAACATTTTTAATCCAACCGTAGGATCGTTTTCGTTAAATTTTTAATAGCAACTTATCTCAGCCTTAAAGATAAAAAAATTAAAGCACGTTGGAGAATCCGTTCGAGTCAAAATGAAGTAAAAACAACGGTTGAAATTTCCAATGCGTTGGCCATCGACGAAGCAAAAACCACGAAGAATATTATTCCCGAGTTTACCATTGTTCGCTGTAGAAATAATTTGAGCCAAGGGCTGAGAAAAGTAATTTCAAGAAAGACGCAAAAGTTTTTCAGTGTTTTCACGCGAGGAAGAAAAAAATCACAAGAGTCACGGTCGTACGCGTCGCCGTAACACACTTTACCGGCCTTTCCACGCTTATCGGTTCGGTTGCATATATTTAAGGGTTGCCCTATCAAATGTCAAGCGCGCCCTTTTGCATATATTTAAATTCATTAGACTCGGTGACTCGATGCACGAGCCCTCGATGCGCGACCCAAGGACTCGTCCGTACGCAACGCCCAAAAACCGTATTGCGATTTCATATCGCGTTCGTTCTTTCCTACACATCCGAAAATTTTAAACGCGTTAACGAAAGAAATATTAAAAGACTTTTCTAGCTCGACTCGTATCATCGGACTGGGAATAATATATGTTTTATTTCGGTTTCAGTCGGACTTGGAGGCTCTCGACGAAATGCCGCATACAGGTAAGATTTCATTTTATTATTTCACGATACTTTACTGCCAGCTGGGATAAAAATTTGTCAAGTTTATTTATGTGTGATTCGATCGAGCGAAAAGAAAAAACGGTTGAATCCATTAAACTCTTATGACAGGCTATATTTCAATAGCTCGATGTACCACGTCGTATCATCGTACGTTCCGTCCGCTAATATTTGACCGTCGGGTTCCATTTACTTTTTTTTATTTTTTATCGCGATTATCCGCCTCGTGGACTCGGTGCACGTTTTTTTTTCCCTCGCAGTAGTAACGATTTCTCGTATTTTTAATTATAGGTCACGGATAATATTTTCACTTATTAAAGTGGATTAATTCACGGAAATCTATCGCACGATTATACGATATAATGAAAATCCCATTTCGTCGGCCGAATTATAAATTTTAATTGCATTTTTATAACGGCTTGTGCGCGATACGCGGCATAAATTCGTGCGTTTCACCGTGAGAGATATTCCTACGACGGACGACGACGGTGATCCACGAAACGCATAAAGAAAGATTCGAGCGCGCGTATAAAACGAAGACCCGAAAATTACGAGAGACCGACTCGTACGATCGAGCGTACGCCGTAAAAATCAGCGACGTCGTTCTCGATCGTGAAAAATTAGAATAGTATAAAGGTCGATGGTGAGGAAGAGGGGGCGGAAAAAGTATAGCGAATAAATGGCATCTCTCGAGGCGCTAATCGTTATCGTTTAATCGATCGGCGATACGCATACCGAAAATCCGCTGCTACCGTCGCGATGCTGTGTCGGCGAGATCAGAGGACGACGCGCGGCTCCCCGAATGATTAAACGACCGTCCGGTAGTAAAAATCAAATCCCCTCCTCTCCCTGAGCCATGCCGACGACGCCGCCGTCCACCGCGCCTTCTTTTTCTCCGCGTTCGTTCGCAACGGCGCTATATAAAGCACGGCTGAATGGCGATTTGGAAGGCACATTTTGAGACGGTAATTAACGGAGAATTTTATACGAGTATACGAGTATACGAGTACGCGAAAGAGGCATACTACCGGGCTCTAGGATAAGCAGCTGCTCGCTTTAAAGTCGCTTCGAGTTTACTTCGACTTCCTTTTCAGAGCAACGGCAAAATTTCACTTCGGTTCGAGCAAGATCGCTCGGTAATCTTATAAAGTATCCTTTACGTTTCTTATTTTCAACAAAATTATTCCCCTTTACGTATAATACGCGAATGCGATACGTTCCGAGCGTTTTCTCGAACAAAATTCCGCTCGAGTGTACTTTAAGGAGGTCACCGTTTAATCGATAAACGCATAAAACATTCGGCATGCGTTTCTTTTTATTAGCTGTATTTTAGAATCAAAGCGGATTAAATAGACACATAACACGATACGCGTACTTCGCAATGTTCGGCTTACATCGGATTCTGCGCGATTCTGCCCTCGCGAACGAACAAAATCTTTCGGAATGACTACGAACGCGGGATTCCCAAGATTTCATGGCGAAACGAAAGAAAAGGACCGCGAGCGTGAAATGGCCGGATTGCCAAAGCGAGTCGAGCGGGCGCCGACGACTTTTACGAGCGTGTCGTCGCCGAACGTTTACGGGAGCTCGACTTATCGCCAGCGTTTACGCATCGGCGTAAGCCTCACCGGAGTCCTCGTTTAAGGATACCTCGCGGGTTGGATCGCGAGTGTGGATCGATACACTTCTTTTCAACGAGCGTGAACCGTGAGATATTGTGTGCGCGCGCGACTGAAATGCGATCCTCTCACCGCCGACGCTTTTCTGTCCTTGCGAATTTACAAGCGGCGAGTGGACGTTTTTACTTTGAACGAGGGAATTGTCGAATACGTAAATACGTGAATACGCGAATGCGTGAATGCGTAAATATATAAATGATGAATGAACGAATGAATAAATGAATATATAAATAAATAACGCCCAAGAATAAGTTCAAGGCTTCGACGCGAAAAAACTTGTTTGCTGTAATAGTACAATGGTTTTGCTGCGAAAATAAAATTATTATGGTACTTTTCGCGTTCAGCGGCGTTAGATTGTTTTCTTTCTGCACCGATTGACATTCCTACTGTTGCCAAAGGATACGTTGCGAAAGAAAAATCTATAGTGATAAACTACTCGTTTTTCTATAGTTATCGTAAAAAAAATCAGGTTATTTCAGGAATCGCGAAAACTATTCATCTCATCTCTTAGCTTTTTCACCTCTTCTTAACTGTCGTACGAATAATAACGCGAAAATGCTGAATCGACGGTGTTTCTACAAAGTAACTGTAAGAATTATTGCAACGAAATCATGTATATTTATGTTAAAGCCGTTTAAAACGTTAACGATGCTTTACGATCCTACCAAAAATTTCCAAACAATTAATTCAATTTTATTATTAGTTTGTCAATGTTTTCAAAGACCATATTGAACGTAAAACATCCACTTGATTATATACTCAAAATATCTGTATATAATCAAAGACTCAAATTATTGTCTTTATATTTATAATAAAAAATTGAACACGTTTCATCGAGATTAAAACATCTTAATTTCTTACAAAGAAGTCTTCATTATTGCGCTGCTTCTAAAGAACACCAGTAAGAAATATGAAAGAAACCGAACCATAATTTTATAAGAATTGAAATAAATATAAAACAACTTTTAATAACGGGAAATCATCACAAGCCACTATAAACTCAACCAACTTCTTGCGTTCCACAAAGATGCACTTATCGACGCTCACCACCTATGTAATAAAATTTTCTTTGGTAGGGAGTCTATCGTGTGTTACAATTAATATTGTAGAGAACTGATTAAAACTTGAGATTGATTCATAGCTAAACAATTAATAAATTTTACGTTGTCAAGATTTTTTTCGAAGATCCGTGAATGCGTTATTTGTTCGATAATAAGATCAATGATCAAAATTTTTCTTCGTGTTCTGTTTAATTATCTTTTTGAAATTAACTTTTGATATTTTTTAATTGCTTCGTAAGACCTTCGTGTAATTACAATATTTATCGATTAATAACAACACAGTTATTGCAACGATTATAATTTATACATAATACTTAATTCTCAAAACCGTTTATTCTCAATTCTCAATTTCTTCGTCTCCGTGTGTTAATCCAAAAGAGAAGAGCTCGACTAATTCGATCAAAATTTTATTAAATATGAAACAATTTATAAACTAATAAATTTTTTACGCTATAAAAACTTCTTGAATCCTTGTACGAAGCGAATATCAAATCTACCTTGCCAAAGTTTTTAAAGATAAACCGACAACGATTAAGATCTTGACTTAAAAATAACGCGTGAAAAAGTTAAATGGTACCGCCAGACGTTGAGCGATTTTTTAATATCTAATTTTTTACGTTTAGCATAAAATGATATAAACTTTAAATTTAATTAAACGTGCGTTCTCGATATAACTTTATTTGTTTACGTCAAAATAATGAAACGTTACGAATTTGCGTTCTAATTTTGATGCTAAACTCAAGGTAAATTTTTTTAATATTTAGGGTTTCCAGTTTTTCGCAATTAATTATAACGGTACAAAAACACGCGATAAACAGGTTTCAATAAAAGCTTTAGTCTGTCCGATAATTTTTCGTAATATCCGAAGAAATGGTGGAAAAGACAAGCGGTTGTCATTTACTCGATCAAAGTTTTATTCCGACTGGAATACCGGAAAATACTTGCATCTTCTACTTTATAAACGTTCGCACGATCAAACACGCTTCTTATTATTAAATGAAAAAGAATAAAATATTAACAAAGAACTGCTACAATGGTACGAAAGAAGTTATTGCAAAATTTTTCCCTTGCATCGGTAATATAAAAGCACGTAAATAAATGTATTCGAGAGCTTGGAAACTGCAAAGACTAACTTAAAACCGACGGGGGGTATTATTAAATTAAGTAAAACATTGCTTTACGAGTAAAAATAAATTTTTCCATAAAAAAAAGGTATTCTTTTTATATCGATCTACGTTAGCGTTATAATTCGAAAAACGAGCGTATTTAAACGAAACGCATAAAATACGAAAGCTCCTCGGATACAGCTCAAGAGTTAATGAGTTTTTCAACGACAAACACGACACTTTACAACAAACGTTACGATATCGAAAAAAAGAAAAAGTGGCAAGTTCGCACAAGAAGCTCTTCCGCCGGCAAATAAAAAAACGAGAACCGATTATCGAGAATCCAAGCCTCCAAGCCTCCAAGCCTCCAAGCATCAGGATCGGACCGTCCGTCGTCGCGTGCCTTAACACTCGAGCATCGGGCGAAAAAGGAAGGAGGAACAAACAACGATCGGGAGGATCCGTTTAGGAGGCGACAGCGCAGGTGCGGCCACGTGTGTTCGGATAGGACCTAAATGGGCAAAAGGTCCGATAGCCATCGGCGGCCTTCCCTCCATCGCGCATTAGTCCGCTAATTTCGAGGGGCCCTTGACGCGCACGTTATTGTTCCAAAAGCGATCGCGGTTTCTTCCCGCGCGACGACAATCGCGCAAATTACCTCTCGCCCATCTTGATCCGGTTTATTTCGTTCCTTCCTTTAGCGCGTTTAACCTCCTGCCCACTGACCCCCTTTTACACGTGTAATTTTGTTTGTTGTTTGTATTGCGCCCCTTCGAGAGATCTCATCGGCTTCCATGTTTTTTCTTCTCTGTCGGTGCCTCTGGTCGATGCAATTACGCCTTCTTATAGAAATCGTTAAGCTCGACGTTTTTGCGTTGACGTATCTTGGCACTTTGACTAATTTTTTGTTACCTTATCTCCTTTTCTGTTTTTTTTTTTCTTTCATTAGCTCCGTGCTACTTTGCAAAGGTGTAAATGGAAATACGATTAAATAATCGTATTGTTATCATATCGCCGCAATAAGCGTTTAGTTTCATATTACACACGATTACTTTTATTGCCGGTAAGCACGATTTAAAAATTTTTTCATATCGTAAAAAATCTTTGCTATCATATTACAAATAAAACGTTATAATTTCTCAATCTATCAATGTTCTATGTTTATTTTTTAAATGAGAATGAATATACGGACGTAACGAATAAATACGTGTGAAATCAAAATCAATAGAGAACATTTCTAGAAAAAAGTATGGATCGAGAGATCAATTTATTTATTATAAGTAAATCGATGATTTTAGGATACCGTGAAAACATTGTGATTTTTTGGTAAACGTTAAGCTAAAAATTTACAATCTACATTTTTATTTTGCTTAATAGATGCTCTTGTATTTTATAATAAAAATACAGCGATCGTAAATATTTTCAAAAATATCGAAAATCCGGTAATTTAATCGATTTATATATCGATCGATAATAATAATTATCTCGATAAAATATAAGCGAATAATTCAATAAACGAATGCATTTTTCAATCGCATCGAAAAATTCCCTTCGATACCTTTCAAAGAACTTTGATTAAATATAAGAAAGTAAGAAACAACAATAAAAAATCTTACAAATTGAAAATATTTATGCTCAACGCGACATAGTATTTAAGCAACACAATACATACTTTGATAAAATTTACATCACCGGTGGCCCTAATCTACTTAACGCAGGTGATATTTTAAACGAACGACTAATAGGCTCGTAGTCACGGTAGCAAACTAAATACGCAGGTAATATTAGATATTTCTCGTGTTGGATAATCATAAATTTCGAGTTAATGATCGACCGAGAAGGAAATTATTCGCAAGCATCGCTTCGATCCTAGAGGAAGAAAAAATGTTGACGAACTCGAAATTTTTTCTAATCATTAAATCACCATCACGTACAAACGATCATTACCCGACGCTTTCGCCCCGTCTAATCTCCGGAAATCACGAGGCATCCACCATTAATCCTCGAATGCACCGGCCGACGAGTCCTTTGGAAGGAATGACTGCTCCCAATTACGACGGAAGTGGCCTGCGCTCTACGGGTCTTATTCCGGGGGACGGCCGATTTCGAGGGCAGATACCCGGGCCACCGCATCGCGCCTCTTTTTGTCGTAATAATAATTCGAGAGCACCCGCCCGTCGGTTGCGCGCGTAATTTCACACGAGCATCGTGTCGACGAATCGGCGCCCGGGTGGGCCTTTGCCTTTATTTTTTTTCCTCGGCGATCGCTAGGATTCGCTCGACGAAAGCCACGTGTTGCGCGAATCTTTGATGTTCGCGCGGGAGGTGCAGGGAAATACGAGACAAGACCCTCGAGTGCTTTTTTCTCTTTCTCTAGGGCTACTTCCTCTCGAACTTACTCCTACTTAGTTTTTCACGCGCGTAATTTCCCCCTCGAGCCGAAATAC
This sequence comes from Dolichoris vasculosae, assembly GCA_018907195.1. Taxonomy (NCBI): domain Eukaryota; kingdom Metazoa; phylum Arthropoda; class Insecta; order Hymenoptera; family Agaonidae; genus Dolichoris; species Dolichoris vasculosae. The sequence continues at coordinate 10,065,636 of JACCHY010000001.1, forward strand.
GCGCTTTTCACGCCTCGGTGCTTCTCTTATTCGGTGGCTTCGCTTTTTACCGCCGGCGAATTGCACGTATCGCGAATTTTGATTTGGCTCTTTGAGAGGAATCTTAATCGCCTTAATTTCTTTTTACCGGCTGAAAAGAAAGTCGCGACGTCGGCCTTGTCAAACTGCAATCTCGACTCTGTCGCTGCTTTCGTTATGAAATTAACAGCTTTACGGAAGTGCTGACAAAGCTGACCTTTCGAGGTACTCTCGTACTGGTACAGCGTGTAATTAAGACTCGTTCCTGGACCGTAAAAGATATCGCGTAATCGCCGAGAATTCATTGGCTCTCATTAACCAACGCGTGCGCCGAAATCCTTAAAAGCCGGCGCCGATGATCGAATTGAACGGTAATTTTTTGGCGTACACAAATAAGGTCCTGGACGAAGAATCCGCGGCATCGGCGCCGAACTCTCGATCACGCGTAATTGAGTTAATGACGTTATTAGCCGCGCGCTCCGCCGAAATAAGCGCGAACGTGAAGGCGCGCGTCGGATTCGGCCCGTACGGGAAAAACAGCCAACCGGACTTTTGAGGGTCGCCGTCGGCATCCGGGGCACCGTTAACCGTTGCCGTACTATTGCGGATGAGTTTCGTCGCGTTGGGTTTTAGATGGCTAGAGGTTTTCTCGGTCCTCGTGTGGCCGAGGTACGTTTTTTCACGCTTTGACGAACGTATAACGCGCGGTATTCGAGTTTTTACTATTTTCGGTCGAGGTTTATCGAAATCATTTCTCGTAGTTTGTAAACTCTTTGTATGACGGAAAGCTTTTTCTAGTTTGGATTAGCGAGTTATGAAATTCCGTTGGCTCGACCTCACACCTCGCATTTTATCATCGCAAGAACAATCGAACAACTATAAAATTATTTAGCGTTAATTAAAAATTAGAAAACAACATTACGTATAAATAACCGTATCCATATTTTTATAATGTAAAGTATATTTGATTTTCAAAGTTTACGAATAAAAGAAGAATCTTTAATTACTTCGGTATTATATGATAAATTATAATAATTATTGAATTTCAAATGATAACATTAGCTGAGTTGGTTTCCAATCGTTGATCAATCGTTGAGTATTTAAAAAATATATATTGTTTTTCGAAATCATGTTTCAAGAAATTCCTTTTAACACAAACGCAAATTATTTGAAGATATTAAAATCTAACAATATATACTTAAAAAAAGATATTTTAACGTACGATACGGTAAACAAAGTGCGCGTTATTTTTATACGACATTTTACTTAAAAAATATTTTTCTCCCGAATACTATATAACGAACGTATTGAAAATATTAATTTATTAGGAACGTTAAAATTATCGTTTTACGTTATTCGCACGCATCTTTCGACTCGTAAAGTACAAAGAGAATACGCATCGAAAGAGTTTTTAAAGTTTAGCGAGAAACGACGAGTCGGAAAACGAGTGACAAAATTTTCATAAACTTGTAATGCTACGACGGAAGGAACTTACAGAATTTGGCGTAAATTATTGTACAAAGTAGTAAAACGGAACTTAATCCTATAACGTATTCTTTAATTAACGACAAACAAAATCAAAACGCTTCTTAAGCAAGAAGCACCGTCAATGCCTGATTAAATTCCTGCGTATCGCATCATATTGCAACTAATGACGTTCGTCGCACGTACAAAAGCATTCCACGAAAAGAAAATAAAAAGCTCAACGAATTTCGCACTTTGCGCACACGGGAACGGACTGCCCCTCCCCCACCTCCAACGCTCGGAGGGGCAATAAGCGGCCCGGCGAGCCGAAGCCTAGAGAAAGAGAGAAAGAGAGAAAGAGGCTCCCGATCTCGTCGTAATAACGAGCCGCTCGAAGTATTTGCGAGATTCGACGCGCCTCGCGACTTCTAACGTAAGAAAGCCGCCTTGCGCCGTGTTATACGTGTGCGCGCGCTTACGATGGCTATCGGCCCCTTAGCGACTACTCGCACGATCTCCTGCTAATTATCGAACTGCGCCTTTTCCATATACTGCCTTCCCTTTGACATTTTAGTGCTCGCCGTTCTAATAGGTTCAGCAGGTGAAAAGTCCCCCGATCCCACAGCCCGACTCTCTAGCCTCTTCTATTTCGCCGAGCCTCTGGTGCCGGTAGATAGATACGGGGAGAGAGACTGAGAGAGACGGAGATTGGGAGAGAGAGGAAGATGTAGATGGACAGTACGCTCGTAAAGATCGGAGCGGCCTTTTCGCAGGAAGCAATTTTGGTCTAGGAGGCCTCGGAGTGCCGGAGTGCTCGAGTGCCAGATCTCCGGTCCTCCACCCCTCCTCCACCCCTCCTCCATCCCTCCACCGTCCCAGTCTCACCCGCTCTCTTTCGCCACTGAAAGGCGCGCGCTCACGCAGCTTTAAACTAATTAGACGTCTCGGAGCCGTGGAGACACGCGAGACCAACATCTTCTCTGAGGACTCGGATCATTAGACGCGCGACAGAGTCGAGGAGACGCGCCGCTGTGAGAGCACCTGCTGATCTCTCTCTCTCTCTCTCTCTCTCCTCTTTCCAGAATCTCGTTCCTAATGTCGCTACGTTATAACGCTAATAGTAATATTCAACGGCGGCACCGGTGTATATCAAGGAGCAACCGCGCAATTAACGGATCTTTCGAGATGATCGTATACTCGGAATCTGGACGCGAGCTCCAGACGCGACTCTGTGTATCGTAATATATCCAAGTACACCCTGTACCCCGTACGGAACGCGAATCTTTATATCGGATGTGGTCGCTTCGATCAGTTTTATGAAGGCTCGGCTCACCTTCGCGATTTATACCGTTTTTCGTATGACGAATCGGTAATCGACCTTTTCGGAAAACAGACTTTGTACCACGGTTCGAGAAACCGCGGCCGTAAAATTGTCCCTGAATTCATTATATAAATTTTTAATTGACTCGATGTAAGCTGTTTCGAGTGGAATAAAACTTGTAGAGAGCTGCGACGAGTCGAGGAAAAGAATTTAAACATTTTTTATACTCGATGGATGCGTGTAACTTTGTTCTGAAAAAAATATTCTCGCGTCTACAACGTTGTTTTTCGTACTTTGTTACACGAGCAGATTTTACGCGAAACGTTTCTCACACGGATTACTCGCAAATTTATCATTTATAAGCAAAAACTTTAATTAATATCCAAATGGAAACGAGTTGTTTCTACGGACGCGCCGACTCTAACCGTAATATTGTTTATCCTAATGGAGAGGAAATATTATTTAAAAAAACGATATTCGATTTCTCTATTAAAATAATATTTAGGAATTAGGCGAGCGCGCATAACTTTTTAAAGACAATTCGCTTTTGTAAATTTTAATACAAATTTTATATCGTTGATATACAATTCTGGATTTCGTAAGAAACGCGATATGACGCATTTATTTTTAATAAATTGTTGCGAATTACGGTTATTAAATAATTGTTTAAGTACACCTCTTAAAAAATAACAGGATACGTTTAAGTACAAATTCAAAATTATTTGCATTAAATTTGTAATGCAGATTGCGCTTTAACCAAATTGAATAACATTTACACAATATTCCGAATGAACTTAATGTGGTGTATGATTAAAACAATTTTACGTAAATCAGATTGTAGTTTAAGCGATAAATTCGAAATAACTGTCACGCAACTACCGAAATGTGTCAATGCCGTAAAACACACGAGAAAAACGTTGAAAATAGTTTAACAAACAAAATATTACAGTTCTTAAATATTTAAAACTCGGCGAAACGGTTTGAAAAGTTTTGAAATATTTATAACTCAAAGACTAGGATTTGTCAATTATCATTTAATTTTATTGCTATTATAATATTCAAAGTTAAATTATAATAATATCATAAAATCTAAGCATAGCCCTTAACAGTTCTTCACTTTACACCTAGATTTTACCGCATAAACAAAATTGCAAATAATTGCGTTTCCAACCAATTGCATTAGTAATCGCTACGAAAACTAAAATTGTTACTGCCTAATTAGGCGCGCTCGTATACGCGCACCAGGGAACTAAAGGCGAAGAAAATTTTCGCGCATTCTCGTCGAAATGGGTTTGCGCGAGATTTTCAAGGTAATGTCTCTGGAGGCTGCAGTTGCGAGAGAACGAGGAAGTGAGAACTTGGAATTGATATAACACGAACCAAAGTGTCGTTACGGTCGGCAAATTAGGTTTATTAGTTACGAGACTCTGACTCTGATAATCTTCGATAGATACGGATAAATAATCGCCGATGAAAAGCGGTAATTCGTATCCCTGAAATAACAGTACCGCAAAAGATTTAACTACTACCCGCGTACGATCGAATCGAAGAAATTTGTAATTAATAGGATCTTTCCGAGTGATAACTTTTATCCGAACGATTCCGAATGCGTTTCTATCGGCGGAATTAAACGAGCATTAATATTTGCCGCTCAAGAGGCAATAATCCGTACTGTATATCAATACCGTCGGCGGTATCCTTGGTCCTCTCGTTCTTCTCTTCTCCCTCCTCGCCGCTCTCAGCCTCATAACTGTTTGCGTTTGCAGGTCAAGCGGGAGTTAATCAATTGGGCGGAGTTTTCGTGAACGGACGGCCGCTACCGGACTGCGTCAGGCAAAAAATTGTTCAGCTGGCCTTGGTGGGCGTGAGACCGTGCGATATATCGCGTCAGCTCCTGGTGTCGCACGGCTGCGTCTCCAAGATCCTCACGAGGTTTTACGAGACGGGGAGCATCAGGCCAGGCAGCATCGGAGGCAGCAAGACCAAGGTACATTATCATAGGCTTCGCGTCTTTTTTTCCTGTCTTTTCGTGTCTTTTCGTGTCTTTTCGTGTCTTTTCGTGTCTTTTAATGTCTTTTCCGCGATACTCGATGCATGTCCCTGTCTTGTGTTTCATTTGCAGGATGGAAATTATTCAGGACCGTGAGTGCGCTTGAGTACTCGAGAGACCGTAAAAACTGGTCATAAGTAACGTAATTTTATTAAGTTTATTAGCTCTGATAACTGCCATTTCTCAATGTCGCCGACTCTCGCTCGTAGATCTTTGCTTAGGTGTCGACTCGTCGCTGGAAAGCGATAACACGTGAGAACCGATGCCCACTTTCCTACGGAAAATAATCTTATAAGAAACTTTATTAATTAAGCCTAATATATAATCGATTATATAAGTGAATTAGGATATTAGATTTCAGTCGTAATCGTGTTAATTTATGCCGCTAAACGGTTGATTTTACCATAATTGGCAATTAGGAAATTCTACTTTGGATAATTTTTTATGAGCGGGGAAACTTAACTTAATTTCTATAATAGACGTATTTAGAACTAGAATTATAAAATAGAATCTTTCGGAAGCAAAAAATATTACGAATAAAAATTACTCTTTAACGGGTAGAAGAAACTAAAATGCGCTTGAGAAAAAGACGATAAAATTTAATTTATTTTATCCGTACGTTAGGAACATTATTCAAATTACAGTATAAAATTATTGACTCCGTAAAATCGAAGGCTTATCCTCTTTCTTTGAATTCAACAAAAAGTTCAAATTAAACGAGCTTTAAAGTATTCGGGTGTTCAAAAATAAATAACGTTAAAAAATAAATGATCTTAACTAAATTATTAATGTAAATACAAAGCATAAGCTTTTCTTACTTTCTATAAATTATATTTTAAAAGTCGTGACTCGATTACTTAAATATCGATACTTTTGGATTTTTTATAAATCAATCTTATTACGAAAAATTTTTGAAATAATATCGTAGAAACAATATTTAAAATGTAAATTAACATATATTTATATTGGATATTTGAATGTCTAGATTATACAAACAATTGCTCTAATGCCATTTTTATGCTCGATCTATCAAAAATTTTTGATTTTATAATATTGTTGAACATATTTATTTTTTACACGATTACGAAATAGATTACATTCTCTTAAACTACCAAATGTACGTTGAATAAATAGAATAAATGTACATCCAAAAAAGTCATTTATCACTTTTAATTTATTTTTTTTAAACGTACTATTTTTTATAAACATTAGTCGATCAGCGGATGAAAAATTTATGTTTGTTTAGGTTGAAAGTCTTAAAATAAATTGTTCTTTTTTTTTTTTATAAATTATTCGTGCCTGTATCAATTTATGTAAAATATCGTAGAAATATAAATTTTTATATTCATTTACCAAGTCTATTGCCCACATAATAACGTTTTTCAAATGGCACTAAACGATTTCTGTAACTCCGTGGATTTTATCGTTGGCATAACTGTACCAAAAATCGAGTCCGTACAATGTACAACGAAGGTTCACCCATTTCTTGAAATGGTTGTCCAAGTGTGCAACTTTCGTATTGCATACCACAGTAATAGATAAATTTCATACTCTGTAACGAGGCGCGGAAAAATCACTGAAACGAGGCATCAACGCATCGGAGCTTAAGCAGTGTAAACCGCATCCATAACATACACGCGGTACATATACAACATACTATTCTCGCTGCTCTTTCCAATTATGCAAATATTCTCCAAGTGGAAAAAGTCGAAGGAAGTGCGAAAAAAGTGCAGCAGCGCTGGTTTGCGTGCCAAGAAAGTTCAGCACCACGAAAAATCTTTATCTTCCTCTCTCCTTCTCTCTCTCGCTCTCTCTCTCTCACGGTCTCTTTAAACAAGAGGACAAAAAAAGTTGCACGGCCTCCCGGCCTCGACGTCGCTTTTTCTTTCCTACACGCCGTCGATGGATCCCCGGGCTTCTTTCCACATACACGCGCGTCTTGCTCTCCTTCTCTCTCCCTCCCTTTCTTTCTCCTCGCTCTCGAAGGTTTATTGCCGTAATAATTGGCGCGTTAAAGATATATTTTTAAAGGGACTGTACTGGCTCTTCTCTCGCGTACACGTATACAGGGGAGAGCGTTGCCGATGCGATTTTAAGTGAAGGCTCATGGACCGTAGCCGCAACGCGCGGAACTCGAACGCGCGCGCAATTATCCAAACACCTTGTACCGTGCCTTGCGAGTGCCCCACTGATTAGCATAATTTCATGGGGTTTCTCCGTACATCTTGCACGTGTACACGTGTACGCGCGGGTACCCAACTTTTGGCCATCGGTTAACGGCGGGTGGTTAAGCTCTCGGCTTTTGCTCTCGAGGGAAGTGCCGAGGTGCCAACTGCCCTATTAAACGATAATCTTATCGGTTTTCTTAATTATCGATGCGTCCGAGGGGCTGGATGTGTGTGGCTTGCTTTTTTTGCATCGGGGGTATTTCAGAGAAAATTATAGGGCTCTTATATACGGGCTTTAGCATAAATATTTGGATTTGTTGCGAAGAATGAAATTGAGCGGCGAACGCGCAAAAAAAGAGAACAGCCTTCTGGTTTACCGCGAAGAAAAAATACGCCTGGCCACTTATAAGTCTTTGAACGGTTCTTATTCGTCATTTTTCATCTTATAAATAATTTATGTAAATCTTTGTAATAGGCGCGCACGGAAGATCACTGTTTTTGCGCGAATTATGCTTCTATGAGATTTTATTCTTTCTTTTAACAGCTACTTTTGCTCGTCTTTCATTTCACGGTATTTACGTCGACAATTTTTCCCCGATACCTCGTCGATTTCAAAATCAATGAAAGCTGCGAAGAATAACTTTACTTAAATTACATTTTTCTCCCACTCCAGTCTCGACGTTCCTCTCGTCGCTGTTACGCGTTGATAAAAAAAAACTTATAAATCGCCGTTACATCGTAAATTCGAACGTTCGAAACCATTGGAAAGAAATTCTTTTTCAGAAAATTCAGAAATTTTTAAAATATCGTAACGTAATATTAGAATTAACTCGACTCTTTCTTGGTAACAAATTTCGGTATTACTTTTAAGTACACACCATGACGCTGGAGCACCTTCGGACGTTCCGGATGATCCAACAAGAACAAGGCGTAAGATATAAATACGAGTAAAATGACAAGCGTTTATATCCGACGCGTATAATATATGAAAATAATGTAGAACCGAACCGATACTCGATCGCGTTCGACCGGCTTGAAAATCTGAAAACCTAAATAAGCATCTCGAACGTCCGATCGCGGTGAACGTGTGACAGAACTACCGACGATAATCGAGGCCTACATGCATTCATTATTAATCGTAGATTTTTGTATCGTTCGCTAATCTACGCGTGTTTTCCCGACGGACGATGGACAGACGTACGCGTACGTTTACAGAGTCGACGTAACGAGCCGCGGACACGACAGACCGCAAATCGTCTTGTGAAATATGCAAAGGCGAACGTCCGTCGATCGTCGTCGAGCTCCGATGACGATTCGGAAAAAGGAGCGCAACCGAGTCTGTGAGCGCCACTTTTCGACGCTCATTTGCATAAACTCGAGTAATCGGAGCGGAGCTGCGCGTGACCCCGTATGGATTTTCTTTTGCTCACCGAAACGCTGTTTTTTCATGTGTGAATTTCACAGTAGGTAAAAGCCTCGATGACTGATTTGGAAAAATGGCGAGGAAACGCGATTTTTATTGGAAGAGATTTTTTATCTATCTCTAGCCTTGGATCGATGCTTAATTTATGTAACAAGTTCAACATTTCTCATCTATAATTATTCGATAGTATTCGTTAATTTAGATGATTAATTCTGATATTCGAGCGTAAGATTTTCTACCGTATAAGAAACGGCACGAAGCTCTTTAGGTTCATTAGTATAAACAACGTAGCGGTAGAATTTTACTGACATAATTTTGTTGACATTTTAATGGGGCTCGTGCATGCGTTTGAAAAACATTTTTGCCGAAAACTATTATTTTGGTTCGTTATGACTCGTTTCGGTGAAAAAAAAATTTTGCACGCTAAAACCGCAACGAAAAAGAAAAACCGCAACGCGTTTCTTCGAGAATACATTATTTTTACAATACTGAAAACGACAAATAATACACTCTTCGCTAGTCGCTATCGCGTAATTAAGATCTTTGGTACGTCGTTATCGTCGTTTCTATGTTTACATTTCGATGCATGATTTAACGGGACGCGGCAACGGAACGAAACAAAACGGTTGCAGATATTCGTACGAGTTGCCTTGCCTCTTTTTTTTTTACAACGAAAATCACCTAGAATATTATTGATTCTGTATCGATTAAAGCAATTACCGCATTGTGTGAATTATTTTACGATGTTCGCAATGTTTATACGTATCTTTCTTTGCCGTGTAAATTTAATATAACATTTTTTTTTTCGATACTATTTATTATCTACTTTATTTACCTTTGCAAAATTGAATCATATTTGTATCGAATATAGAGCTATAAATCTATTCTAAACATTAAAAAATAGTTATACGGGTTGAATATTTCCTTGTAATTAATTTTAAAATATCGCGATACATGAATGTTTATCTCTTATTCTTAATGTACTTGGCACGAATCTTATTTATAACTGTCATTTTTTAAATATTTAAACATAACCAACGGAATAAAATCAACCTTCGGATTGACTTGGTGCGTAAAATAAAAGTAAAAACGAACTTCACCGTAACACACAACGAAATTTCCGCTAATGGTTTCTAGTGAAAAAATTGAGCTATCCATCAAATCGATGATTCTATCCGAGCAAAGCCCAAAACAAATCTATTTTCACGCCCCGAAAGAAGAAAAAAAAACGAAAATTAGATGGAAAAAAGAAGAAGTCATTATTGGATGGCTCGAAAATGCACGTTTCTATTGTCTTGGACTGAGCCGCAGGAGCCGCCCACCTCATGGGTCACGTCGAATTAACGTCCTTGGACGATCGTGAACGATGACAGCGGGAACTTGCAAGCAATTTCGGTGTCGTCCTAATCGCGACCGGTGATCGCGACTCCGTTCGCTTCCTCGCATCCTCTCCTAGGAAACGACGGTTGAGCTGCCAAATTACGGGAGGATCGCTCGCGCAAGGACGAGTAACCGAAAAAAAAAAAGAAACCAAGGTGGGGAGTCGTTGTCACCTCCTCTAGGCGTCTCTCATTGATCGGCGATAGCGACGCTCGGCTGCCGACGTCCGGGGCGCAGTGGTTCTCAGCTCACCTCCAAGACGCCCGACGCTTATTTCGTAAATCTGAATTGCAAATGAGGATTATAATACAAGCGCGAGCTTTAATACTATGCTAACGCGACGGCGTTTATAATGGTCAGCTTGGTTACGCGCGCGGATTTCGAGATCCCCGGGTAGATCCCCGGGTAGATCCCCGTGGTCGCGTTATGCGCGTCGAGTCCGGGAGGCGGGACGCGTAAATATGTGAGCCACGCGAATAAGCTCACCGGAAGGAGGAAAGGATTTTTTGCGTCGGGGTCGCGAAGCTCGGATTCCGATTCCTCGTACGCGCATTCCATTCCGAGTCGTTCTTGTTCTTATCAGTGCGTGGGTATCGGTCTATCTTACGAAACGTCGGCTCGAAAAGTTCGGATAAAGTAAATTGATAATTCGTGTGTTATTAAAATGTGCCGATCTTGTTTCGTACGATAAGCGAGATAAAGCCGCGCGTAGCCTCGACCGAATCTAATTTTTTATATAAATGGACGAATAATTAAAGTAATCGACGATTCTTTAAATTGTTAAACAGCTAAACTTTCGTTAGTTCTTTTTAATGTCGTTGGTTCGTGCACAATTATGCGAAGGAAATTCTCAAGTTTCTCTTTTATTTATCTTGTAACATCCTACCTTATGAATAAATCAAAAGCAAGATTAACGTACACGAAAGAAGTATGCGTGAGCAAAAATATAAAATATAAACGATAAAGGATCTGAAGTTAAGTCCACGTCATCGCTACATTTTTCTATACATCAAGATGATTTTCACGTTGAAAGATTTTGCGATATAACGGTGTAAATTATTTTGAATTAAGTCGTACGGTAGATCGATTAGAAATATTATCTCTAAAATACAAAGTATATTATTATTAGCGAAACTTAAACGAATAAATTTCTTACCATCCATTCGATCCTTCTTTCATCGATGTTCCACGAACGGAAATTATTCTCGTTCCGCAAAGAATGCGCTTAGTTATTAGATTCGCTTCGTCCACCTTTAACCATGAGCGAAAAAAGTATAGGAAACAAGGCAGCGGCTAAGGTTAAGCAAATTAATAATCGGAAAACTGGAGCGAGACCAAGACGCGAAGCCATCGAAAAGCACCACTGCACAAGCGATGGAACAAGGCTCGTGGGAAGTAAGGGAGTCGGCACAAGTTTGGGGGAGGGTTACATAGACAGCGTTGTCACCGAGGTATCGCGTGCTCGAGAGGAAGAGAGAGGGTAATAGAAGTAGCATCTCAGATACGAATCTGACACTTCCGTCCCCGGGAAACAATAATTGCGCGGTACAACGACTGCCCGTACTAATGTTCACGTAAGTACGGGAATTGGGGACGACATCTGGCGCTAAACGTTAGATAAGGCCGGAGGGAAGCGCTTGTGAGCATCGGCGTTGGGGCAGGTTGCCAGGGTGGTAATTATCCCGGGGGAGCGTCGACATGGTGGTGACGAGTGATAACGGATGATGCGACGCCGCGTTTTCGCGAGGCGGTTAGGTGAGAACACGCCCCGGGAGGGCCTAAAGTCGCTCCTCCTACGATCTGCGCCGACGCGGGCTTATATCAGAGGGTTCCTTTCCCGTCGAGGACGACGACGACGGCGACGGCGACGGCGACGGCGACGGTTCGGGGCTGAGATCACCGAGGGTGGCCAGCGCTTTTCCCAGGCATGGGTACTGCGCATGGAAGGGAAGGGGGAGAGCAATCGCAAGCTTACGCTATTCAAGAATCGTTAAACGCGTCGTAAAGCACTTTTTGTTTATCAGAATTACAACACGATATTACTATGCATAATTTAAAGCTTTCGTGTAGAGGTTAACATTTCACTCAATATATGGATTTGGTACACGTGAAATAGCCGCTTCAAGGCTGTATTTATTATTTATGCATTCGTGTTACGTTTAAAAAGTTACGTTTCAATCGCACATTTTAAACAAAATTTTATAAAATATAGGACGATGTGTTTTATAGCGATCACCACTGATAATCTCACATCTATCAAAATGTTTAAAATAACCATGCAAATACAAAATGAACGAGCATTTCGTAGAAAAATCTTAATCAAAAAAATAATCTCCTAGGATTTCATACGTGTCAAAAACTTTGATTTTCGGTTGCGAGAGTTTCAAATTCGTACAAAATATCGTTCCACATTATTCATAAGTAAAGCTATAAACATGCATCGTAAACAAAATACTTACAAAAAAAAAATATACGTAAGTTAAATGATGTAGGGTTTGACGGATATTCGAGTGTGTTTCATGAATCTCAAAGGGCGACTGTTTGCAGCAAGTAGCGACGCCGAGTGTCGTGAAGAAGATCCTGCGGATGAAGCAAGAACAACCCACGATGTTCGCTTGGGAGATTCGGGAGCAACTCGCGCGTCAGGGAGCTTGTGATCCCCAGAGCCTCCCGTCCGTCTCATCCGTCAATAGAATCCTGAGAGGCGGGGGTCTTCAAACCGAACATCCTGGTATCGAGTCTGCCTCCATTTCGGCTTATCAGCCGCAAATGCCGACGAGCGTCTCATCCGTCGGAGGTACGACGTGATCTAAGTATTATTGTACTCTTTTTCTTTCATCTCATCCAACATATTTTTCTATTGACTTTTTGTATTAATTTGAATAATACTTTGACAAAATCCGGATAATACTTTCTAAAAATACAGAACTTTTTTTTGTAACGGAGATATACACGATTTATTATCGCAAAATATTGCATTGATTCATTGTTAAATTTGGTCTGAATTAAAGGGATTATATAATATATATATATATATTTTTTTTTTATTTTTTTTAGTTAATTAGAGAAATTATAATATCGATAAGCTTTAGTTAGCCTTCGTTATTTAAGTTGAAACAAGGTTAAGAAAAAAGTAGAACATTCGAATTATAATAACTTCAAATCATGGAGTTTTGCGATGGTTTAAAAATACCGAAACCGTTTTTTAAAAGGACATCTGTCTTAACTTCTCTCCATTTAAAAAATGGAAAAAAATACAAACAACGATGATCTCCGTGTGATACTGAATTACAACGCAATAACACCGAGCCGAAGACTCGGTCGATGCATCCCCGCGTCCCGGAAACGCTAAGACGAGTTCGAATTCGCGAAATGCTTCGGTCGGCGACTCTCAAACGAGCGCACCTGTCGGCCACCCTGAGCCTCCGAGGCGTGAGCCGAAAAATTGGCGGTCGCGGACGCGATAAATTAAGTCATTAGGGGCGGTACCAACGCTTCGGACACGCGAGCGCGCGATCCTCCCGTGCTCGTACATCACGGAGATGTGCTTGGCTTTTGTCTCGTGGCTCCCAGTCTTTATCGAGGATTTTACGTGGAAACGATAAAAGTAAATGCGAGCGTTTAAGGAAATGGCTAGGAGAAGTTTTTTGAGCTCGTGTCACACGCGATGATGGTACTTTGAACAATGATCGTTTCTAGTGACATCCGGATAGAAAAATTTCGGTTGGATTCGGTTGGATCTTATGTGGTCCTGAGCTTAAAGTTGATCGATTTTGATACTTTCGATTCGATACTTAATAATCTCACTTCGCATAACAAGATCGAAAAACTAATAAGAAATAATTAAAGTTTACTCTTTCGTAGAACCTTTGATGCGAGCAGATTACCAATTTTTTTATCCCGGTGCTTTGGGACCATTACACGTTTCGTCGGCACCTTCTGGAGCCACGACGACACCTTCCTGGAATTCGACGTTCTACTCGTCGCTCTATCAAGCGACTACCCTTCATTTGCAAAGTGGAGTTCAGTAAGTTCAACAATAACATACAGCAAGATAATACGTATCTTATTGATATACGCGTTTATGGAATATTTTACGTTAAAAAATATGAATGATTAATCGATGATTCGTTTATCGTTTAATATAACAAAAACGTTTAATTATGTCCATATGATATAATCTTGTAACGAGTAAAATTCTAATTGTCTTTTAAATGTTCTCTCTAGAAATTTTATCGATTCGACAATTTTCTATTAGATTTTTGTATCAAAACCCACATTATAAATATTTCGTACATGCGTGTGGTAATTTCGATTTCAGAATGTTGAATTTTGTCGAAAATTATGTCGAAAATTTCAAAAGCGGGAAATAAAAAGACAAATATTTAAAGGCTATAATTTCTTTTTCATAGAATTTAAAAATTTAATGTAATATCCGATCATTCGTAATGATCAAGAAAAAATTACACATACTAAAAAGATTCTTTGACACTGAAACAGAGCGCTGGATTCGGAGCGACTAGGCGACAGTCAGGAGTCACAATCACAGGCGCTAGAACTAAAATCGAGCTCGAGCTCGATGGCCGGCAGCGACGACTCCCTGGACAAAAGCGACCTGGACGACGGCGCGGCCGAGTCGCACTTCAGGGCGAGCGGGAACCCCAAGTCCTACCAAAGAAACCCATCGGTCCTCGAACTCGGAGGCAAACGCAGCGCCTTCATGCGTCACAATCCCGCGGGGAAAAGCTCGGACAGCAGCAGCAGTACCGGATCGCCCAATACCGATGCCCACCAGCAACAGCAACAGCAGCAGCAGCAACAACAACAGCAACAGCAACAAAATCAGCAACAACAACCGAGAAAACGGAACCCTTACTCGATCGAAGAGCTGCTGAAGAAGGACGAGGGCAGAACGAGCACCAAGAGGCCGAGGCTCATCCTCGACACGAGCATCGTACAGCCCTGCGGTATCGTCGTCGGCAAAGACGCCTGAGGAGTCCTCGGGCTTATACTCGCGACGCGTAGTGTAAATTAGCGCCTATGGTTGTTTCCGATGCCGCCGAAGCATCGGAACCTGTCCCAGTGAGAAGATCCGGTTATCGCATTCTCCGCCCTCTTCCGCCCCGAGCGTATACACTTACTTTGCAAGCATGGTTTTGCCATTTTATGAATCTTCCCCACGCGTGTATATTAGACATGATTTAAGATTAACGTATCGCGCGATTACAAACTTGAATCTCTATCGGAATTTCGCGAGCGTTGTTGCGATCGTTCGACGGAAATCGACGCGCGTTTTTTGAACGCTCTTCGAAAAATGTGCGTACAATCGCTTCTTGAGTTTATTTTACTCGTTACGTGTACTAATACGTCCGCGAAAATTTATCTATTGAATCTAGACAACGTATCGAATGTTTAGTCAACGTTTCGTTTACTCTATGCATTTAACATTACCTCTTACATTTTTATTTCGTAAAGATGAATGCAATTTATTTATGCGTCGGAATTTGAGAAAACGCATCGCGTCGTGTGTAAAAGACATTGTCATCTCCCGCTTAGAAGTTAAATCATCTCTTGGATGGTGCTATTTTGTATTTTTACTTATTTATTGTACTCTTCTTTACTTTATTTATTTCCAACGGATAAGCGAATTCCAATTAGTTTATTTCTTATGTTAAATCGAAATATTGTATTCGATGTAATTACTTTATCGTACCCGGTCATCGAGAAGCCATAAACAATTTACAAAATCTTAAGCGAAATTGTAATTATACAGAAGTGCCCATCGCCAGCCTTTTTATTTATTTCTCAGCGTACGAGTCGACGTTCGGTCCACGTTTCGCGTAGTTGTAAATCATACCGCGAATCGAGAGATCGAGAAAAAGATTCAAAGTCGTAACGCTCGGTTGAATTCACGCCCAACAAAGCGATAAAAGCGCGCGTATCTCTCGTCCTTTGTCACACAGCGAGGATCTGTCTCTATTAAAACGCATCCTCGCAAAAAACGACGATGGAAAAAAGCAATCGCTTTGATCGAGCGCTGCCGACGAGTGCGATCGTAATGTGGTTGTAAACCCATTCCTGTCTCGCACCTAATGAGCTCGATTTCGTTACACGCGCAAAAATTAGGCAGAAGCATCACCTCCGAACGCGAAAGGCGCGATTATTTTACGAGGTCGTAAAGGGTGATAGCGCGTTAAAAAGGTAAACGATATTGCAGGTAGCGAAAAGGCAAAACGCTGCGCTTCTGATCATTCGTGACCCGTGGCTCGTGAGAAGAAACGAGTGATCCTCACCACTGGCTAACTGTACTTCCTTCGATCGCAATGTTGTCGTCAAATACTTTTACGTACTTTTAAATGATACGACGATTCGCGAGGTATGAAACGATCGTGCGGAGTTACGAGGCACGATATTTATCACGAAGGATGTCTGGATTTTAGGCTGCGAAAAAGTACTGTATTTCTTTTCCGTCTTACTTTGCAGAAAATTGATATTTTTTAAGACTCGATAGTAAATTTAATGTCGTTAAAATCGAACGATAAAATTTGTTGATTATAAACGAATGATTTTTTCGTTTCAAAATTAGATGCGTTTAAAATTACGAGAAAGTATTTGTGATAGTTTTCGAATGAAATATTAGCTCATCTTTGTGGTGCTTTCGTTTTACTTTTTCTCGGAAAATAATTTGAAATACTAACGGATGATTTCTTTTTCATTTGCAGTTATCGTATATTTAAGTGCATAAATCGTTTTTCAACGCATAATACCAAGTCTTAGTGGCTAGTGTAACGTTAAAGTTGATAATATAGAGAAGTTAAATGGAGAAAAAATTCAACGTTAGTATTTTACAAATTATCGTTATTCAAGCCATAATAAAATACGAAAATACGTGCCATTTAATTAATGCGCGTGGCCATTGTTAATCAACAAATATTAATAGTTTTTCTTTTCTTTACTGTTATTCCTTATAAAATAAGCAGAATCATCGACGTTTAATTTTGATTCACCGAAAATAAATTGGCAATGTAGTGATTCTATGAAATAAGCCATTGAATATGAAAAAATACTCGTAATAAAATTATCCTGTATCATATTATTAAATATACTAGTCAAAAAAATGAAGTATTGTCTACATTTATTTTTTATGTAACTAAAGTACATTGCAACCGTATACTTTAATTATATTTATTTCGATATATCTCGTTTGTTTAAATATATTATAATTTTAGAAAATATTGACTTATCGTATGATCGAAATTGATTTTTGTCCTAAAGATACATCAATTTATTTACTTTTATGCAAAATATATACTTTTTTCATATTTAAACTCGACATATTCTTTTCACATTTATAAAAAATTTTAACAGATTTAACGAGTTCTTTTTTTATTGAATAATAAAGGTATTCGCTATCTAATAAAATACACGAATAAAAACATCATATTTATTTACTTTTTATAGTATGTTAGATATAAACATAATAACACTAAAAAAGTAGACATGGAAGGGTATTATAATATCGATAAGTATAATTACAAAAACAATTTCTATTGAATTTTATAAAGGAAAATATAAAACCTATGATCTTGTATATTAGTTTTGTTTGCAGAAAGCGTCAACAAGTAACAATGATTTTACGTTAATTGATCTATTCCTAATATAAACTTATACAATCTTTCAATTAATTTGCCTCCAATTCATCAAGATAATGATTTTTTTTACATTCTATGACACAATCTTTAATAATACATAAATAATAATCAATTTGATTGTACCTGGAGGCAAATTTACGGATTTCTCATTGATTTATAATTAATTTTAATATCAATAATAATAAAATTAAAAAATACCTATCAATTATAATAATTCATAAATTTATTTTAAAATACAATAATTCTAATCAATCTATATGAATCACGTCTTTAAAAGTATGATCAAATAATAAACGGTACAAAATTAAATTTGCTCAATGCCATTGTATAATGTAGCAAAGAATCGTGTACTTAAGAATTAAAGAACTTTCATCAAAAATAACAGGATTCTTACAAAGTTAAACGGTAAAGGATTCTAAACTAAACTATAATAATGCATACTTGTAGGAGTTCGTTTGAAAATCGATCGATTAAACGATTACAAAATAATCCATTAAAAAATCTCTACCATATTTTCTAAACATTACAGAAAAGAGCATCGATGACATTCAACTCTAGCTTTTAAAAGCTTCAACCGTACAATCGTCGATTTCCATTGAAAGTCATATAATACATTGTTTCGCCCCAAGGCCAACAATAACAAAGCCAGAAGAGGAATCCTTCGTTCGCCTATCGAGATCGACAAAATCTCCTCATCAAAGCTGGAAGTTGTGCTGCGAGTGGTTGAGGGTATTGGTAGACATGGCGTGGACCGGATGCGACTGCGAGGCTGCGAAGAGGCTATGATGCGAATGGGACTTAGCTCGTGAAAGTTCGCTGTAACGGTCCTGATCCGGAGGTGCGACCAGCAGCACCGGCCTCAGGGAGAGGGACTTTCGCGAGCCCGTAACGCTCTGAGCCTCGTTCACGTATCCAGGGTTCACCTCACCTGCAAGCAAAACGTCCGCGAGATCTTTTTAGTAAATTGTATTTTTAATGGTTGAGAGAGTCACGCGGATTTACGATACGGAAATAATTCCATTTTATTAGCTCTGTATTGTGTTGTTAACTCTTTTAAATGCTTCCTTCGAGGTTCGTTGCACTGCATTACGAATTTAACTTCTAAATATTATGATTTATTTAGAATACTTTGAGCTTTGATTAATGTTTTGTTACTTTTCTTTAACGAATCAATATTTATATCTTCCTTTTTTATAGTGTATAAATTAAAAATATTGATAAAAAAAGAAATATTTTATATAAAATTTTATATTTAATATTGAAAAATGATCGATCACTTTTGTAAATTCAAATATATTATATTATATCTATTGAATTATTTTTAATTAGTGCCATTGAGTCGCAATTTGAATTCGTATTCTTTGCAGTGCAATTTTAATTTAGGCATGATAAATCTACTAATTGAAAAAAAGAATTTTTATTGGATAAATACTAATAGGGAAATTGTAAGGAAAAAGTACGAAATTTTTACTGACTTTAATATGTATATTTTTATAATTTTATAACAAAAATAGAGTATTTTTTTATCATTTTGGTTTAAATTTTAAAAAATGTTGATATACGTTGGAATAGAAATGAAAATATACTTAAGCGAAATGCTAACGACTATATATTTTAAATTTCTACAATAAGCAAATTTAATAAATCTTATATTTAGAAATCGATGACTGCCAAATCTTTACTATTTCTAATAATATCATCGATTTCAAATTCTATTATAAATAACAAGATAGAATTCTTTCTATGTATCACCTTTTTGCTCGAAATTTATGGTTGATCAAATCAAACGATAAGCATTGCGATTTATTTTTAACAAAAAAATTTTCATGGAAGAACTTTAACAAGAAATTCTGTATTTTCTTTTAGATTTATTAATCAAATTTTGATTAGATAGAATCTCACAATTTGGTAAAAACATTTATCAATTTAAAATATTTAAAGACTGCTTCTTTGAATTATTCCTTTTTCTCTCGTAATTCACTTGTGATTCAATTTCAATAAAAAAAGCTGTAATTAATTTTTTTATCTCAATGTTCAAAGTAAGTCAGTTAAATTTTATAAGTTCCGTGAAAGTAGTTAAAAAAAATTTTAAGGGTAATCACCATCGATCAAAAAAGTACGTTACGATAAATTCATAACGGTTTCGTATAAATACTAATCTCGCTGCAATCAATAAGGACTCTATTCTTTTTTACATTTAACAATTTCCTATTTATAAAGTTTGTGGGAAAAGTCTAATTTTTAACAAGAACAGTCTCCGGAATTCGCGTATTTTAATTAATTTCAATTAAATCCATCGATAAAAATGTCGGCTATACTTTGACGAAAAACATCGTAGGAATAATTCCGCAAATTGAATAAAACAAACGTCGAGAGAATTTTTGCGCAATAAACTCAAGTCTATTAAGCGTTAAATGCCTTAATGTAATTTACTTTTAATAAGTGCATAACTAAAGACAACGAGCGACTTGAATAACCATTGTTTACGATGGCCATAAAAGTCTATAGACCAACATTTTTCACTTTCACAGAGCTATAAATTAGCGACGGCGGATGAATTGTCTCCAGGCATCGACGCCAGTTTCTTTCCATCCTTGGAGCACGTACCTTTGTAAAGCGATCCATTGTTGAACGGCTCGGGTTGCAGCTTTACGTGTCGCGAGGCCAAAATGAAAGCGAGGGCTGCCAAGGTTGACGCATCCAGAGACGCGATCGCTGCCAATGGTATCGCCCATCGGACGGCACAAGCTCCCGGATTGTACCTACGAGCACAAGAGTCATGAGCGTTCGTCACCTCCTCTTTATCGTTAAATTTAAATTGAAGCGTCAGCAGCTCTGCTCGAAATTGGTAGAAAGGAGAACACTCGCGAAATAATGAGCCGAGGAAAGTTACAAGACTCGTGCTTCCAGTCGCGGTAGAAAATCGTGTCGTATGGAATATAAATTCTAGCGCCCGTTATTTTTTTCTATCTTTTTTTATATCTGCCTCGATTTCGATCGCATTTATATTGTTCGAGAGAACTACAAGATTTTCTATCGAAAATTATTATTTCTACCGTATTACAAAAACATTTATTTCATTTATTTTCTTCTTTAAATAAGCCGATACATACGGTATTTTTCAAATTAAACGTTTTGATAAAATTTTATTTCTAGAAAGTTTCGTTAATAATCGTATTGCGATCGAAACGATATTTCTCTAAAACGATTTTTAAAAGACGATAAATATCTACAAATGAAGGCTTTGCTACCGACCAAGTATTTAACGTATATTTACGAAATTCACGAATACACGCAGTTTTGTTTATTACCGCTATTACGCGTTGACAGATTTGTAAATACGTAGTAATAAATTAAAGTTTTTTTCTTGAATCCGCTCGCGTCCCTCACCCATATAATTCGCGTTAACTCATTCGGTAACCGTGTCAACTTACAATGAGCGATAATCATTTTGTCGGCAAAATGAAAGTAAAATTAATTTTACAAGCGCGTTACCATCGTCCAATGCTTAAATCATGTTTACGGAAATATCGTTACAACACGGATGTTCTTCTCGTTCCAAAAGGAGAGACAAAATTCCAAAATTACACAATCCAATTAAAATCTCTACTTTGTCTCTCGAACTTCGGAATAGATTCAAAAATCGCATCTCATCGTTTTCGATTAAATAGAATAAATTCTAGCGAAACGAGATTTCTCACCTTGAAGCTGTGGCACCACAAATAGCCCGAATCAGCGGCGAATCCCAGCCAAGAGGATAGATGCAGACTCCGATCGCCATGCACACGGCTGTAACACAACAACGATAATAATAGCGATAACAATAGCGATAACAATAGGGATAACAATAGGGATAACAATAAGCGGATTATTAGCGTTTCTCGGTTTTCCTTCTCTCGCGAGACTAAATTTGTGTATCGGGTCCGCGAGAAGACAATATAAGAAAGTCATGAGCATAGCTTAACTATGCAGCCAGTGTATGTTTCATAGTCGAAGGTATGTAGGCGAGGTCGGCAGTGAAAGGTACCGGTAAAGCGTTGATATTTTTCTAACTGTAACCAACGCTTACGTTACAAATACGTGTGCAATCGATACCAAAACTGCGGCGTTACCGTCTCTTGGTATTAATTTTTGATTTTCCATTACGGATGAAATGTAAGAGACAGTTTGTAAATTTCTGGACGCGAGCGTTTAATATTTACCCGAAATCGAATAAATAAATGTATTTCGGTGGTTGTTGATCGTAATGTTCATAGGATTGCATAGGATTGCACGCGATAATTTACATGTAATAACGCGGATGGTATTATTAGCGGGATCGTACGTAAAATTTTATAAGTTTGACTTTTAGTTCTCGTAAAATGTATACGACACAAAGGATTATTAAGCGCACGCAGGATTCACCAGAAATCACAGAAAATTATCGATGTTCGCGTCGTGCGCGTCATTCGCGTGATTTCTAAAACGCAGCGTATCATTAAGTCCTTTTCACAATCGCTTCCCTCGGTTTGCAAAAACCTCTCTAATTTTTTCCGCGTGCCAACGGCGACCGAGACAACGGCCTTTCTAAGAAAGCGCGCGCTCAGGCAAATGGCATTTTCTCCGATCGATCGTCCAAGTTAAACACAATGCAGCCTCTTTATGCATTTTTCTTGCCCGCGAATACAACCGGCTATCGGTCCTTAGCACTCGCAAAAGCCCGATCGAGCGGACTTTCACTCTCGGATCCGAACGCGCGCTCACCTTCGAGATGGAAGATCGCCGCGACTAGAACAACGAAAGAAATGAGAGAAGAGAGAAAAAAATGCGAATGAATAAGCTCGCGTTAAAATTACACTTTGTCCCTGCGGAATATCGAGGAGCGCTTAAGGGGCCGTCCACAAAACGGATTCCTCTACGATCCGAGGATGCGCGCAACAATGGAACTCGCGACGGTCGGCAATTGGACAACAACGGTGGAAAATGGTCCGCGAGAGATGAAATTATCGCCGCTCGTATTCTCCCGCGTTGAATAACCTCGGACCCGGCAGTTTTACCCGATAATTAGAGACCTAACGGCCGCTCGCCACTCGTTGCGCAATGCACACGTGAATTATCTTTTAATGGAGCGTTTGGAGAAATGCTTAGTGCGATGAAAGTGTATTATTTTGCTGGCCCGGGGCGATTATCATCGCTACCGTTTAGTTAAGTTGAAAGCTTTCTTTCGTACATTCCGGCTTTTATTTGTATTTTCCTACGCTCGGGATTTTGCTCCACTTAAGCCATTCCTCCTGCCATTTACGTTCCGAGGGACTGATAAACCTCAAGACTTTAAAAGTTTGATTTTTCGTTCGTCATTTTCGATAATAACGCTATAGCCGTGTAAATTAAAGTAATAATAGTAATAGAAATTGCAACTACACCGACTTGGAAAATTATTTTAATTTTTTTATTGCATCCGAGAGGATTAAATGAATATGCGAAATACTAACACATTTTCTAACTTTTTAATACTAGGAATCTAATTAAAATTATTAGAGTATGCAGTGTACGTTGTTAAAAAAAATGTTTGTTAATTTCTTTTCTGGTACGCGTTACCTAATAATACTTTTCATACACTTATTATCTTTATCAATACGTTAATTTTTATTATGTTGTATTAAATTTTACACTAATTAAACTAACTTGCATATTTATAATAAACAAATATTTATAATTTAATTAAACATTTATATAAATAATCTTTATTTATAATCTTGAATTTTCTTAGTTTATTTTATAAAAAATTTTGTTAAAAATTAAATGATTTTCTATACGGTCCATTATCCAAATATCTTCCGTTATTTCTAACTTAAATATATAATTTTTCTTGAAAGAAAATATATCATCTATCCTTACAATTTATTTAAATATAAATCTAAGATTAAATTGTAATTTATTATAATTAATTAAATAATTATTTAAGTTTTAAATATAAGTTCATATATATATGTGGATACTTATATCGATAAAATGTTTACATTATTTTATTTCTCTTAAGAATAAAAAAATTACATAATTTTAATGTACAAATTGTATTTATAACCGATAGAATAAATAGTTTTAAACGACTTTATAATCAATATTATTCACTCAACTTCACAAAATTAGAATAATTACTAAATACTACAACATAAAAACTCAAAAGTTGAACTATTACGATTTTTAAAAATTTAAAAATGTTTTTGTAGCGTAAAAAATTAGACCACAATGAATATAAATATCTTTTCAACTTGTTGAGTAATATTAAGTAAGTCGATAAACAAGTTTTTCATATTACTGGACCGATCGTAAAGTTTTAACTGTTAGTTCATATGAATTCGGGTTAAATAGTTTTATTCCAAATTTATGTAAATATAAAAATGTCGCAAATACAAAAATAATAATAACTGTAACGACAGATACATTAGCAATTTCTTGTATAAAAATTGAATTTAGAAAATTTAGTAATTTATCATTGATGATTCATAAATTGATACATTAATTTATTTTCTAAATTAGTAATCAATTTTAATACAAATATTTTTCTGTAGAAAGTATGTCAATTATGTATTACAAAATCATATATTACTCAAGTAAATTGGTATTCACTCTATAATGACGATAAAAAAATTTTTTGTCTTACCATTAGAAATTTCGGTCGCTAATCCATAGATACAATTTATAGTTTCCTTCTCAGCTTATTAAATACTACAATGAATACTCGTTGCATCGTAGTTTCAATTGCGAAAGAAATAAAGTTAACGTTTGTGCATCATTAATGCATGAAATGTATTAACGTACGTTTCATACGTACAATAAAATATTTTTAACTAATTTTAACTGACTTTAATAACATAAATTATAGTACTTTAGTCATTTATTATTGCTTGAAAACAGCGCACGTTTATTCATTTCTTTTCTTAAGTCTGATACAATTGAAACGATAAAATATAGCTTAATCCTAAGCCTACGTTTTTTTTCAATAGAATTATAATCGATAAAAAATTCTTACGTATTCTCAAATTTAATAAAAAAATATCAACGATGTTCTAATTAGCTAAAGATCAGGATTACAAGATTTCCCATAAAAAAGCTTATGTAAAAAATAAAAAATCATTCCTTTTCATCCGAAGCCAAAGGAAGACGTATACACTCGTTATTATGAATCGCCCGTAAACGAAATTGCCCAAAACATAGAAGCGCTAATTCCCAGCATCCCACAACCCAATTACCGACTGGTCTTGTATTCGCGAGACAACGTCGACGCGGAATCCGGAGTGAGTGTCCTGGTATTAATAACGTCCCCGACGAAAGACGAAGAGCGACGACCGCGTCACACACACGCACACAGAAACCTGCCACGTCTCATAACGGTTCATTCTACATTTCTGTCGAGGGAGCGGTACACGCGTCTCTAAGCGATTCACGCCAACGAAGCGACGCATCTCCATTGCCGTCGTCGGCTCGATTCACGCTCGAGATCTAAGGACCGCCGAGCTTATTAATTTATGTGACTAAAAACGGGTGTAAGAGAATTTAGAAACTTCAATTTGGTGATCTGTATTTCACGATCAGGCACGAATCGTTACTTTTGCTTAAGATACGATTCTTCGGGTTTTAGCGATGCTTTTTAAATATCGAACGTACTTTCTCGATTCTATGAATTTTTATTTTTCTGATGTTATTTATGCAGAATGTATGCGCTTTAACAGCCCCGCAATTTTTAAGGAAAATATTTATTTTATTAAGGAATACATAATTTATAGATCGGTGAAATCGTTATTCAATACAGGAATAAATTTATATGCGTGGAATTTATTTATTTATTTATTATATATCCAATCGAAGATTCTAACTCATTATTAATGGAAAATTTATGCATATCAATTATGTATATATATATATATATTACAATAAATTTACCTCGTTATATTTTACATATCGATAACACGGAACAACTCTTACTTTTCTAAATAATTTGTTACGAATTTTAAATTATTTTCTGATTTTAACATTTTAAATTTTTTGCATAAGTTTACAAAATTCATGTTTCACAAAATAAATAATTAAATGATAATTTACAATTTTTTCTAAAGTTATTTCATAATATATGTACGGATGTATATTTATTTATTTATTTATTTATGACCGAGTAGAATTTTATTTTTTTCTATATTCTAATAGATTATATAAAATGTTATTATTAACTTTCTAATAAGAAAGTCAGTGTATGTGTTTTATGTATATTTATCGACAATTTATTGGTTAAAAAGGGATAAAACGATGTAATTTCTCAATTTTTTAATTACTTATAGAAAGTCTCTATTAATTTGATGATAAAA
The DNA here is from genome assembly GCA_018907195.1 of Dolichoris vasculosae. Classification (NCBI taxonomy): domain Eukaryota; kingdom Metazoa; phylum Arthropoda; class Insecta; order Hymenoptera; family Agaonidae; genus Dolichoris; species Dolichoris vasculosae. The sequence continues at coordinate 10,091,454 of JACCHY010000001.1, forward strand.
CTATAATGTAATAAAACCTGAAATTATTATTTTATATGTAACCAATAATTTCTTAAAGTTTATTTTCAAAATTGTATAATAAAACACAGATAAAATAATATTGGAAGAAAATATTGGAAATCTAAGTTTTCGGTTTTTTAGTAGTTCAATTCTAAGAAAATGAACGATCGTAATAAACTATAGGTTCAGAAGAGATTATTTTTAATGTTCACCTAGTCGATATAAAGTATATGTGGATATCGACGGAGACATGATATTCGAAAATTCTACAAATATTATAAATTTCAAAATTTAAACTAGTAATCTTATCTTCTTATACTCAATTTATTTTTATATATAAAATCGGCTTAACTAAATTTGACTATCTCCATTATATATATATTGAAGTAACAAATAATGTATTATTTAAATTGAAAATTATAAATGCTCGAAAAACTAATTTTTAAAAATAAAATACATTCCAAATAATAATACGAGTATGCAATAATAAAATTATATTTTTTATAAATAAAAATTCTTTTATATTTAACGGAATACTAAAATATAATAATTGTCATTAATTAAACATTGCCTATTAGTAAGATAATAGATACAGTACTTAACTTAAATACCATTTATATTCTATTAATAAATTTAAAAAAGTACGCTTATATTCCCTTGTAAAATAGAGTGTTTGTAATCTCCATTAACAATTAACTACGTAATAATTATTTTTTCCTTTATTATATTCTATTTCCTCAAGATTCCTGATGAGAAATCAGCCGTTAATTAGTTCATTATCTTCTACACCGGTTAGTACACATCGACTGTTTTTTACTTTGCTAGATACGTTGGGAAGTTCTCTTTACAATATTTATACGTAACAATTGTCTTATCGCTTTGAATACTTCCTTTTTAGAAGCTCGTTTCAAATATTCATTAATTGCATACACAACATACCCTTATTTTCTTAATGAAGAAAAAAACCATTTATTTTATTACCATATTAAAACCGATAGAAGAAATTTTATTACGTTAAGGAATGTTTTTCCCTTAATTCAAGATTAAGTATTAATAAATATTTATAAAAAATAAAATTTTAATTAAACTGATATATATTCTATTTTATTTGTAGAAATTGAATTTAAAATGTATATTTCAAAATAAAATCAAAATCAAATTAAAATCGTGTTATCTTTACCATATTTTTAAATGAAATATATAAAAATAAAATAATGTATAAGACTTTATAAAATTCAAATTTCTGTTTCAAGATATAATTCATTAATCTTCGTTATTAATTTTTAAACGAAACGACTGTAACGAGAAACTGAAAGTGTGCCGAACATTATGTAATTAGTTTCATATGTGCACATCCATTAGTATACGTTTCAATATCTAGTAAAGATGACATACGCAAAATGTTCTACAATACGCAAAATTACTAATATAAACCTTCTCACGACACCGGAAATCCTGTTTATTCATTCGTTAGTGTATAGTTAAGTTTGTATCTCCTTGATAAATTCAAGATGTGCTTCATCGTACATAATAATAAAAACCGATATAACTTTTATTTTATATTGTCTTTACTGAATATATAATGTCGAGTATAAGTAATTGGAATATTTTTTATCGTATAATTTATAATGTTGAATATAATAGAATAAAGATTATATCTCCAAAAGCACAAATCTAAAACTTACATATGTATTTTTTTTGAAAATTATAAATTTATGGTGCAGGTACTCTATGTTATCGAAATATCGATACTATTAAAAATAGCTTTTAAATGCTGTGTTTGTGCAATACTAACGTAATTATGTAACAAGTGCATGATATTAGAAATGAAATCGTTATTTTATTTCAAATATGAAAATTGATTTGTGCAATGAGAATCGCTTTTAAAAATTGATAGTAATACCATGACTAGAACTTTTTTATGCACCATCACATACCGACTACATTTATTACTTATTTACCATTTTTGAAAATCTTCGTTAATATTTATTTTTACATTTTATTGCATAACGATGACCCATCACAGTTTTTTCCATAGCTTGATTTAAGATAATTGCAACGAATCTAAGATTTCAACAGTCCTAACAAAAGAGAGGATCTCTTTTTAACCAATCACGATAAAACTCATTATCGAAAAGAAAATGTTAAAAGCGCCATAAATTCAAAATGAATCCCCGTTTAAAGTACAGAACAAAGATCGACGAACTCCCGATTCTTTCGTAAGCCTCCAATCCATCATCGGTATCGTAGTTACAGTTTCCGGGGCGTCGATAAAACCCGCCACCAGTGATTTGCGAACCGTTTGGACACGAGTCGGATTACGAAATCGGCTTCGATAATTGGACAGCCGAGCGACTTTCCAGCCGCTCGAAGAAAATTAAAGCACCGACGCTCTTCCGTGAGTTTCGTGAGTTTCGTATCGTTCGAATTTACACTTTCGCGCGGTGCGACGCCTCTCGTAAAACACGCCCGAAGACTTTACGGACGTGCGCACACCAATTTCTTTATAAAGTGAGAGGGAGGGTAGATGGATGGATGTGGCTTTCTATAATTTGCAGGTTTTTTTTTCCGAGCTCGTGTCGTGCATTTTCTCTTTGTCAAAAGAGAGATCTTGCATCGATAATGAAAGACACGCTTTTCAGTTGTTCCAAAGCCTATTTATATTCGCTATAAAGTCTTTCCTCGCATTGATTTTGAACGATCTTACTCGGAAATAGCGTATGTATATTTGTTTTTCCCCGTTCCTGGACATCGTATATTTATTAAAATAATCTACACGTCCGCATAGAGTTTATATTTACTTTGCCTGAGTCACGTCAGCGGAAATAAAATATTTAAGCTATTAACCTTTTTCTTTATGCATAAATTATAAATTTACTTTATAAATGCACCATAGTAGTGGTAATGTACGCTTAATCGTAAGTTTGTCTAAAGATGAATAAATTTCTGTAATTTATTTTGCGCTCGACCATAAAGTTAGGCCGAGCAAACATCGTAAATCACGAGTATGCGAAAATTTGAAATGTACCGCATCGAAGATAATTCCAGTGCATCCTTGTAACGAGATATAGGTTTTAATTTAGCGCGATTATTATCAGTCACGCGAAAAGCCCGATGAAATCCAAGCCGAATCCGATGATTCGCGCATCGCGATGCGAACGTTTTCCCCTCGGTGAGTTGTCATGGCCGAAGACGCAAGAATCGAGTCGAGGACGATTTCGTGCTCGACGAGACACGCGAATCAAATTTGGATAAAATAAAATTCATCTCACCAGAAATCACCTGCATCCAGCCGCAAATGTAGAATACGGTTGTACTCTGGCAGAAGAGGAAGAGAAGCATAGCACAAATTGATAAGAGGGCGATGATCACGGCGATCGCAACTAGGATCGTGCTCACCCTGAATGGCACATTGGCGATCGATGATAAATCGTCGAGTCTACCGACGCATTCCTCCGCTAGTTCACCTGTTAAAAACATCGATTGCGTTTACAAATTTTATCGCGAGAATCGTTTTATTCTCGTACGATTGCGCATGAATTTCTAGTATTCATGACTAAACTCGCGAATACTTTAACGACCTTTTTTTTATTTATTGCGAATTGTTCGGTTATTTGGATTTTAAGTTGCAATATTTTCTCATTCGATTAGAATCGGTATTGCAAAATAATGTTGGAACTTGATGAGACAATGAAAAAAAATTTGCACGATTTGAAAGGAAATTTACTTTCGTAAAATAAAAATACATTCGATATATTTTTAAAAAATTATCTTTTGATATATTATATTTACTATAAAATTGATGATAATTTTCATAACTAATATTTACAAGAATAACCAAACTAAAATGTTTATGATAAACTGTTGACTGTAACATAAAATTGAAAAATAAACAGATGTTTTCTGGTTCACGAAAATATTTAAATCGATATAGTGGAAATTTATCAAAATACATAGGAATAATGGAAAAACTTAAATAATTTATAAAGAGTAAAAAATAGAATATTATTTTTGCACAATAAATTAATGATACCACCTGGTATTAATTATAACATGTATGTTGGCATTTATATTTATTACTTAACAATAGAAGTTATTTCTTCTCTAACCAAATATTTCTATCAACTTAAGATTTTCTACAATTTTAATTTCAACGTTAACGTTTTACAGCATTGAACGTGTTTTAAAAAATATAGTTTATAAATTGCAATTATTCAAATTTTTTATATTTAGTATCGTATTAATTGTTTAAATTATAAAGCTGATATTTATTTAAAAACAACGTTAAATAAAAAATTTTTAAACGAACATTTTATAAATTAAAATACAAGTATAAAATACAAAATTAGTATATTTATAATTTGATCAAATTTTTTCAATTAAAATTTGAAATTATTTATTTTTATATTTATGTAGTTTCTATACATTATTTATTATTTTAATATTAGCTTCATCCAATCCAAAAATATTACACTCTTCTTTTCTATTAAAATTACAAAACTGAAAGTGATTTTAATCAAATAATTTTAACTAAAGTTATTATTTAAAAAAATATAATTTTTCTGGTATAAACAATTTTAAATACAGACCCGCGTAATTTTAAATACAGACCCCCGTAATTTTAAAAACAGAACTATTCATAATCGTTATTTTACAACGTGAAATATTTCGTTGTATTTAAAATAAGCCTCTCTATGGAAGAAAAAATACAAAGTAATTACTTATATATTTCTAAAGTATTAATTACTTTATCTAAAGAATGATGCAAGCAAAACTTATATAATTTTAGTAACCCAATAAACTAAGATATATTGCTTCACAAGATCAATGATACGCGATTAGGTATTGCTACCACGAGATTCAGTATCAATATACCGTGTGATGTACCTTAAATAATCCATTATTTATTGCTTGCGATATTACTTTACTCGAGAAAGTTTTCAGTAGCTTTAAACACATTATAATATGCCATTTGATCATACATGATAAGATCGCATGCATTATTATATTCTTACACGTTACATACTTTAAACGAGGAATATTATACAATTAAATTTCTAATCCTATGAAGAAAAGTTCTTCGATAAACTAAATACACGTACAAGACATCGACAAGAATTTCTAAAAAATTATTATGTTACAAAATCGATTTTAAGTTAATAATTATCAAAAAGTCTATTAAAATTAATCACGAAACGTTGGTTCATTTTTTCAAACTTAACTCAATCAAGATCGTGATCACGATACCTTTTTTATTGTATCAGAATTCACAACAATGGTCTTACGACAAAGGAAAAAACGGAACGGCGTATTATAGATTACAAAAAGAAAACTAAAGTGAAGGCAGGGAATTCGAAAGATCGCAAAAAAGCCAAGAATCGAAACTATCGACAACCAATTACCGAAAAAAAGGGATCACACACTACAGGTATAAAATACTCGTCTACATGAGATGTTTCCCGAAATTCGTAACATAAAGAGAAAAAAGGAAGAAAAAAAGAAAGGAAGATAAAGACGCGAGCTTACTTACCGGTTCCACCGAAACTACACCTCATCCAAAGTCCAAATCTTCCTGGATTCTCGTGTTCGAGATCACCGAGCCACTCGGGGGTGATAAACGCCACGACACCGATGATCGCGTAGCATATGGTAAATATGCCCCAGAGTACACCGATGGCCTTCGAATTCCTTATGTAGTTCGTGGCGTACATGTGCGAAGACTCAACATACTCCACTTTCGAACCCATTGTCGCGTTTGGTCCTCTGATTTCGGTCGCTTCTCAATTTTCACGCACCGCTTTCGCCGCCTCTCCTTTGTCTGCGAGTCATGCGTACAAAAAAATTTCAAAACTGGTGCACGCGAGTCGATCACCGATGAGACTTTCTACGCTATTTAAATCCGAGCTCGTTACTCGTGGACCGATTCTACTGTCGCCGTCGCTGCCGATTATTATTTCGTTTTCTCGTAACGAGCTGTTCTACAACTACCTCGCTTTCTCGCGGGAGAAGCGACACCGCCGAGATTTTCTCCTTTACGAATTAACAATGCTCATTGTTACATTCGCGGAATAGGTTCGATTAAACTACGGTGTTTACATTCAACTGCACCGCGATGTATTTGCGATTGTTTACCTTTAGATAAGGTTATTGTTGGTAATTTAGAATATGCGAAGGAGAACTCGTTCAAACTTGTAAAAAATAAGCCGAGACTAACGAACGAACGAACGAACAACCGAGGAGGTAAATCAAGAACCAAAGACGGATATTATAAAAATTAAACTCGCGCCAACGAACAATTTGAATAAAACATGGCAAACGCTCCAAGATTCGAAACTTAATACGTGCACGTGCATTTTTAATCGTGGAACGTTACCGCTGGATGTCAATGGAAGGAAGGGACGAGTACCGTTCTTATCGTAACATTACTTTCTCCTCGATGGGATTCTCCTCGACGCGAACCTTTTCATAACTCTTACTCAATGCGCTCCGTTTTTATTCGCGCTTTCGTTCGCGCTCGCGTCACTCAAACAAACGCAAAACAAAAAGTGAAAAAAATTACTCTGGACCGTGAAAGCACAACTCGAGCGCGCTCTAATCGCTACTTATTTCAATTTACAAAACAAGGAAACCGATCGGACCTGCATTCCTCGCGCGCACGCTTCGATAACGCGATCGAGACTCGATTCTTGAGTGACATTCGAAAGTCCCGTGGTGGAGTGGCGGAGTGGCGGAGAGGTAAGGATTCACGCGTACCCGGTAACGGTACGACGGTCTCGAGCCTGCCCTAAAGAATTCGAGGTCGCGGGCGTCTCGGCGTCACTCACCTGAGGGTCCACACACACACTCGCGCGTCCTTCGTCGATCCGCTAACCACGGCTCCCCATAATCAGTGGCCGGACGCGCCCCACAAGGGCATCCGATTTTCCACGCTCGCACTTTTCCACACTGCACGCGCGAGAGTCACGCGAAGAAGCTGCTCATCGGGTTACCCCGACGCACCGAGTCGTCCTCGTTCTCGTGATCGTGGCAGGGACAGGGATGATACTCGTCGTGGCCGTCGTTCCCCGGTGCGCAGTCCGCCTCGACTGAAGCGTAACGGAGCTTTCCCGTAGCGAGCCGCGCGATTTTCCTACTCCTCCTTCCTTCTCACCGGCTCCTTTCTTTCGGCGTCTCTCTCGCTTCGGTGCTCTCTCTCTCTCTCTCTCTCTCTCTCTCTGTCTTTCTTCCGACTGCACAGAGTCGACGAGCGTTCTCCACTCGGCACTCGCGCTACTATTTTCGAGCGGGCGAACGCGAAAATTCGCAGGTCTTTTCGTCGGCTCGGCTTCTCTCCTCGATGCGGGATGAAAAACGTGGACGAGAGAGAGGAGCTCCGGAAGAATAAGGAGGCCAAACGGAGACCGTCGGCAAAATGGCGCTCGCGAGAAGGTAGCAAGAAAGAGAGGGAGAGAGAAAGAGACAGGGCAAGGGAAGGAGAGGAGTCGCCAGGTGAGATAGGAGGAAAGGAAGACGGAGAGAGAGAGAGAGAGAGAGAGAAAGGAACGCGCCAGGGAGTCGTAGCCGACCACCTTAGTAGGGGACCTGTGTACGAGGAATAAGCGTGATGGAGAGAGAAAAGAGACCGTCTTCGTGCATACTGGGTGTTTATTTTTGAATGTATGCTTTTTTGGAGGAGGTTGATTTTCAAACCGACCACTTTAAACGTCTCTATTGACTTTAACTTAAGTTTCATTCTTCTGGAAACGGAATGCTTTTTCTTTCCAATAATCTTACACGGTCATTACTTTTGTAATTTATTCGTTTATCGGTACGAATTTCTGCACAAGCTTGTTTCATTAATTTGAGGAATATACTAGACCCGAACCCTTGGCGTTACGATTGTAAAATTTAACGATCTCTTTTAACGTCGCGTCGTATAAATTATGATAATTTTTACCATTTTCTTTCAATATTTAAACTATTCGATACGTGAAAATTAAACACTCGCTTTTTAAATGAACGAGAATTCTTTAAAAATTCAGTCTTACGCAACAAAAGTACTTGGTTCGAATGCATTCGATCCATATTAATTTAAAACTGTAATATTTATTTGTTTTTGTTTTTGTTGCTTAAAAATTCTAACGCGAGTAATAATTTTACGTAAAAATAAACTATACGTATCGTAATTATTTATTGCACGTCTAAAATCGAATACCGTCGCTGTTGGCGTTAATCCGCTTAAAACTACCTTTAAGTAGTTTACTCGTAACTTCTTCGTTGCTCGATATTTATAAAATTATATAACTACAATAAAATTATAAGGTTTACTTTAAATTAGTATTCGGGTAATATTTACGTACACTGGGAGAAATGAAAATAAAAAGATAAAATTATTTTTCACAGTTTTATTGTAATATAATATATTCTTATTTTATAAAATAATCCGCCATAATTAAACCCAATATTAAAAATGTAAACATTTATAATACCTAATTGTGCAATTACATTTGTTCAAATACATGTTAATACTTATGCTTTAAAAATAATTTGTTCCCTAGAGACTTTTAGTTTTCAAAAGAAAAAAAAAAGAACGTGCAGTATTTATAAAACTTTCACATTTTTATAGCGCTTCGACTCGAGAAAAACAAAAAATAAAACCTTAGTAACGACGTAAATGCAGTTAATAACAGCAGCACAAAAGCCGAATGCATATATCATTGAATTTTCCGGGTAAAACGTCATAATACCATGTTATAAAGATAAAGTTTCGCTTTCAAAGCTGGAAGATCCGGGGGGTTGTTCGAAACGGATTCCCGAGCTGTTAAATCGCGCAAGAAAGTCGTTCGGTCGAGAAAAGCAGGTAGAGAAACGTTTTCGTCACTTTCGTGCACCGCACGCGTGAATTTTCCGTCAGTCCGGAGTTCACTTGTCAACGTCTTCGTCGTTGGTGTCCGAGCCTCGAGAAATCTACGTAGTTCGCGCGTCTTAGAACCGAGTGACGCGAAGCTTTTGCGGACTACCTGCGGATAGAAATGTCATTCCGACTGCTGGTAATAATGCGCTTATGAATCATCCGGTTGCACTGCCCCGTTGAGAATTGGTTTTCGTTTCTTTCTCTCACCGGTGGGCGAAAATGCCTGGCTTCGCGAATCGCCAAGTTTGATGGATTTATGGGATCTCCGTGAAACTTTTCTTCGACGAGTTATGTCTTTTGGATTAGAACTATTGTGCAACTTTCGACTTTTACACTACGGGCGAAAACATCGTTACGAACTTCCACCGAGAAATATCGAACGTTTCCGCTTATTTCATATTCCTAAGGTAACTTCGTCATCGAGGTTACATCGAAACGTATTATCAATGATTCTTTTCTTGAAAAAACAAACAAAAACCATGATTGTAATGCTTATTTCCATGACTATTTTAATACTTACGTTCGATCGTAAAATGATCTAATATCCTTTTACCGACATTCGTTAAAAATATCATAAATTCTAGACGGTCGAGCCAATAGCTTACAAAAAATGCGCTCCTACTATAACCGGAAGACTACTATTAATTCGAATTTTTATTAATTTAAAATTCATCCGAGACGCGCAGATAAATCATTATTTTTAGTGATTGTTAAAATTGTTAAAAAGCGATGGAAAAAGATTATTACGGTAGGTGAAAAAAACAACTTAAGCAAGAGCGTTTGTTAATACTGCGTTCGTAGCTGCTAAAACGAAAACGCTTCCTATGACTAACGGGAATCTAATTTGCTCGTGGGGAATAGTCTCGCGGGTTAAGAATAATTACCGTTGCCGCAGCAGATTGAAATCGACACGGAGGCTCTCGACGCTACTTTACCGCGAACTGAATCTTCGACTGTCGCTGACGTTAGGCTTCTCGCGATCGCAGAGACGAGTGTGTTGTCAAAAGAAAAGACAAAGATGAGCCGGTTACCCAATATCTTTTGTTTCAAGTTGCAAATTTATTATTGTTGCGATTTTAGCGTATAATTATTATATAAAACTCTTGCACTAATAAAAAATAAAATGCGAAAGAGAAGCGAGCCTGCGAGAAATATAGAGAAGGAGATAATAGAGATAGATTAAGAGAGAAAACATTGTAAAATATTCCTATAATAGATTAATAGATTTCACATAAATATCGTTGTATCGTTAGATACGAGATTCATAAATGCCTTCGAAACGGTAAGAAAAGGCTAATATTGAAGAGGAATGTGATTCTTGATTAAATCTTATTAAAAAATCGTTGGATAATTCGTTAATTTGTCAAAGGACAAAATTCTCTTAAAAATACGAATGATGCGAGCACCACAACGAAAAAATAATTGCACCAAAAACCACGACATCCGACGATACGCCAAAAATCGAATTCGCACGACAAAAGAGAAAAAAAATAGGATATTCGATAGGAAGCATTCGGGACTCCTCGTACATTATCACAATAAAGTTATTTAAAAATATCTCGAGCAAAATCGGGCGTTCGAACTCGATGCTCTACTTTGGCCAGTAAGGTCGCATGTCCACTTTCATCGGTATTCGTCTACGGTGTGCGCACACATTACGATAAGGCACCTTGAGTGCGTTACAGCTCGTCGTGATCCTCGTCGAACCTCTGGGGAAGCAAGTTCGACACCTCCTCCCATATACCCTCGCCCGTTGAACTCGTAATTCTTACTCCATCCTGAAAACTTCTGCGTCGACGTTTCGTCGAGTACAGCATCATAGTCGGGTAGGCTCGAACGCCTGCCTGTCCACATTGATAACGATAATGTTCGCAGTTCAATCTTGTCAAGCGTACCTTTCCCTCCAGCAGCTGAAAAAGCGATGGATCGTTTATTTAACGATATCGTTTGATTTAACGCATCGAGTTGATTACCGATCGGTAAATTCTCTGTGCGAGTTTATAATTAGCGCAGATTATTTAAGACGGAAAGAGCTTTGGTATTTTCCTTGTGCTATCGAATATACGATAATTATAGCTTGAAAACTCGCACGAAAAATTGCAAATAGCGAGTTAATTGTTTTCATTGCACGCTAATTCTAATATAGCATTATCATTGAATTTCTTTTTTGAGGCAAAAATTTTCAATGAGCTTTTCTTGGAATAGCCGTAGCGTACTTTAAAGTAAATTCTCCAAACTTACGTAAATCGTTAATTCTACGTAATGTTTAATACAAATTTGAACGCAATCTTCTACGTACGAATTGAATAATGTACGTATGTAATTAATGCTAGAGTTGCAGTTATCGTGAACTTAATCGAGAATGTTCAATATATTCACGATCTCGTGATACAATTTTTTTAATATCTTATTATAACGTACTTCTCTATTAATTTATATATTTAGCTACGAATGAAAGAAACGTTATTATTTTAATGTTCTTAAAATATTTTGAATAATGTATAATGATTAATTTATATTTATATTTAAAATAAAAACTTTTCGGTTTCAGTATTTTCAATATTATTTATCTGTGTGTGATTAAAGTAATTCATTTTTTAAATCGATAATTACGATATAACAAATATTATATGATATCTTTTATACTTTAATATAATTTTCACGTATTAAATATATCCATAAAATATTTTGTACATATTAAATCATAAAGTAAATACATTTGTAAATAAGTTAAGTTTTCAGAAATATTTTTTATAATCATAAAAGAATAATTTTTAAAAAGTAGTGTTATTCCTTATAAACAATTTTGTTGAAATATTTTATGAAAATAGATATAACTATTTATAAAACTCATAAAATCAAAAATTCTTTCTAAATCTTTACAAAATCATTATCTTAATGATAAATTATTCAACCGACAAATATACTATTTTTTAATAACATTTAAATTTTCTAATTTTTCATAGAGGCTAATTTATTTATAGGATTAAGTTATTGTATCAAATATAAAATAAAATTAATTTGCATGAAGTAAAATTTAAAAAATTTCTAAAAAAAAAGTAAAAGTAATAAATAAATTATTAACATCGATAAAAGATCGATTAATAATATTTTAAATATGAAAAATTTAAAAATAAATTTCTGCTCTCCATATTTATATTTAGTTGATGAATCTTTACATATATATATATATATATATATAGTTATGTATTAATCAATCTGCGTATTAAAATTAAATAGTCTAGTATACTTATCTAAAATAGTTTCTTTATTACGTATATAAAACATTGCTAAGATATTATCGAAATCGCGTGTTAATACATAAAGAAAGTCTCACCTGGGCAGCTATTGCATATTGAGGTTCCAGAACTATACAGTGACTACACCAGGGTGCGAAATAATCAACTAACACTATATCTTCAGTCTTTAATACAGACTTCTCCAAGTTTACATCATTCAAATCTTGTACTTTCACTGGTAAAAATTGCGTAATAAATTTCAATATCGATGTGGAATCTCTTTGTCCACTGTACAGTCTATAATATTCAATTATAAAGATCGATTAAAAATAATGAGTTAATTCATTTTATGTTAAAATAATTCGTGTATTACTTACGCCACTTCGTTTAAACCATCGCTACCTATTGGATAAAGTCTGATCGTGGGATAACTGCGAATGTTTTGCGATTGGCATACCGATTTCTCCGCTTCACAATCAACGCTAGCTATTTTAACGAACGAGAGAGCTTTCATTACCTTTGCTACTGCTGTCCACTCCGAAGCCAATTGCTGACATGGTCGACACCATGGTGCAAAGTAATCCACTACCCATAAATGCTTAGCTCTTTTTTTAACAAGTTTTTGATTAAAATTCTTGGCCGTAAGATGCAAAACTAAAATAATTTATTATTCAATTATAACAAATAAGAATATAATCCTTCCACGCATTTGATCGTAGATCATAATATCGTAACAATTTAATGTGTAAAAATACCTGTTGGATTCATAGCTTCATTAATGAATGCCACAATGTGCGAAGCAGTTCGTTGAGTACCAAAATGAAGTGTATTACTACCATTTACAAGTGTAGCGGTTGGGTAAGACTGAATATTATTCTGTCTACAAATTTGAGAATGACTAGTACAGTCGATGGTTCCAAAACGTAATACCGATGAATCAAATTCTAACGATGCTTTGCGTACTTCTGGAAGAAATTTCATACAAGGTGGACACCATGGAGCGTACCAGTCTAAAAACCAAGCTTCGCCTGAAAAAAGTTTCCAAATATTGTAGAAATTGTCTTTTATAATATTATTTTACAAAATTAATAAATTTATCGTATACCATCCTCTCCATTTATTATAGAATTTACTTTTTCTGCAGATAGAGCATAAACATTTTTTGCTTTCAAACTATTTTTAGCAAAATTTGCAACATCGTTCATCGTGTTTTTTCCATGACTTAATTCAAAAGCTCCTCCAGGTTTCAAAACACCCCAAGCGGGATAATGATTAGCGTTTAATTTTTTACATAATTTTAAGTATAGCTCACAGTTAATTTTAGCTACAAATTATAATAATCATAAATTATTTCTTTTTTCTATAAAATTTTATAATTAATTTTATTACCTAAGTTTACATGTTTTAATACACTGGGTAATTGTTTAAGTAAAATATCAAAGTCCGTATTATGACCAACATAAAAACAGAATAACCATCCACCGCTAGACTTTCTTTTTAATTTATGTAAGATATCCTAAAAGTTATATTTTTTATTATATTTGTTTAAAAAAATTAAAAGATAATATTGAATAATCATTTACATTATACTCATCATCGGTAATATCTTGTGGTTCTGGTAATTGTTCTAAGACTTTTTTGACTAGATCTTCCACTTCTAAAACGTCTTCGATTAATACAGGTTTTACATTAGAATCACTTTTTGGTGGCAGATAAACAACACCAGTTGAATCAGAAAGTAAATTATGACAGTTACTATCTTTGCAATTATAAATGTTGAAATCAATCATTTTATCCTGAAATACATTAAATTATGTTTAAATTGCATATACTTATATTGTATAAATAATTTATAAATTTAAGAAGATTAATCTTTACCAATGTAATAAAAATAAAGAAAAATAATTGAAACTATTCGCATGAAATATTTTACATTGTTACATAAAGTATTAAGTATTATATACTAATGTAAAAATTGAAATTATAAATTTTAACGCGAAACATTTATTGTACCATTTATTTTATTTAATAAAATAATCAATCTAGAAATTACTTACAAATATAGCGGCAATTCTCAATCTTTCATCTGACGTAAAACAGTAACGATTTTCTCCGCATACAAAAATTACTACGGGTCTTTCTCTTGATTGTTTACCTTTTAATAGAGTATTCCAAACTGATTTACTAATTTCTTCTATATCTGCATCTAATTGATCTAAGACAAATCTCATAATAGCTTCGTAGGTCTTATCACCTTTATATTTTATTCCTTGTTTAGAATTCTAAAAAAATCATTCATAAGATAAATAATTATATATATTTTATAATTAAAAAGTATAATAAAGTAAATATAATTACAGGTGCATAATGCAATAAGGTTGGATACGATTGAATTCCAACTTGAGTACATAAACGCCAATCATCTTCGCAATTAACTGCACCAATTCTAATAACTCCTTCGAGACTTTTAGCTAGTTTCCTCCAAACTGGAGCTAAATGATGACAATGACTACATTGCGGCGAATAAAAATTAACAAACCATATTTTTTCCGAGTCGGTCACACTTTCAACTATATAGAATAGAAAATGAAGATATATATAATATTTGTAAATTAAATTTAGATTATGTACTTTTTAATAAATTAACTCACAATAATCATTTGAATTTAAAGTCACAATTTGTGGATCATCGTCATAAATTCCAAAATTATCCTGATAATACGTGTACGAGTGATAATTCCTACGACTTTTAGAATCATCAAGACCATCTTCTCCGTACAAATCGTATTTCTTTCTTAAATCAGGATCTTTTAATACTTCATAGGCAGTCGTTAGTTTTATAAATTTAACATGGGCATCTGGATCATCCTAAATTTATTAAACTTATAAAAAATCTATTCCTAATAGAAATTTAAATAATAAATTTAAGATAAAATTACTGTTTTTTTATCTGGATGTTCCGTAACAGCAAGTTTTTTAAAAGCTTTTCTGATATCTCGTTGATCGGCGGTTCTTTCGACACCCAAAAGCTTATAATAGTCCTCGGCCCAAGTCAAGGATATAGAGAAGAAAATAAGGAATGATACTATACTTTTCCTACATAATTAGGAAAAGAATAATTATTACGTATGTGTATAATAATAAATTCTCGTTCTAATTGAATAATTAACTATTACACGAAACAATGCAATAATAACTTATTCTTATCATTTTCCGTTTAAATAATCGAAAAAAATAATATTTTGTTAAATACGCATAAATTTCATACAGTTGTGATAAATAAAAAATATTTGCTCGAAATAAAAAATCGACATAGAAAGATTTATTACTTACATTTTTTAGCAGTAAATCAGAGATTATTTTAATAAAAAAATATTAAACATATCGTAGGTTCATTAACGCATGATTGGAACTTCGAAATAACTTCATTTGATTTCTTTTTTACTAACCGCCTACACTTTAAGATAAACTTTTTGTTCCATACCGTATTTGGTATTAACTTTGGTCCATTGAACCTAACCTTATCCAGAGAATAACACACGTTTCATTTTTTGACAGGTCCTTTTGATCATAAACAGCGCCATTACATAGCGCTAAAATTTAAAAAATAATTTTTTATCTTTGTTTCTGATTTCACAAATTATAATTTTAAAGCGGATAACCTAGTTTTCTTATTATTTTCCAGTATAAATATTAGAATAAAGTTAGTTTTAATATGCATTTGATATCTTTAGTACCTAGTGTAAAGTCAGAGATTGGAGAAGAGGTAAACGATATTAATTTACGTTATTAATATTGAAAATTATTACACTTAATCAAATTTGTTTCAAGCTGTAATTATTAATTATATATCTTAATTAGCAAAAACCTGTTATTAAACACGAATGCAAAGTAATACCTGAAATAGACGTAGTAGAAAAATATATACAAGGACACGATGTGTTTTCTCGTTTCAATCGTTGGTTCACACGGAAAAGAATGTTATCACCTAAACAGTATTATGCTCAAACATGCTTGAAGAGTACAACTGCAATTAAATATGAAATGCTTAAGCATCTAAAAAATTATCGTTACATGATTCATCCATTTAGTCCTCTCAAGTATTTTTAAAATAAAATTTAACTTTTATTAATTTTAAATATTCAAAAAAATGTAAGACTTAAAATATTTTCAGAAACGGTTGGGATTTGATAATGCTTTTTGTAGCATTAACCACTCTCGTACTTACACCTTTCCTTAATACCTTCTATCATGGAAATCAATTTCCAATCATTACACTTATAACAATAATAGATTTTATCTTGTTATTAGATGTTTTTGTTCAGTTTTTTACTGGATGTTATGATAAAGTTGTAAAAAGTGTAACCTTGGAACCAAGAACCGTATTTATGTAAGATATTAACATAAAATAAAATTCACCAGTAATGAAAATAAATAAAATATTTACAATTTTATAGAAATTATATAAAAGGTTTCTTCTTTCTTGATTTTATATCATCTTTACCGATTGAATTAATTGACTACTTAATTCTCAAAAAAATTCAAGTCGGTTGGTTTTGTTCTACTTTAAATCTTGTAAAAATAATTAGACTAAGAAATGTCTTGAGTTATTTGGATAACCAGCATAAAGTACGTAAAATAAAACATTGATAAAAATTTTTTTTACGTTATACATTATACATCGGTAATGTGATTATTTACATACAAATTTTAGATGTACCATGTATCTTTCCGAGGAATTAGAGTTTTGCAGCTTCTTATAACAACCTTAATCTGTCTACATTGGACTGCGTGTTTAGTCTATTATATACCGTTAGTGATAACAAACTACTTTGAAAGTACCGATAAAAATGTGTTGGTTATACTTTCATTTTACTTTTGATATATTCATTTTTATTTCAAAATAATCATTTGAATAACAAACTTACAAAATAGGACATCATGGATATTAACTGAGAGTATGAAGAAGCGAAAAAAAATATATCAACAATATAATTTGTGCCTGAATCGAGCCACAATATCCTTAGTTAGTGGAACTCATTATTTGATCATCGAAACCGCAGAAGATATGATAATGAATATTTCTTTAGCTGTTTTAGGAAAGCTTGGATACATTTATCTACTTAGTTCGTATCTAGTAATATAAATTAACGCGTTAAAAATATTTGATAAATATATTTTGAAACATTGTTTTCAAATGTAATTAATGATACATTAATTTTTTTTATAAATTATGTCGAAGACTATCAATTATAAGAATTCAATTTTCTTTAATGAGAAATATTTTACTTTGAACATGAGTTTTAACGATAACAAAATTTAAAAAATATCAATAATAACGAATAATGGTACTAAAAATAAATGCACATATATTTAATCAAAACATTTTTTAACATAATTTATTACAACTAGATTTTACAACTGAAAAAATCTTTTTTTAGCTCAATTTTTCCAGCTTATGTCAGTTTACCATACTTCGAATAAAGAGCGTTTAAGATTATTGCAGCAATTGCAGGAATATATGCAATATAAAGAATTACCTCGGGTAATGCAAAAGAGGCTACTATCATATTATAATTATTGGTATAAGAAAAACTTTAATCGCGATATGCTCATACTCGATCAAGTTTCTGGACCACTTCGTGAGGTAATGCATCGAATAAGCTTAAAAATTTTTTTTTAACGAATCGAGTTGATGCGATTTTAATAACTTGGCTTTATTTTTTCCAAATCGTAGCAATTAATTTTTCATAACTATACGAGGCTGTTAGAATCTGTTGAAATATTCCAAAATCTACCAAGTGATGCGCTCACACAATTAGTGATGTTTATTCACCCAGAGATTTATTTAACAACTGACGTCATAGTTAAGTCCGGAACTAGCGGTGATTCTTTATTTTTTATCGGTTCCGGCACGGTTGCCGTTTATACCAGCTTTGGAAAAGAAGTAAGCCATTTACAATAAATGTTTAACATTTTTCACGAAATACTTTGATGTCGTATTTCTTTTATTTCTCTTTAATGTGTAACAAATTTTAAATATTTTCAACTATAAGTAACGATAATAAGTAATTATAATACTGAATTCACGTAAGTATTTTTACACAATTCGTTCATATGGATTTTACAAGTTATTAATTTAATATCAGAATTTCTTTCTATAACTTATTGCGTATTGCAGTTACAAACAAATCATGTAAATTTTAAGGTATTTAATATAATAACTTAACATTGAATTAAAATAAACTAAGCTAAATTCTTTATTAGAAAGTAATTTAACATATATAATATTTTAATCTGTATTTTTACACAAGATAAGTATTTATATTTATATTTATAATACATTTCATTTTTTTTTTATTTTAAAAATTATTACTCGACTTATGTTAAGAATGCCTAATAAGTTGAAAAATATTATTCGAAAAATATTATACAGTATCAGTTTAAGATAAGCTAAAATGTGCTTAAAGAGGCTTAGTTACTTCTAAAACTGTTAGAATAATTATATTCTTTTGTAAAAAATTAATTCGTTACAATAAGAATTTTAGTTGATTCGTTAGATTTATAATTTATTCAACAAGTTTTTTATTTATCACAATATTAAAAACAATTTTATTCTTATAATTAAATTCAAACTGGAAATTATATATACCTGTATAAACCATAAAATATATGTGTGTGTGTGTAATCATTACAATTATAATAATATTATAATAATACGTCAAACATTCACGTATACTACATAACTTTATTGATATTAGGTGACATAACTGAGTTTTTAAAGATATTTGAAACTTAATTTTATTATATTTCTTATCGAACATTGAATAATTTTATCGAATTGTACGCTATTGAAGGTTTGCCAC
Source organism: Dolichoris vasculosae (assembly GCA_018907195.1). NCBI lineage: Eukaryota > Metazoa > Arthropoda > Insecta > Hymenoptera > Agaonidae > Dolichoris > Dolichoris vasculosae. The sequence continues at coordinate 10,110,452 of JACCHY010000001.1, forward strand.
TTGGAAGATGGATCATACTTCGGCGAAATATCTTTGATAATAGACAACGAGCGGAGGATCGCGACTATCATAGCGATCGAAACTTGCGAAATTTGGACGATTTCACGAGACGACTTTCAACGGAGCATCGAATCCTATCCCGATATATTGAATCACTTACAGAAGGTCGCCTTTGAGAAGTTGAGTAAAACTGTACCAATGGATGAAATATATATACAAAATCCAAATCTAAATTATATCAATATTAGCGATATCAGCAGAATAAACGAAGAATATGTATAGCATAGAAAAATTATTTAAAATATCTGCATTCGTATCTCGTTCAATGTGATCGATTAATATGGATTATTATTAAAAAATAGTTTAGTCTACGAGCACACGTATATATTTATTTTATCATCCGTTATTATTCTTATTATGTAAAATATTTCTACTTATAATTATTAATAAAAAACATTATTTAACGATAATAAATAACAAAATTTACTTATAAAAATAATGCATAATCTGTACCAAATATCAATTCCTAATCACTTACATTACATAATAATCTTTATCGTTTAAAAACGAAGGAATTCGACATTCTAATTTTAAACATGATTAATCGAAGTTACAGGTAAAATTCTACGTGGTTATGCACTATTAAAAGAATAAACGCCTATTTTTAAAATATCGACGAAGAATTTTCAAATAATTTTCATAGCATTTTAAATCGCAAATAGTTTAGCTTAATGCTTCTCCGTCATGCAAACTCGTATCGAAATCGTCCACACTAACAAAAAATTCATTATTCAAATTCTTACTCGTTTACCATAGTCTCATCCTTTTCTAAAATCCTCGCATAAACGATCCTTATAATAACATAAACTGTATGCTTGTAAGAGGGAAGCAAGTTCTATCCCCTCGAGCACGAGCTCAAATGAACCGGTCGTACTTCAGGAGGGTCCGGCCCTCCCGCATCTTCTTCGGGTTGCGATAGGACTGTCGATACACGGAAGTGAGACGCCAATTCTCGGGATAATCGGTGTCTCGACACCCGGCGACGACGCTGAAAGGCGGCGTAAGACTGTCGATGCAAAAGGACCTTCGGGCGTACGGAGTCCGAGGTCGAGGTACTTGGAGTCTCGAGGGTAGTCCGTTGGTTTTGGTGGGCTTTCGGGTACAAGCAGCCGAACGGGTTACCCTCGTCGGGGACTTGGATTTTTCCGGGTGTTCGCAGCCCGCGCAGTGCCTCAGAAAATGGATCCGTTTGGTTTTGGGTCCTCCGCTTTTCTCGCCGGTGATGCGCATCGAATTCAGACCTTTGCATAGCTCCTTGTCTTCGGTGTCCGTAGTCGTTCGCTTCTGAAGGACATTTATCGTATTATATGTATGAACCTTCTTCTCTCGGAAAATTTATTGTTCGCGCTTCGAATGATTAAAGCATTGTAATAATTTGCATTTTTTACCCGCTTAAACGACGATTTTCGGTTAATACAAACGTTCATGCTTAAGAGCTATAAATATTTTTTACTCGTGAAAAATGCTTCTATTTTCTCATTGATCGAATTTACGTGAGATAAACGAATTTATATACGATTTTTTTATATTCATCGATAGCAGACAAAAAACTTGAAGGCTTTCCATTTCTCGATCATTAAAGATATTTATTTTTGGAAAATAAAGGTCATTCGCTATATAATGATATATTAATTACAAATTCCATTATGTCGTATAAAATTACGTGCACTAAAGCTATTAACGAAATCGTTATATAGTTAAATCGTTGCCACATATTGATCAAATTCTTATTAATTTTCTAACCAACGGTGAACGTGATTTTCATTAAAGCAGAAAAATTTGTGAGCGGAAAATAAAAATTAAATTACTTTTAAAAATTATTTTCGCGGTAACTTATGTACGTAAATATTATATATATATATATATATATCAAATCATAATAAAATATTTTCTTTTCTTTAATAGTCGTATATTTAAATACGAAAGTGAGTACAAATGAAATTAATAAATGACAAAGAGAGGAAAACGATCGAATGATCAAAGACGTATTTTTTATACTACTATCGATATTTAATTTTATCATATAAAAATTAGTTATTCGAAATTCCGTAAATTCTTAAATATAAAAACATTAAATAAACACTTCAAAAGTCTAAATAAATATAAAATAAAATAACAGACTTGTAAATACTTTCAAAACAAAAACGCTTATCATACGGGTTACAATTATCTCGTGACAAACTAAAAAAACACTTGAACCCGTAAAATAATAATTGCGTATAACTTTCATTCAGGCAAAATCTCGTTCGATAGCCGTAATTTCTTAATAATCGAATATGACGTCGTAACTCCCTTCTCTCTCTCTTTCCATCTCCTTGCCTTCGTCGGTTACGTACGACACAAGAAGCAGCAAAGACAAAGGTAAAAAAAATCGGCAACGCACTTTGGGACACTCGCAGCAATGCCGACAACATTCGGCATCCTTTCGATCATCAACGACGTCCTGGTTACGACCGGGTATGCTCCCCTCACGGACGTCGACTTGTGGCGCGGGATGCTGGACCAAGGTAAAGACAGCGGGCGCGGGTCCACCGTCGGAACCGTCGATGTGTACCGTCCGACGCGGCTCGTAGATCGGATCCAAGGGCGTCTCCCAGCAGATGGCCAGGTCCATGTACGTCGTCGGCCTCTTGCATCCGAGGGCGGGTACATATCTCGGGGGTCGTATCGACTCCTTCTTGCGACCGGCGTTGCGTCTCGGTACGATCCTTTGACACCTCGAATGCGAATTCGAACGATAGATTACTATCGAGAGAACTTTTACGAGCTTTTTTAGACTACTCGAAAGAGTTGTTTACTTTTGATATATTATGAATAAACGGATCTTTGATTTTTATATTGTTTTATTTGTCATAGATTTGATATGCTTTTGAATAACATTATAATGTCTATAGTATAAGCGAAATTAATAATTTCATTATCAATCGATAAGAGTAAAAGAAACGAATTCCTAGAAATAAATATTTACAAAAGAAATATTTTCAATTGGTTGTAAAAAGCGATAATATTTGTTTTTTAAGGAATAGTTAATAATACAATAATACGACTGTGATAATTTTAATACATTAAATTAATGTTATCGGTAATTTAGAAAAATAAAAAATAGATTTGTGGGAAAATAAACTTAACCAATACACTTCAATTTAAATATTTACGGAGGCTTCGATTTTTAATTTTTCATAAAATCCAGCAGAAATTACAGTTTTTATTGGTACTTTGAGAAAACAAAGGAGACCGAGGTAAACTGAACTTATTACGTTAAGCCATTGCTTTTAGTAATTTTAAAATTTCTGCTTTTACAGTTTTGCATAAATATACTAACAACTTTCAAGTTTTTATTAACTTGCAGTTTTTTGATGAATGTTATTGTTTAAGTAATAAATAAAAGCATTTATAAAGTTACAATTAAATTAAATATAAACGTATAAAAATATATTTATATATTAAAATTGTGCTTTCGGTTATTTTGTTTCATTATTTTAAATTACGAAGAAAATATAGTTTTTATTACCGTCGTATAGAAATTCAACTATTACTTAATATATAAAGATATAATATATTTTTAATTATCTTAACATATACAAAACGTCGTCTTTAATCGTATTATTAATTTTAAGTAAGATAATTATTAATAAAATTTAGCAGAAGAACGTAATTTTTAATTTTATTTTCTCCGACGACGAAAGAAACCGATTTTAATACTCTTTCATAAGAATAATAAAAAGAATTTGCAACAAATACGTTCGTGAAATAAATACCACGAGCAGAAAACATTAAGCTTTAAGATTAAAAATACTCGTTTTCAACGATAACAACAATTCCCACAGAAAACACTTATCCGCGTTAAAACATAACTCGCGAGTAAAAACTATCGAGAGTAAAAACCTCTTAACGACGTCGCACATGTACGGATCCTTCGCGTTTATATTAACGCTAAAAACAGCGTCATCCACGCAATCTGGTAAAGGCTGATGCTGAAGATTCTCCGCGTGGAACTTCTTCGCGGTAGCGAACCTCTCGATGCACAAAGCTGTCGGCTGTATCTCCGGGACCGGCTCCATGTTCTTACAAGGACAATGAGCACAATGCTTCCCGTGCATACCAACGATGTTCGGCTACGACCAACGAACCTCGGGAATTTCACCTTCTCGACGCGTCTCTCGACGTTTCGCGGTCATATCGGGCAACGAGTGTCGGTCAATGTCCAACACCTGCGCCGATTAAGGATATCCGAATCGGGTGTTTCTGATTATCATCGGCGAGCGATTTTGACTAGTTGTTTGATTTTCGGAACGCTAAACTACAGCGATACGTGTAGAGTTCGAAGATCGAATATTCCTGTGCGACGATTGCGAAACGTTGTTCCTTTGAAATGACATCTCGCGTATTTTTACTCGATGAATCTTTTTACAAATTGTCTTCTTCCAAATTTATACAGTACGCACTATAAGTATTTTCCGAATTCGTTCTAATTCGTTTATCGGCAAGTTTACTCTTCAATTTTTATCTTTTTTACTCGTTAAGAAAAGAAAATAGAAGGATCCGATAAAATATAAATGACAAAAACGTGTAGGAACGATCGAACTAAAACTCGTGACACCTACTACGAAGTCCCTCTAAGGCTATTGTCGCGAAAGCTCTGTTGTAGGTCTCGTCTGGAGTAACGATAAAAGCTTCCCTTTTCTCTCTGTCTCTCTTTAGCGCATTGAAAGCTCACCACTGTTTACTTGACGACGGGAATAGTTCGATACCTGGTGCATTACGTAACACGCAAGAAACGTGGTCGGAAAGAGCTACAGAATCTCGTTGGTCGGATTCAACCGAAAAAGCACCGATGCGCTATTGAATTTATTTTTGTAGGCCATAGCGTGAGGAAATGCAATTAAATGAAATTCGGATTACAGTCGTTACTATCGGTGACATCGCCATTCGACGATTGCCATTCGTCTTGTTTCTCGTACAAATTCTTGAATAAATAGGAAATTCTGTTTATTCATTTACTAGTGCTTCTGTTTCTTTCTTTAGAAATGATGCTCGTGACATACTTTTGATATGCGCGTATACTTTTTGTTTGGACAATGACAATGTATATATTATGTTCGTTTCTTTTATCTTTAAGATAATACATTTTTTACTCGTATTATTATTTCGTATGTTGCTATTATGCTTTGTTTATATATTTTTCAGAAAATTTTTTTGTATTTGATTTATGCAATTGATAGATATAATTATAATTATTTAATTTTAATACTTTATTTTTCAATTATTTATTTTACGATCGATGAAACAAAAAATAAATTTATTAAAATATATGCCAAAGCCCAATTTTAGTCGCTGCAGTTTATAAAATAAAAGCAGTGACAATTTTATTTATTTGATAAAAAGTAAAATAATGACGATAAAAATGTCAAGCTTAATATTTTGCAATCCTGTGGCCTATTTAAATAAGGGAACATAAATATAAAAAAGAAATATTTAAATGACTAAGAGTTTTATAATTAAAACGTCTTTAACCATTTATTATAAAAGCTAATTTGTAGCTTTGCGTTCATAAAAATAAAACGTTCAGTAAGAATTTATAAAATTCAATCTTTGGTTAATGCTTTTTTTATAAAATACGTCATATGTAATATAAACGAGATTTAAGTTTAATTTCTATAACTTTTTCAATATTTGCATAAATTTATTATTATAAAAAGTGCCAAGAATTTAAAAAAAATGTATAATTATTATTAGCAGCTTATTGTAGATACAAAAGAAGTATATTTTTTCTTTATTCTCTTAATTATCCGTAAAAGTTCCATAAAAACGTGGGAACATAAGAAACTTTATACGCATAAAATTCTTTGAGTAAAAAAAAAAAGAACAATTAAATTATCATAGAGATAAACAAATACAGAAGCTCATGGCTTAGTTTGACTAATCTAAACTAAGTAAGTGACGCAGTAGTTAATTAAGAACATTATAAACATTTAATGTATCATAGTACAGTAGTTATAGATAAACAAATCTCGGTGAATCAGATTTTGAATAGTTTTCAATATTTTTTTTTATTAGCAACTTTTTTTTTAATTATTCTAATACAATGCGATATTTTTTTCATTCAAATTTTTTGATAATAACTATCTAATATCTTCATACGCAACAGAACGCTTGTTTATTTACATATTTTTGAAACTTTCGTCCAACAACTTATCTTGGCTAAAAGAAAAAAGAAAAATTCTCTCTCTTCGATCTTACGTTCGATAAGCAACTAATAGCGACGCTTCTTCACTCGAATATTAACGACTAGAAAACAATTAATAAATTATCACGTGTGTTTTATCTAAAACAATTACTATTGGCTACCGTAGCCTTTATTTTTTCCGCTCTGTTGACCACTGTTTCCTGCGGAACAGTGTGGTTGAATAACTTGTGTAAATTTCATACAAACAGTTTGATGATCGCTTTAGATAGTCAAAATGAAAAAAGATACACGTGTAGTGAGTTTTATCAACGATTTATTTAATACTCGTGTTTTATTAATAAACAACATTATTTGTGTATATTGAAAAAAGGTGTTATTTTTTTAATGCACTCCATAAGCAGATATAGAAATTTTGATTTCTCGATATAAAATTATCGATAAATTTAAATTTACAAAACATTAACTAAGTGAACGCGATTACGAACTATTTTTTATATCTGTTACAAGACTAAAACATCATCCACCGAGTGACTGTTAATCAAAGGAAATAAGAAACTAAAAACTCGCGGTCGCGATAAGACAAACGATGCGATTCGGATGCATAAGAAAAAATCGAAAAAGGCAACAACGAGTTCGCGATACCATCGTTAAGGTCCAAGGTGAATCTCTTCACGTGTAGATCAAGGGAACTTCCGCTGCCCCAGATCGTTAACGCACTTGGACGAGTCGCGATAGAACGCCAAGAGTGAACGGAGCCTCGGTCAGTTCCTCGCGTCGCGTCCAACAGTGCGCACCAATTTATCGCGCGATCGTAAGGATCGAAGGAGGCGCCAACTCGATCCTACGCACCGAGAAACGCGATCAATGGAATTTTACGAACCGGGTGATTCGACGGGGACAAGGTCTCCAAGCGGCGGCGCAACGATGGTTGCGGTGATCGATGACTACTTGGAGTAGGGTAAGAAAAGAACTCGCAATTGGCTGATTCATGCCGAGGATCGACACTCGTGTGTTTTTTTATATTTATCGTTGCCGTTAAGATTATCGGACACTGGAAAAATATTCGCGCAGAGTTGATGCTGTTATGCTTGTCTCGACGAAATAAGTGAACCTGACTAAATAAGTTGATTGGACTACCGAGAGGCGAAGACGCGAGAATCCTGCTACCGAGGATTGTATCAGTGTTAAAATATCGTTCGGATTTTCGATCTGCGATCAACTGAATTTTACGTTCCAAGTACGAGTCGATAGAAGACGGGAAATCAATGGAAAAATTCGTGAAAGACCGAACGATAAAAAAGTGAACTTAATACTTCGGAAATTGTTCTAAGATTATTCTTTGTAATACGAATAGTACTGATAAATAATACACACGAAGAAGAATCATGAATAAATACTATTTCTAAGATGACAACTTTTGTATTGTACGATTGAACAGAGATTATCTTCGATCGCTCTAAAAAACAAAAATCTAATGAGTTTCTTATTTTTTGGAATACGGAAAAATATTACAAAGCGAATCATGGATACTTCAAAACCAATATCACCCAAGGAGGATGACGAAATTTTACACATAGGCGAGCTTCCTTCGGGTACCGACCTTCGTCGGTCGAATCTGGGATCAACGCATCCGAACGACCGCGAAACAACGTTGGAATCATCCTCGATCGTCGTTCAATCATCCTCGGCGATGACACCCGGTAACGAAATATCCGCGACTGTTCAACCGGACATCAACGCCAACGATCGCCACTCGGAGTATGGACCAGAAATCAACGAACTCCAGGTCGAAACTCTCAATCGAATGATTCACGATAATTATCCGGAGAATGGGGTAGTGAGCGATGGAATAGTCGATGATGGTACGACGTATGGGGAAGATGAGAAACACTGGGACAATATGGTGATTCCTTTTTTTCTTATGCATTCTTTTTTTCCTCTTAATTTCGAGTTTCAAGATATTCCTTAAAAGTGTACGATATGTGGGAGGAAATTTAGTCTTGTGCATCTAAAACCTGAATCTATATATACGTTGATTAAAAGGATTAAAATGAAACTTTTTTAAGTATAAAATACAATTGCGTGTCACATTATTTTTTATGTGACATTTTTCAATTGATGATAACATGGATTTATTTTGACACTTTTGCTAATTGATAACAAACTTTCGATTCAAATATTTCTTTATATAGGCTTTATAATTTAATTAAACATTTGTTGTTTGTATGAAATTTACAAGTCGGATAAAAATATTTAAATATTATTTTTTATCATTTTAAAAACTTAATTACTTAGGCTGAATAATATACTTTATTCAATAATAATATACTGACTTTTACGTATGTTTATACAGAATAGAGAATAAAATACATGTCTATGTTTTTAAATATAGTGAGTAAAGAATTCATAATAACAATTATAATATGAAATATTTATATAGACGTTAAAAAAACTAATATACGATGTTAATAATTCACTAACATTTTTATTACCTATAAATTATTGTTGTAGTAAAGTTGCATTTAAAATAAATACGTTGAAATTATTTTATAAATATATTTATTCATCGGTATCTACTATTAGTATACTTTTAAGGAATATTTCTGTAATGTTAATAAACAGATATTATGAATGTTTCAAGGTTGTACATCTTTATTTTCTTCGGAATTTAAAAAAATATATTAATTATATAGTTCTAAAAAATAAATCATCGTCTTTACAAGTAATATTTTGTAAAATTTAAAAAAAAATTCAATCATATATTACAAATTATTCACAGATACAAATATTTGTTTTAATTTCAGCAAATTTTAATAATCTGTTGTTTAAATTCATTTATAAGATTTATAATTTATAAGTTTTTATAAAAATAAAGACGATAAAAATTGTTTAATAATTTTATCGTACATTTTGGTATATTTTTAAAATGTACAATTTATGCTATAATATCTACAGTTGATTATAATTAAACACTTAAAGCTAAAAATTATGTATTTAAGACATTAAATAAAATCGTTATGAAATTGATTTTGTTAGATTTTCAATGTATTTAATAAATAACTATTCTCTGTAAATTTAAAAACAAGATCTTTGTACTTAACATTTCTAAAAAATGACTCACATTTTTTTAGTGAATAAAGGTTTTAAAAAAATTACTAATTCTTAATGATTTAATTCAGACTTGATCGTAATAATATTTGATTTGAAATAAAATAAATATAGATTTCAAAAAAAAAATTCAAAGATTTCATCATCCAAACGAAGTAAATATTCTTAAAATATTTGTATCATCTAATGAATGCTTTCGTTAATACGAACATTTATAAAGTCATTTGAACAATATTTTAAATTCGCAGAATTCGATAGTATCTCGACATCGGACCGACGAATTTCCGGCTTTCCCCGTCTATGCTGGTAGTGTCACCGTCACACCCGATATGAACGTTTACCAGCAAAAGAAGACCATCGCTCAGGGGATGATGGACCTCGCCCTCATCTCAGCTAACGCGAATCAGTTCCGTTACGTATTGCAGAGCAGCGGTCGACATCCTTACTATTACCCATCGCTCGCGATGATCGGCATGAGTCTCCTTTTGCAGGTGATGGTTGGAATTGGTCTCATCTGGAACAGTCGCTACAATGTTAAACACGACGATCAAATGTGCAAAGCTAACAGAGCCAATAATTGGACAGTTATAGCGATATTTTTGGTTACCATTCTGAACGTTTTCATATCATCTTTTGGAGTAATCGAGAATGTTCCCGAGATTATGTTCCCGAACAGCTACTCCAATACCTCTTGAACCAACACTATACTCTTAAGAATACTCTTGTCTTTAATTTCTTCAAAATTCGTTTTTTTTCTCAATTCTTTCGTGATGGACATTAGTTATCCAACAGTATTTTATAATGTAAATCGCACAAGAATTGTTATGAGAAGACTTGAAAATACTCACTGTTAAGAGAAGACTGATAAGAAGTATCAAATCTTTACGTGTAGTGTGTGTATATATTTAAGTAGTTAAAAATGAAATGTAGAAAGGCTTAACACATTCTTGCTTGTATAAGCAATTATTTCATACTCTAGTGTAAACCAGATATTCGTAACTGGATTTAAAACTTTCAATTTTTTAAATATACTCATCGAGTATTGAAAAAAGCATTTAAACGTAACTAATAATCGATTAAATAAAAACTTATATTAAATATAATTTTTATTAACTTCATAAAATAATATTTTAACTAAGACAATCATCTATATAATAAATCTATATAATTTTAATTAAGAATATAAGTCAGCAATTAGTTACGCATTTACGTTTACTTATTTTATTTTTGAAATAAAATATATTTATATGTTCGCTTATCTATTTTTGAACTTTTTCAATGATGGACAAGAAAAGTATTGGATCATTCTACATACAATTGTCAGTTCCTAACGTATATAAATAAGGATAAATGAAATACAACAATCGCTTGTTTATAAAAAATGTAACTGCATAATTGAAATTAATGTTACTGAATGTTTACTTGTATGAATTATAATGTACGTTTGGTAAAATCGTTTAAAAAATCAAACGAATGACTGTTGATTAAAACTAATACAATATTTTTATTTTCTATAACGCCACTTATGTATAATAATAATCTATGTTAAGCAAATATAATAAAATTGTAATGTGCTTCGGATGTATTCTTACATGTAAACATATTATAAAATCATTGTTTAAAAGTTTTAATTTATATAAAAATACAACAATATTTTGTATAACTTTGTACTAAAATAAAAAAGCTAATTTGTTTATCGATAGTCAATTTGCTGGAGTTAATGAATTTGTATCGTTAAGAAACATATTCAAACATAAATCAAAAACTTTGTGATGAAAATTTTTTGTAATAAACCTTATAAAAAAAAAAGTATTATACGTGCCATTTACCAACTAAGCGACAATAATTTACTAAGGCGACAATTATATTACTTGCTGTATAATAAATGATTATGTAAAAATAATGTATCGATAACCTAACGATCAAAACAATCTTTTATTTTCTATTTATAAAATACAAGTGAATAAATATAATTGAATTAACTTATGAAAAATAGTTTGTTATTTAAAATTTCGTGCTTTGTAAAACGATATTCATAAACACCGATTTCAGATGGCGATAAAATCGCCGATCACATGTTTCCGAGTTCCAGATTCGAAATTTTGTACGTCAAAACGTCAGACAAAATAGCAAAATCATGTTCGATATAAAAGAAGTAATTACAACTTTTTGCAAATATTTAGCCATTACAGTTGACAGTTCCTTAACGCCAGAACATTTTAGATTATCAAAATATGAAAAAAATACCGATGATGGTGTAAGTATTGCACGTCAATCAATAAAAATTTCGAGGTTATGACAATTAAACTTCAAATATTTAATTTAGTTTACATTTATTGTTTAATTTTTTATTCATTAGATAAATGCTTTTTGGACTACGTTGGATAAACTGACGCACTTTGCTTTAAGAGAAGTAAATGATCAAATTTGTTTAACTGATTTTGGTATGTTTATTTATACTTTTTATTTTACAAGTAATATTTATCCAATTATTAATTGAAAAAATTTTAAATATTTTGTAGACAAGTGTATAAGAACTAAAATACGTTTGGCTTATTTACATTATCCATATTTAGATGTTTATAGTCTAACAGAAACGAACAATAATTCTAGTAGAGCATTATTGATTGCTCTTGTATGGCTTATTACAAAATATGATATTTTAAGAAATATTGTCAAATTAAAATTGCTCAATAGCTCCTTAGGAAGAGAATTTTCTAAAATTAGTACTAAGAATGTAAGAAATTAACTTTCTTTTAGAAAAATACTATTATTATGTGTAAGTGCGTCTACTCTTAAATACGGTCTAATATAAAGTTTTCTTTTACAGAATATGGAAACCGACGATGCAAAATTATCAACGCTACAAAATCAAATAAATAATTTATTACAAAAAACAAATAAATTGAGCAATAATTTTAAAGCTATCTCCGAGCTATATATGACAAAAATAAAGCTAATGACCAAAGTTCACGCTGCTAGTATAACTGCGAGTGGGTTACCGCATTTGACTGTTTCTGAAATGTCCTTGATAAAAAAAATAACAACAAGTAAAGGTAACATTGAATTAGAAATGGTTAAAATAAAGGAAATGGAAAAAACAGCGGTAATGTTGGATATACACTTAAAATGGTCAAAGAAAAGTCATGTTTTTTATACATGGATGGTATGTTATAATTAAAATAAATATTTATTTATTTATTTATGTGATAGTTCATATAATTCAATTATTATTTTCAGAACACTGTTTTAGATGAGTGTGAAAAGATTGATGCACCGTTATTTAGTCCTGAGTGTTTAACGGAGCTTGCAAGATTTATTTATTTTTTGAGACATCTGATTAAAAGAAAATTAAAATTAGGAAAAAATGATATTCATTTTTCAACTTTAAATTCGATCGAAGACTGCCCTTCCAGACTCTTAAGGGTTCAAAAATGCAATACCGAAGCACATATATTTTTAAATGAAACAAGAAACCAATTTAATGTTGTAGATGATAGTTTACAAAAAAAGAGATCTGATTTAGAAATTGAACTTAAATCTGTTTTAAGTTTTATACCGAATTGTGTCCATATTTGAATAGTAAATGTATATTTTTTAATATACATAACTCGAAAGACTGAATAGTGTTAAAAATATTTTGGTAAAATAGTTTTATTCGTATAGATAATAAAACATTTTATTTTTATATTAAATAATAAAGTGACGTAAAAGTGAAAGTGATAAATAAATGTTAATATATATTTTATACTAAATGAACATAAATCTAAAGATAAATCTATAATGTTTAAAACGTGAAACCTAGTCTGTTTTAAGTTTTATAACAATTTATATTTATATTTTTGATGGTAAATATACCTGTTGTAAATAAATAAACTACTATTTCATGACTTAAAAGGTGTAAATTAAATACAAAAATATTTAGGAACGACACTCTTTATTAAATAAATTATGTACAAGTCCTTGCATATGGGTACTATATTTTTCGCATCACTGGAATATTATGCTTATTGCACAAATTAATAATTCAGTAATTAAATTCATTCTACTAAAATACATTGACTTCATAGGCCTTAGCTGCTACATTGAATTTATAATTATATACAGTTTTGCCAAATTACTATGGCTTGCTGAAACATTTTCGATACTCGAGTAATAAAACTTTATAAACATTACTAGAGATTACGAGTAAGGCTAGTTAATAGTTTTGACATTCTATTCCACTTGATCTGTCAGCGCGCAGATTTATAATTAACTTATGGCTTGATCATAAAATACATTTCGATCGAAGCACCTTCCATCCGAGTACAATCCACAACTATACAGATATTATCAGGATTATCACAGACTGTGTATTTACAACTTATCTTTAAAGTTTCCTTCTTTATCTTAAGTTACATCCTACATTACTTAATTTTTTCCTTGGGAGACTTACATTCCTACGTTCTCATAATCAATGAGATCGAAGAAGAAGAAACTTCAAAAGTCAGTACTTTCATAAGCACAGAATCGTCAAGACACAGCTTGAAAGAATAAAAATACTTATTGAGAGTACATACAATAAGGTTACATAATAATTTTTATCTGTAATCATAATAAACACAGGTATAATTCAAATGATTGTATTCGAGCATTTTGTTTATTATTATTTTGTTTACACAGTATATTGTGATATGAATTGTTAGGGCTTGGATAGTTAAATGGATACAAAGGTACAAGATACAAAATACAAGGTTCGAATGAATTAAAAAAATCTATACGAGCAACTTATTCTGCAAGTTATCTTTGATTAGTTTAAGCCTTTTAATTATATCTTGTAGTCTTATATCTAGTCTCTTGTCAAAGCTTAAAGATTAAAAATGGCCTCTCAGAAACCAGTAATTTAAGATTTGTGTTTCTTAATTCTTAAATGCATCATAATCTCTTAACCCTTTGAAGCGCCAAAATATTTATCCGATTGATCTATTTGAAATTTTGTATTCGAAGAATATTTCCTTAGTTAAATATAAGTTTAAACTTTAATTTAATTCAAAATGGCGAAAACTATATTTTGAATATTGAAAGTATATTTCTAATCTCTATAAAAATTAAAATTTAATTACTATAATAAAAATTTCAGTAAATTATTATACTTAATACAAAATTTAATTTTTGTATCATGTATTATTGCGGTATCGTTATTTTTATTTGCAATAAAACATTTTATAAATTTTGGAAAACTTTTTTCCTTAATTAATACAAAACATTCCACTTATATATTTATAAAAGAGACTAAAATTTTATGAACAAGTAAATAAAAAAAGTTTTATTAAAATACAGAACAAAAAAATTATTTTAAGAAAATTTGTATCCACAACATATTGTAAACAATATATTGTATTTAAAACCAATTATAATTGATATAATATTAGTTACAAGTATCTTTAAATTATATCATTTGTTTAAGAATGTTTAAAATAGAAATCGCTGTACCGATTAAAACGAATATAATTATTTTTATATCAATTCTTTATTCACATTGTATTTTTGCCAAATACTATTCTTATAAATAAAATTAACATCAACGTTGAAAATTTATCTTAAAATTTACATGATAATTTTATTATTTTTGTTATGTTAAAAGCATTATATAAATTATAAATGACAAAAATATCGACTAAACGATTATTTAGTTGAAAAACATTATATTCTTTTTAACTAACAGAAATTTTTCCTCTTGATCATATTTTTAAATTTATAAAAGACGTATCAATGCCTACGTACTGTTTTTCAAAAGAGGTTTTTAACATAAAAAAATAACCGTTAAAGTCACCATTTTGAATAAAACATGCGATGATTTCAAATAATCTGACATCGAACTTTATTTCAGTGCATCAAATGATCGTTAGCGTATTATTTCTAGGAAAACTCAAAACATGTTTTATAAAATGTAATTCGCAGTATTGTGGAGTACTACCTTGCCATAAAGAGTTCAAAATATCCGTCTTAAATTTCTGCTACTACAATATGTCGAACAGTAATTTTTTTTTTTTCCAAGTGCAACGATAAAATCGAGTTTCATACGAAAAAGAATTTCTATGTTGATTTGCATTAAAAATGTTACAAGCTGCGAGCATTAAATTTTAGCATGTAAATATATGATTCCGTTAAAAATCTAGTTGCTACAGAAAGAAAATCTATTTGAAATATTTACAGTGCTATAATACTCTCCACTCGACAAATGGAGCACGTACCGATCCTGAGAATTTAATTTGGCACCTGGAATCAAATAAGTTCATTTACGGTGCAACACATACATTATTTTCACCGCTCGCCGAGATATAATCTGTGTGCGTTTTTTATTCGCATCTGCAAGATAATAAATGGACTTGTAAATACATACCAGTGTCTTTTTTTATAAAATCGTGTGATTCTGTTAAATCCGATAACAATAAATAAAATTGTAGGCTTAAAATTATTTTAAAAGGGCAGCAAAACTATACTTTCATTTGTAGATTATTCTACTTGCGTTTATAATCAAATAATAATTTACATCAACGAATTATAATGACAATGTTTAATATATATTTTGTTTATTCTTCTTTTTTGAAAAAAAAATCTAACGATTTCATTCGTTCGTAGGAATACTATACGGACGGTTATTATTTATACATTCTTAACAAAATTAAAAGCAAAAGTCTTGTCAATCGCCACTTTAACGAGTCCTTGAGCAAAGGAACGGCATTGACAAGTCCCAGTCTGTGATGACATATGAAACGATATAAGCCAAAATAAACGAAATTGTAACCGTAAGAATTCACAAAAACAAAATCTACTTTATCAAATTTAAATCATGGCTAAGGTGCGTTTGTAGAATTAATATTAAAAGTCGATACATTTTGTTGAAGGATGTCGTTGAAAATTTCAAAGTGAATAGCGATCGATAAATAGTTTACGAGTCGTTGGTTTCACTAGCGAGTGAATTGGTAAAATACAAACGCAACTACCTTTGGATAAGTGAAAAGCACAACTCTTGAGAAACGGAACATTTTGCCGATGACGATTAAAATTTTTTTCAAATTTAATTAAAAGGTAGAAAAAATATTCCTTGTTAATTTCTGACACATATACAATCCATGAATTATTAAAATAATAATAAATAACATACTCGTAGAATCAAAAGTTCATAAATAATGGATAATATTAACCTCTACTTTGAAATTAGATCACATTAAAGCCTATCAAATATATTACAGTATCTATAAAGTTTTGTGAATTTTTATCAAATTCCAATTTACTTAGCTTCGATAACAAGTTCTAATAAAAGAGTACTCTGTAAATTTAAACGTTATTCCGCGGATCTTGGGCGAGGAATCGTTATACTTTTAATCCGAAAAGGACTAATACTTTACTAATAGTCTGCCGCGATGGTTGTTGAATTTAAAAACGAAATAAATAGCTGTCGCTTTATTCGGTGAATCAAAACGTCGCGAGAATTTTGGCTGAGCGTTAACGAAGCATCATCATCCGTTAAATTTACGAAAAATAATACAATTTCCAAAAGCAAAAAGGTCATCGCTCGAAACGCCCAACAAAAGTATAACGCGAGCTTCCATCGAATCGTAAAAAAAAGCAGTACACCAATACCTACACGCGGCCATTCAACTCAAGAGCCAAGAACCGACGTCACCAGTGCCTCCACCACACTCTCACCCTACATCCGAAATATCGTTCGAGCCGTCGGGTAATCAATTCCACGAGACCGACGACAGCGCCTCGATCAAATCTCCCCGGCAATGACGTCCAAGTGCGAGCGTCCGAGCGCTTCCGCGCAAAACAAAAAAAAAAAAGCTCGGCGCCTCTCGTCATCGAGAAAACGTCCCATTGCGACTCTCCTCTCCGGGTAGCGGCAAAAGGAGCCTTTACCGCGCGAACCCGAGGAAATCCGTGAGCCTGTCGTTCCAGTCGTGGAGCCAGTGCGAGGGTCCGTTGCCCTGTTGGGGTCTAGGCGTCCGCTGCTTGCACGGGCTCAGCTCCTTCTCCGGGGGCATATACTCCTCGCCCCGGATGCAGAAGTAGCTCTTGATCGGACTGCGACACATGGGGCAACGATCCAGCTTCCCGAAGCAGCTCGCGCAGATGCAGGTGTGTCGGCAGGGTAGCAACGCCCGGGACAACGGGAAGTACTGGCAGACGACGCAGAGCTGCTCACCGGCGCTGTTCCAGAGGGAGCCCTCGGTGTCGCCGGCCCCCGACGCGACCAGGGCGTCCCGGGAGTTGCCCCCGTTGTTCGGGCAGGGTTCCGCGAGGGCGAGAGCGGGACCAAGACCCGAGGACACGCCCATCTCGTCGTAGTTCGTCGAGTTGCCCGTCGCCAGGTAGAGTTGCTGCAAAATCAACCGCAGAGCTTTGTTAACTTTTTGCGAGGTCTTTTTATCCGAGCTGGAGTTTAATTGAAGGTTCGATGTTATATACAGGATTATGTCGTGTGCGTTTAGAGACTGCACGAAATTAACCTTGATTCGTTCTTTTTTACCTGGACTCGAACGAATCTTTGTGTTATCCGGTATTTTTTGGTGCATTTTTTAACTATTGAAAAACGAACGGTAATTCGTAGATCTTTTAAAGTGATTTATATGCAAAGAACTAATTGATTCGTTATTTTTTATTTAAAATTACTACTTCTATTTTTCTAACGATCGAATATTCGATTAAAAAACATTTACACGATTATAATAAACATTAAATTAGAAAAAACATACAATTATTTAAATTAGATAAGTATTATAATTTTTAAGAATTTTTTTTTCTTGAAAACGAGTTTTAATAACTTAATTTAACATTAACGCAATATTTAAAAATGACTGCATTGTCTTTTACAAATAATAGAAAAAATATTTTAAATTATCAAATTATTCATTCTTGACATACTTTCTCATTAATTCAAAATTTGCATTATTTAGCCATTTAGAAATTCAGTGACCTAGTTTTTTTAAATTTCTACTAAAATCTATCGAAATGCTTTGAAGTTTTACATAATTAATTAAAACGAAAAAGAACGAAAGTTTCTAAAATAAAATAATTTCTTTTACAACAACGTCAAAAAAAATTTGAAGAGAAAAAATTCGTTTTGATTTTTAATTAGTATTATTTTGATACGTTAAAATATTACCAAACAAGTTTTTATAAGAAAAGTAATTGAAAAATAATTACTCGGGTTAATGTTTCGTTTACTAATTTTTAAAAAATGTAAACTTATCTTAATTAAATATACTTCTAATAACATTTCGTTAAATATGACTTAAACTTGTTACTTTTTTTTACATGACTTTATAATTTATGTTTAACAGTTTCCGTTATTACGAGAAATTATTCAAAGTCTGTAGCACAACTTTTTTAATGACCAAACTCCAGTTATTACTCGAAATAAATTAGTACATAATTATATTATAAAGGTTAAGCAAAGACTTACCGAGTTAAAATATTTATACGTAAGTACTATATTTACGAAATACCGAACAAAAAAGCTTAAAATCCAATGATAAATGTTGTACTTGGTTGCAATAAGAAAAATTACTGTAAAAATACGGAAACGTCTAAGCAGTGCACCAATTGACGATGTTATCTTGGAAGATGAATACGATACGCGCCGGTACGAGACTTATTATCGTGGCCGCGATAATACTGGTATAGGGAGAAAGGAACTATGGTGATTGTTACGTTTCATTTTGCATCGTTCGCCAAGTAATTACCGTCTCTGCTTAAATAGGCCGAAAGTTCGCTTTTCTGTATTGGCCTTTCTCAACTTGGAAATCATCATTTTACAAAACGAGAAAGGTTTCGTTAAAAAAGTGCATTCGATTCAACTAAAAAGTTCGCTTGACATGCATTTGCTTAACTTTAATTATAAAAATAAAAGCGGGTTGCCTTGTGACCGAACGAACGAATGAATTATTTTAAATATTGATTTTGCAAATTTAATTTGGATCATTTTGTTTGCTAATCGACAACACAGATGTCTTTGGTAAGATACTGTGTTTTCACCACTGCATAGCATTTCATGAAGTAATAGGAAACTTGTTATTTGGAATGCTTTTATAAAAAATTAATTAAATACATAAATAAGAGAATATTCGTAGCGAATTATTTATATTATTTATAAAGACTTGGGAATAAATATTTGTATATTTAATAGAGGCACGTAGTAACGATGATATTGAAAATTACATTATTTATTATAGGGCTTATTAGCGTTGGAAAAATATAGGAAAATTACTTTCGAGATGTTTTTATACGATCGATAATCGTTGCTTTTCTGAATCGTTAAAAGTCATTAAAAAAGTTTGAAACTTTGATTTTCCAAAATTTATATAGTTTAAAATATTTTCTTTCTTATTTAAATAAGTAACGCCTCGAGTTTAATTTTCAATTGAAAATTAGTTTTTTTTGATATTTGAATATGTTTGCAGTGGCTTAACACATCGGTGACTCATAAAATTAAACATTTTTGTTTTTTAATTTGCCAATACTCCTTTAAAAATATTATTGAGAGTTTTTATTTGCATTACTTAATCCAATATGTATATAGATATTACAAAACAATCGTTTTTTATTTCTAAATGAAAAATTTGGTTTGTCACGGTAATTATTTGCTGTAATTATTTCTCGTCTAATGAATAAGCAACTGCAAACTATAAAACGACAAGTCGGATATTTTCAAAGTAGATAATTTTAATTGAAATATCGACTATTAGCAAATGTAAATCGGTAACCGTTAAACTCGAGTGCATTGGAAATAGAAAAACGAGCGAAATGAAGTTATGAGAAAAAGAGGAGGAAAATGAATGAAAGAGAGAAAGATCTGGAATATTGTCGCTAACGGGATGAGGCTCACCTTGAGACAGGACAACTGTCCGTTAGCCTGTTTCAGATACTGGGCGAGAATCGAGGTCGGCAGTGTGCAGACGCTATCCTTAATATGAACGACATTCACCAGCGCAACCTGCAAACAGATGCAAAAGAGAATGTCGTATTTAGTTGCCTAATATACTCAAAAATAAATGTCGAGAATTTGCGAAATTAATTCGTGCGTTCGTGATCAATCATTACGGTAGATTTCGAAAAACGTATTTTTCTTTTTATTTTAAAACTGCAATCTTTTCAAAGAAGATTTTAATTCACGTGAAAAGTCATTGTTTTGTTCAATGTTTTAATGGTTCGTTTCAGTTACGTGCTTTTGTTCGGAAAAGCGAATTCTTATCGTTATATCATTCAATAGGCTTTCTTTTTTTTTAATGTAGTTAATTACGCTAAATCGTTCATTTCTATTCGATGCGTTTCTTTCGCGTTAATTCACATGTAATTTGAAAAATATTTCATGTTATAACTGCTTGTCGACTGCTGTCATTAACTTTAAAATAGCTTGTTTTTTCACCGAGTCTTCGAATGTAAGATAATAAAGTATTAATATTTTTTTTATTAAACTCGGGATAACGAAATTCGTATATAATTAGTTTTATTACGAATTCCATTAATAGTTTTTATTTTTAAATTTAATGCCTGTAGATAAAAATAGAAACAGAAAAACATAATAAAATAACAATTTTGTAAATTTAGGATACAATTTATTTCTTAGAAATAGATAGATTTTCTTATTTTTTTATGTCGAAAAATGTATTTATATGTATATACATTAAAAACTATTTAGAGTATACTTTGATACTATGTATAAATTTAACAATAGATATCGTGATAACGAATACATACGCGATATTTTCTACGTTATTATCTCTGAAATTACGGTTATTATTATTACTTTAAATTGGTGCTTACTATTTAAAAGTACAAAGTTAATACAATAATTTTATTTTCTCTATTTATCATAAATCATATCATAAAATATTTACCCAGATGTTATTTTTTATATCTAATTTAATATGATCTTTTAATAAAATAATCGGACGTTTTACGTAAGATCTTATATTTGAAATTTATATCGAATTAACATTAATAATATTTATGATATGTTCTAATTTTCGAATTGCACGAAAATAATTATTGAACAAATTTGATAATAATGTAGCATAATACATTCTCAATAATATAATATATTTCTAACTTATTTTTTCTTAACGTTTTATAATTGTTTCAAAATATTAAAATTAATTTATCTTGCTGAATATTTTATGCGAAAATTTTAAATTATTTTGAAATAATAATAAACTATTCAATAAATTTTTTAAATTGTTTCTTTACTTGTTTTTAATTCCTTGTATTTTTTATTTTTTATTTCTAATTTGAAAAACATACCTTTATAAATCTGAATTTTACACTCAAATTAATATTTATCTTTTACTTTTTTATATAAATCATAAGATTCGTTTAAAAATGGAATTGTATATAAAAAGATATTATAATCTACTATAAATCTTGAATGGTTTGATCGATTGTATATTTTTCGTGTGATTAAATAAATTTGTTGTAATTTAAATATTTTTAATATTTTTGAGATTCAACGTGAATTGTTTCCACAGAAATAATTCTTATATCAATAATAATTATTTTATTTTTCTGTAGAAAGTATATGACTATTCTATTGTTATTAATATACCAAATACACATATAAATAAAAAATATCGTTAAAAAAAAGATAAATTTTGAAAGAGGTACAGAATATTAAATTGATATAATAACGTAAATATATTTCATCTATATTTTTATCCTCGCTCCATTTGTTGATTAAAATCGTATTTTTGGAGACGATGAACTTTTGCTTATTCGTTTACTTTTTCAAGTCACGATTATTGAGACGATCGTATTTTTCAATGTTAAAGATCGTGCAGTAAACTCCGGCGAAGAGAAACATTTGTGAAAATTAAAGAGGAAAGACACACTGATCGTCTTCAATGATTTGTTTTTTCAAGACTTATTTAGTATACATCTGCGAATACTCGATTCCGATGAACGCATTTGTTTAATACAACTGCGCCAATTCAAATTAACTTAGCAAGAAACCAACGCGACGCACATAAACTCGTAAACGTAAAATTATAACATCCATTAAGATTACCAAGTATCGATAAAAATTTCAAATATTCATGCATTACATCGATCGCCGTTCGCTGGCTCAACTCACTCACCGTTTCATCCGGGTGAAGTTCCCTGGTATCCCTGCGCGTCAAGAAAATGACAAGGGGATAGCAAAGCCGAGGCGGCGTACCTAATTCCAGCTCAGGTGCCGGCAACGAGAGGCTCAGGGTTTCTTCTCCATGTGGCTGTCTACTGTAAACACCGTATTTCGCAGTCAAGGACAAAATATATTACTGTTTTGCAAACCGATGCGGATTACACCCGAGAGCTTCCAACTTGTTACCATTAACTACGTATCTGCTTTTCCAAATGTATTCGTTTTGAAAATCGATAAAACGCAGAAGCCTTGTAGTTTATACATTAACGTATACAATAACTGGAAAGTCTTTGATTCAATTTTCAGATGTTTTCTCTTTACGTTAATGTAGTTGAAATATCACAGGCTGTAAAAACTTGCTTCGCGTTTATTTCAATTATTATAATAATTTTTCAATGGTAATGGTCTTTGGTTCTTAAGATTTATTCAAAGTATTTTCCATCGTTTTTTCATTCTCGTAAAAAATGTTTTTTAAAACTGTTAAACGAATGGATAAATTTTAAAGATACATGTATTTTATATCTACTTCTTTTTAATTATTTTATAAATTATAAAGAAGTTATCGTTAATAATGTATAATAAAATTTACTATATAGTATGTATTAAGTTTATTACTCGTTAATATTTGTTGTAATTAACGTTAGAAAAGTATTTAATATGTAAAAAGAATTAAAATGAAAAAAAACGTTACGATACCAAAAAATCTCATTAAAATTTGATTTAATAGCGCTATCGTCAAAACATATAAAAAAAAAAAATGCATCGAGAAGAACTTTTAAGAAAACCGATTTTAATTCGATGCTTCGTATTTAAATACATTGCATTAAAACTATCCGCTTCAATCTTATCGAAACTTACAGAAATATATTGTATAAAACGAATACAAATAATGCTCCAATAAAGACAAACAAGGTTTAATCGACGACTCGAATATCGCATTTAGCCAAGCTGCGACTGTAATAAATGCAAGATGGAAGGGTACGACGACTGAAAAGAAAAGGATACGCTTGAAGTGGTGTGAAGTACTGCGCGTGTCCTTGGAGCAATGTGCCATTGAGCGAGGCGTCCCTCAGGGCACTCCAAGGTTTCCATAGCGCGAGATGCAGTTCTCGGATGCTGACGCCCCAGATAGCCTGCAACGAGTACTCGACTTGGCTGGAGACCTCGCACTCGACTTCTGCAATCAGACAAAGGCGAAATTATTAGTGACGTTTGCCGTTCGGGAAAAAAAAACAAAACTTCGGTTGTCAGTTTTTGATGGTGTGCGTAATTTTTAGTTAAAAAAGCTTTCGTTCGAGTACATTATTCATTGGGAAAATTAATCAATGTCCAAACACAAAATACGTATAGAAGATTGAGTAAAGAACTTTCTATAACATTTCTTTGCCCAGTCGCTTAATTTTACTCGACCTTTTTAAAAACATCTCGCGTGATCGATCGAACAAAGTAAATTATTCGGTAAAATATGATTAATTATTACAGAATTTGTTAATATATTTACTTAATTTATACATTATCGTTATTCATCAACTAATAGTTCTTATTTAGAAATTTTTAACCTTTTACTAAAAAGATTGTTCGATCGTATTTCATCTTTTAGATCATAAAGTTCTAATTTCTGCCCAGCATAATCTATGCTGAGGAAATTAAGTTACTTTTTCCCGACCTAGTTTAGGTTACGGTTGATGTAAGTTTCCAAAGGAGTGCAAGTAAATAAATGTAAAGTACTCGAGATTGTGTGGACATTCCGCTACGTTAACGTACGTTCGTTAAAACATATACGTACACATATATACTAATTCACGACAGAGTTATTGCGAAAAGTGTCTAGCGCTTATAAATTGCAGCTTACGAGTATATATTTCGAGTATAGTGAACTGTTAGTGTCAAGTTGGTTGCCTACTTTACAATTTTAACTCAAGTTTGTTTTAATTTATTTTTTCCTTTACTTCTGTATTTTTAATCTACTTGACTTCATTCGTGTCTTGTTACTTTTTTACGATCGTGCTTCATTCTGTACTTGAAAAATTCTTATGCGTGTTACACAGGAAAATTTTTTTTAAATGACGAAGAAAAAACGATGATCCGGATAATCTATATTTAAATTTATTTAATGGCTAAAATACTCGCATAAATTATGTTTTATTTCATTTTTTATTCGAAGTTAAGAATAATTCTAATTAATTTTTTTATTTAATAATCATTTCAATATTATGATTCATTGCAATGAAGTGGCATTATGAATAAAAAAAATTTTGCTAGACAGATTTTTTTTAAATATAAATTCCAATATGTATATAATCTGTTCAAAACAATATTCATTGAAAAATATTTTCTTTTTCTAAATCTTTCAATGTAAAGTTATAGCTTTAAGAATAATGAAAAGATTCATTGGAAATGTTTTAAGATTAAATAAGAAAAAAAAAAGAGGTTGTAATAGTTACCCAACCATAGAAATAACTATTACTAACCCGTTTTCTTCATATGTCTTGCAATTCAATGCAATTTATAATAAAATTTAATTATAGTGAAAAATAGATTATAATAGAGATTTATCGTATAAAATTGACACTAAAAGATTTAATACCCAGCACTTTGAAAATTTTATAAAAATTTAATAAAATATCTGATTTTACAACTAACAAAGACCTTGAGGCTTCGGAAATGGATTGCCGTAAATTATAAGATTACAGCTACGAATGGAATTATAAATATTCGTTGAGATATATGTTTCTTAATACAAGGAAAAAATCTTATACTTTTAGTGCAATTTTCAATACAAACTAGCATTATTTCAACGAAACATCGGATATTTACGATAAACTGTGTGTTAAGCATAATTTATTTTACAATACAAATTTTTTATACAAGTTCTGGCTATATACACAAGATGAATTTAACAGTTGCAATACATAATTAAATACGAGACTGGTGTCACAAATGAATAAAAAATGCCAATACAGAAACATACTCGCAAACTAAGTATCGATAAAAAGCTTGTTCTTCGATAAAAATGTAAATATCAATCGGATCTCACGATCATTAAATTTAGGAGTGTTTTATGTATAATAAACAATGGATGCAAGGCAATTTTAAAAATTTCGACGATGCACTAGATTACATCGTCGAGGTCAATGAATCTTTAACACAGGTACATCGACCTGCATAGTTAAAAAATAATGCACGGATGATACAACCCGTATACTTTTTCATTAAATCTAGTATTCACCCTTTCATGAATTTTAATAACCATCATCGCTTTCTTAGATAACTGAAAGTACTAAGGTGATGCTCGGTGATAAAACTTGAAATGTTTTTACCATTTGCTATTAAAAAAATTGTTAATAAAGAGATTTTTCATGCAGGTTATTTCGACGATTAAAGTTTTTTACGGTAGAATAAATATCTTATTTAAATGTTGGTCATACTCTTTATGCTGTTTGTATAATGCTTTGTATTCGCCTGGTGGTCTCGAATTAAGAAAAATTAGTTATATGAATTTAGTTTTACACAGTTTTGTATGTTGTAAAATTTTTAAGATTCAGTGATTTAAATTGTTTTTAATATGGTGGATTTAATTTTTGCGTATAAATTTATATTTAGAAGCAGTGGATTTAGAAACTATAAATCAAAATCTAGCGAAGACCATTTTTTGGAAAATTAGCATATTGTGAATTCATTACTAAACATGAGAAATATTACGATAATTTCTAAGCATAAATTTATAATCGTATTTAAAAGAATTTTATAGCAATGCTACAACAATATTATATTTAAAATAAAAGTTTTCGATACAATGATTTCTAATTCAATAAAATTATTCCGTGAGAACTAAATTTTATGTACTGTATATATTTTTACAAGCTTTTTATCTATTACAAAATCTATTCATTCATGTTAAAAAAAACTTTCCTAATTTTTGCATGAAACTATATTTATTTTTGCTGTAAGAAATAATCTAACGTATACTTCTATAAAATTTTAACTGTATATAATTTTTGTATTGATGCTTTTCACATTTAGCATTGTAGTTTTAAATACAATAATAAACGCTAACAAAAATATATATATATTAGAATAAATAAATGAAAAGTTCGTGGTACAAAAATAAGAAATGATTATTAAAATTGTTATTTTTACTGTTTTTTTATTTTTGATGGCTTTTATTTTAATATTATATATTTATCATATGTCCTATATTAAATTTTTAATTAGATATTTTACGACTTGTACTTAATATTTTTGTTCAAATAAACTTTTTACATTATTCGAGTCAAGAAAACGAGTTTTTAACTTTAAAAAATTAGTTTCAATATAAGTAAAAAAAAAATACGATCACATATCTAAGTATCGATCTCGACCGAAGTTACTTAACTTCGTGAAATCGAAAGAGAACTAGTGACCGTATTTTCGTACGACCGTAGACTATTGGCAAATGCCTAATTTTTTTACTTCATCTGAGTTTTTGGGTACGAACGAAGCGCTCAATTTTTTTTAAGTTAATGGCTGAGGCAGTTGTCATTTTCAAATAGCCAACATGAAAAAAGATTTATTTCACATGAATAAATATTTAGTTATAAAATATACTTTTCTTTTTTATGTATAATAATAACTTTAATTGAATAAACATGTATTAATTGAAATGTCTACCTTTTATATTATTTGTAAATAAAATTTTTTATCATTAATCACGTTTGCGTGACTTTCATTGCGTCGCATATCTCAGAGGAATTGCGTGCGAAAAAATAATCGTTTCAATATTTCGAGTTAAGTTTCATACTTTCAGATTAAAAATTTAAATCCCTATAAAGCTTTAAAATATCAATATTTTTTTAAATAAGAATTTATGTAAATAAAAGAATATTATAAAAATTGAAAAATATAATTTTTAACAACTTTATTATCATTACTATAAATAAAATTTTATTATAATATTACATGTAATTAATATTTAAAACAAAACTTTGTATCGATCTTTGTTATTTTATTCGATTTAAGCAATTTTAATGAACATGAATTTTTATTAGTTTGCTTACAATTACGCATTAACTGATAAAATTTAAATTGAAAAATTTATATATATTTTTAATTTGACATTAAATTATCATTTTATAGAAATATTGCATATAAAAAACATCACATAAATATTTTTTATCACACTTGTTTTAATATGACAACAATTTATGATAAATTATTAGTTTTTATATGTTTACCATCTCTTCTAAATACGTATTATCAATAATCATTATTGTATTACATTAGAAATTTTATTAAAAGTAATAATAAAAAGACATATATTTTAATAAAAATATAATAATATGATACAACCTATTTTAGTTCATATAAAATATTCGTATTTTTAAATTTCTTTAAATTTATCCACATTTCATTTCACAAGCTTTTACGTTCTTATTGATGTTTCAAACAAGCTTTCGTTCTGTCTCGGAAACTCAAGACGTATCTTAAAAGCACTTTAAATGTCTAGTCAAATATTTTTTCTGTTTAATTCAATGTATTACATTTTATACTTTGATTTTAATACATTTAAATCGATTTATAAATTGTTTTTATAACGAAGGTCACAATAATTATAGTTAATTTATAATTTATAATCTTCCTAAAAGAAATACTGAATGAATCGGGTTATAAATTTTTATAAACTAATTTTGATAAAAAAATATGGCTCAAATTTTGATGAGTAAATAAACATTACAATTTTCCAAGAATAATTTTAAATACACATAACTTCAACATACAACTTTTAAGAATGATGACGATAACTTTACGCACTTTTGAAACTAAGTTACATTAAAAAAGATTTTTAAACAGAAAATAAAAATATATCGTAAAATTAAAAATGTATTAAAATAAAATTTTAATTTGTATTATTAGTGCTTCAAATATCAACACTTTCCAATCTGATGAACGATAATGTAATGCCTGACTATATACATTATATAAAATAATGTAATGTTTATATTACATTATTTTATATTCGAACTAAACGTGTAATTTAAATTATGTTACAAATATCGTATTTCAAATAACAGGCCCGTGCAAAATATATAATACCGATGAGTTTCGCACAAAATTGTACAACAATTATTTAAAAACTCTTTTAACAATATTATTACAAACGTGGTCGACATTTCCATATTTTACGTGTTTAATAATTAAATTAACAATCATTCTTTGTTGCATTGAACTTCTTGGGTTTTCAAATTTCATTTTATGTTACACATGATAATATTAACAACAATATTGTATAGTTGAATTAATATATCTCACAATTTATTCATAGTATTATGTATTTAATATCTGATTACGTACATTTTATACTTTAAATACATATTTGCTATTCTTCTCAAATTTATAGAAATACCATTAGTGTTTATAAATATAAGTCAATCGATATGGACTAAAAGCATTTAAAATAGAGTTAAACTAAATTTATAATAACTTTTTTGATAAAAGTGGAATAGAGTTTTGTTCAAATTTAATTATCGATGTATCATAATGCCAGATACAAAATAAGTCGACAGTACGAACTTACAACGTGCGCTCATAATACGAGTTGCTGTAAAAAAAGAAAACAGAATGTGACCCCGGTTGTTAAGCATCGTTAAACTCGCATAAAATTTAAAGCGATATCGAATAGGTCACACTACACCCAACTGCCAAGATGCTGTATGATTATTATCTGGTGAAAGGCTACGGGTACACTGGACACGACTGTACCCGAAGAAGAGGTCATTTAGGCTCTGCCAACTTTGCTTATGAATGTCTTTCTTACTCGAGCTAGATTCGGAATAATTTTAGAGTTTGAACAGAAGAAAATACTCTGACATTAAATCGAAGAAGGAAACATAAATATAGATAAGCTCTTGTTATAGATTTAGGAATATTATTTTTTGTATCTATCACGAGAGCAAAGTTAAAGAGGAAGTTTTACAAAAAAAATTTGATTCCTCGTGTACGAAGTAAAATCGAAAAAATAAAAAATACGATCGTGAAAAAGAAAATTTACCATTGATAAAACAGATATTGCACACGATAATGACGACAGACGTTTGGCGTGATTTGGGAGAACGAAGCACGCGAAGATAGAAAGAAACCATCGAGAGAGAGAGAGAGAGAGAGAGAGAGAGAGAGAGAGAGAGAGAGACACCGAAGGAACGTCCAAAGCGACACTAATGCGTATGTGCATGCACACATTTATACATATACATATCTCGTCTAACCGCGCTGATTATCAAATCCAATTGCGTAAGCGACTCGCGGTTATAGTCTCGACTGTAAGCTATTGCGCCAATGTGCCATGAGAATTGACCCTCGCGGCTCTCCGCTCTCCTTTCTTCATATACAAATGTAAAATTATATGCGTGATTCTCTCTTTTCGAGTAAACGGTGAATTTTCATCACCTACTGCTTTAACATCCAATCCTGCCTCACCAATTTTCTCGTTTCTCTTTTCTGCATTAATTATTAAAATCGTTTGCCGACGTTTTTAATTAAGACACTTTTTTCAAATATAGATCGTGGTTTATTAAAAGTACACGCAAATTGGTGTGGATAAAACTTTTAACTTTTAAAATACATTCTAGGTCACTAGACCTTGCTTGGCCTAAAAATTACCTAATTTACTCGAATCTGTGATATGAAGTTATACATACATTTTTATTTCAAATCGATACATAAAAACTTTTGGATTGATACATTTATTATTAAAATACTCTCATTATTCTTCGTTGTTAAATAAATTATTGCAAAAAATTAATGTTTATAGAACTACGAGATGTTACACATTTCAATGGTTTACGAATATTTCTTACGTATACAAGTATTTAAGTTCCTATAAATAGAACAAATTTTCAGTATTTGCCAATACCCATAAATCTTTTTCAAAAAGCAATTGGACGTGCATTTCCTGATTATACTGCAAAATTCATTCTCGGTGCTTAAAAAGACCACTAAATAATAAATTCAATGCTCTAAATAATACAAAATTATATTAGATAAATTAAAATAATCAAAGATAATGATAATTTAATTTAGACAAATTACAAATATTTGTAACTTCAAGTTTTCTAATTAAAAATTGAATTATACAAGATTCCGTCCTAACATTTTTCGAAAATACTTTGTTTTAAAACTTTCAATAATTTTGCTTTATATTTTATATGATTTATTTTAATAATGTTTATTTTTAATTATTTATGAAACATTCGTATACTCTGTAAAGAAAATATCAATAGAGATATCAATATTTTACATTATAATGATCAAACTATAGTTATTTACATTAAAACAGAGATATTATCGAGGAATCTGGCAATCGATCGACTTTCAAACTATAAATTTAGGGAAGTTCCTTTCGAATTCAACGATCGCACTATTTAATATCAATAGTTATGATTGATTTCCCGAGCATATAATTTAATTTCAACTCAATCTAAATTGTAATTAAATATCCGCAGTAAAATTTTAAACTAAACGAAAACTTTAAATAACTAATTTTGAACATTATTCTTAATTTAAGTAGTGTGAGAAATCGTTCTTAATTTGAATATGACGCAACACACAAAGGCATCTCAACTATACAGTATTTTTATTTATGTTTCCTACAATTTTCTTAAGGATTTACCGAGTCAATATAAGATCCAAAATTATTCTTGGTGTTATAAAAAAAAAAACATGAAAAGTATAAAAGAATCGCGCGTTTCTCCAACTAAAATGAACACGTAGTTATATATTATTCAAAAATGTTTCAAGAATCAATTTCAATGTCCGACCTTGTTTATTAAGGTATTTAAGTTTCATGTAATAAATTTCAGGGTCGAAATCTGAAATTACGCTACTCGAGGCGGAATGAAATTGAAGTCAATTTTTGAGCGCACAGCGAAACAGACGCGTAGTACCTTCGAAGCTGTCGATCCGAACGACGTAGTTCGATCTCGAATGGAAAATGCTTTTTAAACGAAGGAACAGCGCTGAAAATAATCGCGTGCCTGTGTTCGTTGATTATTTCTTCACGACCTTGATATCCTGTCATCATCTCTTGACCGGGTTACATCGCTCGTGGGCATGATTCGAGTACGCGTGCGCGGAAGAAACTCATCTTTAATCACTGATAACGTTCGTCGCAATTATAGTCATGACACAGTTTTCTATTAATCATTTATACCGAAGACGGAAGTATACTTTCTATTGATTCTTTCTTTATTTTCGATTGCTTGTGGTACTTTGTAAGACTTTCGAATAGATTGAAACTGGATTGCAAACGTTTTTAACGGTATTTTAACTTTATATACTTATACGTTACGCTGTATAAATTTTCTTACGTACCTTAGTCGGATGCAATACGAAATTAAAAAAAAAATTAATTCCTCGATGGTTAAAAAAAATAAATACCCTGCAAATACGCGCACAAATAATTTTTATCTCGATGTAACGCGATCGATGGTATTTTTCAATCTTCGTTTTCTCGGAACTATAAAGGAAAATTGAAGATACCGATTATTAAAAAATCGTAAAATTTAACACAATTCTCTTTGAAAGAGTTTTTATGCAACAATTTATGAAAGTTTCAAACGAGTTCGTTTCAATAGATTGGTTTAATAAACTTTTTAGGAAATTCGTCTGTTAGATGCTGAATTATTGACGTACGATTAACACATCAGCCTTGGGGTGAGACGCATACAGATTTCGAAATCAAAAAACGAGTCGTGGCGATCGATTAGTACATCTGAGCCGCATTTTTTATCTATTCGATATATCCATATACCTAATATCCGACGGTAGCGTTAGTTTCGATTTTTATTAATTTTTTTCATAATGTATGCGTATACTAAGTTTATAAAAAAACTAGATTATAAAAAAATCATAATTAACGACATTGATATAATAAGTTTCATTTACGAATAAATTAATCTTTTTTACATTCCTTGTAAATTTCATAACGCGGTGTCAACTATATTCCTGTAAAAATAAAATAAGCAAATATATAAATAATGGAACTGTTGGAATGCTTGGAATATGTTGGCTACGAATATGTTTTAAAATGTTGACGTACAAAATAATGACGTATCTACGTCGATTGTCTTCGCAGGTTAGTGACTGACTGAGAACGTCCTTACGCAGTCTGCGACGACCATGACACGTCTCGATTTTTGCGGTGATACAAGTTCAATCATGACCTTGTCAACTGGAGGACAAAACCACCGAGAAATCTAAAATTTTATTGGTGCTTTTTTATTGCCATCTTCGCATTTTATTACGCGCCGTTACCTTTTTTCTTTTTCTTCATTTTTTTTTTTGTTTTTGAAGTTTAAGAACAACTTTTTAAGACATTGACATCATACTTGCAAATATTTCGTTTCATAATAAACATTAAAATTTTATAGAATATATACGGAATACTCGACAATCAGGTTCTCTACAGATTTTAAAGTTTATCAGAGCATAAAACAAACGTCTCTTAACGATCTTTCCTTACACCGACCTTCCAGTTCCCCTTAAGTCATTATCTCATTTTATATTTATATATATATATATATGTATAATAATTTTGAATAAGACCATAATGAATTGCAAAGGAAACTATGAAATTCATAAGATTAAAATAATAATTGCGTAAAAATAATTAAAAATGTTATTCCCAGAAATTCAATTTCTGTGCGTAATTAATTTCAAGATTGAAAAAAATTAAAATGGAAAAGTTATTACGATACGTCCTCCGAGTAAACTATTAAATTTAATGTGTAACATTTTTACAATGAAATCCTAAGAATCTGAACACTCGATTCATCGTAATCGTCGCTTTAATACTCCTTCGATCAACTTTTCTTCGCGTTATTTTCAAAATAGCTAAAAAAAAAAAACTACGTGGATCCTAAATATTTGTGAGCGGTCGAAGCCGGAGTTCCGAGTACAAGTATTCGTAAACTCACGGGTCACGACGTGCCATAATCGCGTGTAAAATTTGCAAACAATTAAAAAATAAAAGCAGAAAAGAAAAAAATGTTCGGTACGGCGCAGACGCAAAGGGGCTTTACCATAAGAAGGCCGATATGGAGGCCAAGGAGAGGACGGCCGTCTCCGCCGAGGGCCGACCAAGTCGTGTGTATGTCTATATATACGAGTAAAAACGAACAATGCGGCGGCGACGTCGATGTATTTTCTCGTTCGAGCCCATGATTTTGACCGGGGGGAGAGGAGGAGGAGGAGGAGGAGAGGAGGAGGAGGAGGAGGAGGAGGCACTAATGATTTTCGTGAAATCCCGAGTGACTCAAGTCGCCTGTTATCGGTCAGCGCGTCCTAAACTAAATAAATCATGTACGATAATTATGTGATGTAGTGGAATTATGAAAACTTTCGATGCTCCTTGAACGGATACCGAGGTACACTATTTCTATTTTTAGATTTTATGTGCGTTTTATGTTGGTCGATGAGGTTCATAGAATGCTAGTGTTTTATATGAAAGACTCGATGTGATATATTGTAATGGCGTTTTTTAAAACTTTGCATTATAAATTACGAACAAAGTTTCAGCGAATAAATAAAAGTATAACTTTGAATTTTTGTTCCGACACTTTATTATTTAAGCTCTGTAAATACGGTACATCATCTTTATCGCGGTAAATTTTACTTTTTAATGCTATTTATTGAAAAATTGACAACGTTTTCCAAACTGAAAGACACGTTATGAAAACACAACGGTTTTATCACGTTTGAGATATTAATGATCAGTATATGGGTATTTTAGAACGAAGAAACAAATATTTTATTACAAATTGAGTAGCACAACAGGAATTCGAATGAACTCGTATGAGTTATTTTTGGTTTAAATAACAATTAATATTTAGCACTACATGCTTCGAAATTTTCTTTGCTACGACTACGCACGTACATACGATAAACTATTGATTCTCTTTTAAAGCAAATTTGAGGTAATTCGTACGAGAAATTACAAAATATTTATAGCGTTTGCTAGAAAATTTAATATAACCCGAAACTATGAAACAATTTTATTAATTCCACCTTTCAAAAGAATATAAAATTAAAGTTACTTAAACTAACGGAATATAATTATTGAATTCTCATTTTCTGTGCTATTATTTTCACTTGGTAATGCCTAAATCGATTTGGCACAAGCGATGCATACCTTACATTTATAAAGCAAATATTTAACTATAAAATAATAAAATATTCGTTACATACGCTACAAGATCTGGTCTGTACCAATTCCTAGTAAAGTTAATTTTAAAATCATGCGGTAAAATACTAAAAGAATGAGAGGATTCATTTTTTTACGAGTTACATACTCTTCTATTTAACAGTCATTACAAAATAGTTTGTAAACTCGTGACTATGTGTCAATACAAGTCAGTGTTGCGAGTCGCAATGCGTCAAACGATAAAAAGTAGCTGTACCGTTGAATCTTTGTCTTCGGATAAATGGAAGTTTGTGCAGAAAAGTTACCGTACATTTATCGCAAAACCCTGTCGACTGTGCAAAAATACATTCGCGGATATTATGATATCTTGATACACATAAAATGGTTTCTGACAACCCCGAGTGCACTGTTGCAAAATCGGTGAACTTTTAGAATATTAATAATACGTCGATTCGCAAATGAGCTCGTAAATTTCTTCCTCGTAATTATTTACAAAGCAGAAAAGCGAATACGTTAAATGTTCGTTTAGTCGTTTATAAATTTATGAAGTGCCAGTACTCAACAGGGATATAATCATAAGTCGGATCAAACGCTTGCAATCACAAAAATAATTTCGAGTATTTCCGAGGACGGATATTGTGTGTGCGAATCATATTTTACAAGCCATTATAATGTTTCCGCAGTATGAACTTAATAATAACTTTATAACACTTGTTTTGTCATTTTTGTACGAGCTTTTCGTGAATTGTTTCTTAATTACCCAATGAAATATTTTCCTGTGTTGTAATGCTTTTTCACGATCCACAATACGGAAGTGTAAAATTCTCGGCGTTAAATAAATTTCTTAAGTTTAAGATTTGAATAGAAATAATTTATTTTATAACTATTATTATATAGAGTTTTTTAGAAAATACAAATTATGATTCATATGTTAATGAGTTTTAATTTTTTTCTGTTTTTTTTTTACTTCAAAATTGGTATTATTTTATATTTTCCAAGTATCCGTGAATTCCTTATTTCATGTTATAATAAAAATGAAAAATACTTGAAAATGTTTCTACAATTACTACAAAATTGTAAAACTCAATTATATTATTGCCACACGACTAATATATCATTCTATAAAATTTACAAACATATTTTTTTTATGATTTGTACATGTATTGAATATTTGCACATACATTTGTGCTCATCTTCCATACTTTTAAAATCATTATTTAGTAAACAGATAAAATCTGTTATTAAATCATATGGATGATTTAAAAAGAATCTGTGAAGCGTATTTTTAATTAATATACGATTAGAAGTTCGTAAAAATTTGTGTGTTCCGTTTATGAACAATGGTAAAATAAATTTCAATCTCTAGAAAGAATATATAAAAGTAAAAGATACATAATACGAAATCCCAACTTAATACTTAACATCTAAAAAGGGAACCTTCATTCATTAGTTTGAGCTTCATTGAAACTAGACTAATTAAAAAAGTTTTTCGTATTTTCATTTTTACAAAAAAAGAAAAAGTGCTCATTTACTTTTAGACATTTTCATGTTTATATGTGAAAAGGAATAAAAAAAGGAATTTATGTAAGTCAATAATAAATAATAAGAAATTATTTAATATAATATATTAAGTTTCGTTTTTATACATTCTCTAGATTTAAAATGAACGCTTTAATAATATATCATTAATACAATGCATCGAACGTAAAGCTATATTTTTCGTACATAAAACTTTATCATTCAAAATTACGTCGATCGTATCTGTTTTTAAATATTTCAATGTATATTTCACATATTTTATCGTTTTTCTACATGTAAATTATGCATAAGAATTTATTATAAAACAGATTTTCATAAACAAAATATCAAAAATTATACGCAAAAAAATAGAGAGGTGAGTATAATATACGGTAAAAATATAAATATGAAGGAACCATAAAAATTTATTTTGATGAAAATTGGCAAGAAACGATAAAACATAAACATAACACATAAAATAGTCAAGAAGAACGCAAAGTTCGCGTTAGTTCATCGTGTACATGCTTATATATATCAACTCACCCACACCCGCACACACGTATATGTATATAAAGAAATGGCTGGTAAGAGACGGGCCATTGAAATTAAAATTATATGTAGACAAAATGCGCAAATAGCATACAAATGAACTACGGCGTACAGGAAGGACCAGGTCCGTGCATATATTAGGTAATTCATTCTGGGGAAACGGACCCTGACGCAAACATCGTTTATGTTTTATACAGAGTTATATTAGGAAAAATTTGCATTGTTTCTTGTTATTTATTGTATTATAATATTTAAATCGAGATTCTTTTACTTTTTAAACGTTAATTTACATAAAAGCTGTTTAAGCTGATGCAAATAAGGATTTACATAAAATATTTTTTCCACAAATAACTTGAATAAAGAAAGACTATTTTCCTTTTCAAGATGTCATTTTTTTATTTTTCTAGAGCAAAGATTATACTTTTTCATAGATATTTATATGTGTTTTATATTAAGTCGTCGGTGAATTTCATTCGATAGAAATATTTTCTTTGTAAGAAAAATTTGTATCATCCAACATTAATATCTAAATACCTTCAACTATATTTTTCCATCGATAACTTTTCTAAATTTGCGAAAATAAAACAACAATGTTATAAATAACCTAGTTCTTTAATATAAAAATAAAAACTAAAATTTGTCTTTTTAAGTTTCATATAAAACAATATATATAATATGAATTCAAACAAGGAATTTATTTTTATTATTTTTTTCAGTAATTCAAATAATTTATTGTATTTTTCATCTATTCGAATACAACGAGGCACTAATGGCTCGACTAAATAACCACTATTAATCTTATTTCTTCATATACAGAGCGAAAGGCTTTTCGTAAGTGAATATAATATTACAGTTTAATAATAATTTAATCTAATACATTAAAAGCGAAGGTTATTTACATAATTATTTGAAAACATTTATCAAAAAAATTACGTATACTTTGCTGCTTGAATTTAAAGTAGAATAAACGCTGAAATAATTCAACGTAAATTCTTGGTTTTTTAATTAAGCAAAATGTGAAAAAAATTATAACAAACTTTGCTCAATCTCTTACCGGTAGATATATTATTTATTAATTGAATTCCATTTGAACAAATTGCTTGGTAACTGCAATATAACAAGACAACGGTCATTAAAAGTAATAGCGAATACGAAAGTTCCTTGAATAAACATAATACCCAGACAACACCATTAAAAATTGTAAGAATATATAACGAGTGATCGAACTTTTCTCTTATTTAAGTCAATAAGATTTACGGAATTCTTTCAGGTGTTTTTTAATAAACTCAAGGTTGAGTGAAATACGTCTAACTTTTCTTTCAAGCAAAAGTTGCATCATGATCGAACGAATATTATTAGTAAATAACTACTTTAATCGTACAGCAAAATGAAATTAATTTGAAAATGCAGAGTAAATTTTATCAAAGTGTTCTGGAACGATATTATCGAAAGCGCTTCATCTAAACTTTTGATTAGATTAGATCGAGTGCCCGTTTGACTTTGTATTAAGTTATTTTCTAAAAATGTAAGTGAAGCACTGCGCCAAAACAATTTCAAACTGTGCACACGATACCAAAGATTGGCAACAGATAGATAAAAAACCGAGACATCAAGAATGTAATCATTCATAGAACGATGGTACGTTTAATTACCAAATACGCTCGAGACGTTGAGAGTAATGCGGAAGTTCGGTTAAAGTCGAAATGTCATAACGCGCAATTTGATACAACAAAAGCGACAATGCAGTAACAGATATTTTGCCTTATCTTTTACTGGTCTCGTACGCGTTTGCTTGCTCGAACACTCGCCGACTTGCACAAACATACCTAACACAGTATACTAAACAACCAATGCACAATGTTGCTCAATGACACTGATTTTCGCGGACGTTGAGCGGTAGCGAGACAAGTAAATGAATTGCATGAAAAGATATCAATAGCAAATACATTGTTTTCTTGTTGAAACGAACGCTATTGTACGATTTAATACGTTTGTACTACTTTCAGCTTTTTTCCATCCGCGTTGTTGTTTTTAAAGAGGAAATTGTTAATGATTCGATACTTCATATTTTATGTGTACACAGACCAAGAATAAGTTCCGTTACAGTATAAATGACAAGAATTTTTATTAATATACAAAAAAGAGCTCGAAACATTTCTGCATTCGGTTTTTTATATACACATTTTTTAAAGTTGCCGTAAAAATAAATGTCGACTAACCGTTGCATTTAAAAGTTTTGTAATAATTGGAAAACAAAAAACGTAATTAAAGTTAAGGCTTAGAATATTTAACTCAAGTTCGAACTTAAACAAAGTATTACGAAAAAAATTACGAGTCCTTACCATTATTCGTTAAAAAGTGCACACTCAAACGATAAAAATAAAAAATGCAAAATTGTCGATTGATATCGTACCGTAGCAACTGTCTCGCTCAGGATATAACATTTAGCATTGAATTAAGTTGAAAATTAACAAAACAAACTCCACAAAGTCCAGCGGATATTTATTATCCAACAAAATCTTATTCCGGTCAAGTAACAAATATTTTAGAAACATCAGCGGCGTTCGGAAAGTCCTGACGAAGCGACGACTTATGCGTTCGGTCATGAATGACAGCGATCGAGCTTCCGATCTTTACAGTCCCCGGTATAAATTATAAGTGCAGCTATATAAATATATAACTTCATTCGCGGTAAGCGTTATACGCTTATTCGTATTTATACTTTATTGATCTTAGTATGAGAAAAATAAATGTTCCGTAAGTTAGAATAATATTTTTTAAATCGATTTATTATTTAAAGTTCATCCGTGCAATTTTCTTTATTTTCTTATTTTTCTGAGGGTATAAATAAGTTTATATATATAAAAATTGATAAAACGAATGTAACAATATTATTTGTAATATTGATATATGGTTTTTTTCTGTATTCGTACTTCCGCAGTATGTTTTGAGAATTGACTGGTTCGGAGATACTTAATATTTCGTGCTTCATAAATAATATTTAATTAATTTAAGTCATATGATCAAATGTTTGAACTAAATAATTGAATATTAAATATAGTATAATGAGATTTGAATGGTATGAAAGAAAGATTTAATAATAATTAGCGTATAAAAAAAGGAATTAAAAGATTTTTATCAATTAAAAAAGTACTTTGTTATGCATAAATAATTACTTTCCGTTGGTATTTACAAATGAATAAATATAGTATCGAAACTAAATTATGTCTAAATCAACACAAATTATAACTAATATTTATTGATATAGAAATTAAAAAATTATATTTCTGCAAGCAATAATAAAGATAAAATTTATTTATTAATGGAATTTGTTTCCGATTTAATAATACGAATAATAACAAATTCCTAATTTTAGAAATAGATATACGTATATAAACTTTATTTTTTAATTTATCAAATACTAAATCGAGTTTTTCAAAAATTTCTTTACAAAATTACAATTTTTAATCAATGGTTGTCGACCATTATAAAAACTATAGAATAAAATCTATTTTGATACCGACAAAAAATTTGACGAATGTCGATTTAATTAATTTTATGATACTAAATGATACATATCTTTCAATATGAATACATATTAAATGATTGATTCAAATATGTAAATATAATTTTCTTATTTTTTCTTAGTAAATCATTAACGTATTAAATCTGTTTGATTATATTGAAACTTAAATGAATTTAAATACATGTCTTAACGTTGACTCTATGTAAAATAACTTTGGAACATAAGGATTCTTGATATCTAATAAATAAAAATAAATATAACATAGCATCCATTATAAACAAATTATAAAAATATATACAATAAATATTAAATACTAATTGCTAAAAAATTATTAATACTGTTAAAAAATAAAACAATGTTTCATATGCAAGTATTTTCTTGTTTTTGAACTAAAAATATTACGAGCAAACACATCAATTACTGTAATTTCTTGGTCCAAAAATATTTATTCCAATTTATTTTAGAGTAAAATTAAAGTTGCTTTTGCAAGTTTCATAAAAAATATATATATAATATGAGTTCATACACGGAATTTTTTTTTATTTTTTTCAGTACAAATAATTTGATTGTATTTTTCTATTCGAATGTAATGGGGAACTAATGGCTGAAGTAAATAACCACTATTAATCTTATTTCTTCATATACATAGCAAAAGATTTTTTGACCTATGAAAAATCTTTTTTAAAAATTAATTTACTAAAATCATTCTCTTAAAAAACTAGTTTAACTAATAAAATCTGCCTGAAATTTCATAACATTTCTTTCAATGTCAAATAATAATATTACATAAAAATTAAACTTTCGAATGAACTGTACTTCTTATAAAATTAATATTTCTCAAACAAATATGCAGTTTTTGCTCTATGCTTGAATATAAAATTTCTAAATGAAATTGTACAATAGTTTCTCGAAAGAGATAATATAATAAACATACACACAAAATTAATTGAATTAATTAAAATTGTATTATAGTAAAAAATTAATTATATTTCAAATATTTTAAACTAAAATATATTAATATAAAAAGTTATTCATTAATTTTTAATGTATATAGTAAAAA
The DNA here is from genome assembly GCA_018907195.1 of Dolichoris vasculosae. Taxonomy (NCBI): domain Eukaryota; kingdom Metazoa; phylum Arthropoda; class Insecta; order Hymenoptera; family Agaonidae; genus Dolichoris; species Dolichoris vasculosae. Next base: position 10,151,800 of record JACCHY010000001.1, read on the forward strand.
GTAGAACACAAAAAAAATTAAAAAAAAAACTATTTGTATATTTATATAAAAAATTATTTTCTAAATCAAATTTATTTAATATTCAATAAAAAATAGAATAAATTAATGAGTTTATAAAATAATTAATACTTTGATATTATCTCAATTATATAATAACAATACTTTGATAATTTGATACGAATATGCAACGATACATTCTTATAAAAAGATTTATAAAAAAATCTTTCGTAAAAAGTATTTACAAATAATTCGACGATTACAATTTAATTTTCCTATTATTTTACTTTATTTACGAAATAATAAATAAAAAAATCATGCTATTAGTCCAAATGATCCATACTACTTAATTACTTGAATATCTTTTGGTTTATAAATACATAAAATAAAATATACATCGTTGTATAAATTATTATACTCTTTTATTGACAGCTCATCAGATTATTGTATTAAATTCTAACTCGAATACAATTTACTCAAGAAACTTTGATAGTTTGAATAAAGATACTCTTTAAATGTCACAACTAGAAACGTAGGCAGAAATCGTCAATAGCGCAGTTTGCAACCGATTTAGCTTTGAGCACGTGTTCATGTTACCCACGTGTAAGATTAAAAATTAAAAGCATATCGATTATTCACGCAAAGTCAATAATACAATACACGTGTAACCGATAAATTTGCTTTTCATACATTTGCTATATTTACTATCCTTCCTATGTTTTCCAGCTTTTGAAATATCCACAATCTTGGTCATATTTAAGTGCGACGGTGTGAATTCGCTAATCAAACACGAGGACCCGTTTGATCTGTTACATCAAGTTTTCGTGAAAGAAACTTGATTTTTCCCATTTTTTGTAAGAGTAATAGCAATGTAGTACCATAAGTCTTTAATTGCGTGAGCACTCAATCATTATATAACGAATAACGATCGCCATTATATTGCAATTTTTTTCCTTTTAAGGTGATGTTGAAGGTTGACCGCTGGTAAAACAGAATTCTGTTTCACATGTCATCATATTATTTATTATGCATCTAGTGTTTAACGAAATTTTTAACATCTTTAAAAACATTTATTTACAACTATAATTATATTCATGAATATATTAATATTCATTAAAAATCGGTTATAATTATTATTTTTCTTTGAATTCTGAAATTAAGTTTTACGTAAAAAATAATTACTTATGTATTACTAGATTCAGTTGAAAACGAAATAAGCAAATGTAGATATAAATTTGCGTTAAAATTTTTTCAAAAAAACATTTATTTTAATTTATAAAAATGCATAGAATTTTTTCATATATTATGTTTTGTACTTCATTATATTTCAGGGACAACTATATTAAATAAAAATTTCTATGTCAATGCAGTATAAATTCTCAATAAATCACATTAAGTTTTATCGTACAATTACTATCATTTTTTAAATATTACTTCATAAACTTTTTTTAATTGCAATAAACTTTACATTTACATATATTTTTATAGTACTTTATGCGTCGATTAAATTTGCTATAATTTTTCATGTTCTGTGAAGATTAACATCTTTTCGTGTATATAACGTTGTAAATATTTTAAACGCGAAAAAATATTTTTGAAAAGGACCTTGAATTTTATGCAAAATTCATCCTACTTTCCTTGATTCGTGTTTCTATTTTATATTATGAATATATGTTTTATCAATGAGTTTATGTTTCTCTATGATCTGTTAAAATTACACGTTTAAAGTAATCGATAGAATTGCATTGGGAATGAAAATCGTATAACCTACGATTCAAAAAACTTTTAAAAGATACGTACTTTCCTATATTGATTGAAACTGTGTATATTTCTAAGTCTAATAAAGAAAGACACTTTAGAAAAGTTTTAGAAAAGATAGCGATTAGTATGAAATCGATCGTCTGAAAAAGTTATTTTTAAGAATTCAAATATAATTGAAAAATAAGAGTTTACATGTAGTAAATCAATACTAAGAAATATAATTCGAGTGCACTTAAATGATAATGTCTGCTTTAACTCGCTTTAGCGGAAATTTCCTGCATCGAAATATTAAAAAATAGTAATATGCGGTTTAGATAAGAAAAATCTAATTTCTCGTGGTTCAAAGATAAATATTATTACACAATGTAATAAATCAAATCAAATAAAAAGTATTCAAACATTTTTTAATTAAATTACAATACCGCGAATTTATACTTGTTCACAATAAATAAAGATTTTTTTAAATTCTACGATATAAGACTGCTATATAGTCCACATGAAACTCAAGAAGAAAGAAATCATATTATCTTGAATCAACGACGTGGTTTTTTCATCGTATGATTCATAATAATACTGAAAAACCTACTTTCTCGCGTAATTTTAAAAATAGATTCGCAATTCGTGAAACCTTTACGATTCCACAATGCGGTAAAAATCCTCCATTCAACCGCCGAATTTATAATAAAAATACGAGCAAAACCATTATTCAAAATCACCCATTCGTCACACCCGAGCACCGCTCAACTCGAACATACCTCAGCGCAACGCCCAATATAATCCAGCGATACGCATTCGAAGAAAAAAGCAGCTAACCGCCTTTTTTCAACCTCAACATTCGCTTGTCCCCTTAAAATATACTCGCGACCTTGCGTCACGCTTCGACCAAGTGGCGTAACTCAGAGGCCCACACGTTTTTTTCCCTTCGTCCCGACCGGATTCGCCTTTCGCTATATTCTCTCGTACTATAAGTGCGAGTACGAGACGCAACTTTTCCAATTTCGGACCAAAAATATCCGCTGAGTCTCGAGTCCAATTCGTTCCGCGATCGTCGCTCATCCCTTACGCGAAGCGCCGTTTCGATGGTTCGAGCTTCATTTTTTCATCGATAAGCGCGATGATGTAATCGCGGTGCAATTATTGTGCCAAGTGATTAAAAACGAGCCTGTAAAATCTCGATGTCGGCGCTGGTCATTGTTCTAGTCCTGATTACGGTCTTTGTAAACCTGGAATTTATGCGCTTCCTACCAATTAAAAAAAAATCTATCACTGGAATAACGAGCGATCGTATACTTTTTAAATTAAGCAAACTCATTTTAAATCATATTAAAGCACCTCGAAGTTCGAGTCTTTATCGCGATCAGAAAGGACCTTTTCCGTCAACGGATGGAGATCAAAATAAACACGAACGATTGCGCGGTCGTTTCTTAAACGAAACTACGCACTTAATTGCATACTCAGTTTTATAATTAAGACAGGTAACGCTGTTTTGAAGATTTGTACTCGATGCTAACGCGAGTAGAGTACGCACAAACGCGTTATTGGTAAATTTGTACAAGTATACGACTGAAAACTCTTGCGAGAAAAAAACAGTTATTTTTGGATACGAAGTACAGTCGACTCGATGTGCACCGTCAGCTTAACGGTATTCTCCAATGGAAATAGGTCCGTTTTTTTAAGTATCCTTATTCATCTGGACCACGAAAAAAGCGTAAGTTATAATTTCTTGCGGTATTCGTACGGTCAAGCCAATCTCTGTGCATCGCTGGTGCGGTTTGTTGGCCAAGCGACTCACGTCCGACAATAATACGGGTACCAAAATTACGCAGAACTCTGTTTCGTATGTCGGTAATAGTTCAAAAATATATAACGTAATATTTTGAGACAAGAAATATTTAATTACTCGTTTAGTTTTGCGGTGATTACAATTAAATACGTTAAACTGTTTTCGTAATTATAATTGGCGCGAATATTTTAAATAATAATATACGTATTAAAAACTTAAAATTACCTAAAATGATATAACTGTCGAGTTGAGTAAATTATTTGTATTTTATTACTATTCGCGTTGATAGAATTGTTTTGTTCGTTTTGAAAAATCGAATAAATCAAATAGAAAACATCGAGAATGATATTTTTAATACGCGATAAATATTAGAAATATTTTTATCGTGCGCATAATAATTATTTACGATATTTTTTACACTCGAAAACAAGGGAGGAGAAAGGAAACTTTCGAAGAAAAGTCGCGTTATTAGAGAATATTATAGAGAAGTTAAAAGAAACGATGACGATGAAAATGTATAGCGAGGCATGTCGAAATATAAACAATATCGAATTACTCGTTAAAGACCCATGAAAATATAATGCGCGGGGACGTTTGCAATCCATGATAGAATAATAAACAAACTCGCTTCTTGGAGCTCGGAAAAATAGGAGAGAGAGAGAGAGAGAGAGAGAGAGTGAACGTGCGGAGTTTCCTCTCGCATCGATACGCGATGTTAACATTACGCATACTATTGCGGCAAGAAAATCTACCTACGCATACAGAAAAAAAAAAAAATAGGGACTCAACCCAACAGGACGTCGTAAGTACTAGACTCGAAGAAGGTATGAAAGCAAAAAAAAAAGGAGGAAAATCGCCATGATTCGTTTCGTTATTGGCGCTTTGATATAAATGTTTATTCGCGGATGGATTAATCCTAGGCGTGGTGAAATAATACGATATCTTAGTCTAGTAAAGTAAAAAGTAGAAAAATATATATAGCAACTGTTAAAAGTAAGGATCGACTCCAGAGGTTTCGGAAGAATCTACGACGCGAATAGAATGCGAGGAAGTTCGAGTAAACCCGTGAAAAAGGAGCAAAGCGGTGAAGCGGACAAAAATTTGAACTGCGACTCTGCCAATATGGACAAACAACGTTGACACGCAAAAAAAATATATTGTTAACGCGTGCGCATGACTTCGACTCGGAACTGAGACAACTATTGTACGCGACTGGATTGTATATTATACTTGTTAAAATAAATTTGTGAAAATAAAACTTATTAAATAAATGATAAGTATTTTTATCGCCAATATATCATTGTTTTACTAAATCAAAAATTAACAAAACTTAATCATTTTCTTAACTATCGTAAATTACCGACAAAATTATATTTTCGAATGATAATAATTTATTTATGAACGATTTCAAATTTTTACCAACAAAACAGTGCACGTGCATATTTTTCTGTTATTGTCTTATTAACAATTTAGAACAATCAAATTACATTGCTGAATTCGATTACTATAATTTTCTCAGAACAGACGTCAAACTAAAATTGTAAAAAAATTCGAAATATTAATTTCGATATAAGAACGATATATTTACTAAATGATACATTGCAAACAACGTCTAATTTATTATCAGAAATTGCTAACCCAAGAGATTTGCGTTATTTTCGAAGAAAAAATTTTAATATCTTTTGCAAAAATTTATATAATATTCAAAAAGAAATACTAGAGCGGATCTCATAATTCCGAAGTAAAAAATAAAGAGGATGCTTATAATAAATTTTTTACATTCTCAAAAAATATAAATATTTTAATATCTGTCTTCTACGCGGAAAAGAAAAAATGTATAACAAATAATATTAAATTATACTAAAAATATTGTACTTGACAATAAATACGTCATAATAGTAATTTTTCTTATATTATGTTGTAATAATGATCAGTTACTTTAATAATTCTTATAATTAATAATAAATTGATGTCAACAACGATAATTTAGCGAGTAAATCCATTTTTAAATATAATGTAAATATAAATAATCTAATTTTCGTAAAATGAAATAATCACACGTAACATAGTTCAAATATTTAAGATTACAAAAGAAACGCTAGAGTTTCAATTAACGGCACGAATACTAGAAAGAAGATGTCTATTAATCGTTTAAAGGAATAATTAACGATACGTCAATTAATATTTTAAATTTCCTCGTTACGAGGTAGTTGCTACGTCACGTAGACGATTTCTTTTATGCAATATAAGATTTATCAGCTGTAAAACAAATTGAAGTTAAAGTTTACGACGATTAAGTTAGATAGTTGAGTAATATATGCGCAAATCCGGAATTGTAATCAAATTAATTCTTGCACAACAGTTTACAGCGTTTCGGTCATCGGTATATGACGCATGTCGAAATTCTTTACTTTTATAATTAACCATATTGTATTGTATAAAATTTAACGACAGAATTACTTATTGTTCATTATGTTTCGAATAAGAAAATGCAAAGCTTCGTATGTTAATTGAAAACTCAATATTATTTCTGTTTAATTTATGGGATTCATTAATCGTCTTTTAGTTTTTAAATCTTTTATAGTCAATTGTTAGTTTATAAACTTATTCAAGATTTGACAAACCGTTTTCTTTTTAACACATGTTTCAATTAATTAATAAAGCTGCTCGTTAATTATTTTATAAAATTAAACGAAGATATTTTTAACGAATGTATTTGAAAATATTTATTCCAACGATCGCTTTGATATAATAATTGTTAAATTGACAAATGTTTATACTATTATTTAAATATAACAAATGATTCGAATACATCGAGTATCGAATAATAAAAAATATTATAAATATTTTTAGGCTTTTATACACAATTCATTTTCTGAATATGTCGTTATAGATTAGTGATTTATTAAGATTGAAATTCAATTTTAAAGATTTACTTTTAAATAATTACTTTGTTTTTAAGAAATGGCATTGCCCTTAAGATTATGATAATTATAGTATTCAATCTATGGAAGTTAATGGAAGTTATTTTTATGATTAAACATTATTTCAACTCTGCAAGTTAATCGAATAAATTTAATAAACATAAATTAATTACCGAGATTAATCTTCTAATCTATTCGACTAATCTAAAAGTTAATTATTCGTAATACCGGTATTATTATTATTATTAAGACCGTTATCATTACTGTTAAATATTTAACAAATAATAAAAAATAGATTTTTATAATAGGATAAATTAACATATCTTTGGTAAATAATACTCGAGAAAATACTATGGCTTTAAAATTAATCACATGCAAAATAAATCCGAAAGAAAATAACTTTTATGAAATGGTATAAACGATTATTTTTCTTGTTTACATAAGTTTGCAGAGTATATTCCAAAAACATTTTTGAAAACATTGCGTTGAAATAGTGTTTATTGACCTTTTACGTACGTAGATCACCGATATAAGTTACTTTCAATGAAACATACCGCACCGATTTATCGACCACAGATATATAAGTTTCGTTTTCAAATTTTTTAAATTTCGTAAATTTCGTAAATTTCGTCTAATTATTAAATTCTTTGTCAGTTATATTTAGAAAAGATGATCGGAACGATTTATCGTTATTCATAAATACGTCTGCCATATTGTAAAATATTAAATTCAAACTTGAGTATAAAACGATCGTATTTAAATTTGCATAACTCTATCAAGGCTAATAAAAAAGTTAAATCTCATCTTCGTATATAACAAAGCGATAAAATCCAAATTAATCCGGAACGAAAGCAAAAAAAAACAGATTAACGTCGTCTAGACACGGATCGAAGATAAAAAAAAAAAAAAGGCAAATCTCACAAGCTAATGGCGTTTGGATGACAACTCCAGGTAGCATTTAACCAAAGGCAATTACGACTCGACATCGCGAACTCGTAGCGCCTGGCTTCGCTTTCGGGTAAATACAGAAATCGCTGCGGGAAGAATCGATTCGCGCTTCGAGCACTTCGCGAAACACGCAATTAAATCGTCGTTTGTTACGTGCCGTTGCCTACGTGCGAATGGCACGCATGGCTCGACCTGTTATCTACGGCTGCAACAAGCCGAGAATAATGGGCTGTTCTCGCGCATACTTGGATACGTGCGAGTCGTCCAGGTCTGCACGAGCGGATGAATCATTGTTTAACGAATTCACCGGGGGCCTCCACGGGAATGTCAAGCGAGCCGAGAGGATACCGAGAGGATACCGAGAGGATACCGAGAGTCGCAGCTCCCGCGATTATTCTTCCTCCGTTATTTATACGTCGCGTTCTTTTTTATTCGACGTTCGTCGAACGATAGAACGATTCGAAATTGTATCGGAATTATAGATTCAATTTTTTACGCAGCGTCAGAGATGTTAGAATCGAACGTTCGATCCATTCCTAACTAGTAACTTACGATTAACTTACGCCGAATGCAAATTTATCTCAGAGTATAGCGTCGTCGAAGAACTCTTACTCACCATTTTACTTTGTGCATCTTTAAAATTTGCTTGCCGTGTTGATCCGTAGCTGCGATTGCTCACATTGGTCTTATATATTTATCGCGTACATCGATTTTTCATGGGCATATATTTCTGAAATAATTCAATTGTAATGCAAGTCCATATTGTCTTTTATGAATGTTGATTACTGTGTGCGCATCGATATTAGTTATCGATCGGTAAGCCTTTTTTTTTATCGTTAAACTTTGTATTTATGAAAGTACAACGTATTTCGCGTATTACGGTATTCGATTCAATTTATATTGTTCCTGAAGCATAATCTTTCTCGTAATGTAAACGCAGCGTGTGTCACAAACAAACTTTGAATGCGCAAAATAAATTGCACAGTCCATTTCGACAAACCTCTCGTCATTTCCTCTACCTCGTTATGTGTCCCCTTCCCATCTCGTTCTCTTTTTTCTTATTATTTATGTCAAATGCATAACGAAAGATTCTCGCATTGTGCACGTGACGCAATGAAAAAGCCCGCGACCTTTTCATTTGATCGTCTCTGTGGCGCAGCTACGCCGGAACGGAAGAAATTACAGCTCCCAGGACTGCCTAGTTTGATCTTGTAAATGGAAATTTTGTTGACAATGTAATTGAGTTTTTCTTATTTCTCGTTTCCTCTTTCTGGCATTTCATTTTTTACTTCCTTTTCTCATGCTTCTTTTTTTCTCTTTTTTTCTTTCTCACAACACAATTTATGCTCGTACGAAAGGCAAACAATGTACCGCAATAGCGTATTTGCTCGGAAAGGGGGGAAATAAATTCTTTATTCGAACGCGTTACACTTTTTTTAACCCTCTTACTCCGTATCAGTATTTTAATGGATAATATTACGCAAATATTATAGATTGTCTTGTAAAAAATTGATCGATATAAATTACTATTTGTTATTATTGATACGATACTGATTAATTAATCGATTAATACTATCGATTAAATTTTATTAAAATAGATAAATTATAAAATATAATATTCTATTAGAAATCTAATCTTTTTTTTAAATGTAAATGAAACGCCTTGTTAATTATTGAGCAATTTTATCTCGGTATTTCAATTATTTATTAATATTTTCTTTTTTAATTTATAGGTGTAATTGAATCAATTAGTAATCAACGCATTCGATTAAGAAACTGCATAGCATTTTACGCGGTACGTAAGCATTGTATATCTTTAAGTACGGTAAGAGTTTAAAAACTTGAGATAACCGATTTTAATATAGTTAATAGCTATGTCAATAAATAGCAGTAATGGCTTAAGCTATGGTGATATGAAACATAAAAACAATGATATTTGATCGATTGCATGCTTTTACGATCAATTTTAAAATACTCAAATCGACGTAATTTATAAGAATGCTAAAAAATCAGTACCGACTTTCTTGCGCAATTTTATGATTTTTACCGTACTTTTCATACTTGGAAATTTATTATAACTCGTCAATTACTGTTTTTTATTTACAAACTCTATATTTATTTAAAACTAAAATAGTAAAAATTGATAAACCGAATTATGTATATTAAAAAACCGTAAATTAAACGATTGAAAAAAATGAAACAAAGCGAATGAAGTAATAAATTAAATCATGGTCGACTAGTTTTGTGGTCTCCATTGGGAACTGTGGAGAGTTGCGGAGTATATGCATTGCGTAAATCGTAACTGAAACGATCCCGTTCAACTACCCCAGCTTACTATTTTGTATTAGGAAATTCACGCGGGAAACTAAAAACGTTAGTTAACTATATCCTTTAATAAAACCTACTTAAATACGAGATCGATTAGTACTCGTTCTCGTGTTATGACGCGATTTCATAACGAAACGAATCTGATACTAAAAATTCCTTTAACTTGCGCAGTTTTCATTATTCCAAGGCCACGAGATGTTCCAATGGCACCATTAACATCGGTATTAATATCACGAAACCGAGCAGAAACCGGTGAGAGAGCATTTAGCGAGCCCGGGAGGCAAAAATGAAAGACGGATACTAGTTTCCTTCCCTGACTCACGAAATTGGGTTATCGACTCGTCCAAGTAAATGGCTTGATCTGTATGCAGGTATGCTAAAAAGACGCAATTGTGAAATTAATGCTCGTTTCACCTTGACCACAAACATTCCCAGGTCAAATACACGCTTCTCTGGTCGCCTTCTCTGGTCGCCTTCTCTGGTCGCCTTCTCTGGTCGCCGAGTGTTATCGAACGTCGGTCAATTGCAGACCGATATTACGCAGAGGCATTGTATTGTTAACAAACAGACACTATTTTTCAGATGAAATATTTCCTTGTTCATTCGTAAATGGAAAAGAACGTGGAATAATGCCACTGAGAAAATGCGTCGGTTCCTTAATTTTTTACAAAGTTACATTGCAGTATTGCGAGATGTGTTTACAGTTTTGTACTTTTTTTAGTTCATCTTCGAACTTTAACTGGTGAACGGTTAACTGCGTTTAGTAATCAAAATTTCGTAAGTATTTCGTGACACAAATATTTGAAATTCAATTGGAAACTATTACAGTAATAATTAACAAAAATTGGAGTTCTATAATTCGTTGTGCAATAAAGAATAAATTAAACAACGGCTGTTTTTAACGAATACAAAAACAATATTTCTGAATTTCTTAAATACACGAGAAAAGAAATATAAAATATACACTGTTTGTTAATTTGAATAAAATCTTACTTTATATTTAATTTGCTATTAAGTAATTTAAACAAATATAATTTTTAAAGTGAATTATAAATGATAGAAAAATAATATGAAACAAACTATATCTGTGTAAAAAGACTTAAAGAATAACGCAAATAATAAAAAATGCCTCGTAAATTATAACTGAACCATGATAAATATATTTAGTAGGTATTAAAATTCATTTTATTTTGATCGTATTTCCATTTCATATTTCATAATATTATAAGATGTTTCTACACTATGTATATCATTTTTGACATTTGATATAAATATCTCATAATTATAAAAGAACAAATAAATGTTTGTTTTAACTCAATTATAAAGGAAAAATACTACAGCTCTTATTTATGTATGAATTATGACTATTATTGAAAATGAAATTTATAACATAATAATTTTATCAAGGAAAAATATAGATAATCTCATATAATATTTAAGGAGAAAAATTATAACTGCTCATAAACAAAATACTTCAAAAATATCAGAGAGAAAATAAGATAAAGACAGATTATAAGAAATCACATTATTATGAAAGAAAATATCTTACTTAATATTATATACATCATAAATAATATGAAATAAAATAAATAAAAATATACGATAAAATTGTCGATACAAATAAAAAAATATTGTCTAGAAAATAAATTGAATAAACTATATTAAGTTTTCCAAGATTATAGAATATCCTAACTATATATAATTCAATACAATAAATATCATTTTTTGGGAATGAACTTTATACTCATTAATATTATTAAAAATAGACGCTATCCTTTTACTTATTAATTTGAAATATTTTAAATATCGACCCTGGTATTAAAATTGATATATTCACAATACTTCATAAAATAATTCATCTATTATTGTAAAGAATATCTGTTGCAAATGTATAAAAAAACATAACAAAATCTAGAATAAAGTACGTTTTTTAATATGTATGTGCAATTACGTAAAATCATTTAATCAGTAGTTTGATAATCAAGATATTAAAAGAAAAAAGTAGATAAATTTGATATTATTTCTTTTATATTACAATAATAATAGATAGTAATATATAGATTTAAGAAGATAAAGTAGCTAGATGATTGATTATCATTTATCATGGTAACAATATACAAGTATGTACTTGGAAATTTTTATTGACACACAGAAAACAGAGTCAAAAGAAATAAAAGACAACTTGATGATACTTCGAATAATGATTTAATAACTTATCTTTAACGTGACGATTATAAGAGAATAAATCTTCAGATCAATAATCACTCAAGAAAATTTGCATTGTATTTATAATGAAAATAATGTAAGGACAATAAACTTTATAATCTAACAGTTTTATTATTGAAGTGTACATTATTAGCATAAGAATATATTTAAACGAGCATTATTCACATATCATGAGTAAATATAAATGATGCTAGAATTTTAATCGTAGTATAAGCTAAATTTTATTAAACCTAGCATATTAAATTTAACGAATCTAACAAATCCGATAATAAAGTAAACATATTTAATGTAAAAATTAAATTAATTATAACAAGTGCAAAGGCAATTATACTTACACTTGAATTATAAAATTTTATAACCATGTTAACAATAAATTTTATAAAATAACTAATCAAGATTAATTAAAAAAGTAAAGTTTCAAAAATTATTTAAAGGGTTTACAATTATCAACAAAATCGTCTAAATAGATTGAGTACACATTAAATAAGAGAAATGAAAATATTATAAAATTGATATGATTTGAGAACGCAAATGTATAAACCGAAATAAATCATTTACTTGTGGTAAAATATTATTTTGAACAATTATTAAATATTAAGTATCAGATATTAAAAATTTAAATAACATATGCAATATTTTTTTTAACTTTAAAAATTTATATTATCTTAAAAACTATAAAATTCTAAATGATGTAAATTGAAATAAAAAAATTAAAAATTTTTAAATTATTATTCGAGTGTTATTTGTGACATTAAAAAACTAAACATTTTCATAACATACTAAATAATTATAATGTACGTGTATATTTTATTCTAAAAGCAAAAACATAATTAGAAAAAATAAAAGAATTCTAAAAATATATATTCACAAGTAGATTATAATTGATCCAATTGAAATATTGATTAACAAGTCATAAATTGAGCTTTTAAAAATTTTAACAATTTTTTTAAATACCTTTGAAAAGAATAATAATAAAAGAAAAGATTAAGAAACAATTATATTTCAAAATTTTTTTTATTATTTTAATAATTACAATTTTACATTTTTATTCTCATAATTAAGATTTAAATTTATTTCTTTATATATAATACGTAGGCTTTAATATATGCAAAATGTGATGTAAAAGATAAAAATAAAATAATTACACAGTTTTTAAATATAATTTTTTAAAAGAATATTTGGAATCTTATCTGTCTTATCAAGGTGAAATTTATTTAAACATCTAAGACATTATAGTATTATGAAATTAAGAAATATTATTCACATTTAATACACATGTGAATAAAAGGTAAATTGAGACAGCGATAATAAGATAACATAAAATTCAACTGAAGTATAGTATGACCAAGTCTTAGAATTAAAAAGTTAAACAAAAACATTATTGATAAGACTTTAAAGCATCGATTTGATAAACATATCTCACTATTATGTAAATATAGTAAGTTAAAATGATCTTAGAGTTAAACGATTTCGTTGATTTAAAAAAAAAATTGTAACACGTTATATTATATCTAAACATAGTAACTTTAAACATTAAATTTTGAATAATCGCTTCAATTACATGAGATTTTAAATTAAAATTGTTACTGAGAAACTAAATTAAAACTTGCTTCTGAGTTAGTTAGTCACAATATTTTGAAAGAAAATTGAAATTAAGTAACGATAATAATACTTACTTAAATAGTAATAAAAATTAGAAAAAATACATGAATAAATTTATCGATAAATTATATATGATATAAGTGTGATTCGGTTAAAACTCAAGTAACTTTTTAATAAATTCAGTCTGATATAAATTCATATTGAAAAAAATGATTTTTTTTTTAAACATATTTTATTATACGAGTGTTATAAATATTCCACAAATTTCGTATCCATCCATGAAAATAGAAAATATCATTATTCTGAATTGTAATTTATAATGTACTAAAATTTGTATAAATATTAGAATATTTTTAAGAAACTAATTTTTGCAATGGTTATTACTTCTAAAAATAATATAATATATGCAGTTTCTTGTATTCATAAGGAAAAAGTTGATTTCCTCAAAACGGTAAAATTTATCTTGCAAATAAATTACAAATAGATAATATAAAACTTTTTATAATATTTAATAAATAAAACAAAAAGCAAAAACTAAAAACTGATATCTTTAAAAATTATTATTGCCTTTCTATAATCTAATTTAAAATTCGTATTGCAACAAATGTAATTGTACAGATATTTTTATTATATTATGCTACTTACATAATAATACAAGTTTGATTCCGTTAAAATATGTCCCAAGGAATCCACTTTATTATAGATACTATAAATATCTTAAAAGTAAATTTAACAACATTTATTTTATTATTTTAAAATTGACATAGCAAAATTCTAGGTAAAAAAATTGAAAATGTGTTTGTCAACTAATCCTCGGATTTTCATATGCTCCAACTTATTTGGCATAAAATAATAAAATAATTAAACGACAGCTGCCAATATTTATTTCCGTGTATCGAAAGTAGTGGTCTAGTTACAATTTGGAATCGTTAGGATTTATCCGATCTTTTATAATATGCAATATCGTTGCGTTTATCGACGGAGAATGAAAAGCTTCGTGCTGTGATGTTCGATACGTAAACGATGCAAATTTGCCGATGCTTTAAAACTTTTATTGACTGACCTTTGATTCATTGTCGCTATTATTAAAATACAATAAAATATTATTCAAAGAAAACTTTAACAGTTTCAATTACTCGCTCCTATAAATACAATTTATTATGGTAAAGATATTTATTTGTAAGCTTTAAATTGACCGATGGTTGAGTCGACATAAACGTATTTACCTTCAAGCATATGTTGCAGCTTCCGTCAGCACTGAATATGCAATAACAGCTATCGATATGTGTTAAAGACAACGAAAAAAATGATAAGAAAATCATTTTTTATTATTTCACTTGACAACTTGAAAAATTTATATTTGTTTTTATTTGGTTTTTTTTGAATTCGTAGTCAAAACTATAAATAGAGTGGACAGATTTTATTATTTACCGAGTTTTTGTACTCGTGACATAGAAATGTGATTTCAATATACATAAATAACGTCTTTAGTAAAATATAATTTCCTTGTACGCAAATACTACTTGTCTTTTAAAATTTAAAATAGTTTTTAATAGCGAATACTTCGATAAATAGGGAAAACTCGATCGATTAAATAATGTTACTTTTAACGAGGTATTTTGTATAGGAAATGAAGATGTTTATACGTTTTCGTAAGTTCGTTTAAAATTCCTACAAAGAAATGTTTCAAACTTACAGAAGAAGTTTAGCTATTTTTGTCTATTAGTCTTTATTATTCGTAACACAGGAATCTTTACAAAAAAAGATGACCATGCCTTAAGTAAGGTACAAAAATGGTGACTTGTCCCAGTTTCTTTCTCAGTGTGTATTCATGAAGTAGGTAAGTAATGTTATTGCAAACCAATCGAGCCTTGAAGAACGTCAACCTACGAGTACTTTTGGAATCTTGCAGTTGAATAAACAAATAATTCACGCTTCGAAAATCTAACTTAATCTTTCTATTTACATTGCGTTTGTATAAACAGAAATTTTTTAACAAATTTACAAGACCGTAAACTTTTCACTCTTTTTCATTAGATTCGAAAACAGTAACAAAATATTTCAAAAGATAACATCCCGCTTAATATTTTGGAGTTCTTAACGTATTTTTAACGAATTTCAAAGCATTCGATCACGAAATTTTCGAATGATTTAAGATGCAAGAAAATTTTCTTCCGCAATATGCAATTTATTACGCATTAATCTTATTATATCCCGTTCGATCCTTGCACAGTTAAAAGTTGAAAGCACATAGAACATACACCATCAAAAGACATCTGCTAAAATTGCGCGAAACAGGGTCCGCTTTTTTTTGCAAGACTCGTGGAAAGTGTCGAAATCCATACGTTAACTCGAAAGGTAACGCGGCGACAACACAACTCTTGTCGTTCTCCGTTAATAGCTTGCGTAAACTCGAAAGATCTCATATGTGATCGACGAGGCGATGAACTTCGGAGTATGAGGCAAAGTGCCGTAGTTGCTATGCGTTTATACATGTACTTAGGCAACTTATTGTACGGTTCGATGCAAACCGACACAAAAATTAAATTTTTTTTTTCTTAGAACACGCAAATTGACGAGAAATCTTGGTCACTTGGTCACTCAACTATTGACACCGTGACCTTAAAATAAACTAATTTTAATTTAATTAATGAGACTGTATAAAATATAAGCTTATTAGAATGTATTATAAGATAACTGAAAGTATGTTTAGTTGAAAAAGTAAGAAAATTAAAATATAGCATATTGTTTTATTAATAACTGAATAATCACATAATTAAGATACTAATAATGATTCATTTAGCAGATATATTCTAATGACGAATAAAATGCAAGATCTAGGAATTTTCATAACTTTATAATTTGTGTGTTTTTAAATAAAAACTATAATATTCAAAATTTACATTAAATACTTAGAAAATGGTTTACTTTAATAAATAAAATAAATTTTAATTTGCAACGTTATTAAGAGTAAATTTAAATTGATTTCGAGAATATTTATAACTTGAAGCGACGATTAATACGACACAAAATTCATAAAATCAAAAGGAATTCAGATAATTTAGATTATTTCATCATTTTAATATAACCTTGGGAAAATTTATTAATTTTAAAATACCTAGCTAAATTTTTTTACATATAGTTTTAATTACTTTTTAAAAAGTAAGATTCATATCAGATAATTAAAGTTAAATTATAAATAATTCCACCATTACCAACTGATACATAAATTATCGATAATATTTTTTTATTTAGA
The DNA here is from genome assembly GCA_018907195.1 of Dolichoris vasculosae. Lineage (NCBI taxonomy): Eukaryota > Metazoa > Arthropoda > Insecta > Hymenoptera > Agaonidae > Dolichoris > Dolichoris vasculosae. The sequence goes on from JACCHY010000001.1 coordinate 10,168,625, forward strand.
ATTCGCAAGAATTAACAATAGACCAGAAAATTATGCTCAATACTTATACGGAATGATTTTCTGAATACGCGCTATGCTCTTATTCATACGGTAGACATTTCAACGCTTTTAGAAAAGTAAGGCACTCATGCATATTATCGAATATTTCTGTCGCAACTGACAAATCTTATCAATACAGAAAAAAATTATAAGTATTACGAAATTAGTTGCTGTGAATAATAATTGTATATAATTATTTTAATTTCTTATTAAAATCTTATAAGTCATATAACTAATAATATCTGAAATTATAATCGATAATGATAATTATTTTTCTTATTTTTTTAATCATCGAAGTTTTATCCTTAAGTCATAGACGAACCGACTGTACGTGATCCAAGTCACGTACGCACCTGCCAATCAAAATGCACTTTTACTGCAGTGTACCATGATACTCACTTGCCTTATAACAAATTCACGCAATTCAGGGAAAGAGTCTTGTAAGTGCAACTACTACGATAATGTTGTAATAAAATTTTTTGTTATGAGCTCGTTTTCATACAAGTTTATTTATTTATAAACGACTTGACATAACATATTCTATTACAATAAAATAAAATTTATCAAAAACGTAGAACGTTAAAAATTTCGGAAAAAGTTTGGTACTTTTCCTACTACATATTTTCAATAAAATAAAAGGATACAAGATTGATTTCAGGATTAATGTAACAAATTATCAGCTTTGTTTTTTGTTGTTGATATAAAAAACATTTATTATTTTGAAAACTAATCTTGTATACGTATGCATGAAAAACATTTACATTTTAATTGTAGAATAATAAAGTTTTGTATAATTCAAGGTATTGATAAAATTAACAATTATTTAAAGAAATTATTTGTTTTTACTCAATTGAAAATTAATTATTTATAGATTTTCGAGTTCATATAAAATATTATTCTTGTAAAAAATTTTTTAATTAATTGTGTTGTAACTAATATATTAAATTATAAGAAAATATACTTCATTATTCTAAAGTCTGAAGATCAAGTACATTTTGTTGAAATTAAAAAAATAATAAAAGTAAAAGTATTTAAAGTATTTAAGTATTTAAACGTATTAAGTATCTAAACTTTAAATTCGTTTAGAGGATAAAAAAATATAAATACATCTTCAAAAAAGGTACGATATTTATCATTTGCTTGTTAAACGTATTTATCAAAATTTACTTATTATCGCTATCAAAAATAAATTATTCATAAGCATTTCATCAACGGCGCTCAATTTAAACATTTAACTTATTTTGTAGTATAATTTTTCCTTAAATAAATGTCCGATCGTATATGCGATGTCTTTAAACCACGCACAAATATTACTGTATTAAGGTTGTACTCACCGGCATAAGTGCTTTTAAAACTTTCGTGAAGTTTGAAGGTGAAGGGTATATGGACCTTCATCATCTTCATTTGAGGAATACGCGGCGAGTGGGTCAAGACTCCGCCTGTGCCGCCGAACATCAGATCGTCCCCATGGACACGCAATACCATCATGTTCCTGAAATACATTTTCACAAAATTAGTACACGCCGGATACATCGTCGTTCTCACGAGTTTTTGTATGCGTACAAGAGTCGTTAGCTTCAACGTATTTTAATGCTAATCCGAAATTTAATGAGGTACACGATATAAACGATCGCAAGAAAATACTATAATACTAACAATATTGTTTCGATAATTGTATGTTGTATTTATTTATTTTTCTCATCGCACCTTAGAGAGGAATTCTTAATAAATTAAATACTGTTTTTAAAATATTAAAATATTAAAATTTTAAAATAAAGATGTAACACGATTTTAATCAAAATAAAATTAATTCACTACAAATTATCGGTTCACTGCGTATTTCGATTTCTACCGGGAGAATATAAAGTTAACATTTCGTTTGTAATACTTTATGCATTATAAAATATTACACATACTTAATATAAAATATAGGTGTAATTAAATGAAAGTTCGATATATTGAAGTTTTAATCAATATAGAATAAAAATAACATTGATAAATTTGAGATAAGATTTATTTGACGCAAAATATTTTACACTTTAGATAAATTATTCTGCTCGTTTATTACTATTATAATAAAACTAAAATAAAAAATTATTCACAAGTTCTATTCCATTAGAAATTTATGAGGAATCTTTACTTTATAATTAATGTGTTAATAAAAATAAGTTTTTTTCAAACTACCCATATAAACTACATGGATTAAAATAAATAATTGATTAAAATATAAATATTTCTTAGATTAAATTCAATCGTTCAATTAAGTCTATACCTAAAAGTAAATTATTTACTATAAAACAATTTTAATGAATAAAAATAAAATATATTCAAAGTTGTTTACTAACTCTGTATTTATTTCACGTATACATTGCAAATTTTTTTTAATAAATCATACAAGACGTGATTTAAAAGACATTTCAAAAAATAATTGTGCTTTTTTTTATGTGAATGAATAAATAAAATTAAAGTAAAGAATTTTATAAATATTTAATGACTAATTACTAAATAAATTCATTTTGTCTTAAATTAATGTTGTTCTCTTAATTTTTTTTTAATTAATAGTTAATGAATATAATTAATTATCGAGTTGTCTTTATTGTTTGTATTTATTTTTATATTAATATACGTTTTAAATTTTAAATATCCTTTAATATTAAATAACTCTAATTAATAAATCTAATTTTTGTAAAAATGTTTAATTTTATTTATTAAATATCTAAAGTACATAACAAATTTATTCATAAAAAGCTATGGAACTTTCTTATCTGCATTTTACACGCTTTATAAAGATTAATGATTTTTTACATTATACATACCATAAAAAAATTTTTTTATTGTAATTTATAGTGTATGAGGAAGAAAAACGAAGGTAAAAAATGAACGTTTCAACGGCGCAAATGTATATTGTAAGAGCATGTAAATTTTTTTTCAGAATTGCTGTTATTCAACGTTTATATTGATAAAACCAAATATAATAAATACGAAAATTTGATAAAAAATTAACACAATAGAAAATTTATTATAATTGTGATATACCGAAGTCCAAAATAAACAAAAAGAAACATTTGGCTGATAAACAGTAAGAGATTTATAATAGATGCAAAAACAGTTTATACTTTTTCGCAGACTTTGAATAATTTAAAAAATGAAAACAAGCATTGTAGGCGCATAGGAAATTAAAAAAAAACAATACATAAGAGTCGCTTTCGAGACGATGTGAAGAACATGCGAAAGAAGAGTGATGTGAAGTGTAATCAGCTTTCCCGAGTTACACGAGCTTCCGCTCTTATTCCCAAACGTGTCCTCACAATACTTCCATTCGTGCTTTCTTCCCAATGTACAATATAATGAGTTTTACTAAATTCAGGTACGAATTTTATCTGGATAAAGCGATCCTATTGTAAAAAAACGAATTACAACTCGAATGGTGATGTGAATTTCGTATGAAACTCTGTTATATGTAATTTTATTATTTATACACGTTACGAATTACAATGAGAATCAATATCCCAGATCTGCAAAAGTGCTGAAATTTAATTCAAATCTGTTACTAATCAATGTCTCGGAATCTTAACAGATTCAGTTTTTAACATTTTCTCAGCTAAAACTGCTTTATCTCAAATAACCAAAGATAATGCTATGCAATCTCGATAATATTTATTATAACAGCATATTTTTATTAACGATTAATCGAAGGAAACCGAGACTAGAATTATATGCTTTAAAACTTTCATTAAAGTAAAAAGAGTAACTTTTAAATACTTGGCTTAGATTCTAAACCATCAGGGTTGGGTGTGATATTTTCGCAACGATTAAAATACAGGTATCCGACTTTAGTGGAATTATGACATCAATGAATTCGGTTTACCGCAATAATAGTTGTGATCTTATGATTATAGCAGATACAAAAATATAACACTTAACCAATATAGATTGAGCGCAAATAAATATTTCCCCTTTCAATTTTAATTTATTTTCATAGCTAAAAAACTAGAACGTAATAAAAGAAAATAAAAACCAATTTTCACAAGCTGTTATTTTTGTAAAAATGAACTTGCGTAAGTTGGCTTTATTCGAGCTTATCTACACATTCAACCACAAAGCAGTCGATCTAATCCTTAAGCCCAGTAAGAGGCCAATAATTCGGAATAGTGCTATAAAATTTAAGAAAGCTCACGATGGGCGGGGGCGACAATATAACGCTTTAAACATCGCAGACAAGAAAGGAACACGTGATGAGCACGTGATCAGCAAGCAAAGGTAGTTGCATCCAGGCTGGAATACTCCAAGGATTATCAATTTTAAGAGAACGTGCCTCGGAATAGTTTCAAATTTATCCAGAGTGTCTACTACCGAGTTAACCTGTCTGACTACTGCAACGGAATATATTATGAAGCAATATACATTCTTTAACAAATATTATTATATTTTTCTTTGACTTTGCGTTATTTTACATATTTTAAAACATTTTTCATGCTCCGATGCAAAAGCGATCGTAGAAAAAACACGGTGTTATAATTTTTGTCGTACTTGCCAAAACGTCACTTCGTTCGTGCAATTACAGCTTACAACGATTTCTCGTCACATTAACAGTTTTCATTCTTAAAACTACCATTGCATAATATATAAAATATTTTTTTATTTGAATTACGGAATATTCTTTTTATATATTTTGTCGTTTCGTTTAAAAATTCACTGTAATGATTCAACTTCAGCTATTTCTTAAAAAGGAATTCCATTTTCTTAAAATCCCTACGAAATTTCAATCGCAAGACTCTCGCATTTGAAATTCTCCGAGTTTAAGCCTCTATGTTTGAAGTTTTCGTTTTAACCGTGTAATAAATTATAGATTAAAATCAAAGAGGATAAGCAATTAAGCAATCTCTAAAAATTATGGAAAAATGACCCGAGTCTTAAGAATTATCCAGGTAAATTGATTTCCCCCGCCGCTTAAACCGAGGGCTTGCTTTTATTCCTTGCATCATTAGTCGAATGATCCTCTTAAACAGCTCATGACCGATCCTCCTCTAAAATTCGCAAACCAAAGGACCCCCCAACGAGACCGCACTGCCCCTTCGCACCTGAATAGCAAAAAATCTCGCAACGAGAGAACCTGAATCTCGCGCGAATGCCGAATTTCCACAAAGTTAGAACACAAGCTGATTTTCTCGAACCGCGTCGACGGCGCACCGAGAAAACGAGGCCCCGCACCCGGTAAATTACGAAAGCGGCGTAATACATTACATAAGTCGATAGCTCGAGTAGTCGCGCGAACGATCGGCTCCTTTTCTTTTTGTCGTATCTCGCCACGAACGCGGCTAACACATGTCGTATTGGCGCGTGCGTGGGAAGCTTTCCATTCGCCTGGGTCAGGACGTCCAGAGGCCGACGACGAAGATATCGGATTGCGTAAGCTCTGGCTTCCTAGAGGATGGATGAGCGGCGAACAACCGCCGATGATATTCAATTACCGATACTCAACGATACCGTGCAAAATACATTGTCTACCGTTGCAGCCACTGCCCGCGGTGTTTGGGAATGACCGTCTGGAGCTGCGGGTTTTTTTCTTATTCTTTTACCGAGTAAATCGATTATTTTTAATGACAAAACTCTTAAAGAATAAATGTGGAAATTCGTAAAATTAGCTACGCTAATGCAATTCGAGGAAAATGACTGGAGGCCTTTTCGCTGTAGAAGAAAAGTGTATAAAAGAGATCGAGAAGGTATACGAACTTTCGAGAAACGCGAACGAAAATTATTCCTTTGCTGACGATTATTTTTGTTTTTGACGAAACGAAAATACGTTTTAATGATAAATTATATCAAAGCTTGGTTCGAGAATATCGAAAAGTCAATAAATTATATCGAGTGATAATTATAAATTTTGTCGATCAACGTTGAGAAAAAAGAACTGATTTACTTACGCAAAGCTCGAAATATTTGATACAAAGTACATTTTCAAAGTAAATGCAAAATATCGTATACATCTCGAGTATTAGGAGAAATTGAACAAAAATTTGTATCAAAGACTTTTTCAATAATATCGTACGTGAACGTAACGTTCTGTTAAAACTTAATTGACGTTTTAATCGTACGTTTTATTTTCTAAATATAAACATCGTACCAAAAAATTCACAAAAGTAAAATTAGTTTAAAAGATACGATTGTCATATTCAGTTTTTTATCTCTCTTCTAAAACTTCAGCTCATTTTAACTGACAACTACATTTTCTTTAATTTTATTTAAAAAACGTTTCTTATGTAACTTTCGAATCGATCTACTTTAAATTTGATGCGACATTCTTAAACATAAAAATGTAACTACAAATGTCATTTTAAATATTACAAATGCATTTGCTATCAACATAAATTAAAAATAGGAATAACCGTTGATTATTATGATTTGTATCGTGTCATTTTAATAGTCGTAAAATTGTACACATCGTTAATAAAATCTAAAATAAATATTTATCCACTTGATAATAATTTTTATTGTATATATATATACAAATTATTATTTTATCGTACAAAAAATATTTATATCGCAATATGTAAATAAAAATTAAAATCTCTATTTCAGATTAAAAATTATTTTAATTTACTTATCAAAACTAACGATGATATATTTCTTACACATAACTGTTATTACAACTAAATACAACGACAACTTTATATATTCCTACAAAGGATACTTAAAAAAGCGAGATTATAACCATACATTTTCCTTATGTGAATTCCAAAAAGTGGACCAGGAACTTATACTGTTCAAACATATGCGTCAGCAGTGTAAATTTTTCCATTCTGCATACAAAGGATATCTTGATATACAGCTAAATCAAAAACATTCTCAAGTAGGCCATATTCGTCATCTGTCTTTTCCTTTAAATATACCAGATTTTAAGTTGAAACGAAAGGTGTAATTTATTATTCATCGAGGACAAAGTTATCGAAGAAAAAATACAGAGTTGTAAAGGACGTAAATTTTGATAAATATGAAAGCTCAAAATGGAATAAAGATTAATGATATATGGTTGGAGCAAAGTTTAAGTGAATACGAAGTTAAAATACATTTTGTGAATTTTATTAAGGACCAGAAACTAAGAAACGCAAATACACTATACTGAAAATTAATATTAATGCGATATCATTATAAGGAAAATTAAGAACTTGGCGTTCATTGAATTTCTGCCGCAATCAGTGATTAAAAAATGAATTTAAACTAAAGTTTTTATTTGTTGTTTATTACAATACTTAATAATTTTTAGAAAAATTAAATGATATTCGTTAAAATATAAATATTTTTACACGTTTATTAATAACTTTCAGTAAGTTTTTTTCACAGTACAAACTAGTAATATAATTTAATTGTAATTAATATTCAATCATTGAACTTTCCAATATTATAATTTCTTGAAAATTTTTATTATGAATAAATAATTGATCTTTAAATTAATAATACTTTAAAATACTACTCGGTTAATTTGTATTTAAAAAATAAAGATAATCGCATTTATAAATGTTGTGATAAATCTAAATTCATTGTCTAAATAATTTAAAAGCGATATGTAACAGATAATCATTTTCATTCGTGAATATATACGAATATTTAGCTATACTAGCAAGAGACAATAATTTTTAATCTTATTTTTTAGTTCTTATGTAATTTTAAAAACTAATTTTAAAAGAAAATTGAACAATGAATTAGCAAATGCTAAAAAAACCCAACAGCATATATTACAGATTCATATTTTATACGTAAAATTACCTTTAAGAAAGAAAATAAAAAGAAATAAACACCGGAATGTCTTTCACGTTATTTTGACGTTGAAATTACGCAGACGTCACAACATACGATGTAGCTAAATGCAAACAATACGAAGATGTTGGAAGCAATTGCCGGACCACGGAAAGTTGCAAAAGGAATATGGATATTACGATCGAGAAAATCATTCGTCCGAAAAGCGAACTATCGCGAACTGTCACGAAAATATCCAGAGTTATCTATACTTAGAAATACGATTTCGATTTTTCCCCGTAGATAAAAATATTATTATCCGTTTAATAGATGCAAACTCTGGAAAATCTTAAGTTTTTGATCAAACGCTTTATTTTATAAAAATATAAAAATATTAATCGATGCAAAGTTGGTCAATCTCTATAAAATAATAAGTGACGTCTAACATTTTTATTTTAAATCACCGCAATTTATTAATAAAAGGTATGTGTATTCATTTTTTTAATGTAGAGAAGTATAATTATGAATACATTCAGTTAATAAACCGGTTTCCTGTTATTTTATAACAATTGCATTTTATTACCTTGATTATGCGAATAAAAAAGCATTTGACACTTTCGCTTATTCTTCTTATTTAAAATTTTATTCCTATTTCACTTTCACCAATTAGAGATAAATATTTAATTATTTTGAATGTAACGTGTCTTAATTAAAAACAATTTACACATTGAATTGGGTATACGTATATATATGACAGTTATTTTATGTTTATTGCTTCTCGTGATAGTCTAATTTAAACATTTCGAATACTTCTTAGATCTTGTTTTCTTCTACAGCTGACAGATGATTCATTGGTTTACGGACTACTGTACATTTATCGCAATGTATTTGACGAGTCTATTAGGGTTTCTTTATTTAGCTCTGTATAAAAACGAATATTTTCATCCTGTATAAAAATGAGACGTAATTTTGATAAAGTTATCCGTGTGCAAATTAATATGGATATATGCGCAAATTATCGATAAATTTAAATTTCCGATGCACTCGGAAATGAGTGTTGCAAAAACTTTCCGATAATAAAACTTTCATCGATTAAAATAAAATCCGTTACGTTTAAAATTCGAATACTTATGAAAATACATTAGAAATGTTAAAAGCAATCGTTGTTCCAAATTGAGAAATTAAGGAAACAAATTGCATTATAATGTTTAATCAATCATTAAATAAATTGCACCATAATTTAAATATTAAAATAATTACGTGCACACGTGTAAATCATTTTGGACGTTTTTTAACGTAATGATTTAAATGACGTTAAAATATCGTACATATAGTACAATTGCATAATAGTCGAATTGTGTATTAAACGAGAAAATGCATTACGCGTCATTGAGCAACGTAAAAAGTTATTTTGCTTTTAGATATTTATAAAGAAAACATTCGTACGTGCTATTACAAGTAAACCTTAAATTATTGTTCGCGTTAAGTACACAAACGAATACAAATAAGTCAACTGGGAAGATCGATATATTTCAAAAAAAGAATAATCGAAGTCCATTTAACTAATCGCTCGACATTGTAAATTTACATAATTTCACTCCGATTAAAAATGTTGATTTTTCGTACGAAGAAATAAAGGAAAAATAAAAAGTACAGTTTAGTATCGAATACAAAACCTATGATAAATAAAGTCTGCATGTTTTTGATTTTTTACAGTTTGTAGGTACGCGTATAAATACATACTTTGTGCAACAGCGCTAATAATAATAATAATAATAATAATAATAATAATAATAATAATAATAATAAAAACACAATGATCATAGCAAACACGAAGTTTAATGCGTTCGTTTTTGCGCAACGTCGAGGGGAAACGACTAGAATTTTTTTTAGGATTAACATAAAAAATCGTAAGGTTAAGATTAATGGATAAAACCAACCTCATGATGAAGAGGAATACACCGCAAAAGCATATGAATACCGCGAGCACGGAGAAGATGTTGTAGGAGAGCTCCGCGACGAACACCAGCATCGCCGTCATTGTTGCTACTGTATCTCTTTCAGTTTTCCGACCAACCGTCAGTACTCGGCGTTTCTCGACCTCTTCTTTCGAACGTCCCTCTTCGGCGCCGGTCACCAGCAGCCCTTCATTCGCGATACCGACGAGCCGCAGCCGCGAAAGGTTATGTACGTGTCAACGATACGTCCGTACAGGTTAGAGCACTCGCGGTACATTCAGCGAGTCTGTATATACACGTACGACCACTCTAACTTATCGAGAAGTAGAACGAGAAAGAACGAGTCGACGGTTTCTGTATTATCTCCGGCGGCGCCCGAGACGTGTACACAAACACAGTGTGTCTCGGGAGCAGAAAGAACGCAGCACTCGGGATATCTCTAGGCTCTCCCCACTGCGTACGAATGTCTCTTTCTCTCTCTCCCTCGAGCCGAGAGACGGACACGTTCGATATAAGGGATCACCGTGCAACGACAGACGACAACGCGACTCGGGTCTTTCTCTCCTTTAATCCCAGAGCTTAAGCGCTTTAACCCGTGCCTTCCTCGGGCTCGATCTCACCGGCGGTGTCGTCCTTTTCCTCGTACATACTACAACACCTCGGACACCTCGCGTGGCGCTCGCCCTTGGCTGCGCCGCCGCGGTCCTTCTCAAGGACGCGCACGCGGCTACGGGAGAGACAACCGAGAGGGAAACGGGAGGGAAACGGGAGGGAAACGGGAGGCTGCCGTTCGCGCACACACGAGTGTTGTCGTCTTCCTCCTCCTCCTCCTCCTCCTCCTCCTCCTCCTCCGCCACCACCTCCGCTGAAGACGTGATCGCGTCAACGCGCACTCGCACGCATACTGCACCACCCTTCGAACGATCCTGGTGTGTTTCTCTCGCAACGACGTAGCAGGGGAAACTCTCGTCCTTAGCGAGAGAGAGAAAGAGAAAGGGACACGGCGACGAGGAAGACAACGACGACGACGACGACGACGACGACGACGATGACGACGACGACGACGACAAAGGGGACGACGGTCCGAGGGCTACGGACTCCGTGGATGCGTGGAGGTGTGTGACTCCGGTTGCAGGATCCGGCGATCCGCCGCGCGGTGCGTGTTTCTCGACACTGACGTTGTCCGGGCGGTGGGGCGAACCTTATAGCGCAGTCGCGAGCGCCCGACTCTTTTACAAAACCCGTGCATTATTATGCGTCCGAGCGGCGGTTTTACGCTCGCGGGGTTCACGGGGTTCTAGGGGAAGGTTCGGGAAGAGGCTCGGGGGAATCGCGTGGTTTTTTTTGCGTACCGGGATCGATCGAGGGTGGGTAGCGTGGAGGTGACCGAGAAGCGGGGGGAAAACTCGAGGGGCGGCGCGACGATAACGAGGGAGATAGCGTAAAACGGCCTCAGCTGAGCGCACGCTGTTTTCGAACGAAAGAGAGAGAGAACGAGAGGAATCGCGAAGGAGGGAGAAATAGAGACAGAGAGAGAGAGAGAGAGAGAGAGAGAGAGAGAAAAAGAGTTGTAGGTGTATCGGACCGTATTGCAGACTTTAGAAAGGTGAAGCGAGAGAGAAGATGCTTACTTACGATCGTTGCGATTTAAAGCGTCAGGATTTCGACGGCATGACTAACCTATATTTTGTACCGGTTTTCGACCAAAGCGGCTCCTGCCTAACTTTTACGTGCGTGCAAATTTAACGTCGACTTTGCTGGAGTACCGAAGGTGGAGAGATCACCGAGATTTTGTGACTAGTAACTGGGATATTTTGGCTAATGAATTTTGTGAATTTAGATTGTGAATCTATGAACGAGGTCCATAGATGCTAAATTTTACGAAGAGTCGAACGACATGTTACGATTGATTCGAACCTTCGAAGTTTCGCGAAAATCAATCGCGTTGGTGAGACGCGACGGATATGCTTTTTATTTGTATATTACTCGCGTTTATCCGAATAGTCGATGCGCGTAGAAAATTCATTGCAACGATTAGCGCTTCAAATTAAAACCCTCGCTACGTTATCCCTCGAATTATCTAAGAGGGTCGAAAATTTATCGTGGACTAGTTTCGCTGGTTGTTTTTAAGTGGCCGTATTTCGATAAAGACGCACGCCATTAAATAATTTGTGCCTCTTCCTGTTCTAGCTGTCTCTAAAATTGCACGATTATTTGATATATCTTGGTTACGAAGTTACGAGTTAACGAAAATTACAAAATTTGAATGCAAGTCTGGATAATAACGAAGTTTCTTCGAAAGATTTAAAAATTTCAATGATTTCATTTAATATATTAAAAAATTGATAAACCTTTTAAATTATATATTCCGAGTAAAATATAATTGGTAAATTCAACCGTTTAAGCGCATTTTAATATTTAACAATGATTTATCCGATTTCTATGTTTATATATTTGTTAAAATATACCGTATTTATTTTTATGTAATTTAAATTGCTCGACTTCGATACCTTGGCAAGAAAACAAAGATAGTTATTAAAAATCATAATACGTGCTTCGAATAAAAATTTCACTACTTAATCTTAGTGAAATTAATACATTTTTATTTCTTAAATTAGCAGGCAAAACCATTCGTGGCTTAAAAGTATTTATTTTTTACTTAAAAAACATGTTTGAAACCAACACGTAGCCTTAATAAAAAAATATCAAACCAAAATCGTAATAACCAATGAAAATGATGTCGATGTACAATATTTCGTTGACAATCTCTTAACAGCTGACGAGATTTATAGCAGTAGAAATACGTAAAAATAATAAACCCACCAAAATATCTGCCACATATTTCATAGGCATAGTTGTGATTTGTGGATGAAAACAGCGACATCTAGTTGTCGATTAGTTTGCAGCTCTGCGTGTCGTAATTTTTCTTCTAGTCTATTAGGTAGAAAACATGTTCGGTATTTCATTTGTTATTAGTGAATTTGCGCTAAAAAACAAAATAAAATCGATATGATTATTGTAGATTTCTTGAAGAAGTTTGAAGTTCACTCGACTCTTATCTTGATTTTTTTGTTTTTTATTCGGCAGTACGCAACGCCTGAAAAAAACATGCCGGCGGCTATCGGACTTGATTTTGAGGTGTATGGCAAAGTTCAAGGTAAATTTTAAACAAATTCCGACAAAATCATTGATAAAAAGAGTTTTTTATTTCAAGTATTTGTGAAAATAATATTTATTTTTTTTTTATCGTTTCAGGTGTATTCTTCAGGAAGGTAACGATCATTCATAAAAATTAATTTTGCGCTTAATGGATACCTCTTTAAAATTCAGTGATACAATTCAGTGATATTTCGGAATTATAATATTATTTTAACAAATCTATTTCTCTGATTGCCGACCGAGATTTCATTAAAATCAATAAAGTGGCTCGATCTCTTTTCCGGAACTGAAAGCTAATCATCATAACAAAAAAAAATTAGCGGCAAATTTAAATATGTTTTTCAATAAGAACTACAATTAAGTTATGAAAATCGTATAAAAAAATTAGTCTTTTTATAACTAAAAGATTTTTTCTGATTGTCTAATATTAATTTTCATAAAATAATTATAATAATCTGTATATGTATATGTTTTATTCACAAGAACTGTTCTTAATTTTTTTATTAATGTTATTTGAGAAATTAACTAATATTATTCTTATAATTCAATTAACTAATTTAATGGTTAGTTTCTTACTAAGTTACATAATTAATTTTCTCGCTTATATACTATATGATATAAATAAATCAATACAGAAATTTTTATAAGAGTGTTTCACTCTCTGTGTTATAAGTATAAATTTATAATTGTTAGGTATTGAGTTATTAGATATTTATAGTTTATGATAACGTTATGAAAGATTTTGTATTTTTTAAATTATGGCCAATCAATAATAATTTAATAATTTGATTTTTTAGTTCACTGCTTTGAAAGCAAAAGAGCTTGGATTAAATGGATGGTGTATGAATACAAAATCAGGAACTGTACTAGGATACCTTGAAGGAAATAAAAGTAAAGTTCAAGAAATGTAAGTAGCTGTATGAAATTGAAGAATAAAATTTTAGAATTTTACTTATTTAAGTTGAATGTTAATAAAAAGACATAAGAATTTTAAATAAATTATAATTAATTTAAGTGTAATTATTCTTTATTTGCTTCAAAATAATTTAAAATAATGAAAAATGATTTTTTTTATGTCATTGTTCTTGATTAAAATATCTTTAATAACCTGAATTATTACCTAATTATTAATTTGAATAGATTAAAGTAAAGAAAAGTAAGTCTTAAGTAAAAAGACGATCGTTTGCATAAATTTAATTGTAAAATTTTTTGTATAATCTTAACAATAGTATATCGATTGTTTAATTTATAACGTATAAATTAAAATAATTTAACGTTTATAAAACTGTAAATTTTTATTTTTCATTAGGAAATCTTGGCTTCAACAAACTGGGAGTCCACAATCGTCGATCGATAGGGCTGAATTTCGAAATGAAAAAGAATTGGATGCTTTAACATTAGATGGCTTCATCATTAAGAAATAACACCAATAATAACGTATTTTATGAAATATTATTTAGCATGCTTACAATTTGAAAAAAACTGAAGCTTTCGTTTAATTTTTTCTTCGTACTACAGCAATGTTTTATTATACTTGAGTGTAAATTTGTTGAGAAATCTGATAACGAGAAATATCAACAAACTACTATATCTTTTCAGTGTACTAATATTGCGTTACTCCATCTTTTTCCCAAGAAATTTTTTCATTTTAAACGAGTATTAATTCTTGATTCTTTTATTATTCTACCGATAAATAATTATAAGACTGAATCTTTTAAAAAATTACAAATAAATAGAAATAAAAATTTTTGTATTAAAAAAAAGCAGCATAAAATAAAAATGAATTAAAAATTAAATCACGTGTACAATTTGTTTGAAAAAATATTATTAATTTAATTGAATAATTTAAATATTTTAATAAAACCGTGGAAATTTTTTAAAACAAATTTGTAAATTTGTATTAGAATAATAAAAAATTTAGATATATATTATACAATTTTCTCTAATCATCAAAACTCCGTAAAAACTGAATTATTCAAGTTTTAAAAAATATTTTTCAACCCAATTTATATTATTAATAATTTTATTTATTTTAATTGTTGATCTAATGTACCTATTCTTTAGGCTCAATTGAAGGTTGTAAAATGTAATTTTTGATATATTTAAAATAACTCAATTTTATGAATACAAAATAGTTCACTGTAAAATCTTGATAATGCTGAGATAAGTATCAAAGAAAAAAAAGGCTGTGCTTCAATTAATAATTTCTGTAATTATTAACGTTTTAAAATAGGAGTGACCAATAAGATTTTAGAATTTACAAACATGACTTAGATTAAAGTATACTTAATAACTAGTGGAAAGATTGAAAATCTACGAAATTTTATGGATATAATAAGAATGTATGTAGAAGATTACATAACAGTGAAACTAAAATAATTTTCTAATACATTAAATTCAAATATAAATACATATCAAAACATTTAATTGCAAATAATATTTTAATTATGTAACACTAATTTGTTGTATTAAATAAATTAATTTAAATAACGTTATTAATAAATCGTTTTAATACATAATTATACTGAAAAGTATAAATTTATTATTTTTTATTATATATTAATTCACACACGCGCGCGCACATATAAAACAAATAATAATACCTTAAAGTAATTAATGTATGCGTATTGTGTAATTTAATTCATTAGACTTTGTACGAAATCTAATAAATGTGTTTTTTAATGTGATATTAGTAATTCTTTAAAAATATTATAAAATTGTTTCTGTATTTTAATATTTGATATTCATAAAATATGCCTTGATTTTACAAACATATAGCTGTTTCTAATTTTTCATTGTGTTTGATTTTTCCATTTATGCTTGCATGTGAATCAAAAAAGCTTATCAAATTATTTTTAGTTAAATTTATTAATTGATGTAATAATTATTAAAGATTTTTAATATATGTAACGTTGCAAAGAAAAACATTTAAATATAAATTATTAATGTTTTACACTAGAAAAATATTTATTGTCTTCTAGAAAAAATATTTTTATTTCTTTCGTAATATCATAATTATCATGAAATTATAATTAAAAATTATACTAAACCTAAATTATAATTAATATAATATAAGAATTAGTAAATTACTTATATCCTTATTTTTACATACATTTTATTTAGTAAATTATTTATATATGTTTATAAACCAGACCAAGTGTTAATTTTTTACGATGACTTTCTATTACAATCTTTAATAAAACTAATTTAGCACAAATAAAACTCATTTATGTCAAATTCCAAGGGAATTCTTATAAAATTTAATGGATAAAATTCTATTGTATAAAATACTTTAAAGTCGTTTATATTATAATACTCATTTAACATTATAAAAAGAGGTATAATATTTGTAATATATTTTTAAGCCTATAAAATAATATAAGTTCATTTATTTATGAAATTAATTTTTATTTATTTTATTTGATTATGAGTTTACCTTGTAATAAGTTAAATCAATCTTTTCTTTATTGAATTAGATTTTTCAAAAGTTATGAATATAAGAAAAAACGACTATTACTAAACTTTATCAAAACTTCATTTTTATTTTTACCTTTCCTTACAAAAAGTATAAAGAGTCGAAAATATTAATCATGTCGTAAAATGTTTAGTATTATTTAAATTCTTTTGTATAATCGGTATGGCATTTAATCTTACTTTATTTCATCCTGAAACAAAATATTTATGTTACTATCGTGTTTCTGGAGATATAAAATACTTATTGACCATGTAAAAAAATTAAAAATAAAGTTCAACAATTTAATACATAGATTACTTTATATAATAAAAAGTATTTTAAATTTCTTTAATTATATGCATAAGATGTTCACAACATAATAAAATATAAATCTATACAGTATTTTAAATATATCAAAATTTTTAAATCTGTTAAAAGTATATTTATTGCTGTCAGAATTAATTTGAGTTATTAAATTCTCAATTGATGTCTTAAGTATAACAATTGTAACTATATTAGATACACAGAGTCATAAATCTATTGAAACACTCAAATTGTAATTGCAAATGCGATAGTAATTCACTGCTCTAAATTTTAATAAAATTTCATTTGTGCGTACAGAAGTTTAATATAATTTCTTAAAAGAAATATTAATTAAAATAATTATAAGAATACTTTGATTTATACAAGTATAATTTAAATTATTTTATGTACCATTTACTAAAATATTTTTAATATTTTTCATTTAAAGAATCAAAGAAATTTGAGAAAAATACTAAACTGAAAAAATTAATATAATTTAAAATGTAAATAACTATTTTTTATATATTAAGTTATTAATACTTATTGTCACAGGTCTAAGTATTTTTAATGCATTTTAGATTTTCAAAAAGTTTTTTGATATTTAGTAACGTTTTAAGAATCATGAAATATTAGTATTTCAATCAATCAATAATTTAAAACTAAATATTTTTTAAATATATGATTAATTTGTAGATATAATCTTTCTTCGGTTAGCTTTGATATATATTAAATATATATCATCAACACTCAATTTAATAATATATTACAATTTTATTTCAAATATTTTTAAGATAAGAAAAAATTAATTTATAATAAGAAATTATAAATCACAAATAGAAAAATTATATTTATTTAATTAAACAATATTAAATCGAATTTAAAATCTAAAAATGTTGAAATATGAACTATATTTTATTGTAATTTAGATTCCATAAAATATTTACTCAGTTTCTTATCCAAAGATTATAAATGTAAATAGTATGTAATAATTAATTCTTTTCGCTTAAAAATTTTAATTACTACTAATTATGAATATTAAGATATGAAAAATGAAAAAATTAATAATTCTAATAAAAATCGCATATTTATAGTAAGAAAGTAATTAATAATTATTAATAGATAAACGTGTACCTTAGATTTTATAGTTAGATAATATTTAATATTCTAATTAAAAATATACGTTTAAACAATCAAAATAGAAAATTACAAATATAAGCAGTTCTTTAAACATTATAATTACTGAATTATTCAAGAAATTTTTTTTTGAATAAGTAATTGAAATGATAATTATGTAAATTAAAGGAAACTTTGAATGTATTAGATAAATAATTTATAATTGAATAAATCGTTAAGTCTTCATTCATATCAATTCAGCTGTTTACGTTAATAAAATATTGGTTTGTTTTTATAAATGAAATTTATACTCACTAAATTTTAATGTCACCTATTTTTTAATTTTAATCAAAGTTATTAGTAGATTTTATATTTTGTGACTATTAAAAAAAGAAACATCTAAAATATTTGATATAATTTTTAAAGAAGCAAATAGAAATATTTATTTAAAAGGTTTATAATTAAAGATTATGTTAAATGTAATTAACGTTAAATTAATCAAATTAAATCATATATTAGATTCGTAAATACCAAAGTTGAACTGGTAAATATTTATTACGCTAAAAAAAATTTTATTTTAATAAATTTATAGTATTAATTATATAGTAATACAGAAAATTGTAATAAGATGTAAAAATTTTATATCAATTGAAAAAATGGTTAATTTAATAATATCAATACAAAAATCTTTACTTCGTTGTATGATTTCTATTTAAAAATGTAAGAGTATAATAATATCTTAAGCTAACTCGGTATGCAATTGAGTTTCGAACTCGTGAGTTCCGCAATGTATGAAACCCTCGTTTCTATGGTCGTTTTTTATTATTATAATTTGCTAAAATTATTTTAAATTTTAAACGATATTTAAGTTCATTTCTCTCAATATCGATAACTATTTATATAATTGATTAAAAAACAAGGTTGTTTATTTATGAAAAATATTGCATCAAAACATTAACCAACAGAAAAAATAAAATAGAATAACAATCGTTGCTTCATAAAATTTTATCTGTAACATAAAAAATATGGAACGAGAATTTTAGGATTCATTAATATTACTTACACTCTTTATTTTCGAATACCAATCTAGAAGGTAAATTTAATTAAAAGTTGGTAAATAAAATAAAAATCGTCGAGTTTAAAAGCCAGTAAATATTTAAACGTATTCTATCGCTAGTTAAAATTTACAAGCCTTACGGCAGCGTGTAAAATTGAATTATTTATTTGGCTCTAAGCTGGACTCTCGAAAAATACGCGCTATCAACGTATATCAGCGAGGCATGTTCAAATAAAACTTTTAATATCCGTCGTAGAATTTTTCTAAAAACTCGGTTATGTTAAACACGAGCGCGAGCAAATTTACAACACACGCACAGAGAAAGGCAAGAAATTTATCACAATCTACGTACATTAAAACCATAGTGCGGGTAATCCCCGAGCGAAGGATGTGGTTCTAAATCGTGCCGAGAAAGGCACGATACAAGTGCCTCGCATCGAGCGATAAAGTGCGTTGCACATCGCGTACGAAAAGCAAACAAACAACCAAGAAGAGTCCCTCGAAGGAACCGAGTCTCGAGCCTACGAGTTTCAAAGCAAAAATAAAATGAGTAAATGAAAAAACGAAGACTCACGCTCGAATACCAGAAGTGACCCAGACTCGGGGCTCTTCGCGCGTGTGTACGAAGCCTAAGACGATGGGGAGCCGTCATCACCATCGGCGCAGCAGCTGCACAACATCGAACCGCCGGAACGAGTCTCGTAGATCGACATCGCCAGTCGCCGTCGCGCATTGCTCGAGGAGCGTGTGCTCGGTGCACTTGAGCCCTGGTGCGCTCCGATCCCGTGTTTTTTCCGCGAGGTCTGT
Organism: Dolichoris vasculosae; assembly: GCA_018907195.1. Classification (NCBI taxonomy): domain Eukaryota; kingdom Metazoa; phylum Arthropoda; class Insecta; order Hymenoptera; family Agaonidae; genus Dolichoris; species Dolichoris vasculosae. Next base: position 10,188,249 of record JACCHY010000001.1, read on the forward strand.
CCTTCTTCCGAAGGACCAAGAGCGAATCGCTTCGCGCGCGTTCCGGCTTTGCTCAGTTTTTCCGGGATGGGCAGTTAGGCCCGATGCGCTGCACCAGGAGTGCGCTCGACGCTCCCGAGGAGTCGGAGGATTTCGAGCGAACCCTTTGAGACCCCGACCTCGAGCATGAGGTGCTTCAAGAGCTTCTTCAAGCACACCTGGCATCCCCAGCAGGTAAACGTCGCTTGGATTTTTCTCTAGCTGTAATCTAAGTGAGAGACGCGCCGAGTTTTTTAACGCCGATCCGTCGATCCGTCGACCGGAGAAAACGAGAAAGCGCTGCTAAGAGTTTGTTTGGATGAAATTTAGTGATAGAATGTAGCGAAACACGAAAGTAGCTTTTATTTTTTAAAATCGGATGCAGATTTGAATACGGCTCGACTTGGTTCGAGTTACATAAGAAAGCAGGTTTGGTTTCTCTGAAATTTTACTCTTTCCACGTTTCTTTGTGGAATGTACGGGTGGACCAAGAATTTATTTTCTTGGCAGTTTCGTGCGCGACTTGTATCGCGTGTGTACACGTATACGTAGAAAAAATCTAACAGGAATAATTTCGTAATTAATCTCATTGTACCTTGAACACAAAAGAAATACATTCTTGAGGCTCGGTAAAAATTGTATTGCGCAACAAACGATCTTTATCTTCTATTTTACATTGTATTTATTAGAGATGAAACAATAATCGCGAAACTAGTCAACGGCTACAAGAAAATAGGTAATTACGTGGGCATACATATGTTTTCGCATCTTTCGAAACTGCGTTCCTCGACTCGTCTCTCATTTTGAATTTCAATTTTATACCAACGGTAAAGATTAGGTTCGTAATTGTATGATTGGAATAATCAATGATTAATTAACTTTTCAATAATATTTTCTTAACAATTGAACGATTGCATTATCCTTCTTTACAGAGAAACGTTTGGTTTTCATAATCTATCGCTGCTTTTACGTTATTGTGCATTTTATTTTAGAAATATTATCCGTGTCAATATTAACGGTTCGAAACACCTGTTTTAATAAATTTTAATAACCTTGCACTTTTATCCGATAACAGTGCAAAATGAACAATTAATTTTATCGTTACATAAAAAAAAAATAGCTAAAGTATACCAATGGATAAAAGTTCTCGGGTCATTATCAGTCGCATATTAAACTATCAACTTGCCTTGCCGAGAAACGTCATCGACTGCGTACTCAACGATTTGAAAACAAAAACATATTTATTCCCCTTCGAGATCCCTCAGCCAAGATTTTCCATTCTCGAAGAGAAACCAATTGTTCCTCGTAGATATCGTACACACGGTGAATGGATCGCGGTAACGTAAGGACACTACTCATCCTATGTGTCGAATCTCATTCGTTTAGATTATCGGCGATGATTAATTCTTGTTTTCGCGACATACCGGCGCCGGATGTGGCTAATTCTAAAAACAATATGTTCCCTTTGTGGTTCGACGTTGAGTTATGGAGAGTTTACGTGCGGAACGATTCGTTGGACGTAGTTTTGTGCAGTTATCGCGTCGTAATTTGCCTAGGCAACACGCCGATGCAATTCTTCTCTAAAGTAGAGACAATTTTCTTAATTTGGTGCAATTTGTTCACGGTATGAATACGTACTGTTAAGAGTTCAAGTTATTGTTATAGAGTAAGTAAATTACACGGATTAATGAAAAAGATAAGGTCGTTAGATCTTGAGCGTTGCATCACGACGTTTATTTAGTAAGCGGTAGGAATGTGTAAAAGAAAGTATAGGAGTTATAAATTTTAAAATAGTGCGTTAATAAAAACTTTATTGAAAGAATTAGGAAGTAGAGTGAAAGGATATTATGACTCATGTTAAATTATGATTAAAAAAAAACATCGATTGATCACTACTTCAAAATTAATTGGCCCAAAAATATAAATCCCGATAAGAATAATTATGCTTAACTATGGTCTGATTCATAATTTTTAATGTCACTAAAGTTGATACTATCAATAGATAAATTGCTTACTAAGCCAATGAATATGTAAGTTAAAAATAAATTTTCTTTAGATAACTTTTCGATCGATCTTTAAGAAATGAAGATTACTGGAACTGAAATCCATAATTTTAACTTTCTTCGAATAATACGTATCACAATAATGCGAATGAAAATAACAACTATCAAACTTAAACTAAGTTTTATCTTACAGATGTAGCAAAAATAAATTTAATAACATCATTAACAAAAAATTTTTAGTTTTTCCTTTTTAAAATAAAAATAACAAATAAAAATAATAAATAAACATGATTAACTGATCAAAAAAATAATCTAAAAATTCACTTTATTTCATTAAATCACAAACATATTAAAACGAAAGATATCCAAAGATTGGTCAATTTTAATATGTTAAAATTAAAATACCATGGGAAAACTGTGAAAATTAAATTTTTAGAAATATTTACTCGTATGCAGTCAAGGTCAAGATTCTGTATTTTAATAATTAGATGTAAGATATGGTTGCCATTAAAGATTTAGTCGGCGACTCGTTTGATTGTGCATATGAGGCAATATTCGTACGTGTTTTTTCTATCTCATTCTCCTTTTCGTATTCATTCTTAATAAGTAAATATGTGTATTTATTTATATACAGAATTTGATGAGAGCTTTAAACTCTGAGAGTTCGATCACTCAATACTTTCACTTTTGATTACCGGCGCATAGTTCAACTCGAATTCAACTTAGCTTTCTACACTATTGATTATATACAAAATAATGTCAGTCGTGTGAGAATAAATACAATCGGTTAAATGGATGACGATTGTTTTGTAATATCTTAACAAATTACATATCTTATGACATATACCTTATTTTTCCTTTGTAACCTCTTCTCATCGGATATTCCCATTCTTGGAAAAGTATTTGACATATTTTTAAAATTTTTTAATAATCTCTGCTACATCATCAGATGACATCCATTTGAAGTAAATATTAGTCAATGTCTTATATGAAAATTCTCGCGAATGTTTTGAAATTAGCCAGAATTAAATTGGTATTTATGATAGTAATGACAAAGGATCTTATTTTATGCAATAATACTAATTCATATATTATCATATATATCGAGTATATACCAGTTTACTATTATCACTGAATATGTAAATTAAAAATTCTGTAAAACTTAAATGTTTGAAATAATCAAGCTAAAAAGTTTGCAGCTTTTTTAATTTGTACAAATGTTTTATAAAGTTTACTGTTCAAATAAATTACGTAAATTTCTATACATTTTTCATTAAAATATTAATTAAGTTGTCTTAAAATTCAAATTGAATTTTAATTTTACGGGTTCTTTTAGCCTTATAATTTATTTATTATTCTCAAAAGACTTCATTACCAAAAATGTGTTAGATATAATTATTATTAAACTATTTCTAAAATCAAATATTTTTAGTATTTTTAGGCTGTTAATTATAAATCTCGCGTTAAATTTTAAATTATAAAATATTCAATTTTTATTAGAATCAGTATTAAGCATCTAATTTATCGATTAAATTGAAAAAATTACATTTAATGATTAAAATTTTATAAAATACTTTAATGCTACATAATATTACCTTATTTCTTTACGTAACAAAAAATTATACGTCCAAAAACTACACGAGACCGTTTTAGTGTAGTGCCTTAAACTATTAATCAAAATTCATAAATGTTTATATTATTATTCACTTAAGCTAATAAAAATTGTTCAAATTCTTTTTGAAATCGAAACAGGAATATTTTATTCTTGAGCGATTAAATTTTGATTAATTATCTAATATTTGATAAATAAAGAGGAAAAATTTTTATTGTACTCATACAACATTTTTTAATTCGAAATAATTAGAAAACCATTATAAAAATACTAATAGATTTAAAAATTATCGATCATAATAATCATACATATATATACTACTAAAAATTAAATCAACATAAAATTTGTTTTACGGTATTGATTTGAAAAAATTTCTTTTCTACATCCTTAATATTTACAATTTGAGCAACGACGTTATAACTTTATAATGCATACATTTTTTGCATTCATCGTATTATCATTGATGGAATGAAAATTTTCATAAAATATAATAAAACAATACTTATTTATAAACTTGTTTACGTTATTACGATACTTATTTTTTTCAACATTTTTTCTAGTTTTTCACATAATTATTACAATTTTCACATACTCAATAATTGAAGAGTAAATTTATTAAACAGTAAATTTTTTTCACAAATGTAATATAGATATTATTTTTTACAATTATTTTTACGATTAGTTTTTTAACCAATAATAGTATTCCCAAAAATTAAAAAAAATAATAGTACAAGAAAATTTTTGATAGTAGACTATATTACGGTATTTTTATGTCATCTAGTATTATTCGACATTGATAACATACTTGAAAAATTCAATTTCAAACATAAACATAACGCAACAATCTACTTCCTCATAAATTACGTACTCAAACTCGAATATAATACATTATATAATAATGGTAATATACTCATTAAAGCTGAAATTTGTAAATATTGTATTTAGGTAGATGTACTTTAAAAACCTTTTTACCTCTACATATGAATATTTATTCATAAATATTTTAAAGCATGTACGTAAGAGTAAGAAAGACAGAAAAAGTGAGTTCAAGGGTCGAGTTCTGATAATAATTGATAACAGTAACTGTCCTCTGTCAGCTTCTCACGTTAACTGGTCAGTTCCTATTTGATCGTTGTAGCCATCTGATCGCCTTTGCTTAATCAGTTAATTTCCGTCTGTCATAACGACCAATGGCATCGTATACAGAACGAATCTCATTTTTTATATTTAAAGAGTTCGGCATTCCATATAGAGCCTGACCAATTTCACGCCACAATAAGATGTAGAGCGAAGAGTAAAGAGAAATTGATTTTATTAATATGATCAAGCTTAACGGTCGCTTTAATCACCATAATGTATCGATTAACTCAAGTAAGTGGAACGATGTATTTTGGCCCAAATACAGGAAATTATTTTTCTTTTATGCGTACGTTGATGCGTGCTCTCATCGTTTTCCTTCATGCAAATTGATAACAGTTCTGTATTTCATCGCGGGTCGATCGGACGTTTCGTCACATCGTAACGAAGCTCAGTGTAATGTGTCTACATTTGTTTTTAAACGGACATGTTTGTGTTATTCGAGATTCGGTATTAAATCGACAATATGTATAAAACATGCTTCTTTCTTCTTTCTTCTACAAAATATTCCAGGAAAGTTGCCTTAATGACAAAAAATAACATTGTAATATTCATTAGACGTTGATATGCCACTTTGTATTCGTTAATTATAAAAGAGTAACGAAAAATTAAACTTAAAACAATCAAGATAAATTTTGTTAAATATTTTAAACATTTTAAACAGTTTATTACCTCTAAATTGTTTTCCATTTCTAAAATTTATTCGAGATTTTGTTGTATCAAATGCAGTGATATTTTATAGAATTTTAACGGTATTACTACATTACTGGTTATACGTAATAGTACATTTCGACATTTATACAACATCGGCATAGCTTGCCAGTAAATTTAGTGGAAACTTTGTTCGGATGTTAGAGCAATAAGCAGTAATGTTGTTGCAATAGGCTGTTATCTATTGAAAAACGTTGAAAACTAATCAACCTATAAAATTTTAGTGTTTGTACTAATTTTTGTATTTATGACTTTTTCATTATTGTAGATGAATTTTTCTGAATTTATAATATAATATATCACTGTGATTTATAAATGTTTTATTTTTATTATGATCGCAATTAAGTTTTATCAATTTTTTAAAATGTACCATCTTTTTTATATTTAAATACATTTTTAAAGGATATATTTAAAAAAATAGTATTGCTTTACTTGTAATCATATTAATTTAATTTATTTGTATAGGAGATTCAAAATAAACTTCATTATTTATATTGTCACATTATATTGTCACATTTTATAAAATTAAAATTTTTAAATATTTTATAAATGATATAAATGTTTGATGGAATTATTTTTACAAATACGAAAAAATAAACAAAAAGTTTTATAGACATGAAATAAAGTGTATAGATAAATCTGAAAGTATGATAGTGTTGTTTATTAACAATAAAAAATACAATACCTTATATTTCATTTTATTTTCTTAAATATGAGAAAATATCACTTAAAAAACTTACAATTATTACTACACAAATTTATGAATTTAAATTAAGGTTAAAACTTTAAATTAAGGTTAAATTCTAGAATTAAAATTATGTTTATTTATTACAGACTAAAAATGATAACCGTTTCAAATATTTATTAAATGTCTAATAATATTTAGAGCTATTTAGAATTCTCTTAGTTAAGTGTATTAAAATGTATTAATCGAGTTATTTTCAAAGAAATAATGTTATTTTTCTTGTCGTGTACGAAATATATTTTAAATAAAAAGTTATCCTTACTTAGAGTGATATAGCATTTTTTGCCTACTTTATGTTTTTATTGTACAATTAATTTTTAAATTTCATGAAAGTGTGTCATCACAATATTAAAATTTATTTATCAATGTTAATTATATTTAAAAAATTGGTATATATGTTTTTAATCTTTTGAATATATACTACGGATTTTTTATAAACAAACTATATTAGAAATAAACTGAAAATTTTATAAATTTAAGGAAAAATAATTGGTTATAACTTTAATATTGCGTTTCTTTCTTAATAATAAATAAACCTAGTCTTATACACATTTTATAGTTTTAGAAACTTTGATTACAAAAAAACCAATTACTTCGTATAACTGTAAATGTATTGGAATCGTATAAAGTTGAATGTGGCTTTAAACATCGTGTAATTATGTTGTTAGCAGTTTATATTATTAAAAATACTATCTATTTAGAAAAAATAAATCTACTACTTTAGAGTGCATATTAATAAAAAGTAAAATTGGCGATAAAATATGTCTTAAGTTATTCGAAAATATTTTTAAATATAGAGACGTTTTCTAAATTTAGCTTGTAAAATTAATAATTGACATTATTTTTTTCATTTTATCGATTAATTTTATCACAGAAATAAACAAGATATTTTTTTACTTTTTTAAAATAATTAAAATTTTTCACCAATAGTTTATTAAATAATTTATTAATATTTTATCGATAGTTTGTTTTTGTTTCAATCGTAGAATTCAATTCTTTAAAATTCTTTTCTATTAAATCGTACGTAAAACTAGTTTTATCGAATAATTATCAAATTTTTAAAACTTTTTTTTAACAATTACATTGGTATAAGAAAAAGTGAAATAAAATTAACGATGAAAATGATAGATATGTAAAATATACTACATTTTATTCATTGTTATAATTATTTTATTAAAAAATTCGTGCAAATATTTGAATCGTTCAAAATATATTTTAAAAGTTTAATTAGTTCATCCTAATATATATAGTTTTATTTATTAAATATGTTTAATATTGTCTGCGAATAATGAGACTAGTAATACTATTTGCCTTACATATAGTATATTATGAAATGATTATATTATTTTATGTTAATATTATTCGTTCATTCTTGAATTTCATTTTTTTTAATGTAAAAAATTCATTATGAAATCATAAATAAATAACACAACAAAATATTTATACATATTTACAATTTGAAATATATAAACGTGATCAGTGCATTTCTTGAATATTTTAATATTTATAATCTTTTATATAATCGCAATATTCTTTAAGACTGTTGAGAATGGAAAGCATCTAGAGAAAGAGTAAAGCGAAAACGAATCGAACTTTGGCAAGGTAAACTAAAAAAACAATTATAAACAAACGGATTAAATTACCCGGACCCGGTCAAGAGACGGACGATGGATCACTCGCCTCCACTCCTCATAATACAGGGTGCGGGGATGTCCACAACCTGTAAGAAATCGTAGAAACAAACTCGCCTCTCGGAGCTCGGAGAGGCGAGGAGACTGAGACATCCTTGCAGAGCTCCGCTCGGGACGAGGCGCAATGCTAGCGGAAAGTCTTTCAAGGAATGCATACGTCGCCGTAAAGTATCTTTCACGGAAGACACGTGCCGCTAGATGAACGCGGCAACGGAAAAGTGTTACACGAGGGATTATTTAGAGGAAATTGCGAACGACTCGGGCTTACGTACAGCAAAGCAAGAATCAAGACGCGTGGAGGACAACGAGGGATTATCGGTCTATAGACGGGCCTGTCATTGCGCTGGAGAAGGAGGTGCAACCCCGAAGACGAAGGCGTGTGGTTTAAAGGGGCCCCGAAGGGGTTGAGACGCGGACCCTTCCTGGCATATGAACAGGAGTCGGGGCTACCGAAGAGCGTACACAACGGATGCATCACAGAAGTGGAATAAACAACGGTATGACATCGGACAGGTCCGAGAAATTACGCGACATATAGAACAAAGGGTGCCTTGTCGATTCCTTGAAGACGATAAACAGATGAAGACAGAGAGTCGGAAGAGGAAGCAAGAATATATAAGAGAATGTGACCTACTTTATATACAGATAGAAACATCATAGAGAATGCAATTATATCTTTGTTATCAAACTATTATACGCGATAACTACACACAATGTATCATTATAATATACTCCGAAAACAACTTTGTTAAAATACTTGTAATAAATACATAATTGATAACAGCATTAAGTAGAATATGAATCATTTCAACCCCAGCAATACAACAAAATATTTATACAGATTTACAATCTAAAATATATAAACGTGATCAGTGCATTTCTTGAATATTTTAATATTTAGAAACTTTTAAATAATTGCAATATTATTTACGACTATAACTTTATTTAAAAAAACTAGTTAATTAATGTAAAATATTATGATAATCAGTGCTGAAATATGAAAATAAATCACGAAAAAAGTTTATATTCTTAAATAACGTCACATAGGACAGTTGAATCAATACAACCTGATTAAAATCGTATAAATTATGTATAGACGTAATAATTTTATTTTATTTACCAATCAAAATTAAACGCACTTTTTAAAATTATAAATTTCATATTTACTTAACCTAGAACTGATAAACAACTGTATAAACCGATTCTCGCATGAAATTAAACGACTGTCTTGTCTGTTCACAGATGGACAGCCCGAGAAGGTTCGGCAGTCCGTCGAAGCCTTGCGATAGCCGAGGTATAGGAGACACGGAGCTTGGCGAGATGAAAATCACATCAGGAATTATCCCCACCGTTGACGACGTGCCCTGTCACAGTGGGGCTTGCAAAAGCGCCGTCAACAAGATCTGGCCGGATCATCGGTTAGAAAGTCCATGGCATCACCTTAAGACATTGTTTCTCGTCTCTATGATCGTCGCTCTTATCGTTTGGATACTTGTCTACGTGTTGCTCACACAGTACGACCTTCTGTGATTTCGAGACGCCAACATACTTCCTGTGCTAAATTATGTCTTACGAGTGATTACGCAAGCGAATAACTTGTAGTTTCTGGTGGCCTGAACAATTATTCTTTCTTCGATGCAAAACATTAGTTTACGATTGAGCTTAAATCCAACTATACGTGTAAAGTAATAAAGTTTTTTTTAATTTTATTATAAAACGTTGATTTGAGCTTTATAAATGAACAAATGGACTGGTCAGGAACTGGTATAAATATAAATTATATGCGTTTAATTTTGGTTGTACAGCAATGATCATGTTTTTACTGTCAAGTATAATTGTACAAAATTATTGTTTTTACTTTTCAAAAATTAAAATTGTTAAGTGGAAATTGCAGTCGTACAAATATAATATACATTATACCGGTATTATAAGACTGACATATTTCTCGATTATAAATCTCATATATAGAAATTAGAATCTTCGAATAAACGGAACGATAGAAAATCGACAATAAATATTTAAGTTTTTTTTATGTTAATTTCTTCCTATTAAGATAATTAAAAGACAAGTTTAATGACTTTGAATGTAAAAAATTATAATCGTTATAGAAAAAAAGTATATAGTAAATCGAATTGTTTGAATAGTTGAATAAATGAAATACTTTTTACGTATTCTATGTACAGAATGATATTTAGAAGCACGAGTGTAGATTATATAGAGAATTGCAGAGTCACGTATGAAGAAGAATTCAGTTGTTTAATTATCATTTATGAGCTTAAAACTTTTAATCGATAGCTCGTATACATTTTTATTCAAATTAAATGTATTAGTATTCGTGTGAAATATTTTATATGCTTTGAATTATACCAACTATAAAAGGTTCATTATCCTTAACTATGATCGTTTCAAAACTGAATCTTAAAACTTTATTTAAATAAAGAACAAGGATAATTTAAAATTTTTTATAATATCATTGTTATTTTTTCGAAAAATTTTTTAGTATAAAAAGCTTATTTTGTATTTTTCCATTTATGTAAAAGTTTATCTTGTTAAGCTTTATCGAACACAATATTCAAGATACAGCTAATTACTTTGAAATGTTAATAATTTTATAATATTTATATTGCGCTACATTTTGCGATCAGATAGTAATTTGATTTGAAACTTAAAAAAAAGTAAATTAAATAGTATGTAACAACGTTTATTAAATATAAAATCTATTTAAATATTATATATATAATATGGATTCAATTGATATATTATTTTAAACATTTATTTTTATGCGATGTAAAAATTTAATGAATCACGTTATATATAAAAATTATAATTAGATGTATTGCAATTATTTTATATTGTGCAAAGTTAAAAATTATTGTAAATAATTTTATAATAAACATCCATTATATTATTTTTGTAAAATTGAGAAATACTTTTAATGTATTTTATTAATAAAAATTTTATTTATTTGATGTTATTAATTTACTTAGTCATAATTATTTGCCTTAAGTTCAAAGAGCCGTATGATAATTTAAATACATGGTTATAAAATAATAAGTAATAATAAATGCAGCAATAATTGTGATTTATATATACGTGGAAATTTTTTCTCGCTAATACGTGGATTTGATATAAATAAATAAATATGAAATTAAAAATTTTATATCATAAGATTATATAGGTAGAATTAATTTATTTAAACTATTAATTTACAATAAAACATGATTTTTTGAAAAATTGTAAATAATTGAATTTCCATTGAAATTTGTAATTGATTATTAAAAACAAGTGTTTATGAAATCACTTGGTAAGACTCGCTAAAATTAATTTATATAATAAATTATTCTTAATACATAATTATTTAAATTGATAGTATATTTTTGTATTAGAAATATTAGAAATTGTAAATGGAAATAATATAAGCTTACTTATGGTATTAATTCATTCAACAATATTTGTTATTTCTATATAGCATAATAAGTATTGCATTTTTAAATAAAAAAATTATAGTTGGTTTTTCGAAGCAATGTGTTTATGTACATAATAATATTTGCGTATATATAATATATACTAAATAATATATTAAGTTAAAAAAATAGAGTTATATACAAATTAATATAAAACAACAATAAAATTTATATTTTCAAGTATTGCGTTATTTTATATAATTGTACATGAAGTATAAAGTAAATTAAAATAAATGACAATCTATGTATTTTTTATGGAATTTAAAAAAATTTGTTTTAATATGTTTAAACCTATCTATACATATGAACTATTATTTATTATTTCAAACAAATATAACAAATTAATTATTTCGAAATAATTTGAAAATTTATGTTTGTTATATTCTTGAAATTATATGAGTATATTGTAATGAACTTTTAATCTATAATTTTAATTCATGTTGCATTTAAATAAAAATATATTTTAAGAAAAACTTTAAATTTTATAATTGCACCAGATATTTTGATGATAAGTCAAAACACAATAAATCAGAATTACAGAACGTCGGAGCCACGACATAGGTAATTTTATAATCGAGATAAAAATTTATTTATTTTATCTGTAAAATTAATAACATTTATTAAATAGGGGACAATCAAGAAAACGACGAAAACGATTCAAGCTTAAGAATCACACCCGTTTCTGAACTCAATGATCATGAAAGAAATATAACTTTACCAGGTTCATCTAACATAGTTTTCGATGATTTGTCAGTAGCTAAAAATAAATTAACTCGGAATAAATCAATTCAAACCGATATGCGAAAGTCAAATAGTTTCGATAGACTAACTAACAATTTCGATGATTGCTCCGAAGAGTGCGAGGTTAGAATACTATAAATAAATTCTTTTTATTAAATTTATTCGTCAGTAGTATGACAAGAATATCTTTAATATTTTATTTGTTGACTGGAATAATTATTAAATAAAAGATTTTACATAAGTATTACATATACTACAGAGGATTTCTATTTTTTCAAAGTGAGCAGTGATTTGACTTGATAAAAACATAACCAATTTATTTGAGAATTGTAGATCTCTAAATATTTATTTTAAATAACATATCAATTCATTTTAATATCCTAAACATAATTAATAATTGAAAACCCGTAACTTCAAGAACCTTATTGTACTTCTGTGTATATTGCACATGTAATTATCATGTAGATAAAATATGTTATGAAAAATGTTAATACTATAATATAAATGTACGTTCTTCAAATCTCGAATGAAAAAATATTAAAATTGATTTTTCTTTTTTTTAGTTGTATTATTTAACAGTAATTTTTGTCATTGTAAAATTCCAATTTCCAATACAATAATTAGTATATTGTATTCAAGAAAACATAAAAGATTATAATAATATAAAATAAATAAAAGAATTTTTATTTCACATATACGTAAAATGAGATATATAATATTTACATGTAAATATTTTGTAACAAGATTGAAATATCCTAATAATTAACTATTTAATCTTTTCGTTTTTTAACAAAATACTCATTTTTACTAACCATGACGATGTAAATTTGTTTATTTTCAGTTGTAATCTTTTTCAAACAAAATAAAGATTTTATTATTATTTTTAAATATGCTTAGAGTTATCATTCAATCTTAAGCGTATCGTATATTTTAGATGGCTTGTACAATGTCTCCAATTAGAGGCTGTAGATATACGTTGATTGGATGGGACAGTTTCCGTACGAAGACTATGATTGTTCTACTTATACTTTTTGTTATATGGGCAGTCATATATTTTCCTTTAATCTTGACTTAATAATTTTTAAATAAGTGTAAAATATGTTAAAGTGTAGTACTTTGTATTAATTAAATAAATAATATCTATTAAGTTTTTATGTAGTTAAACGCACATTATTGTTTAATTATAAAAATAAGTAGCTATTTTTTTAAAATAAATATATAAATAAATTAATTATATGTTTTATATAAAATACAAAATTTATTTAAATTTTTCTAATATATAATTTATATTATACATAAAAAGATGCCAATGGTTATTAGTTGAAAAATTAGTTTAAGCTTAATACATTAGTTATCAATAAAAAATACGAAATGACCCGACCTAGAAAATGATAAAAATGTTTCATTGCCACAATCGCATAAATCCGTATAAACATTCCTAGAGTAATTAGTATTTATACGTAAATGATAAATACAAAATAATTAACGAAATAAATAAATCAATAAACGATGTAAATATAAAAAAATATTTTAATTGAAAACTCGTCATATAAGTAACGAACACTATATTTTAACAAATTTTTCAAATAAACGTAGTTCAGCAAATATTTCATATTTCAATACTTCAATATCAATGTAAGATAAATAAATTATTTTACCAGTAAAATATATTATTAGATATGTAAAACTAGGTCTATAGTTAATAAGCTTTATCGAAAAAATGTTGTTTGTATTTTCTTACATTTTATTTTTTTTAAATTCTTTAAGAATTGTTATCTAAAAAGTGACTAATATACATTTCTTTAAGAACGTAAATATACTTACTTATTTCAATAATTATTTATTTACTAGTATATCATAATATAAATATATTATGAACATTCGTAAATGTACAGTTTAATAGAGAATAAAAAATAATTCCTTTATATGTAAAAAATATTAATTACTTATAAATACAACAAAAAGACATTTTATCATTTTTTTTATATTCTACAGACTTTTTTATAGAATTGTATAATTTTGAACTATTTTTATTTATAAATTATTTAAAAATTTAAAAATAATAAAAAAGAAATTATAAATTCCATTCTTTATAATAATTTTTACTACGATTTGTCGTGAATTACCAAACCTAAGTGTTTAAAAACACGATTTCATAGTTTATAATTATTTCAACTAGACAAATTCTATTCTATGATAATTTTCTTCACTCGTACAATGATTTCAACTCATTTTCACATAATTTAGAAAACCACGAATAGCTATTATAATTCTTTTAAATCTAAATACATATACTTTAGTTGTTTCAAGGCAGGAAATTTGCTTAGAAGTTTCGTTCGTACATCACACGTTGACTCTGATCCATGAAAAAATATTAATTATTAACATCACGTTAAATTATAAGCGATTATTATTATTTCTCTATGTAATTTTCCAAGAAATTAAAAATATTATATAAATATTTTAATAACGTTGTTTAAATATAAAATATTTAAGCGTTGAATGTAACATTAAAGTTTACAAAAGATTTCGAATAATAAATCATTCACACAAATAATTCATTGAGCACAAAATGATAAAGCCTTATTATTTTCTTTTTTCCCGACTTTGATTTTAAACGAAATAATAACTTTAATAAATAATAATTTACTCAAACTTAGTTTTTCAAACTAAGTTAATAAATGATCGAATAAAGTGTCATAAAAATATTTGATACGAATAAAATTTTTGTACTGTTTATCAATTTTATTGTTAAATTAATAAATCTAGAAACCTCTAAAACACCCAAAAATTTAACTTTGTTAGATTCAAGTATAAAAAATACGCCGATACGGATTTCCATACTAATTTATGTCGCCTCACCCGACGGAAAAAATAATCGAGTATTACAGGTGAATGTCCAGATCCGAATGACAAGACAAAAACAGCATTTCCATCGGTTCTCGATCCCTCTCTCGTTCTTCTTTCGACAAAGGCTCGAAAAAAGCACGAACGAAGCCGAAAACAATCAATGACTTATTTAGGATGTGCCCTTGGCTCGTTCCCAAAGATGCGCGTAAGTACGAGCGCCGTGACCTTGAGTAGTCTACCGGACCGGTGACATCATCCCGAGTGGTGTTCGGATCTCGAGCAACGGCCGGATATCTCGCTTGTTTCCATTTCGCGTGTTCCTTCTGCGATCGACTCCTTGGTGCGTGGCGCTCGTAAGTAAGAGCTGACTCTCGACCAATCGCAACCGGGGGAAAGTGTTATTGCCAGACCAATCTCGCCTCGGTCGTTCAGTCGATCTTGACTGCGCACGAGAAGAGTTGCCGTTGGGTTCGCTCGTGCAGCTGAACATGAAAATCGTGTGCTTCCTGGTTCTGGTGTTATCTCTGTCGCTGGTTGTCGGTAAGTTGTGCTGCTTAATAACCGTACTATTCGAGAAATCACCGGTGCATGGATGTCGGGCCTAACGACCTGAGATTATTCTCCAAATCAGGATGCAACGATCTTTTCGACTTTCTTGATTATATACGTTTGTTTGCGTTCGTTTTATCGAGTCTTGCAAATGGCGACAATAATTAACGTTGTTACTTGCTTGTTATGCGAACCTGTTTAAGAAGCTCGTGGAAAAATTTACCTAGGAAACTTAGGATTTCGTTAACTAAGCGTAATTTCAAAATAAAATACTCGGTTTAATGTTGCACTTGCTATACGCGATTAAAGTTTACATTGATAGTCATGAATCAAAATATTATCTATTCAAATTAAAATGACATTTTCATTCATTTTTATTAACTGAAAATTTTCCAAGATCGTTCCGTTTGTTAACTTTTTCTTTTAACGATTTGTTTTTATCGGTGAGAAATACAGAATCATCATTTGTTTATAATATTTTTAATAAACAAGATTTCGTTAATTATTACTGTTTGTTTTCGAATCGTATATTTTTCTTTTAATACATAATTTTATTTCAATGTTTATCTGTATTTATTCAAAGATGCAAGTAAAGCGTGTTTTTGAATACTAATAGAATCGTGTCAAGATCACTAGTCGTCGACCCTTTTTTAGCGAAAACTCCAAATAGACTTTTTTAAGGATAAAACTTAAATATATTCGATATATAAAAATAATTTTCATTAAATGTGTTTGATATTAAGAATACATTATAATAATGGTGAATCGTTATAGAGGAACTTATATAATTTACTATCGATAGCATAAATTAAGTGTGCATTGAAGGAAAATTATTTGATTATAACGAAACTTATTGTAAAAATATATTTAAATTATAAATATTGATTTAGAAAAATATAGCACTAATTGACTTTAACCGAGTACTTATATTTTTAATTATATACTACTTAAAAATAAATGGTAATAATAAACAAGTTTTTTAATTGGGAAAACTGTTTATAATTTTTTACAATTTAACGATAACCCTGATTGTAAAAGTTCATAGAACAAAATATTTAATAAGCTAGAATTTTTAATATTATGTACAAAATCTCTAATTTCTTAATTGTATTTTTAGGATTAAAATTTATTTGCCGATTGATTATTAATTAAAAGTAATAAAAAAATAACAAATTTATTTTTCAAGTTGCAAATTCAAATTTATTTTCACGTGAAAGATATTCTTTAAATTATGAATATTAATATTTTTCAATTGCAAAATAGTGATTACAAATCGTGAAAAATATTCAGATGGTTGGGCATAAATAAACTTTTCATTGTTATTTTTCGAAAAGATTTTCTAATTATTTTAAAGACGTGTATTTCAAAACATTAGCTTCAATTTTCTTAAGTATTTTTTTATAAAAATATCCTCTTGATCGACTTGAAAAAACCTCTATACATCAACTCTTTTATGATTCATTTAAAAGAACAAGACATAAAATACAAAAATATACAAAACAGGTTAAGGTCAATTTAAATTATTTACTTTAGGAAAAGTTATTTTAATTAGTACTACATTAAAATTAACATAAAACTAGTATTTAAAATTATGATTAATTACTATATATAATTTTATTAGTTACAGTCTGAGATATATGCTTGCTGAAATTCTTTTTTTATTATGTTTATAGTAAACAATCATATAGTAAATAATATTAATTTAGTAAAATGATTTTCTGATATTTTATTATTTTATATACAATTTTTTTATTTATTTAAAAAAATAACTATTTTAT
Source organism: Dolichoris vasculosae (assembly GCA_018907195.1). NCBI lineage: Eukaryota > Metazoa > Arthropoda > Insecta > Hymenoptera > Agaonidae > Dolichoris > Dolichoris vasculosae. Next base: position 10,205,548 of record JACCHY010000001.1, read on the forward strand.
ATAATGAATACAAAAGTTTACATGAAAATTTTTTAAATTTCTTTTTTATTATTTATCATATCAAAATAAACTATAGGAAAACCCATACTATTAATAAAATTGACACTTTTTTATCATATATTTTATCCGATACTTAAAATGATAATTTCTCAAACGTAACTAAATTTTCTAGCCTTTATTATTGATGCGATAACATAAATGACTTTCTACTTTTTACTAACGCTTAAAAAAATACTTCTCCTTAGAAACTGATAAGTATAAATTTTCATGGTAAATAAAGTGATAAATTGCCTCTTTTTGATAAGAGTAACAATTTCACTTCTTTATTTCTGCAAACATAACTTATAAAAAAATAATTTCCTATCAGACGTCGACGCGAGTTGGAAATTCTGGAAGAAAAAGAAGGATGACCCATCCTCGACGGAAAATTCCGTATCCACGAGCACCACAAGCTCGACAACAGCAGCACCGGTAAAATCTACGACCCAAGGATCCAAAGGTCCCAACGTCGCCAACAGGGGCATAGCCGCAGCAGCGGATCCGGCCCTGGCCATTGGCGTCGGCAACGTCGGGGGCAAAATTCGCGAGGACTCGAGGAACCAGCCACGTAAACCCAGCCCTGGGACCGAGGTGGGACTGGATTTCGGGCCCCCCAAGTCTACCGGTGGAACCAGCTATAAAGATTGGGCCGCAAGTCTCACCGGAGTTGACAGTACTGACGTAAGAGAGAAGCCCAAAGTGCCCGAACGAGGATCTTCTTTAACATCGAACGTCCCTAAAACGAACCCAGGTATTTCTTTTTACCTTTTTATCCTTTGATATGAAATTACGCTTATAAAAATGCAGCGTTCATCGGAGATATTTTTCCTTTTTTTAATGTACGCTTTATTCGGAGAGACTAAGAACTTTATGCGAACGAAACGTATCGCATTAATTACGCTTATAAAGTACGATAAATTATTATTGTTATTGTTAAAGTAGTCATGATTAATAAATATCTATTGAATATTGATATTAAAATAAATGAAATTTATTAATTGAAAATTATCTGAAGGTATCGTTTACTTTATCTCATTCTTTAATTATAAACTTTTATTAAAACTTTAAACATTACATAAAAAAGTATGGTACATTGGTATTTACTTTACCTTTAGCTTCTTGGGCATAATTTATTATTTTATTGAATTCTAAAATAATCGGTAATTCAATTTAAAAGCCATCATCGATAAAATTAAACTTTATGCCATTTAGTATTCATAATACAAAAAGGCTGATAACCAACTTATTTCTTTTTCTTTGATCATAATTTTTTACGGTTTTTTAACGAGAAAGTAATTAAATACTATGTTAAATAAATATTTTACTACTGTGGTTTACGTTAAAACTTATTTATTTTTATTTATACAAAATAAAAATTGTTAATAAAATGATATGACTAGTATTTATAACTCAAATAATTTTATCTGATAAATTCGTCATTTACAATAATTAATTATGTATTACTTTAAACTGTAATATTTTTTTGAATCTTGTTTTCTGTTTTTTCGTATATAATAACGATATAATATTCCATTACTGTGTTGATTCAATATATACTTTATTAGGTAATAGACCAGCATCGCTTCCAGGAGCTGTAAATGGTCAGCATTCAGCTGCAGTTTCAGGTAAATATATAAATTATTAAGATAAAAACCTATTGATATATAAATATTTTCATTTCTTTTAAATCAATCTATTTTTTCCTTAAAACGTTAATCTCTAAAGAAGTTTATAAACGATTTAAAAGAGATTTTTATTACCACAAATTTTTGCATCATTACTAATAGTGATACGAAGATTTCATATAATTAATATTCAATATTTCTTACATTAATTAATTATGTATAATTTCATATTTAATAAATTCCATTATCTAACGTTATCTTCTATTTATAATAATGCGTTTTAAGTCTTACATTATTCTATATTTATAATTATATTATAGCAAATATTTCAAGTTATTTAAATTTTTTCAAAAACTATAAAAAGAATGTATTAATAAAATTATTCATAAATTATTTATTAAAATGCAATTTCATTAGACAATTGAGCGTTTAGTACCGGTACTTAATATTGTCTAATTGAACGAATCAGAATCCACGGTTGGAAAAGCTGGAACACCGCAAACATCTGCACCGACACCAACACCAACTCCAGTCGCACATCCATCGACACCGGCAACTCAGCCAAAACCAAATCCTGGATCACATCAGTCGAAACCGGGATCACCTTCGGGTAACAAGAGCTGGGCTGAAGTAGCCGGAGGTGGAAATCACCAAAATCATCCGACACCCAACTCAACACCGATCTCGTCCATCCCATTAAAACCTGGACAACAGCATCCCAATGGTATGCAGTAGATGGTATATCAATGGTTCGAGGTGTTCGTAAAAAAATATTTGTTACATATATATTGATATTTTTGAAAAAGTAATTTTTCATAATTTGGCGAAATCAAAGATTATTGCAGAATATTCGTTTCAAATGGAAATTTTATGGATAAACTATATTCGTTTTACGACTTAATTATCGATGCATAATTTAAACAAGCGATATTTAAAAATTCTCCCTAGAATTATTATAATGATCGAGAAAGAAAAAATGAAATACTACCAATCGTATAAGACATCGTTTACTTAATTTGGACGGATATAAATTTTTTTAATTATAACTAGATTTTTCCATCGAATAATTTCAAAATTATCTCAAACGCATTTATAAAAAAATTCCAAAAGACCTTTTTTCAAAAAGAAATATTAAAATGTTAATTTTATTAAATAATAAAATTAAAAAAAATAATACACGTTTAAAAATGTTTTCAAGAATGTTTGTAATTTCTAATTTTAATTTATGGATTTAAATACTAACAAGAAACGGCAAAATTTTCATACAAACTTTATAAATACATTTATTTACAAATGTAAATATACGATTAATATTTCAAGGGAATAGACAACATTAAAAATACAACTTTTTCAAAAAAATAAGAACGCGCAAATAAAATTTGTCAGCGGAAAAAACTATGTAGAAAACGATGCAAAAGCAAATATTCGACGCGTTTCTTTCTTTAGGACACTCTCAGTCAGGAAATGCCGAACACTCCGGACGTCCGGGTGTCAACACTGGCGCAGTCATCGGAGGTGTGGCCGGCGGTGCGGCTCTGGCAGGAGCAGCTGCTGCAGTTGGAACGTCCAACTCCAACTCTGGTAAGGTCTTCTCGAGCAATCCAACCTACAGCAAAGGTAAAATAGTCACCGACGAAGATCTCGAGAAACTCTCGGAGGCGCTCTTTATCAAAGACGTCAATAATGCGAACAAGTACATAACGCTCAACCTGCAAAAAACGACTTCCGGCAATAATCCCAAAGATGAGGCATCGCAACCGTGAGTTGATTTTTTAGAAATTCATCGAGCTTAAATCTTAAGTTTTAGATTTTTGTCAATACGTTGACTAAGTAGATAAAAATGTGATTCTGATAGTATACCATAAAATTAATTGTTAGCTCTTATTTTTGTAATCAAGATGCTATCCATATCTACGTTTTTGGATAAGCTTTAAAAAATATTCAAAAAATATACAATATAATTAACAATATAATTAATATAATAAATATAGCTAAATAATAAACATTTTAGAAAGGTTTAAATTTATCGATCGAATTAGAATTAAAAACAATATAGATAAACTTAAAAAGTTAATGTATTATTTTTTGAGAAAATAGTAACCGTTTGTTCTTTTTACTTATATTTATTTTGTTTTAAATTTATGACTTAAAATAATTATTATGCATAGTTTACAACGGTTGATTACATACGTCATTAATTAAAACATTTGGATAATATTAATAATTATGATTAACGCACATTCGAATAAGAAAATTTCTGGATTTATAGACTACTCCAAGTGAAACCCGAAGCTCTGCAAATACCGACTATCCAGAAAGTTTTAACGATTTACGATAATTATAAACTGGATACTCGCGAAAGCGAGTACATAAGTCCAGCTCAACGTCAGGAGGAGAGTCTCCTAGTGGATACGTTCCTTAGTACAAATCTCATGTCAGCTGCGATGCGTTTCCTTGCGGACAAGGGTTTTATCAAGAAGGATTACTACGAATACAAAGATACTTTACGTTCGCTCTGGTTCAATTTGTACTCGAGAGGAGAGGGTAAGATCAGCAGCAGCGGATTCGAGCACGTGTTCCTCACGGAATTGAAGCTTGGCACCGAAGTCTCCGGCTTACACAACTGGATCTACTTTAATGCCGAGGAACTCAAGAAGCGGCTCGATTACCTCGGCTATATCAAGAAGGTCGACCTCGGCAACGTGAGTTATGATGTGCCTCGTTCTTTTCCGGTTGGATTGTAATTGACAAATGGCAATTTGCATCGCGGTTGGAGATTTTTTTATCGAGTTTAAGACTAAATGGGGCATATAATACGGAAAGATAACTTTTCTTATATGCATTTTAACTAAATAATATATTTTTGCTGTATAATAATTTTAAGGAACCGTATAACGAAGAAATTTAAATTTCTTTTCATTACTTACATATTTTATATTTTTTTTACTTTACGCGAAATAGTTCCAATGCATTACTTATTTGTTTTTCCAATAAAATTTGTTGGTTGATTTTAGTTTCATTGTTTTCGATAGGTATTCATTCCTTCTTACTAAATTATGATTATTTACGAGGAAAATGCACATGAAAATAAAATAAAAATAGCTCTATCTAAAGTCTATTCAATGTTTTAAAACAAATTATGTAAAGCAAAATATTTTATCTATTTAAACAAATGTATGTTTTTCTTACATGACCATTGAATAAACTACGAAAAAATATATTTTCTTAGTCACTTGTACAGCTACGAAGTGCAACAATTTCATATATAATAGTTTTGTATACATTTTACTATACTAAATTTTTTTGAGAAAAACAATGTTTCTACAACAAAAATATTTTATTTTTTGTATAAACATTTATTTTTATAAGTGTTAAACGATTTATTTTTTTAAGTATCTCAAAATATATCACGGAATAATCTAAGTTTACTTTACTTGCTTTTGTATCAGCACCGTTGCAAATAAACAGTAAAAATCGTAATTCCAAACATAAGTATAATATTCAAAGTGCAATTTCGATGAACTAAATAAAAATTGCTTTAAATATCCACGGCGACGTTAACGGACCTAAGGAAAATCCCGTATAACCCTAAGTTTGAAAATTCCACGATAAAAATGCAATTTTCTTTGGTATTACAGAAAGCAGCGATCGTGAAGGCGCACGTGAGGTTCAATGGGGTCGATAAACCGGTAACGAACATCTTCGTGGGCACGTCACCCGAGTTAGAAATGGCTCTTTACACCGTTTGCTTCTTCGTAAGACCCGACGCATCTTGTCCTGTATCTTTGGGAGGGACGAAATTCAACATTCTCACGCACAAATTCAGATATCGTGGCAGAGATCTTATCGGTTCGGCTTATCCCGAAATATAAATAATTACTTGACAAAATGTATTTATCAACTCTTTAAATTTGTACTCGAGTAATATTGTTTGTCGAGAATCTTCAAATACTCGGTAATATTTCAAAACAAGTTGTGTACGTAATCACCTTTGACTATTTATTATAAGTACATATGATTGACAACTTTAGACTAATTTAATAGATGTGTTATCGGCTGGATACATTATTTATTATAAAAGAATCAATAGTTATCAGTTTCTACTTATAATTTCAGAATTACAATGAAACAAAAAATTTAGAAGTTTATGTATAGAATTGTTTGATTAGTTTAGCAGACGTTTCGAATGCAAGTGCAATGAGAATCTTAAAGACATTAATTTAACGCAATTTCTCATAATATTAATGGAATAAGAATATATTACCAATGATTTAGTTTTTGCTTAAAATTTAACATAGAGCTTATATAACATATAATAAGCTATTCAACAAATAACTTTATATTCAAATATATGAGATTTTTCGATATATGTAAATATAAAACTTGATTAATTATATTCCTAATTTACTTGAATCTGTGATCTTGGAGATTATGAAAAAAAAGCTATAATTAAAAAATATTGAAGAATTTTTATCGTTTCAATAAACTTTCTGAGAAACTTTAGATAAACATCTTTTAATATAATTATTCATTAAAGTATATTCTGTAAAATAAACTCTTATAATATATGACTATTAATATTATTCCATATTAATTTGTATATGAACCCAATAAAAATGAAATTGATTTTACCTTTCCTTATTATTTATTTATCATTATTTGTTCCTTATATTATACTACGTATAATATATATAATTATATACATTATTATATATATAATTTCATTTTTTTTATTTAAAGATCAGTCCAAAAATTTTAAGTAAGAACAATTATCTATTTTAAACTTATATTCATTTCTTCAGATTTTAATTTATTTACAAGACAATATTAAAATTAATATTAATTTTAATTCCATTTTATAAAATATTAAAAATTTTGTAAAATGTAATATTCTACTAATATTGTAAATATCCATATAATTTACATAGATATCCTTTATTTTAAGAAAATTTTAGTATTTGTAAAATTTAAGTATTTTTTGCAGAATTTCATCTTTTGCCGCATACTATAGATTCCGAATAAAATTTATGTGCGAAGTAAATAAACAATTAAATAAAGCAAATATGAATCCGAATATTTAGTTACATAATTATAATAATAAATACTTATTATTATCATACAAACATTTCGTTAAAACAGATTTTTTATTTTGTATATGTTTTTTGATATTAATAAAAATTGTTTTGAAGTATAAGATTGTGAAAAAACTTGTAAAGAATTAACTGCTATTGCTTTGTATACAACCACAAAAATTTTGAATATATGATAAACTTATAATTTATGTTTATTAAATGAAAATTCAAAATATCTTATATACATATTTTAATTAGGCTAATTATGATAATATATTATGTTTAAAAATCAGAAGCCATTTAAAGTAATATTGTAAAAATTTAATAAAAATTTAATAAAAAGGAATTCAAAATTATATTTGATGATATATTTAAATAAAAAAATATATATATATGTAACCTCGGTATCAAGTCTTTTAAAATTTGCATAAAGAAAAATCAATAATCTATACATAAATTGAATATTAAAAAAAATACATATATTTAAACAATAATACATTCTCATATTAATTATTCTGCAAAATAATACTACTGAAAATTTCAAGAATATTTAAGTTGACTCCAATCACATAATAAATTTTAAATGAGACTGATAAATTATGCCAATAGATAAATTACATCACAGATACAAGAATATAAAAATTAAATCAGTATATTTTAATATTAAATTTTATAATACTAATAAAATAATAAAATAAACATGTGCAATAAAAAAGTATTGTAAAAGTAAAAACAATTCTAAAAATATTAGTTTTATAAATAAATAAAAGAAAAGTCATTATCTAATACCATTTAATTAATATGATACTCTGCCTATAAATAATATTGTTGGTTTACCAAAAATAATGAAAATGTATTGCGTTTCGAAGACACGTGTTACCGGCTAAAAAAGCATTCGTCTGATACGCTACATAATCTTTCATGTATAAGTAAACAGATAAGAATTCAGTTTCACCAAGAGAATCAAGTGGCAGTAATAATATCGAGTCCGAAAGCGATTTTTCAATCATAAGATAAATGAATTTAATTGGAACTAACGCGTGCACTTTGATTTAATGTTACATTTTTAATTTTTTCGTTTCATCGGATTTCATTAATGAATTAAAGATGTACAGGAATTTCCTAAAAATATCGAGTTGTAGACGCGAAATAAGCGAGAGACCGGCAAGATGGCAGAATTTTATAAAGGCAAAAGACAACCATAGAAAAACACCTCTAAGGAAGTATCATAGTGGATCTGGAGTCTACGGACACCGGGAAAAAACTCAAAAGGAATTTGAAGGTTGGTACATAAGTGGAAAAATAATTTTCAAATAAATATGTACATGGATATAAGCATAATGTTCGAATACAGAGTTTAAATGAATAGAGTTACAAGGATGTATTAATTCATTTCTAACCTTTCTCTTACTTTTAAAAATTATCCAAAGTGCAGTCCTACGAATGATATTTTAAATTATTATAATTTAATTTATTATTAAAATTATGTATAAAATATTCATTGATTTATGCCCGTGATTGAATAATTTTTCTGCATTAAAAAACTTAACATTAAAAAAAAAAATTTCCCTTGCACCAGACGTTTTTAATATCTGTATTCACACAAAAAAGGTCATTTTTAAATGAATTCTTTTATACAGCAATTTAATGTAAGTTTGAAATCAAGTTATTTAAGACGACTATATTATATTTTTCATAATAATTTTTAATAATCAATATCTTAAAATAAAGTGAACATATATTAAATTTGCTTAGTAGTATTGCTTTACTGCAAAAAATATAAATCGATAGATTAATTTAAATTAATTAATTTATATAAAACGTACTCCAAATAATTTAGAGATAACTGAAATTATAATAGTATTTATTTTTTATAAGATTAATAGTTTTAAAAAAGGTATATAGTTCAAAACTGTATTTTAAACAATTTAAATGATTTAACAAATTAAATGGCAAAATTATTAGTCGAAAAATTGTATAATATTTGTAACGAAGGTATTGACTTCAATTTATTCGAACTGATAATATTTATTTATTTCCCTTTCATAAATTTATAAACTAATCTTTTAAAATATTAACTAATTTTTATTTTATTACAATTATAATCTATAAAACCATCGAAGCTCTCTTTTCTAAATGCTAAGAATAATAATTACAAAATAAATGTGAACTATTAATTATTATTTTGTTGCGTATAAAGTTTTTTAAATAATTTATTTCTTTTAATTTTATAAAATAATTTTTATAATTACTTGTACCACTTTTATAAATTTAAATTATTTATAGTTTAAGTATACTTAATTTACTATTTTTATCTAAGTATCTACTTTAAATCTTTAGGAAATTTCAAATTTTTAATATATTTTTTATATTATGAAATAGAGTACTAAAAATATATATAATACAAATATTAATTTGATTTATATCATATATACAAATAATTATGATATCGCAATTGTAAACACGACATCAACGAGATACGCATTGCATTTTCGGATTAATGGAGTGACGCAGTATTTATTAATATTGATATCTTGCCCAAATGTATAAATCTCTCACCACTTCAATATTATTTTTAGGATTAAAAAATTATTTAAAATCTTATACACTCATATAATACTGAAGTGTGATTAAAAATAAATAAAGAAAAGATAGAATTTTAAAAGTAATGATATTTTCTTTTCTATATTTATAATGATAGACTGATCGGATTTATTTTGCAGAAACTGTAAAAAATATTTCATGGAGATGATATATTGAATTCTTGTGTTTTTTTTTACAAAAAAAATTATCAAAATTATTTTAAAATATCCTATAACTTATTTATTATATATTTTTCCATATTATTATGCAAAATAGTTTTACTTATTTTTACTTCATTTTTAACGCAATTTAATAATCTATTTCTATACAGTTCGTTCAATAGATCTCACAATTTGTTCATCAAACACAGTATATTTACAGGTTTTAAGAGTGAATTTTTTTAATCGTAGATATAAATATACAAAAATTAATCATTATAGAAAAATATTGATTTAATAATAGACTTTTTCCAAAGAAAATAGAACAGATAAAAATGGTTCTTTTTCAATATCCAAAAAGCATTATTTCTTACGGAATAGTTTAATAAAATACAATAGTCTCACAGAGTATTTATAACTCTTTAGATTATGAGTATAAAAAAAGTTAAAAGAGAAAGAGTAAGAGAAAGAGAAAGAAAAAGATAAAGATAATTATGTTATTGATATAATAGTAATTTGCGAAACAGTCTGATTAGGACAAATTAACATCTTTATATTTTTACTTTCTTTTATTATATAATAAATCAATATCGCTTAAAATATTACTACATCAGTATTCTCATTATGTATAAAACCACAAAAAATTTGATATATCATATTTTATTAAGTAAAAATTTAATAATTTATTAAAAAATTAATTTTAACTGTATATTAATACAAAAATATATTTATATTATTTTTATACGTCGATTAACACAATTGTAAATATTAAGTATGAGTAGAACTTAATTTAAAATAATTAAAAAATATAAACTATTATTAAATAAAAATATTTGTAGATTAGTTTTGTATCTACAATAAAAAGGATAAAAATCAGAATTTATTTTGATTTAAAAATAAATATTGATCCGATAAAAAATACTTAAAATAAATCAGTACATGCATGATATAAATCTTGAATAACAGCTATTTGATATTATATAATTAAGTACTAGCATGTCCAGTCAATTTATATTTAACGAAGTACAGCTTAGAAATTGTATCAAAATATAAAACGTAATAAGTGGGAAATTTTCAATACAATAATAAACACTATAATCAAAGTGAAATTAAAATTTAGGAAAACATTGCCTTTGAGAAATATATTCTTTTAATTTGTCATCGAATATGAGAAACAACTTAAAACTTATAAAATAATAAAATTATAAACAGATTAAAAACATAAATTTATAAAAAAAAAGTAAAGAAACAGAAATAAATTAAAATAAATAATAAAAATATGTAGAAACACATAGAAAATATCTATTGTAAATATTGTTTTTCAAACTTAAAATATCTTCAAAAACTTGCAACATTATAATTTATAGTTATGTAAGGTTTGATAAAGCTCATATATTTAAAAGAACTTTAAATATTATAATATTTTCTTATCGCTTATGTAAAATATTAATTTTATTTTTAAATTGTTTAAATTAAAATAAAATTTTGTAATTATCAATATTTTCTAATTGTTATCTTCAATTGCACCGTATTTGCAATACAGTATATATTTTAAAAAATCTTAAATAATCTAATTTCATTACATTCGTATTCACATTCAAAACTACCAAACAATATGAAAACTATAACAAAAAATAATTCGTACATACTTAACATTATTTCAGTTTCAAAGGAGGAATTAGAGATTCGTTCAGAATACAGCAATTTTTATAGATTTCTGAGTGCTTATCGAGAACATGGCCATAAGCAAGCAAACATTGATCCAATTTCACTATCGAAACCACAATCGCTTTCGGAATTGCAACCTGAACGTTTTGGTCTCAATTTAAATAGCAATTTTCCCTTACAGCGTTTACTATGTACCGAAAAAACAGAAGGAACCGTTTGTGACGCTGTTGATATTTTGAAAAAAATATACAGTAATACAATATCTGCAGAATTCAGCCATCTTGAGGTATACGTATACATACTAGATGATAACCGATAAAATTGCCTCGTTCAAACCAGTTAAAGAAATTTCAAATTTTAGTTGTTATAAAATACTATCGTATATTTTTTACAATATTTATCAGTAATAAAAATCTTGAAATATACCTAAATGTACGGATATATTTCAACGTAGAACTGAATTTAATTAAAGAAACTCCTACGATTACTCATACGTACTATTTTATTTACCTTTTCAAAATAGATAATTGTCTCTTATATACTTCTTTGTATATGTCCTAGATTGAATTATTTGTTAACTACCAATCAATGCAATTTCTTCCTTATACTTATTTTACTGTTTATAGACCGAGGAAGAAAGAGAATGGTTCGCGAAAAATTTCGAGAAATGCTTTTACGAATCCATCGATGATGAAACGAGAATACTAATGGCTGGAGAAATGCTAAAGAGTCAAGCATTTGACAGGTTCATGGCCGTGAAATTTCCGAGCGTAAAGAGATACGGAGCCGAGGGTGCCGAAAGTATGATGGTCTTCTTTCACGAATTGTACCAACAATCGGCCAACGGTTAGACAATTATTAAAATCTCTTAAGCAACGAACGAGCATCGATTCATCCCCAAAGTTCGCGTGAACTGAATCTTTTTTTACTGATTTGCGACAGATACTGTACAGCAAATAGTGCTTTCTATGCCGCATCGAGGACGTATGAACTTACTCACGGGATTAATGAAATATTCGTTGGAAAAATTTTTCCATAAATTACGAGGCTTCAGCGAATTTCCCGAGGAAGCTAAGGCTACCGGTGACAGCATCTGTCACTTTATGTCACAGATAAATTTCAGGGTGGACGGAGGCTACGTGCGCGTGACTATGACCCCGAATCCGTCGCATTTGGAGGCTGCGAATTGTGTATCGATGGGACGAACGCGAGCGTTCATGCAGTTACTCAACGATGGCGCTTACTCGGATGACTCTAATACTCGTTGGAGTGATAAGGTCTTGAACGTTCAGGTAAGGTGTTTCTAATCTATATTCTTGGTTGAAAAATTAATTTACAGCTGCAAAATTTATACGAAAAAAATAAGAAGATATCCAAAATTTATGTAAAAGAATGAAAGTTATATTTTCTAAACGGAACTAGTTTTTAAATTTTAATTAAATTTAAAATCGATTTTCAGGTACACGGCGATGCATCTTATACCGGACAAGGAGTAAATCAGGAATGTCTCGCGTTTAGCGGAACGCCACACTTTGAGATCGGTGGTACTATTCATCTCATGGTGAATAATCAACTCGGTTTCACGACTCCTGCACAGAGAGGAAGATCTTCGAGGTATTGCACGGACTTGGCCAAATTTATCTGGGCACCGATAATTCACGTAAATGCGGACGATCCAGAGGTAAGCGAACGTGAGTGACGTATAATATACTAGAAAAATTAAGTATTTTTATTCTTATATTGTATTCGTTCGAGCGAAGATCATAAAAATTTTAAACGTTGCAGATGGTTCTTAGAGCTACAAAGATAGCGTTTAAATATCAGAGGAAATTCCGAAAAGATGTTTTCGTTGATTTAAATTGTTTCAGGCTATGGGGTCACAATGAACTCGATGATCCAACTTTCACAAATCCTCTCGTTTATAAAATAATACGTAACAGACCGTAAGTATGGTGAATTCCTTTGTATTCCTTAATATTTATTTAAGTGTATTTTGATTGTGTTTTAAACATTTTTTTAACATCGCGTATTTACATCTGTATAGATTTTAAGAAAAGTTTATTCTTCTTTTAATTTCATTTCCGTTAGTGTATGAACAACGAGATAAACATTTTTATTACGAATAAAGTGTTCTTGTTACAAATTGTCCTTACTTATTATAAATAGTTGCTTGCTACTAATTTTAAATACCGTAACGATGGTTTTCTTTAAGATTCCACGTTACAGAAAAATAATATTATTATATAAAAAACTTTTTAGGTCAATTCCAGATCGTTATTTGGAGGAATTGGCAAAAAAGAAAGTTTTAACTCCGGAACAAGGAAAAGCTATCGTTGATCAATACACGGCTAAACTATCGAAATCCTTGCAACAAGCAGAAAATTATGTGCCACAATTTACTTACTATAACGGAAGATGGTCGTTGTTTAAACAAGCGGAATCGTCTATTACTGTATGGGACACTGGAGTAGACATAAATCTTTTACAGTTCATAGGCCGTAAGAGTGTACAGTATGAAAATCGATTCGTAAGTTATTTACCGAATACAATTTATAACAGCACGAGTAAGTAAAGTACAATAAAATGGGTAAATAAAATATATAAATATGTTAAATCACTTATTTTTACTAAAGCAATTGAGATATTTTTTAAAAAAAGTGAGTTACGATAAACGACTTGCTTTTAACGTTGATATATTTTTCATTCGTATCAAGAAACGATATTAAAAACATTTTAAATTTTTAATCGAAAGAATATTCATCCGACGGTATTGAAGTCTCACGTTTCAACGAGACTAAAAAAAATCGAGGAAGGAACGCATATCGACTGGTCGGCAGCCGAAGCAATGGCCCTTGGAAGTCTACTATATCAAGGTTACAATGTGAGGATTAGCGGCGAAGATATTGGACGTGGAACTTTTTCGCAGAGGCACGCGATGTTGATCGATCAATCTACAGGAGGTAAATTTTTCGCGGTGTTTTATTTTAACTCTGAGAATATTTTTTAAAACTTGTATTCAAAATTTTATCCAGTACTTAAAATTTAAATTAAGGAAACTTATCTTAACGAATTTTTTATTTAAATATATATATATATATATATATATTATACAATTAATTAATTAAATTTCAATTAAATGAAAAATAGAAAATTGCTAAAGAAACTCTACCGAACACGAATTCGAATCGTTAGAGAATATCATCCGTGTCGATGCATAGAAAAATAAGAAATAATAATTTTATGTTCATCATCAGAGATGCACATACCCTTGAACTCGATGATCGAGAAACAAACAGGCAAAATTGAACTGGCGAACAGTATTCTATCGGAGGAAGCCGTGTTAGGTTACGAGTACGGCATGAGCATTACTCTACCGAATACCCTGACAATTTGGGAGGCGCAGTTCGGGGACTTTGTCAACGGAGCGCAGCTGATGATCGACGTATACATATCGAGTAGCGAAACCAAGTGGATGTTAGCCAGTGGACTGACTATGCTCTTACCGCATGGATACGACGGTGCCGGACCCGAACACAGTTCTTCCAGGTTCGAGAGATTACTGCAGATGACGGACAGCAAGGAGAATCGACCCGATGGGGACGATGTCAATATGCAGGTTGCTATACCCACGACACCGGCTCAGTATTTCCATTTGCTCAGGCGACAGGTGAGCGCGTGTTACTTAAACGCAATGTAAAATTCATGCGAGAGAAAACGCATGCAAAAAACGTGTTTTTTGCATTATTATTTTTTATAATCGTATTTTATTGTCGAACGGGAAATTCAACTTTTTTAACTGTGCTTAAGAATGTCAAGATCAAAGACTGAATATAATCGAACAATTTATCAGTTTTTTTTTCAAAAAGGTAAGTATGTAGTATATTTTTCATATATTTAGTATAGTTTTTTTATTGTTACATTTTTGTGTTCTTTATAATTTATAATAAAATATAATGATTTTATAATATTCGTAATAATTTTTTAATTAAAAAAGTAAAGTTCAAAGTGAAATTAAAACAAAATTGTTATAAGATCTAAATTAAAAATATGTCGACAGTTATTTATTTTTTTAATAGCGTGTTTATTTTTATTACGAAAAATAATCAAATACGTAATAAAAATTATCTTTCTACCCTATATTATATTGTATAGCAATATATTAGTTACGAATTAATTACGCGACTATGTAAGATTGATGTTAATTGTTGGTATCTGTTATAATAATAAATAAAAATATTTAAATATATGGATTTTATTTCATAATAAATAATATTTATAACAAAATATTTTCTGTAATTCATAATTATCCAATATAATATACATTTTTTATAATATTCTAAATATTTTAATACAATTATAATTTTATTTGCAAGATGGTGAGAAATTTTCGAAAGCCATTAATAATTGTAACGCCGAAGACATTATTAAGAAATATTGCATCCACGTCAACATTTGAAGAAATGGCTCCTGGCACTAGTTTTAAAACAATCATAGGTACGTCATTCATAAATATAATAAATATAATAAATATATAACATATAATTTACCTTAGTAAACAAAAAATTTTATTTTTTCAATTACTTAAAATTATTTTTTACATTATAAAAATGATGCTAATTAATTACATTTTCTCGAAGTCTTATGTATAAATAATATATTTTATATTTTAAATGAACTAAAAAATTTAATTTTTTTGAAATAATAAAATCAAAGACGACTGCTCGTACTTAATTAATTTATATACAATTTATTTATATTCGGTGACCTACCTGTGAATCTCGTAATTTATATTTATTATTATTATTATTATTATTATTATTATTATTTGTTTATTAAATAATTTAAAAATTAATTGAAACTTTAATTAATTTATTAGGAGATGATGGATTAGACGAAAATGCAGTTCGTAAAGTGATACTAGTTAGTGGAAAACACTATTACGCTCTTGACAAACACAGAGAGAATCATGGAATTAAAGACGTAGCAATTATTAGAGTCGAAAGCTTATGTCCATTTCCAGTCGTTGAGCTTAATGAAGAAATACAAAAATACACAAATTGCAAAAGTGAGTATAAAATAATATAAAAATAACAGAAGCATTCGATAAAATTTTAATTTGATCTTACCTTATAAAAATATATATATTCCGTAACTTAAAATTATTTTTAAAGTGTTCGTCTGGAGTCAAGAAGAACCACAAAATATGGGTGCATGGACTTTTGTCAAATCTAGATTTGAAAATCTGTGTGGTCGTCAAGTATAAATTTCCTCTTCTATTTCTTTATAAATTTAGTAATTTTGTAATAATAATTAAAACTTAATTTCTTTTAGCTACGTTATTCTGGGATAGAGCCTCAAGCAGCGACAGCTGTTGGTATTAACGAATTACACCAACGTCAATCAGCAGAAATTGTTGTTAAACCATTTGTTATGAAATGAAATATAATTACAATTATTGAAAAAATTCATGACATCGAGAGATTTATATTTTAATTAAAATAAAGTACATACAATAGTAATGTGAACAAAATAAAAAAAAAAATTTTACTGTAATGTAATAATAAGAATATTTTAAGTCTATTTTTATAAATATATTACTTAATAAATATTAAATTGACAATTAATTGACAACAAATGTTAATTAACATCATACACTAATTTTTAAATAAACTATAACTATAATTATTAAAAATGTACCTAAATATAATAGATCTGAATAAATATAATTAAACGATATAAAAAAATGAATATAAATTTTGTTATAGACGCTATGCAAAAATATTTTAAGGTAGTAATTATTAATACATATATATATTAAATAATATATTATTAATTAATTAATTAGAATAGTTAAATGAAATTATTTTTCTTTAATATTAATTTTTATGCAACTTACAGTAATATAATAAAAATAAAATAGTCTTTTTATACATGTAAACAAAATTTTTTCTTCTTTTTCACTGTACGTTATTTGTACAGTATAATCACGTTGTTTAATTTTTTAAAAGTTCTTGAATTTATAATGTTGATTAATTATAATATTATTTATTACTTGCCTTTTCATTATTTACACTAGGATTAGCTTTAGATTCTACCTATAATTCATTAAAAAATAGACAATTATAAATAATATCCTTCATTTAAAGTTTTTTACATATTATAAATTATCATTTAAATTAACTTACGGTTTTACTATCTAAAAACTGATGTTCTCTCGAAATTAGATCGTTTAAGTCCGTCTTTAAAAGAAAAAATATTTTAAATATCTATGAAACTTAAATTCTTTTTTATTATTTTAAAATAAATGACTTACAGTCCAATCAAGTTTTTCAGTCAATATTTCACATCCTTTATCACATTCACCTAACCAGGCAACATCTCGTCCAGAATCAAAATTGAAGCCTCCTGGTAAACCTAAGA
Organism: Dolichoris vasculosae; assembly: GCA_018907195.1. Lineage (NCBI taxonomy): Eukaryota > Metazoa > Arthropoda > Insecta > Hymenoptera > Agaonidae > Dolichoris > Dolichoris vasculosae. Next base: position 10,223,113 of record JACCHY010000001.1, read on the forward strand.
ATCTTTTAAATCTATCTTGAATTCCAACTTTTTCTTTATTTATAAGTAATCTAGGACAATCTGCTGCTACGCTAAAATATTATTAAATTAATTATAAATATGTATATAATTTAATATTTTGATTTATATCTGTCTATTGTAACATAAACAACATACTTATCCACAAGTGACGCAAAAGGTTGAACAACTAAACTCGAACCCATTATTATCAACAGTTCTGCTTTTGGAAAATCTGTATTAACTAAAGTAAAAAATCGTTGAGGTAATACTTCACCAAAGAAAACGATGTCAGGTTTTACAACTCCTTTATTACATTTTTCACATATTGGAACGGTAACTTCTTTAATTTTTTCTAAAAATTTTGTTTCAGAAAATGTAAATAGACAAGTTTTAATAACCAAATATTGTATTTGAACCAAATATTTTACCTTTTAACCAAGGCAGATCGTACGAAGCGTGGCATTCTAAACAATGACCAGTGTAAAACGTTCCATGAGCTTCTACTAATTTATCTTCTGGTAATCCAGCTATTCTTTCTAAGGTATCTATATTCTGAGTATAATGTCGCAAAAGCATTCCTTTTTCGTGCAATAAGCGTATAAAATAATGCGATAATGTTGGTTTAAAACCTTCAGGAATCAGTTCCTTTGCAAGTACAAAAAATGGTTCAGGATTGACTTTGAAGAAATCAAGTTCAAAAATGGCTTGTTGATGAGGTAAATTATATTTTTCTAAATTATGATACAATCCACTTTTTGGAGAACGAAAGTCTGGAATTCCGGCAGCTAAATATATATAACAGAATAAAATATTATTACTACATTCATCGATAGAAATTATATTTAAAATAAACTGCACGATTAATTTACTTACATGTTGAAATACCAGCACCAGCCATCGTTATAATTTTTGTAATATTGTTATTTTTTATAAATTCAGCTATTCCTTCCAATGTCAAAGAATTAAGAATCTTTTCCGAAGATGTATCGCTAGGTGATTCAAAGATGTGAATAGCTTGTTCAAAGTATTTGCGAAATTTATGCATTCCTGAATCAGAATCTTGTTCTTCGGTATCATTAAGAGACGAACTCGAAGTTTCGTATTCTACGCTGCTATCTATAATATTCGATATAAACAGAATAGTCAGAAAAGTTTATTTACAATGTACACGCACACATATACATAATCTAATTTTAAATAACGTAATTCCACGGAATACAACACAGATCGAATACATTCAATAAATAATGTGGGATATCAAGAGAAACAGTTAAAATTTATAGGGCAATTATTCGACATTATTTACCCTTTTTTTCATCCTCGTCTTCTTTTTTGTTTTCCATTTTTCTAAATTACAATTTACTAATAGATGCTTAACGAAAGTTAAATAGTCAAAAAAGTTTCTCACACAAGAATTAAATTAGACAAAAACACAATTAACAGTTTGTTTCGTTTATAAAAGTGACAAGTCAAAAGTGTATGTGTATTTATATCTATAAATCCTTTTTGCACCCGTGCAGTCGACGTGCCCTCTGGGAATAGGAAAAAGTACCATAAGATAAAACGAATAATAATCATGCGCCCTCTTTAATTAGATAATTAATTAGAGGGTTGCGACTTCTCGTTACGTTATCATAACATGCCTAGATGTTCAGGCAGTATCCGACTCGAGCTGGATAAGGAAATGCGAATCGACAACGCCGTTTTTCTGCAACTCGACAATTACGTACTTGAATCTCCCGCTGATTCGACTCGGACGCCTTCGAATACCGATGAAAAGGGTTAGTAGGTTATCAACCGCGAACTTTTCATGGTTAGAATAAAAAATTTATCGAATCGAGAAGGGAGTTTGGTTATTTTCGTAAAGACTGTTTTCATCTTCGCAATAGTTTGTATTTTCGCATTAAGGAAATTCAAATAACGTAGGAACTCTAATATCTATTCTTTAAAATTGTTTCCCTGCGTTTATTTCGAATTTTATACGTTCCAAATTTTGATTAAATGTAATGATTACAAATTTATTTATTATTTAATATTTAAGCTCTCTTCGACCCAGTCGTATGAAACGCACAAATATTTGATCACAAAGTTTTAATTATAATAATCGCTTCGGATTTTGCGTACATTAAGAATAAAAATAAATATTTCTATTTGAAATATTTTCAAAACAAATTCGAATCTTGAATAAATAAGAAACTTTATTTAAAACAAGATTTATGATTCATTACACCAAATTTTTATGAGCTTTTAGTATTAATTTTACGTATTATCGGTTAACGAAGTCAAAACATTTTTGTTACATAGGCATAGTAATTTAGACATAAAGTACGAATTAGTATTGTTCGTAATAAGTGCGTAAATTAAAAAATTGTAACTTTTTTCCTTTACATTTTATAAAGAATGTTTTTAATTTTTTTTAAAAAAATTTTTTATAATGAGTCTGAAAAAGCTATTAAAAAATACTTAAGTAAACAAACGATTGAAAAAATGAATATATTATATTTATTTTACACAAATAATTCGATTTAGTTTTTTGATACTATTCTTCAGATATTTGAATAATTAACTTTAATTGAATACATAAAAACATTAACTGTTTTTCACAATTTTTTGAAAGATATAAAAATATTTTTTTAAGTAAAAAATTGAATCTCCTTAATGTTAACGTATGAAACTTAAATATAAAATAAGTATTTTATTTATTAATAGGATGATTTTTATAATCGATAATGTAGAAATCTTGACAAAACGTTTGCTAAAAATTCAAGAAAAAACACGTGTTAATGCTAAAATGAGACAAATTTGCTGTACTTGTTCTATCGTTAAGATAATAAAGATAAACTGAATTGTCAACGATTTTCATGTGTATAATAATCTAAGAAAATTTGTATCAAATTTGTATTTTTGGTTTTTCTTAATTTTAAAAACTGAAATTGAAAAAGGTAGCTATATGCAAATAATTTAGAAACAAAATGTAATTGAAACGAATTATTGCAAGTATAGTTTTAGCAAGTGTAAATTTTAAATGGTAAACAGCAAGAATTTATTCTTTTATATTTCCATAGAATATTTTGATTTTTGGAATTACATTTTTGGTTAGTTTATTTCTGAGAATAAATTTAATAGTTACGTATTACCTTTCGGATAAAAAGTATTAAATTGTCACTTAATATTATGTTTTGTTTAAAACACTGATCCGTTATAAATCTTAAGAAAGAATTATTTAATAAACGTCGAAAAAATAGATAAGGTAAACTTTCTTCGATCATTAAGGTTATGTTAATAAATTGATATACTATTTTTTTTTCATTGAACTATAATCTAACGAAAATTTATTGAATTTTAAATTTAATAAGTTTATGTTGCTTGAATTTCAAATTTTAATACTTAAATAATTCTTCATAATATGTACCTAAAAGAACTTATTTTCATCGTCGATTTAAAATTTACATTTATAAGCATGTTCGAATTACAATTTTCTTTTAATCGTAAATTCGAAGTATGTAATTGATATTATTGAGCAATTACATTTCCTAGTCCTTAATTTTCTAAAAAATCAACATTTATTTAACGTGATATTTATATGTTGAACTAAAAATACTAGAACAAAATTCCTTTTTTTAATGTTGTAATTTACATTTACCCTGTTATAATTAATACTAATTATTATTAATTTGCTACAGTTGCTGTTGAATAAACTCATATCCCGCGTGAGTTAAAGAACTGTTGCATTTCGAGTTCTTGAGCGCATGCGTTAAATTTGTACGCCATCAAATATCCTGATTGTTCCATCCAGATTAAATGTTTGACCGTCGGCGCGACGACACGTGCTTTTTTTACTTTTGACCTTTGATTGTATTTATCAGGTTTTTTGATAAATTGCACCAACGTTAAGTACGAAAAAGTTGCGATCATGCCGCGTGTCGTTCGCGATTCCGACGAGGAGATTGAGATAAAAAGTTGTAAGTATTAGATTCATACCTTTACATATTTTCCTAATCCACGTTTTGTCGCGTGTTCCTCAAGTTCGAGTTTGCGCGACTCGTCGTTTTATAACGGTTATTTCGCCGCTAATGAAAATATTATTTTGATAAATTAAAGTATGAATTACGAAATTAACGTTAAAAATATTTAAAAATTATTTCAAATTTTTTTCCGATCTGTCTTTAATTTCAATTTTTTTTTGATATTCTAATTTTTTTACAAATAATTCATGATTTATTAATATTAATTTAATTTTATTTACAATATGCTTTCCAGCTATTAGAAGAACACGAGCTTCGGTTGCAGCAAATATTACAGATTCACCGTTACGTCGAAACACTAGAAGCAACAAACAATTATCTACTATAGAATCATCGCCTGAATCTTTAGATGAAAGCAATGTTCAATCAATAGGTCGTACAACCCGTAGTCGAATTGCCACATTAGATAAAGTAATGGCAGCTACCATGGTAAAAAATTTAAGATCTAGAAAGACTTCTGGATCATCCGATGTAAGCGAATCAATAGAAGTCGAAAGCGAGACTATAGAAAAAAGAATTACGAGAGGAAATAAAACGGCACTTTCAAATACTGGAACTCCAACGAAAACAAATCTTAGATCGTAATTATAATTTTTTTAAATGATTAATATTTAAAATAATAACGAATGAAAATATATTAAATTTTTTATTCAAGGAAGATTTAAAGCAATTTCATATTTTAATTTTTAAAGTTTGAGTTTATAAATAATGAATCAATTATTAAATAACTTTTCAAGAATATTTTAAATAATGTATAAATTTTCTTTCTAGCCGAAGCATAAGAGCTGGCTCTGAAGCAAAATCTACACCTCCTCCATCGAGAAATAAACGAGTAACCAGATCCAGTTCAGTTGATCCTGTAACCAATGTAAACGAATCTTCAGGCACTCCTATAAAAAGAAGAACAAGAGCTTCCATTGTACCTAAGGAACCTACTGTAACAGAAGATGAAGAAATTAAAAATAAGAGTGGCAAAAGTTTAGAAAACACTGTCGTAGAAATAACTGAAGATGATTTTGGTAAGATAATTATTTTATATTTCACCATGGAATTTGCAGAATTTGTACTCGTAGAATTTGCAGAATTTGTACTATATCAATGTTATATTACGTTCTTACAGATAATTCTGTGATTTTCGGTAAGGAAAAATCTAATAAAATTTCATCGAATATTGCAAGTGATTCAAATAAGGAAAATAGTGGTAAGTTGTATTTTCTTTTTGCTTTATTTTTCTACTCAATGCCTTTTGTAATTAAATTTAAAAATCTATCTTCTGTACATTAATAAATTATTTGTATCAGTTAAAGAATCATTCGATAATTCAAAGAAGTTTACATTGGATTCAGCTAAGAAATATGAGGAAAGCCTGACCTATAATAACTCGAATGAAACCATTGATGAATCAGTGAATAAATCTTTTGTAACACTTCCTGTTAATAGAGAATTAGAGTCTTCTAACTTAAAAATAAATACAAATCCAATAGATAATGAAACAGATATAGAAATATCAAATTCATTAGAATGCCAAAATAGTGAAACAAAACAAAATGATGTTTCTTTATTAAATAATCAACATAAATTAAACATTAGTGAAAATAATGAAATCATTTTTGATAATAGTTTTAACGTAAACGATGATGAAAATGAACATATTGATGTAGAGGAATTTACCGAATCAAGTTCCACTGATGAATCTATTATTCAAGTCGATAATTTTGAAAGTAATAAATCTGTTGTAGATCATAATCATTTAAATATAAAAAATTCTTATGTAAAATTAAACCGAACTGAAATTGATAAGTTAGTAAACCAAAAAGTTGATGAAAATGTAGAGATAGACAATGATATAAGTAATAATATAAACGTTGATACTGTCATTAAAAATGTTAAGACTCCGATAGTTTTAGTAAATGATTGTGTTAAAAATAACCAAAATATTTCGAAAGAACTTGATAATACTAATATTTCATCGCCAGAACATCTGCAAATAAATATAGAGAATTCGAATGATTTAGAAGTAGGTGTAATAAATAATTATGATAAAAATTTAAATTCCTTGTGTATTGATGATGAATCAAATGATGTAGTTTTCGTAAGTACAATTAAAACTGAAACAGAAAAATCGATTGAATTTGATAATCATGATGAAATAAAAACTCACATTCGTATAAATAATAGTGACGATGAATCAGAAAATTCAACTACAATAAATAAAAATCCTATTTCACCAGAAAGTTTCATTATTAAAAATGAATCTAACGATGTAGAAATTAATTCCGATTCTGTAAATAAAGATAGTGAAATAGAAAAGCCAATATTAGTAAATGAGAATGAATCAAGTAATTCAATTTCTGTAAATAATGATGAAGCGGAAAACGGTATATTAGTAAATAAAAATATTAGTTTATCTGAAAATACTGAAATTTTAAATGAAAATAAAAATGAAATCGAATGTTTAATTATAAAAAATAATGAAAAGGATGAATTTGTAAATTCAATTGTAAAAGAGAGTGATAATGTAGAATATTGTTGTAGGGACGTAAACTTACTTAAAGATGAAACCGAAATTTTATCTTCTGAACATGAAAATCGCGAAGAAACAAAAAATGCATCAGACTCGATAGAATCTGTTGAGCTTGTAAATAATTATAACGAAACAGACCTTATTATTAAGAATCACGGTAATGAATCAAACGATTCCATTTCTCTTCCCACAAAATTAAATATTTCTTTTGGAGAAGACAATGAATCCAAAGATTCAAATTCTACAAATCCAATTAATAATAAAATATGTAGTTCCGATAATGTTAATGATAATACGGAGTGTGCATCTTTTGTAAACAAATGTACCAATGAAATGGAAATTGATCAAAAATTCGCTGAGCCAATACCAGAAAATAGCATAAACAACATTAATAACAACGCTATATTGGATTCAACGGAACTTAGTATTTCTGACGAGACTGATACCGATTCTAAACAAAGCAAAATATATGGTGTGGATAAAAATAGTGTATCTTCTGCTGTTACAGACGCTGATGGGGAAAATGCGTCTACACCTACGAAAGTGGAGGAGAGCAACGAATTGAAAAAACAAGATAAGAAACAAACGAGAAATAGTCACAGACTTAGAAGCAAAGCAGACGATAGTGATTCCAATGATAGTGCTGAGAATTTGTTTCGAGATATTCCTGCTGATGAATGGCTTAACGAGACAAAACCCATTACATCATCATCCGCTGAAAATTTCAACGATAATCAAAACAAATCAGAAACAGACGCTAATAATTCAAGTACGAATACAAAGGATACATCCATTCTTAAGCCCCTTATAATTCAAGAAGATGATAATTCAAGAATAAGTAATACAAGAAAATCATTAGGCGAAAAAGAACAATTACACCAGAAACCAAATGAAGAGGTAACAAATCAAAAAGCAAATGAGTCACTTTCTAAGAAAGCTCGTAAATCTTTGGAAAAGAAACGAGAAAGCAATCAGTTTATAGATCTGGAAAACTCAAAATCTAAAGATATTTCTGGAATTCAAGAAGCTAAGAAAATCGTAACAGAGGATAAAATTAATAGTGATACCGATGAAAATAAATCTCCTAATAAAAGTCGTCATTCTATCGATAAGTCATTAAAGTTGAATCATTCAGCACACGAACAGCATACGGATGAAAATTCATTTAAAAAATGTCGTAGATCGTTAGATATTTCGTTACATTTAAATCAATCATCGTTTGAGCAAAATAAAAATAAAAGTATTTCAGAAAAGTTAAGATTGTCTTTAAATAAATCAAAAATGTTAAATGAATCAACAACGGAAGACAATAATGACAATTCATTAGACGAAGAGATGGAAGTAGATAGACAAAGTGACGATGAAAGCGAAAGTCCAGAAACCGATAACAAATATTTCAATGAAAATAGAGAGCTTAATACGAGTCAAATTAGTCGTTTGATTTTGAAAAACAAACGTAAATCTGAAAAATTTTCAACTTCTTTAAATAATTCAGAAACATCAAAACATAGCTCAACTAGTTCATTTAATACATCCTTAGTTAAAGACCAAAATGAAGAAGATGAAAGTAACGATGAATTTATAAACGTTGAAGATTGTGAAAATAATAAAAGTAAAAGTGAAGAAAATAACGATAAATCCGAAAAGAAAAATCGTAAATCATTAAATAAATATAGTCTTACTAGTCAATTTAATTATTCAAATTCACTGGAGAAAAATGAAAGTTTAATAGAAAAAATGTCGGATTCTTTGAATAATTCAAATAAATCAAAACATCGATTATCTTTAAATAAACTTAATCAATCTAGACAATTGAACCAGTCAGATTCTCAGGAAAAAAATGAAAGCTTGATAAAAAATCTAACAAATGCTTTAAATAATACGAATAAATCAAATAATCGATTATCAGAAAAAATACAATCGCCTAATGAGTCATCTAGTAAATCATTGATAAAAGATAAAAATTTAAATAGTGAATCTGATAATGAAATTGAGGTAGAAGATGATAGTGAAAATTCACCGCTTCATGTAAAGAACGAAGTTTCGTCTAAAAATAAAGATAAATTAGTAAAAAAACTTTCTGTTCGTCCATCGATAATTGATTCGGAATCAGAGGAAGAAGTTTCATTAGAATTAAAAGAAGAATGTAAACAAAAGAGCGATCAATCTATTAAATCTGATAACGAATCTCCAAATCTTTCTACAAAAATAAAAAATCGTAAATCGATAAATAATACTTCTATAAAATCTGTTCTCACGAGTTCCGAGAAAGATTCTACTATGGAAAATGCTAACAACACCGACGACTTTTCTAACAATTCTAGTTCGGACAAAAACAAGGAAGTCACTGTGAATCAGAACAGCGATGAAAATGAACTAGGCGTAAACAAATCCGTTGAAAAGTGCAAGGAAAGATCAAAATTTATAAATCCGACAAAGCAAAATTTATCAAACACAATTCGGGTCGAATCTAGTTCCGAGAACGAAGTCCCTGAATACAAACTTGAAATCACTGATTCTGAAGAATCTGAAAACTCTGAAGATAATGAAGAAAGTTCTTCGGATAAAGAATTGGACTCTGATATCGATAAAGAGTATAATCTTAAAGGTAAGACCATTAAAAAGTATTCCGATGATGATGTACGTGGAGATGTTTGCCGAGCATCAGAAGAGGAATTTTCCGATTCCGATGATGATGGAGAAGATCTATCGGATTTCATTGTTTCTGACGACAAAGTTGAAGATTCGGAGGATGAAAGCGAAAGTGAAAATTATAATATCGAAAGCGATGAGGATGATAATGAAAGTGAAGAGAATGATAATGAAAATGAAGAGGTTGATGACGAAAACGAAGAGGATGATAACGAAAGCATCAATAGTGAAGACGATGAAGATGCTAATCAAATTAAAACGGCTGAGTTAAAATTAAAAAAGAATGAGAGTTTAAATCAATCAAAGTCAGCAAAAGACAAGAGTGCAAATTTTTCAAAATCAAAGAAAATTGAAAGCAATAGTTCAAAATCAAATAAGAGTAATTCTGATGATTCAGGGTTACAATACTCGAAAAATTTGAATTCTGATACCGAGGATGAAAAACTTACAAACAATGTAATGTCTAACAAACATAAATTGATGAGCCTTGAATCGGAGTCTTCAGAGTCTGAGTCCGAAGAAGGCGAAGATTCTTATCAGGTTATAACAGTTAACCCAAGAGATACAAACTACTCTAATTTATCTTCCTCAAAAACAAAAAAAATTACTCCGTTGATCGAGTGCAGCACTCCAAAACCAGGTGTAACGAAGAAAAACGACTTTTCTAAGGGTCCCGATAGTTTTGTCGACAGACAAAGTCTACCCAATGCATCTAATAAGTCCAATTCCACTAGACAAAAATCGGAAAGCTTAAACGACTTATCCGATACGAAAATGGTTTCCAGTAGATTAAGCATTGCCGAGATGCCATCAAAATCTATCCACGATTCTTCAGCTAAGTTTAAGGAGAGCATGGAAATGGTTAAAAGTCCAGAAGATGTTATTAAAAATCGTCAGGCATGGAAGTTGATTCCTCTCAATCAAACGGTCCATTCACTCAACGCCGAAACGCCGTTAACAAAATACCTTAAGAAATCCAAGTTAAATGATTCGGCTCCTGGTTTAGAGAGGGGAAAAAGCGATTATGATAATCTGGATATTTTACCGAACAAGAATACCTTGGTTAACAAGAAATCTATGAAAAACTTGAAAAATATAAAAGAATCGGATGACGAGCCTATCGAGTTACCGGTTAATAAAAAGTCGAAAAAACGTAAGCTACAAGATATTTCAAATCCAAATTCGCTCAACGACGATAGCATACCGAGAGTCGCGAAAAAGAAGAAACGAGCGCATATCGAAGAGTCGGTCATCGAAGAGGCATTTAAATGGAAGGTCGAGGACAACGAATCCGAGGAAGTGCAAGTAAAAAAAAAGAAGAAGAAAGCTCACAAGGATATACAAGTACAAGAAAACGTCGAGGATGTGGATGAGTCTAATATCATAGAAAATTTACAATTGACGAAAAAGAAGAAAAAGAAAAAGCTCGCGGAGGCAAAGATTTACGAATGTTTAGATAGCTCGCAAAATTCGGAAGAAAAACAGGCTAAGAAAAAGAAGAAAGAAAAGAAAGCTCTCAATAGCGAAGAAAATTTGGAAAATCAGACACTTTCGAGTATCGAAGAAATTAAACATAAGAAAAAGAAGATGCATTTGGACAAGGAAGAATTCAACCAAGAGAAAAACTTGGAGCCGGAAAGGAAGTCGAAACTAAGTTCGGATAGCGAATCCCATCAGAAGCGAAAGAAATCCAAGAGGAAAAACAGAGAATCTTCGGACGATAAGGAAGACCAGGAAGTCGAGGTCTCGGTAAACGTCGACCTCGACAAAGTTCGGCCCTCCGCTTTGACCACAATACACCGAGAGGTGGAGAATTCAAGGGCCGGAAATCAACAACACAAGAAGAAGCAAACGGTCCTTACAAAAGAAAAATCAAGCTTGAAACGTCTGTCCGATGATGTACTTCATAGCCTGACCGACGAACCCGTGAAGAAGAGCCACAAGCGGCAAAAGCTCTCGAACGATCCGGAGCCTGAGATCAGCGTACCGTCTACGTCAATGTTCAGTCCCGGCAAACGAGCACCAGTGAATCTTGTCGTCGATGATGGCTACCTGCCGCTAAACGTGAAAGGCAGCACGACGGAGTTCAGCGTCGTCAACCTCGAAAAAGTTAAACGAATCTCGAAGAAGACCACCGCAGTCCTCAATTTCAGGGAACGCATGCTTTCGAGGAATCCGAGACAACCCACTTCGGTGTATCTCATGCATTTGAAAAAACAAAAATGCAAGAACTCACTTTGAATGTTCGGAGGAAATTATTTTGAAATTACAGATAGCTTTTATCTTGATTAAGTTAAGTGTAATTTATTTAAAATTTTTGATCAATGGTACGTTAAAAACATTTTTTTTCTTTTATTTTGGTTCTTGGGTGAATTTTGAAATAAGGAATCTGAAATATTTGTGTCATCAATTTTTCTTGTAATTTTATTTATTTATTTTTTTTTTTTAATTTCATTCTTTTCATTATAATGTACCAACAAAAACTATAATGGTCATTTTGAATTTATTGATTATATTTTACAGTGATCATTTTATCAAACTGATCATTTTTAATAATGTAATTAATATACAAAATTTTATTTTATACAATTAACTATTCATCCGTTGTTACTATTATCACTCTCGTTTAGATTGATATATGCTAATGTAATAAGTAATGTAAAACGAAGGAAATATCATTCGAAAAATCTTAAAATATATTTTTGAAACGGAACAAAATGAAAAATATTTAAAAATTGTAGTATAAATCTACTGTTTTAATTAAAAGTATAAAATTTTTTGATTTTTCGACCGAAAACAATAAAGAGATATGTTACTATTAGCATACAATATCGTATACAAGGGCGCAATTGTTAAGTTAAATAATATATGTAAGAAATATTACTAATAAATTAAGTGTAAAATCGACTTTAAGTTTCTATTTTTGTAATCTTGTCTTTATTGAAATATAAAATAATTTATTCAATAAAATCAAGACCATATGTTATTCAAACTATATTGTGATCAACGATATCAAATATTAAATTCAGATTCATTAAATATGATAAATATGATAAATTTTTAAAAGATTCTATACTTCTATACATATATAACAAGGAAGACAGTGAACTGAGTATTTTATGAACCGAGTACCCTTATACAAGCATGCATGTAAAAAGTGATTATATCTTTAATTTTTCCTTTTACCATAAGAATTATGTACTTTACAGTTATTTATATTATTAAAAATATTTTAATTTTCATAATTAGTTTTAAATAAGTTATTTCACATTAAAATGAAAAAAAACACGTAAACAAAATTGATTATAATAAAGTTGCTTAATATAGTAATGATTTTTAAATATCAGTTTTCGTAAAATTTTGATAATGTTTGTTATAACTTATTTTTTATTTTTTATTTCTTATACTAAATATGCAAGAAAATTGTATACTGTTAAATAAATAACTTAACTACTAAGAGCATGATTTATAATAATTATTGTTCCATACCTTTTAGTACTATTATTTTCATTTTAAGTTCATTAAGACTACCGAAGAAAATATTTTTCAAAATATACGTCTTATTCTATGTATAAAAAAATAAACATAAAATCACTGTTTTATGTTTAATTTTATTTTTAAAACTAAAATCTGTTCAGGTAAATCAACAATAAATGAATATAATTTGAAAAAATTGTCTCAAAATTATATAAATATAAAATTAATTATTAGTACTTCTGGTTCTTTATAAAATTATTTTGAAAAATATTTTTATATCATGCTATCAAATTCATTATTGAATGTACTAATCAGCTTTTTTTTATAATAGAAACGTACAAAATTTAGTGCTGAATAACTACTCAAATGTTGAATCTTCTTTCGCTTATCGTTTTTATAGCAAAATATTGATATATTATGGAGCCATTTTTCTTTATTGCTTACAACTTTATGAATTTTTTTAATTAAACAAGAATTTTATAAGAAATTAATAGATTGATTAAAAGATAAATTATCGATAAAATGTTTTTAGTATAAAATTAGATTTTTAAAGTATCGTTTATCGTTCAAATATCTATTTTCAAAGCTTTGATAATTTAAATCTTCCAGCACAATATTAGATATTGTTTAATATTTTATTTTAAATAAAAATTATTAAAAGCATTATATTACTTAGAAGTATAATTACATACGATATTTCATTTAATCTTTCGTAGATTTAAAACTGTTGAATTTTTTCCCCTTTAAATTGTATTATTATAGTAATATCAAGATACTTACTTTTTAATAAACTATATCGGAACAGCTTAAATTTATCATGCAATTTAAATTTAAAAAATTTATATATATATCACATTAATTACAAATTTTATTTATAGAGCTGAAATATAACCAAACAATTTATTCATAATTAAAAATAGTTTCTTATTGTTATTAAAAACGAAATTATTGAAAAAATAAACGGAAGGTACAATTAATAAATAAACTATTATATTTTTAATAAACATGTATTTATTGTTAATATACCAATTAAAATAAGTTTAACAATTTTAATTCTTATATGTTAATTAGGAGAGAGGATTTAATTAAATATACAATTTTTTAATTAATTTGAATCAGTTTTTATAAGTTTCATTAATAATTTTATTCATTCTATTATGGATTACTTTAAAATTAGAATTATTTTGTTACTTAAAAAAAAATTGTTCCTTAGTTGATAAAAACAATTATATGAAAACAACATCTTAAAAGAAAGAGATGAGATATATATTTTTATACTTTACTTTTGGTTAGAAAATATTTCGTACTAGAGTCTGAATTTCAACTTTCAAAATTTACATACATTAAACTACACAATTTATTCTAAAGATTCTAGAAATTATGTAGTCATAAATTTCACGAACCGATTTAACGAAATTTCTTTTAAAAACATTTAAACAATTACATTATAACAAGAGTGAATAATTTAGGAATTTTTCTTAATAGCGTTATAAAAAAATAATTATACAAAATATTTTTATCGTCATAATACATATGAAAATTTTCTTGCAATCTTAAAATGTGAACACTAAAATACAATGAGAATCTTGATGCAAGTAACTCGTGGTGAGTCATAAGAATAAGCAAAAAATTTATTTTACGATTTTCTCTAATTTTAGCGCAATTTTTCACTTAATGGCAAAAAAATTATGCAGGTGTACGACTTCGATTTAACATAAATCATAAGTGGTCAAAGAAATTATTTCCGTATATTGAAATTTTATTATTAACACGTAATAATTATTTTATTGTTATATAAAAGAACATAATTTGTACTGTTATTTAGGGACATAATCATTTAGATGTAAATAATTAAAAATTCTAACAAGTATCTCAATAAACGTTGAATTTGATGTTTGAACATTTTAAAGAAGACAATAATTTTACCATCACATGTATTCTGAGCATTTGTGAAAAATAAATTGATGAAAATATTTAAGAAAAAAGTACGAAGAAAAGTCTAAAATCAAGTTTTATGTTTATATTCTATTCACTTTATTGTAACTGAATATATTCAAATTAATTTTTTACCTCTCTCATAATAAAGCTTTTTAAAAGAGATCACAAACGTTGAATGCATTTACAAAATTTATTTTTCTTTACAGTAAATTTTGAAATAAGAACAATTATTTAATTTTACTTTTTTTCATGAACGGTAAAATTCTGTTTTTACGTCTAATATATATATAATGAGGTTTTTTTCTATTTTTTAAAACAATTTGGATCATTATAATTATACAAATACATTGGATTAGATTATTTGAAAAAGTACACAGAATAACAATAATTTATTCCAAACTGCAAAATAAAATAAAATTTTGTTTAAAATTTTATATCTTTCTACTATAACGAGATGTAAAATCTTATTAAGTTGTTCGGCATTGATCATTTGGCTTAGAACAAATGCGTTGACAATAACATTTGATTAGATTCTCTGAAATGTTGTAATTGACCATCATCACTACAACTTTATATTATATATAGGCTTATATATAGATACAATACGATCACAAAAAATTGTCTCAATCTATGATAATATATTCTATCAAAAATATAATTATAACAATGACCTTTTGAGAATTCTGCTTAGTCAATTCGCTTTCAATAGTAATTATATAATTATATAATAATAATTATACTTAATTATGAAACTTTTTTTTATAAAAATAATTTTACATTATATAATTTTCTTTCATTATTTATCTCGAAAGTATTGCAGAAATCTTTATACGAATAATATATATTATTTATTTATTCTTAATTGAAGACCAATTAACATTAATTAATTTATATTTTACCTGGCAGAATTCTCAATTCTTATATATATTCGCATGGTCCCATTTAAGAGAGTTTTTATTCAATAACAATTAATCACTAAACACTTTCATTTTTGGAATGCTAATCTACATTAATAATATTGAATATCAAGAAATAGACTTTTAATTTGAAATATTTAGATATTGTCATAGATATTATTGTATTTATTATTTTTAATTGTATAGACTCTGAATAACTTTGATCTAAATATAATTCATTTAGATCAATATAATTCATTGTAAATGTATGTATATTGATACAAAAAAGTTTAAATACAGTATAACTGTACTTTCTACAATATGTACTATTTTACATAAATTGATAAATTTCACTTATTTTATTACATTAAATAGTTTGATAAATAAAAGAATTATAAAAAATATTAATGTATAATACGAGATTAATTACAACAAATCCATAACACTTATATTTTAATGTTTTAGAATATTAGTAGTGAACCAATAGTGTCCTAATAAAATAAATATTATATTCACTTTTGTAAATACATAATTTACTTAATTTTTTAATATTCAACAGAATTAATTTTTAAAATTTCAACAAAATTTTAATCATTTAAATCAATACGCAACATAAAGAATTTTTAAACAACTACTTTACCAATTAAAGTGGATTAATATTTTATATGCTTTCAGAAATTATTTTGTCATATTGCGATACCTTTTTTAAATTATTCATACAAAAGAAGATTTATACTCATTCAAAAACTTATTATCTATAATATCTATGGAAAATTGATATATTTAATAGAATATACTATTTTATAGCAGTGCGATTTTGTATGTAAAAATAAGTGTAATTAGAAAAATAATGTTACAATAATATACTATATAATGTATATTTAATTTTTAATAACAGTACCATAATTTTAAAATTAAATTAATTTCGTATTTAAAATCTTTATGCATAATTAGAAAATTTATTATTTAATAATGAATTTTAAATATATCAGAACATTTTGATCTAAAAATACTCGTATAGTTAAAACTTAATTTATAGTTTAGAAACAAAAATTAATGTCATGGGTATTAAAGTTGCTCAAATTTGAAAATATTTTTCTGTAAAAATTTTTAATTCGATTTTTAAAGTTTTTTTAAATTTTAATTATTATAGAGGTACAGAATGTTAATTTTTTAGTACTTGGAAGATAATTAGATATCTAATTTACTATGTTTTAATAAACCTCTACCAAAAAATAATATTAAAATATAAAATAGAAGTTATAATTGAAGTAAATCTACTATTAATATTAATTTAATAAATATGTTATATTTTTAAAAAAATTTAATAAAAATGGTTTATAATTTTAAATATTTTAATTTTATTCATATTATTTAAACTAAAATAATAATTACGTTTTACAACAAACTATAAATATTCTACATAATGAAATCGGTTTTTAAATAACATTATAAAAAGTAGTTTTAATTTCTTCTTAAAAAAGTATAAAAATTATATAATAATAGGTGCAATTAGAAAGTTTATTAAAATTAAATTTTTAGAATTTAATAAAATTATTCGTAATGATCAATAGCTATAAAAAATTATTTCTATAACATAAGTAAATGTTATATTATTTAAATGAACAAATGATTTGTTTATTAAAAACTTAAAATATTTTAAACTAGTCTATTAATAAAAAATAGAAATTTAAACGATATTTAATTTAAAAAAATTTAGTTATTTATAAAAAATATATCTAAATATGTTTTTTTCAAACCTTGTGCTTATTTAATTTATTTAACTTGTTTTATAGTTTGCACGTAATTTTGAAATCATTCTAAAAATGAAGACAATATTTTTTATTCTGTAAATAGTTGAAATGTTGTAATATTCTCCAATTAAAATTCTATTTCTTGTGATTTAAATATCAATTAATTCAGTTTGTATGAATACTGAATTAATTCATGATTTTAAATAAGTAGAATCGATATATGATTTTACGTATATGTGTGTATATGTACGTTTGTATGCATGTATATTTTTTATATAAAAAAAATATATTTAATATTTATTCGAGTATTTTCTAATGAGTAACTGTATTGTGAATATATAAAATGTTTAAAATATGATATAATTTTCTTTTACGTTCCCTATTAACCTTATACTACACTAAAAGACTCAGTCATAAAAACCGAATGTTTTTTTATTTTATTTAATTTAATATATTTGAAAAAATCAAATTTTAACATTTTATATTTATAAAATAAAAAATTTCATTTTTTGGCATATTAAAATAATATATAATTTTTTATTTTGATAATATATAATTTCACGGTCAACTCGTTTAATAGTATATATTTGTATAAATTACAAAAAAAATTATTTAAGCGGAGGCAGTGTACACACTTTGAATTTAATCATTATTATGTACACATAAGTAATAATTATGCAATCGTTTATTATTTGTTAGTCAATAAATATAAATTATTCGTGTATCAACACAATTGACGTTAATATTAAAAACAATTATAACATAGAATAAGAATCTTAAAGTAATAAATAGACCAGTAAAATTTTATGTTAACTATTAAAAATATTAATTTATCATTAATTATAGCTGCAATGAAATCTCATGTTTCTAATAAGACACTTAAAAATATAGTTGTATACAAGAGGCAAATATTTAAAGTTACTTTTAAAATATATTTCTTTTTTTGTAAGTATATTGAATCGTTGATAAAATGTCGGAGAAATATAGTTAATTTTTTTAATCATTTATTTATAAGTTTAAATAAATTAATTATGCCTTTGGAAATTAGAATGTTTTATGGACAATATATACTTTGATTTCTTGTTAGGTTAAATCTAGTTAAAATCATTAAAAAAATTAGTATAATTCATTCAAGCCCAATCACCGAGGAAAAATCTGTATAATACTTTATGTACGGGAAATATTAAGGAGCATCAGCGAATATTAAGAAATACTTATACTAAAAAATTTAGCCAGATATTCAAGTTAATAAAATTAAGTTGAAAATGATGCAACAGTAGCAACAAAAAAATTCGATACAATGATTTCAAATGAAATGATCGTATTAAGGATGTAAAAGTGATAAAATAACACAAAAAATAAAGTTTTCCGTATTATAATCACATTTGAATTATAAATTTCTATACGAGACTAACTCCATGTTAGTAACAAAAATTTGTTTAATATTTTAAAAATAAAGTTAATATAATCAATGTGAAGAGAATCTTTTATATTTTTGTAATAAAATCTTTAAATTATATGATTTAACTATAGTATATTGGATTAAAGATAATTAAAATATAATATAAATTGTACTAATGTAATCGAATTACTACAAATGGAAGACATTGATAATGGTAATTTAAAATTATGTTTCAAGAAACAAACGAGCGTTCGTTACTTATTCATAACCAATAGTTTATAAAATATTTTTGAAACCCTGTTAAAAATAGTTAAATTAATTTTATAATAATATACATTTTATATTATAATTATATTGCCTTAAAAAATGGAATTGTAGGTTTGTTCTTATCGTAAGATATTTTATGACTGAGTCTCTTAATATTTATACCAAATGAATATGTATATACATACGTGTGTGCGTGTGTGTGTGTGTGTATAGAATATATGCTATTCGTTGCTTAACAATGTTTAATAATTGCATGAGACCAACGACTATAAATATATTGCACGCATTTATTATAGAAATATATTTTAAGTTATATTCTTTGAGCGTATGAAATATTGTCCTCTGCAAAAATGCCATGATTAGAAAACTATTAGTTATTTTTATTATAATTTGCTATTGTATTCAATAATTATTTTAAAATATATATATTTATTTAATTAGATCGTAATAATAAGTGCTACTTATTGTCAGTGGATTTTTTGTACGCGTATTTACAAACACCAAGTAATCAATAACAATTATTTAACAACAAATAATATAGTTGAGAGCTATTCACTTCGATATCAAGTAATATAATTCTTGTGAAATTCAAATATATTGATATGGCCTTAAAATTTAGACTAGCATGATCTTATAGATCCATAGACCACATATACAAAGAATGAATAGCTCACTATATAACTACACAGAATTGTTTATAATTTATAGATATAATCTTCTACAAGATTTATATACAATACAGAATTATTGAAATATTGTATTTAAACAGGTTTATCGTAGAATTAAGGGTTAATATATTTTCTATGAACTTACTATACAATTATAAAAAATTTTTTATATTAGAATATTTTTTATATTATCAATTAGAATATTATAATGTATTATATACATATATTACATCACGCGTTAATGAAGAGAAAAAGCAACAGTAACGGTAACAAAGTTTCCTTTGAAAAAGCTTCAACCTATTACTTCTTTAAAACCCTTATCGTGACTAGATTAACCGAATGTATCTATTGCAGCTAGTTCTATTCGTACGATAAAATTATCATTGTTTATAATAAATAAAAGATAATGCTCAAACGAAGGTGGTTAATTGTTCTCTAGAACTTTGCGTTTTGTCTCCTGAGATCGTTGGGTATGACGTAGGTGAGGAGGGCACCGATAAAAAGTACAATACACAGAGCAATATTTGCCCAATAGTCACCCCAGATGTCAAAAAGGTAACCATACAGCATAGTAAAAGCGACACCAAAAACCTGAGTCATGGCATTCAGTAGACCAGCCGAAGTTCCTTCTGGCTCAGGATACGTCAGTTCAGCAGCAAATTCGAAACCAACGGGAAGATATCCGGTCATGAAAAATCTGTATTTTTAACAATTGCTCAAATCCGTGAAAATGTTATTACAAAAAGATTTTTACAATTTTTCAATGCTAATATTTTCTTACCCCAACAGACTAGCTGTTACGTAGACAACAATGATTTTTTCAAGGTCGAGTGTCAAGGTAAAAACTAACATTCCCAAAAAAGAAAATATGTATACTCCGAGCGTTGTCTCCCTAAAAAATAGAAATTTAATCGATTTATAAAATAAATTATTTTCGAAGATTAGGCTTATACTTAGTTTACATAAAATTTTTCTTCTCAATGTTTTAATAAATGTAGTAAATAATTGTTAGTATACATTGTTTTTTTTACGCGGTTTTCATAAAGTCATTGGATTATTTACTATACGTATGAATGAATTAATAATTTAAAAAGATCCATTAAATTTAGATTACGAATAAAAATAAACTACTCTTTTCATTAAAATCAATATTTATATCATTAGTAATGTTATATTGTATTACAAGTGGATATTATTTTGAAAAATCGTGATAACCATATTCATACAATATCTAATCGTAAAGTTTTATACATATTAATGAACTTTTTCTAATTATTATACCAGCAAACTTAATTCCATTCTATAAATAAAATATAGTTAAATTTATTATTTATTGACACACATGTCATTGAGACTCTTCGTCTCGTGGATATCCGAGCGACGCACGGCATAGTTATCTATACGTTTGTATCGACGATACTTGGGAAATAATTCAGTAGGTAAGGTAAGCAGGTTACACGATCGGAGAATTCGATATATCAACTTCATTTGTAAAATACATCATTAACGAACAAAAGAAAGCAATAATCGTAAAGTGCGATTTAAACGAAAAGGTCGAAGCGATTCATCATCGGAAATCGAACATCGAAATTCGCGAACCGAACGCGAAGAGCCGATAGGAAGAATGAACAATGTCACGAACCCAGAAGTGAACCGTGATAAGCGGTAAATACCATTTACATAACACGAGTAGATACTCTCGCATCATCGTGATTGTTATCTTCGTTATAATCTAAAATCAATTGAACAAATACGCATCGTGTCCAAATAGCGATTGTATAGTTATTCGTGATTCTCACATATGATAAAGGGGACTCGATTCTCCGGTATTAGTGCAATTGGGAACTCTTATGTAACAAATGCAAAACCAAGGATCAACTATGTACGCGACTCGAATCAATTTTATTAAATAAACTCTGTAATTGCATAAACTACTGTAATTTTTAAAATTCGTATAATTAAGTATACAATATCATTTTTCTACTATTAATTTCTACGCTGAATTATTAAGTAAAAATAATAAAATAAACGAACGTGGTATTTGTAAATTTAATTAAATACTACCTTCTACTTGGAAAAAATAAATTTGTAAAAATACTATAAATGGATTGTAAAGGAAGAAATTTACTTAAAGTTTAAACTAAAAAGTTAGTATTTGTATAATTTTAATTTAACAAACTTTCTTACTTGAATTTGTGCGTTTTATCAAGCACGATTCCGCATATAACAGAACCCAACATTCCAGCACAAACTATGGCAAGTCCAATTCTTCCCGCATCGATTTCATGTCCCTTTAGAAAAGAAAGCTTTCGAATATCTGTGTCATTGTATAATATGTGATTTAAATCTGACTTACAGGAAAGTGCTTTAAAACGATCTGATTTAGAAGAGTACTGATAGCGTAAAAAATTCCTACGTTGATAGCATAACTAAGTAAGAGTAATAAATATCCTGAATTTGTAACGAGTCTCTTGATCGATAGCCAAAAATCTTCGGATGCTTCTGCTTCTCTTTGAACTGCTTGAGCCGGACTTGGTGGTAAAGGTGGTTGATCCTTAAAAACTGATACCAAAGTTTACATAATTTATCTATTAAATAAATCTCGTTTAATTTTTATGTATTAAAATTTCTCTTACAGAGTAAAATGAGCACAAAAATAACAGAAGCACAAGCAGCTACTATATAGAACATAAGTTGAAAGCCTTGACCAATAACATTGATATCATCACTGCTTGGCACGAGCATTGGAGGAAAAAGGAAACCTATAGCTATACCAAGCTGTAAAGAAAGAGATCATAAATCATCACAATTACAATGTCCCGATCATGATATTTCAATGATATTTAATTATGCTAGACTTAATTTATTCTTTGGGCACACGATCTCAGCATATTTATTATAATACTTTAAAGTTCTTAAATCGAATAAGTATGAATTCAAATCTTTTACCGGCCAATTTTTTCATTGACTACGTCGAGGACAATTTATGAGCAATCAGCATAATAGATCGACACCGACACTCTTCAATTTGTTTAAAATATAAGTTCAGCCTTTTCCTGGTCGTGGAGAAGCAAGTAATCAACTCAATAGTTTTTCTTTCATTATAGACTCTATTCCATGTAATGTACATTTCGTATTGTATATTGAATAATATGTAGCAAATGTACTAGTATTTTAATTTTAATTTTACGTGTTATTATTAAGTTATTAATATTTATTAATAAAAATTATTAATTGTTATGTTTGTTATAATTATATTTTTGAGTTATTTTTTAAATTGAAAAAAATTAGATAATTTTTCATAGATTAGAAAACCAACAATGTCCAAAATATATAATATTTAATATAAATATTTTTAGTAAACGATTTTTTAAGGTTAATTAAGTTTTTTTGCTTTTCTTTAAAGAGGTAAATGTTATACAAAGAATACGCATAAGTAGGAGTATACATATGTATATTTATTTACGTTTAAATCATTATTTCTCAAATTACGATTTCAAGATATTCTTTAACTATTTTAATGATTTTGTATTATTATCATTATTATTATTATTATTATCATCATCATAAAATGATTACATATTAGCTTTATTTGATTTCAACTTTATGTATGGATTTGTCTGTATTTAAATTTCTTTAAGTTTAACATATTTAATACGTTATGAATTTTATAGTATTAAAGGTAGTATTAATATCATCAATGTTACAGATTTCTTTTCATATTTTTAGAATAAATAATCATATATATATAACTAGTATATTATTAATAATATATTATAAACAATACATAATTATAGTACATTATTATTATATTATAGAATATATCTTAGATTTAAATTTTAGTTAACGTTTTCTACTTTTGAATCGGAAAAACAGCAAAGCATTTTTTTGATTCGGTAAAAATATAATTTTTTATGGTCCTTCAAAATACTTTAAAATATTTTAATCGAATAGCCTCATTTCATATTTCATAATTTTACATTTAAATTTATCAAGTTTGGTACCTTGTAAATTGCGTAAGCAAAATAATTTAAATATAATATATTCATTATTTGTGATTTAATTAAGATATGTTGAAACAAATCTGGAATTACAAATCATTTATCAAGTAAATCTCACGAGACAAAAGCTTTTTATCTAGCACTGTACCTATTTTTATTTCAAGGGTAAAATTAAGTGAGAAAATATCGTATTCCTCGTCAAAAATCATTTATTTTGTAAAATTATTTTTAATTATAAATCTTTTCAAGTTTATAAAATTACATAAAATTTTCATATTTCTGTTATGTAAATAAATGGAAAATATGACTATTGTAATATAAACACTATGCGTAAAATGTAAAACGATCTTTTAGCTTACTTCCTATTATAGCGTGTTCAACAGCTATTTATGTATTTAGATTTCTTCTCTTTTCTTTAATATAATAAAGGATGCATTAGAAGTAGGTCAGAACATACCCTTACATGTCGTACCAAAGTATTTTGAAGAAATTATCTTTAAATGGGTATACATACACGAATGTATTTTAATTGTGAATAACTTTTTTAATTTAGTAAAGGCATTAAAAAAATGAAAAATAAATTATGGTGCATTATTAAAGTAAGGATTTATAAATAGACATTTATTAATAGAAATACTTGTAGTATTTTAGAAGGGTAACGGTAGAATCTATTAGTTTTAACATTGTCACATATAAATGAATTATATACCAAATGAAGGTCGTGATAAGACATTTCCGGAGAAAGTAAATGGTTGAATTTGAATTGCTGTGAGGTCATAATTAACATACTATACGGTATATATTATGAAATATACTTTTGTATAATTACATTAGATTAAAATACTTAAGCCTTGAATTTTAGGATAATAATAGAAGCGTAAAATTGTGAATTAATTTGTTAATTTTAATATGAAATTACTTTAATTATGTGTTAAATCTTCCATTTAGCAAATGATTATAATGATGGACTGTTAAAAAATAAAAATTATTCATACTTTAAAATTTTAATAAAGGCAATTTTGTATTTTATTATTTAATGTATTAAATAAGCATTAAAAATTTAACTTTGAATTTGTTGTGATTCAATCACAGATTCAGTAATCCATTTGTTCAAATTTTTGGGTATGTATATTATTTTACATAAAATATTCTTCTATTTATAATTACATAAAATTGTTTCTAAATAGTTGCAATTTTTTTATTTATATTTATTTAATTATACAAATAAATTAAAATCTAAATGATGATAAAACTTTAGTTAAAACTTTCTTATATAGAAAATTTTATTTTAATACATATTATATCGTATTTTATGCAATAAATTTTATGATGTATTATTAGAAGTACATTTAATTAAATATACATAATTTCAATAATTAAATAATCTATTAACTAAATTTTTTGTCTTCTCTTTCATTTTTTCATATGAATACATTTAATATATATTTTAAAAGTACTAAAAAATTGTAGCCTTTTTTTTAACTTCATAATATTACATAATGCTAATTTTAAAAAATATTATATCGTTTTAATAGCATTTAAAAACATATTATGTATAAAATTAAAAATAAATTATGTTCGTAACTATATTCTAAAAATATTTGTATTTAAAATAATTGATTGTTCAACTAAATTTATAAAAAAATATTAACGTTAAACGTTATTTTTTCTATAATTACATGTATAAGGAAGGTTTACTTTTATATAACCAGAAGTGATCATATCAATATAAATTGTGAATATAATTACAACATATGAAATTTTACTTTTTTTAAAAATATCGTAAAAGAATAGAAAACTTTATTAATTTTTAAAATTAAAATTTAAATAGGAAGAATAATAAAAATATAAAACTTTACATAATTATATACTTTTCTATGCCATTTGCTTTCAAGCTTTTAAAAAATTATGATTTTTCAGTATTAGTACATTAGTATATTATGTAATAGTTTAGTATATTACATAATCAAAAAAATAGAAGTATATAAAACATATTTAATCCATAAGTAATAATAAAAAATATAATTCGTTTTTTAAGCTTGAATAAAAAAAATATTTAATACTTTCACGGATACTTAATTTGCAATTAAGTATAATAAATTCCGGTACCTTGAAGTTAAATTGACTGAATAGTATTTGACGGGATAGACCCCTTCGAAATTGTAAAATTACTCGTGGGTACATAATCAAGCAAAGTTTCCCAACCCATCATTTTCTAGATAATAGTCGGTTGTAAAAATCAGTTAATAAAAACTCTAAAGCATTATGGAATTATCGTTAAAAATTAAATCAGAAATTATAATCTAAGTTCTTATATAGTCTTATAAGTCTTTATGAAGCATAAAATATAACGACATCCACATAATTAAATCTTACACAGACAATCTACATTTGGAGAAACGTTTAATAATTTAAGCGAATTAAAAAATCATAAAACTCTAGTAATTAATGAACTAATGAATCAGTATTCAGTATTAATGTCAAGATCATATATTATAGAGACTTTATGTAGTTAAAAAGTCATATCTTAGGAAAACAGGAAGTCAAATGGTATGAATCTTTAGTGTAATAAGTCAAACAAATCACAACAATTATAAAGATTTTTCCTATGTTTTAAATATTAAAAAATATTGAATATTCAATTAATAATACTTATTCACTATGTAAATAATATCGTTGTGAATTAAATATTAGTAGTGATATTTTATTTTCAAATAATATTTATTTACCGGTAATATTTATAGTCGAACGATTATTTATATATAAATTTTAAAAGAGATATAATTATAATGATAAATTTAATTATATTATATTAAATTCCTATTATTTAAAAACGTTAAAATTCATTAAATTAATTCAATTTTTTAATAAATATCAAAACAAAATACGAGAATATAATATCGAATTAAAAGTATTTAAGTTAACGAAGAATTAATAAAAGATGTATCATTATCCGTCTTGATTAAATTAGTCTATCATTATCTTATTAGATTCTAATTTCTACAAAGAAATAAAAATACAATGTATATATTATTTTAAGTGTTGCTGTGTACAAGTAATCTAGATGTTTGGAGGGATAATTAATCAATTGCAATTGAAAATGTAAAATTCATTAATATAAAAATAGAAAAAGAAACCAGGTCAAAATTATATCGAGACAAACTTAGTATAGCTTATTATAACAACACAAAAATTACACCTATGACCTTCGGATAAATTAATAAATTAAATAATTTAAGGAAAAACAACTCGATAAAATATCTTTGTTGTATTAATGATATAATAAAATAACGAGTTTCAAATACCGATCAAATAATAAAAAAATAACCGCTTTCTTTTACCTGATTGCCAAAAACTCCAATACTGCAAGCACTGCTGACTTGATCAGGACCAAACCAGACGGCGGCTAATCTCGCAGGTACAGAAAGTACAAAGGTCTGACTCAAAGCAACCAGTGTATGACCCAAGAATGTTAACCAAAATCGATCGGGGCTTATGCTGAATACTTTCATCCAAGAACCCGCAGCAGTTCCCAAGGCACCAAGAAGCGCTGCATATCGCAAGCCCTAAAGATTTTACCTTTTATAGTACCGTTGAATGAGCTATTTATTAAGTTTTTTATTCAATTTCTTTGACAATAAAAAAGTTTATTTTCATCCATATAAGTATCTCATGTACTGTACGGGGTTATTACAATATTATCTAATAATATTTTACAAGATGATTTTAATCGTTGTGTTTAATATTTTCGATTATTTCGGTCGTATAACTTCATATATCAAAGTTAAGAAAATAAATAGTAAAGTAGCGTACTTACAAATTTATCTAAAAAATAACTTGCTGGAAAGATGAAAGGAATGTAAGTAATCATATAAATCATACTGGTCATGTCCACTGCAAAACTAGATACATTGTAGTATTTCATAACTATATTAGCGATGATACTGTATTGAATCCATTGCATGGAATTGCTTGCGCTGTATAAGACAAAGATTATGAGAACTAACCATCGTCTTTTGTAAATTTTTGTTTCTATAGCCTGTCATTACAAAAATATATAATTCATTAGTAGTAATTAAATCAAATATGTTATCAAATCTTAAAATTCATAAACATATGTGCAATTATGCTTTTAAAAATGTAATTTCATATATAATACTGCATTATAGTTTTTTCATTTTTAATCATGAAATATTTATTATTTTTAAAAGGTTTATGATAAAATAAGTGAATTGCAATCGCTATCGTATTTCATTTCTAAAATCTTAACAATATTAAACTATCGAAAGTATCTTAACGTAAATGAAATAAATTAAAGATGTTTTATACATAAATTGTACTTAAAGTATTTATTTGATATTTACTATTATATTTCAATATTTAATTCAAATTCAAACGAATTTTGAAATCAATTATACTTCAAATATACTGTACAGTTCATATCCATAAATGAAAATTTTCAACAAAAAAATAGAAAATGTATAGATAAAAATAAATTTTATGGATCAATATCTAATCAAAATTATCAAAAATTATGAATGAAAATGTATATAAATATAAAAAACTACATTAAAAATAATTTATAAGTAAATATATAGATTTTTTTTATTTAATTTTTCTGCAATGAAACATGCTGAACTTTTTTTTGTTAAGAATGTGTTTATTATTCATACAGTTCACTTAATAAGCTTCATAAATTTCTAAATGTTTACAAACAGTTTTATCGTATTATTTGTCATGCATATGCATATATAAATTTCAAAACACTATCGTTTTTTACATTCAAGCGTTAGAAGTTAAAAAATAAAGAATGGGAAAAATCTGGTCGGTTACTGATCCGACTTTATAATCTTACTTCGCATTGTATTATATTTATCTTATTATATTTTTTCTTTGTGACGAGTTTGATATGTGGATACGAAGATATTAAGGAAAGAATCAATTATTGTAAGAAAATACCAAAGAATAGTTAAAAATGAGTAATACAAAAAAATTTTGAACAATTTTTAAAATTAATTAGTAAGATGTATAAATAAAAAATATATTTTCGAAACTTGAATATATTAAATTGCAAACCATTATATAGAATAATAAAAATATTTAGAAAATAATGTTTTGTTTTCAGATTTATAGAAAAGTTCTCCAATACCATTTCTATTTACTTAATTAAATTTTGACGTTCTCGCGTAATCATAAAGTTTGATCAAATTATTTTTCAGACAAGTATTGTTTTGAATTTGCTGCTTATTTTAATTTCAATGTTTTCCTTTTAACACGAATATATACTATTTCTTTTACAATATGAAAATGTTTACATTATTTAGGAAAATTTTTTTTTATTATAACACTAATTAAAGATAGTTTCGAAGCTTTTAAAAAAAACTATTTAATAAACTTTAAATAAATTTACCGATAAACATCCCTATCTAGCATAAATTACAATGTTCAACGTCAGTTTGAAATATTTTAAAATATTTTTGTTTTATTAACAAATTATTAATATCTATGATTCATATTTTTATTTCTATGATTTTACTTAAATTTATTCCAATAATTGTAATAATATTTATACTTAACGTTAAAAAGCATTTTTAATATAAAAACATATATTTTTTTTATTATCAATTTGTACATTTATAAATTACTTTTAATGCAATTTGTATAAAACGCATTTAAATTCGTACACTTTTAATATGCAAATCACGTATCAAATCACAACATTATTTTATCTGTTAAGATAATTTTTTTTTAATACTATTATCACAGAGTTGAATCTTAAGTTATGCACCTATCGATGATCTACCCTTGTCATAAGACACGTAAATAAAACTTCCCAACTTTTTTCTCCGTAGTGACCTATTTTTGTATACATTAAACCAAAATAATCAATCTTACAATGACTAAAAGATCTTTATTTAAATACCACGCGATCGTTGGGTAACACCAATTTATAGGTGCTCTTATTATGCTTGTATCTTATGCTTCTATTAATCAAAGTGACGGCTCAACCCTCACCAAGTAGCACAGATGGGTTAACGGATTGCGTTAGACCGAGAGAATATGGTAGTAATATTTTTAATAAATCTGTGTTTGAGTGAATTATGGAAACTCATTACTAAACGCTTCGTTACATAAAGGATATTTCATATTATTTCCCGGATCATTTATATTTATGCTATCATTATAACCACTTTTCAAATGTTTCCTTTTAAATAGCAAATATTTTTTCCCCTAATTTTCAAGACTAAAATATTGATTAATAAATAATAAATGCATACTCTAAGATGTACAATTTAAATATTTTATAAAACGTGTTATTATATTCTGTTTTGTATGCTTTTAAGTTGAGTTATTTATTTGATGCATCGCATAAACGAATCTTGACAAAAGCACGCTTTTTGCAGCATTTGAATCACGCATTAAAGTCGTGTTAATCTACGTATTATAAATATCAATTGTGACATCTAATCACACTTTTGTATATAGAGTCACTAAATTTTGATAATTTAACCTTTTTTTTTATAATAGCGACGTATACTTTTATATAGCTATATGTATTATAATCAAAACAATAATCGGTTCACTACCGATCGTTCTTATCAGTTCTGGAAAATACAAACAATACATAAGCTTAAGTAAGTACAATGCATTAGTGACATACTTGAATTTCGTTACGAATTGAATCGAGACATATTTTCAAATTCAATCTCGAAATCTCGAAAATGTCCATTATTTCTATAATATTTCTATAATTTTGTTATTGTTAAATGTATAGATCACGTACCATGATTTAGGATCGTTATAAAAAAGGTGACGTAAAAGCAGGCGTTAAAAAATTCATTAAACACAATTATTTATTAAACTTGCACTAAAATTAACATCCTTTTTAACACATTTGCAATATGCGCAGTAGAAACAGCCATTCACGTTAACACTTGACACAAAATGCCGTTGAAGCATTCGTCGTTTGAGAAAAAATACTCATCGATGTGTTAAACATTCCAGCGAAAAGTTGTTTGTTGTCGATAAATGACGAACGTGTATATTGTCATTCAACTCTGTTGTATTTGTTGTATTGGTCTGCTTAGTTGATGTTCTTTATCGCTATTCCTTTGTTGATTCTTTAATTACATTGGGTGAAGGCGGCTTCTGAAGTATGTGTAATTTGTCGATGTCAGTTGTAGTTTTCTTTATTCTGATATATCACCCTCTCATTGTTCTTAGTTATTCCGTCATCGAATATTGTTGTTGTATTACAAAAAATTTTCCGACATTTTCAAAACAAATCGCGAAAAAATGTAAAAAAACATCAATATTAAAACCATCGATTTAAATTAAATAATGTCCCACTATCTTTCAAATTCACTCAGTAAAAATAAAATTGTGAGTGAATTTATAACTAAAAAAAATTAATTATATCCATAAAAAGAAAAAATATCGTAAGCAATTTATTATTTATTCCCTAATGATAAATAATTATTTGGATTCTCTTAAAATTAAATTCACAATATATATTTAGTTGAGTAAGAGATCAATATTCTGAAAATTTTCTGTTAAATTTATAATGAATTCATTTTCTATAATCTTCGCTAACTTAACGATATTCGAACTTTCATAGATTTACAAAATCGGATTTACACATGTAAACTTATAATTCGCTTTTCAAAATTCAGATGCTCTATATCACATAATATCCAAATTTAACGATTTTCCATTTCTTTGTTTTATATTTATAAATTCACATGACACGAATCGATAACGATTTCATTTCCCTCGAAACTACAATATATATAATTTTTAAAAATCTTTAGAACATGAATGTTACCGCGTCATATAAATTTTTAATTATAATGAAAGCGGTAAATATTAAACACATTCTATATTTGATACAAAATTATTAATATCCATGATTTATTATGAAAATATGTATTTTGTCCGGCTATTATTTATATTTACTTTAATTATCACTATACTTTAATAAAATAAAATAATTAACGTATATTGTATTTCTGTTTTTAATAACAAATATTAATCATTTGATGTTTCGAAATATTTTTCGAATAAATAAATATCTAATATATAATAAACATATATCGACCTAAAATTTGCTCGATAAATAATTTATGCAATGTATTTGAATCTCCCTTGTGACGTCGATTAACTCGAAACGCAGAAGCAAATTTCATATCTCAGTAATATTTTATACTTTATGAATCTACTTTACATTTTGTTATATTCTGAACGTTATTCACGATCACTTGTATAACATTAAGGTTTAAGTAAAAAATTAGATCATATCTTAAGCAAATTATCAAAATCTATAAGTAAAAATTCTATGATAACAATTTCATTAATATGAATTTTATAATTATGTCTTTTTTATGTAATGTCATAAATAAATTGTTATTCTTTTTTTTGCACAATATATCTAAATCCTTATTAAAGTATAAAATCTGAATTTCCGAAAAAAGTTTTTAATTTTAAGATTATAATTTGGATTTTATCTGATTTTTGTAAATTCCAAAATTTAAAATACTACTTAGTAAATATAATATTTTTTTATAATTTTATAAATTTTCTTTATATTAAATATATAAATTTTCTTTTTCCAAATAAATTTACATGAGACCAATCATAATATAATGATAAGAAAATTATTCATTAAATAATGATAATTTAATGATCAAATTAAACAAAATTTTGGCTTTAGTATAGAAACGTAAGAAAATTTACTAATAATATTAAAAGTTTACTATCCATTATTTATTATTTGAATTTATATATTTAGTATTTAAATTTTGCATGAATTTTTATAGATTTAGTAAGAGTATTACGAGTAATAATTTTAGTATTTATTACGTAATTAAATATCTATTTTGTAATGAACCTAGAACAAATATTTTTTATATTTAAGGAGTATCATAACATTTAATCTATTTATTTAATGCTATACAAAAAAGTATCTTATCAAAATGTATAAAAGTTTACAATTTTTTTACAATTATTCCATTTTTATTTATAATTCAGTTCTTTAATAAATAAGTTAATTTGATGAGATATTTGTAAAATATTGTTAAATGTCAAAATATTTTTTAATTACATTATTTTTATAAATTCATAATAATAATTATTATCATTATTGTTGTTATAATAATTATTGTCGGTAATCGTGAAGAATTGTTAATAATAACAGATAAATTAAAAACTGATATTTATTTACAAAATGAAAGATGGAGTGAAGTTGAATAATTATCCTCCACATAACATTAAAAATTTGAAATTAAATTTGAAATAAATAATTAAATCTAGCAATGTGTATTATATTAATAAATTTAATATCAATATTTACATCAATTTTTGAAAAATAATTACATTGTACTTATATAAAATAAAAAATTTTTATTCTAAATGGATAAAACATTAATATTTATTGTTTTTATAATTTTAATAGGGAATTCATTTATTTTAGCAGTATATAAAACTACCCACATTATTTATTATATATCTTTTATAATATTAATCTCATGCATTTCTTGCAAGCAATTATTATTGTATTTATAATCTTTAAGTGATAATAGTGAATAATTTGGCAAATATTTAAAATTTATTATTGCACATTTACTTGAATATTTAAGATTGATTTTTAAAAAATACATTTAAATTTTATAGTATTATAAAAACTATGTGAATTATTTCAACAAATTAATGAATTTAAAATTTATGTATTTGATTAAATGCCTACATTTCTTCCCTATAGGAGGAGTCAACTTGATCACAATTCATAACTACCTTGTGAATTTATAATCTGAAATTTAATTGAAATAAACTGATAATAAATTAAATAAAAGATTATAAAAATTTTAATCTATGTGTAATTATTATAATGCTAGATTCATTTTTATGACTATTCAGAGTATGTTTAATTTTATGTTAAATGACGCAAATGATCATTAAAATATATGAATCTATCAATGATAAATGTGATATGCAAATAAAAAAATTAAAATTACTTTTATGTACATTGTTTATTTATTTAAGTAAGTACATTTAAAAGACTTACAAAATGAGAAATATAATTAATTATTTATTAAACGTATTCAATATTATTAAAAAGTAGATAAAAAAATATTTTATTATGAGATTAATAATTCTATTAATAAATTTAATTCTTTATTGATATTATAGAAATATATAAAATAATTATGTGCATACTTTAAACATTAATTAAAAATTTAATTTAAAAGTGGAAATCATGAAATCCGATAAAAATTCGAAAAACATCTTAACCAATAAGAGACGTATACGTAAAAAAAGTAAATTTACAAAAATATACTACGAGTACAAATATTTTTTCTATTATTCTTTCAAAATATAAAGAATATATTAGATAAATACATTTAGGATCGAAATTCATTTTCACGAATGAGTTGATGCCTTTAATTCATCAAGTTAAATAGTTTGGTACTGTATAAAATATGGTATAAAATTATTTAAAATATATGCATTTTAAAAAGTTTTTAACTTTTAATGTACCTTTGGTATTGTTAGATAAGTAGAGTTATAAACTCCTGACATAAGTCCTAAAGAATTATATTCGAATAAAATAAGCTATGACTCATCTGTCTTAAAATATTTATTCCAGTGTTACTTTTACATTCGTATATGTAACAAGACGAATTATGCTTGAGGTTAGACTTTTATGTAATTGCAAAACTAATTTTTTTGCAAATAATATTTTAAACTTTTAAATATATTTTTTTTATAAAAACAACTATACTTTATTCATTTAAAAAAATAAAATTTGTATCATACCAGTTTAAGAAATTCAATTGACTAATATAAGATTATAAATGATCTGTAGTATAATAAAAGTCTTAAATTTATGATTATTTATGATTATTAATACAAAAATCTATTATGAATAAATGAAAATATATTATAAAAGTAACTAAAAAACCTAATGTATAATCACTTATGTGTTAAGATTAAATTCTGATGACACCAATCTAGATGTTTTTTCTTAATGTGATAGATTTCATTTCTCGGTATTATAATATGTAGCATCAGTAAATTAAAAAATATAAATACAAATGCATATACGAACTTTATAAGGAATCATTAAATGTCAATTAATGACACATAATAGTTCAAGCAATGAAATAAAAATACATTAAATATTATTATAGGAAATTAAATATCAATAAATATTAATTACAAAAATATTACAGAATAAATATAGAAAACAATTAATATTTTTATAACGAAGAGGAAATTTTTGCATTTCTTATAAAATAATAAAAAATAGTAATGATTAATACTATGAAATTTAGATTCTCTTTTCATTGAGCTATAAAATTGTATAATTTAGAAGTGCACACGTAATAAAAGAGGTGAAAGTATTTTATATCAAAAGAAAATCAAATTTAATATAAAAACTTGTTATAAATTAGATATTTTTATATATTTATAAATTTTAAGTAAAATTAAATAATTTTATAATTAAAAAATTACGAATTATCAAAGTGTAATTTAATGAAAATATTTTCAATTGTTTATCGAAAAATTCAGTACAATTAAAAAGTATATAATAGTTTTTGTGTAAATATTCAAGCTTACAGTAGTATATAAAAATCAAAGCCATTTCATCCAATAAAAATATAATTAATTACTTTAATAAAACTTAAAATTAAAAATTACAAATATCATGACATATTCAATTACGTACACATATATTTACCTGAGTAGGCTGGATACCACCTTCGATAGCTTTAACGTAATCAGAGGAACCTTTCACCATCTTGTTAATTATTTTCACTGTAAATCTCGAATTAAAAAGAATATAAACCAGTTATATTCGTCTTCAAATTTGGAGATGAATTTTTAAATTTGGCACTAATTCCTTCTGTTATCTGTAAAATGAAAAAATGTAGGTTATATACTGATATATTAATAATTTTAATTAAATTTATTCTGTAAAACTTTTACATAATTATCCTTATTTGATTTGATAATTATAATTATATTGTAACTATCTAATTATATACAATTTTTAATGATATATAATTAATTCATAGATTTATTTGTGAAACATATTTCTTCCAATTTTATTGCATGGGTTATTTATTATTATATTAGTAATTTAATATAATTTATAATATTTCAATAAGTTTATAAAAATTTTATAATAATTTATTAGTTGCCTCATAAAAATACAAATTTTTTCACAAATAAATAACTACTACATGGAATATGTAATCAGATATGGTCGTATTCAATTATATAAAATATTTTTCAGACATTCGCAATAAGATAAAAGTTGGAAAAATATGTATGTAAAATAATACTATTATTAAAATATAATAATTAGAAGATTTATTCATATTCGTTAACATTTTTAATATATAAAATTAAAGATGAAATCTGAATCTAAAATCTATTATAATTACTATCATTCATTATTCTAATCAACATTTTTATTATAAAAAATGATACATAAGTCTTTGTAATATTTAGTACAATGTTTATAATTATTTTAATTGGATATAATACATTTAAATGAATAAGTTAGGGAATAAAACATTAATTTTTGCATTTATATTCAAATTCTTTTAAGTGTTTTATGTTAATTAAAAAACTTACAATTAAAAATTATTTTGAAGTATTTTTAGAATTAAATATTATTATATTCTATTAACGAAAGGCACATAATTCACAAATTATGAAATAAAATATATTTTTTGTAGAATGCAATCTTAATATTTTAATTTAATACTATTATTTATATAAAAAAATATTTCTTTATATTATTATACCTACATACAAATAAATCCATAAAAACTTTTATAATAGTTTAAATACTAACTAATTTAAAAAAATAAATATTATACTTAATAAATATTGTACTTAATTGCGCATATTTCTAAGCATTTTTGCAGTTTAGAAGACATGATATAATATTAAAAATACTATCTGTTTAGATAGTGCAATTGTTGAAATGTAATAGTACCTATAAAATAAATTTAATACAATGATTATATCATACACGATTAAAAGACTTTGGCAAAACATTGGATTCGGTAACTTCTACATAATTATAAGAATATATTTAATGATAGTATATGTGAATGTTTTTGTACTTTTTATATTTTTTTACATTTCAATATACCATTTCAAGCATCTATATATAATTTTTAATGTGTTTTCTTTCTAATCATTTTAAAAATGTCACATGCTAAACTAAAACTCTAATGAAATACTTTTCACACTTAATCATGTGCATGCAATGAAATTATATATTTATCCGCTATAAATTTTGTCATTTGGAAGTTAAATACTGTTATCGCAAACTGGGCTTATCTAGATAATATACATAATACATGATATATATATGCCATAGCAAACAAATCACTCAGTGACCAGATAAAGAGTATTATATACTTCTAATTTTTTGTTTAAATATATTGAAAATTTTTAGTTCTTTATATGTATTAAATTGTTTATATAATTTATGTTTCATAATTTATGCCGTAAATGCAATACATTAAATTTTTTTAATTATTCTGTACCAGTCAAGAATCGATTATATAAATTTTACAATCAGCCATGCAATCATTAAAATATGAATAGATATTTGAATAAAAATTAAAAATTTTAATTTTGTCAAAAAAAATTTTTTAAATAATAAATTTTTCTACAAGCCCATAATTTGTTAATATAAAAATTTTATGAAATTTAAATATTTAAATTAAGAATTTATTCTGTAAAATTCTATATAATATAATAATTTTCTCAATCTGTTGTATAGTAGAATTGTAAGATCTATAATGACCTTAATAATATGATTATAAAAAAATTTATATCGTAAAAATACAAAGATAAATTAACGTAAAGAAATATAAAGTAATACATAAAAAAGGAAAGCATTAAAATTTATTATGCTAACTAGTCAATTTTTAATTATTAATAACGTAGCAATATTTGATATAAAAGTTATAGTTATTGAAATAAAGTAAAGAAATTTTTATATCTATATATTTTCAAATATTTACAAAATTTAATATAATATATAATAGAAATAATATTATTTAAATAATATACAATGATACTGAAATAACTTTGACCCTATTGTATCTTTGTTAAATGTATTCAGTATACATATTCTTAATTTGTGAGTAAATGGTCTCGTATATTTAGTTATAAGTAAAGAGTTTTCATAGATGCACTATTTACAATTCAATTAGTCTTTTGAAGAAGATTCATTAATTATCTGAATATATTTTATATTTAAAATAATAAAGAAGACATCAGCAATTGAAATCGTTAATTAAATTCATATTTATTCATTTTGTAATATATCTAAATTATTAAAATTTTAATTAAAATATTTCATAATGCTCAAACATTTTACCTCAAATTATAAAACATATTAAACTAAATAATCAATAAGGAAAAAATATTATTTTATTTAAAGCAAGATTATACGTTTATATCGTTTTATTTGATTGCATGCAATTATGTATTTTCAAATTTTTATAATCTTTGTTAATTAGATATGAATTTAATTGCTAGTAAATTTTTTATTGTCGCCATAATTTTATATTATAGAAATTTTTTCAGTTTTTTGAACTAAAACTTTTAATATCTGTTTATTTGAAGCCAAAATTAATAAAATATTATTTTTAAAATAGACACTTGTACAGTAAGTATTACTCAACTGCTTAAGTACTATTTCAAGAATATGCTTTGCTTAGTATTTGTATAAAGGTTACATAATAGATATAATATATAAATGGAGCGAATGAACAAAAAAATTGATACCATAATACAAAATATTGATTATTGTTTATTTTTTTATATTAATAACTATTGCGTGGTTAATTTATTAATCAAGGTAAAGTCGTAAATATTCCAATAGCTGTGTTTATTAATATCAAATAAAAACGTTCAAAAGATT
Source organism: Dolichoris vasculosae (assembly GCA_018907195.1). NCBI lineage: Eukaryota > Metazoa > Arthropoda > Insecta > Hymenoptera > Agaonidae > Dolichoris > Dolichoris vasculosae. The sequence goes on from JACCHY010000001.1 coordinate 10,261,670, forward strand.
TATTGTATTGAACATGAATTATAATTTGTAATGTTGGAAGATTTAATTCACACGGATAATGTTTTTATTCGTTTTAAAAGGTATGATTTATTCATGAAAAATATATATAAAATATATAAAATATTAGTATTGATATCAATTTACTAAAAATGTACAAGTAATTAGTAAAATATAAAATACCAAAAATAAATATATAACATTTTTTTAGAAATATTTTTTGACGTATAAAAAATACATTTTATAGATTAATTATAAGATTAATACAAGTCAACATTATACATACAAAAACATATTTATATATTGTCATTTACAATCCAAATAATTTTTTGTATTTTAAATTACAAATTATTGTTCGTAATTTTACTATAAATATGCTCAATTCATTTTATATATTATAGACTCTAAATCATTGATATACTTGTACCATATTTTATCAACGTGATGTCATTGAATAGAAATGAAGTGTACAAAAATTTCATATTAATGAAGTATTGTCGATTACATGACTTAGAAATCAATGCTCTTATTATGAATACATAATAAATGATTTACAATGCAAATTATATGTTTCCAAGTTGTAACGTTATTTTATTTAAAAAATAATTTAATGCTTTAATTTTATAATTCATATAATTCAATTACTTTTATTTGTAAAAAAGGTTTTATTTCTTAAATTTTTTAATTAATTCTTTATTATTTATATTCTAATCTTTATAGATACTCACTGAAAACTAAAACTATAATATGAATAATTTGTGGATTTTAACTCTTAACTTTCTTATTTTTATATTTATTATTTAAAATAGTTGGTTTTATTTTAGTTCAGGTAGCCTTTAATCGGTGTGAAGTATCTTTTAGTATATGAGAAACGCGTTTGTGACCCTAATTAACCGTGTAATTGTTGATCTAGTGTCTCTTTTTCAAAAAGATAAAATCCTTGTTCCAATTCGGTAGTTATTTCCGCTTTTGACAACAGAAGATCAAAATATGCTACCTACTGATCTCAAATTTGTAAAACTAAAGATAACAATTGCTGACGACCATCTTCAACAGAATACAAAGAAAAGAGTTATTTTAAAGCCTATTATATGTTGATGATATTATAATTTTAGGTGGTAAATATAAAATATGTTATGTGTCGATTTAATAGAAATGCGAAAAGTCAAATATTTAATTTATATTTATTTAAGTGTAAATATACAATATAAATATACAATATATAATTTTTAATATGAGTACAACAAAAAATGCTTTTGTTATAGTAAAAGCAATGAAATAAAAAAGTAACAAAAGAAAACAGAATTACTAAAACCAAGTTTAAAAAATAATATAACTATTATACTTTTTTGGAATATGAAATTATGTTATTTTCTAAATTTAATTTTATCTTAAAATCTTGCCAATAATCTATTAACGTTTATTTATTTAACTGAATATATAATGAAACTTTAATAAATAAATAAAGTTTGTCTAAAATAATAAACTTGGTTATATATGCATGTGTTTGATGTTTCGAATATTATACTCTTTGAATTTGATTTTGTATGTAAAACTAAACATATAATTCGTAAAGAACTTAACGATTGTTTTCATAATAATAATATTTTTAATGTAATTAATATTTATATAAATATATTAAAAATATAAATAACTAAATAATATTAAGAGTAACGTTTTAAAGTACTTTGTCTATTTAATTTTAATTAAATAATTATATAATTCTTCTTACAATTTTTTTATTTAACGATGCTTTGATAAATTAATTAGAAATATTTTTAAATAATATTACTCTATATTTAGATAAATAATATAATACAAAATTATTTAATTATTGAATTTTTATTTATAATTAAATTTCACTAGAAATATCTTTAAAAAATAAAGTAACGAATTATGATTGATTATTGTAAAATTTGTAAAGTAAAACTTAACTAGCTCCAGTACAGTCAAAGATAAAAATACACACACAAAAGTTTTAAAAGTTAATTAAAATTGCACTTTTAAAAAGTAAAATATTATTGAAGTAAAAAAAGATAACTTGAAAATGTTAAAATATGAGAATTTTATTACGTTTTTAATTGAAAAATATTTTCTTCCGTTTTATTAAAATTAAAAATTGGATATTTTATCTTCAATATTATAAATATACATTGCTAATTACGTCTATTGTAAATATTTCATTAAAAATTTTTATAAATTGTGATAGGTATTAAATTTTGAACAATGTTTTGAAATATAAATTAGAAATATACGAATGAAATAAACTTTTAATATAAAATTTCTTAAATATTAGATATAATTATAAAAATATAATTAAATCAAACGTAATATATTGTATCATTTAACAATTTTATTTTTATTGTGAAATTTTAAAAATATCAAAGTAAAACTGTAGAAAAAAATATAGGTATCACTTCTTGTAACATCAGTAGTTTGATTAATCAGATTTCAAAATACTGCATATCACTTTATTATAAACTTCTTATGAATCGAGAATCAAATCAATAGTAATAGTTTTATCATTTGTAACGTCTTATTTTGTACGAATTTTACAAGAATTTTGTTCTCAAAATTTTTTTTAATTAAAAATTTGGATCGGTACGTTAAAACTATAGAAAAATAGATAAGTAAAAATAAAGAGGTACAAAATGTATCGTATATTTAAATCATAAAAAATGATTGAAGAAAAGAAAATATCGGTAAACGGGGTTATAGAAAATAAAACTACTATTTTAAATACGGAAAGACTAAATATTTCTCTTGTGCTCTCGATTTTACTTGAAGACAAATGTACATTCACATTCAAGTCAAGACAAGAAAAGAAACCAAAGATAATACATTTCATTCGTATTATTCTTGGGGCTTCTCCACTTCAATTAATAACGAACGATAGAAAGTTTCTTATGTCTTCGTTATCGTACCGAAGACAGAACCATAAAAATAAAGGATGCAAGCACAATAAAAAGTTGCCGAGAATTCAAGAAAATTAACTCGAGTGTATTGTTTACGTCCCCGTACAACTTTATATAAAAATATATCGTCCTTTGCAGAGTTTTTTATAACTCCTGTTCCATCTATGGATTTTGTTAATTAATTTAATAGTTAGATATTTTTGTTATTATATCGTAACCTCCAGCGAATTTCTTACTTTCTTATTTACGCTTTTGTTTCGACTATCTAGAAGATTCACAATATAGTCTTATAATAGGTTTCTTCTAGTTTTTACCAAGCTCGTTATTTTTTTTTATTATGTTTTTAAAGGTCGTCTTTTGTTATAGCTTTATACAAATTTTAGATTACAGCTTTCTAGTTCACATTTTCTTTTATTCGCGAACTGTTCAAGTTCTCTGTTTACAAGTTTCTCAAGTGACAAAACAACTACCGATTCATTATATATACGTATATGTAAAGAAAAAAGTAAACTAAATAAAGCTTTCATTTTTTAAATGCAGTTTCTTTCCTTGTTTACTATCCTATAAAAAAATCAAGTACACATACCCTTTTAAACTCATTTATCCGTAAAATCTTTTTTCGAGATTGCACGATGTAAACATTCATTCTACATTTTTTTTCTTAACGAGGTGGAAAAAATATTTTAATAAAGTCTACACTATATCCATATCCTTCACTTTTTATGTTTCTCTTATGATCCTTAAGGCACATAAGTGCAAACTTGAACATAAATACTAAGAATTAAGAAAACTCTTCATTATTTACGACTGAATTTTAAGCTTAAATACGATTGCTTTTTTGCTCCATTTTATACATAAATAAAGTTTCTATTTATAAATATATTCCATGCACGCACGTGTGTGTGTGTGTGTGTGTGTGTGTGTGTGCGCACGCGCACGTGGATGCGTAGGTGTATGTACGTGGATAAAGGCTTTATCGATTTTCATCCAACAGTTCTCGGTTTTGGTCTTTTTACAGGGGTGGGAAAGAAAGATTTGTGAATTTGATTTTATATAAAATTTATTTTTCCCCGAAAGAACTTAATTTTCAATTTCAGATAATATAAAAATAAAACAATTGTATTCATCTGTGTTTAAAATCGTGATATTAATTATTTTACAGCATTACATTTCATATTAGGAACAAATTTATAAAAAACATTTTTTATTAACTTAGTAGATAAATTAATATTATTTTTTTCCAATTTTTAATATTTGTTTCTTTAATTAAGATTATTTATCTTCATAAACCGAAATTGAATTAATTGAAATTGAAACCAATATGAGATTCCAAATACTTTTTTATTGTATAATTGCTTTCTAGATTTTTTAATTATGGTAGACAAATAGTTATAAAAAATTCAATCGTTCCTGTTCGCACAATAGCATCGGCAAACCGTAACACATCTACTATTACAAACCAGATACAACGAGCGCATCAAGCTCAATCGACAATAGAGGTCAAATTTTAAACGTTCAAACACAGGACAGACATTCAAATTATCATATCTCTCCGTTAATAGTACTGATAATAATAATATTTACCAAAAATGTAAGATTATTGACAAAAGTATTAGTCATGTATTTTTTAAAGGTGTATTCGCAAGTCTTAATTTTCTATTAAAAATTCGAATACATTTTTTTACATAAGGAAAATATATTTTTTTCTGTACTTATTGTATTTACCAAAAAACCTACATTTTGAGTAAATGTGATTACATATTAAGAATTTATAAACAAATAAAATTATGTTAGAAAAATCTAATAGAGGAATGATTTGTTTTGGTAGTTATATTGAAATAATTAAGCATTTACTTAAACTGTTACCGCACAATTTATGTTATATATAACAACGAGTATACGTTCAAAGTTATTTTATGTAACGTTCGAGGATCTAATTCACAACACCACGATGTGTATATTTTTTAGGATCCGCTTATCAGTGTCTTTTAACAGAAAAAAATTTTTAAAATATAATTTACTAGACAGATCAGATAAGCGAATATTTGAAAATAAAGACGAATTTTTAATATTATTATTTTAAACACTGACATGTTGACTAAATCAAATTTATTGTAAATTTGGAATAATGGTACATGCTTGAAAATATACGATTTATCAGCCCGGGATACACATGACTAAGCTTAATGTAGTTCTAAACTTATTATTAAGTTTGACTTGTGATTTATAATTGTTTACATATAAACCGCAGGAGATGATTATATAAATTTATTATATGTCAACCCAATGTAAAAGTAATTTGTTCAATTTTGAAATGCAATTATTGTGTTTAATTATGCTTTGAAGTCTGAATGTGGCAAAATTTTATTAACATTATGACTTCATAAATAAATATTTATACTTCAAAGGTTTATTCGCGAATACAACAGAAATATTTTGTACTTTAAAAAGCAATTTTGTACATAATTTTCTATATAAAAAATATAAAAAGTACGAACCTTCATTTCTCATCTATTCATTACCGTTAAAAAATAATAGTTAAAATACGCATAATTAATTATTATACTTTATATGTGAAAATTTATCACTATTTATTCTAAAAATTAAATTATTATATTATTTTTGCTTTATAGTTTAATAAACGTATTTAATGTTTTAAGTACGTTTCGCTGATTATAAGAATTCTACATTTTATTATTATTTTTTTATACTACCGATTATATTTCATTTTCTGCTTTTGCGTCTTTCACTTAATTATTAACGTAAACACTTACAAAATTACAATGGATTAGCATCCAGACTTGCGAACCCAACAATTTAATTACTTCATTCAATTAATATTTTTTTTCATAATTTCATTTCAAAACTTGAATGCATATTTATAGTTTATAATAGCATTTATAGCATGTTTCATAGTTTACAAATATTAAACACAATTTGTATAGAAGTAAACTTCTGCTTTATGATAGAGTGCAGAACTTTAGCATCGATATGGAAATTTCCTTTAAGTATAGATGAAGAGGAGTGAGAGTTTGTTGGGCAGATGACGAGGGTGTTAAACTTGTACACAATTGTTCCCGCAGAGAAAAGACTTGTAATACTTTATAGTGAAAAATTTGTGATTGAAAATTTGTGATTGAAAATTTTTTTATAAATTTCTAAATCGCAAAATATTTTATATTTTAATAATTGATTTATAGGAAAACTTTTTATGAGCGCATGTGCGAACTCTAAATATCTAAGTATTAAAAAAACTATATTATTATATTCGAGTTTATATTTTTGTTTTCTTTTAAATCAAATATATTTTATAGAATTGATTAATATACGTTTGTTTAGTGCAAAATTTTATATTTTTATAAATTTCAGATTTATGGTGTTAATTTAACTTATCATATATTATACAAAATATTTTTTTTATATTATTTAATTTAAAACAACGATATATCATTCATCTGTGTAATTATAGGAAGAGTATTAAAATATAACTTATTAATATTACATTTATGTAAAAATATATATTGATATTTGTATATATACACAAATCACATAATATTATGAAAAAATGTCAATTTTTTATATTATCAAAGATATAGTTTAAAAGGTTTTAATTGTAGATAAAAAAAACAGGAATTATCATATACATTAAAATAAAGTAGTTTGATTTTAATTTTAAACATAAAAAACTTATGATAAATTGGTCTTTAAAAAATAATATTGTTAAGTTTTGTTAAAACGTAGTCTTGCGTATGTAAACAAATTTGTCAATTAAAATATTTCAAAAATTAACCACGATATTATAAATCTTATTAAATATTACCAATATTTTATAAATAATTTAAATAGATAATTGCTAACATTTTGAAATTAATAAATTTGTTTGTTTTAAAAATTAAAAATATTCATTCAATGATTGGACAATGTTTCATATAATGATATCTAAATTAAGTCAATTATTTTTCATTAACGACACTTTTTAAGAAAAAGTAGAAAATACAAAAAATTATAAAATACATAAATCATGCAATAAAATTATATGATTTTTATAATGTCATTATATTGTATACGTTAAGAAATGTTCAATCATTTTAAAAATTTTTTCATTTATTAAAGTAATCATAGCAAAGACATTTATATTTATATCAATAAAATTTGTTATAATAAAAATATAATATTCTAGAATTCAATTTTTTTATTTTGTTTTCAATATAAATTTAATAAATTGTAAGCTCTAATAGATAAAACGAATTATTTCATTTAAGATTTTTATAATTTATTAAAATTTTTTAAAATCAGTTATAAAATCATTCAATAAAATTAACATCCAAGAAAACTCTTTGAACTCGTCCTACGATAATATTAATGACAAAGATAATTATAATCATATTTAGATGATTATGATTAATTCTTATATCGAAGATAATTAATAAATTGATTTATCGTAATTTTCAATAATCAAACTATATTTTTTTCAATATATTGTTAAAAATCTTTTTAAAAATGTAAAGTTTCGAAAAAATTAGAAATACACGTTAGTTGGGATTATATTGATGAAGATAGTAAATATTAATCGTCAATATAACAATTTTAAATATATAAATATTTTTAAAAGGTGTATTTATCATAAATGCAAATCAGTACCACATAAATATTTCTCATTTTACGTACACTTTGTTTTCCGAGATAACAACTTTTAATTATCCAATATTATAAAGAACGCGCGTATGTTTTTATAAAAAGTTGGTCTATTAATTTTCATTATTAGTCATGTTGATTAAAAAATTAGCAGTCATAAGTGTAATTTTTTATAACTTCCTATTTATTGTATTATATTGAAATGACATACTTAATTATTATTTATCGATATAGAACAAAAAAGTTATTTATTACAATATTAACACCCTTTTTATTGAAATTGAATTATTGCTTCAATTTTTATAATTGAAATAATTTAAAACTCTCGGAATCAATCGATGTCAGACGCATTGTAAACATAAATTTAGATGAAAGTAAATAAAAATAAGATAAAACTTGGAATTAAATCTTGAATTTGTTTTTGGAGGTATAAGTTAGTTCGTATAAACATCAACACATATATCATTTTGACAAACATAGCTTTTGTCGAAGTTATCATCAAACATATTAAAACGAATATTTGCTTTTGTTTTTCAAATTATTGGCATCGTTCGCCTTAACAATATAAAAAAAATAATTTTTTCTATTTAAAGAATAATATTTTAAAAATAATACGAATATAAACCTGATAAATAGCTAAAAATCGTATACAAATTTATATTTGCATTATAAATATAACTAATGTAGAAAAACAAGGAAAGATGAAATTCGCTTCTCGAAGAATTAAAAAATTAGCGATAATTCTTTGAACGAATCGTACAAATATTTGGTATAGATCGGTAAAATTCGTTCGCAATACCAATACCTACTAAAAATCGATGTACCTTCCAAATTATCGTACACCGAACGCTGTTTTGAAAATAGATTCATTAATACTAAAATATTGGAAACATCGCTACGAAACATAATATTTACTTATAACGCCGTATATGCGCTCTCGAAACGAATCAATAAGCAAAATTTTAAAGCGTTAAAATAATAAGAGTTAAAAAAGGAAAATAAATACAACGTTTGCGCATTCGTGTATCGTGAAATAGAGATTTAAATCGAAGGAAAGAGGATGGATTCGATTATCGTCGGATGCGTCCTAAACGATCTAAATACTATCGTACCTTTGCGTTTTCAACCGATTTTCGTAATTCAAGGAAACGACAGAGCAAAAATATGTCACCGAAGATGTCACTCGATTCTCGTAATTGGACTTACCCCAGTCCTCGGAAGACGTTGATACGAGGCTGCCAACATTCGTATTCTTCTTTAGTTCTTTAGTAACGTATAGCCTCGTACTTGGTGTACGGACAAGATAGTTTCCGCCTCCCACCGCTACAAATGATAATTCTCACAATCTCTCCCTTCCTTTCTTCCTCCCTCTCTCTCACTCTTTTCCCTCCCCACTTCCTAAGCTTATCATTTCATTAGTCGAACGAGCGGCGTACGAAAATCGCGGCGCAAAATAGAAAACGTTTTCATTACAAGCTGGAGCGCGTATTGCACGTGCTCTTAAAATTCGGAGGAGCGCGCGCTCGACTCTCGCTAAAATAATAATCTTGTCCCGTGCGGGTCTCGGGGTGAATCAAATTCACGCGTGCATGTGCGCGAAAGCGCTAGATAACGAGACGGAAGGCGGGGAGGGGGGGATATAGAGAATATAGAGAACTAGCGAATTAGAGAACTAGCGAACTAGAGAACTAGAAAAATAGAAAATTAGAGAAGCAGCAGGGATAAATAGAATAGACGGAGAAATAGTTTGAGAGAGAGAGAGAGAAAGAGAGGGTGGACAACCCTATATATCGATTGGTCTACACCGCAGTGGCACCTGACGCGAGCTTGGTTGAATGTTAACTGAGTCGAGGATTAGCCGGCACTCGTCGAGGCTGCTGTGTAGATGCTGCCCCGAGGCGGTTGCTCTCCTTGTCCCGCACTCCCGCAGCGCCTATTGCTTCTGCGCGGGCGAACGCGCTAAAGAGTTATGTTAAGAACAGTGGCCGTCGCTAGATTTCGAGATTTCGATCGCTTTGCTTAGCCGCTCCTCTTCGCCGTTTTTCCTCGCTCTTCCCGCTCTTACTCGTCTCTCTCACCTTCGGTCTTTCGCGATAAGGGAGTTTGCGCCCGTCGGTGTTTTTTTTTTTTCTTTACCTCGTTGGCGAGCGCTTCGGGGGGATAATCTATTTATGATGATAATATTTATGATGATCGCGGAAAGGTGGTACTGATACCGAGATACCGATAACCGTGCTCTCGATCTTTTGTACGGTGTGCTCGGGTCAAAGTGCGGGATTCGCTTCGATTTTTACGCGTTTAATATGCTCGAAGCGATCATTTGATTCTTGGATGCGTAAAGTGCATTGGGATCCGTGCTTTTATATTTATAGGTTATGAGCTAATCGAGTAATTCACGATTTTCACGAGGAAACCGAATCCCAATTCTCTGCAGTCTATATATGGTGTAAATAAAAGAATTTACGAAACGTGTTCGGTCATCGAGGGACCGTCCAATCTCATGACGTCATAAATAGCTGAAGCGTGTACATACGCATATATACGTATATATATATATATATATATATAACGATACGCTTTGCCGTTTATTCGTATATTCGTGATGAGGCTTTTAGGTTACGATGGCAACATAGAATGGTGTTTCATTATCTAAAATTCAGCTAAATTAATACATTTTTCGAATTTCATAATGACGTTGTCAATGATAACTTTAATGGCTTGTTGTTGTCTTTTATTTATTCGAAGCTGTTACTTTAATTTTTTTTTTAATTTAAAATTCACTATGACTTTTCATTCAACAATGATTATTTTAATTATTTTTAGAAAAAATTGTTTTTTCATTTTAATTTCAGTTTTTATAATATTCTACTTATGCGTTAAACGCTACTTGTGTATAATAAGTAAAGGTATCTTCTTTAATACTTTAAGATTGTTTTTGTTAACTAACGATAATATGTAAATATTACTATATCTCAAATTTAAGTGACATACAATAACCCAAATTTTCAGAAAAATTTTTAAAAAATAAAAAATTTATAGCTTTGTAACTAATACAATTCTAAGAATTTATAACATAACAGTATTAATTATATCATTTTTGTTTTCATGTACTTCGAAAAACTAAATTTTATTAATTCTACATATAATTATTGCAATGTTATTTTGTTAATTAACAAATGAATGTATATTATAGATCTATCGAATCAACAGATATTTTACTTGTATAATGTTAAATTACTTCATATGAATTCTAAAATTATTAAAATCAATAGACAATAAAATTTCAGAATTAAAAAAATATTCGAGGTCTCAACATATTGTCTCTAATTGATATTAAAATAACAATAAATGTTATTAATTAATTTTTAAAGTGTAAAGAAATTATAATAAATATAACTTTTTATTTAAAAATATAAACTCTGGTTCTATGTATTAAATTTCTATAAAACATAAACTAAATAGAAATATGTACTGAAATTTATACCGATTGAAATTGTACTGTAATTTATTTGAATAGAAATTTATACTAAATTACAAAAAAAGATATCTTTTTCATTTTTTAAATGAAGACTGAACGAATAAACATCGACGCGTTGTACTATTTTAACAATTTACTTTAATTATTATGTTGTGCAGTAGACCTGTAATAAAAGAATTACTTTTGCGTATAGCAATATTTGCACTACATCGAACAACACAAGAATACTTTTCCTAAGCTGTACGATCGCTCAAAGTTCTTTGAATATGCGTTTTTATTTTAAGCAAGTGCCATCGTATATAATATAAATATAAATAAACTCATAGTCCTTAGTTCTTTTTTAAACCACGACAGTACCTATAGTTGAATTTCATTTGATTATACTTATATGAAACAGGTAGGTTTGGTTTTTTCACAAACTGGTTTACGTACATCACTAGATCGCAGTCTCGGACCCAGATTTACAAACTTGCTGTTGTAGGGATACCAGAAAAGTAGTCATCGATGCAATTTCAGAATCGAACGTATATAGAAATTTTATAGACAAAAATATATTAATTTTAGTTATCGTTAGACGTTTGATTTATTTATAAATGCTTGTATAAGTCTAAGTGTTTGTATATTATATCTTTATATTTATTTATCTCTGGATACTAAATAGATAAATAATAAATAAAGACAAATATGAATTATGAAAAATTTATACAAAATAATTCATTTTTATTAAAAAAGCAAACATCTGCAGACATCTTAAGAACTTAAATAAAATAAAATCACAGGCGTAAATAAAATTTAACGTATAGCATATTTTATGTTTAACTAAACTCAGATTTGTATATTTAGGCGTATATTTAGTTTATAAACAAAACAAGTCAGTAACCATTAAAAAGTTTATATGTTTATATTCGTATACAACATAGTTTGGTTGCTAAGCGGCATCTCATTTATTATGCGTATTGTATAGTCAATATAGCCAGAGTATAAAAGCATCGTGCACACTTCACTTACATTACCCTGGAGTTTACCTTGAATGTTTGACTTGTCTGTTAACTATTGCTTTTTTACATGCTCAACGTTTTTCGCAAATAAAAGTTATTCGTGATCGTACATGATAATGGTATATAGATGTGTGGCTGATGTTGCTAAAATAATGTTGTAACTTCAATTATATGCATCGCAGCATTTATAGCTGCATACGAATTTTTTATCTCAATTATGTTAACTTGCCAAAAAACTATAAATAAATTACAAAAAAGTTAAAGAAGTTTTCAAAGTAACATTGTGCAAACGATAATTTAAATTTTAAGTCAGTTTTAATGTTTCTGTTTTCTGTAAATCTGCCTATAATTAAATGTAATTAAAATTTTTAATATATTATGCAAAAATTTGAATTCCTTTGAATCTTAAAATATTTTTTAAATTCTCTCTATTTATGTACTAGTTTTCATTAATGAGTTACATATTTATATAAAGAAGAACTAAGAAATATAAAACAAAATTTTCTTGCGTGAGAATTTTAATTAGGAATTAAGGAAAATTTAAATCGTATCGTTAAAAAAATTTTTTTTTTTCATTGTAACTTACGCATACTCATTGATATGTTCGGTTAGTATTTCTAAATTTTACGGGTATCTGGAGTACTTAATTAAAATAGTTTCTACGTATGGAAATAGTATACAAAATTTTACTAAGAGATTAAATTTACAAATAAGTAAAGATTTTTGCAATGATTTTTTTCAGACAAAGTATTATATTTAGTTACAAAAAATAAAAAAAACAACCATATTTTCTAAATTTTCGAACCATATTTTCAAAATTTAGATAAAATCTATTACAAATAATAAATTTTTTGATTATATTATTTTTATTAAAATTTATTATCATTTTTTATCAATATTAATCTAATTGATAACATTTACATAACACCATTTATGTAATAATTACGTAATAAATATATGCAGAATAAAAGGTTAACTTTAGTTTATTAAAAGTTATTTAATTAATCCACTTTATTCAATTATTAATGTATATTTTGAATATCTTTGAAATCTATAATTTAAATTGATTCTAAAAAAAAATAGTATGTAGATTTTCTAAAATACTATATTAATTTAAATAATTAAAGTTTTAAATTTTATAATTATAAGAATAAGTATCGCAGATAAATATTAAAAGAACAATAAATAAAGCTGACAAAACTAATATAGATTTTTAAGAAAGTGTACGGTTTAACAAGAAATACAAAAATTGAGTAAAACATGACCTAAAATAAAAATTATAGAATTAAATAATAAAAATTGAAAAGTATAAAAAATATTAGATATTAATTTTGCAATAATCTAATGTATGAAATTAAAACCTAATAAAAATCAAATTTTAAATAATTCAAATAGCGAAATCAAAATAATCTTCTTCAAACTTATGTTAATATGAATACACTTGTAGATTTTTCTAAACCAAACTTAAATCTAATATAAAATAGAAATGATGAAATATTAGCGGATACTTTATTGCTTAATTGGTAAATGAAGAAATCGTAGTCTGATACAATAATATTTAGTTATATTAAAATTTAAAAAATTATAAAATATTAATCTGTTAAAGTAATAGTTGAATTGATAAAGTTGAGTCATAAATATTAATTTTTTATTAGAAACATTCACAAATTATTCATAATCAAATTGTTAATTATGACTAATGAAAAAAGGCAAAGCATGATTACTTAATTTAAAAGATGTAGTAATATGCACTTAACATGCACTTACATAAAGGATTAATTTATTTAAAAATAAAATTTATTACATTTACTATAAAAAACTAATCTACTTATGAATTTGAATAGATTATATAATTTACTTTTCCCAATAGAATTTGCAATCTATCTAATATTAGAGAGTAATACAATTTTTCAAAATTTAATTTTATATAATTATTTTAAAAATATTAAAAAATAACAAAATAACTAATTTTCAAAGCATGAAGATTTAGAATATAAATTTGAACGCAAATATCATGCGTTAACTGATATCAATAAAAAGATTTTCTTTTTTGATAAAGTTATCATCATTACATATAACAGCCGTAAATTTGTATAAGAAAGCTTTTTATCGCTTTCAGTCGATGTAAAACATTCTATTTTCAAATCTCTTATAAAGAATAATACTGTTCAAAGATAAGTGTATCAAAAACAAGAAATACATCAATAAAAAATATCATGGGATAAATTAAAATATTTATAACGACAAAAATATTTTTTATTAGAAATCTAAACAAAAAATTTATTAAAATCGGATAAAGAAATGTTTGATTTTTGAAGATTTAAATATATGAATTTATTTTTCCACATATCAAATATAAAACAAAAATAATTTTCTCGTGAAAAATGTTTTTTTTAATAATTTTAATTTATTTGTTTAAAGTATCAAATATAATTGCAAATTTAAATGCATTTACATCTAATTATAATAATACATTTTTATAAAAACTAATATTATGTTAAAAGTATTACGAATATTAGTTATTAGAATAATAATTATAGAATTAATTTTGAATCATTTTATTTATAAACATACGTTGCACTTTCAAACACTATTTTAATACATATCTATTTTCTGATAAATGAATAACTGATATGATTAATGTTATTCTTCGAGACATTGATCTCATATATTAAGATCTCACATACAATCTATGTTCGATTTTAAGTGAACATAATTATTTATGTTTACGTTTTATTTATACAATATAAATTCTACAGGATAAAAACAATATATGTAATTTATTCGCTTAGTCGAATACATAAAATATTTCGTATAAATAATATCTGAGAAGGAAATGTAATTGTGATATAAGATAAAGAAAAAATTTGCTAAAGTAGAATAACGACGAAAATATAATTTTATTTTAATCACTGTATATATGACTATCTTTTAAAATATGCGATCCAAAAAAAAAAAAGAAAACTAAAAGAAATTTATTAATTATGAATTTACTATTTTGAAGTAGTTCATATTTGGTAAATTATTATACTATAAAATCTGAAATAATAATTTGTAGTAAAATTTTCGAGGTTCATAAAAGTTAACGGGACGTTGTAATAAATGATAATTTAATAGAACTATTATTATTATCCTCTGTTTCACTTCCTATTTAAATTATCTGTAATCTGTGGATTTGAAATTTAATACTACTTAATGATACTTAAGTAAATCGTTCCATACTTAATCAGTTCCTATCTTTTTATTGTTCTAATTTTTTCACACTGGTAAACCTTTTTAAATTTAAGTTCCGATAGCTTAAAAGTAAGTATGAAATAAAAATCAAACTTTTGTAATTAAATTAGAATTATTTAAAGAGAAAAAAACTATCTTTTTACTAATCAAAAATTCATCATTTATAACAAAATAAAGTCTAAAAGAACACGACTGAAAATGACTTTGTTTGTTAACGACGTAATTATTTTTGCGATTACTTATTAATACCTGTATTAACAAGGAACGGTAACATTGGCAACGTGTTGATAGGTAAATTTCTCGGTACGGCCCTGCACGACTTCTCTGCAATACAGACAAGATAAATTAAGCAAAAGGAAGCAAATGCATTACTCGCATGTTCGTACACTAATTTCGCAATATGCCACGTAGTGTTACTTTACCGGACTCTCATCTAATAAAATTTTGTTTCGGACATTAGCTAAGGTTTTTAAAAAGTATCTTATACACTTTATACTACAGTTAACGTAATAAGTAATGCAAGACAATTTTTGTTTTCAAATTTTGATTATAAAATATACAGAGTAGTTTTAAATAAGCAAAATTTATTTTCGCAGATTAAGTTGAATTAGTTAGTGTAGGTCTTTTCTCTGGATCTATCAATATTTCTTTTAAAACGCACGTAATTGTAACAATCGCTAGAAATTAAAGTATTTTTATTTCTCAATTTATTCTCTTAGAAATTAGAAATGTAATAAAAATGCCAACTTTTATTTTTCCTTGTAAAATAACATCTCAGTCATCACGTAAATTTTTATTTAGCATCAAAATAATAACCATTTTATAATATGTTAATCAAGTATTTTTTAAATTTAGAATTTTTAATTAAAAAATTCATATAAATAATAGAAAATTGATTTATTTCTATTACTTACCGAGAAAACTCCAGTGATTTTTTGAAGCATTAATCAATGGAATAAAAAAGGTCACAGTTTGAACATGTATTATACAACAAAATATTCTTCTCTGTTTTATCAACCAGAACTTTGTACTAACTTACCATTAGCGTGAATCGTACCGTTGGAGATCATAAATAGACATTCTTTAATCAACTGAAGCTACAATATTATTTTATATATTCAACAGTTTAGCTTAATATTAAAGTTGAATAACCTTAAGATCTCTGTTGTAATCTTAGTAATGAAATAAATTATTCTGGAAAAATATTAGTAAATTGAATTTTTTGAAGAAAATTTGTGTTTTTAATAATTTATTACACAAATGATCACATATAAAACATTAAAAGAAAGTATGTTTTAATATACTAATTTAATTTAATTATAGAACTATAAATACATTTAGCTTACTAATTTAATTTTCAATTATATTTGCATGGAATACTTTATAAAATCTTGTAATTAGCTATTTTAAAATAACAGCAAAAAATCTAATATTTCAGAAATTTGAAAGTAAAACAAGCCAACAAAACTAAATATTATCATTAAATTATTTCAGCAAATTGATTCAATTGCTATTTTAAAAAGATGAATTTTTTATTTTTTATTTATTTTATTCAAATAAGCATTTATAAATTTCGTTGAGTATCTCTTTATCCTCTCTAATTCATTTTAGTCAAACGGTCATTCAAGATTATCAGTATCAGATATTTATTGAATTAGATTAAACTATAAAATAATAATTAGACTACTGTTATATATTTCTATTTATTTACTAATTTTTAAAATAAAATTATTTTTATGCGTTATTCGTAAAAAATTAATTGTATACATAGTATTTTTCATTTTGGAACGAAAAGAGTTTATTGGAAGGATTAGATTAAAAAATTCTTTATATTCATAATTGATTCAAAATTATTATATTGATATATTTAAGTAGAATATTTTTAGTCTATAATTCAAATTTATATATTTATCCTGTTTAGTACATATATATTAATTAATCATTAATAGAGTTTCACGATTTTTCTAAAAAAATTATATCGTGACTACTAAATTTTTCAATTAATTTATACAAAACACGCATAACTCGATATTCAATTTTAATATATAGTATTACTTTAAATATTCAAATATTATACAAAATTACACTGCAAATATTTTTTTAAAGATGCTAGTTTTTAAATATTTCTTGTAAATTAAAAATAAAATCGTTTAAAAGAAATTAGAAATATATCGAATGAATGTTAAGTTGATTCATATTATTTCAAAGAATCAAAATATTATAATCTAATTACTATTTAAATTTAATTTTATGTAATATATATGTAGAGTGAAAATATATTTAAAAGTACTTATATAAACAATAATTAATTTTTTTATCGTTATATTTAGTATAAATATAATGTTAAAATAAAACGATAGTTTATTTTTAAATATTAAGCTAAAACGAAATTCAAATAATTATTTTGGATATTAGATCTTCATTTTGCTATTATTTCTTCAAGGTAACTTAATCGAGCACATTATTTTATACTGAAAATACAATCATATCGATATAATAATTTGATTGGTAGAAGAATCCCATCCAGTAATTTAAAACCCATAATAATATTTATTGGATATATAAATATTGATTCGATAATCATATTTATTATACTTTGTTTTTACGAAACTTCCGATATAGAGTATGTGAAATACAAATGTTTGCAACCATATTATCTTACAGAATCTTTTTATTTATCGGTGCGGAGTTAAAGTATTTTTTTACTCTATAATAATAAACATCGCATAATATTTTTAACAAAAATACGTATTTTACATAAATTATAAATCGGTAACGCAAACAAACGAAAAACGACCAACTGTCCATACTCCCAAGATCGTATTAAATAAAAGCAACAGGTCGATCACTCGATATATTAGAATGCATCGTACACGGTACAAAAGTCTTTAAAAAGCAAAAGGCGAACGATAAAACGTTTTAGAATGATGGGTAGCAATCCATATACAAAACAATGGTACCTCCTGCACAATAAAAGGGAAACCGGAAACTACTGCGTGTCTGTTCATAGGTATAGGGGGAGTCATCCAAGCCAAGCACTTCTCATTGTTGAAAAGGTGACCGTTGCAACCAGTCGATTATTCAAACCATTTCGAGTGACAACGTATTTTTAAAACGTGTTATGGAATACGGTTTTTTCTACATCGCAACGCGTGGACGCTGATAATCCGAAAGAAATAGATAATTATCGATAAATTCGTAACCCTGGTACAAAAAGGAAGATTTATGAAAAAATTTGTTCTCAAAACGATCCTATGCGGAAGGAGGAAGGAAAAAAGGTGGGTTACCATATTATATTATTCGAATCGGTAGACTTTATTTTGAAAATTGCGTAGCTTTCGTTGTTTGGCTAATTTTATTAAAAATATTTCCCATAATTCGTACGCGGAGATCGACTTACATTTCCAACCGATCTCGTCCAAAAAAAATAGTGAAAGTAAGAATTAATCGAACCCGAGAGTACACCAGCCGGTCCAATAAGCGTGTTTATGACATAAGAGTAAACTCCTACCATCGGCTCTTTAGTGCGCGAGTTCGACTTTCCCGTTCAGCCGCTGTCACTTTCAAAACAGTTGCTTCTGGTCTCGGACGTAAGGTAGCCATCTCGCGCGAAATGTAAGGATTACACTGGCACCCGAAAGAGGCTCCCGAGCAGTTAAAAAATACGATGTGAGTTCGAATTAAGGCAGTTTTCCGAAAGAATGTCTATCGCGAAGTGAATATTTGCAGTGAGGATCGATTTACATATGCAATTTGAAGTGAAAGTGTAAATTGCAGTATAGTTCAAAGATCTGTCTCGTTGCGTAATCGAGCTGGCACAATTCAATTGACATAATCGTATAATGCACTGAAATAATGCATTATGTGATGCAACAGCTGTAATTACATTCCAGTTGTCTTTGAAAAAGTTTAATGAATCTTCGAGTATTTTAAATCCAATTATGAAACAACTCGATACAAGTTCAGTGTACTATTTTATCCAACGAAGCGTCGATAAAGATTCTTTTTAATTTATTTGTAACGCGTTCAAACAATTAATCCGTTCAACTCAAATTTACTTGCAGTTTATATTCGAGCAGCATTTTCCTCGTTGTACGTGAAAGTGAACCATTTTTTCTATCGGTTATATACCAATCGGTTGAAACAGTAGATTATTAATGTATATATTAAATGCAACTTCGTCTTTCCAGTGATTTGTACATTCTACAATTAATATTCCAGTCGAGATAATATAAAAAAAATATAATGTGACTTTATCAACAGTGCGATATAAATTTATAATACTAAAATTAGCGAGATTCACCAATGATAAAGAGAACTTAAATAAACTCAGGAATGTGAGAGGCCGAAAGAGAACGATTAGAATGAAAGTTCACTTTTCAATTTTTTGGTACAATTTTTTATGCTTCTTTCCATGTATTTTAAATGAAATCTGAATTCTAAAGAATCCGTTTTATGAAGAAAAATGGTTTCTTTTGTAACATCGATACTAACATCGCTACTCATAGAAAGCGATAAAGTTGTATCTGGTCAAGAAAAATACAACATGGCTACATTTATGGTGTTGTTTTTGCTTATAACAATTGAAGTAATGGTTATCAAGGTTGTAACTGCTGAAACGGAAAGAGAAGATGAAAGTCCCGGAGTGCGAGCCGCTGATATATTCTTTGATAGAGAAGAACAATAGTACGGTTACAAAAAAATAACAAAAAGCAAATGTATAATTTTGCTGCTTAATTTCAATCGATTATTTAAAAATTTAATTATATATTCAAATAAACGTTTAAAGAAATACAGTTACGAGAATTCATGTACATAAAGATGGGATAACAAATAATTGAATAAAAAATCAATTGCTTTAAAAAAAAATTCTGCAGAATTTTTTATGTATAGTATTTGATTCATCTTGCATATAGAAAAATTTATTTTGAAATATTTTCTCTGATCTTCTTATTGTAAATATGTTAGTAGATATGTACAATTGATTATTTTATGGCTGTGTTATGAATCTAGTCATAATTTTTTCATTTAATTTCTATCGAATATAAACAATGATTTCATAATTAGGCTCAAACATTAATTGTATTTAAATATTTCTAATTACATGTTATTTACTAAATTATGTACAACTTATATATAATAAATTATTTCATCTTTACACAACTTAAATTTTAATATATATACGTCTAATTTTATTTATAGTAAATTTTATTTTATTATAATTTTAAGAAGCCAATTACTCGAACGTGATCATATTTTTTGTATTTGTTAAGGAGTATAATTTTATAATTGGAATTTTTTATTACAATTCTTGTTTTATTTTTATTAATGTATTAAAGATTTAGATATTTTTAAATCGACCATAATTCAAATAAAATATATAAAATATATTTTTTTGAAAGAATATAAAGTCAATTTTCTCGACGATTGAAAATGTCTTTGGTCTACTTTTTACATTATGTATTTTTTTAAAGATCTTTATGTAGAAGAGATCAAATTCATACAATGTGATATTTACATAAAAAGATAAATGATTTAAAGTCAAATTGTTTTTTAATGCTATATTTTATAATGATATCATATTTAAACTTACTTAATTCAACATTTTATTCAAATTTTTATTTAATTTCAAAATTGTAAATAATTTATAAAAATAATTTTTTGGTAAAAGTACAATAAAATTGTATTAACAACGATAATAAGATTTTTATTTATATATAAAATAGATAGGTAATAAACAATGATGTGAATTATTTTATTATTTGAAAATAATATAGAAAATGAAATAGTTTAATAATAAGTTTCCGTTATTAGTTTCTAGAAATTTGATAGTAAATGATTATTAAAACCAATATATTTTGTATTAATATTATTAAGTAAATAAAAAATTGATATATTTATTTTTTCAATAAATAAATTCATACAACTAAATAATATTAAAAGTACTTACCTATTATTACGAATACAAAAATATAAAAAAAGAAATTAATACAAATTATATATATTACTATTTACTGCAATATTCACATATTCATACAATTTATATTTAAATAGAAACATATTTAAATACATGATTGTGAATTGATAAAATTTTAATTTTCGAGGTAACATTATATGAATTACCTTGCAATGAATAAATAAATGAATGGTCAGCAAATATTTTTAACATATTTTCTGTATGGAAGTACTTTTACACGAAAAGCATAAATTTTTTTAAATATTATGATCATAAATATTATGATAATAGTATTCACTTTTATAAAAATGTATTTGCGAATTAATGTATTTTAAAAATCCATAATTACGTTTATTTCTTACGAAAAATGAATAACGAATAAATTGATTTCGTTGTGTAATGTAATCTTATATTTTTTTATGACACGAAAGCTGAAATAAAATTAATTTAAGATCATTTAATGACTTATCTTATTTTTTATTATTTGATTTTTTAAATTCTTTAATTTAAACTTTTATAAATATTAATTCAATAAAAACTTAAAATGAATTTATTCAAGATTGAATATAATTAAAGATATAATTCTTTTTTTTTAATATTTGAATTTCTTAAATATTTATTATCATTTAGTTGTAAATGTTTATATCTTAATTTTTGATAGGTACAGTTTTAAGTGAAATGATATTGTTCAATTCATTTATTTTATCATTATGTAGAAATATGTATATATTTCAATATGTTTTTAATGAATATTATATTTTAATCTAAACTAAAAATACTTTATTAAAAATTATAAACAACTTTTTATTCTCTCTTCTAATGTGATTTTAGTATACATAAACGTATAGATTATTGTATGATATTTTATAAAAAAATAAAATTGTTCATATTACAAATTATATAATATATTTTCTAATGCTATATTATTTTACAAAATTTTTTTATGTTCAAAAACAGCTTTGTATATTTTACAATTAAAGTTTCGAACAATTTATTTTTTACATATACAGTAACACTTCATTTGATTTAACGACTTTATTGAAACGAAATATATTGAAAGTAGTTTATCAATCCTTTTACTTTTAATTATTGAAATTATATTAATTATATAATTTCGATTTTCATTTATAATTTTTAATGTCATTAATGATTTAGACTATTAGAAAGACTCAATATTTCTATACTGTCTATTTTTATTAATACCTTATTTTTGCTTTAGTATTCATTAAGCTTCTCATTTTTATAAATTATTAATTATAAAATTAGAACCATAATTTTACAATAGTTTAATATTAATTGTCAAAGTAGGAACTGTAAATTTGAACATAATAAACTAGTTATATAAAAATAAATTTTTATCATATTCTACACTATGAAGCGAAGAGAATAAATTGGATTGAAAATATAAATTGATAAATAATATAAATATATTTTTCTATTTAAATAAAAAAATTTATCATTCATTAATATTACTTTTGTTAAAAATTACAGTTTATACTTACTGTAAACAATTACGCGTAAAATTTGTGTATAATTTCGTTAACCTACGTATGATTCTACGTTGAAATGGTTCCAGCAAAAAATTGATTGTATCTATACATGTATAAGCATATTATTATTCTTGCGAATTTAATATTAAAAATGTTAAAGTATTCATTAATACTAGCAATGACATAAAAACAACTCAAGATGGACTATTATGTGTATATGATAAGGCGCTAAGTATATATGATAATTTATGTATTGAGTAATGCATCTTCAGTGTTTACTACTAATTCAATTTAAAGTATATTATAAATACTTAATCAAAATATTTGTTTGAAATGTACGTATTAAAAATAGTACATTGTAGTAAAATAATTAATGGAATACACGAATTATAAGTAAAATTTGTGTTCTTGCGATTCATCGTATTCATTTAACTATGCAATTTTGTAATATTAACTGTTTATTAAATACATTTAAGTATTACAAAATATTATGGTGTACATTATTCCTATTTTTTTATGATGTTTCTCAGTATAATGACAATAATTTGTTATGATTAGAAATATAATTTAAAAAGGCAGATATTAATTTATAGCAGAAACTATATCTCAGTTTCTAGGAATCTAAGACCTTACAATAAATATTTTAAGATCTTAAGTTGAATTGTTTAGATAAAAATCATAGTTGACAATAATTTAAATAAAATTATATTAATTTTTTTCTATGATAAAGGCAGTAAATTCGAAGCAAATTTTGATATATTTTTGATTATTTATAGATGATTCATATATTCCAAATTTTAACAAAAGTATTTCAAAAAACAGTTTAGATGTATAATTAGATTCGAAAAAAAACTTTTATATTTTTACTATTAATTAAAGAATTGCTAAAAATTAGTTTATTAATTATTGTAAAATAGCTTAAGGATAAATTATATCGAAATAAATAAGGCATATATGAAAATTAATATATGATATAAAATGAATATACGTTTCTATAATACATTTAGAAAGATTTTAATTTAATTGTAGTTACTAATTTATTATTAATATGTAATATATTTGTAAATAATCCGCTGTAAATAAAACGTTTACTTATTGTACATTATCAATCGATGAACTATTTAAAAGTGTTTCTAAATATGTAACAAATTTTATTTTTAAATTGAATATTACTATAATATTTTGAAAAAATTATCAAAACATTAAAATATTATAAGATTGTAAATAAGTCGACCAAAATATTATCATCAATGATGTGGAACGAAGTGAAAGTTATTCCAGAAAGTGAATTTGCGAAATCTTTCGAAGGTTGCAAAAATGTTTGCATAAGTTTATCAACTAGGGATTCTTTTAAAAAATAAATTAATTAATAATATACACGAATAAGGTCATAAATTTTTAAATGTATAAAAACCGTAAAGATTTTTTGATCGAAAGAAAATACCTTTTTATAGGTATTCTAGTCAAAATATAAAAATATAACAACATAATATAAGTATCAAATATAATACAATGTAGTATAAATCAGACGCCAGCCAATAATAAATGTATACTTTCATACTTATTACCATAAACTAAGGTCAATGTTTCAAAAATATTTTACATGTACAGAATTTTAAATTCCACCTGTTTTAATAACTTTATTATTCAATTGTATTCGAATTAAGCTTAAAAATATTTTAAAGATTATTTTTGGATTTATATTTGCTAGATATCATTAAATTAATTAAGTACGTATTATATAACTATTTATTATATCTCTTTTCCTATAGTATTAAAAAATTGTTATTACTCTTATATTTTAATAAAAATTAAAATATACTTGATGATCTATCAATGATATTTTATAGAAATTCTATAATATTTCTTTAGTTCCTCGATTAAATAGTGAGAATTTATCGATAAAACCAACTTCTTACATTGATTACTTTTTATTTTATTTATCTGTGTAATTATCATTTCATTTCTTTCCTAAGAATTATGCGGAATTTCATATTATTCAATAATTTTATACATTTATATAAATATCTCAATACGCATTTCCTTATATTATTTAATTGGTGGTGAGAAGAATAATAAAGTATTTTTTCGTATTATTTCTCTCTACTTACAAATTATACTACTGTGAATTATTGTTATTCTTGACATTTATTGATCAAATGATCTTGTAAATAAGAGAATCAGTAATTTATCTATCTTCTTTACTTTAAAATATTTTACTTTCTACTTTTTCTCAATTATATTTTTAACTACAAATTTTAGATACATTAAAATAATCTGTTTTGCACCTATAGTTTCTCTATACACTAATACTATAATGTTTTTACATTTTTGCGTAAAAATTTAATTGATAACAAATTGAATTCCGTATAAAATTATCTTGTTGTGGAGTATTTTAATATTTACTACATGACATAGCAACATGTCTTCGCTCTTACTAATAATTCTATTGCTAATTAGAAAGTAGCACATCTTACAGGTAAGCATAATATAATAAATCAATAAACTAAATTGGAAAAATAAGGTATAAGTATTATATTCAATATATTCTATATTAATATTTTATTTTTAATTTGAAAATTATTTATTTAAATATTATTTTTGAATTATTCGAAGAATAAAACTTATGAAAAAAAGATTTAGCTTTAGAATTAAAGTTTTCTTTAACTTATAGATATCCATTTTAATAGTAAATTAAATATATATATGTATACTGGCATAAATTTTATAGATAAATTTAATAATATCAATACAGCAAGTAAAAAATTCAGTTTTATTTGAATATTTTGACTACGTATAAATATATTCTGCAATTATTTCTATATTTTTTTGTAAAAAAAAACAAGTACCTTGTTAGACTCTATTTTTATTTATGTAAATGGTAAAGACTTGTTCTCTGTAATTGCATACAATGCATCCTTCATTGGGAACATTCGACATCATTATTAGTGCGAGCTTACATAAGCAATAAGTAAGCATTTGTAAATACTAGTAAATTTCTTTCGAAATTACATTCATAGTATATTTTTTATTGCACTCGATTGAATAAAGAGAAAAAGTTACGAAGGACTAGCAAATAAGTTTTCAAAATTGTGTGTACATATAAACTAGTTTAAAGATTTCTAATAAACTACAATAATAATCGAAAATATTAAAATACCTCTTTGGACTAATTTAAATTACATTTAATTTAAGTTAAAAAATATAACTTCAGACTAAGAAATATTTAAATTTTTTTGTCTATAATAGTTTTAAGAGCGCATAAACAATTAAAAATAGTATATGTATTTTCTTTTATTGAAGAGACAATCATTTCAAATAAATATTATTCTATATAATCGTTAAAAAATGTCACAATGTATTTTACTTTTTAACACAATTCATTATGCGGATGAATTTTCGAAAGGCTTACTATCATTAAAAGTTTATATTTTTTCCATTTATGTGTAAAAATAATTTATAATCGTTACATGTTTTATAAGATTTGCAAATCTAGTAATTATAATGTAAGTATAGATTATAATAAATGATATTGAAAATGAAATACCATTTGTTTATCTTTATAGATATCATAGATTAAATAAAAATAAGAAGTATTCTTGTTGAATTCGATAGTTAAAATTAAATTAAAATTTTTAAAACATATATTATAAAATTTTTTTATTATTTAATTTTCGATGTCTTATTACATCAAAGTTTATTAAAAAATTGACTAAATTTTTTATAAAAGAATTGCTAGATTTTTAAATAACATGCTATTACTTTTCTTATACGAATAAATTTAATGCTAGTAAATTTTTTATCGATTATAAGCTTTAACAATAAATTTAATTTCTAAGAAGAAAAGATTAGATATTACCGAGTAGAAGAAAATTATTTTAGATGCAAATATTGAATTAAGATCAAACGTAGTAAGTTGATAATGTTTCAGGTAATCTGTAATTATTAGTAATATAAATTTTATCGAACTGTTAATCGATTAAGTTGAATCATGAATTCAGTCGTTACCTTAGAAATGTTATTAATTGCCGTATTTTTAAAATATGTTAGTAAAATAATTTATAAACAATACCTTATAAATAAAAATTTGAAAGAAAGTAAAACATATATTCTACAAAAAATATAAAAGCAACTAATTAATAAACTATTTGAAGTAGTTTTGTAATTATAAATCCAATAAAAATTTTATCCGTGACTAACATTGATGCGAATCCTCTAAATAATATCTCATTGTTCGAAGAATTAAATATAAATTCTTATATGAGGAGAAAGTTGCATAATTTTTAAACTACTTTTATTAATCGGAGACAATTTACATAGTTTACGATTGGATCATCTAAATACTTTTCTTACGATTCTTTATCATTATATTCAGATATTTGTAATTAAAAGGAAATAATACCATAAAATTATTTAGTAATTGTTTTTCGTTGAATTTTATCTTATTTAAATTTTATATTTTCTTTTGTTAAAACGAATCTATTCAAGGATTTCTAAGAACAATTTCTATACGTAATTTAAAGTTACAGAAAATTTTTTAAATTATTTCCAATTGATTAGTGTTTTATTATATGCATGTACTATAAAAAAAATAGTAAAATAAATACAATTTATTTTATATATTCATGTGTACGTATATGTATATGTGTGCAGGTTTTATTAAAAATTGTTTTTTAAAACTTTAGAGAATGTAAAAATCAATGGTATAAAAAAATGAATGTTATCGTGAAAAACTTAAAAATTATATTTATATAATATTAGTAATTATAATGAAGATTCTATCTGATTCTATCACTAGAAAAATGTACCGTACAACGTTTCTTACATTTCATTTCAATTAGATTTACTGTATTTGATAAATAAATAAATTATTCATATACCGTTTGCAAAATTTATACGTGACATACGTTTGTAACGTTAAGAACAATAAATAAATGCATACTTATTTTCAAGGAGTGATTAATTAAGTTAAAATTCTAAACAAAATAAATCTACTATTATTTTAAATTCTTATTTTAACTTCTTATTTTAAATTCCTTAGATTGAACAAGTATAATTCTTTTGTTTCTTTTTAAATTAGTACCAACTAATCTCTTTCTTTAAAAATTCTCTTAAGAAATTATATTATGATTTTAGAATGAAAAATTCCTAAATTAAAAACTAAAAAATGAAGTAATCTGTTATTAATTGATTAGTAGCAATTTATCAATGTTTTAGTTCTTGAGATATTGCTGTTTGAAAAAATAAATATTGCTGGCAACAAACGTAGTATATTTAATTGAAAATTAATATGAAAAATAATTTATAGTTTTAAAACCTTTTCAATTAACAAATAGTTATTTTTATCTTTTTTTAATTCTATAGTGTTAATTAAGGTAAATAAATATTTTCTGAAATTCAGATGTGTTGATTTTGCAAATGCATTTTAAAATAAATGTAAAGTTTTAAAAACACGTTTTTTATTTTGAAGAAGCTACATTTTAAGATTTTATAGTTTTTAGTAAGAGTTCGGTTACCTTCATTCAAAGTTGATTAGCTTATTCATAAAAATTACAATACTTAGTAATCACGTTATTTGTATAATAATAAATAAGTTATCGTAAAAATGTAAATAACAATAATAATGGTTATATCAAAAGCCGTTTCACCGATTAAGGACTTTTTATTTTTTATATTTCATGTTGCATTATAATTTTTGTATGATTTTGAGTATACCTGCTTTAAAGCAATTATGTAAATCATCGCTCAATAAATTTTCATAACAGCTTGACGGAGTTCAAATTTATATTGAGAAGTATTTTAATGAGAATAATCTGGAAGAAGGCTATTTGTAATTTTAGCCTTTTGCTGCGAATTAAAGCCAGGTAGATATTTTTCGTGTTGCAAGATTTTGTCGGTAGAAATCTTATGATACAATTTATCTTAAACATCATTTTTTACTTTTAGAATGGATAAATAATACAATTTATTGGCTTAATGAAAAGCAGGACTCTGATATTACTTATAAAAAGCTATTTCAACAATAAAACATACCAAAACATCGTATTGTTTTTTAATGTAGTTATTTCGTTCATTACATTGAAGAAATGATGATTTAAATATATTCATTATTTTTTAGATATTAAGCCTTTATTCAAGTAACTAATTGTTTACTTATATCAATACCTTTGAGTAATTGCATAATAAGTACTTATTTACGTATTTAATCTATATTTAATTTATGTATATAATTTTATATTAAGATATATAAATATATAAACATTTATATGTTTATTATAAATATTCGAATAGAATATTTAAAAACATTTGAATCCAATAAAAAATTAAATTGTAATAAGTATAGTAAATATTTATTTGATGATAAAATCTTATGAAAATATATATGTATTGACTGTATGTTTAAATGATCTAGTTGATAATTAAAAATATAAAATATATCTTAATAATCATGTTATCAGAGTTATAGAAGATGACACAAAACTTTGTGTCATATCAATGCATTAATCAATATTTCAAAATTAAGTAAACACGTACAGATATAAAATTATTTATTGTGTTAGTAACGTATGATTATAACATATTTTTGTTAAACTTATAATTAAACTAATATTTAACACACTAGAATTATATCTGGAATATTAATTTAGATAATTTAAGTCACCTTTGTGGTATGTATTAAAAAAGTACATCTTAATTATCTACATTGAGAAAGAAACAAAGTTTTTTATTAACACTGCCTTAAAATTATTTTCTATAGATTACCGAATATAATGAAACTATTTCAAAATTATAATTTATCGATACTCTTATTTAACCTAACTATTATTTTTTGTCAAATTGTTATAGGTTAGAGCAAAAAGCAGCGAAAGGGGAGGACGAAGAATCGAGTTTTGCAAAAGGCGCGAAAAAGAAGCAAAAACAGGAAAAAGTTTTCCACAAACTTGATAGTTATTGCGCCTGTTGTCTGAAACCATTCTTGATCGAAAGAGGCGTGAGATGCACTGAATGCGGCGTTCGGATATGCAAAAATAAATGTTCACGCTTGGAGCGGAAATTTTGCGACAGCTGGTTCTGCTTGTTTTGTTATCAAGAAAGGTTTGCCGTGCACTTTGATAATTATCTTTTTACAGATCCTTCTTTCAAATCACATAGTAAATATGTACTTTTGCGTTTTCGATTGTTGAATTATAGAACGTGGTTACTTAAAAACATGTACTGGCTCGTAAATAATTTGGACGACTTAGAAACAAAAACTGTATGGAATCGCGGGAAATCTTCCGTATGCAAAGGTATAACATATTCTTTAGAAAGTACTTAAACTTAAATAAAATTAAATATCATTCATAATTTATCTTGGTATTCAATGTTCGTATAAATAATTTCAAATTTTATTTATAAGATTATAGTAATTTGGATGAAAATTTGTAAGAAAAATATTTATAAGTTTGTCAGTTATGTTTTTTGATATAACTGATGACAATTATTGAAAGATAAAACAAGATTTGAGAAATGTATGAATTTTTACACGTTTAAACATTTTTTACGTATGATCATATGACATTTAGAGTAGTTTAAATAAACTGGGTATTAGCTTTGAAAAGAAACATCGAAATATAATTTAAATTATCAAAAAAGTATTTATTTGTGAGAAATTTAAACACGCGTTTGTATATATCGGAAACATAAATTGTCAATATTTTTTTCTCTTTTCGTAAATATTCAATTTTTCTTTTATATTTGTTAACTATTCTCGGGCTGAAGGTTAAAGTGTGGTATACTATATTTGCATGTCAAAGCATTATGTTTTGATAAACACTTCCAATGTGGTTATTAGAAATAATTAACGTCTAATTTATTCTTCGTTTTATTATAGGTAAGTTACTATATCTCTAAATAGCTGAATCAAATAATTAGGAAGTCATAAATTAGATGACTATGAAACAGGTAGAAAATTTGTCGCTATTGAATCTTAATAATTTTTAAAGATTCTTGGTTCGATTCGGTATCGACGATATTCTGGTTTCCGAGCGAGAGAAGAAAGTCGGATATTGTGTGAAAATGGAGAGAGAGAGAGAGAGAGAAAGAAAAAGAGACAGAGAAAAGGTTAGACATAACAATAAAGAAAGATGGAGAGAAAAAGAATCGGTAGTCATTCTTAGTTTTTCTTGAACGTTCACGTTTAATTCTTGAATTAATAAGTTGAACTTCGTTGAACATTCATCAATTTTGAGTTATTAAATATTCAAAATATTATAGAATGTTGGTATTATTCGATAATAAAATAATTTTAAATGCATTACATTTTAACTATTTGACAAATAATTTTTAAAATAATTTTTAATCAATTGTAAATTATTATTTTTACTGGAGTATTCAAGTATTTTCAAAAATAATTTTATTTTCTGCAACATTTCTATAAGATAAATACATTTTTAAATAATGTTAAACATTTTTATTTTATACTGGTATCGATTAACTAAAGATAAATATTTGTATTAAATTAAAATATTATTTTCAACGAATAAAAATTCAAGTTTTAATATATCTGATAGATGTATTAATAAGATATGAAGTCAAATATATTTTTTATTTTTTACGTATAAAATAAAATAATCCCAACAAATGATATTATAAAGTAGAGATATTTTATTATTTGGTCCGATGCATTGTTTTTATATTTTCTTGCGATCATTTATTTTACTTCTCTTCGCACATCTTTAAAACATTATAAAATATTTCATTTTAATAAAATTTGGCACAATAATAATGAATTTTTTTTTTAAATAATCGAGCGAATGATGTATGTCTATATAATGACATAAATAAATGGTTTTGTACAGCTCGATATCAGAACACGTGAAGGAATGCTAAGACACGTTATCTATATGCATTTACAGTACTGTACTTTTGAGTGTTGTTCTGTTTTTAATATAGCACATAAAATTATAATAACATAAAGTTTTTAATTATAAAATTGAAAGGAGAATATTGAAAATGTATTTATTTTATGTTTTCAATATTCATATTGACTTGTAAGATGAATTATATTTGTTTAAACAAATAAATATTATATGTATTAAATAGCAAATAATTTAAAAAACATGTACCAATCATTAATAATTTATAACTGCTTAAAAATTAAAATATATGTCAATGACAATTATAATTCATACCAATGTGTTTTTTACTTCATTTTTTAAAAACATGTTATGTCTCGAAATAAAGTAAGATTTTAATTTAAAATTCATGGCTTATCTTAATGTGAACAATGAGCGTACCAATTTTGATAATAATCTTTACTCTGCTCCATTTGCTGATCCGACTGGCCTGGAATAAGCTACGAATCCCAGTATATAATGCAGACTATGACGTAATGGCAGAACATTATTTACCAATGCATAAGATTTTTGTGTTTTTAAATTCTGTTATGTCTAAATAATAATGTTGCCTAAATAAGACCAATTTTATTATACAAATATGCATACCAAATTTCATTTCTGATATTTGAAATGATAAATTACCAATATTTGGTAGTAATTTGGCAATACAACCATATATATATAATATTTTTGCTGAATTGTTTATAGTAAAGAGATTTGGTTATATAGTTGATCGTTTAATTTAAAGTTTAGGTTTACGTCATAAAATAAAAGTAAATATTGGTATCTTGTAAAAAACTATTAGGTAATTATTTCAAATGAGCATTTACAAAAATTATTAAACCAAAATAAATTTGATAATATATATTAAAATAGTCTTGAATAAATATATGTTTTTTTACGTATCTAAATAGCAAATATATATTTTTGAAATAATATCTCAAAATATAGAATAAATTTTAGTCCGCTAAATTTATAAAAGATAGATCAAAAAAGTATATTAAAAAAATCAATACCATTGAAAGTATTTAATGTGTTATTTTTAAATAATATTATTATTAAACAACATAAATGCTTTTATTAAAATTTAAGATGAATTTTATTAACACTACATAACAAACTTGGCAGATGATTTATAAAAAATCTGATGATGAAAAGTTCTTTAAATTAACTTTACATAAGTTATCATGATCAACTTGAATATATAATATAAATTTTATAATATTTAAATTTGCATAAATTAAAATATAATACAAGAATCTTGAAAAATGATTCTTAACAAAATCATTTGTTACTAGAAGTACATAATTATATCTTTTTAATTTTTAAGAAAAGAAAATATAAAAGTTAATTAATTTCAATATATTTATTATATTACAAGGAATATATTTTTTATGTATTAAACAATGATCTTATTTTATTATATTCTTTTGCATTTAAAGGAACTTTTTCTTAGTGTTTACGATCGTGTTATCTGAATTTTATCATTAAAAACAGTTCATTATTGAAATTGATATAAATCTCATTAAAAATATGAACTGTGTCAGTATATCAATATCTTTGAAATAGATATTGTGTTTTATTATATTTTTATTATTAATATAGAAATACTATAATTTATAGCGTTTTTTTTTATAATTTACCTTAAACCTGATTGTACATATTTTGGAGAATAAATATGTAAAAATATTTATGAAATTATCTGGTTTATTTTGAGTAAGTTTTTTCTATTCTTATTTGGCCTTTAAAAATTTGAATATCTGTACTCTTTTTAGTAAATGTAGCAATAAAGAATTATATCGTAGTAGATACAATTATTTTTAATATTAGAATATTATTTATCGGTGATAAAATAACGCTGAATCAAGTGCCGCAATAATTTTATAACAGGTATACAGCGTTAAAACAATAAGTTTTAAGTAAGAAACTGATAGGATTTATCAGATAAGAAATCGAGATAAGAGCAAAACAACTCCAGTCAAGCATTTTCTTGGGTTCGCGACAGAATTATAAAATAGGTACGTTGGATGTAATGTTAAGTACTAATGATTTTTATCCCTTAGAAAAAGGGAGGGAATTGCGATTGAGTAAGAGTAAGAGTAAGATTACGAGAATACGCGCGTGAGTATGTTTGTGTTGGATCGAGAGAGAAAGACAGAGTAAAAGAGCGAGAGAGAAATAGAGAAGCCTTGAAAACGTAAGTGTGGGTACGTCACTCAAACATCAAGTCTCGTTTGCGAGATCCAGTATTTCAGTTGCACATTGAAAGCGCAGACGGTCTCTTGTAGTTACACGGAAATGATAGAGTCCGCATTTCGATCGCTCATTCTTTTCCCGCGTAGTGACGGTGTAATATATACTAATGATGTGATATGATAGTCGTGTACGCGTATTATCGTGTAGTGATAGCTTAGCCACATTTGCACATGTAAATTTTTCACGCTTAGACGTAAATATACTATGCGAGAGCAATAAATTTTATTTGCTTCTTTAACCTGTGAATTTATGAACCGCTACTTTCACTTTGCAAGTTTCCACTTTTGTTCTTAGATTTTCATTTGAAAATCTTGATTTTTCAAGTGACAGAATCATAGAAAAGATTCTTAGTGTCAATGATAAAGTTTTCGAAAGAATTTACAATCTGATATTATTAAAAACAATGAATCTTATAATTTAACAATAAAGTTGTTGATTCATCTTCTGCAACCGTATACATCTGATTTGCATTAATTTGAACTTTTGTAATTACGTGGCTTCTATAATTAAATAAAGCGTTTAAATTAATATAAGTATTTCTTAAAAATCAATATTTTCTAAATCTTTCCGTAGTTTATATTAAATTAATTTTCTATAAAAATTTAAAAACTACAAAATATGTCTTAAATAATCTTTCAATAATTTTTAAATATTATTTATTCCATTTACATTTACAATTCAAATTTATGTAACTTGGTATATTGAAACATAACGAGTATTCCACGATGAAAATTTTATAATGTCATAAAATAGAAATTGTTTTCTAATGTACGAATACATTCACACTGTTATAAAGAATTTAGCACATTTTTCTATTATATTGGTATGTAAATAAATCGTGAGCCATAAAATATTGCACGATGAACAATATTTTATAGAATTTTTATATAAAGTATACACTTATCATTATGAGATATTAAATAAAAGTTAAAAATTTTTAAAAACAGTTTGAATATTTTTCGTAATAAATTTACAACTAGAGTTAATGTTTTTCTATGTATTATTAACTATTTATACAATATTAATAAATATCAAGAAATTTTTTCAAATATTATATATATATAATTAATAATATAAACATAATTTACTACAATGTATTTTTAATATACATATATATGTACTATATTTGATTAATTTTACTATATTTTATAAATTTTATAAAATTTAATATACAATAATTATAGAAATATTATTAAATATATTATAAAACGCATTTTAAACAAATAGATAGTTTTACCCGCATTCGCTAGAGTTCATATTTAGTTATACTCATCTTTTGTCACGATAGTAAAAGCAATAGCAATTAAGATTATGATAAAAACGAACTTATCATTTAAAAATATTATTGTATTTATAAATATTTGTATTTAAGTATTTTAGAAAATTTTAAATATGAAAATATTTAAACCTAGTTAAAGCAAAATATACAAATATAATATAAAGCTTGTGAAAAATAATAGCAAGAAAGTATATTCTATGAAACTCTATGTAATATCGTTAATAAGAACCGAAAAAAAGAACATAATTAGTACAGTGCTTCGCTGAATAATTATATCTTAACTTTGCTTTTAATTAACTCTCTGTCTCTTTTTCCCTCGTTTCTATCTCATTCATTGTTTTATTGCCGAATCCATTTTATTTACAATACATTAAATTACACATAAAGATTATATTTTTAAATTAAGAAGTAAAAAATTTTAATTTTCATATAATTTAAGATCAATAATAAAAATCAAGATCTTTACATTAACTAGCATTTTGAATTTAAAAAATTATAAATAATAAACATTTATTTTAATATTTCATGATTTTATTATATGTTAGTATTGCTTAATTGGTTATTTTAATAAGCTAAAAGTTTTCCGGTCTCATTCCGTATATCACAATGAAATTATCGTCATATTTAAAAAAAAATATATATAATACGTGTCTCGCATTAATAGTATTGCTTTAAGGATTTTGGTTTAAATATACCACGCCCCCTAATTATTATTACTAACCACATATTTGACCACATCTGGTAATTGGTAACACTCCCCTTTAGAGTAAATTATGGGAATCTTAACTCAAATCACCACTTTCAACGGCTTGTGGGAGGGTTTATTGCAATATTACGTAATTGATATTATTCTAGTAAGTAAATTGGCATATGATAAATTTAATTTTACCGGTGCATTTTAAGAAATCTGAGTTTTGATGATTATAAATTATTTTATTATTTACGCTATAACTATTACAAGGGTCAAATATATTATTATATTAATTCATATGGAATGTAATTTTATTTGTAATTTGACATGGATCCTTAAAGGGGAGAAAGCGGTACTAATTTAGAAATGTGGCTTACTTGAGTTGGAATTCCCATAACTTACTTCGAAGAAGTGTCAGTGGTACTAAGTAGTAGATGTGGTCAGTTACAGGATTAATAATATTCATTAAGTGTTACGGTCAGTTTTACCCAGAAATATACTATTTATATTATTTTAAATGAGGTATATATTTTACGATCCTTTTAGCTTCGATCTTTTACAGTCGAAAAAAGTCAAAATTTGTAAAAATATCTGAAGGTTATTTTGAGGTTTTCTAATCCAAATGAATATATTTCTTTATAAATCTGCTTTGCTTTATTAAAGAAAAAACTATATATAGGTATATATAAATTTTTATAGTATCAATAACAAATTATTTTTAATTTAAATTTCACTTTATTTTATAATTACTTTTTCATAATTTTGTAATACTTTTACCGTGTCTATGAATACCGTAAAACTTATAATTATATTATTTCTTACATTCGCATGAAATTTTTCCAGGTATTCTGATTAATATTTTAAAATTTAATATAAGCATAATAAAAAAATGAAATTTATTTGCAAGTTTAAACAATTCAACGATATACTTACTTTAGAGCCATATTGTATTAGAAAACTAGATAATATCCATTTGAATATGCAAGAGAACATTTTGGAAAATTGGTATATATAAATATTCGGTAATAATAATAATATATGTAGATACATTCTATAAAAAGTAATATTATATAGTCGATTATGATATAAAAAAAATAAGGTAATAAAATGTAATTTATAATTTTTTCATGACTCGCTATACAAAATAATTTTTTAGAATCATGATTTAATGTTATCAAAATTCAATATCGAATTTTATAAATTATAAAATGTATTTTTCTAAGTGAGTAATTTTTTACTTATTTATTACTTCAACTAAAATTTTTAACGTTACTTTAAAAACAGTATTTTAATTATAGCATGACAAATAATTAAAAAATATATTCACGAGCATAAATAAACCGAAATTTGGAATAAAAAATGAAATAAAATAGAACCTTGAATTATTTTACATATACAATATGTTTAAGTATGTTTATTAAGTTTTCTTTCAAAGTTTTAAAATTAGCTATATAAAAAAATTTTTTTTCAATTATTACTTTTTAAGTTTCTTGTAGTATCAACGAAATTAGAAAAAACAGGTGAAAATATAGTTTAAAAAATTTTCGTTTAATGTTGTCAACGAAACTCTTATTAAAAATTATTTATACTTATTACTTGCCTGAATTATTTTGGTGCATTTTTTTTCGTAATGGACAAAAATATCAGTGAAAGTGATCTGTATACATATTTGCATAAATATGTTCCTAATACTACTGCAAGAGATGCTGACATTAATCGGAGGTCTCTTCATCATCTATTTTATGTACATCATTCTAACAAAAAAGAATGGTAATTATTTATATAAAATATGAAAAAATTTTATTCATAAGTCCTAGATTGTATTATTATTAGTAAATTTTAAATACATTTGTAGTATTTTTAATGACAAAAAACTTATCGCATGTTAAAATAAAAACTAGCAACATGAAATATATTTGAAGATAATTAATTTTAAAAATTTGCTTATTTATAAATTAATAAGTAAATTACTCTTTTTTATGCTGCTAAATTTAAATAATGATTTTTAATATGATATAATTAAGTTTAAAAACTTCAGAATTACTCTTGAAATTATTATAATTTTATTAAAAGAATAAAAGAAATTAAGATGAAACAATATTCTCTGAAAAATACATATGACATGTATTATATGTTTTGCTTACTTCACGAATGATTGTCACTATATATGTATGAGTATCCACAAACTTTTATATATTTTGATATGTTTATATAATACATTTATAATAAAAAAAGTTATTTTGAAGTAAATAAAATAGGTAGTGATAGAAAATAAAATAATATAGAATAAACTAAAATTATTTTCAATAAGAATTTTTGACATTTATTAACACTTTTATAACACTCATTTTATTCAGTGTTTTTTACATTACATAATTAATGTATATATTTTTAAATTGACGTATTAACATAAATATATTATATAAAATATTTTAAATAATTGAAAACTTATGATAGCTAATGAAATAAAACCTTTTTTAAGAATGAAATTATTTTAGATATTTAAAAATTTCGAACAGATTTTTTAAAGAAATTATTTTGTTTAACACTTATTAATATATTACTATATTTAGCGATATATTCATAATCATTAAATACTTTAAACACTGTATGTTACTTATACTAATGCAATATACCTGAAGATATTTATATCATAACTTATGTTTTAGCGAAGTGACAGTATATTTGCTTTAGTAGTTTTGAAATTAATCATAAGTTATTGTTTTTATACATTACAAATTTCATAATATTATCTCAGAAAAATTAAAATATTTTATTTATTTATTTATCATTATGTTATATACGTTTATATTTTATTTGAAAAGCAATAATAAGTTCTTAGCAATAAAGTTCATATTATAAAAAATATTTGAAATACTTTTTAAATAATTTTTTAATTATATGTTATACAAAATTTTAAGATAATTATTATAAAAATTATAAATATTATTATAAAACTTAATAAACAAAGGAAATTTTAATGTATTTTAATAAAATTGTATTGAATATAGATCAAATTATATGGAAATTAAATTTTAAAAAATGTTTGTTTTGACTTCATCTTGAATAAAAATAATCAAAATAAAAATGTGAGTCTCTATAGGTAACATCAAAACCTATTCGATAATATTTTAATGAATATGCTGTCGCAATATTCATACGTGCATGCGATAGAATCAAACACGTTTTAACTCTTGTGACTTCAAAAGCTGTTCTGTGATACTATATTGTACATTTTTTACCCATTTCGAAACTTTATGTAATATGTGACAAGATTATTAATGATTGATATAATAACAATACTATTATTATTATTTTTATTTTTATTATTAGAGCAAAACCGAACAGAATACATGAAAATAAAATGAAACTTATAATATTCGATTATATTTCAACATTTTGCCGAATAATATAATTTTAATTCTGTTTTAAAGTATTGACAATCTAATAATAATCACTAATATTTCAAAAGAATAAAAATTTTAAGAAATCGTGTAAAATTATTCATTTTTAATAATTATATTTCTATATACTATATTTAATCAATATTATGCTCAAAATACTTTTTCTTTATTAATATGTATACGATATAATAATAAGTAATTATTATAATATTAATTTGTTTATGTTAAATAAGTATCAAAGATTTGATAGTTATTTATAATATTTATATAGTTTTTGAAGTGAAATTATTAATGTATTTTGCAAAAATTAGAAATCAAAATGGGATTATGTTTGTATTACGTGAATATTCAATGTAAAATATTTGCTTCTAAATAAAAATAATATTTTTAAATATTTTTAGTAATAATATAATTAAATTTCTAATTATAAATAACCAAACATGTATCATGTTTTTATGTATTGTTTAAAAATTGCTGTTATGTAATATAAAATAAAAAATAATCGATTATACTTTATTAGTTAATTGTATTAAAAATCTGAAAATAGTAAAAGAAATAGTAAACAACTATACTATAAATATTATGTTTTTTATAATTAAAGAAAAGTTTTCTTTATTGCAAAAGAATAAAAATGATTCTAGTATCTTCTGACATACTAAAGTTGCAAGGAATTACTTTTCACCTTGTGGAGGTCGCATAGTTACAAATAGAATGTTCGAAGTCTCATATTGTTTTTTATCGATTTAAATTAAGATGAAAGAGTCTTACAATCCATTAGCGTGATAAGACTTATTGAAAAATATCCATAAGCTTAACCATTTTCTTGATACGTCTAAAAATATAACTTGATTTTTGCATCATACTTTACAATGAAAGTTTAATGCAATAGTAATCAGATAATATCTTAGGATACAAAATTTAAAATGCTTTTTTAGAATGTTCATTGCATCAGATTCATCAGATATTTCAAAATTCAAATTACATTATATTTCATACAATTTTTTCTTCTGGATATATTTATCAACAGCGGTATAAATAGTTTTTCTGTTAAAAGTTGTAAAAGCTAAAATAAATCGTTTTTAAAAATAATTTATGTGATTCTAAAAGATATTAAAAAATATGTTTGGTATAATCAAAGATATATATATATATAATTATTGCATTTTATATTATAATATTTTTCAGACAAGTTAGCTAATGATACAAACTTGATGGCACGTACTGCAATATGTAAACTTGTCGACTGCACAGTCGACGAGGTATGCAAATTATCAAACTCAGAAAGGTTTTATTCTATTAACTCCGACGGTCAACGGGATGAATGTGAAGAATCTGCAATTGCGGCAAGAAATGACGATCATCTTTTTAAAACAATTATTGTTAATAAGGTTATAACTATTATATTATGAATATAATTTCAAAATAACAATCTAAAATTGCTTTTATAATATCAAAAGAAATTATTTTTTGACCAATTTTTTATATTAAAATTTAGATATTTAATTAAATTATAAATTAAATAATTTAAATATAGGATTGTAAAGTAAAATATGAGTATTAATTATAAATTTTTACCGTATATATTATAGATATATATATTTATCTATTATATTTAAAAAAAATATTGATTATTATTTACATCATATACATTATTATGATATTTTTAATATATTAATATTTATATTGTTTACTATTGAATTTATTCATAATTTTTTTGTATAAAATTGATAATACCATATAATATGATATTTTAGGTATTATAATATATTAATTAATTATATAATAAATATTTTTCTTCTGTACGATATTTTTATTATTTTTTTGTTATATTTTTCTTCCTTTAATTTTTGTTTTCTTAGTAGAAATATGAAATCCTTCATTTTCATTAATTGGATTTGCATTAAAATATATTAATTGAATGTTTTTTATAATATTTGTTTTTATCATTTTTCTTATTAATAGAGAATTAAAATAAATGTTTAATTAAATTTTGTGCGGAAGATTACTTCAATAAAAAACTGGTCTTAATAAAAAAGTCTATAAAGGATAAAAATATCAAAGAACAATTCAAAGTTATTGAAAGATATAAAAGTAAAATAAGATATTAGAATAATATAGAATATTCGATATATTAAGAAGAAATTATTTTGATATAGTCAGCTATAAATATTAATTTATATGTACACATATACGTATATACCATCATATTTCAAATATGTCGAAAATATTTTCATTTTCTATTCAAATTATAATATAAGCTTTTTCTAGATTTGAGATTTTTACCAACACTACTTTATATTCGGAATATAAAGTATTTTTCATTAATAAATATCTTTTTTATTTTAATTTGCATATGCAATTGAATTTACCAATCCTTATTTAGAAAACTTATATTAATTTAGTTATCTTATATATTTTTGATAATATATATTATTCAGTCATTTTAAAAAAATTGTAAAATATATTTAATTTTTTTAAAAAGATATTTCAAAATAATATTTGGTATTTACCGATGATAATCAAATAAATATTCATTCATCTGATCACTTGGATTTCTCGCATACTATTATTTGAGAATACAGTAACCGATTTCTTTTATTGCAAATTTATAATCACTTTTATTTACTCTATTTCTTTTTATTATTTTAATAATTTATTATTTATTTACTTACTCACTCAGCAATGATATACTCATCATTTTTTTTATTTATATATTTTTGAACAGTTTGTTATTAAAAATAATATATTATTATGTGAAATTTTTATAAATGAAATATTCTTGTTTACTATAATCTAAAAAATTATTAAAGAAATGATGTATGAATTATATAAAATTTATTTTTGTTTATATTTTGAGTAATTATTGCCTTTTATATATTTATTGAATTGTAAAATTTATCTTCTTATATGACTTTTTTTTAAATTTTATCGTATTGTATAACATTTATACGTATTTTAAATTCTATTCAAGAAATTGTTACAGAAAATAATTTTCAAATATATATACTGATTATATTTAAAAAATGATTTATGTGTAAATTAAATGAAATAAGTTATTATAAATCTTTAGATTTTTTAAATATATTTTTTATAAAAATAAATTAAATTTAGTAACTAAAATACATTTAATACATATTAAGTATTTTGAGTTACGATAGTTTAATATGTCTTTATAATAAAAGAATATGTTATAAATTTATAGCATTCTCTAATTCTATAATACTATAACAAATGCATTAGAACAAGTTATAATTTTTATTTAATATTTCATTTTTACGAAAAATTGTATTTCAGGCTGCTGTAAAATCTAGACTTGATCAGCTGAACAAAATTAATAATGATTCAAATGTGGTAGATAATACAGGTATGTTTTTAATATAATATTATCACATACGATACTTAGATACTTACCTCTTGAATATAATAATGTCATACTTTACGATCTTTTGCACATAAATACAGCTTAAATATATAAATCTTTTAATATCTCGAATATTGCCAATCACTTGAAATGGCTATTGAACCTATTAAATGTTACTAGAGTGCAATATTAGATGAGTACAATATTGAAAATCGAAACACGGCATTTATATCAGATAAAACGGAACCGTTGAGTTCCAAAAAAGAAAATTCCAGATGAAAACAGATCAATCTAGTAACAGATCAATAATATCCCTATTAGATATTTATCAACACTATTAGGATGGAAATATAAAACTAGAAGTATTGATTAAAAGTGACTATCTTTTATTTCTTCGCAATAGTAGGATTCTTTTATTATACGTAAAAGTTACTTAAATAGTAATTTTGAAGTAAATAAAAGTTCCTTGAATTTTAATTTCGAAATAAAAAAATACGATCATTAGTTAGGAGTGAATGATTAAAATAATTTCTATCATTGCTTTTTATACTAACGAGGTAAGGAAAAAAATAATGATGATGTGATTATTATTCGGAAAAGAAAATATAAATATCACATTCTAATTATTGTCGAGTTTGTAAAAATACACATTCTAAATGCAAAACTGAAATTTCTATTTTAATATATACAAAGATTAATTATCATATAATAATCAATTAGATGCGAAGAAAGAGAGTACGAGAAAATATTTTTAAAAAATTTAGGACTAATTACTATAAATCAATACTGCGAAGTATATGCAAAAAATATAATAGTAAAGTCTAACATTGAAAGAAATTAGGAAATTCGAAAAAAAATGAGTTTATTTAAAAATAACTCTAGAAAGTTTATTACATATTTACGAAATTATAAAAAATAAATTATATTATTTGTTATGAAAAACTACGCAAAGAAAACATACATGAATAAAAATTCATAAGAATATAATAGAAGGGAATATAAAATGGAAATAATACAAGAATAATATATAAATTCAATGAATGTTAAAACGATACACTTAAATATTTAAAAAATTATTTAAAAAGCAAATACAAAAAATGGACCACCTAATGAGAATAAAGGTGTAAGATGTTTTTAGAGACAGTAGTTATTTATACAAATGAAAAATAAAAAGGATCCAAGTTTTAATATTAATAATCATAATAAAGAAATAAAAATAAAAAAAAATCCTACGGTGAAAGAAGAAATATATAGTGAGCTATTAGAAATAGGAAAAAAGAAAATAAAAAATGTAAATGAACATTAGTAATCGAATAACGATTGCTGTTACATAGAATTGCTATTTTAATTATTATAACAACTGTTAATACTGTAATAATAAACTTAAACTAAGTCCACATATATATTATCAGAATTATATATAATTTATATAGAATTTTATAAAATATATACGAAATTATATATACTTAAAATAAATATTAAATAAAGTATAATAATATGAAGAATAAGTTATTTATTAAAAATGAGTCTGGAAAGAAATATAATAACGAAGACAGGAAAGGAAAAAAGAAGGCCACGATCTTGTAAGGATTATTATTATTATCATTATTGTTGTTGTCATTTCAAAAAATAAATATTAGTTTTTGAAAAGTAAAAAAAAGTCATTAAATTAATAACATAATTATAGAAAAAATATAACACG
Source organism: Dolichoris vasculosae (assembly GCA_018907195.1). Taxonomy (NCBI): domain Eukaryota; kingdom Metazoa; phylum Arthropoda; class Insecta; order Hymenoptera; family Agaonidae; genus Dolichoris; species Dolichoris vasculosae. Next base: position 10,305,945 of record JACCHY010000001.1, read on the forward strand.
TAAGAACATCAAATGCTGGAAAAATAAGTATAAAGTATAAAAGCGATAGGAACAAATGAGAATAGTACAACTACTGTTATAATAATTTTCAAAGCAAAGAAAAAAATAATTATTAAAGTAATAAACAATTAAAAATATAAACTTTAGCAAAGTTAATTAAATTATATTAATATCATTATCAATTTATTATTATGTTAATTAGTATTATCGTTATATTTACATTAAGAGATATTATTAGAACAATTATATGATGATTGAGTATGATATTTTGTAAAGAAATGTAAATTTGTATTTTTCAAAGAAACTGAAATTAATATTTTCGACTATTTTAAATCATTGAATAATAACTTACAATCAAGGTATAAAAAATAGTGAAAAATCAAAGAAAGTAATAGCAAAGACAGTAGATAAAAAAATACTGCAAAATATAATAATACGGAACTATATGTTAAATAATTTTATTGAAATCGATATTAATGAATAATGTTTATAAAAAAAATATTAAAAAATATACTATTGATGAAATGCGATATAATTAAGCAATTTAAAAATACCAAAAATATCAAAACTTTTAAATTTACAAAATAGGTTGTCAAATAATTATACATGTATATATGAAAAATAAAATAATTATCTTTATATTCTATATTATATTTTTTATATGTTGTAGATTCAGCGCAAATAGTTCCATATGTGGAAAACTGCCGTAACAATCTGAAAAGTGTTTCTCAAGATAAATGGGACAATGAATACGATCAAGCAAAATGTAAATTTTCTTACACATCCGAGTCACTATCTCTTATGGTAATTAGATTTTAACATGATATATGTTATTAGTGAATATTTTTTTAGATTCTTTTAAGTAAATAATTTATTTTATTTTATTTTATTGTCAGTGCATTTAATCATTTTAATTTAAAATACCAAATATATTGCATTTTCACCACAAACTTATTTCATGTTTACTTGATCAAAAATAAGTGAATGTAAACTGAATGTTAATATGAATAATTTTAGAAATTAGTAAAAATATTTTTCTTATTTTCAAATTATAATCTATCTGAAACGCGCATTTAATTTAATATTGAAATAATAAAATATATTGAATTTAATAAGCTGCAAATTACAAACTATTAATAGTCATTTACTAAGCTTTGGAAATGTAAATTTAAAGTACTCAAATAATTAATATTTAAAATTTATAAAATATTCTCAATATATATTTTTTACAAGAAGACATATTTCTTATATTAAAGTGCGGATATTATTATCAGTATATTATTGAAGGTATTAGCTCAAATATTTATGACTGAAACTATTTCCTTAATAAAAACAGAGAAATAATATGATTTATGATGAATATTCTTTTAATTATTTTATTTGTTTGCATACGGTTATATGTATATTATAAATAATCGTCGAAACCTGATATACACGTTGGAAGCACACATACACACATATATATGCATGTCACGATGTATTTTCCTACAAATTAAGATATTTGCATCGACTGAACTTACGAAACATTTCATATTGAATTTCAATAAAGACGATTATTTCATGTCATAAATTTTTAGTGTAATAAATAATTGTCTAACAATAGAGATGATGTAATTTTACTCCATTTTCAATTTTGAGGAAATTTAAAAAATTGATTTTTATTTTTAATTGTGAAAATTAAGTATTCGTTTTGAAAAAAATCGTTTTACATTAGCTAAAATTAAAAATCAAAGCTTATTCATTATTTTATAATTATATAATCAAACTATTTTACTGCAGAAATTAGATACATAATTTTTAATTACATAATTTCTACAGAATGAATAAATACTTATTCTAAAACTAATGAATAATAAAATATTAGGTTTTTACAATCATTTTCTCGATACTACCTTATTGTACATTTATAAACTGTGATTCAAATTCTAACATATTAAGAAAATAAGATTCTAGATATTCATAATTTTATAGATATAAAAATAATTTTTTTTGTTTTTAGTATCACATTTCTTAATTCTTAATTATAATATAAAATTAGATAAATAGCAATATAGAAAATTCATAATTTACGATGAAAAAAAAGGGAAAAATCACTTATTATTTAATAATTTAATTAGATTTTTACTCACAACTAATAATTTGATTGTTTAAAAATAATAATACCAAAATTTTTAGATCGAAGAGAGAATCGAAGAAGTGGTAACTGTAAGTTTGGATCAAGATGTCAAATCAAATTGTGAAAATTGCCTGAATTTTGATAAATCTTATCGAGTTCCCTTTCCAGAATTCGGGATGGATATTATTGATTGTAAGTTTGAAACTAAAACTAATAAATCGATATAATGACTCATGTATTCTTTATTTTACTTTAGATAACAAATTTTTTAGGTTTTTTTTAAACGATCAAATACTTAATATTTATCAATCTATTGAAACTGCTATTACAATGTAGTGATTATATATCAGTTTGTTTAATATTATTTTCTATTAACAAAGTATATAGCTTGATTTATTAGTCTCTTTATTTTTATAAAATTATATATATTATTTTAATTGTATAAAATCTAACCATCATCGATATATAATTCATCATTATATAATTCTATAATTTAAAATACATTTGAATTTGTATAGATTTAAAGTATGTTATCGTTTAGATATAAAGTATTAAAGAATTTTACTAAACTTTTGTTTAAAATATAAGAATGTAATTTCTTTTAGTACTTAACGTATCAATGTAATTAAAGTATTTATTACAATAATTCACCAAGTGATACATAAAAATTTGCTTCAATTTTTGAAGAAATAAAAAAGCAAACACTTTAAATAATATTATATTAATTAACATTAATTTATAATTATTATAATTCATTTTTTCTAAAATTATTTAATTATTTGTCTATTTTATAATACAGTTATAAAAAAATTAAAAAATTGTAGTTTCATATATTCTTAAAGTTTAGTTTTAAAATTTAATTTAAAACTCAAAAAATTCCTGTTTTAAATCTATACAAAAATCTTAATTAAATATTTTATCATATTTTATACTTTTATTATAAAGAAAAACTACCTATATGAAAGTTATAAAATTTTTTTTAACATTACATTATTCGTTAAATTTTCTTTTTAATCGTTTTATCCATTTTATCTGTCAAAATCGTACATACATTCTTTTTCCTATTGTTTAATATATCAATTTTTATTCATATATTAAATTTTTTTAGAATTAGTTTATTTTATATTTAAATACGTTGTATTTCTAATATTAAAATATTTTCTGAAATACTAATTTCGAATAGTTTAATTTGTATACTTCTTTTATAACTGTTATAAAATAAAATAGTGATTTTTGAAGTTTTTGAAGTTTTATTGATAAAACTTGGGAATATAAAAGGATAGAAAATAAATATTTTCTTAAGTGAAAAATAGAATATTTTAAATTAATTTTATTATTCATTTCACAAATACTATAGTGGATTATCAACATATCTTATACTACATTTAATGCTTTAGTAATTTATTAAAAGAAAGACGTATATCTTTTTTAATATTTATTCAGTCAAAATTAAAGTTCAAATGATTTTATGTATTAATCATTTTCTTAATTTTTTTTATTCAAATGACTGAAACCAATAATTCAAAAAATGATTACTTTAAAATATTTTAATCTTATCATAAGTATAAAAATAGAGCTATAAAGAAAAATTTTTTTTACAGCGTGTCAAATACCTGCAGACGAAAAAAAAAATGAAGCAGACGATCTAGAGTACACTAAAATTATTAATTATGTTGACTCTTGGAAGGATAATTGGTACTTTCGAAAAAAACATTTTAAACAAACATCCAAGTGTGTTTCTATGTTTGTTCCAAATTCAAATACGGAATATCGAGCAATGATCGGTGATAAAGATATCGAAGAAACATCCGATCTTTCCGAATATTCAATTAATTCCGACGAAGAAATTGAAATGGAATTACTACTATCGAACGAAGATGAATCATTAAAACTCGATAGTAATGATTTTAACGAGGTTTCTTTAGACGATAGTACCGAAATAGAATTAACCATGCCAAAAGAAAATATATTTATTAGCGAAGAAGCAATAAAGAAAAACTTTGATTCGCGAATTACATCAAGTTTAAACGATGATTCAGAAACTGCGTTTTCAGATGAGAAAAATGACGAAGTTTCAAAAGATAATATTTCAAAAATAAAAAAACCAATAATTAATAATGAAACTTCTATGATCAAAGAAAATATTGCAGATTATAGACAAGTGATTAAAATAGAGGATCAGCGAGACAGCGAATATACTGAACAGAATATATTTATCACGGAACAGCATCCATTTGGCGTAAAAAAATCCAGTGATAATTTATCTTGTGAAGCAAAAACTATAAATGGGTAAAATATCGTTGATACTAAATTTATACGTTTAAAATTCTTATTATCATAACATAATTATTACTGTATCTTATTAAAGTTATTTATATTAAATTTTCATTTGTTCGAAGAAAAATAATATTGATACTCGTATTGTATAACATACACATACTCACGCACGCGCCATTTAACGGGACGTATTCGAATATCGATAATTATAAAACCGCCGAGGATCAGATATCCATGTGTTATTTATATACGTCCTTAATACCATGTGAAATACATTTTACAATTTCACTTCACCACTGTACTTACCTCCTTCGTTAGAAACTATTTTACTCGAGATCCTTAGATTCCAGTACAAAATACGTAGATCACTCGTTGAAGCAACTTTCGTCGTACCCTAATAGTGGCATGATTCTAAGAGAAAGTACGAAGACAAGATTTCGATGAAATAAAAGAGCTATGTAATAATACGTTCGAAATTAAGAAAGTTTAATTATTCTAGTATAGCGCGATCGAATCAGATTTCGTATCTGATTCGTATTTTTTGCAGGATAATATTACTGTACCAATTTAGCTCAACGGAATTAAAAAAATAAAACCGTAACAATATAAAATATAATATAAACTGATTTTCCAATATTTTTACGCTTTTTCTTTTTGTCTAAGCTCTCCGAGAATTATAAATATAAATTTTATATACCTTGAGATAATACGTAATACTTTTAGTGTTAGTATTTATTTAGTTATTATTTAAATAACAACATTCCGATCATATTATTTTATTTCGGAAAGACAGAACTTATCTTTGCTTATTAAACAATTAAAGTATTTATATTTGATTAATATTGTTGTTTTTTCTTCATTTTTTCGTGAAATCTTGTTATCATAAAATGATTTAATACTTTTGTTCTTCTTATGTATTATTTAGCTAATTTAAAGTATAACTTACGAAATTTTTTAACTAATGTATTTTAATGTTCGATATATCCGATATCCTGAAAATAAAGTAAAATCTTTTATTCTCTCCTTAGAACATCTATTAAAACAGTTCTATTATCTTTTTCTATTTAAATTTTTATACGAAGCTCGTTCAATAATGCAAAAACTTGGAATAAACCTTAATCCTCAAGCGTAGCTTCGTACTCTACAGTTACTTTTCATTTATATCTCTATCTTTAAGGCTTCCATTTTTAATTTTCTAGGTTTAATATCAATTTTAATACTATTTAAACTTGTCTGCGTGTAATAATTCTTTAATTTTTTTAAGATGGGAGATTCTGTGTATTTTGTTGTAAGAAACTATTTTATAAGTGTTTTATAAGTTCATTGCAGTATATTAGACAAAGGTTTGTGCCTTAATATTCCAATTATGTTTCTGCTAAAATTATATTGAAAACCCTTTCTTAAAAAATAAAATATAAATGTTTATAAGATTTTTAATAAATATAATCTGAATATTTGATGATAAATTAAATATTTATTGTTATTATTTATAACAAAAATATATTTATTGAAAATCATGTATTTACCGCTGAAAAATATTTAGATAAGATAAATATTTATCGGATATCAAAATGTAAAAAATAACCTTATAATAATTATTCATAATTACTTTTAATACAGTAACTTAATTTTTCAATTATTTGTTAATTATTTGAAAATATTAAAAAAATGAGCAAAAATATTATTTGAAATTAAAATTATTTCCATTGATTATATATTTATCAAATTAATCTTTATTTTTATTACGTTTATTATCATTTATTTGATTGACGTAATTTTTTATTCTATTTATTCTTAAAAATTTATATAATTCTTCTATATATCCTTTAAAATTTTATAAAAGTTAACATTATATTCAAATATTCAATTGTTAGTTAATTTGAAATTTATAATGTAAGTAACTTCTAATAAAGATGCATAATTATGCAGGATTTGCCAAACGGAATCTGATATTCAATCTCAAGATATTGATAACCACCTCGCTTTTGACAAAAAAAATGGTTTAACAGAAATTCAATTAAATACACCTCCAAAACCAGGTAAATTTCATAGAAAATATAACAACAACAACAATAATAATATAACGATTTTATATTTATTAATTATCCTCGTCATTAATTTTATATTTGTATACAATATCTTCAATATAGGTTATTTTACAGTACAAGTTTTTTCATAAAATAATTTTTAATAGTAATAATTTTATAGTATCAATTATAAAATAAAAAAATATAAATTTTATAAGTAACTAAAATTTCATCTTTTATTATTTTCTATTATTTATTTTTTGATGTTTCTTCTTTCAATGTTTATTTGAAATCCATTTTTTTCTAAATTTTAATATTATTTTAAAGGTTCAATCGCTGAAAGAGAACATAAAAAATGGGAGAATGCTACCTCGATAAAAAACAACCCTTATAGTAAAGAAAATATTCAAAAGCGACTTATAGAAAAAAAATACGTGGGACCTTTCAATCTGTCAAGGTAAATCATTTTCAACAGTAAACATTTTATTAATCGATAAAGATTTCAGAAATAAAGCTAAGATATATACGATTTAAAAAACAAAATATGATAAATGGAACACCTCAAAATGATATATAACACGAAATACTTTGGTTTGCGGATATCCAACATTTAGTTTGATTGACCGTGTGATTTTTGATTCGTCTAAGGTTTTATGGTTTTGAAATCGAAATATAATATAAAGTAATTTAACAAAAGATATCAAATTTTACTAACTAAGAGAATATTTTGGTCGAAGTAGAGTAACGCAAAAATAATTATTCGTAGACTAATTTTCACTAACGAGTAAAAAATTAATTCAACACCTATAAATATAAAATTGAAATGATGTGCAAGCAACAAAACTCGATCGACTATTGTTACTTCGACTGTAATCGAATCAGAACGAGTCTCACGAAACATATAGTATAATGAAAAAAATAGATATTTTTATATCTTTTAGATGTTATTTATTATAGTTAATTATAAGATTAATTGATTTTATAAGGTCATTTTATTACGGTATAAATAAATTAACTATTTTGTTAAAATCAACTTCCGTCAAATGTTCAGTGTAAAGTATTAATTTTTTTACGTAAAACATTCTTGATTTATGTAATATGAAAAATATGTATTTTTATTAATTAATGTACATATTAATTTTAAATTTCTGTAGTATACAATATTTATCAATTTTCAAAGTTTTAAAATTTTTGAAAATATTTCTTTTTATAAATCATAAAATATTTTTGACAGATTCTGGAAAGACTGTACTATCGATAATCCAACATCTTTTAAGAGCGAAAAAAGAGAATCAACTGAATCTGTAGATGACGTCAATTGCCATAACTTAAATTCAAATAACAGTAATCAAGAAATAAAAGTAAGTCTTTATATTTTAGAATATTTAATGGAATTATTTAAAGTATAAGAAACTTACTAAAAAAACTCAGAAGACGTTCTAAATTTTTTTGGATAATTCAATTTTTGAATTTATTTAAAATTATGAGTTTGATAACAGAAAATCTTAAATTAAAAATAGTTTTATTTACAATTATAACAATGAAAATTATTTAAAGAATATAATTTAATGAAATTTATTTGTTATATAAATTAACATGTCCAAACTGCGGGAATGAAAAAAATTAGGATATTTATAGTATAAAAATAAAACTTCAATAATTTCACAATAGATTTAAATAAAAAAATATATAAAAAATTTGTAATTAATATCATGGCATTATATTTTATTACAAAAATATCCTTTGGATATTAAGAAAATTTTTTTATAATTTGATGAAAAAAGTGTTTCATTAATATAAACTTGCTAAATTAATGAATTTGAAATTAAATATATTTTCTAAAATAATAAGCATATATAATTAAAAGTTTTTCGAGATATTCAACAATTTTTTTTACATCAAATTATTAGAAGTATTTAAAATTAAAATTTGTATTGATAAATTCGTAAACTTAGTTACTATATAAATTTGAAATGACAATAAATTCGAATTTCTTAATTTTGATGTATCTGTAACTTGTTCATTAATCTTTTTAATAATTTCGTTTATAATCGTAATTTGAGCTTTTTAGTATATTTTTAGGATCACAATAAAATTGAACATTGGTTGAAATTCTTCTAATCTTCTTTGAACTTTAACCTTTTGTTGCTTTACTGGTTGTTTAGTATTCAAGGCACAATTGGTATTGGAATTATCTTGTATTAACTTTTCATGGTAATACATAACCCAGATTGTTTTTATATCTGCATGTAAATGCTGTAATCTATAATCATATATCCATACAACGATATCAAGTGCTCGACCTTTCAAAACTAAGTTAGTGTTCGTTTCTCCCTACTATTTTTTCCATAGCATAATTTGTAATATAAATCATTCTAAATGTAACTAACGTTCATTTTTCTTCAATAGGGTTTGTTTTTGTAATCAATACTTTTAACAAAAAAGGGAAAACTAATACATTCATATCCAATATATCCACTCCTTAACGAATTTATAATTTGAAATAAAAAGTTGTTTTAACAATTATTACGTTAGATTTTAAATTTATACTTGAATGGATTTTGAGTATACTTTGTCTATCACTTGAACATTAATTATCTTTTATTCATTAACATAATTATGTATTCGAATTCGATTATAGCATAAAATTTATATAAATGTATATTTTGTAAAAGTACCAACTTTCGAATCGACATACGATCTTCTACGAGAATGGCAACGTAACACCGTTAATTTGAAGATAGGTATTAAAGCAAATATATCAAATGGAGGAATTATCGAGTATAAGAGTCTACTGGTGCCATACGACATTTTGAGCATTTTAAGCTGATCAACTGAGTCAAAGCTCAGCTGCTCGTATACACGAATCGACGTATGTCGTATTATCGTTTATATTATGAAATTTCTAAACGGTGTCTTGGTGATTTAAAATGGCTATTTTATAATGTATTTATCACTGAAAATTTAGAATTTAATTTCTTTTAAAAAAAGGGTTGAGTAAAAAACACTTTTAATTCACTCTCAACTGTTCATCAGCGGAGAGACGATTCTTTTGAACAAACATACATAATATACTCGTTAATTGAAAATGTATAATTATTATATGTTTAATATTGTAGTCAACAGAAATATTATTAAAGATATAAAATCACTGTAACTAAAGTCTTTAAATTATTTTAAATACCAATATTATTAGTTACATCGGGTTAAATCTCGATTTTTTATTTTAAAGTATTAATATATTTTATTAATTAAATTAGTGAAATCAAATAGATAAAAATAAATATGTTATACTATAAATAGATATACAATAAAATGTACTATGATAATTATATTAGTTTAATAAAAGTCTGAGTTGTAAAAAGATATTAAGAAAGTAATATCATTTTTTTAACTTACAGTTTTTAGTCAGTAATAAATGTATTATTTTTTTATTTTAATACATTTATATTAGAGTCAAGTTTACATATACTAAAAAATATATCTATTAATATAAGTTATATAGTTATTGAATAAAAACATATATGTATATTAAGATTACAAAATATATAATTTAAAAATTTTCACTTTACAATAAAAAAATAAAATTTGAATACAAAAAATTATATTATTTTTATATTTATTAAATATGGAATGTTCGTTTTCTCTTATAGGATAAGACTGAAATTATAAAACCAAATTCTACAATGGAACAAGATATTAAATTAATAACTACAAACTCAGGAAAGAGTTTCAATAAATCAAATTATTATATAGCAACTAATATTATACCGATAGGGGATGAACCATCGGTATCGGAATCAACTAAAAATAATGAAATTTTGGAACATGAACGAAAAAATAACAAAAATGAAATTCATGCTAAATTAAATAATCAAGAACAAATAGTAGATGGAATAGATGAAGTAGTGCATAATAAACAATCCCTGTGTATCGAAAACCAAAATAGATCTATGCGCCAAATAGATTTAAAACTTTGTGCATTTGAAAAAAATGAATTACCAAAAAATGTGTCAAGTTATAAACCTACCGAACAACAGGTAGTCAATAAATTAGATATTAAGTCATTAAGTTTTTTGGAAAACGGTATTTTAAAAACTCAATCTATTAATAAGTTAGAAGATAAAATATGTAAAGGAAGTGGATATAAATCCAATCTTGTAAAGAAACAACTTGACAATGAAGATTCGTTTAAAAAAGTTGACATTGATAGTGATTATCTTTTAAGTAGTAAGACTAAAAATAATGTAATACTAAATAAAGATATTTCGGATACAAATTCCTTAAAAAATACCCCGTCCAATGAATTTTCCATTGTTAATAATGAACAAATTATAGACAATAAGTTAATTCAGTATGAAAATGAAAATGAATATCAGGAAACAGTTGCATCAAAAAAGTTTTATAAAAACAAAGATTTGAAGGATGGTAAAAAAAGTGAGAAAAATGACGTTAAAAAATTAGACTATTTATACAATGCTTCGAAAACTAGTCAAACCAAAAATTCAGAAAATATTTCATCAAATAGCGAAGTGAACTGTACCAGCAACAAATTTCATAAAAAATTATCGATGCCATCGGTAAAAAAACTTGTTCAAGTTTTTGATAAGAAACCTCAAGAAAAAATTGACTCGAATTTAAAGGTATAAAATAATTTTTATTAAATAGATAAATAAATGAATTCGAAAGAAAAGACTTATCAAATTAATTTTATAGGTTGAAACAACATCGAATGAATTAAAAGAAAATAAAGGAGTTAAGTTCCAACAAATCAATGTGAATCAGTTACCAAGGCAGTTACATAGTTTAACAGCGAGATCTTTGTCAAAAGAATTCAGGGAAGGGTTGCGGCAAATACCAAATAAAAAAGAGAATTTTAAATGAATAAGATAGACATTAGTTAATTTTTAAGTGTATTTATCGGAAAATATTTGAATATTAATAAAAATAGAATAATATTCGAATTGGAAGAAAAAAATTATAATAAACTCAGATAATTATGTTTTTTGTTAAATTATGCTGTTTTAATTTATATTTACGTTTAATAATGTTTAACTGTATATTTACTTTGAGTCTTATAATCTGGAATAGTCGTGAGTTTAAAGGAAAGCAAAAGGGATCAGGTAATACTTATAGATTAAATCTCCGTTCAACCAACAATAATTTCTATTTATTACTCATTTAGCCTCTTCGACATCTATCACAAAAATCCCTCACTCAAGGAGAAAAAAACTTTAATAATAACTCGCGAGTAAATTTATTTGACGCACATTTATAAATATACACATATCTTTTACGCTCAGTTCATGGGAGGCCTTACAATTAAGTTTCTCGGTGTCCAGCTGTTGGTGCCAGAAACCGGATCTACACGTATCGCAAAATTGGCGTTAGCTTCCTTTTCATACCTTAAATATTCCTAATTCTGGAAGCACCAACACGACTTCGACCTCCCACGCATTTCTCCTAATAGTACGATGACATAAACATTCTCTTTCATCGATTTTCAAATCCTTTCATCTCGTGATACAAATGGATGGCTACGTTTATCGATTTTATTTATTAAACTAATTCTTCGTCCTCGCGACGAACCACATCTATCGCCGGATTTTACTTATATATACATATACCATAAATTTTAATCTCTCGTTAACATTTTAGATGTAACCATTTAAATCGATAAGCCTGATTTTACAAATATTAAATTGAGATACGCATATATGGACGTAACGTCTATATTTTTTTTAATGTGTTTTAATCGATACCATGTTTTCGGAAACTTTCGTTATGAACGAGAAAGAAAGATTCATGAATATCCTTGTCGTTAGACCAAATAATATCGGTTTACTTAGGGCAGAAAAAGTAAGTTTACGTAAATTAATTACCTAATCGATTATTAATACGCATAAGGTAGAACATATTGTAATCAAAGTCATAATTTTCAAAGAAGATTTAAGTTCAGCGTTTGAAACATTTGATACTTACTTTACTCTTGTTCATCATGAATTCACAATGACGTTCACCAACGTCGATACAGATTTGTCTTTACCAAATATTTATTCATTAAGAATTAAAAATAACGTCTCCTCAGTTCGGACGAGATAATCGGACAATTTTTTAATCGAATAACTTTAATACATACTACACGTATTTTACACGTACTTTGGGAGACGTTTCATCAATTACGTTGAAATATAAAGTCAAAACTAAAGAAGTTGGGAAATCTCCTACGAAGAGAAAAACTGTCGAGTTTGGTGGGTTGTTATGCGATTTGGACCGCGAGAAGAAAGTGATAAAAAAAGGCACAGTTCGCTGTATGAAAGATGATGAAGAACGGGAAAGGTCAAATGTTATGATTAAAAAACAATATCGGGAAAGTCAAAACACTTAGAAGAAGAATAGAGACGAAACAGCGGCGCCCGCCGAAATTTTCTCTTGTTAAAGCGTTTCCAAGCCGACGAAGACGAGCCATCGTATCACAAATGCTAAAAACTCTTTTTTGTTAAGCATTTTCGGCAATATAAAATTTTCCGTCGTCCGTTAATCCTGGTTAGTTTTTACTTTCTTTGTTTAATCCGATTATTAAGCAAAGATCCTTAGCTCAAATGTCTAATCGTTCACCCAGGTTGACTATGGCCCCGACCCACTCCATATTTCTTTTCGAGTCATCGAGCTGCGATAAGGTGTTAATTTATTTTCGCGTCAGAATCCCTTCGATTTCATGTGCTCGCGATTACCCTGTTTTACAGAGGATGAGTCCACCGACAAACGCATCGACGTTTTTTATGGATCTGTGATCACTATCGCCTGGCAGTCCTACGTTTTGTACGCGCTGAAAAATTCTCCCCACAGTGACTCGCTCAGAGCTAGAATTGCGTGTCGTCGTAAGCGGAGCCCCGGAAGTGACTTACGGTCTCAAACTCGCGAGTTTATTATACGGACGTTCCCGTGACGTGTGCTTATGGATCCACAGTGAGCAACTCGGTGCCTCCGGAAAATGGTACAATTCGAGTAGGTTCAATCACCTCTTTCATTCCACCTTGTCAATTTTATTCTCTCGAGTTTTCTACTCTTAACAAGAATAATTACTACGAGTTACTAATCAAGTTACTCTGTAATTATTAAAATGAAATTGATTCGATATTTTATAAATTTTAATGAAAAATAAGATATTAAAATGTTTATTAGAATTTTATTTAGTGTGTAAAATGGAAAATTCAATAAAATATTGTCAGAACTTTGTGATATGGAATACTTTCTAACTCTTTCGCATGTTTTCTACGATACTCCCACAGAAAGTAATCGATACGTATTGCATTATAATCCGATTTACATAAGTTTAAGGATGGATCTTCGTGCACTAAAACTTTTACTTGTGCTGAAATTCGTTCGACTGCTTCGATAGAACATCCTCGAATTTCTATTTCTTCGTCACAGCCAACTTCTAAATTTTTTTCTGTAAATTAAACATTTATATTTAGATGTCTTAATAAAAATTAACATGATATTCATGAGTAAAGAAAACTATTATTATCGAATATAGCGTTAATTTTTATATTTCACGGATGTTTTTTTTCATGGTAATCATCGATGAAGTTAAATTAAGATGATTAAATTTTTATGATTCCAACATGTAATTGGTCGTAATAGAAGAAACTGTATAGTAATTTTACAATAAATCAAACGGTTAAAAGAAAATATCACGAGATAAAATACTTGTGAATAGTATCATTTTAAAGGCAGAAGATATAACACGAGGTCTGTAATAGATAACTTCAAATTACAAAACACGAGCGGGTAATTCGTTTCAACTACGAACGATTATATGGAAATATTAAAATATGGATGGTCAAGGGCTTGATAAATATAGATACAGACAAATTGTGATTTGATGTAGGATATATTACAATTAGTAAAGAAGGAAATTATTGGCTTAAAAAATTAGATGTACATATTTAATACAACGCGAATGAAAACGTATGATGAATAAAATTAGTGCACGAAATATAAACGTCGATTCGTTGCTTTTACATTTTGCAATTCAAAATGATTTGAATTAATTTATTTATCGAATTTAAAATTAATTAAGATCAACTATTCTTAATAATATTCTTACTATTATCGAACTAATTAAACGATAACTTACGGGACTGTAATTTGTTCATCAGCTCATTACTGTATTGCAGTGCTTCGTAATAAACGAGTACTTGTGGTACTCTGTAATCAGGAAACATCGTTATATAATCGATGTCATCGAATGCGCAAAGACCTTTTCCGCCAAAGCAATTCCATAAATCCCCAACCAGGATCTGAGCTCTTTTATAAAAACAAACTTTAACGAATTTTATGAGTACTAATAATCTAAAAATACTACTATTCGATATTAGAAATTTTAAACAAATCGATTTGATTAATGCTTTGAAGTTTATTTTAATTTAATTCAAAATTTGGTTTTAATTTTTATAGTTACTTTCTTATAAGCATAAAGCAAATCGATGTTTTAAAAAATCAATAAAATATATTACCTCGATGATCTCGATAATTTGCTTCATCTCGAAAACATTTAAAATTCTTAACAACGAGTTTCAGTAATTGTTCCGCTGAGTTGTTACAAGATTTTACACATTCCACAAAAGTACCTATGGAAATATTGTACAATTTTTATTTTGCATAAAATTTATTATAGGCGATAAAATTGTTAGTAATATTTGACGAAAATTCATTTTTTAACTTCTGTTTTTGTTGTTTATGTTAAATTATAGAATTTGTACAAATTTTACGTATGTCGGATTTTACAAAAAACACGCGCTTATCCAAACTTCGCCTCGTTCGTACAGAGTTCGGCCAAGTACAAGATTCGATGTACTCGGACACACTAGAGAAAAAGAAATCGAGTCAAGAAACGTTGTTTTGATTGAGCTCGACGCTTAAAATAGGTTTTGGATTAAGAATAATATTTTTGCGTAGATTTGATACGTAGATCTCATCGGAAAACCCCGAGCTCGCGAAGAAAGACAATCAAGGAGCGATACAATGCAGTTATTTTCAAAAGTTTAAAAGAGGTTACCAGATCAAAAGGTCAAAGGAGAAAAAATGACAAGAGCTAAAATATTGCCGTCTCGTCGAAGCAATAAACGTATCGTAAGTTTTTGCCAATCCGACGCCAAAACTATAATCGAAAGCAATTTCAGTCTTCTTTTTTCCATCTTCTAAGAAATTAAATTCATCACGAATGTAGGGGGGATTTTTTATATTGGTTAGAACGAATCTAAACATAAACGTAGAAAGATCGTCTTTGATTCGGTCTCTTACTTTAGGAGAGACTCACTGTTCAAGGTTAAACGAGTAGTCGGATGTTTTTAATCACTAACGTATTTTGTCGAAAATAGTAGATCGGTTCCGGCAGTTGATAGTACATCTTTGATAAAGTCTCTTCGCTAAACTGATTTTACGAAGCACAGTATTGTATTAATGCGTGGAAGTCTTTGCTTCTGTTCTTTACACATACTCGACAGTCAAGGAGACGCTGGTCCAGGGAGCATCGACAAAACACCATCTCATTGTGTCTCCCTGAACATAACTTCACCTACGAAGGATGATAAGTTAAATTTTTGTCAGGATATCTTAATACCATCGCAAAGGATTCCATCAGACTGTTATCCGATATTCTCACAATCTTTCAGGACTGCGGGGACACATCCATCTTTTTCACCATTAATCCGTGCAGTGGATATTGACACGCGCCGTTGAAAAAATTTACATGGCCCTCCTCACCCCATTTTCGAGATGACTCTGTTTCCGCCAAATTTACAACCACAACCTGAACGATACACGTATCTACTCGAGAAGCTAGACAAAACTCTTTATCCTACGAGTACAGCTCTTGAATTCGGTAAAACCAAACTGAAGAATCAGCGCCACGTGGAAAAAGTTTTTTAAAGTCAACTCACCGTAATCAATCTCGCTAAACTGTGCCAAAGCAGAACTTGCTTCAATCATACGTCAAACAGCACCGAACAAGACTCGAGAGATCATAAATCGTTTTCACTCGAGTAAGTTAACAATAGTAGGGTGTGAACCAGTCCTTGAGCGTTAGACTTCCGAATACGATAAAAGTTTAGGCGCCTCGTCCCACGCCTAAACAGAGATAAAACAGCTATGATAATACAATTAATCGCTACGTTACAAAGCCACTACCCTTCTTCCCTTTAGGGGCAACCAAGTCGAATCCACCCTTATTGAGGCAAGGGATGGTATAATCTCTCGCAACCCCATCGGAGTTCGAAGCTCCAAGTTGGCTCCCTTCGTAATCAGACACTACTTCAACGCGTAAATATGAATACAAGTGCTCGCATTGAATTTAGATCTTGAATCTTTGTTTGATCGGGATCGCTTCGATAACCCCTTTGTAAACGTCGTTGCTGACATTATACGAACACTGAGTCGTAATCTTCCACCCTTCGATACTTCGCTTTCTTTTTTTCCTTTGCTTAACGCGTATCGTTTTTCTGATTTATTTATTTCGTACGCTTTTTCTTTGTCTAGCGCATTATTTACTTTTTCTTTGCTACTTGTTACATTGCATGTCAAACATACTTTCTTGTATTTGTAAAGGTCTAATGAAACTCAGGAATGAAATGTAGCGGAAGGACCTTTTCAATATATATAATAATAATTTGAAAGGTATTCTTTTTTCAAAAGATAAATCTTACCGACGAGGATCCACTTTCGAGTGTTTAAATAAACAAATATCTATTATAATTCAAATGATTGAAATAATAAAATAATAAAAAAATATCGACGTGTTTGGATTTTCCTTATTCAACGAGTGTTTATGATGTACACTGTGAGAATCTTTTATGGGTCATTGTAATAGGCAATTGAAAAACGCATCGCATTAAATATTTAAATACTTTTAAATACTTTTATTATTTGGTATTATCGTATTTTAAATTGACAGTTGAAAATGAAAAAAATCGAATATTTAACTTAAAAATAAAAAGTACTTGTTAGAAAAAATACCGTTAAATTTTTCAAGAAGAACTCGACCAACTTCGTTTAAATTTTTTACTCGTTCGTCTAGAAGAGGAATTTCGCTACCTTTGGCATCGCCTTTCAAAATATCGTGAAGTTCATTCTTTGTAATTTTTGAAAGAAATGTACTATTCGTGATTGGAATTCCTTTCTAAATAAAAAATAAATTCAAACCAACGCATTATAATATGATAATATCAATAGTTTTAAAAAAAAATTTTTTTTAAATATGTTAAAATAAAAATGGTTGATAGTCAGTTAACATCAGGGAATCTTATGAATATTTTTGTGGGTAAGATTATTTCGTCCTTGATTCGGATATATAAATTATAGAAATCGAGAAATATATTATAAATGTCTAAAAATATAATTTGAAAATATTTAAAAGCATAAATAAGTGACAAAAATCTAGAATTTCAAGATTAGTTTTGAGTGTAAACATTTAATACGATAAATATTCGAAATAAAAGATGAGGTTGATTTATCCATAAAAATATTGCCACTGTGAAAGAAAATATTTTTAATATAGATATAAAAAGGTTGACAAGTCTTTTTTTATCTTTTACTTTAGATAGGAAACCAAAACATTTTATTTTAATTATAAACAATGAATAATATTCAATATCAATCATAAAACAGTTATATTGGATACTATAATAGTAATCAAAGGCAGTGTATTTTATCAAAATTCTAATTCAGATTGTTTGACCCATTTACTATACCTGTCGGTAACACTGAACTTGATATTAATATCTATATATCAGATTGCCTTGATTATTCTTGAGAAATGTTAGTATTAAAAATTAATTGGATAATAGTAGAGGCATCGATCGATCGAAGAAGAAATAATTATGCAAATTGTCATAAAGCAATAATTTTAATTAAATCATTTATCTCATTAATATATAACAAATTAAGAAGGTAAGAAAATTTGATTCAAACAAATATTGATTGTATTTTAATTATATTTGAATGATTTAATAGCGATAGTGAAATAGCATTAAAATTATAAAAATCATTTTTAATATTATAAACAATGTACTTTTTCAATGTTTATAAAAAAATTCCACTCATTTTCACAATATTAGTTTTATGCTTTATCCTAATTTAGTATAGACTTGTTTTATAGGAAATTTCTAAGACTTAATTGTAATGATGTAAAAAACTAATTCTCTCTTAGTAAATATGAATTATGATTTTTTCTATATTTGAAATGAATTTCTTATAATATATATATATATTCGAATTTTAAAATATACTTAAAAGTATAATTTTATTACAATATATTAATAATTATAATTTTTACATGCAAATTAAAAATTAAAATTAAAAACATTATTTATATAAATGTTCAAAACTTCTATACTTTTTTAAACTTAATTTAAGAAATTAATCAAATAATTTTTATTTATAATCTTAAAGTTATCCATAAGTTCCATGTGCAATAAGTATAGTATTAATAAGTATTAATATTTAATTCGATGATCAGCTTCAAAAAGATTCAATATTTTTACAAAAACAAAATTTAATAATATAGAATAATTTATATAACAAATTTCTAATATTATCTATTCTTATTTTTTAATTTAGAATTATAATTCCAAGTAAACATCTCGGTACGTTTCAGGAAATTATATCGGTAATTTCTCAAACCATTATATTTTTTTAAAAACATTTAATTATATTATTTAAAAACGATATAAATTTAAAATTCATATTTTTAAAATTATACTATATTTCAAATTTATGTAATCTTATAAAACTTTACAAAACTTAGTTTACCAGCATATTTTTGTACGAAAGAAATGTTTTTTTATTTTATGTAAAGCAGATATTTCAATGTATTTTTGATACAATAATTTTCTTAATAAATGATTTTATACATTAATATTACATAATATCCTGGAAAATTCTAAATATAAATAAAATGTAAATAATTTTTAATAAAATTTTATATTTTAAATGCCTTTTCACTAACGAATTAAAAAAAAATATATCAAAATAAAATATAATATTAATATTTAAAATTATTAAAATTTTTAAATGCACATCTTACTTATTAAAACAAAAAAATTTGTTTAAAAATAAAACTAACTCTTTAAGATTATTTTCATCATTTAAATAGTTTTTTCCACAGAAGTATAATTAGCTAAATTTAAAAACTAAATTTATATTCTTTCTAATATAATTTACCTCGGTAGCTCTTTTAATAGCAGCACACAGGGCAAAATAGCCGGATTCACCGTTAACTCTCCATTTTAAATTATTGGTATTGTTCCAAAAACAAAAATTTAACGTATTTATAAAAAATATCAAATCAATGACTTTTGGATCTTTTGGATCCAACAGAATATCATAGTTTAAACATTTTTCATTATTTGATTCTTGATTTTTTAAATTTTCCACAATCTGAAATTTATATTAATATATATATAAAAATTATTTAAAAATAAGAATACTGCTTTGTCTATCACAATAATTATAATCATTATAAAATAAAAAGTAATTTACCATACTTGCAAGTTTATTAATTCCTTCTGTTTTAATGGTAACGTGCGTTGCCAAATTAGCAATAAATCTTCCAGATTCTCTGGGCATCAAGATAGTATTTTTAGAACTCATTTTAACACAGGAAGCACCTTGAATATAATATAATTAAATTCAATAAATATACGTCGTGTACATAGTATTTTAGTATTTCATTATTATGTGGTGAATAGTGTAAAATATTATATATCATATAAAAATATATAAAAAATACAAAACGGTATAAAAGTAAGAGATAAGCAGAATCATCAGAAGTTTTTAGGTTTTAATGAAAGTACGTGCAATAAATAAGATAATTTATTTTTAAACTAATGTATTTTTATTTAAAAGAATGAATAATTAAACTAGCCATTTATTTTTATAAAGATTTTTTTAAAGTAAACATTGAATTTTGTTTAAAAAAAAACACCGGTCACGATGTAAACATTTAAATAAGTTTTAAAAATTAAAAATTATATACAAATTTACTTTTAACGATCTCAACATTCGTATATTATAAACTCAATACCATACAATAATTAAAATTATTAATTAGTTATTAATGTGCACGTTGACTTTGTTTAGCACGAAAAAATTTACTCGGATATACGCAATTATTAATACATATTTATACACAGAGGGCGCGATAAATTTTAGAATGTGCATGATTGAATAATAAAAAATTTTTACCAACTATATGACTTTTTATAAAAAGATTATGGTAAAAACTGTGATGAAAATTTGAGTTTTTTTAAATGTCTTGATAACATATCGAATATTATTGAAGTATAAAGAAATATATGTATATACGTGTGTGCATGTTTAATTCACTTGTGGGATGAATTTCATATAATCATATTATTTTACCGGAAACTGACTCGACAAATGGTAATATCTACCGGCAATTGTTAAATAGCATCGTTTTATTCGATTTCACTCGACGCATCTAAACTAATTGTCATCATGTTAACAATTATTGAAAAAAAGATCGAGATCCGTCGCATCGATGAATCTGTTCACGATTAAAAAAGCAGCGATATTAATTCTATTTTCGTTACACATCAGGCTTTTTAATATTGTGATTTAGTTTCCAAGCGTTAAATATAACGTATCAGTATTATGACTATGCAGGACACATTAAATGCAGGTTTTAGCATTATTCGCTCGTCGCCAATAGAGAAATATTCGTTCGACAGTAAATTCGAAAGCTACAAGTGCAAATTGAACGAGACGAGTGAAAATCGTCGTGCTTCTCGAAGAAATAAAAATTTATTTATCACCTTGATACTTTAACGAAAATATACCGGTAGGAATGTCAGTTCACGTCTGTTCATACGTACGTTTTGCCTTTGATTTGTCCACTGATGAACTAAAAATTTCGTAAGTAACGATATTGCATAATATTTTCTAAAACAGAAGAAAAACAGAAAAACGGGTGTATTAATTGTATATAATTATTGACACTTGTTGCAATTAAAAAATTTGTTATCGATATTATTTTTTATTAAATATTTTACATCCAAAATTTGGCGCGCCCTCTAGTTATAGATAATATATAGACATGCGTACAAATATTTTTCAGGGTAATATTATGATTAACTTTTTATTTATTTTAATCGTTTATAAACTAAATTAAAAACATATAAACGAATATACATACATATATGTACATATTTTTAAGTTTCTATTACAAAAATGTTACGTTTGCTGAAAAAATTTTTATCTTACATAATTAATCTTTAAAAGAATATTTCCCTAATTTTCACAACACTTGGTTTCATTATTAAAATATTTCAATTTTTATTTATTATAGAAAATGAATGCTTAATTAAAAAACATATTTTACCGCAGTCAATTTATTAATCGAAGAATGAGAGGTTTTGAATTGGCATACCTCACGCTTAACTAAAGAAATCATCTTTTGAACTTAAGGGTATTTTTATATATAGGTTATGAATCGGAGTTGAGCTTATAGGGTAGTCAGAAGAATTGTTTTCAAAATATAATATGATTGTAAAGATTTATTAAAAAATATGTTTAGAAAAACTAGTTATTATCGAATTCAAAGCACAGATGATAATCCTTACATCTATGTTTGTAATTGTAATAAGACAATAAGGTACAATATGATAACAAATAATGTAAATATAACCAAATTTGTGGCCTGAAAAAAATTTATCATATTAGAATATTACCGTGTAAAAATAAAATTTATTGTGGTTTGTATTTATATTGATAAAACTGTTTAATAATTGTATAAAAAGAGTTGTACTCTTAAAGTGTATTCGTACTTCCAGCATACTTATCTATATTTGTAATTTATTTTGTCTTATTAGCGCATATAGTAAATGTGGATCAGAAAATATATTTCTATTATAAACTATATTTACTGTACAAACTGTGTTATAGATAAAACATAAGTATATTCAAACTAATATAATTTAGTTCTCGTTAAGTTATTATTTTGTAAACATTTATGAAACATCTATTTGATTAAAATGGATGAAATAACAAAATTAGATTTATATGAAATTATTGGAGCATCTATAACATCCGATGAAAATGAGGTAAAAAAATATATATTCTGTCATATTTATTTATAATATAAAAGATAATATTAAAAAAAATTATTTGTTTTAGATTAAAAAAGCTTATAGGAAAAAAGCATTAAGTTGCCATCCTGACAAAAATCCAGACAATCCAAAAGCAGCAGAATTATTTTTACAACTTACGAAGGCATTAGAGATATTAACCGATGCTGCTGCAAAAGTAACTATATAATTAATGACTAAGCTTCATAAGTATTTGAATTTTAAATAGTTAAACATTTTTAGGCTGCTTACGATAAAGTTGTACATGCGAGAACACAGGCGAAAGCTAGAGTTAAAGAATTAGACGCCAAGAGGAAAAAATTCAAAGATGATTTAGAAGCGCGCGAGGAAGCTTTTAAAAGATCGCAAACCACGGATTATGTTTATGCTAAAACTGACGAAGAAAAACTAAAAGCTGAAATAGAAAGGCTAAAAAAAGAAGGCTCTAGGCTAGTAGAGGAAGAGAAAGAACGCTTAAGGCAAAAAATATTACAAGATTTACGTAATGAAAGTACTGATAATGGTTACGACGAAAATTCATGTCGAGTAAAAATAAAATGGAAAGTGGCTCCGGATGATGCAACAAATGGAGGTTACGATTATGATAATTTGCACAGATTTTTGTCAAAGGTAAAACCAAATTATTTACGATTTATAAATTCTAAATCATTATTTTAATGTTACAGCATGGTGATATATCAGTATTAGTATTGTCAACTGCGAAAAAAGGAAGAGCACTAGTTGAATATAAATGTGGGAAAGCAGCAGTGAGAATGCATCGTATAAATTCTGAATTTAATTAATCAAATTATATATATAATTTATTAATTTTGTTTTTAGGAATCAGCAGTTAACTACGAAAGAGGATTAATAACCAATCCACTTAAATTAGAAGGAGTATGGGAAAAAACAAAAGCAAAACAACAAAATCACATTAATACTAATACATTATTTACTGGTGCTAATTTGTTTCCTTCGGCTGGAGGATCAATGAATACAAACAAAAGCCACGTATCGCAAGGTCTTAGTTTTTCTTCTGCACCAGATATATTCGTAAGTATTTAATCGATAAAAATGTATATTTAGTTATTAAAATTTTTTAAATATTTTTTCGTTTTTAGAATACCAAACCTTGTAACGATAGCGATTTAGAAAGTATGGTTTTAAATAATTTGAAAAGAGCAGAGGAACGTAAAAAATTAATAGAGCAAATACAAGCAGAAGACGAAGGAACTTGATTACTTAATTATTTGTAAAAATCTATATTTATAAAAAAGCAATTTTACTTTTATTCTTTTAATTTAAATAAAAAAGTTTTTAAAAAATCTATTTTTCTATAATATAAATATATACCTTAATAAAATATGAATTTCGCAAAAAATGTAATTGTAAATTAATATTATCCATTACTTAAAAAACTTTAAATATATGTTGATAAATAAATACAATGACTATTTACATTTTCATTTTGCTTTTTGTTTTTTTAACTCTAATTCGTCGATCGGTGCAGACTTGACAAAAGGTATTTCATCTTGATATTGAGTAGGCATAAATTGCGCTATGGCTTTTGGCACTTTGATGCCTGTTTCAGTCTGATTCATTTCTAAAACAGCACAGATTACTCTTGTTGCTGCACACATTGTTGCGTTTAACATGTGAACATAATCTGTTGTAGCGTTCATCTTTTTTGTTTGACCATATCTAAAAACATGCCATAAAATTAATTTCTACAATTAACGTTTCAAATAAAACTTTTGCAAATATCTATTATACAATTCTAATAATATAAATGAATTTACCTGACTAATAATCTTCTAGCTTGATAATCCAAACAATTGCTACACGATACAAGTTCTCTAAATGCACCGGAACCAGGGAACCACGCTTCCAAATCAAGTTTTTTGGAAGCAGCATGATTTAAAGCACCAGAAACAATATTTACAATTCTATACGGTATGTTCAACTCCTGATAAAATTCTTCTGCATTTCTAATCATTTCCTCCATCATTTCCCACGATTTATTATCATAAGGAGACGTGAGACAAAATTGTTCGACCTACGGCAAAAATGTATTACAAGTATTCGTAAATTTGTAAAAATATAACAGATAAAATTTACTTTTTCAAATTGGTGAACTCTAAATATTCCTCTGGTATCACGACCATGAGAGCCTACTTCTTGTCTAAAGCACGTCGATAATCCAGCATATTTAATTGGTAAAGAAGTTTCGGAAATCCATTCTCCTCTATGAAAAGCGGCGATCGGTTGTTCCGATGTAGCAATGAGATATTTTTCCTCTAATTCTTTTTCATCTCCGCGTTCGCTACCTTTTCCTATTACCTAAATATAAAATATAATTGAATGATCTTTTTTCTATATAGCGACAGAGGAATCCAATATTTTTATGTTTTAAAAAGAACTTGTACTTTGTACAGTTCTTCATCAAATTGAGACAATTGCGCAACTTCCTGCATTGCATCTTTCCTCATAAAAAATGGCGTATACAATGGTTTATAGTTTTTATCGAACAATTTCCTAAGAGCAAATTGTATTAAGGCATGTTCTAAGAAAACTGCTGCACCGGTCAAAAAATATCCTCGACCGCCGGATATAGCCGAACCCCTTTCTCCATCCATACCATCTATCATATGTATAAGATCTACGTGCGAATATTTTTTTCTCTGACTACAGTCGCCAAATGTCTTCTCTACCTGTTAATAAAAATAAATTAATTTTAATCAAAATATTTAACTTATAGTCAACGATTACAAGTAGAACAAAACATAAACATTTTTGTTTACGCTAGAATAAATAATTGTTCTACACTTTTTGATATTAACCATAAATTAAAACTGATCGATTCCCAGTTTTTCTAACCAACCTTGTTTTCTTCCTCGTCGTTGCTAACAGGTACAGACTGGTGTAAATGATTTCCAACTTCCCTAAGAGCATTATTCCTTTCGGTTTCGGTTTTAATGAGTTCCTGGCCATTGTTCACTATTGCTTCATCGATAAGCATGCGAATCTTTTTGATCTGTATAATAGTTAGAGCTTTGAGATTATCCGAATTGACCTGGCCGTCAAGATCATCGGCGATGGACTGTGGCACGTTATCGTTGTCACCGATGGCTTCTTTTTTTTTCATTTTCTCACCGATTACCTTGCTGCAGAGATTTTTTAATTTATTGAAATTGTCGGCCTTGTGTCGAAGTTGCCTCCAGACCTTGTCCTTGTCGATGACGGTATCCACCAAACTCACATCCTTGAAACGTTTCCGTTGATTCTCTCGCACCTTCTCCGGATTGTAACCTTTATCCTCGCGAAAGACGTCCAGGTCGAGCACCATTATCGTTTCCTTTTTTGGAAATACTTTTTCAAAGTACTCGGCACCCTTCGATGCTCTCGCAAGATATCAACAGATGTTCGATTTTCGAGTGGTTTTGAAACAGGTGCAACCGCTACATAACCTACTGCAAATACTAGACTGATTCACGTGGACGGCAAAAGTGACTGGAATTATGGTTTGAACGAATTCGTATCTGCCGGAAGAGAACGAACTCGCCATCTACCAGCAGTGCAAATTACAACCTGGATAAAGAATTTAATAAAATATTCGATTGTAATTGTATGGAATGTAAAATTGCATTGTAAATCGAAAAGTAAAAATATCCGAGCGATTTATTCGGTTTAAACGGTGGAAATGATGTTTTTTGACGTTGATTATGCAGTTTTTAAATTATCAAAAAATATAATATTATTGATTAATTTCTTTTATGCATTTTGTAAACAAGCGAATTATGTATATTTATGTTAAAAAGTTAATCATAATCGTAGCTTATAATCAAGAAACATTTTACCGAAGTTTTTTACGTGACTTTTGTATCGTGATAATGATTACAATGATAAATATAAGAATCAAATATTATTAAAGCTTTAATTAAAACATACAAGAGATTACGATACGTAAAAGTAACGATGCTTGCAATAATTATTATACTTGTAAAACAAAAATTAAAATAAATAATAAGTTACACGAAACTTCAACTTCAAGATAACTGGATACTTTTTTAATTTTTAATTTGATTGTAAAAAATTGCAAATAAATGTAAATGCATTTTTTTATGTAATGACTATTGTTATTCTGATAATTAAACAAAGTTAAAATATGATACGTATATATTAGAACAATAACATGCAATTTATAATAGTTGAATAAAGTCACTTTTTAAAAATAATATTTCTTTGTAAGACTTAGTAAAAATAGTAAGTAGTCTATGAAATGTTTTTGTTGAAAACCTCGAATTATTAATAATTCATTATATGCCGATCTTTAAATCTACGCATATATATTTAAGCAGATGTACACATTTCCCGATAAAACAGAATAGAAAATTTAAGAAAAATATATCGATACATCATTATATTAATTAATATATATTTTTATACACTTTTTACAAGCAGCAAAGCGTTGATTGGCTTTTATTTATATTTAACTAATAATATTCTTTAATATAATATTATCTCTATAATAGTATAATCGCATCTTTTACATTTGTGAAATCAATGCAAAGATCTTGCATAAAATAGATCATTCTCATCAAAGAGATCATTATCAATAATTAATAATTTAAAAATTTAAATGAAAATTATAATTTACTCTGGCAGTCGATCAACTAATTTTTAGATCACTGCGTAATACTACGAGGATCAATAATGATATAATGCTAGTAACCTACGACTTTTGTCTTTTTTATCAGTACGTCTATGTATTTACAGTACATTTATTGTCGGACTTTCGGTGAATTGTATAATGGCTAATATTAAGTTTGCGGCTGATAATTTTTATTTTTATTACATTTATTAGCGAACGGTTAAAAAATAGAGTGAGTTATAAAAATAAACTTGTAAGTTAATATTTCGATTTATAAATATAAATACATGATATGGAATATATACACATACACATAAATATACACAATGACAGCTTAGATTTTATTCTTCGTTATTAATATAAAATAAAATTAAAGGTGTATTATTAATAGATATTTAACTTTCAACGATCTCTGAAATATGCTCTCTGTTTTCAAAATAAAGTTTCTAAAAAGAGGTTGCGAAAGTCCATGAAAAAATTTAGCATTATATATTTCAAACGCTTCGTATTATACAATAAAAGTCGCGCTTCGCTCTAACCTTTCAGCAAAGTACCCGAGAGATAGATTATGATAGCAGCATCCGTAGAAATAATAAGCCGTTTGTGAAATGCGCGAGAAAATGAAGAAGAAAACCAAGAGAAGATAAAGGTGAAGAAAAATTCGACCGATAATTGCAGGAAAAAAAAAGAAAAAGAAAATAAGAAAAATAAGAGCCTGACGTCGTTCACCGCAAATTTCCTACTCTCGTAAATGCACGTTCATTTTAATTTCCACCCCTGGGGTAACGAGTGCGCACTCCATGCATTTACCAAGTCGGCCGAGTGCAAGGTTACGTCGATACCTTCGGTTTTCAACTCGATACGAATTCGCTTCTCTTTCTTGCACCCCGTTATAGTAACTTAAGGCGCGACATTTCGACGCGCTTCGCTTGATTAAAAATCCATACAAATCTGATTAAAGATGCTTTGAGTATTTTGCGTCACCGTTTGCGCTGACGAATATTTCCCATGGGTGCCTCGTTTACTAATCAAATAACGCTTTCGCCAAATAATAAGTGTTTAAATAATAAGACAAAAGAGTTTTTCTCGATGCCTTGCGTCGGCAAATATTAACCGAGCTTGTCATTAGTCTTTAAAATAGTTTTTAAAAGAGGAGATTATTTAATAGATCGCGTCACTGTTTTTCTAAGTCTGATTACTTAGTGATTATGCTAAATATAATTAGTATTTAAAAATTAAATTTTCTCTGGAGATAAGTTCAGTTATTAGTCCATGGGAACGTAAATTGAATGTGAGCAATAAAAAGGTTTTGAGAATTTTTTTTAATAAATTTAGAAGTGTTTATGAAAAAGCACTAATTAATATGGAGTAAAATAAAAATTAAAGACTTTTTCTAGCGTAGAATTAATTTAACATTTTTTTGCTTTTTCGCGTTTTAAATATTTAAAAAAGATCGCGAAGAAAAAGAGCGTATGAAAGTAAAGTACTTGTAAGTGTAAATGATACTTAACATTTTCTCAGACATTTGAATAAATTAATAGTATAATCAGTAGTTATTGTTAAGAGACTTTTATTTTACGCTATTACAAACAATATATTATAAATTCAAAAATTTCTGTTTAATTTAATATCACAAAAATAATACAAACAATACTCGTACAAACAAATTAAACATTTGATTTAATATTAATATTACAGTAGAATTAAAGGATGATTTTGTGGTAATATTACATTTAAAAAATAAATAAAAAGAAATAATTATATGTCGAAACAAGCAAAATATAATTATATTTTGAAAGCGATTATTATTATTTCAATCGATTCTAATCATTTAAAATTCGATAAATATTAATTTCATTTTTAATTTACATATTTTATTTTAAGTTCATTTATAAATTTAAGTTTATTAAGTGTTTCGTTTTCATTTATGCATACGATCACTAAATGAGTGTAATTGAATTAAATTAGTTTGCATAGATAGTCAATGTAAGTTGTGATGCAACGATAAATTTTTATAGTTTAATATAAATATAATGATGAAATAAATACAACAATATTTTAAGTAATTTGTATAAATATAAAAGTTTGTAAATTAAGTATAAATTAAAAGAATCATATCTTCGGATAATAAATGTAAAACTATTAAAACGAGTAATATTACTTTATTATATATTTTATTTTGATATTCATAAAAATTCTATTTATTAAGTACCAAATATAATTATAAAAAATATGTTTGCTGGAAATAGTATGCATATACTGTAATAAAACTGTATTTTTATATTGTATTTTTATTGTAATATAGTGACGTTAAATTTTAAACAGATTTGTATGATGTAGGTAATTTGTCTTTAAAAGATTAAACGATAATTTTATCAATTTCAATTTTTTATTATAAAAAATTTTTCTAAAATTTTAATTCAAAATTTCAAATAAATATATATTAATATCTCAATTAATGCATAAATACCCAAATTTAGAAAAAAAGCAGAAAATCGCTTTATTACAAAATTAATATTTTACATTTAAGTAAGTCATTGATCGAATTTATAGTTTATTATATCTAATCTTAATTTTTTGCAAGAGTCAGTGAATCAGATATAGTAATTATAACATTGTGTGCAAGCACAATCCTTAAATTATTGTGAGATTATTTCACTGCAAGCTCCTCGCAAAGCTTCGTATGTGTACTTCTGGTAATTAGTACCATTTGTAACTTTAAGAGATAATCGGTAAAGGGGGGATAAATACTCGTACATTTATATACATAAGTGTGAAATTATACGTAACGTAAAATGCAGTGAAATATTATCATCTAAGATGCACTGATCCTCTTATATATTTTGTAATCCCTTCAAAAGAATTAGACTTACTACTTTAAGATAAATCTACCTCCTATACCATTTTGAGGAATATCTGAATATACGATAAAACGTTTCAGATCAGTTTCATGTCTGTTACTCGAATGCTTCAGTTGTTCAATCCGTTCTTTAAAAGCTTACATTACTCACCTTACACATAAGCGTTTCAAATCTATACTTTTGGTCTAATTTTATCCGTTAGTTTATTTCCTTTCTTCTTGCTTCGCTCTTTTCTTTGCTTCATTAGTGGAAATTCGTCTTTGATTTCCAGGTGAAAGGACTGAAACTTGAGAATTTAAAAAAAAATGGGGTCATTGTATGTAAGTAAAGAAATAATCTTCCGTTCTCTTGTAGAATTCATCAATTCTATAAATGTGTATTCACATACGAAGATATTTTTATATCTTATATTTTATTTTATTCTTTAATTTTAAATATTTAGGGATAATTCATAGCAAACTAAACACAAATTATTTTAATAAAAAACTCATGAATTCACAATTTAACTATACTTTAATTACACATTATAAACATTGTATTAATTTATCGAAGATTTGTAATCATTAATGGTTAATGCTATTAATAAATAAGAACATATTTTATATAAAAATATTAATAGAGCTTAGAATCGTTAACACGTTATCGTATTTTAGTAAAATAAATAACATATACGTATTTTTGTATTTATAATGTAGATATGAATGAAATAACGAAATTCTTTGTTATATGGTTTGATGCGAGATTTTTAAATATAACACATGTAATATGCATATTCTAATATTAGTATGCATATTCTAATTTGTAAAAACTTAACGTCCAAAGTTACTAAAATGCATACTTATAAATAAATGTATATACGCATTTAAAGGCATATTTCATTTTACAACCCAGTCAATGAGGTTACCTAAGTACGTGAAAAATTAAAAAACTACAAAAAAGACAGTTCTGATAATTTTTTCTTGAATTGTTTGTAAAATATATTACAATCTCAACCAGAGCTGCTCCACATTTGTTTAGCACGATTTTTTCTGGAATAATGTACATGTTTATAGTTAAAAATATCTTCCGCTCACGTTTATGTTTCTTTTAACTTTTTGTTCTTCAAGTTATGATTTCATTTCATGCCTGGATCACCTCCCATTAAAACTCGCCTGGTCAAGATAGTGGCAATATTCTCAAAAGGTTTGAAAAATCTTTATTCCTTACTGAATTTTGAAAAATTGAAACTGACGAAGAATCACGAATACCTTGAATTAGTGTACGGCTTTTTTTTTTCTTACTTCAATCGTGCAAGAATATTGATTATTTATACGTTTTTCTAATTAAATTTATTAATTATTTATTAATTTATTAATTTTGATTTATTTACGGTACAAGTATATTTATGAACATTAATAATATTTGTATATTTTAAAATTTTAAATTGTTTTAAAGTTTTAGAATACTTAGATTTTATTTACGTGCAATTACCACAAGGTATGTATAAGAAATTAAATTAATATGCATAGTTTTCTTAAGTTACATACTCTTTAAAATATCGATGTAAGTCGTGAAACGAATGTATAAAGAGAATTTTATTATAGACTATAAAAAATGTATATTATATATATTGTATCTACAAAACACACTAAAATTGTATACATTTTTCTTATTTTTTAATTAGAATATTAACTTAATAATAAATAAAAACGCAAGTAAGTTAATTAGATGAATATAATATTTTATAATTTAAATATATTATAAATAAATATATTAAAAAAAAATTAATTAATATATATATACATTTTTGACAAGAAAAAATTTGTAATATATTCATGAAATTATAGAAATATTAGTTTTTGAAAAACTAATTTTTATGAATTATTAAAAAGTAAATTTTATTAAATTAAATATAAATGTTATTTGATTAATAATTTTATTTTTCATATAAAAAATATCGAAACATATTTTTATGATTACATGAAAAATTTAATTTTAATATTTTGTTTATTATTTTTATATTAAATATAGAAATTATATTGTACATATTTATGATCTTTAATTTTTTTAAAATATAAGTACTATTTTAAATAAGTACTATTATTTTATTTATTTTGTACATTTTATTTAAGTTTATGTTTTATCTTATTACATACTTTTTCATATAAATATTATTTTTGTATTCAAATTATATAGATTCAGCGATAATAAATAAGAAAAATAATTTTTTGAGTAATATAAGATCACTAAATGTTTTCTTCTTAACATTTTTTATCGTTTTGATATACTTCTAATATAATAATCCATATATTAAAAAATTTCATCGAGAACTTTTAGGTTATTTTACTTTTATCACATATTTTTAATTTTTCTATTTCTAGTAAATATTTACAATTTTTTTAGTATAAAATTTTTTATCATTACTATCCTTAAATTATTTACATATATTAATATTTGTGTAATATCGTTCAATGAGATTCTGTTATGTTATCATATAAATTAATGCAAGTTGCATAATAACAATTCTTTTTATACTGCATAATTCTAATATATTAATTTTTGTTCGTTATTCTATATACTGAGAGTTATGTACATATCTGTACTTTAAACATTATTGTATTTAATATTTATTACATTTTTATTATTAGAATTATTTTATATTTCGACTGGAACGAAATTGAATACACTTATAGTTTTCTCTCGTATATTATTTAGGTTATAAAATTGTATTAAAGTTTTGATTTATGTATGAAAAATTATGAAAACATTTATTGTTAGTAAAATATAAAACACGACTTTTAAGATATTGAATAGATAAATTGGATTCACTTTGTAATAAATATTCCTTCGTAATATAAAGTTACTAAAATTAGAATTTTAGAATAGATACTTTAAATAGCTATTGAATTTCATCGGTCTAATAAAAAAAATTATTTTACAAAGATTTATCAGTAATTAACTTGTGTATAAATCAACTACTGGATATAAATCAAATACTGAATACAGAAGAGAGATATTAATTTATGAAATAGAACGACTAATTTGACTGCTTTTTTTTACACTGTAAGTATTTTATACTTTAAACACGAGAAAATACTTTTATTTGCAAATAGTAGTGTTAATTATATTTATTTGAATGTACGCGAATATCGAATTTGATTTACGTTAAGTAGAGTTTGCTGGAACTGGTAAGACGTTGGAGGTGGATATAAACTATTGGTTATATTAGTAAGATTGATAATCTAATCACGTTAAAAGCTTCAATAAATTAAAGTTTGTATCAGAAATCGCAAATAGATTTCAGTTCGATGAGAATTCGAATTATTAATTCGTCTATTATTAATCTCATTAAATGTTTTGCTCCACACTATGACCAAATTCCCTTCGTGTCGAAAGTTCTTTTAAAATGCCGGATGCGAAGAAAAGCGAAAGGCGTCTCCTTTTGATAATAACCAAGTAACGAAAAACGCAAGGACTTTTGCACGCGTATGTAAATAAGCTCGGATCCGTCGTCTCCCGCTGGACACGGAAAATCAAGCTTCGACATGGATCCTTGTCGGGATTCCCAGGGCGCGTCGAGTCCAAGACGGAAATAGGAAGTTGCCGCGGCTATCGCACTGCCACTTATGCGGACTAAGGGTGGTCGAGGGTTAATGCGTGTGTATGACTGTATGGACATCAAAGCTACCGTAATGGCTTTTCGCGAGTATGTTTTCGTTTGTGACACACTTCGATGGGCGCGTAACTTGCTCAGACGTTTATATTGCGTATGTCTATGACGAGTTATAACGCAATCCATTAGAGCATCGTTTAGTTTTCGGTATAAGTAAGGCGCATCGAGTTGTCAATGATTGGCTAAATTAATGTTTGCGTGGAAAGCAATTTATGCTTTCTATTGTAATCGTATATTCAACGCGCTTGATTAAACAAAAAGCCGGATTTTTTTACTTGCAAAGAAATTAAGAAGCAGACGATATTCCTTCGTATTATACTTATGTTTTAACCAAATTAGTAAAGAGAACGTAATTTTGTAAAAAATTTATGGATTTTACAATTTATACACCCGTATTTAGATTAGAAACATTTCTATTCCTGTTTATAACTGCAATATTTTTACTTGCAACAGCGACGTTACTATAAGAGTTCATAAGATTATTACATACATAAAAATTAATACTTGTTTGTTCTGATACACAGTTTTAATCGGATATTAAATACTTTTGTTTTTAAATATATTTTTTTTTCAGAAAAAAGTTTTCAATTTTCAAATTTAATTAAGCAATTAAATATTAATTTGAGATTTTTTTTATGAAATATTTATTTAGACATTATTTTTATTTTGCATTTTTTACTACTATCATTTTATTGATTTTTAGATTTTATTTTTAAAAGATTGCAATTTAAAATTTTTTTTGCATTATATTATCAATTAAATATATTATTATTTAAAAATATTATATAATATGTAATATAATTTTATTTATTAAATATAATTTTAGTATAATATAGAAATATATAATATAATATATAATCATATGTATACTTTTTTCTGAATTATAATTTTATTCATTGTAAATAACATAAGTTATGAAAAAATGTAGAAATGTTACTGTAACTGGTTTGTGTGTACAAAAATAAAAATTTTTTAAAACTAGTTTTTATTTAGATTCACAAATAACTAAAATATATTCTACTTTATATTTTTTTATGGTTTTCAAGTATAAATTTAGTAATATTAAAAATAATAGTAATATTAAAAAATCAATACAAAATTACAATTCAATTTACAAATACATTTAATTAAGAAAAGTACTAAAAGAATTATTTAAGATTTGTAAAAATGAAAAAATTACGATAGTCTCCATAAATATTTTCTAGATATGTGTATATATAACTCTTATCTATAATACTATAAATTCTTGTCATTTATTAAAGTAAGAATATCTTATCATTATTTTTCACGATGGACATAATATATATGTAAATTTTGAAAATTGCAATATTTAACCTTCAATTATTTCTGAATGAATAAACTTTCAAATAATAATACTTTCAATATATATTAAATAATGTATCATGCGCTTATTGATAATTGTTAATTTGATCTTTTCAGAATCAATCAAGTAAATGAATATAATATATTTCATGGTTTGATCGTAATATAAATAAAATTTGAATAAATTTCCATTTCGTCAAATAGATAAATCTGAACTATTTTAATAATCAAAGTGTATTATCATCTGTTATATGTAGAATATTATTTGTTGTAAAATAAAATTATAAGATATCGAAGATAAACACATTGAATGAGTTTTATTAATTTATTAATTATGTAGAAGTATCAGTGTTTATGATATTACTTTATTTGTAAGTATTATCTGAAAATATAAAAATTTTATAAAACACATTTATGAAAATATATCTGAAACTAAATTATACGTTAGTCTAAGTATTAAAAAATTTAATATTTAATATAGTAATAATTAATAAAAACAGAAACTTTTTTTTTATCTTTCAGATCAAAATAATTTATTTTGTAATATCTTCTTTCTCCTTATGAGTTATTTGCAAGCTTTTTATACTTTTTATCTATATAAAGATCATGATTAATGCATACTTTAATATTATTTTGTTTAAGTTTTTTTTAAATCATTCTATTAGATATTGCAAGCTCTTTTGGTATTTATATTAATGTACTTTATAGTTCTAATTACACTGAGCTTATACATCAATTTTGAAAGAAATTTATATTAATAATAATCATTTACCAAAATAATTAGTATGTATTGATTTGATTAATAATATAAGAATATTAAATTAATTTTCATACTATTGATTTTATTTATAATTTTTTATATCTCATTTTAATTCATCATCAATAATATTTGAATTATAAATTCATATAATTATAAGCAAAAATTATAGTTTTTTTGAAATTTTTATTCACGATTTCATTATAACCTACAATTTATTATTTTTTTGAATTAACTTATGATTTAAATTAATAAATATCTAAAATAATGTTGTACAATACAACAAAATAATACAATAGAACAAAAATGATATCTAAACTTTTAATACATATTTAATCTTATAAATCATATATTTATTAATTAAATTATCATCAAATATCTCGAAATATAATTTTTTATATATACATTTGTATATATATCTGATGTATTTAATGTATAGGTACAGAATAAGTCATTTGTTTATTAGGTTTAATATAAAAAATAAGAATCGCATATTCAACATTTTAATATTTTATTAAACAGATGAACTTAAAAATTTCAATTCTTATGTATATTACATAACTATTTTACAAATTTCATATTCTTTGAAAAATTTGAAATTTTTTTAACATAACAAAATAATCATTCATTTTGTAATTAACTTTTTCATTTCATACACGTATGAAAATGCCATTCTCAGTTAAAATTTTACTTTAATAAAAAAAAATAAATATTTCGGTAGAAACTTTTTTTAATATGTGAATATATGTTTAATCATGAATGTTTCCTATTGATTTATTAATATTTTATACAATAATATTTTATACAAATCTTTAACACATTCAACTAAAATTTCTATTTTTTTTAATTCACTAATACTTTTATAAATGGTTTCGAAACGGGTTTTGTCTATTTTCAGGAATAGTACAGTTAAATCTCGAATTGATTTTTAGGTTTATGACTTGCCAAACAATCCATAAAATATACATTTTCATTCTTTCTTTCTATGAAATTCTCTTCTTTTGCTATAACTATTAATTTTTTCATTTCTTTATCAAATTCTTTATTTGTTATTTACCATAAAAATAGATATTTTTATCTTGTATAAAAAATAATTCAATATTCGTCAATACAAAATACTTATCTGCTGAATCCGAATTGATTAAACTTATAAATATTTTAATTGAGATAGTAGGTACATATTCACGTTACGGAAATAAGAAAACACGGATCCATTTTTACGATAAAAATAACGTGAGTATTAAAAATACTTGAAAAAGCATCTTTACTATGAAAACGTTTTTCTGACATCATAGGTTTAGTAAAATGGATATATAAATATTCTTTCAAAACTAAAATACAAACTATAATTTTTATCAAATTACATCTACATGGTTATACTCGTATGATTCTAATATTGTAAAACTTCTTACGATAATTCTAGTTAGAGTGATTATATGTTACATTTAGTATTATAAATTCAAATTTTTATATAAGAAACAGTTTTTAATATTATTTATCCTAATATTACAAGACAAATTACAAATTGAAATTTTTTGCTTAAATTCATTTCTATTTTTTCGTTGTAAATTAATTAATAAATCAATCAATGGTATTATCTTTCGTTTGATATTACGCAGATTTAAATATATCATTATAATTGAGTTTGAAATACCTGAATATAAGAGGTATGAAATACAGAAAATAAACAATTAATGAATATTTGAATTGAAATAGTTCATTAAAAATCTAATAAACAGAACTAATTATTTTATAAAATTATTTAAAAACTAATTTTATTTGTATTTTATATTTAATCGAATTAACCGAATTATTGTAATATCGTTTATTTAATTTAACGCTTGTACAAAATAACAAAAATTGTTTTAAAATTATTATACTAAAGTAACTAAAGAAGAATTGTTTTGTCCAATTTATATGCAATTTATTCATTCCCAAGTATTAGTATATTAAACAGATAATCCATTGAAACCCGATCTAAAATTTTTATATACGTTTGTTTAATCCTTATTCGAATATTACCTATCAAAGTGATTATTTGCACTAAAGAAAGCTTCTAATATAAATAATAATGAATTTAGTATAAGATTGTTTTTTTTAAAGATATTTTATCAATGTTATAAAAAATAATAAATATTTTAATCGATAAAATTAATTTTTATTATCGGAAGTTTCAAAAATACATATAAATGATTTCATCAATATAGTTAAAAGGATATTTTTTAAATCGCAAAAACAAAGATAATGAGTGTATGGGTACTTTTACCTATATGTTTTAATAGAGAGGGAAAAAGTGAGATGTATAAACAGCAGCAGGGAGCATAGAAAAGAAGAGGTAAAAGAAGATTCATATAATAGCAAATGTATGCGTAAAGTATAAAGGTAAAAAGTATAAATATATGCTGAGATAATTTTCATCCCATACAAAATGGAATGTTAGAATTACTTCTGCTGAGCGATGGTTGACAGATACTTTAAATAAAAAATATAATCGGTGTTGTATAAGAATCGGTATATATTTGTTTACACGTAGAAATTATCATCAATTTTTATATATTCATTTTCAATATATGTGTATAGTCTATATAGATATAAATTTAAATTTAAATAACAAAATAATTAAAATATTTTTTAAAAATTCTGTTAATAGCGTTAATCTTATTTATTTTATATCTAAAAAAATATTTTAGAAATTTTTTATAGAAAGATTTCCTGATTACAGAAGTATTAAAAAATAAATATTTGTAATATATATTTATACAGGAGTAATAGACATTTAAAAAAGTATTCTAATGGAAACTTTCTATATGTTATTTTGTTCAAATGTATCTCCATACTCCACTTTTCTGATACGAATTTAAGTTCATTAAATCAAATTTTATTTAAAATTAATAAAACGCATTCACACTCATACATTTATATATCTAAAACTTTTAGAGATCTAAAGTTTTTTATTGACTTATTATCTGTATAAGACAAAATCGTACTTACCATAATTATATACATTTAATATTATCTGATATTTTTTCTCCTTCATTCTTTCTATTATGACTTATACAGGTATAATTGAGACCCCTATTATTTATAAATAATTTATAAAATTCGTATTTCAGTTTTATTTTATTTGCATTTTAATTTATTTTGACACGTTGTTTCACCGGGGTGAGACCACATATAATGTACAGTTAACCACTTCTTTGTTTGTCTATGTGTGTGGAGTTGCGCGAGTGTGCGTATAGTTTATTGTATATCGATCAGCGCTTATTCACATTAAATTTAATATTTTCGATAAAAATTGTGGTATTTCGTTAAAAATAAATACGTTTATTTCAATATGAAATATCCTAACTAAAATTGACACGTCTTATTTACATAAGAATATTCGTATATTTATATATTTTACGTGTGTATATATATAAAATACACGTTTCCCTTTTATTTAATAGAAGGCAAAGAGAATTTTATTAAATATCAAGAGAATTCTATTAAATAATGTTAGTTTTCATAAGACTGATACTTGCAGATATGTAATTAATTAGTTTATCAGAGTCGCTATTTCAAGTATTGTAATTTATATATGCAACATCTACGAAACACTTTTTTTGCATAACACTCAAATTTTTATCTTCTTTAATCTGTTTAAATCACTGTTTATTTTTACCACAGTATAGTGTATTATTCTTATCTATTGAAGTTGTATTATATTTTGTTAAATTTTGTGCACGTTTTCAACGCTGTCTTTAAAAGCATCGGTTTATACTGACGCTCCATCATTGGAAAGCGCTTAACGATATACGCATTCAAGCCATTGACCTTCTATTTCTCCCTAAAGAGCGATTCTGATATTAAATATAATCCAGGGCATGTTTATTGGTAAATTAATATATTTCCAACCGCTTTTTATGAAGTGGCCAAAGCAAAGTAAATAAGCGTCTGTTTTTTCTTTTAGAGAATAAACAGAATATGTTGGACTATTATCAGAATAAATCAGTTTTAATAAGTCTTAAATAATTATTATTTAGTTAATAATTATAATATATAATCGATTGATTTATATTCTAAATTAAAAAAGATTGATTATATATATACATTATATTTTATTATAGTATATTTTATTACCATATATTTTATTAATTCTTAAAATATTTTTAATATAATTTATAAATTATAATATAATTATATAAATTTTCTTTTTTTTTCAGAACAAAATATCAAATTCCTTTATTATTTTAGTATTTAGGCTATTAAATTTTATATAGCATATAAACTATGGTTTTATTTCACATAATATTTACTTTAATTAGACTAAAATATATGAAAAAATATAGAAGATTTTGGCTATTTGTAATCCGATAAATTAATATTGTTTTACAATTGTATTTTCTTAATTTATTATTATATAAATCAAATAATGATACCAATTTCTAATTTTTCACTAATAAACTACAAATATATATTTTGTATCATAAGTTGATATTTATTAACAGTTTATTCTTTATAAGCCATAATTGGTGGTTTTAAGTTTTCTAACAATAAGTTCAAAGATCTTTGAATTTTTTATTTGATAACAAAATACAGCAGCAGCTTAATTATATTATTAATTTATTATTTGGCAATTTTTATGGTTGTTAACGAATAAAAATCTTGTATTCTTTTATTTTTGGTATTACTATTATTATTTTTATAAAATAAGATCTTATCTCTAAAATAGTTCAAAAGAATGTACTGCAAAGATACTAAAGCACGAAAAAGACGAGATATTCAAGTTCGAATTTGTAGAGCTAAAAGCATTTCTTATATCGAAAATAACTATAGTCTAATATTTTTGGAAGCTTTCTATTAAAATTATCTTTAATATTTTTTCATGCATAATTTCGATTATAAAGTTAAGGATGTGAAATTATGATCTAAAATTTTAAACAGGCTCGTATAATGTCATTAAAAATATTTGTTTGGAATTAGTATCAAACATTATTTTTATTATCACTAAGGATATAATTTTACTTAGGCCGTAGCTGAACATATTTTTAAAAATTATGAATGTAAATTCTGATAACAGATTTTAGAAACGGGGGGAAGGTTTACTAAATTTTGAAGTTTACCGCTCTTAGCTGTTTTATTCACTTTAAATGATTATACAAGCACTATTTAATCATTTTTATGAGATTCTTGTAACTTTTACATTTTTAACTGTTATTTGTTATTATCCTTCTCCATAAAAATTGGAACAAGTTAGTACCTTTTTGAAAATTCCTTTAAATTTATAGGAATAAGAACATTTCTGGAGATCTACTTTAAAATTTTTACTAACTGCTTTGTAAAAACCAATTTAATTTCAATATTTATTTTTCATAATTACTTATCTAAGATTAAATAAATAAAATATATATTGAACCATTAATTATTAATTAGAACTTTATAAAATTTATTTCCGTTTTTAAACAGTATGGAAAAAGTTATTTAAAACTACGTTTTATTCGATATAAATATTAAAAAAATTTTCAATTATTTAAATATAGAACAAATCTATTTTGTTCGTGAACTATTGAATAAAGTAATAATTTATGTAACATAGCATTCGACAAATGCATTAAAATATTCTTTTTCAATCAAAATTAATAAACCATTAACTTACGTATATTTTCAAAGTTTTAGAATTTAAATTTCTATTATTATATAATTTCTACTTAAGATTATTTTCATCATCATCACCACCATCATCACCACCATCATCATAATCATAATCATTATCATCGTTACCATCGTATGAAACAAAAGGTTGAAAAATCGATGAAATGTTTGCTTATAAAAATTCTAAAATCTGTTAGTAACTTCGATAGGATAATTATGTTTCAAATGGTTGAATACGGTATAGTCACAAGCCATTGAAAATTATTCAAGAACGCCGACGGGGATACGTTGGACTAAATATGGTATACACCGTGTCACGATACTGACGTGCGTTTGGCACTAAATTAATATTCGCCAAAATAGTCGATTCAACCGAACAAGATTGTAGTAAAGGATTGAGGTGGCTAAACGAATAAACGAATACAGAAATATGCTCATGTCCCATTAACGAGCCCCGGATTGGTATCCACTGGGTTATAGACTGGGATTTGACAACGATTTTATTTTCCAAGGCATAGTTTAATTTCTGTGAACTTTTTATGAGTTATATACTGTCGGCGGGAGGCTCTTGATACGGCAATTAATTGGTCGGGTTATTTAGTCGATGGTGACACATTTCACGATTTTACGAGACCAAGGTCTGCTATTTAAATGGTCTGACTGGAAAAGACGTATCACTATGTTTGAGACGGCATTGTAACATCTTTTAAAAGAAATATTAAAGTTTGCGTTTTTCTGATTCAATAAAAGGTACTTAATTTTATGATGTAAAACTTTATCTCTGTTCAATCAAACTTCATATTTTTGCATTTACGCAATGTGATTATACAGATAGAATTGATTCGTCGAAATATAGATTCACTTCTAGATAATGTCATATTTTGTACAATAAGTATATTTAATTTAACTCAAATTATATTTTTTCAAGTTTATTTAAACATTTTACGTAGTTTTCAAAATTAGATTTAAATGTTTATTCATATACATACATATATATATACATGAATTAAACATACATAATGTATTAAACATAATTTTTGTCATAATTTGAACAATGACTTTTCTAAACTTTTCAAAGAAACTTTTATCGATATATTAAAAATAAATTCGTTTTCTGCTTTTTAATTCGAAAAAAAGAAAACTTATACTTTTCAAATAAACTTACTGTAAACTTTTTAAACAAGTTATACGAATTCATTGACTGTCATAAATATGTAAAATTTTTCAGTATTAGATTACAATTTTGTTGGAAGATATAATAATATTAAAACTTTATGTTACCATTGTAAAAAATATTTATATTTTAAATAATATATTATTACCTAAACGAGTGATATATTCTATTTTATAAAAAGAATTTATATTTATCATTCGATCAAAAGCTAAAAATTAAAATAATATATAGTTGTATAATTATATTTATAATATTTGTACAATTAAAGAAAATATTGTTCCAGAAAAATTTAAATACGTAAAGAAATAAAATCCATATATAAAATTTATATCTCCAGAATAAGAAGTATTTTTAAGCCAAAATATGTTTTGCGCGTTTGCTGTTTTCCAAACTTAGAAAGTCGTAGATGTTCGAAGCAGCCGTTGAAATTTTCGCAGTCTTATAAAATAAAAAAAAATATGGCATCCTTAAAGAAGCTAATCATTAGAGATCGTCGCTTTCTCAACATCCGAGAAGAAATCTACTCCTAATGATTCTACTTTCTACCCGCACCTCGTCTGATTCGACGTTCTCCATTATTTTTCCACCCCGGAGTTTGACGCCAAGACGCCATGCAAATCGACGAGGCAACGGTCCATTTTAATAATACGCCTACCCCCGTATGATCTTTATTTCTCTCTCGGTAAGCGGTAGAGCAAGGCGCAACGTATCTCGGTGAATATTTCGCACGCTCATGAAAAAACGTCGACTTCGACGATACGCGGAGCGAAGACTGCCGCAATTTTTACTGCGGGAATGTCTCGC
This sequence comes from Dolichoris vasculosae, assembly GCA_018907195.1. Taxonomy (NCBI): domain Eukaryota; kingdom Metazoa; phylum Arthropoda; class Insecta; order Hymenoptera; family Agaonidae; genus Dolichoris; species Dolichoris vasculosae. The sequence goes on from JACCHY010000001.1 coordinate 10,349,366, forward strand.
ATTACGTGGCGGCGACACTCGAAGCTCAACACAGTGTAGCTGTGTTGGCAAATTGCGAGGCTATTATGAGAGCAGTTTTGAAAAATTAGCCGACTAACACGAGGATTTTGTCACCCGATGCTTTCATATATTTAATATATATTCTGGGAAATTTTAGAAATTTCAATCGATCTTCTCTTAAGTATGCGCTGGATAACACATTTTTTTTCTTTTATATCGCATAAAATTAATAAATACTGTTACTGGAATTTTGTCTAAGAAAATAGAAAAATTGATAAAATCATTTTTTGTTATTCATCTGTCATCGGTAAAAATCTGAAATTACAATGGTTTACTTACTATTTTTATTATTAAATAAAAAAAATTTAAGTAATTTTTTAAAATATTCTTCATTTGCTTTTTATGTAAATAAAGATTGAAAGTAAGTGATACTTGATAAGATTATTTACATTTATATGTATTAAAATCTTTAACTCGCTATAAATTAAATAAAAGTTATTTAAAAAGAATTGAAAGTTAAAACGATTTATCAATTTTCAAAAGTAAATAATCTATAAATTTATAAATAAATTTTTCTAAATTATACTCTATTTATATAAAAGTTGAAAATAAAACCTAAATAAACTTTTTAAATATTTACAATATATTTTATATGTTGAACTATTGATAACTATAATTAATTGTGTAACTATAATTAAAATTTTTAACTTATAAAAAAAATAGAAAAACAAAGTAAAATGTATTTTAAAGATTGGAAATAAAATTTTTTAATAATATTACTCGTAACAACTGAGTTCTATATTTGATTTCGAAGGATAATAAAGCATTATTAAATTTATTTCATATAAAAATAAATAAAAAAGTTGCGATTTTTTTATTGCTGTATAAAATATTAATATAGATTATTCTATTATTATTATTTATTAATATAAATTTCTAAAAAATTTATTTAATTTTCCATTACTTTTACACTTGATTTCCCAGAAGGTCAGAATACAGAATTATTTTAAATATATAAAGTTTTCACAGACAAGTGATGATAATTCCATTCAGTTCACTAATTTCGTTTAATGTTTTGTATCAAATAGTTGAATTTTATTAAAAGTTATATAAATAATTTTATTTCATAAATTAAATTATAAATATTTAGTTAATTTATAATAAAATTTTCTAATACGATAATAACTGATTTATAGATTAATTTTTAAGACATTGTATAAAATTTTTATAAACTATTGTCAAATAAAATAATATGCATGAAAGAATAAATAAACTAATCTCATTTTATAATTATATGTGCAAATATGTGCAAAATTTTTTATTGAATTTAATGTTATGAAGATAATTAACTATCAGATTAAAATAAATTTCATACTGTATTTTCTTATCGATGAGATATAAGAAAAGTAAAGAATATTTGAATATTATATTTATTACATTTGAATTCTTTAGCAAATGTATAAGATTATCTTGTAGAAATTTACAAAAGAATTCACTGGTTTTGTGAATCAGGAAAACTAAGTATATGTTTCCAGTATAAATGTAACATTTAGCATAGCACCAAAATGTCGATAAACAAGGAAAAATTATAAAGTTCCTCTATAAATATAAGTATGATATTAAAAAATGAACCAAATATTTGTAATTAAATAAAAGATTATAAATCCACTACACAGAAAAGAAACAACTAATTATCTTAGAATATCAATTATCATTATTAATTAAAGCGGATATCTATCTTAAAAATACAGTTTAACGTGCCAGAATAATATAGTAGTGTTAAACAACCTTTACAATTTAAATATATTAATTTCTTATAATATAAAATAAATAATCACAATAGCTTTATAATCAGAAAATTGTATAAACATGATTCTATGTTCCTTTGAATTCCAAATATTTTAACTTAAATAAGTAATTTTAAAATGATTGAGAGTTTGATGTTAAATAATTATTCCTACATGATAATTAGTTACAAAAAGTAAATTTTACAAGGAAATATAATTAATAAAATACTTAACTGTATCGCTATGTATTTTTATTTGTGAAAAGTACTAAAAGCTGTATAACTAAGGACATATAATGAGTACTTTTTAAGTGGATATTATTATTGTTATTGTTATCATTGAATTGATTAACTTCAATGAATTTAGTTATATATAATATAATAATTTGATCTTATTCAAGATTTTTGTTAAATTGAATATGTTCATTATAATATTTCATATTAAATAAAGGTATTGAATTATTAAACATATGATATGCGATTATATTTTCTTTTGAAACAGAATAATTTTAATTAAAAGAAAGTAATACTTTCTTTTAATATTTGTAATACTAATTATTAATAATGTTTAATCATGTAATTAATTTAATTTTCAATAATTTTATTATTCTATTTATTAATTTTAGTTCCTCATTGATTTATAAACTGATACATATAGATTTGGATTTAAGTGCTTATTATTAGCTTTAATACTGTTTATAAAATTCCTTTCTAGTTAAAAATACGTGTTTTTCATTCAAAATAAAAATGCTATTAATTTTTATATAAAATACGTATTTGATGACAAAATATGAACAAATATTTAAGTTACAATTTAAGTTAAATAAAATTTGATTGTAATCAATATATATATATATATATATGTTCACGCATAAAATGTTAGTTTAGCTTTAACACAATTAGTTTAAATATGAATACATACAAACTAGTTGGTTATAAAATATTATAAATTAGATTGTATATATATGAATTACTTAATAATTAGGGACGTGCTTATAAAGCGTAAAATTAAACTATTTTACATAAAACTTCAATTAAAAGTAACACGATAATATTTTTTAAATTTACGAAGTAAGCATCTTCGTAGTTGCGTTAGGAATGAAAAAACTACGTATATTACATCTGAAATGCATAATATTCACAAAGACTTTACTTTATGATTATACAATTTTCACGGAATAAGAGAGTTAAAATATAATAACATATACATTAAAAATAAGGTACATTTGATATATTTAGTTAATGTTACTATTAATGTTATATTAAATATCATTAAACTAATTTATACTTAAATCGTGTAAAAACACCTATAGAAAATAAATAATATTTTTTAAATGTAAGATACTTATTAAATAAATATATATTGTTAATGTAACTGATTTTTAATTGTTTTTTAAATGACATTTGATATAATTATTAAAAATAATGCTCTATAAAATTCTGAAGAAAATTTCCAAAAATACGTATATAATGTATAATAAAATGAATATTGAAAATCACTGGTTTAAGATATTTTTAGTGTAATTATATTTAAAAAGTTATTCAGGATTTATAAGTAACATAACTTTTGTTGGTCAGTGTAGGTTAAAACTCATTAAGTTACGTTACTTTTTTTATGAATATGATATATTTAACTATATATAAATCTTATAAATATAATAATCTATCTCTAGAATATTAAACTATATTATTCAAATTTTCAATTTTTTATGTAACATTGAATTTTACGTTACGAAATAATATATTATAGGATTAAAAAGACATTGAATTAGTTACTAAAACTCTATGTGACAATGCTGCTTCATTTAATAAATTAATCTAAAATATTACTCTATTTCATAATACAAAGAGGAGCAAAGACATTATGAATATCGTATATTAATTACGTTAAACCTTTTCCCTTCTTTCAATTCGTGGTTGAAAATGAAGTAAATACTGTGAAGGATCGTTTTAAATATTAATACAATATCTTATCTAGGCAGTATATGGGTACGAAAAATATAAGTCACAAAATTGTCGGTAGAAGATCCTTCAAAAACTGGAACTTCGTATAAGAACGTACTTTATATTATCAGTAGTGAAGGAATATATAGGGATAGAATATAAAAATTGACAGAGAACAATAGAAATTAATAAAAATTGTAAGTTGAATGTTGTGGAAAAATTCTGTGAATTAGATTATTATTTAACCAAGTTGTCTAAAGATTTATAATAAATTTAAATAACATAATATTTTCTATTAATTTATGTAGTAGTATAACAGACATAAGCGACATTATGTTATCTAAAGTTAAAGTTAAAAAAATTTTACATGTTCTTTTCTTTTAATAAATGGATGTTTCAGTTATATATATACAATTTCTCTATTTTTATATTAATAATTTAAAAAATGTTTTCAAATAATATATTGTTTACAATGTTTTGAAATGTTTTATACCTGACTATAGTATATTCTAGCATTACGTGTAATAAATGATTCTTTCTTTCTTTATTTTAAAGATCATTGTTGACACTCTCACAATTTTCTATTTAGTTTTATTTTTTATTGCATAATATTATACTTGAATAAATAATAGCATCTAACGAATAAAATAATCTATTATTATATATTAAAAGGTACAAATAATGTAAAAAAAAAACTATACTTTAAAATATCATTTAAAAAATTTGAAAATATACTTTATAAACTTTATTTCTTTACTTATATGTTTCTGTAATGAATTTAATAAATAAGCGTTTCTGCTTATGATCAATTTTATTTTTAAATAGTAAATTTCTCAATATGTTAATTAAATTTGGATTCTAATAGTACTGATTATTTTTTATATATTAAAATATATAGTTGAAATACTTAAATTCATACCTTAAATGAAGTATAATTTATGTCTTTTAAAAACAGTTTTATATTTACCAAGCAAATTAAACGATTACAATATTTTAAAAATTTATTATTCAAAAGAAAAAAAATAAATTTTTATCATATGAAGTATACTTCTTTAGTTTTTTTATCTATTTGAAGCGTAGAAAATATTTCTATTATTTTAAATTAATCAGAACATATGTTGTGTTTCTTATTGACGTCAAAAATATTGTGTACTGCTAATTTATGGACATACAGTTTTCAATACATAAAAGTTTATTTAACTATTTTGTATTTCTATCATTTTATAACGCTTATTATTATACATATATTAACGAACTCAGAAAAGATATAATTAATGTTATCCTTACATTTAACGCCAAGTATGCTTTGAAAACACTAGGACACTATACTTTTTTACAAGACTTACGTTTACTTACTAACGAGTTCTCTAAAATGATTAATAATATTATGATCTCTCTTTCCATAACTTGATTTATGATATTCAATCTTATTATCGCTACGTACTTTAATACTAATTTCTATTTATATAGCTTTAGATATTTCAAATATATTTTCTTCGTTTAGTTTGTTTTATCGTATGATGTAAATGACTTAGATAATTAATTATATGATTATTCAAGTATTAATCAGTTTTATATTGGAAATAAATATATTTTTTTTCTAATTAAAATTAAATTATTATTTCAAATAATTTTAATGTAATTATTTTATTATTGAATGTAATTTTGATTTTATAATATTTATTATCGTTCATCTATAATTTGTGTTGTCATAATATTAATGATAGCATCTTTTACACATTTATAATCGACAATGATGACGTTTATAAAATGTAAATTATTCAAAGGGTTTTTGTATAGTTACCAAGTTAGTGAGAAAATGCGAATAAAATAAATGAAACTTGTAGAAATATTATACGATGACATTTATGTAGTCCTTGCGTAAACCAGTATACTGTCGCCGGATATTGCACGTATTTCCTCAAAGAGTTTCTTTACTATCTTATATTATTTCACCTTATATAGAATATAACAAGTTAAAATAATATTGCATATTTTAAATAATATTTCTTTTATTCGCGTAAAAATTATAAAATTTATGTAACCTTCAAAAAAATAAATATAGTTAATCACGTAGAGTTTTTTCACCCCGAAAGTGATGTAGAATACCAAAATTTTGTTTGAAACCTAATATACAAGGGAGCTGTAAAAACAATAAACTCCGATTGACTCGAAACACTAACCAAAAATGGTTTTGAACTCAACCATTGAACTAATAAAATATGAAAAATAGCAAGATAGATAGAATAAAATGAATTTATTTTTTTTTTTAAAATACGTACACTGGAATTCACATAAAATCTTTCTTTTATTATTTATAAATTCAAGTAATTCGTTCAAATCATGTGAAAATTTCACAAAGTAATATTAAAAATCGATTCACATTATATTACGTACAATGAGCTTGTAATACGTAAAATAATGTTTATTCAAATATTTAATAGAAAAATTTAATATAAAATATTTTTATAAGACTTATTTATATTAATGAAAAATTATGAATTTTTTCTTATAAGTAAAAAAATGCTTACAACAGATTATTTTTTAAATAAATCTTGTATATTTTATATTAAAAAATTTTATTAAAAAATTATATTAATATATTGTATATTGATATCTAAACAATTCTTAAAACTAAAAGAAATTTCTTTGAAAATGAAAATTAATAATTCTGTGGGAATAAAATAGAAAAAGTTATCATCTTTTACGTTCTTACTTACTATATAAAATATACATCAAAAATATAAACCATGTTTTACCGATTGCTACAATCTTTTGTTGGAAGTACAATTGATAGTATTTAAACAGTAATACAGTCAAATTCTTTGACAATCGATTGCATCAAGCTATAAAATACAAGAAAACAAATTATTTTTTTATGAAAATTGATGACGGAACACAACTGGAAGCCGTCGCTTAAACCTTTTCTCTGTTAGACGAGAGTTTTCTTTCGCTGACTGAATCACTGCTCACTGTTACCAATCGCTTCGTGCGTTATCTTTATTCGGAGCGGGAAATAAATTGCTCGCGCTTTGTTTTTGCGCTTCTAAAATTCATCCTAAAGCCGCGTGGCACCGAGAATCCATGAGCCGAAAGTTTGCGTTTTATTCTATTTCTTCGTAAAGATTCAAGGAAGATATTTTAGGTTGACTTTTTTACAGTACGGGAAAGTAGTGGAAAAGATTCGCGTTACGGTTAAGCTTGGCAAAAAATTCAAATCCTGCAGTTTTACTTACGATTCAGAGATTCGAAGGAAATACTCAAATAATAATGTTTTAATTTTGAGACCGATATTTAATATAAGGCTGCTTTTCTTAGAATGTTTAATTATTTAGTATTATTTACTTCTTGTTATATTTATAATTTGACGTATACTTTTATTGTACATGAAGTGTTAAAATTTTACTTAACTATTAGTATTGAAGAATGGTATACTACAAAAAACTAAAATTTACATTATAATTGTAGTTTGCAGTTTTCGAACTACTTTCGTAAATGATTTATCGAATTTACATATTTTCCATCGTATTTTTTAACTATATTATCAACTGTGTTTTATTTATAGAATTTTTATTATCTTTAAATATAAATAATATTCTACGCTTTTTGCTTAAAAAATTTATTTTAGAAATGATTTCCCATTAATTATTATATTTCCTTTTATAAAATTATAACCATTTATATCGGCATATAATCTTAATGCCTAATTCTATTCATACATAGTACTATTTAAAATATTCTAACAAATGAATTATTTTCATAAAAAATATATTAATTTTTTAGGCAAATATTATATTTTTTATCGTGTAATATATACAATTTAATTGAAATTTGTTATATTAATAAATAAAGTGAGTATTTAAGATATAAAAGTACTATTTTTTATCTGCATATATTGCTTAAAAAAGTAGATCAAAAAATTTTTATTTTTGAAAATGATTACGTTTACCTTTGAAAATATATAATACTAAAGGTAATCTAAATTTTATACTTTAAATTTTTTCTTATAAAATTCTTTTATGGAATTAATACACTTACTTATAATTATATATCTATTATTTTTTAAAGTAAATATTTTTCATTATTCCAACAAAGCATAAAATACTTATTTTTTTTTATTTATTAACGAAAAAAATATTGTAAATTGAATTAATACGATTAAGATTTATGAAAAAAATTTCTACTTTCAGGTAAAATTATACGTGAAAAATTTTTATATATTGAAATAAATATTTAAACATATAATTTTGATTCGATATATTTTACCTGTCGAGAAGAAAGATCTAATTTTTATGTTTTTTTTTTATTTCACTGAATATATTTTACCGGAATAATATAATCTTTTATATATTTAATTTTTAAAATGGATGATATAAAAGATAAATTATAATTTAATTTATCTCATACGATAATTATTGAAATTTGTTCTCTTTATTTTGCTATTTAGATAATTTAATTTTAGTATTCTTCAAAATCTTAATCTTTTAAAAGAATGTTAATATCAACTTTTTTAATTTACTATGCAATTAAAAAGCTGATACTAACTTATACAGGTTTTTAAAAAAAATTTATAACACATCTTTTTCCATAAACTTATTGTTTTAATCTAGTTATTATGTGTTATACCGTAAAATACTTTTTATTTGTACTTGAATCGCCTTTTATTTGAATTTCCATAATATTTTGTAATAGTTGTTAGCAAAGGCATAGTTTACAGGTACATCACCATCTCTACAATCCACGCTACGAAATTATACAAAAGAAAAGAAAGCAGAGAAATTCCTATGGGAAAATGAGAGAAATACTTTTCAAGAAAATGCCAAGATTCATAGTAAGTACTATACGTAAGGTATTGTAATACATATATGTGCTAAAGCGAAAACTTTTTTCAAAAAACTATACACAAAAAATTTTTTTTATAAAAATGACCAAAAAATAAAGATTAAAAGTAAATTTATAGATTTAAATATAATCGATATACATATTTTTAAACTATATTTAATACTTTTTTCTATAAACTTAAGTAATAAGAATAATTTTAGAATAATCTTAGAAGTATCTTTTTTCTATAAACTCATTCCCCGTTTCTAAATTTAAATATGTATTTAAAAAGAAAATGATATTAAATAAATAGTGTGTACCAATTGTAAAAATAATACGATTATTGAATAAAGTTTTTAAGTAAGTTCTACTGTAAAAAGCTATAAAAATAACTCAACTCATAAATTTTATAAATTTCAGTTATTTTAAATGAATTTTAATCAAAGAATTCCAAGTACGTCTTCATCTACAGTCATTTTTTTTCAATTTTACATATTACTCAACATTTTAAAGAAATTTTTAAGTAATGAAAAATAAACGAATAATAATGAAAGTACAATATGCCTTTAACAAAGTTAGTAATACTTACGTTAATATAATAAAATTCCTTTTAAGGTTTCAATTATTATTGTCTTTAAAATCTTTAACCGGTCGTATGTACTTTATTTACGAAACTTTTCATACAGATAGAGTTTATTAATACTCAGCGTTAATACATATTATAAAATATTATTTATTACTTTATTTTTAAAAATATTACATTTTAGATAAATTTTTGCGCTTGACTTACTCCTTCTTTCTACTTGTATATTACGTTTTTCACTTATACTGCATACAACTATTTTGTACACGTTGAAAAAGTCGTAGCTTTTGAAACGCATTCGACAAAACACAATATAAAATTTTTATAAGATCAACCTGTTTTATAAAAAAAAAATATATAACTATAAGTAATGTCTAAAAATTAATCATTCAAAATAAATACCTGTAATTATTTAAAAAAAATAACGACTAATTTCTCTCCCGCATACCCGGAACAAACCGTCATCCCAATCTTAACCCGTACGACGTTTCCAACGATGCATTCGTTCTTCTCTCCCGCGAGTCGCGAACGAGTGCATCGAACGCCTCTTGGAAGGAGTAGCCATAAGACCGGCCACTCGCGGACACATCGACGTCCAACTCAACGTTCAACCCGATAACGATAACTCGAGGAAGGAGCAGCGGTGCGATTCGACCGGTCCTCGACCCTCGCCCTCCGCTCTTTGCATCGGTACACGCACGAACGCGTACGATAATCGCAGCCGTTACAACGGAGGAGACGCGAGGGGTTGATCGCGATTGGACGCCAGGGGTTGGCCGCGTGGGCAGAGAGAGAGAGGGTGAACTGGCTTATATAAACGGGTCGCTCGGCTCCCGAGGCGCACTCATCTTTCCCCCGCAGACGCCGACGTTTCTCGCAGCCAGAGCGCATCCTCTCCTCCCCTGAACCCGGACGCACGAGCACGCAATCCCCGACGCAGCCAAGGAGGAGACGTCGCGTGACATCCCGCAGGTAAGAGTACCGATCCCTTGCTCCGAATCCGGGCGATTCAGCTGCCTTGGGATTGCTGGGATCGAAATTTCTAGATCTTCCGTTACGACGTCGTTATCGATCGACCGTTTATTATCGGAAACTCGCGACTTTGTTTCTTTACTTTTGGAAACGGAATTTTATTTATGTAAGGAACTTTCGATAACTTTGGTATGTAATTGATCCGGCGTTGGATCAACTTTGAAATTTTCAGGGGAAAGTACAAAATTTTTAATTCCCGGTAACTTTCGAACTAGTGGACTGTCGTTTCGACTAGTTGGATAACGTCGAATGAAATTAAATCTTATTATTTTTGAGTAAGCTGAAGGTCTAACGAGATTAGTATTAATAAGTCGTAACTTTTCGAAGCCATAAGGTTCGATTCACATCTGTAAATAAAGCATAGAATAATGGCGATGTTCGATCGAGATAATTAAAATTTTCATTCGAATAGATTACTAATGGTATATTTTTCTTATAAGAATTTATTTACTCTCGAAACATATAAATTTTTTTAAAAATGAATTTTTAAACTTCCGTATTTCTAAAATAAGAACGAAACATCGATATCATTTTTAAATGATAAGAAAACGACTCTGAAGGAGTTTTTTTTATATATTTAGCATAAAAAGTTTAAAGTGATATAAGTTAACACAATAAAAAGTAATAAAAGGAAGAACTATTGTGCTCAATGTGAATCCGCATAAAAAATAATTAAACTTTTCTATTGTGGAAAACTATTTAAATCAGAGACTCTAGAAAAATCGGTCGCGGATTTATGTTCGAGGTCGAGTAGGAATTACTTTGTGAAAATATATAAAGCCAGTTTTTCATAATAAGCAATGTCTTGATTATGATAAATCTAAATGAAATAGAAAATTCGAATACAGAAAGTTCACGATTATAAAAATGATAGGTAACGAAAAAAAATCGAGTTATTTACCGAAAATATATTTCTATAGTTAAGTTTTCTGATACATTTTTTGAATAATTATTTTTATATACTATGAAATGTTTTTCTCTCCAGTTATATTATATATTTTTAATCAAGTAAATATTAATTAATTTCATTTTTTCTAAGATCGTCACTTATATAAGAATTTTTTGTGTAAATTTTATAAATATCCATAACACTGAAAAAAGTACATCATTTTTCTTCACTTATTTAAATAAATAACGGTATAATAATTTTTTTGTAGCTAATAATTATATATATGTATGCATATATATTTTTTATTTCTTAAAAATAGTTGATTTACTTTCATTTTAATTAATTTATTTAAATATAAATTTAAGATTTTATATATTTTGCTGAAATGTATGAGTTGTTAAGAGTAACTTATATATTTCAATTATATTTTATGCTCTAATTTGTTTAAATTTTTTTACATTTTTACACTAATCAACAATTTGTAATAATTTTATTTTAAAAATTAAATAAAAGATGATATGAAATTATCTGAAATATTCTAGGATTATAGGAGAATAATTATCGGATAATTAGATATCTTTTAAATTCTATGCCAATTTATATCGAATTTACATTACCTTATAAATGATACGAATTTACTATAAACATACATTCAATGAATATTTAAAATTTTATATGTGTGATATCAAATTTTTTACAATTTAAATAAAATAATCGAAGATTTAGAATTTAGTTTTCTTAAGATTATTTGAACATTTGAAAATGGATAGATCTAAAAATCTAAAACATTATATGTAAAAAAATATAAGTAAATATGTGATTATTACCGAGGCTAAAAATTTTTCGAGTTTAAAATATTGTCGAAAACTTATTTAACCTTTTTGCTATTCAAGAAAAATTCTAAACCAATTCTTTCACAGCTTTTCAAAGCAGCTCTTTATCGAATCAAGCGATTTAACTTGAAAAGCTACTGCGTAACAAAACACTCCATCATTCGCTTATAAACTATAAAACTAAAACGTTATTTCCATGACGTTAGTTGATATTTTAGAAATTTTTCTGGCCAGAATTTACATAAAATAAATTTTCTAACAATAAAAGTCAATCTCTACATAAACTAACAAATATGTGATAATTTTTAACAAAACAAAAATTTAAAAGTTATTAAATGTTCATGACTGGTTGTAACACTTTCATTTGATTTTTTTTTCATTCGTCGACCGCTAACTTATGGAATTCAATTATAACTATAACAATTATAACTCACTCGTAACTTAACATTCTTGATGAAGGTGAAAGCTAAGCTTCATCTAAAAGCGGAAAAAAACGTTATTTCCTTTTTCTTCTTCCCAATACGTTTTTATCCATAGATAAACGTTTACCAATCACTCGAAGCAAAGAAATACTTACTAAGAAAGTAACTACTTAAAAAAATTTTGTCAATTTCATCATTCTCAGGTAATGTTCTTGTTAGGTAACATTAATTGTATTGTTCTGTAATCTTCGTTAAACTTTATACATCAAACAGTAAAAGTTTTTTTTAAAATAATACAAGGAATATGTTTGATATATTTGAGAAATACATTTTTAATATGAGTTAGATAAAGTTTTTTGCTGTACTTTTACATTACCGAGTTGATATACTTATTTCTTGTTTAACGATAAGGTTTATATATAATAATTTTAAGGTAGATAATTAAAAATTTTATAAATACTTTCATTCTTAAATAACTTTTCATAGTTTATACAATAGTTTCATTATTTTCATTGACGAAAGTACTTAATTTTCTAGCAAAATTATCTCATTTATGGTATATTTATACAAACAGCTTTTGCAGATAATTAGATAGTTAATTATTTTGTTTATGGAATAATATTCCTTTTATAATAAAAAAACATAAAAGCACTATGTAAAAACACAATTATTTAGATTTGCTTATTATATATCTAATTTTATTTAAGATCTATTTTTTATATTTGATATATTTTAGTTACTTTCGATAAAGCATATCAGTTTTTTAGATTAATAATATATTTATTTATCACAAGAATTTACATATTATTTTATCAATTGAAATCGTACAAAGTATATGTTTTGTTTATTAATAAATATTTTATTTACTCTTATTGAATTTATCGCAAAAATTTTTAGTGATAAAATATCTGTTAAAAGATATAGTTTAGATAGTATAGATAGACTAATTATCTAGAAATATCAACGATAGTAATATAAAAGCTATCAATTTTTTTTAGAGAGACAAGAAACATTTGTTATTAAAATATATAAAAAATAATAATAAAATAGATATATACTTATGAATTAAATATAAAGTTTATAAAATATCAGCAATAAATGTTTATTAATTTATAAATAAATTAACCTGTATATGATGAATTCGTTGGACAAATGGAAAATTGTAATTCGTTATATTACAAACTCCAGAATTATTAAATAAAAAAGAAGGAAATTTTCACGTCAATTATATCTTCTAGCTTTAATATGAAATAAACAATATAAATCAATTATTTATAATATCTATTTTTAAGTACATTTTTATTACCATAAAGGAATCTTAATATTTCGTAATCAATCATCGAGTAAAATATTCATTTTATTCGAAAAAGCTTTTCCCAGTACGCAATTGACATATGCACCAAAATAAAGACGCGAGAAATTGATGCCAAACCTCGGTATAGTCGATCTTTGATAGCCTGCGTCATTTTAATGCACAATATCTTAACGGAAATCTCTTCGGTACTCCTTTATTGTACTTTATATATCTAGAGTTAGATCGACTAGTGGAAAATATATAATACATAAAAACGTCTACGAAAGTGGGTTCTTCATTTTTACATAATCTCCGTGCGAGAGCGAAAAGCTTCATATTCGAGCAGTGAAAATTGCTCCGACGGCGTTTGACATGACACGCTAAAAGATCAACTGGTGGCGGATCGTAAATGCGCGCCGTCGACTCGCCGCCGAGTAAACTGTATGCGTATTATACGTCTACCGAACGACATCCTTATAAAAACTTTTCTTCTCCTCGTTTGTTTTTCTTCTTCTTGGCTATTATATTTTTATTTTTCCAATCATATTCGAGCGCAAAGCTATTTACACTTTCCCTAGCAATCGTCGGTCGTTGCTCCTTTTGCTTAATAAATTTTCTATATTAAGTTCACGATCAACCGACTATGGGACACCGTAGTTGCGTACCGCTGAAAATTTTCCTCCAGAGAGTTAAAAAATGAGAGGTAGAGAATTGCGAGCTTATGGATTTGCCCCTCAATGAAACACTGTGCACTTCATTTTTATAAGATCTGGGAGGCTTTGGATACAACGACACCGTACATTTACATAAAGGCAGAATGTCTTTATATAGTTATTGGAGTATGAATATTTCATTCTTTGGACTTTCTATATATATGAAGATATGTAAAGAATACAATAAATTATTGAAAATATTGAAATGTTAAGGTACAGATGCAATAAATTTTTTCTGATTTATGATAATAAAAACAAATGTTAATTGACTAGTTATTACATTGAATGGAATTAAATCTTATAACAATAGCGAATTTTAAAATAATTTAAAATAACCAATTAATAAAAGATTTGAATTTTATTCTGAAAATATCAATTAATGTGTAAAAATTAAAATATTTAATTCTATAAAATGATTCTTGAATAATCATGCATTTTATAATTTTATAAATATATTAGATAAGATAAAGATTTATTTTTATGTTTATCACTGTAAATATTGATGCAAATAATTTAATCTTTCTGAAAGTTTCATAAATTATAACAACTGTTTTTATATATACAAAATTAAAAATTATTTTTGTCTAGTTTTTTAATCCGTCGGACTAAAATCTTTCACATCACTTTTCATTTAGTGCACTTAAATATGATTAAATCGTAGCCAATCTTATTATAAATTACAAACTTAATAACATATATGAAAATTATAACATTAAATATATAATAATTAAAAATAGAAAAAGTCAAAAAAATCCAAAAAGAGATAAAGATTCAGATAAAATAAAGTACTTGATGACTAGATGTAATGTGCTTTAAGTTTTAAATATAAGTTTCAACCTTATTAACCATAGGTCATTAGTCCAAAGGATAACTTCAGGTATTTCTAGAATTAATTAGCTTCTTTATATAGAAAATCGTGTAAAAGAAAAAAGTAAAGTAAGCAAAACTAATTTGGTTATATACGTGTAATTCATTATAAAATTGTTGTGTAAGGAAGCAAATTTTTTTAACTATTATACTCTTATACAATTATATATACATATAATTCTCTACTGTATTATGTTTTATTAAAATAAAATTAAGATATATGACGAGAAAAATAGCGAAATTTTATATATTTAGATATTTTTATATATTTTTTTCCTTACACATATATTAATTCTATTAGTTACTTTTATATTAAAAATTTCTACTTCATATATTCGATTTATTCAATTAATCTTCATACGATAGATTCTATTTTTAAAATTAAATAAATTTAAATATTTAGATACTTATTTTAAATTATAAAATATTGGTCAGTATGAAAACAAAGTAATTCAACTTTATGCTTCTAGTTTATTTTGAATACTTAGAATGTAAAGTTTAGAAATGATCATTAAAAAATGTTTGTAGTATAACGTTATACTCGAAATCATATGAAACTATAATATATAATCAGAAAAAAGATATTGTTTTACAGAAAAACTAAATTTAAATTAATACTATGAATAATGAATATTTTAAAAATATCGATCTTTTAAAAAAGAATATTAATTTAATAATTGTATTATTATCGAATATTATAATTTTTTTAAATTATTTTTTTGAAATATAAAAAAATATATTTTAAACTTAATTATGTTAAATAAACATAATTAAAATTTATTTTTTTCATGAATTTTTATTCATTTAAAGTAATATTTCCTTCTAATTAAGGATGAAATATTATTAATTTAGTTACTTTAGAAATTAAGAAAAATGAAATTTTTTTACAATAATATAACATACACTATTACAATTATATTTTTCGTCATTTACTACATTAAATATTATTATTTGTATAATAAATATATACACATTGTTCAATATCAACATTATTAAATTATTAATTTCATATTATTCAATATTTTGTATTGATACACGCATATAATTCGCATATATACACAAACATATGATTGTCTCTTTGTTTAATTATCTATATACAATGATAATATAATATTTTCTCTTAATTTCCATATCTGTACTCAATAAATAATATATAAATTATAAATAGAAAACATTAATTATCTTTAGTGTCTTGCATATTGCAATCATTTGTTTTATAAGATAAATTATACCTAGTTTTTTAAAATAAGTTATTAGTATGGTATTATTAAAAAATTTTTAGATTAAGTCATAAGAACATTGCTTTAAAAATTTACTTTAATAAAAAACTATAAAATGCTTGAAGTCTATATAATTTTTCTTAAACTTCATCTAACAAACAGCAGTTTTTCTAATAATATGAACATCGTGAATTTTATATTTTTATAAGTATGAACCTTTACTTTACTGTGGTATTATTTAAGTTTTTTATTATTATACAAAAATCGCCACATAATCATTACGAAAAATTTATGCGCTAAGTTTATTTTAAAAAATGAGAAAACGTAATTCCTGTGATTTTTCTTGTACATACAGCTATCAAATTATATAAAAAGATAATGTTATTTAATTGTAATTAAATGACAATAGAACTATATCTCGAGTGTCTACTTGGTTTTAGTTATCTGATTTTAATCATATATGAGTGACATTTATGAAATATTATATACGAATGAATCAATTGCACAAATATAATTTTCCAGACAGCGACGAGTTAATCAACGATTTAAGATTCACTACAAAACCTATATGAATTTAGTGGAAGATTGAGTAATTATAGAGTAGTTTTACATACGTTAGCATTTGTAGATGAAGATCACAAGACACGAAATAATATGACAATGAGTAAATGATGCATATCGCTAATAATTGTACCTTTTCTGCTCCTTTGAATCTCCAGTATCGTCTTTTTAATTATACACATATTTTAGGACGATAGTTACATATTAGCGGTACAAATGGGAAAGCGCAAATCGAATATCGATCAGATTTGTCGATCGAATCCGTTTCCGACACAGAAGCCCGTCGAAACATTGGTTGAAATGAGAGCGACGGATTTGCTATATAATTTAGTACATAAAAGTTACTTCAGAACTTTTGCGTAATCGCGCACTTGACCGCTTTTTTTATATCATCTTTTCTAAACGACCGAGAGTAATTAAAATTTGTTTGAATAAAATGTTATATTATGAACTGGCGGTTTTAATAATATAGTCTATTTCATATGTCTTCTGTATTGTAGAAATGTTATAAAATTGTACCTGTTTTATGAAATACTGTAGAATATAACTTTTCATTTAATTATCAATGTTCATTATATAAATCATATTGATTTTATTAAAAAATTAAATAATTGTGAAAAAAAATAAAATTAAAAAATTATTATTAATCGATTAAAAATTTTTTATTATTTAATAATTATCAAAGTTAAATTTTTTAACCGTTTTGAATTCAATTATTTAGAATTTATATAAAAGATATCAATAATTACCGTAAAATTCATACGTTAACATAAATATCAATAAGTTTCAAACATTAAAAAAAATTTCTTCAAGTATAAATATAAAAAAATTATAAATTGTAACAGTGTTAAGTTTTACTCCGTAATTTATATCAAAACACAAATATTTTTTTAAAATTAATATATACATTATTTAAAGATTGTATATTTAAAAAAATTCAAAACCTTACATTGAAAAAATAAAATATAAATAATTTAAAATGTAGTTGCACACAATAAATAATAAATACAAAAGTAATTCAATATTATCAATGTTTGAAATAAATAAATTGATGTAAAATCTAAATAAGATAAATATCGAGAATTAAACTAATTTTTTATTTTTAAATAAGAATATATTAATTCGACACGAAGCTTTAATAAATGTCATAAATTGCTGGTGCAGTAGCTAGATAAAATTACAGTCAATGAAAATTCGTCCCTTGTGGATCGTGATCATACGTATTCCTGTACATCTGAGTCTTGCAATAGAAGAGGTTGAAAGTAAAGGCTTAGACCGAATAGTAAAAAAGGAAAAAATGAATCCAACCGAAGGAAGAGCCGCCCTATAATTGTTGGCAAAGCCTTTGGGGCTTCTTTTTTATTTTTGTTACTTTTGGCCCTTTTTTGTCTCTGTACCACGTATTCGACCTTTCGACTAACGAAATCACACATCAGTCGCCGACACACAAACGTGTACGAATATAGGAGTAACAGCGATAAATATAGGAGAGCACTTTACGGTCGTCTTGGGGTTAAACGCAGACAATACGCGGGACTTGAGACATTAAGCCTACAAATTCAAGTACGTTACATTTGCGTTGAACTTTTTATACTCTTTTTGAGAAGGTTAGTTATCCAAAATGGTCCTTTTTCTGTATCTGCTTCTCATGAACTATACTGAAAGAAAACGAGTACGGACTTTCGTAGAGAGATGAAAAAAATTTGAAAATTGCAGCGTAAAAAATAACAGTTATTCCGGTAACTTTTTAAATATTTACATTTACGTACAAGCTAAATTATAATTATGCATAAAAGTTAAAAATTCCATACAAATCATTTGTAATATGTATCTAGCCTTTTTTAAAAATATGACACAATAAAATACTGATACTGGGTCAAAAATATTTGTAATTCATATTGACTGTATATAAGTTACGGTTAAAAATTACAAATACATCTCTTTTATTTATTGGAATTTTTTATTTTTCTGTTGACAGATTGATACATAATCAACTTAAAACTTTTACTGTTATAATTTTTTAATATTTTTTCCTTTTTTAAAATATTAGAATAATTGAATTATTTTAAAAGAATATTGTTTTAATTACTTACATTTAAATAATATTTGAATAACGTTTTATTTATGATATAAAATTTGAATAAAATACAAATTTCAGATTAGTTGAATATTAAAAAATTAAATTAAATAAAAATTTGTAAATTTTAGTTAAGTCATTTAATTGAAAAATAAGTATTTTATTATAAATTATAGAGGCTTACGCTTAAATTAATTGAATAAATCTATGAATAAACAACATAGTTTTATAATATTTATTTGATAAATTGAAATAAGTATTATTTCCTTGTATTATAATTGGCTTCTCTTCTTATATAAAAATGATCTAGTTTCATTCTTTTATTTAAAAAATTTAAATGTGAATTATAAATATGTACGTATAATAAAAATGTTCGATATGAACAAAAGTACTTATACATTTTGTATAAATTCATTTCATTATAATATTAATAGTTAAATAAAGTAAAGCCAATTATTCATTAATTTTGATACATTGAAAATAAAATATGAAAATAAAATGATTGTTAAAAATTTTGGAATATTTTCATAATAACAAACATAACGGAATGTTTTCATTTTTATTATTTAATTTCTATTCCTCGTTTCTCATGTTTTATTTATATTTGTTTTTTCCAAATGTTATAAATAAATTAATATTAAATAAATTTCAAAAATAACCTATTAATTTAACTGATAATTATATTAACATTAATTAATTATGTATATTTAATATAAATAATAAATATAAATCAAATTTATCGCATAAAAATATATTTTTAAATATTGACCTATGACTGACCATATCATATCATTTTCTACCTATATTTTACATAATTTTGAAAGAAATTGTGTAAATAATAAAGATTAGATAATAATAAAGCAAAGATCATTATGTAAATATTTGATTTATATATCCAAAAAGAACATTTTTGATTTTGGTTTTATCTAGTTCCATAAATTTTATATATTAGCTTTTCATAACAGATGTTTATAGAGTTTGCATATTTAAATAAAGAGTATCACATACCAGTTTGAAATAAATTTAAATAAAAATTATATAAAAATTGCACATTTTATCAATAAAATAATTATAAAAATTTATTATTTATATCTTTTTAAAATTAGCATTAGCACATGGTATTCAATCATAAATAACAACTTTATGAATGTAAAATAGGTATGAAATAGCTGTTTTCTTTTTCGAGGACAGAAAAATCTTTATATAAATACTTTTAAAAAATAAATACATAAATTTTTACTATAATTAAATAAAAATTATTATAGATAGTATACATTAAAAGGGAATAAAATTACTATAAATCATTTTTAAAATATAAGTATGTATAAAATAAAAAAGGTTTTTTCATTCAAATGAATTTAAATTTTTGATTTTACAAGTTCATATACACTTTCTTAGAAAATTTTTTGAAACGATTAATTTTTAAAATAATTTCGAAATACAGAAACTTATTTAATTACTTTAATAACGAGGAACTTAAAATTATTTTTTGATATTAAAGAAAATGTTTAAGCACATTAACAAAATGATCGAATAATAAATCGTTATTATTTTAATTCATATATTATTTTAATCCATATAATACATTGTATGTTAACATACATTTATAAAAAAAATTTTTGAAAGTACACTCAGAATTATTTTTTGAAACGATGACTCGGAGCGTTATAACTTCCAAACGGTAATTTTTGCCGAAAACGTTGTCTTTCATGGATATTCTTCCTTGCCTATATACAAATCTCTAGTGCATTCTCCCATATTAAATGTTTGGTAAACGGTTTCATAGAGCGATCAAACACTCTTAAACGCATTCTTCATCCGAAAGCACAAAGCTATAGGCTTTTCAAAAGAAACTTGATGGCGCTACAAGAATGCGATGGTTGCAAAAATCCGTGCACACGATCAAAGGAATACAGAAATGCCGTGGAATGCGGTCCGTAACTTCTACAGTAGTGCCACTATTGAGCCATAATATGTTCCTGTTGTAAAGTGTGTTTTTTAAAGAAAAAACGAAAACAAAAAACTAAAAAGATAAAGGACGCTATTTGAATATACGATGTAAACGTAAAGTTAACACGTTTTAATATGATATCGCAACCGGAAATACCGAGCTACTCTTGTGCGACAGTATAACGGCGAAATAAAAAAAACATATTCGCGTATATTGTAAACAAATATTACTGGATTTTAAAAAATTGCCTATTAAAACGTACGTAGGTATGAGTGTGTAAAAACTATCTGATTCAGTGTAAAATACGGCGCATGGGATTAAGATAAATTCATTCTCATATATGGTGTATATTCCTACGTTACAACGTTGAAATCTGTTTTTATTATATTTTATTCTTACAGATATGATAATAAAAATTGATTAAATTCTTTAAATGTATTTTAAAATATTATTATTTTTAATAATGATGGTGTAGACTGAAATATCAGTATTATATTAAATTTCATATTTAAGCAGAAACAAAATTTTGAGAAAAATGTTCCATTTCATATGCATAAAGTCAGATTTCTTTTCACTATCAATTTTAAATTTAAATCATCTCTTACTAAGATTTATCTGGTATTAAATTTAAAGTAAATTAATTGTAAAATATATCTCGATTTTTCCATATAAAAATTATAATAAAGATTGACTAGAATAACATTTTGTAAGTTATATAAAAAGAGTACATGTATCTTTTGTTAAATATAAAAGAGGATACAAAATACAATAAAAATATATTTAAGCATTAAATTTTTATATAAATTAAAACTTATATATCGACCAGTGTAGTAGCTCTCATTTTATTCCCTAAAAGAGTAAATATTCATTTTTTGAAGCAGAAACATAAATAAATTTTATTTTAAATCTTCAAGTTGAGAAAAATTACGAAAATATATTTCAGAATAATATTGGTTAATGACTGTAAATCTTTTAAAATTTGTAAAATAAAAATCCATAAAAGTTTACATTTATTTGAAAAATATAAATTATATATAAAAATGACATTTGTTATGCATCTTTAAGCATTCATAAATTTAAGTGGATATAGCTAACATAAATTTTTGCAAGCTGCTTGTATGTTGATAATAACAGACCCATCAAATTTATAAAATACGTGTTTATAAATTTTTCATTTATATTCTCGATGTATACTTTTGAAAAAATAATTTAATACATTATTGCGAGCAATTTAAAATCTTCAAAAAAAATATTTTGATTAAAAACATTATGCAATACGCATTGAATACTATATTAGTAGTTTTTATTTTACTTTTTAATATTTAAATACAAAAATAAATTCAGAAAAATTATTACTTTTATAATGTTTATAATTGTTGAGATTAAAGATATAAAATATAAAATTTTATGTTATCTTCTTCTAATGCATACAAGTGAATATTATTATTAAAAATTATATTTTCACATAAGATTGATAAATTTTAAATTAAATATTCACGTTTTATACGTTTCGCAAAATAAAGATATGATTTTCATTGATTTTTTATAGAAGATAAGGTATTATTTTAGTGTGCAACATTTTATTCAAAATTGAGCGTGAAAAATGAAAATTGAAACATCAATACAAAGATATAATACTTATTCAAGTGCGATCTTAGCTTATTTGGATTAAGCTTGGTACGTTGCTTTAACATACCAGTTTTCAATTTAGAAACAGCGCGATGAACGGGTTATAAATCAACTGAAGAAATTCAGTAAACGGTAAAACGGCATTTTACGGAGCAATGCACATCGTCATATAATTTCAATCCGCATGAATGCAATGCATATATACAATCTAAGAGAAAGAAGTTGAGAAAAGAAGAGAGAATAAATCAGATTTTTATAAGAAAAAGTACTAAACGGTAGTTTAACATTTTTCTAAAGTTAGCAATTTTATAAAAAAGGTAATATCGTTATGAATCTCGATTACAATAATTCACATTCATAAATTCTATGTATTAAATCATTTCTCAGTCTTTTCAAGTAATTTTTTAAAAATTATTTACATGATTTAACGTAGTAAAATGTTCTTTACTCGTTTCAAAATTTATGAGACTATTTTAAAATAAATTTCTATTATACAGCTATAATAAATTATATATAGATTCACACATCTGTATAATAAATATGTTTTTAAAAATATGTTATAAAAATTAATTTGAAGTTAATATCGTATTAAACTCAAACTTAAATTTTTAAATTTATGGATATGATTATTTAAGTAGATACAAAGTTAAAAATACATTTTATTATACAATTAAATTAGTGCATACATTTTTATTAATATTTTTATTTATTAAAAAAATATAATTTTTTATTTGTGAGATTTAATCCATAAGGATGAATTTATATACTAAAAAGTTTAATTAAATTATTGATCGTTAAGAAATAGTTTTCAATAATTTTGCACGCAAAATACTAAAGATTCTCGATAAACTCAATACTAAAATTTTATGGAATTCTATAACTAGAATACTGCATATTTTTTTTATCAGCGATAAGATTAAAATATACAGCTAATATATTTATAAATATTAATCGTAATGAATTTCTATAATAGTAGAGCTTGTAAGACTAAACATAAAAAAATGTTTTTTATAGAACTTCTGTCCATATATTGTATACTAGTAGAAAACATAAAATTCTCTTATTTGTCCACTTGAATAATCCCTTTAAAAAATCAGGAGCTCGTAACTGAGAATCGACTACATGCGTGATAAGACTTGGTCAAGAATTTTTCCAGGAACACCGCTATAGAATTTCACATAAAAAATAAAAATATGATCAGCCGAGGGGATATGAAATAAAAAAATATGCTTACAGTAGGACAAGTGATAACGTTGGATCATATAAACAAAAGAGAAAACTTATCGTAACATAAGAGAACACAAGTTAATGATTAATCTATAAAGACTTTTCAAATATAAGAAGAACTTTGTTAAAATATGTTTCGATAAAATCATGCCTAAAAATGTAAGTGTTTTAAAATTTGTTTGAATAGATGTTTAATGAATAACATCCATCAAAAATTATCGAATAAATTTCATACTTTAAGAAATATATTTATATCAGCTTTTATTATTTTTACTAATTTCTTATCTCAAATTTATTAAGTTTTATGTGTTTATGTATACTTCATTAGATATATAAATAAATGGAACTAAATATACATAAAATATTATCATATCGAAACAATTTCAATTACGGTTAAAAATGCTTTTGATCTTCCATATTTCATAAACGGATATTAATATATAGACATATTATTGTTTAACACTAAAAAATAGGCTATAAAAGAATAGCTTTTGTGATACTATCATATATTAAATCATTCTCTTAAAGAAAACCATTAAGCTAAATAATTACAGCGTTGTTTATTGACGTACTTCGATTTATATTTATAACGTCTGTATGGTTTACGTGAAAAGAAAATACCTAGATCATGAATATAAGCTTGTCAATCAGATGCGAAAGTATTTCCACGGCAAGTTAATTAAAAATCAATCGATCTTGTGGAATATAGAATTCATGCAATCCATATCAATAAAATTCTTCGACAAATTACTCATTGGAAAGTAGAATGAATTTTTAACTAACTCAATTAAAAACGCGATTTGACGTAACTTGACTAATTATTCCTTCCTTATTTTTGTACATAACAAGAATATTTTATAAAGGTAAAATTAAAAATAGAAATAATCAAAATATTCGATAAGACGGACGTACGAAACATCTAGATTAGTTATAGCTTTATTTTTATTTCTTATTCCGATACATACATAAAACATATCTTATAAAAATTCTAGAACTGGAAAGATAAGACTTCGATGTAACACAGAATTCTTAAATATTTCGAATACATACAAAAATTATGCAAAATTTTTAAAATAAGCAAATTTTAAGATAAAATCAAAAGTTTTCCATATTTAAAAATAAGAAGTTTAAATTATTAGAATGTAAACGTTCAAGATTGAAGATAATTGAAAGAGAAATAAAAGAATAATATAATTTAAACCAATCATTAATTGTTTTATTTTTATAATAATGATATAACAAGTTTAATCTTTAATCGAATAAATAATATTATAAAATAATCGCAAAATCATTAGTTGAAAATTTGATTAAATAAAAATCTAAATTGTATAACATTTAGTAGATGTGTAAACAAATTATATTATGTGTATTAATAAAATAATATTTGTCTATAGCGAAATAACTAATATTTTTATTTTTTTTAAATAATCAAAATTTTAATATTTAAATTTTAATTTAACAGAGAGAAGTTGGTTTTATATTATGAAATTGATTAATAAATTCTTATATATTATAAAACAATTAATTATAAAATAATTAATTATTATATAATAAATTCTTATATATTATAAAACAATTAATTATAAAATAATTAATTATTATAAAATAATTTATTAATATATTTTATTTAAGTTTACGATGAAAAGTAATCGCAATAATAAAATTTCTGAAAATTATATTCAAATTACATGTGATATTATAAATACGTTTTGAGGATACTAAGTATATTCGAGAAAAACTACAGGATTTTAAAAAGTTTGGACTATTATGTTTAAATTATCTTGTTATAAATTTTTTAAATTTATATTTTGAAAACGTTAATATAAATAATTAAATCGCAATTTATTATCTTATTTAATTGTTTTATCAAAATCTATTCTTTTATTAAAATTTAGAAAACTTATGTACTTTTATCTATATAATTATATTTTTATTAGTATTTAAATAGTTTCAATTTGACTATTCGATTTAATCGTACGTAAAAAATTATTTCTAAAAGAAGTTGAAAGAAAAAACTTTTTAAGAACTTATAAACTTTAAACTTTCTGATGTCCTTATATTTATTTAACACTTATATTTTAATTTTATTATGTTAAGTTATTTAATTATGAAAATCTATAACGTAGTTAAAAGTCGTTTAACTTTTCTCCGACTTTTTTGACAAACAGCTTACGTATATATTTTTGAAATCGAGGAAGTTTCATAACTAAAGTTACGATATATTCAATATTATTTGTAAAAAGGTAAAAATGTAAGTTAAAAGTTACTAATAAAATACAGGTTACAAGAATCCACTGGATCTACTCGATTAAGAATTAATTACGTTGATGATTAAATAATCATTGCAATAAAAGTATATTTCATGATGTATAATAATGCACAGTTCATTATAAATCGAATATTTTACAACTTATAAAATATACATTAGGATGTAGCTTAAAGATATGTGAAATATTATATAAGATACAATTTTTAATATTTAGAAGACTTGTTTTTTATTATTTGATTTCAGCAATATATTCAATATTATCATTATAATCACTGTTATTCAATTTTCGCTTATATCAATAGATTAGTGCTTGTTATTTATAGTCTAAAACTTTTTGCTGCAACTATTTCATCTTCATGCATATTTTACTTTTCGTTCGGCCAAAATTATTAGTCAATAAAGTGTAAATAGATACACTCATGGTACGTGATTAATAAATTTTTACTTATTATATGTTAGAAATTATTATTCAATAAATTCGATGTAAATTTGACTATAATGCTGTTAAACTTTTATTATAAATATTATTATAAATTTTAATAATGTTGAAATTCAAATATATTATACACCACATACAACAGAATTTTATAGCAGAATTTTGCATTTCTATAAATTTTTAAAAAGATTCTAGTCATTTTGTTATATTTTTTGCTCGTATAATTGAAACAAATCTCTTGAAAAATATTTTTAAAACTAAAACTGATATTAATGGAAATTAAAATTTAACCAATTATTAAATATTTAAGAAATATATTCATTTGCTGAAAAAGATTTTATAAATATAAAAAAAAATTCGTACAAAAGTTATAAAGTTTCAATCGATAGAGATAATACGATGCATTTAAAATATTTATAACAATTATAGTAAGGAGAGTATACTTTTCATGAATCTTTAAAATTTCATTTTCTACTTTAGGAAATCAAACTATTTAAAACTAATCTTAACTTTTTATAACAAATATTGACTTAAAATAGGTTAATAATAAACAATTTTTATACATAAACTTAAGAATAAACTTTAGATTAAACATTTTTGTACTTTTCTCCCCGCTATTTTTGTAATGTTAAGATTTGAATTTAAACTTTAAGTAAAAGCTTTGGCTATTACACAGATTGTGTAAGTTAAAAAAACTCAGTTGGTGTACATAAAACTTGTAAACGATAAGTTATTAAGAAACTGAAACCGCAAGTCAAATCATATAAATCAAACTGCGAATCTATTTTAAAGCCAGAACTTCATAATAGACACGAGTATTTATGCAATAAATACTTTATCTATAAATAATTACCCTGTAGGAATTAGGCGAGGAGCGTAGTAAATTTTAAATACAGCAGCATTCGAGCGATTTTCGCGTCGCGCTCCGGGAATCAAGCTGGAAAATATCTCTCGAGGGAACAACGGTGGTAGCATTAGTTTCAAAACTCCCTTGATTTTGAGTCCCTTTTAAACTCATACGTGAACGTTCGATGTCAAATAAGCCAAAAGTTCTGGGCCTATTTTATTTGTAAATTGCATATACGAAATAAATTGGACAAATTTTGCGAGCAATGAATTGAATAAAATAAGTTTATCTATATTTTCCATGAAAATTTTTCACTCGTTTTAAACTTTATTAATATTGTTTTCAATGTTAATTTTCACGGATAAATATCTTTATGTGACAATATTTATAACTAGAGGAAAATTTGTTCGAACGTTTTTACCAATAGTATTTAATTTTAATGGTATAGATATGAGTTATTCATTTTACGTTATACAAAAAGTTTTATAAAATACAGCTTTAAAAATATTCTTCCAACTTAAAAGTCAACATCTAATGTGAAATTATTCTGAAAATTTCGAAAATTAAAAATCTTATAATTTTATTGTTGTCTATTTGTTTTAACATAAAACTTGCGAAGTATCTCTAAATAACTTTACAGTATTCATAAATATGAAATTATCTAATAAATATTTTTTAAATTAGTAACGTATCGCTGAAGGATACAAGCATCAATACTCACTGTAGACGCGTGTTGATAACATCTCAGGCTGCATATAATGACAAGCTAATACTAGTTACGAAATTATGCAAATTGCCACGTTGGTGAAAGATGCTTATACGTTATAATTGTCCCATCAAACGTGCAGTTAAATATTCCATCGTGAATACGTACATAAGGAACCCTCGCTGAGTCTCTAAACATAGTACGAGGTAACGAACAAACACGTGTGCACAAGTAGACCCTAAAACTTGAAATACGTAAATGAGCGATCGAGTCATCGACAGGGATCTCGATTCGACTGTACGACACTGGTTGGATCACTAACGATAAGTGAGGTGTGTTTGCGTTCGTGAAAGGGTCGAAGAAAGGTCGAAGATAATAAGTAGGTGTCTTATAATGCAAATATCACAGTTACATCTTCGTGAATAAAATCAATTCGAATATCTCAGATCGAGCAAAATTGATTGATTATATCTCACGGGTTTCTGTACCTTCGATTTCCTG
This sequence comes from Dolichoris vasculosae, assembly GCA_018907195.1. Lineage (NCBI taxonomy): Eukaryota > Metazoa > Arthropoda > Insecta > Hymenoptera > Agaonidae > Dolichoris > Dolichoris vasculosae. The sequence goes on from JACCHY010000001.1 coordinate 10,377,974, forward strand.
CAATATAATTATCACCAGTCGTTGCTTATACCCGTTATCATTTATTTCGTAACTTATTATTACGAATCGTTAAATTTTGGTTTGAAACGAACGCGAAGACCTAAATTTATTTTTACTCGTGTATTTTTTATTAACAATGACAAATCGTCGATGTTTTACGCTTGGCTCATCGAACTTTAGAAAAGAATCTCCGTTTGACTATAAAATAAAATATTGTCCATTCATTTTTATATGGCTCTCTACATAAAAATCACCATAATTAAATTACGATACTTAATTTTGGTTCGTATTAAACTTGGATAATCGCTGATCTAATAGCTCACTCATTTTGTGACTCGCGTAAAAATAATCAGGCTAAAGAATAAAATTGATAAAGTGAAACCAAAATTTAATTTTCTTCTCCAAAATATGTAAAGACCGAAGCATCACGACGTCTACATTTATTTAAAACGAAGCTCGAATGCCAGATACTTTCCACTACACGTGCAAAATAACTGCAAAGACAACGCCTTATACTTCCGGGGCGTAACGAAGTACCGATGATCGTGGTGCTCGGGAAATTCAAGAACGCAGAAATCGCAGAGCCCATAAACCGCGGGGCGGCACTTGGAAAATAGCCAACGCAACGAGGCCGTGAAAAGCGTCGTAAAATTCCGATCGAGTTTCGACGCGCTGTGAGAAATTCAATTTTCACTAACCATGGCGCATTCGGAGAACCGCGCGGTTCGTTTTTCGAGAGCTTCGGTGAGGCGCAGGTCAGGAAGAGGACTGGGAATATTTATTACGGCGTATATTTTCCAGCGAATGCGAAGTGGAGAAGCGTTGAGATATTGCGAGGCAACGATTATTCCTCATCGTTCGTCTCGCGTCACTCGGAGAGAAAGTAGTGCACGTACGTGCCTTTGAACGTGAACGTCATAAAGTTACATCGTACGTGTTTATTTCTGAGGTATTCTTCACGCTGTCCATTTTTAAAGAATTTTACACTTAGATATTCTCTTTATGGATCGATATATTGCATCAGTGCTTTATTCATTTAAAGCATGTTGACTGAGCTATAGAAAATACTGTTTATAATTTTTACTTGTACAGGCCTCATTTTCTAATCTATTCATTTATTTTTAAATCTACGAGGATTGATCTTCTTAGATATCAGAAAGGAACTATTCGTAATTGTTCTTTAAAATAATCATTAGAGGCTATCGGATTTAAAATTTTATTGGATTTTTTATTGGTTAAAAGAACATTTTTCAATTTTCAATTACATCATCGGAACAAGTTTTTTTTCTTTGAAATCAATATTTTTTCCTTATCTTAAAAGTTATTTCTAAAATTATGAATAGAATAAAGATGAATTATTCATCTTGTGTATGCCTGAAAAAAAGTTTTTAAGATATCAATCATATAAAACTTTTGATTAGATTAAAGATGATAAAATTGTTATTAGATTATGAAATTGAGAGGTATTTATGGGTAAAATGGTTATTAAAATATTTTATAAATGCTTAATTATAAAATAATTAAATTATTGTCGTGAAACTATATAATATTTAATTTAATTTATGTAGATTAGAAAAAATACTTATATTATATAGAAGTATAAAAAAATTTTTTGAATTTAATTTATGGTTAATTATCTCAATTATGAATATGTATTTATAATAAATTATTTATATTACCATAAGAGTATTAAACTTAATTATATTTTATATTTTATATCCTAGGCATAAAAATAAATATAAATAAAATAATTATTATCCTTCTTATATTTTTAAATATTTTATATTAAATTTATAATTTTTTAATAGGCAATTACAGAAAATAAATAAACATTATATATAAAAGAATTTTTTTTTATTAAATATAGCAACTGATTGAAATTGATTAACACGCATTGTGTAAGATTGAATATTGAAATATTTATATTTGTTAATTATATGCATATTTATAAGTATATATAAGTTTTTGTACAGGTGCATATTACGTTTTATATTAAAAATTTAATTATATTTATAATTATTTTCAAACTCTAAGCATATAATACGTTTGATAACGATAAACAAAATTATATTTAGATTATTATTTGTACTTCTGTAATGAAATTTATTATTACAATAGAAATTTTATGTAGCGTAATAACTAATTATAATTTCTTTCCTTCGTAAAATATCTATTTCGAATTTATAGTAAAAATTTTACATCATAAACGTTTAAATATTAGAATAATAAAATGACTAAATAATTTATTCAGCTTATCAAACTTCAATAACTTTTATACAAATAATTTTAATCAAGATTATAACTATGCTTGATTTATAAAAATTTAATTAAATTATAAGATTTATTTTTCTGTGCACAATAAATATTCCTATAATACTGCTATATTACTTGTCACTTATAATGATAAAATAAAAAATTCAAGATAAAGTTTTCTCTACGTATCACATGTCAATAACAGTAATTAAATAACTTCGATACTTTTGTCTTTGAAATAAATATTTCCTTATTATTTGATTCCTGTTAATATATTATGCAAAACATTTCAATTTTTTTCCATCACTTTATAAATATTATAAACCAACTATTGACCTCATCAATTTTGACATTATCATTAAATTGGTGAATAATAAAAACAGATAAACTGAAACAATTTACAAAAGTAAAACAAGAAAACTGTACATAAGATTTAAATTAATTATAAAGGACAAAGGTTTACTTAAACTTTTTGTATAAGAAAATTAAATAAAAGTATATTACCATATGTTTTAACTAATTTAGAGATCATAAAATGAAGTATATATATATAATATTTTTACTAGCTGAGAAAAAACTTAATTTTTTTAAATTTGTAACATTATATTATTTAAAATAAATAAAAATTTTCAAGAATTCATTTCTCTAAATGAAATTCTACATGTCTTAAACTTTTTATTTATTTAACGAATTCATTAAAAAAATATGAGATAATTTCGAGAATTGTATAATTATTTTATTTCTTAAAAAAATGACATATCCATTATTATTTCTGACCATAAATAGAATACAATAAAGACAATATAACAATAAAGTGTTTAATTCAAAAAAATTTTTTATGCTACTTATTTAATAAATTATGGAACGTCAATTTATAAATGTATTTCTAATACATATAAATAGTTATTGATACTAATAACGACCTATAAAAGCAGTCTATCTTATAATGATACATTAAACTTACGTCACATTTGTTACAAGCACTTCGAATCTAATAAAACTGAAACTTTATGTTGATTAAGTTATTGAATTTACTTTACTAATTAAAATAAATGAAAATAGTTTCATATATACTTTGACGATGAGCTTTCGATTATCTTTATTTTGAAAAGATATTTGTATGACACATATTTGGAAAAAAAGAACTTTTATTACTTAAGTGAACAATATTATATAGAACTCTGTATATGTTAACATTGATAAAATATTAGAAATAAAACGGATGAAAATGAGAAAGGGATCGACTAAAATTGAAGTTACGAAAGTATGATGTAAGTAAAACGAGTGATAAATGATTTTTATAGAAGTTCTACGATGTGTTAAGTAAAAGTTATTCTACAAGTGCTTATTAATATAATGATTATTTTGATTTGTATATACATTACTATTGTTTTGTATATCAAATTACATTAAAGTATAGAATAACTAAATAATTGAGAATCAAATAAATTATATATTTTTATGCTTTTCAATTAAAAATTAAGTAAATACACTTTATCTTATGTAATATGAGAATATAAATAGTTATAAAAGAAAAAAAATAAAATTATATAAGCTAGGAAGAGAATTAAGAAAAGTACATAACATATGCATTCCAAAACTAATTACTTTAATAGAACCATAAAAAATTACATTATTTCGATTCACTGAACTTTACAAATTTAACGATTGAATTTTCTTAAAGCATCTTGATACGTCAGATGCAAACAACTTTCTATTCATTGAGTTTACGTCTGTGCAAGAGATTCATTCGATGCGGTGTGAAATTGCAAACAAGAAAATTCTAGATACATGTTTGCACAGACAACAATGAAACTCTCGCGGAAGTTTGATTCACATTTACGAGCATAGGCCTTATCTCTCAATCCTTAACGAAGTAAATGGTATATACTTTTGCTTTTACGTTTTGCATTAAAAATATCACGTAGTTTGGTCATTGCATGCAAACCTGTCATTTTCAAAAGCTCACTCTATCTAGGCATTTGTTTTAGCAAAACCGATGAGTCTCTGTTGTTATGCGCGATTCAACAAGATCAAATAAAAATAAACTTGCTTCAAAGCTATGAAGCTTAGAATAATGTGATATTTTTAGAAAAGTAACGATATTTGCTTTTAAATACAATTTTTTTATTCTACTTATATTTTAAATATACGTATATTATTTTTTATATAATTACATTATAATTTTTTAAATTAAGAAATTATTTGTTGATAAACGAAGCACAGCTTTTTCAATTTGATATTGTTTCATCGAAAAAACTGGTAATATAAATTATACTTGATTATTGTTGAAAATATAATGATAACTTAAATCTAATCAAATGTAGTGAAATAAATCAGTAGTTACACTCCGTATCAGCTCAGGCAATTTAAATTAAGAACAAGTTGTCGTGTGAATAAGCTACAAATAAGTTTACAAGGTTTGAATATGTTAAAATATCATGATATCGTTAACAATTCTGATATATATATATATATATATATATATTTGAGATGAGTAAATACTATTTCAGTCTAATTTTAATTCAAATTTTAAACTTATAAGCTTTATACATTTTCAAAATTGCAAATTTAAAACTACTTCTGTAGTTATTAATATTCTATTTAACTAAAGAAATATATTGCTAAAATATATGTATATAATAACAAATTATTCTAACGACAATCTTATAATAGAATGAAACTTAAAGTATCTCGAATTTAAATTTAAAATCAGAACATATTCTTATTTTCTTACGTACATTTTAAATAGTAAATAAGAAAAAAAGATGAGTATGGTTTTATATCAGTCTCTCTCTTTATGATATCAAGATACCTATAATTTAATGACATAAAATTCAATACTTTTAACTAAATAAAACAACGATAAAAAGATGAATGGATGATTACGCTATCAAAAAACAGAAGATCTTTTTTTAATTAAAGAATTTTGATGTATTGAATAATCGAACAAGTTTGATAAATTTCATCTGTAAATTCAATATATTAAAAATATATTAACTATAATTTGTCAATCAAAATATATTTTTTCACGCTTGTCAATAATTAATTTTAATAAATTTATCAAACAATTTATAAATTTAAATTATTATTCTCAATAGCAAAGAATCAATCTTCTATCAATCAATTAAAAAATTAAGAATCACTATTAGTAATAAAATTATCAAATCTGCTCATAAAATAATTAGAAAATTAAAATCAACACTATTTTTACATATTTTAACGTTCACATATTAATAGAATAAAAATTCTCTATATCATTAGCAGCTCGAACCAATTACTTTGATTAGAACTGCACTTAGAACATAATTTTCTATAATCAATTTGGAGATACGTGGTTAGGTGTTAAAATACGTGTCGTATTCAAGTTGTTTCGAGTCTAGGGATATATGGAAGCGAGGAAGTCGCATAGATGGTTGCTTTTCTATGAAAGAGTCTATTTGAAAATCGAGAGTTGCGCAGAGCTACGCATAACTACCGATCGATTTATTCGGTCTTCAGAAATGACTCACGTGCGCTAATTGAGTAATGCTGACGTATTTATACTCTCAAAAATTTAACCGAATAGCGACACTTTCCCAATGTTTAAGATTGAATTTTTTTTTTCCTTTCTCTCGAACTTCTCCTTCTTTTTTCTATCATTGGAACTTCTCTTTCTTCTTTTCTTCATACATCTCTACTTCACTACTTCTTTTATACACGGTAATACCAAAGCAAAAGCCTCATCAATTTGCGCGTTGATAACGTGCACTTTATTTCCCTTCTGCGCGACTCGGCGCGCATTTTCCTTTCGGAGAGTGTAAGATCAAGTAATCTGCTTCCGTACTTTGTACAGTGTACACGCGATATTGTGAAAATTGATTTTATTTGGAGAGCACGATTAAAAATGGAAATTTACTCTGTTGGTGAAAATATTGGAAGAGTTAAAGGTATCTATCTGTTGGATAAAGAAAGGAAAAGAGATAATTAAATATAAGTCTGTATTTTGATGGCTAAAAACTTTTTTTTTCCTTTTATAAATAGATTTCTATTACTGCGAGCATTTTTTTCCATTCCTTTTTAATTAGTCTTTTGTAATTAATTTTTTTTATAATATTTGAATATATACATAATACGCATAGATTAACATAAATAAAAAAGTAATACTAAATTCTCATAATTTAATTATAACAAGGTAATAGAAGTATTAAGCACTTTCATTACTTCCAAACTATTTTTCTATAGTAAACATTATTATAAATAAGCATTTTATAAAATCGCTCTATAACGTGATTTTCTTCGCGAAAAAATAAGCAAAAATACTATTCTGCAAAATTAAATATGCGTTGAATTAAAAATTTAAAACAATCGTAAGTAATTAGAGTCAAACTTTCCTTGAAAATATAAAACCATTATTAATTAGCATAGATTTACTGAACTAGAATTTTTAATATTACGTCTGAAATAAAATTTTTAAATATTTCTTACTAATGATTTGTATTTTATTTTTCTAATAAATATTTTACTATAAACTCTACAATTTTCGGTTTAATATCGAATGAAAATTGAAATTTTGCAAGTTTTAATCTAAAATATGTAAAAAATGTTTTTAAGATCAAAACATCAAATACACTTGGATAGATTATACTTAAAAATAAAAACATGATAACGATATCGAAATATTAGAAATAGCCATTTGGAGTTTCTTTTAAATTTATGACAATCGGTATTTGAATTCATATAACTTTTTCTGTACTAGTTGGTTTTACTTTTTCAATTGTAACATGATTCAAAAATTATTATGATAGTTTATCAAAAATTAATCTTCGGGCTATGAATGAGAAAAATTTATCAAGTACATTAATTATATATAATTTATTAAAAATGGAAAGAATTATTGAATAATATAAAAAGTTTTAATTAAATTTCAAATTAAGTAAAATTAATGCAAATTGTTCATCTTAAATTCGTGACAACTTTTAATGAATGTTCAAAAATAATTTCATATATTTTTCTGTATTCGACTAAATAATTTAAATAATAAAAAATTTCATATGTATAATTAAAAAATTATTTCAAATGAAGAAATAATATTGTTAATTCTAATACGAATATTTAGACATTATAAAATATAAAATTTTCCTTATCGTTAAATATTATTTTTATTTATAAATGAAATAAAACAGCTTTTTTCAACCAAGTTGTAATTTAAGAAAAAAATAATTCTAATTTAATCAAAATAACATCTTTTGATATAGCCTATAGTTAAAGGGAAACACTTTTATTAAATTTCACCCAAGTTCAGTCACCAAAATGTCAAGAACGAAAAAAATCGATATTCCGAAAACCTTGTCAATCGCCAATCGTTTATTGGAATCTGATATCCGGTGCTACGATAAAAAAAAAATAACCGCAATGGTAGTTTGACTTTCATGGCACTCGTGTACATCAATTATCGACCAGAGAAGCGACGAATCCAATTATCCACTTTTCCTCGGGATCGCGTTTACCGCGTACAAAGCAACGCGTGATTGTGCCGCGCAATAAAATACTATAATGAAAGTACTATATCGGACCTGCCTACGTGAGTGATGTGTAAAAAAATGTAAACGACGATTGAAAAAATACAGTGGAAAATATCGTTTGATGTGTAATACATTTTCGTAATGAAACAGAAGAATATTTATTTGATATTACATCATCGTTTCTTTATAATTGATAATAATTCCACGTTATACAGGAATTCAATAAATTATGTTGGTAACTTTATAATAAATTTCATATTTATTTGATATTATTATACAAAATTAAATTAATTTGTGGAATAAAACATATATCAAAGGTACTTTATTAAATATTTAAATTAATTTTAAATATTTGTGTATAAATTCGTATCGTATATTTTTTATGGATTTAAGTTTATTGTATAAATTTTAAGATAAGTATATTAAAAAGGAATATACGTACCTTCAAATATTATTATTTTTATTATTTTATCGGATATACCTTTAAATTTTCATATAATATTTAAAAAAAATTTTTTTTATATTCATAAGCTTCTTTTTGATTATTACTAAATTTTTTTAAATATATTATGTAAATTTTTATATTTGATTTATAACTTTATTTATTAATTGACAAATTTATCAAATATTACGAGATTTTTGTCTTTTATTCAATATTAATGAAACTACAATTATCTCAAATCACCTCGTCAACAATCTGAATACTGATTTTTCATAATAAGGCTTGTCACTCTAAATTTAGGATACGACATTTAAAAGTAATTAGTTATGATGGTCATAAATAATTAATTTTTTAATATTTTGAATAAATAAATTTCTAACCAATATTTTAAAATATTAATCAATATTAAATATTTAGCTATAAATTCTTATTATTTATCATTTTATAAAATTGGCTAAATAATTTGGCCATTAATATTTTTTTAAATTTAACAAAAATATATTAAAAATATTTTAAAAAATTTTTTATTCAATAATGATAAGTGAGTAAATAATATTGTTATAACATATTGATATTGAAAATCGCGAAAATATAAAACCTAATTTCACAATATGTAATTTCGAAATTTATCTGTAATCCTTGCGAGTGAAGTTTATAAAAAAGCCTAAGAAATATACTTTCTAATATTTAAACGTAAGATAAAATCGAGATAGGTAACTGTCTTCTGTGTGAGAACAAGATTTTTTCAACGTGTTTCACAAGGTACATCATGATTACTTTCAAATGTCTCCGTTGATAGTGGCGGACAATTTTTTATGTTTACCCGTCTTTCGTTTTATTGAAAAGAGAAGGGAAAGTAAAAGACCATATTGCATTATATCTGTTTTGATCTTTTATCATTTCTATCGCTGCATTAATATATAATATATACAGACTGATATAAACAAATATATTGGAATTTATTCTAGATTTTATAGAACTGATAAACTTCAGATTAGAGCTTCTGAATGAATAATTTTCTATTGCAATATAGAAAAATAGTGAAAAAATATACTTTTTTTATAATTCAAATTTATTCATTTTTAGTATCTAAATTCAATATAGGTTATGATTTACTAAAAAAACTGCAGTATAAATAAAATTAATAGTTTCTGAATATTTTTAAATAATTACAAATATTTTGGTATATATAATATACTTTAAAGAAACAAAAGATTCGAAAATGAATTTCTTAATAAAAAATATAACTTAATCGCATAATTCTTTACGTTTAAAAATTAGTTTTATAACTTGTAAGTTGATAAATATGGTAATATAAATATCAAAAAATATATTTTTAAACAATACGTATATAAAAAATTATTTGAATATTTGAATTATATTAAATATAAACCAAGATATTGAAATTATATTCATAGATATTGAAACTCAGTTTTACATGTAACAAATACACTAATATACAATTAAGCTTCTTTTTATTAAAACAATAGGTTTTCTATCTTAAGTAATATATATATTAGGATATATTCATAATATCCTTCATTATTTATATTATTTTTGTAGTAATAAAGTAACATTTTTTAATATAGTATTATCTCATTATTTATTACAATTTCTTCTCTTAAATTACCGTATTTTTATGTAACATATTTTTCTATTATAAATACAATTGATTAATACTGATACTTAATTATTAAATTAAAAATTATACATGTATAATTCGTAGTAATTAAAAATATAAGCGTATTTATCAAAAAATTAATGTAAACTCGTGCAAGCAATATTAAAATAATACTTGTATTTAATAAAGTAAATCGATATTAGCTACTCTAGCTTTAATTGTAGAAACAATTTTTATGTATGTAATAGTGCTAGAAGAGGTTAGTAGAGGTAATATATCTGTCTATTGTTTTCAGTATTGACGTATCAAGAGTAGTTTCATAACAAACTCTTCTATCATGGATCATAAATAAGTTTATGTACATCTAGGAAATTCTATAAGCACACATTCACATAAAAAGTATGAATCATAAAGATGATATAATAAGCATGAATTTACATTATTATACTAACCTTCAGAACCGTAATTTTCTATACACAAATAAAAGAATATTATAATTATATTATGTAAGTATAGTAAATGTTTAAATTACTATTTAAAAATACTTAATATACAAATAAAGTTGTATAAGTTTTAGATAATAAGTACATAATTTTTTTCTATAAATCATTGACTTATTAAGTAACTTAAGTTACAGATATGTATTCCGTGCATACTATTTTTTCAACAATCATACTTTTTATATTATTTAATTTGATATAGCAAATTGATATACATTATTATTTTTGATTCTTTATCAATATATTTTTATATTTTGTTGTCTATATTCATAATGTATATTCGATAACAGTAACATAGTTGTGCACAAAAATGATTGTAATTATAATACAAAATTTAATTAAAAATTTGGTTTATAGAAAAAGCAAGATCCCTTGTATGTTTCTATCAAGTTATAATTAACGTAAAAAATATCCAATGTAAAAATAAACATTATAGTATAAAAAAGGCGGTTACTTGTCAAAGTAAACTATACTACCTCTTTTTACAACTCTCATTATATTGCTTTTACGGGTTTCCCTTCATCTCTGATATATCTTAAAAAAATAATATTATTTCTAACACTTGAGATTTATATACATGTCAATCCGATGTTTTTTTCTTTCTTATATTCATTAATACTCGCATCGGTAACTTTTCGATGTCAATGTATTGTATTTTAAAATAAAAATATTACCATCATTGAATACCGACTTTTTGTCACATATAACTTAATTATAATCACCAATTATTACTAAAAATAAACTTTTTTTTGGGCTAGAGTTTCATATTAAATGTAATATTATTAAAAGTAAAATAAAATGATTTTTTTTAATGTAGTTGAATAATATATAAATATAAAAAATAATTTAATTACTTTATAATACACTATTTTAACAAAATAAAGTATATACAGCTAGAAAAAAACAAATATTCAAAAACAACATTAAATACCATTTTGGAAAACAAATGCGATAATATAAAATAAATACAGCTATTTATTATGTATTATAAAATCAAAGTTTAAAAAATCATGAAACATATTATAAAATGTATAACTAGAAATATCTTACAAATAAAACTTTGAAAAAGTACTAGCATCTATAAAAATAAACAAATACTAAATGCGAAATCTTGCGACTATCCTTTAAATTTATGTCTAGACATAATTTTAAATATAAACACGCAACAATCTTTCTCAAAATAAAATTATCTGACAGCAAAGTTTATAAATAGAATAAAAAATGGAAAGATGATAACAAACTAAGATACAATAAGGCCAATTTCAGCAGCATTGAATCCTTACTGCAAAATATAGGCTAAAATTCAAAGAACAATCTTCTTAATCACTGAAAGTACTTTATGTATACCATCGTTTAGAGTACACAAAATCTAATGTTTTAAAAGACATTACGAACTGCACGTGCAGTCCTCTTCCAACATCGTATGAATAGTTTGTTAGAGAAGTCGCGTATAACTTCGATCACGTCAACGAGGTTTAGTTTCTTCGCTCCGTCCTTGCCAAGGAACAACAACGTGCACAATATTTCTTGTTACATCCGTCCATGTAAAGTCTTCCTGCGAAGGGCGCAATAATAGACGGATTCCCCTAGAAGCAGTTAGTGGTGCACATCGCCATCAACTAGTTTGCTCAGGTGCTACCGATTACTGAATACTTCGTCATCTGATATACCAACTGCGCAACTTAAGTCTTAGGCTCGAGTTTGTCCCTGAACTTATCTGTGTATCAGCGATTTTCATAAATTTAATACGAATTTTCAAATTCTTCTTACCTTGGTAAAAACACAATTCAATTGTTCTGATTAACTTTTTGAGCTGTTCATCTAATGTTGTTTACATTATAATATAGTATTAGAGAGAATGTTTATGTCTAATTTTCTTTTAACTTTTACAAATAAATGTTCTCTATTATTTTCAATGTAATTTTATTATTAATTTCTTAATATATACGTATACGTTTTACATATATATCAATAATTTATATTATGTTGATAGAGATAAAAATATAATTTACTTAAAGCCTTTAACCTTGTAGTATATCATTCTTTGTAAAAAGTAAATTTCTTCTGATAAAAAGTTGCAGTTAGTTTGCAAAGACAAATCAATATTTAATGTATAACCTTTCTTACGTTAAGTTACAATTTTTTTAATTATATTCTTACGAGACATAAACAAAAAAGTAATAATTTTGTGTCGAATAAGAATTATTTTAATTATTGTAAACTTATATAGTTACATAAACAGTAGAAAATAGAATTAAGATTTATCTTACATTCGCAGAAAATTAAATGCATTATTTTTAAAATTATATAATAACTTCTAATTTATATCCACATTTCAAAGACATTAATTTCAATCATTAGGAGTAGCTTTTGTTTCTTTACTGTTTCAATAATCTTAAATTGGTTTTCACTAATTTTTTAACGATATTAACGTATTTACATGATTTGTAAAAAAATCATAAAATTTATATTAAAAAAAATAAAGTCTTATTTAATATCAATTAAAATTAATTTTTTATTTATTTCAAAATCTTATTCGTTTCCAACAATAAAAAATAATTATATTTATTGTTAAATAGTCGATTATTATCTAATATTTGTATTTTTCTAAGTTTTAATATATACAAATTTATTATTTTATCATAATCGCCATTTTTCCAATACCTTTCAATTAAAAACATCATTTGAGTGCTACTTTTTTAAAATGGCAGAAATATTTATTAATATATAAAGTAATTACTTTATCATCATTTTGAACTGGAAATTTGTTATGCTTTTATTGAAAATAATATATTAAATCAAATAATTATATATATTATAAACCTTTTTTTAATTGTAAATTAAAAAATTTCAATTTTTTATGTATTAGTCTTCAATTAAAATACGTCTGTTTAAAAAATCAGTATACTAATGATACTATATAAAGTTAAATCAATATTTCAGCAAATAATTGATTAAAAAATACTTATTTTCTTATGTTTACTAATCTTTATAATAATAATAATATCATAAGATTCTCTAAGAAAGTTTCTAAATTTATTTCTTTTTCAATCTGATTTTTATTTCTGATTATTTTTGTGTTGTTTAACTTTTAAACTAATTTTTTTCTATTTTTTGCTATACGTATTTTCATTTTCAATAAATATTAATGTAATTATGATTAATTTATTTTGATTATAATGCTTATAATCCATTATACAAAATTAACTATTAGTGATCGAATACAATTTTATATTATTTAAGTCTTTCTATATTATATACAATATTTTGGTAATTCTAAATAATGAAAATATACTTACTTTCATATTACTATAGTTTATTTTTTAAATTTTTCCTTTCACGGGCAACACAAATTGGGTGAACAATGTTTATTTTTTCACTCGATAGTACTCAAAACATCAACAATTCCTGAAAGTAAAATGATAAAGTTTTAAAAATTATATCAATCTTGATAACAGATAATATAATAATTTAATATATCTAATAAAAATTAATAAAAACAATATTCTTTTATGCAGATAAAATGTTCTTTCATGAAGTATAATATGTAATTTCTTCCTTTGCAATTTTTTTGCTCGAGAAGGTTAAATTCTTATTTATAAAATCTTACTATCTTATAAAAATTCTTTTATTCTAGAAAATTTATAAAAGGTCGTTTGAAGTTTATGCTACTGAGCATTAATGTAATAAAGGAATAATGTGAACATATTTTTTACAGAGATTTTTATTTTATAAGATAAGTTATCACAAGTGGTAGTCTCATAAAATTATATGTAACAAATATCCAAGTAAAATATCGATAATTTGCGTTCATATTGCATATAATCCCTAAAAATACTCTTTTCATAAACTATAATTTATTTAATCTTAATTTGTTGAAGATCGAATAAAATAAAATGTATTGATCATATAATAGATTTAAATTGTAATTGATGAAACAATGAATTATATCGTAACATTGATAATTATATATTGTTTTCCTCACTATGATAAATAAAAAAATTTTTTGAAAAAGCAATAACTTTGATATATAGAAAATATAAACAGTCTTAAGAATAATAATGACAAAAATATTCTGTACGTTTATTTGAGTTAATAAAGACATATAAAATTTCTTATTCATTACATTCAATTCAATTTTGTAATATAAATATTTCTTACTTAAACCCCACATATAAACTAAAAAATGAATTAATCCTTTTATCTATGGCCCTAAAACTCACTCTGCCCATTTTACAATGCTTTTGAGCTTTTGTTTCTAATACCAAGTACCTTACTAATTCCTGTCTATTATTTTACTCTTTTCTACGCCGAATAAACATTGATACATATAACTATGATAGTAAATGTTCTAGTTTGATAGTAATTGTTCCTCTTTTTATTTTTCTCATTGCTAGTTTTTATGCACACGACAGCAAAATTTTACATTCGTGCAAAGACCGATGGAATATAATTCTTTATGGTAAACGACTATACTTGGTTCTCTCTAGAGATTTTCCTTAATTCATTTTTAGAAAAAAATTCATGCTTCTGATTTATTTCGAAATTTCAAAATTCTCATTCCAAAACGAGTATTTATTAATTATGTTTTTATCGGACGGCAAAGTAATTAGATAATTAATAAATTCTGTCTGAGTCTTGATTAATTAGATAGTATGTAACTTACATTGAATCATTTATTAAAATAGATGATAAATCATTAGAAATTTAAAAACTCATAAATTAGCTTACAAATTTAAAAATAATAATTATAAGTAGCGAGTTCGGATGAAATATTAAAATGCATTAAAATTATAGATTTTTCAAAATTTATTATAAAAAAATTAAAAATTAATTTTTAAAAATATCTAGATTTTAAAAACCTTAGATTTTACAAAAAAATTTCTTTGAATAATTAATTTTAATAAATTCGCAGAACCATATTCATTTTTTATTTGTTAAAGATACTTTTAGCTCTCAAATTTAGAGTTAAAAATTAAATTAAATTAAATCAAAAACAATTCTCGTTAATATATTAACTTTATATAAAGCTTTTTTTAAAAAAATGTTACTTGTTAAATAATCCATAAAAGTTTAATCTCATTTAAACCTTATTTAACATTTTAAATAAATCACAAATAGATTTTCCGTATAGTAACACAGAATCTATAAATATATTGTATTGTTATTTTGTTTCGTTTTCGTACTTTTTATGAGAATTTATCTCGAACTCTCAATTGGTAGCGACACGAGGAAATGCAAAGTAATTTTTTACTTTTTCCTTGTATACTCTTTTATTTTGTTATCTATAAACAAGTGAATTTCATGCTTGAAGTGATTGGAGTATAAATAATCAAGTAACACTTGAAATAAGCGCAGAGGATTAAATTTCCTCTGATAAACAAGTAATTGCTATTGTTAAAGATTAAAATAATATATTTATCACATCCACTTAAAGATTTGATCTTTCTTATTTCATTTAAATAAATACCATTATTCTATTCTATTTTACTTAATAATCTAATCAAGAAACTTATAGTAAAAAATTACATTATTTTTAATAATAAATATTTATTTATGAATGATCCATAGATTTTTCTAACTGAATAAAACATATTATTTAAAAATAGTGTATTATTTATTTCTTTTAAAAATAAAAGACCATGATAACTTTTTTTCAAAGACTCATGTAACTGGTATTATAAAAGTCACTAATTTATCGGATAGATTGCAAGTAGCTTAATCCTTACGTAAAAAAATTATAACAAAGAACCAATTTAATCAAATTTCGTAGAAATACGTCTTGTAAATATAAATTCCTTTTTCATACTTCAAATACATTTTATTATTATAATTTTTAATTTTATATTAAGTATGAATATAATTTTTAGAAGAATGATGGTAATGAAAATTAATAAAATTTTATAAAAATCTATTTCTTTAATAAAGAAGATTTTAGAACTCAATTTTATAAAATAAATTTTAATTAAAACAATATTCATTTGAATAATAATTCTATATTTTTTAATACTTGTATTGATATATAATTATAAAAAAAATATAAAATAATTTTACATAAATATATTTAATATAGTATTGATTTACAAAAAATTAAATCACAAAATTAAAAATTAAATACATTCAGATGTACATAAGATATTAATCGTTTATTATTTCTTATTATTTTATTTATTAATTTAATCCTTCTAAAAATATTTTTTCTTGGCATATTATAAATAATATTATAAGCTTTCATTATATCGGTTAAATATTAAAAATGAATAATTATAAAAAAATTAATCCATTATTTTTGAGTACTGGTAAAAAATATTTGGGATTTCCAGTTATTTCCAAAAAATTGTTTTTCTAAATTTAGATATTACATTAAATAATATGAAGATGAACTAATTTAGCTACAAGTAAACAGAAATATAGTTCTTAAAAGAAATATCTAAAAGTAGATCAATGTTTCATTTATTAAAATTTCCAATTTTTCGCTAAGAACTTATAAGCCCTTATCCTTGACTCGATAATATGCATTACATTTTATTCTGATAGAAAATATTGTTTGTCATGTATTTCTGGAAATTCATCTATCTTAATTAAATATATATTATTCTCATTATGTATTATGTAAATATATATTTTGGAATAAGAAATCTATTTTGAGATCTGATTCATAATCTTCATTTGGTAAAAATACATTTTATATTTTTAACCATAAAAATGAAACAAATTTATTATAATGAAAATATAATAATAAAAAAATAATATAATTAATATAATAAAATGTTTAAATTATGTAAAAATTTTTATGTTTTAATCACATTGAAGAAATTTTATAATTTTATAAAATTAATCTGCCTGATAAATATAATATTTAAAGAATTAAAATTAAAATTACTTACAGTATCATATGTATAATTATATTTCAAATATTTAAATAATATTTATAAACTAATTATAAACATTCAGTTGTTTACAATCAAAATTTTTTTAAAATACGTAAAAAAATTCATTACATTAAACTCAAAATTTTTGTAAAACATATGTATTGTCCGATGTAACTTATTAAATTCCAAATCTACTTACGATTAAAATTATGGCACAAACTGTTTCAAGTGTATTATAAATAATAATCACTTCTCTTGGTGATATCTTTTTTATTTAAAATCAGCCATATACTTAATGAAACAGGAAAGAACTTCCAATCCAGCAACATTAGACAAATATTTTTAAAGTATCAAACAATAAGAAAAATATATTCGTAGTACATAAAAGATGGATACGCTATTGATATTTACACAAAATAATCAATTTCTAAAATCTGAGTAAACACGCAAATAAATATTAGTTTACCATCCAACTGCATGTGCTCATCCCATATATCGATCGCATTTAACTTCATACCTAAAGTTCAGAAACCGTATCCGCGTGTATTTGTCTGCTTACATAAATCGGCTTAGCGATTAAAGACGTGGAGGAAAAAAGAAAATAGAAAAATGCCTGTCATTCGATTATTCACGATAAAAAAAAGACAGAAAGGAGACTTGATAAACTAGAATAGAAGTGTAATCACAAATCAAACTCATAAAGCGGAAAAAATAACTCTCATCTCATGAATAAAATAAATACGATGTGTGACTCGAATATTTTTTCCCTTTCCACGTCACAACAAATAGACCTACGCACTTTGGCTCTTAATTTTATACGTATTATATGTGAAAGATAGTAAAATGAGAAATTTATTTCCTATAGAATGAATTTTCTCTCATTGGTAGTAGTAGTAGTGGTAGTGCGTTTAGTACAGATTGACTGGACCATAGTGGCTGCAATTTGCGACAGGAAAATCCGATCGTGACGGTATTTAATTGCTCGAGAACTTTAATCAAACATATTCGAGGGATTGCGGGATTGCGAGATTGCGAGAAATATACTGTGTGTGTTTTAAGGATCTTTCTAATTTCTATGGTAAATAAACTTGCACGTTTATTCTATTGTTTCTCAGGAAGCTTTTCAATTCGTTCTCTCGAATAAACGACATTTTATTTTATGAACTTTTAACGATTTCATATCAATTGTTTTTCTTTTTAAATTTATGTACAACTATTTTCGTACTTCATGGCCAAAATATAATACAATTTATAATTTATAATTTTGTTGTACATCATTATTTTAAGTTTCGAATAAAATAACATATTTATTTGAATCAATTGTAAATAAAATTTAATTCTGTTTCGAAGGTTATAAATTTACTGATTACTTATGGCTAAATAAAAAACTCTTACGTTTTTATAATTTAAATTAAATCATAATTAAAATTATTTTAATCATATCTCGTATCAATTTTTTTAATTTAAAAATAAAATTACTTTGAATATAATTTATTGGTCTGAATTAACTTTTCAATTAAATATATAAATATTTACAAAGGTATAATATAAGTGATTACATTTATCCAACTAATCTTTTAATCGAAGTCTTTATTAATAACGAATACATAAACAAATCTTTTGTAATTACAATTTTCAATTCTTTTTAACGCCATGTAAAAAAATTAATTATAAAAATCTAAAGAAGTTAATTAATATCGAATATCAAAATTGAAATTACGATAATAAAACAGAATTCGTAATAAATGAATCTCAAATGCCGTAGGCATTGCAATAATTTCAAAGAACTTTACTTCTTTTCTCACATGTGCAAACGAAAAATAAAAGACGAAAGAAAGAAACTAAAAACGTGAAAGTAATTATTCTTATCAAGTTTAGAATTTTCAAAACTAAACACCCATAAATATAACTGCAATTGCTAGGAAAAAGTTTGTACGAAATCCAGGTAAGGATAATACCACATCGGGTAAAGAGATACAAGGAAACGTATTTATGGCCTTAGGTTTTACGTTCATATGCGAATGTGGAGTACTATTTTGCAACAAGTTGTGACATAGCGTTTATCTTTTCCTTCTACATTGGATTAGTGTTAGAATGTTTTGCTCGATCCGTAATACTTGAAATGTCATATTTCTCTTTTCTATGGCCAAAGCTGCTTTTAGTATATAGTTAGTAAAATAGTATTATTCCAATATTGGTTAAACTTTTTAAATAACGTTAGTATTTATTTTCATTTATTTTCGTATATATCTATGAAAATAGAGATTTACAAAATAAAACTTTTTCAATTTTAAAATATGATTAATCAAATGAAGCTTTAATGTATTCTTGAATATAAATGAATATGATTTTCCTTAATAGCCAAATATTTCGAATATAAATATCAATAAAAAAATTTAAATCGCGAATTCTAAACTAGACTAAAATTCTTACGTTTAAAGAAATATTAATAGAAATATTGATTCTTGATTGTATTATTCTGTCAAGAAAACTTATATAAGACAATTATTGAGGCGTTTAATTCTATAGATTATTTAGCTCAAGTAAAATATGCTTGCAAAAATTATTTGAAAATAAAAAAAAACTGTAGATAATCATTATCCTGATATTTTTCTTTCTTGCCAATAAACCAACGATTTTACAAAATTTATCGCTTGAAAAATACTAGGAATTTACATTATAAATAAAAAACTGTGTTAAACTGATTCTTAATTAAAAATTATTTATAAAATTTAAAAATATAATAATCATTACTATTAAACAGAATCATATTACAGTTAATACATAGATTCAAATTATATCGATTTCATTTCAAATATAAATATTGATTTTAGAATTATCTTACTAAGTAATAAAGCAAATATATTCAAAAAAATAGATTTTAATGATACTAAAAAATATATTACATTGCGATATTAATTATGTATACAATACAATATTAAAAAAGCTTTAGAGTCATAAAACGATGATTATTTTTTCATATATGTATAGAACGCTTTAAATTGAAATTCCTCTCGAAATATAATAAGAAATTTATGTGACATAAAAAAAGAAAGTGGCCTTTAATTTGAACAAATGAGTTTAGTTAACTGAAAAAATAAAATTCCATAAGTAAATCGTGAGAGCTTTTTCTCAAAACAACGAAAGAAACTGAAAATTTTAATAAAGTAAGAACGTTACGTTCTCTCATTAAGTCGGAACGTGAATATTTTACCTCTTATTAAGAAAAGCTTGCAGATCTATAAAATTTTAATTGTTGCAAAAATTACTATTAACATTATCGTTAGAATTACCTATTATAGGATATTACTCGAAATTTCTTGAAACCAGAGAACTTTTAAAATCTATGTTATTGCGTGTAATTTTCTTTCTTTTCTTTTGTTAATTAAAATTCGGTATTTTGAATATAAAATTTAAATAAAATTTATGTAGTTTAACCGTACTAATTGAATAAAGTATTGATTAAAAACACAATTTTTATTTTCAATTTTATATTTTTTACAATCAATTTATTCGAGTTGTTATTTATCTGAAGAATAACTTATTATTAAACACATAGTCGTAAATATAAATTTTAAAACAAAGTAACTTTAACTTTAATTCCATATTATAACGATAAAATTAACTTGTGCCAACATTGCACAACGTATTATATGTATAAATCTCGTATAATTGCGTGCCACGGTAAATTCTTGTCAACTTCCAGCCAAAATTCAATTTTCCGTGTTCTAATCTATATCGACTGCTCTCGATCGATTTCAGTATCCAATCCAGTACACCATTCAAATTTCTTTAACACGTAATTGCAAAGGTTAGTCCACCCATATCGATAAAACATAGTTCGCCTACTCTTAACGCGGTCTCGAGGAATTCGCGATGAGTGCAACAATCCGCTGGCGCCAAAGAAGATGAGGGATTTCTGCAAATGGAACTCGAGCAATCATCAAAGTTGCCGGGTTAATTACCAAGGAGAGCTCGCAACAGGCACGCTCCGATCATAAATTACCTCCGGAGCGTTCCAAGTTCCTCGTCTACCCCACGGGAGCGCCGAGAAATTAATTCGGCTACGAGGGTCGCACCGCTTGGTTGCAACCCCTACGTTTTGACCCTGAGGCTCGAGGCCCTGTTCTCGACTTGGTACGCGTGTACGCACACCTTGCGCATATTAGCAATGCACTTATCGCGAGAGGCCTTTAACTTTGAATTTACCATGCGATGATTTGCTATTGGTTTTAAAAGATCGTTCGTTAGTAAAGCAGCCGGCGTCAATTTTCAACGCTGCCTTTTTCGAGTTACATATTTATATATTTTTACTGTATTTTAATCGTTTTATAGGATTCTCGTATATTAAAAATGAGCATTTTGATCGAATTGCGTTACAACTATAAATAATTTTTGTTAAATCTTTAAATTACTTTTCGGACTAATTACTAATTTGGGTTGTTCAAACGAGAATTAAATGAGCTTAACTATTTTTATCTGGCTAAAGATGCAAATAGATTAGGTAGAAAATTGAAATAATTTAGAGTATTTTTAATAACTCTATGATTAAGTACATTTATATATTCAAAATATCTATGCACCGAAATATTTTATATATAGTTTTTCGTGAAGTAAAATTCTATCTTTATTAGAATTTTATCAATGAAATTGAATACTTTTCACGATTAAAATACTTTTTTTAGCTTAACAAACAGATAACGATGCATAAAAATTTGATTTATTTAAATAATCTCGATACAGATCATATAACAGACGATATACATACACTTACTAATAAACAGATTTTTAAAACTTCAATTAAACAATAGATGTATAAGTTATATTATGTAAGTACATAAACGTCGAAATTTATACTATTTGATGAAATATTATTCATCGTTAAACAGTATCTTATAAATAGAAATGATTATTTAAAATAAACATTAAACAAAGAAAAATTTTACAAAGACGTAATTATATTTATGTCTCTTTTCTTAGCTACGTTTATATTTACTTAAAACTAAATCTTAGTTACTGTTCGCTTAAAGTTTTTCAAATTTCACTTGAACGCGATAATTTTATAAAATAAAATTTTTTCTAGTACTTTAAATCGCTACATAAAACCAATATAAGGTTTTTATTATATTAATAAAATTTTATTGTACTCATAACAAATAATGTGATAAACACAATTATTTTTTAATGTTTTGTTCTTGAACAAATAAAATTATTGTGAAATTGTCGCTACTTTAACAAATTTAATCATTATTTTCATAAAATTATTCATACCTTTAAAACTTTTAGAAACTTTATTAAACTCAGTTATTCTACTAAAAATTCTGTCGTAGAATCAATTTAAAGCTTAAAATATTCAATTGCTTATAAAATAGAAGTATTTTCAAAATTAATTTGAATACAAGTAAATAGATTATTAAGTAAATTTTTCTGTATCGTTAACAAGTGCGTATACCTTGACGCGAAACAATTTATATTTCTTTTGCTTTATGATATCTTAAAAAATATATAATAGTATGTAAATTTAAGAGAAAAATTTAATATACGTTGAATTTGTTCAAGTCAATAATAAAAAAATTTACGCTTCTGACATCGACATAAACTTATATTTCATAAAATCAACTTACATCACGATCAAATTTCCATCCTATATCTTTTTACTTTTCTTCTCTTTTATTTTATACAGTTAACTTCTGTTTGATCAATGCAATATTTACAGCACCACCTTTATTCTGTATTTGATTTTCTTATGTTTTCATACAGATGAATAATTAACTAATAAGCTTAATAATTATAAAAGATGTTTGTTTAATCAAACCAATGTGTTGTAAGTCGATACTATTTGAAAATTTTCCATTAATGCAATTTATTTACGTAACGTAAAACAAACTTTATAATGTCATTAAATGAGTTATTAAAACAATAATTTCGTGTTTAATTGATAATTAATATTTATCAAGAATATCAATTTAATAAAAATCTCTAGTAATAATCAACATCGATAAACCTAAATTAGCTTGCACAGTAACATATCATAAAAATTATTGAACTGATACCTACATAACACATATGCGACGTTTTTTATAGATTTTTTTATGTTTCATCAATAATCAATTTTCTAATCGGTCTTTTATAATTTTTCTTTACAATCTGTATAAAATATCAAAAATTATAAATTGATTTTGTAATATCATTGCCCTTTAATTAATATTTATTCCTAAATATAAATGATGTAAAATTTAGGAAAACCAATAAAGATATATCTACTTTTTTCTCCATATGGATAATACTCTATCATGAATTTTGATTTATATTATTCCACTTTCAAAAGTTAATAGATGTAATAAATTATATTTTATATACAAATAAATCATTGAAATTTATTGCTAATACAACTTTTACAACTAATAAATAAAATTTTTATACTTATATCAAATTTTTTTATATACAATACATTCTAAAAAAAAATACTTAGTTTTTCTAACTATATATTCATTTTTTTGTGCAAAAATATTTTTATAATTGAAGATATATTTTATGTGTTTTGGCATTAACGTAACACATTCATTTAAAATTTATTTGTATAATTTGTTATTACCAAAATTCATATGGTGTAATACAAAAAGAGAAAGTAATATAATATAATAAATAAATATTAAAATATAATAACAAAAGCTTATAAATTTAATATATGTATACGTAAATGTTTAATCAATCGAAGTGTCAAATATTTCATCACAGTGGTATTTTCTGGTACTGCTGATTACGTGCAGTTATTGCAAGTGTTAATGATTTCATTTAATTCTCATATCATTGTAAAAGTAAACTGCAGTCCAATTCACGATTTTATCCTTTTCTGTCTCTCTAATTAGCTCTAACCAGTTTTTTTCGCTTAAGTAACATGCATTAACGATAATTTGAAGATCTTGTCTACACAAGTGTATATGTATCTATATGCACCGATTTGTTTATAGTATTAAACATGATAACATATTTTCAACTAAGTGTATATAAAATTAGGATAATAAATGAATTTGTTGGTTAATAAAAATCAATCACTATATTAAAGTAATTTATTTAGTCTGTAAAATATATCTATAAATTATAAAATAGCTATATGTTTTCAATTTATAATTCAAATGAAATAACAATTGAAAAAAATCTTATCAATTAAATTTACTTATTTGGTTTAATGCAAGTTAATAATAAATATCTAAATTATACAGATTTCTCTTAAATACCTTGTAAATATCGTTAATTATGAATTATGGCATTAATGAATTATTACAGTATTTTTGAGAATGAAATTTTATATTTAATAATTTTATGAAATTATATATTATTTATTTATTTCTAAATAGAATATTATTATTAATAACAAAAAATATCATGACACACTTTACACTTCTTAATTCTATAAATACCCAAACGTTGAATAAATACCTTATATTCAATATATATTTTTGAAGCGAATATTAATTTTTTTGTTTATTATCTTATCTATATTATATAAAATACAAAAATTATCATTGCAGTATTGAGAAAGTCTATTATCATTCAAAACTCTAAGCAAGAAGATAAGATATATATTGCAACGATTATTCAATTATTTTCTTAATTTCCACGTATCACATAAGTATATCTACAATTTTAGAAATAAAAAATATTTGTGAATAATGTAGTTTCAAAGATTAAAAATATAAATTTTTGAGCATTGAATAGATATATAATTAAATATTACAGTGAGGTAATATTATACATTATAAATAAAATGAAAATTTATAAAGTAGTTTAAAAACTATATATAACATTTAAATTATACTATTTTATGAATATATATTTTTTAATAACAATCGATATATAATAAAATAATTTAATAAAATCTTTTTAGATTCATAAAAGATTAGAAAATTGAATATGAATATCTTTAATAATTTAGAATCAATGGATATAAATTATTGAATAATGAACATTTTTTTAATATATACAAAGAAATCAGATTAGGATATAATAAGAAATGATAATTAAAAATGCAGGAATCTTAATGAAAGCAAATAAACAAACAAGATTGAAATGATTAATAAAAAGTAAATATGATGATCGTAAAGATACTGAAATTAATTTATTAACAGTCCTTTTTTTGAATAGTTTAATCTAAAAATAATTAAAAAAATCATAGACAAAAGAAATGAGTAAACTATTTTATACAAATTTTTATGTTTTAAAATAATAGAAAATTATTAAATAATTAAAATTTATCCATCTGTTTTAAATTTGGAATTTTTCGAACGATTATTATAAAATTAAAATAAAGTTCATTCTTTTAGAATATATTATTTAAGTAAATATGTAAAATACAATATAAATAATAGTGAAATATAGGAAATATATATTGAAACGAAATTTCATATAAAAATTAAAAGAATAACAAAATGAACAAGTTTCATATAAAATTTGAATTACTGAAATTGAAGGCATGGTATTGAAAAATTTGAACTTTCTAAATTAAAATAGAAGATATTTGTATACACTAAAAATAAAGTAAAAAGATAGTATTGAGTTATTATTCGGGGAAATATTATATTGTCCAATATTTAAAGTAGATTAAGAACGAAATAGGAAAAAATGTATAGCTTTTATCAATGAAGCGATAAGTTATTAATGTCTTAACGTAAAGTAAATTTTAATGATAATATACTGCTGCGGAATCTTCTATTTTTACATTTATTTTGCGGGATAATATGATAAAATATATCTTAAAAAGTTGATTATTGACATAAATTTATATGATATGTATGTACAATGATCAATATATAATATTATACTATTAAATCGTTACATACTCTATATAAATAATTATTTTACGAATGAAATTATGGAATATATTCAATAAAATATTGATGTACCTAAACCGAATGGAATTTTTTACACACCGTCGTCAAAATACTTGAAAAAATTTGTCAAAATGGAAACAACACGGAAAAAAAAAAATCTTATTATAAAAGCGAACAAAGAAAAACTAATTTGAATATAGTACCACCCGTTCGTTGTACATAAGCCCCTGAAAAATAAGGAAGAAGATGTAAATTATATAAGACTCATCATTAACGCAACCCCATTCCTTTTATTTTTTCAGATTGCAGCTGGGCGGCCTCATTAAAGATGCAGAAAGAAATCGCGCTTTCTTGGCTACTGCTAGCCACTTTCGCTTCTCTAACCATCTTTAACCGTGTCGAGGCTTTACCTTATTCGTAAGTATTCTATATCTTTTGTTGTACCATTTTTATAAGTTGCGCAACTCGTATATTCAAACTATACATTCTTCGTGGATTCATTATGGCAGTTATAAATATATTTTCACAAAATGAATTGCATCTTGATAACTCACTCCTGCGAATCGACTAATTTTAAATAGCAGCGTTCTCATTTCGAGTTGTGCTATATATTTTATGAAGTTCCTTTAATTATATCAAGAAGAAACTTGCTCGATTATTTATTTTACAAATTTATCTCTGATATAATATTTAATTATTGATATAATATCAAAATCAAAATAAAAAGAACAAATAGATTTCAATTTTCTCTAATACATATTTATGTATTATATTTTTAAAGTAATTAGCTTTATAAAAAAAACATTTCTAAGGAAATAAGACCGTGAAAACATGAGACCGTTACGATTAAGTAAAGACCCCCTCATTCTCGTAATCATTATATTCGTGATCTTGTTGTTCCATTTTCTAATAAAATTCAATGGATTCCTATTCTTAATTATTATAGTATTATGTGCGCTTCGCTTCGAAACAAAATCCTTTAATCTAACGTATTCGGAAAATTGGTCACGCGAAAATCGATCAAATTCTTTCGCGTAATAAAATTATTTATAAATTAAAATTAACCTTCGTAATTTTTTATGCACATACATATCATGTATCAATTTTAGCAGCATTCATCAAAACAGTTAAAAAAAAAATGGAACGAATTTGATAACTTTAGTCGTTTTAGATTATCAAGGCAAAAACGCGTCAGCAACAGAAATCCATAAAATAACTCGACTGCTATAATTGCTCGCGCATTTTCCCACTGTGATTATGAAATTAGTCAGAAATCGCAGATTTATGAGTCTCGAGTCTCTCAGTTCCGTATCTCTTTCTCTAACTTTCTCTACCATTCAATCGTACTATGCTACTTGTATACCAACAAGAAGATAATTCCACGATTTCGTTCGCAAAAAGTTTTGGTAGCTATAAAACGGGTGTAAAATTAATTTTACTAATGGAATGTACGTATTAGATTCTACCAAAATAAAAAAAAAAATAGAAACTGTGAATTTCACTAAAACGGCAAGTGTAGATTTAGCATTGCGTGATTCTATCTATTATCACCATGTTTTATACCAAATTCTATACCTTATTTAATTCCCATACTACTTTTATAATAACATTAAGCTTCGTATAAATTATAATCTTATTGGTTATTAAAATAGCTTACACAGATAAAATTTTTATACACTAAACAAATATTCAAAAACAAAGATTGAAAATTTCTTTTACAATTATTTATATTTAAAAAATATATTGCATCAAGAACAAATTTTTAAAAGAAGAAATATTTAAATAAGAAACAAAATATTATTTTAATTTTATTATGAACTTCTTTTTACATATTAAAATTACCTTTGTGTATTAGTATTTGCATTGAAGATAGTGTATTAATATAGATTGGATTCAAGTTTATTTTTAATGTAAATTTTAACTTACTAATAATTCACTGATACATTAAAAAATTAAAATGTAATTTATCCACTATAGTGAATCGAATGTTCTAGTTGAATTCATTCTAATTACTTGTTAGTTTTCTTTATTGTCAATTTTTCGAATGTAAAAATTGTAAATTACAAAAAATTCTTCAAGGAATTTTTATTAAAATTGAAATAAATGACTCTATCTAGATAATAAAAAATTTCTTAAAGAATGTTCAAAGATATTAAAATTATTTATAATTAAAAAATATTTAATCATTAGACTTAAAAATTTAACGTCTCTCATAATATTAGTATTACTTTACTAAATTTAAATAATTAGTCTTTTATTAGTACAATAAATATTAAATTAATCCAGTTGATTTTATATTCTATTCGTTTTAATGCAAAGTCTAATATAAAAAATTATAAAATTTATATCTCATCATTTATTTTAATCGTTTATGTCTGTAATTCGTATATAAATTAAACAACCATAATTAATATAATATTTTATATATCATAAATATCTATATTAATTAATAATAACAAAGATTTTTGTGATACAAGATAATAATGTATACGCATTTTAACCCGTAACAGTAGATCGCGATCTCTATGGAATCAATTTCAAGAGGATTATCCAGAAGCTGCGCAAGAACTATTAGACAGAATTGAAAATTTGGCGATCTTTGTTCAGCCAGATAAGTAAGTAAAACTTATTCGTAATTTTAAAATTATTTCAAATAAATATAATAAACCAAAAGCATTTTTAATCAACAATGATTCGTTAAATTCAACGTTCAAATTTGAAAAATATGTACGTGCAATAAATAATATTTTTATAATTTAGAAACATTTGAACTTACCGATTAGAAGCTCATACAATAAAATAATAAATTATTTATATCAATGCTTTTCATTATATTATGATCACATTATCACTACATACGTATAAACCATTTTAAATAATACAAAGCGTGTCACATCTCTAAGTCATGGATTTCTTATATTTTTTCTTACTCGTGTTAAAGGATACAAAAGTATAATTATTTTCAATAAGATTCGATAAAACTTTGTTCGATTCACAACCGATTCAAGTAAATAATATTCCAAATAAAATAAATTTTAGTTCAAGTTTCGCCGCATCTTAGAAGCTTAACGGGTTATGCACGTACGAAGTCAGAATTAAGATTATCTCAGGCTATGAAAATTCAACTACTACATCAGCTAAAGACGTCCATTTTGCATTTACAATATTCTTTTCTCGAATATCTAATCATATCGAACTACCAATAACGAATCCGAGTACACCACGGGGTCAAACTCATTAAAAAGCTTATTCTCGGTCGTGTGCCCGACTAATCGAACGTATGCAACTGATCCCAATAAAAGAGTTAGACACGCAACCAGAAAATATCCTTCGAGATTAATCCCGCGACTCGGAGTTGTGACATCGCGTTTTCATCCTCGAAACAAATCCGAGAACCTCGAATAAAATTCCAGCACGAAGCGCGGCCTTGACCTGGGCCTGAACCGCGGATTCAGCGGCAGCCAAGCGGCCAAACATCTTATGGGTCTTGCAGCTGCCAACTACGCCGGCGGTCCAGGACGAAGGCGACGCTCCGAGCAGGCGTAGAGTATCCCGGGGATCCGTGCCACCATCGCCACCGACGCCGATCTCGCTCAGCTCTAGTCCTTCAATACTATAGATATATTTAGATGCGTGCAGGAGCGCGACAGACGATCGACGTACGGGCGAGGAAAAATCCTCGAAGGGGAAATGCACGTTTATCTTCTCCTGTGACTGTAACTTTTTTCGTTGCTTTACTTGCAAGGGTCATCGGTCTGAAACGATCGCTTTCGTTAGAATCCGTTTTGTTGCGTAACTTAACTACGAATGCAATAGTTACTAGATCTATGTGTATAGATTCGCTTTTGCGATTAATTTGAGCTGCCTTGGTTTCATTTACGAAAATAGTAGCTTAACTTTCGGTATGCGCTCGTTATTATTTTATATAACATTGTTCTTTCGTTTTGAAAGAAATCATGAAATTGCAAAGTAATTGGTAATTTACGAAACGTACGAAGTAAAACGAATTCAAAGCATTTTAAGTTCGTTGGTGCATCGGTGCAATGCTGAATATATTTTATAACAGATTTTATTTTAGTTAAAGGGATAGAGTTTACCGTTGACTGACATAATACGACATTAGCCGAAAATTTTTGTTATATTTTGTCATTATTAATTAAAATTATAGAGATACGTTGATGCAAAAATAAATTGGGTTCGCGATAATTCCAAAGTAAAGGTAAAGTAGAATATTTATTTCAAATAGAATTCATGTAAATGCAATACGATTATAGAAGAATAAAAATTTTAATTTACAATTATCGTTACAAATTTTTATTTTTAAAAAATTTTTCATTTAACGATGTAAATGTTGAAAAATAAAAAATAATTTTTGCTTTTTAAGTTTTACATTACTGTGAAATACACGCGTTGATATTTTGAGCCTCGACGAATGAAAATCTCTTTTCAGTCCCGTAATTTATTAAAAAATCGATTACAAAAAATGTACTTCTATATATTATAAAGCATTATCGAATATATACATAAATACATATTGTGAGTATAAAACAAATATTTAAAAGTATAAAAGTTTCAATGTAACAAGAGAGAAAAGAGACATTTCGGCGTATCGCCGTTGTTTGTATTTACTATTATATACATACATACAGCATAACATGCATACATGCACTTCTATAGCTATACAGGCATAAATGCATGTATATGTCTTTGTATGGGAATGTGTACGAACGTTGCAAAAGTAAAATTGTTTTATCGGAAAATGATGCGGAATCTTGGGGTGTTCGGAATTCGCGCATGGTACACTATTTACATAAACGCGTACCCACGATCAGTATTAATGTGTATGTTATTATAGATCATCCGCGTATATTTATGAATACTGCTTATGAATACCGATGAATTTTGGGTCGTCCATTTACTCGCCTTTTACCTACACAATAGGTAAGCCGAAGTAAGCTAAAGCATTGCCTGAATATAAATATTCAGGGTGCGCACAAAGTTGACGTCAACTCATAAAACTAAATACTTCGGGATGAGTCATGTTTACTTCTATATATATACATACGTTTATGTATAATATTAAATAATGTATAATTATCGCGAAATATAATCAAATACGCAATTTCATCATACGTAGTTCATTGACGTATAAAATTATATTTATAATTTTATATATTTTTTGATATTATACATACGATCTTTTTTTCGAACATACATATAGAATATCGTTGATCGACTATTAGATTAGAGTTATATGTAGATATTAAAGATACAAAATATATTTTAAAATTCTCTAAGCTTCTTCGAGTAAACTAACTCAATCGCGATGAATTTCAATATTTCACGCATGAATTGAATAAAATACAGAAAAATACGCTTCCTTACTTTTTTCACGATACTCCTTTCTCGTAAATGATAAATGAGAGCGGATACTTAAAAGAGATGATCACATTATTATGTAACATACATCAGCAAGGAAGTCGTTGTTTATATTATCAATATGGAAAAATAAAAATATTGAATCAAAAAACATCGGTAACACTTTAACTTTTTTTTATTAAATTAAAATTACTTTTCTTTTAATGAAACCAATGTGTGATCTTTTTCTCGCTATCTGCATTCTCATTCTATTAAAATAAGTGTAATATGTTAATGATAGTCGTAATCGTATGTTAAATACAGTTTGCTGTACGAAAATAATTATATCTAGTGTTATAACAACCGGCGATTGTGCATCGATGTTCATCTTTATTCTTATACATGTGCGTAAATAAATCGTCGTTATCTCATTGGGAAAAAAGACTACTATATTATTTATATATAGATAAATTTGTCGCTATAATGTAACAGTTTCCTTGTTCCTACGTAGATTGATGGACCAGAAACAAATATATATATGCATACACACATAAATATATATATATATATATATATATATATATATATATATATGCGTGTGTGTTTGTGTATATATAACTGCACAAAAGAGAAATTAATAAGTAAAATGAGAGAATAAATACACGTAATAAGTGTATTCATTATATACAGTCGGAATATTAATAATTTTATGAATAATAATTATTTTTGGTTTAAAAGTTTTTGATTGTTAAAGATTAAGAAAAACAGTCTTTGGATATTGCAATTTTATTTACCACAGTTCTTCTACAAAATAACCTAATTTAACTTATGAATAAAATTACAGGTTTCTGATTTTACAATTACGCTCTCTCTGTATAATTGCAATATCTTTTTTTAAATAGAATCATTCAAGCATGTCGTAGTGAATCAATGTACAGTGTTTATAAATTTTTATTTGAAATCAATAGATCAAAGCTGATAGAATCACGCTTAAAAGATTTTACGCTAGATATAAGATCTAAAAATCTGTCGCGGCAAGTTTGGCTTCGATAAGACGGAATTATTAGTTTTCAGACGAGTTTATCATGGCGCGCTTGAGCATTCTATTTGTTGGGATTAAAAAAAAGACTATATGCAATAAATTTCATTTCGAATGTATGCACTCTAGCCTCTCCTATAAATTTTTTTTTACTTCTGCCAGTCTCTTTCTTATCTTATCTCTTATATTATCTTTGCAATCTCTTTTTTATCTTGCCTTCTACCTTACATTATCACTCCTTATAACTGAAAAATAACAATACTTAAGAAATCTGTGTACTATTATGCATATTTATAGTATCGTAACCTCCCGATTAGAGATAAAAGGAAATATTGAAAACCCCTGAACTCCGTAATATATATGTATTTATCAGTTGAATAAATTAACACCAAATGCAATTTAATAAAATTTTTATAATTTTATGTATTCGTATTACTATCTAGTAATATTAATGAATATATACTAAAATAATTAAATAATTTGATTCGACAATATACGAAAAAGGAAATTATATTTCCTTTGATAATGTTCTTGGAATTACATTTACTTTAAAATATAATTTTATTACGAATACTAAAAACTTTCATCAATATTTTACGAATTACATCATCAAAATTATGAAAATTTTATAATACAAAGTACGGATGAATAAAAATTTTCCTCCGGCATTTCGATCCAATGCAACTATTATTTATTCTTAGAATTAATATTGTCTAATAAAATTATTTTAAAAACGAAAGTAAATATTTAGCAGTTATAGGAGCGATTATACTCGGAAGAAATGAATTTGACATATTTTAAGACTACTTCTTCTATTTTATGAAATACAATGAGTATCCGTCTGAGCGCAGGCATTACGAGAGTTTGCGAATTTATGTGACAGGCAGGTCTGATGTATTTTTTAGCAATAGTTTATTTTCTATGTTAGAAGTTTTAGAAAAAGTGACTCTTGTTCTTTTATTATTGTAATAAAACGCAAACAGGAATAATCCTATATATTTATTTTATTACCCAATATTTTCATTAAAGCATGCGTCATACGATAATTATGAAACTAATCTTTTCATACATCGAAAATTTTATTTACTAAAAAATTAAGATAATTATATCAAAGAATACATAATTTTCTATTTATGAATATCATAAAGTATCACGTACTTATATAAAATTCAATACATTTTTTAAATAGCCTACTCAAACAAATTTTCATTTTCATTAAAAATAAATTATCCAAACTTATATTTTATGACTATATAATAACTATCATAAATAAGGCTTTCTCAATTAATAGAAATAATTTTATTTTCATTTATTTTTGTAGGTAAATAGCAATCAACTACATTTTCCGATGATTTTTAACAAAATTTTAATATTCGTAAAATAAAAAAAAATGCCATTTTCCAATATTTATCTTCATTGATCCAGTATTTTAAATAAAAATTAAATCCAGTACATATAAATTAATTTTTATAGAAATATAGAAATAAACCGTATCTACATTAATTAACCTTGACATATATATATTATATTATTTCAATCATTATAAGTACATTCACATGGTCTATAAATAAAATAAAATATTTCGATGCAAAAATCAAAATGGTATTTTTAATCATACATTCAAATACACTTTATCCCTACTATAATCTTAATTACATACATCTTAAAATTTAAAATATCATTTTATTTTACGAAAAAGTTTTAAAAATTGCTTCTTAAATAAAACTTTTATTAAATAAAAACCGTATAAAGAATTTCTTTATTGAAACAGCACTTTAATTTATTACATTTATCTTTTTCGTTTTCGGAAAAAGATGATCGTATATATTCAGTTGTACAAATTCAAATAAAAATACATTTTTATCGACAAGTTATAATACCTGCGAATTATTTTGCAATTATAAGAATGCAAATAAGCCTCGGAAAAATATTTAAAAATTTGTTATATCACCATAATCCAATATTTCTTCTAATCGTGTCTATGTCGAAACATATAAATACTTCAAAGAGAAGAATAAGTTAGTACAGTGTACATTCTTAAACGATTATACCTTATCGTTATCGTTCTTTGAAATATAGAGTCATAAAAAAAGAGAAACAAAATAAAAATTCAAAAGTAGCCGAGAACTTTTTCGAATAGGTAGTTCATTTTGTGCTCGGTGAAATTTTGGTCTAAACTGAAAATTTATGAAAATATCTTTTGCATTGAATCCACATTAATAGAATATGAATCTGACATCTTTCCACAGTTAGAGGTAAATGAGTAAAAGGGTGAACAGTATGCGGCAGAGATTCAATTCAGTACGCAAATTAGCTTAATTTTATCGGTCACTAGTTCGTACAAATGGTCAACAAAGACGAATTGCTGTAACATAAGAACCATTATAAGAATTTTACAGTTTGTGAGAAACTTCGATTCACACAATTGGATGAATAAACAAAGTGGGACTTGGAATTAAAGCGCTACGGTCGCATATATATATATCCTTAAACACAATCTCAAACCATTGAAGGTTTACTTGTAATTACATACTATTACCGCATACACTTAATAAATACAAAACCAGCTATATAAAAAGGATCATTCTATGTTTCTAATAAGCGATAACAAAAACCTGAGAAGAAAAAGAAGAGGAATCAATGATCAATTTTCGAAGTGCAAGTATTCACATTTGAGATAATTATCGAAACAGGTAAGAATTTTCAAAATGTATCCATAAATATTATTTTATATATATTTTTGGAATTTATATTCACCTGCTAAAGCAATTCCGTTCTTTTAATCACATTGCTGTAGCAAAATTTTATAAACTTTCTACGTCAATTACGAATACAATAATTCTGTAAATTTACTATTAGTTTTTTAATTTAAGACTTATCTCAACAGAAATATTAGAGCGAATTTCAAATTTTAAATAAAGGGAATATACACCGTGTCCTTAAAAAAAAAAGTTTATCGTTGTTTCCGTTGATGATTTAACGGTAAGATTACTTAATAACTTGCAATAGGAAAATTAAAAGAGGGAAGATTTATTTTTAATCATTTATCAAAAAAAGGTAAATATTCTTATTCAAAAAATATTTTAAAAAATATTTTCAAAAGTTAGAAAACAGTCTAAATATTTCATGTTTATACATAATTTTTGTATTCGAAGATATTTAAAGTTATTAAAATTAGTATATGCCAAGTGAAAAATGTTGAAAGATACATTATCTTTCTTAATTAGTTATGCATTCCATTCCAAGATTAAAAATTTACTTTTTACATTTTCGTTCAATAAAGTAAAACCTCCGTTATAAAATATTAATTACCATTAAATTTAATATGAAAATTTTTACTTAAATTTATAAAATATTATTAACAGTTTACTAAGAATAGTATATCATATGCAGTAAAACTTTAAATTGATATGTAAATTGAACTTTACGACATATTTAAGGGAGAAAAGATGAATCCATATGCTTAAGAGTATAAATTCTTATTGATATCAGTAAATGCAAACGTTGACATACATTACAAGATTTATGAGCCCGCATAGTAATTTTTATATCATTTTATAATAAGGTACATAAAATTTAAAAGTTAATTTTATTAGGATACTTTAACAGAATAATATGATGTGAACTGTTGAATCATCATTTACATAATTTATCACATAAAGCCAATGACCATTTCGAAAATCACAAATGAACTGCATTGGCGGAAATTCTTTTCAATATTGAAAAAAATTCTTGTAATAACAATATTTTATATACTTATAAATTGAAAATAATAATTTTTAATTCTATTAGTTGTTAATAAAATATTCTTCATATCTGCAACTTGTACTAGAGAATATTCAATTTTAAATAGGATTATTTATAAGTACAATATTGTATACTATCAATAATTTATGTCATTTAAATTTTTACAGCAGGCATGACGAAGATAACCATATTCAGAAGCGGGTGTCAACCTGGAAATAAAAAAATATGCGGTACGGTTGTCGTACTTGGAGTAATTATTGGATGCGTTCTTTTGGCAAGCACAGCTTTTGGAAACAAACAAAAGGAAAGTTCCTTGAAAAAAGTATTCTTCGTAAGTATTGAAAATGAATCTACTATATACCATAAACTGAGATATTTAATTGAATAAATATGCAATGTTAAAAGACATTAAAAGGGATTAAAGGAGAATGTCATTCATTACTCCATATAATTAAATATACGATCGAAACATTCAATTTCATATCGAATGCGGTTTATTTTCAAGAATTATTTCTTGCACCTCAAATTTGTTTCTTTCGTTCAGTTTTTATTCACTTTCTCTATTCCGCAGGTTTTTCGTCATGGTGATCGAAATCCAACGGAAACTTATGCCAACGATCCATACAAAAATTACGATTGGCCCGAAGGTTGGGGAGCTTTAACCAAGGTTAATTGTTATACACAAAAAATGTTTTTCATTTTCAACTTTAAAATTTGAACAAAATATAACAAAAATCGAATTACTTTTTTGATAAAGGAATATTGTATTATATCGCGATTTATACACACGTGTTTAAAAAACGAAAGTTCCTTAAACTTTTAATGCGCAAAACTTTTAACACCCGATAGTTTGAACTGAATTACACGAATACACGGTTTCGATTGAATAAATAAACTATCGCAGAATCCGAATTTAAATATACCGTCGACTATTTTTAACACAGATACATTTCTCACTCTCGCTTCAATTGCAGAAAGGAATGCGACAAATGTATAAACTCGGTCAGTGGATTCGCAAGGAATTCGGATGGATCACCGACAACAAGTACACGAGAGAAAATACAATAGCCAACAGCAGCGCCTCCGAACGATGTCTGCTGTCAACCCAAGCGTTGCTCGCTGGACTTTACCCGGAAAAAGATGCCTTCGTGGAAGGCTTACCCTGGAGGCCGATTCCGGTGCATTACGTGCCCAAAGCAATGGATGCGGTGCGTCTACTCGAGATATTAATCGTTTAGTGCTCCGGTGTTAATGGTTTACTTCTTTTAACGACAAAAACTTTACGTTTTCATTATTTTTTTTTAATCTTAGCTCTCTGTTATCTTAACAGTAAAATTGATAATTCAATTCCAACTCTCGTTTAAGGAAATAAGCATAACGATAAAATTAAATCTTATCGGCGCACTGTCGAAAATACACCAAACAGTAACGATCAATTTCAACTATTCAATACATTTGCATTTAAATTACAAAATTATTTATAATTCAGAATATCACATATATATAAAATCTATAAAAAACTTAATATCCGTATCATATTTATAATTCAACAATTCTATATTTTTGTTACTCACAGCTTTTAGTCTGTGGAAAAAGCTGTCCAAAGTTGAGGATGGAATTGGAAAACGTGTATCGCATAGAAGCAGCTAATTCCGATGCCGCACTGAAATCATATTACGATAAACTCTCGAAAATCACGGGACAACCAATGAAGACGATAACAGACATTGAATTTCTCTACAATACCTTGGAAATTCAGGTACGGTATGTCATAAATACATTACGTTCGTTTCTTTATATTACGTTTAATGGTAAGTTCATTTTCGACTATATATAAATTAGAAATCAATTTATAAAGTCAATAATTCATACGAATCGTAAACATAGTTACAAACACAATGCACAGATATTTTTGACATTTTTGAATCGTGTTATTTTTACATTATCCGTTATAAATTTTAATATACTTTTTCCAAAAATTGATATATGTAACAAAGATCGTAGCTAATGGAAGATTTTAAATTGATTAACTAAAACTTATATTAATAGGATATGAATGGCTTGAAACTTCCTTCGGCGATAAAACAATATTTCAATTCGGAAATGCGAACAATCGCCGCCCGTAGTTATAGATTATTTTCAAGTAATAAGATACAACAACGACTTTCTGCAGGTATCGACATATCTGTAATTTAATACCTATAATTTCTTTGATCAATTGTATTGATTAATGACTAATTAATAATTCAAGGGTTGCTGTTGAAACATATTCTCGAACATATGCATAATAGTTATATAGGCCAAAAAATGCATTTATACTGTACACACGACGTATACATAATCAGTCTTTTACGAGCTATGGGATTTACCAACGAACTTTTCAAGCTTGAATTTGGTGTTACTCTTATTTTTGAACTACTTCATTTGAACGATAGGAAATCGCAAAATGTTCGAGTAAGTATTTGTAGTTTATCCGCATAATAATTTCATCGAAATAATAAAGGTTGTATTTCCAATAATATTTAAAAAAAATTTGCGAAAATATTATCAAATACTGTTACTTTAAAATATTAAACAAACACTGCTACAAAGCATTTATTTCAATTGTTGAATATTTTTTGATTCTGCCTACTATAAAATTGGTTTATTAATTATCTTTTTCTTTTGTGATCCAGATATCAATGCTTAACAACACCGAAATGACGACGCCTCATACATTAATGATTCCTGGTTGTGGAAGTCCTTGCGAGCTTAATAATTTATTGGATATTTGGAAGGATGTGCTTCCAGTGGATTGGGAATCGGAATGTCAAAAATTAAATTAGTAAAACTCATAAACAAAAATTCTACATTGCAATATGAAATAAAAGAACTCACGAATATGCGGATGAATACTTAGCACAAGTTTCCATGAATATTAAATCATTCCGTATAATAATAAGTAGACAAATATCACCCTAAGTTATTATTTGTGTGATATCGTGTTAATCATCCAATGTCAGATCTCTTTTTTTATCGTTTGATATTAAACTATATTTTTCGATATTGCGCGACCTCAATAATATAATTTTTATAAATGCTTTTATAAAATAAATATTTTATTTAACTGCAATTGTTTTTTTATTTCACGAGACGTAGAATTTCCATACCTAACCTTACAAAGTCAAGATAATGTCATAAAGTTTTAAATATTTCGGTTTCTACAATTACAAAACAACGTTATGCAAAAAGGTATTTCACATCAAAATTTGTGTACGCTAATAAAATGATGAGTACTTCAATAGTTGCTTAAAATATTTGACAAAACTATGGTATTCCGTTTAAAAAAAAGATAAGCTCGATGACAAACAAACACGTCTAGACGACTTTCGACGGTGGATACTTTCTTCATGGAATTATTTAGTTAAACGTTTGAAGGATACGTTTTCCGAGTTCGATATAAATCAGAAATTCAAAATTATTGAATCAATCGTCACCTTGGAAACTGCCCGTGAACATCGATATCAATACCGTAAAAAACGACGACATCATGGTCACCATCGGATACGACAATATTGTTATCACCGTCATCGTCACCATCATCCTAGTCCTCATTCTCATCATACCAAACATTTTCAACGAGAATTCGAAGATGTGGAAACAACAACCGTAGACGAATATTCTCCCATGTATCAGACGATAAACACTCATTACCCAGGCTTATATGAACAAAATCATATTTACCGCTACAATCATCATTACCATGAGAGAGAAAATTATCGCGACAAGGAGTCAGTTGTTCCATGTTGTAAGTAAAAAAATATTCTAAAAGAACAGTTGAAACGCTTCATTTTTAAAACTAATTCGAGATACGGAAGAGATAACTAAAAATAACAAATTTATAATTATCTAGAAACCTCTTTATAAATAGTTGATTTCATAATTTGCTTTCATAATCCTGTGTTTATCCATCAATGGTATTTTGAGTTATGAGTAAAAGATACGATGTAGGTTAAAGGCCTAATTTTGGCGTTTCCAGAACTCAAAATCTCTGTAGAAGAGGTTTTTCTAACAACTTGTAACTACGTTCGAAGCTCCCGAGGCAACCGAGTTACAGAATCTCTAATCTTAACGACGGATGTTGTAGCTTGATATCCGTCGTGTTTCACAGGTTCGAACGACCGCTGCCCTAGAAGATATCGGCTGATCGAGAACGAAACGAGGAGCTCCACGAGTTCGGCTCTCAAGGCCTGTGAGTTAATCAACGCGGCTACGACGACGTCCGGTCGTCCAAGGAAAGGAAAAGTGGCCATTGGGAGACCGACCACGAGATGACGAGGCGAATTGGCGGTTTCGCTTTCGTTGCGCGTTCGCGATCCAAGTTCTCGTTCACACAGTCAATGGATTCGCTCTAATACTGGAGTCATTGGAGTAAATTAAAAGAAAAACCAAATAAAGATCGAATCCTCTTGTACACACTGCTAACAATAAATTAATATATATAAAAAAAGAGTTTATGGTAGTCGATTCCCTCTTGTATATCAAATATCGATGCTTACTTGATTTTTCGTTACATGTCATTTTTTTTAAGAGAATACGCAAATCGGACTGATTTTCGTGACGCACATCGTTCGATACGATCGACTCTCTAAATTAGCGTCTGATCTCATTCGACTGTTATCTACTTCTACAAGGAGATTATTACATGTATGCCCGGATGAGAAAAACTTTCCTCGCAATCTTTAACAGCTAATGATCTTCGATAAATATTAATGATTAATCATAATAGTTAGCGAATGCCGTTCGATACAAGCGATCTTTTTTCCCGATTTATTTTAGTTTCTGATTGGTGAACATATTATTTCTATGCTACATATTAACGTATATTATTTCTAATGATGAACATGTGGAGTAACAAATATTGAAAATGCATTTTCTTTTGGAAATATTTAAATTTATCCAGTTATTATATCGAATAATAATTATTCGATTATTGCGTATATATTTTTCCTTTATTGACAATAATAATTTCCTTTTATACAAAAAGTATTTTTAAAAACAAAAATTCTGATATTAATGTATAATCAAAATTTGTATGAAGAATTTACTATTTTTTACCTTAAACAAATAAAATTTGATAATATACTTATTTGCATAGGTACGAAATTTTTACATGATAAAATCTTTTATAATTCTAAAAATTATAACATTTATTTGTTTGAATCAAAACAAATAATGTTAATTAATATATATTTGCATTGAAAAAATTGAGTAGTTTTAAAATAATATTTTAAATATTGTTTCCGTTGTACAGAAAAATCAATTGATATATAAAATACAAGAAATCTATGAGTAGTTGTTTATATTTGTTAGATTTTAGATTACGAATAAAAAACAGATAAAGCAGTCTGTACAAATCATACACAACGTAAAAATTATAAAATAATATAAAATTTTATAATGATACGTAAGCTTTGATATATGTACAAAAATTAAATAAATAAATTCACGATACTCTTTTAGTAAGATAGATATAATTGTATCGTAAATTTTTTATCGCGGCTTGAAATACTTTTTCATATGCATATTTCCATCAAAAGAAAAGTATTATATTCATAGAATAAAAATATATTGAATATTCAAAGGCTGATATAACTGTTAAAGAAAAGAACTTTTTAAAAACATTTTTATTATACAATATAATCAATGCGTTATTAAAATGACCAATAATTAATAATTTACTTCAATTTACAATCAAATCTACAATAATACAAGTATTCTACATTAGACGACATAATTAATAACCTTTTTAAATAATTTTTATTCATAATAATCGCGTTAACAATAATTAAAATTTTCACAACCGTGTATAAATATATATTATACGATTTGAAATTCTTTTTAATAATAGATTAAATTAGTCTCGAGTTATATTTTATCTAAAATCTTTAACTCTTTCGCGAATGAAACGATAGTATTTAAAGTAGTACGCCAAATCATGGTGCAATAAATTGCAGATCTAACAAATTTACCAGCCACGTCTCATCTACCAAACAAATATTGACTTATAATCAGACAATAGAAACTGTAGCAAGTGGTTACGAGTTGGCCGTCATCGATAAATATACATCTTTATTAGTCGTTTCCTCGCAAGAATTCTTTCGTGTAGATCTCGTGTTATGCGTAAAGCTTATGTGCAAAATAGATTGTGTAATGGTTGCTTTAATTATTTATTAAAATAAAGGAAAACAATGTAAAATTGTTATTAAATATAATTACAATGAATAAAATTAATACATTTATATAATTACAGTGAAATTAAAAGCTAAAATGATAATCAAGTATAATTATAGTTACACACTAACATAATCGTAGTGGGAAGTAAATGTCCAACAATGTAATTTGATTTGCCGTGTTCCTGTTGCCAAATAACAATTACATTTAGAATTGACTTGTCTAAAACACAGGCGTAATTGCGTTTAATTGAAGTGTTTTCATTGTTTATTTGTGTTTTTTTGTAAGTTTATGCCTGTCATTAAAATAAAGTTGTAGGCGATGAAATAAGTTTTTTGAGAAATAATATTATATGTGCTTTAATTTATTGAAAACTTGTTTATATTTGATAATAAGATGGCTTACATTTTTAAAAAATACCGATATTTAATGAAACTGTTGTGAATAAATCAATATCGAAAGTATTTCAACTATTTACTTATAAATTATTGACTATGCTTGTAACTTAACTATTTAGAGTAGTTTTAAGTAAATTGAATCGCATTAATATGAAATATCTTATATGATAAAGCTTCTATCGTTTATGAACTCTTAACTTGATCAAACATGAATATTAGGCAGAAAAACTTTTCATATGTAATGTATGATATATTAATTAAGAGACAAAGAATTAAGGATGTGTAAAGGTTTAAATATACTGAAGAAAAATTCGAAGATCGGATTGTAAAATTATCTATATTTCAATGTTCTGAAAGTAAATACAGCGGCGATTTCAGAGATCCGCGATCTTGCTCGTATAAACTTGACAACACTGTGATTGGTGGTATTTAACTGTGATCTGGAGCAGACGATATACAAACGATATACCAGTATGTAATAGAAAGAGACATACATATAGAACGATCAGCTGATTCGACTCGCATCTGATGATTTGGAAGCCTATGAGTATTCGACATCAACCCACGATTCTACCAAGTTCCGATCGTCACTGCTATGAATCATTCTTCGATCGTAAAGGAATATGTTCTTCCTTTCTTTTTTCCCGTTCGTATATTGTGCTTGGGTGTGAGTCTTTGAATGCCACGTGAGTTGAAACTTTAAAGGACGTTTTCTGTGCATAGTGTACGTCATCCAATGATGTTGGTATTACCATAAGATAAACAACAATGAATTCAAAGGTTAAGTGATCAGCTGAAAAGTTTCTTGTGTTAAGTACACCGGGGACGTGATTCTATTTCGATAGTCAATTTTAATTAACGCCGACTTTCTTCCTTATGAAATATATTCACTTTTAAATCTTGCAAAACCATGAAATTCTTTTTGTATTTACAAGCTTTCTCACCACTGATCAGTTTTACCTCTTTCGTATATTTATGTTTTATTATTTTCCGTCAATGATTCGCGTTTTGTCACGGCTACTATTATGATTCATCGAAAATTATTTATTTTTAATTTACACGATCGAAACGTTGATGTTTTCAAAATTGACGTACAATGCTGAATATAACTTATATGTTTAAACTATTTTTAAATATAATTTATTCCTTCTTCCTTTAACAGTAACTTAATTTCCAAATCCATTTAAATTAAGTCAGAAAATATTTAGCTGGAAGATTAAAGAACATCTTAATAATGAACTGTACATAAATGTCACCGAAGGCCTTAAAAAAGTCTATAAAACTAAATTGTTACCACTGGAGTTGGCTTATCAATTCCATGACTTTCATTCGCCTCAGCTCGACGATCCAGACTTTGATGCCAAACCCATGATACTACTAGTGGGTCAATATTCAACCGGTAAAACAAGTTTCATCAAATATTTGTTGGAAAGGGATTTTCCTGGAATCAGAATTGGTCCAGAGCCAACCACCGATAGATTTATCGTGATTGCGTACGATAATAAAGAAGATGTTTTCTCTGGCAATGCTCTTATAGTTGATCGACAGAGATAATTTAGACTGTTCAACAAGTCTGAAAATTCTTGTTTGAATCGCTTTCAATGTTCTACGGTTAACTTTCCAGTTTTAAAAGTATTTCGATCGTCGATACTCATGGAATTCTTTTGAGAAAG
Organism: Dolichoris vasculosae; assembly: GCA_018907195.1. Lineage (NCBI taxonomy): Eukaryota > Metazoa > Arthropoda > Insecta > Hymenoptera > Agaonidae > Dolichoris > Dolichoris vasculosae. Next base: position 10,422,425 of record JACCHY010000001.1, read on the forward strand.
AAATACAGAATACGTAAAACTTAATAATGCAAATTAAATAAACTGACTAAATAATTTTCAAAAATATTTTATTTACAGGTTGACAAGAGATACAACTTTATCAGTCTTTTGGAATGGTTTGCGCAACATGTAGACAAAATTATTCTCATCTTGAATGCACTTCAACTAAGTATATCCAATAAATTTTACTATGATGATAAAATTATAATTGTCTTGAATAAAGTTGCAAACATTGTAAGTTTCCTTATACAGAGTTTAGGTATTTTTTATGATCAATCTTTGAGATACGTTATTAACAAAAAATAAGATTTAAAAAAATATAAATGTTTTTATGTATTTATAAATATATAAAAATTATAAAACCAAATCTAAATTTACTATAGAATGATAAATTTGAACTTACAATTCAATTATAAATTAAATTATATTTGTTTACAATTAAGACATTATAGAGAAAAATATTTTCTTTACATTCTATTTCAAGATAAAAAATAGAATTTTTTTAATGATCAGTGTCTTAAATACTGCACTTAAAACACTTAATGATTTAATTAAAAGAGCTCGTATTGCAAAAGTAATTTAAAAATCTACATAAGTATATATATTTATCTTTATGAGCCTTTATGTAATTTGCAATCTAAAATTAATTTTTAGTATTCGATAAATTGCTACATAAATAATTAATATATTGTATAAAAATATGCCTATTTTTGAAAGATATTTCATACCTTATGAGAAAGATTCTTCAAGAAATAAGATGATTTATAGAAGCAACATAAGTATAATATAAATCCATAATCAAGTAAGTTCATTTAGATATAAAAAAGCATAATGTGCCAATGCAGAATCCAATAAACCTGAATAAATTATTTTGAAAGAAAAATATTTATATTTTTCTAGATTTAAAATTCTTTGATCATTAGATGGAAAAATTATCTTTATTGGTAGGAATTAGTTAAAAACACTTTGATTAACAGTAAATTTCAGGTAAAGTTATATAAATTTGTTTTAAAAAATAACATTCTATAATACACTATTTTTTATTTTCTGTAAAAAATGCAACATATAAATTATGAAAGATGTATAATGAAAATTCAATAAATAATATAAAAATAAAAATTAAATCTATATTTTCCAGTGTTAATCCTTGTCTGAACTATCATTATTACTATTATAACAATTAATTATAATGTACATTATTTCGAAAACAGTACGTAAATTAATATAGTTTGTATCAGCAATTAATTATTTCTATATGAAAATCAAAACTAAAAATACAAAATTAAAAGATGAATTTTAGTAGTACTTTCCCAACTGATTTTATTTCTACTACATTATGAATTGCATATAATATAGTTCAATTTAAAACATCATCTCAGTTATTAAAAAAATCATTTAAATAATTTTTTCAATTAAACAAGATATTCTAAATTATTAAACGTATATTTTACCTTTTTGAAAAAAATTTATTGTACTTATTCAATTGTACAAATATAAATATATACATACTTTTAACTACAAACACTGATCCATGTGACTTCTAATGTAATTATATGAATTTAAATACACCATAGAAAATATATATAAATTTATTGCTTGTTAAGAGTACAATATTTCTTTTTAATATAATCTATGTCGAAACACACAAATAGCCAAAAGAGAAACAACAATTTAATACATTGTTCAATCCTAAAACGATCGTACCGTAAAGTTATCATTTATTGAAATATAGAGTTCTTAAAAAAGAGAATCAAAATAGAAAATCGAAAGCAACCGAAAACTTTTCAACAAAGTGGTTACATTCCGTACTCGTTGAGATTTTATTCTAAAATGCAAATTTATCGAATGACGATTAAAGTACGACAAAGAATCGCAACTGAAATGTCTTCTGCACACGGGTATCAATTCCACTATATACGGACCTGACATTTCAGCTAAGAGAGGTAAACGAGAAAAAGGGTGAACAGAATGCGACAAAGATTCGATTCGGTCGGTTGTTTTTCGATCTCCAAAGAATCGCTTTGTTTTGTCGATCATCAGTTCGTAGTAATGATCAACGAAAACAAATTGCTGTGACATAAGAACCATTATCAGAAATTTACTACTTGTGCGTAACTTCGACTCGCACCATTAGAAGAATAAACAAGTGGGACTTGGAACTGAGGCGCTACAGTCGCATATATACTCCGTCGACACATATCAAACCGTTCAAGAAGGATCACTTGTAGTTACACACAATTAACGCATGCGCGTAATAAATACAGAATCGACTATATAAAAAGGGTCATCTAATGTTTCTAATAAGCGGTACCAAAAAACTGAGAAGAAGAAGAAGAGGACTCAATGATCAATTTTCGAAGTGCAAGTATTTAAATTTGAAATAATTATAAAAGCAGGTAAGAGTTTTCAAAATGTATCCATAAATTATGTTTTATATATATTTTTGGAATTTATATTCACCTGCTAAAGAAATTGCGTTCTTTTAATCACATTGCTATAGGAAAATTTTATAAACTTTCTACGTCAATTACGAATACAATAACTGTGTACATTTACCGTTACTTTTTTAAAAGACTGTTTCAAGACTTATCGGAAAAGAAATATTCGATCGAATTTCAACTCGTAAATGAAGGGAATATACATCGTGTCCTTAAAAAAATAAGTTGGTCGTTGTTTCCGTTAAGGATTTAATAGTAAGATTACTTAATAACTTGCTATAGGAAAATTAAAAAAGGGAAGATTTATTTTTAATTATTTATCAAAGAAAGGTAAATATTCTTATTCAAAAAATATTTTAAAAAATATTTTCAAAAATTAGAAAACAGCCTAAATATTTCATGTTTATACATAATTTTTGTATTCGAAGATATTTAAAGTTATTAAAATTAGTATGTGCCGAGTGAAAAATGTTGAAAGATACATTATCTTTCTTAATTAGTTATGCATTCCATTCCAAGATTAAAAATTTAGTTTTTACATTTTCTTTCAATAAAATAAAATCTCCGTGTTAATGAAAATAAAGTGTTAATCAACTTTAAGTTCAATATGCAAATTATTAGTAAAATTTGCATAATATTATTGATAGTTCACTAAGAACAGTATATCATATGCAATAAAACTTTAAACTGATATGTAAATTGAAATTTACGACATATTTAAGGGAGAAAAGATGAATCCATATGCTTAAGAGTATAAATTCTTATTGATATCAGTAAATGCAAATGTTGACATACATTGTAAGGTTTACGAGTTCGTGCAATAATTTCTCTCACTTTTTATGGTTATAATTATAGATTTATAAGGCAGTTTTATCAAAATAATATAAAAGATAAATATGTTGGAAAATATTAAATAACCGCTTTCATAATTCACATATACAGTCAACCCTCAATAAAAATTAGAAATGAATTACATTTGCAAGCAAATTTTTCAATAATAAAATAAGATTTTTCTACTATTTAATATTTTGGGTATCCGCTATTTGTATTTGAGAATATTCGATTAGTACATTATAATTTATAAATACAATAATGTAGAATATCAATAATTTTTGTGATATAAAATTTTGCAACAGGCATGGAAAGTAACAGTGTATTAAGACGCGGTTGTCAACCTGGAAAAAGAAAAATATGCGGTACGGTTGTCGTACTTGGAGTAATTATCGGTTGCGTTCTTTTGGCACACACAGCTTTTGGAGAAAAACAAAAAGAAACTACTTTGAAAAAAGTATTCTTCGTAAGTATTGTAAATGAATCTACTATATACCATAAACTGAGATATTTAATTGAAATAAATATGAAATGTTAAAATACATTAAAAGGGATTAAAACACAATGTCATTCGTTATTCCTTATAATTAATTATACGATCGAAACAATCAATTTAATATCGAATGCAGTTTATTTTCAAGAATTATTTCTTGCACCTCAAATTTGTTTCTTTCGTTCAGTTTTTATTCACTTTATGTATTCCGCAGGTTTTTCGTCATGGTGATCGAAATCCAACGGAAACTTATGCCAACGATCCATACAAAAATTACGATTGGCCCGAAGGTTGGGGAGCTTTAACCAAGGTTAATTGTTATACACAAAAAATGTTTTTCATTTTCAACTTTAAAATTTGAACAAAATATAACAAAAATAGAATTACTTTTTTGATAAAGGAATATTGCATTATATCACGATTTATACACACGTGTTTAAAAAACGAAAGTTCCTTAAACTGTTAATGCGCAAAACTTTTAACACCCGATAGTTTGAACTGAATTACACGAATACACGGTTTCGATTGAATAAATAAACTATCGCAGAATCCGAATTTAAATATACCGTCGACTATTTTTAACACAGATACATTTCTCACTCTCGCTTCAATTGCAGAAAGGAATGCGACAAATGTATAAACTCGGTCAGTGGATTCGCAAGGAATTCGGATGGATCACCGACAACAAGTACACGAGAGAAAATACAATAGCCAACAGCAGCGCCTCCGAACGATGTCTGCTGTCAACCCAAGCGTTGCTCGCTGGACTTTACCCGGAAAAAGATGCCTTCGTGGAAGGCTTACCCTGGAGGCCGATTCCGGTGCATTACGTGCCCAAAGCAATGGATGCGGTGCGTCTACTCGAGATATTAATCGTTTAGTGCTCCGGTGTTAATGGTTTACTTCTTTTAACGACAAAAACTTTACGTTTTCATTATTTTTTTTTAATCTTAGCTCTGTGTTATCTTAACAGTAAAATTGATATTTCAATTCCAACTCTCGTTTAAGGAAATAAGCATAACGATAAAATTAAATCTTATCGGCGCACTGTCGAAAATACACCAAACAGTAACGATCAATTTCAACTATTCAACACATTTGAATTTAAATTACAAAATTATTTATAATTCAAAATATCACATATATATAAAATCTGTAAAAAACTTAATATCCGTATCATATTTATAATTCAACAATTCTATATTTTTGTTACTCACAGCTTTTAGTCAGTGGAAAAAGCTGTCCAAAGTTGAGGATGGAATTGGAAAACGCGTATCGCATAGAAGCAGCTAATTCGGATGCCGCACTGAAATCATATTACGATAAACTCTCGAAAATCACGGGACAACCAATGAAGACGATAACAGACATTGAATTTCTCTACAATACCTTGGAAATTCAGGTAAGGTATGTCATAAATACATGACGTTGGTTTCTATATATTCCATGTAATGGTAACTTCATTTTCGACTGTATATAAATTAGAAATCAATTTATAAAGTGAATAATGCATATGATGTGTGAACGTATTTACAAACGTAATGCACAGCTATTTTTTTCATTTTGAATCTTGTTATTTTTACATTATCCGTTCTGAATTTTAATATACTTTTTCCAAAAATTGATATGTTTAACAAAGATCGTAGCTAATGGAAGATTTTAAATTGATTAACTAAAACTTATATTAATAGGATATGAATGGCTTGAAACTTCCTTCGGCGATAAAACAATATTTCAATTCGGAAATGCGAACAATCGCCGCCCGTAGTTATAGATTATTTTCAAGTAATAAGATACAACAACGACTTTCTGCAGGTATCGACATATCTGTAATTTAATACCTATAATTTCTTTGATCAATTGTATTGATTAATGACTAATTAATAATTCAAGGTCTGCTGTTGAAACATATTCTGGAAAATATGGGAAATGATAATGTGAACGAAAAAATGCATTTATACTGTACTCACGATGTTCACATGGTCAATATTTTACGAACTATGGGATTTACCGATGAACTTTTCAAACTTGAAGTTGGTGTTACTCTTATTTTTGAACTGCTTCATTTGAACGATAAAAAATCACAGCAAGTTCGTGTAAGTTTGCGGAATTTATTATCCATGATAATTTGTCGGAACGATAGCAAATATATTAACAAAAACATTAGAAACATTTGAGAAAATGTATGCAATTTTTATTATAAATTTTTATATATTTGGTAATCCAAGAAAATTCATTTGTACTTAATACTTAATTCTATAGCGTAATTTTTTTTATAAAATTTTTTTGTAAAAAAATTTATAAAACTATTGAACTATATTTTCAAATACAGAACTACTAAATATGATTTACAATAAAAATGCTTGGACTGGTTTTACTATATTTAAAATTTTTTTTCGATATTTCTGGAATATTATGCTTATATAAACTTTTTCCACGAAATAATTTTGTTCATGTAATTAGTATCTATCCTAAACAACCATAAATTATGCATAAAATACTGATGAAGTTGTAAAAAAAATTTATGTAGATCGTATATCTATTTTAGATTAATTTTTCATAAAACATGTACAGTAGATATTAAAAATGTTTATATGATATAAAAACTTCGATCGGCCATATAATGAATGATATAATATATCGATTTTATATAATGTATTTTCTATAATTTATATAATTGGCAGCTAATTTAATTATCTCATTTCTAGTACCCGTAAAATCTTTTAAACAACATAAATAAAAATTAATTTATAATTCCAGTATTATAAAATTTTTTTATTTATTTATTTTTTCTTTTTCGGTATAGATTTCAATGATTAACAACACCGAGACGATGACGCCTCATACATTAATGATTCCTGGTTGTGGAAGTCCTTGCGAGCTTAATAATTTATTCGATATTTGGAAGGATGTGCTTCCAGTGGATTGGGAATCGGAATGTCAACAATTAACTTAGCAAAACTCATAAACAAAAATTCTACAATGTAATATGAAATAAAAGAACGCACGAATATTTAGATGAATACTTAGCACAAGTTTGAATGAATATTAAATCATTCCGTATAATAATATAAGCAAATATCACCCTTAGTTATTATTTGTGTGATATCGTGTTAATCATCCAATGTCAGATCTCTTTTTTTATCGTTTGATATTAAAATATATTTTTCGATATTGCGCGACCTCAATAATATAATTTTTATAAATGCTTTTATAAAATAAATATTTTATTTAACTGCATTTGTTTTTTTATTTCGCGAGACGTAGAATTTCCAGACCTAACCTTGTAAAGTCTAGATAATGTGATAAAGTTTTAAATATTTCTGTTTCTGCAATTACAAAACAACGATATGGAAAAAGGTATTTCATATCAAAATTTGTCTACGCTAATTAAATGATGAATACTTCGATAGTTGTTTAAAATATTTGACAAAACTATGTAATATATGGTATTACGTTTAAAAAAAAGATAAGCTCGATGACAAAGAAACACGTCTAGACGACTTTCGACGGTGGATACTTTCTCCATGGAGTTATTTAGTTAAACGTTTGAAGAGTACGTTTTCCGAGCTCGATATAAATCCGAAATTCGAAATTATTGAATCAATCGTGACCTTGGATACTGCCCGTGAACATCGTTATCAATATTATAAAAATCGACGACATCATAGTCACCATCGTCTACGACAATGTTGTTATCACCGTCATCATCACCATCATTTTCGTCCTTTTCCTCATCGTACCGAACAGTCTAAACGAGAATTCCAAGATGAGGAATCGTCATCTATAGATCAATTTTATCCCATGTATCAGCCGATAAATACTAATTATCCAGGCATATATGAACAAAATCATATTATCCGGTACAATCATCCTCACTATGAGAGAGAAAAGTATTACAACAACGTGACAGTTGTTTCGTGTTGTAAGTAAAAAATTATTCTAAAAAAACGTTTCAAACACTTCATTTTTTAAAATAATTCGAGATACGGAAGAGATAACTAAAAATAACAAATTTATAATTATCTAGAAACCTCTTTATAAATAGTTGATTTCATAATTTGCTTTCATAATCCTGTGTTTATCCATCAATGGCATTTTGAGTTATGAGTAAAAGATACGATGTAGGTTAAAGGCCTAATTTTGGCGTGTCCAGAACTCAAAATCTCTGTAGAAGAGGTTTTTCTAACAACTTGTAACTACGTTCGAAGCTCCCGAGGCAACCGAGTTACAGAATCTCTAATCTTAACGACGGATGTTGTAGCTTGATATCCGTCGTGTTTCACAGGTTCGAACGACCGCTGCCCTAGAAGATATCGGCTGATCGAAAACGAAACGAGGAGCTCCACGAGTTCGGCTCTCAAGGCCTGTGAGTTAATCAACGCGGCTACGACGACGTCCGGTCGTCCAAGGAAAGGAAAAGTAGTGGCCATTGGGAGACCGACCACGAGATGACGAGGCGAATTGGCGGTTTCGCTTTCTTTGTGCTTTCGCGATCCAATTTCTCATCCACACAGTCAATGGATACGCTCTAATACTGGAGTCGTTGGAGTAAATTAAAGGAAAAACTAAATAAAGATCGAGTCCTCTTGTACACACTGCTAACAATAAATTAAAGTATATAGCAATTAAAAGAGTTTATGGTAGTCGATTCCCTCTTGTATATCAAATATCGATGCTTACTTGATTTTTCGTTACATGTCATTTTTTTTGAGAGAATACGCAAATCGGACTGATTTTCGTGACGCACATCGTTCGATACGATCGACTCTCTAAATTAGCGTCTGATCTCATTCGACTGTTATCTACTTCTACAAGGAGATTATTACATGTATGCCCGGATGAGAAAAACTTTCCTCGCAATCTTTAACAGCTAATGATCTTCGATAAATATTAATGATTAATCATAATAGTTAGCGAATGCCGTTCGATACAAGCGATCTTTTTTCCCGATTTATTTTAGTTTCTGATTGGTGAACATATTATTTCTATGCTACATATTAACGTATATTATTTCTAACGGTGAAAATGTTGAATAGCAAATATTGAAAATGCATTTACTATTGGAAATATAGATATATATTCTTTATAGATATATAATTTTCATTTTGTACTTAAATTATTATTTTATAAAAAAATTTTTTTTATTATTCGTCTGTTATATTAAATAAGTAAAAACGAATTTAATTTAAATAAATTATAAAAATTAAGTCGGAATAACAAATAATGAATTTTATTTTATAGATATTTGTCTATGCATTTAATTTAGACATTTTTTATTTATAAGTTGCTAAAGAAAATAATATTATGGCTATAGTAGATATGTTAGTATTTAGATGAAAATCAACGCCTGATCGAAATGAAATTACTGTACCAATTTTACTTATCCTTTCATTTTTTAACGACGCCGCATATATAAGGAATTTGATTATTAAATATTTAAAAGATTTATTTAAGTAGAAGGTTCCTAATTATTTTCTAAAAATATCATACTGCAAATTATAAATTTTAATTCACGTAAATTGAAACTGATACTGAATTAATTAAATTGATGAAGCTTCTTTAAATTATCTTTATATTTTAAAAAATTCTGGAGTAGTTTTCCTTTTATAGAAGTATTTATCGCTATTAGTTTTTCCATTGGAATTGAGGTTATTACTTAATATTTACTAATTTATTCATCATTTATATCATTTTATTCTGATATGCATGATTAGTTCCGTTCGTGTTTAATAATTCATCTATATCAAATTTTATTTAGAAATTATTAATATAAATAACGAAAATTAAATAAAAGAAAATAATTGATATCTTCAGTATCTAATGTTTATAAGTTCTTGTGAATTTTTATACTTAACTTGTACAATTTTTAAATGACGAAATATACTTTAAGTATTTACACGAATGACGACTAACTTTCATTATGTATATATTTTTCTATTCAAATTATTATTTTATTTGATAAAATTTATAATTTAATTATATTTGATAGAAGGATTTAAATTCTATTAAAATTGATGTATTCAATTTGTATAAAACTATAGCAATTAGCTTATTACAAATTTTTAGTCACGTAAATTTATTTCTTTGTTTCTTTCTATAATTTTATACGTATATCTATGTAGTATTCAAGATACTCAATTTTATAGTACATTTATTAAATGTTCATTTTATTTAATAATATATTCATATTTTTAAAGTCCTTATTCTTTTTTAATAAGTTTAGCAAAATATGTAATTATAATGTAATTGAAATAATTTAAAATGTAAAACAATGTTTGTATTAATAAAATAAAGTATAAAACATAAAATTTTAAAAATACATAACTAATATTCATGTTAAATTAAAAAAAATTGTTAGTTTTAAAATCTTCAGGAGTTTATAAAAATTTCTGAAAGTATAATAAGAATTTATAGTATCAATAATTTCAAAACTACGAATAAAGTTACGAGTATTTCTGAAAAGTCATTACATTACAATCTAATGTATCAGAAATAGAAGTAATACGTTTGAAAAGCAGAGGAAAGATTAATTTAAATTTATTTTGTAAAAGGTATTTGAATAAGGAGACAATAAAATGAAATAATATATTCGCTATCTTAAAATTAAATTAATCCTATTTTTAAAATAATTAGAATTAAAATAAATAATGATGATAAATACTATATTTACATATCTTATAAAAAATTACATCAATAATTAAACAAATATAACTAATACTAATTATATTTGATTTATATACTTATTATACAACAAAATTAAAATACAAAATGTTATCAACGATAAATTATTAATAACTGTTGATTAAAAAATCTAAAATAAGAAAACTTAGATTCCTTAACAAATATTTGCATAAAAAAACATTTACTGATAATAGAACTGAAATTAGAATTAGAATACGTATATATAATTACTATATATAATTGTATAAGCAGCAATTAAGCCGGATACGTATATATAGAACAGGAAGGAAACACATTATTCGATGATAAGTCATATATCGAGAATGATGTGGAAAATTTGGATAAAAAAAAACAGGAATTCTGTGTCGTATACTATCGTTACACTGATTCTTGCAACTTTAGTAAAAGTAAAATAAAATAAAAAGCCCAAAAAATATATAGATTAAAAAACAAATCCCAGTTTTTTCATTTATTATTCTAAACGATTATTATTAAACATTTCTGTCATTATAATAGTACTTATTCTATTACATAATAAGTGATCTCTTTTTTTAAAAAAATAACTACAATAACCGAATCATACAATAATAATAATAATACATAATAAAAAATTGTGAACAATAATTTACTAATTATTTTTATCTAAAATAATTATAAGTTGACAATATTAATATCATAATGAGTTCACAATTTGCATAAGATAAAATCTTTTATAGTCCTCAAAATCATAAAATTTGTTGATTTAAATCAAAACAAATAATGTTAATTAATATATGTATGCATTGAAAAAATTGAGTAGTTTTAAAATAATTTTTTAAATATTGTTTCCGTTGTACAGAAAAATCAATTGATATATAAAATACAAGAAATCTATGAGTAGTTGTTTATATTTGTTAGATTTTAGATTACGAATAAAAAACAGATAAAGCAGTCTGTACAAATCATACACAACGTAAAAATTATAAAATAATATAAAATTTTATAATAATATATAAGCTTTGATATATGTACAAAAATTAAATAAGTAAATTCACGATACTCTTTTAGTAAAATAGATATAATTGTATCGTAAATTTTTATACGCGGCTTGAAATACTTTTTCATATGCATATTTCCATCAAAAGAAAAGTATTATATTCATAGAATAAAAATATATTGAATATTCAAAGGCTGATATAACTGTTAAAGAAAAGAACTTTTTAAAAACATTTTTATTGTACAAAATAATCAATGCGTTATTAAAATGGCCAATAATTAATAATTTACTTCAATTTGCAATCAAATCTACAATAATACAAGTATTCTACATTGGAAGAATTAATTAATAACCTTTTTAAATAATTTTTATTCATGGTAATCGCGGTAACAATAATTAAAATTTTCACAACCGTGTATAAATATATATTATACGATTTGAAATTCTTTTTAATAATAGATTAAATTAGTCTCGAGTTATATTTTATCTAAAATCTTTAACTCTTTCGCGAATGAAACGATAGTATTTAAAGTAGTACGCCAAATCATGGTGCAATAAATTGCAGATCTAACAAATTTACCAGCCACGTCTCATCTACCAAACAAATATTGACTTATAATCAGACAATAGAAACTGTAGCAAGTGGTTACGAGTTGGCCGTCATCGATAAATATACATCTTTATTAGTCGTTTCCTCGCAAGAATTCTTTCGTGTAGATCTCGTGTTATGCGTAAAGCTTATGTGCAAAATAGATTGTGTAATGGTTGCTTTAATTATTTATTAAAATAAAAGAAAACATAAAGTAAAATTGTTATTCAATATAGTTACAATGAAAGAGATTTATACATTTACATAATTTTAATGAAAGCATGTTCGGTTATTATTAAACAGCTTCGCGTGCAGGAAGTTTATTGCTCATCAAAATAGCTCACAATCGCCATGATAATTACACGGATCGGTGACTGTACGCATAACTTGTACAGAATATCATCATTATTTTTCATGGATTATCGAAATATTGAAAATGATGATTATGTAGTTTTAAAAGCTACTTTAGGTCGCTCGTTGAGTCAATTGCGAAGATTATTAAAGTTTTAAGATAATAGTACAGAGTAGAGATATAACGTTGAGAATTCACTTATCGTTCATTGTCCTTTCGATTAAAATCTTAACTAATATTGAAACAAAAAATTTTCTACGTTATAATTTATATTCTTTAAATAGATACAAAAATAACTAGAGTTTTATTAAAGTCGGTATAATGTAAAATAGTAATAACAATGCATAAAGTTGTTTGAATATAATAAAAGTTCGTTTAAATTATGTTTAAATATTAAACACACGGAAAAGTGCTTTAGTCGGAGTTCCACTCAATGTCCTGAATAACAATGCATTTCTTTCATTTTCTCTTACATTTCGTGAAGAGCGTCGAATATTAAATTCGATACATCGATTTAATCCTACGAAAAACCAACGCGGCGACGCTCCACGTACACAAATTATCAAAAAGTCACAAAAATCGCGTCGGTCACGATTCCATCTAACCTCCACTACTCTAGACTCTACCCGCGTTCTCCAGATCCGGTCGAGCGAGTTCGGCGCGTGGTCCAACGAAAAATACGGCGCTCCTGAAAACGCATATAGTGATCCAAATGGAATGCCATCGAAGCGACGCTCAATGACGCGGCTTCGATCGTTAAAATCGACTCCTGGGGACAAAACCCTACTTTGTCCATCACGGCGGAAAAACATACAGGATGTAAGTTGCGCAATCCGGCAGTTATTGCGCAACGCATCTGAAACGTGACACGGGGAGAGACGGGACAGGAGTCGGGCCATTTTGTAACAGATAAGGATCTCGTCGACGTGGATAAGTCACTGGAAAAGTGATAGGGCCAATGCTTTGCGATATCGGACTCGTGGCGACGCGTATCCGAGCTCGAAGGTAACGCCGCAGTGTTTTTACGTAAACTTGAACGTTCCAATCGGTACGGCGAGATTATCTTTATCAAAAGAGAAGGAAATAGCATCGAAGAATAGCGAGCGAACGTTTGCGAATGCCATAATCACGAGGTTACTGCCTTAATCCTTTCGCTCGCAGCATGTTTCTTTAAATTTTTGTACGTAAACAATAGTCGATGCGGTACGTCGATTGTGTGCCTTGATTATTTGATTATACTTTTGTACTTTTGTTACATCACTTATCGATATTTAAAGAAAATTGCGGAAATTTTGCGTCACGTTTCAAAAGAGATAAAGCTGTAACGAAATAACTCTTGTTAAATAAGATAAGACCGGATAACTTTTGTTTCGGTACAAAAAAGCGTTTCGCAGCAATTTTTATCTTTGCGTTTACTCCCGTTAAATGACATTTTAAGCGTACTGTATTGTATCATGTGGAGTGCTCAAGGTAAAACGTAGGGTCATTCGAAGAATTAATCTGTTTGAAAAAAAAAAATTTTATTTTATATTAAAAACTTTCAAGATATAAAACGTAGATACTTGTTATCGAATTTTCTAGGCTGATTTAACATAATTAATCGATACAATTTATTGCTAAATGCAAAGCTTAACGTTACGAAATGAGCAATCGCTGATCTTCGAAGAAAAAAATATATAAAACGAACGTAAGGTTGTGAAAATAGCATTGATAAAAATGTTGATAAAGTTATTGATACGAAAGTCATTGACACGACCGATAGAAAATAACTTAGAATTTATTTAATTCGTGCAAAAATTTAAAAGTATTTTGTACATAAAAATTTAGAAATGTTTTGAAATTGGAAATAGAAAAAATGAACTCGCAATTTTGAAGCTCCGAGAGTCGAATGTACAGAATTCTTTGAAATCGTACCACGGAATAAACGTTCTCATCTGCCACGTACTCGTTTAATCGGGTTTCGCGATACGAAATGATCCGCATTGTTGGTATAATAATAAAAGTAAAGACTCGGGCTTGAATCGAGACATATATTGAACCCGAGAGAAGGGACAATTCACCGTTTTTAACGCGCGTCTATACATTAAAACAGCTCGAGCTCGGTTCAAAGGCGTACGCACTCATGAGCGTACAAAGCACCCATAAAGCCGTAGAGAGTCGGCCTTTTATGCGAGGAGAGGACGAGAAAAATGGTTTCCAATGTGAATCATCGCGCACCAGTTATCATCTTATCAGCGCGCTGGCATCGCATTAAATACGCTCAGGCGCGACATTCGTGAAATTTGCTAAACCGCGCTCGAGTCGCAAAGAGACTTCGTCCTCCTGGATATCAATTTTTTTTTATTCGTCCTCTCTTGGCTCGTCGTCTCTTGGCCGATCGACGTTTTGCGCGCGCGCGAGTTGCCGAGTCTCGTCGCACGTGGGGTGAATTTAGTACGGCGTCGGTCTCCAGCGGCATTTGTCATCGGCGAGTTTCCGAGCGAGATTGCGAGGTCTTGGAGTGATGCGCGTAGTTTGAGTCGTCGATCGGTTATCGGCTCGGCCGCTAAGTGTCTACGCGTGTGTGCGCAAGTGTGAATTTCGGCGCTCAGTAGTAACGGAGCACGTGAGGTGCGCCAATCAAATTTTAAGTGCGCTGTGTATGCGAATATCTAGACTTTCACCGTCGACGTTTTCGTTTCTTTTTTCCTTTCTTTCTTTTGCTCGTTCATTGAGTGCTAAAATCGTAGCGTTGACGTTGCAAGTGCGTATGGCTGAATAAACAATGACGCCAACTGGCGTTTGCGATAATAATTATATAACTTGGCTGTTTAACGAAAGCACTGCTTAAATTAATAAGCGGTTGAAAATACGAGAAGTATAATCAACATAAAGATTATGTATTACACTAATGCATGTATTCGATAAATAAACTGCTTCTAGAAAATGGATTAGCAAACGTAATCTTTTAAATAAGCACTTTTTATTGATTCAATTATAACTAATACAAATATATGTTTTTGATTACTTACAATTTCTAATTTATCGATTTCTATATCATACGCGATTGATAAAACGATGATAATGCTCAATAATCTCAAAATACCGATATAATTTTTATTCGATCACATAAGGAATATCGTATACATTTTATTTTTAAAAATGAATATATTTTGACAATAACTTTGTACTTTTATTAATTTGATAACTCGTTGAATCAGTTCTTGAAATACTATTGCATAAAAACTAACTGTAATTTAGGAAAAATATATTGATAAAAAAATAACTGTATTTGATAAGAACTAAAGTGTATCAGTTTCGTAAATTATTTCTTCTACTTGTATCAAATAATATATATTAAAAATTATTATTTTTACAATATATACAATAATTTTTATTAAACAAATTAAAAATATTTCTTTTACCATATGAAGAATTTTCGTCGTTACGGTAAATATTGAGATTTTTTACATTATATCTTCTTTTCAAAGGACAAAAATTTTATAATTATTTTTAAACTAACTTATGCTGATAAATTTAGTAATTTATTACAGTAAAAAATATTTTATTTTTAAATATATATATATAATTATAAAATCGATATTTTTATATTAAAAAAAAAACTTTTGAAACAAATTTTAAATTACATATCAAAAAATTTATTTTTTTCGTTTAACCACTAAAAATATATTAGAATTTATTATCAAATATAATTTAATAATTTTTTTGTGTAGGAATAAATATTAACATTCCAAAACATACAAACTATAATTATTAGAATTCTTATTTAAAAACTCTTTCCGCTTAAATGCAGAAAAATCAATTGCATAACAATTAGTATTACGCAAAACAATCCAAAAAGTTAGCAGTTGAAAACGAAACTCACTCAACTAAAGAGAAAAAGAAGTGCGGAAAAATACTTCTCTAGACGTCCTTGTAACTATTACAATCAATTCCTTGACACCGAAGAACACGAACCGTATATATGTATGTATTTCATAAATTGTATGAACTAAAGACATGAAGAATTGCATAAATACATGGAGAAAATGATGAATCGTAATGCAAGTATAGTTACACACTAACATAGTTGTAGTGGGAAGTAAACGCCCAACAATGTAATTCGATTAGTCGCGTTCCTATTCCCGAATTATAATTCCATTTATAATTGACTTCTCTGAATCACACGCGTAGTTATGTTTAATTGAAGCGTTTTATTCGTTCATTTGTTTTTTTTCGTTAATTTATACCAATCGTTGAGATAAACTGAAATGCGGTGAAACGATTTTTTTGAAAAATATGCATTTTAAATAAATAATGATAATTAATAAAACTTGAATTTTTTTTAATAAATTAATATCGAAAATATTTTTAATGAATCACTTGTAAATCATTCGCTTACTTATAACTTTAATAAATAATACTAAGTTTAATATACTAAGTTTTAAATAAATTATTAGTTTGAATTATCTTTCATTATAAAATATTAATTAATTTTAATTAAATATAAAGATTTGCAAAATTTAAGAACTAAAATTAGCTCAAATTAAAATAAATACCAGCTATTTTTATCCAAATATTTTACAGAATGCTTTTATTTACTTTGAGTAAACCATCCATTTGCTGATGATTAAGATATTTAATGAATTATTTAATAATTGAATATAATACTTTTATTAAATATTATCCCAAAATTATAAAAATAAATACCAAATTTATATAAAAAGTTTTATAAAATAAAGCGGCTTCTTTTCTTATTTATTATTTAACTTTTTAAATTAAATGATAATAAAATTTTCTTAATAATCGAAAAATGGATAATTATAGAAAAAAAACTGAAAATCTGAATTTAAAAAATAAATGAATCTAAATGTAATTTAATAGATATTCTAAATATTTTTTATGATTTTTTTAATTAAATATTCAAAAAATCTCTCGAACATTTATAATATTTTTATTTTTCTTTATTTAATTATTATTCCACATACGATAATATTTTTGATGAAAATAATTTATAAAAAAAATATTAAAAATTCGAGTCAATTATCGTCTTAGTAACGTTATTATACAATGAGATAAAGAAATTTCAAATTCTTTATATAATAAGAATGAAACCTAGTTAATTAAATTATTCGTTTATTTTAAAACGTTACAGATAAAACATATTTAATTTATAATTACATACACTCATAAATAAATTTGTAAATAAATATTCATTTGAAGTTAATCCTTCATTCATTTTTAAAAAGATTTTTGTTTTATGAAATACAACGAACATTTTACTACAGGAAAAAAACAAGAAAAATACTATCAAATGTGTCAAACACTAATATGTGTAGGTTTTTATTGCACGAATACTTCAGATTTTGAGTTTTGTAATATTCGATTCAAATTTTGATTTAGATATTAAATTTAATAATTTTTAAACATAGTCACGTTACCTGTATATTCTCTTTTCAAAACAAAATTATATTATTTTTTATCGCTAAGTAACAAAATGATTTATTTTTTATTCTATCAATTTTTTACCTACAATACAATCTATACATAATATGTATAAAATATTCGTCAAAAATTTAATTAAACCGATTATTCGATAATAAAGTAAAGTAATAAACTTATACACATAAATTACATATTCATTATTTACGATCATTATCTTACTTGAATTATAGGTTGAAAGCTAAATTAAACTAAGTGGGTAAATAATTGGTTGTGGATATATCTTGTTTCGATAAATGATTTTTTTTTAAAGCTATTTAAAATCATATCTTACTTATTCGTTTAGTTATTAAAATATATTCGAACGATAAACGTACTTTTAAGAAAAAAAAAGGTCATGAAAATTTCATCCATTTTAAATTTTAATCAAAATTATCTAAATCTTACCAAATATCAAACAGCCATAACCATACAAAGCAGTTGATGTAAAATTAAAGAAAGGCCGTATTTAGACCGCACACGCGAACTGTTCATCTTTCAATGAAATCCGTATACGAGTCTCTTTAAATCAGAGGAGAGCTCTCGTCTGTTACGAGGTATATTTATACGTGTATTTATCCCTACAATCAACGAAATAGAAGAATGTTTCTAAATTTCTAAATTTAGCCACCAGAGGCATCACTATCGATTTTGCTTTACTAAGTTGCATCGGATCGCAATCGACAGTTTATTAACTACTTAATAATATTATATAGGTATTTTAAAGATCATTCCAATTTTATTTGTAGTTAATTTACTTCAACTAATGTATTTTTAATACCTTTTCTTAACCATATTAACACTTCCAGTTACCTTTCTTTATTTATTTGTCGATTAATCACCCAGATCCGGTTATGTTAAAATTTGTAGGTTCATTCAAAATTGTGCATTTAAAATATTTCAAATTAATAGTATCCAAACGATTCTATGAAACTGATTTTAAAAATATAAACAGTAACAATTTAAATAAAAAAAATCGTAAGTATAATGTAAAGAAGAAAAAGGTTTTCAGTGCTATATGTGAATCCACCAATTAATCCAAAATTGTTTATTTTTAATTTATACAATGTTGAAACCGTTTTAAATATAATTTATTTGGATTAGGTAAGAAGATGTTTAGCTGGATGATTAAAGAAGATCCTAACAAAGAACTCTACGAAAATGTCACGGAAGGCCTTAAAAAAGTCTATAAAACTAAATTGTTGCCACTGGAGTTGGCTTATCAATTCCATGACTTTCATTCGCCTCAGCTCGACGATCCAGACTTTGATGCCAAACCCATGATACTACTAGTGGGTCAATATTCAACCGGTAAAACAAGTTTCATCAAATATTTGTTGGAAAGGGATTTTCCTGGAATCAGAATTGGTCCAGAGCCAACCACCGATAGATTTATCACTGTTATGTACGATGACAAAGAAGGTGTTATTCCCGGTAACGCTCTTATAGTGGATCCACAAAAACAATTCAGACCACTCACAAAATTTGGAAATTCGTTTTTGAATCGCTTTCAATGTTCTACGGTTAATTCACCAGTCTTAAAGGGTATTTCGATCGTCGATACTCCCGGAATTCTTTCAGGAGAGAAACAAAGGGTGCGTAAAACTTAATAATATCAAATAAATTAATTGACTAAAAGTATTTTATTTATAGGTTGATAGGGGATACGACTTTACTGGTGTATTAGAATGGTTTGCGGAACATGTAGATAGAATTATTCTTTTATTCGATGCACATAAATTAGACATTTCCGATGAGTTTCGCCGATCGATCGAAGCCTTACGTGGACACGATGATAAAATAAGAATTGTCTTGAATAAAGCCGATATGGTAGATCATCAACAATTAATGCGTGTTTATGGTGCTCTTATGTGGTCCTTAGGCAAAGTTTTGCAAACACCTGAAGTTGCTCGTGTATATATTGGATCTTTCTGGGATCAACCTTTAAGATATATTATTAACAAAAGGTAAGTACTTATACAAATATAAAAATATGCCCATATTTATATATATAAATTACAAAACTAAATTAAATTGTATCTTTTACAATTAAGATGCTTATGACAAAAATTTTCCATACAGACTATTTGAAGACGAAGAACAGGATCTTTTCAAAGATCTGCGATCACTGCCTAGAAATGCCGCACTTAGAAAACTTAATGATCTAATCAAAAGAGCTCGTATTGCAAAGGTAATTTAAAATTCTGTATAAATTTTATGTAACTTATCTCGGTGAGCATTTACGCGAGCTGCGATCTAAAATTAAATTTTATTGTATCGTTATAGGTTCATGCATATATTATTAGTGCATTACGTAAAGAAATGCCAACTATGTTTGGAAAAGATGCTAAAAAAAGAGAATTAATTAAAAATTTAGATCAAATTTATGATCAAATTCAACGTGATCAACGAATTTCACCTGGTGATTTTCCGGATCTTAATAAAATGCAAGATAATTTAGCGAACCATGATTTCCTTAAATTCAATACACTCAGGCCAAGATTATTAGAGGTTGTGGATAAAATGTTTTCGGAAGATATTTCGAGACTTATGGCAATGATTCCTCAAGAAGAAAGTACCATTCCAGAAGCTGTCATAGGTATGACATATTTAACTTTTCCAGATTTATCGAAAATAACTTTTTAAATATTGATATTTCATACGTATAGGCGGTGCATTCGAAGTAGTAGAAGATCAAGTAAGTCCGTTTGGTTACAAAAAAGGAGAAGGTATCGATGCAGGATCCAATGAACCTGAATGGATTATTCTGAAAATGAAATATAAATATGATTCTATATTTGATACTCTTGGACCATTGGATGGAAAAATTACTGGTGCAGGTAATCATTCTATACAAAAACTAATTAAAAAAAGAATGAGATAAATTTTAATAAATATAGTTTTAATAATAAAATAATTTATAATTATGATATTATCTATAATTTTACACATATTTTCAGCTGCAAAATCTGAAATGGTTAAATCTAAATTGCCGAACACTGTACTGGGAAAAATATGGAATTTATCAGATGTTGACAAAGATGGATATCTAGACTCTGATGAATTCGCATTAGCTATGCATTTGATTAATGTTAAATTAGACGGTCATGAGCTGCCTATGCAATTACCAGATCACTTAATACCTCCTTCAAAACGAGTTAAATTGGAAACTGCACAAAATTATTAAGACTAACGAATTAGTTTTTATTGATCATGGAAATTGAACAATACAAATTCCACGGAAATTTCAATGAAAGAAAAATAGGAAAAAAGTAAAAAAGGAGAATTATAATCCGATTATTGTGAAAATGTAAATGTGTAAGTTTACAAGAGGGCAATGGATGATATATAGTTA
Organism: Dolichoris vasculosae; assembly: GCA_018907195.1. NCBI lineage: Eukaryota > Metazoa > Arthropoda > Insecta > Hymenoptera > Agaonidae > Dolichoris > Dolichoris vasculosae. The sequence continues at coordinate 10,443,603 of JACCHY010000001.1, forward strand.
CTATTTATGTACTAGTTGAGATCAGGTGGTTGCACAGAATTATTTTTTTAAATCTATATGTAATTATGCACGTGACTGATTAGTGTGATTAAAGCAAAGTTATCACATAACTAAAGACTCGTGCATTCGATAATGTTTATAAAATAAGAGTAACAGTTTTATATTTTCTTGGGTGTTATTTTAAAACAACATAAATCATGAATAATTCATCTGCAATGCTATCCTAAATACACTAGTGAAATGTCCAACTTAAAATTTATATTAGTAAAAACAGTTTTAAACGTTATAGTTTTAGGTAATTGGTTTTTTATGTTTTCGAAAAAATTAAAATTTGCAATATCTGCTGTATATATTTAATATATATGCACAAAAGTAAATTATAAAAATTATTAATTATTGAGATAAATTTATTTTCTAAAAAGTGTACTACTTTTAAGTTATTTATTTTCTAATCATAAAATAAATTGAAAAATAAAAGATTATTTCTCAAATGTTATTATTCATACCATTCACGTATAATTCAATTACATTCTTTAGAAGAAAAATATTTAGTTTTAAACCAGACTAATTTATTTAAAAAAAAATTTTCTTAAGAATTACATTATTCTTTACTTAAAATAAAATGAATAAGTAGGTGACATAATTGGGGAGATTTAGTTTAATCAAATTATAATATAAATAATTCATATTTTTATATATAATACTATTATTAATATTTATAAAATGTTCAATATTTAAGTTAAGTTTACTCTTTAAAAAATCACTATTGTTAATTTTTTTTTAATTACACGTGAATTTAATTTTTTTTATTCAATTTATAGAATTATTTATTTGTTAATATTCATATATATAACTTAATTTATAAACTTCTCTAACTAAATTTCTATGAGTTTGAGTAGAAAATTCTGATTTAAAGAATTTCAAGTTCCTAATTTAAAAATTAAGTACTTCCAAAATCATTTAATTTAGTATCCATCGAGTTTTAATAAAATGGGATGTCAATTACGTTTCATTTATAGGACATTATTAAAAATAACCAATAATCTAAAATTGTTAATTAAAAACCTTTAAAAGTATTTTCTCTATTTAAAAAATCAGTTTTATTATAATAAATTTTTTATTATTTATGTCAATTATTAATTTGATATTTTTTATAGTACTAGTATCAATTATTTCTCTATTTATTATAATTTCTATACATATTAAGCATATGAAATTTGTTTAAATAAAGCAGTAAATTGAATAAATAACTTATCTTAAAATAATTTTGTATTATTTTCTAAATATTTTAAACTAATTCGACAATTTTAAGCGAATTAATTTTAATATACATCAATAAGCAATGAAAAATTTATAATACGAAATATTTCTACAATACAATTAATTAAAACACAAATACTCTATTAAGTATAAAAATAGATAACAAAATTGTCTCATTTAACAATAATAAGTTTTAATTACAGTATAATATTAAAATATATTTAATAATCATTCAGTTATTCTGTCAATCTTGTTTATGTTATAAACAAATGACAACTTCGTTTTCTTACATTAAAAATCTCTCGTACAGCTAAATTTCATGCTTTCGGGGCAACTTCATCGAATTAATAACCATCGATTGTAGTCGGTTTGTGTATCGATATTGAGAAAGCTTATTTATTTCGCCTTCGCTTTTTCTATTCGACACAATTATTTTTAAATATTTATTTACTATTAAATATCTTGACTTAAATTTTTATTCTATAATTGTGTATTCATTACCGTTGAATTACCATTAAGCACTCGGACCAAATAACTATCGATTTTTAAATATTGTTCCACAAAACAAAGTACTGCATATTTTGTTATAAATACATTTGTTATAGCAGTTATAAAAAGAAAAAAATATTTTAGAAATTTATTTATATGTACTTTTATGGACTTATATATTAGGCATATTGTAAACGTTTGATAAGAACTTTTAATATATATTTTGCTTTCAATTAAAAATATTCAATAATTGAAGAATTTCCTGCGATATGAATCCAAGATGAAATTATTTTCATCGTAACGATTATATCTTCGATTAACTAAAAGAGCATCGATTATAATGAATTTGAATTAATGATTCAATTTCTAACGTTATTTTTGTCATTACACATTGTATACAATTTAATGTAATATGTTAATATTTTAAATAAATCAACGAATATCAAACATTATCCATTTATTGTTCGTTTATTACCTTTATTCATAAATATTTTATGTATTCTAAAACATTAATTTTATTGATTATAAAAAATTTATGAAGTTTCTAATTTTACATGAAAAATTTTTTCATCAAAATATTTAGGATATTTATTTAAATTAAAAAAACCATTAGCATTTAATAAGATATTTTATTTTCCCAAAATAATTCAAATTTTGAACAACATACCGTTAGTAGAGTATACTATTATTTTGAATATTATTTAAAATAACAGACAAATAATACGTGCAATTAATTTCTCTTTCATTTATTAAAAATGCAATTCATTCAAAATATCTCTATATCTAAAATTGAAAAAAAATCTAAAGCAAATATCGACTAAATTGTAATAACAACTTTTTTTAAAAAACCATTATCATTATTTTCGCATTAGAAAGTAAGATTTAGAATGTGTAATTTCCAAAAAAGTTAAAAATCTCGATGTCTTTTTAAATAATATTTAAACATAAGTTAAAATATGTTGTAAAAACAGTCTTAATTATTATAGAAGCTTTTTATTGGTATTAAATAAATCATAAGTAACAGTAAAAAGTGTATTGATACTTATATGAAATTAAATTACAAGTTACAAAAATAATATTGCGAATATATAAATATTTTAATATATAATAAAGCTAATGAATCGAAATTAATTTAAATAATGGTACATATATATTTTTATTACATATATTTGATAATTAATTTAGAATAAGATTTTATCTTATGAAAATGCTACAATATAAATAAAATACCTAAGACAAATATTCGTAATATTAAGAACGAGAAAAAATAAAATTTAAATACATAACGTTACTTGAAACTTTTACCTCGTTAAATTAAATTTATCCTTAGTGGATTAAAATTAATATTTATTCCAAATATTTGAATTGTTAATCATTTCGATAAGCATGAATATTCAAGTACACGTCAGCCTGTTTTTTTATTATAGCTGCATGTGAAATAAATAATCAATAAATAAAAAATAATATAAATATTGTTTTGGATATTGTTTTGCAAATATTATATTCAAATATATATCTAAAACATTTCTTAAAAATAAGCTAATAAACTAAAAAAATTAAAACAGTATTATTTTCTTACATGTTAAACGGTTTTAATTATCCATCCTTAACGATATTATCCACAGCTTCGTCATTTGAAATCCTATTGGCACAGAACCTATTCTTATTACAGGTATATATCCGTAAATAATTAACCGAATGTTCATTTTTCGAGATATAATGTTCACTTATAACTTTGCCAGTTGTAAAACCACTATTATTACGACTCGTAAAAGATATCGTTTTCTTTTTTTTCATTCCGAAATCCGATATACTTAATAGGAAATATTCGTGTGATTTCCACACTGATTAGTGCTGTACAGTTCGTCGATTTCTCCGACACTTTAAATTAAGTTTTGTACTGTTGCTTCGAATTATGTTCGTTATTTGAATACTTCCGTTACTGTATCGATCTTCTTGTATCTCCTTCTTCGAATCCCTTTCCAATTTACGCGCTTTTCAATCATCGCTCGCTTCGTTCTCTTCGTTTGCTCTGCTTGTTAGATTTCAATACTTTGAATACATACCTCAAAGATATTTCAACTCCCCGTTTTTGTTACGAGAGAACGTAAATTCAACTCGGTGTAGTATTACTTGTTTCGCGGTTAAAAACCAAGATCTTTTATAATTCTTGAATGTCTTGCAAAGCTAATCACTGTGTCGAAGATGAATCGACTCCTTAAAAATTCCATTTGCTACTAAAAAATATTTCAAGCGAATTTATCAGTAAGCTGTAAAATACTTGTTCGAATCCATATTTACGATACATTTCAAATTCTGCATCACCTTTTTTACCGTTCTATTTTACCGTTAAAAAGTGATTTGATTAAATCGAATAAATTTTCGTTGCATTAGCCGCACTCGCGACTGAACTCGAAGATTCTTTAATAATTAAATTGGCGCTACTAAAATCGACCCAATATAAATCATCGAAATCTTTTACTATTTCATTTACTCTTGTAAAATGTAAACCCTTACGTAAGGGTTTGAAAATTGTAGTAAGACCAAATCATGCTATGATTTAACTTTAAATTCGAAATATTTCAAACTTTTGTATGCGCAGAATTTATTCCTCCTTCGCGATCGAATGCACCGGAACAATGGCACTATTAAATAGATTCCAAACATTTACATTCTCCTATCCGAAATATGCTTGTGTCTTTGTCTTTTTTACTTTTACGTAAACATTTTCATCGGACGATATAGAATAATATTCATCAAATTTCAAAATATTCTTGACTTTATTAACTTAAGTTTTTAAAATCTATAATAGTATTATTATACATGATGTAATTAAACGAATTATTATTTTTTTTTATATATAAATTACGTTTTATTTTATATAAATTCCAACTGATTATGATTTGAATATTCAGCTTTTGTAAATTTATTCGTCTTATCGAATAATTTTACGTTGAATATAAATTATTCAGCTTGCGAATATAGTATAAAAGTAGATTATAAAGCAAATGTAAAGGGCTAAGTTCATTCGACATCGACCATATTTAGATAATCGGTACTTTCGTCGCCATGACACCTTAAATCCTAATTTAGACTGAATAGGTTAAAGACGCTATAAATGTAAAAAAAATTCGTCTTTTGATTAACAAAGCTTTTTCGATTTAGTTGAAATATTTTTTTTCTTTTTTGCTACTTCGGACTTTGAAAAAGTTGTAAATAAATTAAAAGATCTAAAAGAAAATTCCTGTGTCTATCTGAAAACAGTAAACTACAATAATAACTTATTTGTTTAGTTTTGAAGTAATAGTCAAATGTCGTCAGCGGTTATACTTTCATTGTTGTATCAAGTACTTCTGTATCTAAATATGTTTTATTTTGGAATGTTTGCAACTTGTGAATTCTGTATGAAATGTGTCAAAGCTTACAACTTTCCTACAAGTTTTGGTACAATATCAATGGAATTTGCACTACTGCTATTTCTTATAACCACGGAGGGCATAAGAATTTATCTTGGTAGAAAAGGAAATTTATTGGATCATGGTTTACCATTTCTATTAGGAATAGCGTTAAATGTACCTAGTACTTTAGCTACCCTTTATTTTTTATTCTGGCAAGATCGAACCTTGAGGCTGGAACAAATTTTGTGTGGAATACAAATTGTGCTACTTGCATCAGAACTCATTGTTGCGATCATGTTCCTAGTGGCAGTTTATAGACGTCCACCACCTGAAGGCTGAATTATATGTGACATATTTATCATCGCATACCAAAGATTACGCATGAGTTATTTATATACACACATATATACATATACATATATTTATTACCAAGTACTTAATTTAGAGCATGTTTGTCATGTTATCATCACCATGAATATTTATTGTTTCAACTAAATCATTCATCACATATTGTCATTAATTTTATAATAAGTTTTTGTTCCTTTTATCATTTAACCTTAGAAGTACTAAGTAGTTTTCCTAAATTTATGTATTTACAATTCAGTAGCAAATAAATAAAGTTTTAGTAAAATAATTAGTTAGAACTTATTTTTTATACTAATAGCCTCAGCTCGTCGTTTCTTAATAGAACGTAATCTGTTGTTGCAGTAAATTCGTAAAAATATTGCCATAAATACTAAAAATACTCCAAATATACCGAGAGATGTAATGTAGTGACGATACATTAGGCACGATAGAAGTATTGCAAAACCCTAAAAAAATTAATCATTTTTTACAGTAAATATTAAATATAAAATAATATTTAAAAAATATAAATAATTGTAAATTAGAAGTATCTTACCTGGCGTACTGTCATAATGATTATAAAAGTTACGGCTCCAAAGTTTGAAATTGTGTAAAATATGTATAGCTGACCAGTGGTTGAAAATATCGAAATTAATAAACAATCCAATATGAAACGAGGATACTAAAATAATTAATTAAAATATTTTAATAATCAAATTTTTAAAAAAATATCGTGCATTGAAAATTTACGTACTGTTGCTATAAACGTTAATGAATACATAATACTTGACTGTTGAAATAAAGAAGTTGCTGTTAATAAGCAAGAGAATAAATTAACAGCACACATCATTTGAATACTACTAACACCGTACTCGTTAAATAATGCATTTTGCCAGTTACTTGTAAAACTATCTAACATCATGTATGCACCCAATAGAATAACCCCAGAAAATGTAGTGGCGCTATCTGTAAATATGTGTAAAAATATAATTAGTAGTAAAAATGTTTTTTAACTAAATTATAACTATAATTTACCATTATCGTGATCGGTGTTTCCCACCATAAACATCATCATTCCAATCGATATTAATATTGCTGTAACATACTCATAGTACTCGTACTTAGTACGCGATACTATTTTTCCCATGATCATTACCGGAATAATTTTTGAGGCCTTAGCGAGTACCTGAGTTGGAAAACTGACATATTTAAGTGCTTCGTACTGGCACCAACTACTTAAAACATTAGAAAGAGAGCAGAATGCATATTTGTATAATGGTATTGTATGCGGTGGTTGTCTTATAATAAGTAAACAAATTGCAGATATAATAACAGCGAGAACTCTGTTTATAAAGACTATAAATTGCGAATCCTTGAAATTACTCTTATTTCCCTGTCCATCATCGTATTCCTGTAATTATTTTAATAAAAATATTTTCATAGCAAAACATGCAAAAATTTTATATACAATTATACATTTTCCATAATTTTTTATTCCTTTAAATATGTACAATAAAATGTAATATTTATTTAATAGAAATATATTACAATAGTACCTGAGTCATAATTTTTTCTTGTAAGTAACCCCATGTTAAATAACTAACTTGCAATCCAAGGAAGCAGTGTGTCAGTAACAGTGCATCTTGGAAAAATGTGCTTGGTGCATGACTAGTTGCAGGTGCTGGAGAATAGTGGGAAGAGTCTAGTAACCCTTGGTCTCCGTTCCCCAAAAAGCAAGAATGTACTAATCTTGGTAAACATCCTTTACCTATTTAGATTGTATTATCATTGAATCGTGTGTTTTTTAAATTTCTTTTTAAATAACGATTTTACTTATTTATCTTACCCTTTCTTTGAAGGTATTTGCTTATTCTAACGTACTTATATATCAAATATCCTGGTAATAAAACAGTAGCATATCCAGAAAAATTTAAACAAAATCTAACAATCCAACTATAATATGTATGAGAACTTATAATATTTTCTCCACTTCCTATAAATGATTTGATTATGTGCGTTGTTCCATAAATAAAACATAACGAAAATAAAACCAGCAGGCTGTAAAAAAATTAACAAGAATTTAAAAAATTAAAAACAAAAACCATATATTTTTTATAAATACAAATGACACAAAAGTGTCATTTTTTGTTATTAAAATTATCTAAACACGTATCCACATAATTCAAAAAATTATTTTGTGCAAATAAATTTGCTAAAATTTTTATAGTATTACCATGGTAAAAATATAAAAACAAAAATACTGTGAATAAAATTACTTAATAAAAGATAGAAAATTATTAAAGGATATAGGTTTTAAAAAAAACAAAAAATTTTTCTTTTTAATAATCCTTACAATTTAAAATATAATTCAAAATATAGTTCGATCATTTGAATTTGTTTTTGATTGCATAAAGATAAATATAATTAAAAGAAAATATACCATATTATAATATCACCCGCATAATTGCCCATTACTGATGAGGTTAACTTCTGACATGAAATAAATATTTAAATAATTAATAATTACTAATTGTTTAAGAAAACAACAATTTGTTATAATCATAACATTTTTAAAACACCGAGGAACGATATCCCCGACTTTTTATCAAATAGCCTTGTACGTCAAACCACAATGATAATGTTTTTAATAGACTAGTTGATAATATTTCCTACCAACTGAGATCGCTGGAGTTTTCTTGCGCCTGTGCTTTTCTAATACAGCTTCTATTGGTTGATAATACGGCGCTTTCTTTAAACTAAAAGATTCGGGCGACAACTTTAATATTATCTTATCAAATTATTTGTAATTTAAAATAATAAATTTCTAAGTATTTTAATCAGTTATATTTTAGAACTATTATATATAAATATTTTATTTGATTTTGACAAAAAACATTTTTTAGAAGCAAAATTTTTTGTTAAATTATTACTTTTTAGTTGCTATTGATTAATTAAATGCGAAAACAGATATTCAATTATGTTAAAAAAAAATTATTAAATAATTTTAATTATCCAATTTTATATTTAACGGCTTTTTATCCATAATTTAATCATTTCGATTACATTTGTTAAAACTAATTTTTTAATCTTTATTTTCAAAGTTATTTTTAATACTAATATGGAACGATCTTATGCTTCCCATTTCGTGACAATTGTTATTCAATTTTTATTGATTTACCCATTACTTAAATTAAAACAAATAGGCACAGTTAAAAAATTTAACGCTTCTAACGGTTAATATTTCTGTTAAAAAAAGTTTTCTGTCAAGAGTAGTAAGATTACTGGTTTTACAATTGTGAATTACTTGAAAAATTCTCCAAATAATACATTCGTATAATTGGATGGTCTAATTCACGCGAGCTCTTGAAATTATATTTTCTCACCATTATTGTATTAAAACTGAAAAAGATAATTACAATTCATGATTGAAATAGTACTATTATTATTTATAGTCGTTTTTTATATAATTTCGTTGATTACAAATTAGCTTCAATGGTGCTATAAATTAATATATAAAATTAATAACTTTTTGTCAAAATTAAAAAAATAATTCACATTTAATAGATTACAAATAATATATATAATATAATAACATTAATATATATTCTATAGTTAAAAATATATAATATAATATTTAATTTTAATTTGCACTTTTAATAATCAATATTTTTCTTTTCCTTTTTCAAGTCATTGATTTTGTAAAGAAAAACTACACATTATTGAAATCAAATTTAAGAAAAAATTCATAATATTTATCATTTACTAAATATAAATTAAAAGATTAAATATCGAGTAAAATATTGATAGATATTTATTATTATAATTATTAAATTAATTTTATTATTATTAAAAAACTTAATAAATTTAATACATAGTAATACACATAGCGTAATCGTAGAAAAATGAAAATTTGGAAATCACTGAGGGAAACACATTTGCCTCTTTCCTGGATTACTGATTAGATAAGTACATAAAATATAACTTTTGTAGATTTTGTAAGAAATAGATTTGAGTTAATAAGTAAAGTTTGGAGATACTAGGGAAAATCATTAAATTTATTATTTTAACGAATACTTGTATTATAAATATCAACTTCAATCAAAATATACAAATAAGATAAAATAATTTTTTCTTTATTTGATTTAAAATTTATTTCATGTAATTATTAAGTAGTATCATTCAAAGTACAAAATACAATTATTTTAATTTAAAAAAATGAAATACTGTCAACAATGATAATTATTCATAGTTATTTTTTGAAGTTTACAAATTTACCTTTCTGGGAAATCTTAAACAATTTTCCTTCATATTATCATTAGTTTAATTTAGTCATTTCTTTATTTATTGGCAATATACGAACAGTTAAATCAATTTTTTAAAGTACATTAAATTTTTTTAATCATATCAATAGTAAGAAAATTTTCTATTAATAGTCTTTATAAATCAAACGATTGCTTTTATACTACTTCTATTTCTCGTAAAAATTTATTTGAAGATTCAATTCTTAATGATTAATAAATTATATATAGTACGACTTTAAATATCTTTAATTATATACGTAACGATTACTTAATTTTATTTCCATTTATATTCTACAGTCATTGAAATTTTTTAATCGATAAAATTTAAAGTATTGATAATAATGATTTTATTCGATTTTAGATAATGATTTTAGATAATAATAATAATGTAAAGAAAACGTGTTTTAATTATTAAAAAATCTAGTGCTTAGAAAAATATTTAGGGCAAAATAGCACAAAGAAACTGGGGGATACGGCAAATTATATAATAATGACTTGGGCGAACTCTACACTTCATTTAATATTGTCATGGAAATTAAGTTACATAAATTAAAATAGACCGAGAGTATAGTTTAGATTGAAAATAAAAGAACCGCTTATAAAGTTTTAATAGGAATATAAAAATATAAAGAATTTTCGGATAGTCTATGATAAAAAAAGGAAGGTTATACTAATTTTTATTTAAAAGAAATGGAGTATTCACGTATTTTAAGTACTAATAAATAACTCTAAATAGAATAAAAGTATGCAAACGATACTAAATATCAATTTTACATTCTTGCAGATTTTAAAATAATTGTTTTTTATTACATTATTTTATGTTACAATTTTTTATTGTAATCTTAAAAATAATCACCTTTTATGTTTTACAATATCAGTAAAACGCTATATTTAAATATTTCATTCAATATCTACTTTCATCGATAATAATAAATAACCACATAAATTTATAAATATAAATATTGTATTATATATAACAATAATAAATAATTAATTTATGAATATTATTAATTTTTTTTATCTAATACTTTTAATATCTTTATAACTTACATTACACCAGTTTGATTTGTGCACAAAAAAGTATGTAAATTCATTTTAATAATATATTCCATAATTGGATAGGACGAAAATAAAATTTTTACTATGAAATATAATTATTTATTTATTTAATTTCCTCTATCAACGTACGAACTTCTCAAATTTAGAAAAGCTATTTAACGAAGAGGCTTAAACGAATCTGGATAAAATGAGATCTTCGCTGTATCATAAAAGTTTACTTCGAAAAAATATGTTAAGCGCGATTTATTTAAAATTTCGTAAGGTACATAATAAAAACGTTTCCAAATATACGATTATTCATTGGGCTAAATTCTAGTTTAAAAAAGCAAAAACAACCGGAATTTTCAAATTTTCAAAACGGTCAAAATTTGGGAGGTCCCAAGCATCAGACGTACTTCCGATAGAAATTAACGAGGAGGAAAGCAACGCCTGTAGAGATTCGCAAGACGATCTCTCGAACGAGACAAGGGAAGCATCCGCCGAGCGAGATTCACTCCTCTAAGTCGTCTGATGAAAATCGAGCGGTCAGTCGTCGCGCGATCGCGATCGCAATGATCCGTCCTGTCGTTTGTCTGTCCGTGTTCGCCTCGATCCTCGGATCCACGCTCGCAGCCAACCTCACCCTTGCTAAGAGTAAGTCTGCCTCTAATCCTCGCTCGTTTTCTATTCATTTTTTACGTATTCGTACCGCAAACCTCATCGATCGGAGCTTTCTTCCATTTCAAAGAGATCTTAGACTCGTATCCAGAGGTGCCGAAGATCACTCAAAGGCTTTTTCATTTGTCGTTTGCTTTCTTTTTCTTTACCGTCTTCTAGATATATATTGAAAATTGGTCGAGGATACAAGAATATTCACGCAAAATTTGAAAAAACATTCAGGTAAAAGTGACAGCGTGTGTATCTAACTTTTTCGATTTGTTTAAACCGTTAATTGGAGATAGAGAGAGAGAGAGAGAGAGAGAGAGAGAGAGAGAGACGGAGAGTGTGAGAAATAGTAGCGATAATGTTATAAATTTAGCAAATCGATATTACGAGTTGATAATTGATGCGGACGATATTTCATTAATACTTTCTTTTATGTTATCTATGCTGTAAATTTGCATATATTGACAACCGGTAAGTAGGCTTTTATGTACCATAATTAAACTTGCTTTTCTAATCGTATATCGCGAGGTCAAAAATCGTTATGCAAACTCTTTGTACGAAATTACTTTATTAATTTTTTTAGTAATATCCAATCATTCAATATTTTATTAAAATTAATAGTTTCTTGGTTGTTATTCAAGAATGCACTATGACTATAATTAAATTATTTTAAGCTAATTAAAAATAATGAAATTAACACGGTAACTATTACTCGATGCTCTAATTTCTAAAGTGCTATCCTTTTAAATATGATACTTATCTGCATAAATTACAAAATTAATTTAAATATCGAATGTATTCATATTGGCCAATTGTATACAAAAATCATAATAATTCTTCCGAAATTTCTTTTCGAACCACCCAGTCGTGATGTCTGCCAGCGTTTTCTTTTTAGTATGCACTAAATAATTTGCAAAAGTAGTTCAATTTTTGAAAATTTATTCGAATTTCGAATAAAAGACGTTAAAAAATAGAAAATATATTTTTTCATTCGTTTTCTTAAAAACGAAGTCAGACGTGTTTCCTGACCTCTATACATATTTTTAAATTTTCATACCCAGGCTTATCCAACCTATTACATTAGAGACGTTTATCCACTTACGGCCCCATTTGCTTTAAATCTGCAATGTGCGTGCCGAGCTGACAATTGGCGCTCTCTTCTCTCTGTCCCACTCTCTTTCTCTTCTCTCACTCATAATCTTACTCTCTTCCTCTCCCTCTTCGCTTTTGTCTTTAAATTTGATGTCACCGTATGTTTCAAAACCTACTTCTTTGTTTCAAGTCAGTCGTCGAACCCTTTCTTTCTTCTTCTCGAAATTGAACTAATATCTATTATCTGTGATATCCATATCCATACAGGGAAAAACAGATATCGATTAAGAGTTTATCTCTTTCACGGAGGAAACTTTATTACGGTGTTTCCATTTTTTATTCAAATTTATCAATTTTTGACGATTTTCACTATTGAATAACGAGTTTAATCAGATGAATAAATAAATAATTACTCCCGTTTAATCGAGTATTTCATTACATTTTAATGAAATAATTTATTCTTTACGTGATTTAGTGGTTTACTAGCGTCCATTAAACTATAAAGAATAATGGATTAGTTGTACTTTATTCGTTAAATAAACAGTAGAGTAAATTATTTAAAACTTTAAAATGTAATAAAACAATTAAGGTAATTAAAAATCATTGGAAGCAGCTGTAAAGAGCTTTAAATTATTAACGAAAATGTAGTTGGTCTAAAAAATGATTTTAAAGCTGCTTCGCTAAATGTTTAACATTTTATCGCTTTATAATCCCATTATAATAAAACCGAAATTAATTCTCATTATATTAACGCTCGATCTTAAAAATAGCAAAGCCTCTTTGCGATTTTTCAGCCTGATTCGAAAAGTTAATAAACAATCGTAGATTATCCATCGTGGAACGAAACATGGACAGATCGACTCAAGCAGAACTTACTCTCCAAGTATGATAAATTCTCGAGACCATCGCAACATTGGAATACGACAATTGTGAACGTCAAGTTAAACGTGCAGACCGTTGAGGTGGTAAGTAATATTATTACAATTTCATCGAAATTCAATTTTACACGATTCGTTCATTTTTCTTTAGGATGACATGATAAATGTTATGGCTGCGAACGTCTGGGTTGTAATGGTAATAAATTTATGATAATCGCATGCATGAAGAAATAATTTGCAGCCTCTTTTCCAATGAATATCGAAGTTATTAAGCTTTTTGTATCAGACTTGGAACGATGATAAATTGAAGTGGAACTCCTCCGAATACGGTGGTCTTAAAATGGTGAATTTGGGAGCCCATGAAATCTGGCTTCCTGACATTTACTTGTTAAACAGGTAAAAATATTTTATGTTACTCGAATGCATTTTATAGCTTTTTTATTAACGGAAACTGGAATATTCGGTGATAATCAGTAAGTCGAACCTAATTTTTAAAAATTCTAAATATTTTTTTACCTAAATACACGGCATCGATTTTTATTCATAGCTGCAAACTATAACGACAATTATCTAACTCGCAAACGTTTTCTGTGCGGTCAAAGGAGGCTCGTTTTCATTTTCGCAGCGCAATAAATTTTCTTTCGAAACTCTCCAAAACCAAAAGAATTTAAATAGATAAATTTGAATATGCAAACGAACGTTTATAGCGCAACACACGGTATGGAATATTACGGGGACAGGCACTGCATTGTCAGCGAACAAGGAATGGTTTTGTGGGTGACTCCTACGATATTCCATGGTTACTGCCACCTCGACTTTACCTTCTGGCCTTTTGAAATGAACACGTGCAGACTTAGTCTCAGCTCGTGGACGTATGATGGTACGCAAGTGGACCTGAAATTACTCAGTTCCGGTATAGATGTAAGTACACCAACGACTTTAACACATACTTTAAGTATCGGTATACTTGAATTCCTCGTACCTCTCTATACAAAATTTAGGTAAAGAGAATACTCTGAATTAATTTTGATTTCTTTAGTAATTGAAATCCGTGAATTCATACTATAAAAATGGTGTAACATTTGTAATATAAATGATGTTTTACTACATTTTTAAATTACTTTTTTATGTTTTATACGTTGCTTAAATCGTTCATTTCATTGATTAATGAAGATATTTTTTAATACAGTTCAGTAAAATAAAACTTTTTATTTCATTTGTATGTTTTCACGATCGAGTTTCATTTCACACTCTTATATAATCGTATGATGTATTTACATGAAAAAAACATAATCGAAATCACTTTGAGGAGTCACTCAAAAACTAAAACTTAAAGTTTCCTGGCAGTTAGATGATTACGTTGCCATAAATGAATGGATCATACAAAATATCACTGCCAGTCGAAGAGAAGAGGTCTTCGACTGTTGCCCCGAACCGTACGTTACATTGGATTTCGAATTTGAACTTTCGCGTTCGTCGGAGCTTTACTATCACATTATCTTCGTACCTACCATTCGTAAGTACACTTTACATTTTAAGCGTGTTTGAAATAATTATTTGTGGTAAAAATTTATCTTTTTTCATTTACTAAAGTAGTGGTATATTATACTAAAACATAATAAAAATATTTTTCAAATATTTTTAAGTGTCTACGTACAAATCGTTAAGATTTTATTTCTATTTTTTTATTATAAAAAAAATTCTCTATAAAGATATTCATTCAAAACAAATTCATAATATTATTAAAGTTTATTAAAAAATATTTATTAATGTTAATGTGTTATTTCTTTTTAATAGCTATTGTGTTTCTATCATTGATAATGTTTTGGTTGCGACCCCAAAGCGAAATAAAACTTATTATAAATGCCTCCATCATTCTCATTGTCGTACTATATCTGATTTATTTTGGATACAAAGTACCACCTCGATTCGATAGTATGCCTATAATTGGTAAGTTGAAATTTTTAAACTTTGTCCAATTAAAATGTATATAGAAGCGTTGTTAAATCTTCGGTGGATCGAATATTAATTTTGAAAAATATAAAAAATAATTGAACATTTTTATAAAATAAATCTCTTATTTTATTTCTATTTTCACTGATCGATTAAAAACATGTTACAAAAAACAGTTTTAATCTTATTGTGATTTTTAAAATATTTAAATAAGGTACTTTTATTTATACGTTACGAATTATTAAAAAACTATTACTAGTTTAAAAGTTAAAAATTTTCCTTTACTGTTTCTATATTTAACTATTAAATTATGTGGATGCATAAAAGATAAATAATACTTACTGCTCTGTTTTAGTTAGGTTTTATAGCGCCTGTCTTTATCAAGCGACTATATCGATGATCATTTCTACTTTTGTGATAAACATTAATAAATTTGCGTATTATACAACGATTCCACGACCTTTAAGGCGTTTCTTGCTTGGAAAACCAGGAAGATATTTAGGTCTCGGTCACATTATACAAGAGGTTGGTAAAATAAAAGTTAAAACTGACAAATATAAAAAAAGTCAATGTAAGACAAAAACGAATCAAATTTATCCTACCGATAGTCATTATTCTAGTAGTCATCGATACTTTCGGTCAAGATTAAGAAATAGTCAGATCAAAAAATGATTTATTTAAAATTTCAGATTGAATCACAAAAATCAGCGGCGGAGCAAGAAATGTGCGAAAATCATCTGATGGATATATCGATGTCAACGACTTCGTTTGCGAGTTTTAACAATAGTCAACAAACTTTAACCTCCCCGTCTACTAACAAAACTATCGTTAATTTGGAATGGGTACTTCTAGCAACAGCGATCGATCGAATAGTTTTTTTTATTTTCTGTTTTGCGTTCGTTATTATGGCCATTAGTTGCGTGCGCGTTAAAAGATTTACGTTTACGAGCGACAATATTCCTTACTGGCATAGTTAATCGATCGTTTACGGTGAGTTTTGTACATCTTACGTTTTTATAAATTAAAGATTTTCGTAAAGAAAAGTTCGTACAATGTCGAAAATATTTCGAAAAAATTGAGTTTTTGGAGAAAATTAAAACACTGACCAAATAAAAAAAGGCGCTTTTATTACATTCGAAAATATCATTTTACACTATAAACATGTATAAGTTCAGTTTCATAAATACGCTATATGTAAATACAAATATACTAACAAATTATTATATAAAGCGATTGTATAAATATATGGAAAAATGTTTTTGCTTCTATTACATTATTATATCAGAGAAAATTCGAAAATTGTGTTTTCTGCACTTTTGAACAACTTTCTTAAAGCACTTATTCTAGCACGTTATAAAATTGAAACAATTCCTTTTTTTTTTAATAAAGATATATCTTTCATTACAATTTTCACATTTTCAAATCTGTCTAGATTCTTACATTTTGAATTCTCTCACTCAAATTTAACAATTTTTTTTTCTATTAGAAAGTATTTAAAAAATTATATATAAGTTTGCTAGTTTGTAGAGACATTTCGACAAGATGCATTCGTCGAGCACAGAGAGAAAAAAATATACATAAAAAATTACTTCGCCCAAAGCGAAGATTGCAAACTTGATAAAAACTTGACTTGAGTGAAAAAAAGAAATGATAAATCGCCTTCGAAATGATCTTGTCGAATATGCCTCATTCATGCGAGATGAAATATTGATTTATTCTTCGTCATTTGGACGAACAAATCTTCTGGCGTTGGAATATAGAAAAATGTAGATGAATTTATCGTAGAAACACACTTTTTTTTATAAGTAGTATGAACCTCTTGTCTCTTTAACATCACTTTTTTTTTATTAATACGAAACAAGCATCTCGTATATTACCAAATCTCCGGTGATGCAAATAGTGTCAATGATCGATGGCTGTAGTCTATGCTTAAATTCACCAATCATTTTGTTGCTCAGACAAATCACATAGCCTTCGTACTCGCAACGGATTCTGTTATCAAGAACGATAAATATATTATTTTCTTTCATTTACAAATTATATTTATAATCTATCGAAAATATTTCAAAAAATATAAATATTGTTTTTAACGCGAACGAACATAATTATAGATTACGCAATTACGTATTTACAAATCTTCTTTTATACAAAGTATTTTACACGCTAATAATAATGTTGGGACATATTGATATAAACGTATTATTAAAATAACGATAAACGGAACAATTTGATAAGAAAAATGATTAATGTCGATACTACTGCAAGAAAATCGCCCAAGCACGAGGAATTTAGTTTTAATAAAACATTTATAATAATAATAATAATAATAATAGTTACGTCAACAAGAATTCTCGCCCCGGAGTCCAAGTCTGTCCCTCGTGACGTTCCTCAAGATCCCATTTACCATTGTTCCAACTGTTCATAACCATGCAGGCAGGTTGGTTTCCGTAATGATATCGAGGATTTAAGTGTAAAGCAATAACCGAATGAGGATAAATCATTTTTCCTTTTTGGAGATTTATGTAGAATCTGAAAAATAAGTTTTGCCTTAGCGATATTGCATACGAAAGGAAATATTGGTAAGTATTTTATACGTTAATTGCATATTTACGAGTAAGGTAAAAGTTTTAGTCTTCCTTTTATTAATAGAGAAGCTCCTATGTCGAAACCTTTTGGTAAATCGATTGTTACTGGTAAATACTGTAAAAAATATAATACGATATATAATAATTTTATTAATTTTATAACACTTTTCTGCGTTATAAAAAATTAAATTACATTAGTTATCTCTCGAGTTACGGATAAAAATAATTTTTATCGCTGACGGTACAAACCGTATACAAAAACGGCATACAAAATGAGTAAAAATATGACTATATAAACTCACTAGATCTTTGTCCAATGGCTGATTCTCTATCAGCTCAAGAATTCTTGTTGGTTTGCAAATCTGAGGATCAGGGTAAACAGAAATGTTTGTCTGTCTAACTTTGATCGCCTCGATGTCATCATTGAATTCAAGGCTAACGATTTCTTCGAGCGGAACTCTGTAGGCGAATGCACAAAAATGTTCTCCATCGATTGCTATCTGTTATTTTTTAAATTTTAATATTAAAATTTTAAAACTTCGAACGCATTAAAACATTTTTTCATATTCGCGATTTAATGTCGCATTTTTTTTTACATTTAAATTGTTCGAATCGTATTAATTATTCAAAATAAATTATTTCAAGTACCGAGTTTAATGCTATTGCATAAAACAGATTAATCATCGACTTAAAACTTATGTAAGTTTACGCGTTACGTATTGAAATAAGAGCGCAGTACCTGAAACTCATTGAGCGTACAGAAGATAGTAAGATGAAAAAAGGAATTTCTGCGAAAGATGTAGCCTCGCGAACTAACTGGTGAACAAGTCTCCTCCTGCTCCCAGCATCCTTTGATCTTCGTATTCCTGACGACGTAGCCACGATCGAGACGAGGGTTCAAGTGCAGAGCGATAGTTCCCGGCGTCTTACATTTCAGATTTATCGAGAACCTGGTGTTGAATTTTCGTGCCGAAACAATTTTTCATTTTAAATTATTAAATCGATTGCATATTTTAATGAATTATAGCTGGTAATTGAACTAATTTGGATAATTTGATCCAGAAAAGCTTATTTGGGAACTCTGAATGATGAATTTCTGTACAACTGACTAACTGATTTTTGTATCCTTGGCAACGTAAAATTTTCATTTGTTTCAGCGCTTGTCAGCGAGTCGAAAAAAAAATGAAACCACTTATTTCTTAATGTAATTTAAAACCTGAAAAATATTTTTCTAATTTGGAAGTTTTTATTTTTAAAAATTAACGAAGCATTGGAACGAACATTTTTTTTAATTTTATAATTTACGATCGATCGGATTAAAATTTTTTTTATTACCTTGAAGCATCGATTGGAATGTAGCCGATTACAATGATGGCAGACGTTGCTTTTAACTCTTTTAATTTATAAGGTGACAATGCATTCTGAAAAAAGTTCATAACTTTTTGTAAGATAATTTTATAAACAAATTTAAAATAATGGATATTTCAAGTAAATTTATTCGTTTTATTAAATTGTATTCATTATTTCAAATTCGTGAATCGAAAACGTTATTTATTTTTCAAGTTGCAATAGACATAATTTTTTCAACGATACGAAACAAAAAATAGTTTAATCAAATTCAATAAAAAAAAAATGAATGTCTGTAACATTGAAAATATTATTTTGGGGTATAAAATAAGATTCGCCAGTTTTTTAAAACATTTTAAGACGGTTGTTTAAAATTTGTCAAAAATAAACGTTAAACACCTGTAATTTGTGGAAATAATTAAATTTCATAAGAAATTTTATAATTTTTTGTTTTTATTTTATGCAATTATTACAAATATTTATTGTCACGTAAAAATATTTAAAATTTTCTTAAAAGAAATCGACGTCATACATATTTCACATCTCTGAATCATAATCTTAAATTACTTTGCATTATCGAAACTCGATAAAAGAATACAAAATATTCCTACTCGGTACTTGAATTATCGAATTTTTAAAAAATAGTATTTATCTGCATTTTTCAAAGGAATCATACACCCAGAAAAACAATGATCCGTAGATTTAAATTAAACAATTCACTGACTCAGATCTATTCTTCATTTTTAACGACGTAGTAAAATATAACTAGATTACTTCACCAACAAACGGATACCGCGAAATATAAGAGACGCCGTGAATAATATTAGGCGGCAACCGACGTTCAAAATAAACTACAATTCTAAATGTTCGCGCTCCTACTAATTACGTTCGATCGGAATAAGACAAGTGCGAAAACAGTTTAAACTGTAGTCATTGTGCGCAAAATCCAGAATAATCCCCACCTCCGAATGTCCCCGCGCCACGAAAGAATTCGTAACAAGACATCTGGAGGACGAGCGAAAAGTACGCGAAAAACCCGGAAGCCTAGCCGAAGCCAACGAACGACGAATTATTATTATTATCATTGCTCACCACAGAAACAGCTTTGGGGTCGGGATGCTGGAAGTTTTTGAGGGCCTCGCACCTACGGGCGACAACGTCCCGAAGCCAATCTTGCGACGACATCGACGTTGTCGTCTGTCTGTCATCTAAGGAGACACTGCGCTCGCGCGAATCGAGCACATTGTATTTTGTTACGCGATCGGTCGCGTAATATAATTTTCACGCGAGTACCTTGCACGACGTTCGGGAGGTGTTCCGTTACGAGTAAACGTAGTCAACGGGAATGATACATCTAAAAATAATTTGTGCTCGCGATTCTTCCAAGACTCCGATGCTCTTCAACATAGGGAAAGTTTTTTGTGCTTTGGTTGCAAATTTCTTTAATCTATTCGCGATATTACAGTCGTTCCGATGTTTACTAATTTTGATAATGAAGTATCGAACGAGGAGGGAATATCAATTTTAATGATTATGCGCGTAAAACCTTATTAGCAGCTAAGACGAATCAAAGATACTTCACAAATGTGCGTTCGTTACTTTTCGATTGGAAATATGTAAGAACCCAATTGTACGGTAATATAACATAAAATTGTAAATGTAAGTTTGAAATTAACTTTTATTTAAAGTATGCGCACTCCTCCATCATTTTATAAACCAGGAAACAGGTGAAATATATAAGGCACTTATAAATAATGCTTTTTATTTCTATTGTACACTTTATCAGTTTATACATTAATTCTAAAAATATTTTCAGAATATACGATTTAAATTGTAAAGATTTTTTTGATAATTTTACGTATTACATATTAAAATATATAATATCACTTTTATAAGAACAATAATTTTTATTGAAAACTGAAAAAATGCAACTTTCAATCCAATATTTATCAAATCTAACGAAACTATCAGAATTATCGTAAACGTAAATTCTTTACACAATAATAAAAAGATATATCACGGTTTCTACAGACTAGAAAAAATTTAAAAAATATCAATGTATAAAAATCAAAAAAGTTTTTAAATATATATAAACTATAAAAAAGACGTATGATAGTAATACAATAAATAAAATCTGTAAAGTATTTTTAGTTTTTAATTTGAATGTTAATTTCATTTTACATAATTATGAAATATTGACATTTATTATCAAAACTAAAATTAATTATATAAGACTTCAAATTTTATAAAAAAAATTTATAAAAATGCAATATAATAAAACGTAGTTTAATGTTTTAAGACTAAAATTTGCTTTGAATATTTTGGCAATATAAAACACATTAATTATTTAAATTTTAAATTTGATATAATGTGTTGCCTCAAAATTTGAGGTATTTATAATATTCTTATCGCATTTTATAAATTTATAAAAGTTCTTTATCAAATATATTTCTTAATAATTTTTATTAGATTTTTTGTACGTAAAGAATTTATCGATATTCAAACTGTACGTGCGAACATGATACCAATAACTTAAAATTAGGTCGAGTCGCAAGTATGAACAAACAAATATGGAGAGGTGTAATTGCGTGACTCGATTTTCAATGAACTTCCAATGAGATATCTTATTTTATTAACGCGCGATAAATAACTCCGCATATCTTAAATTAAAATATTGATAACTTTGAATAAATTTAAATATCACGAGGCTCGTGAGGATCAGGGAGCTTTTGCCAGTTTGGTTTAACACCCCAAATATCCCGAGCGTATTCAGCGATCGTTCGATCCGAAGAAAATTTTCCCGATGAAGCGATATTATTAATAATCATTTCCATCCATTTTGGTCCATTCTATAAAAGAATATTTATCGATTAAACTATTATCAACACAAACATATATATATCTTGTAAAATTAATCTTAATTTATACTTACTTCAAAGGTTTCCGAAACAATATCTTGTGTTTTAATATAGCTTTCAAAGTCAGCCAGAAGGAAGAATCTGTCAAACTTAAGTAAAACATCTACGATATCTTGAAACTCGTTTGGATTATTAGGACTGAAGTAACCACCCTGGATTTGATCGATACATTGTTTTATCTCAGGTATATAGTTGTAATAAGCATAAGCATTATATCCTTGTTTCTTGAGATCTTCCACTTCATCCACAGTCATACCGAAGATGAACATATTTTCCTGGCCCATTTCTTCGGACATCTCGACATTAGCACCATCGAGAGTACCAATCGTTAAAGCACCATTCAACTAAAAATTAAATATTTAGCGTAATCTTAAGTACCTATAAAACTTACATTTCTTTCGCGAAATAAGCCATTTAAAAATACAAGCAAACATTATTTAAAAAATGTTGATTACTGGGTAAAAAAAACTAAATAACAAGACGTACCATGAATTTCATGTTACCGGTACCCGAAGCTTCGGTACCCGCAGTCGAAATCTGCTCACTGAGATCAGCGGCAGGAATAATCTTCTCGGCTAAACTGACTCTGTAGTTCTCCAAGAAAATAAGCTTCAATGAATCTCCGACTATCGGATCATTATTCACAACGTTCGCTACACTGCATATAAGTTTAATAATTTTTTTGGCCAGGTGATAACCAGGTGCAGCTTTACCGCCGATCATCACCGTACGTGGCACCATTTTTGCATTCGGATTACTTTTGATGCGATTGTACATCGTAATCACATGCATGCACTTAAGTAATTGACGTTTATACTCGTGGATACGTTTCACATGTATATCGAAGATCGACGACAGATTCACTTTAATACCGTAGTCGTGTTCGAGGATTTTGGCTAGTTTCATTTTGTTTTCCTGCTTGACCTGATTTACCGATTGCTGGAACATCGGGTCCTTGGCCCATTCTTTTAATTGTATGAGCTGTTCCAAATGCGTGGTCCAATCCGTTCCAATTTTCTGTTAACAAAATTCAATCTGAATAATACATCACACTGTTTAAAAGCGATAATAATAGACGCTAAAGAAATTATTTTTCTACTTCGGCAACAACACCATTATTCATATGACAATGTAGAAACTATTAATCTGATTGAAATTAATTTTTTCATCTATTCGAAACTTCTATTATACATAGGGTAATACCAACCTTTTCTATGACATCGGAAAGACTTGGATTGCACAATAATAACCATCTTCTAGGAGTTATGCCATTAGTTTTATTTTGGAATTTCTCCGGAGTAAGTTCATAAAAGTCGCGAAATCTAATATATAAAAAAAAATAATTATATACAATTGAATTTATAATGAAAGAATTACATTAAAACGATGAATAATAATTTACTTACACGGAATCTTTCAAAATTTCCGAATGAATTTTTGCAACACCGTTAATAGCGTGACTGCCAAGAATAGATAAATGCGCCATATTCACTCTCTTTTCGCCCTCTTCCTCTATAAGAGACATACGACGCAATCGATTGAGGTCACCGGGAAACTTAGTTTCAACTTCCTTCAGATGGAGGAAATTTATGTGATATATAATTTGGAGATGTCTTGGGAGAATCCTGTCTAACATACTTGTTGGCCACCGCTCCAACGCCTCTGGCAGTACAGTATGATTTGTGTAAGCGCAAGTCCGAACTGTAATATCCCAAGCCTAAGGACGATAAGCTTATCAGTTTTTGACAGAGAACTTAGTTTTGAAATTTATTTATATGTAAAAATCTATCGTTCTGTATTCCTTTATGATATTATTTTATACGTATTATATATATATATAGACGTACGTATTATATTTATTATACAGATTTACGGTTAAAAAATATAAAACAAATCTTCGATAGTACTTACTTTTTCCCAAGGAAGACCCTCGATATCTAGAAGAATTCTCATAAGCTCGGGAATCGCAAGGGATGGATGAGTATCATTTAATTGTATAGCCACTTTATCAGGGAATGAATCAAAATCAGTTCTATGATGCTCTCGAGATCCAAATTTACTTGACTTATAACGACGAATTATGTCTTGAAGTGTAGCAGCCACCATAAAGTATTCCTGCTTTAAACGCAACTCCTTACCCTCGAAGAAATTATCGTTAGGATAGAGTACTCTTGAGATATTTTCCGCAAGATTTCTATCGATCACAGCTTGAATGTAATCACCGTCGTTAACTAAAAATAATTTATTATTTTATAATAAATATTTTAATATAAATAATTATACGATAAAAACAATGGCTTACAAAATTTCAAATTAAATTCGATCGGTGATTTTGCTGACCACAGCCTCAAAGTATTGACAACGTTATTTTTATATCCTGGAATAGGATTATCGTAGGGCATGGCAAACACGACCTGAAAGTATAAGTATCGATTATTTTTCTTCGTTAAATAAAAGTTGTGTCACTTTGTTTAATAATTCGCTATTTATATAATAATAACAGACTTCTAAAGAACGATCACATTTAAATTATAGAGGCATTCAAATTTTATTAAAAAAAAAATTTATTTCAAAATGTAAAAGGAAATAATTATATATATTAAAAAAACGCTAGTTTCGTTAATGCATCTTCCGCCTAGTCTGTTTATTATCGCGGATATCGCTTTAAACACGACTTTGCCTTACCTGCGTGTTCACCCACTTCTTGCCCTCGGGTGTGTCGATAACGTGTCCATAAAAGTTTATGGGCAGCATATACTCGGGTCTGGCTTTTTCCCAAGGATTACCGTACCTCAGCCAATCGTCGGGCTCCTCGACCTGTTCGCCGTTCTTGATCTTCTGGGTAAAGATGCCGTACTCGTAACGGATACCGTAGCCGTAAGCCGCGAGGCCGAGGGTCGCCATACTGTCCAGGAAGCAAGCGGCGAGTCTCCCGAGACCGCCGTTACCAAGTCCAGCATCTTCCTCCAAGTCCTCCAAGTCCTCTATGATCATACCCATCTGTCGGGATCCACATAAAAGGTATATTATCCAAACGCATTTGTACTTTCAAAGTTCTTTTCCGTTCGACTGTTAAATGCTTTGAATCGTTTTCTTTGAATCTCCATTTACATTAGATATTCAAACCTTCGCGCTAGTATAGATAAAAACGATCGATAAACGAATAACAATAATAATTTTAACGTGGCTTAACTGTTGAAAGTTGTAAAGTAGAATTAATTAACGTTCCTAATGGTAAAATATAATTGATTGGAATCAATTTTATTTAATCAAGAGAAAAGTCGATAATTTTCAAACTTCAATAAATTATTTTACATTTACCTATATTAAAATTAATTTGTCATACAATCAACGAGACTGATAATATATATACTAAAATCACATTTTTTTATAAATAAAATATATATTTATTTTATTTTTGAATGCAAATTTATAATATTATATTTTAAAAATAAATGTGAATATGAAAAAAGATTGTTTTAAACGGAAATAAACATTATTAGATTCATATCTTTAAAATATCACAACGAATCAGCGTTTTAACCACCGATTAAAATATCTAGATTATGGTCTTAAATTAACTATACATATAATGTGTTCGGTATGTAAATTGCATTGATTTCCCACAATATGATTTTTATTATACTTACTTGATACATAGCTTCATCACAAACACCAAGAATACCCAAATTTATCATAGTGTTCTGTAAAGTTCTTCCCATGTAATACTCAAGAGAAAGATAATAACATCTCTGAAAAAAAAAATCAAAATAAAATGTTAATTAAAACTGTCGGAATCGATATGATAGTCAAAATTAACAATTTATTTAAATGCTTACTTTTTTATTATGCCAAGATTATTTATTATTTATTATTTTATTAACACAAATAATCTATTAATATTTTCATATTTGTAATTGTATAAAAATAATTACATTAATACTTAAATTTTTAATTCTAGTTTGTAAAATCTATATACTAACATTTATTAAAAAAATATTCGATGAATAATCACAAATATTATATAAAATTTTTCATAAATTACGTTTCTAAAATAAAAATATAATACATTTTTGCAATTAATTTGTTTTATAATATGTATAATACATGAACTGTATATTTGGCAACATACATTTAAAAATATAATTTTGTGTACAAATTCGTAAATTTAAAATATTAAATGTATCCACAGATTTTTGGATCAACATTATACAAATAATTATTTAAAATAATTTAAAAAATATTATGTTAAATTTATAAAGAATAAATTATTTGTTTTTGTCAGATATGTATTTTTTATATCAATTATATTATAAATATATTGCGCTTTTTATAATTCTTATTTAGCTTATTATAAAGAGTTGTAATGATTTAAGCATTTTACAATTAAATCATTTTTCAATTTCAATTTTTGATACGAAAAATAATAGTGAAATAAAAATATGATATTTTTTTACATATTTTAACAAACAACAAATATAATATAGTTTTCTTTTATCAAAATAATATGAAGTATACAAGAAGTAAAATAATTCTTAAAATACTCTTCAGTAGATATTTTATCTGATACAAGTAAATTTTATTTAATATTTAAATTTTGTAGTAATGTTTATAATACTGTTATGATATATTTTTTATTTTATAATTCTTTCCTAAATAAGTTTTATAATATTTATTTAATTTAAAAAAACTTAAAAAAAAAGAATTTTTTTTAATATTTATTCATCGAAAATTTTTGGAAATATTTAGAGTCAATCATTTCTTTATTGATATTATTCCAAAATATTCAGTATTTTTGAAAAACAAATTTATAAAAATATTAAAATTTATTTCAGAATGTTTATAAAGTATTTAATTGTAGTACGTTAACTTTGCTAAATAATCTTTTAATTCAGTTTACACAAAAAAGTAACGATTGCAAAATTTCTAAGAGATAATTAAGAATACTACTGCGTTACTTATTTTCATACCACTAAAAATTTAGTTTTATAAGCCATGTTTTTTTAATGTAATTTTATTCGGAAAATATTGTGAAAAATATTGATTTAAATTAATATAATTTTAATTTATTTTGAATTTAATATTACATTAATTTAAGACGGTTAACAATTATAGTTTAATAGAACCGATGTTTGCTTTAATATATAATAATTTTATACGGTTTTCTTTCTTTAATTCATGTCAAAAACATCTCATAAAAGGAATTAATTTGGTTAATTTAAATTAACATATTCTTCATTTTAAATCAAATAATACGAACAGTTAAATTAAACTTAACTCTGATTACTTTAAATTGCAAATAATTTGAAATCTATTCAATCTTTTTCATTAAATATATTAATATTCATTTTAATTAAGATCATATGACTTATTATATTATATTTAAAAAATATATATATAACATTTTTACTCTTTTCATTATATTTTTACAATCAACAACTATTTTAAATTTTATAAATTTTTTTGCTAAAATTAAAAAAAACTTGTTCTATACTCACACAAAATATGATAATCAATATTTGATAGATTAAAGTTTGAATGATTGAGTTGTATAAAAATACAAGGCTATTTTTGAATAATAAATGTATATATAAAGTTCGTTTAATTGATAAATACAGATAGTTATATTTTTTTTAATTTTTTTTTTCACAAACAATGTTTCGTTTTACTTCCTTTTATGAAATATAAAGTGGATGAATTTTTAGATAAAATTATTTTCAATGTGGGGTCATCATTTAAAACAAGTTCTCAAACGAATACTGAATTTATTATTATACTTAGTTTATTCGTATTTCAAATTTTAATCAAGCTAACTATATTGAAAAAAAGGCAAGATTCTTTTTATGTAGTTTTTCTATACGCTATTTTTTATGGAAAAAAGAGATTATTAAATATTCAATAAATCTTTTTTACTTTAATAGAACTCATTTTATATATTTATATTTCGTAAAAACCGTTTTTTTTATAAATAACTTTTTTAAGTGTATATAGAACTACATTCTAGCTATTAAAAATAAATATTTGAATTAATATTTATTTATGTTTGCACGAGCCAAAATTTTAAGTTAATATTGTATGTTTTTTTATTTTGGCAATATTTTCAAATAATGAATAAATTAAATCTATTTTCCATTACGATATTTAAATTTTTAAAAATTACGAAAAAAGGTAAGGAATAAACGTAGACATATAATCGAAGATCTAAGTACTTACATAAATACGTAAATACATAAATAAAATGAAAAGTAATTATATAATAAAATAATGAAGAATTATTTTTTTAAATAGTATAATACTTTTGTTTATGTTTGGTTAATAAAAGATAAAAATTATTTCTAATTATCCAAATACTATATCTATTGTGAATTATTTATTTTCATTACTACTACAATATTTTAATGAATTTATCGCGTACCTTAAGAACACATTTTCTAACGATGAATATTAAAAATATTAAAAGAAAATTTAATTAAAAATTCTTTATTTATCTGAAATCTTACAAATAAATAGAATTCATTTAAGATATAATAATTTTTTAATCTACAGTTGTTTGTTTTATTTACAAAATACGATTACAAAACATTTTAAATAAAATTGTTTTAAAAAAATTGGCAACGTAACTGTTTATTTTTTTATTTGTAATAAAAATGTATTAAATACTAATTAAATTATTCAAATTTCAATTTTGTAATGCAATTTTGATTCTATTTCCTGATGAACAAAAGTATATAAAATCATTTTTTTACTTACATGAACTTTTAGATTATGGTTATGTTACAACTTCAGCATATTAAATAAATTGCATTTTTGTTGAAAACTTCTTTCGATATAGTTAAAATTATTTTAGCTTCATTTAAATTTGGCAGTACAGACAAAGCATTCTTTATTGATCCATTTTACTTTGAATTATCTTTAAATCAAAATTGATTAATAAAAATTTAATCTTCATTTTTATAAAATAACTTAAGAGTATAAATATTTTCATAACTTAATAATAATGTAAATTAAAATATATTATACAAATTAAAGATGATAAGGCATTCAATAAATTATAAAATAAATAAGAATACAATTTTATTTATAAATATTATTTATTTATTTTAAGCGTGAAATTTTACTAATTAATTATAATGGAAATTATAATTTCGGCTGTCCATAACTAATTATTTAATTTAAAAATCAATTGCTTCGTTAAACTAATATGAAATTTTGTTATATACAATAATAATATGTATAAGTTGCATATTATGATAAATTGCAATGTTGCATTGAAACAATATTACAGTGTTAGTGATGCTACTAATAAAAAATATTCTTAGAAATATACATTTATAACATATTTTATAATTAAAAAACATGAAATTCTATGTTAACAATTAATTTTTGTAATGAAAAACTCTTGACTATGTACTTTGACTTATTGGAAGTTCCATAGTTAAAGGATGAAGCTCGAAGCCTAAACATAAAGATCCATGTGAAAAATTTATACCAATACGAATGTAGAATACAAAGCAAAAGAGACTACGGCTTTATAAGATAAGATTTTTTTTCAAGGATCATCCCATAGTTTGTATTTTTTTGTGTCTTCTGCTTATCATATATTCTTACGGTGCATTCAGTTATGAGGTCATCGATCAAAGAACCAAAATTCCTTTGCAATAAGTCTATAGAAATGAATCACATCATTATATAATGTTATTACTTTTCTCAATCAAAATAAAGAACGAAAAATATTCCGTTATTAGATGAAAGTTAGCAGTTTCAAATAACAAATCTTAATGATTATTCATATATCTTTTAATAATTTGTATTTTGAAAATAAACGAAATAAGTTCCGTAAATAAAAAATAAAGATAATAGTTTGTAAAATTATGAAGCTTATTATTTTGTTTACAAGCTACTCTGATTTTATTTTTAATTAAATTTGTAATAACTGGATTTAGTACACATGCAAATATAAAAATCAACAAATTGATTCTATTGTACTTCATATATAATTTTTATGAGTCATATAGTATCGAGAAATACGAAAAATATTTAAAAAATATATTTTTTCTTATATATAATTAATTTTTTTTAATTTTTACATTTTAACTTACTAAATGTTACAAATATAAATAAAATAGTAAATATTCATTAAAAAAAGGATTTGTTATTTAATAAATTTAAACATACAACTTTAATAAAACGTTAGTGTATAAGTTCTATAAAAATAATTCTTTTTAAATTGTTTTCATTCCTGAATATATTACTTAATATTTCACGTATTCATTGACTCACTGAAAATAATACTATAAGTAATATTAGACATCCTTATTAGAAAGTAATATTCTTATATACATACGTTAAAAATTTTTAATTTATATAACAACACGAATAATTTTTACTAAATAAAATGTGCTGATGAAAATATTATTCTATGTATAATTAATACCATTTAGTTTCAAATTAATGACAGCAATAATTTATACAATGTACTAAATCGGATAAATTTACAGCAATAATATTGATAAACGAGATTTAAAAACTGTAATAAAATTTGTAAAATTTTTGTAAACTTTTAAGTTTGAAACGAAATATTTCAATTAAAAAATGAAATTCATAAGTAAAGAATATCCTGATATATATTGATATTTTCTTAAAATAGTTTACAAATTATAAAAACCAAATATTTGCGCTTTAATATTCTATAAAATATAAAATGTAGATTTAATTTTTAATAATAACATTAATCCTCATTGAAATTGTCGAATACTTATATTTAATTTTATGATTTTAAAATTAGAAATTTTTTATAATTTATATTCATCACTAGTCGCACATTTTAAAAATATTGTTTTACCAAGCTAAATTTTAAAACAATAAACATAATAGCAATTTATTTTTCTAATTTTAAATATTATCTATTTTATACATTTATGTATATATATATTAAAATATTCAAAATAATTTTCTTTCTTGTAAATAAAAATAAAAATTTATAATTTATAAAAATTAGTAAGTTTTTAAGGAATTATTTCTATTTTCTCCGTTTATTAACTTTTCTTTCAATATATATGTTTCGATAAACAGAATTAGACATAAAATCAGAAATCATAGAAAAATCAATAATGGTTCAATTAATTCCAACAATGTTTATCTTTTCTTCTTCTACTAATTAATTTTTCTCTTTGTGTTTCAATTAATCGACGGATAAGGTTTTTATAATATTTGGTATTTGCAGGTACCGCAATCAAGATTTTGTTGTTAACATAAACTAGTGTCATTCAAAACATCATTGTACGAGAAATCAAATTCATAATTTTAATGCTCATTATTATCATAACACAGTCGATCTGAAATTTAGCATCCGACGAATATAATCAGAAACAAAGTAAATATAACCTATTAAGTTATGTTGATATAAACCCTCGGAAGAAATTTTTGTGCACGAGTCGATCTTTTAATTTTCAAATTATGATTTAAATTCCATCCGAACCAGCTTATACATATGTATTTTACATAATGCGAAAATAAGAAAGAATGCGTGCATTTAATATTATATTTTGATTTAAAAAAAAAAATACACATCGATAATAAATACACAATAATCCATGTAAAAGGATTATTTAATTCATTATAAAAAAACGATGAAATTGTTTTATAGTAACTCATAATATACAATAATCCAAATTTCTTAAGTACGATGAATGTAAATTACGCGTATGAAAGTTATCGTAATTGAAAAAAAATATAAAAATTTGAGAATACACGCGGGTTAAATATTTCCGATAGAATAAAATTGAATTAAAAATCCCTTTACCAATAAAATTAGCAACTGTTGAAAAAACGAATCCTAAGGCCATATCAACTTGTAAAATATATTTTGTAGGTTCGTCGAGCTTTAAACTTCGAGCTTAACTCGGAACTGAAAGGTTAGGTTCTCTCAGTCAATGGTAACAATTAAACAAATGGAGTCGGCACTCGTCTATTTAAAAGACGATTAACATTTTGTAATTAAGTAATCGGCGAGCGGAAAAGCTAGCGAAAATAATGCGAGAAACCCCGAGGAGAAAAACGCGGAAGAAAGGAGGAACTAAAGTGAACTTAAGAAGGAAATGGGCACCTTAGGATCATTCTCGTAGTAATACTGTTGCGTGCGGATCCACCTGGACACTAAATTGTCCTTAACGCTGTGGGCAAGAGCCATGTAGTAATCCCGCGGAGTAGCAACATTGCGGTCCTTCACCAGAGTATAATGAAGATGCCTGTTGAAGGTCTTCTTAAAGTTAACGACGTTCTCGACGTCAACGATTCCCCTCACGGAAATCTGCTTCCACTTCTCCAGGTCAAACTTATCCATTGCCATTTTCGAGAGTTTCACTTCAACGCTTTCCCACCCTCTGATAAGGTGAGACCGAGCAGTCGTCCCTCGCCGATGTCCTCCCTATTAACGATACGATACACTGAATCTCCGGCCACGAGCCGAACGCGAATGATACACAAAGTTGAAGAAACTCGGGTTATGCGGTGTAAAAATGCCGGTCTAGCCATGTCACCTTGGAAAGGTCGCGCCTGCGCGGACAAGAATTGCGCGTGATTATATTTATCAGTGCCGCTGTTGCGGTTAGTTTGAATATTGTTTTAACGCGTCTTTGCTGTGGATTTATGTTTATTTTTTAAGGATTGTGTCGGAGTACTTTCTTCTTCCTGTACCCGGTTTTTTATTATAACGCGTTTATTTAC
Source organism: Dolichoris vasculosae (assembly GCA_018907195.1). Taxonomy (NCBI): domain Eukaryota; kingdom Metazoa; phylum Arthropoda; class Insecta; order Hymenoptera; family Agaonidae; genus Dolichoris; species Dolichoris vasculosae. Next base: position 10,476,598 of record JACCHY010000001.1, read on the forward strand.
GAAAAAAATCATAATGTAATTTTATTATTATTCGCATTTCGAATTCTTATTAATAAAATTGTTAGGAACAAATAATTCAAAAAATTAATGTATCTAAAATTTACAAACAAAAATTTTTTTATTACACTGTATTATTTAATTCAAAGCGATCGAGTACATTTATAATTATTAAAGAAAAAATTGCCCCAAAAATAATGTGGTGATGCTACTTTTTATTTGTCGTGTATTTAATTAAATTCAAAACATATTTAATTTTTCATTACTTATATTTAAAATTTATAAATGGAAATATGATTTTGGCAAATCAAGTAGCAAATTAAAAGTTCAAAACTATTAAAATTTGGCGTTTGGTACTAAAATATTTATCGCATTAAATACCAAATTTCGTTATATTTGGTATCACAGTAATTATAGTATTCTTCTTGGTAAAAAATCCAAAAAACAAATAACGTGAAATAAATTTTTTAAAAAACATTTAGATCATAAATTTAAAAATAAACAACTGGTCTTAATAAATTTTAAATTACAAATCATAATTGCATAATTAAGTATTAAATAAAAAATAATTTAAAATAAATTTAAATATTGTATAAATGTGTGTGCGAAATACAAAAAATTCATTCATATTTAAAATCAACTTACTATTTTAATCAATGTTAATTTATAAATACAATAAGTAACGTTTAAATTTGTAATATAAATCTTAACTGTAAAATTAATATTCCTGTAAAAAATGTATTTTTAAATCGATAGACTAAGACAAAATAATTACATATAATTAAATAAATATGAAAATCAAACAGAATAAAAACTTTTTAAATAGCACTTAAGAAAAGATAGAGAAATAAAAACAAAATTATACGTAATATTGAAATTTATATAAACATAATTGTCGACATTTTGTGTCTTATTAATATTGTTTATTTATAAATTAATCGTGCGAATGCAGATGCAATAATGAAAACGTTAAGAAGCGATACGCGTATTACAAGTCATATATTCTCTTAACACTTTTGCCATTTCTTCCAAGATAAAAACACGTGAATTCATGTAGCTACAGATAGATATTAAGAATGTGTATAATATAATATTAAGTTGCACGTTCATGTCTGGTTCATTGGATCATCAAGTGAAGTACGTGTTACTGCATTTCCATTGCATCGCCATAAGCCAATTTTCTCTCTCTCTCTCTCTCTCTCTATCTTCGTGTTTTAACTTTACGTAATATAAACCGATGTATTTCTCATAATAATTTTATATATACTTTTTTATATATTAGCCTTATAATTACAATAATAATATTAATGTAATAGCAATAATATTTTGCAATTATCAACGATGATCAAAGAGACAGATACAATAATTAATAATCACTTTATTAATTTCTTCATTTAATTCTCATATTTGTTCGCATTATAACAACTAAAACACGAGGGTTCGCTGGTAATTAGATATTATATCTTAAGATCTAACAATAAAAAAGAAACAATTTCGACAAGCATTTCTTCCAATATTATCACGTTCCGTTTTCTTCATTCGCTTTTAAATAACTTCCTTTTCTCGTCTCCCTCGTTACTTTACATCCTTAACTTTCAATAAGCACTGCCTATACATACAATAGACATTTTCACATCGATTGCTTGGCCATATTTTCCATGCGTGACCTGATTGATTAATGATTACCTCAACAACATTTCCTACATTTAAAAAAGAATAGACTCTTCGTTACGATGAGTGATCAAGTAGCAAACGGGATGATGCGAGAGAATGCGGATGAATGGTATAATGCATTTAATGTATATATTAATATACTCTTCACCCTCATTTAAATAAGTTATTATTGAATTAATTATTATTTTACTTTATGCAATTATGCTTGATGTATGCTTTCATTACTTTTTTTTTTTAAAAAGGACTATTTTATGTGATTGCACATATTTTGAGAGGGAAGAGACGCTTTTTTATGGGCAGTTATAAAGAAACACCCTAGGAGCGCAAAATCATGGTCATGACAATCTTATAATAATTGTCTCATTTATTTAAATTGCGCGATAAACACAGAACGTTAGCTTAAGTTATTTTCTTTTTCATTATTATAATTCCGTAAACTGTTCCATTTCCTTGTTACAAGTTCAATTTACTGCAAACATCATTCCGTCACACTTTCTCTTGCTGTTCACTTGATACATTCGTCACCATCGTATCGCAATAACGAACAATTAATCGCTAAGTGTTACTTGCATTTTTTATATTTTTTTCATACTTTAAAAGGATTTTTCGACTTTTCTTTAAATAATGGATGCGCGTGTTTTAGATCGATCGACCTCGCAATTTTTTATAATCGCGAGGTCGAACTCTCGTTATAGATAAATTTTTCTTTTGACACACAGAAAAACGATTATTTATCACTAAATTTGCTCAGTATTAATCGATCAATAACCAACAAATATCCGAAGTAAAACAGTGGTCCGTTATTTACAATCTTTCTCTTTTTCTTTCTCTCCGTCCTTCTCTTAATTTTTCGCTAGTCAATTCGATAAAAATTGGAGATTCTATAGTGTGTCCTTTTAAGCTCACGCGCCACCCGATATCCTTTTTCGACATCATTCCGTCTTAAAAATTCGTCGTTCATCCTTTTTCCTTTCTCTACACAGCTTGCAACGATTGAACACCTTTTTTAACGCTCGTTTATTCTTCTTTTGCTGGTTCGGCCTTCTTACCAATGGGCAGCGCAGCCCTTACCCTGAAATTATGAAAAAAGATATACATTTAGTAAAGTACGAAAGTGGAAATCCTCTCTCGAAAATATTCCAACATATCGATGAATGAAAAAAATAAATTTCAATTTGAATAAGATTCGAACTTACTTTGCTATTATTTCGTCGTGTTTTGCTTGGACTATGGCTAGATTCTGGTCGATTTGCGTTTTGTTCGTTTCGTATATCTTGGGTAACGTGAAGAGGGCAACTACCACTGCAAATTATAAATGAAAATTAATATAAATCGTACGAATACAAAATTTTATTTAATTAACTTATACATTATATACAAGAACATAATTTAATTCAAAAAATATAAAAAAGGTATTTTGCATTTAATAACGATCGCTATTAAGATTTATAAAACATATGTATTATAAAATTATTAGACGAATAGATCTTAATCTTTCTTCCCGAATCAATATAAAATGTAGATTAAATTAAAATGTTCAATTTTTACTAAGCTGTGATTCATTTGCTTATACATCGATAAAAATAAGTAAAAAAATGTTAATGATTAAACTCAAATATGTTTTGTATAACAATATTATGTTACGATAGATTAAATCTTTAATAAAATAAATTCATTATCAATTATGAAGTTATCCAGTACTATACATTCGATTTTATAGATTACGCAATGACGTTGAACATATTAATCTCATAACCTAATTAAATAATTATTTGCAACAAGTACTCGACAATTTTCTCTCGTGATTAATATATGTGTAAACATATAAAAATTTACATGCAATATAAATGTTTATCTAAATATCATTACGTTGGATTTTTACTTGGCAAATAATAACTATATTAAAAAAATAATACACTTTGTCGACAAAAGTGAAAAAAGTATTATTTATAAGACGAGCATATTAAGTAATATTTTTAAAACAACGATTGTAAATTGAATCTTTCATATTATATTTAACAAAATGCATAATGTAAATTTAAAGTTTTCAATTATATGTACGAAAGATCTGGAATTTGTAATGCAAAAATTACTATAGTAAATATATTATTTCAATAACGAATTTTAATAAGGCAAGTACAAATACTTTTATCGCGAATATTATAAATTAAATTACAATTTGAAAAAATTCTATACCCTGAATAGCCTTATCTTTTTATAAAATTAGTATATCTAAATGTACAGCTCTTAAATTCTACGCGACATAATTCTTCAGTGACACGTACGAAATACAGAATAAACGATTATTTACCGTTAATAGCTGTACAACTACATACGTTTATCCGGTTATCTGCGAGGTATGATTATTTTTATTGTTACACACGTACTATTCATAAAAATAAAGAATATGCTTTTTTTAAGAAAGACTGCTTTATTTATTATTGAAAATATCGGTAATTTATTCTAACGAAAAAAAAACAATCGCAAGCAAATTGAAAGTTTTAATTATTATCAAAATATAAATCAGCAGATATCTTGCGGATTATTTTATATCTTGATCATTCCGTAATTTTCGTAACGATATTCTTAAAGATGCATTTAATTGGCACCTTCGCTTCTTTTACCGGTGAACGTAAAAAAACAATACTAACTGATGATAATGATAGTCATGCCATTGAACACAGAACCAATGCACGTCAAGCACCACAGAAGGAATCCAAACTTGATGGAATCAACGAAGTCTTCGACCAAGAAGAGCCTGCGCAGTTCGGTTACAGCCGCATTTGCATTCGCAACTGCAATGTCGGCGACTTCGTGCACCTTCGAGGTGGGCAGCGTCAGGTCAAGTTCGAGGATTTCTCTGAAAGGGCAGAGAAGCCGTTAGCAAGCTTATTTATATATTTTACTATTTTGTACTTAATCCGCCGAGAAAACAATGCCTGGATGCCTAATCGATGCACCTAACGACTTGAACTTTTTTTTATAAAATACACCTTATTTATCTAAGTGTACTGATTTCGGATTTCAACTTTTAAAATGTTTTTTTTTTTAATTATATCATCGTGTTGCGATTTAAGTAATAAAATATTTTAACCGTAGATAGCGTTTACGTATAAAAATTTGTGTTGTTACCTTCGAGATTTTGAAAGAAGCTAATTTGAAAAACAAATTAATCATTGTTTATAGATTACTTTGAGTGCCATGCGAGATTATACCATTATTTTATCTGTAAAGACGCACATTTTTATTTAAAATTTAAAACTTTTTTAGTTTTTTAAATTATAATCAAACTTTAATTTTATTTTTAAATACCTAACTTGTTTGATAAGCATCGAATTATTATAGTTAGAAGTTAAAAAATTAAATAATTAATAATTAGAGAAAAACTAGTTGGATAAAAAAAAATTGATAAATTAGTATCTGCTTTTTCAATGAAAACTATACAAATAGTTTATAATACAATAGTTTCTTTTATTTACGATACTTTATTAAAGATCGATAATTAGTAAAAAAAAGTTTTAAAATTTGTCGATAAAATATTTAGGAGTTATTTTCGAATGATGTTCAAATACTCGATACTAGAAGTTATCAACGGATGTTTTTAAGAATAAAACTTCGTTTCTTTAATACAACATTCAAAATAATTTATGAAATTTTTAATTTTATACTTGATACGAATCAAATTTAATTCAATAAATCTTGCTCATTTTTATTTATGCAAAATATCAACATTAACTTTTTAATACTTAAGCTATTTAATTTGATAAAATTTATAGGCATCTTACGACTAACTAACATATTATATTCAAAATTTTATCCAATGTAGACGACATTATTGAAATTTTATTTCATCTAATTTTTTTTTTAATGACACGAATAAGTTATCGATGGAAGTTAATACATGTCTAACATTATTTTACCAATTTTTACTATAAAATCTATCAAATTAATAAAAAATTTAATGGCTGTATCGTTTTTCATTCAACAAAGATACTTTTATGTTTTTATTAAAATGTTTTTCAATATTTTTTTAATTTTGAAAGGATTAATATCGCAACTTTTTTAAGATTATAAAAGAATTAAAAATAATTTTCCAGCTTTGAAAATCTTCTACATTGTTATCGTACATTTAAAAATTAGAAATAACTTGGAGAAAACAAAAGGTAAAAATTTTTAAAACAGACTTACTTGAATGGGTGTCCATCTGACGTTTTCTGAACGGCCTGAAGGACACTTTTGTAGATGCGAAAAGCAATGGTGGAAAAGAGAGTAAGAAGGGATATGTAAGCTATAACGCTGATCAGACTGAAGTAGGCCAGCGATAAAAGCACTCCGAGTGTTGCACCAAAGACAATTCCCGACTTTTTGGGATCGCGCCAGTAAATAAGTGATGCCACTGCAAATCAAAATTTTTTTTATTATTACTTGGATAAGAGTTTTATTAACATAGACAAATTTTAAAAATACAAAAAGTCAATAAACTTTCATTTTCTCGACATATTAAATTTATCTTATATAAGGTGAAATTTAGAAAGTTAAATTTTTGTTTTTTATATCGATACATATAGATTAACAGATAAATCTTGTGTTACTTAAAATACATTAATAAAACAGTTTCAATAAATTTATTTTTCACTTTTAAATTTGCTTATAGTGAAATTAATGTCTACATTTTTTCCAATATTCTCTTAATTGATTCGTCGCATTAATCAATATAAAAAATTTATTTCAATTAAAGGCAATCGCATTCTGATTTCAGTATTACCATTTATTTGCATAAATGGTAATATCACTGTTGAAAATCAACTGGAATTATATATTCATAATTATACATTTATAATTTTTTAACGCTATAAAGATATAATAAAAAAGAAACTAAAATTTAGTTATCAACTACATTATAGTGGTTGTATTTTTATTTTCTAACAAGTTAATAATAAAAAATCATAATATATTTGGATTTAAAACAATATAATAAATATATCAACGGCTACATGAATTTTTAAATCTCTGTGTTAAATAAGTACTTAAGTAAAATTCGTAACAAACATCGAAGTTATTTCGGATAATCAAATGTTATGTTTACGCGAAATTTTGAAATTTTAGTCACTTTATCAATTCCAACAATTTCATTTAATATCATCTTGTTTCTTTTAAGAAGACAAAATATTTGAATCGATAATTATTCCAAATTATTCGTATTCGATCGAAGCCATCTGCACTTTGTACGTCAACCAGAACGAATGTATACTTATGGAAAGTATCCGATAATGAAACAATTGACGAAAATGTCATTCTAAAACATCGATTCACACGATAAATTACGGTTGCCACACCAGCCAAATTTTCTATCGTCAAAACCAAACAACGAACTACAAACGGTCGAAATTCAATTCGATTTTCTCCGAAGTAACCAACACCCCGAGCCAAGATAGAGCCAAGATATCTCTCGTTCGCCGGAAGGAATTACGCAATACTATTATCGATATACTTGTGGACGTTGATCGCGAGACGCCTCCAACTTAGATCCACAGCGATTAATCGTAAGCGAAGAAGTCACCACGGAGAGGAACGTCGTCACGGTTCGGACACTCGCGATCGAATACCCGACGAGGATGACGTGTACGGGGCCACGAACTGGTCTAACCTCGAATGCACTCGACGAAAAATCAATCGGTATGAGGATCGCGTCGCGGTTACGATTAGCCGATCTCGTCCGCGTGAGCGCTGACATCATCGTCGCCGTCGTCGTCGTCGTCGTCGTCAGGGGGAAGGGAAACCCGGGAGCCTGGCAACGAATTGCGCGCATTGCGCTTTGATTACCTTGGGGAAGGAGGCAGGGGAGGATAAAATACGCGCGTGAGGCCTTCCATCCGTTTCCGGTGCGTGTATTTCGTACGGGATATTTTTCAAATTTTTCTGCACGTGATGGTAATTTTTATGATATATATTATTTGACGGTCGTTGACTTTTGGTTGTCACTAGGGTCATTTATAAGTAAGCGTTCGTGTACCGGTGCCGAATGGTACATTACTTACAAGTGGTATCCAATACGTCTAGGTGGTATCGAGAAAAAGGTGAGCGTTGACGTTCGTATATTTATTATCGAGTAGCTTATAATTTTTGTTTTTCCATTTAATTTTTCGTGGATTTTCAAATTTGCTAAAATAAAATAGACCTAATGAATTTTGTAAAGAAATTTTTTAATCCGACGACATATTCCGAGTAAATTTTAAGTATATAAAACAAAAACAGAATAACGAAATCTTTTAGAAGTTACTAATTTTATTTTATTTTCGATAATAATATGTTCGGTGATAATTAACTTTAATTAAGATTATTTCGGTATTAAAAAACATTTGTTACGTCTTTTATTTGAACATCTTTATTTGATCGATAAACTTATGCACATAATTATAATTTACCACGTTTTGAAGTTCAAAAGATTAACAAGTATCAAAAAGTACACATTTCTAACGGATGAAAAAAATTTTAATTATTAAAATACTTACATCTCGTATGGAATAGATGGAAGTAAGAAAGAAGGAAGTAAGAAAGCAGGAAGTAAGAAGGCATTAATCGATCTTAATTTACACATAACTTGCGTTTGAAAATACGTAAATGAATATAATATGAATAAACCTAAGGAAAATTCTTAACATTAAAGATGCTGTTGTTATAATAAAGTGGCTCAGACTATGGATAAATTTAGCATTAGAGAATGTGTATTTCTAAGACTGTGATGATGTCTGACAAAACAGCTACTTCATATTATATTATATAATTTGTAGGAAGTTACACTACCTTTGTGAATTTCGGTGATGTAAAAATTAAAAATTTACATTTCGTAGTAATTAGTAATCTAATTAACTGAGATGATTTGTATGCATATTCGATCGGTAGCTTTAATTAAATTCGAGATATGAGTTTAAAGATTTTAATTTTTTTTAATCTTAAATACGTATTTATTAAGATAGAATAAAAATATTATAATTTATATTTTCTGTAAAAATATTTAAAAATTAAAATTTAAACGTATTCGATCTAATAGATAAAAAATTATTAATTACGCATATAAACAAAATTATTAGATTTTTCTTATAGATTTAAATATTTAAATAATTATTTTCAATTTAATCGACAGAATCAAAAGTAAGATCATTTATTTAATACATTTAAAAATAACATATAAATTTAACAACTACGAAGCAAAGAATAATATTTAATTAAATTATTACTGGATATTTAAAAAGCAGAGTGTATTTATCCGTTCTTTAATATATGTATAAATACAAATAAACGAAACCGTAAATAACAATGATTTTTATACAATAGTTATGTAATAATAAAAATATACGAATGAATTATTATCCGATATATTTACAAATTACATATATATTTATAATTACAATGCATACAAATATTATAAATGTATGCGGCGTATATGCTTTTGCTATTTTAACGTTTTGGAGTCGACTGTCCTAAATAGCAAGTCCGACGAATTCACGTAAGATCGAATCCGGCTACTAAGAATAGAGTAACGCAGGAAAAAAAAAATATAAATCTTATACGCTTGAATTAATATTATCAGTTTATACGATTATAATATAAAATTATTGTTAAAAATATAAAAAAATGTTTATTATTTAAAAAAAATATGTACATGAAATTTGTACAAAATATATTAGTTACAGTTCTATTAATACATACGTAATTCATTACAAAACTTCGTTGGCGTTAATAAAGTAATTAGATGTACCGTTTATAAGTTATTAAGCATTTAAAAGTATAACTTACAAAAATAATTATTTTTTACGTATATTTATTTGTATAATTTGTTTGCAAATTATACTTACATTATATTCACATTAATATCTACATTAACAAGAATATGATGAGAGATAATAATCGTATTATTAATGAAAAGACTACATCGATATACAATCCAAATTAAACCATACTTCCCTATTACCATTTGAAGTTTTCATTTCATAGCATTTGTTTTATCGTATGTATAAAAACTCCGTATAAATATACACTGCAAAGGCACGCGTATAAAGACTATAATAGAATCGTGTGTTCGGTTCTAAAAACGCGTGGAATATCGATTTCTTTCCTATAGGAATTTCAAAACAAATATTTAAATAGTTAAAAGATGTTATTTTTGGACACTGTGTCACGCGCGAATCGACCAATGGAATTCAAAGTTTAAATGTAAGTAACCTAATTATTGAAATGAGGTATGCTTCGACTAAAGAAGCACTTGTGGAGCATCGATGCCTCGTTGATGACTTGGAGCAGCGACAAGGCTGCCGATGTAATGCGTCTCTCGACCTTGCGAGTAACGAACGCGTACAACGCTTATACGCATTGCCGATGTCTCTGTAGTTTTTCATGAATGAACGTATTAATCCGAATGCACGCGCAATTACACAAAAGAATTCTACACGGGTAAATGACCCGTGAAAATCATTGATCGCCGACTGCGAACGAGGTAGAACATCGAGGTAGAACATCGAGGTGGATCGGAGTAGAACGAGGTAGACTTGTACTTAAGCACCTGATACGAAGCCATAACTGTATGTTTTAATGAATATTAAGCTTAATGTTCCATGAACATTCTAAAATTCTATTTTAGTATTACCGAAGTGAACACGAAGTTGACACGTTGATTTATTATTAATTCATATTTCTACGTTATTATTTCAATGATTTACCCGGTTCTATTTAAATATTATTAAACGTATATCGAACACTTTTTTTTACCAAGTGTATTGAAATACCTCGGATATGCTAAAGAAATTCTATAATTGAAGAGAACACAAATAATGTAACGTCTTCTCTCATCTTATAGTTTTTAGTTTCCGAACTAATTCTCCGTCCATTAGTTTCCAAATTTAAATGGAAAACATGTATATATATAAAAAATTCAAACAAAATCACGTACAGGAACAGAAATGTTCTATACTTACTGAACACTATTAAAAAGTAGCTATCTTATTCCATTGTTTCATTGTTATGTGAGAACTTTATTAAATTAAAGATTAGTAAAAATGAGAGAGTATGGAATAATAAAGAAATCTTGTTAACTTTGTAATAAATGTGTTGAAGAATAAAATGTTGTATTGATAAATTTACGTTCAGTTTTAATATATTAAAAGGCTAATTAAAAGAAGTGTCTTTTTATAAAAAAAACCGATACATTTTTAATACTCAGAAGCCACAAATGATCTAATCTGTACAAAGAAACATTTATATATTACATTATTAAATATTTATTTTGTTCATATTGTTTTTTTATTTTTGATTAAAGACTATTTTTTATGTTTCACTATTTTCATTTAAAACTTATATCTAGTTAAATTTTATTATTGTGCAAAATATTCCATTTTGGATAAAAAAATCAATTTACTATTGAAACTGTATTTCAATCAAATTATTACAAAACATTTATTTTATGTGGTTTTTATTAAAATAAAATCTTATTAGATTTTTAAGGGAATATTTAGCTAAAAATATATTTAAACTAACGTCTTGCCTATTTTTAATGGAAATTAAAATATTATTTTAGAAATCTGATCAAATAATCTTATTCGTATAGAGAAACTTTTTTATATTAGCTACATTTAGTTGGAACTCAAATAAGAGGCTTTCGGCAGTCACAGTCTTACGACAAGAAAGTTTCTCTTTTTTTAATTAGCACATTTTTATGCAAAAAAGATATTAGAGAGAATTTTATTAGTATCGATATTTTTATAAAATAAAATTATTCTGAAAAAAATATTAAATATATTCACTATAAAACCCAAGTATTACATTTTGATAAAACATATATATTCTGTAATATGTAATCATTTTTTTAAACAAACTAAAATAATTATCGACTTTAATAAAACTCGTAAGTTTTTCTTCGAAGTTCGGTGCGAGTATATAGTTAAATATATATATATATATATAATATATATTCAAGCCATTAAAACATAAAATCATGATCAAATAAGTTCATAATGTAAATAGCATAATTGAAATCTTACAAAATTAAATTTGAAATTTTTACGAGTTTATGAATGATAAAAAATAAATCTTAATATTCGAATTTTTTATCTTTCATAAATGATATTTACTTTAAAATCCTAATGCTAATTTATTAAATTATAATTTCATTTTTGGATATGATAAACGTTTTATTAAATGTGTTATAATTTGTACACAATTAATAGCGATATTAATTGTAAAAAATGTTACGTCGATTTTTATTTACACAAATTCACAATCTCATTACTAATTTTGAAGCGAAATGTACGAATGTTCGGATTAAAATAAATGCAAATTAGAAATTTAATTTCTTGAATATATTACGACCGTAAACATAAAACATTAATGAAAATTAATTATCACAGCTCAATGTATTCAATCAATTTATAATTAGTGTAATTGTACAAATTAAGCATTCGTAAATTATTCCATTATTTTTAACACATTTTTCTTTACAACGTCGAGTTTTAGATTGTATTTAACAAAAAAAACAATTTTTTATATTTTGCGGTCTTCTTTATTCTTCGTATTACGAGTTCTCCACCGTTTGGTTAATGACTTATTTACCTCACGACATCGATCGAATCGAGTATTTTATAACAATCACGACGATCATAGACCAAATTTGCGTGACACACGCGGCATTTGACGAATTTCAATTTTTTGTTTTTCTTTTTAGTTTATGTATTCGTGCGCACGACTTTTCCAGCTATTCGTTTCAACGTACGTCGAGCAATTATAATATAACGTTCATGTCGCGTACAAATGATATTTTATCAATAAGGCATTGATACGCGTATTTATCGAGGTGCAAAAAATATCGCCAATCGTACAATCGATAACGACGATCTTTATTATACAATCTCCTCTCGATATTTTTCTCCTCGCTACCTCGCTAAAACAATCAACCCCGTCGCTCGAATAGTCGAAGATACGAGGACACCACGAATTCGATGGAACATGTTCCTACGACATACGTCGTTCGTCAGCTTTCGATCAGCTCGGTAAGGACTCGGTGTGCCCGTCGACCTTTCCACTTCCAAAAATCACGGAAGAACGATCGCGAACAACACCGAAACACCGAAAAGCGCGGACGTAAAGAAAGGGTCGACGAAATGCCGACGCGCGTCCAACTCAAAGGAACAAAGGTGAAAGAGGGGAGGAGCAGTGGTTGTTCGCTCGCAGGACTGATAGAGGAACAAGGCGGTTTTCGATTCTCCTCACACGCGCGCGTTTACTCACGCGCCCCCGCCGCCACGTTGTGAATCTGGTGCGAGTGGAACGACGCCAAGGTAAAATTAGTACGGATCGAGCACGTGGTGTCGTCCCCGCGGAAATAACGTAGCCGCGGAACAAAGACGGAAACGCTTATGGAACGTCCAAGAATAGCGCGGGCCGAAGGTGCGAAAAATAAATTTCACGCCTAGGGCGCTTTAAAAATATAATTATAAACGGTGGAATGGGAAAAATCCAAAAAAATTCAAAACCGCCGTCGTCTTCCGGGTCTCGTGGGGGGAGCGAGGTATCGAGCAGCGGTTCCTTGGGGAAATGAGCGGACGAGACGACCTCGCTTCAAAAACCGCGCGAGCAACCATATGTTTGTGAGCCGGGCGTCTCTCCTCTGGCGTACGACACGACTCACCGAATCCTCGATCCGGGAGATCCTTGGGCTCCGGTTGACCCCCGTAATTCTTGCGCACCATCGCGCCTGTACTCCTGTATCCTCCGTTAGCAGCGGAAAACCTTCCTCCCGACAACGGAGCTACGGTCCATGCGTCGCACTCACACACACACACTCGACTGCTCTCCTCGGTTCTCTTCCCCTCTGCTTCAGCTACGATTCACGCACGAACCAGACCGCGGACACGGGAGGACGTGGCACAGCGTCTCTGTGGAAGCGGAGCGCGACTAACCTGGTGCGAAGCCGCAACCGTGCGAACCGCGCGACTGCGGACGGGAGAAAGAGAGAAGAAAGCGCAAAGTGGAGGGGACCAGAGCCACGACGCTACAGCTCGAGGCAGAAGGAGACGGAGAAATAAAGGGAGCGAGAGAGACGGAGTGGAAGAAAAAATCCGAAGAAAATAGGCAGGGACGCGAAAGTACAATAAAGGGACCGAGTCGAGTACGAAGAAAGATTTTTGGCTCCGGTAGTCCCGAAACTTGTGCGCGGACTGCAGAGAGGAAAGGAGAGGAAAGGAGAGAAAGGAGAGAAAGGAGAGAGGTAGCGAAAGTTTTACGAAGAGGAGAGAGGAGAGAGGAGGTTGGAATCGTGGTCAGGAAGAGTTCGGAAAGGGAAAGGAAGAGAGGGATGGACGTACAGATGTAACGGAAATATCCAGCGTATCTTTATTTTTCTTGCTACGGGTGTAACGCATCTGTATTTATGGGGAATAAATATTGTAAGCTCGCGAGACATCGGCCGACTTACGGCGATTAAAAGCGACGAGTTGTATTCGTTCGCTCTGCATCGATCGAGGACGCAGCGAAGGGAACTTAGGAAAATAAAAGTAGAGATAGAAGGAGAAAAGGAAGAGAGGAAAGTGGAGAGAAAAAGGAATGACAAAATCTGCGGAGCAAGGTGAAGGAAATGGAACAGGAAACGAGAACGTAGAAAGTTTATTTGGTCCACATACAAATGCAAAACGAGGATTATCTTCCAAGTTAATTATTTTATCGAGAACGTTTGCTTAACATATTTCTTATCTCGATCGATGATTGGGTTTTACTTTTATTCGCGTTTATAAATGTTTTGCCGATACACCCATTGAGAAGAAAAGATAAATAACGGAGATAAATAGAACGAAAAAAACCTATGGGCACGCGTAGATGAATAAAAAAAGAAATGAAAAACGAGAGACAGAGAATCCAAATGTTACTCGAGGTGCTAAATGTACTCGAGCCGAATAGAAGATGGGAAGACAAGGGGGAGGGAGAGAGAGAGAGAGAGAGAGCTGAAGGAGAAAAAGATTCGTTCTTGATCGAAACGTAGAGCGTGAGAGAGAAAGAGATAGAAAGACCTGTAGAATTAAGCGTAGGTGGCAGCACCGACCAAAGAGGTCCGTGAAAATAACTACGTACACATAATTTATAGCAAATTTAATTGTTTCATAGTTACTTAAGGTATCCAGTGAATTAAATATTGATAATTAATAATAAGTAATATATATATAATTGTACTCCGAAACTGAATTTTATATTCGATACCGCGTATTCGATTTTTTGCTCTATATATTTTTATTAGCCATTGTTAACTTTGACTATCGCTCTAAGCACCAATAGAAGCATCGTACATTTTTTAAACATGGTAACAAGTTGACGTCACGATCATAAAATTTATAACGTGACATCACATTTAAGATTTAAGCCTCGAAAATACAGAAATATTCATGTTAGTCATCTTCTATTATAATTAAAATTATATAAGGATATCGGTAGCCGATTTTCGGTAGAATTTTGCCTAGAAGTAAATTGCATGTAATAAAAATATATGGGGTAATGTTTACGTCTTATAAAAATTATTAATATAAAAAATATTGAAAATTAGCTAAACATCGAACAAATATCGCTTTCTTTTTAAAATATACGAATGATAAATAGTATTTTGTAACGTATTTATTGGTGTTGCTAATACATTCGATATTCCAAATTTAATTAGAATATAAAATTTAATATTTTACAAACAAATGGTTTGCAGTGTATTAAAACTGTTATTCCGAAGATACTAAAACGATAATAAATGTACGGTTAAAAAAATATTTATAAATTTATATTACCGTAGAGGAAAAAAATCTTGCAATTTTTATAAATATTATTTTGGTGCCATATTTTGAGGTAACGTTTTCCAAATTGTTACAAATAAATCTTTGAAAATCAAACATTCGAATAATTTTGAAATATGATAAATGTATTTATAATTTTCAAAATGTTGAATTTTTAAACGAAAATAGTTGAATTCATATCTTATCAAAACCAAAAGTGATAAAAACTTAGTCATTTACTTTTACAACATCGTAAATACGGTAGAAGACATTAACAATTTAATCAAGCGTATACAAATACTATGAAAAAAGTCTAAAGAATATTCGTGAATTTTATAAAATATAATTAAGAATTTCGGTCACTGCTCGATTAAAAAAGTCATTAAACGTGTTTTTGACAGTATGATTAAAAACAAATAAAATCAAACCGAAGCTAATTGAAAATATTATAAGCCAAACAATTGTAAATTGTCATAATAAATACTAAACGGTTTCAAAGCGTAACATCAATCACAGTTTTTTTTATTTCTGTTAATTTGTTTCGGAATTTTACATAATATTCCGATCCATCGTTTATATAACAGTCATGTTTTTAAATAAATCAAACAGTTTTATACCAATTTTATAAAATTCAAATATCTATAGTTTCTATTAAAATTCACAATTTATTAAACCCATATATAACAGTTTATTTACTTTTACATTTGATTATTATAGAATTCATCATCAATCAATAATTTTTAATTACGCTTAATAACACATCGATACACAGAAAAAGTGTTTCGTGTGTATTCGTTTTAAAAATATATAAAAACTTAGACAAATTCTTAATAGTCAAAATTAAAATAAATAACATCTTCAATTAAAATCCATAAATAGCAATAAATAATCCTCTTAAATTTATTCCTTGGAAAGAAACAATTTTACAATTTCACGTCTAAGCAAAAAATTGTAAAACCGTTTTTGTGTTTTCAAATGTTTCTCTCTTATTCCAGAAAGATCACCCGAACCTTCAAAAATGTGCTTGGAACAACGCAAAACCGGCCAGATATCGATATTTTGCCGGGGGCAAGTCGAACATGATTATTATTCAAGACTACTTACGAGAGAAAATTGGCGCCAAAGCCGACGTCACGTGACTCACGTAATACCCGGGCGTCGATCGGTAAAGTCGCGTGCAACCGGTTACTTTGCCCGACCATCGGAGGCGACTTACTCGTTTTCTTTTCTAATTTTATTTAGCGGCTTTTATTACAGGCGGCGACATCGACTGCTTTCGTTTTCAAGAGGAACTTGGTTGGGTAACGTTCTTGTAGTTCCTTTTCTGTAGAAACTTTAGAATTTGTGGATTTTTGATGGTCAAGGTCTTTTTGTGATTACATACTTTTTTTGTACATTGATTCAAAATTTTTTGCACCTTTGGACAAACTAAAGTTCCTTTAAAGTTGTTATAATAATTTATTTTATTTGCCAGTCACCGATTGATTGGTTTTGAGCTTCTTCAAATATTAAATGATAAAGTGACTCAATATTGTATTAGTGAATTGCTATTTGATTTATTTTTAGTTTATATATAGTTTTTATTATAAATTCTCTCTTTAAACGTGCTTTATTTTTTATAATATGCAATGCATCCTGATGCATGAATTTTTTATATCTTAATGAAAGAATATCGAATTATCCAAGGACATTTGATACGTACGTATTTGGAATTTGTGCTTTTTTGTATTGTATATTATAAAATTTACTTGAAAAAATTTTTACTTAAAAAGAAATTCCAAAGCATTTCACGGATAATTAGTATCGATTATTACAAAAATAATGTAACAAAAATTTTACAACATTCAAAGATTATGTTTCGATATTCATTAAAAAAAATATGAAAAAATCAATTAAAAATTCGATCATCTATTCGTTAATTCTCTTATCCTATTCAAAATACGTGCGCTGTTTGTTTATTCCAATAAACATTAATGATTGTACAAAGTTCTTTATAAAGAATAAGTTTTTACGAAGAAAATTTTTCTTTTCTTTTGTACCTAGCGTAACGTTGAAAAATAATGGCGCTTCTATTATTGATTTTATTTGATATATCGTATAAAGTAGGATAGAAATTTTGTATATTTGTTTTAATAATTTTAATTTATTCAACGAAATGTAGGTTATCTTTAAATTCATAATTATCTACTCTATTATTATTGAATAAATATTAACAATTCTTATTTTTAGTCAAACACATTCATTCCATTTATGCATAGGGTAAAGATACTTAATATTTATTTGCTATATATATATATATATATATATATAGATATATTTTATTTTAAATTCTAGTGTGTACTCAGAATTTCTTAACCTATAAAATTTAATTATCTTTACAATATTGCTTAAAATTCAGTATTTCTATTTTATAATTAAGTCACCATATATACCTACAACTCATCACCTACATTTCTTTTGTTATTTGGTAAACAAGTGTACTTTACTTTCTTTGACCTCAAATATTTTTCTGTGTTCGTTATTTCACACAGAATTTACATTTTATATATTTATATTTCGTAAGAATATATGTTCGTTACCTCTAAAAAATTTATGCCAATTTTAAATTAAATAAAATAACTTTGATATCTATTTCCAGTGTTTTAAATTACCTTAAAATATCAAATATTAATAGATTGTAAATGAAACCAAAGTATGTACTTTCAAAGAAAATCATTTTTTAATATCTTCTATCATTTCATTTATATTTTTTAAAATTTATTAAGATAAGAATACGTATAGCTGATATGCATAACATATTATCAGCATTATGAGATTATTTTGACGTTTTAATTTTCATTTGTCAATAAATATATATTTAATTTTTTAATCATTTATAATCTTACATATATCTAATCAAAATAAAACCTTAATTTTTTATAAATTAAATTAGTAAAATATATAATTGAAAATTATTTAATTATATATTTAATTTTTTATTTTTATTTTATTGTATAATATTATAAATTATAAATATTACCAAGTAAATTTAAATAATAAAAAATTGCCTTTTGTAAAATAAATATAAAAAATGTAGTAATAGTCATTAATGATAATTTATCGTGTTTATAATTAAGTTCAAAGAGCATAATCTTGAAGTGACTAAACATCTTAGAAGTTATATAAGATACTCAAATAAGATTAGTCAAAAGCATATTTGTATAAATTTAAATAAGTGCAAGAATAATTTTGAATATTCTAACGAGATATTAGTAAATGAAAAAATACAAGAATAGATAAAGAAATATATAGACGATGTTCATTGCAACGATAATTTATTTATTGGTTAACACATCATATACAACTTGCGTGAAGTGCATAGCAACATCAGCACCAAGGAAGTGATGTACAAAATCACGCTATTGTATTTAGATCAAGGACAGAAAAATTGGGCTTATGTGCTAAATCAGCGAAAAGAGTTAACCCAATTCAAAAAGAATTCATCGATTTGGTTACGGACTGGCAAAAATACCGAGCGAGGAGAAACTATTTTGGTCTTTCTCATTTAGATGCGATATCATTGTAGCACAAATCTTCCGAATCATATATAACGTAACAATCTGAATTATCAAAAATCGACATAATTTCGATATCTTAAATCAAAAACAGTTTTAATCCGCGATTGGTAATGAACCATCGGCAAAAGAAAAGGAGAAGTAAAAAAAAAACAAACCGAAGAATGACTACCGATTCTTTAAAAAAGAAACGTGAAGTTAAAAATTGAATGTAAAAGAACGGCACATCGATTTACGACGTTTTCAGCAACGTTGTTTTATAAATAATTCATGAGCATAATAACACTCGTTATAATAATGAGCACCTGCGTAAAAAATGATAATTATCAGCCTGACGCCGGTATGTAATAAAGACATTGTTTTATCGGATAATTCCTGTGAACAAAAAATTAGATAAATATTTTTTGAGAGTTGTCTTGAAGTGTCAAAGTTGAAATACGTTCACAAGTTAACAGTACCATCGCGTAATCGAGACGTAAAAAATAGAACTCGCACAAGTACATTACACGTACAATGAAACGGGTAGTAGTGTTAATTCCCATATCGAGGACATACATTGTTAGTATTTGTTTAAGAATGGCACATACTTTTCTATTGTATTTATATATGTTTAAAAAAATCTAGTACTAAAAAAAATAGAAGTGTATCGGAGCTGTTGAACGAAGACAAAATATTTATAGCAGCAGATCCGATATAATCGCAATTTTCATCGAATTGTTAAAATTATCCGTGATATATATTTTTCTTATAAATATTTTAACCTTATGTTTTTATATTTTATTCTTTGAAACGAATATGGGCAACGATAGCAAATCAAAGAAAAAACTAGGTAGTGTAAAAATACTAGTGGCAGTAATATTAAAGTTCAAATAAAACAGTATCATGTAATTTTATAACATAAGATTACACTTGATAATAATACCTTATTTTTAAAAAGAAATTAATTTCTTTACCTTTCTTAGCCTACTGAAGAACCAATAAACTAAATTTAATCTCACAATAAATTCCGGAGCATTTGATCGATTACTCGACTCTTTTCACTCCTAAAGAACAAGTTTAAAATACACAACGTGTTAACAGAAGTTTTAAAATTTTTTTTACGGGTATATATTAAAACATTATTTATTTTCAGACTTTTTGGAAAAAATATAAAGTACTAATTAGGTCGAGTGTAAAATTGATTTAAAATGTTTTAAAGTGTTTCACGTATAAAAAATTTATTGGAACGAGAAATTATTTAATTTTATAAAAAAACATAATTTATTCAAAGATTTTAAAAGCAAAAAAATTTCTTAACTACATATACGTGAATAATCGAACGGCTGAGTTAAATGATTGTATAAGTATAATGATAATTTAACAAAAATATTTTCTTATTGACTCTTTAAACTAATAACTTAAAAAAATATCGATTTTTTTGTCATTGTTTGTAGATAGAATTTTTTTATAAGAATTTGGTTAGTTTCGTATTTTCAAATTTTGAAAATGTTAAATGAATTTCTGAAAAAATACAAAGCAAAGTTTAGAATTATTCGGATCTACTCTATTGAAGTTCTCTGATAATACATTCAATTATGGCTCGTCCCTTCGTGTAGAGCTTACTCGGTTAATTTTATAGACATTCAAGTGCACTCGTATGCTATTGCTCCAGATAAGCACAACTCATGTTCGACGCTCCCGTTTGATCACTGAGTAAATTTTTTTAGACACTGCGAACTTAGATCGCGATAAAAAATACTCTCGTCCAAGATTAGAGATGAGGTCTTACAGGTCAAATTGCAATATTCATATAATATAAATGTGTAAATGAAATTTTCATCTTATAACAGCCTTTATAAGAAGTGAATATCGTTATTAGAGAACGGATTAAATAACATTTTTATGATAAAATAAGTATAAGAAATATTAGTTTAAATAATTCAATATTCAACATGATATGAGTTTAAACTATTAATTTACTTTAGAAATTATAATAATATTCGTTATCTTTCGTAAAATTATAATAAAATTTTGAAAAATATATAAAATATTTTAAATATAAATAATTATGTATTTATTATTTTCATGATTTCTAATGAATTTTACTAGTAACTGAAATTATAATATTAATTAAATTACATTATATAAATATAAGAAAATGACATTTGTTGATTTTTAAATAATTTATAATTTATGAGTACAGTAATTGTTTTTAGTACAAAATTCAAAGGCATCAAAAATTTAAAATACAATAAATAATATTATTTTATTATAAAATTAAAACTTATTTTTTTAATTTTTAAGCAAATATCAAGTTTATTAAAAGAATAAATTGAAGGAATTTTATTTGAAAAAATAGTTTGCAGTTCTTCATCTGTCACTGAACAAAATTTATTTAAATTTGATTCATAAAAAGGCAAAATACAATCTAATATTTGTTAATAAATAAAAATTTCTTTTATTAATATTTTCTTTATATTAGGTAATTATTTATAAACTGAAAAATAGTGGTTCTCATGAATTTTGTATAGTTTTCTTCCAATAAATTAAATAGTAATAATATTTTTATACAATATCAATCAAACTCGTTATGTAGAATGAATATTAATTTTTCTTATTATTTGACTCTGTATTAAAATAATATAATAAATATTAACATCGTTCTAATAAAAATAAAAATTTCTTTTTATAGGAACTACAAAATATCGATAATTTAGTTTTGAAATTAACCATATTATAATACTTGTTACAATTTAATCATTCCTCAAATTATAGACAGATAACATTCAATATCTACCAAATTTATATAAGTAGACAGCATATAATCTGGATTAAGATAAGATACAAATTCAAAATCATAGCAGTATATTTAATAAAGCTATTAAAGAAGTGAAAAAATGTATTCGCAAGGTTAAGATTGGAAGCTTCAACTCTTTACACGATTGAATAAAACACTTCCGGCAAAATTGGAATATATCTATATATATACATCCAGAGTATGTTAAATGCGCTTTATACAAACGCAACAATACCTAATACTCGAGACTATTATTAGATATAGTCAAGGCCTATGTAATACTGCGCGTAATAATCGCTCCGTAATTATTCTTTTGCGACAATCAATACACATTTACACGTAATAGAAAACCCAATCGACAATTTTTTCCTCGACAAATATATTTGTTCGATTTGTAATTTTGGAAGACACTTATTTATAGTTTAGTTTTGAAAAACATCATGAAAAATATTATTTTCAAAGTGCGTTCACAAAAAGTTTATTTTTACCACATATATTGTAAAAGCAATTAATATGTTCATTGATAATATTAAAAATGCGAGATAAGTTTCTTTTATTTTATTAATTTTTATAAACTGACAAGACGAAAAGTTTGGACGAACAAAATTTTAGCGACATAGATACCTATTTCTTTTCGCTTTTTTTGTAACGTATGACCTAAGATATTTCAGAATTCAGTAGTACGACAAAGAAGCTTTTACTGAGACACGAATGAATTAAGCGCGATTCCCGGGCCAAAAAGCAGGCAAAAGCTTAGTCTCAGGGTCATCTTATGTAATCCATGTATAATCCTTTCTCGAACATTACCAAAAATAAGCTCAGTGTGCTCCACTACAGAAAAATGACACAAATAAAACTTTAAGTTTTATTGCGAAGGTCCTTTTTTAAAATGTAAATAAGAATTGAAAAATGTACTATTCAACATTTTCATGCTAAAATACGTTAGTATTATACAAAAATCGATACTAAAACTATGAATTGTTTCAAGGATTAAGAAATTTCTTATCACTGTAAGGAAAAAGTATGTTATAGAATACTAAATAAGTTTTTAGATAAATTTTATATAGCAATTATAATATTTATAACTATCATTACATAGGAAAATTTATAGTTGAATAATATTAAAAGTATGTAAATTATACAAGAATCAATCATATTATAATCGTTTATTAATTCTACGACAATTTTATATTAAAATTCAGTATAATACTTAATTTTATTTAAATTATTGCTAATATCTATATTCCTTCCTACATTCGCTATATTTAGACGTTTCTTTTGTTATTTCAAACTATCGATTCTTTCGTAATGATATATTGAATACTACATGCATTGTATCGAACAAAAACCTTCTACCCTTTCATAGTATGCATAATTTGTTGAGTTAATATTTAGCGTTTACATACTTATATTTTAGGGATCGTTTCACTTTAACTAATGCAGATAAAGAAATATTTTTTCAAGAATTTATATTAAACTAATAATATATTTTTCATGAATTAATTATTACCTTAATTATCGCCATTACATATTTATCACATTTGAATGTGTTATTATGACACCCCGGTGTTAAAATTTAAACGTTGATGGCTATCTAAAGATATATAGATGTAATATCAAAAGAATAATTATAATAACTACGACTACAGTTCACCAACTTTTCTTAAAACGCAATTCATTTAATTTATCAAGCCAATGAACGCCGCAAATATCGAGTCATCCGTGTTCCAGCTCACAATTCGAAACATCGCTCAAAAATGCATAAGAAAAATATCTGACCACATTCAGGGTCTCGATAAAACGCCACAGTTTCATATTTAGTATTTTAAAGGAAGCAAGGACAAAAAAGGAGTGTGCGAATTTTGTTCACGGTCGATGTCACAAGGACGAATAGCAACATAATACTCGTGTCGTCCGGTAACGGTCAATGCTTTGCTTTGTATCATACGATGTCCTTGGATAAGAAATTTCTGCACTGCTACATTGGCACGTGTGAAATCCGACGCACTGGATAAATCGCGAAAATTCTTTAAACTGCATTTAATACTCGAGCTCTTTAAACAAGCGATGTAGTAACACTAATTGAAACTAAAATCCCTTTCCGCTAGTTGAAAATACGTAAGTATTAGTTGATAGTTGGAGTGGTTTTTAAAACACGTTTAAAAAGTGTAATAATGTTTTTTCTTTTAAGACTAAAACATTGTTTTATCAGTGAAGTTTTGAAAAAAATATTTAAAGAAAATAAGCTTGGCTAAAATACTTCCATCGGTTATTGATGCTTACTTAAGTTATTCATTTTTTAGCTATAAGTAACCGACGCTCGATAAATCAATTTCTATTAATTTATACAATATTTAAATTTTCTGCTCTTGAGAATTTTTCTTTATTCGAATCGTATATTATTTTATTCGACTCATTCGCAAATTGATTGTCGTGTAACATCGTTGATATTATTTTTTAAATATAAAAAAAATATTACTCGGAGTATCGACGTTCTAAAAGAAATTATTTATGTTGTTATCATTGACCACTTCCAGACAGCTAAGCTACGTAGCTACGACGTAAAGAAAAATGCACACGTGAATCATCCCCTATGCGCATTTGCTGTGTTAACGCACACCCCATGAATATTGCGTGTTACGAATGAACCCTCGTAAACAAAGAAAAAAGAAACAGTACTATTTTGTCCGATGCGCACGCGCGTGATACATAAGCTTAAGATGAACAAAGGTTTTTCTTTGTATTATATTACTAAGCTGAAAATACCAATAATTCGACAAAATTAATTATGATTCGAATTCTACAATTGTAATATGTATTGTTTTCTTTATTATAAATTACATATATTACGTTGTTTTAAAAATGTAATTACGTTAAAATTAGTTATGGATAATATTCAACGAGTCGTTTAAATGAATCAAACAATTTAAATACTCGTTAAGCATTGCAAATTTTCGTATGTTTACTTGTGTTTCACTTTACACGATAATAATCATCGAATAAACACAACAAATTACAACAAATTTTGTATAATAAAATACGCAAACGTAGTTTAAAAAAAAAGACTTATAATGTATGCGAACATTAAGCGTCTTATCTTGAAAAGACGTTAAACCATTACTCGACTATTATTGCTTATGTAGCTATTTTTTAACAAGCTAAGTAGGCTGTCCAATAAATATATATTCATATTTTCGATAGTTATTAGATTCATTTTAATAAAGTTGTAGCACTTCGTTAATTATATTTTTTCAATACAATGTGTAAATTAGACCTTAATGATGATAAAAATAACATTTCCATGATCATTATTTATTATAATATAAATAATGAAAATAATAAAATAAATTATAATTTCGATTGAAATCAATGGGATAGATGTTTTTATGCAACTTTTAAAAAACAATAAATGTAGTAAAAATATGCTATATTGTGTTAATTATTTTAGTTAAATATCAACAATTGCTATTTGTTTTATTAAATCTTATATTTTACTTTCATTTGTTTTTTCTAATTTATATAGGAATTTTACTGAAAGAAAAATTATACACGCATTAATAAAGAGAGCTGATTTCAAGATGTTAAAGTCTGGATAAGATAATTAATAAAGATAGAATCAATTGTAAAGTCATGAAAATTAAGATGACAAAAACATGTATTCGTCGTAACATTCATTAAGAATCTATCTATACTTTAAACTCTACAACTTTTCCAACTATATAAGATGCGCTGAAATTCTTTAAAATTTTAAAGTAATTTTTTATACGTTAAAAAATATAATACTTAAATTTAATTAGATATTTTTATGAATCTTGAAGATTTAATTTTATATTATAAAAGCAAAATAAGTTTTCTTAAAAAATATTCAGTCTCGTTTAAAACAAATAACAAATACTGTTTTTTCAAATACGAATTCGTTCCGACTTTGAATATCCATTGAATTTTAATTCATTACAATCGGATTCATACATGCTTCAATAATTATTTTGAACATAATCAAGAAATCCCAAAGTTAAAACAACGGTTATTGGTAATTCAACTTTCTTCGTTGTTACGTACAATATGAATATTTTATACAGTTACAAGACTGTTCGTATCTTATAAATTACGATTGTCGCGAGAGAAAAAAAGGGAATCATCCATCTCTTCGAATTAATCAGCTCCCTCTATCGTACGAGTTACTGATTAATGCAACGTAAATTAGCCACAAGAGACAAAGTTCGATATTACTCACGTTCCTGCTTCATGCTAGCCATTTTCATCGACGTACTAAAAAGTCGGCGTCAGCGGTAGCAAAATCTACAGCAGCGTCACTATTGCCAACACCACTACTTCGGTACACCTTCAATACTACACGAGTCAATTATATAAAAATTTATTTAAGACTATGTGTGGGTGCATCTATCCGTGTGTCTATGCGTGACACTCGACGTATGTAAAGCTAAATCCGTATAAGTACGTCGTCCACTACGACGACGACGACGACAACGACAACGACAACGACGACGACGAAGACGACGACGACGGCAAGGGTCTTTTTATTTCAATCCACGAGAACCGGCTTTTACCTCCCCTTTTTTCAAGTACGATACGCACTACACATTTTTCTTAAATCCGAATCGAATGGCAAATATCCTCTGGAATTGAGTATCTATTGTTAGAAATAACATTTATTACAAAGACAATTATTTTTTACGTTTTAGTTAAGGTCAGAATAATACGAGAAAGTTGAAAATTTTTTACAATATCGAAGTTAATGATTTGATAAAAATTTAATTATGAAATGTTTTATCCGTTAAAGTATTTACACGATATTAAATATTTATCTGGATTATAAGTAATTTTATCGATTATTTCAATAACGTTTAATAAAAAAATGTATTATATTATTATAATAATGTATGTATTAAAATTTATACACGTTTGAAAAGTACGAGAAGATAACAGTGGGTAGAATGCAAAATTTTTATAAAGATTAAAGACACAATTTTTAACTTTCATGAAAAAATACTACGAGTAGTCTTTAAATAATTAGCTTTCAAAAATGAATCAATCATCGCTCAATTTAATAATTACGTGTCACGAAATTATATTAAGAAATAACAAAGAACTTGATTTCTTATTCATGAAAATAATATATCTATCCAAATGCGATAATTTTTTTTATTAATTTTTATTATTTTAACGTTTCGATGAAGAGATACGAATATCTGCGGTAAAATATTTTTATCAGTCATAAAAATAATAATATATGCGTGCCAATTTTTACAGATATTACGTAAAATAAACGTTGTTTTATAAAGAAAGTATTATATTATCTATCACATAAAATTCATATTCATAATTTTTTATAGAAAAAATGCACGAGAATTGTTATTAAAACTTCGTTCAAAAATTTTATCAAACAAAAAAAGTAATTTTTATTAATAAATTTTAATAAGCTTCAACGTAATTTTAAACGTAATTTTAACATTTTTTTTAGTAATAATATAGCAATTTTTTAAGATTACAATATTAAAAACTGCACTGTTATAGTAAGAACATTTTCTTAAGAAAATAAATTACTCGATATTAACCGTGATACAAAAATATATTTTAGAATTTTTTTAGAATTTATTGATTAATTATCACCGATATTTCTACCATACCACTTCAAATACCACACACCGATACTTTTCCTCACAAACATTGACTAAATGACTACGTATTTAGCCCCCGTTCCTCAAACCCGCCCTTAAGTTGTCGAATAGCACTTAAGGACTCCCGTCAGCTCGGGACGAAAATATACGCGCTCGTAAAGATCGGACGATCGATGAGATGACGTAAGTTCTCGCACGAGACTCGAAAATACTAAGAGCCAGACAAATATTAAACCTCCGAGTATAGATCTTCCGAGTCGTCGAGTTCCCGACTCACCGCACGACAACCCGGAACGCCGAGGTTATCAACGAGGAAAAAGGGCTCGCGTGTCGACACCACCGGTGGGAAACAAAAGGCGTCACCTCGCGGTACTCGAGCGTATCGTCGAAGAGGAACTTCTTCTCGGCTCCGCGATTCGCGGCACTGCTCTAGTAAAGCCGAAACTCATTCGGTGAACGCCACCACTGCTGGCAACACACCAGGCGAACCTGCCTAGACGTTATATTTAGTATTGAAAGCTAGGGCGTGTGTGCGACGATGATCGGGAGGGTAAAAGCGAACTTTAAGCTCCTTTTTCGCCCTCCTATCCGACGCTTACCCGTTCCGAACTGAAAAGGCCAAGTTTTCAGCTTCGAAAGTGACTAGGCCTTTGACTAACTTGTTCCGACTGCTCATTCGATCATCTACCCGAGACGAAGGTTAATAACCAACTCATTTCATAAATTTACACTTTTAAAGATTTACATACGCGAATAAGTTGTCTTTTAAATTATTTTCGTTTCTTTTTTTTTAAATTATCGACACGAGTGTAAAAATATGCTCGAACGCGTCGTCAATTTATACGTACAATTACAATTAGTCGTTAAATTCGAGTATTCGTAGATATATTTTAATTAATCCAATTTATAGATAATGTATTTTACCAGCAACTTTGTTTTTAAGTTTATATTCGATCTCTTTGATTATCTTTGTTGTTAAATCTTAAATCGAGTTTTCGAAAGCAGAAATCCACGTTACGAAAGAACTTTTGCCCCTTGGGCGAACAAACGATCGCGCATTTATTAAAAATAAAAAAGCTCTCGTGTTTCTTACTCATTATTCTCACTGTCGAATCGATCGTTGGAACGAAAGGGGAAAGGAACGAAGAAAGTAGCTCGATACAAACGTACGCGATAAAGACGGTTAAAAAGCGAAAACAAAGAGGAAACGTGCGAGCAATATGCGATGCAACGACGCAATTGCTGGAGCTTCACTCTACCGGACCAACGGCAAGACACTGAATTCTCAAACTAAACCAACATCGTACTTGACTGCGAACCATGATGAAAGAAGACGAAGTAAGCGCGAGAGAGATGCAAGAAGGGAGAGTGTTCTAGAGTTTTTTGAAGGTTTCATTCCCTATGTCGGTGAGATCTTTGTCTCGCTCGACGTATGCAATATGTAAGGAAAAGGGAAGGATAAATCCGGTCGAGTCTACGAATAAAACGAGGCAGTAAATAATAAATTTAAAAAAAAAAAAAGAAAATTGAGAGAAATGGAAAGTAGGATATAAAACGTGTCGAGCGGAAATGAAAATGTGTGCGCAGTGGAAACACGGACGGATAAAAAAACACAGAGCACAGATTTTAATTGATTCCAGCCTTTCGATTACATCGGATAATGTTAAGAAATTATAATATTTGTGGAGCAGGATAAAGATAGATAAATCTTAAATACTTGGAATATAATTCGATTAAATAAAAAGTAAGTGTCGCGTTCAGAAAAATACTCGTGTATAATCATTTGTAATCGTAAAAAGATATTTGATTTCGTATATCTGTATTTTATTAAACTCAAGCTATAAACAAAATTTCATAGGTTTTAGTGTTTTCTTTTGACATTATTCAATACTGAAACTTATTCAAGATATAATTTTCTAAAATATATTTAAAATTTGAAATAATAAATAATAAATAATGTCTAAATATTACCTATGGTTATAATAATTTACATTATTTAAGATAGCTCAAATTACAATATTTTAAGATTTTTAGTTCGTTCAACCTTTCAAACTTTATGCAGATTAAACAAGATCACAAAATAAATTCATTATTTTACTTAAACGAGTTATATTATATACGACGCAATAAATAAATAAAAGCACTAACACATTACTTCTACAAAATTCGTTGACCGTATTTTTCAATCAAATTAATGAATACTTTTAAAGATTGTATGATAAAAGAGTGAAATTTCATTTCTGACAGAGAAAGTCAAAGAGATAAAAATAGGTGTAACCTTGAGGGGAAAACAGCTGATACTTTTAATTAAATTTATAGCTGTCAGAGGAAAACGTATATATTATTTAAGCTAAATTATAGAAGAATATTATTTTAACTTTCAATACATAAATTTGAATAAATAAATTCTTTACAAATAATTTATTAGTAAATTCGAATACATTTGTTGATATGTATAACTAAATTTTTTAGAATTCAATCAAATATTTCAATTTTTTAGATATATTTGTTTTAATTTAAATTGTATTCGTGAGATCCATACAATAAAACTTGTACTAAAAACAGATATAATATGAGCATGATTAAGTAAATTAGCTAATTAATTATGTACGGTTGATACAAGCGTATTTTTTCTAATGAATAAAATAAATGTAATTTAAATTTTTTAAATGTTTTAAAATATTCAATTTATATTATTGTGCGGTGTTATTAATCAAATTAAGCAAGTTCTTTAAAATTTTAATGAAAATTAAGTATAATAAGAAAAAATTGGTTATTATTTTGAAACTTACCTTTTTGATTTAATCTTTCTGGGTTAAACCATGCATCTGTAAATAATAGAAAACGAAAGGTTAGTACTAATTTCCATCACCAATATTTAAATTATAAATTCAACGCAAAAGTTATTTGAGAACATTAATTAGCTTAAAGTTTTATAGAATGGCTTGATGAAATAAAAATTAAAATGTTATTAGTGTAAACATTTAGTAAAAATTTTTGTTTAATATAGATGTAAAAAAACCTTTTTTGGTTCACAATACAATTATGTAAAACAGAAAGTATATATTTATTTTATGTTATATTTAAATTAACATAGAGTTAATATTATAATATTTATTTTATAATATAAAGTGTAATAATATCTAGTAATATCTAGTAATAAACAAGTATATTTTTTTACAAAAATTTTTCTAATAACAATAGCTCGATTTGAAATTAAGTAAAGTTTACTAAGCTATTCACATACCATGTAGATAACATGTAGATATTCGGAAATTAGATTGAATAAAAATATAAATATCTTTATATTTAAATAAAATAAAATTTTTATTTATTTAAAACTATTAATCGTGAAAAAAATTGAATAATCAATTATAAAGAAATAAATATTTTTATACAATAAATATAAAAAATGTAAGTTAATCATAATAAATCAATACTTTTTTCCTAGAGACAAATCAAAACAAATATTCCCTTTTTTCGTTTGGCTCCAATGTATTTAGACTATCAAATTTTTAATTATTATTACTAAATAATATTAAGAATATCGAATTCTTTATCACTAAAATATTTAAGTAAATTTTATATATACGAAGGAATAGAAGTAATAAATCATCTATTAGGTATAGTATATTCGGAATATATATATTCGAAAATAATAAAAATTTTACTCAAACTTGACTTTATTAAATTTCTTTTTTAACATCAATCATATTAAATTATAATTTCCTTTATTTTTCATATGAATTCTATTATTTATTATGTTATCGTGCTTTAATTAAATTTTGTGTAATAATTATACGTTCTTATTTTGTTGATGTATTTTAAGTCTAATTCATAACTGAACAACTATTTAAAATAAGAATATAAGAATTTGAAATAAGAAATAAGAATACAAGATTTTATAAAAAATCTATACATTCAAACTACAGAATTATGCATTTATAGCTTCAAATGCAAATTAAATTGAATTTAAAAAACATTTTATTTATTTTTTGTAGTGCTGCCATATGACCTTTGGTTATATAAAAACTCAATGATAATCGATCTTTTTTTTTAAGGTTTTTTATTACTAAATTTCTAATACTTTTTTTAATGAATTCATATTTGCTTTATTTTTTATCTTAAACTATTTTACATGCCCTACAATAGATTTTAAGTTAATAAGTCTTTGTATTCAATCAGATTATCTAAAGTAGTACCGTAAAAGTTATTTAAGTGCATTTTTAAATTTTGTTTAAATAATTAAGTAAAACTCATATTAATACTGTTATTCAATTAACAATACTATTTAAAATATTAAGATAATTTATTTATATCTACAAATATAATTTTAATAGGCAAGCGTTAATGTAATATTAAATATGAAAAATAAACAAATTTCATCAAGTCATGTTTTTATTAATTTATTAATTAAAAAGTTGTATTTTAATCGATTGTAAAACTAAAATTTTTTTTTTGCTAAATAAAACTTGATTTACTGATATTATACACTTTTTTTACACTTTTAAAATAACGTTTCAATAAACCAAATTACATGAAGATGGATTGTCTGAATAAATTTCAATGAAAATTATCATAAAATTTCTGATGATATTCAACGTAGACTTAATATGTAATTTCAAGAAATATTATAGTTAATATTATATTTTTGTTTATAAGTTTAAGTTTGATATTTTAACTTTTTAGTATAATTTATCTTATTAGCGATTACGCATATTTCAAGATTAATAGAAAATTAATTATACAAAATTAAGTTAATGCTTCCATTTAATGAACAATACGTTTATAAAAATTAGTTCAGTTTAAAATTATTCTAAAATACCATTTATCAAGATAAAAATAAATATAAGAATTAAATAATATCTGTTTAAGAGCGATTATTAAATAAATTGCTGATACAAATTTCAAATTTATAGTGAAAATATTTACTTACTTTATCACTATTATTACTTACTAATACCGAAGAACTTTATTAGAAAAATTATATACTTTTAAATGTATTATAAATACATAAAAAAAACTATTTTAATGGTATAAAGTTATTTATATTATTAATATTCGGTATTAGATTCACCATAATTTTTAATATATATATATATATATATATAAATTCTTATTATATAAATTCTATTACGAAATGTTATATAAGAACTTATTTGAAGTTTCACAAATATATTGTTATAGCAAATATATTATAATAACGTACATTTACAGTACAATTATTTATATAATATTTTACTTAATTATCGTATAATTAATTATCTGGTTCAATTAAAAAAACTTTTTTTTGATATATAATAAACATCTATTCAGATCTTACTAATTAATTTATTTATTAAAATAAAATAAGAAATAAAAGGCAAAACGAAACAAATGAATACATCTAAAACACTGAATTACAAAGGCACATTACAATATGGAAACACACAACGATTCTTGGAAGATAGTTAAGTATATACCACGATAAAAGTTAGTACTCGACAGTATTATTGCTAGAAAAGATGAGAATAAGAAAAAACAAGATTGCAATAGACAAATAGGAGCGAGAAAGACGTAGAATCAATATTCTTCTGTTAATACTATTCATACATATTATGGATTCTAATATTGATTGTTTTGTGTGTGTCTAATGCACGTGTTTCTTCTATACGTAGATTTATACATACACTGATTCACGTAAGGTGATAATTTAAAGCTTGAATTCTTTTCTTTTATATTATTGAGACTTATTGTATGAGATTTATAAGATATAAATAACTGTATAATTATTTATATATAATAATTAACTGTTCTTTCTTATTTGTTCATAATAATTGTATGCGTAATCAATTATTACCTAATAAGTCTTATGTGTTACTTGATCTTTACATAATATTGGTAAAAGAAAATTAATCTTTAGAAATATTATCTCTATTATTATTATTATTATTATTATTATTATTACATTTTTATAGAACAAACAAAATTACAAATATTCCGTACAATATTTAAATTACTTTTAATACGAATAAAATGTTACTGCAAAAAGCTGCATATTTATATAAATTTGCAAATTTGAATGTTTTTTATTTTGTTTTAAATGTCCCTGTAATATTTAATATACAAAAAAGTATGTATTTAGTCTTGTCTTATTAGAAAAATATCAGTTGATTAGAGTTAAGAATACGTCGTATGCATGATCGCATTTAAATTAATGGCGTAATAAAGATTAGTTGACGATCGACTGTAAAATATACATTATTAGTAATTTAAATTCGTTAAAATCTATTTTCAGGAAATTACGCTTTATGTAATAAAATAATTAAAGATGTTTATTAATTTATAAAGAATTATGTTAAACATTATTGATATACTAAACCATTTTATACGTAGTGACTTTCAACTTTAAGATAAAATGAATCACGAATCAAAATAGAACTTATCGCATAAATGTAATAAAAAAATGATATTTTTTAATAATTTCATTTTAATATTAATTATAATAATTAATAAAAACAATAGTACCATATTGTTTACACATCTTAATAAAATAATATTTAAAATAAAATTATTATCTCACAATGAATTAATGTTTTTATTGGAAAAATTAACTTTAACATATTTTAGAATTAAAAGATCAAACTTTTTTAATCAAATGAATCATAATTCTATTTTCTTTTTAAAAAGTTTCCAAAATAATCAATATTTTACTCTGATATTCAGTATGAAAAGTTAAAAAAAGAAAGAAAAAAGTACGAATTAACTATTCGTCTAATTAATTTTATTAAGTAAATTTAATTAATTAAATTTATATTACAAATTAATGAATATAGTACATATAATACAAATTTGATAAAATTCACGAGATTCATACTCAGTCGATTATTGTACCAGTAAATATATTATGTAAGATAAAAAAACAAATGATCGAATTTTATTTTATAATTTTTGATACCTTTTATCGGCTTAACGTTCAAAATTATTTATTAGATTATATTATTTTATGAACATCTACATGATATTTAATCTCTTATTACAAAAATAATTATGAAATCATGGATTAAATTTTATAAAAGCAAGTAAAAATGCTCAATTTTATTTGTTTTTCTTGAATGTCCTTACTTTATTTAAATTTTAATCATTAGAATATTTAATACATATTTTATAAATATTTAATAAATTTTTTTTCAGACAATTTATATTTCAGTTTTAAATATTCAATATAATTTGAATTTGTTTTTAAAACTCTTTTTTTAATCAGAAAAAGTAAGTAGATACATTTTCTTCAGACATATTTCTATAACAAAATAAGTGAATAATTAACAACGTTTTCGCTACTTTTGTTACATTACAAGAAAGCATTCTGCAAGCAGCAAAACCGAGATGTTAAACTCTACAAAATTGAAGGAATGAAACAGAAGTTATTGATCCATATGTATAAAATGAATTTTATAAATTATTTTCAAGCATATCTGTACGATAGATAAAGAGAAATCAGCCTGGTGATACATAATTAAATATATATCGGAATATTAGATATACATAAACATAATTCTACGCTTTAAAACATTTCATTTACAATGTGCTCTGCAATTTATGTCAATATTAATAGTTTGGTATAGTTTTATAAAAGTAACAAGTAAGGGATAAATAAGTGATAGTTACCCCTTTTCATCTTGCTAGTTCAATGACATTTATAATCAGTCTATACACATTGTGTAATTTAACAACGACACAAATATAAGAGGATAAAGTATTGAATATTCTTAAAGAATAACAAGGGGTAAGATATGCCGACTTAAGCGAAATCAATTGATACATTTCTAAATTATTTGTGGTGCTGAACGAAGATAGAAATATCGAAGTATTTTATAATAGGAATAACAATTAAAAAATGTTGGAATTTATAAGATTTTATCTATTTGAAAACAGCGATATCGTATCATCACGTACTCGTTGAAAACTTTCAATAATTAACGAAATATATTTAAGATATGTTAATAAATTTAATTTTACTGTAAATTGTACCTGTTACCTAAAAATTCCGTTATTAAAACGTTAATCGTGCAAAATTTATTTTTGATCATTTTTTGTATTTTATCCAACTTTTAAGTAAATTCTTCAGCGATAACTCGTTATATAAATTTTCGATATCAAAAGCTCGAATGAGAGTAATTAATTAAACAAACTAAAACGAAATACCATTTTACTCTTGGCTTAGCTCGCAAAAAATGTCTTTTACTCGAAACGGGTATATTTTGACTTAAAGAACAATAAAAAAATAAGTAAAACGTCTCAAAAGTAAATTATTGATGCAAGAGACTCTTGACGATATATACACTCGAGTAAAGTTAAAAGAATAAGAGTAATGAAACCAAACGTCTTGAAAATCCAGTTGCGTAAAAAACAAGACGCAACGATATAGAATATTCCAGTATGAAGAAAAGAAGCGGAGATAAGTAACAGCATCTTTCTATATTTTTTGGAACATTGGGAATCGAAGCGAATTCCCATCTTTACACCGTTTTTCCGGGTCACGTAGTACATGCAGTAGTAACGTAACGAACGATGTGGAGCGAAGGCTGACGACGAGGTTGTCGACCTTACGCTGACGTAGAAAAAGTTTGCAGTCTTTACATACGAACGAGGAGTCGTCAGACTCGTCGTCGGCTCGAAGAAAAGTCCAGTAAGCAATAGAATTGAATTTTTCATAATGCTCGAAACGAAGGCGAGCGATCAGATGAGAAAAAAGTGCGGCTCTGCTGCAACGAGTCGCTGTATTCTGCCGTGTATCGTATCGTTCGAGATAATACGTTAATACGTAAGCGGTTCGTGTCCCTAAGATTATTACAATTTATATAATTAAGCCCTATGAATTCTAAACTACCGATCTTCGATTCTTTCGCTTATGTCAAATTACATTTCATACAAACTACTAGACTACTTATATCTGGACGTTGGTTTAAAAAAACTGACCTGGAATTATAGACCGTTAAAATACAATATTTTAATTTGATGCTGAATTCGGTTTTTTTCTAAAAGGTTAAAATATTATATATATATTGGCGTAGTAGCTTTTAAAATCGATGCGTAATAATAAAGTAACTAAAATGTACAAAATACCAAATATCGATAGTTTTTTTTTTTAGATTTGATTTATCGATTCCACCGAAGAATTAACGTAAAAATCAATATAGTTTTAAAGTCTTTTAGTACAGGTACATCGCGATCTTAGCAATCTTTTCTGTTTCGTAAAAGTTTTAATAAATGCGATGATCGCTTAACCTTAATATTTATTTGTCATAAATATCATTATTCTACTTATTTCTCTACGTTCTACAAAACTACGAATAAAACCAAACAACGTATCTTCGAAACGTATAATCATACGAATACAATTGATCTTTAGAAAAAGATTTAAATTTAATAAAATATATTAAACGTCCTTGAATGCGGATAGGAAAGGAATTTAGACCCGACGTTAAGCTCCGAATCTAGTCACTCGAGGCCGAAGGAAATTTATCCGGCTATAAATATAACCTAAAATGCATACTCATTTGTTTGAAAGTTCGGTAGCAACGAGACATTTAAGTTTCAATTCATAATTAATTACACATAACATTCGCCAAACATTAGCCACACCTAACGCGGTACAGAATAACGAATACTCGTATTTTCTGCGCAACGATCGAAACTTGCCGCACCGTATGCACATATACGTGCATCCACATCGATAATATAAGAACGTCGCATAAGTACAAATAAGTTGCTCGTGTTGTTCTTCTCGGGTACGGAGAACAATATGCATACATTGTTCCCGTGTCCTCGTTGGAGTCACGCAACCCAGGGGACTTTTTATACGCGCGGAAAGCGACTAAGCTGCGACGAGGAAAAGAGGAAAGAAAGTAAACAGCGAGAAAGTTTTGGCTATCGGTGGCGAAGAATGGACTCTCCCCCGGCGATACGCCGCAACCAACTCGACTCCCGAACGCTACGCGGTCAAACTGTCGGTCTATCCTATCCACCAAGATTTTAATTACCAGGATGAAAACCTGTTCTCTCGTTTCGCGCGAGATTCGCGATCGTTGCTCCGATGGAATTCGGACCTTTCGGGTATTCGTTTTAGTCAGCGTCGAATCGAATACAAGCGTATCGGTTTCGGTTTGTCCGACCATCCGGAATTATGGTTACTTTTGATACGCTTTTGATACGCTTTTGATACTCTGCGACCACCGATACGACCACCGATACGACCACCGATACGACCACCGATACGACCATCGATACACCTTGGCTCGAATAACGAGAAGAATGTGGAGCGAGTACAATATACAAAACAAACGACTCGAAACCGGAGATAAAAAATCGCGCGACATTAACGTTCGGAACGAGAAACAACGCGATCACGGGGTTAAGAATTTTTGTAAACGCAACGACCGACGTTATTTTCACTGGTATATTGTCCGTCGAATAGACAAAACGCAAACTCAAAACCAACTGGTCTCTTCGGTGCTCTTTCCGAGAAAGGAGAAAATCGAAAAAAATAAAAATAACGAGTTCCTCGCAAGTATTCGATCGCGTGGTACACCGAAAGGTACAACAGGCACAGTTCGAAAACTGACCTCGAAACAGCTCGGCGTGATCATTAGAAATATATTTAATAAATGTAGTGTTATTTGACGGAAAAATGGTGATAATCCGTTATTAAAATTCAAACGAGCCTAAGACACACTTGCGCAGGTCATCGAGAGACTCGGGCGCAAGAAACTACGCGGAGAATCGTCCTAGGAAACGCTACTTTGATCCCGGACGAGTCGCCGAGGAAAAGTAGAGCGATTCCATCGTCGAGAGGTTGAAGAGCTTACTTGGCAAGAGAATGTTCCATAAGGGTGCATCGGGGTTGCCGAGCCTCTTGGAGGCCGCGGAGTTCGCGTCCCTGGCGTACGCCGACCCATCCATATCCAGTAGATTATCTCGTTACGCTCGGAGGAGGGCTCGACTAGCCCCTACGCTCCTCTCCGGACCTCGTCGTTCCTCCTCGTCGTCGAGCTCGCGACGCGTCTGCTTCCTCGCAACCCTCGACCGCGCGCACCGTACTTGTGCCACACTGTGCTCCACGCAGAGGACGACTGGCGAGGAAATCGAAAATCTTGCGCGGCTGGCTTCTCGCCTTCGGATATATAAATATACGTAGAGGAGCGAGCTGATAACAACTTACGCGACGACGAGCCTCTCCCTCTCGTGCGCGCGCGTGTGTGCGTCGTCTCTCTCGAGGCGCGCGAGCACGCACACGCACACTAGTCTCCGGAGTGTTATCCGCGGTCTACGCGCTTTGCGCTGGAGTCGAAGAACGAGCGAGCGAGCGAGAGAGAGAGAGAGAGAGAGAGAGAGAGAGAGAGAGACGCAGCCGTAACACAGCCAGCAGCCAACGAAACAACAACAAACGAGGATATCGGTCGGCGGTCTCGTGGCGCGTCGGTAGGAGACTGCTGCGCAGCTCTATCGACCCGGGGGAAGACTCGGATGGGGTCCCCACCACATGCGCACGAGCTCACGGCGACGAGCACGACGGGTATCGCCGATGCCGACCGGAGCAGGATAGACGCGCCACCGATCGACGGAGGAAGAGAGAGACGAACAGAGTTTAATGTGCCACTAACGCCATGGTGCGGCGCATGGTTCTTGGAAGGTACGCGGGCGGGATGTAGGTTAGAAAGACCACGATCGGTTACGGGAGGAGCGCGACCCTAAGGAGAAATCGGATCGGGTGGGTTCAAGGTCGATCTTACGCGGACTTGTCGCCATCACCTCGGGAATTGGCAGACGTCGTTTTCAGGACGAGAGCGACGCCGAGCTTCGGACCTTTGCTATTTTCATTAGCTCGGCCCTGACCGGTCGCGCATCGATTCCTTCGTCGTCGCCGTGGCCTAATCGCGTGCGCGTGCGACTCGAACCTCGCGAGTACGACCGTCTCGCTCCGTCGATCGTCGGTGAACGGGGGGGAAAGGGGGAACCCGGGGAGTCGCGGATGCCGGGAGGTGGGAGACACCGACTTCCAGGAATTTCCTGGTATGTCATCGCTTTATTTCATCCGATCCGAGTCGTAATTATATGGGAATTATCGCCCGCCTCGTTTCACCTTTCTGCCTCATCCGAGACGCCGAGCCGGTAAATTATTTACTCGTATAAATATGGAAATTATCTAGGCACGCTTTTTTGAGACTCGCCCGGGAATCTTGCATCGGTCGTTTCAACGGTACGCTTTCGACTTTACCGTTACGCATCGCAATGGCTTTTTGTTATTGTTATCTTGATAGTATTATTCGTGAGTATTATTCGTGTTCCGGTGTACCTTTTTGTCGTAAGCGTAAACGAATGCGTCAACGAATCTTTGCGCCCGAAGATGACAAATTTTTATAAGCTTGACCGGAAAATGATAAATATGAAAATGAAAAATAGACTCGCTCTATGCGTAAATATTTTTATAAAATAGAGTAAGCGTTTACCGTTTCTCAAAATATTTTGAAAAATTATCTTTTATAGGATTACGATTGTTTGAATCGTTAGATTTGAGATTTTGTAACGTGTCGCTAGAACCAAATGACCTTAAAACGAATGGTTTACTTCTTACATTGCCGTTCGAGCAAATAAGGCATTTTCAAAGGTCAAGAAAACATGTTGCAGTAACCGAAAAAGAAAGCTGTCGGTCATAGGCTTATTGTTACCATTGTTTTTAAAATTGCATATATCTCGTACAAATATGTCATTTATTTTACGGAATCGAAAGTTAAAAATTTCCATTTCTTTGATCAATTTATCGTTCGATAAATTAATATTTTATCAAACACGATATTTAAAAAATTCAACCCCGATTCCAATACGGGTAGAATATAAATACGCGATAAATTTATAACTCGGTGTAAAATTTAACTATTACAATATATAACCATCGAGCTTCGATCGTCGTTAAATAATGCTTTTGTCGCGTAAAGGTTTTGACGTTCCATCGGAAAATGATTTATAATTATTTCATTTCGTATCGATATTATATGACATTCAATGACCTAAATATTTTCTAATAATATATTTAAAATATTTTAATGTTTAGAACGGTGCAATAAAAAATTTGTAATTTATAAATGTGTGCGTTAGTCCATAAACCTTGAATAAACATTCCGCGCGTAAAATAATAAAAGATTCATTTATTCGTTGCATAATTCTAGATATATTTATTATTTCGAAAGAAACCCAAAAAAAATTATACATAAATTTAGAAAAAATATTAACATCGTAGATTTGCTCTCTTGATCCGTCATTAACAATACGAGGTACAGCTATTTAAAGACAAATCAAGGAATTATACACATGCAACAAAATAAACATTTGTATTGCGTAATGCCTACTTAACTCGGAGTTTAGACTCGGATAAATTTTTAACGAAAAACTATTACAATGTATTAATAATATTTGAGTCAAATTTATGGTTTAAATAAGCGCGAATTTATAAACAGTGGACCATATCGATATCGCGACATTTATCAATCATAGAAATTTATAGTAAAGATTACATTTTCCACGCATATCTCGAATAACTTGTGTACCGTAATCGAATAATCTAGTTTTCATAAACTTTATTAAAAATAAATTACCGCAGTTACACGTCTTAAAATAAAATTTCTTATTGACTAAAATGTTTATAAGCTAAATTGATAACGTATCGAACGTGATTTTTGCATGAAAGGTTCAACGTTTGACGGAAGCTCGATCGATGATTAATTTAAGCAACATTTTCACGCTTGTAACAAACTTTTTCCTCGCAAGGTTTAAACCCGGATTCGGATGACAAGAATGACGGAACACCGGATTCTTAAAAACAGGGAAATACAACGTGGCTAAAAAAACCAAATGAATCGTCGAGGAAACGTTCGATTGAACGGACAATCGGTGAAAACACCGTCGCGGATGTAAATGTGCGCACCTGCCTAGCAACTCCCAACTCCCGAGTAAATCTAGTCGTTAAGAACAAGAAGAAAAAGTAAAAGAAAATCGCCGAACTTTCTCTCGCGATCTTTATAATCTCTGCTCGCATGAATAATCAAAGGAACTTTGCGGTCACTTCGGCGCCCACGCGATCCTTCGCCTTGATCCACACACACACACACACACAACAGCGACGACGTAATAATAAGTATCACGCGATTTTTGTTTCATCCTGGATCGTGCGAAGCTTTAATAGTGTCCCTACAGTTGCGTCGATCGATCCCCGCGTAGACGAAGCTTAGTTTATTTATACGGTGTATTCTCGTAAGTGATTCCGCTCCGGTGTTCAACTGCGATGGAACTTTGAAATAGTTATTTTTTATGTATTTTTTGCGGTAGTGTGTATCGATCGAAAGTTTTATCGTTGGCATCGTCGAGTTGTTCGGCCGTTATGCTTTTATGCGGCTCTTAAAATCACGCGGAAGACGTAACCGATGTATCGAAATGAATTGGACCGAAGATTTTATTCGCGATTATGACTAACTTTTATGTACCCGATCACACTTGCAATTATGTACATAAAAATTATATATTTTAGTTGTATATACCGAGTGTCGATTGAGATAAACTCGACAATGATCTAACCCCGTGGATCTATAATTCGCTCGTATAAAATAAAAAGTCTGAGAGTAAAAAAGTATATCAAATAATCTATTGGTATAAAGAAAATATTCGAGCTTTACTTTTCGGTGTAGTTTCATTGAACATTCATTTCTTACGCGAATAAAATAAATGAAAGCAATTACGCATTAATTCCGAGCCGTTTGTAACATTGTTTCTTTTGTTTGCGACGTGTGCCAAAAGAAATAATAGGAAATTCTAAACGCGTTCTCAAAAACTATCGGAAAAGAAATTGTTAACAACAGACGAAGTAATAGAACGAGTATCTCGACTCAATTTGAAAATCATGCTAGGGAATTGGCTTTCGGCCTGAAACAGAATAATGCAATTGACTCGAATACAATTTATACTGGCGTATTTCCATACTGGCGCTATTCCATATAAAGTGGTTAAAATTGAAAATTAAAATACCTGCTTGATTTTTATATCGCTATATTTCTACAAGATACCGGGAAAAGGTTATGTAACGTGACTAATTTATTTTTTCTTTTAGTTCAAAGTATAGAAAACAATAAATAAATGAATAACATGATTAAAATGAAGCATATTACCATAAAATATCGCTATGTAATTTTAATAAGGGATAAACAACTTTATTACCTCTACGGTAATTTTGTAGACTATGTACTAAGCGAAAGCGACATCTTTTTAAACGAGTACTAAATATTCCAGTGACTGTTTGCCGATAACTTATCGACTTTGAAATTTATTTTCTTTGTCGGTAAAGAAGGTAATGGCTGAAGATAACGACGATAAAACAAATATTTACGTCCATCGATATAAAAAAATATTTTCGAATAATTAATAATTTTTAACCGAATTTATTCAATTGCAACTTTCACGATTAACGATAAGTTTTGATCTTAAATAAAAATAAAATGATCTTATCGCATGCCTTTTAACGAATAACCAAAAGTTTAGATACAATTACGAGCCGAGAACAAATTTCGCGTTTCTTGTTGATCGCGTGCAAATGTATACGACACTCGATTTCAATTATCTAAGTGCAAGATAATTTTCTAACGATGTTGAATGGGTTTCTCGTTAATTATATCGCGGATTTCTCCCAACAAACCATTATTTTAGTGCTCTTGACATTGTACGTAAAATAAATAGAATGTATATGATTTAATCCTCTTTATACTGATTAATAACTGTATTTATATCGATGCCAGTCTTTAATATATTTAAATTGATTTTTTAAATAAAAAAAATATTTGTTTACATCATGATTAAGTTAATATTTTATTAATTACTTCATTTTGATAATTGGAAACACTGTTTTTATCCACTAGAATTTTTTTTATTTCTAGCTATTGAGAAAGTAAAAAAAGTTATCGATTGTATGCAGTTGATTATGAGACTTATTTTGTAAACTCGTTGAAAATTTGTTAAATAGAAAATCAGAATTTACAAAACGTCAAACAGAATACAATGATTCATAATTTCGGTCTCCTAAACGATTAAACACGATTAAACAGGTCATAAAATTAGGTGATAATCTTTTTAACAAATTAATTTTTACAAATATCCCGTGTAACAACTCTTCGAGCTGCACAGGATGCAGGGATGTGCTTCCGAGTATACCGATCAATACTTACAAACACTTGTAGTAAAGTGAGTCTCACGGCTACTTCCAACATAGCCTGTAATAAATTAAACGAGCTACGAGATTTGATGGGCTTATTTCGTTACTGCCATTTCTAACGTTGAGTCGTGTACATTTAAAGAGCAAAGCTCTGCAATGATTATACGATGCGTCACGTGCGTGAAACAAGGCACAGTATGGAAGCAAGTTGGAGACCGTCACCCTGATTTTTAATTCTGTTTTCAAGAACATATATTTTTATGCGAAATCCAAAAATAAAACTTCGGAGAAGGCGTACGAACGATTCTGAAAAAAATTGGCGATTTCCGTATTATAGAAAAATATTC
Source organism: Dolichoris vasculosae (assembly GCA_018907195.1). Lineage (NCBI taxonomy): Eukaryota > Metazoa > Arthropoda > Insecta > Hymenoptera > Agaonidae > Dolichoris > Dolichoris vasculosae. Next base: position 10,520,609 of record JACCHY010000001.1, read on the forward strand.
TATATTATATATATGTAATAAAAATAACAACATTTGAAGATGATATTTATTAGTTTATTGTTTTAAAATTCATTATAAAAACACAAATTTTTAAATTCTTTTTATATACAAAAATTTAGTTTTTTTTTTTAAAAACATGTTACTTATTATTTATTAATAATATTACGTTATTTATTAATAACCGATATGTAATTCAAAAAATTTATTCTTATAATTTTAAAAATTGTTCTAAATAAAAAGATCGAATCAGCACAAAGTAGACTGAAAATTCTGAACATAGCCTTGTTGAGATCACTACTTTGGATAGTATATAAAAATCTATGATAAAGTGATAAACGTTAGAAGATTAAAAGTGTATGAAAATGCATGATGATGTCATTAAATTTATGAGGACATTCAACTAGGATAAATAATACTTTGTACATAGATTAGGAAATGACAACGCATTAAATTGTTACCCAATTTGTTTACAATTAATTAAAATACGAATGCATAAATTTATTTACGTATCGGTTGTTTGAACAAACTTCATAATATTTTGAAGAATAGTATTATAATTTTCAAATTTGAATTTATTGCTTCTAATATAGAACTCGGATAAAATAATGAGTCGAATCGTTCATATGCGATAAAGAAAAAAGAAGGTAATTTCATCAGTGAGAGAAGTTACGAATACTACTTTTTCATATGATATAATCTTTATTGACTTTTTTGATAAAGATAGAAAAGATGGTAAGAAAGTTTTATATATCTTTGAATCACTTAAGTCATGTAATAAAAAAATACAATCCACAATCCACAATCCACAATCCATTTGAAGAGTCCTTCATTTTATTCCTTTTAACTGTGAAGTATAATCCTTGGGTTTATATTATTAAATGCTTTTACTTTCTTATTCATAAATTTGATATCTATGAATTATTATATGCTTTGAAGCGAATAAAACTTATAATAAAAGGATTTGTATCAATCTCTAAAATAAAATATCATCATTATCTTATATTTATGAAGTTAAGAATTTTTGCAAAATATTAAGTTAAGTCCATTAATAAGATTTCTTTCAAAATGAATGTGATAATTTTAGGAAATTAATTCTTAATTTATTTTTATGCTTTTTATTTAGTAGTTTTTTCAAATAAAAATCACATAATACATTAAAAGTAAAATTTCTACAAAAATCCCCAAAGAAAATTCGTAAGAAATTCAAAATCTACGCTTTATAAGATAAAATAATAAATTAGATAATATTTTATTGACAGTTATTAATATGATCACTCTTTTTAATAATTATACTCTGTAACGTAATAAGTATACATTAATGCAAGTAATCACGTAATTCTTGTAAGGTGATCAGTTATTAGCCTTCGGAAGAAATATATAGAACTCACGCTATTCTTAAGGGTTGAAATAAAGGTGCGTCACCATTTGATCGAATGAAACTACAATTTCATACAATTAATCTATACCAATAAATGTTAGTATTAAAACCAAGCCTCGAAATCGTATGTTCTTATTTTTTAAGATAATATTTAAAATATTTATTTAGCTTTTATCTTTCAATAAAATTATAAAAAATGATTGAACAAATACACGATAAACTTAAGTATGATCCCGAATTGAAATACTTATAGCGCAATATAATACAAGAAAAATTATTATTATCCGCTTATTATAATAAATAAGACTTGTGTCAAATATACTTTAGATATACAAAGAAACAATAACCGAATGAAATAAGACGCGGGTAGACATATGTGCCTGCTACATATTTATTTCCGATTGATCCGAATATGATCGTTTATTTCAGTACGTATCGGTAAATTACTAAAATTATGTATATGGAATGGTATATAAAAGTGAATTCTTTTGTTCACAAGAATTTTATTCGTTTCATTATAATTTTGGGTCTGTAAAACGTATATTCAAGTGTACGTAGATAAAAATTTAGTTTAAGATATAATTAAGTTCCAGTTATATTAATAGATACCGTTTCGACATAAAATTATTCAAATTACTTTTATGAAAGGTTCGTAACGTAGAAAATACTATCTGCAGAAAAAATTAAGAAAAAAATTTAATTTCTTTTGAAGAAAAATGTAATAAGTTTTAACTTGATTTACTTATATAATTACAATAAAATATATTGGTATAAGATGAATTTAATTTATCGTTATACAATTAGAATCATTTTATCGATTTAAAACTATTTTCAGGATTTTATATATTACTTTTATTTTTATTTAATAGATTACATTAAATTATAATTAGGTCTGATTCAACTTTAATAAGAATATAATATTAGAAACAGTTTAAATATTAAATTTTCAAGTAAAGTGATAATATAATCATATGATATCCGATTCTATCTATAACTGTAGCTCATAGATGGTTAATTAATTAAAAAATTTAATTTTGATAGAACTATTATTACAGAAATATATAAGAAAGTACGATCAGGTTTTCTCAATTATTCTATAACCTCGTGTTTTATATAAGCCCAAGAACATCGATAATAAGTTAAAAGCTTAATGAAATTCGTTTTAAAATTATTCATCGTTAAAATTAAAAATTATTTGGTAAATATTGTATAAAAGTTAGTTATTAAATATAAGAAAAAGAATAAATCGAGTTATTTGCATGAATTAAAATTGAGTAAGACGATATTTTAAATATTATTATATACATTAAAATAGTTAATAAAAACTCGGTGTTGTTTCAAACATACATAATTTAGGCATATACGATGCTATAAAATTTACCGCAATGAAATATTACGCCGATCACAACATCAAAAAAACTCATATTTTATCGTGTACATTAATTTTGAAGATAAAAATTTAATGGTTGTCATCACCATAAAGCCGATAGTCACTAGTTAATAGTTCATTGTAAGAATTCCGAAAAACAGTATCAGATAATTACACTGTACTTACAAAATTTATGATTCATGGATACTAATAGGTTCAAAGTTACGACAATGTCATCGTACAAATAAACTCAAGGAACTTCAACCGATCTATTATGGATAATCGTTATATCTTTTATCTATGGAAGGCAATGATTTATAAATAAGAAAAGTCTTTTAAATATACATTTATCCTTTACAAAAACATGAATTACAACAAGAATGAATCTCCACAGTTTAGACCCTTGAATGAAAATGTTAACGTGCTTATATCTTATACTTAAGTTTACCGTATGCGTACCATTATAAAAATGATGATTGTATATAAGGCCATTGAAAAACAGTTACAATGTAATAAATGAGGTTTAAGCATTATAACGTTAGTAGTCACAGTTTATGAATTCAAGTATCGTCTCACGTTTTTCCAGATTCGTCGTCGAGTTCGCACGGGTTAGCGCATATCTATATCGTTTCATACGCTGACAACAATTATTTTTGTTTTCTTCGAAACATGTTTTGTCATTTGCGTGAGCACACGAAGCAGTTTGGGTTGTAGTTACGCGTTACGTGAGAAACCCTACGGAGGGCAGTGACGTGGCTGTTAACGGGTTGGGGTGGTATTGAGTAAATGCAAGAGTATTAACTAAGTTTCCAGAGACATGACTGGCTGTCGATGAACTTGTTTTTTTAACATTTAGTATGAGAAAAAGCCTTAAAAGATCAATGCAAATGAAAGAAAAAATAGAGTGTAAAATAAATAGAAAGGGTACTTGAGTATAGAGCCTTGTTTTTAGGATTGTATGAATTACAAAAAAAATTCGCAACTCGAATTTACGTATGATTAAAATATCCAAACAATTTTTAGAGCATTGACCTGTAGCAAGTGAAAAATTCTCATCAAAACTGTTCGAATTTTGAAATGTCTATTTCGACAAATTTATGTTTGTAAGTTATAAATATTTATTCAAATGAAATGAAAATATGAATAAAAAATTGCATACGAAAAATTTATAAACACGTCGGATATATATATATATAATTTACTTTTTTTTAATGTATGATGTATTTGTTATATCATAAATAATAAAAATAAATTTTTTCTTTATTTTAAATCGAATTTATATATAATCTGATTTCATTGTATGTCATACTTAATGCAAACTAAAATTCTTAATGATTAAATTCAGAAAGAAAACAAGATTTTTATTTCGTAACATCGCGAATTATATAATCATTAAAATATTCATTTTGTTACCACAATTATTGAACTAAATGTAAATCATCTATTTTATGTTACTCATGAAACGAAAAACAAAATACTTTTATTTATCATATTTATATTTTATCAAACATCAGAAATATGATCTCTTTATAAATACGTATTTGATTCAGAATTAATATTATAAATTAACAAAAAAAAGAATAATAGATCAATTATTATCTTTGAAATATGATATAATAGATACAATTATATTTTATGTTTTACAAAATGAATCTTTATAAATAATATTTGTTATATTAATACTGATCCGCTTTGTATAGCACATAATTATCTTAAAAGAATATTCTTAAAAAATGTTAAGAGTATTTTAAAAGCATTATAAGTTTTTTTCGAGACATATTTAGGAAGCTTTTATCTCTTAATACGTTAAAATAATTACAAAACTCTTAAGATTAAATATGCTGAGATCTTATGAGAAATAAATAAATTTTTCTAGGATTAGATACAATAATTTTCATATTTCTTATTTAAGATGAGTTTTGTAATTAAATTAAAATTTTTATTAGTCTATTTTTTGTATTATATTACTAATAAAAACCTAGGTTTAATTTGTTTTAGCAGTTTTTTATATTTTAAAGAGTAAATGAAAGTTATAAGGCTAAATATTTCATCAAAATCTATAAATTTCTATAAAAAATGATCGATTACAGAAATAAAATTAATATACATATATGTGTGTAAAGGAATAGAAACATTTTCTAAAAACCAGTATATTTTTAGAATATACAACTACAATAATTTTTCGTTTTCTCTTTAATAAAAAAAATAAAGTTTTTATACTATAATGAATATGATTTCTAAATTTCTTGAATTCAAATATATATTTAAAAATATTTAAAAACAAAATTTATATTTTACTTGAATTACTATATTATATTAAAACACAAGTATATTAGAAAAATATTTTTATTTCATTAACAAATTTAATTTATTTAGTATATACAAATCATCCAATAAATAATTTACAAAAGGCAGTAAATCTGATCAATGATTACATTTATTTAAATACTAAATAATATAATTATTTATCAACATACAAATTAAATTTTAATTTTTGGTAATTTGTTGAAATACAAACTAAAGTTCTTACAAGGTAAAGTTTGTATATTTTATTGTATTATTTTTATAAAAAGTATTTGTATTGTTTTACATTTCCTGTAAAATATTCATGTTTCAAAATCCAATAACATTCTATATTTAACTTATACTACTTGTATAAAAATATTATTTAAGATAAATCAATAAAGCTTATAAAATTAATGATTAATATCTTAAATTTAATGTGAAATAAATTAATAATAAATACATTTTTTTTTAGTTTTTTGTGTAATTAATAATTTTATCTTTACACGAAATAAAAAAAATATTTAAAAACAGCATAAAATAATTTTAATGAAAATTTAAAACGACCAATCTGAGAATTATAATTATAATCTTTTAAAAAAAGATTTTGTTTTTTTTATTCATTATTTTTTATAATTCTAGAGTTTTACGAATTTTATTCTAAAAATATTAAATAAATTTAACCTAAAATGCAATTCTGTTCTTATATTCACTTTATGGTACGTATAAATACGCTTTATAACGTTATTAAAATTTTTTTTAACTTGTTAACCTTGTTACAGTATAGCTATTACATTACTAATAAAAATTTAAGAATTCGAATTGTATTAAATAAGAATACAATCATGACCTTCATATCTATCCATATTTACAAGTACAAGAATCAATTACTTAACATTAAATCAACCGGTGGTTGGCATAGAATATCAATTACGATTTGTGTCATATACGTATGATATTTACATTGATTTTAATCTGTTTCAATTTACTATATTATAAAAATGTAACTAATATACAAAGCTAATTATTATAAATGTCACATAAAATACATATTCACGGAAAAAAAATTAGATACATTACTCATTGAAAAATATTTTTGCATACATTTATGAAATATTTTTTACTATTAAAGTCGATTGCTTCAATTTATGTTTAAACATGATTTTAGTTATTATATTACGATGTATTGATAACTTATTTTCATTTTATAATTTTGGTTTATTTTGAAATTTTGAAAAACTCTTATAAACAGAAAATTATTCTAAAAAGAACGGAATCATTTATTATTTATTAGCTTAAAATATAAATTAAGCAAATATGTCTATTAAATAAATTATTTAATTTTTTTTCTCAAAATATAACTAAGTTCATTTTAAAATTTTTTGTAAAAATTAATGTTTAAGGTAAAAAATAAGATTGAAAAGCGTAAATAAATCAAATTTATAAATTTTTTAAACAAAATCGTAAAATTCATCAAAATACAGTATATCGTTTTTATTTATAACGGTTATAATTAAAAAAAAATATTGAACAATCATTTAAGGATATTCTTTGTTTTTATCGAATTTAATTTTTGAAAAAAATAATAAATATTGAAAAAATATGCAAAAATAAAAATATATATGTGTATTATGTATAAAAGTATAAAAATATTTATACACAATTTTGTATATACTTTTATTTAGCTTTTTTCTAGTAACATATATTATTTCTTTAATTTATGTGATGCTTTTAAAATTTTAATTTTAAGTAATACATTTAAAATAAAACTTTTACGTTATATATATAAATTCTTTCATATGTAGTATATAATTATATAAAATCATGCCCTGAATTTCAAACATTTTAAAAAACGGTAAAGTATTTAAATATTTGCTTGAAAATAATATTACTAACACAATTATTATACACAAGGTCATTTATGAAATAATATTTAACGAATAGTTAATATTAAAAAATGTTTTAATTTTGATTTTAATAAAAATTAAGTAGTATCCATGTATATAGAAATATAAAAATATTTATAGTTACTAATTTTTTTGTAAAATCATACAGTTTATATTGATCTCGAATAAAATTCTATTGTGCAAAATTGTAATTAAAGTGTGCCTGTTACTCGCAGTCCGTCACATGTATTTGATAGAGAAGAAATTTCATTTCAAGAATTCTAAGATGTATTTTATTAGAAACCCTCTTCACATATACTGAAAAATCTGTAGTTTCATTATTTGAATAAGTGAATTTTTCATACTTATATATTTATACATTTATCCGTCTTTTCTCTACTAAAATGTTCTGTAATTTATTCTACGCTATTAAAATTTTAATTAGAAGTTGCTTACGATATAAAAAGTCTTCAACGAAAATTTTCATTTATACAGAAGCCTATAATATTTTCTCTAGGAATTGTGTTTTATTATTACGATGATAAATATATAATACGAAGAAAATGAATTATATAATAATTTGGATATATTATTTTAAGAACACATAAATAACGTTTATTTGCAGTTTTTGTTTTCCACGCTTTAAATAACGGAAAGCGTGATTCGAGTGCCGAATGGAACGATGACCCATTATCCAAGAATGCGCAATATTATATACGTAATCTTGCGGATAACCCCGAGAAAGTGACACGGATAAAGACTTATCAAAGCTCGTAACGAATGGTTGTTATTAAGCATCAAACTATGTATTCAAATACGATATTTATAATAAATTGATACACAAACGCTCGTCGAATTGACACTTATAAAAACTTCAGGCAACTAGAAAAAGATCGTTTCTTCCAGAGGCAAAATTAAACGTCTTACGCACAAGCCAAAAAAAGTTACCAAATCGCTCGTTTCCCATGAGTTTAAATTCGCCTTTGTGTCAAATATTAGCTTCATTTATATGTATGAGCAGTACCTATAAGAGATTGCCTTTTTCGTGCCCGATGAACGAGGGTTAAGAAAGAGGGAGGGAATCCTGACAGTCTAGTGCTTTCAAGATTCACGGGTATTTTTTCCTTCGCTGTTTTTCACAGACTTGCCGTCGATACGCGCAACAAAGCGTCACAAAGCCAAGATACGAACGCGTGAACGTGAGGAAAAAGGGCCCTTAAAATATGTTTTCCCTTACGCTCTATAGGATCGATATAATGCGGTACTAACCCCTCGCATGAATCGCACGTGAATGTAACTGCGTAAAAGCTTTCGAAAATGCACATACGTTGATCACGGAGATTCCACGATGCCTGAAACAAAGGTATATTTCAACCCCGTAATCGCCTCTCCCTTCGGTGTCGTTTCGACCTTTCCACCGTTTTAATTTCTTGCGCACGCACGCGTTCACACACCGACGCAAAGTTCGCATCCAAGCTTTGCCATGATTTGTCGATGCTCTTTTCTTTGTCGCTTGGACTGTTGGCTTTAATTCGTTGCTGTTATCGATACTTTAAGAAACTTTTGCACAATCGATAACATTGAACAAACTTTTTGTCGGAGACTGTTTATTTCTCATACATAGTTGTAACGTAATTCGTTGGAAAATATTGGTTTAAATATTGACCGCTTTTACGATTGCAAATAATAATAGAAATGTGATTAAATCGATAACGCGGTGCAGATATGCCATACGATATTTTAATGTTAAGATAATTACTATTACATTAATGTTTCCATTGGAAATTACAATTTTACAGCAACGTGTTTATTAGAAATTTAATCTAGTAGTACTCAAAAGTCTTGTTCTCATTTCATCCGAGTATTTAAATCATTATTATGAAATAAGAATAGTAATTTCGTGTTATAAACAAAAATTAATCAGCTAAAGTTTAATTATCGTATTTAAAACAGAAAATTACAAAAAGAACTATTCAATTATATGTCACACACAAAGTTGTTTGCGTCACATTATCTTAATCGAATTTAAAGTTTCATTTTGGCAACGATCAATTAAATTATTCATTAATGCAAATACAATTACTCAAGCTGATTTTATACTGTCTTATTGAAATATATTGCGTATATTTCTTGTAAAATTCAATATTTGGAATTATTTTTGTAAAGATTTATTTTGCATTACGTTTAAAATTGCATATATATAACATCAAAAAGTACTTTAGAATCACAAAACTTATTAATCATTATTCGGACGTATCGTGATAATTAGGGAACGTGACAAATGACTCATAGATAATAATGTGATAACATTTTTGCATCTAATACAATGTAAATGTATTAAGTTTTAAAATAAATAAAATTAATAAACAATATAAGAGGCTCCTAAATTGGAAATAGATAATTTCTTTATCTTGATATTGTTACGCAGTGGAAGTGTTTTTATATGCGAGATTATATATTACGAGATGATTTCAAATTTAAACCTGATTAACATTTCCTTTGTTTTCAGACTTAATCTCCTCTTTTAAAGATTATTGGACTTGTTTGTATAACGAAGAAGAAACGGATTCTTTAATGAGTAATTTTACATAGTGTAAATCATGAAATTTATACAAGGCTTTGTAAATAGGATCATAGTCAAAATTATTCCGTGCATGCGATCAGTGAAGTACAATAAGTCTTGTATCTTTTAAATTACATTTGATTAAAAATACAGGAAGAATTCTATTTACTGTAAAATAAGGTGGTTGCATACTTTAAATTCAAAGGGAATAAGTTTGATTAATTATTAAATTGTAGCGTATTTTACATTTTAACAAAATAAAATTATTTTAATATTCTTGCGATTATAATTTTAAATTAAATTTTAACGTTATAAAAATTACACGTTGTATATTATAATTTTAGAATGAATTACTAAAATTAAGTGTTGTAAAGGCTTTGAATATAAATTAATTATATTTTTCTGTTTACAATAAAAAATATCAAATATATAAATTTATATATTTTTATTAGATACGTTCCTATTACGTATTTTTAGAAAAATATTTTTAATTTTCTATAATATTTGACTGTTGACACTTTTTTGTTAGACCGCCTTAAAAATGATTCTACGCCTTCTCTGATTCATTCTAACATTTCTCGATAATAGTGATTTAACTTCTAATAATAGATTACAGTATAATGATACCACAGAGAAATACTTTCATTCTATCTTGAATATAAAATTCGATTTTAAATATTTTAAATTGTTCAAAAATTTACTTCGTTAGAAATTAGTTTGCAAATTTTAAACTCGTATCATACAACAACAAATATCAGTTATACGAAAAGGGTTCAAAGGAAATATTAATAAAATATTTGCTAGTCTTGTTCCAGCGAAAATTGCGAATAACGCGTAGCTACAGACAAGTATATTAAATAAAGAAAAAATACATTGTTATTTTTAGTTCGGTATAAAAATGGTTCAAAGCTTAACGCGATGCTGTAGACTGAGTCACGCGAATAACAACAGAAATTGATGGAATTATTTTCATCGGTTGCGTTAGTGTTGAATTTTTTGGCTACTTTGAAACTTAGTTTAGAATAATACGCGATTTCAATTATTGCTCATTTTACCTTAACCACATTACATCCTTTACTTAATCACCTAAAATTTTAATTAAATATATTCAAGTATTTCATTCTTCGTAGATTTAAGAAAATGAAATATATTTTCAAAAATACTTTGACGAATATTCTGTTATATAAATTATAATAATATTAGTTATGTAAGTTTTATAATCTGTTTTATAATCTGTTTTATAAACAGGAATAACAATTCTTCAGCGATTATATAACAAAACTGATCCGTATTAAAATTATTTAAAATATAATTAAAGAAACCCATAAAATAAACGAAAGTTTTCAAAAGATATAACTAAAAATATTAAAAAATATATATATAGCTATATACTTGTATAAAAAATTTGGCTAACACCATTATTCTTATATATATTTTTTACAAATGTTTTAATATTTAATAATTTACTAATAATAATTTATTACTTAACCAAAGATAAGATAGAACACGTGTCGTTACCGTTAAGTTATAAACTTAATTTATCGAGTCCAGTTCTTTTTTATCAAAAAGTACCCATAAATACAGAAAAATAATACTAGAAAAAAATTTAATTAAAAAAAAAATAAACGTTCGAGAAATTTGTATTGTATCGGCAAGTTATTTATAGGAGAATAAAGTTTTTTTGCTAACCACTATAATGTATAAGGTGATCGCTAAGATAACCTAAAAAATGTATTCCGGCTATAAAGGGAATCCATTCCAGTTAGATTGAAAGTTTACTCGAGTTCAATGGTCCTTCAAACGATTAAATTTCTATTTCATACAAACGTTATATTCGAACTCGTTAAAAATTTTAATCGTATCGATTATTATCCGTTAGTTCCCACATGTGACTAGTAGAAAAAATGATTCACCTTACGAGACGAGTATACGAAAACCACCTTCGCATATTTACTTCCTACCGATGAATCATCCTTTCGATACTCAAATCGATCGCGATCTTCGGTGTCTTTATTAAGCGACACGCATTTTCCATGAATTCGCTAATGTAAATAATGCAAGCTATAAAATTTAATTAATTTCAATATATCTCTTATTACGGTAACATCGACTTTGTTACATTACATCCATTAATAATATTCATTCTCCTATTCGTACCGCTGTTATCGATTTCGGTATTTTATTAATCCCCGTGCACTAGATTAATAATCGAAAAAATATTATCCTCAGACCGCACGTTTAGTCGAAGTCGATTATTTTAGTTATTCGACCGTTGATAAAACAAACGATGTAAGTGATTTTTTTTTCATTTGTTAAAATGGCTCGAAACGAACATTCGTTTTAGATTCGTAATTTTATCCGAATTAATTAATCTTACACAACTGACAGATAAACATTCACGGTTAAGTTTAATAAAAAGAAAAGTTTCGACCCTTTCGTAAAATTTCATTCGCAGGATTTTTCCGCGTTGAAACGTCGCTCAAGCCGCGAAACATCGATACAACTTCAAAATAACCTCTTTCATAATTACAAAAGAATGTTCGCCCGGAGAAATTGTACTAGAATTTTATTATCATGGCAAAAAATGTTCGAGAGGGAGAACTCGAGAGAAGAAAGGATAACGAACGATTTCACCTAAAGGCCGACGACGAGAAAGCCTGAGAGAGAAAGAGAGAGAAACAGAGACGGACTACGAGAAAAAAAAAAAGTGCAACCGAAGGCTTTGTACGACGTACGGCGTCTGCTCCCAGCGGAACTCCCCGAGTATATCCTGTCAGGCTCGAGAGCTTTACGAGGTCGAAAATTATTGGCGCGATATCGGCGCATCGCGTAACTACGTTTTGCCCACATACATAATAAGCGCGGGTGCAACGTTCGCGACTCGTCTCCTCGTTCGCAGCGTTTATTTTCAGCGGGGTCGGGTTAATGGGCTCCACGGCCGTCGTCCGAAATCCAACATACCTACGGAACGTCTACTTTTGTCGCGACACGTCTCGCTGTTTTTCGCCAACACCCGGAGGATCGCGAGCAAGTCCCACGCGATCGCGAACAACGGGTCTAACATTTTTTTTATTTTTATTTTTTACCTCCTCCCGAGCTCGCGAACAAATTTATTTCCTCTCCGCCGTGGCTTTTCCTTCCATTTTCGAGAACGCGAAATACGAATCGAAGCGAAGCGAATCGAATCGAATCTTGGAACGAACGGTTATTAAAGTTGGTGCGTTATTAAAGAATCTCGGAAGTTCGATAACAGCAAATGCTGTTGTACGAATTATAATTGATCGATTCGTCGTATTGTGTTGTAATAAGCCTAACCGTTTTTCGATCGAGATTCATCGAGACATCGATGCGTCGATGTTCGAACAAATCCAAAAATCTAAAAAAAGAACTTGGTACTCACCGATTCCGATTCTTCGGAAGATATCCTTGGGCGCGATCTCTTCGATCTCCCTGTTCTTGACCGGCTTCTGGCAGTAGTACTTCCTTTCGGCGACGTCGCCAAGTTCGGGCTTGACGCTCGTCAAGGGCTTGGAGCAGGACTTGGCGAGCGACGGCTCAGGTTCGGATTCGAACTCCGAGTCCCCCCCGGTGTTGTCGGCCTCGCTCGAGAACGGCTTCGACCTCGACTCCGAGGCTAACTCCGAGGCTAACTCCGAGGCTATGAACTCGCTGGACAAGTCCTGCTTGCCGTACGACTTCTCGGACTCCGGGTCGTCGAGGAAGAGCTCGTGCTCGGGAAGCGGTGGCAAGGGTTTGTTGGGCGGCTCGTCGCGAAGCATCTCCCGCTCCTCGAATCGGTCGCTCCCGCTCTTCTCGAGGACGTTCCAGAGTTCCTCCTCGGGCTTCCGGGGCTTCTCCCTCGTGGCCTCGTGGACGATTATCTCGTCCTTGACGAAGTCGAGCTCGGGCGAGTTCTCGGGCTCGGGCAGGGTCGAGGACTTGATGTCACCGAAGGAGTAAAGCGTTGTCGGAGGGGCGCGTTCCTTCATCGAGCCGAACTCCTCGCGGGCGAACATGTCGTCGTCGTCGTCCTCGTTGTTGGCGAAGTTGTTGTAGCTCGGAGGCTGATTGTGGATCCCGAAGTGGTCGGGCTCGTTACCCCCGAGTATGAACTTCTTACCGGGACTCTCGGATCCGTTGGCGCGCTCCTCGAACTTGTTGGGTGCGGAACTCATCGTCGCGTCCTTGAAGTCCTCGAGCTGCTCGCGGAATCGGGCCTCGAGCTCGTCCCTTTGTTGCCCGGTGCCGAAGGAGGCGGTCGTCTCGGCTCGATCGCGCGCGCCACCCAAGTCGAACTTCTCCAAATCCGCGGAAGGTGGCGGAGTCGCGGGAACCGGCTTGAGATCGCACTCGATACCGTTGCTCGCCGGTACGCTCGTGTCCAGGAGGTTCTTCTTCTCGAGGATGCCCTCGCCGAGGTCGTCGTGCAAATTGCTCAGCTGCGGGGATGACATCAGGCGTCCGTAGTCCTCGAAGTTGGACAAGTCGAGGAGGCGCTGCTGCTGGGATTGTTGGAGCTCGTGCTCGAGGTGCTCGAAGTCGTCGGTCGAGTCGAGCTCGCGCTTCAGGGGCTTCACCGGCTGGTGGTGCTGCTGCTGGTGCTGCTGCTGCTGCGGCTGTTGCTGCTCGAGAAACTCTGACATTCTCGCCTCGATGGATTCGTTATTTTCCGTCCTCCGATTTACTCTTTATACACTGGTTGATTCACCTGCCAGTCGCCACCGTTTAAATTTATACGAGGAATCCGCTGTTTTTTTTTGGCACTCGCAGTTTTTTTATTTATTTATTTATTTATTTATGTCGTCCGAGAAATTCTCCGAACGTTCGGCGATTCACTTTTAAAATTGGAAGTCGCGTTCTAGAGTCTCTCGGTCCTTTATTTCTCGTTCGTTGATTTTTACGGGCTTTTCAGTCGCACTTTTCTTCGGGTGAGATTAAACACTTTGGTCGTTAAAAGCAAAAGAAACGACACTTATCTTCGATCGTATTCGTAAATTAAATACGTCGTAATTATTTTAACATTAGTATAAAAAATACGTTTGTATAAAAAAATCCTGGTAGAAAAATGACGAACGTGAGAATGAAACTGCGTTAAAATACAAATTACAAACAAAAATAGAAAAGGACGCGCGTCTCCTTTTGGTAAACACGCGTTCTTCTACGTCGAGGACACGAGGGTTAAAACAAGCCCGTATAAAAAAGAAGGTTTATTCTCGCGTAGCGACGACGGTGAATCACTCGTTCCTTAACGCCCAAGACGACGACGACCAAGGCGAAGACGAAGGCGAAGACGAAGACGACCAAGACAACGAAGACAACGAAGACAACGAAGACGATGCCTATGCTCTTTATTTACTATTATCGCCTTACCTCTTTCCACTTTGCGAGATTCGAAATGCTCTCGTGCCTATATAGGGTGGGGGAGGGTAGCGAAAAAAAGCCTCCTCGCGGAAGAGGATTACCCAGAGGAGAGCGAACCTTCGACGCAGGGATGCGGTTGGCGCGAGCACCGATCCTTTCCGACTACTATGTTTTCCTTTCTCAGCTGTCAAGTGTCAACGACGCGCCGACGACGACGCCGCGGACGGTACACTTGGGACGGCGTATGCTGCTGCACTGGCTCGAGGAAGCGCGGATATTAGGTCCGCGTATTATTTTATACGAACGGGGAAGGGAGAGGACGGTCGAAATCCCGAGAGATGTGTGGGTGAGCGCGCGATACGTACTTTCTTCCCGTACGCCGACTACGTTGTGTCTCTTCTCCGCGGAATCGTGTATACGTGTTTGCGCATGTGTACGTTCGCGGTGTCGAAGGTGCGCGAGAGCTACGGACTTGGCTTATCTCTCTCCCTCTCTCGCGCGCGCTTCTCCCGATTATTGTTTTTGCCCAGAGATAGAAAAAGATGCTAGAGAGTTAACTTCTGCTATGGTAGCATCCGGAGATAGGATAGTTGTAAAATAATACGGATGACGGTGCTTACAAAATTAGGTTGGAATAATCTACCGAGCTTTCCATTGGTCGCGGCAGTTTACTTCGAGGTTCCAAAACCTGGGAGTTGGGATATCGCGGGGAGAGAGAAAAGTGATAACGATAGATGGAGATGCCGTTACGAACGTCGTTACGTCATTTCCACTTTTGAGGAAAATGGTGACAGACCTACCCAACTTTTCTCGGAATATCTTTAGCGGCGATGAAAGAGGAAGGAAAATCCACTACAATGCGTGCGATAGAGAAAATGTGCGAACTGTTGGCTTAGACCTCAAAGCGTGTTTACAACGTTTCTATAGGAACGTTTACAATCTTTGAACGGGAAAGTTCAAAATAGGATAAATTACGACATGATAATTTTTGCGAGGCGAAGAAAAATCATACGTCACTCCATTCGCAAAACGCTAAATTATATAATGACGTATATACCGAATTATTCGCTGTAATTTGCTCGCTTCGACAATTTTTAGTAACTTTTTTCAATATCGGTAAAAAAGAAACCAGCGACTTGTTTCTAAATTTTATGCGCTATTAATTTTTATTAAATATTGGTTATTCCTTTATTATTTTAAAGTATGATTTATTTTATTCTTTGATAATCGAATGTTTTACCATTACCCATTGATAACCCTAAACAATAGCCGTACGTATTGCACATGCGTAAACCAATGTTGTTTTTGGTTCAAAAGAAACTTGGCAAATTTAAAAATGTATTAAAAAATTATGAAAGAAGAATTAATTTATTCGTTTGTCGATTGAAAAAAATTATATAGATATAATTGGAAATGTTATTTTTCTAATTTGTTCCATTATATTTTTTAAAATATGATTACTTTTGAGCGATAGATAAAATTTTTTCATTGTAAATTAAAAAATTAAAAAAATTAAATTTTTAATATTGATAAATTACATAGCCTATAAATATAAACGAATATATGCATATGTGTATATATATATAGTAACGCATTCTTATCGCATATATTACGATAGTATAATCTAAAGTTAATACTAAATTAAATAAAAGTAAGTTTCGCAAGAAAAAAGAATATTACTCTAATAAAATTATACAGTATATACATAAAAGTAATAAAAGGATAGTCGAATGTTTAATAAACAATTTAAAATTTTGTCATTTTTTAAAATACATACTTATCAAATTTTTAGATATTTTTCTCGTTCAAATCAAAAGTAAAAAATAACAGACTTATAATAATGTATACGTTAAAGAAAATGAAAAACTATTTTGTATATAAATAAAAATTCAAATTTTCGTTTGCTTAAAAAAAGATTGCTATTTTTCGTTAAAATTTTATAATCGTTTAATAATTGTAAACTGCAATAATTTAACTTGTGTTCATGTAATAAAATACTTAATAACAGGAACGGACGCGAACATAATCTACTTAATAATTTGAGTGAATTTTGTTTAATTAGTTATACCTAAAGTTGAAATAGTTAATGTAATCACGTACGTCGCGATAATAGTTTGGTGTTTATATGTGATAATTTGTGCAAAATAATGTTCCAAATCGAATATTATTAAATTGAATCAAATTATATATACACACTATTGTCAAATATATTGAATCGTAAGTCTTGATTTGTTATTCTTTTTTAAAATATGTTATTTATTTCATCTAATTTTTATCAATTATTAACAAATGCAAATCCATTTTTTATAAAATTTTCTATGAATATTTATTATTGCAAAATAGATAAAGGAGAGTTTGATTATATTTTTAATAATTCAATGGTATGTAAAATATCAAACTGTAAATTATAAATATAATTAATATTGGCAATATCTACAAATTTATTCAGGTATTAATATTTACAATTGGTATAAATTTAATTTTATTTTATAACATACAAAAGAAGTAACAACAACAAAGTAAAAAATTGTTAGATAAATCGTTTATAAGTTTTTAATTTGGTATACAAATTTTTTCAAAAATTCATTTTAAAAAATCTCCATGCAAGGTGCGATTATCAACTCTGTGTTATATAATACTAAAACAAAATTCAGCATGATTAATTTTCTTTTTAGAAATTTGATAAAATTCTTCCTAAAATTTTTGTAGTTAGTACCAGACTTTGTACACGTAAGCTTGCAAATTTTTATAAGCAAAAAGCCTATTCTTATCTTTCTCATACTTATTAATACTAAGCATCGCTTTATGTATTACAGTCCGCTGTCTTGTACCTAAAGTGAGTACTGTAATTATTGTCAGAGAATCGTAAGCGCACCTTACTTTCTCTGAATTGGTATCAAATATATTATACACAGTTTGATTGAACTACTCATAATTACGTATAATTAATCATTCTTGTATAAATTTGCGTTTCTCACTGGAACATGTATTTTAGTAGAGAATTTGCATATGCCATTGGCTTTATATTTGGATGTGGCTGAAAATAAGACGAATATTGATTTATTTATTGCTTTTACAAAGACAATGATAGACGAAAGTTAATATCCTTACCACAGCTTCATACGTAGTAAAACTAGGACGCAGATATTGGCCTTTAAATGTAATGAAGGCACCCCGGTTACCTAATGTATCACTAAAATCATAAATTATAATCATTTATAATTTCATTAAAATTCTTTAATTAAATAACAATATAGTTTATAAAAAACTTACCAATAATTTGGAGCTGAAAAAACTGTGATACATTTTTCATCATGCCCAAGTTCATATCCATCTTTTTTCACTTCGTGACTTCTTACGATATAATCAAGATTATTAAGTTTAAGAAAATTGTTTGTGATATCGGGTCCAAATTGAACTCCAATTCCTCGTTTACTAGGTGCCCGACCTAGTTGTGGTTGTGGATCCGACCATAATAACTCACACATGAGTCCTTCATCTGGAGGTTGCATATTTCTATCGATATCTCTTATTTCCTGTAATGTTACATCATCTCTAGAAAACAATCCTCCGTGCATTACCTGTGTACAAAAATTATTTTATGAATTCAATGTAAATAACTTTTTTGGTTATTTAAGTTTATATATATGAAACTTAGATAGTAAAAGTTGGGCATAATTCAGTTTTATGTGTATCAAATTTATGAAATGAATACATCAAATCATGTTCATTTACCAATTCAAATGTGTTTCAAGATGCACAATTTTTATATTATTAAATTTAAAATTTTAAGTTAATATTAATTAACACAAGCTAATAAGCATTTCAAAATAAAGTATAGGTGAAAATGTGAAAATAAATCACTAAATATTGAATTTACAATGAATTATTACAGAAAAAATTATAATTACTTCAATAATATTTAAGATTGGTCAAATTATAATGAAATAAAAAAAATAATATCAAAATACTTATAATTATTATAAAAAGTAATCTGTATCAACAAATTTTACCATTTCTATATTTTTAAAATTAAATTGGGTATTATGTCAAGATAATTTGGGATTGAAAGTAGCGATGTTTAATGAAAATATCGAGATTATTTTATGGATAATAAATTATTTTCTAGAAAACAATACAAATATTAATATTAGTAGAAAATAAATTGTTCATGAAAAGTATACGCTTCTAATTCAGTATAAACAATTGAAATTTAAAAAACTGTAAATTTAATTTATTTTAAAAATATTAAATTTATAATGTCTTAGTATATGAAAAACATCCAAGTTTATAACTAGTAGAATTTTACTACTTTTAATTTTTATTTCACCAAAAATATTCTCAAAAAAATATAAAAAAAAGATACATACAAGAACTTTGTTATTAATGCAATGAGCTAATGGCAGCCAATTATATACTTCTGTGAATAAATCAGCCATCTTATTAGAATATTTTGCTTTTACTTCACCTTCAAAGCCATACATATGATTCATAGTGGCAGATTCATGATTACCTAATCGTAACATAAAAATTATTTGCTAGGAATGTTCAAAATAAATAATTAAACATCAAATACTTACCCCTAGACATAAAAAAATGTTCTGGATATAATAATTTAAACCCAAATAATGTAAATATACATTCAACAGAGAAAGATCCTCTGTCGACGAAATCGCCATTAAATAACTATGTAATAATTAAGCAAAATATGAAATTATATATAAATAAAGTTTTTAAAATAAATACAAAATAAATACAAGATAAATTTGAAAATCAAAGGATACATAAGGATTTGATTCAGATGGTAGATCATTTAACTCAAAAATATTAAGTAAATCGTAAAATTGACCATGTATATCACCACAAATTGTAAATTTATCATCAGGTGGAACTGTGATATCGATTAAACTTGGTTGTTGCATAAAATAAGTTTTTATGTCGAGAAGAATTTTAAATGCATATTTTGGATGTAGCTTTTTTTGTTTTTTATACCATGCTATTAGATCATGCATAAATTGTAATGTTACTTTATCATCTTCTAATTTTGGTCCATCATACGTATCAGAAATAGCTAAAATTTTATTTGAAAATAATAATAAAATGATTAATTTAACTATAAAATATTTTAATTACCAATTGCGCAATATATAGCGAATAATAAGCTATAAAATATAGGAAAAAAAATCTGAAACAATTTACTTACTCATATCTTCCAATCTAATCGAATCCGCTATAGTATTTTTATATTCTTCAACAGCAATGGCTTTTTGAAAAGCTAATATCGATAACATTTTTTTACATTCCGTAAATTTCATTTTTGCATCTTTGTCATTTGGTTTAGCTTTCATCACGGTCTCGTAATCTTTCAGAGCAAGCTTAAATTTGCCTAAAGTCATGTGGGCTGCTGCTCTTCGGTAATACCCTTTTACATAATTTTTGTCTAACTCTATTGCTTTTGTAGCATCTTTTAACGCGTAACCAAAAAATTCTTTTTTTAAGTATGCCAAACTCCTGTTTCCATAATAAATTGCTACTGTTGGATTTAACTCTATAGCTCTAGTGTACAAACTTATAGCTAAATCGTAATTTTGATCTATTAAAAAAAGTACACGTTAGCCTTCATTGTTCTTACATAAAAAGCAATGTTAACATTAATAACCTCAATGACAGTGATTCAATCATAGAAATTATAGTTTAATAAAATTAATATATTAAAATAGTCGGTAGATTAATTATTACTTTGATATTTATTAGTATTACAAGCTGCTAAACAACCAATTAACCTTAATTTTTAAGAAGAATTTACTTAATCTTTCAGAAAAGTGAGGTTAAGTTCAAAATATACATGATTAAACAATTAGTATTAGAGCATAATATTGCAACTCGAGTGTTTTAATTTTGAAAATCTTAATCGGTTATTCAATTGCATTAACATTTACCCAAACATAATCAAAACTTACGTTTAAAGAATGAGTTCGCCTGATCCTTAACATTTTCCGCTATGAAAATGTCATCGGCTGTTGGAGTATTGAAGTCTTCGAAATCTTCATCCATTCTCGTATCTTAATTAAACTAGATGCAAAAATTGACTTAAATTACACTTAACCGAAAATAGTGAATTAGGAATTAAAAAAAAAACTACTCCCCAAGCCCAAGAAATTCTTTTTACGTATAAACGAACCCTCAACCAACCTACGAACTTTCAGATTAGTGTAGGAAAAAAATATGTACCTCGATGCAATCCTAATTGCACCCTTTGAAAATATATTTTATTTTATCTGTAACCCAATTAGTTTTTAAGAAAAAAAAAAATAAACATCATGTTTTCGTCGTACTTTGAAAAGCCAATATCTCGATAAATATTCAACATATCATTGAGCTTGACACGTTATAAAACTGCCCCTTTCATAATTCTAATTGCACTCCCGCCAGAATTTGTTTAAACTCAATAATTATTATAAAAAATCTATAAAAACCACTTACCTACAATTCGGGTTACTACGCATGCGCAATTACACATCCAAAACTTTTACGAGCTTTGGAAATCACTAGTAACGTACTAATTTCTTCAAATACATATTAATAGATAAAAACGTGATAATCTGGACAGATCTTAAATACATCTAACTCATTTATTATTTTGTAGCCTGAACAGCCTAAGACTTATTTCTAATTCCGTTTCTCTCTATCAGATTTCAAAGTAATTTTAATCTACAGAAATGAAAGGTTTAATTTTTTAGTATATTCATCGAATATTTTTAATCTAAATAAAAATTATATACCATTAATCTTCCTCTATAACACAAATTATAAATTATTAATACATACATATCCCTCCCTACGCATATGGTAGCTTATGAAACATCGGTAATTAGCATATTTTATTTAAATTAACTTATTTTCTTTTCTCTCGTAAATAATTTACTTTACAATTCAAATGAAGTTATAATCGTGATTTTTTTCTTCAAACTTTATGAAATAATTTGTATGTATGTTATTAAAAATTTTATTTATTTATAGTACTATACCGATTACATTATTATAAGAGTTTTCAAATCTTTGAACCGCGGGTTATTAATATCGTGTCTGTGTTTATGTAAATTGCTCCAGATAGATAATTTAATTACACTGTATTGAAATAAATATACTTACACTGCTTTTTTTATATTTTAAACTAGAGGTGTAATTAAAAAGATTTATTTAAAAAAATTTTATTTTAAAATAATCATTTTTATTCGAGATATAGACTTTTCAACGTTCTAATAAACAAGTTTTCTAATTTAGTGTCTGAAAAAACTCAAGGATGCATTCCAAAAACATCACTTAATACAAATCTATTTTTAATTTTTAATCTGAATGTATTATATTGTATAAATTAGTTAAAAATTTATTACATTTTTTAATTTTAAAAGCAATCTACAAGGCATGAAATTAGAAATAGACCTTACAATATAATATAAAAAAAATTCATTTCATATACTTGCTTTCTGTTAACACGTGGACTTACCACGTTTTTCTTCATATACTTTTTAAGAATACATTAGTTGCTAGTGACATCCTAAGCTCCTAAATCAGTTATATATGCGCATGCGTAGAATACCAAATAAGGTAAATTTTTTTTATAATATTTATTAAATTTAAACATATTCTTGTAGAGATGCAATTAGGATTATGAAAAATACGGTTTGTTAAAGACCCTGTGAATTTACATATAAATTTTATATTAGAGATAATTGAAATTCCTTTGGGTACGATTTTCCGTAGAGTGGGGATGATTCATAATATGTCTAAATATGACTTTGAATGGATACGTGAACTGTTAAAGGATCTATACGTTTACTCTGCACATATTTAATGGATTATTCACATAATTCATTTGTTTTCATAACTTTTTTTTAGAGCTAATTCAACATTCAAATAATATAAATCTAGATCTTATTGGTTCTTATAGCGTGTCTGTTTAATTATTTCTCGAGCTTGATAGACACATAAGGATGATTTTTAGTAATGTCGATCGATGTTTGGTCATTTTTCTTTATAGTAACGATGCTTTTTATTAGGCTTTTTTTTTAATAAATCTTGATCAATTTTTTTAATAATTAATTATATTCTTATTTATATTACAATCGCATGCACGTAAAAATTTAAAGCGTTAACTCCGCAAAATAATAGTCTTTTCTTGAATTTTAGACGGAGTCCCTTAAAAATGTATACTTTAGAGAAAAGATGAAAACGCTAATTCAAGAATATAATATTGTACAAAGGTAAAATATTTCTCGAATATTCAGTTTATTAATTAACTGCAACCTTTTTATCATATATACTGATTTCATATTTTAAATATCATATTTTCTTCTATTTTTCGTTAAAACATAAATATTCTTAAAGCATTGGAAAGAAAAATTTTAGGTTATACAATATAATGTTTTAATAAAATATTGTTTTTTCATCATTTTGTACGTCACTTAATTTGCTTTCTGTACTCTAGTCAATTAATTGTTATTCGTCGTTTACCGTCACTACGCAAGTTACGATAATTAAAAATAAAAGTTTGATTTTGCATAGGCATCTACATTAGATTTTATTTACCTTTTTAATTTGTTTCTGTTTTGTGCTGACACATCACTTAATTTAAAGGCTAACTTTGAAGGCATTCGGAGTCGAGCGAAATGCCTTTTATTGACTTAGGATGAATGCAGACGAGTCGAGACGTGTTAATACAATGAGTTGTTATGTATGTGTTTTATGCTGTAATCTCTATGTTTGCGCTAGATTGTAAGAGTTTTACCGTGTCTTTTGATACTTGAAATATTATATTTATAATTGGTGGTTCGTTGTTCTTTTGTTTATTGTTGGTCATCTCGCTCGTATTAAGCGTTATCCTTTTTTTTTCAATTTCTTTCTTATTTCATTCATTATTGTGTCTTTGATTTTATTTTCATCGGTTTCTAAATCTTCTGATTCTAATATTGTAAATTTATTTTTATAGGTATATTATGTATTTGGTCTTCATCGTTTGTATTATTATTTTTTTTTCTGATTTCGTTAATTATTACTTTTAATTTATTGTTTTCTTCATTTAAATTTTTAATCATTTTTCATAATAATTTGTATTTATTATTTCATCTTGTGAACTTTCAAGTTCTCGATTCATTTTATTAGTATTTGGTGATAATAGTAATTTTGTTGTTTCTCTTATCTTTTTTTGTTGTGTTCCACTTGTTGATGTCATGGCGATTTCGGTTTCATTATTATTTATTTTTATTAACTTTTTAAAACTATTTATTATTAATTACTAATACTATCGATCGCGCCGATTTTTTAATATTTTTTTATAAATTTTTGTTATTTCTATTAGTTATTACTTTAGATATTAATTTTTTATTAATGCACTATTTTGACTTTTACTTTTGTAAATTTTTATTTGCTCAATTTATTTGTTCAACTGATTGTTAAACCATAAATTTTTTAAAAGGATATTTATTTCGAGTGTTTATTATATGGTGTAAGTATTTCTTTTGCTCTGCTTTTTAGTGATTATTAATTTAAAGTTCGCGCCCATAGGCAAAGAAGTTTATGCGCGGAATCAGGAATATTTGGCGGGTAGTTATACTAACTTCACAATTTAATACGACCTTAATATTAAAAAATAAATTTCATACACATAGATTACTCCAATTTCGTTAGATCTTAAGTTCGCGTTCTTTATCAACATTTTAAATTGGAGCAATTGTTTATTATCGAATTTTTAATTTCGATTTTCGATATTTATAATTGCAATAAACATTTTCCAATCTTAAAGAATCAATTGGTTATTTTATTGCATAAGATATTAAGATATTTAAATTGGAATTTTGTATGATACTAATAACACTTTTCCGATTTTTTACAGAAATTCAAAAATATGTATACTAATTACATATTATAATATATGCAGAAGTAAATACGGGAATATATAATAATGTAAAACTATATTAAATGGAAGTTAGTTGATATATGAATTTTATATGTTATACATAATATGTCTAAGATAATAACATGTAAAGTATTGAATCAATCTAATAAAATCGAAAATGAAGAAATTATGGTATGTTCCGAGTGGTTTGATTCAAAAATAAAAGTATTAATTATAAGAAGTAATAATACGGTGTTGAATGGTGAGGTAAGATTTAAAATTTTATTTGTTCTTCATCTTAAATAATTTATTTAGTATGAATTCTTTATATAGATATATATGAAAATTAATAATTTAATAGTTTTAATTGTTTTAATTGTTTTAATATTTTAGGTTTTATTAGAAGACTTCAGGATCTATGCAGAAACTTTTGATAAAACACTACAAGCTTATCTTAAGGAGACCGAAGATATTTTATCAGGATTAAATGATGAAGTTGAATTTTTTGTTGATGATCATACATTTTATTGGAGAAGAAAAAGATGGGCTCTTGGAAAAATAAATGTTAAATTAATTACAGAACTTAAATCTTTGAAAGACTTTACCTTGCATGTAATAGATCAATATTCTAAAATAAAAAATAGTGCAATCGAATTAGAAAAAGATAATGAGAATTTAAAAAGCAAATATTCTGCATTGATAAATAAAGTGAATGAAATAATTTTGTTGAAAGAAGAACTAGAACAAAATTTATACAAAAAGTTTATTTTGATCATTAATTCAAAGAAAGCAAAAATTAGAGAATTAAAAAGTAAATTAGAAAAACTGGAAAATAAAAATACTATTTACGATGCAGTGACTGATGAAAGTGATGACGAGTCAGATGATATTAAAAATAACGTTAGTAGTCATAATAGCATAATTAAAAAGTCTGTAAATAAAAGATTATTTAGCACGGACATCGAGAAAAAAATAAGTGAAAAAAGACAGAAATCAGAAATTATTTTAGATAATGTAAGTAGTGTTGATGACAATGAAATTAAATCTAAGAAAATAGATATTGAATCAAAAACATTGAAAATTAAAAGTTTATCTGTTGATATTGGAGAAGATGAGGAAACACCAGATTTCCTTTCCGATGAAAGTGAATGTGAAGTAGAGTTAAAATTTGAAGAGGAAAATGTTGAAGGCGAAAGTAGAAAAAATTTAAGTACAAGCATAATGCAAGAAGATTCGTCCGAAGAAATGTTTTAAATAAAGTTAGTTTACGTAAGTTTTAATTTATCAAATGTTTTGATAAAATTGAATTGTGCTTTTTTTAAATTGATGAAGTAAGGTAATTTATTAACATAAATTATAGAATAAATAAAAATTTTAAAACTATTTAATAATTATTATTTTTAATTAAATTATGTGTGTATTAATTAATTTTTTAAATATGTATAAATATATTTAAATATATAAAATTTAAGTACATACCGAGTATAAATTATCTTTATACCGATATAATATAATTATTTTTATAATATTTTTGTATTTATGGGTAATTTATAAAAATATAAAATCTTAAAATATTCAGAATTGTTAATACTTAGTTTTAAGTAGAGTCTTTGCTATTGCGAATGTTCTTCCAATTTTTCGGTAACATTTTTAATTCGTTTCAAAGCTAATCTCTTAGAATAACCTAATAAATACAATCAATGTTAATTATTAATTATTAAAATTGATAAATTTACTTATATATGAAATGAAAAAATTCAACTTACGAACTGCAGTAGCTTCAGAAATAGGGATAATATTTTGTAAACAATCTAAACGATCTTCTATTCGTTGTAAGGCTTTGTAGTTTTCTAAATATTCATCTTTATGATAAAAATAGGTATAAACAAGGCTAGTTACGCATATTATCAAAGCAGCTTTTCTTACAAACCAAATGAAATATACTAAATTAACTTTGTCATCATTTATATGATCAGTAATATTATTGTAATACTGAACTATCATTCTTTCTATAATTACATTTAAACTTAATGTTGTGAATAAAACAATTCTTGAATTCGCAGTTTTCTTGGATGCGCTAAATAATGCGGAGAGTATACAACTAATCGTGTAATAAATTATCGATTGAAACCAAGACACTTCGCTGATAATCCAATTTTGGAAACTTCGTACATACGCGAATATTTGGAAAAGCAGTTCTTTTTGATCTTTAACGGATTCCCTTAAAAGAAAAAATTTATATTAAAATTTACGAAAATAATAAAAAGAATTATATCATATAAAAATATTTACTTAAAACTAAAAACCATATTTGTTACTGATTGCGAAGAACTTTGTATAATATTTTCCAATTCTTTTCCATTATTTAAAAGTTGATTTTGAATTTTAAGCCCTTCTTTTTGACTCGATAACATTGAACCTTGCATTTCCGAAGCTTCTACTAATTGTTCTTTCATATGCGACGATGCTTCATACAAACTAAATCAAAATATAATTAAACGTAAAGACCGATTTTATAATTACAACGATATTTTTTATATTATATACTAACTGTTTTATCGTATTTTGAGTTTCCGTTTGCCATATTTCATGATTTAAAAAAAAACATATATGAGATGCATAAATATAAAATTCATTATATACACCAAATGCTCTATCGGACATTTCGTTAATACACTCTCTGTAAAATTATAATCGAGTAAAGTCTATTTAAATAAGTAAATAAGTACTTAAGTATCGATAGGACTTACCGTCTTTCATCTTTGTTATCTTTTGTATAACAAGGATACGTAACATGACCAGAATCTTCTAAAAAACAATTCGCTAAATGCAGGGCTAAAAGAACATGTTCGTTGTCATCTAGTTTATCGCAACTATTTTTTACAGCCTTTAGTGCATTATGCCAGCAAGCACCGTGATAAGGTAAGGTCGATTTATCTTTATAAAAAATATTTTGTAAAGTAATACGAACGTTGTTAGTTGTGATGAAAAGATTTTATGCATACCTTTTATGCGAAAGTATTCTTTTTCTCCTAAATCTTTTAAAGTACCATCGCCATACCAAGCAAAAACAACTATCAACAAATTTGTTGAAAATAAAATCCATATTTTTTTAAACAAAATCCTTTGTAAAAACATTGAGGATCTTATATAATACTACATTATAAAAATTTAACAAAAAAACAAGTTTGAAAATTGTTGTCCAAAACAATTCTTTCAAATATTATTGAAAATTATGGAATTATTAGTTGACAACGGTTAAATATTTAAAGTCGTTGAAACGCAATGTATCCAACATCTGCCAATATTTAATTTCAATCCAGTATTGTTGGCATCACTTTTACTACACATAAAGGTACTTTCACATCTGAAGAGTCATTCATGTTTAGCTTACTACTAGTTATAAAACACTTTGCGCTGGTACCTTAAGAAACCCATGTGCTTTGAATGTTTGTTTTTAAAAAATTTTTTATGGTTAACTCGAATGTTATCGTAAACAAAATTAATCTAAATAAATTAAATATATATTATAACTAACGGGAGATTAAAAATGCAGATTGTAGGAGTAGACCAATATTTTAATGATTTTCAAATACAAATACAACAATTTTATAATTTACTCAGCATAAACTTTATTGGAATGACATAATCGCATTTGAAGAACAAATAATATAAACATTTTAGGTCTTCCATGAAATAGTTTCAATGTAAATCTCGTCACTGTGCATTCATTCTTACATAAAATTGAGAAGTATTTTCGATGACTCAATATAAAAGCATTTAGAAGAAATCTTAACGTTGTTTTGCCAAGTTTCGTCAGTCTGGATGCGACATTTTCAATAAATCAATTATCATATATGACTTTCGTTGTCGCTATCTATTTTAACACCATCTATCTAGTGAAACGAATTAAAATTATCACTCTTGCTTGGCCTTTATACAGTTTAAACGACAATTTTCTTTTAATGGTACAAATAATGGTTCATGATAATTTCCTATGATGACACACTAGATTCTTGATGTACCAAATTTGAAGAGTTGGACAGCCACTACACTATGGTGCTGCTACTTTCTGCTGGACTCATAACACGGAGGGTAGTACCAACTTGATTAATTCCAGGCTATTATAAACAAAAATTAGCGTGTCAAATCAGATATATAAACTTTTATCTTTAGTATGTTTTAAAATATTACATACTTGATATTTTTAAAAAATATGCTTTCTTAGATTTTGTTCTTAGTACTGTCAAAATAAATTTGGTTTAAAAAATCATTTAACTTTCTTTATTTGTTCGCTTTATAAATATGTAAATAATATAATAATTTTCAAATATAATTTTCTTACAAAATTTTCCTTTCAAAAAATATAGTTGCAAATTACAATTTACTTAGCAATCGATAAAGAAACATCACAAGGTATTAATAATAAGTTCAACCATATCACATAATTTTATGATTAAATACATTTTTAAAATAACTTATAATTTGAAAATTTCAAATTGCAAGTTACGTACCGTATATAAAAAGTTCAATATAATTATTGTACGATAAAACTATCGAGGTGCGATAACTCGTGTGCTAATATATAATATTGGTACATTAAGTGAACGAGAGAAAGTAAAAACTAGTGGCATTCTTAGGAAGCAACATAAAAATTTGAGAAAATAATAAGGTATACGTACCATGCTAAAATCAGGTAGGTTTTCATCCAAAGTTTCTTGCATCAGCCAAAGCAACTTTTATTTTATTACATAAACAAACATGAGTGCTTCACTTGTTTTTATGATTAAGCGCAAGCATTGTTTTAATAATAATATAAATTGTTTCGTTCGATTAAATAAAATTATTTAGAAAAATTTTCAATTTGTTTAATTGTGTATATTTAAAAATTAAATTTAAAAATATCAAGTACATACTAATAAAATTAAAAGTTATAATTCGAAAATTTTGTACACTTTCATTTTTATCGTATATAAATAACTAATTAATGCTAAAATTTAAAGCGGAAATAGTAGTCTCATGTCGTGTGCTTCGCGTTACTAAAAACTCAAGCAGGAAGCAAGCAAAGGTTTTTCATTCAAAGTTTTACTTTATTTTACAACAAAGACAAATAATCGTTTTTAACATAAGATTAAGTGTCTTATAATTATTTTAAAATTATGGATTAACTACACGATTTATTACTTATCTGTAATCGTTTAAACTAAGGTATTAACAGTGTACGAAGGAGAAAAAAAAGGATTTAAGGGACCTGCCCTATTACAAGACCTCACATTATTCGTAAGCTTTTAAAAAATAAAGGTATAAATATGTTTACATTTTACATTGATATTCTTTAAATACTTTGTATTTTTTCTTGTATTTAACATACGATAATGTCTCATTTAGTAATTAGATTATATAGAACTTATTTTGTGACTGAATTTGACATTTTTCTTTCTTATTCGTTCATTTTCTCGTACAATTGATACTAAAAATAGCTTAATAAAATTTTTAAAATAATTTCTAATCTACGTCAAAACTATTAATTTGTATAAAAAATTTGAATCTGTTTTCACTTAATTTCACGCATTTTTCATAACGTATAAAAATATTCCTTAAAAATAATTAAAATATTATACCATGAAACATAGAAACAATGTAATTGTGTATATAATAAAGAAAATAAATTCGACCACTCTTATTTGATATTTATTTCTATATTTTTTGAATGGCACGTTAAATCTTTATACTTTTCTGTTATTTCATAAGTAAAAATAATTTTCTGACTCGATACTAATTAAATGTCTACGGTATTACTTTAACAAAATACCATATAAGTATTTTAACAAGATAAAACATAAAGAGAAGATGAATATTTAACCACAATAGTTGAATTCTTTGACTAATACTTTTCTTTAATATACCTTAATTTTATTAAATCCCAATTAATTTTTACTCGTCAAGAGCTTTGGTGCTAACAATAACGAAGAGATCGCCGAGTAATATTGTAAGACCCTTTATGTATCGTTCTACAATATTCAATAAGGAGTACAGGCGTTTCCTACTACTAATTATGTACAAATTTTGTTTATAAATACCAGATATTGTAACTTATTTTACTTTAAAATAAATTAATTTTATTTATTCATGCCATATTTTTTATTTTAATAACTATTTGGCAAAAAAACGACAGTTTTAAACTGCAGCTTTTTTATTTTGAAATACAAATGAAAATAAATATAAAAAATAAATTTTATATACAAGGTATACATAATTTATATCTTTAACTTACTTTTTCCGACTTGGTCAGTATAATTCAATCAATAACATTTTCTTCGTAATTCTTGAATTTAAAATGTAATTAATTTATCATTTATGGAAGGTCATTTTTTAAAAAACCTACAATAGATATACCGATTAATAAATATGATTAAGAATGCCGATGTGGTTGGAAATTTTTTTAATAAAAATACATCGAATCTCTAAATTTAATTACGAGAGATGACTAAATCAGCATTAAAAATTACGTAAAAAAACTGAATACAAAATTAACTATTTAAATATAAAATATAATAGATAAATATAAAAATTATAATAACTTTCGATATTATCGATAAAAAATTATTTTTACATTATTTTTGCCATTGTACGTATTCAGCGATTAGATTACAAAATATTATGATTTTGATTGATAGGGTAAAATATATAAAAACATCGAGTTATATTTATACATTGATAAAAGAAATAAAGTGCTGTTCTATAAAGAATATAAAAGTGTAAACCAAGTATGAACGAAATTAATTGCTTACATAAGTTCAAAATTGGTAGTTAATAACACGATGTTTCTCTCTCGGCTATATATATTTACCTAGTTTAAGTATATTAACATGAAATATTATATAAGCAGAATTATTTTCACATGTTTATTTTCAGAAAAACGAACCGATGATGCAAAATGTCTTATAATCATAATTTTGTTCGTACGTTTTTACAAAAACTTTTACTATGATTTTATCATTAAGTAGCATTTTTTTTAAAAAGGAAGTTAAAAAGTTTTATACTTATTATTATAATAAGCATATTACGATTAACGTACATATAATAAGTATATTCCGTATTAAGATAATCTCATGATGAAAGCACGGTTATATAGTTATTTATAGAAAATCAATAATTAAATAGGAAGAAATAATCTTTTTATCTACTATAGAAAATATTCTTACAAGTATACCGAGAACACAAAATGAAAATTTTCTTAATACTTCGAGTATAATATACAAAATGAAGTACAGAGATTACAATTTTTTGAAATAAAATCTAATTTTTAAAACATTAATTAATTTATAAAGACGTGTAATTTTAACGAATATATTTAAAATTATTTAAAAAAACTATTCGGTCGCTAAACTTTATGTACTAAATATATTATAATATACTAAAATAATCATTTAGTGATTAACTGTTGAAACATGAAGCAAATATAATTAATTTAGCTATTGATTGCTTTGGATTCTTAGGTAAAGTTTGAATTTCAAACTTTTTTCTTTCTAAAGAACAATGGCTTTAAAAGTTATTTTAAGAAATTTTTAATACGAATTATATTTTTATCTTACAGATTTAAATATCAAAAGAATTATGCATTAATATTAATTAACATTTTGTAAACTAGATTTTATCCGAAAAATTTTATTTTTTCTTAAATTTTGTTTTTATTGAATATATTATATGGTATGTTGATTTTAATTTTGACAGTATAAACTAGGTTAAATTACAGAAAATATTGGTTTTCTAGCCTTTTCTTTCCCAAAATAATAGCACAATATTTTATCTTTAGGGGGACAATAGAAGGTCGTTAAGTGTAAAGAGAGAAATGTTTAAAAGATTTTGTATACCATTACTATCTATTATAACGAAATAATAAAAGGAATTAGAAATGCAAAAAGAACATAGAAAATAGTTATTACTAATCCATATAGTTTTTATCACGCTTTACTAATCTATTTTTGTATCAGATACAGAGAATTTTTATTAGATACCAAAAAAAAGCAAAAAAAAAAGTAAAAATATCTTTGGAAAAAAATATTAAAAGCTGAAAGAATACAATGATAAAGATAAATTCTTTTGGTTTGTCAAATGTGTACTTTACTTTGTGTGTACATTTTGATAGAGTTTATCAAATATATCAGTCGACATTTCATACGTTGATATCATCTAGAACGTAATGCGGCTTAAACGTTATATTATTAAGAGCATGAAGATTTACTGAATGTAAGTAATTGGATGAATACAATTAATTTTTATTTGTATTGTACAAAATGAAACTAATGTTGATAGATAAAATTTATACAACTGGCCAATGATCTTTTTCTCTCTTTTTCTCTCTTCTCTCTCTCCCTCTATCTTTTCCCATATAAATATATATAAGAATTGGAAAAGTAAATTTGTTTTTTTTAACGAATAATAGATTCAAGTGTACAATATCTTACAAGATAATAGATAATTATCAATTAAATGCTTTAATACACAAGAGTAGGTATTTTAACGACTGATATAATTGAAGATTGTAACTTAAAGCTTAGTACTTATCACTGCGACATAAGCGGCGATGCATACAAAAGTAAATGCCATTAGTGTATTTTTTCGCTTTTTTAAGTTAATTTGATTTTCAATTAAGAATGTAAATATGTTATCTGACAAAGGCAACGGACTTTCTGAGCTATGTAAAGAACCGGACATAATTATCAGTATTTCTTGCTCGGAGAATTAACGCTTGGAATAAAAACTTTTCTAGTATTAAAACTTTAATATACATTTAAAAAATGGTTTCATAATATTTGCAAGAAAGAAAATAATTGTACTCTCGATGTAATTTTGAAAATTACGAGACTGTATTGGTATATTAATGATTTAGAAAATTATTTACTTAGTAACGGTTTTATGAAATATTTAATACATCGTATGTATGGATAAAAAAGTAAAGATGTATACGATATCAAAGTTTATTTAATTTCTTAAAAGAATCGTTAAACGGAAAGTTTCAGATAAAACAGATTATATAAGTCTAAGCTCAACTACAATGAATATGAAATCTGAATAACATCTATATAAATAAAATCAGATCAAGGAAAAGTACTAAAATAAGGAACGTAAGAACGAAGAAGAAATTTTGCGTCGACAGAAATTAATGTAACAATAAATACGAATTTAAATTAATAAATCGAAATAAGAGATTAAGCATTCGTTTAATAAGACATTATTGATTTCATAATGTAGGTAGCTCAAGGACGAATATAATTACGGCCGAGTGTCAACTGATTAGATAGTGGGATAGATACTGTTTTGATCAAAAGAGTAAAATTAATAAAAGATCCAATTTATAAATGAATATTTATAATATTTTTTTCATTAATAAAGGATTTATGTAAAAATTACCGTGAGATAGAAAAAAAAATTAGGATTGTATTTGTATAAAAACGAAGAAAATTATAACGACCGAGAGCAATAATTGGTTACGTAATTTTCCACTTAAAAAAATTAACATATATTCTTTTTAATAGCACCGTGTTATTATTTTTAATTATTCCCTTTTATTTTTAGCAATATAATGTTTAATTATTCAAATTATTATAAGCAAAATTAACGGACCTGAAGTATAAAATGAAGTTTAATTAATCTATTTCGATAACTTTCATTTATTATTTTTGAAGTTTTATAAAATTTTAAATTTACGAAATTTTAAAACGTTTAATTAAATTTTTAATAAGTGTATACATTTTGTAACATTATTCGGTAAAATTCGTATATATTTTACAAATATAATATGTAATATTCTAGGCAAAGTAAACATTTCCAATCTAAAATATAAATGTTTAAATCTCTTATTTTCAAATTACCGGCACATTGAAATTGTAATTTTAACGAATATTTGAATATTTGGGTATCGTGTATGAAAATTGTAACTATCATTCATATACAAGTCTTTTTAAAATTTAATAAACTTAAATATAAGCTATATCTCATGTACGTATGGCAGTTAATTAATTAACTCGATGTATTTTCTCCCGTTGTTTTGCAATAATAATATTAATAGTTGTAAGAGTAATAATTATAATAATGAAAACGTAATAAAATAAAATATAGGTATAATAGAACTAGTAATAACAAAGAAAATATAGCATAAACAAATATAAAATATCTATTTCAAAGTATTAAAAGTCGCTCTGTCTAATACATACAATGAAGAAAAAAGTTCTAGATTACGGAGAATTGGTAACAATAAGGGTTTGCGATGCATCAGAGATCGTTTGGCCGTACTGATGTAACGGGATAGGAGTGACTGTGGTTATGTGGTCTGTGCAAAGTATTGCTTATGGTAAGGGGACCTACCATGTGACCGGGTCTCGCCCAAGTATACACGTATCCGTCTTGACACGCTGTAACGAAGCAATCTTCCCTAAACACTAATTCAGTCAGTCTCTCGTGTGCCAATTTCTTGCACACCAAAGGCTCGAGAACAGGACACTCGTCAAACCTAGGACACCAGGGAGTTCCTATCAATCTCATTGGATCATCCATCACAGAACTAACTTTCTTGCTTGTACCTAAACTTGCACCAACACTATTAAAGTTACTTCCATTTGTACTACTTCCTGTTTTGTCCATACCACTGTTTTGTACAACGGTGCTATTTCCCGCTGCACTACTTCCTCTTATAGTCAGGCTAAAGTTCCTCTTGTGATTATCACCTTTTCTCTCTCCGAAACCAAGTCCTCCCGCTAACCTCTGAGTCAACGAGTTCACCGTTGATACAGCGACGTTAGTAGTTGTACTGTTATTACTGTTGTCATTGTTACCACTAGTATTCTCTTTAAAATTAACGTTGTTAGAGTTAACGTGTTTACTATTGTTGGTATAATGGTTCGACATGGCACCATTGCCACTACTAAAGGTCCCAGAAGAGGTAAATACACCCGAACCGGCTGCAGAAATAGAAGCTCTTTGTTTAGGACAAACGGGTTGTCGAAGAACATCTTCCGTTATGTCCCACAAGCAGAGTTGCGTATCTTGAGAGACGCTGCCCAGTCTGTAACAAGTACCACCGGATACCCTCAACTCCGAACTACACGAATTTCTATTCGAATGAACACTCTGCGACGTTGTAGACAACCTTTTGGCCTTTTCGTGAATGTGGTTATGACTATTGTGTGGCACGGACATTTCATCGTCGGAGCCACTGAAATCCGGATCGTGTTCTCCGTACGATGTAGTGTAAGGATCGAAAGCTACGACGCTAACCCAACTGTGGTGTCCCTGACCTCTGGCGACGACTCGTTTTTCGTGAAAACTCCAAATCGTTACAAGATCGTCTTCACCCCCGACGACAACGTACCTGCCATCGGGCGACCAACAGACGCAAAGAAACCCACCAAAGTAACTTCTCGCCGAGCCTGCTAACTCCATGGTATCGTAATGAAAAACCCGTAGAAATCCGTCTTGAGATACGACCGCCAAATTAGCGCCATCGGGACTAAAGGCAAATTCATTTATACAACAGCCTTCGGCTCCGATAACCCATCGGTATAGTGGATTTCTAGTAGATTTGGTTTTACACGTATGTATGGCGTAACCATCTCCTGACTTAAATGACTGGTAATGCGGTGGAGTCGTTCCGCACATGAGTTCTTCATTATAGAGGTACAGCTGACCCGAACTGTGAGATACTAGAAACAGATTACTCGAACCAGGAACCCACTTTATACAAGTAACTTTCGTTTTGTCTATTAGCCTCTGAAATAAAATGTTAAATATGTTTATTTGTACGATCTTTTAAATTTTATTAATTTACGTTCGATTAAAATGACTTCTTATCGAATAAATATGTGTAGAAAATATTGAGAACAATAATAAATATGCGGTTAATCGAATAGCTAATAAAAGAACACGATATCGATGGAATTTATTGAAAATTTAATTTGAAAGAATACTTAAGCATTTAAATGAAAAAATGCAATGTAATCTATTATGTCCGTGAATTACGATATGATAATGAAAATTCGCAATGTATGATAATTTAATGTTGAAATTTTTCGTACTTAAAATATTATTATAATAATAAAAATAAATTTCTATTTACATTGTTTTACTTTAAATATAAAATTTTAATTTAATAATAAATTTATAAAGATAAAACATTTGGATTATTATAAATTTAAAGACAAACAACGATACAATTTTTATATCGTTTTTTAAGAATATTTAATAAGTATAAAGCATTTCTTATGTTTTATAATCTTTTGTTTGCTTAATTTTTTATTAGTTATAATTAGCTTCAATCTAGAACTACGAAGTCTGGACTTTGAATAGATTTTATTAAATGGTAAATATTGATGACTAAACTAAAGTAAATTTTTCAACACTACTATCTGTAATATATATTATGTTTTAATAAGATAATGTATTTCACATATATGTTTATATTAGATTAAATAAGCATATATTATATTTTAAATTTAAACTAACATTATACGATAACCGATTTATCCATTTGATTTTATACACACATTTATCAAAAATTAAAATATAATTAATTTTTTAAGAACCGTACCTCTTCATTATATAATTTACTCAGTTCCTTTTTTATAGGATCAATTAGTTGGATTAATCCTGTTGAAAAACCAACTAATAATGGCGCACTTTCAGCTGTTGCTGTTGTTTGATTAAAATTATGACAGGTTGGATTAGTTCCCTTATATAATTTCTTATCCACTGGTTTGTTTAAATCTACAGCCTGAAAATTAGAAATAAATTAATTAATTAGTAAACTTAAATTTATATATTTCAAAAGTAATATACTACATAAAATTTGCTTAAAAATTAAATATCATTGCAAAAATTTTGATTTTATGAATTTGACAGAAATGTCGAAACTGGGTACAATAATACATAGTTTTCCAAAAACTAGTTTTTAACTTATCATAGCCGTATTATTCGGTATAATATTTTATAAAATAATAATTAGAAAACTATACCTTTTTAACACCCCTATAGACATAAACATATAATTCTTTGCCAAAATTGAAACACATTCGGTCTCCAAGTCCCTGTGTACCGGTAGGATCAGCAGGATCGGGTAGCGTAACAAACGAGACCCTGACGGAGGCGCTCCCCTGGCTGTTGGTATATCCTACCCTATTCGGCCTAGAGTACTCCGACAGGGTCATGAGCTTATAAGTCCCCTCTCGGGTAACAAATTGTGTTTTCAAATCATCCTTTCCTCCGCCGTCCAGCTGTACAGCCATCTTACTACAAGCGATACGACGGAGGAGTGCATCAGATACACTCCAGTCTTTTGAAAATTCCCTAAAAATTAAAAGATAGAAAATATGTTACAAAATCATATATTATTTATGTATATTAATACTTAGTCATAAAATTTATGTCATCAAACAGTAATATACCCGAAATACAATAACAAATAATTTTAAGAAAAAAAAGTTAATATATCAGTCTTTATTTGTATAATTTATATTCGTAAGTTAAAGCATTTAAATTTTTATTAATAGCCTAATGGAATTAAAAATAGAATCCAATAGTTTTATAATTAGCATATTTGGCAAACAATATTATCTTATATTATGAATATTAATTTATAAATAAAGTTATTTAAATCAGAATAGTACAAGTATAAATTATATAAATATTGCAGTATTGAATTATAACAAAATATTCATTTAACAACTCAAATGATATAATAAAATGTTATTAAATATAACTATGTTAATTTATAATTCCTAGTGTCATTTAACGGTAATATTCTTTAGTCATAAAAGTATAATTTTATAACTTTGTAGATTTATATCTTCTTCAAATTACACTTTTAACTTAACTTATTCCAAGCATTCGTATATATTTATACCAAATACAAATTGTATTAAATTGCTATGATATAATAGTATATATATATGTGTGTACGTACATATATATATGTACAAACTTTTTTACATAAATTATTTAGCAAACTACACAATTGATTTATTAAAAAAAAAACATTCAACTATAGATGTTAAAAAATTCATTATTGATCAACACACGCATACATTAATGCAAATCTATTATTTATTTTCTCTTGTTAAAAAATTGTACCGAACAAAAATTGAAATTTTTATTACCATCCGGTACCAAATTAAAATACACAAAGATATATTTACAAACAAAATGTATCAAAGACTTTTTATTTTCTTCAAAATCACGCTACTTAGAACTCTAATAAATAAAAAAAATGTTATTAGAGTTAAAACAAAAATGTACCTGCAACTTAATTATTAATAAAATTAAGTTGGACGCAAGCAAATTTAAGTTAAACTAATTTTGTCAGCTATCTTAATTGAGTTAAAACAACATAAAAATTTATAGTATCAGGTATCGAGTATTTATTCATGATTCTCTTGAGCAATCGTAATCTAACCTAACTTCTAAGCAACGTAAAAATAAACATTTATAAAGAAAATGTTTCTCGATATAAGAAAAAGAATGAAGGTTCGTTTTATCTATCGAAATTTCATTTTTTAAGACTAAAAAATAAAATTGACCAAAGAACAAACTCGCAAAACTATAACAAAAGCAGCAACAACTTGAAATATCATTTAACACTATTTTCACGAACTTGCAATTAGCCGTTGATACATAACTAGCAAACTTTGTTTACGTACATGAAAACCGAATATTACGTTCGAGGCAAAAAAAAATCTCTCGGCTTCGATATTATTTTGCATATGGAGATACATGTACATGTACGTATTCATCGCAGGCTACCATCGCGCGAGAGAAGAAAAATATCGGGTTGAGAATAAAAAAGAGGTAGACATTACTCCTTACTATTTATTGCACTCGTATCCCAAAGATGTAAACAGGGTAAGCGCGTTCCTCCTTTCCTCCTCGACGAGCGACAGCCACCCGAGTTTCTCCGTATCGTTCTCGTCGTACCCTTCTCAAAAGATTCACAGCGACAACCTCGTCAGTCCGAGGCCAAGTTTCTCCAGGAGGGATTTTCGGAAGTCGGCGGCTTCCGTGTCCTCGTTTTTTTCTTTGTCTCTGCTTTCGTCGTCGTCGCCGTCGTCGTCGTCGTCGTCCTCGTCTTCGTAGTCGTCGTCGTCTTCGTCGTCCTTGTCGTCGTCGTCGTCCTCCTCCTCCTCCTCCTCCGCCACCACGTCGTTCTCGTCGCGGTCCCTGCTCGCTTTACGATAGAGATTCACCACGAACGACACCAGCCGGCGATTTTCCGTCACCGAGACGCCTCCTTCGCTCCTACATTCGCCGACGGGAGCGAGAAGATTCAGCCTTGGTAACGAGAGCAACAACGACTCGGCGGACGTCGCGACCGAGTCGCTCTCCCGCGAGGTGCTGACGGTGAAGATGCTTCGGCCGTTGCAGCGATTTCGCGAGGCTGCCGTTCCGCGCACGCACGTATGCATGTATGATTGCACGCGCACGCGATAGGGTCAACGATGACGCGCGTATTGGTTGGCACGCGCGCGACCACGGAGACGACGTCGTCGTCGATCACACCCGAGTAGAGGAGCGAGCGATCGGTGTTCCGGTCCTGGCCGAGCGCAACAACGACGGTCGCTCTTGCAACGGATACAGAACGTAACGTCCACGGATGTACACAATTACATGCGCGTGAGAAACGAAAAGTGCACGGGTGTGCTTGTGTCGCTTGTGCTTTTCTGCGCTCACTCCCTCTCCATCTTCCGTCTCGCGTAACTTCTCGCTCCAAGTCTCGCTTACGACTCGCTCTACGTCCCGCTCCAAGTCTCGCTCTACGTCCCGCTCCAAGTCCCGCTCTACGTCCCGCTCTACGTCCCGCTCTACGTCTATCTTTACGTCTCTCGTCCTCTCCTAGTCGAGCTCGCTCGCACTTTATGCGCTTTCGACCCGCGTCCGTCTCTCTCTGCGCGCGGATATACGTGCACGGTTGAGTTTGCGTTTGAGTTTGCGTTTGAGTTTGCGTTT
This sequence comes from Dolichoris vasculosae, assembly GCA_018907195.1. Lineage (NCBI taxonomy): Eukaryota > Metazoa > Arthropoda > Insecta > Hymenoptera > Agaonidae > Dolichoris > Dolichoris vasculosae. Next base: position 10,561,337 of record JACCHY010000001.1, read on the forward strand.
GAGTTTGCGTTTGCCAGGCAAAGGCCCGATACGCACACGTGCGCGAGATTACGCGAATGCAGTGAACGTGCGCGCGAAAATTTATGTACGCGCATTCGTAGTTCGTTGCTCTTGTTATTCTCGCGCAAGAAACGGACCGACGTTTCGCAAAGGTTGGTACGACCTTTTTTCAAGTCTGCAGTTTCGCCGCGCGGTCGAGTTTTTGCCATCTCTGCCAAGTTTGATACATTTTTAGCGATGTCAGGGGCGTCGATGATCCCGTGGTACGTTTCGATGCTTCGTAGATACGTTTCGTGTTTCGCGTTTCGCGTTTCGATACGACTTGGATCGAACTTTGACTCGTAGACTTATTTCGCGCTTGCGTTCGATACGTAGCTCTCGGTTTTTCTTTAAAAATACGTTTGATAAAGACGAACAAACTGGCTTAACAAACTTAACGTTAATTAAAAATCCGATCATGTCTTATCCACTCGTAATAGTACGAGTGAATACGAGAGAATTTTATTTTTTTCCAATACGTTTTTCAAATAGATTATTTGCGTGACAAGCAATGATACCAACTCAAAGGTCTCGCGATATTTACAGAAGTAAGATGATATATAAGTCGATGTATATTGGGACTAAAAAGTAGGTTAGCGATCGAGGAAAAGTATACAAGACTTTAGAGAGTAATAAATCGTTATCGTTATTCCTTTTGTTACCGCGCATCGAAAAAGCTGTGGCTTTGAAATTTGAATTTTATTCCTGTACGCGCTTTTTCTTTAAACTTATGTACCTGTTCGTCCTTATCGCGTAAGCGATAAACATTTCCCACGTTGTTGCGTTACAACCTAACCTCCCGTTATACGTATTCGTTAAATTATTCGCATATATTTTCTACGGGAGTTGTAATAATAATATATGTATTCGTAAGAAGAGCTTGTGGTACGAATCTTTTGTTTATGGAGTAATAATCGGTGGTTTTATATCGTATTTTTATATGTTATTCGGATATGCCGCATAAGAAAAAATTTTCAAAAAAATTTCGGAAAAACTCGATTGCCAAACCGAAGAAAAAAAAAGAAAAATTTAACTTTAGGTCGGCTCCTTATATTAGAGAACGAGAGGAAAGAAATAAGGAAATAGAAAATCGTAGAAAAAGACTCGAAGAATATAAAGCCAAACAAAATCATTACTCCGAGGAAAGTTCGGAAGAAGAGGAAAATGGGTTGAATCAACTTTTGAAAATGATTGCCGGTAAGCGTAACGTTAAGAAAATAGATGTTGTTTCCGATTCTGAAAATGAAGAAGAAAATAACACGGATGAAGAAGTTGATGAAATTGAGCAAGAAGACACCGATGATGAAGAAGTAAATCAACGAGATGTGGATGGAAACGAATTTGGATCAAAAAATACGAACGAAGAAGACATTGAAGGCGATGAAGAAATCGAAGATGATGAAGAAATCGAAGATGGTGAGGAAATCGAAGATGGTGAAGAAATAGATGATGAAGAAATCGATGATGGTGAAGAAATAGAAGATGATGAAGAAATTGAAGACGAACATGAAACGGGTAATACAGATGAAAGCGAGACATCAAATTTGAAAATGAATTCTAAAGTTAAATTAAATGAAAAGAAATCCTTCGAGGATGAAGATATCGAGACAAATATCGTTGACAATAATGAAGAAGACGAAGAAACTGCTCTAGAAGATGCTGGGCATGTACACGATCCATTTACGATACATCTTAGAAACGATCTTGATAACGAACTTTATCAAGCTGTAAGCGCTGTACCGGTACCTTATAAAACAGGAAAGTTACATTGGCCAAACTTAGGTGATATTGTTTATCAAATACCCAACGTTGAAACCGAATCGAACGAACCACTTAATAAAAAACAAAAACTTTTATTATCCGAAGATGTGACTTACGCCAAACATGGCCAGATTCCTCGATTAATCGACAAAATTAATTGGAACGAATTATATTTAAAATCTCTGATTCGGAATAATATTAGTAGAGCTAATTATGCGAATAATAAAGTTGATATAGATAAGCATCGGAGTCCTTTAACTTCTTTTCAAACAGAACTATTTTCCATTATAAATAATTACCAAGATTTATTATATTTTGAAAGGACTAACGACAACGAAGACCAAATAAGGTTTGTATATTGTTTACACGCTATTAATCACGTTTTGAAAACTAGGACAAAAGTACTTCATCACAACGCAAAGATTCAGAAGTCAAAATTAATAGATCCGAGTCAGATTCCAGACGAATACAAAGATCAAGGACTCGTTAGGCCAAAAGTTTTATTTATCGTACCTTTTAGGCATTCGTGTCTAAAAATAGTCGAAATGCTAATTTCAATTTTTATCGGCGAGGACAGAGGAGGATCAGTTATAAATAAAATTAGGTTTATGGAAGATTTTGGAAGTAGCGAAATCGTAATGCCCAAGAAGAACCCAAAGCCAGTAGACTACGAACAAACGTTTAAAGGCAATATAGATGATACTTTTCGAATCGGTATATCGATCACGAAAAAAGCTTTGAGATTATATTCGGATTTTTATTCTTCCGATATAATAATTTCATCTCCATTGGGATTAAGAATGATCATCGGAGCAGAAGGAGAGGAAGACAGGGATTACGATTTTCTCGCGTCCATAGAACTTTTGATTATGGATCAAATGGAGATATTTTATATGCAAAATTGGGATCATCTTCTTCATATTTTAAATCACTTACATCTTCAGCCAAGAAAATCTCACGATACAGATTTTTCACGAGTAAGAAGTTGGTGTATCAACGGCTGGACTAAATATTATAGACAGACGTTACTTTTTTCTTCGATTCAAATTCCCGAAATTTTTGCAGTTTTTAATAAATTCTGCTTCAATTATGCTGGAAAATTAAAAGTAATAAATCCTAAACCAACGGGGACTGTTGTACAAATTATTACTCAAGTTCCACAAGTTTTTCATAGATTTAACGTAAACGATTACTCTAAATCTATAGATGCAAGATTCGAATTTTTCACAACGAAAATCTTGTCGCAATATAAAGACAGCATTATGAATCATACACTAATTTTTGTACCCTCTTATTTTGATTACGTAAAACTACGAAATTACTTTAGAAAGGAAGAGTTGAATTTTGTCCAAATTTGTGAGTATTCGCAAAACGCAAAAGTTGCAAGAGCTCGAGATATGTTCTTCCATAGCGACGCACATTTTATTTTATACACGGAGCGCTTCCACTTCTTTCGTAGGATACGCGTCAAGGGAATCAGGCATATTATTTTTTATGCACCCCCTGTATTCCCTCACTTTTACAGCGAAATGTGTAATTTGATGCAAGAGGGTTATCAAAATCCCAAAGCCGGTTCTATTAGTAATATGACCGTAACGACGATTTATTGCAAATACGATCTTTTGCCTCTCACGGCAATTGTTGGTAGCGAAAGAGCGAGTACAATGATTCGCTCTGATAAAATGGTCCATATGATGATTACCGAAGGATAGGATTGCAGAAGTGTATATATATGTTTGTACATACGAAATGAATAAATTTATTTGTTAATAAGCTGTTTCTTTTTATTTTCAATTAAGTTTGTACAATAATATCTGTAAATAACTCTTTTGGTATAACTAGCATGGCACAATATCTTTAGATCGGCTGGAGCGTTTTGTATTTTAGAATCGGGTGCAGATGGAGTGATACAATTTTAATTACGGAACAAAGGTAAAGTTTTTAATAATTCGATGAATGATGGTAAATGATTATAAAGTTAATAATACGCTACATTATAATGATTAAAAAGCGCGCGCTAAATATTTTTAGCGAAATTCGAGAATATTTTCGAGAATATTTACCGGTTAAGTTCTTACTATTGTCGTTTTTACTAGAAATTTAAATGAAATTATAATTTGTACGGAAAAATCGCCTCCTCAGCTTTGTTTATTCTAGTAAAAATGATTAATAGTTTTTTGTACATAATTTACAAAAATTACTAAACTATGCTTATTATTCGTTGAGTGGCGTTTTAATTTAAATTGCTAGAAATATTTAACGTATAATCTTTATGTATAATCGTATATATAAATGTATTTTGTAACAAAGTGAAAATTTTAAGGCATTGTTTGAAATATAAATATTATTTGGGTTTAATAACAATTTTGAGAAAAGGAATGGACGGCATTAGTGAAATTTGTATCGATGACTTAACGAGTATTTCGTGTTAAAATTTTTTTAATCGGAAAATAGCCTTTAAATGTCTTGAAATTTAAAAGTTTTCAAAAACACTATAGGAAAATAAATTTTAATATTTTTTATGCAATGGTCGTTTTACTATAAAGTTCATTTTTATTATGTTTTTTTAAAATAATTTTATAGTGTTATTAAGTTATAAAGAAAATATAAATTAGTATTTATATGAAGAAAAAAATATTTAATTCAATAAGAACCGCAAGTTACTGAAGTGAGAATATGTATAATAGAATTTAATATTTTAAACGGTTGGTTTATACTACAATAGACGAACGTTCCTTAATTTCTATTCTAACGAATAAAAATTATTCAATAATGTACATAACATTTATTATATATTTAAAATATCTTTTATTTTACTTTTCAAGCTTTTTACCGTGTTTTAAACCCTCAATTAAATTTCGAGTAATATAAAAAAATTAATACGTATAAACAAATGAATTATAAATATGTATTTTATGCTTAATCAATTGAACTGAACCATTTAAAATTATCGAATAAAATTTTATGTAATATTTAATATCGTTCTTCGTTCGATAAAATAATATTTGTGAAAATGACTAGAAAATTAACCGACTAAATTATTGAATTAAATAATAATTTGGTTATCGGTAGAAATATTTTTATAAGCATCATTTCATCATTTTTACATCGCTTATAGCCATAGGAATTAGAATCGCGTATATAATTTACAATTTAATAGATTTTGTACGTATAACATATATAAAATAATATATAACTTTAATGATAATAGTATTAACTCTACTCTATCGATTAGAATCTTGCAAATTCAATCTTCATAAAATTACGCTTAAGAAATGCATCTGTATATTTATCAACGAACATTTTCAAAAGAAATCTGCTTCACGACGTCATCGTCATCGTCGTCATCGTCTTCGTCGTCGTCGTCGTGATTCTACTTCGTACAGTCAGTCATCCAGAAGATCATCCTCGGGCTCTATCGGGGTATCAGAATAGAAGTCGATATTAGTTTGTGGCACGGCTTGAAATTGATCAGACGAGATCGGAAGCAATTCCGGTAATTCCGTGAATCCAGAATCATCGCTATCGATGCGTCTTAATGGGGTTGTTAAGGTTCGGAAGAGATTCTTAACGGTATACTGGGGCTTCGTGGTATCAGCTTCCTCCGAGAATTTCATGGTTGTTCCTGATAGAGGTTTAATCTTATCCAATGAGCTTTCTGAAATGAAAAATTATTTTATAAACTTGTGTCGAAGAAAAAAGTAAAGAGAATAATCCTTGTCATTTTTATTTCGAATAACTGTCTTAAACGATCGATGTTCAATTATCTATTCAATAATTTAATTTAAAAGAGGAAAATTAATTTTATCAATGTTATGATTTTTGTTCCGATGTAAAAATACGTTTTTTCTTTTACGTTTCCAATTAGGAATCGTCGGGATTACAGGAATTTTTTTCGACGTAGGAAAGGGATTAAAAACAATAATACAATTCTTAAAATAAATTAATAGTTTATATCCATTGATCAAAATTCGTCACCTTTAAAAAATACAAACAAAAAATTAATCATTCAATAAAAGAAAATTAAACGCAGGTGTTATTGGATTATTTTTAGAATATAACGAGCCGTAATTTATACGCGATTATGAATTTACGATTATATAGTTTAATTTTTTTCCTTTGAGAAACATCAGAATTTCATCAATGTGATTTATCTAAGAACGTTATTCATAAATACTCAAATGTCTGATATTTTAATTTCTATACCTCATACTTAGAAATATATAAGGACAATGCGGCGAGCTTTTCTAGTTTACAAAAAAAAGTTTCATCAAACTGCTTACAAAATATAACGCGATTAATAATGTTTTATTCAAGGTTTAAAGAATACGAAGTCTTTTTTAATTTAAAAATAGTTTTCAAAGTTTAATTTGATCATCGATCGATTCAAATTACAAATCGTTTATTTTTGGTTGCCGGCTTCGTCGTAACAAACATTTTATCCTTTATACGAAACGCATCGGTTACGTTAACACGGTTTTTATTTCGGATGATTTATTGGATTGTTGCATAGTCGGATGAAGGATTCCCGATGTAACGAACCTGCAACTGTGAGTAAGGTAGATCAGGGAATATTGCAAACTCTCCGAAAAGGCGATTTTGTGAAGTTTTCCGCGTTTCAACTTCGTTGATTGTTTTGTATTTTATGAGCCATTATTGTTTTTATTACGCGATTCGCTATTTTTAGAGAATCATGAATTTTGTATATGGATACTCACAATAGTAAATAGTAGAAGTTCATAGACAGATTACACCGAATGCACTATGATAAGGTGTAAGATAATGAGCTTGCGGAAGTAGAAAATATATCTAAGTTTTTATTAGAAGCGCATTTGTTATTCTGAAACTCGAGTAACAAAATTACCGAAACGATTTTGTATTTTATCTTGTCTGTACTGTTGTATTTTATAATGGTCAAGTTTTTATTTAAAATGTATTCAATCACGGAATATTTTTGTAGTCGAACAATTGTATTTTTTATACGTAAAAACATATTTTAATTAATGGAATGACTGTAAAATTTTATTTTCGATGAAATGCACTCAATTTTTAATAGTATTTATTTTTTTAGAAAATTTTGTAAGGATATAAGTTGTTGGTGAATCATCCTCAAAATATAACCAAATATTTTATCAAAACACTAATTTTAAATCGATCGATTAAATACAATGTCTCAGCTAACGGCAGGTTATACGAGTACTTACATAAATTTGTACAAAATCGCTTTATAACTGGCTTACAAAAAAGATCATATTCGTGAAAATTTTCTCCCAAAAGACTAAAAATTGTGGCAATTTCGTTCTGATATAATAGAAAATTATACAATCACATGTGCATAAATTATTTTTAACGGTCGTGTATTATACTAATGTATATGTTCCAATGTAATAAATTATGCTTTATGGTTAGACGAATCAATTGCATTTTGTACGAATACACGTTATTTTGAATCACATCGAGTTTCAGCTGCGTACATAATAATATTTTTCAATGAAATTTTAGACCGAGAAACTGTAACTAATTTTGTTGCTTTTAAACGATTTTAAGTATAAAATTACCAATGTGCCAATATTGTCAAATTCAAAAATTAATTCAGGCTACATCGAGTATTTACGAAAAACGCATTGTGGACTCTCCCAAGATTCGATAATAATTTACAAAATAACCGAAATTGAAGAGTTAAACGATATCAAAAGAAAATAGTTGTATGTTTGTTATGAACTACTTTTATACGCGTAAAGCGTGACGAATTTTGGCACCAGACTTTTAGCTATTAAAATTGTAAGTTCCATTAATATACCATTCACTTATAAAAATGCAATGAGAAGAGATTGGAATTAAAATCGCACTTTAAACAGTCTAAGAACTGAATTCCAAGTTGAGATAAAAATCAATCTCACAGGAGTAAAATAATCAAAATTAGCTCGAAGCTTTTAATTCGGAACATGTAATTAAAACGTCAGTCTTACGCAAAAATTGGATAACCAAAAATGTTTTACGCTTCAGATACCTGGTATTAAAGCTACTTATTATGACTTAATCGCCTTCGTAATTGATGGCAGAGAATATAAGTGATCTCGTACATTTAATCGAGTTAAAGTTGCACATATGCTACGAGAAAATTGCAATAATTATTATAATACGTTAGTGATAATTACTACATATTAGGGATTACGAAAAGCATGATGTAGTTTCATCTACACAATATGAATTATTTACTTGAATTGCATAAGAATTAATTATCAGATTAGACAATTTTATTGACATAGTTACCGATATGTAAAAATATTAAATAGTTTATATTTATTTTTACTATGCATTTTTTATAAGTAAAAATTACGAATCTTATATTTTTTTATAAAGTTGATTTTATGATTACCATAAATTAACGCGTAAGATGCTTTTAATTAAAAGATTTTCCATTAAAATTTATGTAATAATCTTCAATACTTTCTTCATAATTAAACGGGCTTTTACTAAAATTAATTTTTATACATTTTGTTAATTCAAAACAATATTTTTATTAGAAATTCACGCCATGATCTTTTTTTAACATCATGCTGAAGTCATAAATATTAAAGATAATTAAAACAAAATGATTAAATTAAATATATAAATATTAAATATATATGTACGTTTTCATTTTCATACATCGTGATATTTTTACTTTGAAATTAATATTAGTTCGATGTATCGTTGAAAATAAGTTTGAGATATATAAAATATAAATAATTATATGTATATTATTAATCCAAGCCAATGATTTATAATATTTTTATAACATATATACGTTGTATTAAAATATATTTTATTAATATTAATATTATATATACTGTAATTATCTGTGAATACTAAAAAATATTTTTAACTACATAAGATTTTCAATAAATTAGAATATAATACTTTACATTTCTCTTTTCTTCCTTTTTCAATCATTCTCATTACTTTTGTTTGCCTTTTTCTCATATACACACGCTCGCATGTAATATATATATATGTATTCGATGAATCCACAGTATTCCAAATTAATATAAAAATTATATTATAGCAATAATCTTATTTTGAGACATGAAATGTTTTAAGTATATTTTCCTTTATTTTAAACATTGTATAAATATAATTTATTTTCCAAATATCAATATTTTTTATATATCCTTATATATCTTACATTTCACGTATCATTATTTTCATATATCATTATTCATAATATCAACGATTATATTATGCAAAAATTTGTATTTTAAATTACAATAGGTATTTTCATTATTGTATTATTTATCATATTTATGTAATTCTACTTTATATTGTTAAATAATTGATTTTTTCTTTTAACAAACATAAAAATGAAAATACTTGTTTTAAGGTATAATGTAGGTTAAGTAAATTTAATTTCATGTCATTTATGTTTTATTGAGCTTATAAAATTTTAAATTAAATAATATAGTAAATAAAACTAAATAAATATATATTGCAAGAATTTCTCTTATTAATAATCCTACTTATACAAATATAGTTTTTTCTATGCTTGTATCATTTTTTTCCCATTTGACACTTCTTATCCTCATTCATTTAATCTTATAACTCCATTTCTTATATCCTACTTATTCCTATTTTGTGATCCGGGTATTACAACTATACCGTTACAATTCTCACAGAGGGAATGATTTTAGTCGTTAAATATCCGACACGATTTCTCATGCGCAAGTTACATAGTATCTTTGAAAAATTTCCTTTTAATGAGGCCTAAAATTTTTAATTAAAAAGAATATTGGAAAATCTACGAACGTGAAAAGAGTAAATAAAAATTTTGAAATTTTTTTGGATTTAAATGAATATATTTACAAATATTATTTTTAACCAGATCGAGTAATTTCAACTTTAATAAAAGTTGATATTAATTTAGCAAATAATTATCTATATAGCTTCGTCAAAAATATAAAGTTTTTTAAATGAATTGCTACAATTTTAATATATAATTTTAATATATAATATGTAATATATAATTTAATATATAATATATAATTTTTAATAGTGAAAATCTTTTTTATTAACCAATTATTTGAATAGTATGAAGCTAAAAATACTTTTGTTTAAAAAAGAGTAAATAACTTCATCGCATTTTTGAAGGGCCTTTGTCTAACCACTGTTAAATAAATATCCTATACAGCCAGACGGAATTTGTAAATTTATTTAAATGTAAATATTAAAATATAAAATTAGGAGAAAAATAACTTTTTTATTTTATATCGTATTTTCCACGCCTCTAAATATAAATAAAGTTAATAATAGTAAATGTTATATTCTTGATTGAATCTTTATTTTAATATTCTTTAGTTCAATTGAATGTAATTTTAAAATTGATCTTAATTTAGAAATATAAATATTCCGGTTACAATTGTCAAATTTCGTTTATGTAACTGAATCTACTTTTAACTAGGCAAAAAATGAGCATTGGTGTAACTTCGTTAATGTTAATTATTTTCTACTTGTTTAGGTTCATTAATATAAATATTTTTTAAACTTGATTCGTTAATATATAGAAATTTAACGTTTATTTATTTATTTATTATGTTTTCACAATTGATAACAATATCATTTCAATTTGAATTTTTTATTATTACATATTATCAAAAATTAATCGTGTATTATCAAATATTAATTTTAGTATTTATATTTTGAACACTTAATTTTGTAATATTTTACATAATCCTAAAAACATAACATTGTATAAACGAAATTTTAAATTGATTTCGTTATAAAAAATGATGTACACATATGTGTAACCATAAAATTTTAGATTCGATTTTCTCATGTTCGGAGAATAATTTTATTATAAAGTTTCTATAGAAAAAGTTACAGTTCGTAAAATTCTTTTTTTGTTTTTCGGAGCAAGTGAATTGAAGTTACATTGGATGACTAATTTTTTACTTTTGATTTTAATTGCGAATCTTTTATAGTTCCATGACTACGTGATTAACCAGCAGTAGATGGTGTTGCTTATTTTACTTGTGGTATTGACATAAGGTTGAACAGTTACAATTTATCTTACAAAGATATAAATCGGACTTATTTTTTGCGACGCTTAAACGAAGAAATTTACCGTCAAAGTCGTTCGCGGTCGATGTCTCCTGCTCTCTCGCCCTGGTCGGGGTAATCTCGGGGCAAGGCATTTTTGCAATGCCGGTCGAAATCGAGGCGTTGATTCGCTGCTTGGCGATGTAGTGGAGGTGATCCGAGGGATCCCATATATACATATAATAGAGCGAAAGCACTATGGCAGCCAAACTGACGGATATGATGTAGGCAACAACGGTTAGGACGCGAACGAGTTTCTGCTTGTGCTTTGGCTCGTAGAGCTTATCCTTACTCTCCTCGCCGGCGAACTTGACCTCGTTCGCGGGTTTCTCGTCACCGTATCGCGTCCCTAGGGTACGACTTATGCTCGCCATCACATTGTGAGCGCTCATCTTGCGCGGGAGTTGCATGGCTGGGCTGATGTAACTGATCATAGCAGCTCTTTAGTTTTTCGGCAACAGATATACATAGAAAAATGTAGCTTCTGTACTCTTGTATGTCTCCATTGCAATTTTAGCGTTGTTGTATAGATTCTGATTTTATACGGAATCCGGTTCGTTGTACGAAGTTTCAGTCGCGGAAGACGTACAAAGTTCTTTACCTTGCTTCATTTACAATTTTGCGAAGAGGTGCTATTAATGCATATTACGCAACTATAAGTAACGGTATGTCTTATTTGCATAGATTTGCTCTTTTTTTCACCGTTATAAATATATTAAAAATTAAAATTATTACTCTAAATAATTCACAACGGTATAACCATTGATTGTTTTAAACTAATTGTATTAAAATTTCTATTTTCATCCGATAGTCTATATAATTATGAACAATATGGACGATTTTTAATTAATTATTATATAATGTATGTTAATTAAACAACAATATAATTTAATATATCTGTTATCTCATTGTCTTGATTTATTTGTAATGTTTCAGAACGTTCCTTTATAACAATGACACAGTTTACAAGGTATTTTAAAAATAGTATGAATTATGACTACAGTTGTTAAATTTAAAATTGTATTAAAATAACCTCCATTCGATTGTTAACTGTAGTTTAATTTTTTATAATTAAGAAAGTTTTATCTAACGTCGATATTATATATTTTTTTGTTTTATTTTATTACTAATTATTATGCACTTAATCATTTTTATAATTTCAACTTGAAACAACTTGAAATATCGTTTAACACTATTTTCACGAACTTGCAATTAGCCGTTGATACATAACTAGCAAACTTTGTTTACGTACATGAAAACCGAATATTACGTTCGAGGCAAAAAAAAATCTCTCGGCTTCGATATTATTTTGCATATGGAGATACATGTACATGTACGTATTCATCGCAGGCTACCATCGCGCGAGAGAAGAAAAATATCGGGTTGAGAATAAAAAAGAGGTAGACATTACTCCTTACTATTTATTGCACTCGTATCCCAAAGATGTAAACAGGGTAAGCGCGTTCCTCCTTTCCTCCTCGACGAGCGACAGCCACCCGAGTTTCTCCGTATCGTTCTCGTCGTACCCTTCTCAAAAGATTCACAGCGACAACCTCGTCAGTCCGAGGCCAAGTTTCTCCAGGAGGGATTTTCGGAAGTCGGCGGCTTCCGTGTCCTCGTTTTTTTCTTTGTCTCTGCTTTCGTCGTCGTCGCCGTCGTCGTCGTCGTCGTCCTCGTCTTCGTAGTCGTCGTCGTCTTCGTCGTCCTTGTCGTCGTCGTCGTCCTCCTCCTCCTCCTCCTCCGCCACCACGTCGTTCTCGTCGCGGTCCCTGCTCGCTTTACGATAGAGATTCACCACGAACGACACCAGCCGGCGATTTTCCGTCACCGAGACGCCTCCTTCGCTCCTACATTCGCCGACGGGAGCGAGAAGATTCAGCCTTGGTAACGAGAGCAACAACGACTCGGCGGACGTCGCGACCGAGTCGCTCTCCCGCGAGGTGCTGACGGTGAAGATGCTTCGGCCGTTGCAGCGATTTCGCGAGGCTGCCGTTCCGCGCACGCACGTATGCATGTATGATTGCACGCGCACGCGATAGGGTCAACGATGACGCGCGTATTGGTTGGCACGCGCGCGACCACGGAGACGACGTCGTCGTCGATCACACCCGAGTAGAGGAGCGAGCGATCGGTGTTCCGGTCCTGGCCGAGCGCAACAACGACGGTCGCTCTTGCAACGGATACAGAACGTAACGTCCACGGATGTACACAATTACATGCGCGTGAGAAACGAAAAGTGCACGGGTGTGCTTGTGTCGCTTGTGCTTTTCTGCGCTCACTCCCTCTCCATCTTCCGTCTCGCGTAACTTCTCGCTCCAAGTCTCGCTTACGACTCGCTCTACGTCCCGCTCCAAGTCTCGCTCTACGTCCCGCTCCAAGTCCCGCTCTACGTCCCGCTCTACGTCCCGCTCTACGTCTATCTTTACGTCTCTCGTCCTCTCCTAGTCGAGCTCGCTCGCACTTTATGCGCTTTCGACCCGCGTCCGTCTCTCTCTGCGCGCGGATATACGTGCACGGTTGAGTTTGCGTTTGAGTTTGCGTTTGAGTTTGCGTTTGAGTTTGCGTTTGCCAGGCAAAGGCCCGATACGCACACGTGCGCGAGATTACGCGAATGCAGTGAACGTGCGCGCGAAAATTTATGTACGCGCATTCGTAGTTCGTTGCTCTTGTTATTCTCGCGCAAGAAACGGACCGACGTTTCGCAAAGGTTGGTACGACCTTTTTTCAAGTCTGCAGTTTCGCCGCGCGGTCGAGTTTTTGCCATCTCTGCCAAGTTTGATACATTTTTAGCGATGTCAGGGGCGTCGATGATCCCGTGGTACGTTTCGATGCTTCGTAGATACGTTTCGTGTTTCGCGTTTCGCGTTTCGATACGACTTGGATCGAACTTTGACTCGTAGACTTATTTCGCGCTTGCGTTCGATACGTAGCTCTCGGTTTTTCTTTAAAAATACGTTTGATAAAGACGAACAAACTGGCTTAACAAACTTAACGTTAATTAAAAATCCGATCATGTCTTATCCACTCGTAATAGTACGAGTGAATACGAGAGAATTTTATTTTTTTCCAATACGTTTTTCAAATAGATTATTTGCGTGACAAGCAATGATACCAACTCAAAGGTCTCGCGATATTTACAGAAGTAAGATGATATATAAGTCGATGTATATTGGGACTAAAAAGTAGGTTAGCGATCGAGGAAAAGTATACAAGACTTTAGAGAGTAATAAATCGTTATCGTTATTCCTTTTGTTACCGCGCATCGAAAAAGCTGTGGCTTTGAAATTTGAATTTTATTCCTGTACGCGCTTTTTCTTTAAACTTATGTACCTGTTCGTCCTTATCGCGTAAGCGATAAACATTTCCCACGTTGTTGCGTTACAACCTAACCTCCCGTTATACGTATTCGTTAAATTATTCGCATATATTTTCTACGGGAGTTGTAATAATAATATATGTATTCGTAAGAAGAGCTTGTGGTACGAATCTTTTGTTTATGGAGTAATAATCGGTGGTTTTATATCGTATTTTTATATGTTATTCGGATATGCCGCATAAGAAAAAATTTTCAAAAAAATTTCGGAAAAACTCGATTGCCAAACCGAAGAAAAAAAAAGAAAAATTTAACTTTAGGTCGGCTCCTTATATTAGAGAACGAGAGGAAAGAAATAAGGAAATAGAAAATCGTAGAAAAAGACTCGAAGAATATAAAGCCAAACAAAATCATTACTCCGAGGAAAGTTCGGAAGAAGAGGAAAATGGGTTGAATCAACTTTTGAAAATGATTGCCGGTAAGCGTAACGTTAAGAAAATAGATGTTGTTTCCGATTCTGAAATATGAAGAAGTAATAACGATAAGTAATGCAGACCGATGATGAGAAGTAAATCAACGAGATGTGGATGGAAACGAATTTGGATCAAAAAATACGAACGAAGAAGACATTGAAGGCGATGAAGAAATCGAAGATGATGAAGAAATCGAAGATGGTGAGGAAATCGAAGATGGTGAAGAAATAGATGATGAAGAAATCGATGATGGTGAAGAAATAGAAGATGATGAAGAAATTGAAGACGAACATGAAACGGGTAATACAGATGAAAGCGAGACATCAAATTTGAAAATGAATTCTAAAGTTAAATTAAATGAAAAGAAATCCTTCGAGGATGAAGATATCGAGACAAATATCGTTGACAATAATGAAGAAGACGAAGAAACTGCTCTAGAAGATGCTGGGCATGTACACGATCCATTTACGATACATCTTAGAAACGATCTTGATAACGAACTTTATCAAGCTGTAAGCGCTGTACCGGTACCTTATAAAACAGGAAAGTTACATTGGCCAAACTTAGGTGATATTGTTTATCAAATACCCAACGTTGAAACCGAATCGAACGAACCACTTAATAAAAAACAAAAACTTTTATTATCCGAAGATGTGACTTACGCCAAACATGGCCAGATTCCTCGATTAATCGACAAAATTAATTGGAACGAATTATATTTAAAATCTCTGATTCGGAATAATATTAGTAGAGCTAATTATGCGAATAATAAAGTTGATATAGATAAGCATCGGAGTCCTTTAACTTCTTTTCAAACAGAACTATTTTCCATTATAAATAATTACCAAGATTTATTATATTTTGAAAGGACTAACGACAACGAAGACCAAATAAGGTTTGTATATTGTTTACACGCTATTAATCACGTTTTGAAAACTAGGACAAAAGTACTTCATCACAACGCAAAGATTCAGAAGTCAAAATTAATAGATCCGAGTCAGATTCCAGACGAATACAAAGATCAAGGACTCGTTAGGCCAAAAGTTTTATTTATCGTACCTTTTAGGCATTCGTGTCTAAAAATAGTCGAAATGCTAATTTCAATTTTTATCGGCGAGGACAGAGGAGGATCAGTTATAAATAAAATTAGGTTTATGGAAGATTTTGGAAGTAGCGAAATCGTAATGCCCAAGAAGAACCCAAAGCCAGTAGACTACGAACAAACGTTTAAAGGCAATATAGATGATACTTTTCGAATCGGTATATCGATCACGAAAAAAGCTTTGAGATTATATTCGGATTTTTATTCTTCCGATATAATAATTTCATCTCCATTGGGATTAAGAATGATCATCGGAGCAGAAGGAGAGGAAGACAGGGATTACGATTTTCTCGCGTCCATAGAACTTTTGATTATGGATCAAATGGAGATATTTTATATGCAAAATTGGGATCATCTTCTTCATATTTTAAATCACTTACATCTTCAGCCAAGAAAATCTCACGATACAGATTTTTCACGAGTAAGAAGTTGGTGTATCAACGGCTGGACTAAATATTATAGACAGACGTTACTTTTTTCTTCGATTCAAATTCCCGAAATTTTTGCAGTTTTTAATAAATTCTGCTTCAATTATGCTGGAAAATTAAAAGTAATAAATCCTAAACCAACGGGGACTGTTGTACAAATTATTACTCAAGTTCCACAAGTTTTTCATAGATTTAACGTAAACGATTACTCTAAATCTATAGATGCAAGATTCGAATTTTTCACAACGAAAATCTTGTCGCAATATAAAGACAGCATTATGAATCATACACTAATTTTTGTACCCTCTTATTTTGATTACGTAAAACTACGAAATTACTTTAGAAAGGAAGAGTTGAATTTTGTCCAAATTTGTGAGTATTCGCAAAACGCAAAAGTTGCAAGAGCTCGAGATATGTTCTTCCATAGCGACGCACATTTTATTTTATACACGGAGCGCTTCCACTTCTTTCGTAGGATACGCGTCAAGGGAATCAGGCATATTATTTTTTATGCACCCCCTGTATTCCCTCACTTTTACAGCGAAATGTGTAATTTGATGCAAGAGGGTTATCAAAATCCCAAAGCCGGTTCTATTAGTAATATGACCGTAACGACGATTTATTGCAAATACGATCTTTTGCCTCTCACGGCAATTGTTGGTAGCGAAAGAGCGAGTACAATGATTCGCTCTGATAAAATGGTCCATATGATGATTACCGAAGGATAGGATTGCAGAAGTGTATATATATGTTTGTACATACGAAATGAATAAATTTATTTGTTAATAAGCTGTTTCTTTTTATTTTCAATTAAGTTTGTACAATAATATCTGTAAATAACTCTTTTGGTATAACTAGCATGGCACAATATCTTTAGATCGGCTGGAGCGTTTTGTATTTTAGAATCGGGTGCAAATGTAGTGATACAATTTTAATTACGGAACAAAGGTAAAGTTTTTAATAATTCGATGAATTATGGTAAATGATTATAAAGTTAATAATACGCTACATTATAATGATTAAAAAGCGCGCGCTAAATATTTTTAGCGAAATTCGAGAATATTTTCGAGAATATTTACCGGTTAAGTTCTTACTATTGTCGTTTTTACTAGAAATTTAAATGAAATTATAATTTGTACGGAAAAATCGCCTCCTCAGCTTTGTTTATTCTAGTAAAAATGATTAATAGTTTTTTGTACATAATTTACAAAAATTACTAAACTATGCTTATTATTCGTTGAGTGGCGTTTTAATTTAAATTGCTAGAAATATTTAACGTATAATCTTTATGTATAATCGTATATATAAATGTATTTTGTAACAAAGTGAAAATTTTAAGGCATTGTTTGAAATATAAATATTATTTGGGTTTAATAACAATTTTGAGAAAAGGAATGTACGGCATTAGTGAAATTTGTATCGATGACTTAACGAGTATTTCGTGTTAAAATTTTTTTAATCGGAAAATAGCCTTTAAATGTCTTGAAATTTAAAAGTTTTCAAAAACACTATAGGAAAATAAATTTTAATATTTTTTATGCAATGGTCGTTTTACTATAAAGTTCATTTTTATTATGTTTTTTTAAAATAATTTTATAGTGTTATTAAGTTATAAAGAAAATATAAATTAGTATTTATATGAAGAAAAAAATATTTAATTCAATAAGAACCGCAAGTTACTGAAGTGAGAATATGTATAATAGAATTTAATATTTTAAACGGTTGGTTTATACTACAAGAGACGAACGTTCCTTAATTTCTATTCTAACGAATAAAAATTATTCAATAATGTACATAACATTTATTATATACTTAAAATATCTTTTATTTTACTTTTCAAGCTTTTTACCGTGTTTTAAACCCTCAATTAAATTTCGAGTAATATAAAAAAATTAATACGTATAAACAAATGAATTATAAATATGTATTTTATGTTTAATCAATTGAACTCAACCATTTAAAATTATCGAATAAAATTTTATGTAACATTTAATATCGTTCTTCGTTCGATAAAATAATATTTGTGAAAATGACTAGAAAATTAACCGACTAAATTATTGAATTAAATAATAATTTGGTTATCGGTAGAAATATTTTTATAAGCATCATTTCATCATTTTTACATCGCTTATAGCCATAGGAATTAGAATCGCGTATATAATTTACAATTTAATAGATTTTGTACGTATAACATATATAAAATAATATATAACTTTAATGATAATAGTATTAACTCTACTCTATCGATTAGAATCTTGCAAATTCAATCTTCATAAAATTACGCTTAAGAAATGCATCTGTATATTTATCAACGAACATTTTCAAAAGAAATCTGCTTCACGACGTCATCGTCATCGTCGTCATCGTCTTCGTCGTCGTCGTCGTGATTCTACTTCGTACAGTCAGTCATCCAGAAGATCATCCTCGGGCTCTATCGGGGTATCAGAATAGAAGTCGATATTAGTTTGTGGCACGGCTTGAAATTGATCAGACGAGATCGGAAGCAATTCCGGTAATTCCGTGAATCCAGAATCATCGCTATCGATGCGTCTTAATGGGGTTGTTAAGGTTCGGAAGAGATTCTTAACGGTATACTGGGGCTTCGTGGTATCCGCTTCCTCCGAGAATTTCATGGTTGTTCCTGATAGAGGTTTAATCTTATCCAATGAGCTTTCTGAAATGAAAAATTATTTTATAAACTTGTGTCGAAGAAAAAAGTAAAGATAATAATCCTTGTCATTTTTATTTCGAATAACTGTCTTAAACGATCGATGTTCAATTATCTATTCAATAATTTAATTTAAAAGAGGAAAATTAATTTTATCAATGTTATGATTTTTGTTCCGATGTAAAAATACGTTTTTTCTTTTACGTTTCCAATTAGGAATCGTCGGGATTACAGGAATTTTTTTCGACGTAGGAAAGGGATTAAAAACAATAATACAATTCTTAAAATAAATTAATAGTTTATATCCATTGATCAAAATTCGTCACCTTTAAAAAATACAAACAAAAAATTAATCATTCAATAAAAGAAAATTAAACGCAGGTGTTATTGGATTATTTTTAGAATATAACGAGCCGTAATTTATACGCGATTATGAATTTACGATTATATAGTTTAATTTTTTTCCTTTGAGAAACATCAGAATTTCATCAATGTGATTTATCTAAGAACGTTATTCATAAATACTCAAATGTCTGATATTTTAATTTCTATACCTCATACTTAGAAATATATAAGGACAATGCGGCGAGCTTTTCTAGTTTACAAAAAAAAGTTTCATCAAACTGCTTACAAAATATAACGCGATTAATAATGTTTTATTCAAGGTTTAAAGAATACGAAGTCTTTTTTAATTTAAAAATAGTTTTCAGGTTTAATTTGATCATCGATCGATTCAAATTACAAATCGTTTATTTTTGGTTGCCGGCTTCGTCGTAACAAACATTTTATCCTTTATACGAAACGCATCGGTTACGTTAACACGGTTTTTATTTCGGATGATTTATTGGATTGTTGCATAGTCGGATGAAGGATTCCCGATGTAACGAACCTGCAACTGTGAGTAAGGTAGATCAGGGAATATTGCAAACTCTCCGAAAAGGCGATTTTGTGAAGTTTTCCGCGTTTCAACTTCGTTGATTGTTTTGTATTTTATGAGCCATTATTGTTTTTATTACGCGATTCGCTATTTTTAGAGAATCATGAATTTTGTATATGGATACTCACAATAGTAAATAGTAGAAGTTCATAGACAGATTACACCGAATGCACTATGATAAGGTGTAAGATAATGAGCTTGCGGAAGTAGAAAATATATCTAAGTTTTTATTAGAAGCGCATTTGTTATTCTGAAACTCGAGTAACAAAATTACCGAAACGATTTTGTATTTTATCTTGTCTGTACTGTTGTATTTTATAATGGTCAAGTTTTTATTTAAAATGTATTCAATCACGGAATATTTTTGTAGTCGAACAATTGTATTTTTTATACGTAAAAACATATTTTAATTAATGGAATGACTGTAAAATTTTATTTTCGATGAAATGCACTCAATTTTTAATAGTATTTATTTTTTTAGAAAATTTTGTAAGGATATAAGTTGTTGGTGAATCATCCTCAAAATATAACCAAATATTTTATCAAAACACTAATTTTAAATCGATCGATTAAATACAATGTCTCAGCTAACGGCAGGTTATACGAGTACTTACATAAATTTGTACAAAATCGCTTTATAACTGGCTTACAAAAAAGATCATATTCGTGAAAATTTTCTCCCAAAAGACTAAAAATTGTGGCAATTTCGTTCTGATATAATAGAAAATTATACAATCACATGTGCATAAATTATTTTTAACGGTCGTGTATTATACTAATGTATATGTTCCAATGTAATAAATTATGCTTTATGGTTAGACGAATCAATTGCATTTTGTACGAATACACGTTATTTTGAATCACATCGAGTTTCAGCTGCGTACATAATAATATTTTTCAATGAAATTTTAGACCGAGAAACTGTAACTAATTTTGTTGCTTTTAAACGATTTTAAGTATAAAATTACCAATGTGCCAATATTGTCAAATTCAAAAATTAATTCAGGCTACATCGAGTATTTACGAAAAACGCATTGTGGACTCTCCCAAGATTCGATAATAATTTACAAAATAACCGAAATTGAAGAGTTAAACGATATCAAAAGAAAATAGTTGTATGTTTGTTATGAACTACTTTTATACGCGTAAAGCGTGACGAATTTTGGCACCAGACTTTTAGCTATTAAAATTGTAAGTTCCATTAATATACCATTCACTTATAAAAATGCAATGAGAAGAGATTGGAATTAAAATCGCACTTTAAACAGTCTAAGAACTGAATTCCAAGTTGAGATAAAAATCAATCTCACAGGAGTAAAATAATCAAAATTAGCTCGAAGCTTTTAATTCGGAACATGTAATTAAAACGTCAGTCTTACGCAAAAATTGGATAACCAAAAATGTTTTACGCTTCAGATACCTGGTATTAAAGCTACTTATTATGACTTAATCGCCTTCGTAATTGATGGCAGAGAATATAAGTGATCTCGTACATTTAATCGAGTTAAAGTTGCACATATGCTACGAGAAAATTGCAATAATTATTATAATACGTTAGTGATAATTACTACATATTAGGGATTACGAAAAGCATGATGTAGTTTCATCTACACAATATGAATTATTTACTTGAATTGCATAAGAATTAATTATCAGATTAGACAATTTTATTGACATAGTTACCGATATGTAAAAATATTAAATAGTTTATATTTATTTTTACTATGCATTTTTTATAAGTAAAAATTACGAATCTTATATTTTTTTATAAAGTTGATTTTATGATTACCATAAATTAACGCGTAAGATGCTTTTAATTAAAAGATTTTCCATTAAAATTTATGTAATAATCTTCAATACTTTCTTCATAATTAAACGGGCTTTTACTAAAATTAATTTTTATACATTTTGTTAATTCAAAACAATATTTTTATTAGAAATTCACGCCATGATCTTTTTTTAACATCATGCTGAAGTCATAAATATTAAAGATAATTAAAACAAAATGATTAAATTAAATATATAAATATTAAATATATATGTACGTTTTCATTTTCATACATCGTGATATTTTTACTTTGAAATTAATATTAGTTCGATGTATCGTTGAAAATAAGTTTGAGATATATAAAATATAAATAATTATATGTATATTATTAATCCAAGCCAATGATTTATAATATTTTTATAACATATATACGTTGTATTAAAATATATTTTATTAATATTAATATTATATATACTGTAATTATCTGTGAATACTAAAAAATATTTTTAACTACATAAGATTTTCAATAAATTAGAATATAATACTTTACATTTCTCTTTTCTTCCTTTTTCAATCATTCTCATTACTTTTGTTTGCCTTTTTCTCATATACACACGCTCGCATGTAATATATATATATGTATTCGATGAATCCACAGTATTCCAAATTAATATAAAAAT
Source organism: Dolichoris vasculosae (assembly GCA_018907195.1). Taxonomy (NCBI): domain Eukaryota; kingdom Metazoa; phylum Arthropoda; class Insecta; order Hymenoptera; family Agaonidae; genus Dolichoris; species Dolichoris vasculosae. Next base: position 10,583,581 of record JACCHY010000001.1, read on the forward strand.
TATATTATAGCAATAATCTTATTTTGAGACATGAAATGTTTTAAGTATATTTTCCTTTTATTTTAAACATTGTATAAATATAATTTATTTTCCAAATATCAATATTTTTTATATATCCTTATATATCTTACATTTCACGTATCATTATTTTCATATATCATTATTCATAATATCAACGATTATATTATGCAAAAATTTGTATTTTAAATTACAATAGGTATTTTCATTATTGTATTATTTATCATATTTATGTAATTCTACTTTATATTGTTAAATAATTGATTTTTTCTTTTAACAAACATAAAAATGAAAATACTTGTTTTAAGGTATAATGTAGGTTAAGTAAATTTAATTTCATGTCATTTATGTTTTATTGAGCTTATAAAATTTTAAATTAAATAATATAGTAAATAAAACTAAATAAATATATATTGCAAGAATTTCTCTTATTAATAATCCTACTTATACAAATATAGTTTTTTCTATGCTTGTATCATTTTTTTCCCATTTGACACTTCTTATCCTCATTCATTTAATCTTATAACTCCATTTCTTATATCCTACTTATTCCTATTTTGTGATCCGGGTATTACAACTATACCGTTACAATTCTCACAGAGGGAATGATTTTAGTCGTTAAATATCCGACACGATTTCTCATGCGCAAGTTACATAGTATCTTTGAAAAATTTCCTTTTAATGAGGCCTAAAATTTTTAATTAAAAAGAATATTGGAAAATCTACGAACGTGAAAAGAGTAAATAAAAATTTTGAAATTTTTTTGGATTTAAATGAATATATTTACAAATATTATTTTTAACCAGATCGAGTAATTTCAACTTTAATAAAAGTTGATATTAATTTAGCAAATAATTATCTATATAGCTTCGTCAAAAATATAAAGTTTTTTAAATGAATTGCTACAATTTTAATATATAATTTTAATATATAATATGTAATATATAATTTAATATATAATATATAATTTTTAATAGTGAAAATCTTTTTTATTAACCAATTATTTGAATAGTATGAAGCTAAAAATACTTTTGTTTAAAAAAGAGTAAATAACTTCATCGCATTTTTGAAGGGCCTTTGTCTAACCACTGTTAAATAAATATCCTATACAGCCAGACGGAATTTGTAAATTTATTTAAATGTAAATATTAAAATATAAAATTAGGAGAAAAATAACTTTTTTATTTTATATCGTATTTTCCACGCCTCTAAATATAAATAAAGTTAATAATAGTAAATGTTATATTCTTGATTGAATCTTTATTTTAATATTCTTTAGTTCAATTGAATGTAATTTTAAAATTGATCTTAATTTAGAAATATAAATATTCCGGTTACAATTGTCAAATTTCGTTTATGTAACTGAATCTACTTTTAACTAGGCAAAAAATGAGCATTGGTGTAACTTCGTTAATGTTAATTATTTTCTACTTTTTTAGATTCATTAATATAAATATTTTTTAAACTTGATTCGTTAATATATAGAAATTTAACGTTTATTTATTTATTTATTATGTTTTCACAATTGATAACAATATCATTTCAATTTGAATTTTTTATTATTACAGATTATAAAAAATTAATTGTGTATTATCAAATATTAATTTTAGTATTTATATTTTGAACACTTAATTTTGTAATATTTTACATAATCCTAAAAACATAACATTGTATAAACGAAATTTTAAATTGATTTCGTTATAAAAAATGATGTACACATATGTGTAACCATAAAATTTTAGATTCGATTTTCTCATGTTCGGAGAATAATTTTATTATAAAGTTTCTATAGAAAAAGTTACAGTTCGTAAAATTCTTTTTTTGTTTTTTGGAGCAAGTTAATTGAAGTTACATTGGATGACTAATTTTTTGCTTTTGATTTTAATTGCGAATCTTTTATAGTTCCATGACTACGTGATTAACCAGCAGTAGATGGTGTTGCTTATTTTACTTGTGGTATTGACATAAGGTTGAATAGTTACAATTTATCTTACAGAGATATAAATCGGACTCGAAAAATAGCTCCATTATTTTAAATTTTATGCGTTATATTATAAAATTTTACCGATATTTCTAGAGAATGTTGAAACATATTAATAGTAATACGCTACGAAGCTTATAAAGAGATACGGACTAATTATTTTTCTTAATATTTTCATATTGAGAACTCGAGTTTTTTGTATAATATATTACCCATACTACATGCGTAGTAAACTTTATGTTGATTTGTCTTACGGTATTTGCGCACTTCAAAACAAATGTAGGAGGAGTTGGGAGTGCTATAAAACCGGGCGTGACATGAATTTAAATTCTAACTTTGGAAAATTTTTCTTCTTACGAGACATTATTTTGAAGAAAGCGTATAGTAGATATTTTTTGAAATTAGAATGTGTAATTACGTCATGCTCGATATTATATCTCTTCGGAAAGCTATTGTCTATTTTTCTTTTTAAATACGTACGAATAAAAGAAATAAATCATCACGAAAATTCACCACATGAAATCAAAACATTTATACGTTCGGGTTAGTTTTATTGCTCGTAAATTTCGCATGATTTTTTATATTTCTTTTTTACCGTCTATGCTGAAAAAAAATTTTCACAAAAACATTTTTTGCCGTATATACGTATACAAATTATATAAATGTATTATGAATTTTATAGTAATTATTTATAAGTAAAATGATAAAGGGGATTCTTTAATTTGATTAATATGAAAGTATTATTCTCATAATTATGTATTAAATTGATTAAACGAACTTACTTTAATTTAAAAAAATACAATATCTGTTAATAAAAGTCAAATATTTACGAGGAAATTAATAAAAATAATTATAGTTATTTATTATAAAGAAATAATTTTGGCATATCACGTTTATTTTAGTTGGATAATTATTGAAAGGTCACGTTTATCGATCGGTCGAAAATCTCTTGAAAACATTTAGCAAGTATAAAAATAGTGTGATTGACTTATGCAGTGATTTGTCGACTCTATAAAAATCCTACGATAAACATCGTAAGAATTATCACAATATGCACATCAAAAATGTTATACTCAATGTATACAATGCGTATACATTATTATATATATATTACAAACCAATTTCTTAGCTACATATATCAAAATTTTAAAGATTACTCTCGTTAATAACCAAAATCGAACGGTCCAATATTCTTATAATATATTTATCCAAAGAACGTTCGACCGCTCTCGAAGCAACATTCTATTTTTTGAGACGCTTAAACGAAGAAATTTACCGTCAAAGTCGTTCGCGGTCGATGTCTCCTGCTCTCTCGCCCTGGTCGGGGTAATCTCGGGGCAAGGCATTTTTGCAATGCCGGTCGAAATCGAGGCGTTGATTCGCTGCTTGGCGATGTAGTGGAGGTGATCCGAGGGATCCCATATATACATATAATAGAGCGAAAGCACTATGGCAGCCAAACTGACGGATATGATGTAGGCAACAACGGTTAGGACGCGAACGAGTTTCTGCTTGTGCTTTGGCTCGTAGAGCTTATCCTTACTCTCCTCGCCGGCGAACTTGACCTCGTTCGCGGGTTTCTCGTCACCGTATCGCGTCCCTAGGGTACGACTTATGCTCGCCATCACATTGTGAGCGCTCATCTTGCGCGGGAGTTGCATGGCTGGGCTGATGTAACTGATCATAGCAGCTCTTTAGTTTTTCGGCAACAGATATACATAGAAAAATGTAGTTTCTGTACTTCTGTATGTTTCCATTGCATTTTTAGCATTGTTGTATAGATTCTGATTTTATACGGAATCCGGTTCGTTGTACGAAGTTTCAGTCGCGGAAGACGTACAAAGTTCTTTACCTTGCTTCATTTACAATTTTGCGAAGAGGTGCTATTAATGCATATTACGCAACTATAAGTAACGGTATGTCTTATTTGCATAGATTTCCTCTTTTTTTCACCGTTATAAATATATCAAAAATGAAAATTATTACTCTAAATAATTCACAACGGTATAACCATTGATTGTTTTAAACTAATTGTATTAAAATTTCTATTTTCATCCGATAGTCTATATAATTATGAACAATATGGACGATTTTTAATTAATTATTATATAATGTATGTTAATTAAACAACAATATAATTTAATATATCTGTTATCTCATTGTCTTGATTTATTTGTAATGTTTCAGAACGTTCCTTTATATCAATGGTACAGTTTACAAGGTATTTTAAAAATAGTATGAATTATGACTACAGTTGTTAAATTTAAAATTGTATTAAAATAACCTCCATTCGATTGTTATTAGTTTTATTTTTTATAATTAAGTAAGTTTTTTCTACCGTCGATATTATATATATTTTTGTTTTATTTCATTCGTAATTATAATTCACTTAATCATTTTTAAAATTTTATAAAATTTATTGTTTTATTTATTTCAAATTATATTGAATAATAATTTTTAAATATATATTTTATTTGGTAAATAACCTGAATCAAAGTAATATAAATTTGTGTAATATATTAAATTAAATATAAATATAATTTTTTCAAGAATAATATAAATTGTTAATAGGTTTATAATATATTAGATATAATAATAGCTTAGACTGCAAATTTATCATGGTTAATTAAAATTATTATTATATTTAATTTGATGTCAACGATAAGCATAAATAACTGTAATCCGTAAAGATATTATTATGTTAAAATTTTTCGTATTATTTCAAAGTATAATTAAATAATTATTCTTACATATATATAATACTAAAAGACGATTGATAAAAAATTGAAGTTTTAAAAACTTTTTATCAAACAAATTGTACATAATCTTGAAAATCTGTATTTATTCTTAACATTATCATTGGAATTGAGTAATTTTTATTTATCAAGATGTTAATTTTGTATTGGTTTATTTTAATTATGTTATTATTATATAGTTTATTTATAATGAAAAATAATTAAGTTCAAAATGAATCATTGTTGTCCATTTAATGTATTATTACGCTAAGAGTTAACATTTATAATCTTTAGCCGCGGTAGTTTTCGTAGATAACATAAAACGATTATCTACATAAAAGTCTTGATTTATCGAATTTCTGTTATACTTAGTATCATCAGTGATATCAATTCTGACACAAGCTTCTTACGTATATGTTACCGTTGAACTTTACTGTTGTAGCTTTTAATAACTTCAAATTCATTCGAGAATTATTAAAGTTATATAAACTTGTATAGCGTAATGAAAATACAAAGTATTTTTAAAGTTATAATCGATATTATTTTGTTTATGCCAAATTATTCTTATAAAATTACTATTTAAAATATTAATATTAAACTATTTAAAACGTAAAGTAAAAAAAATTTTTTCGAATAATTTAATCATTTTATTTGATATTTTAAACGAAAACTATCAACTTCGTATTTTTTAGCGCGGATAAGAATCTTAAAAGGTTTGTAATCGTTGGAGATATTTTAAGACACTGAATTGATTAAATTTTGTAATTTCTACCCAGTATAAGCCTATTAAACGCATAACTTTTGATACATGAATCAAATGCGAGTTTAACATTGTTTCGCGTAATGCACGAATTAATTTCAAGAGAAAATACAAACTACCAGAGACGGTTACTCCTCACATTGATTATCCGTTTAATACGAAGAGTCAGAAATTAGAATTCAGACAACAACACTAAAACAACTGGGAAAGTTAAAGTTCTTACCTGCGATCGAATTAATACGAAACGAAACTCAACAGCCTCAATAATCTTGCACGTGCGAATCTTTTCGTTGGGTTATTATTATTTCCTTCCTTTTTTTATTGTCCAAAAGGAAAAATAAATAAAGAAAATAAACGTAAGGAGCTCTCGATGCAATGACCTAAGACTCGCTCGAGGCCGCGTGACACATGCGCGACTTTCCACTCGCGTACGATGAGCGCATGTCCCGAGGACTAAACTCGAGCGGACTCTTTACCCTTTGGCAATGGAAAGAGTGAAAACGTCGAGAAAGATGGGACGGTTTAATAAAAATCGAGAGTAGCGTTCGTTTGGTTTTTCTCGATTCGCGTAGTTATTTTCAGCTTATTCCCTCCACCGGGTGAAAAACGGCGGTCGAGGGAAACGCGCCGCGACTTTTACCACGCACTAAAACGCGCCCGGAGAGAGAGCGAGATGTACATAAGTATGCAAGTGTGGGTGTGTATGCGTACACGGAAGGAGTGAGAGAAAGAGAATCTCTTCACAGCTGCGCACCTCGCCGATTCTCAATATGGGCGTGTGCTAGAAAGGGAACGAGCTTTTGGAACTCGACGAAATCGAGAAATTTGTTACCGCGGGGTTTTTAAATTCCAAATTTTTATGGGCTTACCCGGAAAAAGTTCAATGTGATAAATTAATTTTTGACATACAGTTATTGATATACAATTATTACATTATAATTATATATATATGTATGTATTTTGTATGCATACAATTTTTGTAAAACAATTGTGAAAGTTATTAGAATATTTTCTTGAATCGAAACCCAGAATCCCATGGCTAATATTTATCGATTTTTTTTTATTAAAACAGTAAAAATATCGATTATTTTTCAACGAATCCATCTTATATTCCTCGATTTCATTTAAATTTTTAAATGACTGTGTACAGTCTTTATCATCTCTTGATGATAATTTTTTGGTAATGTGAAATAAATTTACGAAATTATAAAACGAAAATAACACTTTATAACAAAATCAGAATAAATCACAATAATTGAAATATTCACAATCAATTTTTTAAATATAACTTTATAATTACTTTTCTCGGTGTAAAATGTTAATTATAGTTTTAGTACTTTATGCATAATATTAATTACACATTAATCATTATTTTTTTATTTCAATTTCTTAGTCACACAGTAGTTGAGATGATATTAAATAAATTCAGCGATTGAATACATAAAGGTATTCAATCATTCATAAAGATATAATATTTTTTAAAATGAAATTTCAGTAATGCTGGTTACAATTTTAATACAACAAAAAATGAGCGAGTTTTATTTATTATTTTTATTCAAATATCTTACCTATAAATTGTACGTTCAATAATAAATTTATAACTTAAATTGATAAAAAATCTAAACACTTATAATTTGTAATAGAAAAACAAGAGTAGCAATTCTTTGATCATATCTACAATTATAAGAAAATTATTAAAGTACATGGAATATTTTAACGATCAGTCTGAAATTTATCGATCAATTCATACACGGTTCGACATTGGTTTTTATTTTCGGACAAAGTACACTCGACTTGCGAAAAATAATGTTTTCTGTACGAAGCGAACAGCAAACATACTCGAGCGAGTTTGAAAAAGCTCGTTACATTATTAGCAAACTTAAAGCTTGCGCGAAGCTTTTCGAATGTACGATATCACCGGCTTCCATGGCGCTTGGATCGCATTGGTACGAGGGGAGGGGGAGCCTTGACATGTCCGAATGTTTACGGGTTGCTCTCGAATTTACTACTTGCGATCGATACGTATTAGACAGGTGATAGACAGTAAGTCGAATTCTCACTTATACGTTTCGATGCGTGTCACTTAAGAACGTAGATTTTGGCATAAGAGAGGCGACCGAAATTGATACGAAATATTAACTTTTCATCTTAGCTCGATTAATAAGGGAAGATTTCCAACTAAAGGTGAAACGCGTGGTTTTGTTATTAATGGAAATATTCTTCATTTATATCTATATCTTTACCTATTTATTATATTTCATGAAAAATATTTTATGGTTGGTAATTTAAACATACGAAAATAAAAAATAATAATATTTATTGATTCTTAATTTATTGAATATAATAGAAATTAGTGTGAAATACAATATAATAATTTAATTATGTATATGTGTGAACGCGTGCGATGCGAAACCGTAAACGTGTCGTTAATAAAAGCTACACTTTTAAAATAAAGAATTATATTTATTTGAATTCTTGGACTGTTAAAAAATATCCATTGACATTGCATACAGCAATAATTATTTTAATATTCCTTTTCTTTGTGACATAAAATGAAAACATTGCACACAAACCGACGGCGATCGGTATTCGTTGGCATACTTTCCACTTTCCATATACACACCTTTTATTTCCATATATATACCTCCAACACTTTATCATTCTGCGTCTAGAAATAGGGCTATCTGTGCCCTACTGATAGTCTGGTACATAATTTTGAGACGAACAGAAGTTTAAATTTAATTTAATCTATCTTTCAACTAAACAATATTTCTATACGTTTAACGATTCTTCAGTACCAGTTTCTAATGAAACTGAAGCCGGAATAATTTAATATTATGTTTTAAATAAGAAGTGTACTATAGGGATACATTGAAAAGGGTTTTTAGTGCATGTCATAATAAATAAAGTTATTAGTAATTATATTTATTTGTTTGATTGAAAAATGAAATGTTCCCTAAAAATATTTGAAAGATACTGTATCAATATCTTTTATTTACTTCATATATATATATATATATATATAATTTAATGAGTTTTAAACAGATAAAATATATATATTCGGTTTGATATTTTTATTATAGATTTCTGATAAATTTCGAATATATTATTATGGATATATTTAACTTCTTAAAAATTTATTTTCAAATTCTTCCAAGTTTAGTTTATTATTCTTCTGAAAATAAAGTTTTATTTACATATCAGCGAAAACTATTTGGAATTAATTTTTAATAAAATAATAAAAAAGATTTAAAAATATAAAATCATCATTTTTTATTTAGTTTGATAAAAATAAACTGACACTTTTAAAAAATTAAGAATATTAAAATTAAAGAATTCAACAAAATAAATCAAACTATTTTAGATAATCTATACAATATTTAGTGAAATATAAAAATAAAGTAATCGTAAATACAGGATACATGTTAAAGTATTTATTAAAAGTTTGTGTATGTTATATTAAAAATTATTCTAATTTTAAACTTTATTTAATATATTATTTTTAAAACGTGGTATCAAATATCTTTTTTACTATGAATATAAATTTCTTATTTTTGAATTTATGCTTTTTAAAATAATATTATATATATATTAATTTAAAAACAATTATTTTATAAACAATAAAATACAAAATCTTTAAAATTTTATATATTTTATTTAAAATTTCCTTTAATGACCTTTTTAAAATTTTAATCAAAAGATATTAAAAATTTGAAATTTGAACAATAACAAGTATATATATTGAATATACTTTTACATTTTTAATATTGTTAATAAATGATTGAATAAAAAACAAAACTTAAATAAAACTAAAAAAAGTTTTTTTCTGTTTTTATTGATATCGATATCGATGCCTTATGGTATACTAATAACTTATAGATTGATAATATAATATAACAATGAATTTTCATTTTAATAATTTTCAATAATTTCAACTTATATATTTAAATCGAATTTGTTGTTGTTTTCTTTTAGTGATTTATATAAATTAAAATAATGATAATAACAATTTTATAAACTGTACGTTTAAAAATAGTTATTATATTTTTATTTTAATCGAAATAAAAAAATTCAGTCTTATATAATATGAAAATTTTGTATAATTGTAAGAATGAAAGATCTTCTTAATTATATTAAAAAATTTTTAAACGATTCGAATAAAACTTATACAATAATATTTTTTATGTAATAAATTATTCATTAGGCAGATTATTTGCTTTATCCAATAAAATAAAGTTTCGCTAAAATTATTTCTTTAGTATAATTATCTTATCCTTAAAATTTATTCATTATTAAATAGTACCTATCGCTTCCTAAAAAAAGATTCATTCTATAATCAAATATCGTAAAAAATTTAAATATGATATTTTTTACTCAAAAAATATCAATTTTTTTTGTCTAATAAAATATATTTGTATCCGCGATAAAATTTGCATAAGAATTTTCAATAAAATTTTTATAATTAATTAATTCGATATGAAATAAAATATTAGTTTTAGTTATTTATATAACTTATCATGAAAGATTATATAGAACCAGAAAAAGGGTGAAGCAAAGTTTTTAGTACAGTTTGTATACAAAAACATTACATTATAATATTGCAATAAGTTTTATACGCATACAGCAAGTAATTATCCCAAGTCATATCAATTACCAATATAATTTCCCTGTATATCCTTTTTACATCTAATATTTCCCGACACATTAAGTAAACAAATAATTTTTGTATTTATCGCGTAAGTAGCTGTTTGAACGAAGACTCGGGGAGAAAAGTACCGCGCCCTTGTTTTCGGAGCGTTCGATTTTAACTTAAAGAAGCAATTCGTTCTTTGAAATCGAACGCATAAAATTAACGTAAAATGCGTCTAATTTGTTTCGTTTGTTATGAGGTTTCGTTTTGAATTATTGTTTGTTTTTGGCTAAATGCTAAGGCAATGTTAAGGTAAAAATAATAGACATACGTAGTACGAGTACGGTTTTAGTGGGCTGTAATTTTTCAAATTGAAGGTCTTTCTAATGATTCTTTACAGTTTGCGTGAGCGCAAATATTAAATTTTTATTTTGTTGAAAATAATATTTTTCCGTTTATTTTTTTATCGGCGATTCGTTAATTATGATATTGTTATTTTTCATTACGTATTACACGCAAAGCCTGAACAAACGAAACACTGCAGCCAATCGCATTAAATAGATTTTTCGTACTATATAAATATTGCAGTCTTATTGGAATATCGATAAAATATGTTACTAATTTATCACTGGTTAATCAATGATGTGCAATATTTTATAATACGATATCAATGATTAAAAACCTTTTTCAAATATATCGAGAAAAATAAACTTTTTAAACAAAAAGTCAGTTTACACGAAGATAAATTTACCGATACTATTTTAGCTTATATTTTCATTAAACGTGGTTACGATTGTTCCTTAACTTTATTGTTTTAACCTACAACGGACAAGCAAAATTTCCATCTGCACAGTATTCGACGGATGTAAGCTCACCCGAAAACAATTTATTTTGAAAATTATAATAAATTTTCTTCGTTTAACGATCGAATAAGGAAAAGTATGTCGGCAACAGCTTACATAAATATTCTCCAAATTGTCAGATTAACATCAACGTTTGATAAAAAAGAAAAAAGAAAGTAAAAAAGTCATGAAATTTAGGTGAAAGCTTTCATAAAAGTAGGAAAAAGAAACAGCGGAGTGACGATAATAAGTTAGAAATTATTTGTATCAGTGGGTTAAGAACGACAAGTGCGCTTGGCATACGGCAAATGCAGCCGACGATGATATAACATTCTGGGAGAAGCCCCGACGTCGCGGCGCTCACTCGTTCACGACCCTGTCCTGCTTATTACGCGAATTCCCGCTCGTATAATTGGTCTACCATGATCCTGTTCCTCCACCATTTCTATGGCTTTGATTATTATTTCCCAACCTTCTTCATTTTCGATCACCCGACTATTTCTTTCCTACTATTCTCCGGATTACACAAATCCTTTTCTATCCATGTTTAATCTCACTGTCCGTGCAAAGATCTAAGAAAATTAATTTAAAAATCGCTACTCGTTCAACGGTGATTCAAAATTTTTTTAAATCTTTAAGAATATTACCGTTTATTGAATTTCATTTACAATTTCGCGTATTTAACAATTTTCCATTTTTACTTTATTATTGGTATTTATATCTTAAACAAATTTAATTTAACGAAGAATCCAACTTTTCGTAGAATCTAGACTCGAGTAAAAATGTCGTGTTAAAAAAATTTTAATCCTCTTTAACGAAGTACGTAATATAAAATAAATTTAAGATTTTTGAATGAGAATTTAGATATATTGAAAAGAATTCAAGAACGAAAAAATATTTTATTTCCAATGTATTAATCAAACTTTACTTATCGCTAAAGTAAAAAATAAGGTTTAAGATTAGCTCAGCTATCTATAAACTTTTAATTAAGTTAGAGATCAAAATTACTCGGAGTATGGAGTCAATTAGCTATTGGTTCGACGTTCCTGGAACTCCTCCGTCTGGTATTTAAGTACTAAGATCGTTTAATCTCGCGGTTGTCTATATAAACGTTTTGTGCGAGTCTTCGAAACCTTGAATGTTGATTCTTTTATGTTCATTTACGTATAAATATTCACTTTTCTCTTCGCAGTTATTCGGTAACCCTATATTTTTGGTGCCATTCACACGAACAAGAAGATGCGTTTAACTTCGCAAAGCTATGAAATTTAAGATTTTATTAATCTACGAGTTGTTAAACATTTAGAGTAAGATGAATAGTTTTTTATTTTTATAAATAATTCGTATCATTTATGAATCAATTCTGACGAGGAGAGTCGTATCGATCGATTGACCGATCATTATTAAACGCAAAAAGATTTCGAAAAAACGTTATGTAATTCGTTAAAATTATTTTCTCACAATGTCACGTATATTCCAATTTAAATATTATTCTTATAAATAATATATTTATTTATTAATTTTCAATAAGATCTAAATTTCTTGATTAAAAATTATTTCGAAATGGTTAAAAATATATTGCAATTGTAAATTAAAAATTTTACTAAATTTTCAAAATCGATGAAATCAAAAGTTTAGAATATTTATATCTAGTAAAATTTATTTTACCATTTCATTTTTTCTTCGATTTATAATTTACAATACAAGTATATAAACTAAGAAAATTCAATCATTTCACAAGCGCCACATTAAAACCTTCTTTCTATCCATACATATTTAAAAATTGTCGGCGCGCATTTGATTAAAATTTCAATAAAAGAAGCGATATAATTAATTACCACATTATTCTTTTGTTAACAATAAGATCGATGAATGTATATTTAAAAATAAATACTTAAATACGAATTGTTATCAATTTAAAAACATTCATCAACACGAATTTCATGAATTTTAAAGTAATCTCTAACCTTCTGTATCCAAAGTAGTTGGTGACCTTCTAGTCGCCATTAATGTCGTCGTCGTCGCCGCCGTCGTCGTCGTCGTCGTAGTCGTCGTTAGTCGCATTGGCTGTTTTTTCGATTCATCCTGCTTTATGGGCACCTCCAAGTGCTTCAAAGCGAAGGGCGTCTGATGTTGCTTTTTTCCGGGGTTCTTTATTCTTTTTGTCGATGAAGCCATTGTCGAGGCTGAACTTTTCGTTGTCACATCAGTCGTAGGTGATTTCTGAGTGGTAATTTTCAATAACTTGGACATCGAGGAACTCGTAGATGACGTTTCATTTTTAAGTGTTGAACTCTCTTTGTCGCTGTCCAAAGATATAGTACTACTAATGCTGATAAATATTAATTAAAAAATTATAAATTTTTTTGTTTGAAAATATTGTATAAATTTATGTCTTATTTAACGATAACTTAGAATTATCTAGTCTTAATCTCAAATACAATTTATTATAACGAATGTCTTCATTTATTTATAATATGAGTTTATTTTAATATATATCAATTTATTGAATAGCAAAGTAAATTTTACTATTAATAATATTTTTGGATTTATTAAAATACTATCAATTTTTTTTCTTTATAAAATATAGATATTTTATTACTAAGTTTTTGAAAGAGAATTTTTCAAATTTGTATGACGTAGAAAATATTTTTGTTTTTATGAAAAAAATAACTTATTAATAAATAATTAAATTAATGATTAGTATATGAAATAATGTAATATATCTTAGTGAAATATAATACACGTAATTATTATTCTATGGACTACGAAAGTTCAAGAAATCCAAAGAATTTTTATTTCTTTTTTAATAGTAGATATTCACGCATAATAGATTACTGATGTAAATAATTGGCTTGCTATAGTAGAAATGCGTGTATCAAGAAATTGACTTTTAGAATTTCTTCACTGTTCAAAATTTAAATATGTAATACCGATACTGATTTTATAATATAAGACAAGTCGAGAATGTGCTAATTGTACCAGAAATATTATAAATATACGTATACTATGTATTGTTTATATTATATGCATAAAAGCAAGAATTTGTAGGTTTATTATAAAATTAAAAAAAAAGAGAATTAAATTAGAGATATAATTAATAAAATTTTATAAGATTACATAATTCATAAAAATTAATAAGTATACTTAATCAGAGAAAATAATATCAACTTTGTACAAACTAATGAAATTTTATGAGCCTTTTTATATCGATATTGACGTCTAATGGGTTGGAATTAATTGGAATAAATTTTTATATTTGAAAATATTATTATATAAGTTACGTATAATAAAATATCTATTCTATAAAAATATATAATATTATGATAGTTAAATTGAAATATTTAGAGTATTAATAGAGTAATAATAGAAAAATTGGTTTTAATTTCGAATTTACCACAATTAAAAATTTTAAACCACGTAGGTTCAAAATATATAGGATTAAAAAATTAAAAAATTACTATTTATGTGACTTTACTCAATGAATTTGATTTTTAGTTTACATTTCATGGATTGGAATAATAATAACAAATTATTTTATTTATATAGGCTTAAAATGTAATTTAGAAATTTTATCTCTGTAAAGTTCCACAAAAACTGAAATTAAGTGTAAAGATAAATAATTTTAATATTCACCTTAGTTGATGAATGTCTAATTTGCCTAAAATATATTTCATTTATCTTGCTTTTCTTATCCTGAAATTTGGACGTGATAAGTAAAATGTACGATCGGATTAAAGTAAGCACTTAGAATTATGAAGAAAATTACTCTTATTTTTGAATATTCAAAATTGTACACTTAAAAATAAAGCTAGTTTATTTAAACATTAAGAAACAAAATATTTTTTTGCCTCTAATAATGCATATTTATCAAAGACCTAAATCTAATCAATTCTGTGTATTATAAATAAACATTAGTCTCTATATTCGAGGTATTTCAAATATTTCTATACAATAGTTAAAAATGCGAAGCTTTCGGAAACCATAGTCTACGATATAAAAAAGGTTTGCGAAGATTCTTTGAAATCCGAGATTCCCTAATTTAACGCTGACGTGGTAAGCGATAACCGCCAATAAACATAAATCGAAATGTCTTACTTCGCATTCAGATCCTCCAGTGGAGCCTCGCTCGATCTAGTTTTTTCGAAGTTCGCTCTAAGCACAGCGTTCACATTTTTTAGAATTTCTCTGCGCGTTTTGGTCTTCTCATTGCCAACCCGTGCGTCGAATACATCGATCGTTCGATCGGCTTCCGAGAGTCTCGCCAATTTGGATAACTCATTGGTGTCGGTGGACGTTCCTACCAGAAAGTCGACTTGCGCTTCCGAGTGAATGCTCATGGCTTGGGCATGCATCATTCGCGGATTCGGTGGATGCCAGAGGAAGATATAGTAGGCGCTGAGAACGATCCCGACGAATGACACCGAGAACATGTAAGCTGTGACGGTGATTATGCGAATGATTTTCTTAGGTTCGCGGTCCTCGTAAAGCGCATCAGTCTTCTCCTTCTCTGTGGGATTACCGCTTGAAGTGTCACCACCGATGCTCATATTTAAAATTTATGAAGACTTGCGTATGATGGCGAGTATTAAAAGATGGTTGCCCTGGTTAAAATATATTATATATTAGATCGAATATTAATGACCAAATCTTATAAGCTTTTATCGTCCATATATTTTTATTTGATCTATTGTTATAGTCTTTTTATTTAAGTAATTAAATTAGCTACGTTATCCTAATATGTTTTTTGAGATAATTATTAAAATAGTTTATAAAAGTATAATGTATACAGTAGCAAAATTTAAATATCAGGATGTAAATTTATAGCTGAAAAAAATTTCTAAATATTTTATTGTTACGTACAAACTATATAATAGATTTTAATTATATATTTTTATTTGTAACTAAAGAATTTGTACAATTTTTAAAAAACTTAGTATAATTATATTTTTTGTGATATTTATAATAAATTTTTATATGTTTTACCCATAAATATACCCTTATAACTATGAAATAATGGAATAAAATATTTTTAAAGTTCCTTTTTAAGTTGTTTAATATATCGTAAATTAAATATGAATTCCATTGTATATTTTTAAGAAAATCTTATTATTGATATTACTGTAATATCTTTTCTACTAAATATATTTTTTATTTAGTGGAGAAAATATTTTCAATAGTATTAGTTGACTACAAATAAATACAAATACAATATAAATAAATTAAAAATAATATCATATTTTTAAAATATTATCTCAATTATAAAAAAAAGTTTTTATATATGAAAGTACAAATGGACGCCTTCTTAATAATATATAATATTGTGTAATTAATTATGAAATATAGAATACAAAATTATTTTTCTAATATATGTAAGTGTAGATAAATTTATAAAATTATGAATTGTTATATAGAATATTAAATAAAGTAAAAATATTTTTATGAATGTTAATGTCTAAGATAAATTAATAAGATTATATATATTATTAAATAAACCGAAGAAGACTAATATAAATAAAAAAGATTATTATATACTATAAGACTGATACATGAGTTATTTTATAAAAATATTTATTTTGCAGCGAAACAAAGATTACATAAAATTATTATAGTATATGTATAAGACTAATTGAATTACTGAAAATTAGTAATTTAAAATAAGTTTTCTGCTAGACTTATGTAAAAAATTTTTGATTTTTTTTAATTGTAATTGATCATTAATTTTTAAATCTTCTTTATAAAAAGTAATTTAGATCCTAATTTATTAAACAAATAAAAATTTTATACGAGTTATAATAAAATTCTCATTATATATCATTGTAGTTGTATTAAAGCTTGTTAAAATTCTTGAAAGAATTTAATAAAATAATTTATAGTTTATACAATATTTATACTAATAAAGTTCATACTGTTTTATTTATCGTACTTTTTTCATATAAATTTATATATAAACAGATTATAATGTAGTAAAATTTAAATTGGAAATGTAATTAGCAAATTTTATCGAATATATATATTGTTTTAATTAAGATCCGTTGTTATTAAAACTAGTAAATTAAATATTTATTCTTAATTTCACCGCAATATTTGCTCTCTTGAGTAATTAAAGAAAATGAAATTCACTAACCAAGAATACTTAAACTTTTATCTTGTGTGGTGATACAAAACGCTTTACATCTTCTTAGTTTAAAACATCACTCGTTAAAGTTTTGTTTGTTTTCCCGATTCGTTTGTTTATTCCCTATGCATCTTTATTTTTTTAAATTCAATTATATCTCGAAAATTTTCAACATTTAAAAAAAGTTGAGATCCGTAAGTTTTCTCTTTTAAACCCAGACTTCGTAACTTAATTTAAAGCGTATTCTTTACGTATGAACTTAACCGCAAATTTCTTCAACGTTAAAATAAAAATAACGTTGAAACGATTAGAAGCTAAAAAATGTAGTACTAAAAACAAAGTTAATTTATAAATAAAACAGACTTGTCGAGCAAACAGAATCGGCCGAAGACACCAGCACGATTTATTCCCGGCTAGTTTTCGCAGGTGTACACGCAAACCACGACAGAACGTGCGTCGAGCTTAAGGCACATAAGACTGCTTGCAAGCTCGCGATTTGCCTCAGTGCTTCTCTATCCGTTTTCTCACGTGCAGAAGCGCCGCGACGCGCAGACGCCACCGTCTTTCGTACTCTGCTGTATAACTCTCGTGAAATGCAAGCGACTATGGCAAATGCGTCTTTTTGTTTAGAGTCACACCGACGGCAACAATAATATTTATTGACAGCTTGAGAGTCAGATCGAGTGTGTATGTATGCGTGAAAAGAAGGCAGTTGTAGATTTAGGTTTTGCGAAGGGGTTCGTTTCAAGCGAGCAAATTCATACGCGTTTTGTCATTCGATAGTTGATATTTTTCTTGAACATAAACAGTTAGGTGTTCAATGGTATCCTATAGAAGTTATTTTTCTAGCGAGAATTTTCATATTATTTTTTACATTATTAAATTAATTTAAAAGAGAGTTTTGAAACTGTTATCTCTCAATAAAGGACCAAATTTTCGACAAGTGTTTAATGCACTTCGTATGTTAAAATAATGGATATTTATTGTATTTTATAATTTTTCAATAAAAAATACTGTTAAATATTCAGAGATAACTAAAAGAAAAATACACATGTTTCATATTTGAGTCAAATTATTAAACGTAAAAAAACATTAATAATATGGATGAATTGATTTCTCTTTTTTTTTTTGCCTTCTGAATGAAACTTTTTATTGTAATATTGTTAAATTTATTTTATACATTTTTTTTTATAAAAAATATTAAATTTTGAATATTGAATGTAAAAAAAAAGATTTTTAATTGTATAAGATATTTGATTAAAATAAGTGCATTTAAAAAAGATATTGTAATAAAAAAAAGTTTTTATAATTATTTTGTTCTAAGCGAAATTATTTTTTTCGTAATAATCTAAAAAGTATAGTTTTCTACAGAATTTTCTAAGGGTTCCTAAAATAACCATGACTTTAAACTTGTGTTAATTGTTATTGGAAATTTATTACTAATCCATTAAAAATGTTTATTTTAGATAGATTATTGTGATTAATGTCGTTTGAAAATATATAAAAAATTTGTTCTATCACTTTAATTACAGATATAATATTTCAAGATTTTAAATTCGCCTTCATTAAATTTTAATTAAATTTAGACGTGTTTGGATTTTTTCATTAATACTTAAATCAAATCTAAAATTATTCACTTTTTAACTTCATAATTTAATTGGAAATTATATTATTAATTTTGAAATTATGTAAATAGGATTAAATTATAAATTTAATATCGTCTCGTATTAAATTTAAAATTAATAGCAAATAAATATTATTATCAATGCTATTGAGCAGGTAATGAGCTTACGTGTTTATATTTTAGTACGAAATAATGTTTCTAGTTTAGTAGGAAAACAAATTTCTAATAAATTTTTTAAATGTTTCTTAAAATTAATAGAATCTTTATAATCATTTACTTTGAATATATTTTTATGTCGATAATACGAATGTTTATGAATTAATAATTGCTGAAAATATAATAAACAGTAATATGGTTTAATAAAAGCTCGGATGAATCGTAATTTATAATTATATAATTGTAATTATGAATTATCATATTTAGAAAATTAATATTTTTTAAAGTTTTTGTATAACTTTCGATCTTTTTAATTCTTCAATTATTATTATTTAATTATAAAATTAAATTTTTAATTATACGATTTCGTTACAGAAATAATTTATAGAATATATTATATTAATTAAAATTATAATGTTACATAAATGATTTTTAAATTAAAAGAAGCTATTAAGTATAATATGTTATTTGTATTTTAATTTTCTACTCGTATTACTTATAAACTAAAGAAAGAGGTAAATGCTATATATCTTTTATATTTGAGAGAGTAATAATTTAATCCTTTTATGTAAGGTTGTACAATGGTGACAATAATTCTTTACTCTTTTTATTCTTTTCACTAGTTATATTTAATCATTCTAATTAGTTTATTAGAAAAACTATGTAAAACTTTATACTGATGAAGAGAGTCAACACAGTAAAACATTTCATTTTAAACATTAATTAATTTCATTAAATTGCAATTATATTGTTAATAGTGTTGACAATATATTGTTTACTAATTTTAATGGTAAATAAAATATAAAGAAAATTTCATTTTTATAAATAACTTTAATTGTTTTTCATAAATGTGTTTAAGCTCTTATTTATATAAAATTAACGAATAAATAAAATAATTATTTGAAAGAAATCAGGAAACTTGATAAAATTATCATTTTTATAGATGGCTTAGTATATCAAATACTAATCTTAAAGCAAATTATATTTTTTATGTAAATTATAAATTTCGTAAGTTAAAAAGTTAATTATTATTTTAGTTTTTTCTTTTTTATTTAGTTATCGTAATATTTTTATTATTACAGTCTTTTATTTTTAAATATAATTGATATTTATGGAATTATCTATTTATAATTGTTTAATTTTTGTAAAAAATTCAATTTATTATTTCTTAGTGTTAGATTTATATATAATATAAAGGAAATGAAATTTATTATCAAAAAATTAAAAAATATCACTTTTCAAGATATATTTAATGAATCATTCTTTAAATATTTTTACATTACAATCTACTGAGCTTCTCTACTTCATTATGTATTCAAGATATTGTATGATAGTGTTTGTACATATGCTCGTATAATACACACTGCGGATTGAAATATAAAAAGAAAAAGAGTCATTGAGCGAGAAGAGAAATAATAATAACAGATAGATACAACCTTAAATACACTGTGCCACTCCCTTTTAGAGAATGAATAACGCAAAGTTTTTTTCATTTTTTTTTTTCAATATAATACTAATTACTATGTATTAATAACAAATCGTTTAAACTTAGTTAAAGGTTTTTTTCCTGTACTTTTCAATCAATTAAGTAAACTTTTTTCATTTAAACACAAAAATATCTTATATCACTTGATAATAATTATTTATAAAAACATGTTTACCGTTTCAGCTTTTAATTTGTATTATTATACCGATAATATGCAATAGCTCATCGTAGTGTGCTGTAAAATTAAATTACCGTATAGTCGTTGATTTAGCAGTGTTTGAATTATAAGGAATATTCTCAGCAGATGTTGTACTGAACATTTTTTATTGATTAATTAATGATCAATGTATTTTGCCAAGTTTCTTATAAGGATTATTATTATTTATTTTAATAATTTTTAAAAATAGAAATAGATTTTTTAAGCATTAAAATTAGACGTATTTTGAATAATACTTAAAAAGTATGAATCTTAAGCTAATTATTTTAAATCTATTTACATAATTAAATAATGATATAAATTTATTAATAATATTATTAATAAATATAATAAATGTAGAATGCAATTATAAAGATTTACATAATAATAATTAAATGAAAAGATGGATTTATTATTTATGCAATTAATTGAATTTTGAAATTATTTGCAAAAAGTAATTTATAAAAATAAGTTAACCATTATTTTTTTATCTGAATCTTAGTGCTGGATTTTTTAATACAATATTTATTGGTTTCTTTTTATTTATACGATTATTCTATTCTTACTTCTTATTATATATATTCTTTTTAAATATTTTTTTTCAATTAACTTGAAAATATTTTTTTATTATTTAGTAATATATTTATTTAAAAAATCTAAGTAACTATGGATAATTTTATATTTAAAATTGTTTTTGAAAATTATGTTTCAAAAGTTATTTATAGAGTAAAAATATTCAAAAAATAGTTTTTCGTTTTATTCAATAATTTATTATTGCTTCAAATTTAAATTTATTCAATGTAATAAAAATGTAAATTATTAAATTTGATGTAGATTACGAAGATCTTATTGCAGAATTGATCAGTAATCGTGTTATGAGTATTTTTCAATTAAATTCGTAGGTTCTTTTTTACTCTTCATAATATTTTTCACTGACATAGAAGAAATAATAAACAATTTTGATAAATTATTTTTATTTGTGTTTTGATATTACTATTATTGAAAAGTATCTGTATTAATTTAATTAATTTTCAATCAAGTTTATGAAAATTATTTTGAAAAGGTCACGACAATAACAATAATTTGTACGAATGAAACTTTTGTTACTTCCTGTTACATGCTGTACTTAATTCTAGTTTCGACGATTCTGCATTAATGGCCTTTTCATATTATGATTTTAATGGATAATAAAATCTCCAAAAGCTATGCAGGACAGGATTAGCGATATTCTAAGCTCAGTTGTAAAATTATCTTAAAAGGCTCGAGTTAAGGAAGTTGATGAATATTCACAGAATGAATGTAATATATTTAAATAATTTATATTTTATTTGAAAGACACCGAGTTGGAATATAGATATAAACAGTTGCATACATTTGACCATTCATATAAATTGTCTTCTATTCTATTCTCATTGAATCGAACAAGATAGATGTTAGCCACTTTGTATTACTCTTTGAATAACACTGTTACAATAAAACAAATATTTAAGAACTTTCTTTTACTTTACAATAGTAATATATATATATATATATATATCTTATTTTTTCAATTTATAATGGTCACTCAGTAATTATGTGATAATCACGACTATATTGATAATATTATGAAAAATGATTATTACATTATAATTGAAGAAAATTTTTTTAATGAAATTTTACATAGTAATAATTATTAACATTATTCCTTTACTGAAAAAAGCTACTCATATATTAAATGTATGTATGACTGTAGGTTGTTTCATCCAAATTTTTGCTAGTAATATTTAATAATTTAAAAATATTTGTTACATGGAAAAAGATATATTTTAGGATGTTTTGTTATATCACTAACACCGATGAATAGTATTTAAATAGCATTAGTTGAAATATATATAATAAAGAAGAAAACTGACGCATACACAAGAAGTTTTACTTAATTTATTTAATTCATCTTTGTATTCCATTATTTTTAATATGCTTATACATTTTATTTTTATTTCCCATGGCTATTTTTTAATCCTAATTTTACACTATAATAATCATATTGTTAGATTTAGTTTAAATTTTAAAGTTCGTTATAATTTAAAAAAAATTTTATATGTAAATTTAAATATATACGATTATAAATTTAACACCATTATTATCCGTATATTTTAGAAATGGTTTAAAAATAGAATAGATTTACCACAAACTTATAGATCAAAATTAGAACCAAAGCTTTTTATGATAAAAATTTGTAATAATCTAAATAAAAATATTGGAATTAGAGAAGAAATCAATTTTTAAGTATATTAAATTATAGATTTAATAAAAATATATTAGATTTATATAATATAATATTTATAATTAATATATCTTACTAATTACATATAAATTAATTGTGAAAAATAAATACTTGTATATTTAATACCAATTTATCATAAGACATATATACTATACAATAATATATAAAAATATATTTTCATTATTATAGCATTTATTATTTTAGTTACAAAATCTAGTAATATGTAAATGATGAAAAACTTAGTATAAACTATAAATCATAAACTTCAATTGTAAGGTAAAGAATAGCAATTTTGTTTTCTAGATAAGTTTATAACAAATTATTTTATTTGATATAAATATAGATATAAAAACATTCTTGATAAGAATATATACAAAACATATGGTTAATTTCAAGATCAAATATATTTATAACTCAAAATATGAAGTTATTAAAAAATAATTTTAGACAATTCATTACATTTTAGAATAAAATATTCGAATAAAATTAATATAAATTTTTTTGTATGATTTTTCTTGAAAGTCTAGTAGATATTAAATTAATATTTGATAAGACAATAAATATAATATTTGAAAATAAATTGAAATAATTGTAAATTATAATAATATTTAAGTTAATTACATATTTATTGATGATTAAACTAACAATAATTAAATATACAGATTAATTAATCAAATAATAAACAATAAGTAAGAACAATGGTAAGAAAATATTGTTGAATGAAAAAAAAAGATTTAATATTAAGTTAATTTTTTTATTTCAATATTATTGGTATTGAATGTCATTATGTGTAAAAAATATTATTATTAAAATTTTTATATTTCGTAACAAATATTGTAAGTGAATTTAGAGTTATAAATTTTTGTATTAAAATTTTATTGGAAAAGCTGATCTAAATTAATAAAAATTTGTTATACTATCATATCATGATAGACTTTCTAAAACTTCTATTTTTTATTGATCATTTTTTGAAATTTGATAAAATTTTTTATTTATTATTATTTATAAATACTTTATACATATATTATATTAATTTCATTAAAATTATTAATTAATGTAACTTCAGTATTCGAAAAATTGTTTAAATAAATGACTTAATAAATTTATTATTTATATATATTATTTATAGATTTTTTATTTTATTAAAATAAATAACACATTTTATGATCTATTTGTTCAGTAAACAAATATGCTAATTATATGCACATTTTTCAATTTCATTTTCTGAATTGGGTTATGCAATATTTCGAATTACATTATGTAAAAGGAAATGATCTCTATGTGATGTCAAAGAAGTTTGTGCGTAAGCAAAAAGTTCTATACATTTTCCTTATAACTAAAATAAAAATACATCAAAATAAAATATTAGTCTTTATTATTATTATGAGTCATCAAAATTTCAGTTTAATATTTGATATGAAAAATTGAAACATTATTTATTTTCAAAAATTTAAAATCATCTATATTTTTAAAATCTTTATTTTATTTAAGTTATTAATTATTTATGAAAATCGAGTTCATATATTCATCGAGAGGTTTAGATTCATGATTAAAATTATTATTTTCTAAAGTTTTTACTATATTAGAACTTAAAATTCCAGTCACCTTATCGACTTATTTCACCAGTCGAAGATAACTTACATTGACTATGAACTATGGATATGCATAAAATATACAGAAGATGTTCACAAAAAATTTAGTTTATAATATTGTGGTACTTTTATGAATTACATTATGAAACGCGTGAAAATGTATTTTATTTTTCGTAATTACATATTTGTACAAATATGCAGTTATTTAAATATATTTACTGTAAAATATAACTTCACTAGTCAATAATTAATATTTTGTATATTATGTATTAATTTAAAATATGTGTAAATTACAGATTTTTAGCACAGAAATAAATTGTTCAATGATATAAACTTTAGTATATATTTATACTTTTAATTTTTTAATTATTTAAATAATTTTCTATTATATAGTGTAATTTAATTTTGAATAATTATGTAGTCTAAAATTTACGAATATACATTTCTAAATTACAAAAGAATTTGTATTAATAAATAAAAAAAACATCTCAATATTTTGTTTTAAATACCTATTCATATTAATTTGTATTATTGTTTTTTAAAAGGTTTTTTGTATAGTATTAATAATATCGAGATTAATTTTATCGATAAACAAATTTGGAAAATTGAATTTTATTTTAATATAAATTGTTATATTATTTAATAAATTTAAATCCCTATAGTACAAGTCGAAATTTTACAGAAATAATAAAGAAAGAAAATAAAACTATGGATCATTTTGAAAAGTATCGGTTAAAAATAAAACCTTTATTTAACATGCTTTTATAATAATATATACGTTGAATAATAAAAAAAATAAAAAGATCTTTAAATTTGTATAGACGATGAATCCAAAGAAAAATGAGCAGCAGATACATATTAATTAATTAAGTTGTATGTAAATTTTAAAGCGAAATTAATAGTTATAGTTCTTGAATATATTTATTATACTAAAAAAATGAAGAAATTTATTTAAAATTAAAAAATAAGATAAAATTTGTTATAAAACAGAAGAACAAATGACTATCGTACGATAATCTGTAAATATCTTTTTCTATATATTTTATTATACATTTAAAAAGTGTATTAAATTACTTAATTAACATCTTATACGCAAATTAAGTTAATGTATAAATTTTTTATAAATAATTAGCAATAAGTTTCATAAAAATGAAGGAGTATCACAACAATTTGTTTATATTTTATTATAAATTTATTTAAAAAGTTATCGTTAGAATAAATCGTAAAGTTTATTATTTTTTGAAAAGTTAATTAGTAATACAACAAATATAATACTTAATTATAATTATAAAAAAATTAATCAAATAAAGTAATCAATAATTTTAATTAAAAAGTACAAAATTTTGTTTTTACATACTATTTTCATAATTAGAAAAATATCGTTCTTCTAAATTATAACAAAAAATTATTAAGCAAATATTTAAAAAAGTTATTTATATTTTAAAACTCAATATTTATTACAAAATAGCTTAGATTTCTTGAACGAAGTAAATATTTTGATTTGCATTGAGTTGATTTGTTCATCCGTTGACAAAATTATATAATAATTAAAATTTACAAATATTAATAATAATTACAAATTCATTAAAAAATATTACCAGGTTAAGCTGTAAATATTATTAATCATTGTTTCAAACATATTTATACAACATTGTAACAATTATTGTAATTTATGTTATTTACAAATTTATTATTCAGAAACAATACGAGTATCAATTTAAAATTGTAATCTATTCATAGTGAATACATGTGTGCAAAATTTTTAAATCAAAACTATTCCAAGAACTATTGAACGGATTAACGCTTTTATCAAAGTTTTATAAACACAAACCACTACTCTTACCATGATAACAGTCATATCGCGAATTTCAGATGAGATCGTGAGAAACTATTTTAAGGTGCATTGGCTGGTGATCTTAGAGTAGCTGATAATTTGTAAATAAAAGTGATATGCCGAGTAGCGATAAAAAAATTGTACATTTTTCGAATAACCGTTAGTCAATAATATAAGCATACATTATCATTGCGTAATGCAGTTTGGACTGGACATAAAAATTTTTACACGATCTACGGATTCGATGAAGCGTTTATTTAGTTTAATTAAAACATACGATGTAAATAATGAACCAAATTTCTCGTATAACAAACGATTTATATACCGCCATCCGAGATAAATTATAATCGATTAAAGTTTTTCTAAATATATACATTGTAATGGATTCTTACGATTCTTCATTTCAAATTTCAACTATCTCAACAATATTTTCTCACTCATTTTTCATTAGCTAATTCTTGTTGATCGAAGTGGGACAGAAACTCGGAATGCAAATACATATGACGCCCTCTATAAACTCCGTCGCTCGTCTAATGTTACATCTTATTTGTTTCCAATAATTTCAGTGCGCAACACCAACGATTAACATTTGCACGTCGGTCAGATTATCGTTCAAATATTTCGATTCGGCTCCATTATTTAAATATCGAAAACCAATATACTTTTTAAGCGTTATTCAATGATCCGAGTTTCTTATTCCACCACATTTTTCAGTAAGTATGAGTCATTCCGTCTTTTGACGTTATAATAATCGTCATGGTTTTTTCGAGCTCGCATCCTTAATAGATTTATTTGGTCGCTGCTTTGTAAATTATCCTCCCATACTCGTACGTTTAAGGTTGTTAAAAAATATATAGGTGAATAAACTACTACAGTAAAGTTGCAGTACGGTTACGGTGCAGTTCACATTAACGGATCGCTATGCGTCATTGTCTGATCATGCGTTCAAAAAGTTTTTCTCATCTTGTCATTGTCTTATGCGTCTGCTTTGTGAACTGTAACATGGTGTCTACGAAGAATCAACTTCTGTAATAGGGAAGCTGTAGAAAAATGGCGTAACGCGATATTCGGCGCAAGGAAAAATCGAAGACTGCGAAATCAAGTTTAATTTTTTTATTTTTCCTGATACTTTCAGTTGTTTTTGATCTTTATTGGGCGGGGAATGGTCAGTCTCAGTCGTCATATAAATACTTCAGGCAGTGTAAGTTTTGTCCTAATTATGATTCATTGTAACCTCTTTGTATTAAATTTCAAAAGTTGAGTTATTAATAAAATTTTCATCGATTTATTCTAGAATGTACTTATAACTTATGTTTTCTTTTGTCATCATTTTTCTACCGAAAGAACTGTCAATCGTACTTTAAAAAAAAAATTGATAACTGTAGGGATATAAACAATGGAAGCATTGTGTGTTTTTACTAAGCTTTTTTGTTTTTTTCTTTCAGTGATCTTTTATTATTTCATTGTGCGGTTAATTCTTTTTTTTATGTTAGTAAATTTTTGTATCATTAGTTTCAGGGTGCTGTATTTTTTGATGCATCTTTAAATATGGACGATGAAGAGTATTTACAACCTGTTTTAATTTCTCATGAACAAGAAAGTTTTCAAAAATTAGATACGATACAAATTGTATCTGTACCACTTGTATTTGGAGTAAGTTGTAATATTTTTATGTACAATAAAATATTATTTATATATATATTTTTCATCGATCGTTCGTTTTTAAATTTAAAGATTTAACGTATGTATGTCTTATATTAATATATTTTTAGCGAGTGTATTTGAATTACGTAATGTAAAGCAGAAATAAATACAACATAAATATTATGTTTGATTTAGTTTAATTCATTATACTTTGAAAATATAAGATTATTTATAAAATATTCTTAAAAATGCAGTATTTTATAAAATTACTTAATTAGGATAAATTTTTTTTAATAAAAAACTTTATATAACTCATATTATTTTACAGGTAGCCTTAGAAATCACTGGCATAATATTGGTTTCGATTTGGCCAGAAGCAAAAACAAAATGTGATATATATTTTATCTTGTTATACCTTCATTGTGCTTATTGGCTTCTTATTATGACGGTGGATTACTTGATTAAAGCAAGGCATCATACGTTAAGAATATGCGGCTATTTAGACTTTTATCAATCAACTTATCAACATATTAGAACACCTTTATTTATATCATCATTATGGAATACATGTTATTTACTACTATCCGTTATTTTACATCATACTCATAAAAGAAATTATGAAGACTACTGCCAGGGTTCTCAATTTACACCAGTAAATTATGTTCTTGTATTAACCACTTTCGAGTTAATGATAATTATACCAGTTTACATAAACTATATTAGTAAGTAATTTAAAAAGTCTTTATTGTGTATTGAGTTCATTTTAATATAAAACACTAATAAATAAATTTTTTTTTATTTAAAAACAAATAAAATATAAAAATGTGTTAATGTCTTTCAATTTTTTAAATAAAAATATATTAAAAACATGTATAATGAAAATAGAGAACTGCATTAAAAACATTAAAATACTTGTCTGTATTTACGGTATTTCAACTTAACTTATTATATATTTACACATTTCAGAAAGAGTAATGAGGTTTAATAGAACAAAACCACCACCGGATGTTACTCGAGAGGAATGGTTAATGTCTTTTACGCAAGATTCTTATACTGGAGAAGTTGGTTATCATCAGAGAGGATTAAATTTGGCTGAACTGCTTGAAAAACAAGCAGATTTAATTAGATATTTACGAGACCATAATGTTAAATTAAGTCATAGAATGATGCTTTTAGCATCGCAATGTAGAACTGTACAATCTTGAATTCTTCCTATAAAAAAAAGAAAATGACAAGTGAAATATGTGAGCAGTAAAAGTGATTATCGAGTGAATTTTGTTCAATTTTTAGAAGAATTGAACTGTAATTCCAATGAAATTTACAGATTAATAATTTTTTATTTTTGAATTAAAATAGTTAATTTTTAGAAAATATAAAAAATAATGCATATTTTCATGAAATACAATGTAAAGTTCTTCAATTTTACTGTATGAAATCTCATTTTAATTATAGGATGTAATAATCTTAAATAAGATATTATTTTTTATTTATATTTTTAAATAAATTATTTTATTACTTATGGAATAGTTCATTAAACGTTAGTTGTAATTTTTGATTAAAAAAAATGAAACTAAAAGAAAATTAAAAAAAAATAATACCAAATAAATAGCTTAGATTTTTATGAGATGAGGTGTAATAAATTACCATTGTAATGAAGTTATGAGTTAAATATATATATTTGAATAAATAATACATTTAATATTAAATAATAAACAGATTAACACTCAGGATACCTTTATCAACTTTCATTATATGAAATATTTAAAAAGATATAATAAGTTGTTTTAGGCCCGATCACTTGGTCCGCTTATTGTAAAATATTGCTAAAAAAGTCGACGCATTTACAAACTATGAAAAATGTTTTGTATACATATTTCAGAAATTATCTAAATACAGTATACTGATATTCAACGAGCAATAAATAAGTGAAAAAATTGTAAAGTAAAATGATGATCGAATTTTCTATAAATATAATTGAATTGAAGTTTTATTAAAAAAAATTGTAAATCTATTATTCGTCCTCTTCATTGTCCTCATCATCTTCATTTTCATCTTCCTCTTCCTCTTCCTCTTCCTCTTCCTCTTCCTCTTCCTCTTCATCATCCTCTTCAGCCTCTTCATCCTGTTCTTCATCTTCATCCTCATCTTCAGATGCTTCGTCTACAGATTTCGCTTCAGACTTAGTCTCTTCTACTCGAGTTTCTTGTACTTCTTCTGTTTCTAATTGTGTTTCTTCTAGATCTTCTGTTTTATCGATGTCTTCTTCTGTTATCTGTAATTCCTCTATTTCTGCCTCATCCACATCATCCACACTTTTTACATCAGATTCTTCAAAAACTTGTTGCTCATGAATATTAGTATTAGCTTCTTCTTCAACTTGTGCTGCCTCAGCTTCTGCATTAACTTTTTCTTCTGCTTCACTTTCGTATTGAGACCAGTCAAATCCTTGTTCTCCATGATCACGACGGCTTTCTTTAATCTGTGGTGCATCTGCAACGGTTTCATCTACTTGAGATGAATTGATGGCTGCTTCTCCATACAGGAAAGGATTCTCAAAATCCTCTTGGTCTTCGTGATCGTCTTCTTCAAGCTAAATTTTTAATAAATATAGGCATTAAATTAAATGTATGTAGTTATTACTTATTTTACATCATATGTTTCCATAATATAATTATTTGTAAGTAATCTAAAATATGTCTTATTGCAGTTTATTATTATTTTGAATCTGATAAGAAATTATTATAATTTTTATAACATTTTGCAAACATTTTATATAATTCCAAAAAAATAAAAAGAATCTTAACGATCATTAAAGTGAATAGGTTATATAAGATTTTAGGATGTTCGAAAATTATAAAGGTGAATTAACTTTTTTTATCTAAGAATCATGTTTCTCCATAGCAGGTTTTTTTAAATGTATTTTTTCATAAAATTTTGAAGTACTTTAAAGCGATCTTCAACTATTTATCTTTTTTACTGAACAATTATTTTGTATAAATTAAAACGAAATAAAAAAAATAATTCTTTGACTATGGATAATTTTCGTGTATAATATCATAATAATTGAAGAATTGAGAAAATTCTTAAGTATTTGCACTGTTTATTTGAAATATTTTATTTACATCAATGATCATAACAAATTATAAAATAATATATTTCCATATCTGTATCGTTATTAATAATTAAAATTTCAAAAATTTTTTAGGAATGATATAAGATTGTAAAATTTTATATTATAAAAATTTTTAAGTTCTTTATTTATTTTAAAACTTAGTATTAGTTAATCGAAACTTTTTAATGTCTAATTTGATGCAACATAACAAATTTGATGTTGTGGTATGCAATTTGAGTATTATATTCAAAATACCAGATTTTTTTAACAATGTAAAGTAAAACAAAAATGTTCTCAAATAATAAAAAAATATGATATCAATACTATTCCCTTGTATCTGTTATAATAACACACGTCCAATTTCAATTTAATACATTTATTATTTTATTTTTGGAAGTTTTTGAATTCGTCAAATATTATGATTTTTAAAAGCGTATTGAAAAAGTTTTTATAATCACTAACGTTTTCATTTTGTAAAATGAAATTATACATAAAATCGAAGTCAGTTTAAATATACGTCATAGCAAATTTATTTAGCAGTGTAAATAGTTTATAAGTGGTTTTATAATTTTACGAGTTCAAACGTTATATTAATATACAAAATTTTTTTATGTTAAATTAAAATTAAAGTTGAAAAAATAAGTTAAAGAAATAGTAAATTAATTAATGTATAAATAATTATAAGTTTATGATAGAAATATTACATAGTATCGAGTTTATATCAATGAAATTTGAAAAATTAGGAAACCAAATTTAATTGCACAAACTAAACTGTTTCTTTCATACTATAATATATTAATTAATTAAATGCTTAATTTGGTATGATAAGGTATATGTTAGTTTATCAATAATGAATTATAAACACAAAATAGCTATTAATTTTTGTTTCAAAATATCAGTTTTGGTATTTTAAATTTTAAGAGATTTACAAATAAAAATATTGTCGAATTAATCATTCGCAGGTTTACTTAAATTTTATGTTTACGTTAATAAATGAGTTTTAGTAATTTCTCTTAATGAACGATAATACTGAGAAAGTTAAAAAATTAGTTTTTAAAATGTATAAAATTAAAAGGATGACCGTTAAATAATTTATATTATGTACAAATATTTCTAAAATACGATGGTTTGAGAAGTAATTTTTAAATATAAACGATATTTTAAATAATAATATAAAAAAGCGAAATTATATCATTTTGTTTATAAAATTAATTTATAATATGAATAATTTTTTATTTTTATATTTTAGAATAATTTAAATAAGAATTAAATTCGACATAGATTTTAAAATATATAACTGTTTCTAGCATTAAACAAAGTTTAATTAAAAAAAGGGAATCGTGTAATAACTAATATTTATATCGTGTATTATAGTTTATTTCTACTGATAGTAAGAGTTATAATAAATATTTTCGCATAGTTTTATGGATTACCTGAGTGTCTTCATCGTTATCGACTTCGTAAGGCTTCGCTTCTTGATCTTGGTCCGAATAATCGACATGAGTGGATTGTTCGTCGGCGTTATTCTCGACGATAACAACTTCGCTGTTGAAGTTGCTGCTATCCACGGACATGGCCAGGTTGGCTAATCTGTCTTCTTCTTCGGTTCGTTTCCTCTCCATTTCTTCTTGTTCCTTTTCTCGTGCGATGCGCTCTTCTTCGTCAGCCAATGCTTGCGCAACGGCTATTTTGTACAATCTAAATATTTTTGTAAATTTAGTACTTTGCAACGGTATAATGGATTTATTAAATTTAAAAATAAAAATTCCTGCGAGCTTTATATAGTTACAACTGTCGCAACTTCCGAACGATAATATTTTTAAAAGATAAAGTAGATCTTACTCGTATAAGTTCTTTTTTAAAGTTTTCCTTAGAAATATGCATCACAGTTAATGGACCTACTAATTAAGTTTTATATATACACGCGTTTGCAAAATTCATCACAAAATTTAAATTACTTTTATTTATAACGATTGTTTGTATTATAATACAGTGCAATGCTTAAAACCGTCTTAGCTTTTGTATAATTAGAAATTAAATGTTAAACGCGTGAAAGTAACGTTACGAGATAAAACTATAATTATTAGTATAAATCGATACTTTACAACTCCAATGCCATTCGGAAACTTCGAATATTAATTAATTTGTTTTTTATTTTATGAAAAACAGTTTTTATGCAGTAACTCGGTTTATTTTTTTAATAATTAAATTATGTTTACTTTTCATCCTCGATGAGTCTTTCCGCCTCGAGCCTCGCAGCTTCTGCCCTTGCTATTACCTCTTGTCTTTCGGCTTCCAGTCTTTCTTGTTCTTTAATTTCTGCTATGCGAATATCATGCTCGATTTTCAGTTTAGCTAATCTAGCGATTTCCTTTTCTTCAGCGATTCTTCTTCGTTCGGATGCTTCCCATGCCCGTCTATCCTCTTCCATTCTGTAAAATTTAACGAACGTGAATTGAATTAGTAAACTTATCATTTTCTCTTAAAAATCGTTTATCGAGAACACATAAGTTTCTTATTTAGATGATTACGTTCCTTTGGATCTTATCAAAACAGAAAAGTCGATGTAAAGTTTAATTCTACACGATTATGTTCCAAGTGTCTAGATTTTTATTTTATAATTACAATTTTAGAATGTTTGCATATATGTACGATAATATTTATTAACATAACTCATATTTTGTACCGATGGTTATTCTATAAGAATATTTAAAGGTCGATATCCCAAACTATTCAGAAATAAATAAAATACCATATTATTTCAGTGCAATTTATTATACATAGATTTATTCATACAGTAATACTTTATTAATATTAAATTTACAGATGAATAAGTTAAATATTTTAAGTAATTTCTTTAGTTGCTTTTTTGTTTATTACATTTTTTAATTAATTTAATAAATCGTGAATATTTTCATCAAAATGATATCGTGGAGACAATTTAATTTAATTTTGTGTTGTATTAAATTTTCAAAGCCCGTGAAATCAACTATTTTAAAATTTATTTTAACAATTCTACGATTGCGATAATACATTAACCCTTTCAAGAGAAAAGTGAAATATCTTATTTCGATTACATGGTTTTTGCATTAAATTAACAAGTATGGAGTTAAAAAAAGAAATACATAAGTTGTGTGCTCTTAATTCAATTATAGAATTATATTTTACCTGTACATATTAAATTTCTTTCTTCGTAAACGCCCAATAAAGCCCAGCGTATGTGTTAGAGTGCGAGGAGTAGGGACTGTGTAATCGCGTTCCGGAGTGGGAGAGGAAGAGATAGAAAACCAGCTTAAGCGAAAGGGTTAAAAATAATTGAAGTCTTTAAGTTTTGAAAGTTTTCTATTTCTTGATACTTAAGGTAAAGAAATACAATTTTTAAAGTATTATCAACAATAAAGCATTACTTACGGGAATACGTTCTAATATAAAACGTGAACGGACATTCGAAAATATTTAACCTTTTCAATTATTTCAAATCCAATTTTCGTTGAATTATTATTTTTATAATAATAAATCAAAAAATTATTTTTTTTATTTAAATCGAAAATTAATTAAATTAAGTTTCAAATACTGAATAAAAGTCACAGTTTTATAAACATTTTCAATACAAAAAATTTTTAATTTGATCGCTTATTTAATATTTGAAAAATTTGTAAATTTATATCAAAATAATCATGAAATATTCAAATAATTTATTTGTAGTAAGAAGACTATATCGTTAAAAATAACTGAATATAGGGAGTGATACTGAATTTAATAGTTATAATGAAAAAAAATAATTATGATTAATAAATGAAAAACAAAGTAAATTATAAACAAAAAAAAATTTAATATGATTTTATTTTTTATTAAAAATATTAAAAAACAGATTTTTCTTTTTACAAACGTAATATTAGTGATTAATACATTTTATTTTTATTTGAAAAATGTTATCATATTACCGATTGTTTTAATGTAAAATTAGTTAAGTAGTAAAAATTTAACATTATAATTGAAATAAATTATGCCAAGTTTTAATATGTGTTATCAAATGAGTATTCGGTAATAAAAGAATTTGTTAAGTAGCAGAATTAGTAAAAAAAAATACGTTGTACGTAGTGTTTAAAAGATGTTTGTCTTTTCCTTAATTAAATTATTATAGATGATGATCAAATGGGTAATTGCGATAAAATCGTGTTAATTCAAAAATAATATTTATTTATTACAATATTTACTTTTTCTCAGCTGCTTTCTTGTCTAGATATGCTTGGACTTTTTTAATCGTGTCTTCATCTGGTTCTTTTCTTACTATAAATATTTAAAATATATATTAAAAATAGAAATTATTTGTTACATGGAAAAAGCATCGATTTGTAAAAGAAATTCAAAGTTTCAACTACTTTTATCATTACACAATTTCTGCTGATTTAATATTTCATATTAATCGATATACTTTCTGCCTTATTTTTAAAAACATCTTTTTTAACTTATATATATATATATATATATAGAAATATTTTAATATTTTGTAGTCGAATTTCATAATGAATGTAACGATTTAAATTATATTCTATAAAAAAGTTTACTTATAAACTTTAAATATTTATGTATTGTTACGATTATTATTGTTGCACGTACCGCAAACAATTTTAAAACGATGTCGCCAGAATATGTGTTTTTTGATTTAAATGTGATTATAATGAAATGAGCCACGTATCGAAAGTACGAAAAGGAGGATGAATCTAACGAAAAAGAAGAACAACGATAAACGTGGTCTATACGAGCAACATAAAGAAACAAAGACATTACCGATTAAAAGAATAAAAACCTACAGAAGTTGAGGGAGTTCACACAAAGAGGGTCTCCACATAAAAGAGTCGCACAAAGGAAATGGCTAACACAAAGTATCGTACGTACCGCCGTTCTCGTCGTATTCAGCCTCCAAGTCCTCGCTTTCATTGTCCTCTTGGAGTTTTG
The DNA here is from genome assembly GCA_018907195.1 of Dolichoris vasculosae. Classification (NCBI taxonomy): domain Eukaryota; kingdom Metazoa; phylum Arthropoda; class Insecta; order Hymenoptera; family Agaonidae; genus Dolichoris; species Dolichoris vasculosae. The sequence continues at coordinate 10,619,531 of JACCHY010000001.1, forward strand.
CCTTTTTCTCGAGCTTCGACTCTGTTTCCGTTTCCGTCGACTCGAATTCATCTTCAGCGTCGGTCCGCTCCTTGGCCGGTTGTTCCCGCGTTTCTAGTCACGGACATCATACAAGTGCTAAGTAAACACCCTACGACAATGTGTCGCTCTCGAAACACCCGAACGCGATAAAAGAGGGATGGACTTTTGTAGTGGAAAAACTCGCTTTTCGCTGAGTCATAAGAACGGGAAGCGAATCGAGGGGATGTACGGAAAACCAAAGATGGTGCTTACCTTCGTCCTGAAAGATCTCGTCGGCCCACGTAACTGAAGAAACAGGAGCTAAAATTCACAGAAACACATTGGGAGTATCTACACAGTACACAAGGAAGAAACACATCTGGATTCGTTAACTTACAGTTTTTTTAATTACTCGCGAATTTTTTTCTTTCTTAATATTCGTGTATTTTTAAATACACACGTACATATCTATCGTTTTCTTTTAATTGGTTTTCCCTATTGTTGTAAAACGTCAACCGTACTTTTTCATTTATTTATGCTCGCTCTTTATCGATACTAATTTTTCATAAAAATGACATATATCAAAAGTTTCTACGTCGCTGAAAAACTTTTTTACGATACTTTCCTTCATTTTTTTAGAGATATAAAAACAGTAATCAGTTTCAAAGTAAAAGATTTATTTCTAGAATAAAAGTAAACTAAAGCATTCGTTCGAATGCAAAGAGAAAGATATCCACATAAAAAAATTTTTTATTTTATTATAAGGCATTACTAACCATCGTGAGTGGCCTCTTTATTCTCATTGCTATGATGTACGTTTGGCGGAGCTGCGGAAAAATAGCAAATAGAACTGTATTTTTTTATATTGTTTTGTTTATTGTTTAATTCAGCCAAAAGCATGAAAGTGATATTGCGACAAGCCAGAGCGTACAGAAGAAACATAATGTAAAAGTATTTCTTACGGAAGCTGTGTTACGCAGCAAAAATGTTTAATACGTAAAATTGAAATAATATTATTATTATAAGCTGTTCAAAATCCAATGAAATTATTTTTTACTTGTTTATAGTTGATTTTTAAAAATTACTGTTATTCGTGAAGGTAGATTGCAAATTTAATAATAAATTATCTTCGTAAAGGGATAAGAAAGACGATATATTTTTCTTTATTTTTAATAAAGAATTTATCGATGCTTAAACTCTTAAATTTATGTACAATGCAACCTTCACAAAAAACACCAGAATATTTGAAATAATCGTCATGAAGTGTACGGAACGAATGAATGACGTGAGAGCTGGTTAAATTCAATGAATATAAGTTAAAAGTGCTTGTATTACGGCAAATATGCTCGTATTAATCGAATTACAATGTTTACTGGTACAATGGAATCTAGTTCGTGTCGCGTGAAGAGGACGTATTTAGGGGTGGGGAGGCGAAGTCAGACGACAATTGTGAATATTATGTACTAATGAATTTTTATAGTAATTAAATAAAATTTAAAACAGAATAACGTCAACGTAGAAAGAAAGAGGTCGAATGAAGAAGTGTTGTACAGGTAGTGAAAAATACAGTTGGATAGAAAATAAATGAGAGATCAACAGATATTGATAGAGATAGAGAGAGTTACGTATAATATATATATATATATATATATAAGTAGAAAAATAGATTTATAGATAGATAGATAGATCGATAGATAGATAGATAGATATATAGATAGATTGATAGATAGATAGATAGATTTATAGATTTATAGATAGATAGATTTATAGATAGATAGATAGATTTATAGATAGATAGATAGATTAATAGATAGATAGATAGATTTATAGATAGATAGATAGATAGATTTATAGAGAGGAAGCAAGATAATGACTTTGTTTCTATCCATGAAATACGTTCAAACGCAATGCTGGGAACTTTCATTCTATTTGGCCAAATAGATATATGCTATACTCGTGAGGGGAAGTAATAAAAGGTATGAAAGTCTTCGCCTTGTTAGGGTGATTACGATTATCTTCGAAAGACACTCGAGCGCAGCAAAAGGAGCGCAAGAGGAGTAGAAGATCCACGTGAGGACAATATCAAGAGGAGAAGGTGCTTCAAAAGATTATTGCATAGCATTTGTAATAAAAATGAATTTTTATACTATTATATTTTATAACGTAATAATAAAAGTTTAAAACCATATGAATATGGAATATCTTTACAAATAAGAAAATCAAGTTGTTTTCATTGATTTCATTATTTACGGGAAACTTATGATTAATAAAATAAATATAATATCAATGAAATAAAAATATTAATTTAATTTAAGGTATTTAAATTAATATGAAACTTATCGAAGTTTTTATAAAATATATTCATACATTTGAACAGATTTTACAATATAGTATAATTTAATATACACAATTAATTATGATTTACAGATTGTATTTATTAATTTCATTCGACATTATAACTTATTTTATTAAACACAAAAAAAATAATTTAATAAACTCATTATTCGATTAAAAATAAAAACTTGAAATATATTTTTTCATTAGATAAAAAGAAAATTTATCGGTTTAAATAAAATTTTTATTTTAAATACGTGATATACATTTTCATTATACAGTATAATATTTTTATAATAAAAAAGAAGATTTTATAAAGATATTTAAAGATATTAAAAAAATAAAATTTTTCTTTAATTTATTTGAATAATAAATTCTTCTACTGTTATTATTTAAAAAAATTATTAAAAATGTATGATGGAATTTAAATAAATATGTTTATATTTTATCAATATTTTGTAAATCAATACGATAAACATTGTGCATATAATTATTTTAATAAAATAATAGTCTCATTATTTATCATATAATATAATGTTAATAAATATGCAATAGTCTTTCACTTCATGGATTCGAAGATGAAACTTTGTCCCGTACACTCGAGGCAAAAACAGTCATTAGAAATTAAAGCTTCACGTACTGAATAATCTTACCTCGATTTTTTTTTACTTAGGGAATGTACATGGACTTTTTATGAGTTTACAGGAATTTCAAGTAGGTAAAAAATAGCTAATTTTTAATACTTTAATTGACTTGATTTATTTTGTTTTATATATGTTTTGTTTTTGAGTCTTCGTTTAAAATCGTGTTCAAGTTAAGTGTCGTTCGATGAAGAAGATCCTAAATGTTTTATTGTTTTCTCTAAAAAAAAAGTTATAGCTTTTACAATATCTAAAGGTTTATCTAAAATAATTGAAATATCAACGATAAATCTTTTTTAGTAAAAATAAATAATAGCTTACCATATATAAAAATTTATAAATATAAAAATATCATCATAATCTTGTTTAGTTAAAATTAATTTATATTAAAATATAAACTTAAGCAAGCTTACGAAAATATTTAATTCGATCTAAAATATATTTATGAAAGTAACAATGTACTTACTATAAGATTTTTTAGTCAAACAGCTTTTATTGCTTCATATAAATAATTATTTCAATGTTATTCGATATTACAATAATTACAAATAACAATATGATATTTTATGAAATAAAAACTGCAAATAATTTAATCTTTAGATAAATGCTTTTCAAATTCCATCACATAAATTTTAAGGTTAATCATTAAAAACAAAAAAGGATCTTCTCCCACGTATGAAATTCGTGTGTCAGGACCAATAGAAGCGTGATTTCACATATTGTGTCGTTCGAATAAAAATGTATATAACGTTTTGCACCTCCCCTGGTGGACTTTACACCCCACATCGATGATCGTGTTGTTAAAATGTTTGCGTAAGTGTGATTTACAGTGTTCTCTAAAATCAACAACGACTACGCGAAAATTTAAAATCAATCGTAATAATTTATTCATAGAACATAATAAATAATTAAATAGGTGAGGTACGATATCCTGGGTTAAAAAGAGAAGTGACGACACGATATTAACGTTAAAGAGGTTGTCGGGTGCGGAGGGAGTGATATCGATGGGTGCTTTTTTGATTTAGTCCTCCTCCTCGGCTTCCTCTTCCTCTTTATCTTCCGCTTTAGCGGTAGCGGGTTCCTCGTTCAGCTCGGGAACGCGATCTCTCCAACCAGATGACGGCTTGGGGAGGGTCTTGTCGCCTGAAACGTTGAGAAAACCGCTGTGCTCGTAGCTACGCTCTATGATCGTGACATTTTTTTCGGTCTCGCGCTTTCGAATATTGCGTATTGCTTCTTCCGTACGTAATGCGTCCTTGATTTTATCGCTCTCTATATTGTATTTAATTTGTCCAGCATCCGCCAATGATTCGTTTCTTTTGAATTCTTTTAATAATTCTCAAGCGAATAAATATATGAATAAATATATATTCTTTTATCCTTTACACCAATGACGTTTAAGTTGTTAAAGACAAGTGCCAGAAAGACAAAGATAAACATAACATAACAGACAGAGATACAGAGAAAGAGAGAGAAAAAGAGCAAGAGAAAATTAAAATAATAATAATACATAATGCACGATTCACATACACAAAAAAAAAAAAAACAACGAAAAGAATAAAAATCCTTCAGACACGTAAAAATTATCTGTAAAGGTTTCTATAAAAATTAAAATAAACAATATAAGAAGAACGAATAGACAAAGAAGTGCATCACACGACGACGTCTCGAGGCCGCCTTTTTCAGTATATTAAAATTCCTACATGTGCGAGAGCTAATAAAAAAAATAGAGGCATAGTCATATTTTGTTTTTCAACGATAGACTTTATTACGAGCTGAACCGTGATTACAATTTACGCGGATAGAAGATAAATATTCGAGTAATAATCTTCGTTTAAATTCTAAAATCGAGCGAACCTTCAATACGATCTAATGTATCGGTTCGCTCGTAATTTACGTCCCCGATGTTCGCGGATGGACCAACAAAATATTCCCGTGCCTCGTAATAATGCAGATATTTTGCGAAATATAAACATATAAAAATAAAAATAAAATCCAAAATAAATAGTAATAAAAGAAGTAAGAGAGAAGTACAATTAGAAGACCGAGAAAGAAAATAGTTCCCAATCGCGGATTCGCCTCGAGCGATTTCCCCACACCGATCGCCCGGGGTACTTACAGGCATCCTCGGCGGCTTTACGGTTCTTCAAGTAGTAGCTCATCAGGTTGACGTCGCTCTTGACGTCGCCTGGCACGAGGTCGCCGACGGTGTAGTAAGGTCGGCGACGCGATTGAGGCTTGCCACCCGCGTACTTTATGCAAGCGAGGTTACCCGTTCCGATGTCTCGGATGACCGGGGTCGTGTACCAGGGTAGACCGTCGATGTCCCTGCGGATGTTCTTCGCGTTGATTATGCGTCGCACGTAGTCGTCGCTCCGAAGACGTTCCGGTGACAATTCGTCGTAGTGGCTGGAACGACAGTTGCATTTTTACTTCGTTTCTGTCATTTTATTATTTTCACGCGAAGCTGGCGGTTGATTTTGATTTGTCGTTTATGTCGGTGCTATTCCAAAATCACGGGAGAATTACTTTTTCGATACGTGCGATTTATTCGTAATTAATGCTGCGCGATAGAAAATAAGGAGGAAATTATGTGACTCGTTTTACATATGGATCATTCGTAAAGTAAACCTCGGATGTTGTTTTCATGGGTTTCCTCGTTTATTTTTAGACATTGATTTAATGCAATGGAAAACGATAAACTTAATATAATTGCGTTTCTATTTTAATCTGAAACTATACGCTCGAATAAAATTATTTCAATCTTTTATTGGATGCACTTGATTTTTCTTTTCGTTTCGTTATTAGCTGGTTCACTTATAATATACTTAATGCGGTAAATAGAAAATATTAAAAAAAAAATGTACGGAAATAAAGTTTATTGCAAAAAATTGAAAATTTTTTATTTAATGTGCGCGAATGTCAATTTTATGATATTTTTCAAGTTATAATAAATGAATATTTTAACGTATACATTATCATAATATATTTCATAAAATAAATAATTGCAACACTTGAAATACTTTTTGCTGGACCGTATCTGCGATATTTATTGTCCTATCTTAAAGTAAAATCTAATTTTATAATATCCAGTAATATTTCAAAATTACCATATTATTTAAATAAGTTACGCATTTTTTTTTTTTTATATCGACGTATCGATGAATTATAAAACGAAGTAAAAGGAACTATTTTTTGAATAATTTATAAGCAATCCTTACCTAAGTGTAGGTCGGGGAACAAAAACGTGGATTCTGCGGAGGAGGTCGTCCGTCTTAGCACGGATTTCCCTTGTTTCATCATCGAAATCCTGGATCGAATTTTAATTTTACTAGTTTTTTCATTTATATTTGAAATTTAGTAAATTTAGTTATACAAACCACTAATATATTACATTGAATCACTGCTGTAACGCGATTAATAATTTGTTACATTATTGAATTTTTTATGACTTCAACCAGAAAAAAAGTTTTAATTATTTTCAAGTAAATTTTTATTTGTTATTTTTTCTCTATTAGTATAAATTTGAAAATATTTCATATCTTGGTTATATTAAAATCATTGATTACCTACGTATCGAGGAGAATTATGTCAATTAATTTGTTCTGTTTATTATCATAATATTTAGAATTTTAAACGTAACCAATACGTAAAATAATTTTTGCTATAAAATAATAAAATAAAATAGCTGAATTCACGCATTTCTCCGACAATGAATTACAAAATTGTAGTTGTTAATAAATACCTTTCGGTAAATTCAAAGTACACATTAATCGAATATTTAATAATAAGCGTTTAATGCAGATTCATTTTTTGCCTATTTAAGTTAAAATTCTTCAACACATAACCGAATATTTGAAATTTTTATCGTTAGGAAGTAAGTAATTCATGTAATTAAAATCCATATTAAATCAGTTTTACGCGTTAGTAATTTTCAGAAATGATTTACGAATAAATTGAATTTTATACATTTATATTTGATAAATTATTAGAATTTTAATGCAAGATCCATTTTATGCTACAAATAATGAAATAATTATACCATCTACGCATAAATGATCGAGGAAAGTAATTCGATATTTAAAATTGTGCTTAACAGGCTGAAAGTTCCTCGATGTTCGGAGACCTGAATTGTCAAATGTTTAAATCTTAAATCCAAATAAAGCTCGTAACATATTTATTTAAGCGTTAAAGGCCACTGATAAACATATTAATAAGCGGTTACTCGTGTGCGAGGGATAATCATCGGAGCTTGCGAAATACCAAGTAACGGATTGAAAAATTAAGACTTACAATATAGTCCCTGGAGTTAAGGTAATTCTCCGTGTAGGATTTGGAGGAGGGCCTGGTGAGGTAGCGTATCCTGTTGAGTTCTGCCGCTATGATGCTGGGCCTGACGCGCGAGTGTATCTTTATCGGCAGGTACGTGCCGGAGTGGTAAATGCGCACAGGAGTGTGAACTATCGTAACGAGCCTCTTGTGCGCCACGTAAGGCATGTGAGGTAACGTCCTCACCTACATATAGAGATTACGGAACTTGCCAGTGCTTTTCTTTCTCTATTCTCTTTGCGCGTATTTGCTTCATTCGCTTTCTTTTCCTATTTATTATTTATTTGCTTTTTGCTTTTTCTTTTTTTTTTTTTTTAAATAAACAGCGCTCTTATTTTCTGTTTTATGTGTGTTATATCGTGTTTTTTCTTCTTTTTTTTCTTTACCAAAAGCGTGGGATAATTATGTGCGGCGGTTGTAAGGCGAGAGGGTCTACGTCGGTGTTTTTGCATAGAGATTGCTGGCAATAAGAGAGTTTTTTGAACGACATAATCTTTATCTTTTTATCTTTACAGTTTTCTTAAGGAATCGCCAATGGTGAAGCTTTTTTTTATTCTATTTTTAGCATTTGTATTAAAAATACAGAAATCTTTCCGCGTAATTTATATTTACCATTTATATTTATTCTGGAAATACTCGCGAAATTTTTCGTTCTGTACCCGATGAAAGGAATTTCATAAATTATAGAAAACTGATTTTGATAGATAATCGAGTGATTCGTAAGCGATCGAGTAAGTTTGATTCGATAATTTGAGATCTTAAAAGTATCGTATGCAAATTGCTTGAATGCTAAGGAGGATGAAAGAAATACGAACGGTTATCTCATTCGTTACCACTGACCTAAAGACTTTTTGCCAAAGTAAAAATAGATTATAAGACGTTTTATCAAGGATTTCGGTGTAGTAACGTATGTCTGAAAGGCGAATTGATATTATTTTCAAGGCCATTATTCTATCGTGAAATTGGTAATTTAATGCTTAAAGAAAAGATTATATATTTAAATATTTACCTCGTTTGTAAATATAATTTAATTCTAATATTTTTCGTATAAAATTCGAGATTTTATCGCTTGTTATATTTTAAATAAAACAATACAAAATTTATCGTGATTTTAAAAAATAGAAAAATTTGTCGTTTGGAACGAATGTTAATATATTTCGCGTTCCTGTTTACACCAACTTATTGCATCGCAATTTTAGTTACGCCTCTCTAAGCATCACATAGTTAGCTTTTTGTATTAATTATGTAAATAAAAAAATCAAAAGCAGCAGGATCAGCAGGATACGCAGCCTCTTTGCACTAAAGATAAAAATGAAATAAAGAAAATATAGATAAATAGAGCAAAATTTGAAAATTTTAGTTGTCTTTAACTTTAGTAAATTAGTGGAGCTAAGGAAAAAATAGAAAGTGAACAGTTCGGTAACTTTGTGAAATAAATCTTTCTTTACAAAATCATTATTATACTTAATTAATAATTATCAATCGTGTGAACTAATATATATATATAATATATAAAATATAATAATAATAGAATAATTACATTTAATATTTTACCGAAAAATTGTAGTTGTCGATGTATTAAAATATAAATAAATTAAAATATTCTAATGTAAATAAAAAGACGAAAAAATAAATCTCTTAATTTCATTGATAAAGACTTATTATACGCACGATTATTTATATAAATTTGAAAACTCATTTCACCACAACTTGGAACTGTTCAAATATTGCCATAGTACTCACGAAGGTGCTGTAAATATAAGGGTTGTAAAAGTAGAATGGGCCATGTAGTAGCGGCTTTAATAGTTGGAAAAAGTCAACGTGACAATAGAATTTGTTGTAGATTTATTATTTTCGTCGTCGGGGCCATCGACGACGTTCAGCAACGTAGGTGAAAGTAGGTAGGTAGGAAGCACGTAAAATTCGGAAGAAAAAGAATAGTACGGTAATTATATAAGTTCGTCATAAATGATTTATTTATTTTTATCGATTGATCGTGGAGAGATGATAAAACTTTTTTCTTATCTCTGGGCTCGTTGTCGATGATGTCGATGATAAACGAAAGAAAAACAAGTTGGTCGATGGCACAAAAGTAAATCGAAGATGTGCTAGACATACGTGCACTTTACTTTTTCTTTGAAAAATAATTCGTTTCTTTTAGATTATTTGAAAAGAACGGGAAGCGCATTCTCCGTCTTGCCTTTTTCGAGAGGTTTGAGCTCTCTAATAATAAACCGCTGCTGGCCAATTTCCCCGTTGTGTGTCTAGCGAGGCGAGTCGAGTTAATTTTCTGTTAGTGATTTTTTGGCTCAATGTTGAACATGTTAAAGGTGATTTTCCAACCGCTTACTTGGGCTGTTCGAGCTTTATTGTTCTTTTTACTTGTTTAAATTTGAATGTAAGATCAGAGTCGCTATAAAGTTTGAATCAACGTTTACTTTCAGTATGCAGTTCAATTAAAATTTTAACTTTGGAATTTTCTGAAAAAAGTATTAAGCGCAGCAACTTTAAAACGAAGTAGACTACGGTAATAATATTTGTTTTCGTCTTTAATTTATAATTGAAAAGTAAAGATTTTAATATACGTAAATTCAACTGTAACGCGATGAGAAATTAAAAATGTGCATAAGTAATTGTAAAATTTTTTTTTACGCAATTTCCAAAGCGACTCTGTACCTCTTAGTAAAATCAGTGACACATGGGATAATTAACAATGTGATGAGGGAAATGACATTGGACAATGGATGGATAAACGAAAGACGATTTATATATCATTGTTATGTATTTCAACGTGAAAAGACTATACATAAAAGCTGTCTGCTGTGTGCGTATGTTTTTTCGCGCGTTACAATTACTAGGCATTCGATACAGTCACAAGATTTTTCGTGTGCCAATGCGATGACTTTCTTACACCATGAATACTTTTTCATTTTTACGGTTTTATCATCTATTCTGCACGTGTGGATTCGATACACGCGTTACACATCAAAGACGTAGAAAGCTACAAATTATGGTTATCAAATACTTTTTCTTTTCGAATTCCTTATAATTGGATCGTAAGGTCAAGGCTCAATGTGTGTACACATGCACATATCGTGCATGGCAGTTTTATTGGCACACTTTACTATAACAATAATAAAGCCTTGGAGCGCACGTTGTTACAAAACATAAGGCATATCTTAGGGGAGGATCTTAATAGAAAAAGTATGAAATAAAAATGCAAGCTTTAAATGAAACGTTGAGCCTTTTTTTTTTTTTTTTTTCAAAAGTAGGTAAATAAACTAAAAAATGCTATGCATAAGCCGTTGAACTATGCGCGGTCTTTTAAAAAGCGAAATTTTTGCTTTGAGCTCGAGATTTCTCGAAGAATGAGTCTATATATTCTTTTTATTTTAGTTCGAATACTTTGAGATATAAATATCTTGCTCGAATCAAAGAGAAACTTTAGCAGAGAATACTAACAAATTTTAAATGGAAAAACGTTTACTTCGCCTTCGTTCGACACTTGATCTTGGATTATTATAATGTTGTACAGTTTGTAATTCGAGAGCTTTAATCCAGAGGTATAAAGAAAAGATAAGAGCTTTAGTCTATCGCTAAATTATATTTTTTGTTTCAAATAACAATGTACTGTTTAACGTCTCGATTACTTAATTAAAAAAATTTGCAATAAACGTATTATTTCGTTTATACGAAAATTTACGAGCCATGAATAAATATCCGTCGATGTTATAAAATATTATTATATTTAGAAATATATCTTAAAACCTGCCGATAAAAATTTCTTTCGTACTTTTATAATTCTTTTTAAAATTCGTTAAAAACGAGTATCGTCCATTTTATTATTAATTAACGAATATCATTTTTCTTAGTTTTTATTCGATGTATAAACATTTCGGTATGAACTTTACTCGTTACCAAAAATTTCATACTCTGATCTTTCTATGCGTGACCTTCGTGTTCATCGATTGTACATTTTGGAATTAATTTCATTACATCCTAAACCGTATACGTTTTCAGTTGAATTACATCACGCGCATTCGATAAGTAACATCGTTTGATTTCAACAGCGCGTTCGACGGTCGGAAATATTTGTAAAATTGTACTGGTAACTCAAGTGGCATAATTAGTTGAAACAAAAAAGAATCGACGCGAAAATCGTTACTCCATATTTAACGAACTTTATTTTTCACACACACCCGTTATCCAGAACATCCAATAATCGTTATAGCGAAGCCCAAGTAATCGACGAGGGGAGATCTCGAAGGTAAGCTCTCGAACTCGGTGATCCGCTGGAACCGTCGGCTTTAAAACTCATCCCTCGTGAAAGTAGCACTGAAACAAGCATCGATGGAAGGATCGGCCAGACCGTCGCACGTAAAACACGAACAAGGAGTAAATAAAGCTAAGGCAAGCGAAATCACAGCTTCCACTTAGACGCGGTAGGAGAAGTGACGGTAGGTGGTGCCGCCGGGCAGACGTCCGGAAGTGCTGGTCTCCCAGGTTGAGTGGTAGCCTCCGGGTCCACCTGAGGATCTGGTGCTCCGTTCGGTCGTGTAGTTCCCGTAGGGGCCGCTTTCGCGTTTCACCGTACTCTCGGTGGTGTAGCTCTGGCGTTGCGGCCTACTGTAAGGGCTGCTGCTGCTGCTGCTGTTATTGCTGGTGTTATTGGTATAAGAGTAGCTGTACTGCTCCTGAGCCGTTCTCACGCCGCTGTCCGGATAGTCGCGGACGATGTAGTGCCGAGAAGGTGTCTAGATTACAAGGGGGCAACAACGGAGAATACGGTATAGCAAGTCGTAAAACAACTCTCTGCCTTGGCTTTGGTAGGGACTCTTTTCCATTTTATTTTGCCGTTATTTACGACAACGTGCATAAAACGCTGTAAGTTTTTTCTTTCTTTTTTTTTTTGTTTTTTTTGTTTGAAAATTATATATGTATGCTCTTTACGTGCTGATTTTTGGGCGCTCACACGAAGGTAGGTATGCACCGCTTGAGAAATACTTGACTTTCCTATGTACACGCTCAGCTCGGCTTTATTTTTTACCACTTGTCTTTGTTTGCTCGCGTGATGATTATGTGTATGCGCATGCGAGTGTAAGTGTAAATATTGTGAAATTGTTACAGGAGCGCGCGTATAAAATTTTCAAAGGCTACGAAAATGTTGCAGCGTACGTTTTCCTCGACTTTTTATTCGTCCAAATACACGCGCTTAAATTTTTTATACCAAATGTTTGTTTGATTTATCGTTTTCGAAGATTAAATCTTAATAAAATATTTCAGGTTCGTGTGTGGTCACGAAGATTCCTCGATAATGAAAAGATAATTATGATATTTAGACAATGGATTTTATATTGCGTAAAAACTTGTAAAATTAAATTAATTCGAGTAATAAGTTTGAAGTGTTTTATGATGTACGAAAATAAAACATGTATAAATCAATCGAGTTGTCAACGAAGCGTACGTGACAAGATGCGAACGATCGTTGATTCGAATTTGATTAGTATGTATATATTGTACCTATTCTTTTTCACCTCAAATAATTAAATCATAATGCTTTTATTTATCATCGGTCGATGCGGCGAAATAGAGTAAGTATTTTATTATTTTGTTCAACTAAATTTAATAATGTTTTTTTTTCTTATAAAGCAATTTGTTTAAAAATATAGATAAAAATAAAATAGAATATTAATGGATATTCGGTATTCATTCTGAATATAAAACTTACAAAAATCGTTTAATTATTCAAAGATCGAAAAGCGTTGAATTAATTTGATCGGAATCGTTCGAAATGTTTTATTTTTCATTATTTCTTTTAGAATTAAAAAGATATTCGTAAATCATTTTTACGGTTGACAAGATAATCAATATTTTTTAACTGGATAAACTTTTTCTCAAATCCATCTTTAAAGATGCAGGGAATTTAAAATTGTAATTTAGAAATGAGGTAAATTCCAAGTGAAACCTATCAAATAATGTTTTGTACGTCTAGAATATTTGTGTCCGACAACAGTTTGTATACTCTACTTAGGAAAATAAATTTTATGTTTTCTTCGTTATTTATTTGATTTCATCTTTGCTTAGGGTTTTTCGTAGTCTGAAATGTTAAATTTATCGATCGAATTTGAATTTTATCGTGTTTTTGCGAATGGTTTACATTTCGTATGTTTTATCTCGAGAGATAAATTACCATAAATCCATTAACATCCTGCTTCTAAAATAAAATTACGCACGCCAACAGATAACTGAATCCTCCCATAAAAAGTATGAAGTACTAAAATCACGAAATTTTTAAACATCCATACTACCGCGTTCATCACGATTGATGAAAGTTGTAGTCTTGGCCAAACTATCCTTTATGCTCGTCTAGATAATGGGCCATTTAACCGACTGGTCTACGTACGCGTACAAACATTCTCTCATTCTGTCGCTTTACCTTCTCGAATTGAAATTTTCACGCTCGGTCGAAGAATCCTACTTTTATTTCTCCTTTTGCACGTTCGCGCGTACTTTCTCTTCTATTTGCTCTCTTATTCTTTGAAGCTTCCCGTTATATAGCGCGAAAATTCCTCAAAGTACATAGAAATGAAAATGTAGTTGATGCAACATATACGTATGCACGGGATCAAGGATCATTCGGGTAATGGAAAGGATTCACGAATGATAAGGGAGAGAGAAAAAGAGAGAGAGAGAGAGAATAGAACGAGAGAGGATACAACGATGACAAAAGTTAGTACAGTAAACTTCGAGTGGCGTAAGGATTACTCGATACTACACACATACAGATGCGTAGATGAGGAAAATGTATGCATGCATTTCCAACATATGCAGGTGTGAGTTTTACCTTTGAATGGCATGGGTGCATATTACTATACGGTAGACACACAACGTGCGGAGCGGGGCCAATACGATGCGTGTGTGAGCAGCGCAACACATACACCACCGTTCGTGTATGTATAGACACATGCGCACACGGATTACTTGTATAAAATTTCGAGATAGATAGAACCGATATTTCTTTTGCCAAGAATATGCGATGTACGGAGAACGAATATAGACACGTATCGATGTATATACATCGTATTTGTATAAAAATGCATATATGCATATTTTGGCTTTGTATACATACCTACGTTCGTGCACGTAACGCGCGCAATCGCATTTTGTGTGCCGCTCGGTGTTTCGTTTTTCTCCCTATATTTAGTTATTTATTTATTTGTTTAGTTATTTCGTTATTTAGAAGAAAGTGCCTTTCGCATACGAGAGTTTTCTCATTTTGGATAATCGACGACTGTACTTTACTCGGAGTACTTTCATTTATAGTAAATACATTTGAAATAACAATGCCGCAAACTGATAAACTTCTTATCGTTTCAATATAGAAAATTGTTCGCGAGTTCGCTAATGCACAGAAAAAAAAAAGCGAAATTTTCGTTGTACGAATTTTTTTGAACAGCGATACCTTTCGAGGATGAAAGTTTTTTTGGAAGATTTTGTTTCCCGCGGCGATGCATAATCGCCATTTTTGTGCCGAAATTTCACGTACAAACGCCATTTCGCACTACCTAAATAGCTTATGTACCCGGTACCACGTGCCTTTGATGTTTTGTTTTGTTGCGTGAAGTTACCGTCCCTGCATACGGAATTTGTGCTGTTGCCAGTTTCAAAGCCGGAAAATACAATTACAACAATGTTTGCAAGAAAATTACGAAATTGGACTAATTGTGTATTTGATATGATTGAAATCTATGCACGTATAAGCGATATACAATGCGATACATTATGAAGTTCTCGTAATTTTAATTGTTTATTTAAATGATCGTTGACAATTTAATCATTAAGTCTTATTTCAATTCAAGACTAATTAGTTTTGATATTCATCCAAATACTTTTATAAAATATTCTTTAAGAATATGCATTATGAAATTTTCTTGAAAAATCACTAGTAGCCTAACATTTTTATATAGTTAGAATAAATTTGTTATATTTTAAATAAAACTAATTACAGATTTTCTAAAGTATTAATAGAGCGAAGTATAATTTATTCGTGTATGCATTTATTTTAATTGCGCTTCTTTAATTATTTCGTGCGTATATAAAGAAGTGATATATAATATAGGTAGAAATATTTGCATTTATTTTTATATCAAGGAAGTACTTTAGATTTTAGATTATTATACGACTATTTCATATGTTACTAAAACTACTATAATATATTTAATAGATGAATTTTATTGCCGAGTTATACGTTTTGAGCTTCGGGACTGAACGGAATCATAGGTAATATTATAAATAGTAGGTAATAATCAGACTACTAAAATTCAGATTCAAATAATAGTTTATGAAATTTAAGATCGTAGTAGACATTTTAAATTATCGAATAGTGATTAAAATCAAGAATTTAATAAAGCCGTATACCATATTCGAGGTACATTGTTTGCAGATAAAAATTATGTACTAAAAAATTTCAGGGCATCTCGGTTCACTGTGTACGAAACATAGTTACCAAAGTATTTATTCCATGTAAAAGATTATGCGGTTGTGAATTTAAACTATAAAATTTTAAATTATTTTTCGAAAATAAAGACCCAGATTTCCTTTTATATACAACTTTATTAACTTTCAGTGGTATAAATAGTATAAATAAATATCAACAATAATGTGGCTTTTTTGTCAAGGATGAAAAACGATAATTTAAAGCATAATATTCAGATTTCTTGCAAAGGACTATTTTTTGCATTTATAGGTGTATAACAAATATATACTTTACAGGTATACGCAATCTAATTAGGAAGATCCCAATTAAAACATCAAAACGTTCGTTCGTTGTATTATTTTAATTATGCTGATGAGAGAATTAAATTTTGCAGTCAAAAGAAAATAAAAGCTGCACTTCGATCGATTTTTCCTCTAACTAGTGTTGGCTTGCGAACCGAAAATGGAATAAAGTACATGCGTGGAGCATTAAATGTACGATTACGAGCGCGTAAAAATGAGGTGCATGAAACTGTGGTATGAGGTAACGGCATTGGATTCATGGATTCATGCGAATTTATTTGTGACAAGCTAATGGGAGAAATAATGCACAGTTAGGGAAAATGCAATTGTAGATGACGCGAGCGCTGACCTGTTGTACATAAAAGAGCTTTTATAATGATAAATATGTAAAAACGAAAGCTGTAAGCGTGAATATAATTTTTGCCTGGATAAACTGCAATCTCGGTTATTTTATTTTTTTCGAATTGATGAAATTTTGGAAATCTGTTGGTGAAACGTTTCAGAACTTGGTTCACTTATTTACAAACATAATATGATACCTATTATCTTATTATACGAAACATATTAAATTATTAAAAAGAAAAATGTATTCACATTCTAAGAATGTTCTATTATTGAACTGCAGAATTTAAATTCAGAAATACAACACTTGTTATCGAGTTTCAAAATTGATAGTATATTTTATTCAATACCTAATGCGTGAAATATAATATTACAATATGCACTATTGAAGGAAAAATTTTCAAATAAATAAGTGAATAGTGTTTTTTTATTTTTAATTCTAAACACGAGTAAAGAAATACAAAGCTCTTTAAAAAAATTACTTTAAAAAGTGATCGATTACATTTATAATATTAAATTTCTTTCAAATTTTTCTTACATATATATATATATATATATATATATATAATTATAATTTTATACGTTTGAGTGAAGTATTATATAATAAATAAGTAATTTTGTAAGAGTATTATTTAAAAAGTATTTATATAATATTTTAGTCGTATATTATTCAACTGACATTTGATAGTTTAAAATCGCTTTTATATTTTTACTCGACAAAAATACTATCGTACAATTTTTTTTCATATTTAGTACTTAACCGACAATTACAAATATTTGAAACGAAAGCAATGGATATTTATATTAAAAATATGATATAAAGTTGTATTTTATAATCTTTTAAAAATAAGATTTGTAAGTATATTTTGTCAATTAAAATTTTTATTAAAAAAAATTTCAAAATAGGATATACATAATACTTAAGGTTTTTTTGAATGATAATTCTCATCTCTATCATTTTATTATTTTATTATATCTTTATGAATTTTACAAAGATTACAATTTAGAAACTTTTCATTTTTATAAATTAAGTGACATTACTTAGAATATATGTTGAATCAAATATAGTCGTTTATAATAATTATAAGTGATTATATTAACAATGCTGTACTTGACATTTGATACAAAAATCATTTTCCTTCTATGATTTTGGAACTATTTATAAATAAATTCGAATTACAGAAATTTATATTTTAATAAAAACTATTAAGTTCTAAGTGACTTCTATTTACGTTACATAAAGTAAGGAAGAATCGTGTAAAAAATTTTACTTTAATTTAATTTTATTTTGTTTATATATTTTGCAGGAACTCATTTATATGGCCCACCCGGGAAGGGTAAATGATAAACTATATATAATATATTTGTAATAACAGTAATTATAAAATATTTATAGGAATTATAGCAATTATCGAAATGACCCATTCGAGATTTGTAATTAATTATATTTTTAATTTTAAAACGATTAAACATTTATCGTTTATTCTGACATACTTGGCAGTTACCATTTTTCGTTCCTTAAAGATGTAATAACATTTAATTTATTCCATTTATTTTATACCACTATTTAAGTAAAGATTATATGACAAGATTTTACTTATACCAGCCAATTATTTCATTTTTAATTTAGAGCAACGTAATATATTAGAGTGAATTTATTTGAATTTAAAACAAAATTTCATTTTTACACATTATTGAAAATGATATGTCTGTATTATATTTTGAACACAGTAATTTTGAAAATAAATTTTTTTACTATAATCAATTTATATAATATTTTATATAATCAAAATATAATAATATTTTGTTATTTTTTAGTTTAAAATTATTTTAGTTCAAAAATTTTTTTTTCAAAATAATTATACGAGTAAGTTTTTCGTATATTAAACAGAAATATATATTATTACTTATCTTCAAGGAACTCACAAGAGCATTCAGTTATAATAAGTTCTAAATATTAAATAATACAATAATGTCTTTTTTATTCTAAGCAGAATACGTTTCGATAATTATTTGGCAGTTTTTAATTATAAACTTTCGAATTAGTCTCATGACGGAAAAAATTTTATAAAACTCAAATTAACTGCAATGAAGATAAAATTTTATACATATCGTGATAATAGATTCAAGACTATAAATTTTTAACACTCCACATATCAATTTTTACATAGCAAAGTTACTATATAAATTTTCTAACATTTTAAAAATACTATAAATTATTTTAGCAAGGTATGGAACTATTAGTTAAATGATAAAGATAATTTCTAAATTGTATTTAATCAAACATTATTTCTTATCGGAATGACGTCTATGAATTAACGAATAATTTTTTTAAAAATCTTAGCTCTTGCAACACATAATATGAATGATATCGGTACATTGATACTCGAACATATATAAACATTATAATAGAAAGTTTAGTTTTTCCTAAAAGAATTTTGCATCTCTTTCTTAAACACGCGTTGATATCGTTCGACATTATATATTTTTCGTTGTTTCGATAAGTGTCGGATACTCCATTTAAATAACTCATTCAGCGATACAATTTTAGTATGCGAGAATTTATAATCGGTAGTTCGGCCATCCTCTTAAAACCTGAAATCCAGCCACGAAGCAGCCACAAGTTCAAGAAAATAAAAACGTCGATCGGATCGAGCAAATACCGACGCGCGTCCAGCGTGTAAAAATCTCCTCTCCCCCCTCGTCATTTCCTCATCCCAGTTTCCTCTCCCCTCGAGCCGTCGAGTCAACCCCGTTAGAAACGGTACCACGACGGTGTCTGCAGAGCCATAAGGATTTTGGTCCTGCCCGTGGCCGGAGTCGTCGCGTGTCTTTGCTGTCCGGGTTTGCGAGACAAAACCCCGTGCTCGAAAACGTGTCCACGCTTGGCTAATTCACCAGCCGCGTCCAGGCCAACCTTGGATATAGCACCGCCCTCGATGAGCTGTCTCGAGTGATCGTCCTTGGCTGGGTTCTTGCCCCTCACCGCGCCTTCCTTATCGCGTAGAGTCGCGTACTGGTAGAACTCCTTCCTCGGATCCTGACGCTTGCGACCCCAGACGGTGAAGGGCTCCGGGACGAGGGAAGGACGCGGCACCAGGGGCACCTTGTCCCAGGGAACAAACGTCTCTCTCTGGAATTCATCGACAGCCTCTTGACGTTGTACCGACATTTCGATCGGTGCGATAGTTTCCCTTCGCCTTGACTCGGATGCGCGAGAAATTCACGCGAGCTATGCCGCAATTTTCCTAACCGAATTTTCCCGTCTTCCGGTGACGTCTGCACTTCCACACCACTCCTCAACTACTGTACGATCACGCGGTATAAACCTACTGTCTCGTCGAGTGCGGAATAACCGACGAAGAGTTACGGGCATGGGAGATAGAGAAGAGAGACGGAGAGAGACGGAGAGAGAGAGAGAGCTTGAAGGTATTCTTAGAACTTAGGCGAGAGTCGAGTTGTGTTCGGCCTCGCGCCACTAAGGTGAACCAAGTTTTACATGCGCGCGTATATTAATACAGCGCGTCTTGGAAAGCGAGGAATGGCGGAACGTAAGGCGCCTACGGTTGCGACGGTTGCGAGAAAGTCTGGGGTGCGATGTACGCAAAAGCGATTCCCGAGGCTAAAATTAAGTTCTGCTATTGATTTAGTTGGAAAAATATAGCGTTCCAAGTACTTTTTTTCATTGTAATATCAACTTTATGGAATTGTTACTTATTATATTTGAAATTGATGTCAATGTTATTCAGTTCGTTCCTCGATCTTTTCCAAAAGCAGAAATGTAATACCGATATGAAGTTATTGTTTACGAATTACTTTTTATTTTTAAGTTAAATTTAATCGCGGTAACTGCTAATATCTTTGAGAACAAATATTTATATAGGTAAAGCCTTTTTATTATTTACGTTGAAATTTAATCATAGAAATATGTTAACATTTTCTAATAATATAATCTTTGTGTGTATTAAGTTAAAATATCGATCATAAACGTCATTCTTGTTTCATAATTTTAAACATAATACTCATAAATAAATAACATTTCATCAAAATAGAAACGATTAAGATCTAGTTTATATCTTTATCCAAATTCTTTTAAATGAAATGTGTTATTATCAAGATCATTTTTTTAAAATTCTGTTCGTCAAATCTGTACATAATTTTAAAGAAATTTTTAAAATAAGATTATTTTATCTTTTTTGAAAAATTAAATTATTTAAAATTTTTAATGCATCTGTAAAATGTAAAAAATTAATCATGTTATTTTTTTACCAAAGAAATTGTAATTTTCTTTACAATTAAGTTTGAATTTATATTTTGTTATTTGTAATATTGAAATATATTTAATGAGCCATTTCAATAAAATATATTGTACATCTTCATCGAAATGGATAAAATAATTTGTATAAGAAACTAGAATATTTTTTCATACGATCAACGAAGTTTGTAGAACTCATATTTTTAACACTGATTGTATACTGTTATATACTATATATCATCAAAAAGGTCGAAAATGCATCCTTTTTTGAAATGTAGTTACGAGTACGTGAGAAATCAACCACATGTTCCTTAGTCGACTTTTAGCGCCTTTACAGAGAATCTTTTCTTATTAATAAAACCTTTTAAAATTTTTCCAACGATATTTATTATACATTTTAGTTAAAAGACAAAAAAGATAATAAAATTGAATTTTGATTTTGTAAGTAAAAACTTTTATTTTTAGATGTAAAATGATATGCGTATATTAGAAAGATCCAATATTTTTTCAAAATAAGAGACAGTGTGTAAGTTTCGTGTATAAATTTATTTATTATAGTATTTATTTACATATCTAATATTGTATTACAAGAACGAATTTTTTTTATATCTATGTCGACATAAAAACATTTTTTGAAGTTTTATAGAGTTCGATAAATAAGTTCAATTAGAAATTATTAATAGTTAATTTCCCGAGATGAAATGTATACTACAGATGATTTTTAATAAAAACTTTTTTTTTTCATAAGAATTTTTAATAAAATTTGAATTACTTGTGATAAATGTAAAATGCAAGGATCAAAAAATGTACGTCTTTGTGTCTATTCGATGTTCCATTTCCTGTTTTCCGTACAGTAGAAATATAACGCGTTTTCTATTTCATAAAAAGCAATTTTTTTAAATTTGATATATCAATGTAATATAAAAAATTATAAATGGTAAACATAATATACATATAGATTATCTCATCATATTTTTTAAATCATAGAAATTTTTCTTAATATTGTATGGAAAACAAGTTTTATTTAATAATCTGTCATTTCTTTTTTTAAATGTATATGTTATATGTAGAATAAAAAATAAATATGAAAATATATACATATAAAAGTTTCAAGATTTTTTTTTAAAATATATTGAAATAATAATATTTTTGAAAAGGTTTTCAGAAAATTTATAATATATTAATTCATAAAACATTTTATACTAATTTGGAAATTTCTAAACTACAGACTAATTTACAATGCTAAAATTGTATATATAAAAGAAATTGTAATACCAATTCTAGAAAGGTACAATGACATTAAATCGTAAACAAAAGGTTAAATTTATATTTGTATCTCGACAAACTGGAAAACGACTGTTTGTTCTTAATTGCTCTGATATTTTACATGGAAAAGACAAATAATACTTCATCTTTCTTTGAAGTCTTTATATGAACGAAATATTGGTAGTGTATCAATATATAAAAACGTATTTTAATCCTTTATTCATATTTTTAGATATATATATATATATATAATTTGAGATTACTCTCCAAGTTTTTTTTATGATTTATCTGCATACAGGAAATTAAATATATAAAAAAGATAGAAGTACGTATGAATAGGCAAGGGAAAGAAAAAAAAGACAATAGAATAAATATATGTATTTTGAGAGAGAAATATATTAATTTATAAATGATATAAAGCAAATAAATAAGTACATACTTGAACGAATCTGGAGGTGATAGAACATTTAGAGAAACAGGTAGACGAATAGACAAACAAGTAGGCAGATAGAACAAAAAGAGAGAGAGAGAGAAGGGAAGAGGAGATAAGGCAAGCAAGAGAGAGAAAGAGTGAGAGTAGAAGGGGGTGGAGCATATTTGTGATATGCCATGCGTCTAAATTAGGATAGCGTAACGCAACACCGACGTCTGACATTCCTACTGCCCCACTACTCATCATACAACCACGAGTAGCCCATATCTGTATGGTATAAAATCTGTCCGTCCGCTTTTATCCCTTTTGGATTTACGGATTTTCGCATGTGTCGTTTTCTGCATAGCTTTCAAGTCGTATTTTACCGCACGTTATTAATTACCTTTGCCGAAGGGTTTTTTTTGTCCTTTTCGCGAGTCGAAATTTCTACGAGTACTGAATTACCTTGGTAACGAGGGCTTTCAACATTTCTGGGGTTATTTAAATAATAATTAAAAATCTATATAATGCTTTGTATTACGATAACGGTGAATGTCTTTATATTTGCGAGCTGCAAAATTGTTTTTAAACAATATGCCATTGTTATTTTCTTGAATAAAAAAATACGTTATTATTTTATATAAATAGTATCGCACACATATACGCAAAATTATAAATGAAAAGTCAAATTACAGGTATTGAGATTGATATTATCATTATTTTAGGTTATAATAAAAAGCTTCTGATCAGTTTATGGACAATGGTAAAATTATATTGTATTTCGAAATTAATTTTCGAAGCACTGAATTTAATTTCATTGTGTGGATATTTGAAAAAAATAAACCGATCGATTGCATTTCTCTGAAAAACGAAATATAAAAATCAATATTACTCGATACTGAAAATATATCGCGAGATATCTAATTATTAATTAAATTAAAATCAAAGTTTTTGTCGGAATATAAGGTTATAAGTAAATTATCCTTGGAACGATTTACATACTTATAATGTTTGGGTTTCGTATTTCGATAAATATCGACAATGATTTTGAAAATAAAAGAAAAATATAAAGGATAAAAAACAAAGAATTTGGCATTCAAACAAGTATTTAGTATACAAGACAAAGAATATAAATCGATCGAGTTTGCATCGTTTGGCGTATTAATGTCAAAATAAATCGTTGCTATTACATTTATTTGGTGGGAAGCCAAACTAAAAAAAGATCGGTAAAAACGAAAAAATGTAATGAAGTTATAAAACGGAAAACTGTAGTAACCCACGAGTAAAATAAACGAGGAGAGTTTTTGAAAGGCTAAATGCGCGTCGATGACTTTTCGATTTTGATAAGCGTATCACGATAAACCGCGCAAGCGCTTCCAGGCTTTCGCCATTCAAGCAGCGATTGTCGGCATCCGGATCATACGCATACTCGTACACGTCGACGACGTGACGACGTTGTGAAAAAGTGAAAACGAGAAAGATAGATAGCGAGAAAGAGAAGAGAGTGAAAGGGAATCGTGAGTCGGGAATTTTCAAAGTCCCGGAAAATGACTGCGTACGCGCTTTTGCTTTTGGTCGCTATGAATAGCCACCTCTTTGACCTCGTGCTGCCCTCTCAACCCTATTTATAAAGATTTCGAATTTCCCAAAGCATTTATTTACCACTCGGCAACCGATCGCTTTATATTATTGTTTATAGTTTTATTTTTCGTTTCTATAGTGGTGGAGGTATGCATTTTTGATTCGACGCGTGAAATCCCATGATATTTATGTTTTCTAAAAGAGAATAATTGTACAAATTTCATTTGAAATTTTGATGAATTTATCTTGAATTAAGAGTGGTTTAATTAAATTTTAGTTAGTTCAAAGCTGTTGAAATATATATAGCAAAGATTTTTATAACTAAAGGTCTCGAATGGGTTTCTATGTTCCGAAATAAATTTGAATATTTTCAACAAAAATTCGCTCATTAGTTTTAATTTAGATTATTTAATTTAAGAATTGTCTAAGTAAAGATTTTCTAAATTTTACAACTATAATGGATCGGTTTTAATTCATAAATCCGTTTAAAATATGCGGATAATTGAAACATACGTTTTCTCTTATATTCCATTTTGAAAAATAATTGTCATAGTTAAATGAAAGATATTTATTTAAGTATTTTTTAAACTAGAATCTTACCAAAATAATATCGTAATTTTTCATAGTTTTTCGTTTCGTTTTTGTTCACGACTATGCTTAGAAATAATTTTTATGTTTATTATACTACAGGAGTAATAAAAATTTTTGTAGTAAAATTTTTATAGCGACATGTATGTTACGATTTTTTAACGTGTATATTTTACAGCACATAAAAAATATATAAAAGTGTAATAGTTTAAGATTAAAGTTTTATTATAAATTAAACAGTTACGGTATTAATTATTCAGTATAATATAATTATTTTTAATAATCTAAGTTGATTAAATATTTTTGTACAATTAATTTATTTTTAATTTTTATGCTCAACGCTATTTATTTAAATTGTAGCATAATTTTTATAGTTTTTAATTTTAACATGTTTTAGAATGATAAAATATATTTTGTTCATTTTTAAAAAGTTTTTAATAATTTCAATGTACATATTCTCATTTTTCAACAATTAAATATCAATATAAATAATACTTGGAGTAAAAAAAATTCTGTACACAATTTAGCGTTTAGCAATGACATAAATATTTTTGTCTATTTATCGATTGTATATTATACGATAAATATCGATGCCGAGTTAAACGGTGGCGGCGCAAGTAAAATAGATTATAAACATACACCTGTTACGAGAATTTCAGTTATACGTGACAGTCGCTTCTAAAATGACGTTGATACCGCCTCCCTTTTTCTCTTACGCGATATTGTAAGCATGACGAAACATTTCATAAATCAGGAGGATTTGAGAGATGAGTTAAATACACGTATATATATCAGCGGATTTTATATATATAGAATGAATATAAGAAAATATCGTAGGTCTAAGAAAATTCTGTTTTTAAGTTTATCGTATCATCACATATTATTACGCCTTCGTGAGAAAGTGGAGTAAATTTAGTTTCTTTTGGGCTCCTACGGTCATTTTTTTTCTTATTTTTATGTGGCACCTTCTTCCAAATCATGGAGGTAAATTATATGATAATAAATTTTCAACGAAACATCGAGTGCACGTATTTCGAGCACAATAAGGGGTTGGTGGTAACAGTGGCAAAAATAATGTAGTTAAAGGTAAACATAATAGCAAAAATGTGGTAAACAGTAGTGGTTGGAGTAAAGTGTGGAAGTTTGATTTTTTTTCTCAAAAACGGTCTACTGATTGACATTTTGATATACGTATGAAATAATTGACTATTTTTTAATGTTGCATAACTTAAATTACAAACATAATTTGTCAATCGAGATCAGATTCGAGAATGACAGAGTCAAATAACGTAGGCCCTGTTACTGTCAGTGTCTCCAATTACAAGGAAAATCAAAATTATTTGTAAGTAATGGTCAAACGTTCATTTAATCTTTCATTCGTTATCTTATATTCCGAAAAATATTTAAGTAGGAATATAGGTTGGAAATTATTTACATAGACTAAAAAGTTAAAATTAATTTTGAAATTTTATTTAGATAGCGTGAAATTAGCTTATAAAACAATAAGAAAAATAATATCGAAAAACTTTGGCTTTTTAATTTTTTAATTCGAATAATGTTTTTAGAATTTTATAAATTTACTAATTAATATAAAAATTACTCGGTGTATGTATATGTATATATAGTTTAGATTTTTTCACGATTTTATCCACTTGAAATTCTAAAGTAGTAAATTATTTTAAAGCCCGAATCAACGTATTACAAATTATTTTTCGTAGTTATCAATTAAAAGATGTACCGTGAATGTATAATTTTTTTCAGAAAATAATAAAACTTAACGAATAGCCAATCGTTGCTTAAATAAAAAATAAATCAAAGCCACTTTCACTCTATCTAAAATAATTTATCTATCACAAAAAATTTCGAAAGTTATCAACAGAAATTTGAAGATATAATCATGCTTGGAAGCTCGATGTTTGACAGGTGTCCTGTTTGACTCGAGAACTGTCAGTGC
The DNA here is from genome assembly GCA_018907195.1 of Dolichoris vasculosae. NCBI lineage: Eukaryota > Metazoa > Arthropoda > Insecta > Hymenoptera > Agaonidae > Dolichoris > Dolichoris vasculosae. The sequence goes on from JACCHY010000001.1 coordinate 10,646,011, forward strand.
AGTACCTAGCGTTATCTAAATTCCTTCGAGGCCCGCTGGGATTCCCGTCATTTATATCGATTTTGAAATATTTGAGCAAACGGTAATCGGTAAAAGGTCAAGGATTCGTTTTAAAATTTTATTTTTGCCACAAAAGAGATATGCGAGAAATATTTTTGTAAAACTATTATGGCGTTTAAAATAGAATTTCTGAAAAATGTGTTTCGAAATTCTATCCTGTCGAAAGTTTTCGTTCGATATAATTATAAATTAAATCGATACATTAATAAATAATCATTCGGAGCCGAATTATCTTTTAATTCAGGGTAAGAGAAATTAGGAAACACAAGAACTGTATAAACGACATTGACGTGACTTTGCCGGGGAACCTCGAAAGAGCGAGCCGAGTAAAAACTGAGAGAAGAAGAGAAAAGATAAAGGGATGAAATCAAACATTCCATAGATACTAACCGTGACATTATACGACGACACGTATGGCCGCGATGAATAGGTTGAATAAGGTCGGCGGGTTGTGTAGAAGTCGCTTTGGTAAACCATTTTTGCTTGCTTCTGTTTTGTTCACTGGATTACGCGCCGCTTCGACGTCGAGATCGAATCCTTAGTTTCTGGTCGGTGATAAAAATCAGCACCCTCTAGAGAGTGTGCCTCGTCGTTCGAGTTGTTTATACGCAACAAACAGATAAATTAAACGTGCGTGCGTCGGCGTCGGAAAAGCTGGCGATCTCACTCGGGTAGCGAGTTGCGACCGCGGTAAAAGTTCGTACGGTTCTGCGACTCGATGTCCGCTGCTTGAAAGTAGACGCCTAACGTAGCGACGCTCCTCTTCGCGTCTCCTCTTTTCCTCTCACCTCGGCGACGTCGTCGTCGACGACGGAATCGCGTCATTTTTAGACACCCTCTCATTCTTTCTCTCCTTCTCTCGCTCTTTTTCTCCTTCTCTTTCCCTTCATCTCGTTCTAATTCTCGTTTCATTTCTTTCTGTACCGCTCTCTCTCTTTCTCTCTCTCTCTTCCTCTCTCTCTCTTGCATTCGACTCTGATCTCTGACAACGTTGGTGGTCGTTTGTGTACGCGATGCAGTGAGCGAGCGAGAGGAAAAAAAATAGAATTCGTGCTAAGGTTACCACTACACGGTTGTTCGTAAGCTCGAGGAGGTGGTTGGTTGAGCTTTTTCGGTCGGTTCACGTCTTTTCCGCGAGAAAATCACACGTCTCCCAATTACATTGTATGAATTGTCCCTGATATTTGGCAATAACAATTGCAAGAGGATCGTTTTTATGTTTATTTAAAAAGCGTTCTTTTTTTATTTTATCAATATTTTATTCGGTGTCGCTGCGAACATCGTTTTAGAATTACTTTGAAGATGCGAATGATGCGGTCACTTTCTCAATTTCGCGTCAACAAGTTTACGTTTGCAATTTTCAAACGAGAAAAACACCTTCTCGATTAATTATTAACGATATAGGATTTATAATTTTTAAGCTCTTTCAACGATCAGTGGAATATCTGTGCTTTTAAATTTCTAATCTATAAATTACAGAAAATATTACCGTATGTAGTTCTTTTACCTTAAAAAAAGGTGTATATTAAAATTAACGCAAGGATCGAAAATTTCTCGTGAATAAATATTATTCTGACCGATTAATGCATTTTGATTTAAAATTTTTTATTTTTACACGATCGAAATACAATATTAATATACTTTGAATATTATAAATTTTCAAAAATACTATATTCGAAATAAAAATTTATATCGGAAATTTTATATAGACAATGGTAAATTTTTATTTGTAATTAAATATTTCATCGTATTAAATATTTATTTATTTATACGTATTTATATATGTTATACATTTTGTTTTAAATAAATTTTATCCATTCGATTTATTACGAATAAATAAGTTTCAATTACGTATTTGTTTTCATATCACGACACGAATTAAAATATTATTTATTTTGAATATCTATAACACGAGTAAAATAAAATTTTATAAATTATTTTATAAAGTTTATTCTATAATATAAAATGTGATTAACCGAGTACGCGATATTGTTGAATTAATATAAATCAATATTGTTTATCAGGTTTTTGTAATTATACACTGGAATTCCTATCCGTGATTTGTAGTTTATACCATTTAAGTTTCAAGATATTTGTTTTCTTCATAAATAACATCGCATAAACATTTACGATTTTATTTCGCAGCCCAAATTTTACGAATGGAAATGTTTATTTCAACGGTATTTGATTTAAGTATAAATAATTTTTTATTACAGATCGACCAAATATTTTTAGTATTTCTTTTTATACTACGCAAACAGACATTGAATATATCAATCAACGAATTTTTAACTTTCAACGTATAAAAATCTAAAATATAATGTATAAGTGAACTTAAGAATTGGAACTTCTCTTCCGCTGCTCGAATTAGTCATAATACGAGCATTCTAAAATTAACAATTTCTTGTTTACCGCGACAAGCGGAAAAAATTTTCGAAGCCAATAGTATCAACTCGTGCTTGGGGTTGGATATAATGATTTTTCTGTTTCGCTCTTTCATTCACTCTCTCTCTCTCTCTCTCTCTCTCTCTCTCTCTCTATCTATCTATATATATGTATGTCTTCTTTTTCTCCCCGTCTTCTTTTTCTTTCTTTTTGCCTTCAAGGACGAGAATTCCGTTCCACCCCGTAATAAAATTGCTCGGTCGCGGTCGCGTTACGCGTAGTAAATATAAAAGACTCGTGTTCCAAGCAGGCCAAGGTCCTCTCAAATTTTGTAAATCGGAAATAGGCCGTTACATTGGGTAGAATGGCGATACACAGCATCATAATCCAATAATTGTACAAAAATTTTATTGTATAAAATTTCAATTTTATAAACGTTTGATAAGGCAATTAAATCGATTAATGGCCAAGTTATTTTTAGAGGATGTTCAATGTAGCCAACTATGACTGGCGGAAAGATGATTAATGCTTTATTTAAGGAAGATTCGTTTTTAGTATATATAATTGCGCAATACGGAAGGATTCAAGATATATATTTTCCGAATTATAAAAATATTGGTACTCTAGCGTAATTTTAAACTCGATCAAAATTTTATTTTAATCTTCTAATTACATCTATATGTTTTCTTAAATTCATTGCACGCGCAAATCTAATAATTAAATGTACTAATTTTGATACTTATTTAAACAAATGTATACTTTTTATACTATAATGATATAAAATACTTTAAAAAGATATAAAATTTTTACAAATATTTTAAAAATATTCATTTATAGATATAACATACGTAAACATATTATAATCAATTTATAGAAAATTGTCATGCATATAATTTTAAAAGTAAATATATTTCCACTACTTTCATATTAAAATTCATTTATTATTCTTATAAAAAATTATAAATTATTTAAATATTTAATTTTTTTCTAATAGTCTTGTGTATTATTTTTATTTTGAAAATTATAAATATTATATTAAATAGATTTTCATTAAATTATAATTAATTTTCGTTACCTATAAAAGAATTTTTTACAGCTTTGTTATTCATCACAAAAAATGCGTCATCATTATTTGCGTAAAGTTGGGAAAAATGCTCTATTTTTAGAAATTTTTGCTATGGTAATTTTTTCAAAGTACTTCCTGGAAATATTCATAAGCATAATTTTATGTGTTTTTTATATCGCGCATAAAATTTGTCTTTGAATTACTTTAATTATTTACCAATTATGATTTTAATTTAAAATTTATTACAAAATTAAATTTCACTTGAAAGTCATTAAAAGAAAAGTTATTAGATTATTATTGGATAACATGATCATGCCCGATGATTATTTTAATTTAAATTGTTAAAATATACAATAATAAGTCTTATATTATTGAATTACTACTTAATTAACTTACTATATCCAAAGGATAAATTTAAGAGGAAATTCATATTTGATATACATGCATTCATTAAAAAATTTTAATGTATTCCTGGGCATTCATCCAGAGGTTTACGTAATATTTAACAATCATTGGATAAATACCAGAGTTTCATTGCAAAATATGACATTGCATTCAGAAAACATTAACCTCACTATACTTGTAATTCGTTTTGATTTACAAAGAAAATTGAAAATATTAATTATTACATTTTATTAATAGCCATTATGTATAATTTAAGTATATCGAAACTGAAGAAGACTTTGAATGAATAATTATATAAATATTGCATAATTTTATTAATGAAATAGATATTAATACATTATATAAAGTTATTTTAATTTATAAGCTTTAGCTATTTCTATTTTATAATTGTTTCTTTTTTTAAAGAAAAGATCTGTTCTTGTATGTAATATATAAATATTGAAAATATTTATCTCAGAAGTTTTTTAGTTTCTATTACAAACATTTTATAATTGATTTATTGAAAATACTACGTAATTGATTTTACTATATGACAAATTAAATATATAATAGAAAATACTTGATTTATTGAAAAATCTTAGTATTTGCTTTCTTTAAAATACATTACAGAAGCTTTTCATTCTAAACGACATTGTCAGAAATTGTTCACTAGGTTAAGTTTTTCAAGATTAACTCAAATAAATTACTTAATTTTATTCTTTTAGATTTATTGAATTGGAAAGCTTCTAATACTATTAACAAAAGAGTAGTTTCACCTTTTTTAATCATTTTTCTTTATTTTTCTGATTATTCTCTCTTATTTGTTTTTAATATCTTTTATTTTATATAAATCTGCATATTAAATATTTCTAATTAGATATTATAATATTGTTTTATAAATCTTTTTGTATTTAAATTATTTTTATTTTCCATAAGGTTATATGGAGAATCAAGTTGTTTTTGCCAATTTAAATTTTAAAATTAAAATTTTTTTAAATTTTATTTTGTATTTGTTTTCTTCTAATTTAAATGTATCTTCCGTTTAATAAAAATTGTTTGTTTCAATCATTTCTGGTTTATTCTTATAATATAAATTTAGAATATTTGCATACATTAATATTATTATTATAATATTTTTACTAGTTATATTTTCATAGTCTTATATGAATTAATTAATATATTAAATAATAAATAGACTAATAAAATTAATAGATTGTCTCCTTTATTAAATTCGTATATATCTCTTAAATGTTTCTGATAAATGATTTCACGATTTTAATCTATAGGAACTATTAAAAATTAAATTAATCTATTAAGTCATATTTATATTAATTTAACTTAATTTTTGGCACCTATGACAAAAGTACAATTTGATATATTAGAATTCCATAAAATTAAATAAATTCATTATTCTTTAAAAATATTAAAAGTTTGTTTATGGAAATAATAATTTCTTTTCTTAATTATCAAATATGTTTTATATGCTGTGTGTTTAAATATTATACAAATTTTTTTTACAAATTACTTTGAATAGCATCTTTTGTGCATAAAACGAATTTTATGAATAAAACGTTGAATAGAATTTTGTAACTAGCGGTGAGCATTAAGTTTAATGATACAATAATAATCGTTACAATTCAGTTTATTACTTTTTTAAAAATAATCATAATTATTATCTTTGTTTCTTTCATAGGTGCAATTGTTTTTATAATATTAATACGAAATAATTTTATTTTACGTTTTAGTTAATTTTGAAATTACATCATTAAATATTTAAATTTTATGAATTTGTAATTTATTAAAATTTTATTATTATTTTTTATTATATTTTGAAATACATTGTATAAAGTTTTTTTAATTTTAAAAATAACTTAAATAGATTACAGACATTGTTTATTTCATTTAATAAATTCATAATAATTTCAAATAAGATTTGATTAAATATGAAAATTTATTTAAATACAGTGCGATTTTAGTTATGAATTGTAATTTTATTTATTTTAGTAATATTTAAATGTTTTAAAGTAATTTTGTTTTTTATAGTATATTACTTATATTATTTTATACATACGCTTTCTGTTATTGGTTGATGTCATAAATGTTTGAGATCCATAATTAATATTTTCTATTCGTTGTTTTTTTTTCAAAAAACATATCTTCAGCGATTATTTAATATATATCATTAAGTTTTTCACATTCAGTTCATATTTTACATACCGCTAAAATTGATTTATTTATTTGTTTGGAATTTTATTTAAATATACAATCACAAATATTATTTTATATTTTATTTTTATGTGTATGTTGTTAATAACCAATGAATTTAATAATATTAATAATTTAAATCTTTTATATTATAAATTATTTTATATCATAACGTTTATTTCTATTAAAATTGTATAATTTATTTCTTGATTATATTGGCTTTTATATTTTAGATTTTTTATCATGTTAATATCGTCTACGCATTTACGAACCAACTCTTTCTATTTTGGTATTTTAAATAATTCGCAGTAAATTTATTCAATTTTAATATAAATATAATTTTTCTATTACATCTTTGTTTGTTTTTCACTTTACAAAATATTTGTGATAATATTTTCCTGAATTATTGTCTTTATATGATCTCTAAAAAGTAAATACTATTTAAAACAGTCATTTCATTTGTAATTATACGTTTTATATATAAAAAATAGAATTTTTATTCAAAATCAATAGTTGTTTACTGTTTAATATATTACTAAAGTTACTTTATTTCCTTATATATTTATCATAAACTTGATATAGAAGGCCCATTTATCAATGGATTTGTAATCATTTCGATATCCATTCCATTATTTTCACTTTTTCTTCATTTTAACTGTTTGTCTATATTGAGCAGTAAGACTGTCTGGCATTAAATAGGATTCTGAAGTTGATTACTCTGAGTCTTAGCCCCTATCTTACATATAATGAAACGAATTGCTTTTTCAACCTTTTCCGCTGCTTTTATGGATTGTTTGGTATGGGTGATTTCTAAGTTTATGAGTTGTATAGTTACGTATTGATTGGTAGATTCTTGCATGTCTAATTTCGAATATATTTCTTAGACATTGTTTGAGAATTATGTTCTCAAATTTGTATATTATAATTGAGTTGTTAATTCTTATAATTTTCTAACAAATTTAAATCAACATCTGTTTTAAACTTTAGTTTTTGTTAATTCTGAATGTGATTGAATTATTTTATTGCTTTGAATTATTCAGTTATGAAAGATATTTTCCAACAAATGTTATCTTTAACTTTATCATTTACCGTTTATTTTTTGTTCTTTATAATTTTAAATGATAAATTAAAATAATTTTTCTTGAAATTACATTCTATTTTAAATAAAAACTTATAAACTTGAAAATTAATATTTAAAAGGTATATTTCTATACTTTCATTTAACTTATATAATTGATAAATAAACCAACTTTACGTCATTCAAAAAAATTATACGTGTTTAAGATATTGAATGAATTATTAATTTCGTTATTTCAAAGATAATTAGAACAAAAATCATTACTTTTGATTTGATATTTCTTTATGCAAATCATTTCATTAAGATATATATATATTGCGTAAGCATAAATTACAATATATTACAAAAAACAAAATTGTGTACATTAATTAAGTCAAATTATCAGTTTTTGATGTATTTAATTAAAACTTAATAAAAAGATTATTTATTATTTTATACTTAAAAATTGAATTTTCAATATATATTAAATTCATGAAATTTTTGTAATCTTATATATTTTATATATTTTTAATTGTAATATTTCACTTTTTACTATAATTTTGTTTAATTTAATAGTTGATACAAAAATATTTAATTTTGATATGATAATATTATTAACAGTAGTTTTAATATGTATTATATTTTTTTCATTTTGGGAACAACAGAACGTTCAAATTTTTCATGAAAAAATTGAAAGTTATTTGCATTTGTCAACTATTGAAATAAATTTTGGTAAAAATCAATTTTACCTATATTAACTTTTAATATTTATTTTTCTTTACATTTTGATGCATGAACATATTAAAAAATGAATAAAGATACAATCTGGAGATGAAAATAATGTATATATATATATATATATATATATATATATATATATAAATCAAAGAATAATATATTATTAACCTATACAAACTATATATACTTATATTTATTATAATTAAAAAATAATACAAATATAATCTTTATAACATATAATATTTTAACAATATAATAAACTATATTTTGTGGACTGCACTTTATTGTTAAACGGAGCGCTACTCCGTTTTTTTAAATCAGCGATTCTTAATATCTAAATTTTGACAGTATTATTTAACGTTATGTAATTATTTATAATAAATATTATCTTCAAATAAAATAATTAGCAAAATGTCTGATAGATTCAAAATTCTAATGATTGATAATTTGACAGTGCGAAAAATGAATTTACAAGTTGGTGAGAATATTATTCAAAACAACATTGATCCAGATGTAGGTTTTAATTTTAAATTATTTGTTACTAAAATTAATTTTAGTCATTTTAATACTGCAATATTTACAATTCATTCAAATGTTCATTGGAATACTCAATTAAATTAAATCATTCTTCAAACGTTGAAATTGATGATTTAAATTTTGTCTAGTCTAACCTTAAATTTTATATCTTGCTTTAGTAAGAATTTTTGGCGGGTTATGTAGTTGTAAATACTTAGTAAAGCTAAATATTCCTTGTATCTATTAAAATTAGATTTATTGAATATTTAAAAATAAAAATCAGTCCTTAAAATATTAAACTTTGTAAATAAGGTGTGTAATATTAATGAAATTTTATTTATAATTAATATTTACATTAAATAAAGTTAAAGAAAATTGTTTTCAAAAACTTTTTTAAAAATTTATGTTTTAATAATATTTTTTAAATTTATGACTATTATTATAGGTAGAAAATGGACCAGAATTTAATCAGGCAGCTAAAATATATGTATCTCCTGAGTATGCAATATCTATTACACCAGTAAGATATGGGTTAATTAAAATATAATAGATCTTTATTTTACACCTTTTTTATATCAAATAATTAAAAAAATTTGATGAAATATTAATTTCTATACATAAATATACCATTTAAACACATAGTGTGAAGGAGTATTATGTTATATCAGATCTCATGGAAGCATACGTTGGAAAATAGTAAAACCAAATTGGACAGTAGCATTAAATGTTAAAGATACTTGTTTGCTCTCTGAAAATAAAATTTGGTTTAAAGTAATACCTGCAATGGATACAGTAAATGAAAATAAAAGTCCAAAAAGAAAAGTAATGCCTATTTTACTATAAATAATATATGTAAGAAATAAATAAATAAGTAAATAAAAAAATATTAATTTTTATATCATTACTTATTAGTTAGAAAAATTAATAAATGATGGATTACCGCATAAAAGACGTTGTTCAATAGCAAATGAAGAAAATGAACCTTCAAATCGTCTTTTATGTAATGATAGTGGAGTCCCTAATTTAATTATGACAAATTGTGTAGACAGTATAGATGAAGTCAATGATTGTAATAGTCGTGTTCATAAGTAGGTTATTAATTAGTAAATAATTGGTGTTCATTTAACTATTAAATTTATAAAATATTTAAAACTCATTAAAAATTTTAGCTCTGTAAACTGTTCTGAAAACTGCTCTGATATTGACACTGATGAAATGCAACCAAAAATTGAAACAGATTCTATACAACAAAATAATGAACAAATAAATTTAGCATTGGATAATAATAATCAAGGTACTAGTGGAGAAGAAATATTAAACGACTTCATTTTTAACGGTAATAACGATTCTAATCCTCAAACAAGTCAGCAATTTGTAGATTTAGATACAACAAATACAAATAGCGATAATTCAAATCAGACATTTAGTGCAAAAACACAAAATATACCAAAACAGAAGTGTAAATATGGAAATACATGCTATAGGTAAACTATATTACTTATATTGTGGGCATGTCTGATATTTTTTTAGAATAAAGTTATATTACTTTAAAACACTAAATTTAATTTAATTAAATTTTAAAGCAATAATGTGCCAATATAAGTAATTTAGTAAAATTAAAACTAATTTTAATCTTTTTATATTATAGATTGAGTGCTGAGCATAAGAAACTATATAGTCATCCTGGAGATAGCGACTTTGATCTTCCTGATAATAGACCTGAATGTATATTCGGAGAAAAATGTTATCGCAAGAATCCACAACATAAAATAGACTATAAGCATACAAAAAATAAGCGTAAACGAAATCAAATAAATTCAACACCTGTTTCTCTTGAAGATATGTCAGATGTAGAAATAACGGAAGAAGAATCGGTTGATGAATCAGAGTACGAACCATCTTTTATAGATGATGAAAGTTTGGAAGAACTTGAAAGTGATTTTGAATAGGATGAATTTGAATATGTTATTATAATTTATTTATGAAGTCAGTTTAAATTTTTTATAAAATAAATATTTATAATTAAAAAAAAAATTAGTAAATTGGATAATCTTCGTCGATATCTGATATATCTTCCGCAGCACCCATAGCAGCATCAGCTAACATATGCCTTGGAATTTCAGAACCTCGAACTTTAATTGTATAACATACATTTTCCATTTTTAATAAACTTTGTCTTAAAACATATATTTTTTTGTTTATTTCACCTGTAGAAATACCAACACAGCTTAAAAATCCTTTATACATGTTTCTAACAAAATTACACGTTTGGTAGCAACTTGAAAGATCACCCGATCCTAAATTATTAATACATTTTCGCATTAATTCTCCGGTAAGATCGGCTATTCCTAATACATAATCAGTTGGTGTAATTAAAGTTTGTATTGTTTTTTCATTCGTCGGAGTTTCATCACTTTCACTTTCATTTGAATCAGTTAATTTATATGTCATCGATTCTTGTAATTTGGTCCAATTACAAAGTATATTATCTTGAAGAAACCAATAAAATGTTACCGCTTCAACAAATTCTTGTAAACTTGATCTATATGCTCGCAAATATAGATACGGATCTTCACCCTCTACTTCGAGGGCAATATTTTTAAATAAAACATTTATGAGATTGTTTAATCTTGTTTCTGCTTCTTCCAAAACACTACACTTTATACTTTTCTTGTCACATGTATGAAGTAAAAAAATTATTCTTTTACTTTCAATTCTAATATCACGACTTATTTTAATAATTTTTTCATAACGATCGTGTCTAGTATCTAATTCAATAGCATATTTTCTAAATTGCTTGATTATATGGCTGCTTTCATTTATATTTTCTAATACTTCTTTTCCCGAATCACCAACATTGATTTCATTTTTATTTTTATGGTGAAAGTTATTACGATTCTTTTTACCCTTAGAATTATGTGCTGTAAAATATTAAAATAATTGCTTAGTCACTTGAAGATATTAAAAATGTGTTGAATTTTTTAAATTTATGAACATAATTTATACATACCTCTATCTTGAGACATAACAAATGATATTAAATAAAATAGAAGAACTTTATGATTATTCTTAATATTTTAAGAATTTTTTAAAGAAATTTTAATTTTTCTTAAATATATTTGTAATAATTTATACAAATTGTGAAAAAACAGTTTGCTTTATGTACCTTGGAACGTTTACGTATGTGTCTTTGTTTGAACTGATTATTACACACATTTAAGGTTAGTTTCATTATATGTACATACTGTATTTATACAATTGATAACGAAATTTTAAATCTTAATATTCATCCTACAATGTAAGTTTTCCAATAAGTTTTAATAAATTGGATACAATCATTGAAAGATTTTAGGATTTTTTTATATTTTATATTTATAATATTTAATTAATATTAATTCAAATATATTATATTGTTTTACAAAAAACTTTAAGTAAAATATGCTTTCATTAAAATTTGATGTTATTGGTTATTTTTAAATACAAAATATCAATATTTGAACAATTCTTTAATAAATCAGAAAAAAAATACTTTAATAGATAAATAAATAAAATAAATAGACAACAACATTTATTATTTTATAAAATTAATAAATCATTATCTACAAAAAGTTAAGAAATTTAAAATTCTTAATACGACTATTTTTATTTACAATTTCATTTTTAATTTTAATACGCGCACCAACATCCATAAATGAATTCTTAATAGTATAAAATAATATGAGATTAATGATTAAACCCTAATTTTTTAATGTTTAATGAGAATTTATTCCATATTAGTTTTATATGGGAATTCATAAGTTTAAGTAATTATTTTTTATCATACAAAAAATGTTGATTTAATCAGTTTCAAACTGAAACAATTCCGTAAGTTAAAAATACAAAACTTATTTAAATGTATTGTCATATAAAATAATCATTTTTGATTAAAAATAATTTCAAATAATCTGGTGATATATTTATCAAGAACGTAGTTTAGATTTGATCAGAAACAAATTTTTTAGTGTATTACAAAACCTTTAGAAAATACGTTAATTTGAAAGTTTAATTTTTAAGCTTTTTTTCTTATATTTGCGATAATCGTTATCAAAATATTGTAATTATTATTTGAAGTCTTTACAATCATTTGATGGATAAATTTTACTTTATGTTGTGATTAAAGCAATCTCAAATGTTATGCTATTTTGCCACAATATTCTTTATTCTTATCTACTAATAAAGTTACATGTCATGAAAATAATAATCCAATCATATTTTTAAAAATATTTTGCATTTTTTGTTATATATAGAACTATATGAAAATTTACGATTTTGATTTATCGAGTAAATTACATTTTTTATTGGTTTAACATCATAACACAACATATTTTATCGAAAATTAAAAATTGTTTTATACTTTATACCTGAGATTAATATTTACAAAGCAGACTTGTAAATTTTTGATATCATTTCGTAACATATTTTTAAGAATAACGAAATTTTCAAGATGGCTAAATTACCTTAATTTAACATATGGAATTTATTTTATAATCATCTTTTCAATGTATTGATATAATAATATTAGCGTATAATACTGTATTTAAAACTCTATGCTCAAAATAACGTGATTCTTTGATTTCTTAATTAATTTCTAAATAATGAAAATTATATAAAATATTTGATTCATTATTATTGTATACTATTGTAAAGAGATTTTTCAGCTTTTGTCGAGATGTAATTAAAAAACATGAGCATAATACGTAATCGACGATGAGGAAGAAAATATTGCGAAAATCCGTGGCAATTAAATTTCAAGAAAAAAATAAGAACGGTAGAAAAGCGAGAAAAAAGGAGTTCTAAAAAGCAAGAAAGTTTAGAGAATGAAAAAGTTTAAAACCGGAAACGAGAAGGGCGGGAAAGAGGGATTTGAAAAAGGGAAAAGAATGAATTAGCTTGGAAGAATATTGAAGTTGATTGACGCGTGTGTGAAAACGACTATAGGCGATGGAAAAGTTGCGTTAGGTCTTGTTCTTTTGTTAAAAATTAATAAGCGAATATTCGCGGTATTACGTTGCGGTGTTCAAAAGCGTATAGTAAGATTTTTAAGCGAACCTTCGCTAATAGGCATGCAAACATTTTGTTTTATCGATTTCCGATATTTAATTTTTCGGGCGTTTGTTTTTCCTTCCTTCGTGCGCTCTTTGATTTATTTAAGTGTTTTTCCTTTACCGGATCCTGTCGTCTCCGTCGGGACGTCAAGATAACTTAATTTGCACATTTTGACGGTGTATCCTAAGAGGCCGGTACAATAATGTACGTAAGATTGGGAGTTGTTATTCATTAAAAATAAGACGCGAATTTGATGAAAAACATGGCAGCATGAGATGAGCGGGGTAAGGAAAATCTCGGGTACAGTTGATATTTCTCTTGGGGAGAAATCTCGTTACATTATATATTTATGGATATTGTTATTTTTAAATTACTTTTTTTTCTATTCTATATAGTTTTATACTAGAGAAGCAAAAAATTTTTTATTTATAATATTCAAATATGTAACATTGTTTTTTTAAATTTTGTCAATCAATTACATCATTTTTAAAGAATATGTATTTATTAAACATATTTTTATTATCTTATCATTAATAAAATGATTAATATTTTTTATTATAAGAGTTAATTTATAAGGAGTACTATAATTAAATAATAAAATATATACAAATATTTGAAATCCAGGCCATTTTGATATAAAAATCATATTGGTATCTTATTTTAGATACGGAACTTTGATAACATTTTCTAATATCTAAAATTGTTTGTTTTTTTTTAGCACCAAGGAAAAATATTCAATGATACTCATATACCAATGATTTGAGAGTTTACGAATTAATTTCCGAAGATATTAATAAAGTTAAAATATTAATAAAATAGCAATCCTCTAAATTTTCATAAGAATTGAATGGATTAGTATTTGCTGATTCAGATATATCTCGATGATATACCGATATTACGCTTATCGTGGAATAATATTGCGATAAATAAGTATTACATTTGTATACTTAGATCAATGATAAGGCAGTATTTTAAAAATTGACATCACATGTTATGAACTCATTTCTTGAAATGGATGATAAGTATAGATTAGTTACTTGTTATTATCTGAACTTCAATGAAGGCATTAATAATTTTAGACCTAGCTTATCTTTATAGAATTCGATAAGAGTAAATCCAAATAAAAATGTTATTAAAGTAAATTTTAAAAATTGCCTTTAAAATTTTCAAATATGATAAAAGAAAGTCTAATTTAAGGAAGTTACGTTTTTTAAATATAATAGAATCAAAAGGTTATACTAAACTTTTAGGAAATTTGGCTACGAGTAAACAATTTTATATATATTTCTAATAACGGTAAGTCTAATATAAGAATGGATAATTAGCTCATTCTTAAAAGTATTTAGTGATTGATTACGAACACGTTATTTATTATATAGGAAATGGTAGAAATTATCATGTTAAAATCAATACCAGAGATGGTCTTGGGCTATAAATAGTACTTGTAATTTATATTTGGCGTATAAAGAAAATAAATTTTTTCGAAGAAGTAGTATCGTTGATTTACAACTCTTTATTTCACTGGTTTCTTAAGAGACATCTTATATAAAAGTAATAAGTCATTAAATGGTCTACTTAGCGGAGAAAAAATAAAATTCTATAACTTAATCTCGTAAATTCTGTAAATTTGTTCAAAGGGTTAAGAAATAAAATTTCAAATGATAAAAAAGAAACTAATGTCTTTTAAGTATCTTAAAAGTATTTGTATTAAGTAATATTGGAAACTATTTCATGAATATCTTAACAGATTATAAATTAATTAAAATATAAATAAAATATCAATATAGATTTGTATTTGTAAAAAAGAAGATACAAAGCGTTAGAGTTAGTAAATCATTTTTGGAGATTTCAATGCAGCGATAGTTACAGGAGTTTCTCGAGCGTATAAAACATTTTTCCATTGTCTTTATTGTGTTTTACGTAATATCTTTATTGTATATTACGAAAGAGAATTATGGAGTTGAGCAAAATAGCAATTAACTATTTAGGGCCGTAAGTTAAAATTTATTGATATTATACGCTTGTAAGGCAATGTTAAAGATTTTAATGATTTTTTTCTTGTTTAGTATGATTGTAATTTACAATAATTTTGATCGCCTATATTATTTTATTCGATTTTCAAACAAACAATTAATTTATCCGATAATAGAAAGCCAGTTTATTATAGTTCATATTAAAAAGATTATCGGGTATTGTTGGGGTTGAAATGATTCGTATTTCACTTGATGTTGTTGCCAATTATTTATTTATTACAAGCGTTTTTACAAGTCGTTTTAGGCGTATATTATAATGATATATTGTATGTAATTATCGCGTATAATAATTTGATAACAAAGATATAATTGCATTCTCTATGATGTTTCTATCTGTATATAAAGTAGGTCACATTCTCTTATATATTCTTGCTTCCTCTTCCGACTCTCTGCCTTCATCTGTTTATCGTCTTCAAGGAATCGACAAGGCAACCTTTGTTCTATATGTCGCGTAATTTCTCGGACCTGTCCGGTGTCATACCGTTGTTTATTCCACTTCTGTGATGCATCCGTTGTGTGCGCTCTTCGGTATCCCGAGCTCCTGCATCTGGAAGGATCCGCGTCTCAACCTCTTCGGGGCCCCTTTAAACCACACGCCTTCGTCTTCGGGGTTGCACCTCCTCCTCCAGCGCAATGACAGGCCCGTCTATAGACCGATAATCCCTCGCTGTCCTCCACGCGTCTTGATTCTTGCTTTGCTGTACGTAACTCCGAGTTGCTCTCAATTTCCTCTAAATCATTCCTCGCGTGATCATTTTTTCCGTTGCCGCGTTCGTCTAGCGGCGCTTGAATTCCATGAAAGATACTTTACGGTGGCGCGTGTATTCCTTGTAAGACTTTCCGCTGCGAGCCGCACTAGGCTAACATTGCGCCTCGCCCCGGGCGGAGCCCTGCAAGGGTATCTCATTACTCCTCGCCTTTCCGAGCTCCGAGAGACGAGTTTGTTTCTACGATTTCTTAAGTGCTGCGGGCGTTTCCGCGACACGTAATTTGAGGAGTGGAGGCAAGCGACCAGTCGTCCGTCTCTTGACCGGGTCCGGGTAATTTAATCCGTTTGTTTATAATTGTTTTTTAGCTTACCTTGCCAAAGTTCGATTTCTTTTCGCTTTACTCTTTCTCTCGATGCTTTCTATTTTCAACAGGTATGTCATTATTTATACCTCATATGTCTAAATAAATTTACTTTTACCGAAATATTTATGAATTTTTATACATTAATTAATATAATTAATTAGCTTATATATTAGATTAATTACTGGTATATAAATTTAAATTATTATTTAAAATAGCTTAGGAATTTTTCTATTCATATCTGCGTAGAATAGATGGTATTTGAGATGCGTTTTATATATCGCAACGCCCTTCATATTTTATTACTTGATAAAGAATCGGAAAACATGAAAAATTTTTTCGATTGTATTAATGTTGTTAAAGTTTTAAACGAAGATGTTTGTGCAAAGGTATCAGTTTTAATTCAGCTTTTCACTACAAGAGTATTTCAATTAAAACTAAGCAAACCGCATTAGATTTGAAATAACGTGAAATTGAATTTAAAGTGAATTAACATTTCTTAAGTAAGTATAGAAGAGGGAAGTTTTAGTTCCAGGATTATTTGCTGAAATCAATACGTGGATTGTTATCGAATTTTATGATGCGACGAATTGAGATAATTTTCAAATACGTTCTTTATTAACGTATTTTATAATTTATTTAAAAAATTTGAAACATAAGATGAATAAAAAACTCCATTTAATCTAATCGGTAAATTTTTAAATAAAGAAATTTTTACTAAATTATTATTTCGTATCGTTATTTTTAGTTGATTTATAGTATACTGTAATAATAATAAAGAAGAAGTCGGAACTTTTAAACATATATTTTATGAAATTATTAAAAAGAAAATAATTTTGGGTTAATTATAAAGTTATTATTATACTATAAAAAATGAATTGTAAAACGTTATAATGTATATTCAGACAGCATTTGTATTTTTTTCTAACGTTAAACGTTTTATAAATAATAATAATTATTATTATTATAATAACTGAATTTGAAATTAACTTGATTTTATATTAAAACTCAAGATTGAATTAAAATCAATTAATTATATTTTTGAAACTCCGAACAATATTTAAATTAACTTTTTATGTTAATACATTAATTACAAAATAAATTATTTTAAGGAAAAGTAAATGGGTTGCTAAAAGTTTTATTTATTACGATGGAATTAGATGAGGTGTAAAAAAATACGAAGCAATATTTTTTGTATAAATAATTTATGTACAATATTTACAAATATATGATCAGTCAAGTAGCTATAAATAGTTTGTGTGTTTAAAATTTGCCCTTTTTTGTAAATTTAAATTCTCATTTCTCGGTTCTTAATTATGATTTTAATTTTTCTTATATTCGCTTAGATACAACTTTCCTGGACGGTTGTATGTCTGATTATTGTTTCTGTGTATCGGCTTGGTCTCTGTAAGCTGTAATATGTCTGAAATAAAAGAAATTGAAATAATTACTTTATCGTGTAATATCTCTTAGAAAGTCGAGGAAGAAAAATGTTTTTAATTTTTTATTTTTAAATATATACGTACGTTTGGTGCAGCTCGAGGATAATTCATATCTTGCAAAACGCCTTGAGATATTTGCTCATCGTCCGCGTAATGTGATCTTCGTGGTAACGATCCATAAACCGATAGTTTTCCATCTGTAAATATTATTTATACATTTATCGTTAATTAATACAAAAGGATACGTACATCGTTTTTAAATTGGCTCGATCCAATCGATTAGTTCAAAGAAGAAAGAATGAAAAACATAAAGTTTTAAAGTTTGATTCGACCGATTATATATTCGTACAATATTTTGCGCTCGTGTAATTGATTTAACGAACGAGCCAGAACTTACCTATAAATTACACGTTAAGAATATTTTAATACAGCGCATTAACCATCGCCATTATAAAATTTAATATTTTAAAATCCATACTTTAAATCTCAATTTTACAATCTATAAATTTTGTTAAATATAAGTTAAGGCAACATTGCTGTGCTTTACCGCGTACGTGTATAAAGTTTCCAGTTCCCAACGCAATCAAATATGCTTAAATTAATGCTGGGTTAGTCGGTATACTACTCGTTCATACTACTAATTTATATGGAAACTCTACCGGTATAATTGTTGGTCAGTACTGCTGTAGGTATAAGATCAGGATTTCCATCCTCTTCCTCGCCTTTAACCGCAAATGTGGCAATGGTCGGCTGCTGAAGTGGTTTTGGTTTAGACGGCGAGGCAGCATGTTTTCTCCATAGCGCCATTAATACTCCGGTCACGATAAGCCCTAATCCGGTAGCCGTCCCTCCTAGGCCAATCAAGATCGGTGATATGTCGAGTGAAATGCCAGTCTCTCCTGTGAAACCAATTTTTTTTTTTAAACCAACTTTTCTTTACCGAGTTAATTTGAATCTCGATGTTTCGACAAAATTACGGCCGCATTAATTTTCGTATGCTAGAAAAATTTTAACGCTAAGTCGATCAACGATGTACGGAATTGAAAGAAACATAGGATTCGATGTTTCGAATTGTATGTGGTATAAACAATATACATTTTACAAATGGTTATGTAAAGCGCGTAAATTATCGTTAAAATACGAGCGTATATTTGATCGTATGCTTGCGAACAATATATATCGTAAATATATTTTTTAAGCGGTTATTAAAAGCAGAATTTAATTATAATTATAATACCTATGAATTTATATTTATTACATAATTTGTATCGATAAGCCAATTATGATATTAGATCGATAGAAGAAATTAATTTTCGTAATTAATGGTGTTTCGGCCATGGAAACATCGATATCTAAAAAGATTCCTTATTATTATTTACGTAAGTAACCACTGCATATTTGTATAATGCAGTAAAATTTTATTTAATTAATAAGTACCCATTTTATATATATATATATATATATATCAACAGCTCTTTCGTAATAAACTTCTGCATTAAAATTTGAAAGTTAAAATTCAATGAACAACGCAGTCGGACGTTACATCTGGATGGTTTTAGCGCTAACGCGAATCTTTACGTTCGAAAAAGCCAATACGGAAAATGTATGGATATTTTAATTATGTTTTAACCGTGCCAAACGACTTAAACTTAAATTCATTTTTAAAATTTATAAAATTGAATAGGTGTTTTATTACAAATATTTTTCAAACACCGAGACGATAAGTTATCAACGAAGAAAATAATTCGCGTTACAAAAGTTAACGAGTTTACATAATTATCGATAGTAAGCAAACGATTTTGCCAATAATCAAAACACTCGATACCGTCGCGGAAATAAAAGTATAATCCAGGGTCTATAAATCAGGGTTGTATCAGGAATATATATGCGGATGGTGCGCGTCTTCGCACTTACCCGTAAATTTCGCCACGTCTTTAAAAGCGATGCCTTCCATGATAATGGGGTCACTCGAGCCCTTCGCATTGACCGCGTATAGAGAGACAGTGGTTGGTTTATGGATTTCGATTTCCCAATAGGGGGTGTTCGATTCCCAGCGCTGCTTGCCGACCACAGCAACGAACTTTTGCGGCAGGCCACCGTCGAAGCCCTCGACACAGGATATCCGTATCCAGGTACCGCTTTGATTGTGAGCCGTACAATTCTGTAGGGGTAGTGGGTTGACTGTGAACAAACAAAGGAGCGTCGACTTATTGAGGGGAGAAAGAGAGATAGAGTTGGATTGGGAAAGAGAGAGAACGAGAGTTGACCCGAGAACGAGAGAGAGAGAGAGAAAGAGAGAGACGGACAGACAGAGGAGAGACACTTTAGTAATTTTCAACTGAAATCTCCTGATTTCCTTTGATAATTTAAAATTTTGTTTACGCTTATTTTCTTATACTATATTTTTATACTTTAGACGCATCGCAGCTTGTTTTTACTGGATTGTTTAATTAAAATAAATTTTATGAGGACTGTTTATTTTCGTGTAGAATTTTGATGGATATTTTAAATTAGTACAGCAGTTTCGAAAATCTAAATGCCGAAGTATAAATTTCGTTAACGTTGAATGTACTTTGTATAAATTTCATTCTTTGCAATAATATAAATACGCGAGATTAGATTATAAAATAAATTTTGGCTTCTGTAGCGTAGCTTAAGTGAAATTAAAATAATTCTTTCATAAAAACATTTCAATATTTTCTTTATAACATTGATTTTTTACAACTGCTATGTTAAAAATATTTTATGAAGTAATTTGAAACGCAACCGTAGCTAAAATTAGAATTTAAATAATACGTAAAGTATGGAGGTTCGTTATCATTGGCATAATGAAAGAAAATAAAAATATGAAAGAATATCCGTTAATTTACAATGGCAAAAAGCTCCGATGGATGCATAAAATATAAGATTTATATTCCTATACCACTTTTGCCTTCTACACGTTACGGTCTCAATTATCCATTTAATTATCCCTAGTTTATACGCGAAAAGCACGTGCTCGTATACGCACTGGTGCACTTGTTTTAAATTTTCATAAACTACGCTTTAGGCGAAGAATATAGTAATTTCATAAGAAACGCATTGCCCATCTGCGTTTCCATGGTGAGTTATGCATTCAATTAGTACGACCGGCTACATATTATATACGTATTGAGTATACGTAGCGTATTTTTGCTCGAGCAGAGGTCGAGAAAATGTTTGACCCCTTGCTCCTACACCGCAACGAACGAATATCAATTTGTCCACCGGCGCAAAGCAAAATGATTGGCTGTTCGACCGTCAGAAAAGTCACACGAATATGGTAATGGGCATATTTAATTATGAACTTAATTAAATTTGTCGATGGACTGCATGTGAATTCCGAATATCATTTCATTTGACAAAAGATTTTACTTTATTAATAAAATTGCTTTTCCGTTTAACGTTAGTGTGATTTGCATAGATTTTTATTCTAAGCGTACTTTTTTTTTAATACGATATGGATAAAAGATATCCTCGGTACATTAATTACACGATTTAAGTAGTTGGCTATTGTTTAACTCGAGAATACGAAAAAAAAAATAGAGCGATTTAAATAATAACTGCACTTTTGTGAGATTTTCTTTGTTTTATTATCGTGAGAAAATATTGAGATATTTTACATTGTTGTAAAAACTTTATAAACATTATAAAATCACATGCTACAAAAATTTATAGCTAAAATTTATCACCGACAAAAATTCTTAAATTTTTGTAGTCAAAAGACTGATATTAAATTTCAATGTCGACTTTCATGCGATATTTAAATTTACCACCGAAAAGTTTGACACTGCGATTTTCAGACTTTAATGTTCATTTAAATCTAAATATGTTTTTTAGAGTTAATGGATCATTAACTATCTTGTCGTATTTGTTTCTATACGTTTTTGTTATAACAAGATGTATAACATATTTTAGGTAAGTTATGTAACATCGAATCTTATTGAAATAATTAAATTAAAAATATGAAAAAGTATTTTTCATCGTAAAATATTTAGAAAAGCTTTAATATCGAATAACAGTGTGGTTTTTCATTTACGCTTTTAAAACTTTTAAATTTAAAACAAATAAAATTATACTTGTGAATCTTTTAAATTGTAATGGCAACATATCACCTTCGTGTTTATCTTTACTTTTTAAAATTTAAATAATTCTATTATATTCTAAATTGTATATTATAGTTTAACATTCATGTTTTATATCTCCGTATAATTTATTGTATTCATTTTTTAACAAACATATTTTATTTATAAAAATTAAAAATTTTAATAATTGTACAAGAAAAATTTTTTTTTTCGAAGAAACATTTAGAAATAGTCGTTAAAAGATCATACAAATTTATTTTAAAAATAAATATTATATTATTGCATTAATATACAATTTTTAGAAATACGTATAAAATTTAAACGGAAAACTTATTTAGGTGAACGTTTCTAAATCGTAAAAATAGTTTTTCGCAAATAATCACGCAGTGAATTTATATTTCGTGATTTTAGAAAGAATTGTTTTACACAACCACGGAATGACACTCAGGAGTAAATGTGAACTTCTCATTTTCGCTTTCCAATCCGTTTTCTTAGAAGCTCTCCACTCTATTATTTTGAAAGTAAATGTTTAATGGTATCTGACTTTATACAGCGAACAGCATCTGCACCAACTACTTTCGCTAAGTGATAGGGTGATGTCGTGGGCAATACTGTGAATTGTGAAATGCAGCAGAAAAGAGTTAAGCGAGTGTTTCGTGTTCGCGGGAGTGGTATTTCTATTGTTAATTCTAGTAATAGAGTTGCTGATTAACATTGCAGATAGGTATTGATTCATTTTACAATGACCAGTAATTTGATAATACCTAACTGAAAGCATTTGGTTTGTATGGAAAAGCTGCGTAGCGTTTGAATTTTAGAAGCTTAGTAGTGTATTGACATTTGTTTAATTAAACGGGAAAAATTATAATCGATTATTTCAATTACAAATTTTATCAGAAGAAGCGATGCGAGAGATTTTATACACTTTAAAGAATATTCTTCGTTTATATGACTTTATTGGTAAATATCGAAGAGTATTTCCAATTGCGTAACTAACTAATCATCGAGTTGGTATTGGCCAATATTATTGACAGCTTACTTTGAAATGAAACATAATATAGAGTTAATGAAATTTCCCTTTAATTTAAAAATCTTAAATTTATCGAAGATGCTTCTTATTTTTCTGATTTAAAGGTGAATATATATAAAGTACAAGAAAGCTTCGAATTCGATATAATGCAGAGTTTATTTCATTTATTTCATTTATTTCGTTTATTTCAAAACTGTCAAATACAGTTTTATAGTTTCAAATTAAATTGTCATACTTTTTTATTTGCACTTATTTTATAAATAACTGATTTCAAAACAAAGAATTGCTAAAATATTTTTATCGATAAAATTTATCAATTTTATTTTCAATATATAAAAATTACAGATAGTACCAATTGCTTAA
Source organism: Dolichoris vasculosae (assembly GCA_018907195.1). Classification (NCBI taxonomy): domain Eukaryota; kingdom Metazoa; phylum Arthropoda; class Insecta; order Hymenoptera; family Agaonidae; genus Dolichoris; species Dolichoris vasculosae. Next base: position 10,669,549 of record JACCHY010000001.1, read on the forward strand.
AAATATGTGACATTATTATAAAGTACTGTTTTAAAATTTTGTGCTTTCAAGTAATTTTTTATAAAAACTGAAAAATACGGTTCCGACAAAAAATTTATATATTAAAAAAACATTGAAAAATATTGTCTAGTTTCTAATCAAGAAATTTTTGAATAATTCATAGGATGATCTTAAAGGTCTAAAGTCATTGGAAACAGGCTTCGGTATCATAAAACCGCGTTAAATCGGCAAATATTATGACTCATATTGAATTTTTTTCCAGAGTAAGTTTTAATTAAAAATTTAGATACGCGTTTAAACTTTTATTAGTTGTAACGTTACGTATGATTTTAAATCATACTTAAAACGATATAAAATTTTTAGTGAAGTTAAAAAATAAAAGATATCTTTAATTTATCGTATTAAATCATGTATAATTTATAAAATTTGGTATGCATTTTGAAATAAAATTTAATGTAAATATACATTCTATAATTAGTAATTATAGAAAAGTGAATACATTTGATCGGTTGAATACAAATTTTTCATAATATAATCGATATTTTAGATGAAAATTCAATGCAAGCAAATCAAGTTCTATTCTTATTAATATAAAAATCAGTATAATAATTTTCATATTTATTACTTTGACAAAAGCTTTTGTTATTTAATTTTATAAATAAGTTAAAAGGATTAAATTTTATACAAACGGAGATTTCCTTTTTAATAAAATAAGATATTTTTGAAGTTCTAATATTTAGATATATACATATATATTTATAAATTTAAATGCCATACGCATAAATGATTCTTGAAAAGTTTTATTTAATTAAAAAAAATAAGATTTCCCAAGACCGCTCGACTCGAAATAAATAAATTAAAAATCTTCGAATTAAAGAGAACGTTAAGTAATTACATAATGTTTAGAGGTTCTATCGTAATAGTTATTAGATTGAAAAGACTATACCTGGAGGAGGAATGAGGTAAACACAGGGTTGCTTCGAATGGCCAACGAGATTACTCGCCCAACAGCCGAAGGTTCCGTAATCAGCGTCCGTCCTTAGTAAATGGCTGAGTTTACTGATTGTATCATCGTTCGTGTACCGCGATTCCGGCACGTCGCTGAGTTCCTTGGTGTTGTTAAAAGTCCAGTGAAACGTAACGCTGGTCGGACTAGCCTCGACCTCACACACGAGATTGATTATCCCTTGGTTGGAGGCATTGAGCGAGCGTTCGGTGTTGATGGGTACGTTGTTCATGGAAGGCGCATCGATGTCGTCGTTGAAGTTTATTGGACTGAGGCGTTTGCAGATTGGAGCGACTGCAATGGCGTGCGAGTAGATTGCGAGTTTGAATCACGAAAGTAGCAATGAGCTGTAGGTTGCGGCAATTTTATTGCGGCCCATTCATACCTTTATTCAATTTTCTACGCGTCTAGTTAGTTAATGTCTCAAACTTTGTAATTATGCGATGATTCGCGAGTCCGCAAATTACGCAAACTTTCCGCTTTTCACGATCGATCATTACCACGAATTATTATTATTATTATTATACATTAAACAAATCTTTTGTGTCGTATATCCGTAACTCTATTTTCGAAAGATCCTACTCGGTTGTATCGTTAGTATCTTGTTATTCAAATCGACGTGTTTTATTAATTTTATTTTCTAACATCGAGTTATTCGAATATCGTAACATAAATTATTATTTTGAAAAGGGCAGTATAGTTATATACAAAATTTAATCTGCTTAATAGTAAAGTCACGTAATACCTGTTTGTCATGAACAATTTGGAATTATATTTACATAACGATATTAGACTGAATTCCGTTGAAAATTTTATTTATAAAAGTTAAATTACTACGAATCAAATTTAGAAATTTATAAAATGAAAAATTTTAATATATCGATATTAAATATCGTATGCATTAAATTTTACAAATAATGAGAAACTCACACATAACGTGAAGGTAAATAATGTTGGATCTATTACGGCCTTGCGAGTTGGCCGCGAGACAGCTGTATTTCCCAGAAGCTTCTCGAGTTATACCCTGGAGATTGAGAGATTGATCGGATAGTACCACACCGGCACTAACGTTGTGGTGAAGCTCTTTGTTCTGGAAAAATTATTTCTCCAGTTTTGTTACCTTTACCCATGTAATAACTTTTAGATATTTTCTATTAGATAGATGACTATCGGTGTTACAAAATAATGTATCTTTAATATCAGCGTTCGCTGAAACCCAAGGACAATTTATATAATTATTATATTTATTTTATTTATCGTATCAAGCAGTATTTTTATTCGAAGCTGCATTCGATATGAAATATGAATATGTTTTACATTTTTTCAGTGACATCCAAAAATATTATTCGATAGGGTATAAATTATTATTATTATAATAATAGGTATATTCTATAATTTATAAAATTAAAACACCTATCGTTTTTCTAATTTATAGTTTATAAAAACGACGTTGAAAAAACCGCGCGATAAACATTAAATTTTCATAGTTTAAGGACTAGCTAGTAACCAGTTTTTTTAGTAAATTTTTACACGAACACAATTCAATGATTTGCCGGAAATTTATTGGTCTCGGTCGCTGGACGATCTAAAATTTTGAATAAGCGGGAAACGACAACCGGTGATCGTAAATTCAGAATAATTCCAAGAGAATACGTCCCTATAGCTATGAACTGCATTGCTGATGGCGGCATGGCTATCAATTTTTTCAATATTTTTTAAGCGATTCCTTTTATGTTTTTAAGATCTTATGCATCCCTTTATCCGTTAATTACTCTCGGCGTATTTAAATCGTATTATATCGTTTGTGTTTACGAAACTCGAATATATATTATGCGAAAGGATATTAAATTATATATCGTGCTAAAATTTCGAGATGCTTAAGCTTCTTCAAATTTTAAAGAAATATAAATGCTTACAATTATAATAATCGCAACCCGAATTATACATTTTTTTTTTTTTATTAAGAACTTAAAATATATTAAAATTTTGATATTATTTCACGAGAGATATTTATTAATAATCTTTTTTTTAAATTAATTTTATATATTTTAGTACGTTTCAATTTACATAGAGACGTTTTACATTAAAGTCTATCCATTAAGGCCTTATGAGATATTATTACTTATTATTTAAATTTTGCGCCTGGAATTATACGTTTTAATTAAAAAAATTATCTATTTTCAAAATTGTATAAAAATTATGCAAAACGCATCATTATTATAAAGATTTAAATCATTTTTAAAAATACGGTACATTTATTAAATTTGAAAATAAACGGACAACTATGCGAAACATGTTAATTCTTGTTTTTCATATAAAATAGACATTTATTTTACAGCATATTAAAAGTTAGCAAAGGAGTTTTTTTTAAACGCGAACGTTCGATCAATTTAAATAAATGGAATAAGATATCGAGGAAGGAAGTATCGAATTTACGATTATCGATACATCGTGAAATTCTTTAAAATCTTTATATTCGATTAATCAAAAAATTCAGTTATTGCTTGGAACAGAGACTTGGCGAAAGAAAAAGCATATAATGAGAAATACGCTCGTTTCGAAAATTCTCTTAGACCGCATCTCGAAACTTGTTCGTAGTTACGGGGTCGGTAACTTTAAAAAGATAGTAAATGCTTTTAATAGGCGGAGTTTGTACGGGAAAAGATAACTACCTCGAACGTGTCCGACACTACAAAAATGAATCTCCATTTATATTTATATTACAGTCGCAACGAGCGAACGCCCTCTAAAATAGAGGCCAGTACTCGCGTAACGCGAAGTATCTCCCCCTTTCTTTTTACCTTCGCTCGAGTCACCCAACAAGATCTGGTACTGTGAAAGCGCGTCCGGGATATAAACAGGCGGCATGATCCTTCTTGAGCGGCTTAACTACCCAACTCGAGTCCTCGATCCACCGGCGCGTCGCTTCCCATTGCACTGAAAAGCTTTTTGCGCTTCGTGTTTTCGCATCGACGCTTCTATAAGCTATTTTTCCCACGAATCTTTACGTGTAAAGGAATTATTTACTCTAATGTACATTATCATGTGTTGGGTCTCGCGAGAAGCTTTCACGGGGTTCCGTTTTGCGCCGAGGTGAAAGATTACGGGGGTAAAATAAAATTTATGCTAAGCGATTCTTGTAGCCTTGTGTTTACCACTCGACACCCTATAGAGGAACGCTTGGCAAAAAATTTAATTTCACTGTTTAAGTAGAATTATGAAAAATTATTGCCGATATTTTACGATTCGATCATTTTTACTCCTCCATCGTGACCTTCGTTTGGAATTTTCGCACCAAATGATGATAATTTTTCTAAAAATCATCTGATCTTAGGTATCTTTAATTTTTTCAACATCTTAATTAATTATAAATTATATAACGGTATTTATATATTTTGATAGTAATGATTCTTGAATAAGTTTTTCGTAAATTTAAGAAAGGTTAGCGTATTAAATAATTGAAAAGAGCATATGAAATTAAATTTTTAAAATGAAGAAAATTGCTGTTGTCGAACGAAGAAAAAATAAAGGGATATATAAAATTTTAAACTGCAATTCTCAAATTTTTCTTTTCCCAATAGTACCAACGATTGCATTTATAATTAAAAAGTAATATTAAATTTCTTGAAATTAATTATTTAATATTAGAACAATTTTTACGTACTTATAAATATTTTATTTTTTAATTGTTTAAATATTTTAAGATTGGAAATTTTTAGAAATTTTTACGATGCTTCAACCACGTATTTCGTTTTATTAAACGAAAAGAATACTCTATTGCCTCGGGGTTTTTTAATTTAGCGTTATTTCCAGTTACGTTTGTATGTTCCGTTTAGTTTACTATTTTCGTTTTTATTCTACAAGTTATAGATTTCTAATGCTCCAATGAAGTGGAGTGCAACGTTGATTCGGTTTCTTGAACTGAATAAAATATTTTATTTATATGAATTGACTTGTTTAAGAAATTTCCAAACGATTTCATCGAGTTCTCGTAGCAGATATAAATTTAAATGCATATTTACCCCGTGATACCATCTTAGTGTGAAGTTTGTAGGATTGGATCTAACGTTGCACTCAAAGGAAACGTTATCACCTTCCTTGATATCCTTCAGATTGGCGGATGAGCCCACTCGAAGTAATACTATCGGAGAAACTGCAAAGATAAAGTGAAAATATATTTTATTACATTGATTTTATTATTTTTAACTTTTCGATAAAAATATTTGCATTGATAATAATCAATAATAACGTGTCACTTTGTAATGTAGAATAATTTTGAAATAAACATTATTGGCTTAAAACTCAATTATACATCAAAATTTAATTTTACTTAAACTATGTGATTGATTTATTTTATAATAAATTATTAATTCGATCATTGATATTTATTACATCATAGTATAACGATAAATTTAAAGTACTCGTAAATGTCAAGAAATTAAAAACAATCGAAGCAATCCATTTTAATTATGAATTCTTTACAAGAATATAAGAGTATTTTTGAATCAACTATTCTTTTAATATTGCAATAGATAGATAAGTAATTTTATAATTAAAATAGAGCTCGTAGTATTACATTAAATTAGAAAATCGTTACAATTTTAATTCACTAACAACTTTTTTAACAAGAAAGTTGGCTTTTCTTTGAATTTATAAACATCTTTAAAGTAAAGATGAATCTCTATTACATCCGACCGTGTTTAAACTAATATTACGTAAGCTTACAGTATCCTTACTTCGTTAAATTAATCAATTTATTAGCACAAAATCAACTTGAAATATAGTCTAGCTCTGAAAAAATAACCAAGAGTTAAATACAAGATGACTTTTGAATATTCCTAGATTTTTATAACTATTTGCAACTCGTATACAATAGTTCCATTTAGAATCCATTAAAACACATACACACACATACACATATATAAATGAATATACACGCATCATATAAGCTTATGTACATTTCTAGATTGCTATACTATACAAATGCGATCATTTGAATATATATTTATAATCTTATTGATACGCTTGTACTCATATATTCATATTAATATATACAAATTGACATGTATACAAATACAAATGTATTTATACATATTACTATTTATGGATAGTTATTGGCAAACGCACATATCCATCCATATATATAAACTGGTTCATGTTATATACTTCATATTAAGTAGATATACCAATACTTTTAAATTACTACATTAAAAATAAATGAAATAAATATAATTGAAATTTGTACCTATTTTAAAAAATATATAATTTACGGAATCCAAAGATTTTTTAAATGGATTAATTGAAATATGTTAGTTATAAGAAAATAATATTTTGATATTTTTCAATATTTTATAAAATAATATTATAAGCGTTAGAATACATATTTTTATAAAGTACTTATCATTGAAAATATGTTATTTATCGATGTTATAAAATTTAGATTTACATAATTTTATCGAGTTACAAATATATACATTACTATCATGAATTAAACTAATGAATGTAAACCATATACGTTTTAATTTTGTTTATATCCTAAGATATTATTATAAAAAGTAATTTAGTTTTTTATAATCGTAATGCTAGTTTCGAACAAAAAAAAGCTATAATTACAAAAACTTTTGAAATTTTGTTTAGATGTAATCGAAGGAATGAAATTAATAGTGTTATAATTAAATAAAATTTATATTTAAAATTCATAATGACGCACAAGCAATTTAGTAAGAAGTCTAATTTTGCGTTTAATTTTGCGTTACATTTGCGATAAAAGGACGACTCTAAAAATAAAATGCGTCAAATCGGTAGTTCAATTATAGAAGTATCCGTCGCGAAAATGAAAGATTCTGGATTCAACTTCCGGCTAAGGGAAGTCACGCGCCACTTTCTTTTGAAGGCGTTCACAGAATATTTTTATCTTTAATTATACGTAGTAGTATAAATTTGAAACAGAACGTTTTTTTAATTTCAAATAAGTTGGACCGCGATGATTTATCGAATTCTGTTCTTGTACTTTGAAATATATTTTTTAAAGAACAATAATTTCATCTCAATTTGAAAGCAAAACAACCATTAAAAAATGTAATTTAAAAAAGTTGCGAGCCTTTTAAAGTAGATCACGAAGAATCGATTGTCTTAACTCAAAGTTGTACGTTCTTCAACATTTTTTGTACCGGATAGGAAGGCTTCGAAATAAGGTTTGCGAAACTTTACTCCGTTAAAAAAGAGGTTTCGTAACTTCTTTTTGCCAACTATGACAATGTATATTTACAAGTACATACTTTCCTACGTTTCATCAGATTACATTGTTAAGCAAGGTTACGCCTTCCACCACGAGCCGAATCACTCTTACAGTTTTCTCTTACAGTTTTCTCTCCGGTGCCTTTCCTTCTTTGTATATGGTTCTTTCATAAAAATTTGCATTTTACAAAGTACAAGTCTACTCATTCATTTAAATATTTATAAAAATAAATGAATTTCATCCGCGCGAGAAAGATTTCTTCTTCAACGATCCTCCTTTCTTCTTCTCTGTCACCGTTTTAGTTATTTTACTAATTGCTTTATTCCAGAAAGCGTTGAAATCAGAGCTTGTAAACTAAGATTAAAAAAAAAAGAAAACAAAAAGAAAAAAAACAAACTGCGCAAGGGCAGATTGGCCTTTTTGCGGAGAAAGAGCAATCGAGTCCTCCTTGCATTAGTAAATGTGCAACTTCGTGATTATTTTTATACAGTTTTCCTTTGGAAAAATAGAAACGGGGTGGCGGTCGAGCGGGAGGTTAGTGTATGCGTAGTCTCGCATTGGCCTCTCGCATTGGCCTCTCGCATTGGCCTCTCGCAGTCCGTGCCTTATTTATACGAGAGCCGGAGGGCTTGTACCATTCGCTTTGCTTCTCGTGGCTAGGCTTGATTTCCATTATGCATGTACAGCTTTTACGTACGATCTCGCGTAATATACGTCGGTATGTATATTGTATACCGCCGTGAACGCGCATACTCCTCTTTGCTCTCTCTCTCTCTATCTCACAGGTCGCTTCCGTCTTCGTCGTTTTGGTTCGCTTTGTACTTACTTATGCTCGACTCGTAGCGAAGGCTTGTTCCGCGCTGTCGGAACACGGGGTGACGCGTGCTCGAGCTAAAACATCCTACGTGACCGACTGGGTCCAGCTTTTCTAGCTGATTGAGCTTAATTTTCCGCCGCGCTCGTAGCCGCAGAGATAGAGGAAAAGAGGCGGTACGCGGTCGCGCAAGGAGAAAATTCTGAGGACTCGTACACGGTCGCGGGGGACGGTAACAAGTTGCGTAGGTCAGTTTTCTTGCATTCGCGACGTGTGCGGGTGGATGTAGACGTATATGCCGTAGAGCTTGGAGAACAAGTAGTAAACTTTAAATTGAGTCAGGTATAATTCGCTTATGGCTTTTTCTCCGTGTCCTTGTACATGTGGGAGGCGTTGGCTTGGATAAGTTAGACGCGGCTTGACTGTCGAATTTTTTCAAAAGCCGTTAATGTTGATTTTATTCGCGAGGGATGAATTCCTTACTTGTTATGGAAAATGAGACATATCGTTTGATTTTTATTGTTTACGATTTAAGCGACTGTTGCATTCGATCTTCGATATTTTTTATAGCTTCTTTTTCAGCTTATCGAGTTATCACTTTTTGTAAAATATAACAAATACTCTGTTTATTATCTGCGAAACATTATATTCAATTTAAGAGAACGGTTTGACGTAAAAACCAATAATTTTATAATTGTATTTAAAATAAAATCCTCAAGGTTTTACAACGTTTCCACGCGAAATTGTAAATTTATTTTATTTCCTTTTATTATATAGTTTTATTTTTGTTAAAAAATTCATTTAAAATTTTGCTAAATATATTTTAAAATGTTGTCTATATACAGTAATGTTTATTATAGCTTAATTTCATGAAAAGTATGTGAGCAACTTCATTTGAAGTTTCTTTGCTTAGATTTTCTCAATGATTTCAGTAATTTAAAAGAGAATATTAGCAAAGTGTAAAAGGTTATTTATTTAATGTCTGAAATATGGCTAACGAGTAGAAATTTGAAGTTCTGTATATGTACATTTAAGCGCAATATGCAAAAAATTTTTAAAGAAAGTTTTTGAAATAATTTACTACGATTATAAACATTTAATTACGAACGCAGAAGCTCGACGATATTTAATAAAAAATGATAAATCATTAAAATTTACCGAATAAAAAAAATTAGTATATAATATAGTTTTTATATTATATTAGTATAGAATATAGTTAAAACAAGTTTATTAAAACTTTTATAATTATTTATATTTCGAGTACTTTAATTACACTTTATAATAAGCAATAATTTTGTTTTAAAATAATTTAATTTTCGAAATAGCGCTATTTCGGATTTTCGAATTTTAAAAGCCCTCGTGAACCTTCTACGTCGATATGATTCATTGTTTTAGTTCGAGCGTAGTAACGTAAGTTAAAAGGGCCTGTAAGGTCCGATGGAAAACTCGCGTTGGAAAAATTTCACGAGTTTCCACGACGATAACTCGTGATTCTTGATTCGTGACTCGAGGTTTTATTTTCACGCACGTACCGACGTGTGTGTGTGTGTGTGTGTGATACGACCGAGCTTATATCTGTGGCCGAGTCAGAGACTTTTGGTGGGAAGATTCTGGCATCGTCTCCAGGGTGTGATTGTGTACGAATATCGGGCTGTGAGACTTGGAAGTGGCGGGATCGTCTCATGTTCCTCGGACAGACAGATGTATCCTCCACTAAGATTCGAGCTCGGTTGATACTCACTTCCCGGGTAGATGGAGTGGGTACAAGTATCAAGCGATAGTTAAATAGGTTAGAAAGTACTTTCGATTCGGGCATTTAGTTTTATGCGTCGAATCTCCGATCGACTTTTATATTGTACAACGCTTGCATACGTAGCTTTTTCCATTCGTGCGAAGGATTTTTTCTTAAAAAAAACTAAATAGATTGATTTTCTTTCGTTATAACCTAAAAATTATTATTTTTATTATTTAAAGCTGAACAATTTCTCTTTCTCTATAAATGCAAACATTATTTTTCATGTTTTTGAAGGAAAAAAGTACACGATCCGATTGATATGGAAAAGTCTGATTATTTCAAATATTTGATATTTTTTATACTATCTCTTAAAGTTCCGAAGCGATTTAATAAATTGCCAATAAAAAATCAAGAAGATGCGCAAGTATCCAAGTTGGTTGAAGAAGATAGAGTGAAAATGTGGTGGAAATGATTAGTTTTCTCAGAAAATTGGATTCATCTCTATTATCCAGCCAGTTTGCGTGTGCAGTGAACTAGATCACGATAACTACCTTGATGTACTACTACTTTATAATGCTTATTCAATATGTTATGGATGAAAATGAAATACAGTTATGAGATTTATTATCTAAGCTTGAAGAATAATTTTCATTTTTTTTCTGAAAATGGTAGCGCAGAAAAGTTTTTTCAAAATATAAGTTCGTAAACTTTATAATTATTAAAGAAATTTTAATTAGAATACGTAATACATTGATCTTTAAAAATATTATTGAACTATTTTGTATATTTTAATTAAAATATTGAATATCTGCTGAAAGTTGTTTGATGAAAGACTCTAAAAGCATAGTCAGATATTATAGGCTTAATTAGTTATAATAGATAGTAATTGATTACTCTTTTATATTTTTACTTTCAGATTTAGTTTTTTTATAGTTTTCTAATTTCATATTGTAAAATAATATAAAAAACTTTTCACAAATATATTTTTAGATAAATATTATTTACTACAATTAAATTTAAATTTATAATAATCTTATTGTAGTTTTTAAATTAGTCATCTTAGATTATATATTCTATTTTATTATATAATAAAAAGAAATTTTTTAAAAAATATTAATATTTAATTAAGTATTATATATTATAAAAAATTTGTAATTATATATTGTTTATAATATATTATTATTTGAATTTAAGTATTATATAATATATTGTCCAGTTTGAACCTTTTTATCGGATAATATTGTACAAGATTTGATTTGAAAACTATTATGAATACATAAGCCTCCTTTGCTTTAAGTTATTATCCATTGAATGCTTACTGGTTCACGATCCAGTGCTTCTGATAAGCAAATGTGCGTTTGGAATTACCTCTTAGTTGGTCATAGACAAAGGAACTGTGCTTTATTAGTCTTTAGATTGTAAGATATTGAACTAATTTATTATTAACTATTACCTTATATAATTTAATCTTCTATAATTTATAATAAACACATTTAATTTTAACTATTTCTATCATTTTTGGACATTTTAAAGAACTACAATAATGTCTTTTGTATCATCATAATATATAAGTATTATCAGTTTATGTCTCACGTCTCTTCATCGAATTAAATTTCGTTATGGACAGACTGATTTTCTTTTCCGACTTTGTTCTCGCTGTTAAAAAGTTCAGCAACTCACTTCTCAAAGCTCATACTTACAGAGAACTTTCAACTTCCATTTATCCTCGATGGCTGCTTCCGGTAAATGTCGGTTCTCTGCTCGACAGGTTAGGTATTTTCCTTCGTCTTCAGCATTTGGTACCCATTCAAGAATACTTATGCTCGTTTCATCTTTCTGAAACTAATAAAGATCCTTACGTTTTCAACTCAACTTTTATTTTAATGGCTTGTGCAAATACATTCGATCTTATTTAAAGTTCAAGATGCAAACGCATTCTTAGCAATGCTATTTAAAATATTTTACTTTCTAAATTAATTTTTTTAAATCTCATTACATTCGCTTATAATATGTTTATATATATATATATATATATATATATATATATGTATATATATAGACACATTAGATCAAGTTATTTATTAATAAATTTATTGGCTTGTATGAATTTCTCTGCAATCCAGGAGGAATTATTATTTCCTTTCTATGATATTGGATACACTTGTTTAGGTGAATATTCAAGGTACAATAAACTAATGATATGCAAATTATGAAAGGATACTGAATATCATCATCAATGGACAGTATATAGTATGAAATTAATTTATGAGAATATATACCGAGAAGGCAATTACCATGATAATTGCAGAAACCATGAATAGTTTAAGTTGATGTCATTTGCGACTAAGTAACGCATATTTTCGTATTGAATTCTATTTCAAAATCAATTATTCTCAATATTAATTAATACCAAATTTTAAATCGTCGATTAATATTGTTTATTATATTCAGTAAAAAGAATTTTGATAATAATCATTTTTTTCTATTCTGCAAAATTATATATAAAATTAAAATATAAATCTTCTTAACCTAAATTTTTTTAAAATATATTTTCCATAAAAATTTGCTATTTAAAATCTTCTTTGTAATTGTTTTTTAATGGAATTGTTGATTTAACAATAATAAATTACTATTTGGAATACTTTTTTGTTTTATAAATTTAAAGATTAATAATTATTTCGTGAATAGATTAGTCGATATTATATTTAAGGGTTATATATTAATTACAGAAAAAATATAAAAAAAAAATTATAATTAGAGAATCATCCAATGTAATTATAAAAAAAATTAGTAACATTTAAATATAACTAAATTTATTCAAATCTATTTTAATTTTATAAACTTTAATTATGATTTTTCGTCGACAATTTTCATATTTATTAACTTTCATATTTATATAGTGAAAAATTATTATAATTGATAAAGAATAATACAATTTTTATGGATAATAGAATTACTGTATATAAATGGTTTTACAATCGCGACAATTTTTTTTTTGAAATTATCTATATTATTATACACTGTAATCTTTTAACTAATCATAAATCTATTATTATTTTTTAAAAATTGACTCAGTATATTTACAAATATTTTCTATAAAATTTACTGCCTAAAATCCAAGGTACAACATATTCAGTTGAGCATTTCGTGACATATCAACGCCAAAGGAAACGCATCTGCAAATGGTTCACTGTGTACGACAACATGTATCTTGTAAGGTAAAATATGCTCTTAAGTAAAATAGATAAATCAACGACTAAAACTAGTTTCGGAGCAAATGTTCTGAAGCAGAAAGAAAAAGTATATTAAAATTCTAAAAGAGAAAAGAAATAAAACTCGGAAATATACGTACGTTCAAACGTATTCTGTATTATTTATAGACAGTATATTCATAAAAATTAGGCAATAATTTGAAAACTGTTTACCTAAAATATTTCCTATTTTTAAAAAATTATTGTAAATAATAATTAATTTACAAGCATTTAATAAATAATTTTTTAATTGATATTTTTTCTATCGAAATTTATTTAGCTTCAAATATTTAAATTTAAACTTAAAAAAAATAATTATAAGTAATGTTACACGTGTTTAAATAATTAATCAATTAATAGTAATTAGATTATAAAGAAAATAAATATGAGATTAAGTTTTTACTGCCCTAATTGATTTTTTCTGTTTTTATTTCTTTCTCAAATTTTTACTCGAAATATTAATCAAATATATAAATATGTAATTTTTAATTTAGGTTTCTTGCATTTTTAATTAAATACTTTTTATGACGTTTATTACCAGATAAATATAAAATGAAATAGTTTTAATTTAGTGGTGTGAGCAAATAAAATATTAAAAATTACAGACCTATTAAATTATTTTCTTTTCTAAATGATAGATTAAATTTAATTTTTATTTCTGTATGTATATTTGATTTAAAGCAAAAGTTTCTTTATTAATTATTTATACAAATTATATGATTAGAAATATTGATTTAAAGAAATTTACACTTACATCTCGTGATGAATTTTTAAGTTGCTTTGAACCTTTGTACCAACTTAATGTAGCAGCTGGCCTAGATCCTGTACTTCGACATTTAATTTTATATTTTTTATTAGCTGACACATATTCCTCCTTTTCCAAAATTTCTATTTTCAGTGGTTTCACTAAATAAACAAACAAATTTTATCGTTAGTTTATCTACGAAAGAAGACAAGAAAATATTTATAATTTAGAAGCAACTGTTCTAGGAATATTTACAATTGTATCGAATTTTAATTAAAATTGATTGAAAGTTTTAGAAATTAAGTATTTATAATAATTGTGGATACTAATATAATTGTCAATACTTGAAATTAATTTTTTAATAGAGTAAGTTACATTAGTATCAGTAAGAATGTAAAATATTTATTATATTTCTTCAAAATTTAATTTTTTTAAACAACTAAAAAATTGAAAAAAACAATTGATTATGTTAAAACTTAATAAAAATATTGATTAATTAATTCTATCTTCTTACTAAAATAAAATTTGATCTTAGTAAAATTTATTATAAAAAGATACATACTAGCAAAATAACGCAATATTTTATATAATTATTTGTAATTGATATATAAATAAGTATTATTATTTTTATTATCATTATTATTCTGAAAATAATAATAATAATTACCATTTAATTTAATATTGAAAAGTAGATTTAGTTAAGATATATATTCAAGTTTTTGATTTATTAGCGATATTGTAATTCGTGAGAAGAGGCATTAGTATCTTCTATGAGAAGTGAAAAGGGGTAAAAAAAGAAATATGATGCCGTTTCACTGGTTATTTTTCAATGAGGTAATAAAAAAACGAATTGAGTTATCGAATTTAAAAGACGATAATTTTAGAAAGCATTTGAAAGAAACATGAATATCTGTTTTCGATAATACGTTTACAACAGTTTTGTTCACAAATAAATATCTTTTATTTATATGAGTTCCTGTAGTTATCAACTATCACCACATATGAAAAAAATGAAGTCTTGATGCGTGAAGCCTTTTGATCATTGTATATACATATACGTAAATAGTTGAGAGCTGGTGTATGAAGGAAGAGCAAAGGAGTAGCGTATCTTAAAAAATGGAAGACTGGTTTATAAATAAAAACCAAGTAAGTGTACCAGGTAAAGTCGTATTTTACAAAATTGTTGAAGTAAATATAATATAAGCAATTGTTAAAGAAGTCGATAGAATATGGATTGTCAATATTGTTAGTGAGCTGAATACATAGATAAGAGGATGAAGTAAATTCTTCCTTTATTGAATTACAGAGTGGATACATTTTCCTTTGAACACGTGTGTCAGCCACGATTATCCTTTGGACAATGTACGCCATGCGTTCTTTCAGTATGAGTGGTATGTGTATCTTGAATGTGTTATGCCAAGAAATGTTATTTGGGTGACGCTTTTTGGACAATGCTCGACCAGGATAGTATTTATAAAAACAGTTTTATATAAAAAAAAGGCAACAGATTTTGAATAAATGCTAAATTGAAAGAAACGATTTAATGCAGGAATTTAAATTATTAAAATTTCTTTACTTTTAAACAGTATGTAAGAGATACCTACGTATAGAAATTATATTTATGTTATTTTTTATCTTAATGATACAAAAGTAAAATATATTCAATATTATGACATTTAGTTGCATAATAATCAATAAATTTATACATGAAAAATTCATAATTTATTTTTATATTATATATTCTATTATCTTTTACAAATTGTTATTTATTTATATTTATTTATTATCCGATCATATTCTAGATAACTGTTATCATATATTTATGATTCTAAGTTAGCTTTGTTTAAATTTTGTATAAAAATACTTGCATCAATGAAAAAAAAATATTTCGAAATTTTTATTCAATACAATATATAAATCAAATAGTTTCGAAGAGAAAGATTTAGTGTTTAGATCTATTATTTGTTTCTTGTAATAAAATAAAAAAAATGATGAGTATCCGTAAAAGTAATAAAATAAATAGGAAGAAGAAGTTGAAAAATAATCGATGAAACCATTTTTATAAAAGAAATAAAAAAATTATTAATAACTACGAAGTTACATCATTACTACATATTTGTTAAATTTGTTATTTCTTTTAATCAATTTAACTTTTTGTTTCTCATTAAGACAATGCAACGTTTCAATTAGAGTTTTGCAATGCTTTTCATAAGTTTTGAAGAAAATTTTATTTCTTTAATGATATCTGTTTATACCTATAATCACGAATGAGGAGTTTTTTTTAATTAAGAAATTTAATATTATATGTTCAAAATATTGATGCGTTGTACCGTAAAAAAGTTATTATACGTATACAAATTTGGAAATGGAAGGTATTATCAGGATTAATTATCGATTTAACACGAGTTAGAAAATTTAAAAAATATTAGTATCGTTGTGTACGTTTTAAAGAGTAAACTCGTAGATATTAGTCACGTGTAGATATTATTTGAAATATGACAGCAAGCACTTTAATTTAAATAGTGCAATGACACTCTAATAATCAAATATTGCTCATCAGTAAATTGCTTTACACAAGTTGCTAGCAATCCACTTAACTTTATAACAGTATCTGCTCTCAACATTGGAAGCAAATCGATGCAAATACTAACTGGCTCTTTCCACTTAATTTTAACAAGCTTTCATTCGGTAACTTGTCCCTTTTTTCCAACTTCTTATCTTGATTAAAAATCGCAACCGTCACAGCAGCAGAAGTTTCAGGACATTACAGACATAAGACAAGGAGAAGGAGGGTGACAGTATTTTGCCTCTTTCCTCGTAACCCATCGTTTCACGGTTTTCCGAGGAGCGGCAACGTCAACGCATTAGTCCTACTCTTTCCAAGTGTACGAATGTGCTTCGGTCTTACGACTTGGTGCGACATGATTTAATTTAAACTTACCCGCTAAACTCTTACAAATGAATCTAGACTGTGCTGCTCAAGAATGGCAAAGCAGGGGAGACATAGCCGAGTCTGTACTCGTGAACGTAAATGTTAACACTCGTTTAAAATGTATTTTTCTTCGTTGTCCAACTTCGCTTCTTTGCTTTATCGAAACAATATGAGGTAACGGTTTGCCCGAGTTTCAGCTTTTTCTCCAATTTTGTACTTTCCTATCAAAAGAGAGTGGATACATCATTTTCAATCGCACGCGAGTCTAAAAGTAGATGTTTGAACGGTACCGTATACTATATATATGTTTGATAGTTAACAATTCCAGTGAATATACCGCAGGAAACGCCGAGCTCGTTGTTTCGGTTATTTGCATGTAGTAGAGCAAACCGCTTGGATGATGAAAGAATCAAGGATTCAAATTTCACAGATTTAGGAAAAATTAAACGACGCGCGCGTTTTGACTTTATAGTCTGTTAAAACAGTTTCAGTGCTCGTTAAACATCGACCGAATATCACTGTATGCATAATAAATCTTGGATTATGGGTTAGGATTAGGTATTAATTAAAGTTTTCAATTAGTAATTTGTTTAATTATCGCAGCATATTAAATTATATTAACCTCGTAACGAAATTTTGCGATCTCTTAATTAGTTACAAGAGCTTTGTTAATACCAGATTGCATTCGATGAATAAGTGTAAGTATTTGTACATAGTTATGGTATTTCTATCGATGATGATAATAACTAAATTACTTCTATCCAGATTCAAAATTATATATATATATATATATATATATATTCAAAATGAATTCACGGATAAAATAATAAATTTGCCGGTAACACCCGCAATACGTAGATACTACAAATGAATAATAACGATAATATATTCGAACGAATATCACTACGAATATTCTAATTTTAAGATTTTGTTAACTTACAAAAGGTATTAATATGATTAATACCAGATGCAAAGAGCGAAATATCAAACTGATTACATTAAAACGAAGTTATTTTAGATTTATGAAGAATGTTTCAATGGAATTTAAAATAAATAATGATATTAATTCATTAACGAAATAAAACTTTCTATTTTAAGTGTACTCAAAGTAAATATAATAATCGACGCGAATATAGAAATCTGAAAATATTGAAAAATCAATTATCGTATTATCAAGGATAAATATTCAAATAAAAAAATAGAATAGAATGTAACGTTAAACCGCTAAATAGATCGTAAAATAATTCGATAAAAAAAGTATTTTTAAAGGTCTCGTTTAAATATTCAGTAGCTGTTTCATTGGTGGTAACGGTACCGGAACCAGTGTAACGGATCTTATAAATAACGATAAGGGAAAATCGGAGATCCAGAAATAATAGAGCATCCATTGAAAGTTCTTCAGTTTTCGAATAAAAAGCAAAAAGCGATAAGTGTAAAAGAGTCGAAGACCGAAGGTATGCCTCGATTCCGTCCTCAAGGCGGATTTTTATCCCCCGTTCCCGCGTTCGGAATATGAAAGATATTTGCACGGGTAGCGTACGGTGTCGCTCGAGCCGCAGCCCCAGGGTACAAATCAGAACAATAAATGTCGCGGACGACGTAAACTGTGCTCCCGAGTCTGTGCGCAAGTGCGCGTTGCGCTCCCGCGATCGTATCATAAAACTTAATTTAATATTATTGCGGTCGTTCTCCTGTCGGATTGCGCTCACTTTCGATCGATAAGCATTCGCCGGCTTCTGCGGCCGCTGCAAAATCCAGCCAATTTCGGTGTCCGAGAGAAGCTATTATTAACGACGAGTTGGCTGATTGGCTTTCGACGTGTTTGCTAGTCGAGCCCAGCTGTACGACTCCCAGACTTGTCCTCCACTCCTCTTTCGCGTAAGCGCTGAAAAATGTTTCAATTCCATTCGCTGCGGAATCTAAATATTACGGGTCGAGTATTCGCTATCGCGCCCACTTCCATTGCTTCTAACGCTCGCTTTTCTTCTCCTCGCTCTCTATTATTTTGTTCTTTTTTTTTTTCTCGATTCGATTCGCTTTAGTCGTCCGATGCTCCCAGCTATGCTTGCTAAATTGGTTTTTCAATGTAGTTTGTGGTTTTGTTTCGCGCAAGATTGTTGTACGCGAATTATTTATCGGTGTTCTACTCTTTTTCAAATTGTTTCAATTTAACCTAACATGGGATAACAATTTTTATATAGCTTATTCGCATCCGCTAAAAGAAGCTTTTCCTTCTCAAGATTAAGAAGCGCTTTTATCGGCGCAAATTTTTCTTTTTCCTCATCCGATAAACATTTGGGTGAAAAGAAATTTTTTTTACGGACGAAAGGGATTATATTTTCATAAGCCGGTGTTATTCGACTGTTGATCAATTTTTGATCGAGCGATTCTCTTTTCAAGTATCGTATCAACCTGGAAATAACTTGCGTAACTTGCACCCAATTTGAATAATAAGAATTTTTACGAGTTATTTCTAGTTGTAAAGTTTTCCTCTAGGTGTATTAAATTCACCGTATGTTTAATTTATTTTGAATTATCGAGTTTTTGTTAAAGTTGATTATTTTTTCGGTAGCTAATAAATTAAAAAATGTGTTTGCGTGGACGCATTTTTTATAGGATATCGAATAGCTCGTGTTTTTAATTTGAATCGAAAAAATTTCATGCATTTTGTGACCGATAATATAATTGCACTTGAGAATTTACGCTATAATAATCGTTTCGATACAAAGACATAATAACTTGTCTTTATAGAATGTATTATGAAGAAAATGAATTTCCAAATATCTCTTAATTTGAACGATATCTACGAAATAAATATAATAAATATAAATCTTACTGTTTAATTCAATTAATATTTTTGTTGTTTGTGGAGCTGCCAATTGTGTATTGTCGGCTCTACAAGAGAGTTTAACGTGTTGATGACTTCTTTTAAGATTTTTTATGGTAACTCTACTATTAATAACGGTATATGAATCAGCAGTTGTACCATCCGATGAGTAAATATTACTTTCACTTTTCTGGATATTTTTTGTTTCGTACGTAGAGTTGAGCAGTTGCGATTCCAAGTACCAAGACACTCGAGGCTTTGGTTTACCTGAAACAAAATTTATTTTGAATAATGTAATATTTATCATTCAAGAATAAAAGAAGATTATTATCGATAATGCTATTAAGATAGTTTGGATTATTTATTTTACATTGCAACCCTTATATATAAAATTATTTAATATGCAATTATTCTGCGATGCAAATGTTGGATTTTATTATTTATAATATTATATAAATGACGCGATGAATCGCATATTTATTATATTGCGATCTTCGAATTGCTTCAGAATTTTATTAGAAGAAAATATGTATTGGGGTAGTATTCGGTTGAAATTTATATATTTTAATCTAGATTTTCTCTATTGTAGATGAATTTTCTCTTCTTTTTCTCATATTATGGATCAATAAATTTTAAACAGGATTTAAATGAATAAATATATCGAATGCATTAATATATACCGTTTTTTTTTTAAAGAAACACATTATTAACTATATGGTATATTTTATTTTATGTGTATGAATATTTATTAAATGGAAATTATGAAAATACTTTGTTACTAAACTTCGTTTTCCAAGGAATCATATTTCTTTTATCAGATTTGTAGTTTACGTATTGTCTCTTTTAACGTTCTCTTTGCTTTTAGTCTTGTATAAATTTTATGCATACAAATGGAATTTATTTGTTTAAAATTTCAGTAAAATTCATGTAGCTTTTACTAAGTTATATTTATAAGTTTTGACAACTTTTTCAAACATGTTATAATAATATATATGATGTTATGTATCAACATTAATTTTATCGAATTGATTTATAATATTTTGCCTTATTTTAACGTTCAACTTTTAATTATAAATACATATTTTAAAAATTTTATCGAACGAATTAAATCTTTTTTAATTAAAAAAATTATAAAAATTTTTATAAAATTCACGAATTCATCCGCGATGAAACTTTGTTCATTTTCATGAATTGAATACATAAACTTTTCTTTATTGAATTAATCACATTACTTTCATTTAATTAACTTCACTTTTCTTTGATTTAAATCTTTAGCAAGTTTCGGTGTATTCAATAATTTTATATAAAGATATGCTTATTCGTTCACGGGATAGAAAAAGAAAAAAGAAAGAAACAAAAACAAATTACTTGCTTTAACGAGAAAAGTTTTTCTCATTCACTAGTCTCGTATACACATAATAAGTAATTAACCGCTATCGAAGTAACAGCTCATCATGACTGGACGTTAAATCCAGCTTACTAATTTTCTTCATTCATATAACTGCCTCAAAAGACCACAATAAGATATAATTATGTTGGTCTTCAAAAAGTTACCGCTCAATATCCTATCGTGTGTACTTTATATCATCAAAGACATAATTTTTCTCCTGTTACCTTATATTAGCAATTTATTTTAAAAAAAGTCCATTTGCAACAAATTTTTTCATCAATTATTATATTTATATATTTATACGTCTCGATCGGTCTTTTACGATCTGTTCTTTTAATTTTTGGAGTTTATACCTCTGTTTATTGTTGAAGAGCTACATGTGGTTTATAAGCATATCTGCACGTACACGTTTGTATAATGGAACTAATAGAAACTCTTGTAGAGAGAATAGGAAGAAAGATAGATAGAGAAAGATAGCGAGACAGAGAAAGGGTGAGGTTATGTGAATAATAGAACGAGATAGAAAGATTATTTCTCTGTCTCTTTGCATGTCAACTGTCGCCTGCAGGAATGCAAAGCCGTCTAAATTAATTCACTCGTGGATGTGGGATGTGAAGCTTGTTGCTCGTTTGCTACTGAATTACGTTTCTAGTTCGAGTTAGACAGTGAAAGAAACTATAAAAAAGAGACACTCGAAACGAACTGTGTTCTCTCTTTCCTTTTGTCATATGAGACTTATGCGCAATAGAGAGAAGAAAGAGACAGGAAGAGGAAAAAGGGGCAGGGAGTAAACGAGTAAGCAGCAAAGAGAAGGAGAGAGAGACGGAGAATGACTATTACTTTTACTAAATTGATTTTTTATGAGTTTACGCGGCCGTGCCAGATGTTGGGCTATTCTGTATTGCGTGTTGTATGAGGTGTGAATGAAAAATATTATAAAGACGGTGGAGAGAAACAAAAGGAAAGAGACTAAGAGATAAAAATGATTTATTTAATAAATTTTTTATGTAAAAACGCTCTTGCGATTCAGTGAATGCATTCAAGCGTAAAATTTTAATGATATAAATAAATAAAGTGTAATAAAGAAAGGGAGCAAAAATTGTATTTAAATAACTACAAACTGTATTAAAATATTAATTGACAGTTGCTCGGTAGTGAGTAGTCGAGGAACATTCGTAGAAGAACATCTAAAATCTAAGCAGAATAATAAGCAACTCTTAAGACGATGCAAAGTATATAGTATGTACAAAGAATTAATGTGTTAATTGACGATGACGTAAAGTTAGAAATTATTTTATGAATAAGATGTAACGAAAGCTAAATAATTTATATTAACCAGAATAAGCTGAATTTTGATTAAATTAAATTGCATGATTTCATATTCGGTATGATATAACATTTTTATTCAAATATAAAGATTGTTAAGTTATTGCAATTTTATATTTTATTTTAGAGTTAAAGACAATAATCAAAGAAGATACGTTCAAAAAAAAGAAAAATTTTCAATCAATTATTGTTTAATAATGTATTAAACAACGTTTAAAAATATTTTGAGATATACTTTAAGATTTAAAAACTTTCATTTAAATAAAACTGTTACATTATTTAAAAGGAAAAATTCCGTAGTTCATATGTTTAAAAATATAAAAGTATATTAGAAAAAAGAATTATATTATAGTTTTATATATTATAATAAAAATCATTTAAACTTCTATAAACTTAAAAGTGATTGTCAAAATATAAGCATTATAAAATTATTAGAGAAAAGAATTAGAGGAAAGATTAAACGTTAGCATCATTTAAATAAAATAATGACATTATTATATTTTATTGGATATTTCACAGAATACTTTTTATATCTGTATTTATATCGTTCAACTTATAAGGAAATTATATTATTATATTATAATTCAAAAAATTATAAGGAAAATTCAAATATCCTTAGAACTAAGTAATTCACCTTTATGCATTAATAAAAACAAAAACTGAATACAAGAAATTCTGAATAATATAATTCTAAATTTCATAATTATCTCAAAGGATAGAAGGAAAAAGTTTAAAAATTATAAAAATAGTTATATTTTTTATTCGCATAGTATATCCGTACTGTGTATTATATCATAAACAACAAATTTCAAACTTCGATGGTATAATTAAGAGCAACAATTCTGTTTTAGAGTTCGGATACAATCAAAGACAGATATAATTACCATAAAATTTATTTTCGATTAAATATTGTGTAGAACAAAGTTTTACTGAGCTAAGTTCAAGTGAAAGTATATATATATATATACATATATATATATACGGAAAACTTCAACCAGCTTGCGGCACTTTACTTAGGACCACATACCTTTCTTTTTGCCATTCTTAGTTATAACTACCTGCTTTTGGTATATACGTATTTAAAATCTGCGTCTACTTTCCTTCATCGTTTTTCTTTCTTCTTTTCTATAATTTCTTGACTATTTACTGTCTAGCAACTGCAAATTGACCTTATAAATTGGTTTGTTTAGTTCAAATGTTTTTAAAGAGGTACCGATCTTGGAAATACGTAATTTCTCTTTTAGTTTCATCTTGATTATAGATCAATGAAAAGTATTTTCTGATGTTAATAACACGGTTTCAATTTATTTTAAAAACAAATTTAAGATATAAGAATTTTAGTCTAATATCTTTAAAATTAAAATATAGCATTATCATTTTTAATTTTATAATTTTAATAATTGTTATACATGATTTTTTTAATAATATAACTAATATATATTATTCATTTTTTAGTTTATTTATTACAATTTTTTCTTATTTTTCAATATAAATAATATTGAAATTTTTCCATAAGTAAACTAATTTTCATATTTCTTTAACATCATTGACAGTTTTTTATCGACGTGTATCCTTATAAATCAATTAATAACTTTGAATACTATTAAATTGAAGATAAATAATAAATTACTTATTTAAAAACTTTCAATCAATGTTCTACGGATCGCTAAATTTATTTTTAATGCAATTTAATAGAATAAAAAATAGCTAATAAATAAAAAGATATTGACGCTATAATTATTCAACTCTTTTTATTCATTTTACACTGAAATTTACTATGTGAAAAAGATTGAAAATATTTTAAATATTTTAACGCTTCGCGAGATCAAAGATAAGTATATGACAGAAATACGATAAAAAATTCAATAATAAATTGAAATAATTATTATTTTATTTATTTCCGTTAATACTTTCTATTAAAACACATATATATACCTAAACAAACGTAAATATGCATCTATCAATATATATTTATTCATAGACAATTTTTTAGGAAAATAGTCAATATATTAAACTTTGTAATCTGAACCACGAAATAACTAGTTTGAATATTAAATTTTTGAAAATGTATATGAGCATTACTCAAAAATTAATTAATTTAAAATTTCTTTAAAATTTAATACATCTTAATCAAATACATAAAAAAAAATACACGAATTTGTCGATGTAATTTAAAACAAATAATTGAAACTAACATTGCAAAATAATATTTCTGATTTATTTGAAGAGATCAATACATAATTTTATCTCAAATCTTGTAAATTTCACTACCATAATATACATTCTAAGAACGTAGGTAAAAATTTATGACTCTCACTATATTAACCTGGTATGAGTTGTTCGGGTCATTCTTTAATACGAATTACTTGAAGAGTGAATTCACTTTATTACGAATTACCTGAAAAGTTCTCAAGTTGATAATGGGAATCGAAATATAATTTTGAACCTCGTAAATTTAATATAATATTTTATATATTTGAAAATAAATTTTAGAAGCTTCGTGATCAGGAAGATTGATAAATGTATTTGTACTAGTTTTTGTAAAGATAAAAAATGGGAAACTAATAATAAATATTATATAACACAAATAAATATTCAAATAATGTAAAATATTGTTATATAAATAACAAGTGAAAGAATAGAAATTGAAATATATTTAATTTAGTATCTCTGCATTTTTTCTCTGTATGTTCGATAATGTAATATAATTTTAAGTTCAATTTTAATAAAAATCTATGATTTGTAACTATTTAGAATGTGTATTTTTAAATTTGAAAATATTTATTTAAATCAATAGCCACCTAATAAAGATACTAAAAACTAATATTGATCAAAGGAAATATATCTTGCTTTATAATTTAAGGTAATATTTCCTTTGTATTGATGAATAAATTATGAGAATCACAACTCTGATTAATAAAGTTTAATTTCTATAATAATGATCAGATGAAAGAAAATATATAAAAATAATAGAAATATAAAATATACTAAATTTACTTCAAAGAGTAATATATACATCCTTAATTCATTAGTTATATAATTTGTATTGTATATTAAAATAGAATTCAACTGAAAATTTGTCACCCTTAATTAAATATTATCGTTTTATTATCAATATTACTATTGCTATAAATTTGAAAATATTAACATAAAGCTGTCAATAAAGTTTTAATAAATTTTAATTTATCATAATTTTTTTAAAAATACATATTTTTTTATGTACAGTTTAGATTAATTTTTCTTATTGAGACTATTATTAATTCTCTTATTATTGTATAGTAGTAAATATATTATACTATATTTAATAATGTTTTACATTTTAAGTTGTATAGTAATTATAGTAATATTTTTAATAGTTTTTATAATATCGTGTGTTATGCCTTTATAAGATTGACAAATGGATGACTAAAATTTATTTGTATCCGAAAAAAAGGATTACATATTATATAAATATATATTCACAGAATTTTGCCATGATTTAAATCGTATATAATAAAGACAATTTTATATAAGGTAAATATTAATTTTTAATGAACATTTGACATAATTAGTAAAAGAAAGCAATTAAACCACGTAAATTAAGTTTTAAAAACTTTTATGTATACTAATAAATAAAAAATGTTACATAGTTACAAGTAATTAAAATTAAATATGACTATTTTATTAAAATTAAACATACCAGAGTACATTTTCTGCAAATGAACATTAACTTTATAATAAAAAATATAAAGATAATGTAAGTAAAATAAAAATTAGAATTTATGCTCTGAAAATATTTCTGTATTAATTTTGTTTTATGAACTAAATATATATTATAAAAAGAATGATTTAAAAATTAAAAAAAGGAATTAATAGAAATATCAGACAATATTATTTTTTCAATAAAAATTCAAGTAGTATCTATAAAGACAGTTTTATGTAAGAAACAAAAGGAAGTGACTGATACCTTGTATTGCATATATACAATATTATTTATATATTTTTATTAGGAATAATTTAATATATATTGTAATACATATTAAACGAATGTCGAATAAACATATTGTTTATTATAATAAATTGTATAAAAGTATTTATATACATACACTGAAATTATTATTTATATACTATACGCATATTTATTAATGTATTTTAATTTAAATTTTAAATAAAGATTTATCGTATCTATTTTAATTTAAGTTTAAAAGTTTTTGCATTCTATATTTCTGCAAATAGAAAAAGAAATTGATAATAAAAAAAAACTTGTAAAATTTAAATTTTTAAAAACAATAAGAATATACTTTTGAAGTTTGTATAGTCTAAAATATTAAATTTTTTATAAAATAGAAGAAAGTTTTTATCAGCAACATTACAATTTGCCCGAAAAATATAAGTGGCACAAAAAATTTTGCTGCAAAAATTCACACGTTTCATTCATTTATGTAACGATATATTTTGTTATGAGAAAGAATGTTAAAAATACTGGTTTAAAAATATGGAGAAACTTTGTTAAACCTAATAAATACTATTGATTCCACTGTACGCACTCAACAAAATTTTTATAATACATTGATCAACGCAATATAAAAAAACAATTTAAAAAATTTAATTTTACGTTTATGGATAGAAATGATATTATATCATAATTATTAATTGGCTTTTACCTAGTATTACAGAAGTTTAAGATTTCCATTTTTTTAGAATCAATAACGATAAAATAAAAATATATAATACAGACAGTCTTTACAATAAAACTATAATAGGACAGTGAATTTTACTTTCAGAAAAGACAATAAACTTGCGCATAAGAATTCATGAAATTTTATAGTCAAATTTTTTTGACATTTTAAAAAAAATATTTTCATACATTTAATAAAATTTTCTTCAGTTATATCAAGTGATCCATTAATAAAATATTTGGTATTAAATGGCTTTGAGTGAGTATACCGATATATATTTGCAACGGATATTTAATTAAAATTGAAGCTTTGAAAAGAGCGCCATCAATTAAAAGCTTAAATATTACTACTTTTTAATCAATATTTTTCCTCGGTTTATTTTTCTCGAAATGCAGCAATAGTCTTATTATTTTAATGATATCGTATCCGAAACATTCAAAAATCGTCGTTGTTAAAAATTCAGAAATGTTGCAGATTCATAAGTGAAGTTACTACCAGGAAGTCAATTCTATAGCACGAGGAAAAAGAAATATAAAGCAGGTTTTCTCCATCCAAAGTAGTTTTGGAATTAGCATTGTCTCGATGAGTCAGTACTAGTTTTTTTCGATAGGGCGCGAAAAACGCGGTGCAAAAATACCATTCTCACCCATTTGCGGAGCTAAGCCTTTGAGTAAGAGAGCGACAGTCACCTAAGGGAAATTTCACAACTATCTCTCCGCCTTTTCTCTCTCCCTTCCTCTTTTCTTCGTTTTGAATGAAAAATCTTATTTCCTTTAACCGCGGGGTTTCGCTGGCACGAAGCCAATTCCATTTAAAAGCTCTCTCGCGCCACGTAGAGAGAGGTACCGACGCGCGTACTCAACTTTTTAGCACGCGTTCGAAAAGCCTGTACAGCGAGTGGCTGGAGTCTCTGGACTTACGCCAGTTTGACGTTGCGACGCGAGGTAAGACCGACTTTCTTATGGTATACGCATTCGAATGAACGAGAGAGAGAGAGAGAGAGAGAGAGAGAGAGGAAGACGCCAGGAAGGAGGAAACAAAGATGGAGAAGAGGCAGAAAAGTGCCGGGCAGAAGCTTCGCGCATCGCGAGTTTGCAGTAGGCACGAGGAGTAAAAAAGTAGAGGAGGAGGAGGAGGAGGAGGACCGACGCAAGTATAGTTCTTATGAGGGGTCTCGTAAAATTGCGACGTAAGGATCTTTCCTGCATCCGCGTTGCGGACCTACGGAAACGCCTGAGCGACTCTCGTGCTCTGCATCCTCTTCCTGTTCCGCTTCCAGACTGACGCGCAGGCATTTTTGGCTTTGCAAAAGTTCGCGTTCTTGTTATTGGCTAAGCGCGACGGTTGGCAGCGAGTCGAGTGACTTTGAGATAATTGGTGCAACGCGACTACGCTAAAATACGCTAAAATACTGTATACGCAGAAGTAACGGGTAAGTAGATACGCTTTTGCGCATTTGGTGGGTTGTACTCACCTCCGTGTACTTCGCAAATGAGATCGAGATCAGCTCCCTCCGGATAAGCCTCCAAGTGTTTGCTCATGTCTCGCCTTTTTGTATCATAGATTATCGGCTTTGAAGGTGGAACTGAAATAAAGATAAAAGAAGATTGGTTTCGGAAAAGGAAAAGAAATAGAGTCTTAGGAATGCGCTGAAGAAAACTGAAAAATCCGCGCGAGCGTTTTTCACGCTTTAAAAGGGGATCACGTACAGGTTTGGCTATACCAGCATTTATAGAATTGGAGGGTTGACTGTTTTATCTCTTTGGAGTTATATATTTCTGTACTAGCCTTCGTAGTTAATGCCATATCTAATAATTCTTGTAATTTGAGATTTTAGTTGAAAACGTATGTATCTGTACATTCGGAGAATATTTTTCAAATTTATGGCTCAAAAATATGAAATGGAAAAGTGTTATTGTAATTACGTATAATATTACGTACGATTCAAGTACTTTGTCAAATTGATTTTTATAACCAATAATATACATATCCTATTAAGAATTATTTCTTCATCGATTTTTCTTTTATTATATGGGTTTTCTAATATTCTGATCAATATTCAAATAATTGTAATATTTAAAAAAATACGTTCTTGAGAAAATATACTTCCTATATAATTCAGAATATTTCCTAGTATTTTTTACAATATTATTTTATTTTGTAAAAACATTTTTGAATACTTGATAAATAAACTTTCTTTATTTTGTGTTAGTTTTAAAGAAATTTTACCAAGATTCTTCATTTCGTATATTAAGTTAGAACGGTGTTTACATTTGCGATATAAACATTTTAGTATCGGATCGTATCAGTTAAATACTGTAGTTTTAGTTCCATGTCAAATTGTAGTTGAAAAAATAATATTTAAATTTTTTGAAGATAAATTAGTTTATATATTTAGTATATATTTTTAAAATTATATAAATGTACTATGATGTTTATGTTTCATAATATTTATTACTAATAATTTTTTATTGTATATTTTTAATTTTTAATTTTTTATTTTTATTTTACATATTTAAATATGATAAATTTAGATATGATAAAAAATTTGCTAACGAAGTTTTCTATAGTTTTATATATTATATATAAATATAATAAATAAAATTGTATTTAAAGACTTTACACTAAATTTTTTTAAGTACGTTAGTATTTGTTGAATTGCTTATTAATTCCAAAAAATTTATTGCATTTAAATATGCTCTATGTAAATATATTTCATAGTATATAATAATTATAAGATAATAATATTAATAATAATAATAATAATAATAATAATAATAATAATAAGAAGAAGAAGAAGAAGTCGATTAAAAAATAAATTAATTTATTATAATACGAATAAAATAATTCGACATATTTCATAATATATTATGATTTATGATTTAAAAAAAAGGAATAAAGTTTAAATTAACTTCTTATTATAGATAGTATGCCTTAAAATATTTAATTACTTTTAATAAAACTTAAAACTATTGTTTTTTTTTGTAAAATTTAGAGTATTTTCTACTCAGATAATTTATTATAAAAGTACGCATATTCAGAATTAAATGATAATTAATCTTTAGTGTGTTTATATAGTTACTTTGCGTACAGCTAAATAATAGTCCTATATTTTAGAATAAATAAATATTCTAATAATCATTCCGTAGAACTAAATATATTCCTAAATGAATTTTTAAATTAAAATAATTGAAATATACGATTATTTGTATAAAAAACTGAGTGAATATTATAATTGTTTATAATTAGTTTTTTGAAATTATAATTTGGAAAATGCAAATTCTTATAGTCTGCACATATTAACTTAGACACTTACATTTACATAATCACAATAATAGAAATTAATTATTATTGTATTATAAAATTAATTTTGTATTCTTTTTAATTTTTGAAGTAATATGTAATCACGAGTAAAGTAAATTTTCTGTTTAATTATTTTCAAAATAGTTTGAATCAATGTAATTAATTCTTCTCGCTAATTCAGATAAGAAGGAATAACGATAATATTAATTGTAGTGAATAAAAAATAACTAATAATTGAGTAGATCGACATATATTATCGATAGATATGAACTTATATAACATTCAGTGCAAAATAAATGGTTTAACTTTTCATATAACATTATAAAATTTTGTTAGAAATACTGTACGTTTTTCTTTTTTTTAAATATTAAAAATATTTTCAGGAATATTTCTTTATTTTTTTTAAGATATATAAAACAATCTTTCTTTTATACAATTTAAAATTTAAAATATGATACCTTGGATAAATTCAAATAAAAGATCATTGGTATGAGTTGATATAGATGTACGTATTTTTGATAATGTCTTTTTCTTAACGTTTGATATTATAATTATATTATAAAAGTTCATGTGCACAATGTCTTTTTAACGATAGTAATTATTCAGAAAAATTTATAAATGGATAGACGGGACGCTCGAATGTGCAATAATGAAGGTAATTCCGTATGCAGATATAAGGGATGAACGTGACTTAAGTTTTAAAAGTCATTGAAACATATTTTTAAAATACTACCGGTATTATACTTTTGAAAAAGATTAATTTAAGTGATTATAATTTTAAATTATCTTAATCTATTTATGTATTCGTGTAATAGGTAACAAAATAATTAGCTGGGTTACACGAGATATACCAAAATGTATATTATTATGTTTGTGACAATTTTATTTTTTGTTTTATTACGAAACATTAAATTAATTACGGAAGTAGAAAATCAATAATATTTAATTATTTACTTTTACAAATGAGAATTTCCTCTTTGAAGATTTTTTTAATTAAAAAAGAATTTCTTCAAGAATAAAAGTTTTATAAATATTTTTAATAATAATAATATCGATATTTTTTTAAAATAACGCCTCGACATTTTCATGAATTTTTCTAGTATTCTCTATATTTCTTAATTTTTCATATTTTTAAAAATAAATAGCAATCTTAAGAGGATTGCCAAGTTTGTTGACATAGAATAGAAAGTAAAAATTCTAAGTACATTTTATAAATTTTTTGTTTGTTTCGAATCATTTTTATACATCCATTGCATAAAGATACCAATGTATAGATATACACAAAGATACAGTTTGTCAAGTATATGCCCGAGCATCTAAATATATGAGAATGAAAATGATGAATGGAAAAAGCACTGTGAAAGAGAGAGGTTCGTGTTTTTAGGGTGGAAAATCATACAAAAGAAGAGCCGCACTGCTCTTCTTACCGCACATTATTATTCTCACTTGCGCGAGGAAATTCACGGCCCACTCTCCATTTTGTATATTCTCGGTTTCTCCTTCTACTAGTAAAATGTACATACGGTACAAGGAAGATAGATACTGTCGAATAAACCGAGAGAGAGTGAGAGAGAGAGAGAGGTAAGAGGAGATAAAACTGCATAATTTTTTTTGCGTGTGACGCGCGCATGGAATTTAGTCGGATGCAAATAGAGGTACCATTAAAACGCAAACTCTTCTTTCAGATTCAATGAAAATTCTTTGTCTTTTGATATATGCATGTTTTTCTGCTTATTTGCTCTATTGTTTTATTAACAAATTTCTTTTTTCGTGTAATTACATTTTTCTGATATTTATTTAGGTTCAATGTCAAATCAAGATACATTTATTTAATTTGTAATTGATTTATTTGAGTTTTAAATCGAGCATGAAGTAATTCTGATTTTCTAAACAAGAAAGTAGAATTTGCACAGAAGCGAAAATTTGTAAACGAAGTTACTTTTAATAAGATACAATGTAAATGAAAATAATGTTTTATTCAAAGTTAAATTAAAATTTTCATTACATTGTATACGATTAAATGATTGGAACATGATTTTTTTTATTTTATGATACAATGGTATTTATGTAATTTAAGTAAATGTTGATAATATAAATGTTTTAAATTAAAAGTAGTTTAATCGATGTATATTTTTTAGTATAATTACATAAATTTATAATTATATATATATATATTATACGATAATATTATTAAAAATATATTCGTATTAAAAGACGATTTATAATCTATAATCGAAAAATGAAATATTAATTATTTTAATGATTAGAAGCATTGTACTTAACTATAAAAGTAATTTACTAAAATTAAGGTCAACAAGATGACATACTTTTAAACTAAATTAGGATACTTATATTACCAATTTTTACCTAAATTTCTAAATTAATTAGCGCTTGAATTTATGTTACTATCTCTTTAAAAAATTAAAAATATTATAAGTTTTATAATATTTTGCATATTTTATGTAAAATGCTTACGAAAATTAATAATTAATACATAATAAGATTTTATTTTGTGAAAAATTATAATTCTTAAATAAAACATTTTATCCAGATTTTAAATGAGTTAATTTTAAATCAATCAAGCTAAAAACATTATTGTCAAATAAAAAAATTTTATAATAGAGAAATCTTGTCGCGAATAATTTTAGTAAATATTTCCATCATTCATATTTTCATCGTCTTTTCATATAAAGAGGTCAAAGTTTGTTTTAAATGTATTCAAGTTATAAATGATTCATTTTGATATACCGACTGATTATTTACTTCTACTAACTTTATTTTTTATTGATATTACAAATTTCTACTGAATATTTTAATTTGCATAATATGAATAAAAATTTTTTTATCAGTTTGATTATTAAAATGAATCTGAATAAATGAAAACAAAGTGTTTTGATCCATTTTTCTGAATATGCAATGTTATTAGTTTTTATTTATTCGTCTTGGCTGCATTTCGATACCTTTTTTACTACCTTTCTTATACTCTATTTCGTATCAGTTTCTGTTTGAAGTTTACATCATTGTACAAAATA
The DNA here is from genome assembly GCA_018907195.1 of Dolichoris vasculosae. Classification (NCBI taxonomy): domain Eukaryota; kingdom Metazoa; phylum Arthropoda; class Insecta; order Hymenoptera; family Agaonidae; genus Dolichoris; species Dolichoris vasculosae. The sequence goes on from JACCHY010000001.1 coordinate 10,702,806, forward strand.
CTGTAAGAAATAGCGACTACAATGCTCGATTTCCATTACATTACGATAGAGTCTGAAAATTTGCGAGTAAATCATGCAGTAGTGTTGGAGCATGAGTTAGAATAAACCAAGAAAAGACCGAATGATTATAGAATTAAAAATTATTTCGAGTGTATTTTACATCGAGAAAGTTTGCTTAATATAAGAAATATTAAATAAATAAAAATGAATAATTTAAGAATCAGCAGAATATTGCGAATTGAAAAATTATTACCGTACTGTTTGGTTTAAAAGTTTGTCTACAAAAAATGTAGAAAAAGTACAAACAATATAATGAAGGTATAAATATAGCAACGTTTCGAGTTTCACGTATTTATACAATTCTTCAATGTCCATTTCACTTCAATCACACCGAGTAAATACACCATTATTCGAATTTAAGTTGAGTGATTTTACCCATTCTTGAAAAAGGTGAGAAAATAAAATATTATAAATAGAAATATAACATTTTTTAACATAAAAATATTATAAAATGAAAATAGGCAGATAATATAATTAAAATTTTTAATTTAATATTATAATAATAAAAAATTGATATTTCAATTCTTTTTTAGCAACGAAAAATGTTTACATATAAATTGATATTACTTTTTAAAATATGATTTTATTAAAAAGTTTTATTTACTATTTTTGAGACCATCATTGGATCTCAAGATTATTGCAACATTTACTTACTTTGATCGATTTATAAATTTTAAAAAGAATTTATCTAAAAATATCAAGTAAATTCTTTATCATGAAATTACTTTATCGATGAATAGTTCACGTTTTATGGAAAATTCTGTATTTAATGTAATCAAATACAGGTAATATATATTTTTTAAATTATGAGTAGAAAACTAGAATAACGAACAAGAGAGTGAGAAATGGTTGATGGAGAACTTAAACAACCCGAAAGTGAAAAAGATAAATAGAGAAGGAGAGAAAAATATATAGTCAAAGAAAGTTAAAAATAAACTAAAGAAAGTCGAGGAGTTAGAGCAATAGAGATGAAAAAGGGAAAGAAATTACAGCGAAGTGTAGAAGAAAATCAAAGAGAAAAGAAATGAAAAAGTGAGAGGGAGTGAAGGAGAAAGAGCGAAAAAATAGCGAAAATAAAGGCAATGTCGAAGGTGGTTGCGTTATAAATATGTAGCAGCTACACGTACTAGGTGGAAAGCCTCCGAAGCAGACGAAGAAAAGAAAGAGAAAACAGGAGTTAGAAAGCGGTATGTGAGAGCGAAGTCGTTTTGGTGGCTACCGTGACACCTATTCCAGCATCGTACACAACCATATTGCCGCGCACGATGTCGACCACCGACTACGTGACTTGCCAGGTTTTCCCTCTGTTTACGTGAAATGAGAACGGAGAATGACGACATACATTCTGTATATCTTTACACACACCCACACAACTTTCACTTTTCCTCTCTCTCTTTTTCTTTCTCTCCAATTCTTTTAACTCATACGTAGAAATAAATGTGTAAAAATGCGAACCATACATACAGATCTGTTAAGGACCAGAGGGGAGACCTCGCATATAGAGAAGCTGTCATATCGACGCGAACTTAGTGCTATTCTATTCTTTTTCTCCTTCGTCATTTTGCTCTTTCTTTGCTTTCGTTTTCGCTCTTCCTTTTGCTACTTCTGCGAGTAGCTGCTCTTCTGGATATTGCGCGCTTTACGTTTTACGCATATTTGCTTCTACGGAATTTCAATATTCAGCAAAGTGTGAGTTGCACTACCGACAGTATTCAAACGTGTAAAAATGCAACTATTTAAAAATCCAAGAGGTACGAGAGAATTGTCGACTTTTTATACGTTCAAGACCTTAAATTTCTATCGTCCAAAAACCTTTTTGCTTCTACAATTGTGTTGCCCATAAAATTTCTGTACAAATAGATCGAGCCTGTCGCGGAAAAAAATTAATTTTTTTCTCCTGTATTTTATTACCGACTCAAGAATTACATCGTTGATACGACGATATTGAAGTAATGCAATTATATTTTTATAAATATCGTTTAGGATGTCGTATCTCCTTTACTCGTACGAATATAAAAACTTCTTCAAAACGTTTACATATGTACAAACGTGTAAACGAGTGGAATTTTTATTTGAATGTAGCGAAAAAATCGAACGCGTTATTTTATAAGAAAACAATTAAATTTTAATTTCCAAATTAAGCTAAAACATTTGGATGCAAATACGATGATAACTTTTATTTAAATATCTAAAACTATAAATATAGAGTAAAATTTCCATACACGCACGTTTATTACCCCAAGAATATTTTACTCAATTACAAAAGATTAAATATAAGCTAGTTATAATATTCCATTCGGTATTGAAAAAATGTAACGCAAATAGAGAATATTTAAAGCTTAATTTCTAAACGTGTCTCCTCGTCTAATTATCGCGACAGGATAAAAAGTCGTCGAGTAGACGAGTTCATCTTCATAATGAGAAATGTGGAAAATAAAGCGAGCATGAGAGCACTAAATAGAGCGAGGAAGTATATCAGAGATGCGGATCCTGTTTTAAGAGAATGCAATGCATTATCAGGGCGCGGCTGCGACGCCCGCTACGAACAATACGTGCGTCCATTATTTTACCTGCGCGAAGAGTTACCCCCGCTGCTAGCAACAAGATACTGGATACGATATCGCGTGAATAAATGCGATAAGGCCCGTAAATATTCTGGCATTAATGTGACTCTATTGCGCCGGTGCACGAGAGTTTCGGCCTTGAATCCCGCGTGTACCGATGCAAACGGGTGAATCGCGCAGAATTTATGCGATCGTAGCTGGAGTGCTAAAATACTGTAAAATTAATAAAGCTTTCCTGGTTTTAGTATCATTTAACTTATAAATTTTTCGATGATGCATTGCTAGATATGGATTCGAGCTTATATAACGATGGATATTTATACGACAGCTGCTGAGATGGAGATGCCTATAAAAGTTGTCATTTAGGAAAAAGGTTGGCATCAAAGACTGAATTATTAAAGCATCCAGAAGGTATGGAATTTCAAATAGAATTTTTACTACTGGAGGTTCATCGCGACAGTCGTTTCGTTGACTTTGTTTAGTTAATTTAATTTTAAAAATCGTGCACTTGACCTTTTCCCGCAGTAAACGTTCAATTTTACAGAAAGCGTACTGAAATTGTTTTGAATGTTTATAAATGCTTAAGAAATATTATTCGTTATAAACAGTTTTATTAAAGTTTCGACATAAAAGAAGGATATGAAAAATAAAAATCTAGGTTTATTAAAAAATCCTTAAAAAGTTTTGTGCAAAATTTTATTAGCTTACTAATAGTGTACTTAGTAAAAGAGAGGTATAAGATAAAAAAATATTTTTTTAATATTCCAGTTGGTTTTATCTTACAGTGAAGTTCAAATTCACTGATATAAAGTTAGAATACGATTTGAATTTTAAATAATTATTAAAAAGATACTTTTTGGATTTAGAAAAATTTTTTAATAGAAATTTTCAATCCCCGTTTAGATTTATTGAATCCTAAATTTTTAATCGTATTACTTATGTGTATTAACAATTAATTACTTATGAGTAACAATTAATAATAATTGCAATGTAAGTTAAGTTTAATTTATTTTATATATTTTTTAAATTAATATGTCCGAAAACTTATAAAATAAAAAGGGTCTTTTTATTTTTTAATAAAAAGTGACGATTTTTATCGAAGATGTAAAAATTAATGACGTTTGATATCTAATAAAATGATTTAAAATAAGTTTAAATTGATATAAAATAAAAATTTATAGATTACTCGAGACAAAAATTTGAACTTTGAATTTTAAAAATATATCTGTTTTATTGTGCATTTGTCGAAATAAAATAATATTTTCCAATACGATTATTATATTTTTTAATTTATTTTTAAGCGTATTTAATATTTAAATATGTATTAATGTATACTTTATTTAAGTATTTTGTTTACTAAAATAAAATTTTATTTTATTGACGTAGTCCTTCTAAATTTTTGTTATTTATTTACTTTATTATTAATTTATTAAATTTTAAATAAATGATGTATGTTTTCATGCATTTGAATTGAATATGATAGCAATAGAATAAAAATGATGATACATTTTTCTAAAAATGTGACATGTATTGTTCATAAATGGTAAACGAAAGAGTCAACCAAAATACTTAGAAATACAGTAGAAAGGATGTCATACTCTATAAGTGAAAAAGTGCATGTTGATATTATATTTATAAACTGAATTAAAAAATATACTTTGATAAATTTCAAGCGTTAGAATTTATTAAAAAGCACTATTGTTTCGTTCATAAATTTATACGTTAGATATAAAAATATAATGTTTGAATAACAAATATTGGATTTCATAAAATAATCAAAAATCTGTATAAAATCAACCGTACTAAAGATTTTTTAAATTATGACAATAATTAATTTATAGATTCGGTAATAATTTTGACTTCGTTTTAAAGTTTTAAGTATTAGAAAAATAACTTGATCATTCTTTGAAATATTATTCGAATATAGAATACTTTCGAATAATAGAAAAAATTACAGCTTTTAAAACGATTTAAGCATTTTTGAAAAAAGTTTGTATTTTTTAATTATAGTTGCTTTTATCGAGGCAAATAATTTTGACGTACTCGTCACTAAGAGCTATGTCATTTGAAATTAAACATCAAGACCTGTCACAGATAATGCGCTCAGTGTTGTAGGAATTATCGATCCCGATAGACTCAAGTTCAACATGAACTTTGGACAGCTTTCAGAACGTGCTTTGATTCTCATTTCGCGAAATATTATTATACGAGTATTGTAATATGTAATATTACATGATATTTCATATCGTTTTTTCAGAATATTTTGAACTTTAGAGTACTTATAAGTATGCAGGTATTATAATCGAATGCACGTAGAATTAAAAAAGAATCGACTTTTAGCGAAAAAATAAAAATTTACTTAAAAGCGATTGAAATTTTCCTATACTGCAAGAAATTTAATTTACGAAATATTTCAAATATGTTTAAAAAATAATAAAACTTTTAAAAAGGTTTTAAAAATTTTATTTACGGAAAGGAAGATTTTTATACAATTAGCGATCTTTAGATTCTGAGTAAAAAATTTTTTAAATATTACAGTAATATTACCTTATAACTTATTATTGAAGATTTGTTCTCATATTAAATTTTCATAAGTAATAAATGTTTATGAAAGAGATTTAATATGTTTTGATTAGCTTCGTACGTAAAAGCTAAAGTGTACGTCAAAGTAAGTTTAATGTCAAATTGTTGAAAAATTCTCATTATTACCAGATTTTACCAATTTTACACATAAATAGAATTATTTTAAAAGTGCGAATAAAAAGATAAAATTGCGATTTCGATAGATTTTAAGATGATAGTAATTATCGTTTTTTATAACTGTACCTTAGTGTAATTACATCCGTTTTATCGAAAAATCTTTAATTACTTATATTTTGTAAGTATTTTAACACGACTACGCGATACGATTTCAGAGCATGTTTCTAATTTTAAGTAAGTTGGGAAGTTCGTTTATGTCATTTATAGTTATTAGAAATATAAAGTTGAATATTTGTAATTAGCTTGTTTTAAGATATTCCTTTAAAAGCCATTCAGAATTTCATTAAATTATGGCTAGATCAAATTAATAATCTGCAAACGTACATTAACAATAATCGTTATAATAGAATGAGAATGAACGAGTCCCGACAGAAATTAACTTCCCAGATGTTACTCATCGCTGCATCGACCTACTCTCTCTCTCCCTCTCTCTCCCTCTCTCTCCTTCTCCACATCAAATTATATTCCGGTCCTTCCATCTCTATTTTTAAGGACAGGCAAGATTCTAACACACGAGAAGACTGTAAATTCCAGCTACTTGTTTCTCTCGATTACACGCTAAAGTATGGCGTCCGTTAAAAATTTAAGAAGAAAGCACTCAACTTGCGCGGGCAGTTATTAAAGTTGACCGACAGCTATTAGTTGCGCAAGTTGTTTGGTGAAGCTGCGATACCAATTCTAGTTGCAGTAAGGGAACCTTCGCAGTAGGGAGTAAATATATTGCTAATAGGTTAGCAATACGGCCCGTTAACCAAGAGTAATGCTATACCATATCGACACGCATCAAGCCCACTTAACGAACTGCTGTTTTCCCGTTGCCTTCGTTTTCCCTCTATATATTTCTCTCTGTCTCTTGTCCTTTCTTTCGTTCCATTTTTCCTTTTCGCGCCGTTAGACACACCTTCTATCCGTTATTCATTTGGTGTTACGAGAACGGAGGGACGATTAGATTTATTCACCCGCTATGCTTGGTTTGCTTTTCACATTGTCATAAACATTTATCAAGTTGTGGTAATTTCCTTTGGTTATTTTTGACTTTGGAAGTACATGTGCGCTTGAATTTCATTTCGAACAATATCGTTTAGTACAAACAGTTTTATAAAGCTAAGCTAACGTAATTTAATTACTCTTGAGCGAATGAATGAACAGACTCCTGAGAAACTATCGGTAATTAAAGACGTTTCGAGCTACTGCCTTTGTCTTGTATTACTAATTGAGGTACGCGAGGACATCATTTTTTTTCCTTTAAATACTCGAATAAATCGTAACGCGATCGTTTTACGTTGCGACTATTATTTCAATTAGAGAATAATTAATTTTTACTTTTTTAACCAAGTAATTCGTTTCGATGCAAATATTTGTATTCCTTGATCATAATAAATTTAGACTTGAATATTTGAATAAGCATGAGTATTAGGAGATAGCTTTCGCGTTATAATGAAATACTTGACCTATAAGTTAGAGATTAATTTCAGAATGGTAATATTAATTTATTAGATATCCTATTTTGCAAATTTCTGATAATATAGTAATGTTCAAAATTATTTTTTACCGTTGTAAACAAGAGAAAAATGCGAACTATGAGAAAAGATTATTATTAAAAATTATATCGAGAAATTTTTTCTGTTTTCCAATAAAGAACTAAAATACTTACGAAAATTTACGATACATTTTTTAAATGGTATCATTGTTATACCTCTAAACTCACCGTTGATGAGATAATAAACTTTGCAATAATTTTTTTATATAATTTTTTATTATATTTTAGTTATTTATACATCTTTTAATATTAGAATATTTTTCTTATGGGGTTACTATTTTTCTAAAAATTTTCACTTTTTTAACTAAATTTATCGGTATATTGTTTATTTTCAGTGAAATTATAAATCCTTGTTATTTTTATGTTCAAAAAAGTTACATTCAAGTGTAAAATTTTTATTCTGAAAATAAAATATTTTATAAGAAAAATTTCGAGATTTTATTCAAGCAGTATGTATGGCTTTAAGTAGGGAACCTTTAAAGGTGTTAGTAATAACTTGTTGTGTAAAAACTCATTGTTAGTCCAGGAAATTATAAAATATAATTATAAGATACGTATGTGTATAAAAAATATGAAAATAAAATTTAGCGAATAAAATTTAGTCTTACCTTTGAGTAACTGATATCAATTTATATTATTACGAAACAAAGAATATTTCTGTCATACCTTAATTGAATAATTTTTTTATATCAATAAAAGTCGATAAACTCTAAAATATAAGTAATGCTCGAATATATACTTTGTCTTTTTCAATAAATTTAGTTTCATCAGAAAACATAAATTACTTAAAACAAAATAAAATATATATCATCATATATCGATAATACAAAGTGATTTTTTTCAACGTAAATTTATATTATACAGTATTTGATTTATACTTGTTTTATAATGCTATAGTTGAAAATTTTTCAATTTTGGTGATCGCACTTTTTATATTTTTATATCACTGATGCAAAATAAAGTCTTATGAAAATTTTAATTCGAAATTATATAAATATATTCTTTTGTTTACATTGATTATATGAAATTTATACTAAAGTACTTTCATAATATTATTAAAAAAACGTAAAAAATATGTAGTATTATAAAAAATTTTTAATTAATTTTTATATCGCTTAATATTGTTTATCTATCAATATTTAATATAAATTAAAATTACTTAGTTTTCAATAAATGGATACAATTTTATACAATTTTCTAACTTCTACTTTTCTAACTTCATTCTTAATATTGTTTTTATTAATTTCATTTAGTAGACCATCTGTAGAATAATGTCATTATCTATTATCAATTTTAAGCTAATGAGACATATGTAATATGTCCTAAGAATGAATCAATATTTTAATCAACAAGTAAGGTGTAATTTTATTGCTTTTCTAAGCTATAGAACGAAAGTTATACAAATTATTATACATCATTCGAAGTACACTATAAAGATATTGATTATAAAGATATTTTTGAAATCTATTAACTTTCATATTAGAACAGAATTTTTTTTTTACATTGTATTATTTTTCACCGTTTATTTATTGATTTTATTTTGTTCGAGATGGTAAGTATTTAATATTTATTTTTTGTTCGAGGGTATTAAATTTGATAGAATTGATGAATAGTAATGATTTATGAAATACTTTCCAAGTTTATTCTAAGTATTTCTCATATAATTATGACGGTAGAATCAAATAATTGAAATGATCAATCTATATTAACTTTATATATCACCTTTATACTATGATTTTTGACTCTCAACATCAATATACATAACAGTATTAAATACGTTATTAATGTAGTGGTTTATCGGAAACCATGTTGTTTACATGCCGTTATCGTCACAGCTCCTATGTCGTTAAATACTTTGAAATTCAATTCAAATTTACATCGACAAGTTTATATTAATAATCAATACATTTACGTATTATATGAAACAATTCTGAAATAATGTATAAAAAGAAAGTATTTTCATAACTAAGAGATTGAAGATTTTTTTTAGAGAGATTGTTAAAAAAATTTTATTTCATACATTAGAGTACTTTCGATAATTTTAAGAATAATCGAATACAAAATAATCTAAAATAGTTTAATAAAATTATCTTAGGAATCTGAAGTATTCCATTTAGCGAATATCTTATAACATCTTTATTTCCTCGCATTAATCATAAATGTAATAACCTAAGCGTAAGTTTCACATTCCGAATGACAAAATACTTAACTTTGCTGGTTACATGTAGTTAATAAAATATGATACGCCTTCGAAGAAGGAAAAAAACGTGAAGATGAAGAGACTGAAACTCGAGAAACTAATTATAAAGTGGACTAACATTTTGATCCCCGTTTTACCGCGAACTATCACTTTTACTATCAAAGATTAATCTTCTTTAATTATATAATTTCCTTAGTTTATAAAGTAAGGCACTGAGTCTTTCACACAATAAAATGAATGTCAGCACGTGCTTTAAAAAATGGACTCGAGACTTGCGAGCACGATAATAGGAGGCAACCTTTGGTCACGAGGTTTAGTTTGGGCGTATTAATATATATGCACCTAAGCAGCCGCGACCTTTTTGCTACCCATTTTAACTCTTTTTTTTTTAGTTTCTTTAGCAGTAGTTACAGCAGCCGGAAAACTTTCTAGTTTAAACGAGTTTCTCCGTAGCCAAATCTATGATAGTCTTAATTCGTATTCACCTTCGAGCTGTTCGGAAATTTTATTTGAATAATTGCTTATTTCGTTTCAACTTTTTTTATTGTAGTAGTATAATATAACTGATTTAAAAATATTTCTCTTTATAATGGCTTTGAATTTGAAAAATATTTTACGAAATGTAAGAAAATTATCTTTAAATGATCGGTGTTATTAATTAGAAAAATAAAATCTTTCAAAAGATTTATAATCATACGATTCAGATGTGGTAAATGAGCTCTTCATGTTTAAGCTTAGTAAATCGTAATGATTGTAAAATATAGATGACCAGAAAATGCTCCGAGAAATAATAAATCTGCTAAAATATTTCAATTTATAATACTATTTAAGCTTTTTTAGTTTTAGTTTAGTTTTTTTTCTATAATAAGGATAATTTATAGAATTTGTGAATTCAAAAAATTCAAACAATTCGATAAAAATGATTTTATAAAATATTTTGCGATATATTATATTTACATTTATTTCACTTCCGAAATAAGTGTTTGAATAAATCTAAAAAATTATTGAAAACAATAAACAAAAGAATTATTATACAGAATTTTTATATAAGCGTAATAATTATAAAGATATAAAAAGCGTAAGTAAATTTATATTTAAAACATTTAAGTTTTTCAAATATGAAGATTCTGCAGAATCGTTCATTATATTCTCATCAATGTCTTAAGATTTTCACTTGATGTAATTTTATAGCGATATAAGCATAAATTATATTGTAGAAATAACATTTTTATGAAATTATAAAGATACATTATGTTAAATTATAAAAACAGTTTTTAATATAAAAATATAACATTTTTTTTTCAATAATTAATTTATATAATATATTTTCATGTTTTAAACTCCATAAATTTAGATGAGTTTATTTAAAAACGTAAAATAAAATGTGATAATGAAAATAAATTTAAAATTTGTTTAAGTATAACACTTTATACCTATTTTGAATATGTATTACTTTACATAAAAAATAAAACTTTATAATAATATAATATATATAATAACATTCTTTTATAAAAAAATACAACTTCTTATGTATTGTCACTTTCTAAGGTAAATTTTAGTTTAATTACTAAATTAAAAAATGTTTCATTTAAACATATAAGTTTTAATTCATAATCAATAAATGTATGTCATATGAAATATTATGAAAAAATTTAAATAATAATAAGACGTATTTTTACGACTACTCAATTCATAGTTTTTTTGTAGATTGAATGTTTTAGTTAAGTTTTTTTTATTTATCTTATAAAAATATCTAAATACATCCAATTTTGTATTTTATTTATTAATCAAAATTTTTTTATAATAATTATACACATATAAATAAAAATATGAACTTCTATTTTAATTGATTTTTATTATATATATTTTATATTATTTAAAAAAATTTTAACAATTTAAAGTAAAATAAGACTAAAAAAAATGTATTCAATACCAGAAATAATTTTGTGTTCATTTAATGGTACTTTTATGAAAAGAGTTTATATGACTTGTAAATATTTTTTATAATAAAAAAAAATTATTTTAATTAAATGTTCGTAGCAGTCGTTACAATATTTAACAATTATTTGAAAATGCTTTCTGTAAAAACTATAAAAAGATTATGTACCTGTTACGTAAAAACGATATAAAAATTTTCGAATTACTTTATTATTTCTTTTATCTAATATCCAAAAATGAAATTGAAGTTTTACACTTCTAAAATACTTCTTCTACTCCCATTGGAACATCTTCCATACTATTTTTTGCTTTAACGAAAATGCTGAAAGTGGTCATTTCATTTTCTGGAAGTACATGGTTCAATCGAATGTTTATTGATTTTATTCATACACATACACACACACATATATATCGTTAATTCCAAATTTACTTTAAAGCTTTTTCATATTATTTTACTTATAATATTTTATATTTTCTCATAATTGTATCTTATTAATAGAAAATAAACTTTACGATATATTTTTAGTTATAATATTTGTTTTTATTGTATAAAATGTTGAAAAAAGTATATTGAATTTTAGTTAAGTGTATGTATGTATACATTTTAAAAATAAATTTAATAACATATACAATATATTTCTATTAAATAGAACGTATATACAATATTTAAAGCTTTTTAACGTTGTTGAAAAATTTTCGAAGACAAACGCAGATCATACGAACCGTATATTGATACAAATATTCTTCACAATAAATACAAAATTGTATACATCCTAATATGCTCTATCAAGATTTCAAGTTTTAAAAATATTTAATGTTTTGATAGTGATATAAAATTGTACAGTATCAATAGCAGACAAGATATTCAAATATATTAACTATGACGTAAAACAAAATTTTTAAAGAAGACATAATTAGTTTTGTTTCTTTTTATATAATACTCGGTATAAAATCAGCCAGATAGATATATTTATATACAATTCTGAGATTTTCTCGAGTTTCCAAAGATTCTTCTCGCGTTTTCACCTACGGAACTCCAAGAATCGAGTTTCCTCCTCCCCTTCGCTTTCGTTTCCATCGCAACTTTCTAGTACTTGTGCTTCTCGCTCACTCACTTGCGTCTTCTTTCCGTACATCGACATACGGAATTGGATTGTATTTATTTTTTGCATTCTTGTAAGAGAGAAAAGTCGATAATGACGGATTATTCACTATCCAGTTCGGAATACCTATGAATTTTCTTACTTTACTTCGACATACTTCGTGTCTAGTATACCAATAATTTTGTGCTCAACGACTTCGTTAAATGTTCAGGATTTCAAAAAAAATATTTTTTATATAAATGTCAAAAATTAATAGTTTAGTAAAAATTTCTATTAAGAATATATTGTTTTTTTAATTATTAGTAACATTTCTATCTAAAATTTCAATATTATGTCAATACGATATGAATTGAAATTTATTTGAATGTCTTTGTAAGATGATATGGATATGCATATATTTTTTATCATCATTTGAATTTCATCATTAAATTATCCAAAATTTACTGAAAAAATATTTAAATTTAAAATACAAAAATAATTTTTAAAATTAATTCGATCACAAAAATTTTTATCCATTTTAATATCCGAAATTGTACTTCCGTTGAAATTGTATAATATAAAAAGGTAGTTTTATTCAGAGCCGAGAACTGAAGCTGTAAGTATTATATTATAGATATAAAATTCTGATATGGACTGTCTCAATTTTCTATATACCTGCACATACATAAAAAAATAAAAATTAATATTTGTTTTGAATATCATGTACAAACATTAAATAATATTACTATTGATATTTTTTATACTTTAATGTTTACATATAGTTAAAATTTTTTAAAAAATATTATAATTTAAGAAAAGCAAAATTTTCTTTATTTACAGTATATCTACGTAATAATAGAATATTTAATCATTTCTAAAACTTTTTATCGTTTATTTAAATTAAAAAGGGTTTTTTAATTTCGAATATCATATATAAATAGCTCTAATATAAAACTGTTTAAATAAAACTTTAACTATTTATGATTTAATTATTTAAAAAAGATATGACAATGTATAAACATTTGCTTTTACTTTGTATATTAATATAACTGAAAAGAAGAATATTATTTTTTCAACCATTTGTTATAAAAACCAATTTAGTTAAGTAAATTGAGAATGAAACAAATTGAAGTAATTTTATTACAATTGAAAGTATATTTACCTAAAATGTCAGTACATCGCGTTTAAAGTGTATGTGATACCAATCGAGTATTCACATTTTTTTAAGTGAAAAAGCTTTAATTTAGTCAGCCATAACATATGTTAAAAATATATTGTTTTTTTATACTTGAGAGCAGTGAAATAATTTTTTCAATTTTATGTTATTTATGAAAGAATATTTTATTCAAAGCCACATCCTTCTACAAAATCTACCGCGTACAATAGATGTTCAACTCATAATTTTAGCACACGAATTAATTTTTATTTATTTGTATTCAATATTTTACTTATGTGCGATTATTTAAATATTTTTCAAAAAGCCTCTAAATTATTATTTTTTAATATTTTAATGAATTTTAATACATTTTATAATACTGTTTATGACAGAATTCATTTTTTATTTATCTCCTTCTCATTAGGTAAGCTTCTTAACATTTTATAGTGTAACGTAGCTACTATTTTTAAAGGTACCTCATATTAAAGATTTTGATCTTTTTGAAAATAATTCCATATAATAAAATTCTTATTACACGAGTTAACATTCGGTTTTAAGTGTGAAACTAAACTTTGTTCGTATAGAGTAAGTTTTAAATGAAATTCATTTGCTCCGATTTGAAGACTATTCGACAGAATAGATATTTTTTATACTAATAAAAATATTTTTAGTATCAAATTATTTAAATTCATATATTATTTCATTAATATCAAGTAATTTCGTGGATCTACTTTATATTCTTTTACAAAAATATTTTTATTCATTAAAATGTAAATATAAAAGATTAACAAATATAAATTTTATAGCATTATGTAAATTTTTCATTTTAAATAACTTGCAGTTTTTATCATTATTTTTAAAAATAGAAAATTTAATATCATAAGTAAGAGGTTATTCATTTGTTTTTAATAGATAATTTTGATTTTGAGATCTCGGTGTCATCAAGTTTTTGAAATCTACTATTTTTATATTAAATATAAAATTTTATCACAAAGATAGAAGTAGAGAAATTATAAACTTTGAAAATAATAATTTTTTATAGAAATAAATATTTCCAAAGTGTCATGTACTTAAAAAAAGTTTTCATTTTGATAATAAAATTTGACCTAACGGAAACTGACATAAACTTTTCTAGATATTTTTATAGGCGTACAATAAACGTCAGAAAGTTTCATAAAATCATGACGTCCTAATAAAGAAAAAAAGAAATTTTTTTCTTTAATATACGTGAGTGGAAATAAAAGTTTGTATAAAGTAAATGCTTGTGCGAGTGTCTTCTTTTCAAGGAGTCTTGTAATAATCGCGTAATAAAAATGATAGAGCAAGAAATCGTGGCAGCAATAATAGGCTCGAAGCACGTGTATGGAATAATGTTTACTTCTTTTCTTACTTAAGTGTATACATTATGAAAAAGAAGGGAATCAGATTATTATCGTAAGTCTCTTTTTTGGATCTATAACCACTAAACCTTTCATTCTTTTTTCTTTCATTCCGTACATACTATCCGACTGCAAAGACGTCAACGCTTTAGTTCTCGAGACTCTGAGAAATCAAGAGAAAATAAAAAAGACAAAGGAACATATAAAAAGAAGATAGAGAGAGAGAGAGAGAGCGAAAAGGTAAGAGAGGAAAAGATGAGAGAAAGGATAACATCGACGGAGAGTCAGCGTTTATATATATCCGTATGCTTTGCGCCCCGGAAAGCATCCATTATGTGTCATGCTTATGTGTACGGCACTGATTGTTCTTCGCATGGAAGAAAAATGAGCGGGAAAATGCGTGAAAAATTAAACTTCTCGAGGCTCATCCATTTTGCCACTTGTGTGCACTCGAGTGATCCACAAAAGTGAATGGTAAACGAAAGAAACAAGCATAGCTTTTTATTCGACTTTTCAGGGAAAAGAGTAAACGAACGATAGAATATGAGATCTTAAGGTAACGAGAAGTCAGAAAAAGAGAAAGAGAGAGTGATCTGAGAAAGAATATCGAATGCATACCGATTTAAAAAAATATTTTGCAGACTGTATATAATGGTAAATATTTTATTGCGGATACTAATTCTTTTATAATTCCATGTTACTTACAAACATTTATTTTTATTTATTTAAATAGTAATACTTTTTTGCTTAATTATTTTTAATTTTTGTCCTGTACTTATTTATTCAAATTAATTCTATATCACACGTTTATCATTTGCTATACTACATTAACATATATATATATATATATATATAAAATAAATTCTGTATATTTAAATTTTATATATTTATTCGAATATAGATATTTTTATATTAATTATAATCAGATATGTATTATAAAAGTAATTTAGTCAACTTAAATTAATAATTTTGTTAGAAACTAATCTCGTTTCATCTACATATTCTACTCATTATTGTGGATGAGCTTTTATAAAGCTCTCAAAGTAGATTAAATTAGATCATTTTTTAGAAATTAAGTTAGTTTTAAAGAATGTTTTAATTAATTACCTTATGTGCTGCGGACATATATGTAATTTTTAGCTGTACTTCATTGTAAAGTGGTTTTACAAGAAAAGATATTTGAAGTATACAGATTGATTAGCAAATACAGTATTTTAAAATATATTATAATATTTATATACATATATGTGTGTATGTGTATGTATATCTATGAATATCAACAAAAGTTAGATAATGTGTTTGGGTCGGGATGTAAGATAGTTTCAGAATAATTTTAATGAAATGTTCAGAATATTTCATCTTACGGTTTGTTTCATACTCAATTACATTTCGCAAAACCCATTGATATACATAATGTTTTATTCAAATTTGATATAAAATATGGATATTGTATATTTATTACTTTATGCTGTAAGCATTCAACTGTTAAAATTTTAGTTTGCATAAAATATAAGGTCTTCTGTTTATTAGAAGATAGGAAAATGAACTTGCAAATGTAAGCCTTGTTCTAATTACTTTTCATAATTGTAACAAGCGTCTATATTACCTTGTTTAAAATTATGAAGGAGAATTCTCTTCTTATTTTCTAGAATTTATAGTAATACATAAATAAAGCTGCATGAATAACTAGTATAAGGTAATGATCATTCATTTTATAGTTTAATTTTTGATATTACTCTAATTTTATTCATTGTTATAGTTATTTATGTTAGCGATGAATATAAAAGCTCCTAACATACAAACTTATTTAAGATTTTTTACTTTTCAGCTCGTTAGTTTTGGGTTTAAGATATGTTGGAAATCTTTGTAGAAAAATTTAAAACTTATTACACTTTTTTACGCTGAAATCTTACTATTTATCTCAAGGAATACTACTGCTTTAAATTTTCTGTTAATGTAAATGTTTAACTTTTAACAGAAAATATTTCTTGAATTTTCAATTATTTTCTATTATTTTACTAAAAAATATTATTTGATATCAATATAGATTTTGTTACAATTGGAAATCATTATTCATGGCAATTACATTTGTCGATATTTAAGTATATAATGGTAATTTACAAATATAATTTCGTACGTAATATTTTATGTATGTAAATAAGTTTCATAATTTGCAAATTAGATATTAATTCCATTTCATTTCTCCTTATTTTAATTTCTATTTTTAAATGTAATTATCATTATCATGATTCGTATTGATATTGTATTTACATAGGGGTTTATCACATACATGTTACCTTCACATGTGACAGCAAGATTTGATATGACACGACAATATATACATTATAATTTTGAAAATGTATAAATGTAATTAATTATATAAATAAAATTGTAAGTAAAAAATTTAATATCTATTTAAACTTATGTCTTTTATTAAAATTTAGTTTAATGCATTGGGCTGATTACAAATTTTTTAATAATATTTAATAAAATTAAAATTATAGTCATAAATTACAATATTTTGAATATTTCATTTAAATCATATGCTAATATAATTCAATAGTTTGATATATTTTTTAAAAAGTAATTTAAAAGATAAATAAAAAAATTATATTTTAAATATATATATATTTCTTTGCAAGTTATTTATAAAGTATAATATCCTAGATGCATATATATGTGTATATGTATAACCTAGATTATAATATGTAATTATATTTTATATAAAATAAAAAAAATTTTAAATTAATTATAAAATATAAAAGAAATGATATACCAAATGTTTGAAAGTTCACTAAATAGAAATATTTAGTGTATCAACTTAAAATTTTCTCCAAGGAATTTGTGTAATATTCTCAGTTGACTTTAACTTTTTATTTTTCTTCGCAGTACTAATTTTTATAAAAGGTTCACTAGTTTTTAACATCTGTTGCTTTCTATTTTTGTGTTTTCTCATTATGGTGTTCTTCTATTTTGATAAATCAAAACGATAAAAGAAAAGTGTCTTTGGAGTTTTCTATCTTTATTTAGAAACAATTATTACTTCTTGATTATTATACTTTTACAGTTATTACGATTTCTCTAATTCAGTTTTCAATATTAAGATGATGAGAAAATAATTTTAAGTTATAAAAGGTTTAAAAAAACAATTGGTATCAGAGCGGTAACATACAATTCTATATATAAGAATATTAATTTTGTTTTTATTCATTAAGACATCAGTATTCTGTAATATATTACTGTTTAAATATAAAAAATATTATTCATCGAGTTTCTCGTAATAGTTTAATATAATTTAGTATATAAATTATTAATAAGTAAGAATTATTTTCTAAGAAATTAAATTGTAAATAAGCATTAATTTTCTTAGCTGAAAAAAAATTGGACTTGTTATTCAGTAATTTTTCTTTCAGGTAGCAAAAAATATGCCATTTTATAAAATTCTGTTATGATTGATTATGTAGAGTTAAAAACTAAAATGATGTTATATTTTCTTGATTACTGAAGGATCATTATATTATGAAAAATAAATAATGTTATATAAAATAATAATATATTAACAAATGATATAATTATAAAATTATTTATAATATATCAATATACATTTTAATAATTACATAGTTATAGTAGAAGTTATATTTGAAATAAATTTCTGTAAAACGTGAAAAATACTATTTTTAATTAAAGAGAAATTATTGTACTTATTTTATGGATTTAATTATTATTTTTAAAAACATTATTTACTATTCAATATTACTGCATAATTTTTTTAAAATTTGAATATTGGCTATACCCAATAAATCGTAATACGAATATCCCTAAAATAATATACATATTTTACATTTTGACACTGATATATTTAGAATACGATTGGATCTTTTACACCAAGTAAATTAGATTATTCAAATACTTTTTTATTAATATATTAATCAGACTATTTATTAGTATTGTAAATTCAAGTTTTTTATATTTTGTGTTGACTGAATGAAATTTATATTTAGTATTTTATAATATTTCTTATTTATTCTATAAAATATTTGAAATAAAATGAAATATCTCATATATAGAAAATTCTTTTACTTTTTTATGTAAGCATTGCATAATATTTATTACAGTGTATTTAAAATTTTCTATTTATTTTATACATAAAAATTTATACCGAAACATTAGAGGACAAAAATAATAATTTTTCTTAACATAACCGTTTTCGAATTTCTAATTCAATACTAATAGACATAAAAATTAAATTTGAAAGGTTATTTTATATTTTTCTATCTACATAATAAATCTCAGATTATCAGAATCATAGTATTTAACTAAAAATTCCGGTGTTCAATATCATAAGTTTCTCGCGCTTCGTTTTTGAATGTTCTTATTTCGATCTTGATTATCGCTAAAAAGGTATTAATTCACGCATTTTTTATAAGCTACGTGCTCGATTTCGTTCGCTTTTATCGCGTCAGTTAAGAAAAAGGAGAGGGAAGACGTTCGGTCTGTAAAAAGCTTTTAACGATGGATTGATATAACGATCGTTCATTCTCGTTCATATTCGCAGGTGACGAAGAAAAGTGCAAAAAAAGACGATCGTCCTAACATTCCGGGGGATATCCTAAGCCCTATATTTTTCATCGAAGGAAAACAAGTGACAAGATATCGACAGGTTTCAGTCTCTTCCTTTTCATTTTTTGCACTCCCTTTGCGCGAGTATCTTCCCTGCCTTTGATGGAAAGGTCGTGAACCTCGGGACGCGTTACACGTCTTTCTCCCCTTACCCTTCGTTGGACGCGAAGCCGCGATCCATTAATCACCGAATCACTGTGAACTCGGGTGAGTGGGAGGTTCGTACGCTCGGTTACCCTTAATAAGGCAGGTCGAGACTCGGCTGGCCGCTTTCAAACACTTTCCACCTGAAAGCACTGGGCCACGAGCCAACCTTCATTGGTCCCTATCGCGACCGCACAAGCATCCCTCGACTTCGTTTCCTGCTTGTCCAGCGTTGCTATGCTCTTCTACTTCTCCGAGCGGTTTCGGAATCTCGCGAAATCCTTTAAATACATACCTCCTGCATCATTAACTTACCGCTCGAACAAAATCTGCTTAGTGGATGCTTATCTAGCTGTTTGTACAAAGTCAGAGCGAAGAGAGAGAGAGATGGAAACATAGAAACTTCGCTTCATTAAAGACTAAATTACTTTCCAAGTGGATTGTCGTTCCGCAAAGGAACGCCGTCCAGCTTCTCAAAGATTTCAATTAACGAAAAACTCAATGGTGTTCGGTCATCGATAAAAGGCGCGAGATTTATCCGCGCGTTAGGCATAGTGACGATCTTCGGCGAGAAAAATAGTTGGCTTCGAGCCAAAGATGATCGTTGACCCTGAGTCGAAAGCTGTAGCTCCTTCTTTTGACCGACTTACGAAAGATATTTTCCTTTTCTTTTTCCCTATACTCCATCGCTCCTCTTACTATTCTTCACGTTGATTTTTACCAACTGCACTTTTATCACTCCACTCTCGGTTTTAGTTCTCGTTCATGACTATTCAAATGTCGATTTTATGGCTCCGCGTAGAAGATATCTTAGGTAAGATCGAAAGATTTTATTGCACACAATTTTTATTCATTTAAGCCATTAAAGATCATTTTACGCAGACTATTAACAATATTTAAAATTAGAGCTTCCCATATTATTGCGGATAAAATATAAATTACGTTTGGATATTTAAAGTATTTATGCTCAAATAATAAAAAAAATAGAATGGAAAAATTGAAACTTTACTGCTTTTATTTTGAACTTTTTCATTGATATAAAAAAAATTAATTTTACAAAGAAAAATTCCATTATTATCAAATATAATGTAGAATGAAATTACTTCTGCACAATTAATTTAGAATCATTAAATATTATCTATTTCAAATGATAAATTCGTCGCATATTTTGTCCGGATAGATCTTTGCAAGAGTCATAAATTCATATTAAAATAAATTAAAATTGACATGTATATTATTGTTAAAATTAATACATTTAAATTAGCATAAAAGTTATCCGAATATTATTGCAGTTGAAATATATGATTTTTTATAATTTAATAATAGAAAAGTGTCTCGAGTCCTTCACATTAAATATAGTTTTGTATATAATTTTTCATTTTTACTCACGATGTTTTGTATATAATTATATATTCCAATGGATAATTAAATATCAATTTAAATGAATAAAATATTCAAAAAAGATAGTCAAAGTTTCTCCAAGATGGAAATCAAATCCGAGAGCTTAAATTTCCGCGGTAGATGCTCTTTTCAAATAAGTTTTTCATTATGCTACGTTTTCGATTCATCTTCGTTTAATAAAGGAAACCTCAGATTAGATGTTTACGTTAATTTCGTACGTATTATAAAATGTGTACACCCGATATATAACATTATACTTAATATATACGTTTTAACTTCGAAGAGTGCACGTAAAAATGCGAAAAAGAAAATCTTATTCTTTTCCTATATATTTAATTATAAGTACCGGTATCCATTGTAAAACATTTTAAACTAAATCCATTGAATTGTAGATAACTGTCTCTTCCGCTTTTATCCTCCTATTCTCACTCTCATTTTTCTCTCGAGTCTATTCGCGTGCGAAGTTTGCGGCTCCGCGTCCATCGAACAAGATGCCGTGTTCGCGTACGAGAATGAGTTGGTTGTACTTTTATATTCAAATTGTTTAAGTTGGAGTACGGACGGGCCGACTAAAGAAGATGAGCAAAAAGGCTCTTTTAAACGCGGAGAACGAGTAGTATAATGTTTTCGCTATAGCAGAGCTCTCGAGCCGACTGTAAGTTCCAGAAGAAGCAAGTCGCCCCTAATTCAGTTTAATGGACGGTTGGAAGACAAACTACGTTAGTGATGCCAATGCCGAAAGGACTTTGGTAGCGGTAGCAGCAGGGATAGAAAGAGAACGAACGAGAGAATTAGAGGGGGCGGAGAGGAAGCTCTTACGTTGCCCTGGAGACGTAGAGCGAGCTGCAGCGCTACTAAGATCGATTTCGAGTATAGATACCAGAGAAGATCCTATTGTCCGTTGGACAATAAATTACTTTTAAATCGAACTATCGATTCTCGAGGAGGCTGCCGCTGCAAAAGGGCTTAACTGCGAGATTTGTCTTGGCGACTCAAGGACCATTCAGTTTCGCGAAGATCGTTACTAAAGAATAATCGCTCGAAAGAAGGAGAGAAAGAGAGATGAGAAGTCATTGTTTTCATTGCGGTTTGAGGATTTAGAGGTAAATTTGCGAACTTTGGCTAGCGTGTCTTTGATGCGTAAGAGATGGGGGAAGTGGGGAAGTAGAAAGGCGAGAGATCTTATAGTGAGCAGATTCTCCGGAGAATCGCATGGGGCTTTTATATGGCTTTTAATGTCGCTCATAGTTATGATTTCTGATGAATGAGAAAGCCTCAAAATGCTCAAATCATTATGTTGGATCCTAAAGAAAAAGAAATTTACGTTTCTGACTTTGATTACGACCAAATTTATACGTTATCGTTAATAGTGCCGAGATAAAAGGGTTCTTGAGAAATTTGAAAATTAAGAATATTTTTTAAAATATGATCGAATAATTATAAACTGTTTCTGAAGATTGAACTTTTTATTTATTCCTTTGTTATAAAAATTATAATAGTACTTTATAATGTTTTTTTTACTAAGCTACTGCGATACGGAACCGTTATAAATTAGAATAGTAAATTCAAATATAATACATTTTATAGTATAAATTTTTGTCAAATTAAAAATTTTACTTAATTCCAGTATAATCCTACTAATAACCATTATTCACTTCAGATAAGTTAACTATATGCGTATCATCTCGTAAATGTACAAAATTTTAAACTCGCATATTTCAAACAATCGAATATTCGTTATAAAACAAAGTATTGGAAGATTATATTAGATTACGATTTCGATAAAAATTAGATTTTTAATGTAATGGAATAATGGTATTTTATTACTCTGACTATCCGATTAGTTTAATTTTATGATAATAGCTATCCTTATAAATATTTTACTTAAAATTAGAATGATCTTTCGATGATATCAAATTATTAAAAATATGTTATTATGTGCAAAGAATCCAGGAAAATATAACCTAACCTTTTAGTTCGTATCGTAGCAAAAATCTGATATTGAAATAACA
The DNA here is from genome assembly GCA_018907195.1 of Dolichoris vasculosae. Lineage (NCBI taxonomy): Eukaryota > Metazoa > Arthropoda > Insecta > Hymenoptera > Agaonidae > Dolichoris > Dolichoris vasculosae. The sequence continues at coordinate 10,725,662 of JACCHY010000001.1, forward strand.
TACCATTAAGTGCATTTTATTTTAAAATTTTTTTAATCCATTACCAAGATTTTAATATTTTTAATATTAATTTTTGCATAAATAATAATTAATACAATTTAAAATAAAAATTTCTTTCATCGCTTTATTTAAAGTTACATAAAAAATTACAATTTCTATTGAAATGGAAAATCATTTGACTGCAATTATCCCTTTTAGTAAAATAGTCTTTCAAAAGTTTGTTAGAAATAAAATCGACAGTTTAAAAAACTGTAACGAGTTCAAAGAATCCATGTAGCAGAAATTGTACACCACAATGGAAAATTTTGTTAAATAAGTGAAATTCTCCTTTACTACGTAGTCTCATTAAAAGTTTTTTCATCCAATAAATGGAATGTATTAATTACAAAAAGTAAAAATATCTTTTAAAATTTATAATAATTATACATCGTGAAAACTGATTTTTAGTTAAGATATTTCAATTGTTGAAAATCTTTGTTAATCCAGTACATTGCATATTTCGGTCAAACGAAAGAATTTTTTAGAATTTTGAAATTTTCTAACCAGGATTCTAATTACAGTATATCAAATTTTATAAAAATAGTTTTAATATATTTCGAATTAGTATCAGAAAATATCGTGTTCTAACAATCTCGAAAACATCTCAATCGTTAATTTTTATTAATTTACATATTCTTCGCGATAGGTACTCATTAAACGTTGCACAAAGAATTACTAACATATACGACTATCAAAAAATATCCTTCATCTCGTTTTTTCACAATATTATCCTTTTCTCATAATTAATCTGTTTTTCCGTATTTATTTGCGTAGCCGGTGTAATAAATTTTCGTCGAAACGAAATAAATACGCGTAACGGTTTGCTACTCACCTATAATGGTAAAGTTGACTTTAAGATTCTTCGTCGGAGAGTTGTGAAAGTCGACTCGGCATCTGTATTCACCACCGTCGCTCTCTTGAACATTTTGGATGACTAGGTTCGTCGGTACTGTATCAGGAGAAGTCGGTCGGTTTCTCCAGGAGTACTCGGCGCCCGAAAGTTTCATCTTGTCGAAGCGTAGGTTCCGCGCGTCGTAACTAAACAAGAAGAGTCGTCGAATCAATTCTGAGAATGTTTACAGTGATGTTTATGGTTTATGTTGGCGGAATGGAGGAAGGAGTTACTTGCATCGGTAAAATTGCGCGGGATACGCAGGCGCGCAAACTTACTGCGACGCACAGCTCGTTAAGACTTTATAAATATTTATCCAAATACCTAAGTTTATCGAATTACTCGAGATTGCTTGGATTTCTGAAATTAGCAGGGCTCGATTATTTATATTAAATATATTTTTATATTTTTATAATGAATCGAGTAACCGGGGTTTATAAGTCCGAGTATTATCAAAGATCTTTGAGAATTCAAAACATTTGAGGAAAGAAATATCGCGAGTCCAACGATTCGGTATCTATAATTACTAAAAATACCTAGAGAAATATCGTAGAAATCAACGCGGGGATGCTGTTCGGAAAAAAATCAGAATTCTTTATTTCTTATCACTTTACGTTCTTCGGCCGACTGAATTTTTCTCTCTCGTGCTCTCTTCGTTTAAGATCTTAGTACAGCGTTTATTTTACCAGAACCAATTTTTTTTTGAGCTGAACTTGTTAGTAGAAACTCTAAGCTTAATGCACTCTTAAAGTTTGATGCAACTAGGATAGACTGTTTGTTAATTGTCTGAAACCATTATCACTCGATTTCCGTGCTTCGAAATTAATTCCCCTTCGATATTCGGTGTGGCAAATGGATCAATGCGGTGCTGTATTACCTACGCGCTCCAGAAATTCTTTATTCACAGTCTATAATGGCCGCGGCAGTTCCAGGTGTATCGATCGGTCAATAGCTTTGGAAACTTTGTTGAAACCATTAAATTTAATACTTTGTATCATGGCGATGAAAGAGCATATAGCGAGTGCTAGAATCGCAAAGTCTCCAATTTAATTAAGAGACCCGGAGGTAAAACGTTTTACTTGCATCGCGAGCCGTTGACTCGAGCCGCGTAGATACTTTCTCTTTCTTTTTATCTTGTTTTCTTCTTTGGAACAAAGTTTTCGCAACTTGCGATTAACGTTGAATAAAAGAATACTATTCGTATAGAAATATGAGGTACCTTAGCCAATAAAATTATAATACGATGTGCGATTGAAATGAGCTTGTGTATTTCAAGGTGTGACGAAATAACAACATCGGTTCGTATAATTTGAAAGATTATTGCGATAGTTTCTTTTAAAAACTCCTGAAAGCTTATCCTTTAAGACTATATTTAAAATTTAAATATAAAACTTATTTAACGACAGTTTCAAAAGCACAAAAAACTACTCAACGAAGTGTGACTTATAAAAAAAGTTTCTTTTTAATTTAGTATGATGGAGAGAATTATTTAAGGATATAGCGAATGTTTATCTTATACATTAAGCTGAAACACTCATGAGAAATTGTACATATTTACCTTTCCTTACTTATCCTTTAGAATATTCAGTTTGATATTGAGATATGTTTACTCTCTGTATTACTTTGGCTAGAATCCCAATGTAACTTCGACATTCGAATGTTCTTCGATAGAAAATATATGTACGGTAATGTTTTGAGATTATAAGAGGAATAAAATAAATACTTTAAAATCTATTGATGTCCTATTTTTTGTTTTAATAAAACATGAATAAAATATGTGATATTTTAAGAAATTTTAATTTTAGTGTTCGATAAAATTACTATAGATATAAGTTTTGGATAATTATTAGTTAATTGCATCATAGTATTTGTTATACTCAAAATTGTTAATAATTTTAACGAAATAACTAATTGAAATTAAATTTAAATTGAGTAAAAAGATTTTCGATACTTATAATAAATTTTTTATGATATATTATATCTTTCTTAGGTAATTATTTAATTATCTAAACGATCGATACAACCCAGTTTTTTAAACATAATTTCATGACTTTCTTAAATTTAGAAGTTTTGGGTATTTTATTTCTGCGGACATTGCAAATATATTATTGTAGTTTTATATAACTGTAATATCTTATAGACATGAAGTGTTTTACTAATTGATATGTTAATAAAATATCACAAGTTTCACTACAAATATAACATGTAAAATTTGAAAAATAGCTCTAAATTTAATTGATATTAATTTTTTTTTAATTTTGAACGTTCAAGTATCAATTATTTTGACAAAAACTTATCGATTTTATGTTTTCCACGAGCTTGTGAATTTAATTTATCATATTATTTATCAATTCATCAATCCAATCAATTAGATTTTTCAATGCTAATCTATTTTAATCCTACCTTATAACAGATTTGACTCAGCTTTGAAATCTATTTATATTTATGTTAAGGATCTTTTTTCTTCTCAAAGTAATTTAATTTAAAAATTTTATCAATAAAATATGAATACCAAATCTGTAATGTAAAGAATAGTTGTTTACGTATATCAATGGTAATTTATTTAAAATATAGTTAAACACGTAAGTAATATTAACGCGTAAATTTTATAACAACACGATAATTTCTAATCATTCATACAATTATGAATATTATACATTCGTATTAAAATAATATTTCATATAAACTATGAATAATTATAAATCATATACATAGATTCTAGAAATATATTGTTCAAAAAAGTTCATGAAAAATTTCAAGAGTTTATTTGACGAATTAATCGTTTAAAATAATGTAAACTTTACGTATTTCTACCGAGAAAAATATAAAATGCCTTACAATTTCGACGTAATGAAATTCTTACATAATTACACGATTCTCGTACGTCATCGTCTATTCCGTAAGTCAATTCAAAGTCCCATACGCACTGCTCTTAAACACTTTGACAATGTCCGCCAAGATTGCGTCGCTCGTCGCGAAAGCTGTGAAAATGCGTAATTTTGTGTGCGCATGTGCCAGTACTTTATGGGCTCGCAAAAAACCACTTTGCGGGTTAGCGCTGTCTCCTAGATGTGACAATGGTTTAAGCGAAGAGGGAGAGACGGCTTGCGTTCAACATATGTGTGCAGAAAAGCTTCTACGTGTGTATGTATATGAGGGCGTAAAAGAGAAGGAGATGGTGAGAAAGTGTGGAAAGAGCGAAAAGGGGGAAAAGGGGTGAACAAAAGTGAGAGACAGCAAGTGAGAAAGGAATAAAATGAAAGAATGAGGAAATGACAAAGATGAGGTGCGAAAGAGAGGAATGAGGAGGTAAAGTGAGGGAACTAATTTCGTTAACTGCGGTCGTGCATACGTGCCCTAATTTAACAATCCGTCGCGCTTACGTATGCTAAAAACCCAACCATGAAGGTGTCTAACTTTCTATTTCTCTCTTTTGCTCTTTCTGGAACTATCTCTTTCTCTTTTTACCATTGTATTTTCTCTATTTAAGTTGATTATATATGATTCCTCTTCAAAGTAACGATGTATTTTTTCTGACCCTAGTAGATTATGCTCTATAATTAATTCAATAGAGTTTGGTTTTTAAATGAGAAATGTATCGAGTCATTTTATAATTATATATAATACTTCAAAAATAACCAATTCTACTTTAATTCGGTAAAATATAATTTCGTACAATTTTTTTTACATTCGTTAAAAATAATAATTAGTCATTTTACTGATCTATTTTATTATTAATATTTCGAATTAAATAATAGTTACAATTTTTTCATTTTATAACTGGTTTTTTAGTTACAAACAACTTTTTACGTTTCAATATTTTTCTTGCACGATTATCTAGAATGATGTATTAAAAATATCCATTAAATTGTATTTCGTATACGTTTACGAATTGATGATATTGATAAGAGAAATATAATCATTTGCTAAATTAATTATTAGAAAAATTATCAATTTTCTTCATTATTCAGTGAGAAAAAGTAGAAAAGGTTAGAATGCTTAAAGATATTATAAATGAAGAATGGAGAAATTCAATTCGGTTATTTGCATGTTTTAAAAAATTTAATTTATCACAGATTTGCATTTCTATAACGCTTGGCTCCATTCGCTCTTGCTGATTGCATATATCAAGAACGCTCGCTTTGTGAGCGTCATGATTTTCAGTAAACTAATCTTTCTTTATTAGCGTTCAATCTAAGCCCGAACAGATGCACATAAAGGACATAAGCGTCGGATAAGGTAACGAACTACTATCTAATGAAAATCACTTATCTACTATTAAGAACTTTACTAATTAGTTATGAGGTGGTAATAATAACAGAATTTAACGAATTTCTAACGTAGCCGAAGATCATTAGAAGTCTCGATGATGATCGAGAGTCAAATTTATCGTCGTTCGAATTAACGTTGGTTATAACGACTATGCGCGAACAATTGTTTCGAACATCAGGATTATCGGTCAAGGTATAGTTCTAAGACATGTTAGAATGCGTATCTACAGGTTTGTTAAAATTATCAGAATTATAATATAACGGTTGATGGAGAATCATAGGCGAGTGCAAGGGCTTCTTCTTCAAGGGACCGACCAAAGCATTTCAACATGTTTGCATGTATGAACGAGCTCTGAAGAGGAATGCAGTTCGTTGGTTGACGGTCTACAAGAATTTTCGGATTTTATGGAAGAATTTTAAGAATTTTCTGCACTATATTTATGATAAACTTCGCATGCCGGATATTTTTTACGAAATACATCAGCTTGGAGTAATAAAGAATTTTATTCCATTGCAGTTTTCTTTCTAAAAGTTATCGTTACATGGATTCCTTTAGGTTTTTTATACAGTATTGAAGCAATTAATTTTAAGACAGAGATCCGTAATATCGTTGCGTATGTATAACGATATCACTAATCGAATACGTATTGCGATTGCGTTCTTATGTTGAACGTTCACGGCAATATACGAACTCATAATCAACACTTTGAAGCTAATGATTTTTACCGATTTCTGTACAATCATAAATTTTGTTTATTTATAAATATTTGAAAATCGTTCAACAAAAGAATAGTTGACCGAAAATAATGTTTTGTTGTTGGGATTCCAACGCTAAGATGGTTTTACATAATATGTATGCAATGGTATTTTCGGTCGAAGTAGAGCGTGAAAGTATTTTTGTTCAAGATAATATTGAAATATATGGGTCACATCATTCTCGCCAACCGTAAAGAGACTAAGTAGGAACACACGAAGGCAGTGTTTGTCGAACGTTATTTTTCAGGAGTTATCTACGTGTCTTCCACGGTATTGATAACCGTATTTGTATACATTTTTTACGTTTCTATTTTTTTCAGAGGAGTATTGTACGATAGAGTATATACGATAGTTTTGTAGTCACTGAAATCAAAATCCCTTGGGTATTTTGCCTTATCCGACGCAAAGTTAGATAACACCGTTAAAACTTGCTAGAAACGAGACTATCGATAATAGAAATTTAAGAGTACCCAAGTAGTTTTTGTGCTAACCTTGACTTACCTTTTCTGTTTAATTTATATTTTGAATACGACGCACTGATTTTAGAAAAATATTAGTGGTTTGGTTTTTTATACAGATAAGATCGCTTCGAATCCTTTGCATTTGCATCCATCGTTTGAACGCAAAAGGCGTCGATCCTGAGAAGTGCTTCGGTTTCCGGATTCGACTTCGAAAATAATCATAGAATATTATTTCGTGATAGATTGGAATAAATAAATGCGAAGCTCAAATGTCTTTAAAATTCGGAGGAAATACGGTATACTTTTTTCTCTTGATAGAGGAAGAGGTGAAAATCTTCTCCTTGGCATTATAAGAAGTTTTTTTCCTAGTAAACGAAGTGGTGAGAGAAAGATCGCAAAGATGTATTTCTTCTTAAATAAGTACCTGAAGTTATCACGTGCAAATTAGAGAACGGAGATTTCAAAAAGATGGTTAAGAATAATTTTCTTTTCCTTTATTGTTGTCATTTTTCTTTTTGCAAATATCAGCGTTTGTTTTCATTTTCTTGCGCGAGTATGAATTAATGAAGTTAAAAATGAAACCTACGCTATATTAAGTCAATTCAACGCAGTCAAGTTTCTTAATAAACTCCTTCATACATCTACTGTTTTATCGTTCGATATGCCCTTCACAGGTTGAATGTTTAATAAGATAAACTTTATTCACTCCTATCGGTATAATTAGGATACGGTAATTTTGAGAGAACCAGATTTGAACATTAATTTGGTATTCTCGTTACATTTTTAATGGTCTATTTATGAGTTTATTACTAAATTATACGGTTTAATTGATTTTATTGCAAAAATTCTAATATATTATTGAGCGTTTAAACTACTGATAATATGATCGAGGTTACGTAAATTATCGTATAAACAGCATAAAGATTATTATATTTTTATTTTAATTTATCTATATTAATTATTAAAATTCGTTTTCGTTACTTTAATTTATTAAATTGAATCAATAATTTATAAATCACGAGAAATTTGATAAAAAATCTAATTATTTTTATATTTTATTTTTTGTAACTTGAATCATATTTATTTGAATATTTTTATAATATTTGCAAGATAATCTTTGAAAGTCAATATTTTTTAAATTCTTATTTTGTATTCGGAATGCGATTTTATCCCTGGTTTCTGGTTTCAGTTTCAAATCGTATCTTTTGTAGGTTCAAAAAAATTGTTACGAATATATTTTTAATATATACACCACTATAAACTTTTTATGTTACACATTTATATGACTGTTAGTTGTTTGAGATGTAGTTCTCATTTGTATCAAGTTTCTTTTCGTAATATAGAGTTTACACAAATAAGTTTTCGTAGAGGTATTTCATATTATTTAATGCTGAAATAAATAAGTATTAAAAATCTTATATTCTAACAACTGATGATAAAATTAAACTCGTTCGAACGTATTTAATTTCTGTATTGTTTCATTAATGCTACATTTATTTTAAAATTGATATCGCTATTATTGATTTATTGTAAATATGAAACATTTCTTTACTATTATAAACTATACGAACATTTTTTGAACGATTATCAATTTGATTATTTTAGAAGTATGTACTAAAGTCAGTTTCATTGAATATACATAAACTTTAGACTTTAAACATATACGCAACTTAAGACGGAATGTTAGTTATGCAGAAATGGGGCATTACGGTTAAAACACTGACTACTTTTGCTGGAAAACTTTTAAAGAAAGCTTAACTTTTCGCATAAAATTAAAGAATTGCAATTGTAGTCAATGTCTCTTTCTCTCTCTTATTTTCTTGCTTCCGGTTTCCAAGGGTCTATGCGTTTTTACATTTTCTTCCGTCGCCCAACGACTGAGAAATACAATTTACCGCTACTAACTTTCGTTTCCAATGCACTGGCTTGGCGTTAACCGACGGCTGACGACAAAATGGATTTCAATAGTCGGTCAGGTGTCTATGTGATGGTGGTAGTCTCGACGCGCCTCCGGCCACGAGCAATGGCTTTTTATCCTCTAGAGACTCCAGAATTGACTGCGCGCGCGGCATGACGCTTTCGAGGATCAAGAGATCCGCGGCGTAATCGTTAGGGTCGTGTCTTTCTTTTATAGGTAGTCTAGCGTGAAAGTTTTTCTGCGGTGTAATCTCTTGGGTGATACCATTCGCGCGATCTGCCTTCTTTTGGAATGATTAACCAGCTATTTTAAACAGTAAGCCACTTGAAAGTTTGCTATTTGTGAATTTTATGAGATTATAAATACATAAGACATTGAAGATACTTATTCTGAAGATAATCATGCGATTTCCTCAAAAGATTATCGGCTTTTTAGAAATGTACTGTTAAAAGTCGAATGACTTATCATATCAATTTTGTATTAAAACTTAATATTTAGAATTTAAACGAAATATAAACCTATTGTTTTAATTACTTAAACCGTAAATATAATTTTATGGAAATCAAATAAGATCAAAGTGAGTTAAGTGGTCATTTTTTCATATTCAAAATATAGTCCAAGAATTTTCAGAAATTTACATTAATCTTCTTAGAATATTATAACAGTAGAAATATGTATGTATATACTTTTTCAAATGTACCGTTACGATAATAACTTGGTATCTTATATTTTGAAATATTACGTTAGTTATTTTATGTACACAATTTGTATAACAATATTATTCAAAATATAAATTATTTTTAATATATACCTCGTTTAATTCCAATCTATCTTCCTGAAAAACAGAATCAAACAGTTTTAAATGTTTGCATTGCACGAGATAATGAATCGATATTTCGTGTTAATTGTTTATAGATAATCAAACCTTGAATTATTATTTGTCTTTCCATATAAGTTTATTATTTATAGTTCAGTCGATTCGAAAAAATTTAAAAATATTTATAATTTATCTCGTTCAAGAATTTTGCGATGGTATTCTGTTTACAAATACCTGTTTTTAATCCATATTACCGTAAAAATATTAAAACAAGTTGTTTTTATAGAATTTTTTTCGAAATTCTTACTTTAAATTAAAAAGTTGCATTTATAATATTTTTAATAATGATTTAATATCGAAAGTTTCTCAAATAGATTGTGCATAAAGAATTCATTTAATATCAAAGATTTTATAAGATATCTTTTCAATGATACGAAAATACTTATAACCTCGGTAACTTATTATTTTCGTTATTTGTAACTCCGTTAAAAACTAATTTATAAAAATTCATACATTTTAAAATGTTTAGTTTGGATAAACAATAATTCGAATAATAATTATTATAATTTAATGAAATTAAATATAATAATGTATAGTAATTTCTTTAAAACCAGTAATTTAATATTTCCGTAATTAATTATGAACGTTGAATAAAATTATCATTGTGTTTATATATAAACTTATAAAATATTTATCATTGCTAATTATTAATTAAAAAATTCATATAATTATAGAAAATTATGGAAATAACTGTATGAATCACAAATTAATTTTAACAAATACTAGTGGCTTTATCGGATTAATAATTTTTATTCAATTTGATATTCTTGATTAAAAAATTAATAATATATTTCCAGTAAAAATATATTTTTTACTATATTCTATTTTATAATGAGAATTTATCGTATTATATAAAATATAATAATTACTTGTAGCATAAGAAATTTTTGCTTGTATTCTACGTAATTAAATTCAATGTATACATACTAAAATCTAATTTGGATTGAATAATTTAAAAATTTCTTTTTATGTTATACTCTATAAAAGTATTTCTAAATGAAGGACTACAACAGATTGGTTTATATATGATTATAAAATTAACTTAAGATCTACGGATAAATTCAACTCATAAATATATTTGACATTTTTATTTCGCCATAAAATCCTTTTGGATACTAACATTATATATACCATATACTATATGGTAAAGAAGAAAATGATATTTTTTATTTCAGTTTTATATAAGTAATAGTTCATACAATTATATATCCAAATGTATTATTAATAATATCGAATATGTATCCATAAATACTGTTTTAAACCTGCTATGATAATATTTCATAAACTTGTATAGTAATTACATAATAAACACAATTTTTTTCAGAAATAGAACTTGACCGAATGTGATTACGAATAATACTAAATTGTCGGATGTATTATTTTCATCATTTGAGAAAATTTATTCATTTAAAAGGAAAGCTGTTTTTTCTTATCCAAATATCCATTTACCTATCACATTTAAGTTAACCTTATACGCACAGGATTCAGGTGAGCTATTCAAATTTTTTGAATCAACGTGACTTCTGTACGTGAAGAAACTTGAATTACTTTATAAATGTATTAAATTCGTTTTTAAATAATCTTACATGATTATCTTGATAAGAATACCTTTTTAAAATCTATCCGAAATATAAAACATATTATAACTATGATTCTGCAAAATAATCAAGATAACTTTTTTATTATAAAATTTTGATTTCCGAAATGAATGAATATAATTTTTGTAATGCACAATGTAATTAAGTATATCATCTCTAACACAATTGATGAGTAAGATATTCTGCACCTGGTAAATACTACATTTGGTTTTACATAATAAAAGATAGACTCCTTTTGTTTTTTTCACAATCAAAATCATGTTATCGAAAAATTATACTGCTAATTTTAAATTTTTCGTTTATATTCTTTTCGTACTTATGAAATACTTTTACCAATTACGGAAAATTAAGAAATTTATAAAATTGAAAATAAATTTTTATACCTTTAAGTTTTATAACACCAAATATAAATTCTCTAAATAAGGTTTATTAGTAATCAAATATTCAAAAAAACTACAATTCATCTACAGTAATGAAAAAAATGTTCATTTAACGAATAATATTTAGATAATTTGTTAGTTTATACGATTCTATTTTTTACTTTGCATTTTACAATTAATTATATAGATCATTACCCGTCATTTAATTTCTAGTAAACGTAAGATTGAATATGTATACGCTAATATTGATCCACCTGTTAATTGTTACTATTATAGTGTTCTCGCCTTGTATCAACGTTTAGAGAATGAGTAGATATTCAGTACATCTATCGATTACTAAATTTCTCGACCTTTACTGTACAAATGTATATATATCTATTAGCAGTATAAAATAACAATGATGCCGTCAGCGTGGCAATATTAACCGATAATATAATGCACAGAAGACGGAGATCGAAAGTGATGACAAGATAAGAGAACCCATGAAACATGAACTGGTATATACGGATCGTGAAATTCAATAAGATTTCGTTCGTCTGCGGTAATAGTCAATCGCATGAAGGCGAAATCAAAAAAAATTTTTAAATCAATAAAAAAAACGTTGAATTCTATTTGGGAAAAATAGAATAAATACTTGGCTTACAAGTAAGTAGAAACAATTGTATTGCTGTTCATATTTGAATGTGATATGGCAAAGAAAATTATGATAGCTGAAGATGACCTCGTCTTTGAGAAGTTTAGATAAGGACAGAACTTTGAAGTGTCACTTATGATCGAAATCACTCTTCCTGCCTTCAATTTGTATGTAGTTCGTATCATGAATGTAAATGCGAAACTTTTGTGAATAAATGGCTTATTATTGTTAGAATCATAATTGATAGTGATTATTTTTCAACTTGCAAGTTGGATTTTTTATTTTTGAATTCATAGTTTAACAGATATAAAAAAATTGAATATAAAAAATTATAAAAAATTAATTTTTCAGTTACATTATGTTCTTAACTAGTTCATTTGATTTTTTTTTTATATTTATAGTGTTACAAGTTCTGTTTTATTTACGTACAGTTTTCTAGAATTCTTAAGTGTATTGTTATATTAAATTCGTAAGTAAATAAATGAATCAAGATATGAAAAAATGTAATAGATTTGTGTAGAAATCTTTTTTAAATAAATATCAACACTTATAAAGATGAAAATTTGAAAAAAATTATATATATATTGAAAATTTAATTAAATTTTTAATAGTCTTTTTATTCCTGTTATTTCATACCTTCACACTTACCTTTTTGTCATTTCAATTACACGAATGCAAATTTATTTTTATCAAATTACAAATTATGTCATAAAATAATGAAATTGTTTTCAGTAACTTTTAAATTTTACATAAAATATATTAGTAATTGTTAATTTTCATCACGTTAAGCGATATTTCACGTTTTTGCTTTGATATATTTCTACATTTACAGTTCAATTTAAAATCGTAGCAATATATAAATTCATATAATATAATATATTAAAAATAAATAATTATAATAAAGAAACTCATTTATTATTAACTATACTAGATATTTATAACATACGTATTACTTGATTATACATTTTTATGTACATAAATATAAGGTAAATCGTAAAAAGAATATAAAAAATGACTAGAATAAATTTGACACTGAAAGCGTTAAATTGCCCATGTAGAATATATGAGAGCATTTTGTTCAGCTTAAATATCAGCAAATAAAAGTAGAGCTAAGTCTCAATTTACATTATCCATTTTTTATTATAACATAATTATATGTTCAGTAACTTATTGCTAACATTAAAGAATATTTGTTTTGTTATATTTTTCAACGTACGAATCGTATTATTTTTATTTCAAAATTATTTAAGAGATTATTATTATTTAATAGTAATATTATGATGATCATTAAAATATTTTAATCGTTTATACAAATAATTAAAAAAGTTAGAGTAAAAAATGGTATAGGCTTTTATTTGTGTATTATTACGATAATTTTATAATTATATTACAAAAAATTTATATCAATTTATATTGATGTTACAAAAATTTAAATATATTCGTACATTAATGAAAACTATATAAAAAATATGATCAACTTATTTCATCAAAATTCTTCATCATTAAATAAAAATTTTTTCTAGTAATTTAAAATCAATTTCTTTTAATATCGGAGCATAATACATTTATTTTGCAGTATAAATGCTAATTATATTGTAATATTTGTTTTTACAGGTTGAAAATCATATTAATGCAATATTTATTGCATACATAAAATTACATACGACACTTTTTATTTATTCGATTAAAAATAATAATAACAAGGATAGTAATAATTTCTTATTTTTTAATAACTTTTGATTTTACAATATATTTTTTAATATGTAAAGTTATTTTGAATTTCTTCAGCAATCAAGTCGAAATTTTTTATCAAAGAAAAATGTATGCAACGAAATATAATTATAAGTTTATTTAAAAAAAATAATTTTATCTTTATTACATGCAAAAATATACTGTTATTATTTTCTCCTTACAATAAAAAATAAATACGAACTGATTCTTGAAATAATAATTCAAACCGGATTCAGATTTGTAATAATTTTGTACGGGTGTCTTTTAACTGAACTATAATGACAGTAGTAAATGTGGCGATATGGTTTCTAACAAATTGTTATTTCGATAATAAAAATGAGACAAAGAAAGCTATAAAAAACATATTATACAAGGGAAGTTTATACGTACAACTGTGTAACAAAATTATCTATTTTTTGTTAAGTACAAATGTTTATGTCTTATCAATGCTTATATGTGTTCATCGTTATCCTAGTTACTACGTGGTTGCTGTATTTATGATATAAATAAGTACATCAGTAGTAGAAACATGTGTTTGCGTATAAAATCAGAAAGATGAAAGAGAGAATGAGAAAGACAGAGAACATATAGCAAGAAAACTCGACTGTACTCGCAAGCAGCTCGAATACACGTGGGATGTTTTTATATTCGCTGACTGTATAAATGTAAATAAAACATAAGCAGATAAAAGAAGCGTCCCTTCTCGTTCCTTTTTCTTCTATGTTCTTTACTCGCATATCCGACGGCATTTCTCTCGCGTATTCCTTTCCTTTCTCGTTTCAGTAGTACCTACAAACGGTAGCCAAGAGATGACTGTTGCTGTTGCCGTTGTGCACAGATTTCGAATACCGATTGTCAGCTTACCTAATGCCATTTTCTTCTTATGAATAAAACAATCGTAACCAGTTTGTAGCGGTATTTTCCACTTTTTTTAAGTGAACTCCTTTCGTTGCACGAGGAAATCATTGCAATACACACACAAACATTCATACGGTATGTGTACATTGTTAATTTGAGTCGAGTTAAATATCTTATAAAAAAGTTAATATCTTATACGAATCATCTTGAAGAAAAAGAATTTTTAGGTATAAGATCTACCGAGTTTTAAAGACTGAAAACAAAATTCTAGGTATGACGTCTTATGAAAATTTGATCGAACGGTTGCGAATGCATTAAAATAAAATTCCATTAGTTTGCCATTTTGTAGATTGAAAATTAAAAAATTAAAATTTATACAAATTTGCTTGTAAGCGACATCGAAGTGAAGCCCAAAACGTAGTTTTATTATACTAATAAATACTGAATTATATTCAATCATACGGTAGAAATTTATTAAAATTCGGAATAATTAACACGAAGTGTATATTTCGCGAAAACCTGCAAGAAATGATTAATTTAAAAAAGCGTTTAATTATATTCTTAAATATGATTTTAATCGAGATAAATATCTGTTACTCATGAAGTAAAGAATTTATTACAAATATTTTTATTGCTTTAAAATAGATTTATGTATTTCGTATGTTTAAAAAGTATTTAAAATCTTTCGCTAACTAATTAAAAACATGTTTATTAAATTTATAACGTGAATTATATACAGTATTTCCTTGTATTTTTTTTATGTACGTTTTAAAACTTATAGTATTATAATGAATATATAAATTTCAAGGTTAAAATAAAAATATTTAAAAAAATGATATAATACTGTAAATTTAGTGAAATAATGTCAAATATAAATAGATTATTTATACATACATTATGTTTTATTATAAAATTTTATATAAGTTTTATTGCGAAATAATAATAATAATCGTATATTGAATCACTCTAATATTAAAAAAAAATTATTTAATAAAATACAAAAAAATTGTACACGGTAAAATATTTCATTATTGCTTAAAAATAATTTATCGTAAGTCATTATATATGCTACTACGATTATTTCCAGTTTTCCATTTGAAGTTTGTTCGAAAGTAACGTTATTTTCTTTCAATTTTTCATTCTTTATTTATTCCATTATCACGAATCGTTTAAAGTAACTTGGCTGATTATATCGCTTTCCGAGTGTTTATTACACGTTTATTATGTTTCTGTAGCTTACTTATTTTATAGTAAATACTTTTTCCGAAATGCAAGATGAGTTGGAAAGTACTTTAGAATTTTAGTGTATTTCTGTGTTTCTGCAAACTCAATTTTTTTTTCTCAATTTTTTTCCAAACTTTAGTTTTAATTTTATATTTTAGAGAATTATTAAGTATTTCTGATATTTAATGCTTCAAAGTATATATTATATATTATGATACGCTATAAAAATAATGGAGATAAAGAAATGTTTTGATACTTTATTGATATAAACAGATTTTTTTTACTATATTTCAGCTTTTTATAACGTAGTAAATAATTTATTCAATATACGTATAAAAAAAAACATTAATTTCATATGCAGAAACAGACTTAATATTTTTAGCATATCGTCGTACGCTTTAGTTTAATTAAAATCAGATTTGAAAAAAATTTCATTTTAAAATTTTTAGCCTCGTATTCTTTTCGTCTATTTTATTCGAAAAATAAAATTATTTCATAATTTTATGCGAATATTTATTAGACTCTCTTATTATATTACTTTATTTTTCATGTATTAGTTTCAAACGTACAGAATTTGATTATCTTAATTATAAATTTCAGTTAGTGCTTCGTTGAATTATTTTTTTCATCGTGGAATTTTGGTAAATGAAATAACTTAATACCATCACCATTTTAATAATTCGGATTCGCGACTTTATGGATAAAATATATTCATCTCGCTCGGAAAGTTTATTTTTTTATTGTCATACAAATTTTATTGCAAATCTTCGGTGTTATAACTATTTTAAAAAAACCATCAAATAAAATTTATCTACAGTTTTCAGTATCAGCCGCATAGATCGAAAGAAAATTTTTACGATAAACGCAAAAAAAAAAAAAAAAAAATAAAGAATCCCCCAGCAGAAACAAGTTATCCGTGTTATCAGTAGTTATAAACTGCGCACTTTCTTCAATGAAACCAGGAATTATGCGACGAGAACAGGTTAGTTGACCAAATTGGCTGATACGGCTCCGATTTCACTGCAGTTCTCGCAGTTCTCGGTGTACGTATAGAGTTCGGGGTAGCTTGGAGTTCGTTCCGCGCCCGATAGCGACGACACGGGACGGAGGACGCGACGAGGGGGTGGAACCGAAACGACGATAGCCGTCGCGTTTGCGATTGGTTCGACCGCGTCGGTGTTCGTGTCGTAACGGCGAGTATCCTTATTAGGTAATTCGCGTCCGGAGGCTGTGCCCGAGGGAAAGGCGCCGCCGCCACGAATTAGAAACACCATTTGCGCTGAAGCGATGTCGCCTCGGTATTAATTCAAGCCAATCGACCCGCGCTTCTACTCCGAACCTGCATTTATTTATGCTGGAATTAAACGACTTTTTTTTTTTTATATTACTGCTCTTTTTAAATTCTTTATTGCCCGGGTTGGATACAGATACGAGAACGCGTGCGATGATAAAAATTTACGAGTCTTACATCGAGGAGTATTTTATTTATTATTTAAAGTGAAATTGAAAATAATGGTATAGTTTTTTTTAGGTCGTATGTATCGGTTCAGGAAAGGCATTTAATTAAATTTCGCTCGACGAAAAACTATTTCTAGAGTGCTTTTTCTTTGTTTTCAATGGTTATGTAAGTGCTCGCTTATTTATAAATGGTACTTTGTTTCATAGTAAATTTAGTTGTAAAATTAGCGATTAATCATTGAAATTTGAGATCAATGAATAACACAATTATAGTTTTAGATAATTTTTATATTTTATGATTGATTTTATTACCAGATGAATAAATCAAACGAGCAAACGAGCAAACTAGCTCATTCTATTATATGTGTCAATATTTGAGACTACGAAGAAAAGATTTATGGGCTTTTGTAGTTTTTATGACAAAATTCACGATGATTACTGTTATACATTATATTTTAATTCACTAAATATCCTTTAGTTTTTAATAAAATATAATATTGGCAGACTGATTTTAACATAAATACTTTAAGCGTTGTATTCGTACGTAGTTGAAGTTTTTTCTTTAATTTTAAAATTTGTTTTAAAATCCGAGTGAATAAACTTAACTCAATTATGTTAATTGTTTATATATAGATTTAATATTAAAAAGAATATTTTCTCAACTTAGATAACGAGTCTTTTATTAAAATTCTTTTTTATATTTATTCTTATCTAGCAAATTGTTAGAAATTTAAAATATTACGATATAAAATGATGAGCATTTTCTTAGTATAAAAGCTAATTGAAATATAAATAACGTAATGTTTTATTTAAACCAAATTAAATAGATTAATTTAAGTTAAAATTTGTAATAATTTGGCCTACGGAAAGGTTTTTGAAAGTCTACTTTTCGAGGTAAAATTTATCTTTTTTTTTTAAAATGACTTTATGTTATACCTGTATATATGTAGCCAACGTTTTTAAATTTACACGTGTTCTAAATTTACTCGAACAACATTTAGTAAAGCATAAAGTTTCTACTCTTCTTATTTCTATTATTTAAAACAGTTTCTACTTCCTTTGTTTTGTTCTGTCTAAAATATATTTTCATAAGATTTACTCTTAGTTAGACTGAGTTTATTGCACACGTATGTTATACATACTCATGTTTTGTACCTATACGATAATATTTTGTTACAATAATTTTTAAATACAATAATTTTTAAAACTTACTCTTTTTCCTCCAAGTTTTTATATTTTTACAATTTATACATGAATTGCTTTTTATAATATTAGATTAATGGGCTAATAATTCCATAGGAAATGTTTATTCATTAATGTTAATCGTATTTCTCGTATTCGTTACAAAATTTTTATGTTTTTAACTCTATGGATTATTATTAGAATTTTATACATATAGTAAGTAACTGTCTCCATAGCTATAATATAAATAATGCAAATTATATAATTCTACTTAAAATATAGAAGTATTTTTTAAAGTTCTATATTCTGATGAATATTTTAAAAATTACATTTTGATCAGTTTAATGTTCGCTTAAAAATTAAACAAAATACTTTTTGATGTTTTGCTCCGAATAAAATATTAGTTAGTATCGATAGTCTTTATCAATTTTTAAATGAAAAAGTATTCAATATTGTAAGAAAAACTTTTTAATACGTTCAAATTTATAAAAATGTTTTTACGATTCCTTGAATTAAATATTATATTTGTTTCTTTTTCTTCTATTGAATAAAGTTCTTTGTTCTATCATGTAGAAAATTTTATTTGAAGTTCAATAGCATAAATTTCATGCTCTGATGAAGTTTTATATTTATCAAAATAGTTTCTCTTGTTATTAAGTGCAGTATATGAATTCATTACTAAGCCACCATTCTCATCTCGCATTATATTTAATATAATTTTCAAACATTTGCAAATTGAATTTTATACTATGTATATTCTAAAATTTCATTATTTTAAATATATGTTATAGTATTTTTGAATATGATGTTTTTTCATTGTTTTTATATTATTATATATTTTTCATATTTGTACTTCTTTTATAATTTTATTTTTGTTTCTTGCGTTATTCGGTTTGTTTCTTGTT
Source organism: Dolichoris vasculosae (assembly GCA_018907195.1). Taxonomy (NCBI): domain Eukaryota; kingdom Metazoa; phylum Arthropoda; class Insecta; order Hymenoptera; family Agaonidae; genus Dolichoris; species Dolichoris vasculosae. Next base: position 10,744,846 of record JACCHY010000001.1, read on the forward strand.
CATCCACCGTTTATTATTAGTCTTTTCTTAGTAATTCATCAAATTTGTAGTCTCCTTCATTGTTACCTACATTTTTATATACATTATTGTTATTTTGTTCTTATTTTTACTTTTTATAAATTATTTAATACTTAAATTTAATATTTAAAGTGATAGTATATTTGAAATCTTTAAAAAATTAATATTTCTAAAGTTATTAACAGAAATTCGGAACGGGAAGTTATGATAAAGGAAAAAAAAGAACATGATATTTTTTAGAAATAGTTTTAAATGTTTCCATTTAAAATAATATTCATTATATACTATAAAATTTATAAAGTGAATTATTTTATCAAATATATCGACATATTTTATGATGATTTAAAAATAATTCTTTTTCATTAATTAATTTATTAGTCAATATTTGTTATATCAGAGCCATTTATGATATTAAATCTATTAATTGAAATTACAATCGCATTTGGTTAGAATTTTATATGGTTGGTGATAAACCACTTCTAATCCATATTAATCGATATTATGAATGAACGAGTTGTTTCTGCGGATATTTTGCTGATATACCGATATATATATAAGCTCATTAATTCATTATCTTGTGTAAAAATAATTTACTGTTGAATTACATAATATTCATATATTAATGTAATTGATATTTGATGTTAAATTATTTTCATTTATTATAAATTTGCCATTGCAATTATGTATAAATGAGATAAAAAATTATATAAGATATATATTTAAACGTATTAAGTATTTCAGCGTATTTGTATATCTTTATGACAAATATTTCAAGAATATAATTTATACTATAAAAATAATAGATAATTAATTTTTATACCTTAAAATTTTTTTATAATCTTACTTGGAATAAATTAAATAATGACAGTAAAGAATTTAAAAATAATTTTATTTATTAATAATCTAGCCAAATACTTTTTCTTTTAAAAAGCGCTTTTTGGCTTGATTAATAACTTAAAGCATCAATTATGTTTTGAATGTATTAAATACTATTTGGAAGTTGTATCAGTTATTGTTCAATTCCCGATACTTTTGATTTAAGTGGATCACGTTATTTTCTATTATAAATAAAAGCTTATTATATATAGAAATGAGAAATATAAATGTAATTTATAAATATAATTTTTGACAATTATCAAGCAATTATAAAGTCATTAATATTAAGAGCATATTATTTATATCTCCATTTCAAACAAGTTTTTTAGTACGTATAATTTCAACTTTAAGACTGAAATTTTATAATTAATTTAATATACAAATTATGGACGAAAAAATTCTTTAAATTCTAATGAGCAAAATAATTATAATTAGATAACCAATCTTAAATACTTCGATAATATTCACTAGACATATTATTAAAAATATTTTACGTTTACTTTGAGTACTTGTTTATGATAGCTAATTATATTTTAGTATACTGCAGCGAATAATCTAAATTTCATATTTTTTGACAAGATTATTTTTTTTTACATTTAATAAAAGATAATAAATGATCTTATTGAACTTTATTTCGCTAATTAAATTATTTGAATTTGCTACCATTAGTATCATCTTTTGATTGTTTGTAATTAGGTTAAATGCAATAGCTCAAAATTATATTATGTTGGCTTCTTCACAATAATCGGTAATTGATTATTGCAAAATATATTATTATCATGTTATTAGATTGCAGTAAAACAATCTTTATCGTTTATTTTTTTAAGGGAAGTGAATTTAACATAAAGATAATTTTCCAATTTAATTATTGCATAATAATATGGATTGTATAACCTATATAATAAAATATTTTATTTAAAATATTATTTTAACCTAATAATTTTCAGAAGCACATAAAGTATTTTATATTTTTTGAAATTCATTTAAATTCTTGAATTTTTATTTACATAGAATTCATCTCTTTAAAGTATTATATTTAAATATTTTTTTTAAATTTGAATTTTTATTACAATATGAAAAAGTTACTTTATAAAATATCAAATTTATGATGATATATATCAACTAGTAAATTCAAATATAAATTCTAATTTCATAGTACAATAGTTATTTTTAATATTCATTTTATTGTTATAACTGTAGAGTATTCCTTTAATAAACTAATACTTTTATTAGTTTTTATCAGTTTTATTAGTAATTATAAACGTCGAAACTTTTTATTTAATTAACATTTAATGAAAAAATTTCAATAATATTAATTAAGAATATATGCAAGTTAGAAGATTCAATTTTATAATAGATGATGACATGTTTAATATAAAATTGGCTAAATATTTTATGTATTAATTATAATAATATATTTACTTAATATAGGCAAGAAGAACGTAATTATAATCAAGTATATATTCAATTTAAGCAGACAGACATTTATAAAAAACAGCTATAGACAAGTTTCTGGAACGTGATCTGGAAAGTGGAATTATTATGTAATTATGCATTCAAATAATTCAATATTCTTTTCAGATATGAATTAGCTATATTAATTATACGATCAATATACATTATATTGGATTTAAGTAAAGTATTTGTGAAAGATGCATAAAATTTTGCTCTATAAAATTTTTGAAAATAGTACTTTTTTAAATTCAATGCTTTCTAATGTTAAAAGAAAAATTTTAAATATCTATAGAATCTAGATAATTTATTATTTATTGATACTTTTTTATTACAGTCGAACAAAGTTTAAGAAAACTAATTATTGTAATCTATTTAAAATAATTCAAAATGTAAATGTTACAATCGAAAAAAATTGAATCTTATGTTTGCAAAATATTTATGAATTATTAATGAATTAAAAAGTTAATAAATAAATAATATATAGAAGGCCAACATAATGGTAAAATATATATTTTGAAAAAATTGTTTTATTTTTCTAGTCATTCGCATATATTTTCACTTATATGTACTTCTTTAGTATTTATTATTAATATTAAGTATGTATTATCGTAAAGAAAGCTTAAGACATAACCATTTACAAAATGTATTAAGGTTTAAAATCATATTATGATATAGTAATAAATAAATAAGCATACATAAACTTTAATATACTTTCATTTTAATAATAAATTGGTAAATTTGTAGTAGATAGTAATATTAAGTGGAACATTGTTTGTTTAGATGCAATAATTTCATATACAATTTTTAAAGTAAATATAAAACGTAAGTGCTAGAAATAATATTTCAAAATAAAATGGCTGATTAAAAAAACTTTTATTTTTCAATAATCTTATTTATGTTTATGTTTGTATGTTATGAGGGACCTAAATTTATTCATGAAAAATTATTAATTATTATTTATTTTTATATATGTAATATAAAATTATAGATGTAGACCAAACTTTAATTATTTTCTATTATATTAATACTAATAATAAAAATGAAAAGAAAACTTTTATATTAAACTTTTCACATTTAATTTATTTCAAGTGCTTATAAAACAATAAATGAAATACAATGAAAACCTTTGTTATACCAAATCACTAAGAAATTGAAAATATTATTAATTCTTTACTGAAAATTATTAAAAACTATTACAATATATTTTTTTTGTTTATATTACTTTTATTAATCGCGTTTATTAAGAATAAATAAAATATATAATTCAATTTCAAATTTAATAGCTTAATCTTGAAAGTTTTAAAAAAAAACCCATAAATAATGCAGTAATTATAATAGTTTAGGTTTTATATTTCAAACAAAAACATGCAAAATTTAGTGAATATTTGAATATTTGTAACATAAATTCGAGGCCTAGTTAGTAAACGAAAATTAAGAATATAATCAAATTTCATTGGATATAAATGTACAAATAAGTGAACGTATTTAAGCTTAGTTAGAATTTTATCTGACCAGACTTGGCACAAATCTACATGAATGGAGATATAGTTACTATTTTTTTTTACGTTAAACCAGATGTTTTTCAATTTTCCACCCACTTAAGCAAGTAAAATTTTTCAGTTAAAGTCATAAGACCGGAAACCATAAACAATAGCGTAATTTCAAGTCTCATCCTTTAAATAAAAATTTATTATTTTCCTGGATATTATATTTAAATGCAGGTTTTCCTGTATTCGTTGAAAAATATTCTCCTTGAATATTCTTGAAATATTAATAAAAATTTGTAGTACATAAGAAACTTCTTTCTATAAAAATTATTACCCTTATATCAAATAAATAATTTAGAAATATTAATAGCTTAAATTTCAAAATATATTGAATTTAATATTTACACCGATAATTTTGAATTTGAGTTTTAAAAAACATTTTAATAATGAGATTTTTATTTAAAAAATACTTATACATATACACAAAACATTATTAAAATTCTATACGTACACTTTTTTCTATTTATAACAGCACTGAAATTAAATTTAAGAAAAATGTATTTACAAATTACTGCTTTAAATAAACAAAAGTATCGATATATTTTATTAGTATGAAAATAAATTTTATAATAATTGAAAAAATTTAATATAATATTTTCTAAATATAAATTTATAAATGATCGATAAAATATTAACTTAATAATGAATGTATTTTACATACATCTAAAAAGTAATTATATTACTCATTTTTAAAATTTTTCATAAGACAGAATCACTGAAATAAATGACCTACTTATTTAAAGTCATTTTTAAAATAGAAATGTATTTTATTAAAATTAAAAATGATATTATTTCTTAACTTTTATGAAAATAAAAATATTTTATATGCAAAAAAATATAGATAATTTGAACTACAATATTATTGTTTCTTTTCAAATAAATTTTTTACTATAAATCTTGTTTGCATTGAATCTAACTTAATTCATATTTCAATTACTTTAAAAATATTTTCTTTAATTAGAAAATTTTCTATTTACAGTGATTAAATTTGATAAAATTTACTGTTCTTTACATCGTTTAATGCAAGCAGTAATAGTGAACAATAATAGCAAATAATTTATTCATTAAATATTCGAATATAAATTTCTAACGAATCTTTAAATTAAGAATGTTTATAACTTTAGATTTATTTAACGTTAGTACTCTTATAATATTAAAATATTGCTGAAAATTCAATTTTTAGTTTGAAAACGCTTTTAGGCTTGAAATTGATGGATTTTAAAATATTATAAATAAATATTGTAACATATAATAATGATTCAAACTTTACTTCTTCATTTTATGCAAGTGATTATAAATTTTAAATTAATTATTTCATGACTATCCACACAATACGTTTTTTTATTAAAAGGAAGGTACATCCCTTAAAAAATTTAAGCTAGGTTTCCTTTTGATCCGTTATTTCTATGTCTTCTTCATTTTTCAATGTACCGACGCAAAACGTTATCTATTAGGTTTATGCATACTCTGATTAAATAAAGGAGCTCTAGTAAAAATTCCAAAATATTCTTATAACCAAGTTCGTTCTTGCGACTACAGCTTATTTTTATAAGAATTTATAATTTGTAAGGAACGAGAAGAAGAAGCGAAACCTTGCTTTTATTTAATATATCCGTCTAAGCTTATTCGGTGTATTGTACAGTAGCCTCGATCGTATGGGCATATTTTTTAGAGTTTTAAAGGCATTAATAATAACTATAGACCATAAAATCGTAGAATATCGTTCAACCTGAGCTAAAATGATAAAAGCCAAGTCCTGCATGGAACGAGCATTATTTACACTTTTTCTTGTATCTCCGATCCTTCTATAAATTGAACATTGTAATTGGAAACGATTGATTAAGTAACTTGTTTTTCATTAGCACTCGTATTAATTTAGCTGGGAAACCATCGGTGCACATACAAAGTTGAGATGTGCCGTATGTTAAAAATAACGAGAAGCCTTTTGCTATCGTGTAAATTAACTTGTGATTTTTCCATCGATCGATGGGTCGCACGTAATAGCCTAGATAACAAAAGGGCGAAGCTTATCGGTATTGTTATGATTCAAAAGCAGCGCAAAGATTTAAGCTACGAGTCTGTACAGCTGCATTTCCTTTTACTCTGAAACAGGTTTTAGCAATTCTTACATGAGAACTATAACGATATTAAGGTTTCACAGACGTTGTAATGGCTCGTCGAGTTTTGCGAGCGAGTGCTCTAATTTTAAGGGTACCGTATGTTGTTGCTAATGTGTACGTACCACTGATATTTTAATGAGCTTTGTTACGATTTAATGGTTCGCTCGTTTCTGTGCAGTAGTATTACAATGTCAACAGACATATATTCGTGTAATCATTATTTGTTAGATTCATTAGTTTGGAAACGATAAATATTCGGTAATAATTCATAAGTCTTTGATAATCCTCTTCTACCGTATACGAAATATTTGATTTTAGTTTATTTTTTATTTTTATATTAGGATGATAAAATTCAACCAAGTTTACCCAATAGATTATTTTTAACGAATCTCGTTTTTAGACAAATATCGTTAAAATAATATATTTCTTTTACATCGCTGTACTAGAAATAGGCTTATGTAGTAAACATTATTTATTTTAACAGAGTAATTAGTTGTAACAATTTATATTAAAAATTACGAAATTACGATATCTTTTGAAATTTTTTGATTATAATCCGAAGTTGAAGCTAAAATTGAAAAAGTTACTTTTTTATGATAGTGACAATAATAAAGATGATGATATATCAAAATTAAGCAGAAAAAGATGAATAATTTAAACACGTATATATCGATATGGAAGATTTGTTAGTACAACATTGAGTAAATAATTCAAGAAATAAATTTTTCCCAATTTTAAATTAAAATATAGATTATACAAATTATTATTATATATTATTTCTAGAAATATTCATGTAATAAAATAATGTGATTCGTTAAATTTTTTAAATAAATGTTAATTATTATTGTACGTAAAAATATTTATTCTTACTTTTTGTAATGATAGATGAAGTTTTAGAGGATACACTCAAATTTATAATATTTCAAATGAAATAAAATTAGTTTTATGTAATAAATTCCACTGATTTCATTGCGAATTCGAAATATTATTACTAGAATTACTTTATGAAGTATTTATGAAATAAATAATTTCGCAGATATTGAATTCGATTCATAAATTAATCTTTAGTGTGCGTATATTTAATTTTGAAAAAATATATTTTAACCTTACGTAAAAAATAACTTATTTTTAATATAATTACATGTGGATAATGTACAATGAAAAAGTACACGGTTTATTTTATATATAAATATAAATTTTAAATATCATCGAATTAATATTAATATTGCTTTAAAAAAGATATTTTTTTATAAAATTTAATATGATAATATACAATGTCATGAATTATGGTTTTAGTTTATTGTATATAATAATTGAATTATATTGAACATAAAATAATAATTTTAATATTAATATCGTAATAATTTACAAAAATTATATTATACTCGTTAAAAAGTTTAAATACTGACAGTAGTCAATAAATAGTAATTAATTTTACTGTAAATATTCGTCTGAAACGGACGTGCATTAGTATTCAGTCACTCCTTGAAGTTCGATAAGCAAACTAAACTGAACCTATGTACGAAAACTATTTAGCCGCACATTACTGCTATTTACTTGTTTCGCCTAGAATAAATATTTACCGTTTAGTTTTATTAATTTAATTTTTACTTACGAAATATTATTCTGTATAAATAGATTTGATAATATATGATATGTACTTAATACTTTCGGCAATCATGCGTATAAATGAAAGTGAGAAGAACTTTAGGCATTATTTTTAAAGCCGTATATAGTTTGATATATCTTTTTTATTACTACGTTTAAATTATATTTAACGTTATTTTTGATACTTAATATTATGGGAAATTACTCAGATTTTGCATAGTAAGAATTGGCCATAAAATTCTTTTTGTCAAAAACAAAGGTTAACAAGGTTTTAGAATTGTTTAATACTTTGACAAAATGTTATCAGAAGCAGTAATACATTATATAAAAACTTATTTGATGTTAAAAAACTTTTCTTATTTTTAGTTCAGAGGTTCTTGAAGACATAAATTACGAGAGTCAGAAATTAAGTATCTATAAAAAGACTCATAGTAGTTCGTTGGCAACAAACTGGCTATGTTACGGAGATTTAAGACACAATTATAAGACACCATTTCTTTCGAGTTCCAAAGACTGTACTCTTAGATAATAAAACACTACCATTAAACTATGTACTTAAGAATATTGTTTAGAATTCCGCAAAATTTTCGAATATACGTAAATAATAAAGTAAAATCTTTAAATACTTTGAATTATGTAATAATGTTCTTGAAATCTTGTAATTCCTTCGCTATAAGATCCGTCGCACTCTATATTAGTTAGTTTTTGATTTAATTTAAAACTAACGAGCAATAGAAAATTCATCAGTGTTAGAATAAAGCATTCTTATAATAATTACATTCGATTGAAATTAAATAACTATTTTCCGTCGCGTCAACATTCTCAACTCAACTTATAATTATTTTGTCATTCGTAACGTTTCAATAAGGTCATATCGTACGAAAAATGTAATTATAGTCGAAAACAACAAAGCATAAATAAAAACGAACGGACATACCGTCATTCCAGTTTCCAAGTTTTTAATCTTTTTTTAACGAAAAAGTAAGTTTTCGTTATCGTAGGGTAGATTTGTCTTGTTAAATACAACTGAGAGCCACAAAGTTAAATACTGTCAAGGAATAATTACTTCATTTATTTATTAAGCCTGCGTCACAAACGAAAAAATTAGAACGGGCAAAGACAACGAACCGAAAAACTGATCTCTAATTCTATGAAAGACAAAAAGTAACAATTGCAAATTTTATCAGCTGTAAAGGAGAGAAGAAGCGTATTTAGCTATACTCGGCTAATAATGTCGTAAAGCATTACGTAACGATAGACGACTAGTTTTTCGCTTACTAATTCGATCTGCATCCAACGCGCATCCGAGTAGTCCGCAACTTTAACGCAAAGTCTAAAGCGGTTGTTGGCACTGCCGCCAAGTGTGCATGTACAAATCCATGTTTCTCCTCTGTCCTTGTATGCAAGGATGTATCGTTTCTCCTTCCTTCATATTATCGTCCCACGTCGTGACATCGCTCGGTTAGAGACTTTCGTATACCTTCGGAAGCCGCGGGCGACTTTGCCTGAATTTTTTAGAATTTAGATATTTTTCATGCGATTCTTTTCTTTCGCTCCCGCGAGAAAATACAAACTTATATTCTTACAAGTTTTCCCGCGACCAAAGCTCCTTCGTATCTAGCGGATTCGCGATTCTTTGAAATTTTCTATTTTTTTTAAATTTAACGCTGTCGAATTTCATCTGACAAATAATATGCAAAGTGTCTTCGCCTACGATAAGTAGAATAAATCGAGGATGATAAGACACGTGTAGGTCGCATGGATTTTTTCTCAACGGCTCCTCCCATTAGCATAATAGACTCTTGTTTCAACTGCAAATATTGACCCTACTTTTAATTAAAAAAAAATTATTTAATTAGATTTAATACTTCGATTTTGTTTAGAACTTATTTTGTGTTTAGAGATTTACGATTTTATTTTTTTATAATTGAAATTTTATAATGTATCATCATGATTAATTTACTTAATCGATACAATTTCATAACATTTTTAACTTATGTATCTGGATGAAAATTCTAATATATATTGTTATTATAAACTTTAGTGGAATGTAATTTATAAATATAACATTATTTGAATTTTTCCATATTTAATTTTATATATAAAGGAAACCATTTTAAAAATATTAGAAGTTGTAAAAAATCAAATATATTTCGACAACCTATTGATCCGATCTAATTTTATAATGTAACGTGAAATCATATTCGATGATTAATCATCGAAAGCTGTTGAAGTCAGTTTACACTGATAATATTAATATTCTTTCACATCGTACATTATAAGGCCTATTGCTGATGATAAATCAAGATATTTTATAAAAATCACTATTTGAAATGAATTTAAATTGTTCGACTCGATTTATTAGGTACAAAAAATAAAAATTCTTGACAAAAATCTAATATTTATTTGGTATAATACTGAGCACGATATATCAAATTATCTACCTCATATATATTTCTGGATTAAATTCATATTTTATTTATTATACGTATTAACAAAAATATACTGTTAAAATTTATTGTTATTCCATTTAAGCATTATTTAATATGAAAATCCAATAAGGTTTTGATTAATTTATATATTTGCTTCGCATATTTTTTAAGAATAACCGATTTGAATAATGAATGCTTCAAATGAAAGTTAATATGAGTTAGATATTTAAATTTTTATTAATCTTGTGTTTCATATTCTACAAACTTTTTTTGAGAAGTTAATTTAACTTTCCATTCATAGTAATATATTTAACTTTTATCTTTACATTTCAAATGATAGTAATAAATTATATTATTATAGATTAAATTAGATATTATTATTCATACATTAATTTAGTTAGTTACTCCTATTCATAAAATAGTTTGACAACAATTTTATACTTTTAATCGTTTTTCTAATACATATTGTATATTTTCAATGGAAAATAAAAATTGTGTAGTAGTCAATAAAATTATTATTTCATTCTATACATTCAATTAGTTTACATCATTTAAACTAGTATGGATAACAATATGTTAAATAAATTCTGTAAAAAGCTGAATCTAGTCTGTAAATTCACAAAAAATACAATTATTAGTTGATACTAACTTCATATTTATAAAAACATTTTCTGAAACTAAACACATTTTATTTTTCTTCTTAGTTAACCTACTATATAATAATTGTAGGTAAAATAAAAGTGTTTTCGATATCAATAAAAAAGAACGTATCATTATCATATTAAATATAACTAATACTTCGCTTTTATTATTTATATTTCGTAAGTTTTAATTCATTAAATATTTATAGCAAATGTAGACTGTATATTTTATCCGGCCTTTTGATAAATAATTTTTGGCGTAACCTCATATTTAGTACAAGATTATACTCAAAATAATTTTTAGAGTAAATGAAATTATTAGAAATTTTGTAGCAGAAATGTTAGTAACAGAAATTTATATTATAGAGATATTTATTAATATAATCAGAGATGTTGCTACGGTTAACAGTAATATATGCGAATTACATGCACGTGTTTGAATTGATTGCTGTAAATGTTTAATATGCATCGGTCAGCATTACGTATTTGGTATATTCAAGATATTGACTAATATTTGATTTGATCTGTATTTATAAATATTGCATAGCTAATTAATTGCATTTTTTAAAGTTTTATTCATTCGAATAAATTTTCTTTTTCGTACGTGACTATTTTTTTTTGTTTTTTACTACAATTAAAATAAAAGAAATTACGCAGTTAAAATATCATAAATAGTGTTAAGTTGCAACTTTGTATACAAAAAAGCACCATACATAATGTAGATTTAATTTTCACAGTTCTCTTATGCATACTTTAAAATTATATGAATGTAAAAAAACAGACTCTAAAATATATAATTTGTAACGCATAAAATTTTCTTATAAAGTTATCGCATCAAATATATGTAAGTAATATGCATTATATGCCCTATAATTCATTTTTAGCGGTTGTAAAATATATTTTTCTAGAAGAATGAGTTTTAAGCTATAAAACTCTTTCGCCCACAATTTTCATTTTATTTTATTATAGTAATACAGGCCTTATGTATTTCTTCTATGCGATAAATGAAAAATGTTTTTACTAAAAAATGTATTTATTTGATAATTTATTACAATAGTTGCGTTTTTGTTACAACAAAAATATTAGTATGCTTTGACTTCTGTTTTAAATACGTTCTAGATAAAATTTTGATTTAATTTTGTTTCTTATATTTCATACGAATATTTTATTTTTCAATACTGTAAACTTCTTTTATGTTCGTTTAATTTATTTCAGCGTACGTTTTACAATATTTGTACAATTCTAATTTTTTTTAATAAAAAATTTTTTAATAGCGTAAATAGATATATTACTAAAGAAAATATTTTGAATTTTGATTAAAAAACTTTATTACGACTGAAAAAAATATATGTGTATTTTAAAGTAAATTTAAATAATTTTATTGAATTATTTTTTCTACCTGATACATATATATCCACACTTTTTATTGCATACTAATTAAATCTTTTTTGACTTTAAGATTGTAGCCGTCTAAAAATAGATATAAAGAAATAATGTATATTAACTTTTTCGTTTATTACATTCTAAAGTAAGCTTGTACAGCTGGTAAAAAATAAAATAACAGCTAACAAAACTGGAAAGAAAAGTAAGAGAGAGAAAGACGAAGAAATAGGTTAGAGTTCAACTGGTCATGTGGTGAATTTGCTTCGCACTTGTGTCGCATTGCATCGTTATCGTTCCCACGAACAATAGCGTGATAATTCGTGCTGCTAACGCAGACTTATACGTACACGCGACGCTTTCACACCAAGGTAAAGTGCGGTGGTCATGTGGCAATTCTGTATCTCTCTCGTGCGCTTTATCTTTCTCTCTCGTTGTCTGCCTCTGTTACTCTTAGTCGCTGTTACTACCTCTTTAACATGATTCTACGTATATTCACGTAAGCTCGCGGTTAGGCCTCTCACCATCTACGTCATCTCACCTGATCATTTTCTCTCTCCTATCCTCTTTGTTCCATTTTCTATCTGCTTCTCACTCAATCGAATTTTCATTTTGCAGGCGCGAATATATAGTATCATATTGTAAATCTATCGGATTTACCAATGAGGATATTACAATGAACTATTCAAGTAATTATCGCTTATTTCCAAATCTGTATTTCACTTTGTTCGATAAATAAAACTCGTCTACCAACTGAGCAATTGTAACTAAGTGCTTATGCTTCGTCATTTTTCGGCTTGTTTTATTCAAATATGATTATACGGTAGAATTTTATAAATAAAACAAAAAGTAAGCTATCTATTTAGAAAATTAAAATGTGTATGTAAGAGATAGAGATAGAGATAGAGACTGAGAGAATGAGAAAGAAATAATGAGGGAGAAGAAGAATGAAAGAACATATTTTGAAATGAAAGAAAATAGCGGAGAATGAAGATAGGTATTTAATAGATCGTTAATACTGCCTTTGGCAGTGCAACATACAGTCAGCGCTTCCAACGAAAGCATCAGCATTTTTCCAACTCGAGATTTTATCTGGATACAAGCTTTCAAATATCCTCTATGTTGCTTTCGTATTTTTCAGTTCAGCTATTAGCTGTAATATTATTTGTTCGTGTATCCTTTGTATCTTTTAAGCTTTATTACATGTTCAGATGTACACATATAGTTCAAAGCGTTATAAAATTGTACTTGGCTATATACAACGATTGGAAATACCGACTATATTGAATTATTCAATTACGCGAATATTTGAAGTAGTCGAGATACTTTGTGGGATTCAAGAACTACTGAAGAATAAGTAGTTTTGTATTTGAGTAAGGTATTAGTAAAATAGGTTTTATTTCTCAGACTACATGGTAAAATATTTTATCGATGTGCATTTCGACGAAATTTAAATGCTTTATAATTCAAAAAGCTAAGTTTTCTAAAATTTTAATATGTTCGTAAAATTTATATTAATAAAATATAATTTACTTTCTGAAATTATTTATACAATATTTTATCATTATAGATAAGCCAAAATATTATATCATAGTTATTAATAGAAATTTAGCTACTTGTATACAATATATGGTTTCAATGGATTGAAATGAAACAATATCGTTTTAATTACATCTACACAGGATAAAGCTAATTGTATTTTGTTAAAGAAAATTTAATTTGAATTTAGATATTAGTGCTATATGATATTTTGGAATTTATAACATAATATGTTAAAAATTTAATAAATATAAATAATCATAAATTTTTATGTCATAGTTTTCATAATTAATTTAATCGCTAAAAAGCATATTGTACTTTTATTGATACTTAGTAATATTTGATCTCTTTAAAATGGCATTAACTAGATGGAAAAACTTATTGTACCTCATAAAATTAGAAATATAAATATACGATAATATATGATAAAATATGCATTAAAAATCCGCTCAGTGTTGATCAATATGGTAATTGATAAGAATTCATTTCTTTGGTTCAAAAAATAACACATGCTTAATCGAATGAAAAACTTGAAGGAATTTGAAATATATTTAAGATATTTTTTATTTTACTAATATTTACTTATAATAATTATATTACTCCATTATTAAAAATAAAAATATAATACTTGTTCTTTTATTTTTATTTAAAAATCATTACATAAATTTGACGGTAAGAAGATTAAATAATTGTAGTATTTATAAAAACATTTTTACTAGCTTCATTGATTCAGAGAAGGTAAGTCTATCAATGAACGGGATATGATTATATTTCCATTATTTTGTATTCAAAATGTTTAATACAATAGTTTTTCTATCGAAATTTTTGTTATAGAAAAATTTTAATTATAAAAAACTTTGTATGCAACTTTAATAAACTCATTAAAATTAAACTTTTTAGGATACATTGTTGAATTTTATCGATGTAACTTTAACTTTTTTGAATATATTTATTATTTAAATGTATCGTCTTTTAAATATCATAAATATATTATGAATAATTTAATAGTTTTACATATGTTACATAAATTTTGTATTCATGCAAAATTATTTCATTAAAAAAAAATTATATAGTTTTATTTATTTATATTGATTTATTCATAGAAATAATCGTATTCTAATTGAAACTTATATCTTTATAATTTTTATTCGATATTTTCGAGTCAAAACTTGTGAGAATTCTATCTATATTTCAGGTATGCTGTAAGAAATTTCCAATCGTCTTGAAGTAATACATTAGTGGAAGTATTTGAGCCTCGGTATAATGAATCCAATACACATATATTATAGACTCGATACCTCAATTTTTTTAAATAAGAATGAAGAGAGAATTATATTTATTTGATAAAAAACCTTTTTATGTAAGAAATAAAAATTATAAGAAAATTTTATTTTCAAAATAGAATATGTAGTTTCTTTTAAAAATTGAAAAAATTCTAATATTGCAAATATTTTAAATATTCTGTTCAGTGAATCATTTCTTAAGAATTTTCATAAAAAAAATTATCATGAAATAAATCTCGTCTTCATAAATATATTTAAAAAAAAGTGATATGATTTTATATCGACTATTTTTACGAAATTTTTGAAGTTTATATATATATTAAATCATTTATTTTATTTGTGAACAGAATCAATTTTATTTATTTAATCATCTATATATATATATATAAAGAAAATTGTAAAATTTCGTGAAAGATTGATAAAGCAATTCTTGAATTAGTTTCTTGACCGATTTCCGAAACGATTATTGAAGAAAAAAGTGTTTAAGCTCTAAATTTCTAATCAAAAAATATCATTAAAAGTAAATTTTATATGTATAGCTTCATAAATTCTAATCTGATTAATTGAAAATTTTATTACGAAATTTTTTTACTGTGAAATTTTAAACTTCAAATATATTTTGTAATAATCTTTATTATATATGACGTTGTGTCAATTTTATTTTATCTAACTATTAAAACTCTATGTATTTTGAAATTTATTTTTGAAATTAAAAAATTTAAGTTTATCGATGTATTGAATGGTAATACTGTTAAATTAGTTCACTCATTAAACGTGAGATTTAGAAATCATTCCGTTGACAGAGTTATTGATTAGAGTATAACCTAATTGAATATATGGCCTCAATTTCCTACATCTCCTGACCTAAATCTGATCATGACTTTTCAGATAGTATACTTGCCTACAGAAATCGTGCCAATTGCCAGATCTCAATCAGTTACTGAATTTATGTTTGCCTAGGTAAAATGATCTATTTTGGCTTTGGTCATATTTTCTGTGCTATCCATGCAAATGTTTGTATGCTTTATATCATAAACATGCTGTGGAGGTGATTAAAATTATAGTTTATGGGAATTTGTACTATAATTAAAATTACTAATTGTTATTTACCTCAATCTTTTATAACGTTGGTTTAAGATTTCATTTAATATTGTTCTATATATTGATTCATCCTGTTAATGCAAAATAAGACTAAAAAAAATATGATTAAACTTTTCATAATATGTCAGCAATTACATGTACAAAAATTGAAAGTAGTTAAAGTAAAATTACCTTCCATTTAAAAATTTCAATATTTAAGATAACTCAAAGATCAAAGATAGATGTAATGATAGTTTATAGATACGTAAATAAACTTATGTATATTTGTTATTAAAATTATTTAGTAGCATTTATATATCAACAGATATTTATATATAATTTTTTTAAATAATTACGTTTATTTTTATCAAAATTTTAGTATTCTAAAAATAAACTTTTGAGTTTTTTTAAAGATTTTACGAATTATGTATATATATATAATTTGTAGTTTTTCATTTAGTAATATAAAAATTCTGACTTTCATAATTCTAACAACATTTTCATGCATAAATTTTTAGCTTTATATAGCTTAATAATACTAAATCATATATTCAGGAAATTTATGAAATTAACTAATTATAAACTTATATTTTATTTCTTATGGAAAAACTTTTAACGATATACAAGAAATTAACGTTCATAAATCTTATACAGTAGTAGAAAGGAAGTATATAAAATATCGAATCAATTAATTACGTTCTACTTATTAAAATTTGTAAAAGAATATAAAATATTTCATAATAAATTACGTTCAGGTTCCGGTTATGTATTTGTTAGTCGAGAAATTCAATCTAACGGAGTTATTCAAAATATAAGGAAAGGATTCATAATTAAAACCAACTATTCAAAATAACATTGCCTTTATTGGTGATATACGATAGATGATCAAAATAATTATTACTCGATAAATGGAGGTAAAAAGAGTTAAAAATAAAAAGTAAAAAAGCAAAGAACCCTTATAATTATTTTTATTCCTATAATATTTTTATAATCCTTTGTAAAAATTATTTGTGAATAAACTATAAAATAAAATTTGGAATACATAAATTAATATATGTAATGTTTTGTTTAAATATTTTAAATTTTAATATAATATATTGTAACGTATTCAAATAAAAACATTATTTTTAAACATAAATAATATAAAAATTGATGAGCTTATTAAATTTTGAAATCAATGAAATTATTTTACTTAGCATTATTTTATGTATCTTACTAAAAAGTAAATAAACTCATAATATAAAGAATAGTGCAATATAAAATTAAACACTGATTTAATATTTTTACATAAAAAATCTAAGTTACATCTAAGACTTTTTGTAAATACAATTAAATGATAGTAAAGTTAAACTTTAGTCAAAGTATCTTAAAGTTAGATAAAAAAGTAAGGTAAATTATAAGATAAGAAAACTAATTAAATGTACAATGAATTAGACTAGAATTACATAGAATTATACTTTAATGGATACCTTTATCTCTTAATATTCAAAATGGTAACGTAACATATATTTTTCTTAAAATTTATTATTGTGATATTCATAAAATTTTGCATATATCTCTAGATATCGATAACTAAAAATCATGAATAAATATTATAAAGAAATTAAAAAAGAAAGTTTTAAGTATTTTTCAGGTAATAGAAAATTTTATATAATATCTATATCAGAACGTTTTTAAAAATTAAATAATATGTTTTCATTACATTTAAATTTTCATATGAGAAATTATTATTCTAATAGTAATTTTTCTTTCTACAGATAATAAAACGATACATATTTTTTTTTACGTAAATGTTTGGTACAAACTTTAGAACTGATTATAAATTTATTGGTATACAATTTTTTGTTATTAGTATAAAGTTTCTTTTTTATATATGTAATAAATTATATTAAAATTAAATATATACCAGCTTTTTCAGTTAATATACAAAAAAGTTTAAATCCATGAAAAATTTATGTGTCAAGACTTGTTACTTTTGATAAAAATATTTTTTACCAACAAAGTACATTTCCTAAATATTAATTCAATTGTTTATAAATACATTCGTAATACTTTCACATTAGTGTTTTAAATTTTATTATTCATATTGATAGTAATTTTATGAGTTCGAATAATATAATTTAAATGCATTTTTTTTCTCATGAACATTTTCATAAATCCATGTTTCTAAAGTAAATCTCTTATGGCGCGTCATCTGTTACCGCCTGTTCTTTCCTTCAAAGTTTGTACTCCTTAGGGAGGTTAAATGAGATGACAGTTTGCTAGGTTTTGTGATGATGCTTCCCACTGGAATATTTTGGATGCATTGGGCATGCGTAATTAATTTGTAACCCTTTCATCTGACACAATTAATAAAAAATAACAACGAATGTATTTGGTTATAATATGAAAAATATCTGCGTTTAGAATTAAATAAAATATTCAAGTTATGTTTTAGAATTATTATCATCAATATTACATTATAGAAAAATTTAGCGATAAATTAAAAATCCCCAGTCGTTTGAATAATTGAGAAAAACATTTGTTACAATTCATTTTCTTACCTATACACGGGCTCATCGTTGGGCTCTTTAAACCATAACACCATTGCTACTGAATCGCTGTTGTTCTGGGTTTGTGTATTACAAGGAAGAGATGTATTTAATCCTGCTACTCCTTGAACCGTGATCGTGTTTGCTATAAAAAGGAAAACGAATTTATGATATTTATGTATAAGATAGATTTATAAATGACGTATTAATAAAACACAACGTTGAAGCTTAGAAAGAAATTTCAATAAATTTCAAAATACATGCATTTTTTAATAAATAGAATTATAAATAAATATCAAAAAAAACGAATGTTTAATATACGATTGGAACAATAATATGAAAAATTCAATTTATTTCACTGACAATAGCTTATATTTATTAATCTATAGCCAAAGTTTGGCATATTCTATAATATTGACGTGTGCTTGGAATATTTATCCCAAAGGTACGTTTATTTCCCTTTTTTCACCTCGTCCATTCATGGCCTTTCGTCGAAGTCCATGGTGCGGGAAATATCTCTCTGTCTCTGCCGTACACTCGCCGCTTGGGGCTGCCAGGCGAAAGAGGCAAAGCCGTTGAAGTGTGGAGGAACGAGGCTGAGAGAGAGAGAGTGAGAGAGAGCAAGTAGAACGATGTGTTCCAATGGGTGAGCCTTAACTTCTTGCCAGGGAATATGGAGGAATTCACCGGGCCCGTGAAACGAGAATTTTTTTCAGATCTCCGTGAGCGACAGTTGAAAGAGTTGTTTGTGTAAACACCGAGTCGAGAAACCGTGACTGCCGAGTAGCTTGACACCTTTCTCTCTCTCTCGCTCTCTCTCTCTCTCTCTCTCTCTCTCTCTCTTTTGATTACAGCATTAAGAGGGATGTATTGTACATTGGGGGACGTGGTAGTACCATAAAGAAAATCCATTTAACCATTTTGTCTGTATACTGCCTCGTCCTGTTCCTGTATCTTGCGAGATAAAACCACCCTTCTCAGGGCCATACATAGCGAAGTAAAAACTGTCTTTCAGGGTAAGATCGAAAGAGCTTTTCTCTTCGCTTATTTCAAACCATATATTTTTTGTTAATGTTAAGCTGATTAATGAACTAAATAATGGACTTCATTCTTATTCTATGATTCATTGCAGTATTTTGGTTATTAATATATTTGTTGTATAGTAGTCGTCTTTTATTTTGTTCAATTTCTAGTTCTAAATGTTTTAGTTTTGTTGTGTAAAATGTCTTAAATTTACAAATATAGAATATTAAGAAGATTTTATAACTATTTTAGTATATTTGTATCACATATTCGATAATTTTTGGTTTCCATCGACATATGGTCTCTTTCTTTACTCCTTTATTCAATATCTCTTTGTTACGGCATCAATTTACTTTCTTATTTTCGAACATTTTTGTGGTTTTATCTCGATCTTTTTTCTTTAAAATGTAAGATTTTGATGTTATTTTATTTTCTTACAGCTTAGTTTCTTTCGATATTTCAATCGTTTTATTCCGTTATTTATTTTATTTATGAAACGTTGGTTTTAATCTTCAAGATCCGATCGATAATAATATTTTTTGCAATCATTATTATAATTTAAGATTTGTAACCTAGTTAAACTTATGTTTATTCAATCGAAGAATCGATAAACTCTTACGTTTATTCTAATGAAATAATTCGTAGTTTTGTATCTTCTGTTGCACGTAAAATAATAAATTGATTTTGTTTTCGGCTAATATACACATTTTTTATTAAAGGATAAACGATCTACGTTTAATTTTTATGTATATTACAAAAACGGAATTTCGATCAAGTATGGAAATTGCAATAATATTAATCGAAACAAATTTATTTCTTCCTACACGCATTTAAATTTCAAGATTATTCGATTCTTCCTATTCCCGCGAAAAAGTACGAAGTACACGAATGAAAAAGTATCTTATAAGCCAATAAAGTATAAAGTCAACATCGACAAAAATGTTCTAATTAAGATACATTTGAAGTTTAAAAGTATAAAAATACAGGCGTTTAAATCGGCAAAGTTTGCATGTTGTCGAAAATAACATTTGGAAAGTTAGCGTTTCCTTTCGGAATCGCTTAATGGTTAAAACATCAACGTCACCGCGTATATGATTTGACTTGGAACGAGGCCGTAGTAAAGCCCGTGGAAGCATAAAAAAAGCGAACGGAAGTTAATTCTCTAAAAAATATATCCATCCCTCCCCAACCTCGTCCTGTTCATTTTCACCATAGACGTTCAATTAACGAGAACATCCAGTTAAACCGCTTACGCGCGAACGCGATTTCGCAGTAAAGTCCGCTCGGGCGTAAGTTTTGATCAACAAAGCGCAACGGTCGCTCAGCCACGCGTGCGTTACATAAAAGGACCTCTCTTTAATGTACCTATCTGCCTGCTCTTTCATCCGCGGCACACTTCTCGCGTACATTTGTCCCATACAGTAAAAACAGTTTACTGCGGCCATAGCTCCTGGATACTCCAATGATGGCGCTGCACATGTATAATGCTCGTCATTCAATCGCATCGCCGTTACCGCGGGACGTGTTTCGGTGCACAAGAGCCGCGTTTGGTGCTCGCGTTTATGCCTAAGGGGTTGTTGTGCCTCGTACCCGATGCTTTCAAGTTATACGGTACGACGAGCGCGAGCGATACGTTTCACGCGGAGTATCCGATGCCACGAGCTTTTTATATATCTCGCAAATATTTTCCTAAGGGTCGTTCGCTGTTGATAAATCATTGTGTCACTTGATTGCAATTTTTCTTTATGGTTCGCATAAATTGTATTTTTAATACGAGCCTCGAGATTGTGCTGCATTGTACTATTTCTTGAAGTCAGCTAAAAACTACAAAGATGGCTTCTGACGTGAGTCGCTTGGCTAATGAAAAAGAAACATAATTTGAAGTAAAGTAGTTTTCGAGCGCGATAACGATAACAAATTCTTCAAAATATTTTTATTTTTAACTTCGCGAAAAATAAAGTTATTTTTGCAAAATGATAATTTTAATACATTTTTCGGATCCGATAGACAATTTTCAGAAGTGATATGCTTATCCTATGAAATATTTAATTTTATCTGGATTTGTTCATGAAAAATTCAACCGTAAAATTTAACAACGATAAAAGGTAATATTTAACTTTTTTGCTTTATCTCTCTAAAACTTGAGGTTAAATAAAATACAAATCTTCATCCTCAATTTTCTGTTGCTTTTAAGAAAGGATTATATAGTCCAGAATTTTTGTACTTACAGTTTTCCAAGAGGATTTAGAGGAAATTTTTGGTTGGAAAGTCTAACATACGATCGTCAATCGCAATGATTAATTTGACGGGAATTTTATAAAAGAAATATTATTTTTCGAAACCTTATTCAAAAATAATATTTTAAAATATTTGATTTTCAAATTATTTTTTTCAAATATTTGTGTTAATTTTCCTATTAAAAACTAGATATGTAAGCGTAAGTTAACTAGGATAAAACAATTTTTTTAAAAAATCTTGTGCGAAAGGATATGATTATTACAAAAGTTCAAAAGTGACAATGGAAAAAAGTAAATAAAAATGCTTAAAATCATCTTTATCAAAATAAAACCAGATTAAATTGAGCGAAATCGCCACGTTAAAATTAATTAAAGTGTCTTTTTAAAGAATTTTTAATTGGACATATTCTGTCTAAACATTCATAACCAAAGTTCCAAAAATCCAATATTTTGTGAGTAACAAAATAATTAAAAAAATGTTTTCATGCAAATTTTGCATAATTTTATATATTTATATTTATTATCCATAAATCCTTTACAATATATATGAAATAAAGAATATATTAAATTTAAGCGTAGGAAGTTAGTGTACTCGTTTTTTATTTAAAATATCTTTTTGTTCTAACGAATGAAAATTAAATTATGACTTGAAGTAAGAATTTTCAAAATTAATATTAAAACGTTTGATCTAAATTAGATTATGTCATGTATCTGGATGGAAAAAAACGTTTTAAGAAAAATATAATAATATTCAAATTTAAAAAAACTATTTTAATTAAATTTAGACTTAAATTACAGGATTTATGTAAATTATTTAAATATTTAATATCTTATGTAATTTATTAATATTTGCTGCAGTAACGTGACCTAATAATTTTCATCTGTAAAAAACCAAATTGCGCTGTCGAGGTTTCATAGTAATGTAACTAATAATATATTCATTATTATTGAACTGAAGGTTTTATGAATTCAAAATTTTTATCAATATTACCATTTCGGAATAAATAATATAGAAGTTTCTTTTATGTAGTTAATTAGGAAATTTTTAATTTTACTAAATAAATATAAAAAGTATGCTATACTTTAATTACGAAATTATTATTTTTATATTACGTAATATTTGTTCATAATTTTTTAATTAAAATTTTTAATAAGTTAAAATATAAAAAAGTGGATTTAAAATATTAGGCACAAAATTTCAGATAGAATGATGAATTTTTTAATTTTAAGTACATAAAAAAGATACGTATGCACTTATATTTCAATTTTTTATTCATCATACCAACAAGATATACGTTAAAACTGATCATTTCTATAAAAAATGTAAAATATTCAATATAAATTCATCTTTTATTTTAAATTAATTAATAACTCATATAAGTATTTAATGAACAAATAAAAGAAAAGTAGTATAACATGTTAAAATTAATGAACTTTTAAGAAAATTATGAATTCACAGTAATTTATATTATATAAAATTGTAGAGTAATATTTTATACTAAATTTTTTTTAAGAAAAACACTTTTATAAATTGTATGAGAAAAGTGGAATTGATTATTTATGTGAAAAATTCCAATAACACGTTTTGCATAGATATCTTTAAGGTTCTAAATTTTCATACAAGTAAAAAAGGAACATGATTTTTATTCCATTTCACATTTTCATTTATATGAAAAATATATAAAATAAGTAAAAGGAGGCTTGAAAGTTGTTATTATTTATTCTCCTTATTTAAAACAATATTTTAAAGATCCATTATTAAATATCTTTATTTTATATTTCCTAAATTATTAGTCTTTATTATACATATTATTTAAGTAGTAATACTTTACGGAATTGTATGTTATCATACTATATATCCTATATATTTAAAGCTGATAGCCGAATTTTTTTATAAAAACGTAATTATTTATAGCTGTAAAAATAAATAAAAATATTAGATCAAATAATACAATAAATTTAATAAAAATGTTGTTAAATATTCATAAATATTATTAAATACTATTATTTAAATAGATAATCTTAGTTTGACGAATTAAAAAGAAACATACATTATAAAATTTTTAACTATATATAAAAAATAATTCTGAACATATTTCTATAAACCTTTGTTAAATACAGTTTTTTTAAGATACAAAAATTTTTCAGATTTTTAAAGAAAAGTACGTTACAATTACTTAAATAAAGTACCTGGAGAACAGAAATTGTTTTTGGAGTGGAAAAGTGTCACTCAATATTAAGCATAAAAGCAAATATATATCAATTATATATTCAAATATCTCTAAAAGATTATATGGAACTATCGTATTATTTTTTCTAAAATAGGATGTACTTAAAGATAATATGTTTCATTTCATAAGAAAACTATTTATAAAAGACATTAAATGATTAAAAATTTTATAAAATTGAAAATATTATTTTAATTATTTTTAAAATATTATAATTTATAAAAATCTTCTAAACATTGTGTACAAAAATTATTAAAATATGATGTAAAGGATGTTAATTATATCTTTAATTTATAATAATTCTACTGTATAAGTAACTTTCGAGATTAATGATTTATTTTTTATACGACCTGTTTTAATTAACAATAAAACATCTTGTTTAGTACTTGATACAAAAACTATATATCAATTTAAAAATTTCTTGTAGTATAAATCGAATTCCATGTAGTAATTAAATTAATTGAGATAATTAAAGTAATAAATTTTTTTATGATTTTAATTAATAATCAGGTATTATTATAGATATTTTTAAAAGTATATACAGTAGTACTTAGTATTTATTTTTTATTGTATTTGATAACGTAGACAAAACGTCGAGTTAAACCATTTCGTTATTGTTCTCTGAGTAATCATCGATACAACGATTGAAAACGTTATAGCCGTTCAATTACTCATAAACTGACTTTATTTCTTTATAATTGTTTTTGAAATGGTCGCTTTGTGTCTATAAAATTTAAATTATTAGTAGCTTTAAATCATTCTCACGGTTACCATAAGTTTTCAATGAATGTGTATTTCTCGTAATCTAGCTTTTATTCTTTGGTGCTATGAGTCATTTATTTTATTTAAAAACTTGACCAATTTGTCTACATTAAGTTATATCCTACTTTGTTTTGAATCTTTTAAAATATTTAAAAAACAAATTTAATTTTTTCTAAACTACTGGGTTTTGTTATACATTGAATAGCAAAATTTAATCAAAGAAACAAATTTCATCAAATTAATTAAAATCATAGCTTAAGATTTCGACATAATAGAAACATTCAGAAAAGCTCTATTATTTTAATAATAAAGAAGTAAAATTTAGAAAATGAAATGATTTAATCAAGATTTTTATGTTTTATAGTGTAAATAATATCATGTTTTGAAAATTTTTTTACTTTTAATATAATAAAAAACACAACAATTGAATTTTATATAACTGATCGATTACATATAAATATTTAATGTCGTATAAATATTATAAGACTAATTAAATTTCGCGAAATGAAACATGACTTGCAGATTTAAAAAATTATGCTTTAAATATTCATAACTTATTAACTTGGTAATTACTTGAAAGTTATATAACTTAGAAGTTTCATATAAGAAGGTATTAAAAAATAATGACTGTACTTGTATAATAAATTAAATTGATTATAAAATTTATTATTTATATGTATAGAAATTTATATCTTATATAATATTTCTAGTAGTATTTTATTGACTTTGATTTTCAATTTATACAATAAAATAAAATAAATAATATTATGTATATTTTAACGAATTTTGAACGTAACAGTCATTACGAATTTTACACTGATTTTAATTTTTAAATACAAATATTAAAAAGAAATATACGTTATAAAGCAAAATATTTCATTTTTTTATTAGATAATATTGATATTTATTTATCCGTATTTATTATTAAATTTTATTAAATATTGTAATTATAATTAAAAAACTTTTTATGCAATATTTTTTAATTTAATCGAATTCACGTATTATTATTGTTGAATTTTTGAGATTTCTCAATTTATAATAATAATATATATTAGTATAAGCAATGCGAGTAATATATATAATTCGCTATAATAAACAGAATACAAATTATCAATTGCAGGATCGAATCAACCAATAAATTGATATTGTTAAAGCAAAACAAAAATAGTAACTTTCTTGGAAAGATATCTAATAATATTTGTATCGACTTCTATCATAAAAGTTCAACAGATGAAAATTGAGAATAGCACTTGTACCTAAACGGACCAGTAAACTTATGTTGGTGGCAAGCAGCCAAACCGTAAGGTAAATGAATATATTTTATATTTTTAAATGAAAATTCTAACAGGTTCTGGAAAAACCTTATTCTATTTATAAAGATTTATTATAATTGTAGTATCGATGATATCTCGAAAATTTGGTTAACTATATTTTTAGAGTTGTATATATTTATTTAAAATAGCGCTTATATATTATTTAAAATTTGAAAGAGCATTTTTTGATGATTTTTGATAAAAATGTTTTGTTGATTAAAATTTTTATGTGTTATTTTATATATAAGGATCCTTTACTCAAATATACAATTAGGTATTAATTAAATTCGATTACTTGAATATTATTCAAAATAGTTAAATTTTTTAAGTAAAAGTTTGAAAAAGTACGAAATGTTTACAATTTTTATTTTACCAAAACTTTTAAAACTTAATATATCATTTGATGTAAACTCCTGAAACAAATATCTATTTCTGATATATAATGTAAAATAGAATTTACTACTTTTATGCCTTTTTTTAGAATGCAGTTGAAGATTATAATTATTTTATATGGAAAATAAATGTGGGAGTAAGAATAAACTATATGATGTAGATAATGGAAATAGAAATGTAGTATAAACGTATTAAGAAATTCATAAAATTATATGATGAATAAATATTATTTTTTTATGTTGATATCAAGTGTTTAATATCTTTTTTTATTGCATTCAAATATTACTTTCAGATATTAAAGGTAAAAAATTATAGAAATATGCAGATTTTTATAAAGTATATTAATTATATAAGTAAATATATTCGAAAAGCATTAATATAACAAAAAAATGCATATCATATTCTAACTAATTTATTACATTTTATGAGTGTACAATTAATATTAAAAACTAAGAGAATGAAATTTAGAGGAAAATAAAATAGTTTATTTCTAACTAAAAATTATAAAAACAATACTTCGAAATACACAAACTCGCTAACGTAAGAAAAGTATTCAAACTAGGTCGTAGCTTCCATAAGTAGTGAAGAATAACTTTGTGGAAAATAAAGATACTTAATTTAGCATTTCTAGAAACCGTTTTATTATTTTACTAATTACTTATATATACTAGATAAAAATAAACGCTAATTAATTTTTTTATTAACGAATACAAATCGATAATTGATTTTGAAGAACTTTGTTAGAATTTACAGTTCAACAATACGTAGTGAACTATGAATAGTTAATATTAATTTTTAAACTAAAAAAAATATGAAAAAACCGAAGTAGGTAACAATTAGACTGAAATTTTTTTAAAGCATATTATTATTTTTGTGTTACATAATTAGATTTACTATTTTACGCTAAGATTGAATTTATAGAATAATGCATTTTTTAATATAATTATTGTCGATTTTTGTGGAATAGGTCAGTACGCTTTAAATATTCATTTTTACAAAATTAGTAAAAATAAATTTTTGAATTGTTACACAAATTATTTATAGACTAAAAAATTATAATTGAATTAATCCTCGAAAATATCGAGGATTCATGATTAATGAAAAATATGAATAAATAACAATACAAAGTCAGTTTTGTTATTGTAATTAAATACTGAAGCTTTAAAATTAAATTATATAGATAAGCAAAATAAGTATTTATAATATGAATTAATAGAACAAATGATTAATCAATTTAAATGTATATAAAATTATATATATATTGGCGTGAGTTTTACTAGAAAACGGAACCACTAGGTGTTTATATCCTTTATACTGTGGAGTATTAAGAGAGTTTTGGCCTATGAGAGGCTTTTTGATGAGTTCAGGCGGTTGATTTATGACGAAATATATTGGATGTATTTGAATATTTAATATATCTACTTCTAAATATTCCTTCATCTTTTGAATATCCTACAAACAAACTTATAACTTATATATTTGCAACAAATTAGAATTTAATTCTAAGGATACGTTTACTTTCTGATTAACACAAAAATTAATTATAAATAAAATTTTGAAAAGATTATTTTTCAAAAATATAGGATATATATATATATAATTAGAATATATGTATAACTCTGCTAATGTATTTTTAAAATTTTTTATTTTTTATGAAAAAGATAACGATTAGATATAATATGAACTTTTTTTATATATAAAAAAAAAAATGAAATTTTATAATATTAGGACATAGAATATTATTACATAAAGTATTCGCAAATTAAACAATAATAATTGAAAAATAATATTACATTATAAATTTAAAATTAATTAAAGATAAAAAATTATAAATAATAAATAATCGAAAATAAAGTAGCTCTAATATATATATATATGATATATAAAATTTACATAACATAAGTACAGTAAAAATCAATGTGGACTAATCAATTAATAATTTAACCATAACTTAATTGCTCAATTGATAATCCTATTTTCAAATAATACTTATAATAGCATTCTATATATATAAGGGTTAAAATTAAGTGGGAATGGAATTATAGCAGTTTTTATATAAATATTAAACAAGCATTTATATAATCGTTTTGAGTAAATATATTCATCTCTTATGATTTATTCCTGAAAACGCTTGCTAATTTTAGATTGTTTATTTCTTTAGATAACTACTGATTTAATAATTTTGAATATTATAATTATATATATATATATATATATATATAAATTGATTAAACATAGTTAAATCATACAACAGTTTAAATAATATTATGTATTTATAAGTTAAAGATGATCTAATTTGTATAAAGTTAAAAGATATTCATAAAAAATATATTAAAAAAAATTTTTTTAGCGTATTAAAGCAGATATGTAAACCGAAATCATATTACAGTAATTAATATAAGACCTTATAAGCTCCAGTCATTCGGTAAAAATTAAATGTAAATAGATTTGTGTAGTTTTTAATGAAGTTTATACTCATTTCCATATTAAAAAAATTTACAGAGTATAAAAAAAAGCTGTTTATAAAATTTAATGATATTAGACTCTATTTTATTATTTTTTGGTTCATCTGAACTTTTTATTTTACATATAATAATAATAACAAAAACTTTAATTTAACAATTTTGTATAAATCAATTTTATTTACATTATTTCTGTGAATAATAATGAATCCAAATAATTTCAGAAACTAATTATTATTACATGATATTTCATTGATGACATAAAATTTTATTTTTTGATTGTAAGTTATTTCATTTTATTATTTTTCATCTAGTTTGTGTGTAATTTTTATTTATATACTTCTAAAAATAAATCACAGTTTCATATTTAGCATTTAGTTTAAAAAAATAAATAGTATTACTTTGTGATAAAAATTATCGTTATTTTTATTTTAATATATTATTAGCTATAGTATATATATATATATATATATATATACACAAGCATATTGATGTAAAAGCTAGATTAAAAGTATATCCAAAATATTTTATTAATAATGAATACAGTAAATATACGTATTGTTATTTCTATATATGTTTGATCGATTCGAATAATTTTTTATTGAAAATACAAAGAAGCCTTTCGATATGAAATTGCTGATTCAAAAGATTATAGTATTTTATATATAACATTAATTGTAATATTTGATACATTTTATTTTTTTATCCCATTTACTTCGAATAATCTTTTAAATAGTTTTATAGTTTTCATAAATGGAGCTGTGTTTATTAATTTTAGTTAATTAAAATTTCTATTTATTCTAATAAAAATTTCTATTTATGTTACGACCCCCATTTTTTTACTAACAAGGAGAAATCTCAAAGCATAGTTTCTACTCATTAAAACGGTTTTTTGAATTACAAAAATTTTTTATTAAAATTAATAAAAATATTTTAAAGATATTCAAATTTTAATAGGTAATAAGAATGAAAATCTATGAATAGTTTTAAAAATATATATGTAGTCATCGTTGCACGAATATTTTATGCATTTATAGTAGTAAAGTGAAGTACCATCTAAAGTTAAGAAAACTCCAAAATTGTTTAAAGCGATTAATACACATAAGAAATATGTTTAGTTATATAAAGTCGTTTAGAAAATAATTGATTACCGATTATTTATTTATTTTATTAATTTTATAATAAACTAAATTAAGTTCTTATATAATAAAAATATGTAGGTTATAAATTATGTGTTTAAAATGATTTAAAAAAAGTTGTAAACCATTATATTAGAATCTCGATATATTTTATAAATAGATATAATAAATTATTTCTATATAAAAAAAAATCATTTATTAACAAAAATGAAAATAATTTTATTTGCGAATGAAGCTAAATAAAATTCATATAAAACAAGATATTTATATTTAAAAAAAAATATTTATATAAAAAAAAATGAAAATAAATAAGCAAAGATAAAATAAC
Source organism: Dolichoris vasculosae (assembly GCA_018907195.1). Lineage (NCBI taxonomy): Eukaryota > Metazoa > Arthropoda > Insecta > Hymenoptera > Agaonidae > Dolichoris > Dolichoris vasculosae. Next base: position 10,775,241 of record JACCHY010000001.1, read on the forward strand.
ATAATATGTAGAATTAATTAAAAAATATATAAAACTTCTGTAACTTTACACGTTTAATCAATGTAGCAATTTTAATTGATATTTTGAATTAAAAAGTTTATGCTTGGAAATTACAGTTGCGTAATTGACAAACTTTAGAAAAGATTTTCGCATTGTCGAGTTTAATTGATAATGTGTAATAAACATTGTTGTTATACTAAATAAAAAAGAAACAGTTTAAATTTAAATATTTAAATTTTTTAGAGATAGCAAAGTTTAGAATTTTTGTTTGTATATTATGATATATATCGCGTAATATTTGTACTTTGATACAAAAATATCGTTACATTAATTTACAAATTTGAATAATGTAATTGTGCAAAAAGTACATGAATTTCATTGAAATCGAAAAAGAAAATAAAGAGTAATATCGATAAATGAATGAAATATATGATTTACAAATCAAGTACTCGATACGCTCGATTACCACGTAGATATGCTCAAATGTACGTAGAAGGGATTTATGTGATAACTTCTTCAGAAAAGATCGTAGCAATACGAGCAAATTAACTCAAGAATGAAACTGAAGCTTTGAATTTGAAAGCAGATGCTTGCACATCGGAGTCCCTGGCAATTGGTTATCGCGCTAATTGAGTAAAATGCACGCAATAATAAGCATTTCTCTTTTCAAACGGACGTGGTTTCTGCTAATGAGAATTATATCCATCTATCGGAAACTGGAAGACTACACACATAGAATGTGAGCTTCGAGTACACTTTCGAGAAATCAGTTTTAGTAGAACTTCGACCTCGAATACTCCTAAGTTCAGTGTCAGTAGGAAACTTGGTAGAAGCGTTTGAATTCTCCTCTGAGGAATTTTGAAAATTTCAACTTTTTATAGCTTATCGTGAGCACCACAGCTAAAGTAGTTGTTCCGTTAACTACATCGAGATATTTGCTGTGATACGTTGTGACATTTTTGCTGCATTTGCTTTCCATAGATTTCACGTACGAATACAAGCCGCTACGTGAAATCGTAACCTTTTATCCATTTTGAGATATGTTTTTTGGGTTTATTTTTGCTATAAATGCACTATCTATGAAAAATACGATAGATAGAAATAGAAATATGAATACGAAGATACCATTAGTATCTTTTCTAAAATTACCGATAATTTTCTACGTATTTTTACGATATTTCGCAATTTACAGCCAATGTTTGATGAAAATTTATGTTATGAATATCACATAATCGTATTATTTACTCGAAATAAAATAAATTAAAAAAAACTCACAAAATTTCGTATACCTAATAATCATTATTTTAATTTCGAATATTATCTACTTTAAAAATTAATTATATAATTCAATAATATTTAACCAAAAAAAAGAAATTTGTAATAACGATTGGTGCAATTTGTATCACTAAGCATACATAAAATATTCTTCATAGTTTATAATCCTTTTCTTTGGTACAAACTATAAATCTAATCCTATCATTTTTTATAACTCCATCAGACACTTAAAATCCTTCATCCTTTTATATTAGCCCAAGCGTTGATTATATATTGAGCGCTCGGTTAGTTTTCAAGCTTGCGATCGTATCTCATAAATGACCAGCCACGTGTGCAAAAGTATGTCTGAACTTATTGGTCGAAAATTCTAATTAATAATTATGCTCGGTATATGGATTGCAAATATATATACATATGTATAAACTGGTTTAGAGTTTGCGAGGCTTTGTAAGACGGAATCAAGTTCATCCACGTTCAGTATCGATTAACGTGTACAGTATGATTCTGAAATACGTAAAATTCAATTTTTGAAATAGCATCACTGCTCACTCGATGTACATATCACGTGAATTCCTTTCAATTCTGTGAAAAACAAATCGAAAGGGTTGGTTGTTCGGGCGTATGTATCTCGAATACAGCTTAAGGCGAAGATAAAATAAAAATAGACTAGCGAACTATCAAGTTTTCTAAATCGACTTTTTTCATAGAAAAAAGTCATGAAGTTTGAATTCAATTAAAGTAACTTTTGATGTTAAAAATATAAAAATTAAGTTGCTAAAACATACGAATATAATATTTTACACGGTTTACATTTAGCAATAATAAAAAAGCTTTGTTTTAATTTCCATTAAATTTAATATACAGAAAGAAATATTATACAATACATTTAATAATAAAATAATCGGAAATTTATTATGTAGTTAGTATCTTACGTGTACAGTTATAAAATTAAGTTTTAACACGATATATTTGACATATCAGTATATAAAGTAAAATTAATAATACTACTATTTTTAAATCATTTCACTCTAGAAATATGAACTCTTATTCTTACTTAAATAAATGTTACTGTTTTTTAATAAAAAAATTATATATTATTATTATAAAAGAATATGCAAACATTTTATGTTATATTCAACATTATTTAATTTTTCTATGTTAAAATAAAACTTAAAAAAATAAAGATTTTTTTTCTTTGTATTTGTATTTATTCAATTTCATTACGATTTAAAATATTAAAGTACTTTGAAAATTTTACATCGATATTTATTTCTGAAGAGCAAAAAAATAATGTATTTCACAAAAAAGTGGATATAAAGTAGAAAACATGAAGGTACATACAAATCTTTTAATTTGTAAAATAGTTTTAATAAATATTAGAAAGTTATTATTTGAAATTATTTTGATAGATCAACTAAAAAATTCTTTCGAAACATCAATGAGTTATGTTTTAAATTAATAAAACTCTATATTGAACCAATTTTATTTTATTACGTAACTTTTTATTGTAAGAATCAATGTTATTTACTACTGCAATGAAAAAACTTAAATACAAAAAGCTTTTAAATATGAAAAGTATTAGATCTAATATATATATATATATATATATATATACATGTATGTACACAAACGCGCCAATAAACATATATATATATTCTGTTTTTCTAGATGATACAGTTTAACATTAAGGAATATATTCTTTTTATATTTTATTAAATATTGAACTTTAATATATAAAAACTAGGAATCTATATGTATTTTCAGTATGATTCAAATAATAAATTGTGTTTATAATATTTTTGATATTGAAAAGGTTCTATCTGCACTATAATTTTATTAAAAAATTACTAAAGTGCATATGTTTCTAAGAAAATACAGTATTAAAAAGAGAAATATTTTGATATTATTTTAATAATATACAATATTATTGACTCTAATCTTATATATATATATATATATTTATTTATTAAATAAATATTGAATAATCTTTAAAAATTGTATAAATAAAGATAGATCGAACATAACTTCAATGCTTAAGGGATGCACGAGAGCACTACATAAATTATGGATAAGGCTCCCTTTTTCCTTTTTATTTTGCAATTTTTAAAGTTTAAATCATAAAATTGTTACTATATACAAGTAATATGTATACATGACCGAAGATGTGAATATATTAACGTAGTATCGCATGTTTATTTATATCGCGTAAACAGTTAATTAGTGATCTGTCAATTTCAGTTCTATATCTTTAAGCATGAATAGATTAATAAGCATGATATATACACACATAAACAAAATGAAACTGTGATAATGAACCAGTTAGAAAACATATAACTGTATCTATTAATTTAATAAAAAATGTAGTTAAAGCAATTATATTTTTGCTAAATAATCGTCTGTTTTCTCAATTACTTAACATTCTTATAATTTTTTTTATGATTATTCTACAAATTATACTTAGAACACATTCTTTTCCAATTAATTTATGTCTTTAAAATTATATGGAGTATAATGAACTGTAAGAAAACCAATATCTAAGATTATATATATATATATATATAGTTGCTGTACGAATCATTTAATGGATTTTCATTAGTTAAATTGGTTTGGATTAAAGGTTGATATAGTTTTAGGTTTGAAATTTGAAATTAAGAATTCATATAATATTAAAAATGACATTGTGTTTCATTTTGCAAAATATATATATAAAATATTTCATAATAATTAATTCAAATTTATATTGTTATATTCTTTTGGTATAAAAAATAATATAAGAGCTTCTACAGAGCGATTGACTTTATTTTATGTAACATGTATAAAGCACATATTGTATTTTATTGTAAATGAGATTATAATTTGTATTGAGTCAACAAAGATTATTAATTATAAGTATATGTAACATAACATCTTTGAAGATACTATAATTTTTAAAATTTGCATATAGATGTAATATATTTTTAATAATAGTTAACATTCTTCAAATAATTATATTTGTGTTGCCTGATACTATGCACTTTTACTGCATAAGTATTCTATTGCAAATGTATTAGAAGTTAGTAAACAACTTTTGATATTGAAGCTATAACAAGTTTGCAATCTGCAGGTCTAAGGCACTTTATGCATATAAAATGATTGCATCTTTCGAAGAAAGTAAACTTGAAATAAGTATTTGATTAGTCGAGTACTAAACTTATTTTAAAATACATAATTTTGTACTTATAAAATATATTCGAAATTCTAACTTTGTGTTAATTAAATATATAGAAAAATGAAATAATAATAACGTAATTGGATAGAATATTGTAACTTGAAATTATTTTTGTCTAAATCATTTACACATATAAAAATAAAGAAATAAAATGTTATCAAAAAGTTTTATATTTTATCACCTTTATTAATAATATTAGACTAAAATACTAAATTATAAATGCAATTGTTCTAATAAGATATTTGAAACGTATAGTAGAAAGAAAAAAATCTAGAAAATGGTTACACATCGTTTATTTGAATATATATTCATATACATGAGTGTGTATGCATAGGATCATTATAATATAAAAAAAATCTAATGAAGCATTATATTTTTCAATAAATAAACATCATTGTATTATTCATAAATGGATGAACAATAAACTTATACAAAAAATAAACGAGAAAAAACATAGAGTTAAAAATATATGTAGTCATAAATTTTTTCTAACTATATAGACCATTGAACTATCAATAATTATTTCTAATTTAATAATTAAATTAAAATAATGGCTATATAATTAAATATAATAAATAATTAACTTTAATAAATAATTGGTTTCATTGCATTCTTGTTTTATATCGTAGTATTGCGTCTTTTAAAATCTATTTTGAATTACGATATGAATTATTTCAATGAAAATTGATCCAACGTTAACTTAAAATGATAAATGGTTATTACAAAAATATCGAGGATTTTTTTATACTAAATTATATGTTTTTTACAGTGATTTGATAAAAGCTTTATACACCAATTAATTTTCCACAAAGTAAAATGATGTTTGTTTTGACTGCATTGTTTGAGAAACTTAATTTGTTGATTAATTTTACACACAGGATTCATTTTATATATTCAGTTTTATTTGTATTCTTTTACAAAACTTAGGAAAATAATTAAATAACGGTGCATAATTATTTTTTTACACAGAATTCAAGCGTAATTTGTTCTGTACTTTTAATTTGATCATTTTATCCAGATATTTTTGTTATTAATTGAAAACTTAGTAACGTTTAGTAAACAAAATAATATTTTTAATGCAACAATCTAAATATAATTTTCTATTTATAATAGTTTGCAAAGTATATTAATCAATTGTTTTGAATGATATTATAATTAATCACTTTACTGTAGAAACTAAATGCATTTCTGGGATAAAGTTCAAGCAGTGTATTATGCGAATCTCTATATATCCAAAAATGTATACACTTACTCATTTCAACTCAGAAAACTAACAAGTTTGAAACATAACTGGACTCGACACATAATTAAATTATACATTATTATTACAATAATTTATATTTATATTTATTAGTTTTTATACTTGGAAAATATTTGTACATTAAACATTGAAAACAAATCGCTTCGTTATTTATAAAGCATTGATCGTTAGTTCAATAAACACGTAAAAAGCACTTTTTTATTTTTTATATATACACATGAGCTCTTTGAGATTAGCTAATGGCATTATTATCGCTATTATATTATATATTTAGAACAAAAATATTTTTGTTCGTCGAGATTTTGTTTCGATTTCACACCAAAGGTTCGTTTAAAGAAATTTCTATCTTGATATAATTATACTTTTATAAGAAATATTCTTTTTATCTACGTGAACAAATTTTAAACAAACTATTCAGAAAAAGTAATCCATCCATTTCCGAATGAACAAAACTCGTTTTAATCAAAGAATCGAGCCAGTCATTTCCTTTTTATGTAAAAAACAACGCTCACGTAAGTTGATCTTGGTTTTATTTTTTTTCTACGCATACGTATAAATACGCCTTTAAACATAAAATCTTTAAGACCGAACGTTTCCTGCACCCGAATCGCCTTATTGCGTAATACTCTGAATCAATCGCCAACGAATATATTCGGAATTGTAAAAAAAACTCGTTATTCGATTTCAGTTCGCTCTTCTTGAAAGATCATTCGGAACGAAAAAAAGAGCGACTTTGTATACGTAAGTACTGATACCCTCTCTATGCATACAAAATCAATTGATTGCCGATATTAGACGTAGATATTCGATATTATCACAGCAGGCAGTAGAGATGTGTGCACAATTGTACAGCGTATACGTCTGGACAGCAGCGATATGCAAGTCAATGGCCTCATAGATGGATGACGACGCAGCTTATTGACGCTCTTCAACCTCTATGATTCGTCCTTCCCTATTCAAAGTCATTACTGTAGGGCTAACCATCTTGATTGTAATACAATTAGCTTTCGAAACGTAATTTGTAAAATATCTGTTATGTATTAGGCATTGATCTATTCGATTTTATTTTATAAATTTAATCTTTACTTTTTTTCGTAACGAATATATATTTTTTAATAAAGGATGAATATTATAAAGCAAAATTGCAGTTATCTTGTTAAAAGAATTAATTAAAAACAGAAAATATAATATTTATAAACGTATAACATTAATTAAAAAACGATATTCTCTTTATTGAACCATACTAAAGCATATCAAAGTATTTAATCAAAGAAAATATTCGTTTATTTTGTATTTAAAATTTTTTTTTCACATCAGTTAAAGCAAGTGTAAATAATATTTTGCAATAAAAATAATTAAAATTTATAAAAAATATGTAATATTTACTATTTGAATAGTGCGAATATAAATATCTATTCTCATAATTCGACGATTCATTACGAAATTAATCTTTATAAAATAGTATCTTAAAATTTATTAATTTTAATATCATTATAAATATTACTTTCTTTTGTAATTTTATATTTAAATAAATTTATAACAGATGTGTTATTTAAATTATTATAAAGATATTTTCAATAAATATGAATAATCATTTTTATATCGTTTCGAAGAACTTTCGAATAATTTTTCATAATCAGATTTTATAAATGCAAAAACAATATAAAGAAATATTTTCTTTCATAATGATATTGTGTAATGATATCGAAGGTATAAATATTATATTTATACTGTATTTTTATCGTCTTAAATAATTAAATAATGATTTAGACGTATATATTGATGTTTTTAATGAACATTTATTATTCATACATATGTTGCAATTTTTATTGAATTACAACTATCATTACTGAAACTATAATAAAATTATCTATCGAATAATACTTTTTAAAATATTCAATATTGTTTTTCTCTTTTACGCGTTTTAAATTACACAAAGCTGAATCGTTCTAATAGGTACTACTTTATTCTCGTTACAGTTAAGAAGATCGCAATATAAAGAAAAATCTCTAGCTTAAACCGAATAAGTAAAAAACTTGTATTTCAATTCAAAGGGAATAAAAAAGTGGAATGGAAATAAAAAAAATGATTTGAGAGAATAATCTTTTAATAAACGAAATATCATATAATGATCGCGATGTGAATCATTTCAATCTAAACAGGAAGGTATACACACGTAAATAATTAGGATTGGGATAAGTTGAAAATGTTTTTTCTTATGAACTTTAAGAATTAAATGTGTATTTATAATAAATAAAATGTTTATTTTTGGAATACCAGATTATATTTAGAAATTTAATAAATACTACATTTCTAAATCAAGTTTTTTTCATTATAACGTTATACGTATATACAATCATTCTATTATTCTACTGCTTGTTCTTTCTTTTACTCTCCGTGTTTTTCTTGGCCTTATGTTTAAGTATTTTAGGCTAGTTTAATCAACTGAAGTAAGGAGAGTCGATATATGATACACATATATATATATATATATAAGTTTCTATATTGACAAAAACATCAATTTGATCAATCAAGTGAAATGATTTGATTTTTTAGTGCACCTTTGTTGGTAAAACTTCGAATATCTTGAATTTTTTGTTTGTCCGGATGTGTATAGAAAAATACATACATATATATGTATATTTACTAGTTTCATAAATAGATTCTATAAAATATAATTAAATTTGAGTACAATTTATGTAGTATATTCTGTTAATTTTATGTATATTTTCTAAAACATATATTTAATATCTATAGCATATTATATTACATAATTTTCATCAAAATTATATCTACATAACTCAATAATTAATATTATCAAGCTATAATATTTAATTATAAAATACAATTTCTTATTACTTATCATAATTATGTTGTTCATAATAGATATATTAATTAAAAAGTATCTATTTTAATTATTTTTAAATTATAAATTTTCACATTCAATATTTGTTATATCTTCATAGATAAATATTAGTGAAAATGAAATAGTTAGTACTCTATTATCTAAATACATTATACTAAATAGATATGGACAACCTATTTTCCTTAAATGGACGAACGCTTTACGTAAAATCATATATATATATACTCTGGCTGTCATTGAACTCTGAAAGTTCATTAAGTTATTAGCACATACTTTGGGGATGCCTTCGCTTACAATACGGGGGAATTACGACTTTCGTAGTTCGCATTATTGCTTTATATTTATTATTCATTAGACAGTAAATAAATACAATACACACTCGTGAAAGATTGTATATACGAAAAAATTTCTAACTATATAAATAAACATAAATTAATTGTTATTCGTTAACTAGAAATTCTTAATTTTTAAATTAATAGATGAATTCAAGTAAAATTTTTTATTAAAATAAATAATAAATTGTTCATTTTATAATAATATAAAATTAGAAAAATCGTCTCTTTTAAATATAAATTATGTAACCCCTTTGAGAGTCTTATCCCTGCAAATGGTATAAGAGCTAAATATCCAGTAGACTGAAGTATACAGATATTTCAATTTTTAAAATAAAAGCGTTAAAGCTAATATTTTATATTTTAATTTAAAGTATGATCATAAATTATGTAGATAATTTATCACAATTTTGATGTATCTTTTTTTTCATAATTCCCTTTAATTTATAAAAAAGTGTGTTTTTATCAAACAAAAAAAAAATATATATATATATTAAAAATAAGAGCATATATTATTAATCGTCTAAAATTTATACAAAAATTAAATTATTAATTTATTACTAATTATTAATTAAATTAAAAATGTTTTTAGAAAAATAACGTAACATGAAAATTATAATATACGTAACGAATTTCAGTATAAATTCAAAAATACTGCAATATTTTTATTTATAATTTACATTTTATATACATGCGTAAGTGTTAAATTTCTGTTTGTGTGTTAATTTTTCAGTTTTTTCCATACATATACACAGTTTGCGATCGATTTATTTGTAAGCTTTTATGTTTTTGTTTTTATAAAGCCGCAGAAAAGATATCGCGTTGTCGATTTTTCCACTTGTTAATATTTATAGGAAATTATAAAATTACTGGTACTGTAATCAATACTTTTTAGTCGGATATTCGGTAACAAAATAATTTAAAACCACATATGAGAATTATACGAATTAATTATTTTATTAAAATTTCGCAATAAGTATCAAAAATTTATGGAAATACCGACAATATTGTGTATCTACTACAGAAAATATTAAGCAATAAGTAAAATATTTTGTATGGGCATAAAAGCACATATTATGATGCGGCACAAGAGGATTAATCCTGGTATCTGTTCACGTTTGATTAAATGCGTTTGATTAAATCTCCTTTTAATTACATAAGAATATCAATATTTACCATAGGGGCATTTAAATTAAGAGTATAGAATACAGGGCTGTAATCTTAAAAGCTTTGCTCATACCATTGTTCGACTCATCGAGTGTATACAACGCGCACGCGAGAGATCAAAATTTCCCCCGTAATTACATTAACGTTCCGGAGTGTACCTATAATACACTACAGGCGCTGGTGGCGGGAGGCTGTTATATATTTGGCGCAGACAGACGCTACCAAAGCTTTTTGTTCGCTACGTATTAGCGCGTGAAATTCACGAGTTAACGATCGGATCGTTTAAACACTCATTTGTTGTTTTTGACGATACTACGAGCGAGTGCGCTTCATTGTTAATGTAGAGGTTGCCGGGCATATGCTGCTGCCTTTGCCGCTCGGAGATAAACGCGAAATCGGAAAAATTGAAGAAACACGGACGAACGGCAGAACCGACAGCATCGTCGAGAGGTACTTTCCCTTGGCGTCGATTGCGCACGCGTATCTCTGCGCGATACTGTTGGAATACATGTCGATGTTTAGAAATTCATTAGTTGCTCGTCCTCCAATTAACGATGTATCTGCTTTTCGCGGGGTGAAACAAAGCATCGAAGTCTTTGGAAAAGTGTAGGCAACAAATTCGTGATCCGATAACAATCCTGCCTTTATCATTGGGCATTTTTATAATGAATGCTGAACTCGAAAAAGGATTTACGCGAAAGCTCGCTTCGCAGCGAAGGAATAATAAAATAATTACTTTTTACGTGATTCGGTTTCGGATGTAACATTACGCGTCATCAAATTATATTTACAGGAGGAATTCGATAAATAAATTATACTTACAATCGGTGGATCCGTGTACTTTTTACTTTTAGAACCTTTATATTTAAAGTGATTTCTTCGAGCTTATTACGATAAAACGTGCTTTTTAGATTATAAAACGTCGTTTTAGATTTTTTAAATAAATGGTAGAATTTTTTGTTTTACAATGTTTATTCTTTTATTAGAAGTTCGATTAGTTAGGACGAATGATCATTATTTTTGTTTAAATTATTATTTTTATACAAATGATAATTCATCATTATAAAATCACTCTTTAATTAATTGGTTCGTTATTACATATTTGAAATAATATACAGAAATTGAATTTACGAACGGAGCTGAGAATTGTGAACAGATAACCTTGATTTGAATTTCTTAATGTCAAGATCGGCGCAGCTGGCTTTTAATAAAAATATACATTTATAAATTTGAAAAATTCTATAAAAAATTTTGCTGTTAAATTATTTTTTTAATTAGATACATATTTTTTTTTATTAATTTTAATTGATACTTGTCGATTTAATGTATTATTGTACATAATTAGATCAATATTTAGAATTACGATGTTTAGTGAAATTAAAAAGAATATTAAATGATAGTGGAATAAATAATAAAAATATAGTTTAAAAAATATCTTAAATCATGTTTAAATTAAATATTAAATCAATCTTATGAATAGCAGATAAGAGAATTATGTTTTATCTTTTGGAGAATAGGTTTTCGCGGATTTAATTCATTATCTTTTCGTAAACTTATTTGAAAGTTTTCTAGAGGAAATTTTAGTCTGTATAAATTATTTAGAAGTCAGATTCATTCTTCAATAAAACTGTAATGAAGTGAATGTTTTATGAAGCAAAATTAGAAACTAATTTTTTAAAGTGAAATTCTTTAAAAATTAATTATGACAAAGAGTTCTTACACTTTCTAACAATCCGAATTTTTAATTATCCTAATACTTTATCCGATTACCATTTCAAAAAAATTTATGTTCAACATAGATTCGTCAAAAAATTATAAAATATTATTCTTTCGTTACTTCATGAATATTTTTATTTTTTATTATTTTGAAGTATATCATGTGAAACCACTTAGAAAATTGTTGAATATTATTAAATAATAAAAATACATAGCTGAACTTCAATGAATAATATATTTGAATGTAAATTCAATTTTTATGCGCAGCCTTTAATTTATTTATTATGATTTTTTTGGTGAATAATTTAATATCGATTAAAAAGCCTGTTTTTAATATATCATCCAGAATAATATTTTGAAATTTATGAACAATTCCAAAACAAATTTTTATAGTTAAAAGAAAAAGCGAGTACTTATTTTGTATATTTTATTTAAATTAAAATTAACAGAACCAAATTATAATCGTAATCACTGATTTAAATGACAACTTTTTACTTTTGTGTATAGTTAAAAGTTATAAAATTCAAATAAATGTAATACAATTTAAACTGAAAATAGATTACCAATTTTCTAGAAGATTTATGAATAGCAAATAAAATAAAGTTTTAGTGAAATTCATGAATAATGTAGTGGAATCGAATGTAATTTTACGAGATGTATGAGACTCAGAGAAAGAGAGAGAGAGAGGGTGAGAGAAAGAGAGAGACTTAGTATATCTGCTACGTTCCAGTGGCAGAGCACGAGTATAATCTTATGGACACCAATCTAGTTCTAAGTTGCGGTGACGATAATATATAGAGTTCTAGTTTACTATTTAATTGTGAATTATTGCATTAACCGTTGTTTGCAACATTTACTTATACGTGATTATGATTCAGTATACAGGTATGTGGATATTTTTAAAATGCATACTCAAAAGATTTATGAAATTTTATTTATCAAAATAGATATATTTTACGTATCCAAAATTATGAATAAACTTGATTCAGAATAATGGTAAAATATATAAACTATATTACTATAGTGACAAAAAATTGGAAATAAAATATAGTATATTGTTGTATTATTTCATTCTTGTATTATCAATCATAAAAACTATGTATCAATTTATGAATACTAGTATTAGTAACTTATTTTAGTTACTTGAAAATTTATTGAATACAGATGCTAAATAAATTTTGTAAAATATTTTCAAAACTAGCAGATTATAAAAAAATATATAATAGTTTTATTCAATATTTAGTATTTGACTATATAAAAGTATATAAGTTATGAGATTTTTTTATGATTCCTTTTTATATATATTTAAATTAGTAATACTGAAAAATTTTTTATTCGATAAATTCGTATATGAATTATATTAGTATTTTATGTAAATACGTCAATAGAAAATACAATTAGTAAGGGAATGCACCGATTTTATATCAAGATTCATAATTCCAATTAACCAATTCTATAACGAACAAAAGTTTTAAGTAGATTTTTTATATAATTATTTATGCAGATTTTTATCTAATTTCCTTGCAAATAAATATTTTTCAAGTGGGATTTGTTGGATATAAAAAAATCGGCTATGATACCAGTTGAAATGCTCACTCGAGACGTCTAACATTGTACGAGAAGTTGTCGTGAAATCCAAAAAAATAAGATCAGTGAGAAAAGAACAAACGATGCTAAAACCGAATTGTATGCGATATACACACTTTTGGTCAAATAAGTAAAAATACATGGACAAAATATAAAACTGAAAGTACAATGGAAATATTCTTGAAATTTATTGTTCTCGTAAGAAGCAAAGTATATGATGTTTTACAGTCATGCTTCAGGGAATACATTCAAAATTCTTGAAAAATTCAAGTATTTTGGAAAAATCAAGTTATATATATTTCTAAAATTTATAGTGAAGATTCAAAAGGTTTTTATTGTAAAATTTTTTTGTAATTTAGTTTAAACAATTCAACGGATAGCCATTTATTTTTCAATTTTAGATATTATACTGTCAGTTACAGTATTCGGTTATTAACAAATATTTTTGAAATATCAGTTATGCATAAAACTTCTTATTAAACCGAGTCAGCATCTGTTGATTAAAATATTTAATAATTATAAATATTTATAAGTACCGATAAATAAAATAAAATTTCCTTTTTTAAAAAATATTATGCTTATATCACAATATCACAGTATAAATATTATGATTTTATTACTTTGCTATATATTTTTTTATTCGAGAGCTTATTTAGTTGAAAATTTGATGCATACAGATATTTTTAAAAATTTTATAGTACATATTATTTAGAAATAATACTTTTACGATAGTTTAAGAAATTCTAAAGTTTTTATCCATATTATAAGTAAATTTATTTTAGATTCAATAGATATAAAAAGAATTAACATTAATTATATTTTCCATAGTATTTCAGAATAATTCAAATATTTTTTTAGCGTACGAATAATACAAATTGATTATATCAGGAGTAAAATTTTAAATTATTTAGATAAATATTAGCTGCATTAAGGTATATTAATCAATCAACATGTATATTATATATAATTTTTATGAATTATTTTGTTGAATGGATATTATATGCAAAAATTATAATTTGTTTGTTCACATTAAAAATAAAGAAAAAGGCATAAATAAGCAATCATTGAATATTTCATATACGAAGAATCAAGTAAAAATGGCTGAAAAATACATAAAAAATTCTGAAAAAACATAAAAATATAATAATATCTTTTAAATATATTTACTAAATTCTTTGGAAAACTCGACGGAACTCTGGGATTTGGATGAAAGCTGTAGACTCAAGGACGTGACTCTTTGGTCAAACTCGCAAGTTAGCTAAATGGAAGCAGGGGGAAAGTCCTAAAGACATTATAAAAGACAAGCGGCAAGCCAATGTTGATTTCCACGTCCTGAGCCGAGTTATCGCTAATCTGAACGTTGCCACAGCGAAGCTTCGCGCCATCTTCCATCGCCTTCAATTCTCAGCTGGTGCGTTGTGCGGATGCGCTTCTCGTGGTCTCTCTTTAACAACGAGGTTATCGCTAACCCGATAGTTTAACCCGCGAGCTAAAGCGATTTCCAGGTAGCCGTTAGAGAATCCTCTTTTCCTTTTCCGTGAACACGCGCGCGCTCTCGCAAAGTTACCCGCTGGGCTTGCCAAATTCGAAACTACCTCTTCGCTCTCGGCCGCTGGAAGTTTGTGCGAGCTTTCGCACGCCGAGGTTTCCGGAGTTTCCGGAAGCCATTGTGTCCGCTTTTCGAGTGTCCCGCGATGGGCTATATAGTTCCCTTCTGCCTCCCGAGAGCCACTGCATACTTCGACTTTCCGTGTTCCTTCCCGTTTAAGTCCCATTTGGGCTCTCATTTTCCAGACGGCGGTTCTTTCTTCGCTTTTAATTTCTACGGCGTGGTTGAAAACGCCCCTTTATACTAGACGAAAAGGCTGGAAGTTAATTTGCACGAAAGTAAGCGAGAGAAATATCGAAGAAAATGTAATATCACAATGGACTTTGTTCCATTGTTTATTTCGTGTTTATCTTCTCTTATACTTTTTCGTATTTATCTTTCTATATTCGGATTTGTCTGTAAATTTGTTAGTTTTTCGATGCATAAACATATATCCTAAGTAGAAATCTCAACTATTGGAATCCACTCATCATCATCGAGTCAACTCATAGATCATTGATAAAGCCTTTGAACTGACCTACTTTTTGAATCCAAAAGCTACGAAGAAACGACATTTGTTTCTGAAGTTCCTCTATGTTTGACACGTTGGCGGTCCTTTCCTTTTAAAATTACCATCGTATGTCAATGACGAGAGTTATAACAACTTTTTACTTGTTATCAAAAGGTAAGAGGCTGGATGAAACTTTTGGAGAATGAATAGTTCGACAAAAGATATTTATATAAAATAAAAATATTTTGCCTTCAGCGTAACTACGATTTAGGAAAATATTACCGAAACGTGTACAACGTAAAATTTAAGTAATTTATTTGTAATAGCTCATTAGTTTACAGATGGTTTGAAATCAGATAGTTGTTGTTGCACGTTTATACAAATGTGAAATTTAAGTTGATTTAAAATATATATGTAGAAAATGTCGTTAGTGAAATGAAACGTGTACTCGACTTGTAATGCCCTTTATAACTACAATTTGACGCTCAGATTTCATTGTTGTACATGAATAGATATTTTATGTTCTGCAGAGAAAATTTATAAATTATATATGTATATATATATATTATAATTATGTATAATATGTTTCCATAATGCATTTAATACTGTATGAAAGTTTTTAGTACTTGCATAAGAACAAATAAATGAACAAGTTAGAAATTGAACTTCGAACATGTAATTACATGATCAAAGTTTTGCAGAACTACAGTTTCTAACTTCAACTTTATTGATGAATAATTTCAAAATTTTAAATATTTATGAATATATTATAGTGATACTGAAAAATAATCTATAATATTATATTTCATATTATATTTATTCAATATTTATTATTTTATTCGTAAAATACTTACCGTGTTAAAGGAAACATTGTAAAAAAAATTACTTCATTTTAAATTAATTTAATATAAAACTGATTATATTTTACTAAGTTTATTTAAAGGTAATTAGATAGTTTATATAAATTACATTAGCACTCACAATATAAATTAGATTGCACAACCTAAATTCTTTTAAATTCAATTTAGAAATTTGTGCAAAATATACGTAAACCAAAGATTCTTAAACACTTTTATAAATTAAACAACTTGCAAATTTTTTTAGTAAATTAAATAAACTTTGATTTGTTTTAAAATTCATTTTGGATTCTTCTCTATTACGTCTTTTATCAAGTATCGTTTCAAAAAATGTTAAACTTCAGTTTCATTTAGAATATAAAACAATTTTAAATGAGCATGAAACTTAATCTGTAATTTGGTATATACAATTATAGTATAAGTAGTTATAAAAATTTTATGATTTCACAATGATAATATTTATTAAGTAGTTTTTTAAAATTCTTAGGATTATGATAATTTTTAATATATTACCTATATTTAATCTTTAAAGAATGTTCAAATATATCATTACATGATTAAATTATTATTATGATCAATAAATTATATTTGTTTTTGTTTTGAAATATATCTGAAATATAATCAGAAAGTTAATCATATGTAGTCATTCAAGTTATGTTTTATATAAATTGAATTTTGATTGAAAATCATTGCATAATTTTCAAATATATATACAGCATATTCATATATCAGTGTCAATTATATCAAATGAATGTAATTTATTTTAAATTTTAATTAAACTACAATAAATGAGAGTAAATTTGAAAACAGAAGTTTTTTAGATTTTTTTTTTTGTATAATATTTATAATTTCTAATGATCTTCTCTATTTGAGTATAAAATTTTTAATCGGTAAGAAAATTGAATGTCTTGTGTGAAAATAAAATTAACTTGTATAGAAACTTTAACAAGTTTATTTTTATAAATTACAACAAAACTTATATAATAATAATTATATTATTATATATATTATATATATGTATGTAGAATCTTGTAAAATTAATTTTTGATCGATTTTGTATACTTTTTTATTCATATAAATATATATTATCTTGTAATCTTTAATGAGAATTTTTTAATTTTCTTTGCTCTTAAATACGTCAGACGTTCCTTTTGAATTCATAAATTCCTTACTATGTATAATATTAAAGACTTTAGGAGCTTACTTTTCAGAGAAAGCTTTCGTATTCCTATAGGAATTTTGCTATAAAAAATAGTAATAAAATTTAAATATTTAAATAAGTAGTTTGTCATGACTTTGTTATGGAATAAAATTTTGTTTAAGTAACTATCGAGTTTATTAAATGCATAGAATATTTCGTATTTCTTATTGTAATATACATTACAGTTAATTTTTTTTTATTATATTTATACATATTATTATTTTACAAATATTAATTAAATCTATTTTTTTTAAAAAATAAATTTCTTTTATGAATATAATACCTATTATTGATGCATAAAATAATATTATCTTAAAACTAAAAAATATCTAATTATTAAAAATAAATTAATAACAATGAATATATCATTCATAATTTTAGATATTCATATATTGATTACAATTTTTATAGTTAGTATCTCTATACTAAAATATTAATTTAAAATAGGAAAATTTGTACATATTACTTATAATATTTTAATAATATTTTAATACGTACTAGGAATATCCATTTCAGTCTTTTGCATGGGCTCAGCTTCAAAGTTACCGAATCTTCTACGCTGTCCATCAGCAATCGTTAAGAGCTCAACACAAATTAGAATGATGGTCGTGGATATCATCGTGGCCTTTTAGATTGCCGAACTTGTAGTTGACATATTCTTCACTTTTAGCTTCTACGCATCATCACTAACATTTCCGTCTTAAGCTTATTTAATAACATTTGCTTTTAACAATTATCAAGTCACAAACATTGGATAATTTAAAATTATTTATTCACATTTAAAGTAGTAAATATCAACAAGTAATACACTGAAAAATTCAATAAATATTATTTTGCAAATAATATAACAAATACTTTATTTAAAAAAAATATCTTGTTAAAATATAGAGCCTGATGTAAAAAAAAACTTCTACAATTGAACTTTTGAAGTAGGAATTTGAAGTATTAAAAACTGATGTTTGTAATATGAAAAAATATATAAATATCAATAAAGTCATTTATGAAACTTGAATGGAGATAATTCCTGTATAATTTTTTAAACTAAAAGTAAAATTTAAATGATAGAATTTGAATATCTTATGTGAAATAAAATATAATACATGAATCTGTGGAGTTGATTTAAAAAATTTGATAGATTATATATATATATATATATATATATATATTTATATATTTTATTCATTTATATATTGAACAAAATGTTAAACAATTCAAATTGATTTTTAATTTAATTTTATGGTTTTTCAGATTTATATTAAAAACACATTTAAAGGTAAAATATAATTAATTAAAAAGAATATACATAATCTTAAAAAATAGATAAAAATGACCGCAATTCTTTATCGATATCTATTTTATATTTTTGGTTTCATATTATTAATAATTAAGATTAATAATTTAAAGAACTTCTAAATTATCCTTTATTATAATTTAAAAATTTTTAGTCTATCTAACATTTAAGATATTTTGAAAAAATGATAAAAATGCAAATTTAAAAAACCAATTTATTTTCAAAGGCAATATAAGCATTATCTATATTATGATACAAAAATACATATACGCAAGTATACACACAGCTATATATATATATATATATATATATATATTGTACGTACGCATTCATTTATATATAAACTAAAAATTATAGTAGTATCGTCTTTAATTAAATAAATCATTTTCAATGATTTTAAATTATCAAAAAACTCATTTTTCATAGTAGAATAATTTTACTTTCATTCTATTATATATATTCGAAAGAATGAATTTAATATCAATATTTCTGTATTTACTCTACTCTACACAGTTGAGACAGAAGAAAGATGATTTTCCTTTCTCAGGGTGTAGTTCGATGCCTCGAGGCTGTACAGGCTTCTAAAATATAGGGTTTTTCGTATAGCGAACAGCTTGATAAGATCACCCAAAGATATATCGACACGATTAGATTTAGTCAGAATCTGCGTAGTAGCTTCTGTTCTGAAGATTTAACGCGAATAACGCGGTTTACACGGCCGAGCTCGGGAATCAAATTAACGACACATCGAACGCCTACGGCGAATTGAGTTTATTACGAATGCGAAGTGACTTGGTCGTTTCTGGCTTTCTCTCGCTTCATTTCTCTTTCTCTTTTTCGCTGTGGAAAATAGAAGAACACAGGAACGACTTCGTCAGTCGAATGACGGGTAGTTATGCTGCGTGAATTCTATTGGCAGACTTTGACGAATGAATGCATGGAAATATAAAACTTATTGTTCCTTTGAGTTTTAACTTGTATCTTTTTATTATATTCTAGTTTATTTTTATTTTTTCGTAATATATATTTATCCAAATAAATTCATTCAAGTAGTTTCCAACTTTTTAAAGTTATTAATTAGTTTCATAAATAATCCAAGAAAATATATCTACATTTAATTATCTTTACATAACAATTTTCTAAATTATAGCGTACTTTTTTTTATTTTTAAAAAAGGTTTTTATAAATTTTTGTTGAATGTAATCATATTAAAATTGTATATCAAATAATTGAAAAGAGTTCATTTCTAACATATTACGTATAAAAAGGTATTTCAAGATAACTATATAAAATTTTTGCAGTAATAAACTAATTTAATCTCTTCAATTAGCGTAGATAAATTTTTACTGACTTTAATGAAAAAGAAAAAATACTATCTGTATATTGTTAAAATTTAATTGTATTTGTATTTATTTTTCTGAGTTTTTTAAAGTATTAAATTCTACATAAATAAATTGGATTGCTTATTTTTATTATCTTTTATTATATAATATAAAGGAATGTAAAGTTATAGTATAACGTAAATAAAGAAGTACCGTAAACCACTTATGAATATTTAATAATCTATTTTAGTAGAGTATATGTTTACCTCTACAATAAATAAAATGCATTTTTTTATCCTATATTATAAAATAAAAGAAATTTCATTATTTTTCAAGTCTTTATTAAAAATTATTATTGAAGCACAGGAGCACTAATGAAATTTAAGCTTTCAGATTTATACAAAATAATGTTATAATTTTCATTATAAAGCAACGAAATTATTACATGTTTTGAAAGTTTCTATTTTTATTTATATATTATTATCTCTGCGAAGAGAAGAGATTTCTTTTAATATGTAACTATATAGTCAATTTTATACATTTATCATTAAAAAGTATAACCATGAATATGCGGTAACTTATGTCTTAAAATAAATCTACAAAATATTCCAATGAAAATGAAGGTATGAAATGCATAAAAAATATCTGGATATAAATTATATGGAATAAATTATAAATAATTCCTAGCAGTATGATTATTTATTGAATTTTTCAAAAGGTTTTTTTATTTAAATATTGAAAAGTTTATTTTTTTAAAGAATAATATTTTCTGGTATAAATATCATAAACTGTAATACTCGATTCACGTTATTTTAAAAATTATTGTATATTTTTTCTTTTTTCATATCAGTTGAAATAAAAATTTTCATTAAACTTTTTAAAATTGATTTTTGCTTGAAAATTAATCTGTTCTACTTTATAATTAATATAACGATTTATATCGTTTGAATAAAAGTGCTTTCTTTTGAGCGCAAGGAATCATTTTTTAGAACAACGATATTCTCATTTAGTATATACGAATATTAAATGTAGAAAAATCCAATTAAAAAGGAAAGATAGTATATAGACAATTATATTCTAGACATTTATCCTATTTTCAAATCTTTAAATAATCGGCGTATTTTATTCCTCGAAAAAATATATGTAAAGAACATAGAAAGGCTATTATAAATTTTCAATTTCAAAAAAATATTTCCATCAATGTCAAAATTTTTTTCGAATGTGAGTTTCTTTTAATCATATTTTTATCAGTCTTTTATATACGATATTAAAAATTCCATTTTTAATAAATATTTTTTATACATAAATATTATAAATTTAAAAAAAAATTTGTAAGCCTTTTATTTCTCAATGTTTTATGAATAATTAATAAAAATTTTTTGATGGAAATAATTTAAAATTTTTTTTTATATTATTAAAAATATGAATGAATTAAAACATATTTAAAAGTAATATCAAATACGAATTTATTTGAAAATATCTTTAAAGTATTTACATTTTTAAATTATAATAATATAATTTAAACATATAAATATATATTCATGTAATAACATAAAATTATATTTACTCATATAAATTCATATTCTTTTAGTAGAGAATTTTATTTATTGCTAAATAATTTTATACGAAAGCTTACCGTAAATGTCTTTGAATTAAAGATAACTTACAAATAGAAATATGATTGAGGAATATATAATAATACGCGTATGAATAATGAATGAGAATGAAGAATAAATGAAACAATCTTAAAGTTCGAAAATCAAGTCCTTGATTATAAAATTCAAATGGTAATTATTGATTTCTTACAATTATAAATTATTTTAAAATATGAAAGTAACGATGTCATTTTTTAATTAGCTCTAACTTTTTATAAAATTCGCTTTCGAATTTTTTTAACGAAGTAATTAGGTATTTTTCATTAAAATTATTTTCAAACAAAGAATTCATACATATTTTTAAATATATATAGTAGTAATAATTTTGAAACTAATTTATATACTTTATAATAGTTTTTGAGTATGTAAAAAAATATGATTAGCAGTTTGAGAGATTATATTTATGATTCATAGACGATCATTTATTATTCTTCTTAGTCATTACTGGATATTAGGATTAAAATTTTAACTTCATTTTAAATAAAAAGGAATAAAAATAAAACTCAAATAGAACTCGAATAAGATATTTATTCATATGATAAATTATTTTAATGAGAATAATGTTAATGATAATTACAATATAGCGAGTTTATAATAAGAAACTGTTAATTCTAAGAAATGTAACATTAAGAATAATTATTATTTTAAAATTATTCGTAAAGACATGTATAAATGAAAATGAATAATTTTGATGTTCTAAATTAATACATAAGTTGATCGATTACTCTTCCTTCATTAATTGTCTTCATAGAACTATTTTGACATCAAATAATTCAAAAGCGTCGTTAAGATCTTTAATTAATTTATTATTAGAAGCTAAAAGTGAGATATAACTATTGAAAAATAAAACTAAAAAATTTTATGTAATATAAATCTTCTACAGAAAATATTAGTATATAATATAAAAAATAAGTAACAAATTAAAGTTTAAATCCCACTTCATATTTAGTATAATGAGCGATAATGAAAATAAGTTTTGAAAACAAAGTAAATTTAAATACAATTTTTTAATGAGTAGAAAAAAATAATACAGGCTGTAATCTTAATAATTAACTTTATTACTAGAAGTAAAATTATATCGTAATTATATTAAAGTATCACAAATTTTAATAGTAATTCATAATAGACATTTAGAAGAGAAGATTTAGTTTTTAGATCTAAATATGAGAGAAATTTGAATTAATATACGATATTTATATTATTATAATTAAAATTAACAAAGTTTTTCAGTAAAACCAAATATGATATGGGTTTGAAATTAAAAATTCATGGAAGTAATTAATTTATTACACGTGTAATATATATAATTTAATATTTACGAATTAAGAATACTAAAATAAAAAAGCAAAGAAATTCTGAAATGCATATCGACTAATCCTTTTATTTATAATAAATGGAAATACTAAAAAAAATTTTTAATTTAATTAAAAATACGTAATATTTTTCAGAACATTAATTATTGACTATTAATTTAAATTTTATAACATAGATCGATTAGTGATGAAGTAAATACAATCATTATAAAATTATCGAAACATAACATAATTAATTATAAATAATTGATATGACTAATTCTAAAGTATTTAAAATTAATTATGAAAATACAAATTTGTTTCAATATTAGTTGAGTTTGAATATGAGTTAAAATTAATGCGCCGGAGCTTTTGGAGATCTATGCAATATTAGCCTTAAGTTAAGTAGCAGTTCTCATGCAGTTGATGAGAATTTAGTATGTAGTTCCAAAAAAAAATTAAGCTATAAAATTGAATTATCTACAAGCAACGATATCGTGAATTTAGTGGAAAATTAAAATTAATTTTATGAAAAATAAAAAATACGAACACAATTATATACAATTAAAATATCAATAAAATAAGTCAGTACTCACGGATTAAAATTACTTTCTAAACCTGCTAATATAGAAGTTTATTATTCGCTATTTAAGAAAGTAAATGGATCTAAATAGCCCCCTATAATAATAAACAGTAAAAAAATAAATAAAAAAGAAAATTATGAAAAGACTATATTTGGAAACATATTTTTGCTCTTTAACATTCTGACCATTCACATAATTTACTTTTAGAAATTTATGAAGCAATAAAACGTTGGATAGTCTTATACAGGATAGAAAAAAGCAAATTCAGAGAACTAAAAAAAATAAAGTACTTAAAAAAATACTTTATACGATAAAGAATGATAAACGCAAAATATAAAAAATTACAAAACTGAGAATGTAAATATTTTTATTAAGAATAACGTAGATTCTTTTATTATATCAAGAATACGTCGCTTTTATATTGGTCGAATTATTAATTTTTAACGATAATCCGATTATCTTAAGTATTTATCGAATAATATTCCTTACATATTTATATACTTAGTTCATAATATTATATATTTTTTAAATTAATTTAAAATGTTTGTAAAATCTATATTTTTCGAAAATGCATTTTGTTATTTCCAATACCTTTCAACCTTTATCGTAATGCGTTACTTCAATACGAAAATGTCTCCGAGAATTCTAAACATAATTGAGTTGATAAGAATCGTAGAGGTTTGACCGTTTTCTAATTACAACGTTGACTGCTATGAATGCGAGCTAGTCAAAGAGACTATAGAGTTAGAGTAAACGAGGGAGAGAAGTGACAGCAAACAGAGAATGGAAGAGATGTGGTAAGACAGGAGCTCACAACTTTACGTTGTAGGGTTCACAGCTATGGTGCATTGTCAGCATTTTAGCTGCTCTATTAGAGCAAAAGATTCTCTGCAAAGGTCTACTCTTGTAGAAGAAAAAGGTTGAAGGCACTGTGAGCTGATTGCGTGTCCCGATATAGCTTCATATCAGTTCCTATCTCCTTTATTTCCTCTTTATTCTTTTCATCATCCCGTTATTTAAAAGTTTAGTTATTGCACGCATAAATATTTTTTCCTTTTTAATAATATTAAATTTAAGTAGCAATTAGTAAATTTGTATAAATTTTTATTTACTTAACCGGAGAACACAAAAATACAGATAGAAATAATGATATTGTAAGAAGGCGGGGGATAAGTGATAGAGAGAGAGTGAGAAAGAGATATTTGAAAAGGGAAAGAGAGATAACTACAGTTATTCGGTATCGAAGCGGTATAATTATATTCTAATTATAAGATAGATTTCAATTTTTGCGTAATGATCATCGTGTATAATTTCTGTGTATACTTGTAGATTATCCGCTTGAAAGATAATTTGATTTAAAATTATTTTTTGTCGCTAATAAGAATTATATGAATTAATTTAATATTATACATGCTGAGTCTTAATAAAATTATAAAAAAGCTATAATATATATCTATACTTTTTAATAATTGTATAATTAAATTCTCTAATTACTTGTAAAATGATTAACTCAAATCTAAGAAATTTTATTCATTTAAGCTTTTTAACTTTTTCAATACTCATAATCGAACATTTGTAAGATGTACTTATCGTACTTATAATAATTACAATATTAATTACTTATCGATATATTCTTATTTTAAACAAATTTCAATTTATTAATTATTTCAAATATAAATAATATAAAGTTATACTTTAAAAAATTTTTTTTTCATATTACAGCTAGTAATTTACAGTATGATCTTATTTTCATTTTTTTACATATCTAAATCCGTGTAAATAATTTTCAAAGAATAAAAAAATTTTTTTTAAAATAAATAAAGTAGTATATTAATAATATTTTATTTTGACAAAGTATTTTTAAGCGTTTAAATTTTATATATTAGTTTAAAAATTTTTTATCTACTTTAATATTGAAAAATTTATAGAAAGGGACAGATTTATTTTTAACGGCGATTAATATTATTTTACATTCCGAAATTATAGTAATTATCTAAAAAATTGTGAAATTTCCATACTGTATCAATAATTATGAAATACAATAGGGAATAAGCTATTAATTTTTATAAAAGTAATAAATTGTTCGTTTGAATTAACACATAAATTAAAACGTTTAAACGTAATACTATTATTCAAATTTTATTATAAATATATTAATTTATAATTACTTATCAATATATATATATATACAATTGCCGTACGCTAGCTTTAGTCCTGACAATTATGGTTGTAGAATGAGAGTAACGAAGCTGAAAGTTATAAAGACGATCACTATATTGATTACATCAGGTGAAGAGAGAAAAGGACAGTTTGTCCAGCTTGGTAACTGAATCCGGAGACACAAAGTTTATCGAAAACTGGCACGAAAATTTATGCAATCAAATACTCTCATCCTAAGCATATTTGAAACACATATGGCTGAATTTCTCAACTTCTTTCTGACCAATGAGCCATAGATTTACCGTACGTATATCTACATAATGTGCATCAATCTTTTGGTCCTTTTATTCTCTTTCCTCCTATCCTCTCGTATATTTGAACAATCAGTAAACGGGATAGGAAGCAAGTGTGAGACGAGAGGTGGAAAGAAAAGACAAAGAGAGAGCGAGAGAATTGTGCAGAGGATCCCTTATTAGTTTTCTCGCGCTCGTATTTATTATCTCGAGCAGGCGCGCAGCTTCTCTCTAATTAAAAGTCGCTTTTCATTTGCCTTTAAGCTTTGCTTCCTGTCACCATTACCCTTTTTTGGTCTCTTTCTGCCGTCTTTTCTCAGATACACGTCTGTGTAAACGTTGTGCGTTTATAAGCTGTAGATTTTTAAGGAAGATGTCAAGATTGTACCGTCAATATGCGATGAAGATTGATCGATTGAAATAAAATTAAATAAATTATATCTTATGCTGATCTATTTTAAATTATTTAGTTAATTTTATTCTATAATTTTTAAGCGTAATGAAATATAATGTTGATAGTTGAAGAGTAAGCAGATTTTTATATTCATTATATTCATTAAAATCTTATATTCATTAAAATACTTTATCTTATATTGTTTATATAGATGAAAATATAATTATTTATTAACCATAATAATGTAACAGAATAAAAAAATCTTTTTTTTATTTCAGAAATAATAATTACTGGTTTTATAAAATTCTGGAATTATTCGTCAAATTCATTTACATTGTTTTATATTTTCATCGAATTAAATTTCAAATGCATTGCCTGAGAAAATATTAATATAATTATCTTTCACGTCATATTAAATAATTTTATACGCTTCTAATTATATACTGTTTTGAAATAATATTTATATATAAAAAACTTAATACGTCTCATCAAAATTTGATACAAAAGTTGATCTGCAGATTAGGTTTAAATTTTATTAGCTATATCAATTCTATTTTGAGTATATCAGTTCACATATATATTTAAACTAATTTTATTTTTATATTAAATAAATATCGTATAAATATATAAATTATATATTTAATTATATATTAGTACTATTATTTATTTATTTATTTATCTACACATTATTTTAATATATAATTGTTCTATTTTCTGATTTGAATATCTTCTATTTTTATACGATATAATTTTGTTGAATGTACGCGATTAAAAATATTTTTATTCAATTTCTCTATTTTTACTTATTTGTTTATATTCTTTTTTAAAAAGAACTATTTTTTATATATTTATATTGAATACTTTTAATTTTAAATAATATACACGGAAATATCTAATTTCACAATTTATTAAATAAAATCAACGTATAAATACCGAGTTAAATTTTTTTAAGCTTAGTAAAAAGAAATTTATTCTACCGATTGAAGAATACATAAATTTAGTGTATAAGTTTTTATTCTTTAGGGATTTTCATTTAAAATATAAAACTGAACGTTAATCATTATTATTATTATTTACATATTTTAACAAAAAATGTTGTATATTTTATTATAGTTTTTACAAATACAAAAAGTTTTTATAGTTTTGTAAGTTTTATTATTTCTAATTTATTTTACGATCGACTATTATAATCCACTCAGAAAATAAAAAATAGGCACATATTAGTTGCAGAAAAATCATAAATCTAGATAGAAAAAATCACGAGAAATTGTTGTAATGCTATTTTTTCCTTATAACATCTGTGTCCGAAGTCAGATTATAATTATTATCTTTAGTCTTTATAAAGTAAATTGATATAATTTAATTAATAAAAGTTCAATATTAAAAAAATATTATATAATAATAAAAAAATTTAGTCATTAATATTCCGTCTGTAAAAAATACGCTTCATTTTGAGATAAATGCGTTTAATTTTGGAAAATATCCCTAATTAACCTATAGAGTTTCATCTAACTGAACTGGTTAAAAAATTAAATACCTAAATATGAATGTAGAGTAACTTTGGTTAAATTTTCAAATCTTGACTATATTATAATTTAGTTTAAAAAAAATATTCAAAACCACTGCATTTACTTATTTAAATTTGTTCACGATATAATCCAAAAGAGCTTATTTTTCTAACAGGTTACTCTTTGTTATGTTAAATTTTTATTTTCACTTCGCGCAACTTACACAATGAAATATTACATAATGTATTAAACCTATCATATATATATATATATATATAAATATTTAAAGAGATTTTATATCTAATTTCTCCATTACTGAATAATTTTATATACACTTTTAAAAGAACTTTAGCATAGAAGCTTTTTTTTATTAAAAGGCCACTATTTTAAAAATAATAATAATATTAAGGATAAAAGAAATAATAATAATCGCTAAGGATATTCCGAATGTATAATAC
Organism: Dolichoris vasculosae; assembly: GCA_018907195.1. Lineage (NCBI taxonomy): Eukaryota > Metazoa > Arthropoda > Insecta > Hymenoptera > Agaonidae > Dolichoris > Dolichoris vasculosae. The sequence continues at coordinate 10,803,767 of JACCHY010000001.1, forward strand.
ACGTACGTTATTCAGATAGAATATTTTAATGCACCGACACTAGAATAGCGGCTAAGATATTACAAACATGTTTTTAAGTACTGGTGCAAAAGATAAACGACGGCAAAAAATGCGGCAGAAAGCGGTACCGATAAAAATGCACGCACTGTTCGTATAGAGAAAAATCTTTGAATTAGCAAGTCGAGGATAAATAAAAAAAAAAACATAAAAGAAACAAAGCCGCGAAATAAAAACAGCATCCAATGTTAAATGCAGTGGAAAATTGAGCAAATAGTGCCCAACATTGTACCCTTAGATCGACGCACTCGAGCCAGTAAAATTACGAGCGACGTCAAGTAGCGAACCGTCAACATACATATAACGCCGAGAGTCAAGTATTGCCGCGCGACGTCTCGTCGTCACGGGGGTCTCGGCTTTACGTTACAGGAGTTCGACACGCGCAGAAGACCCCCGTCGGTTCGCAGCTAAAGACCGCGCACGTCAAAATACGCGATCGTACTGAGAGTCAGTGGTACAACGCCGGCTACAGTCTGCCCGAGCACCCGAGCACTTCTTCCTCTTCCTCTCGAAAAAGAGAGAGAGAGAGAAAGTGCGTCGGAGGGTTCGAGGGGTCGCGCGCACTCTCGACGTGCCAACTATCCTGCTCTCGTCGAGACTCGGGAGCTTTCGGTGCACTTCGTACACGAGGTGCTTTTCTCTCTCTCTTTCTCTCTCTATATTTTCCTCCCCTTTTTCCTTGCGTTTCCTCTCTTATTCCTCAACTCTGCACATCTGTGTATCTAAACGTGTATAATATGGTCCGCTTCGGTGCAAACCGATCTCGTCTTCTCTGATGTCTAGCTTCGATGTTTGTTTTTTTCGCGAGCACGCAGTTTTTCTTCAACATTTTATAGCAAAAAGATTTACGCTAAATTTCACAAGGGTTTTCCAGTTTATTGAAAGGAAAGACTTAGCGACGAGTTTTAACGAATTATTTTGGTTTTTGCTCGACGTTATTTTAAGTGCATCCTTATCGAACCACAATGAATTTTAGATTAATATTAAACAGACGCGCATGTCCTATTTTATTTTTTATAAAATCTTACGTTGTTGTTTTGGATATTGTAGTAAACAGAGTAATTATCTGGTACTTGAAGCTTTTACACGCATAAGGTAGAATCCTTACAATTGAATGAATAAAATATGAGTTTTAGTACGTAAATGATTCAATTATTCATGCTTAAAAGGAAAAACGATTAGAGCTAAATAAAATTTTTAAAAGTGCTGGATTACTCCTTAAAAATATATCCTAAATATTTAAACATTAATAGTAAATAAAAAAATATTGATGTAACAAAGAAATTTTGATATACAGTAACTAGTTTTTGCATACAAATTTTAGTTGACCTGTAGTTTCGTACATGAATATATTGGACTTTATAAAGGGAAGAAAATTATATTATTCAAAACATGTGTTTGCAAAAGTAACTTTTTTATTCTCCTTTTGTAAAATTATGAGATACAATTCGTATATCATTTTATGTTTTTGCTTTGTAGAGTGAGAAATGAAAAGTATATGGTTGTCCGAGACTTTAACTATAATCCCATAATTCAAAATTTTATTATATTATTCATCAAGATATTAGATAGTATTATAAGGAATATTTTACCTATTATATTTTTAGCAAAATTACAAATACTATATAAGTATATTGTAATTTATAAAATCTTGTAAGAAAAATTATATATTTTAAAATAAAAAAACACTTTTATCCGTCTAACATCTTATGAATACTAATATAGACTAAGAATTTGAAGTTTTAAAGTATTTTTAATTTTTAAAAAGTTCTTCATTTTTTATACATGAATATTATTATTTGACATATTATATTTATTAAAGAATTAACCTTCGTATAATTTTCTAAATAAACGTTTTTCAAAATAAATCAACGTAGACAATAAAATTAATTTTTTCGACAATTTTGTTCAAAACATACGTTAATTTAATGTAGGAAAAATAAGCAGGTAAAATTGTTAGAGTTGAAAAATGTTTGCATTTGAAATAACCAAATAGTCTGTTGGAATAAGCATCATTAACTAAAGTGATCTATTTATAGTAATCAGAAAAACAAATCAACTGCATTTTACGAAAGCCGACGATTTTATATTTTCTAATATTACATCTATGAATTGAATAAAGTTTTTTCAGGTATAGGTGTATCATATTTTTAAAAAGAAAATAAATTCCGAACGCTCCCATGGCTCTCAAGTAGACTTGAACCTGCTACTACACGTGTCGATCATAAATATTATACTTTTATTAAATATCAATATTTATATTATATTATATCAATCATATGAATATTTATACTTATAAATTTATTAAAAATATTTATTTTTATCTAGCAAAAAAATCTACTTATCAAATTGCAATGCTTAAACTTCAGTAGATGTTTTACCGTTTTTGCTTTATAAAGTAACCATACGAAACGAATTATATTATTTAATAGTCTTAGATATTTATATTTTATAGATATGTTTTCAATTCTCGAAAAGAAAAATTAGTTTAAACAACGACGAAGTATTTACATATATCGGAGTATCGATGATTTATTTTGTTGATTTAAATAGCGCAAATTCATGAATTTAAAAACGTATATATTTTTATTTTACGATAATATTTGAATAAATAATTATAAAATTTTTCTTTCATCGATACGTTTGAGTAAAATATATTTTAAATACAAAAATTTCAGTATAAAAAGTTTCAAAAATAATTATTTTCGAGTTAGATATTTATGATGTGGTCGGTACGATTTTCAGTGACTCATATAAAAAAATAGTAATAAAAACGTATATTATCGCTTAAAAAAAAATTCTTAAAGTTTGGAATCACATCGAAGATATGGTATCATATTCTGCTAAATCTAAAAGTTATGATAGAGAACGGTATTGACATTTTCCATTGTTCCGGTGAGTTTTCAAGAGTAAAAAGCGCTTTCCAGATTTTAATATATAATACGAAGTCATTCTATATAAGCATACCGGTATGTGAAGCCTTTTCAAAATTTTCAAGTAATCCAAAGTATAATTTGATATCTATATCAAATGAAATTTAAAATTATAGTAGAATCTATTTCAGGATTTGCTATATGTATGCATACATAAATTCATTCTTTTTCAATGATTCTTAATATATTCGAGTATACTAATTCCACTGAAAAATGTGAAAAAATAATTTTAATCGAGTCCACGTATACGTATCCGCTGGATGCACTCGTTACATTTATTTTTCAATTCGTTGCTTCTGCAACGAATTTCAAAAGAATAAATTTCTCGTTCTAATTGAAAAAACATTCTCGTAAAATTCGCATTAAAAATTCCATATTACAAGAAGAGCGTTACAATTTTTTACGCATCAAGACGCGTTTCCGTATAATGGATTCACGCAGTTTCCCAACCCAACTTCCTCCAATTCGCGCGTAACTCAACGAATCCCTCCGCGTCGAATGATCGATGAGTTTCGTTACAAAAGTGTCCCTGGCTGCTTTTTTCCTCCGCGTCTGTCCTTCTTCTTTTACAAGCGCGACGGTTGCACGCGGCGTAACCCAGTGGCTAACCTCTTTCAAAAGCTATTAATTATCGTAATTGTATAAAAGCTCTATCGGCACCTTCACCGCACGTCAGGTCGAAGGTCGGACTCCTATCGGGGGGTAAACGCTCCCGACAAAACGCTCGGTGCTATCGAGATCCCTCATCGAGACATTGTCCTTGTCGCGCGTGCGCCTGCATTGCCGGAGACATTTTGCAGAGAGGGCTAAGGGCTAATTTGTAGAGGACACCGCTTGAGTGTGGCCATGTAGAAAGTCCCTCGTTAGGCGTTCGGATATCTACAGCTGCTATGCCTTCGATATACGCACGGTCCTGTGTAATTACCGTATCGCTTGATCGGCCCACTCTCTCGCTAATAGAAAGGCCCGCTCGAGTATGTTTGCCTGTACTACTAGCTATAACTAACTATGTGGATAAATAGGGTGTTACTGTAAACTAACGCGCCGATATGGAAATTCAAGATGTGCTGCGACAGCTTTTTCGGCAATTTTCCGGAATTCGAAATCGTCGCCTCTCGAGTCGTTCGTGCTTGTACCGCATCGGTTCCGAATATTAGTGCAAGCTTGTGAAACGAAGATTTTTATATTTATTTTTCATTAACCTTTCCTAGTGCTTGTATTACTAATCTTTATCGTTCGTGCATCTTATCTTATATTTTAACGAGAATTTTCACGTTCCATGGTAAAACTTTGAATAAGCTACGCAGATTTTATTGCAAGGTAGTTTATTTGGAAAAATGTCGACGAATTTCTTAGCTTTTATTATCTAGTCCGTTTATTCGCTCAGATTTGTCTTTCAAAATTTTATAAAAATTAAAACTGACCTATAAGCGATTAGTAGTTAACGCTAAAACGGTAAACTATGAGATAAAGTTCTATAATTTGTCAGAGATTTTGTTTCTAAATCATGGTAAGATTCTTAATTTGTGTAAGAATAATTCATAGAATGAAAATATATTTAAATTTCACAGCGAAAACGATTCTTGAAATATTTCAATAAATATGAATTTAATCTTACGCGAAGTATAATTTTTATATTTGCATGTACAAAATAATTGGAATAATTAAAAATCAATTTTTGATTCTGTACGGACAGAAAAAGATGATTTATTCAAGATTTTTCATGATATTATAGGTTTTATGAAAGAGGATTATAATCTAGAGATAATACAAAAATTTACGATGATTATTGATTTATCGAAAAGGATCTGAAATATTTTTTATAGAGTGCGGTACCGTAAAATTAAAAACTTATTTACGCTTCCTTATACATAAATTAATAAGTAATCAATTTCGAATATTTTTTTTGGTTAAAGCTATATTATCTTTACCACTTTTGAACAGAATTATTAAAAAATCTTTTTCTTCTTTTTTATTTTAAATAATATTTACATCAACGGATGATCGATATTCTTTAATACTACTTAGCGAATAAAAAGTATACTTTTAAATAGCATGTTTAAAATAATTTTAGGATAAAATATAATAAAGTTAAGATCTAGTGAAAAAATATATTGAATTTTAAATCACTGCATAAAAACCATCATGAATAATAAGCTTTTGTACATTCCGGTGAAAATATTTGATATATTAAATTATCTGATTATTGAGTTAAATGTCAGTAGGGATATTTAGCAGTATCTGTTTATATTGTTTATCAATGCCAATAATTGAATTAAGCAGGTACTTAATAAACTAATTTAAATAATGTAACGTAATGTGAAATTTAAAACTAAGTGTATCGTTTAAGCCAAATATTAATTAATATAAAGTTTTATAAATAATTTATCTTTGTAAAAAGTTAAGTTAAATAAGTTTTAGTTATATTCGTAAATATTCTATAATAAAACCGGATAATAATTTTATATTTACAGTGGGTATAGAAAATACAGGTATTGTAATAAGCTTAATATTTTACATTTAAAATAAAATGAAAATAATAATGATAAACTTTAACTTATGTTTCATAATATCAGAAATGGTACATTTATTTCACAATACAATTATCTTTTCATTTCTGTTTTTGAATTGAATTAAATCAAAAGAACAAAATTATCAATAATAAAATAGAATTGATTAAGAAAGAAATTAATAATATTAAATAAAAGAATACAAGATATTATTCATTTGTTCATTAGAGTATAATAAAAGTGTAATCAAAGCAAGATGTTACGCTTATCGATGCTAACTTATTTTGTTTTCTGTACATACATTTTATTTGTTCGATTTAATTGATCTAAGGTACTGTAAATGTATTTTTTCACATTTTAAAGAACTTTTAAAAAGTTTTAGACACAAATACAATTGAAAAATTCATTATTCAGAATAAAGTTTCTTAATTTTCCAATAAACACTTCTATAAAAGAAGGCAATAATCTGTTTATAAAGTTCAACTCGATAAATGTAAGACGCTTAAATTTGAATTATTTTTTATTTCGATGCAATTATTTTTATTTAATAATGTTGGTTAAAGTCAAATTTCGTGTAAATAGTAATATAAATATTTATTAGTTATTTTTTGTATTATATTTTTAAAATCTCAGGTAATAACGAATACGTGACATAGTAACCTAAATGAATAAATATCGAGTTTAGTCACGTGCATGAAAATTATGTCGAACATCGAGTACATCAATAATTAAAACGATAAAGTATTATATACAAAAAAACAACGATCTTTCTGGATTACAAAGAAAAATTTCCCATAGATTTTTTCAATGAAGGGTTTTATATCTTTCTAAATAAATGCTGTTTTTTATTGTGTAAACTCATATACCGTTACACGAGGTTAAAATCAATCTCGCTGAAAAATATAAATATTTACAAAACTTTCTGAAACAATGTTTTCACCTTTGCGGATTTATTCGCATTACTTATACGTGTACGCACAAATCTGCAGGATATTTTTATCGTAGATTATCAACACGATGTGCGAGTTTGTATTTACGCAGATTCGCTAAATACCTATACTCCTTTGTGGGGCACGTACACACTTGAATAGATTAATGCGTTGGCGTGTGTGCTTTATCATTTACTTCAGTATTGCAAGAGTATTTGCATGAACGACGTCTTATACGACCATGCATTTCATCAATGCGGTACTGGAGAATTGGGTAAAGTGCACATAGAACGTTATGTGGAAATGTGTGTTTTTCAAATAGATGCACGGGTAGTTAGGTTATAAGTTTTTATTCGATATCAATTTATTTTCATATGCAAATATTATAATTCTGAAGTTATTCAAGGTTTTTAAATATATTAACTATTATTCGTGAGTTAACAGCTATTTTTAATATTATGCAATAGGGAATCTATAAAATGCTAATCAGTAAAATGGCACGGGTATTAAAAAGTAATATATTAATCATTGATTTAAATAAAAGCTGAAACAGATTTATAAAATTAAATAGTAATGATCATTTTATAATATTATAAAAATCTAATGTAATACTCTGATAACCTTTGATGAATTATAAAATGCGTAGTCTATGTTTTCAACGTTATGCCTCTCAGTACATATGCATCAGTTGAGTCGTATCCTTTTCTGTACACTCACTTTAACTTGACATAATATTTTTAAGAATACTTTATTTTTGAATATTAAAATTTTATGGATTTTGAAATAAAAGGGTATGATAATAAAAATGACTATAAATTTATTTAATTTGAACATATAAATTAGTTAAATTATATTTCCGAAGACCATTATCCATTAAAATCGAATTGATACGTAACATTTAAAATTTTTTTTATATTCTTAATAGTTTCATGGATACGTATGATAATTTCTAAATATTTCGAATAAGTTATGGCGATATATACGAAATTCTTTTTGAAAAATGTATTGTACGGAGTCGTTATCTAAGTAGGGATTTCAAATCATTGCTAATATAATTGTACGTAAAATAAAATATTAGAAATTAAATAAGATATAAAAATAATTATAAAATTAAAGATAATTATTTAATTGTATACGTATATACGCTTAGGAAGTTTAGTCAGATTCATGTTTAAGCAAACAGTATATATAAATACATATAAGTAATTGTAATAGGCTAGTGTTAAGAAATATAGAAGGTCTTATTCAATTTTCGTACAAATTAAAATTAAAAATGTCTTATATAAAATATTTGTATACTATATTCTAAATTTTAGACGTTCATTTTTCATGGGTCATATCGTATTTTTAAAGATATTTCCTTTATATTGTAGTAAAAATTTGTTTAGGACTTCAGAAAACAGATTTTACCGAAAATTTATAGAAGATACAGGCAAAAACGTAAAAAAATCATATTATTTTTATATGGAGCTATAACTGACAGGAATAGTGGCACATGTTATATCGTCACTCAGGTTTACCTATATGATGCGTCAATAACAAAATCACTCTTAAAATTGATTCTATTAAAAACGGCGAAATCTATACAGTCTTAATAAATAATGGTTTATTTCGAGCTTTAAATTTTTGAAATTCCAACACAAATTTATAATATCTACAATAATAAGCGAATAGTGTTAAATATTATGTATACACACACACACATATATATATAAAAGTTTTCGTGAATCCTAATTATGTCTTCGTACGTATTTTCAACATAAATTATATTTAAAATATTGTAATTTAATTGATATTAATTACAGATAAACGAAATGAAATAAATTTTATTTTTTTTATTTCATATCACAAAATACTAGATATCAAAAACTAAATGCTATATGATGTATCTGTTACAAATTATTTATACAATAAACTGATTGAAGGATTATTTGTCATTTAATTTATATGAAATTACTTATTTTTTATGTAGAGTAAATTAATATAAAAATCTGAACAATATAATATTGAATTGATATCAATATCTTGAAAAATTTTAATTTTAAATTTTAAGTTTAAAAAAATTGGGTTCTTTTACTTTATTTCGTTTACGAATGTGCAAGTTGAAAATTGTTTTAATACATTATTTGCAATACAACATAACGTTTCTTTGATAAATAAAACCATGATAATATATTTATCATATTATCATAAATATTTTACATAAAAACTTAGCATAAATAAATTTAAGCATCCATATGTGTATACATATATGAACACCAGTAAGATAATACGGTTTTGTATCTACTGTTATAAAAATTTATCGAGTTACTTCAATTTTGAAGCGTATAGTAGACGAAGAAGTTAAGTATCTTATAAACCTCAGCTATCTTCATGTTTTAAAAATCATACAAAATATGAAAAAACTATTTTATCTTTATATTATATAATATTAATATCCGGATTAATTAAATGGAATAGTGATGAAGCTATTTTAGCGAAATATCGTATTATTTACGCAAATATATAAATGAATTTTAAGTATACAGAATTTTATAAATATAGAAATTATTTCTATTAATTTTAATTGTATAGAGATATTATTGTTTTATTCACTTTTTAAGATTTTCATTATAAATTAGATTAGTTTCTAAAAGTTTAATAAATATTATTTTATTCATTGAAATTCATAATTATTCAAGAATTTATGAAAATAAAACTATCAATCAAGTTTCAATATTTCTTCAAATTAGAGTTAGGTACTAAAATTGATTTTAAAATATCCGAGAATCTATATGTTTTAAAATTCTTCTGCTCGACATATATAATTTTTACTATACAATAAAATTAAGTTTCTTCTGACTTATAGAGGAAACATAAATAAGTTCACGTGAATACGCGGTTTCAAATAGTTTTACGAATGTTCTTCCGATATATCTTTTCGAAAAAGCTTTGAATATTTGAATCACTTATTCGTGCAATCAGTGCACTAAATAATTTTCTGTTCTTATTATAAGGGTTGCTTGATTTTACGATATTCTATAAAAATATCGTTTAAAAACTAAAAAGAAACGATCTACCGAATATAGATACGTAAATATAGAGAATTTAAGACTTACCATACTTTTCTAATTTGCGATTCATGCCAATAGCTTCCTCATAAATTTGAAATAAAAGCACGACTGAGAAATAACAGAGTATTATCGTTAAATGAATACATAATAAAAAAAGCTCTTTTATTTTTATTATAATGGAAAAATAATGATCACACAGATATAATTGCTATTTATAAATATTTTTCTATAATTATTAAAACAATCTTATATGAAAATATATTAAATTTTTAATATTTTACACTTAGAATTGAATAATTTTATTAAATGTAAAAGAGTATAGTATTTAATAACATATTTAAGTTAAAATATTAAAGTTTTATTCCAGAATATAATGACATTTTTAGTTTAAAATATATATTTACCAAAATTGAAGGTTTATTTCGATTTTCTTAAATTATTTACTTAATATCGTAAAATAAAATAATTCATTTTTGTAGTAATTTCCACACTATACGGTATATTAATTTAATCACTATTAAAATTATTTTAATAACTTTATAGTACATAAAATCCGAGAACACTTATTTATTCAATAAATTATTAAACTAGTTTTATAATTTTTGTATTTTCAGCTGAAAAATTTGAGCAGATATAGGAAAAATTTTTTGCTAGTATACATTTATTACAAAAAATCTGATAACTAGAATGAAATAGTTGATTGTTATGTGACAAAAGCAATATTTATCATGTATGGCAAATTAATGCTTTAACGAATTGTTATTCCGTTCTACATTGATATTTCGTTTGATATTCTGATCCAATTATTTTTCTGTATTTGTAACATAAATACACATCGATATATGCTTACAATGATATCGCGTATTGTCTTATCCGTGCATATTTATGTAAGTTCGAAGTGGAGGCGTATACAAATATATTACTTCTAGATGGACGAATCATCGTGCAGTTGAAATCCGTAATTACAAATACCAATAGTGCGTATTTATGCTGTTAATAGTACATACGCACATTAATGATTGCACATTCGTTTAATGTGTAAATACAAAAAGGGCATTATAGTATCTTTGCAAGTCACGAGAAAGGTTCTTCTGTTTTCAAACAAATAAATACAGTGTAAAGTTAATCGCGTAAATATGGTATACACGATCGTATATATTTGTGACAGTACAATAATAATTCTCACGTACGGTTTCTTTCTCGTTTTTACCTATCACTCGTACGCGTGCGAATATCGGTACTATAGTGCGAACGAATCAATTTCTACCTTACATATGAATCAGATTTATTGTCTCCTTGCATGCTGCACGTGTCTTCCGATACTCTTGCGTTCTCGTACACACGTATATGTAGATAGGTAGGCATGCATATGTGTACGTGTTTGTGCGTTTATATACGATTCGAGTTTCTGCCTCTTGACTAGGCTTCGAGATTCGTAGAATCAAGCCTTTTTTGGCGAAAATATTTTGAAAATAGAAAAAAAAGTAGAACACGAAAAAGAAGAAAAATAAATAAATAATAAATAAATAAAAATATACAGAGGAAAAGAGAGGGTGCAAAGGCATGACATTCGAATACGTCATTGATTTTTCTCATATTTCATAGCCGCTCGCGCGAACATCGATAGGTCCCGGTGCGCTCGTAAATAATTTAAATCTCGCGGCGAAAATTAAATTCTCACCACGTGATACATGGGCAAGGTATTATACGCGCATAAGAGTTAAACCTCTATGTGTCTCTTAAGCTAATTGAGCTAAAGAGGAGGGGTTAGAGGGGCGAGAACGCGAAGGAGGAACTCGAGTCTTACGACGCAGCGAAGAGACTTGCGCATAACTTATCCCTCCTCGTGTATATACTTCACTCGCAAATTAATTAAGTCGTTTATTCAATTTCTCAGGGTGTAGCTTACGGCAACTCATTAACCGGATCCTGACCTACTGCCTCCATCAGTGTCTCTTGGGTATATTTGAGATATTGCCTTGTATGCATATACTTATACTTACCTTCTCATTCTTTTTTCCAGAATCGGAATTCTTCATACTTAGTTAATTATTTCCATCGGGCTCGGATGAAGAGTTTGTAATGCACTTCTCGTTGGAAGGAACTTGGTCGCTGTCGTGTGTAAATATGCAACTCGGTGTATCGGGATCAAACGCGGAGGATACGAACAGTTTGTTAGACACTTCAGAAATATCAACGATAGTCGGGTATATTTATGAAAATTCTTAAGTCAAGGATTTTTGTTTTGTTTCAAATCTACCTGTATTGCACAGCAAGAGAAGCTCTACGAGCTTACACTCATTTATTCTTTATACATGTTTCTGTCATACAGTTTCTGGCTTTCATAAACGCAACGAACGCCTCTGTCATCGTATATTTACATTACTGTTTTCTAGTACATAATCAATTTTATTATGATTTTCCATATAGAAAGTTACAAAAGTATTTTCCAATATCTATCGATTTAAATGTTAAAATGTACATATTTATATCGTTCAATGTCCTTTAGTTTTGTTTTCATATTGTTTTTGCGTATTTTCCATGCATATTATTACTATTATTTACTCTTTAATAAAATTGAAATCTTGAATTTAAAATATAGAAAACGCTTGTAGAATCATAATAATGTTATTATTTTTATCTATAAATTTAAACAAAAGAAATATTTTTATACTAATTAAAATTTTAATTCAATATTATTTTATTTTAATGATAGACGCTTTAATTATTTTCATGTTAAAGTGTACGATAATCAATATTGTTTTAATTTGTTTCAATTATTTTATTTTCTATAGATTTGATGTAAATAATTTTCGATCGCAATTTAATTTCAAATCTTAGCAATAATTCTTTTTTATAAAAATACGAATGTATGTATTAAGTTAGCAAAATTTTTGAAGCATATGATAGATAAATATAGCATTTTAAAAGTAGAAAATTGATACAACATAATTTCACTTTCGAACTTCTATGAAATCATACTCTAAAGTGAATAGTATCGGATGGCTCATATTGCTGACTTACTACTATTGAACAAAATGCACGTTGAATTCAGAAGGGACTTCTGTGATGATAACTCTATATTTGACCTATTCTTTGACACTAATGGGAATAGAATTTTTGACTGCGATTGTCTCCATTCATGTATAAAATAGAAATGATCGATTACACGAGCCGTAATAAATCCGGTGCTACCTACTGAATTGATAGAAAGTTATAACATCAGTTATAAAATTATAGGCTTTTGTAATTTACATTTATGTTTTTATCCTTCAACTTACGCATGTATACATTTTTATCCTTATGTTAGAAAATAAAAAATAAACAACTATAGCTATAAAATATATCAATCTTTTAAATTTATATTTATATAGTTGATCTTTATAATATACTACAAATTTATTAAAATATTATATCATAATTTTATTGGATATACAACGCAGTATGATTACATTTAGAAATAGAATTAGAATATAGAAGAATATTGAAGCTGATCAGTTAAGTAAGAAAAAATGTTTTTAAACTTAAAAAGTTTCATAAAATGATTACGTTTGTAGTTTATAATACGAATTCATCGTTCTAGATTTTGTAATATACTTTTCAAATCATTTATTTTTCATAGCTTAAAAGTTTTATAGCCTTAGTTAAATCTTTAAAGTTTTACTAAACTATTAAGCTGAAGTATAAGTATAAGTCTCATACTAGTGTTTAATTATTGTATACTCAGAATCTCTATTTCAAATTGAAATCTAACCTTAAATAAAGGATATTTGTAAATAATTTGAAATAGATATGCTTATAGAATAACTATCTAACCGCACTTTCTTACATAAAAATTTAACTATACAAATAAGGTACCGTTTTATGTACAAAAATAAACTCTGTTATTATTTATTTAATTCTGCAGATCGATGTCGACTTGCTGCAATAAATCTGGTTCTGTAACAAAAAATTTAATTATTTTAAAATTATTTATCGAAATAAATGCCGTATCAATATATTTTTATTAGTTTTATGAAATGAAATATAAATTAATATAGAACACATTTTTTAAAAACATACATATAGTACATAATATTTATAATTGAATTAAATATAATATTAAACACAGTGTTTTATTTATAAAACAATCAAAATCGATTCAATTCGTTTCCAAAACATTGTTTAGTTACGGAATATAACGTGATTTATAAAACAATAATTATTATTTACTTTATATAAATAAATCATGGTAAATCATGTATAAAATTCTAAATATTTTTATTCTAAGTAAATTCATATTCTTTTTCGTACAAAAAAATTTCATTACCGATATGATACGATTGACAAATAAAAGTTCAAATATCAATTTTTTTTATAAAATCTACTTTTACTCCATTTTAAATTAATTTTAATGCATAATTTAAATGTTTAAATAAATATCATCGTTTAGAATTATCTGACAGAATGCTTCATTGGGAGTGTGAGTGAAACACTATAAAACAATGATTTTTCCAGGCAAAATTTTCAATTGCAGTAACCTTTACTGGTCGGACATAGCTCGTTAAAACTTTAGCCAAATCAGCAGATTCGACTTCTGCAATTATTATATATTCCTGCTTTTAAAGCAAAAATTTTTTATAAAAAATATTTTGTTAATTTATATAAAAGTTATTGTAATACTTTACAGTACTCTATTTTTATCGTATAAATGAGATAATTATCTGATAATTTGAGCATTCCTAGTTTCAATAGACACTGATATCGTTTAAAAATTATATGTAAATTATATGAAATAATTATATAAAAAATTATACGATAATTATATGAAAAATGAGAATCGTTGATAATTTTTTTTTGTATTTTAATATAATTTTTATAATTTATAAAAAAAAAGTATAATATATTTTGGTCAAATTTAGTGAAAGATTTAATCGAATAAAAACGATAAACTCATTTATAATATTAAATTTAAAAAAGTCATTATACCGTATTTCATTATATTTTAGAATAAAGTACTCGTTATATGATAAATTTCAGAGGTTGTTTCAATTTCATACGTATCGTAGAGAATTGTTGAATTATTTACAAAATTTGATAATCGTGAACAAAATTTTATTTTTGTATTTATGTTCATTACATTTTAAATAAATTTTGAATATTTAAAATATATTAAAAAATGATTTTTGAAATATTAACAGTATGAAACAAGTAATGTATTGGACATTATAAAATTAAGATCCAAAAAATTGATTCATTCAATATACTAGAAGTCTAATTTTTAATCCTTTGGTTGAAAAGCTTCGCAATTAAAATAAAAGATATTTTAAATTTGAATGAACTAGCTAAAACATAAAAATTATGGATAATCATTCGTATATCAAAATGATTTGCAACTAGAAATTAGTAAAACAACAAAACACTTTAAATCAACAAAAGTTTTCATTCAGTTACATTGATGCAATACGAATATCGATCATCGTTGCATCGATTAAACTTCTGTCAAAAATGATCAAAGTTGATTATCATAATTATATTAGGAAAGTTATAGATCATTATAGACGGAGTACTAAACTCGAGGAATAGGTTGAAAACAAAAGATCACTATTTTGTTAAACAGCCGATCGTGAGTTTCGGGACACGCAACGTCATCGTTGAAATCTTGGAATTGCCTGCAGCCAGAAACAAGTAGGGAGTCTGGGTACACGGAATCATGGATACACCAGCCTCGCTGTAACAGTGCTCACAGACATGTACACGCCCACATGCAAGGAATAGGCACTTCTCATTCTACCACTTATCTCAAGAGTCGGTCACCAGTTCGGAATAGTTTTCGCAACAAGAGGAATTAGATTCCGAGCTAGTTCTCCACAGGCTATACGCGAGCCCTGGTAGTTCTCCTGTTTTGCCCCGTTCGAGTGTTATCACCGCAAACTTGGGACTGCGAAAGTTACTGCTCTCGGCACGCGGCATCGGCGTCGTCCCAGACTCTCTCGTTGTCTCGTGGTCCAGTCCTGCAGGGGCTTGCTCGCTTGTTTCGTAACAGTTTCAGGGGGTAGAGTTGGTGCTGATGGCGATGATGGTGGTGGTGGTGGTGGTGGTGGTGGTGGTGGTGGTGGTGGTGGTGGTGGTGGTGGTGGTGGTGATGGTGGTCGTGGTCGTGATGCGAGGGTGTGGGGAATCGCATTCGCGTCGTCACGTTATACGTGCCGTGAAATTAATCAAGTGCTAATCGAAGTCACAGCCGACGCCCGCAGCTCCACGTCAAATTCGATCTTGTATTCGATAGTTTTGCCTCTTGATGATGTTTGGATCTACATGCATGTGCCGGTATGCACACACACATGCGTGCATTTGCATCCGCTTACGTACACCGCTAGACGTACGCTTACTCGTAAGAATCTTGCCAAAAGTCGAGACGCAGCAAGGAAAATTAATCAAAGCCGTGTTGATGCTTGTTTAGTGCACCTTATAACCAAAGTATAATTACGTCGACATCGATTGTACGCCGTATTACGGGAATACACTTAAGTTGCGTCGATATTCTATTGATTTCAAAGATTTCCGT
The DNA here is from genome assembly GCA_018907195.1 of Dolichoris vasculosae. Taxonomy (NCBI): domain Eukaryota; kingdom Metazoa; phylum Arthropoda; class Insecta; order Hymenoptera; family Agaonidae; genus Dolichoris; species Dolichoris vasculosae. Next base: position 10,819,796 of record JACCHY010000001.1, read on the forward strand.
AGCTTACCGAATCAATAACATTGCTTTAGAAAGTACTTTGTAGTTTTGTTCTGCTGCTTTATAAATAAATATTGTGGTGGTAAAGCATCGACTTTGATTGTTATTATAATCATAGTTATTTCTCCATAATAGGTAATCAATGTTTGTATCGCGAGATTTTAAATTTTAGATAAAATAAATTGTAAAAATCTATAATATTTTATTTTTATTTTTTGAGTATCATTTAAATTATTAAATAATTTAAAAATTATTATAAATTTTTCTACTAATAAATATGTATTCATTAAATTACAAATATAAAACAAGAATTTAATAGTTTATTTATTCTTCTATTTTATATCTTATGTTTTATAATTATTTTTATATTATCTTATATTATCTTATATTTTACACAAATTGAAATAGAAATTAATTTTATTTAAAAGCGTAACTTAAATAATCGATTAATATAAAAGTTTATGATTCAATGATATTTCAGTAAGTAAACTTATATATTATAAATAAATTAATGCATAAAATTATTCATAACTGATTTAATTTTTATAATTTAAATAAAATCTAAAAGTAATTGTATTCAAAATGCTAACATATTTGAAGAAAAATTATATAGTTATCTAATTCTATTATTTTTGTGTTGTCATTTATTACTTTACTATAGAATTATTTATAGCGAATATTATTTACATAATCGAAGTCTCAGATGTACATAGTTCACTATTTATTCAAACCACAGATAGTTAAGGTAAAATAAATTCGATTAAATTAAAATTCAACAAATTCAATTTGAAGTTAGTTTCAATATCTGTACGTAAATAAATGAAAATTATTATATTTAGAAAATTCTGAAATAATTAAAAAATTCAACTTATTTTACAATAATTAATAATATCAATACTAATAAAATAATCTTTTTTTACTTTATAGTAATATTTATCAGACAGTAATGCTTTGAAATCTAATTTTTATGAAGAATTGTAGATTCGGTTAATCTTTTTTAAAATAAATCTAATAAAATTCGAAGTTAAATTTATATCCCTTTTGGAAAATTTTATCTTATATTAAATTTTAATACTTCTATTATTTTGTCCCTCTTATTTCAAGAGATATTATGCATTAATTTCATTCTCACAAATTTGACATTAAACTCAAATGACCCTGAATCATGATGCGTTTACGAAATCGATATTAATAATCCCTCTATATAAAATCGAAATTTATCAGTTATGGCGATAGTTTTTAATTATTCCTCTATTTCTAATTTCTTTTAAAATTTAAGCTTTTTAAAATTTTTATAAAAAATAGTTTCTGTAATGCATAATAATATTTGTGTTAATTAGAATATTTAAATTTAATCTTCTTCTCGAATTTTTATTCTTTACTTATTATTTGTTTTATGGATTGACATTATTTTGCTGTAAGAACAAGAACATAAACTGGTAGACTATTATTATAATCTCTAAGCCTTTTTAAAAATTGATCAAAAGGAATTCTTTATAGGTTTATAAAATTGCGGTATCCCAAATCTTGATCTGAAACTATTTTTAGTTTCGTATTACTTCTGACATAAATCTGCGTAGATGGTATTTTCATTTTTATTAAAAATTTGATAACCTATAATCCATTTTCTATGTAACAAAAAGAAATAAATCTAAATATCGATATTTATGCGTTAGGATTTAAAATACATATTACCAATTATTAATTGAAATAAATATCAATTATATTTATAAATTTTTATAGATATATAAATAATTATTAATAAATTGTATATAAATATTCTAATTTAAAAATATATATTAAATATAGCTACAAAGAATTATGTGTAAACAAAGTTTGCCGTGACTCTAATCTAATTCAAAAGTATGTTTAGTTATATTAAAATGAATTCGATAGTACATGACATTGATTGTATATATATATATATATATATACATAGAAAACTTTACGTATGATAATATAACTAATAAAATCATATATATATGTATGTGTATCTATACGCAAACACAAAATAATAAAAAATCATATTCAGCTTTTTTATATTTAAATATAATTTGTATTTTTGATATTATTATAACAAAAAAAAAATTTTAAAGAAATTTGTATACTAGCACAATTGTATAAATATATTGATTATGTTGCCAATAATCAGTAACAGTATTTAGCTTTATTTTTTAAATTTAAATACAATTATTTTATTTACCATTTATTATTTATTATTATATATTTATGTAAATTAAGTATTCAAAAGTACAATAAAAAATAAGAATCAAATTTATATTTATTATCTAAAATAAATTATGATACTTGTTTGATACTATAATATTTTTATTTTAATCCAAAATTGTTAAATATATTATTTTTTGTACATACATAACTTATATATTTTATATAAGTATATAAGTTATGTAAGGAAGATATGTAAGTATGTACGAAAGATAAATCGACTTTTTAAAGCTGAAAAAATATTAAGAGTTTAAAAGTGATAACTTGTAAAGTATATTTTTGAAGATATATATATATTTTTTTATATAATCATGTATAAATCAGGTCAACAGTTTCTGTTAAAACATTTTAACTTGCCTTTCTAATTAACGATAGTTATTGCCTTCCGGAGTCGGGGTTACCTTCGTCTATCTTTTTTAGTTCGAGAAAGAAGCATAACCACTGACTGCAGCCACTTAGGAGTATACGGAAGAAAGCTCGAAACCGCACTCGTGGCTTGGTGAAGCATTTTATGGCATTATCGTGGTTCACCTACAGTCAAGAGCGAGAGAGCGACGCACTTCATGTGTACTCTATAGAAAAGGCGTAAGCTCCAAAATTACAGTCGACCGAGAAACTTTTTCCTTTTATCCTTTCATTTATTTTCGCTTCCCTTTTTTCAGCCTACGAAATAACGATTAATTTTATTCAAGACTCGGAATCGTATATGCAGTGTACGTATACGTTTACACAAGTGTACGTGAGAATTTTATTTATGACAGTTCCGGATACCGAGGCTTTTCCACCACTATGTAGTAGAGTTGGATTTTAAATTTTTGATCTTGAGGATTTCACATGGAACGGTGTATGAAATTGCATCTTTTCTTAGGATTTACCCTGTTTTTTGATCTGGTAAATGCATAGAGATGGTCGCGATATTCTTCAGTTCGAATAATGCACACAAACTATAAATACATTATGAATGAGTCCGGTGTTATCGTGTTTTAGGATAATGAGTAAATATTCAATAATACTTCTCTACGATGTATGTCTATATAATACTAATGTATAATGTAATTAATAACATACTAATAACGACACATACTAACAAGTATGTATATATTATTCAGGAATTGAAAAAACGTAAATCGTTGTGTATACTTATATGATAATTAAAGATATTTTAATACATGGAACATAAATAGTAAAATTTTATTAATGTCAATAATATAAAATCATAAAATATTGAAATTTTAATTGAGGCAATAACTATAATTTAATTTACATATTAGATATTTTGTAATCGAATTATTTTTATTTTTAAAATTTTAATTTTGAATCTTTGAATGTGAAATAATCTTTTATTCAAATTTGTATTGATTGGTACTAATTTTCAATGAAATTATTACCATAGTTTAGAAATACTATTATCTAATTATAATATTTTTTTATTTTAATACTAAATGTAAAATTTTATAACAGATTTACAGTGCTAAAATTTTTTATTTATTCTAAAATTGCTTTTCGTGTATGTGCATATAGACGTGCAAAGCTCAGAAAGTGGAGAATCAACGACAGGAAAAATATCGGAGTTATCATAGAATGTGAAAAATGCCATTATAAAGATAAAACAACGGTATATTGCTGGCATGTATTTTATCGTAAAAATTTTTTTTTCAAAATATAAGTTATTATTTCGTTTTTATTATTTAATTTATACATCTATATATTATAATGAAAAAATAATTCAATATAAATAATTTCCTGTTTTTTACTATCTATCAACTAAGTATTAATTTTTTGCTATCAGATTCGAATATTATGCTTAAATTTATCAATTGATTATACCAACTTTTATTTAATATGTGTGCGTGCTTCTTATATATATTAATTTTATAGGTTATTTTTTTTTTAGTATAAGCTTTTCTAATTTGTAATTTATATTTTATTTAAATAATCTATTATAAAATAATAATTTTACAGAAATTTGTAACTTTTTAATCTTCCCTCGTGTTTTTTTTTTATTTACATATGAATTATTTGGAATATTATTAACATCTTCTATGTAGAATCATTTTTATAAAATAAAGAAAGACAAAATTATTTTCTTATAGAAATCAAAGAAATTTGAACTATTATTAATTATGTAATGTAAATGACTTATATTTGCTTAATGGTAGGAATTATACAAACGTTAACAATAAAACAAAATTTCATTCATTTTCACGACCAATGAATTTAATCGATGCTCGTTTATGATTAGTAAAGTATCGTGACACATGACCTACATAGATTGACATAAAATATTACACTTTACGAAGATGAATTTAAATTCAATTAAAAGCGATATTTTAAAAATGTCAAAAAAGTATATAATATTTCAAATACGTTATTTTAATATTCGTTCAAACAACTAAATCATTTGAATCGAGCAAAAAGCACGAATCGCTATTTTATTTATATCTGTTTAAAGTCTAAACTTGAGAAGAAAAATTTTAAGTGCCAAACAAAATATAAAATACAAAAGTTTCAAATGACACAGAAATTTAACGAACAATTGATTAATTTTCATTTTCATCATATGCATAATTTTAATTTCTTTCTCATTTATAATTGAAGCGGTATAAATAACAAATTTTTATAACAATATCGTAAAAGTTTATTTTTATACAAATTACTTTTATTAATTAATACTGATTTTCTACTTACCGTTTCTATTTTCCTCGATATAGAGACTCGTGTGTTGGGATCGTCTCCTGTCGTTACCATATCTGATCCTGGGCTCGATCCTCTGCGCTGAGACGTATGTCGGCGTCGTGAAATCATCCAAGCCGTCGTGTTGCGGTGGACTTGTTCGCTTCCGACAAATCGCCAGTCCTATTGCCACTCCAATTCCGACCAAAATTAGTATCACCGCAACTATACACATGCACGGAAATATGATCAGAGAATTAAAAATAAAGCGAATGTTGAATATTACGACATATTATATCATGTAATTTTAGTATTTCGTCATTATTATTTTAAACCGCTTAACGTTTATCAAATATTTATAAAATTAAGATAAGTTTAAATTTAGTAGCTGATATAAAAACTCATTTCATACGAGTAATTATTTAATATTTACCTTAATAATAAAAGCTTAAAACGATTTTAAGTTTTTTTTCTAATAAATGTTTTTATCTATTTTAAAACTGATGTAAATTTTCCACGTTTTCCATTCCCTATCTCTCGAAGTTTATTTTATGATATCGATGAATGCTATGTATATTCATAGAAACGTATGAATATGAAAAAGGTAAATCCTACATTAGAAAAAAATATAATTGCAAGATAGTAAAGATAGATTATTAAACTCATTATCGAGCGAAGATATAATATTTTTCACCAATAATTAATTACCAAGTATTTTGCTTTGTATATCATAAAAAATTCATTATTATTTATTCTCGATTCATTAGAATTATTACGATGCTTTATTTCTATTTTGAAATTGTAAAATTCAGCTTCTGAGAGTGAATCATAGCTTTTTTTAGAGATTCATGACTTTGCAATTACATTTCTTGCGTAATTGCCAAAGTTTTTATTTTAATGGAACATTCGAAATTTTTAATTCTTATCGTAGAGAAAGCTTAGAATTAAAAATTTCAGATTATTTAAAAAGAAATTTAATAAAAAATGATCACATATATTCACGTAACATCTTAAAAAAAAAAAATAGTTACTCCTGGGCATAAACATCTAAGTTAAGAGAAAACTGTTCGGGTTATACCGAACAAAGTTCTTTGTAGCAAATTACATTTTAACTCGAGATAAGATTTTTACAATAGCGATTCCATAAAAAACAGTAATGTTCTTGCTCGGAGAATTCGCAAGATTGTTACAGCAAGAGCCACGTAGATGTTTGACGGAAAGAAATTTCGACGCGACAGTACACTACGATTTTAAAAGCTCGTTCATCGGCTTTCGTTTTTATCCAAGGTACCTCTTCCCTGAAAACCGACAGCAATTAATCAAATTTACCGCTGCTCTTCGCTATCCCGAGGTTCCAGCGATACACGAAACTTGCATTTCTCGATATCCAATTATCATCGACGTATCGTGTGACGAATTGATACGGAGACATTCCAATTACGAGGTACACGGAATATCGTAGTGTTCGCGCATTGTCTTTCATTTAAATGACAAATGAGATTTATCGGAACAACATCGCACGTCGTGTCCTTTTCGATTGGTCAACGCTCGGCGATGGTGATTCCTTACTGGAATTTATTCAACGTTCTTCGTTTATTTATATTGTTTCCGGCCGAATTCGGAATAGACGGTTGCTGGTCGGCGAACTGTTTACTCGCAATAAAAGTGTCCGCGTACTAACGTTGCGATCCTCACAAAGGTAGGAAAAACTAGAGTTGCGAGTAAAGCGTTATTCGCGTGCCAGTGCGAAAGGGCGTAAATTCACACGAGGACATTCGTATTTTACTCAACAGCGTAAAAGCGGCTGCATCGTTTGATCGTTGTTTATTATTTTTTTTGTCGGACTGACTCTTATAAGCTACGAGAATTAAAGTATTGCAACTTTAAAGTTCGGCTTTTGTGCTCGATGCTCTCGTTACGATGATAAAAAGCATAACCGGCGTCATATAACGAAGTGAACAGAATGACGAATATAGACGGTTGGTTATATTTTTTTATTTTATTTTCACGAAAGATTCTGGGAAAAACGAAAGAAAATTGCGAGATTCCTGGAAAGAAGTTGCGATGAGGTCAGAAGGAAGCTGAAAGATTACGAGAAAGGCAGAAATAAATAAAAACGTAAAATAGATATACGGCAGGAAACAAAAAAATATCTAGAGTAATGAACATGATCGAAAAATATATAAAATTAGATCGGTTGCAATAATTTTTTAGTCGAATCCCGATTATTACAAAATTATTCCCATTATTAAAGTTTGTTTAACTTTAATTTTTTATACGTATTAAATTTAATAAATCGTATATTTTATAGTATTTTAAATTTAACGTACGATTCTTTAATTGGGTAAATTTTAAATTTACGTTTCATCGCATAATTATAAGAAATTTAAATGTAGTATTAAAAATTTGTTTAAGATTATCTCATTTATGTAAGATTAATTTATTACTTTATAATTATTTGCTCATAATTAATTTTTGTATCAATCCTTTTTGTTAAACTATTAGTTTGAAAAATTTGTTTAAACGAGAGAAATCTATATGAAAGTTTGGGTACGATTTTTTGTGCATTCTCAAATTGTATAATTATGAATTTACCCGATCCAGATTTTTAGATTAGATACTGGCAGTTATTTCTTTGTTATTTATTCATTATTTATTTTAGAATATATCAAGAAAATAGAATAACATCGAATAGATTATATTTACGAACATCTTTATTATTTTATTTATTTCAATATATTTATATCCATTTTTATATAAATGCGCATACTTATGCATTTTTATGAATTAAAAAAATGGAAAATAATTTTGATTATCATATTATATGTGGATTTGTCAGAATAATCTGTATGTAATTGCATTTTTTACAACATAAGTAATTGAAAAATTATCTTTTTCCTCGTATGCATATTTACGTCTGTTACTACTTAATTATTTTGTAAATTAAAAGATATATAAAATTAATTTCTTGTATATATATATATATATATATATATATATATATATATACTCGATTATAATTATACTAATATCAAATAATTAAGATTTTAATTTGCTGACAACTTAACAAATTTAATAAATCAACTAGGATATATTATTAATTATTATTATATTTATGTATGTATTATATAATTTTATTCCCGTTTATATTTTTATATTTACTTAAATTTTTTTATTTAATGGTACTGTGTATCTTTACAATTAATATTTCTAATCAACTTCTATAACGAACATTGCTATCATACTCGAATAAAAAATTCTTATTTACATTTATTAATAATATTGTATACAATGGCAATATTTTTTTATGACAAATATTGATCTTTTAAAACGATAGTAGATAAATAAAAAAATTCAATTAAAAGTTCAATGAGTACAATGAAGTCATATTTCATTGTTGGTATATTAGCCATGCAATTAAATTTTAAACTATAATTCCTACTATAATTAGCTTATTCATATAATATGTCATAAAAAAGCGCGCTTAAAACAATAAAAAAGTAATGAAGAACAGGAAGAACGGGAAAGAGGGAGACAGATAAACAAATAGATAGATAAAGATAGAAAAGGAAAATATAACAGTAGACGACCAACCGACGGGAAGAAAAGGCGAATTTGTAAGGGGCGCTTGGATAAAGTCAGAGTTCAGTTTTGTCGTCTGTGAAAATGTAAGTCTTCTTTCCTTACGTCATTCTCTCTCTGTCTTTCACTCTCATTCTCTCATTCTCACAATTTCTCGCTCTCTCCATCACTCTTCCTACTTTCCCAGTGAACGAGCGCGTAGATTCCTGGGCTCTTCCCGAGCCAGAAAATACATTCGATGCGAGTCAACCGTTATTCAAACTGGATAAAATTTTGTCGCAGCGCGAATATTCTCAGACCTAGCGAGAAAGTGAAGCAATGGAAAAAGCAAAAAGGATCGACGGTGTGTGACAGTGTATTTCTCTCGTCGAAAGATCTTTGCGCAGAACAAGATGACGACACAGAAGAATTGAGAAAGAGAATATTTGACTATGTGTGTTTGTTTCTTCTTTCTTTTCTCTCTGTCACCTTACCTTTATCACTTCACCAGATGTCCTCTCTCCTGCTATTCGCTCTAACGATATATATATAACTCTTTTGTTCGCGTCTACAAGACAAGGTAAGACGTATTGTTTCGCGATTGTGACGTTTACGCCTCAATCTATCTACCTACTATCACTTTCTATCTATCGCTTGTTTCCGCTTCTTCACTCCAGGAACATGTTTATTTGTATTACTGGAGAGTTTGTATTTTCTTTATAAATAATGAGTTGAATTAGTGATAATATGTACCGTGAGAGAGACGGAGATGCGGAGATAGCGAGAAATAAATAGCGAATGAACGAAAAAGCGAGAAGTATTGGGATGATAGGCTGAGATATTCCTTAGAAGGGAACTAAATATATCGAATATTTTACGGTCTTTTTGATCCCGGTGTCTGTATTTGCTCCACAAATGTCCGTTTGTTGAATTAACAGTGAGCATTTGAATGAATATAGAAGGCATTTTTTGTGGATTTTGATAGTGAACTGTAAATAATTGATGGAAAAAATACATGAATTGAAGTTTCATTTCACGAAATAATACTTTAAAATTGTACAGATTAGTTGGAAGAACTCTTTGCTACATAATTAAGAATTTCAAAATAACTTAGTTTTTATTACAAATACATATTATGAAATATTACTCTTAATATTGTATATGTATTTTCAAAAACATTAGGATATACTCTTTATTAATTTAACGTATGGACACATTATTTGAGGGTCATTCAAATTTATTGATAATCGATTTACGTTACTTCATTTATAAAAATGGTAGATGAAAATCACAACGAATTTTATTTTAATAATAGAGAAAAAAGCTATTATATATTTCAATAAACGTTTTCCATTCTTTCAGCTATCGAACGAATAGAATAAAGAAGTATGTCATGATTATTAGCTTTTCGTTTTTATTTACTACAAAAAATAAATATATTAGATAATAGATTTTATAAGTGTATAATCAAACTAACTTAAAAATTCTAATTAAAAAAAAAGCATTAAAATTTCATAATACAACAAATATCATATAGGTAAACAGTATTAGTCAGAAAAATTTAAATACACATTCTATGTAAAACATATCTATTATCATTTCATCGTGCAGTTTATTATTCAATGATTAAAATTATCAATTATGTATTGAGTTATATTGAAATTGAACGCTTTATTAAAAATATTATTCTTTTCTTTGATAATTTATTAATTTATTGAATTCAGTTATATTAATAATATTGTTAATAATTTATTAGAAATTGATACATCATTATATTTTCAATTGTATCCAGAATAATTTTATAAACATTAAAATAGATTATAAATAAAAGCAATCGCCTCATTATAAATGACACGCATAGATCAAGCTTAAAAAATTAATTCATTTAATATATTAGAGAAACCACAGATGCTTAATAGAATTTTTTATTCCGAATATAATTTTAATAATCACGCATGAATAATTAATGAGTTTAATTAAATATTAAGAGTTGCAATAGTCATTATGAAAAAATTCGTTCAAATACTCTTCCAAAGGTTACAAAATATATTATTATTACTAACCAAAATAAGAAATATTAAAAACAAAAATTTATCAGTATTTTTTAAAAGTCATATAAAGCAGAAATTGTTAGATCAAAAATATATAATCGTATGTGCTATTGAAAAAGGATATTTAAAGAATGAAATATATTATTAAGTGTTAATAATAAGTAGACTATTAGCCAAAAATGTCTCATTGAAATTTCGAAAAATTATGACGTAGTTAGAAATATTTTGATCGATAAATTTAAATATTTTGTAAATTAATTTACGTTTAGATAATGGTGAATACTTATGAATATAGCATTTTTTAAATATTTTTTTTATAAATACATACATTATGTTATTTTAATTCCTCTTATATTTAAATATTTTACAGTATTTAAATGTTTGGCTTTATTTTATTAAATATAATGTGGTCATTTGGTAAACATCATTTTATAATAATTGCTGTACAAGTTAAATTATTTTTCGTTTAAAGCATTTAATTCTTAAGCTGATTGAAAATTTTAATAAACCATCCAACTAAATATTAATGAAAATTAATTTATGCGAGATTTTCTTCGAAATTTTTCATCATTTTAATCAATAAAAGTATATTGTACAAAGGAAAATGTAAAGTTGAATGCATTTGTGTTGAAACCTAAAATAGAAGGTTAACAATGTAGAGTCTAAATTAAGAGATAAAAATAAAATTATTTAAAATGGATTGATAAAATTATATGAAAATTTAATTTCTTTTTTAGCTTATTTTTAAAATATCATTAACTTCAAATCTTCGTGTCAGCAAATATTTGAAATCCTTTTTACTTATTACTTCAAAGTTGATAGTAAAATTTTTTTATGAATTTTAAAATAGCAAATTATAGAATTAAAAATCATTCAATCATAGTAACAAATTAAATTAGCATATTGAAACCTATTCGTGTACTTGAAATGCCGACATTTTTTACTTTAATTATATCGTTATATATCTTACAATAAAATCTTGAATTATCTATTTACTAAGTAAATACACATATTAATTTTAAATGTAAATATTTATCAAAAATAAATATTGTATTTTTAAGATAAAATAGAAAATACCGAACGAGATAAAGTTAAAAATAATACTAAAAAATCAAAATGCTATTATAACTCAAAAACTAGTATAGGAATTTGTGTAACCTTTTTTACCTTTATGTGTAAATAATGTTTATTTTAATAGTTTATAGATCTTCAATTTGTTTTCAAAATAGATTTTCATGTGCAATTGACTTGATTTCCAAGTTTTAGAATGAAGCTAACAGTATTTTATTGCAAGTTGCATTTCAGCTATCAATATCAGTATCCACTATATTTTTAATCAAGCTCGTATTTTAAACAATGACTAAAACATACTCAACTCTTAGCCGAATTCGATGTACGAAATCAATACACAAACTTTTTATTATTATAATAAAAATTCAGATCATAAACGGTAGAATATTTTTCTCGAATTTTACAAAATATCTAATGTAATAAAAATATTATGCCAGAAGCGAATTCGAATTATTTATATGAAATAATGTATTTTTATATTATATTAATATACAACGATATTGTCATAACGAACGTCGCAGTCATAAATACATAACAGTGAACCAAGATTTTTTTTTTTTGAACAATTCGAAAATCAACGATAAATTATCATCGCTGTGATCACTAATGAAGCAAAATGTCTTAAATTAAATTAAGTTACTTACTAATCAACCCAAAGACGATTAACGCATTTTGTACGCTATCAGCTTGAGGCATAGTCGAGGACAAATCGCCAAGAAATCTGCTCTCGGCAGGTTTCTTATGTATGGGCTCGGTCACTTTGACATTCTCGATAAGCACGGGTAAACTGCGACCCTCGCTATTCTCCGCGTAGACGGCGATCGTGTAGTCATAGCCCGGAAGGAGTCCATACAACTGAAAGCTCGGATGGTCGTTACGATCTTGAAAGACGGCGGGAGCCTCGTCAGCAGCGGCCTGATCGCTTTGTGGAATCTGCTGCAAGAGGCCAGAGTTCTCGAGGATGCCACGAACCTCGAGGAGGAAGTGCTGAGGCATACCTCCGCTTGCACCCGGGACGCAGTTCACCTCCATTGCACTGCTGTCATTATGTATGCTGCAATCAATTGGCTTCTGCGGCGGTTCTGCGAACATCAAACGACCCTTGCATTAAGCTTCAAGGTTTCGTTGGACTAATTACGTGCTTTTATTATATTCAAAATTAATGGTTACAATTTTGTGCAAAATTTAAATGTTTTATGTTTTAATTTTTTAACGGGCATTTAGATACATGGATATATGTATCAAAAGCTTTTGTTGCAAATTTTTATGAAAGTTAATTTATGACGTTTTTTGAAATATTTAAAAATATCTAATAAAGTTTTAAAATCTTAAATTTTACGTTATTCTTCGCTTAATACAACTTAATCAGATTCGTTAAAAAATTATTTTAAAATTACTTTTTCTGATAAATATATTCCACACATTTTTTTGAAACATGAATTTATAAATAAATACTATCGTACATATTATACAAACTTTAAATTAAAAATTAAATTTCTAAATCGACATTCTTCAAAATTTACTTTTTATCAACAATTTTAAAATTTTTTTACTACATATGTGGTTTTATTTCATTCAACTAAAAATTTTTTATAGATATTTTTAATAACAATACATAGTTTCTAATAAATAAATTCAGCACAAACAATATTGTTAGTTTTATTTCAAATACATAATAGACATAAAAGAAAAATAAAACTTACAAAAAATGCTAATACCAGTTTATACATTTGTGAAAATATATTTTAACTTTCAAAGTTCAAAAGTACAAGTTGGTACATCAGAAACTCAGAAAGTGAGTTAAAAAAACTTAAACGTAAGTTAGAATTTATTTTGTAGGTTTAAGCTAAATTTGAAAAGTATTGAAAGATATTTTCAATCTATAAGGAAAAATAAACAGTAGTACGTTTATTATCTAAAATAAAATTTATACTATTTAAGATATATTTGGATAATTATACTCTTAATGAATCTCTTTAATGAATTTCTATACATATTTATTTTAATAAATTTTTCATATTTTTCAATTGTACATTGAAAAACTAGTTATTCTTTAATTGACTAAAAACATTGATGTTTAAAGACTTGTATTCTTATTAAAAGTTTTGAAGAACTTTCATATTAAAAATATTTATTAATTAGTCTCATATGGTACCAATTTGTTTCAGCCCATTTAAAAAATCTAACATATCTTAAATATATCGTTTCTATAGAGTATTTAAAAAAATGTTGAAAGTCATATTTTACAGAAAAAAATGATTTTCGATATTCATATAATTAGTTACGTATATTGTGCATTATTTTAGAATGTATGAATTGTTAAATTCATCAAAGGTTCTTCTTCATAATTATATTAATATAGTACTTTCTTGCAATTAAAATAATAATATAAGCTTGCGTATATTAATATTTTATAAATTCAAAAAAACTCTACTTTTAATATATAACTGCTATGTAACTATAATTATTATAATATATAAATCTGGTACTAATTACTTTAGAATTGAAATTTGACATAATTATAGTATTAATTTTGAAATCTCTGAAAATGTTTAATATTTATTTTTATTCACTTTATTATTTTCTTATATGATATTTTTTTATTCAAATATTATCATCTTCAATATAAGAATTTTTTTTTTCGAAAATGTAATACTGAAAATAGAAGAAAAGTTTCCATACTACAAGTTATCATAACAGAAATAAACCAAAAATGTTTTCAAATATCCCATGAAATTGTTTTTTTTGAATTTATAGCTAAGAATATTCCATGATCTTAATATTTTATCAAACAAATACCAACAATAGCTTTGTATTTAGAATACAGAAATTCTTTGGAATCACTTAATCAACTCTTTTTATTTTAAAAACAACTATTGGGTTGGCCTCTACTATTGTAAAAATAAATCTCAGAATGATATATACGTTGTTTCATTGTTACTACGAAGCAGCTATTAATCTACTTACAGTTGTGGTTTAAATAAACCAAATGTTTTCTTAACAAACGTTATAAATTCAAATAGAAAATAATTATAACAGCTTTAAGTTAACAAAAAAATTCTACAGTGCATTTAGAATTTACTTCTTACAGTAATATTTACTACATCTTGTATTGCTAATTTATAGAAACAAAAATCACGGTATTTTTAAATATATAAATATATATAGTTAGAATAATGGAATTTGTCTTTGCTATTTGTCGCATTACGTTATTTGTGATAAATTCTGGATCATTATACAGTTTTAATGATGTGTACGTAAATCATTAAAATACTAAAATAACAATAGTAAATATTAGTACTTAAAATATAAAGTATTATACAAGTATTATAAAATATTATACTATAATAATATAATAATATAATCATGTTATATTATTATTAGAGTTCTGATTTTACGATTCAATAAATTTCTATAAACAAAACATGGAAATCTATAATACTTCCATTTTATATATACTTTATACAGAGAATAAAATTGGAAAATATATAACTTGAAATATACAAAAATAAAAACTTGATTATATTTGAGCTTTCCGGTGAAATTCTTCGTATAAAAAACTAAGACTTTATTCAATTTTAGTTTTATCTTTTTATGGTGTCAGATTCTGAAAACGAGTTACGAAATTGTTTACTATTAATTAAATAAATATACTATTTTTTAAATTTAATCCCATATTTAATTTTAATATTGTTAGAACATTTTGGTATTAATTTAATCCTGAAGGAAAATTACTCCGAATGTGACAATTGATCTTATTCTATCATAAAATTCCATTAAGAAGTATTTCAATAATTACTTATTATTGTTTTTGCTAATTTTTAAAATGCTATTTTTTGTGCGATAAGTAATTAGATATATAAATTTATTTATGGATAAATATATTATTCGGGTCAATCATAACTAGAAAACAGAAATAACAAAAACTTTATAATTCTGGAAAATAGGATTTTCTACTGTGAACATTTTATTCTTTATTAAATTTATACTTTACGTATTTTATTCGAATAAAATATTTATATAAAACTGTAATTAAAAAAATCTTTTTCTATTTTGTAATCATACCGAACGGATATAGCAAAAAATCACTGGAAATATTGCTGAAAATATCTTTACGTTTATGTGAAATTTCAAAAAAATTCTGACTAATATTCCTTTAAGATATTGCATAAATAAGTGTAATAACTGTAATCATAATATCTATAAATTGAAAATGTATCTTATTTTTCCGCCTTCTTTTATTATACTTAATAATCAAGTACTTCAAGTAGTAGCTAATAATATAAAAAGATCATTTAATATAAACTGCATTTATTACTAATAAGAAGTAGTTTTAGGAATAGCTGTTGTCAGCAGATTTGGAAAGAGTACAATTTTTAACTCGTTAATTCAGATTAAAATCGTTTCCTTCCTCTCGTTTAAATCACGATTCAGTACGAAAATTCTGCTATTGTCGCTTTTCCAACGATTTTCTCCCATGCACCGTAATGCTAATTCTACTCGACACGAGGTATATGCAGAGCAATGTCGCATTCAAAACTCTCTTTTTTCTCTTTGCGCGATTCTTCATTGTTACTTAATCACCATTATTTTGCGACGTTTTACTATTTCAAAGACTATGCTAACATATTACCTCATTACGCTGAAATTCTTTGTATTTTCTAACGAGATAATGTACGACTAGTGAAGTTGAAAAATATGTATTTTAGGCAATTTCTTTCATACGGTTTGATTGAAATTTATTTAATAGAACGCTTGTTAACGTGTTTATTCGAATCAAAAAATATATTTAAACAATGATACTCTGTATATAATTACATTTTCTACTTTTCAATTATATATATATCCTTTTTTTAATAATTTAAATAAAACAGTGGATGAAATTAAATTCAAGAATAAGTGTACGGTATACATTTAATATTAGAACTTAAAATTTAACGTGAGAATTAATAGAAGTTTTTAAGTAAGATTATGAAAATTCCTTTTCATAGTCCTTATATTTATTCATACATTGTATTTCCGCGAAAATACACAGTGATTTCAGACATGTTGTATCACGGTTATAAAAATATATATATGTAGGATAAAATCACACTGCTTCCTTGTTTCAATCGTAAATATACCCAAAATAGTATTCGAGTTATTTAGCGTAAGAGATATGAAGAAATACAATACTTCTTATCATCATCATCTGCAGTACTTCGCATCTCCTACCGTTGGAATTTCAGTTGGTTTAAACCTAAAAATGTATGTAGAAGTATCTTATCGCAAAGGACCGTACTGCGGCTGCTGTATTACTTGCGCTTAATGGTGCGTAATCCTCGCCAGGCATATAATTCGTAACGTAGAGATTTACTTTTGAAGTTTCCAGTCCGACTCTCGGGCCTGGAAAAGTAGTTGTGAAGCCTTAATGTCAGTGCAATAATGGGTTTTCGCGTCTACTACGACTGAGCACTCCGACAACAATACTCTACTGTAGGAAATAAAGAAAAATATTTGACAACTTTGTCATTTCTTTTTATATAATTTTATAGCTAGTTTTGTCAGATAACTTTATTACATTCGCAGATAATATTTCCGAGTTAAATTATTCTTCAGCTATCACATTATTTTCGCTGTTTTTCAAACTTGTTACAAATTTAGCCACGTAATTTTCAAAGTCAAAAGTTTTTACTTTTTATCGCTATTAATATTGTCACTGTGAAATTAATTTTGATTTTCTACAAATATATTTTTATAAGAATACAAATTTTACATAATTTTTTATAACTTTTTAAAATCAAATATTTATATGATAATATTTTTTCTTAGAATATTTATTTTTCTAACCTTTTGGATTTTATATTATCTATATTTTAATGTTTATTGTTCTGTTTATTGCAACGATTAATTTTGCATTTTTCCGAATCAATCTTCGTTTTATACGAAGTAGGAAATTAAATAGTTTGAAGACATACGAACGATACTTAAGCTTGAAATAGTAATTATATATTATATTTTATTATACTAAATTAAAAAAAGAAAAAAATTTAAAATATTTAATAATATGTGCTTACAATTTCTTTTATAATTTAGGTATATATGTCGAAGAAAACAAGCTTATGGTAATTTTGAAAATATTTAGTTTATTGAATAACTAATCTACAATGATCACTTAAATGATTTTAGGTTAAAGAAACTATTTAAGATATTTGCATAATCCGTTAGTAACATTTAAAACCAATATTAGCTTGCCTAAGTTTAATATTTATGCTTTAAGCAAATTGTTTCTGAAGTTTGCATTCAAACAACGTCATTTAATCTATTTAAGAAAGAGACTATAAAACTTAAAAACATGTGCAGATATTAGTCAACAATAATAATACTGTTTAAACAAAGTAACTAGAAATATATTAGATAAACGAATGTTTCATATTTCATAAAAATGTATAGTAATGTCAACAATATTCCATTAATAGTAAAAATATAAATATATCTTTACCAAAATATAATTAAAAAACGGAACTTAGAAAAACTAAGTTAATTTGTAATTTTTTTTTAAACAAAAAAATGTTGGTAGAATTTTTATCTACTTATTTTAAATTTACATCATAATTTAATTGCCCATTATAATTAAGAGTTGGATTTTTTAATTCTTTCATTAGCAAGATTTTATATAATTTGTATGTTTATTGTTACTATTATTATTCAAATATTATTGATGTAATTGTAAATTCTTTTAAAAATAAAAACTTTTCCAGAAAAAAGAAATCATTAATATTAAATGGAAGTATAGTTTAATACAAATATTTGTTGGATTTTCAGATTGTAAAATTACAATAGAACGGAATTAGTTTTATAATATTCTTGTAGTACAAAGTTGTATCGAGTACTTAATATAATTAGGTTAATTGAATATACAAATTATGCTATTACAAATTGACATAAATCAATTTAAATTATAATATAGTTGATTAGTTTAATATAAATTTTGCAAAGAGGAATTTATTAAAAGAATCCCAATATCAGAAATAAATTAGAATATTCTATTTGTATATATATAAAATATGAGATTTTTATATGTATGCAATAACGAATTAAAATATTAATGTGGTTTTAATCAAAATTTAATTGGTGCCACATAAGGATGGTATCATTACTAAATTACAATAATTGTACATACATACATTTAATTTAGTTATAAAAAAAAGAAATAAAACTAAAATTTTTCTAAAAAAAATACGTAATTATTTTCCGTAATGTCTAGTGTGACAAAAAATCAGATTAAATTTTAATTTGTGATTTTTCTATATTTAGTAAATTACTGTTTTAGTCATAAATGTTAGAAAATCTATAACATTATTTGACAACTATCAAACTCCTGTTACTTTCGTGTAATTACTTTTATCAATAAAATAGATTCAAAATATCACTGCACTAGTAAGTACGTGACCTAATAAAAAAAAATTTAATTACAAAGTAAGTAGCGCCGTATTAATAATTGAAATATTTTGAGAATCATTTATTATTTAGTTTGATTATTAGTCATTTACTTATATTTAAGACATAAATATATCATAAAAAATTAATCTGTTTTTTTATTATTCAGTTACTTTTTCATCGAGTTTATTTACTACAAATAATTCATAATTACAAGAATTATAATGTCATTATATCACATTTGATTATATAGTATAAGTAAATAATAAAATGATTCATAAATATATTTAATTTAATAACAATAATTCGAAGCTAAAAAATATATTCCTTTTTTTCAAAATTATTTTAAAATTATTTTATATTTTTTTTAAATTAAATTTTAATGTATAATGTAAAAAAAGTAACTAATAATCAAAGAAAAAGTCATTTTTAATGAAGATGCAAGGCAGAAATATTGAAACTCATTGTTACAAATATGCGTAAGATATTTAATAGGCAAACGATTTAAAATAAATACGTAAATAAAATTAGCAGTCGTTTGTGGTTTACTGTCTTATGAAAGATGACTATCTCTTTTGCGACTTGCGTACAAGTGAAGGACTAGTGATCGATACTAAGGTAAAAGTAAGGGTCGTTTGAGCGTGAGTGGTCTCATTAAAGGCGGCTCTCAGCTTTGTAACTTACCTAAAGATAAAAACACTACACTCGGAAGAAACTTTTAAAAAAAAGTTGAATTAACTTCGTAATTTACAGAAAAGAATAAAAATAGCTCATGTAAGTTGCAACTTCATTAGCTGTAAGTTCTTAAAAGATACTACTTTGATAAATACAATTCTCTTTGCCCTAACGAAAAAAATGACTTTCTTTCAAGTAGATAGATTTTTCTTTTATTTCAGAACATAAGTTGGTTTAACGTAATAGTCTTTTTAATAAAAAGCTATGAAAATACTTCATTGGGAATACGTAATGAATTATTAATTGAATTTGTTATAACCTTTAAAATCATTAGCGGTATTTAATGTTTAATAATTTTTTAAATAAATGCATAACTGACATAACAAAATTAAAATAAAGAGATGGAATTTTATTTTTTTTTAATATAAATGCATACATATTGTCACATATGAGATAAAGTGCAAGTATTGGATTTTATAGTGTGATTATGATACGAGAATGACGCGAAGAAAGAAAGTCATAAATATGAGTAACTTTGATGAAAGATATTCGGTCGTAGAAACAGAAGAAAGAAAGTTCGTATTTTGGCTGAGTAAAGCCGGGTACTGTTTTAGAATTTTTCTCTAGAATATTTTTATCGTAAATAACGCATAAAAATATATGTGGTTGTATATATATCTGATTGTATATAGTTTAAGATTTTTTCAGTGAAATGTAACGATTAATAATGCGAAACATTATTGCCACAAAAAATTCAGTATTATAATTTCATTCATTTAATGTCTTTTAGGATTTATCGTTCAGGATATTTTACTATAACACAAAATTAAAATGAAAAATCCTTTATTTTAAACTTTTTATAAATAAAAATATGTTCCGATATAAGAATTAGAGTAATAAATTATGTTTCAGTTCCGATATAAGAATTAGAGTAATAAATTATATTTCAGTTTAAATTTTATTTTAAAAAATATACAAATTATTTTAGAATATAAGTATCATATTAAAATATTTGTTTCGATGTACAAAAGTATATATATCTTTACACTTCATACTACATTTAAAACATTATACCACTGATATTTAGTATTACAAAGTGAAATTTCATCAGGATCTGTATTAAAATTGAATTTATAAGAGAAACCAAATTTATTTATTACAGAAACAAATATTTTTCCGAATTTCCATAGAAATTTCAGAAATGTGAGTTGATGCATATCAAAGTTAAATGAAAGTTTTAAAAATTGATAAGTAAGATATCAAAATGCCATTTACTATCATTCATCATAATTTTATAAGCATTTTCATATTGCATTTTGTAATATATCTGAGATGCACCGAGTTTTTTTCTTGTTATTTACATGATCGAAACTACGTTAAGTAGCCAAAATTATGATTAAATAAGGTATCGTTTTATTACACCAAGAAAGATGTTTACCGAGATACAAGAATGATATTTTCTAAAATTTATATTTCTAAAAATTTTTTCACTTTTTCATTTATCGAATCGTCGCGTATTCTATACATTTTGCATCGTACCTTTTCCATGTGAAATAATTTCGAGTTGGGAGCAATACCGTGCAATCGTGCCGTGATTAAATATATCACGCAACAAGCCTACTTCCACAAATTAGTTTCATCAGCAACGACCGAAAATAGGAGTGAAATAAAAATGTAAACGTTCTTTTACACGTGTGACTGATGCTCGGAATGAATTAAACGAGTTATTACACACGGTCTAATATTGAATGTTACAATTTTTATCGCACAGCAGTTGATTCGACAGAGCGAGATAAGCCCTGCGTGCTTGCACGTTCGGCGTTGTAGTAGTAGTAGTAGTAGTAGTAGTAACGCGAGTAATGCGGTTCACCAAATCTGCCAAGCACAGAGAGACAAGGAGAGTTGCGCTCGCGCTGAAGTAGAGAATCAGGCATACATAACTATAGCCTCTATCTGGGGTACTTTAGTAAGGTACTTGTTCTGCTTGGTTGAACTAGGTACATTGTTGTAGTGCAAAGCCATTATGCTGCGGATTAGATGCAGAGCGATACAGCATCCACAATAATGTGCACACACGCGTTCGTTTCATATTCGACGGGAGCTCGTTAATACGGGAGGTTTGAAAAATTACGTGTGATCCATGATGTTGTTTTATTTGTGCAAGCTTTGTATTTCGATACTGTAATAAATATTAGCTCGTAACGTATATGTATTTAGCGTGATATTATTATTGTTTCTTTGCTAAGCGCTTAGGAATTTAATATTCATAAGATTTATGTGATGTGTAATTTTGAATATGATTCCGCAGTTAAGATTAGTATATATCATTTTCTATGATAATTTTATGTGAATCGAATTATAAATGAAACTTAGTGCTTCGAAAATAAACATGCCGTTTTTAATTCACAACGGCAATTATAATTACTTGCAATTTTTTTATATAAATAGGTATATTTTACATTTAAAAATTTATCCAATAATAAATTCATAAAAATATTCAACTTCGATTGTAATTATCGGTAATTAATTAAATATATTAAAAACGCCAATGATTTTCAGAATCGATTCAAACATTTTCCTTGCATATTTAAAATTTACATGAATATAGCTCATAAATTTTATTCGATATGATTTCTTAATTTTTACAGAATGCATTCAGCCTTTTAATATATGTTAATAAATTTTAGTTATTATTAAATATGTATATATCGAAAGATGTCTATCCTTTTGGAATTTCATATCATTATTTTTAATTACCATAATTATTATATAATAGAAAATTTTTTAATTATGGAAGTGAAGTTTGAAATCTTTAAATCATTTCATAATGTTTAAAATATTTAATTTACGATTGTAAAAGTTTCTATTTCAAAATATAATAATTTTTTGATCAATTAACTGCTAACAAAAATATATTCAACCACACGAAATAAAGCTTATTTAAAAATTAAAAACATCCATAAATATATAATATCATAAATATAATAAAAACGATTATTTACTTTCATTTTAAAAGGATCTATGGTTTCAATGAGGTTTATATAAGTATTAGCTTTATTGTGTGACTTGCAAGTTCTGTTCGATCATAATGCATCAATATTCTTGTTTTATAATAAATTTAAAGATATAAGTGCTTTTATAAGGTTAATAATGTCTTAAAATTATTATATTAAGTTTAATTTTTAGTTATACTATTAACAAGTATAAGCGACATGTTTAAAAAAATATTTTTTTAAAATGTATTATAAATTCATTTTGTTTTACAATTTATCAAAAGGATCTTTAATTTGATTAAAAAATAATATAAAATAATATAATTATAATATTTAGTTTTATTCCATAAAAATCATTTGAAATTTTACGAATTACATTTTTATGAGTAAGTAAATATGTTTTCAATTACTTTTAAATGAAGAAAATAGACATCTATTGGTTATAGAATGGAGAAAAAAATGATTTTTATAAAAGTTTAATATAAAGCTTATGATATATCTTGGATTACGATCGACAATCATTTTAGTAGTAAAAAAGATCTGGGTTTCTTTGATCAAGAATATTGTAGAAAAATATTTTCTATAACCGATTCTCTTTCATCTACGGAGATATATATATATATATATATGTATGAAAAAGTTTTATGACTTAAAACTTTAAATAGGAGAATTCACAAATTATAAGTAATAATTATATTTATTAAATTTTGTTATCATTCAGTGAATAAAAATCAAATTTAAGAAAATTAACAATTCATTATTTAACGATGAGATAATAGTAATATTTCTATAATTAAGTAACACAATTTAAATTGAATTTAAATGCATTTATTTCATAAAATCGTCGAGTAAGGTACTTGGAAATAATTAATGAACTTCACAATAAAATTAATAGTATAATATAGAGCTATGAAATAAGTACCATAATTCAAAAGTATTTCTCGATCGAGACAATGGAATATAAAAAGTCTGTAAAAACAATAAGGATCTTATCTTCTTGATCCCACTCAACATGATCGCGTGAGTCGAACTATACCAATATCCTCTCAAACTTTTCTGCACAGCACTTGCTTGGGCAATCAATTTGACAGCATGAACTTGCACTTCTCTTTGATTTGAAAGTTCATAAAAATTGTCAACCGCGAAAAAGATTTAAAGTTTTGAAAGGTATTTTAGACAGAAATTAAATATCAAAATTTTTAAATTATGATTGTCTAGATATCTTTTCACGAATAATCTATATTTGCAAAGGTAAGCATATTCAAAACTTTTTCTTTTCAAAATCTGCATTGTACCTAAAATTCAACGATCCAAAAGAAAAGTTAAACTATAAAAGTTGAAATTTCGAAACTCTTGAGTCTTTTAAACTTTTACATTTGTAGCCTTAAATATTTAGAAATTCTAGTTCCCAAATATTTGAACTTTCGTCGTACCCACTATTTGTGTATTAAGAATTTGTCTTCTTGAGACATTCCGACAGCTTCTCTTCAACAAACAACATGCAAATTAAACAAGAACGGATAAAATATGAATAAACTTACTGGCTGGGAGAATATTAAATATGCATGGGCTCTTCTGCCTACCAACACCATTACTAGCCCAACATGCCAATGTTCCATAGTCAGCATCATTTTTCGGTGTATATTCGAGCGAATTAACTAAGAATCGTGGGTTCGACACGGCTGAAACGTCTCCTAAGCTGCTGTTGCGTGTCCAGGAAAATCTGATGTCATCCAGGGGATCTGCATCGATCTCGCAGTTGAACGTCAATCTCTCCCCCAATCCGGCTGTAATATCCTGTTTTTCGTAGCCGGCCTTACACCTTGGTGCATCTGTCAAAATATGTTATTGATTCTTCGCGTTACATGGAGAAAATTATAAATTTTTAAATGATTCCAATCGTAATTACACAAAAGCGTTGTTTAGTTTTTTGTTTTAGTTTCTTCATTTTAACGAGTTATATTTTCAATATTTTATTGTTTTTACATATTAATATAAATAAATAAATCAAAATATAATATTTATACTAGTATATTCAAGATTTATATGTGAAATATTCCAAACAATTTCGCGTGTATAATATGATTTATATTTTCAGATACGTATTTTAAAATAAGTAAAAACGTGATCATTTTTAATAACTCTATTTATTAGTTTTTTTAGTATTTATTCATGTACTTGTCGAGAAAGATTTTCATATAAAATATGATAAAAATTTTCAAAGATAAAAAATATGTAAGCAACCATTATAATTTGTCATTTTTATGTTTTCGTTAGATATACGTTATAGTTCGATGAATTAAAATGAATTTTATGTGAAAAAATACATAACTAGATCAATAATTCTTATGTATTAAATATAAATACTTAAAGCTAATACTTCTGATCAAATATTAATTTAAAAAAAAATTTAAATACAATCTTGGAAAAGAATATAAAATATTTTTAATAGTTTTCTAAGGGAATATTTAAATACGTATGGACACATACACACACGAGCGCACACACACACACACGCACATATATAATATTACGTCCAGATTGAAGGGCACCTTCTGAAATTAGGCAACTCGGTGCGCATAAAGTTAAACAAACTTACATTTCATGCGAATGGTGAGCGGCGGACTTTGAACTTCGCCTACTGCGTTTCTTACTAAACAAGAATAAGTTCCCTCGTGCGTCAGCATTAGTACCCTGAGAGTCAGAGTGCTCGAAGCAAGGAGAATACCAGCTTCGACGTTGTGCTGTAGTCTCTTGTTCTGCGAAGAATTAATATACCCCAAGAAAATTAGTAATCTCAAAGGTAATACGGATTCGCAACAGTCAAGTATATGTCGAGGTTACGAGAATTATTACATACCCGGAGGAAAATGATGCATTCCGATATAACAATTGTTCGCTTTTATTTATAGCAATGGAATTTAGCGTGAATTGTACGAGTTTCAAAGATTTGTGATTCGTTTTATTATTTACTATTGATTATATAATCTTTTGATCAAATTCTAAATTAGCATATTGTACACTTTATTTCCATGTATAAAAGCAATATAATATTTATGCAACAATGTTTATTTCTTAAGATCTAGTTAATAATGGAACTTATTTATTAACAGAAATGATTTTTTAAATGTAAATGTATTGAATTATTTAACAGCTTAATTATAAAGTGTTGGAATGATATCGGTTATAAGTTAAACCTCGTTTTCATAAATATACTTTTTACATTTAGTTATAAAGAGCTTTATTGAATAAGTATCTATTCGAAATCAAGATGTATATATTTAATGTAAGTAGAGATAACTCTCACAAATTATGTATATAGAATTAAAGTTACTTGAACATGGTTCCTTCTTCTCATATAACCACTTACAAGTAAAAATGAGAGCTATATTGTTCAAGCTGTGACGGACGTTATAACTACGAGCTAATTAGAAACTTGATTTCATAAAATTTTAATTAAAATCAAATAACGTGGATTTACTGTATCATGTAAATGACTAATTCTATATTGCATATAAAACATTAAGAAATTTATAATCAAAGTTTTATTTTAGTAATTAATAACGTACTTACATTATTTAAAAAGTTATTTCGTATTTAATAAAGTTTTATATAAAATTTATATTCGAAAAATTTTGTTAAAATTTAAATTACTATGCAATCCTTAATGTGTAAATTTTTAAACTACTAATAGAATTTAAATTTTCATTTAAAATTTTAAACGTAATAAAACATAAAAAATTTTGTACTAGTTTTATTCTTTTCGAGGTGGATTTATCAGTAATTTAATATTATGACTAATGTTTTTTTGTTATTTAAGATTTATTTACTAATAATTAGCATTCAATCATATTTCTCCTTTAAAAAGTTTGTCGAATAAATACAAAACAAATCGACTAAATGAAAGGAAAATTCATTCTATAAAAATCTATAAAGTAAAATATGTTGTATTCGAAAAAGGAATTGACACATATTTCTCTAATCCTTACCAATTTAAAACTTTTTAAAGTATATTTTTGTACAGGTCAATTCAATTTTTATAAATCATGAAAAAAGTATGTCTAAACATTTTGAAAATGTGTTTTTCAAAATATTATTTTTTCTGTAAATAATAATTAAAAATATTTATTATTATTTATTTAAAAATTTTGATAAAGTTTTTCATGTAATATTAATTTCTAATTATTTAATAAAAATATCAATAAAAGTGTGAGGGTTAATTCATAATTGTAAAGTTTATTAATATCTAAATTATAAGTGCATAGTAATTATTTAATTAATAACATACATCAAATTGAAAAATAGTACATAATAATATACTTTATTGTTTTTTATAAAGATTGTGCTTAAATTAGATTTAGTTTTGAATTTTCATGCATTTATTTTTTTCTTGTGCCATTTTGTCTTTTAAAACGATAAACACGTAAATATTTCTTTAAATTTAGGGTTTATTGTAACAAATAATAATTTCATATTTTATTATAGCATTTATTTTATAATTTTGAATACGAAAATAACTTTATTTTATTATTTTATATAAATACAGATATAGAATATTTTTTTATTTTCATCGAGATCACATTTTACCCTACAAATTTTTATTATACGAGATTCATAATTATTCAAGTTTTTATACCGATACCTTTCAATTATTGGCTGTATAAAATTAATATACATAAGAAGATTTACATTTTATCCATTAATTTTAGAAATATCTTTCGTAATTAATTTATTTAATTATTTATATCATAATTAATTTCATTTAATTTTTTAAAAGTTATATTACACAATAAATTTTATATACACGATCCTATATGAACATACATATATACTAATGAATATATGTAGAAATACTGACACACACGTTTACTTAATTAAGAGAAAAATAAATATTATAAAAATGTATAAATCGGATTGAAAATTATAAAATACTGTAATTATTGTTTTTTGAAGTATAAAATATCAATTCTATATTGATTTATTGAAAAAAACAAAGAATGAGAAAAGTATGTTAGGTAAACTCGTTAAAAATATTCATAAATACATTTATCACTAAGCCTTGAAGAATAAGCCCTCTTTAGGAATATGTTTATATCTTACATTGTCAAATGAATTTTTCTTCAATATGTATTTCACGTTTCAAGTATTTTATATATTTTGTAAATTAATTTTTACTTTTTCTTTAGTTTCTATGAGGTATTCATTAAGGAAGATGAAGAAAATCATAACTTTCATAATGAACTTACGTAACTCATTAAAATATTCACAAGATGGAGATGAAATTGATTGTTCCGCAATGTAAATTGAAATAAGGAATTTCTCCCAATAAGGTCGATAGTTCTATTCATTGACCTTCTTTATTTAAAATCTATCGTTTACAAAGATATTATAATTGTTATGAATGTTTTAGAGTCGGAGCAATGAAGAAGTTGAGAACCGATTGCTCAACAATTTTTTAATGCAGAAGAATAAAGTAATATTAAAGAAAGAAATAAGAAAGAAAGAAAAGAAAAATTTTGTTGTAGACCCATTTATTCATTACTGCTATATTTCAATTACCGAGCTCAGTAAGAAAAGTCCTGCATATCATAGAAGTCTCTTATACCTTTTCCTTGTTTATCGTTATAGTTTATTGCTATGAATGTACTTTTAAAAAAGTTTCGCTTTATATTTTTATATCTATAGTTAATGAACTATAATATAATGTTTCATTGTGAATAATAACATTTCCTGATTTCGAATTACCATATATTTCTTGTTTCAGTCTTTTATATTTATAGATATTGCATTTAAGAAACGTAATGTCCTTGATTTAGGTACGTTCAGTAATATTACTGTATATTAAAAATAAATAACTCTAAAATGTATTTTAAATATTCGTAATATAAGCTAAGTATGTAGTAAGTACTTTTCTTGATATTTTAATTCGTTGCATTTTTTAAAATATAAATTACGCTTTCATAAATTATATTTATGTTTGATCATTTGCAGCAGAAGCCTATTTAATCAGCTTATAAATCTCACGATTCAGATAAACAATTTTATTTTATTTCACTATTTAGTTAAACAATGAATTTTTTATTTTAAATGGTATCTTCCTTGTAAATGAATATTAAAATTTTTTATTATTTATACTATAATATAATCGAAAGTCTCTTAAAAGATGTCGAATATTTCGTTTCTGCTTCCAACATTATAGTATTTAGTTAAAGCATTAGAAAAAGTGCATTCAAAAATACTTAAAATATATATAAATTCTTAAGTATAATAAGAAGTTAAAGTAATGATATATAAAGTACACATATATAAAGTAGGTTAGTGTATTCTCACACAAGCCCAAGCTCACATACATTCTTATGTACTTTTACTAATACATATAAAATTTAAATGTAACGAGATTATTTTCTTTCTAGAAATGTATGAAAAATTTAGTACGCTTATAATACTGTTCATTAAATTGTATAATCTTAAAAAATGCTAATTTTTTTAATAAAAGAAGTCTTTAACAATGTAGTTCAAATTATTAACATATTTTATTTTTTCGAAAAGAAGAAAAAGTGGATTTTTTTAAAAAAGAAAAATGAAACTGCGCTTAAAGTTATTCTAAGTACTTGAATTTTAAAAATAAATATTAATTAATGAAATTCGTTAACATAGCAAATTTGATATTATTATTAAGCTCTTCATTTATATAATCAATACAATATATTTTAGTTTATGTATCGTTCTTAATTTTAGTAATAGTAAATATAAAATGCAAATTTTATTCGTTTGCAAATAATTTATATCTCTACTTTATGCAAGTGGTCTAATATTTATAAAACCGATTAAATGTACCATTATAACTACTTTTTCAATTATTAATGGATATAGCATTATACATTAATATTGAAGTTATTTCTAATTATTAATGTATTAGGTATTTAAATTTGAATAGTAATTAATATTAAATCTATTAATTATTGTATTTCATAAATTGTCGAAACAATAAATGTTATAATCATTTATAAATTTATTCAGAAAGTATATTTAAACACATTCTTTTTCTTTTTGAGAATGTATCTCGGGTATTTTTGATATCCTCCATTTAACATCTATGTATTTTTTCTTAAATATTAAAGTAGTTTGAATCTGATTTACAAGTATCAATCGCAAGCAGAAGAAAAAAACAATGAAATAACTTCCCTGCAAAAGCAATTCAGACCTGTTTCTCTGAGATATGAGAAGTAGGTACGTTTAAACGTATATCAATTCTCTAAGCTTTTTACTGGCATTTTATATCTTGAACATGACCTATAACGTCGATTTTCTTTTTAAAACAAACTTAAGTATGAAAATAAATGTCTTTTTACTTTAAATATAAATATAGAAAGAGTTCTAAATAATAAATAAAATTCGTATTTATAACTATATATATATATACATATATATATATATGTATATATATTTATATAAATAGACAACTTTGAAAATAATTCAAAACTATATATCAATAACTAATACTAGTTTAAATGCTAATAAGCCAACATTTTATTTTTTAAATGAATATTTACAGAAAACAGAAGAATTAAATTTTAATCATGCAAATTAATTGTGGAGTAATCGAAGCGTTTTATAAATATAAAATTTTATCCTGAATAAAATCAGTAATACGAGTTAAAATAACATTATTGAAAGTATCTGCTATAAAATTATAATTTGCCTACACTTTAACGAATTTTAGTAAAAGTATTCTGATGCAGTTCATCATTAATTATTATTAAAGGATTCATCAATCTTCTTAAGTGTCGATCTAAATGAATAAAGACTTAACTTCGTACGAAAATTTTAATTTCGGGACAGAATAAAAATAAGTGAGATATTCTTTCCAGTCATTAAGACATCTGGATTTTACTTTAATTCGCAAAATTATTTCTAATCATTTTTCTCACTTTGGGTCAGAGGACTTTCTGAAATTGTAGAGAAAAAATCGAGAAAAATGAATTTGAAAGGAAAGCCAAATAGTAGTTATAAAAGAATCGATAAACCAGATCGGCTTACCCATTAGCGCAAATGCACGAGTTTTCTCGCTAATGAAGGAAACTGGTTTGTTGAAAAATACGAAAGATACCTCGTCCTCTTTAAAGTTTGTACGCGATGCTAGTGTATTGTAAAAGAAAGATCGATTGGTATCTTGAAAAAGGCTCAACAATCCTCAAATAATAAATATGTATGATCTTGCATCAAATAAAAGTAAAAACTTTCGTCGCTTTATCTCTTATAATTGAATATCTTGAAGATTTAATTTAAAGAAAAATTTTTTATCGGCTTTGATTACTTTTGAAGTTTCTACTTTTTCTTTGTTTACTTTCTTATTTCTTCATCAGCGAAGGAACACAGTCCTCTTTTTTATTAATAGTTGATAACAACATATTTTATTAAAGTTATGTTCTATACGATATGTCACATGTATTTAATATATTTAAAATAAGTTATTACTCATAAATTAAATTTGAATATTATATTAGCAAAATTTTATTAAATATCAATTTTGTTAAATAACGATTTTAAGAAATAACTTTTTCAGCTCCTAATGCAATTATATGATATTTTTAATTAATTTTAATTATTTTATTTAGTTTATGCACACAGATAACATTTTGTTATAATATAAATGTGAATGAAACTTTGAATTCCCCATAAATATATAAAAAATAATTATTTATCAATAATTTTAAAGAATGTACAAACGATTACAGTTCCATATTTTTCATATGTGATTTATTGTGAAAAATTTCTGATTGCATAAAAGGTTTATTTTATGTTATTTATAGATGCGTGTCATTTACTCATTTTACAGCTTATTATAAAACGATATTGACGCAATTTCTCAATATTTATGACTTTATAAAAATATTGAATATCCATAGAGTTAATTATGAAGTTTTATTTATCTTTATATATTAGTTGATGTCAAATATATATCAAATTTATTTTTCATTAAGTATTCATAAATGTAAAATTGCTTAAATATGAAAAAACGCATTACATTTTTTATTTTATATTCAAAGAAACCTGGTTAAAACAGAAATGGAAATATTCATAAAAAATTTAAAAATAAATTTATTATTAATATCTGCATTTAACTTCAAGACAGTTTTTATATTGCTCATAACTTGTCGTTTTTTCATAAAACTAAAAATTGATGGTATTATGTTATGTATCTTTAACTTGCTTTATAAACAAACACAAAAATATTTTAATCGGGATTTTATTTTCAATATATCCATTTTATTGTTTTAAACTCAATCTGACGAGTTATCTATCTAAAAAATAAAATTGATTTCTACTATGATTAATTGTTTTGAAACCTTTATAATTGTAGAGTAATCGATGTTTTGAAAGTAATTTCCACGCGAGTGAAATAAAATAAATAGAAAAAACTATAACAAACCTTCACTAATGTTGTCATATTTTATATTTTTATAACATTAGAACAATATTCGCGCTTTGATCGACTATTTAAGAACTCATATAGTAATGATATAACTACTTTTAACTACTTTTAAAACTATTTAAATTATAAATTTTTAAGTTTGCAAATAAAAATTCGGAACTAAAGAGAGCAAAAACAATGTAGTGAAATTAAATTTTAAATTCTTCGGTTTACTAAAACTAGGAGCACTTAAATTTTCAACTTATTAATATTTTTTAATAAGGAAGCTCATACAATTACTTTTAATATGAAGCATCTGATACATCGTTTTTAAAATATTCTTCCATGGAGGGTCGTTTCATCTTCCACTTTTCTGCTCTTCTGAAGCTGCACACCAGGCATCTGTGAAACGATGAATCTTTCTCTTTCCTTTTTTTCTATCTATTCTTGTTCTGTTCACGGTCCAGTCTCTCTATTTTTTCTCTTCTAGTTTTTGACTCGTCTTTTTTGTCGCTCGGCTTACTCGTTCTCGCGTACTCTCCTTCCTTTTATCGTATCTATATGCATCCTTTCTTTTCCTTATTTTCGTCAATGTTATTCTCTTTCCTTGGCTATACATATTTGCCTAAGTATGCTTTCTTTTTCTTTCTCACGTAGCAAGGTTTTTGCTTTTTATTTATTTTCTTTTTTATCGTTTCGTGCTGATGCATATCAATGCTCCATCTATTACTTTGTCCCTCTTTCTCTTTGGCTTTGCCTGTGCCGAGTATATCATCTTTCCTGGTTGCTCGCAATTTTCGTGATATTCTACGATTTTTTCTCTCGGTTATTTACAGTATTAACCGAGCGCTGAGCGAGCAAAACCAGCTTTTTATTTCTTTGAAATTGGCTTCATACTGATTACGTCTTCACTGCTTTTCCGGTGACTGTAGTAGCTTGTGTAAAAATAGTCTTTCGTTAGGTGTAAAGTAAAATTTTGCAACTTTTCTCCATTGAAAATGCTTAAAAACTTTTGGATTATTTCGAGTTAAGGCTTGTAAAAGTAAAAGATGAGTTTTTATAATTTTAACTTAATGTACTGGACTGTCTTTTTTGTTTTTATTTTATTTTATTATCCAATAATTTAAAAAAAAGAATACAAGCTAATGTTATTAAATCTCAAATATTTTTGAATAGATAGAATAGTTGAAATTATTGAATTAATATACTTCAAAATTTAAAACTCGCTATGTGTAATAGGACTTTATATACAAACACGTAAAGTATAATATTATAATAACAATAGTTATATTGACTTTTATATAGTTAATTATATATAATTATATAATGTATAAAATAAAAATACATTCATTTAATATGTATATATATATACACATTTACAGATATATAATTTAAGATTTTGCAAAGCAATAATTTACAATAAAAATTTTATAAAAATTAAAATTTGCTTAACTATAAGAATTAGAAAGTAAAAGTATTTAATGATAACTAATGAAACTGTATATTTTTTATAATATACAAGAATTGTTTCTATAATATATAACATTCCTTTACAAGATTAAAAAGACCAAGGAATTTAATAAAATTTTTCTTTTACAATTAAAAAAGTCAGAACTATTGTTTTCATATAAGTAATAAAATCTAATTTATGTGATTATTTCTTACTTCGATAAATCATAATCAATATATGATTGTCATTACATTTAAAGATAGTTGTTTAATTTGAAGATAAAAGAATATTTCGAATTGATTTATATATATATATATAAATATATTTCAGAAAATATTTACTCTATTAAACAAAACAAAACCTTTGAAACCAAAATAAAAGAAAACCAAATATCTCTGCACGGATGTTCAAGCAAGGATTCATAAGAAGAAAATAGATAATAAAGGAGAAACTGAAGCATGTAAATGAAAATGCATTGAGAAAAGGCTGCGAGAAAGAAATGGTTATTATTCAATCACGAGCGCAGAAGCGAGTCTGTGATCAATGGTTATACCTTGCTCACAGACTAAAGCTTGAGTGAGATATGTTTATTAAAACCAAAAGAATGATTCATTTATCATATTCTAGATGTATACTCAGACATTGCGATGCTGTCTTCTATAAAGTTCAAAATAATGTATTGAAAATGGAGGCGTGTAATCCGCCATTTCTCACAAAGCTTTTGTAGGGTAGTTCAATGAATCGCTGTTCTACGTATGAAAAATATTTAATTCAGTTCTTTGTTATAAGATATATAGTATCCTGTATATAGAACAAGAAGAATTTATGAAAATAGTAGCATCTTGGTATCTCTTGTTTACATTACAAAATTAAGACTTCTTTAAAATTATTCTGAATTTTGAATTAGAGTTTTTAAACTCGCCATTTCAGAAATATGGAACTGAAATGTTATTTTCAAGATATATTATCATAATAATAGTAACAATGTCATAAAAAATAATTAAAGGTAATAATTACATTCGATAAATATCTATTCTTATTGTAATTAATTCTTAAAATATTTTTGGATTCGCAGGTAAATAATATTATTATTATAGTCTTAATTATCCATGATTATTCATTTTTTTCTGCTGATACCTAATTAAATGATATCGTTTTTAAATAATTCAATACATTTTTATTCCAATATTACAATATTGATATTATCTTTAAATAAAAAAAATAAAATCTCAAGTTTCTTTTAAATTCTATTTGCTCGGAACCAAAATAGTAGAATCCGTTATGCATATCGGAACTCATTCCGATTATTATACATATTATCATCAAAAATGATATGAATTAAACAGATTTAATTATCAAAACGAGCACGTGTATTCTTGAAAGTATAGATTATTATATCTATATCGTACTGCAAATGTTTCTGAAATTGTCGGATGTAATTTATATCTACATATAGACGAAACAATAAAACCAACCAATTTACTTACATTATGCAGCCACTCAATGCTCGTTGGCCCGGGATTGCTCTGGTAATTGCAGATGAACTTGACGTCATCTCCTTCCCGTAGTGTGTCTATATGGAAACCAGTCGCAAGCTCAACGAAAGCGGTTGGACCATCTGCGATAAGAGCCAACAGCCGAATGAACAAAAAATACTATTATTATTAACAAGTAGTTTAATCCTCCTTATCGTTTCACTTTACTACGAAATATCTATTCTCTCTATGTCCTTATACAGTATTCGAAATTGCACGACTCTTCGTCGCCAAGACTTTGCGTGTAAGGAGAGAGAAAAGAAGGAGAAAAAGAATCGAACCATGTAGAGAAAATGGTATAAAACTTTTTAATTTATCTCCATATTTGTCGCGCGTGTTCCTGGCACTTGGAATCTCTATCCTTCCTTCCCAATCGATACAAGAGACAAGTCCCTGCTCTACACGCATCGGTGCTACTCGATATTTGCTTTGAATCCTGTCGTAATCGTCAATCCTTTCCTTTAAATTCGATAAACACGACCACCAAGTCGTCTACGCAGGATTCGGGACAAAAGCGAGTTCAGTGATAGAATTTACCCCGTTATCGACTTCGTAATAGAAGAAGGACTATAAACCTGCGAAACGCACACATGGTTCAAATTACGCCAGGAAGGAAAGAGAACACTAGAGAATAAGTAACGAGAAAATAGAATGATATGTAAACGCGATTTCCAAAAGATAAGTTGAATTTTCCCGTTCCAAAAGAGTGATGGAAAAAGAAAGAAGTAGACGCGTCGAGTTACAAGGTAATTGCGAAAGCAGCAACTTGTACACATGATACTTTCGAGGAAGGAAGGAAGTGACTGGATATCGAAATGCAAACAGCAAAACTCGTCGTAAGTTCGATTAGTTCGAAATCTTCGAAAGATCTTCTTCCTTCTGCTCTCTCTTTCTTTTCCTTCGTCGCGATTACTCAGTGAGATTCTCAAACACTTTCTCTCTCTTTCTCTTCCATCTTTCCCCTTTCCTTTATTTCGAGACTGTAACCTCTCTCAGGTTTCCGCTGAAGTGTCTCGTCTGCACTTACATATAGCATGACGAAAGTTTTGACTGCAAGTTTCGATGACTTTGTATAATATATACACTGCGCGAAGGTTTTCCTGTATCGAAATGTTAAAGGTAGATTGTAGTTTCCAGTACTTTTACTGCACTCATACAACTTGACGAGGACTTTATTAGTTTTAATTATTTAAGTTTGTATTTCGATTGAATCTATCTATCGTTTCTGCTGATAGTTGAAAATGTTTTTAAATTGAGATTTACCTTTAACTTTTACATTTACGGTGATGACGTAAGAACCTATTTTTTTTTATATTTTTCTCGTATCGCGTTGTTCGTAGAGTTTAAAATTGTTTTTATCCAATCTGATTTTTAAGTGAAATTTTAAAACAAGTAATAATAATCTTCCGCGTTTGATTAATTTAAATTATACAATTATCAAGTTTGATTTTTAATTTATTAAAATGCTAATCTACTTATTTTTTGCTATCCTTAATCTATACTTTGTAGTAATTCCTCAAATGAATACTAAGTGTATTCGTTGAATCAATAATGCAGCTTTAACGAAATTCCAAATACCGCTCTCGAAAGTAAATGTATTTTAAACAGAAATGAATATCACTAGACCAACTGGAATAAAATATTACCATATTTTAAAGCCAATAACTCGAGGCAGGGAATGAAAAATGATTGAGTAAAATAACGATGAAATGCCACTCACAAAGAACTCGTAGTACTATAGTCTTCTCCAAAACTCCTCCAGGGAATCTCGGATTTTCCGCCCGACAAGTCAGCTCCTTGCCGTCGTCATCCTTGTCAAGGACGAAAGCCATCTTGCTTCCTGTCGAGTTGCTTCTTTGGGTCGTCGTTAGGCTGGACTCCTTGATAACGAGGCTCCCAAGACGCCAGACGATTCGCGCCGCCGGCGAACTTCCCCAAGTCTCGCAGCGAACGGTCATCGGTCGACCCGCATAA
The DNA here is from genome assembly GCA_018907195.1 of Dolichoris vasculosae. NCBI lineage: Eukaryota > Metazoa > Arthropoda > Insecta > Hymenoptera > Agaonidae > Dolichoris > Dolichoris vasculosae. Next base: position 10,856,836 of record JACCHY010000001.1, read on the forward strand.
ATCTGATCTTCGGCGAAGACAACGTTGACCACAGCAGGTTTTACTGAAAATTCCGTAGGTTAGTCGATCAAACTTTTCGTTTATCCCGAGCGATGGTTTGCTTCCTGTACGAAATTCTTTCAACGATTACATGCACTTTTTGCCTCTTTCTATTCTCCTCTATAAGAGGCTACGTTCATAGATAATATATTCATTTCACTTATTTTCAATTATAAGAGTTTTAAATTTTAAATTATTTTTTAATATTTCTAAAGATAAAATTTTAACTATCGTATGGATTCGAGTTGATAATTTTAACGGCAGAATAAGGTAAATTAGAATTTCATTTGTTGAGAACAAGAATTTAATACTCTTATAAACTGGATTATCATTTGAATACACAGTTATCGCGAATAACCCTTAAATCTATTATGTGATCAGACTTCATGAGACATCATAACAATAAATAGATACAGCTTTATTATTACAGTGAGGTCGTTCATTTATTCAAGATTCAAGATACTGTAATTTATTCTATATTAAATATTGTAATTTAAACTAAATAAACTAATATTTTTAATTTAAATTAAAAAAATAGGATAGTCAATTTATTTTTCTAATCTTTAAATACACCTTTACCAAAGGTATGAATTCTCATTACTACAATTTCTCATATTGATTATTTAGTATCATAAAACTTTTTCAATAATATTTTTTTGCTAAAATAATTTTAAGTAAATGTCATATTCTAACTCGCAATCGTTATCTTATCTAAGAGAAATATTAAATGTTTTATCGTACTGAATAATAAATCTTTTTAGTTTTTACATTTATTCGTATCAAGTTCAAGTTCGTATATAGATAAGAAAATTATTGTATAAGTACGACGTATTTTATCATTAATAACTTACCGTTTCTATCCATTATATATAAAATTTAATACAAAAAAAAGTTATTCACAGAGTAATTTTCTCGTGATATATCACATATCGATATTGATTAATGGTTACTAATGCTTTCTTTGTTGTTATATTTTATTAGTATTAAATTAAAAATATCTAATTACGGATAAAATATATCTGCATTTTATTTGATGATTGATCCTTTTAATTTATATAATAATTAGTATAGAAGAATGATTATATGTATTTATTAAATATTTTTGTATTTAAAAAATTCTCTGATAAAATACAATATATTTTTTAAATTAATGAACTATATTTTTTTAATTAGAAGAAAAATTCTATCAAAAGGAAACCAACTCGTCTATTCTCGAGGACTAATTTTTTGTCAAAGAGTTTAAGCAAATAGACAAAAAAGTTCATTCAATCTCTTGAGAATAGATTAAAATATTTTTTTAAAATATACATAAAAAATTTTTAATTTATTATTGTTTACTATGATTGTTTTACTTCTCTTTATTTAAAATGTATTTGTTTAAATTTTTTTAAAGAAAATATTAAAAATTTTATTTTTACATATTTTTGCATACTTTTGCATATTATATCGTGTTGAATATTATTTAATATTTAATGATATTATTTATTTCAGATAAATAATGTAAATTATTCAATAATTTAAATTTCAAATTCCTAAATTCTAATTTTTATTATTATTGATGTTTAGGAGCATATTTAAATTTGAAATTTTAACGTAATTTATAGATTTATTAGTTTTACTTATTTTATTTATTGTAAAAAAAAATATAATATAATTTAAAAAGTCTTGTTATAAATAAAAGTAATTTTTCATTTATTGCAGACATACAAATCATACTTGGATGCGTATTAAAATGTACGATTCAGCATTTCGGTAAAGGTTTATCGAAATGTAAAAAAGACATTGAAAAACAAACATATCAAATTTAGTGTTTTATCAAGTATCATATTTTAAATATATTAATTATTTTTAAAAAGTAAAATAATATAAATTGAATATATATGAAAGTACAGATCAAATTAAATATCAACTTTAAATAAATTAGTAATTTTTTGTATCTGAAAATATATTAGTTATCAACATATAAACTAAACTACAATGTTAAAATGAGCTGAAAAAATTACAAAAATGTTGAAAAATTATTCAAACGACTTTTCTAAAAATTTGAAATTACATTTTTATGGATAAAGATATATAAACTTTTTTAATAAAAATATTACATTTTTTAAATTAATATTCATATATCAGATTTAATAATTCCTTATAAATAATATGTAACATTATAATATTTTTTCAATGTTTTAATTTTTTATTCAAATTAATTAAATAAATAATAATTATTGAATAAATCAGATTAAAAAATTCTGTATATACTATAAAATATTGGTATAGCTAAAATAACGTATAACTGTGATATAATATTATGTAGGTTTCAAAGCGAATGAATCTTTTGATTTTATGGATTTTTTTATTTTAAATAATTTATGAAATAGAAACACACGCATAGCCTTATATACGCGGAACACACACATGTATATATACACATATTAGGTACAAATAATATGCGTACAAGTTTTTAAATGATTTTTTTGAAAAGTGTACCAGTAAACTTTTAATGACCTTATCATGAAGTTTATTTTTTTTCACGAGTTTCCTTAATAATTTCAAATGGCCAATCTAGAATTTTCAATAAATATTGATATAAATTTTCCAACTTTTTAATAATTTTATATGTTTCTTCAAAGATTTTATATCAATTAGACATAATAAACATTAATAAAATTAACATATATATAATATAAATATTGGTTAAAAAAACAAAACAAATGTTTTAAATTTTAATATCAATAACAATTTTATTAAATTAAATAAATGTAAAGAAAGTTCAAATTAATTTCTATGTACCAGAAATGATAATAATTTTGAGTTATACGTGTAAGATTTGAAGAAATTAAAATTTTTGTTACGATTTATTCTTTACAATACATTTTTATTATTGTCTTAAAATAATTTCATTGATTTTATTTAATTTATTTATTGAAATTAAAATATAATCCAATCTTTTAATCCGTAAACAGTGCAATTAAACGGTTGGAAAGTCTGTTAAGGTAGTTTTTAAATTTACTTAGTGCAAACATGTAATAATAAATAACTAGGTATACTAAATATGGAAGAAAGTTATCAATGATTGCAATAAATTTTATGGATGGAAGAAAAAACCGATTGAAATTCAATTTTCGTGATGTATTTCATGAGCACCAAGAATTTGGATTGAAGTAAATCATTATTGTATACGTCCATCAGTATGCTGTGAAAATAACAAGCTAAAGCTGTATCACGTGCCACCAGACCAAAGGAGTATTTTTACTTTTTTGCATTTCTTAGAAAGGCTGTTGGGAGTCAAAGAGGGCGAGGGCATTTTTAAAAGAAGTCCGCACTTACTACATTGAAACCACTAGAATTTGCCTCGCTTCCGCTGCACACAGGTCACTAGCACTCATCTATATTTAGATTCGTTCTTGCTTTCTTTCATTCTTTCTTTCATTCTTTCTTTCATTCTTTCTTTCATTCTTTCTTTCTTGCGTTCGCTTATGTGACAGAACGATACGAGATTTACGTACGGGAACTTTTATGGCGCTGAACTGTGAACCGAGAAATTGAAAATCTTTTTGCTGGAATACTGTTTTCAAGGAGTTCCATTGTGTGTATTTTCGTTTACATCTCACTTTTAACCAAATATATAGGCTATTAGGTTTTCTTACGGTAAATATGAATTATATATTTTAATTAGGGATTTAGTCTTATCAAATGAAAATTATGTTTACTGAAAATTATTTCTCGAATTCATTTCCGTGTTGATAAATCTTTTACGATTTAATAATGATATGTAAATTAATGAAAAAATACGATAAAATATACTTTTATACTTATCTATGGATTCATTCGCTTAAACAATTTTGTATCACTGTGTAAGTAATATGTATCATTTGGTAAATATTAATTTTAATTCAAAATGAAGAAAAATTATTGTATAAACTAAATTATACATGACTCTAATTTGTGAAATTTTTAATTTTTCAAATTTAATTAAAAATGATGCTTTCGTTTTTAAATATTTAATTAACTAAAAATTTTCATTCAGTGTAACTTGAATGAAATTTAGAAAAGTATTAAAATCATAAAAATAACATTATTAATACGCAAAAATAAATTCTCTGGAATTACATTAAATCTACCGAATTTATTCACGGAAATTATTTTACTCGTATTTATTACATTAAAAATCCAAATAAATTAAATTAAGAATATTAAAGCTCAAAGATTTTATAGTATTTTAAATAGATTAGAAAATTATTACAATCGATAAAACGATATCATCGATAGATAGAAACGTAGTTTACGAAATAAGAAAAAGCGTAGAAGCGCACGGAACTAACAAAAAATCCATCTGCAAAATGAATCAAAAGTTACGTCTTCGCGTAGCCTCATAAAAAGCAAAGAATAGAATAGTGCATCTGATACACATTAATAATGGATGAAGAAAAAAGAGTCGAGAGCGGAAAGAATTGCTCTCGGAACTTACGATAAATGTCCAGTGGCACCTTCCTCACCATCGTCCTAGACGCCTCCAGCACCCGTGATTCAGCTCTACATTCGAGCTTCGTACCCCATAAAGATCTCGTAACCTTGCCGATGAATAAACGATTCACCGTGAACTTGCTCGTCGAGCCAATCACCATCGGCGTCTCCATGACATCGTCCAGTATCTCGTCGCCCTGCCACCATGTCACCGTCGGTCTTGGCTTTCCTATACGTGCACATACCAAAAAAGCCTTTTTATTAAATCTGACAAGCTGGAGCACTTCCCAGAAGGGTTTTCTTTCGAGTGCATTCTTTCATTCTTGGGTTTTGCTTAGTTTGAAAATATCCGGGGGCGTTGAAACGGCGCCAGGAGTAAAAGCGATCGGGAGTTGAAATACGAATGAGAACCGGGCGATGGAAATTGTAAAAAATGGCTGGTAAGAAGAGCTAGAATGACTGCTTCGATCAAAATTTAATCTTTTACTTTCTTGGCTCTTTAATTTATTGCCGTTCCCATCGCTCTTTCCTCCGTCCTCAAATTTTGCACATGCATGCACGCGCGTTTACACTTCGATAATGACCGAGTACGTACGAACGAACTTTTCCCGTGCATCTCTATCTTTTCTCATTTATCAGGGAAAAGAGATGAAGAAAAACGGGAAGAGAACGATACAGCTGACAGCGAAACTGCTCTCGTGGTCGGGACTCGAAAGCACGCGATAAAACGAACTGGCTGACGGTACTTTGAAGGCCTCACGCGCGTTCGCTACTTTTGCTCACCCTTTACCTCCGTTCAGTCAAAAGTAATTCCTATGCTAATCCGTCTTTGTGGGCTGCATGGACTTTGCCCGTCTGCTCTTTTGGACACGTATACCTGCCTGACTCCAGGTTACCATCTCTTGGCTTTTCAACCACATAAAACGTACTACTTTAGACTCCACTGGGATTACTCGGTGCATAGTATTCTTTGATCGTAGCGGATATTTTATGGGAAAGGGGTAGTGGTGCCGGAAAATGTAAGCAAATGTGCGTTGAAAGAGAACGAAAGAAAAAGCGAGAAGCTCGATGGTATTGGATGCCTCGCAGAGCCGGACATATTTATCATGCGCATATAGTAAGAAGCCGATACTTAACTTGCGATATAGAAATTTTTTGTACACTTTTTGTAATACAAATTTCTAATATTGAATTTTATATAATCATGGTACGATATCTATACGTTAAACCCTCCTTACGATACATTCGAGAAGCTTATTATTATTACAAAAGCATCAATATGTATTATTTTTAAACAAGACACGTACATCTCGAATACTGAAAATATCTAGTCTGTTCTTTTCTTTGGAAATGTTCAATTTATCTGTCCGAATAGAATTGTATAAAGAGAAGATTTTCTAGTAGCTAGTTATTTGTTTTTGAATGGTAGTTAGAGTCGTCCGAAGCTTTGTCTTGTCTCTAAACGAGCGTGTGAAATTAGAGGACTTGCAAGCCAATTTACATTGACAAGAGCCATTTTTTAAAGCTGAAGAAAGATTAGTTTGTGTACGGCTGAAGTTTTCGCAACGCGATAGTTACATAGAGACCGCGACAATTTAATGATACTACAGAAAATTGAGTTCATTCGTTGATTGGCTATAATTAATAGCAAAGTACAAAGCAAATTTTCTACTCTTTTTATCATTTGCTCAAGGAATAGGTGCGTTATCGACTATTATTTCCTTACGTGACTTAATTCTGATGAATAAATGCTTAATCCTTTTATATTCTTTAGTTTTTATTACAAATAAATATATTTACTTAAATCTCGATATTCAAAACGTATATTGTATATAATATTTGATATTTAATATGTTTTGAGAAAAGAATGTTATGTTTATTTGGCTTTATTCAATTATATTTAAAAAATAAAATAGTTGCAGTCGGTTTTTTGTTTCTCGTATTTTTATTTTGAAAACTACAAGCCATATAGAATTCTTCTAAATCATAAAAGAATAATTCCATATTTAGAAAAAATTCATATATTATATAACAAAATTAATTTAGGAAAAAAAATTTGATTTTATTTTTACTTAAATTTGAATTAGTTTAAATAGACAATGATTTAATATTTAAAAATAATTTTAAAAAGAGTGTTATTATACTTATTTATATTATTATCTAGAAGCTTTTTGAAAAATTATAAGCGCTATTTAAAAAAAATGAAATTTACGCGGATAATAGTAAAATGAGATAAAATAAAATAAAAGGCTTCTACTTACCCCCTGATACTTGACAAGTCAAGAGTAGGTCATATCCTTCAAGGAATGGTCCACCCACCCCTGTCACTTCCCTGCCTTGTGCATCGTAAATTACAGGTTTGGTTGGTGGTTCTGCAAAGATATTGACACTCTACATTCGATGTAATAGAAATCTGCACATTTATATATATATATATATATATTACAGCTTACAAATAAATCTCATTCAAAGGAATCATCAGTTAAAATGAAATATCATGTAACAGAATATAAATATATATATGTATGCATACGTACGCATATACATATATTAAACTATAACTATTATTTGTTTGACGTATCAGGAGAAGATAGAAATATTTTTCTACTTTCTCTATACTTTCGTTCTAATAATACATATTTATATTTCCACTCGCTTACTTACAGCTTTTTACATTTTTATTGTACAGAAGTATAAAAAATGAAATGTCGCGAGAGTGAAAGACGTAAATAAATAAAGAAAGATATGACAATTATAGTTATAAAAAATCGCCTAAAATTTCCAAGTAAGCGAGATAGATAGAAAGTGATGTAGGATATAAAGAAGGCTGAACTTCTCGCACACGCAGAGTATCATAAATTTCAAAATTTTCTTTTATGCGTAAAACCGTCGGACTATGACCGGTCGTTAAAAAAAAGGAAGAAAGAGCTGTACGCTCGCGGATTCGTACACCTCTTTCCACCTCATGTCATTACAAGCATAAAGCAAAAATATAGTTGGAACCCTCCAATGTTGGAGTTACGACACCCATTTCTCGGGGAACCTGTAAATGTCAACGCGTTATGACAAGAAAGGGAGGTAAGACAGAGATGGACTGAGAAAAAGGGACAGAATCGGGCTGGACTTTCCTTCTTTATCTCATTTTTTTCATCCTGTAAGACCTTTCCTTTAGATTTTTAAAACGTATGTCTTTTTCTTCGGTATTTTTGTTTTTGAAGCTTACAATCGATTTCTGGTGGTTATAATACAAGCCTCGTAACTTCAAAGTTTTTATTCGACTTTTAGTCGGTAGCTTGGTTGCGGTTTTCCTATATTGCTTGTATAAAATGGGTTAGGTGAGGCGGTAAAGTCAAGCATCGAAATGAGCTATTTTTTTAAAGGATAGTTTAGATTTTGTATGATCCTGAATAAAGTGTAGTTTTACTTATAGATAATACAAAATATAAATTATTAGAATATTTAACTATTTTTTTTACACAAGTTTCTTGTATAAATAATAAAACATTTATAAATTATAATTTTAAAAATAAAGATAAATTTTTCATAAAAATTAATTAAAAAATTATCATAATGCAATTTCTAATTATTGATTTCGATTCATATTTAATATATATTTATTGACACAACGAACTGAGCAATAAAAAATTAACTCGATTCCTGAAAATAGTTGGAAGAAAATATAAGTATGTCGGACGCGTACGTCTTATACTACTTATGAATTTAATACGCAATATCTTCTATTTTGAAAACTGCGATATCAATTGTGTTGTTAAATTTATGTTTTTTATTTATTTTACGGTAATATGATATAGAATGTGCGACTCTTTTGTAAATCAGAATTTCTATATCAAATTTCATATTCGCGCTTTGTTTAAATTTAAAATCCTTTTTTCAGTTTCAAATAGTTTAAATATAAAAGTAAAATATCTAAACCCTTTTTTATTCATTTTATAAGAATATTCGTTTATCAAGATTGTACTTCGATTTCAATTGAAAGCTAGAAATTCGATTTTTTCAGTACAAAATTCTTTGTAAAATCCTAAAAAATGACAAAAGCATACAAAGGTAACGAGCAAGTTAATAAAAAAAATTAATTGACAGGATAAAATTTACCTATTAGCGTTAGGTTTACGCGAAAGTTGTGTGTCGGTGAATTGGCGAAGTCAACGCGACATCGAAATACCCCCTGGTCTTCGTAAGTGACTGCTTTGACTTTCAACCGAGCTGAGCCATTCCCGTTGTCTACCTGGAAATACGTTCGATTTCCGAGACTTCCACTCATGGTCCAATGAATGGCTTTGTATAGATCTCCACCCCTGGCATCTAGGCTAAAAGGAAGCAAGCAGATGAGTTTTTAATTAAACTTTCAAAGACTATACTTTTTTGTAGGTATTTATGCGATACCCTTTCCCTTTGTTATCTCTTTCATTTTTTTTTAAATATACTATTTTTTACATAAGTAAAATATTGTAAATCTTTATTAAAAAAATTTCTCTTTTTACAAATATAATAACTTAATCAATAATTACTTCTATAGTAGATAAGTCTATAAATATTTTTATGAAATCTGAAAGTTTATAAAACAATACAAATTCTTTAAAATTATTTTACAGAATAAAAGCAAAAAAATTTGATTTATTTTTCATTATAAGTTAATAAAAAATAAGTCTTATAATTATGATAATTAAATAATAAAATTTAATGAAAATGAGGATCGCGAGTGACTCATAAATATTTGAGCAATATATTTGATTAATGTTAAACACTGCGAATCTAAGGCCTATAAAAAGATTAAATATAATCTTTCAAATATTATTTTGTTTATAAATAAAAAAAAATCTATCGATATTAAAACTAAAATATATAAATATAATTTTAAAAAATATTAAATGAAATTTGAAAAATACATTATAAGTTAAATATTATAATGATGATAAAAATAACAATAATTATTAAAAAATTAAATTAGCACATGTGAAAGAAATATATAATTAGCTTTCAAAATATCGCTGTTTATAATATAAAAATATTTTTAAAAGTGATCTTTTCGTGCAAAACAAATATAATCTTTTAATTGAATTTTTTCTTAATAAGGTTAAGAATAAACCTTGCGAAAAGATAATACCTACAAGAAAGTTATTACTTTGGCAGTCGGACTTTTATTACATTAAAGTTCATATTAAGCACAAAAGGTGAAGATCATAAAAGGATTCGCTAACGTTTCTCAAAATTCTTTTTCGTTGTTGCAAAAACTATCTTCTCAATTTAATAATCCAAGTATGTTACATCAGCTGCAATAAAATTTCTTTCCTTTGAATTAGTCTGTAGGGTCTTCTATAATTAATACGGATATCGCAAAAAATAAAATCTATTTTCAAATAAGTAAAATATTTTTACATTTTATACTAACAAATTCAAAATTCCATTTCAATATTATTGGATAACAAAACCTTTAACTATAACTCCATAAAGATAGTTAATTTATCGACTAAAATTAGAATTAAAAATTAATCGAATTGTAAGCTATTATTAAAAATCAATATTATATATATATATTATATGTCTATATACTATATGTATGTTATATATCCATTTTCATTAATACAGCATAAATAAAGATTCAAACTATTTTATTCTGCTAGATGTGTTGAACTACAAAAATTTTTATTATTAGTTTGTTAGTATGAAGCTTGAAATAATAAATTTTAAAGCAAATGTAATAGTAACGATTAGTTAGATAAATTAAGACTGATAAGTTAACATTTGAATTTAACTTAAGTTACAAATAGCTGGATAAATTTATTTTAAATTTTACAAATAGTAAGACGTTTCTAGAATTTGTACTATCGTTCTCTTGAAATTTTTTAAAACATCGATATAATTCAAAAAATTGATAACTTTAAATGAATTATTTAGAATTTTTCAATTTTCGTTTTTAACAAATTATAATTAAACATAAAATTCATTAGTTTAATAATAAAAGTATATTAATTTATGAGAGAGTTACAAAAAAATGTTTAAAATTTTGAAAAAAATTCATTTCTCTTAAAAGTTAAGTTTCCAGAAATTCTATGAAGAGTACCGTGTATATAATTGAGAGAGAGAGAGAGAGAGAGAGAGAAAACGAACCAGATGTAGAATATAAAAGAGATTTTTAAGAATAGAAGTAATTTATACAGTAAAAATATAAACGTTTACCATTGTAAAATAAAAATTATTTAACAAATACTAAATTACAAGCTTTTTAATTGAAATTTCCTTGTACAATGTGAAAAAATGTTAATAAGAAATCATCATATGAATTTTATTCAAAATTTTTTTATTAACCTATTTCTTAAATAAGTATTTAAAGATAATTTACCAAATACTTTGTTATAAAGTATTATTTGAACTTTTTATATGATTAAGACTTAATATTTAATTTTCAATATTATTATAATTGACACATTTATATTTTGAGAATGAAGGTAGTTATTATAGTTTTAATTTACAGTTTTCCAAATTTCTAAGTTATTATTTTTTAATATAAAATTTTCAAAGGAATTTTTATTACTTATATTTTTAATTATTAAACATTATAATAATATTATTTAAAGGTATTAGTAATAACTAATTATTTATTTTATATTAAAATTGTTTATGGAATAGAATTACTATATTATTATTTTTATTCTTGATTTTCAAATAGATATTTTTTTATAATTAATTAATTTAAATAAATCCATGTATTTTTTAAATTATGTAATTTTGAACGATAGTATTTAATAATTTTTAGTGTTGTACTAAGTATTTATATTTTATTCAATAGAAATAGTAAAAGTGCATACTATTATAAATTAAATAAATTATTAATTACTTACTTTACTATTAATCTTACTAGTAATATTATTATAATTTCTCCATGTTCTGTAAGAATTATACGAAACGCAAATAAGATGTAGAACATTCAGTCTAGAAACTTATGAAAAAGCGATAAACAGTTGCCTTTATTTTCTAGCCAAATAGGTGAAAATAATTTCTGTTGTTCGGTTAGTTATTCATAGTCGATAAAAAATATAATTGATTTCAGTTCATTTTATCATTTATTTAAGTACAATGAGTTTTACCGATGAATGCATAAAAAATTTCAATGTATGTGACAATTCAAACATTATATACGTTGATTGAATGGAAAATTCTAGAATCAAAGAAATCTATATTGTATATTTTCATGGTTGCAAATTAATGAATATTGATTATGAATAATTTTCGTAGCCTAACATAAAACCTTTTTAATGTAGAATCATAATAAAAGATATGCTATGAAAATAAATTTTATTATACTCTCTCTTTTGTGAATGTTAGAGATATATGAATATATTTTCAATCTTTCATATTCTTTATATTTTACATGAAATATTTGTGACGTATCTCCTAAAAATTTATTTCACTTCAAAAAATTTTTATATTCATAGTTAAAACCAATGAAACTTTTCTCCTTACTACTTTTAGAATGCACAATTTTCTTATAATTTTATATTTACTTAAATAAGAAAATTAAGCTAACTTCGGAATTTTTCACCGACTTTATTAAATTTAAAGAACAAAACAAGTTTAAACTTTTAAATTTAATTAATAAACTAGTTAAATAAAAAAATTAATATGATTCTGAAGTGAAATAATAATATTTTTAAATTCAGAGTTTTCAGAACTATATTTTACATATAAAAACATTTATAAAAAATGCAACTTGTCTATTTATTAAGTTAAAGCCTTACACTCGATTTCAAAGCACAAAATCAAAAACAGAAGATTAATTTTTTATTTACAATTATTATTAAAGCTTAAACATTTTATAATTTGAAAAGTGGTTTGATGATTTCAATATATACAATATATTTATTTGTAAGCAATACATTAATTAAAATCTTTGAATTTTTATTTTTCGAAAACCTTGTTTTACTATTATATTGTCAAAATAATGTAATTAATATAAAAATATATATTTTAAAAACGTGAGTAAAAAATAATATTAAAACGAAGACAATCAATTAGTTTTAATACAATTATTTTAATAAAAAATAATAAATATAAATAAATGTTGTAAATGATAAAAATATTATTACAGAGTTTTGCATTCTCTATAATTTAGACGTATGATTTGTTAATAAAATTATAATAATTTATCTCTAGAATATTTGAGACAAGCTCAGTACCTAAATAAATGACCACTCGTTTAAAGTTTATCAAAATATCTGAGGGAAATATTAAATTCTAGGGCTAGTGATAAACTATTCCTTTTTAAATGTCAAATCAACTAAATATTTGAATAAGTAGAAATTAGTTGATGCAACTGGTTATAAAAGTTTATGAATTGTAGAAACTGAAACTAAATAGATAACGTTTGAGTATATTCAAATTTCTATAGAAGTTACTTCTGTTGCTTTAATTACGTAAAATTATTTCCATATTCCATCTATTAAGAGTTAAAACCTTACATTGTTTAGTGTATATATCAAGAATTTTATGAGAATATTTTTAATATTCTATTTTAAAAAATAAAACTAATCGAATAAATTTAATTATTATTAATTTCTAAATATAATATATAATTTATATCTGTGAATAAATCTTAATAAAGAAATTACTCATGAAATGTCTTTTTACAAATACACAGGAAAAATATTTTATATATTGGATACTATTTTATTTACTTAAAATGTCACATAAAATTAAAATTTAGCGTTGTTAATACGCAGACATTTTATAAGCTCCGGACGTTTGCACTTTAAAAATCTAAAAAAAGATTGTACACTCGCGTGGTTAAAGCTACTCGAAAATATATTTGTTATAAAAATAAAGTGCATGAAATGTTCATATTTAAAAAATTTTAAGGATTGTTCTTTAATGCAAAGTAACTAATTTACATAGATACGAAAAAATTTGAGAGTATTAAAAATTAAATAATTTCGATCGAAGTAATAACTACCAGCTCAATTAAAATTTCTATTTTTCAAATAATAAAATATAACCATTATAACTAATGGAAGCTAAAATTGAATTTTGAAACCTTTAAAGTGGTTGTATTAGGTATGTTCAAATTACTAATTTTTACGAAATATTAAGTTTAAAAAATAATTGGCTTTCTTTTTAGTTTTAAGCGATTAGTGTATTATTTATAAGTAAAAATCCATACTTAACATTAATATAAAATAACTATCTTTTAGTAATCTATAATATTATATAATATATTTATTAAGCCTCTTACGTTAATAACGCAATTATTATTATCTTCTTATTTTCGTAAGACTCGTAGAATAGAAGCTTACTTTTTTAATTGTCAATTTTTATATATAATTAACAGTACTGCTGCGATAAATGAAATTATCAGTGAATATAAAATCACTTTTAACGATTCAAATTAATATCGTTATACTCTCTCTATGAAACGTGTCCTACATATTTCGTACATAATCAGTACTACGATAATTAATAAAATGAAATAAGTCTTCGTAAAAGTATCTAATTATCTGGATGTAATAATATATTCGCAAATGAAAATAGGCCAATAGTTGGAGATTATAGAAGACATATCGTAAAAATGGCCAAGGAACTTGAAATTAGGTTCAAGTAAGCGTGATAAGATTCTAAAGGTAAGTCTAGCAATCGACGGTCTTCAGACTGTACGTATTCTCGGGGGAGCTCATAGCGGACGGAAGCTACGGCTGATTGTTGGACGTCGGTACAAGGAGTTTCGTCCTATCCTGGTATCACACGCCAGTGAAAACGACGCTACCACGAAAATGGAATAGCTGTCGTTCGCTTTGTTCCCACCGGGACGATTGAGTGCAATTGCCGGATCTACCTTAGACATCTTGCGAGAATTACGTCTTACATCAATGCGATTAAACGCACGTTTGCCAGAAGGCTGATGTCGTCCGGTAAAATGCTTGAGTGCAGATATTGCCAGAAGTGTCTACATTCGATCCGAGTGAATAGGATAGTGCGCTTTAGAAACGAAATAATAGATAGGAAGAACGTCGTGTTCATCAATTTTTGGGATATTGGGAAGCTGGGATCTCGTGTTAATGTTTTCTAAACAAAAATTGTATCAGTTTCAGCGAACGTAATTAAATTAATTAAATCATCGGTTTATTTTATCTTGCTCATTCTGTATCTATCAATAAGTATATATAATATCAAACGAAACTTTTGTATGTTAGTTAAAAATACATTTCTAAAGCAAATTTATATTTCAAATTAATCATTGAAAACAAGTATTTAAAGAGATTTTTCATTTAATATTAAGAATACGTGTAATTGTGTAGTCGAACGATGCATATTTATATTATTTATCTTGAACTATTTGTACGAAAATTGACTATAAACTATTCTCTAAATGATAGCTTTCAGTTGAAAACGTGATTTATTTTAGGATCAGCGATTGGTCTCAAAACAAGAACTTATCGAAAGTTTTGGTTGTCTATATATATATTAGCCGCAGTAACTCAACTAGCTATTCAACTAACGACAGTTTCAATTGATTTGTGATTGCCCTATCAGAACAACGGCGCGAAATAGACGGTGTCAACAAAAGACAGCTGGCTATTAAGCGATTAAGTCTCTCTGAATGTATTTGTCAGCAAACTTGGCTTGGCTTGAAATCGATTCGTTAAAGATTACTAAATTGTACTAATCTTGCGATGTGATTTCAGTGCGACTGAAATAATTATTTTGGGAAATCCTTGCGCCTAATATTACTCTATAATATCAGAATGTCGATGTATTATAATTTTTCTCTAATTGTTATAAATTAGTAAAAACATTCACTAATTGAAATCAAATAAGTATATTTTGGTATTTAATATCAATTTCAATTTATTGCATAAATTTATTTACGAATAAAATATGATATCGATGAATTAATTTTAACTATAATTAAAAATGTATATGTTCAATAATCAAGCTTTATTTTCCTTCTATTTTTTATAGAAAAACTGATATTTATGAATTTGATATATAAGTTAATAGATATAAATAATATAAAATTTTGTATGGATAACTTATAATTTAAGAAATATATATCAACAAATTTTATTTTTTATGGCAAAAAATAGATCATTGAAAGATTTTAAATAAGTACTCGTAATACTGCGCTTCTTAATTTTACAGCAGAACTTTTAATTTATTAACATTCGACACATTATTTAAATAACTGTTTTTTTTCCATTTTGACGAGCTATTTTTAGATATTTAGTTATTTAATATAGTATTTAACGATAGGTTTATTCATCGAAAAAATTTTTTTTATTATTTAAAGTAATTGCGCGACGTAAATGAAAAGAAATAATAGAAAATCCATCTTCATTCGTGTACTAGCGAGAGGGAAACATTGTGAAAATTCGATTTAGCAACGGAAGCTCGCGTTCTAAATTCTTCCATTATCTTTTTCTTTTTGTATACTCATATACCTACATGAATTCTGCACTATAATCCTTGATCGCGCTATTCTACTTCGTCTCATCTTCATAAAAATTATTTTCTATTTTCTGTCACATACACATGCACACATTCTTATATTTTGTACTGAAAAAAGAAAAAAGTCCATGAAATGTATTGAATGAGTGCCCCCGAAAGGCTCCATACAAAGAAGAATAAGTTAAATGGAAGAAGCGTAAGTTAAGAGAGAACGAAAGAAATTAGGTAAAGACAGCTGAAAGTTGGCGAACACAAACTTGTTCCACAAACTAAGGAACTAAAAGAATATCGTAGATTATTCTATAAGATTTCGCCACCATGATTTTTTAAAAATTTTTATTTATTACGTTTAGCTCGACTCATTTACTCTCAGAGAATTTTCCTTATCGGAAAATCTATTGTTGTATTACATGTTTTGCATTTCAATCATTCTGTCTGAAAGAAAAATGTTATCTATCAATTTCCATCTTCGTCAAGTGTATCCTTGAATATTTCCAATCTCACAAACCCGCCCATTCTTTGTAGTAACTTCTCTCCTTTCTGTTCTTTATCGACGGTATCTAATTTATCTGTCTCTCTCTTTCAGATAATGAGCTTCAGTATTTCGTTTGATGAGAATCTTTCATTTAGTTCGGAAAGTCAAAGTGGAGTGGGGTAGTATGAAGTTTCTGGTTGCTAAAAGGCATCCATAAATTATAGGAGAATTTATGTTTATATTTCAGTCCTTTTTCTCCGAGTATATTTAATGCTCGTGTATCATCTTAAGTTCCTTGACTAGAAGGCATTCTTTAATCTTCTTTAATATATGATTATATATATATATATATATATATAATTTAAAATTGTGATACAGACGGTAAAAGAAGGGGAAGAAAGAAAACAAGAGGGAGAAAGAGAAATGGAAAAGGACCAAAAACGTACCAGCAAATTTTGGCATTGTATAAAAGACTTTTTAGTGTAATCTTACGTATCTAAAAATGGATTCCGTTCTTAATAAATGAAAAATAGAGCAAAAAAAAATTTGATATTTTTGTCGAGCTTTCACTTTTTAGTACAAGTGTATGATTTTTCAATAGTTTGGACAAACGATGAAAATTATATAAATATTTCTTGATGCATGAATCAAAATTAAAGTAAATTAACAGTTATAAATTGAATCCGAAATAACTAAAACTGTATGATGTCGAATATAAGTCTGTAAAAATAAAGCGAAGTCATAATTTCAGTATATATATTTGCGCATGAAATAAAGAGCGACTAAATGAATCGGGAAATAAAAGAGGGGAAAATATTTATTATCGGAGTGCGAACTTTTGCGTGGATGTACGTATAGTACTTATCTATATTATTTATGAACATCGTGTCGTAGATATATTCCGCGTAATATGCGTGAATATAAAGTCACTTCAAGCGAATAATTCCACATTTAGAATGTCGTAATTTCTTAAAAGTTGGTTGTGTCTGACTTTTTTCCATAAAATCTCCAATTTCATTCCTAATTCGGTATGCGTTAACTTAATCATTATTTCTTCTTTTAATACATAATTTTTTATACCAATTAATTCATTACATCAAATTAGATCTTATATAATAGAGTTGATCTACTACTTGCGAACAAAAATGAATAGACTTTGAGAAAATCTCAAGCGTTAAAGTACATTGAAAGTATCCTCTCAAATCTACCTTGATCTTAATTGCGTTCCTAATGAACACTATCTAATCTTAATCCTTTGCCATCAAAAAATGTCGCCAGTATTTGGTTGTGCTCACTTACGAAACGTAATTAAATTAAATTTCGTCGAGGATAAATTTACTTCAACGGTAAACATCGATATACCTGTTATATATTATAAATTTATTTGCGATAAAAATTTAAAAATAAAACATATACATTATTCGTTAAAGTTATTATAAAATTTAATTGTATAAAAGTCATTTGTTATTTTTTATCTTAATATAAAATAAATTTACGAATTATATTTTTTTAAATTATAATAAGTATCCTTTAATATAATTATAAATGTCGATACTGTAAAATATACGTTATTATGCTTAATTAATCGATATTTTTTTTAATTTTAGACTAAATATAGCAATAATCAATATTAATTAAAATATTAAAAATTTAAAGATGATATATATGATAACACAATGATTTATTATGTATCTCTTCCGTTTAATAAAGTATTTTTCTACCAATCGCACGAATTAAAATAAACCGCTCGTACAAGATTCGGTTAGCTCGCAAAGTACATAACACTTCGACTTCCAGTTATGTTCGTGGAATAGACCGAAGGAACTTTTCCACTCAAAGGGCTTAGCGAATTTGTGCATGTAGTGTACGAAATTGTACCTAGTTTGCACTTTAAGGAAAGAAAAGTGTCGTGCGATACATCAGTCTAATTCTTTACACAGAATTCGCTCGTTCGTGAGATGATCGCACGCGCAAATTAACAAACTGGCCGGCCCGCTGTAGAGTACCAGACTCTCGTATTCGTATTCTCTCAGTTAGCTAACGAGCGTTCGTATCCTCCGGGTACCGAGAAATTTCCAGAAACAACTTCGGAACAATGGCATCTCCCACTAACAGGCATCGCCAACTTCCATCTGTTCTTTGCTTCTCTCTCTCACTCTCTCCGTCTATCTTCTCTTTTCTGGCTAGGTTTTGCAGTTTGAGCTTCGACTGTTTTCTCGTTTATCGCCATGAACAAATGATACGATGGTAAACTAGATTTTAAATCCGCGGGTGAAAAAAATACCGTCATTCCGAATATTTAGTTGATGCAAAAATATAACGAAAAACAGGGAAAAAATTGTGTCGCTATTTTAAACAAGTAATAATATATAATTGTCTTTTAAGCCGTTTATAGAGTACTTTCTAAGATTCCATTTATACTAAACTCAATGTTTTAAACTTACGAAGAGAGCTCTTCATTCATTTTCATTAAATCTTTTATGTAAGATGAAATGCTTCGCGAAATTCCAAAAAACAACGGCAAAAATAAGTAGTTAATATAATGTTAACGTAAGAGTAGATAAAATCAGTTAAATTATATTTAAAAGAAAATTATTCTCCGTTCAAAAGAATTCGAAATTTTATTTTACTAAAGGAAATTTTACGTTATAATATTAATTATGGTAAGGGTTTTCATGGTTGTGATAAATATTTACACTGAAAACCTCTAGTCAGAGTAACTAAATTAAATCTACCCTAAAATCTAGAGCAAAGAATTTTGTTTATAATTCACTCGTTGTATGTAAAATTTATCTTTCTATTTGAGAAGATTTTACTGACTGCCTATATACATCATGTTTATACAAAGTTTCCTTGATTATTAGGTGTATTTTATTTGAAACTGCATTAGCCATTATTATACTTCACCATTAATCAAATTTATTAGAATAAGTCATAAAAATTTTAAAGCATTAATCTTTAATAATATTAAAATCTACAATATTGTGATTTTTTTTCTTACTTATATAAAGGTATTCCTGCATCATCTTTGAACCATAGAACCATGCTAACTGAATCCTTTACTTTAGTACTTGGTGTTAGATCACAGGGAAGTTCAACGTCGTCTCCTTCGACTGCCCAAACTTGACTTACGAAAGCTGAAAATAATAAAACATCGTATTAATAAATTAATACTAGACTCAACATTTTCTGTAACTTCAGAAATATATATTCGTTTCTCAGAAAGGAATTACTTTGCTCGTTTACGTACATTTTATTTCAATATTTTACATAGATTAAAAATTTTTAGATGTAGTTATTATATATAATATTATTTTATTTAGATATATTAAGTATCTTTGTTTAATTTAAAATGTAATATAAATAATATTATATTTCTAAAGTTATAAAATACACAAAAATTAAATACATATTAAATGGTACAAGATTATAATGAGAACATTATTCTTTATAGTTTGCAGTAAAAATGAAAATACAAAGTTTAAAACATGACTTTCAGGAAAGATTAAGCATCTAGTCAAGTGCTAATTTCAGACATGAACAACCTTATACTATGTTTTCATGTGACAAGCTACGAGGAATATTTTATTTTATCTACTCTCTCTCTCTCTCTCTCTCTCCCTCTATTTGTCTCTCCTACCCCTTTCTTTCTCATTTTGTCGACCTCAGTTACCGTTTTCGTTAACTCAAATTTTCTATTTCCGTACTACATTTTACTTCTTTCTTTCTCTCTCTGTCTCTTCCTCTCTTTATCTTGATTTACTTCCTTTTTCCATCCTAAATTTATTCTAATTTTTTGAAAAGATATTATAACCAAATTAAGGAAAAATGAATTATCAGCAGAAAAATTAAATCAAAATCAGAAATTGAAAAAGATAGTAAAAATTTTAAGATAATAAAAATTATAAATTAATTTTCAAAATTATCGTGTTTAACCGAATAGTATATTGAATTTTGATAATTGTGTTAATTTATTATACGTTAGAAAGATTGAGACAAATGCAACGAACATAAAGTATGTTTACGTGAAACTATGCAAATCTTGTAGGCTTCGAGGATATTACTTGTATTATATACAGTACAATAAATTTCATCGCAAAAACTTTTAAAGGAAATAACGAAGAAAAGAATGTAATATTTAATGCTTATTTTTGTAATACTTTACATTTTTGCCATTTCATTCGAAGTAATTTTAAATATTTAGAAAAAATAAAACAAATATAATAAATGAAACGAAAGCGAGAAAACTTATTCGGAAGATTCTGCGATACGATATAATATCATTTTTTATATTTAAATAGATTATATAATTACTCTTCAACGGCCACTAAATTTATTAACTTTAAATTAGAATAAACTTTAATTTAGTGTTACGTAAAATTTAAAAATATTTGTAAAATGAATTAAATGTGGTATTAAAAGGAATTTCAAGAAGACACGGTACAAGGTAGTGGGAAATGGAAACGTCGCTGCATGAAAAATCTAAAGTATTACTATAGAAGTCGGAATATAAGAAAAGTTAGACGCGTGAAATTCATGCCTTAAATACTTAAGTTCTTGGAGCAAAGGTCAATGAGATTATTTATTTTGGTACGTCAAAATTAAATACGCTGAAGGGATGAAGTTTGAGTAACAAAGAAAAGAATATAACTTAAGTAAATTCCAGGCAAGAAACCGCTTGTTAGTTCAGCATAACGATACGATGCAACTACGAGTTAATGCTCGTCTCAGGCACATGAGCTACTTGTGTGCGTTGTGTGCGTGGAGAAAGAATTCCAGGAGTGATTTCCTTCCAGTTTTACTTTTTTTGCACCGCCTTGTACCGCGTACAATCTATATAATGTATTACGTCAAAGGTTGCACGTAACGCCGCGCGTAAAAGCACGCGAGCTCAGTTTTAATATCTTTTTCCGCGCATTAAATCTCTATATCATCGTCGCAAGCAAGGCTTTACGGAAGCTCGCGCTTGGTCGTCGTTATGCCTGTGATCCTCTAATTTAAACGTATAAATCGTGACTTGAAAGGGTAGGAGGTAAAAAGGAGGGTAACCTACGGAAAAAAGGACGAGAGTCGAGGTACTTGTGTTCTTAATGAAAAAAAAAGAAACCGTTATTCCTTGCATCCCGTTTCTTATTTTTGTTCTTTGCTAGTCTTTTTTTCATCTGGTTTCTCATTCTCGTAACACTTTGCAGAGTTTTCAAAAATAATATCATTCTTGATCTTGTCTTTCCTTTCTCTCTCTCTTCCTCTGTCTCTCTGTCTTTTTCTCTTTACCCATTTCCTCACTCTTTCTTCCTCGCTTTACGTGTCTGGACCAGTTTGTTCGCTGGATGTACGTGCAGCGAATTCAATTGGTGGATGGCTCCTGAATCTCATTACATTTACTGCAACGTCGATGAAGAAAGATAGGAAAAGAAAAATACCAGACATCCAGCACAAGGGACAGTGTTTGACGATTCATCGGCCTATCGAATTTTATGAAAGTGCGGTACGAATCAGATAACTCAATATGTTGATTAATAACTAAAATATTGCACACGCACGCACTTGTAATATAATATCGCGAAGATCGTATAATAAAAATAAAAATTTTGTTTCTGATCCGGATATAAATATCGTTTCAAATATAATATAAAGTTTACTTCATTGCTCTTCGTGTTATTTGAGAATTTTAAATTTGTTTTTACTAAAATTTTCATAAATATTTGAAATAAATGATTATTTCTATATATTTGTTAATAACATATTACATTTTTATTTTAGCCTTACAATCCAATAATAATTTTTCGAAATATAATAATGTATACGATACAATTTTTGTCATCTTAATGAATAAAAAAAATTGTAGTATTATTTATGCAAGTTCTAAAGAAATTTCAATAGGATATTCAAGAAAAACTTTAAACTTAAGCTAATACTCAAAAAAGTTTCAAACTTCAAAAGTTTTTACTAGTTTGATACAAAACTAAGCGATTACTTATCCCATATTTTGTCGACAATATTTATATGTTGATACTGTAAATATTATTTATAGAATGTTAAATTATACCTTCCAGTGAAATATATAATCGTATGTACATACTAAGTATTTTTATTTATTACTTCAATCTAAAAAGACTTCTGCGTGATACATTCAATCTGCTAAATACAATCTTTATTATATACTGTACTTTTTCATTTCATGCATGTCGTAAAAGCATACAAAGTTCTGATTTTGCATTAATGCAAATTAATGAATTAAAAATTTGACACGTTTCTTTTTTATATTTTTGATGATCATATTTCATTTAAATAATATACATATATAATAATATTTATTTTAAGAATGATAATATGTTAATAAATCTATTATAATCATTAAATCATCTATTTTTCTTCAAATAATTATTATAAAATAGATTTTCAATTTTAAATTCGAAATTGATTAATTTCTTTAACTTTTTAAATTTTATCTAAACAACCTTGACAATAATTGTTGAAATATTTAAATAATTGTTTTAATTAATTTTGAATAAAGATATATAATATTTATTTTTTCTCAAAAATTATATCATCAATAGATTTTAAATATAAATAAAACTATATATTTTTACTGGCATTTATTTTTCATTCGTTACGCGACCAATTTTTATTTAATTTAAAGGAAGAAAATACTTTCCATTCGCATATATACATTCATTTACAGATGCAAGCTTTTCTTCGGTTATATATATTTATGTATGCCTACGTGTGCATACAATTTCGTATAATTTTCAGAGAGGAATTTCCCATTAGAGATAGCTATTATTACTTTTGCTTCAAGATAAGAATTAGTTGCTATGAACTTATGATTGCAAACTAAATCCAGTCCACTGCATTGAGATTTAGGACGACGGTTAAAATCTCATTTAATGTAGATGTATATATAACAGTACGTATAAATTTTGACTGTTCTGTTTATCTCAATAATAATATTTTTATTACAAAAGAAAATAAAGGAGCCTGGGATTAAGTTATTTTATATTAACTAAATGATTTATAAGAATATTTAGAAATCTTATATTCGATTCAAAACTTGTGTAGACGTTTGAGAAAATTGTAATGCTATAAAATTAGCTAATAAAATTAAAAATAAAAATTATCTTCTTATTGCTTAAACTGGTTCTTCAATTTATATATTAAAAATTTAGAAATATTATGATGTGCTTTTGAAACTATTGATTTTATATACAATATTTTATAGTGTTAATTAGTGTGTATTGGATTTCGATTTCTATATATAAACCAAATGAAATTATACATTTAAAAATGCAATGGTTAAACTTCAATATTTTTTTAAATACATAAACGCTCTTTATGCTTTTTATCCTACGTAATATATGATAAATGAGTGTTATGTTATGTTTATATTCGATTATTTATAAAAAATTTGGATAACTGAATATTTTTCATGAATTTTCTTTTTGTTAATATTTATATTAATTTATATTATAAAAAGAAACTGTATTTTTTTCAAATTTTCAAAATCAATTTATCGTGGACGACGTCTTTTTCAATTTGCTTTTAAAATAATTTTATCAAAAAAAATATTTTTATTACTCCAAAAAGAATGTTTACAATGAAATAGTAGTTACATATATATGAATTATAAATATTCTTTCAATGAAATTAAAAATATTAATCAATAATATTGTGTATATTTTTTTTTTATATCAATGTATTTTATTTTATTCAATAATAATAAACAGAAATCCAATGTCAGAATAAAAAAATTCATTGTAAACTTTAACGGTATATTTACAAGGTATTGTAACTAATTATCAAAAATACTAATATATGAATTTAATTATTTAATATATCTGTTCAGAATTTATTCGTGTAATTAATTGAAACTTATCCATTTATTTTGAATTGAATTTTGTCATGGATAATAAATAATATTAATCGAAAAGATCTTTTTTTTAATAACAATCGTTGTCTTTACAAATTGAGTTAGATGAATTATTAATACTCAACGGAATAGTATTAAATTTTTATTATTAATATAAAATTTATGTATTCTACATATACTTTTACAGTGACTAAATAAAACTTAAAAATACTTAAAATTATACAAAATTTGTTTTAATCATTTATAAGTACACTATCCAAAGGTAAAATCTTGAATCGAATAGATAACAAGGAAAAAAGTATGTGTAATTATCACATGTATCGTTCTTACTTAAGTTGGTTAGAGATTAAAAATATATAATAGTAATTAATATACGTAATTAAAGACTTGGAAACTTCATGGATTATCGAGCGATGTTTAAAAAGTTATAATTTGTACTTTTGTAGGAAGCATTATATTTCAGGTGAGTTTATAAATTAATTAAAACCATAATACTAAATTTTGAACGACCACCTTGCACTATTATATTTTCTTAACACCTCCAGGGTGATTTGTATCGAAGAACCCTGAAATGTGAATTCCCACGTGTCTCTCATGAATGAATCACGAGCATCGGAGCTTAGCTTAACCTCGAAATCGCGAAAATTACTCGAAATTTCCTCCTGAGCGAACAAGCGAGGAAAGCATATTTCTCCGGGTTAGAACACGCGGTCCATTCCAAATACGCGAATCCCTGTTTAACTTGTTTTCAATTCTGCCTTAATGGCTAAGCGATCCTGCTTGGTTTTGGATTGCACGCGGGATTTCCGAGATGCTCTCCTCCGGTATGGACACGCGTACACGTCGGTAAGAGCGACTCGTTCTCTATCCTTGGCCAAAGTCACACTGAATTCGTATGGCTAACTTCTGGCATTGGTGCCACTGTTGCTACCGGAGTCGTGGCTGCGGCCGTGGGCGAATCGGCATCGCCGGTGCACAGGAAGCGTAATTCACTTGAGGCAGGAAGACGATAAATTTTGTTGCTACTGACTCTCTCCGACAGAGTTGCCTTTTCCTGACGTTGCATAGGAGCGGTAGGAAAGAGAGACAGACTTCTACCGTGCTTGCCAAGCTTTTCCGCGATTTTTCGCCCCGAGGACGTGTGCGAACAAAAGTGGGCTAAAATGAACTGCTTCATTCTAAAACCGTTTTTCCTTGATGAAGTTACATGCTGGAATGATAAATTGGAGGATTGAATTAAGGGTATCATAAACTAATTTCGTAGAAAAAACTTATCTCGAAATTTCTGCGATTGTTTTGCATAATCGATAAACAAGAAGATTATTCTACATTTTTTATAAAGCTGTGACAACTTTGCAATGATTTATATTTGTAAATAAGGAGACTAAATTTTATGTTTTCGGTAGCTTTATAAATTTTTTGAATTTTGCCCGGTCCGTATCGAAATAATATTTTCATATAAATATTTATGCAAGCGAGTAGCGAATGCATATACGGGTATGATCAAAAAGCAAAACGTAGAGATGATTTGGAGAAAAGTTGGAGCTTATTCGTTGAGCCTATTTGTCCATGCTTTGGATGAAAGGCTCGGTACGATATAGGTCGTAACTATAAAGACTTTAATGCCCTTTTATAGCTTCGTAAAAATTAATTACAGTCGAGGGTGTTTGCTTGTAATAAGTGAATAAAAGTTGTGCAGAAAAGCTGTTTTTTAATAGAATATAATCTATCTTTTTTAATAATTAGTCGTAAAATTAATTAATTGAACGCAATTTTAGATACGAAATTATTAATAATTCTTTTTTAAAGCGATTTTTAAAACTATAAAAAATTTTATAACAGAAAATAAGACTTCATTTTTCTGAAGATGTATTTACCAAGTTTTTAGATTTTTATCAATTCCTATTAGTTTTGTAAGAGTCTTTTTAGAATCAATAAGAAATTATTGTAATATGTTTCAAATTTAAAATAAATAATTCGTGTAAAACTATTTTTAAATTAATATATTAAATTAATATCGCATAACATTTTATTTGTTATAATTTAATTTATATCCATTTTAATAAACATATTTTTATACTATATTTTGCAGATCATGAAAAATGTATGTTTTCAGTGTACGTTCTGTTCATCGTAGAATATATGATTTTTGATAAAAATACGACTGTATATTTAAATATCGAAAAAAGCATAGATTAGTAGACAGAAAGTGCATAATAGAAGTAATATATATTTGTATAATTTATGATATATTTAAAATTAATTTAGTATAGTTATCTTACAATCGTGAATATTTCTATTATTGAAAATTTCATATAACGTAATATAATTTTATTTTTTTGAACTGTCAATAACCATTGATATATTAATATATTTATTCAAAAGTTTTAAACAAGTATTTCTACAATATCGAATATCAATGTTAAGTTAAATATTTATAATTTTATAGAGTTCTAAGATTAATGTATTAGAATGAATATAGATAATTTTGATATGCTACATCTATTTATCATTCTAGAAGACTACCGAATTTATAGTATTTATGCAGGAGTATTCTAAATTAAGTTTTCTTGTTAGTTACAACATATTTCAAGAAATATATTAAGGTACATATAACTGTGATTTGTAATGTATTATAAATATTAAAGTTGTCAATATTATTGACTTAAAATAAAATATATGTTGAAATTTATTTAATTTTACTTTTATAATAATTTAAGTACATCATAAATTTTAAATAAATCAATAAAGTCGATATATGTTAAATGCTTTTAAAATCATTACGACTAATTAATTTTTGTAATATAATCCAAAAAAGAACGTTTCAATTTTTTAAGATGATCCATAAATATCATAAAATTAGGTATTTAAAAAACTAAAAATGAATTTATATGCTATAAATAATAAAAGAGTTTTTAACAAATACATTTATTTATTATATAATAAATAGTAAGTTTTATTTTTGAAAACTATACAGCCTATGTATTCTTTTGAAATTTATATTACAAATTGTATTCGCATATATGAAAATAAATATAGTTTTTCCATCAAATTGTAAATTTGATTTAATCGAATTTATTATTTATCAATGAATCATATAGAAATGAATCTGAAAAAACAGTTATTTAAAGATATTTTATTTCAAATAAAAATATACTCAAATAGTTTTACTTACGATTTCTTACATTGAAAAACTCTGTTGATCAAATATCAACAGGTTTGATCAATTTACCGAATGCAATCAACATTTTGAATTTTCCGTAATCGTAACCCTTCAGAAATCCACCTACTTCGAAACCGGAAAATGTATCAATGCATACGCGATACCCGATACTATACATTTTCCATGCCAAGATAAAACTGAACGCGAACCGGACGCATACGAACCGATACATCGATTCATAAGAAAACTGTTTTTGACTAAACGTGATTTTTACTTTCCTGATGCAGATTTTACTACTTTTATCGATTAGTAATTTGAATACCGAAATTAAAATACTAGTTTCAATTTTAATCCAGCATTTAGAAAAAAAATACCGAGTATCGAATAGTTGAGAAAGTCGTGAACAATTATCCGGAAAAGAAGAAAGGCATCTGTAATAGGAAGTCAGCTGTTAAAGTATTACTAAAATTGGGCGACAGTTAAGGATATTGCGGTACTTGAAAATCGGTAAATGAATGCTCAGTCCTCAATCGGTCGAATAACGATTCTCGATAACACCGATCGGTGCTTGCTTGGGGACAATGGCACAGCGTAAAAGTAACGATTCTCATAATAAGACTCGAGATAACAGCGCTATGGTGACAAAGCGCACAAAAGAGATATATAACGTATAAACATATCTACGTATATAGAGCCACTGTAAAAAAGAGGAGAATCGATATCGCTCGAATACTCGCGACGATGAGTTCGGGTTAAGTTTCAAACGGTCGGTCGGTGGCGGGGGCGGAATGATGGGGTCTATTTCGCGGCAACTTTGCCAACGATAGGAATTAAACTTTCTGCTCTAGGCGACGTAGAAGTACTCGTTACGTCGCGGACGAACGAGTGTGGCTCCTTTGCTAGTAGCTCGCTTCATCGAGCACGCGATCGATCTTTTTCAAACGAATCTCTCGTCGCACTTTGTCGTCCTTTCAAAAACCAATTTAAGTGCTGATTTTAACGCTGAGAAAGTAAAAAAAAATTGGACGAAAAATTTGCAGTTCGTTAGAACAATCTTTGGGATGAGGTTAAGAACTACTTTTATATTTGAGCCACGTAATTCTTTTGTCATTCATTTTCAAGTTATTAAAAGCGAAATACGACATCGTGTCAAGAAAGAAAAAATAAGGAAAGCTTAATTTGGTTGCTGGTGTTTAACAAACTTATCGCTTTTACATAAATTATGATTATTCCTTACAAATTCGTCTTTACTCATCGATAACCGTATCTTAAATGTTTATTTTTTACACCTAAATGTATTAATATTAATTAGTCTATGTATATATATATATATTTTTTTTATATGCAAATTCCAATATTTATTTATAATAGAAAATTTCACTCGCTTATGTTAAATTAATAAAAAATATTAATAGTTGTCGATCCAAGAATTTTGAATAGGTATACCGGATACTTAAAAATAATACTATTTATGAGGAGATTATAAAAATTCTCTTTGAAGTACAAACTTCAAATAAACGTAATTGTATATTTATTTATGTTTGTATACGAATAAAAGGTGTTTCTATTTTTGTGTTTTTATTTACGTAACTTTGAGTAAACGTAATATTTTAAATTGATGGAAACTTTTTTTTAATAATAAATATATAGTATTTAAAACAATTTTTTTTAATTATTCTAAATGAAGTTATTCATGAAAGAAAAATATTTTTATAAAATTTTTTATTTTGAAGAGTTTTAAAGATATTATTATTATTCGTCTATTATATATATAAATTTAACATGTTCAAATTGAAATTATTAAAATAAAATTATTAAAAATATAACACAATAAAATTTTTGAATATGAAATATTTATTAAAATTATAACTTTGTTCCTATAATATTATAGAATTATTTTTACTTGTTACAAAATTACATTACAAAATTCATTGCATAATAAAATAAAATACATTACGAGGATTCATAAAATACATACATTCAAAAAACTTTGCTCCGCATACAAATACGTCGATAATTTTTATCAAGTAAATCATTCGTATGTTTCATAAATATTTGAAAATATTATCTTACAAATACATTATATTACCTTTTATCAATGTACTGTAGTCGCATAAAACTTGGTGATATGTCAGTTATACGTACAAAGCAATTTGTATCAACAACGCTTGTATTAATTAAATATTTTAATATTGAATAACTTTATGGCATTGATAGCATACGAAAAAGAAATATGTAATAATAAATTTTTATTAAACGCTAAAAACAATTATTAATTAATTTATTGTCAATAAATAACAGAGGAATACATTAATTCTTTAAATTATTATCAGAAAAACCGAATCTAAATAAATTATCCAGTATGAGAAAACTAAGAAACCATATATTCATAATATCCTATTACAAAGAATAAAATAAATTATACATTAAATGTTTTACGGCATTGATTATTTTAGACACAATCATAATTTTAAGAACTTACGAAAGCTAATATAAGATATAATTCGTTTTAAGTGTATCGACAGGTATTCAAGTAGAATTGATAATTTGTAGTGTTTTCAAAAAGTAAATCTAATTTAAATGCTAAAATAAATCGCGATGGTACTAAGATGTTCTTCTTAATTTTAACAAGTGGACTTTGTTCTTTGAACAGGGCAAAAGAAAACACTCCATCAAGCGCCTTCTCTCTCTCTCTCTCTCGCTCTCTCTCTCGCTCACCCCGGCTGTCTCAGGCGTTGCGAATAGCGATTAAGAGGTAAATTTCCAGGAAAGCCGTCAAGGCGCAGGAGAGGAAACCCAGAAAAGAAAGGGAGAGCGGCCCGGCAACGGCTGCATTCCTTTTACTCCACCATTTGTCAAAAAGCGTGGTACTTTCCCGTCCACCCCTTGCGCACAGATCCCCTCGAAAGCGCTCGCGCCGGTTAGAGAAAAAAAGTTTAGCTCGCAGAACCCTCTGGTGAGAGTCGACTCCTTTAATCGCACGCTCACGTTTTGCCTGAGATTTAAGAGAGGCGAATGTGCGGCGAGCGAGGGCGAATGGAATGGTGCTGGAATTTAGAAGGAAGGGATTAACAAGCGTAAGAAAGAACGGGAAAGGAGAAAGAGACAACGGCTATTGAAAGAGAAGGAGATGTCAAAAAAGCAAATTATGAAATAATATCAGCAAAGTGTATTACGCTTGTGTCGTCGGTAATTTCGACTACATTACGGTTCAATTTTCTACCGTTTATATTAAGCCCTCTGCTATTACCGTAAATGAAAAGGTAAAACTTTGCGTGCAATATCTGTGACAGTTAAATTGAAAAACGAGCGAAAACTGAATTTGTTTAGAGCATAAATGACGTCTTCGTGTTTACGGTAACACCGTTCTAAGTGGCTTTTATTTTTCATAGAACGGAGAATACACGTATATATGCTTCAAGGCTTGGTAGTTTCTTTAAGAGTTACTCTTCAGACTGTAATGTAGAAAGTGGGAGTTGAGCTTGGTTAGCGAGGTTAGGAAATAGAGTGGAGAATAAAAAAAAAACGGAAAAGAGGACGAAAAAAAAGAGGTTGGTCTAATCTCACATGTGAGTACGTTGAAGTTGTGGTCTCAGTAGTGGTACGTGTATATTTGGGCTACTGTTGGGACGCGGTTGGATACGTATGGTTAGGTATACCTGTAGAGGAAACCGCGACAACGCACTTTATGTACGAGGCGTCTCTTGCTCTTGGGTATGGAATATTTCGTTGCATAAAGAAGTCTACAGGCGTGGAACTGAATTCACATAATTTACCAACATCTTATTCAAAGTTACACTGTTTTGAAGTTAATGTCGGATAAAAGCTCGTATTATTCAGTTTCTCCGAGTCATTTTCTCTTTACTGTTAGACTTTTTTAATATATACATGCACTTCTAAATGATCATCTTATTTTTTATAGCTATTTTTATTTGTATTGTAAAAGAAATAACGTTAAATTTATGGTTATTAAACAAAAATACAAGCTGATGTATTGTCTTCAATGGAGTTCGTTATTCCAATGTAGCTTAGTTGTCGGATTATGAGCATTTAAAACTTTGGTAGGATTTTAAACTGAAGTAAGCATACAATAATAAAAGATGAATATAAACTGTTCTTTTACTACTCTTAACAATAAAAAGTATTCCATAGTATAATATAAAACTCCATTTTATAGGAATAATCTTACGATCTGAGTCAGTCAATTTTTCAAATATGAATTTCTTAATAAAAGTATACTTCAAAATTTAGTATTGCTTCATTAATTGATGTTATAACTTGACTTATTTAATTATTCTAAAATTTAATTAAACTTCTGATTTTATTAAATAGTTAATCAATCTCACTGAGAATTTCTCAGCACCTTTTTCAGTGTACCGTATTTGATGTGCTGTAACTTTTTTCCCTTAGGGTCAAAAGCTTAAACTTTTTCTCCTTTCTTCAAGAATTGAGAAACTTTAAGGCAAAAACTAACATTTCAGCTACAAGAACCTAAGCGATGGTTTCCGAGGATATGGATGACCTCTTTTTTTTAATTACATCCATTACACGAACTAAAATAGTAAGCTCTCTGTTTATCTTTGTTTAAGGTTCGATTTGGTAATTTTTTTATTTTGAATAATTAAAATTTTTAATAGGAATAATAATTTACGTATTTTACATATTAAGTGTATACATTACATTAATTATTAAAACTTTTTATATTGTCAGGTTTAATACGCAATATTTAATATCGATAGAATAATAAGAGTACCTGAATATTCTTGCAATATTATTTTTAAAGCATCGATAAAAAATTTAAATACAAATATAGCAAAAATTTTTTTCAATGATTAAGAAACACAAACAAAGATTTCTTAGTAAAAATATTTTTCTACTTAAAACAATTTTATTTTAAAATATATGAATATAGAAATTTTTTCAAAAGTTTGCATTTGTTATAATTATAATTTATTTTTATTATAATTTCTTAAAAATAAATTTCACATTTTAATTTGAATAAATTTATATTTTATTACTTTTTATATATTTTTTTTGATTTTTTAATACAATCTTTGATTTTATTAAGCTTTGTTAATATTTTATTTTTCCTCGTAATATATCTTAATTTTTATCTACTATTTTGATTAATATTATTTTTATTGACACAAATATTTTAAAATAAATTTTGAAAATTTTGTCAGATAAACTTTAATACCGTATCATAATTTATTTCTAAATCATAATAATATCTTATATTAATAGTTTTTATTGCATTCATAAAATTTAATCGACAGGTTTTTCCATTAAGTTTTAAACTATTAAAAATATGTAAAGATTTGTTTATTTATCAAATTAAAAAAAATTTTTAATAAAAGATACGAGCTTAAATATATTTTCTATTTAATACTGCTAAAAAGAAACAACAAGTAAGTATGAATAAAGGCAGATATATTTATTTCCAGTCGTAAATAAAATGCAGAAATATTTAAAAAATCAATTTACTTTTATTTTCTACTTTCTAATTTTACATTATTTTAAAATTTAAAAGCAGCGAAGAACAAATTTAAAAGAATTTTGAAATTTATGCTGAAAATATTATGTAGGTTTAAAATACTTGTTAATTTTGGTAACGATTATATTAAAAACACTAGTTCCTTTAAAATTGATATAAATTTATTAGATTAATCTTTTAAATTTAATTAAGATTTTCAAATTTATTTTATTTGATAAAATCTAAGATCAGAATGAAAATTCCTTATTTATATTATTATTATTAATGTTTTTACTGTACTCATAAATTTTATTTCAATGTATCATCATACAAGGGAAAAAAATCATATTCGATAAACCATTGCAGTATTAAAAAATATTTAATGTTTATAAAAAAAATATAGAATTTCCAACTATAAAATCAACATATTAGAAATATATATATATATATATATATATAGAATACTAAACGTACGAGTAAATAATTTTATTTTACCAATATAATTTGTCTAATCTAGTATCAATTTAAAAAATTTCAAACTCATATGATCAGTATCTTTGCTAAAAAAGTTTTCTTTTTGTACATTTCCATGAAAAGTATATTTATTATTATTTTGAACATTTCACATATTTTATTTTTTTTAATAGTAGTTCCATTCATTCAAAATTATAGTCAAATTCATGAAATTCTTGATGGAACTACATAATTGTTAAATAATATAATCATATTATTTAACCATAAATGTAATTTATGTCAATGGATATGTTTTAAAAATTGTTATTAATATATTATCTGTTATTTATAAATTATAATTATTATAAACTGTTATAATATATATATTATTTTATGTGTCCATATAATTTTGAACTTTAAAACGTGTTTAAATAATTTATATATATATTTATATATCATTTACTTCTCAATAATAAATTTCTAAATAATAAAATATATATTAACGTTATCCACATTCAATGAAATGAATCTGCAAATACTTTTTAGAAAATAAAATATAAACAGATATTTTTAAAGCATAACACAGTATCCGATGATAATGTAAGCCCTGTTTCTACGCTCTTGTAGTATAGCGGTAGATTAGGTTGCGAATGGAGAGTTCGTCAGCATGCAATCAAGTGAGGTAGTAGAAGCTCGATATACCCACATACAAAAAAAAACAAGACAAACTATACGCTTGAAAACAATGAAAAAGAACCAGCATGCGTATGAAGAAGATACGGAAAATAGATAAAATAGATATAAAGAACGGGGGAATTTAACAGAGATCAAATTTATCCGAAGTAAGCGCCATGACTAGGAATAGAGAAATTATCCTGATCATTCGGGACAACAGTTGTCTGTCAACGGTGTAACAGCATAAAAAAACTCGATTTAGCTGACAAGTGATGGTGTGACGAATGGAAACGAGTTACTGTGTTACAACTAAACGAAAAAAATACAATCCAATGGTACAGTCAACACAATCCGATGCAGACATCACAACCTTTTCTAACTGATAAAATAACTATATGTCAGATCACCAGTTTAAACTTGGATTTTATTAACGATTTCGAGTTCGCTTTAACGATATATCTTACTTTGAAGCATCAACAATTATATTTAAGATTAGGATATCTTTCAATCTTTCTATACAGATTAGATCATTATTAACAATTGGTTCAGTTCGCCCGATTTTATTAAATGGAGTTAGTACAGTTATATACGTATATACGTGAAAAACATATATGTGGCTATGAAGAAACATAACCAAAGAAACATCTGAATTAGGATCGACTCTAAAATATGAAAAATATTGATAGAATCTAATATAAAATAGCTGTCAACTACGTTAAAATAAGTATTTCTTTAAAAGAAATGTATTTTAAATAAAATGCAAAATAAATTTTGGAAGGTGAGAACAGCCAAATATTTTTTCTTATTGAATTATATAAAATCGAAGTATGCGATCTCCCCTTTCCAATAACTATTCATTCTCAAAGTGTCCAAGTACTCATATAACGTTCTTTTCGTACTCGTATTCGGAGGAAGGAAAAATATAAACGTTTAGCTGAGAAAGAATTTCCCTATTCTCCACGGTCCACTGAGGGACCCTAGGTGGAGTTATAAATTGAGTGAACATGAAACGTCTAGTTGTAGAGACCGGAATTTCTCATGTGCATGCTGATTCACCGCATAAAAGCTACATAAGCAAAGCTACAAAGAGCGCGTATAAAACAAACGCAATTGTAAGGCAAAGTCGAAAAAGACTGCGATTTTCTTAAAAGAAAACTGATTGGTATACAAATAAAAATCTACGCCGTATGTATGCTATAAATAAATGAATGCCTTTTTTAAAAATGTGTTTCATCCATCTTCATAATAAAAGTAAAAAATTGAGAAGAAAATTCTCGATAAGTTCATTTATAATACCTATTTCTTTCGCGTAGCTGAAAAATTTCTACAATTAAAATTTTTATGTGCTAAAATCTTTACGCTTTTAATAGATACTATAAAGCAAGGCCAATAAATTGAATGGACACGAGAGGAATGTCGTTCTAAAACGAATTTCAGAAATTCGTTATTAAAAATAACTAAGCTCAATTCGTTAAATATTTGAAGTACATTTTCTCGAATGAAAAAGAAAAAAATTAGACGCGCATAAGAAAGCTGATGCGAACGTTACACACGAACCGTCACGGTGAAAGCATATCTAGTCCTACTTTCAGGCCGTACATTTGCAAATAATTTTCAGTTTCGCGATATTACGTTTTCAGTCTTTGTTCCTTTCATTCGTCTATCTTTTTTACTTTTATCTTCCAGTCATATATAGCTTTTTCATTGCTCCTGTTCTCTCTCAGGGAATTGCAACTTTCAGACCGTTTGTCCGATACGGATAGAGCATAACGCCGTCGACTTCTGTTTACCAAAGCGAGACTTAAACGGAATGAAAACTCATCTACGTGTGTGTTTTGTCTCGACTCCAAACTTCATCTGCGCGCGCGAGATAAATAAATGGAATTCGAAGAAGGAAAAGAGTAAGAGTGAGTAGTCAGCCTAGATTTATCAGGCAGTTGCTACATCAGAAGAAAATATAGCTAATCTGTTCCCACGCTTACCTGTATAATGACCAAACGATGCGTTAAATAGAATAAGCGAGATAAAAATATGAAATTTAAGCTCTTTCGTATATACTTTAATTTTATGTTATAATTCATTTTTCAACGTACAATTTTATGAAAGCGTGTTTTCATTTACGAATCATATTTACAAATTTATATTATATATTAATCATTAAACTTTTTAAAATTTAAATCGATAATTATACACGAGTGTCAAATTTTCTAATAATAACTACGTCATCTATATGAATCTCGTACAAGGTTCTACTCATTAATATACATTAGACATCATCGCCATACTGCATATAATTACATTACCGATAAGTAATTTGAGTTCATGATTTTTAAAAAATCATGCATATTATATGCAGCTTGAATAAAATATTCTAAACTTATAACAAATATAATAAATATAGTAATATAAATATCTATAATAATATTTAATAATTTTAACCGGATTAAATTAATTTATTTGGTTCGATTACGATTACCTTATACATTTTTAGGTCGATATTATATTTATTAAAAATTCGATTTAGAGAGTAAATAGGTAATTGATTGTATAAAGTTGAAGTATTGATACAAAGTGTAGTAATAGATGTAATAAAGCTAAAAGTAAAGATAAATAAGCAGAGCTGAATTGAAATCGATCGAGTCTTTAAATAAGATGTTTTAGCTGAAGAGTCTTTATACCTATCAGTCTGATATATAAGCGTTTGAGATGAGCGCTTTGCTGAAAGTCAGAAGAAAGACGTTGTCGAATGCATCCTTAAATTTTATTTTCTACTCCTTAAAGTAAAGTAGCATCATTTCACTGATTTTTCGAGCACTCGAATATCGTGGCGTAGTTCCCGAAAACGTAATTTGAATCCGAATACTTTTTCCTTTCTTACTTCATTCGATTCAAAGACTCATACTTCCGAGTATCTACACTAGAAATGTGTCACCAACCGGTTACACGTGTATGTGAACACGTACATATTAATACGTGTATGCATACGTGTGCGCACGGATGTACGCAACGTGCAGACGAAATTTCATTTTAATAGAAGTTAAGAGGTTCCTTGCACTGTCACAAACTTTGCATAGAACGATATTTCCTTTCGCAAATGGTTTTGCTACACGTAAAAGTGTCGTTCACTCGTAGCTTCTTCCTTACCCTGCGTATGCGCTATGCTGCTTGATTCTTGTAGATGACTTGAAAAGCCTTTGGAAAGCAACCGAGTTACACCGAAGCTTGGGATCGTAATCTTCATTTAATTTATTTTACGAGACTAGATTAGTAAGTGTTGATGGGCTAAAAGGAAAGTTCTTAAAGGTATTGTGATATTAGAATTTTAATTTTATACGGTAAAGTAGATTAAAAGAAATAATTATCCCGGGGTTTAATTTTCTTTTAAACGTAGCGATTTTCATACTTTAATTTTTAAATGTGCTTACAAAATTTTACTTTATAATAATCCTAATATCTTACAAGGTGTATTTTTAATGGTAATCAATTGACAAATAAATTTACTTCACTTTAAAGTAAATAATTTGAATACGTATCTTCTATCTTATTTTAAACTAATCATCTTTAATCGATATACTCCCTCGTTCATTTTTATAAATTTTATTATTGTTTTATATATTATATTTATAACTGTGATATTTTTAACGATCGATACACGTAAAAAATATTGAAAAATTCCTTGTTATATCCAAATTACACGGAATAAAATCTATCTATATTATTTTTAATACATTTTAATACGTATTTTGTTGTTTAATCCCTTGCGTTAAAATAAATAATGTCCTGATTTTGAAATCATATAAAAATCCATAAAATCTATGCCACGTTAATAACGAACGAATAAAAAAAAGAGAATAGATATTTCAGTTCAAAACAAAATTTTTCCATTGATAATACACATCGCTATACGTCGTTGAACCAAAAACATCGAAGAGAAAATTTAGTACATACCGATGTGTACATTAAAAATAAGGTTTCAGCGAACAAAAGTCACTTCCTATGCACTCGAGAATGGAAAACGTATGCTTGGAAGTAGCTTCCATGTAAAATGTAACTCTGACAGTACACTCGTATTTTGCTAACATGTATAAAAATGCATACAGTCGAAAGTTTTCCGAAGAGTATCCCGAATGTCGCGGGCAAGTCCATGCACTTTCAACGCGTTTGAATAGGTAGTGTATCGGTAATCCCAAAAATGTTTGTCCAACGTCCGTGTGCGTGAAGATGTACCGGACAGAGTTTGACTCAGCTGGCAGAGCAAAGTGCGGTGTATAGAAAATACGGGGTGAGGGGAAGGACGAGATACTCGTCTGGCTTCCGCATCCATGTACCTTTCAAAATCGGATCGCGATGTGGGGAGAGCGCCGTACGTGCATATAAATTCCACCCCGTATGAAAATATCTGGCATGCGCGATACAACGGCCGGGCGTCGTGAGCTATCGGCGAAGTTATTCGTTATGTTTCGCGAGGCAGAAGCCTTACTTTCCTACCGCTCGAAAGCCACAGCCCTCGAACATTGCCATGGCTGCTTTAACTACTTCTTCGCCTCTTTTCCATCTCGCAATCTCTCTATCATCATCTCTCCCTCTCTCTCTCTTGGTCGCGGTCTCCTACTCTTTGTTTGTCTCGCTTCATCCCATCCACCCCCTCTTCGACTCTATTGAATTTGAAATTTATGACTTTAATAGGATCTTGAGTTTTCTTCGATGCTCGTAACTCACATTGCATACTATAGAACTCGAGTCGCGAGCGCGCGGGCGTTCAGTTCATCTCTCGCTGAGTAGTATCTGCGAGCACGAGGCTTCATAACTCGAAGCTGGAGCTAGAGCAGAAGCCAGGAGCACTCGTTTCGCTTCGGTTTCCCTCTTTTCATCTTGTACAGGGAGCTAGTATACGCGGTATCGCGCCGACAATGTTATTGGTCTCCTTTTCTTCTTTCTCTCCCTTTTTCTTTATCTCTCTTGATCTTTCGTAGGGCCTATAAACGTCCCACTCTCGATATTTCTTCTTCAAACTCTGTGCTTTATACGAGGGTGAGATTGCTGCTGGATATTTGACCTAGCGAAAAGAAATCGAAAATACTGGTAGTAGTTTCAATGAAACTTTCCTTATCGCTTTCCTGTAAATTATACATTTCCACTCGTAATTATTTGAAGACATATAAGGAAGTTAAATCCATTTTCTCTCTTTTAACCAATAGGTTCAAAATTTTTGGGTCGTACTATTCTATTCGATTTCGAAGACTGGATGAATCCTTTGATGTTCTAAAATTATAAATGCCTTTGTATATTATTTAATTTATTTATAAAATATTTTTTTAAACCATGCAAACGCATAGATACATAAATTTGTTACGGAAGAAGCATATCTCAAAATTATATTTTATGTTACATTTTTGAAAAATAATCCTGTATTTACTTCAAATTTCTTGTTATTTTCGTGAATATTTAAGCACTAAGAAACTATTCAATATACATTAATCAGTATTTTAATATACTATATCAAGTTCATTTTTTAAATATTTTTTAAATATTCTTTACGTATAAGATAACAATATCGTGAATATTTTAGTTGAATCTTAATTTAAATTGATATAATAATTTACAAAATTGATTCTCCAAATAAAATATTGAAAAACATAAATTTTATTGCATAAAAATATATTTATATACTTCGTAAAATAAATTTTTAGATACATATTTATCTATGTCGATAGTTTTAAACTTGATTATAATGTTACATAAATAAAATGAAAAATAAATAAAAATTTTTAAAATAGTTCTGTAAATCGTTGAACGTATGTCATTATATTATTATTTTAATGCTTTAAAAAATACTTTACAAGCGAGTTCATATCTGATAATTTGAAAAATATCGGAAAGAATCAATATCCATTTCTCGAATGTTTCCCGACATCTAAACATCTTGAAAAAAGTAAAGAAGCTAGACAAATACATCCCATTCGAGTTCATAGGAAAAGATATGAATCATCTTTTATGGACCAGTTTTGCTTTCACAGCGTAATATTGAAGATATATTAAATAAAATAGTTGAGTGATGGAAAACGGTTGGATGTAAATAAAGTTTCAAAGTACATGCCAACATTCTTTACGTACCTATGACTTGGATATGTCTATGATATGCAACAAGTTTCTTTGAACGTTATTCATTATAATAATGAATACCTTAAATGATCTTATCATTGATAATTTTAATAATCTTAATTATAAATAAATTATGCAAATAATATCGGCAATAAAATTAATAATTTTTTTTATATTACTTAATTAACACAGAAAAATTATGAATTATTTTATATATTTTATAGTTAGATGTTTTATTATTGTTCAAATTAAAGTAAATGATGAATTAAATAAAATTTTCCATGTAATTTATATACTTGATAAAGGTATTTTAATAAGAATTTCATTTCAACATTGTATAATTAATATTTGGAAAAGCCTCTAGATTTTGATTAAATTTTATATTGTTATGCTATTCATTGTTTATACACAATCATGAATCGTGAAAATCAAATCAAAATAATTATGTCGTCAACAGTTATTTTAATCTATAAATAATCTTGTGTATTGTGTCCATAAACCACTATTTCTCAACTAAAACTAATACGGTATTTACCTTCATAAAATCAATATAAATAAATTTCTAATATTTTTAAAATACATTTTAACCTTCACTTTAAAAATGCTTATAAATTAATATTTAATTCACTAAATGAATTGATACTTTTGTCAACATTAAATTTTTAAAATTGGATTAAAAAAACCATAAAAAATAAGAGGTTTATAAAACAAACCTAATTATATACCACTTATCAAAATATTATTTTATAATTTTACTTATGAAATTTAATGGAAAATTTGTTGTTTTTAGTAAAATATCTAAAATTATTAGAAATTAAGTTTTTGTAAATAAACAGAAAATGTACAAAGTACCATCATACAATAGCACAAAGTATTTTTATAAAAAATCACTTTTAAATATTTGCGATAAAGATATTTTATTTAAGTGAAATAAGTATTATTTTATTGAACAGATTATAATTTTGAACTTTTTGTAGCTTTCTTAAAAGTAACTGTTTAAAACTAGAACATTTTATACCTACTTAAATTTGACGTAAATTGCATACTTATATAATTTTAATACAATTTAGTGTATTACTAAAAATTATGTATATAATTTTCTAAATAAATAAGTCTTAAGAATAATATCCTTTTTTATATCTGTAACTTAATTTTAATTACTACTGAATTAAAAGTTGTTTTCATAGCTACACGTGAATATTATTTCCACATTATGAATCAAAGCTATTAAAAATGAGAAAATTAGTTTAAAATTCAAATAAAAATTGCACCTAATCCATTTGTTTTTATACAACAAAACTCGAGAAAGGAATAATAACAGAAATTTTTCTCGAAACGTATATTTATACGTAGGTAGCAGAAATATTCACCTCACCTCTGTTCCTAGAAACGTGACAGGCTTTTAATATCTCGTATCGAAGACATCAATTTATTTCAACGCACAAGATCGATTAATACCCTATACGTGCTCCATCATTATTCTGACTAGGCATTCGTCGAATTTCAACGACCTTGCTGTAACGGACAAACCGCGTATAATGCATGTTCGTTTCATTTTAAGCGAGCTCAGGTTGGTGGTCACCGTTGAGCTTTTGCATCCATTAGAATCGTTTCGGTGCGTTAGCCGAGTTAATTATTCAGACTTCGTGATTGAATTATCGTTGATTGTAATACTCTAAGGGGATTTACGATAGTTACGCGTAATCATTTCGTAAAATACGCGTATGTTCCTCCAAAGCGACTTACTATGCGTGAACCTACGTTACAGATTAAAACTTTAGGAGTTTTCCAATAGTCTCAAAAATTATTTTCAGAAATCAACTTATAGAAAAAAGTGCATAAAGCATTATTAACTATAGATTTTCAAGTAAATAATAAGTGCTATATTTTTATACATTATTTATTCTATTATTTTTTTATATGAATTTATAAGAAAATTATCTTTGTGTTAGATTTACTGTCACAGGAAGTTATTATAAAAATTATGAGTGTACGGATACATTTAAAGCTATAACAAATTAATCATTTTGATTTTTGATTTCTGTATCTAATTACTAGTTTTTCGACCGAATTATCTTTCTTAATTGATTTATTTTTAAAGTCAACAAATTTTCGATGCATGACAAGCAAGTATTCTATCTCTGATCATCGTTCGAGATGCAAATAAAAGTATTTTTAGGTCACACAGTTTTTCAATGTTATTGACCATAAATATTCTTGGATAGATTTAGTTCAATATTGTAAAAAATATTATATATATTTATGATCATTCGCTTTCACATTTCTTATCGTAACCAAATTTAGTACAGAATAATTGATAATTTATTACGTATTGAAATTAATTTATAAGAAATAAAATTACAATTCGGCAATATTTAAATTAATGTAATGTATTTATTAATTATACTAATAATTTTACAGCAAATTGAGATAGTAATTTCAATAGTAAAAGAATATAT
Source organism: Dolichoris vasculosae (assembly GCA_018907195.1). NCBI lineage: Eukaryota > Metazoa > Arthropoda > Insecta > Hymenoptera > Agaonidae > Dolichoris > Dolichoris vasculosae. The sequence goes on from JACCHY010000001.1 coordinate 10,899,460, forward strand.
TCATAAAAATAAGATTTACTAGTGTTATATATATATATAACACATTACTCAAATATAATCAATTCATAAAAAATAATTAAAATCTGCAACAATCTAAAAAATATCTATTCTGCTAATTTCTTAGAAAGACTTAAGATTCATAAATAAAAGTAAAGCTTTAAGTAAATCAAGAGTTCATAGAAAGATAAGTTAAAAAATAAAACTTGTAATAGAAAGAATAGCATTCGTAAATAAATATAAATACCATTAAATACACTCATACGTTTATTAATATCTTTCCGTGCCATATTCGATATTTTTTACTGTATTTATACAATAAACAACGGTGGTTTAAATTGATAAATTTTTAAATAGTACCAAATCGTTTGTATAAATAATTATTTGAAACGTATTCTTTATAAAAAGATAATATTAAAATTAGAGTTTACTTATATACATTTCAGCAGTTGATGACTAATACTTAAATAACATTATGAAACAGTAAAAAAGTAAGCTTGAATTTACTATTAAGATCACAACATACTTAATTTTACAACTTATAATCTGCTACTTATTAAGTTTAATATTGAAAATTATTAATTAATATTATCCATGAAATATTTGTTTGATTTGGTATATATTTGAATTTTAATTTAAAAAATACGAATAAATACTTTTTTGTAATATTTTTGTTAAAGGTAACGAGCTATTTAAAAAATAAGCTGGAGTTGTGTTTTTTTTTAATTTTTTAATTTTATTTATTATGTTACTGTAATGGCTTTTCCGAAAAGAATTAAAAAATCTAAATTAAAATCAATTTAACAGTAAATTTAAATAATTAAATACTAAGTATTTCAAATTTTTAAAAATGATAAGCTTATCTAGAGCACTATATATTTTTTAATAGCATTAAATTAAAATAACCATGAGTTTCTGTGCAAAAATAAATACAGCTCTTATATATATTTTTACTATTACTTCGTTTCTATTCTCTACTATTATATTTCAATATAAGTACGGAGATAATAATTTTTTATAGATCTAAAAATATTGTGTATCAAATTTTTATATGTACAATAATGAATACATCTCTAAGCTTATGAACAAGTTTTGAATTTCTTTTATAATAATTTTTTATAGTACTTTTCTATAATATACTTTCTTCATAAACGACTGAACATAAAAAGAACCTCAAGAGCCAATTCGACTAAATAATTTCTTCTAGCGTGTACATGACGACTACTTCCTCTGTTCATTAAAATATTCATTTAGAAAACGTTGTTCCTACGTCACACTTTTTATTTTCAGTACTTGAAAAAAATCCACAAAAATTCTGTTCAATTTCGTACTGGTACTAGTTTTTGATTGCGAACACTTTGAAGCGAGAATTCCAGTTGCTTGCGTATGTAAGTGGTACATTTAAAGGTACATAGCGAAAGTGTAAAAAAAATCAACAGAAAGGTGAAGATAGTTTTAGATTTTGTAGCGCGTTCATTCCATAGATAAAAGAAAAGTGAATTTAGGATACACGCGAGAGATAATTGGAAAGTAAATGAAAGAGGATAGTGTCAATGTTAACTTTTAAATTTGGTATCCGTCGACAGAGAGTCAAGGTACCGAAGCTTTTCAGACGAGAAACATCCGCAAAAGACCAATGAGAAAATGTTTCACGTGTTACATAATGAAGTCATTTAACTTGATATATGCACTTCATATAAACATATAAACATGTTCATTTAATGTATAAAGGATAGAGACTCGTTTGAGCCACAAATGAGCATACATACATTAAGAAAATTCTTCAGTTTATGTAAAATAAAGTTTACGTAATACAGAAACTCTTTTTACCTCAGAAAAATTATATATCTAAATACGTGTAACATAAATAGATCTATTCATTTTGAAAACGTTATTAAAGAAAAACATTAATTTCTAATGTACGAGTAATGTTTTAAAGTATACTTATATTTTCGGATATCCAAAATATATTTTTAGTAGATTTTATTTCATTATTTTGTCTATGCAAAATTTTATTAGTCATTGGAAACAATAGATATTTATTCTAAAGTTATCGGAAACAAAATTATTTCTATAACAATTTTAGAATCTAAAACTAATTAAAATAATTTTAACATAAGAACCAATTTTCTCAAGATCAATAAACAATATGTGATTGAAAAATATAAACTTTATTAAAAACATGTAACTAAAAGATATATTTTATTTCGCCATACGATGATAGACTAAAGCGAAGTTAACGATAACGCTTGTCATTTGTTCTAAGCGAGGACGTGTTTGGGCTCCTATGTCCGCAGTTTCTACTTCCGCGACGTGCTCGCTTTACGAAAGCTCTGTCTTCATTTAATTTGTTTATTTTTATCTAGAAGTTAATTGCTATTACCAGAATGTGATGTTAAAAGTACATATTTGAATGTCTTTATTGTTTCTAACATTTAAACGAGAGTAATCAGACTTGTTATTATGTTAATGAATATTTTATTTCGTTAATTAAACTTTAATTTTTTTTTTACTCTTTTTATTTAATTTAAGATGCGTCTAATAATTTTTACATTAAATACGATACTTTCATACTTTTTAATTTCAACTTATTAGCATAGATTTAAAAATAATATTTTTTTCGCAAATGCATATTTAAAAAATTTAAAAGTCCAAATTTATGTTTATTATTATGCTTATAATATATTTTCTGTTTAAAATTTTAATTACGTATTTTTAAGTATTTATCGTGCTTTTAATATTTAAAATATTTAATATCTAATACTTGAATATGTAAACAAATAGCTTCAATCTTTAATTAATGTAATTAACAAAATCTGAGATTTTTATGTATTGTTTTTTTAGTACATTTCTATAAGAAAAAACCAATTATATTGAATTAACTTCAAAATATAAAGTTTAAAATATGAATGCCCATATGAGATAGAATCCAGATATTTATGTCTTTTGATATTTATAAATAAATACATGTATATATTACATTTAAAATTACCATACTATTTTTCATACTGGTGATCACAAGAATGGTATATCGAGATTTAATTTTCCTGGTTATAGTTATTTGATCATTTCGTATGTTGTACAAAAAAAGTGAAAAGTATTTTTCATACTTTCCTCTAAACTTCAATCTCAATATTAATCTATAATTGCTTTTCTAAAAAACTTTTTCAGTTCAATTATTCCTCATTACTATGGAACCCTTTCATCTCGATCAGGAGTCTCTTTTTCAAAGAAAATTATCTTGCTTTAATACTAAGATAATAATAACCTCTTACTATATTATTTATTAAATTTATTTCGAAAACACTATTTACATCAGTTTTCAATTTTGCATATGTAATTAGTGTAGAATTTATCTGTTTAATTAGTATAACCACACTGTGATTATTATAAATATAATATTCTGAGTTGAAATACAAGTTAAACTGTTACTTAGAATATTCTCTTTTATATTAAAAAATTAATTCTTATGCAACATATATAATTATATAAAATTTTTAAGTTGGCTTTTATATTAATAATATAAGTTTACAAAATAATTTATAACTATACTTCGTGTATGTAGAAAGTTTTAAATTTCTATATTTGGTTTAGGTTTTTAATGAAATTTTAGATCTGATGAAGCATTCACTACTTTTACTAATTCATATTATTAAATTCATATACTTTTTTATTTAAAAATAAATATTTAAAATATGATACATAAAATGTATCAAATTAATTTCCATTTTATCTGAATATTTATTATAACTTTTTAAAAATCGAACGAATATGGAAAATAATTTTCCTATGTAATATTTGAATTTAACCTAAAATAACTATATCTGAAAATAATTATATAATTTTATTTGAATTTTATTCTATCTAAAATATTTTTGTAGACTTTATATCTATTATTAATAATATGTATGAAATTTAAAAGTAAACTAATGAGAGCTTTAAGCCAATTAAGATGGACTAATCCATGATATAAAAGTCATTTTTAAATATCTATTAATAATGTATATATTAGCTAAGTTTAAACATTTTTCATATATATACACTTAAATATTTACGCTTGAGAATGAAATATGCATTTGTTTTTTCGTAATTATCTTATTTGGTTTATTACAACGAATAAAAATTTTTCAAACTATATATAATAATAAAGCAATTCATTTTGAAATGGGTTAATATCATACTTAGTAACAGTATTAATATCAATAATTATAATAATTGTATTTGTATTTACTTAATAAAATAAACTGATAATAAAGCTTGATTTTTCATAAAATATAATAAATGTATTTTAATATTCAATAATTTACATTAGCGTTTACGAAAAGTATTTACAAAATTGAAATAAATTATCTGTTCAATTTCAAAATATTGACCGAATTTCTAATTTAAATTTGAAATTATTTATGAAAAATAAATATTAAACATCATCTAGTTATGTATATATTAATACTTTAAAATTTAGTAACAAGTTGTACAAATAAAATTATAAGTTATTACATGCATTTATCTTCAGTAAGGCTAACATAATACGTAAAAGCTATTCAGTTTAACGTAATTTATATATAAAATAAAATATTATCATTATTTCATTTCCTTAATACCTTTGTTTCATGTACCTGTTTATATGAAGTATTTAAAAAATATATGTTTATTAAGTTTATTATAACTAGTAATAAATTATAAATAATTCATTGAAATTTGTATTAACTGTAATATATTTAACTAAAAGCTGCTTAAAGTATCGTTTTTAATTCGTAAATTTAATAACACAGTTATAGTTTTCAAATTTATCAAGAATAAAATATTATTATATTGACTCTAAAATACAAAATCAAATGAAAATTAAACTTTAAACTTTAGATTCTTTTTCCCTATTTTCTTACATTTGAAAGTATATATTCATATAAAATTTCAACTTTTATAATACAGTAAATATATTAAGTTTTATATCGTGTATGATTTTTACCGACTATTGAGTACCAAATTTATTAAAATATTATTTAAATTCACAGATATTCATAATTTCCATTATTGAATTTTCTGATAAAAATGGTAAACTATTTTTTTTTTCAAATGTACATTTTTTCACCGAAAATAAACTGCAAAACCATTAACTATCGTATTACTATGAAACTTAGATTAAAAGTATGAAATAAAATTTAACAAAATTATCAGTTTTAATTAACTTGATCTTTGATTCAATCGCGTAACGGTATTACAAATAAAGTATAATGTATCGACTATCGCTTCAGATTAAATCATCAAAGTTCAAACAGAGAGGCTTAAAATCGTATGCTCTGATTGACATTATTCACCGAAAATCGAATCACATCATTATTGTTAGCGAACCAACGCTTCCAAAGCGATCTAAATTTTAAGCCTGAACAGACTAAAAGATAAAAGATCGCGGAATTTAGTCCACGTGAGAACGGAGCGTGTTCATGTCCGACCACACTCGGCACGCCTCTACTGCTGCTGCCATTTGGGCTGCACACTATACTTTGGTTGTGCGCATGTAATGACGCTCGATTCAAATGTCGGACTTGTCCCATCGTTATATTCACTGTTTGTGATTCGCAGTCTATTTGTAATTTGCACTCCTCTTACTCTCTCTCCCTCTCTCTCTCTCTCTCTCTCTCTCTCTCTCTCACCCTCCCATCTTTTACAGAAGAATAATAGTACATGGAAATATTTCAACGATTGTAAATTTACACCAACTTTAAAGTTAATGATTAGTTGGTTTTATAAATTTTTATCATATCTTGTTTCTATTATAATTTTCTTATTTTAGAAATTATCAAATTGACTTAGAATATGTAGCATAGTAAACTGATACGAATATTTTTAGTTATCTTTTGTGCTCTCGATAAATCACAGTTTAACAATGTATCGGTTTTAAAAACTGCTAAGAGTTAATTATTTTTCTCGTTGAAGATTTTTTCACTTAATAATTAATCATAAATTTCAAGGATTTTAAAAGTTATTACATTCGCTTACTGATTAAAAAAATTAATTTTTAAATAAGATCAGTAAAGTTAATAAATAAAATCCTCAAATGATTTTTTAAGAAAAACGATAAATGTATAGAAAAAAATATTCACGATTTGTGTATATGTATATATATGATCTTCTATGATAAAATTCAGATTAATCATTACGCGTGAAAACGGCAAATACATAAATATATACAGATATTCATCATAGTTTACGACTTCCATAGAAAGAATACGTGGTAAGTTCACAACGATAATTGAAAAAACTTATGTGTATTTACTAAACATAAATTAAAAGTAAGATCCAATAAAAATAAAAATAGGGCATAATTTATCTCCTAGAAATGAAAATACCAGAAAATAGTATGACATCATATAAGCGTAATTTTATTTTCAGTTATATTTATAGTTTATGTTAAATAATCTTTATTATTTATCTGATCTTAAATATAAAAAACACTTACATGTATCTCAGAATTTATTGAAAATTTTTATTTTAATAATTATTATGCTTATAATAAGTTTAATAGTATCACTTCAAATTCCAAAATTTTTCATAAACTTTTATCTTGAAAAACTAGAAGTTAGATAAAATCTATAAGAAATCGAACAATATTTCTACTTGGGCTTATTTAAAGGGATGAAAGTACAACTTCAATATCAATTAAAGTATGTGAATTGTTACATTCAATGTTATAATTAAAAATTAAGTTTGATCAAGTATAAAGTAAAATCCTAAAATCATACAAGCATGAAATTTGTTTCGGCTTAATCCTATTCATAATTCATGATTTTTAATTTGTAACTCGATATTGGTTCAACTTTTGTTTTTTTTTTAATTTCCTTCGACAGTTACAATTCCAATTCGGTTACCAATTTATCTCTCTGCTCTTGGGGATCCACTAAAAAATTGTTTGAATATGCATGAGTCAGCATGAATAATCTGGTTTCCTGCATTCGATAAGTCGCAAGAAAAAAATATGGTTGTAACTATCGCCTATTTCACATGATAATAGCATGTTCTAAAAATTGGTAAATGCTCATATACTTCGTAATGAAAGGAATAGAATGTAATTTTCTCATTCGATATTTTTTATTCGCAGTTCACTTATAAATTAAATCTTTGTAAAATTTAGAATGAAAAATATATGTCTCGACAATGGCACACCATATTCAACTCTAGAGACAGAAGTTTTACTTGTATTTTTATTTTATTAAATAGATATATATATATATATATAATCCATTAACTCAGATAGAATATATTTCATAAATAAAATTTTTTTTGTATACACGTGCACTATAACTTTCATTTCATCCATTCAATAGATATAATAACCTACTCAATCAGTTTAATTTTATTTACGACACCAAACCTATCAATCATTAAAAATTAATTATCATGCAAATTTTTAATATAAAGTTATATTAAAAATTAAATTAAATTTTAATATAATTGATATATCAATTACCTTTTTTAAAAAATTTCACTTGGTCTCGTTACCAAAGGAACTACTCACTTTTGTAATTAATAGTGCGGTCGCATTACAGTAGGGCACTTAAGAGCAAATGTAATTTAAATACTTACTCGTCCTTCAATGTCCTTTTTCCTACTTTAACTTTTTTCTAATTTTGTACTTGAGAAAACTATCTTTTATCGTACTTCAGTGTATATCAAAATCATTCTCTTTCAGAGTATCCGACTTATAATCTATCACAATTCATTTTGTTCTATTAAAATAGATATTTTATGTACACTAATCATTTTCTTAAATTTATTTTCCATATTTTATTATAATAAAATTATAAAATTCTTTTACAAAATGTATTTTTAAATCATCTATATAAAAAAAACTGATTTTTACAATTATCTTTGCTTTATTTGAACATCAATTTTAACTTACACGAAGGTTATATAATATTAAATTCAAAACTGAAATATGTTTATAAAAAATTTATTTATTTATATGGAGATACATATACTACACAGACAATAAATACAAAAATAAGCGGTCGAATTGAAAATATAATAAAAAAGAATTACCTTTACAACCTTAATAACTTTTATTGTATTTTTTATTTTGTCAAAATCACAATTTAATTTTTTTGAATTTTTTTTTTAAATTTAAAATATTGCAAGTAAAAATTATGTAAAATCTTTTATCTTCTTTTAGATAATAAATAATAAATAACAAATAAAAGATTAAAAATGAAAATAGTTTGCATACAATTAGAATTTTTTTTAATCAATATATTTTTAATTTAATATTAATCGTACATTAAACGTAATAATTTATATAAAATCGATTTTGCAGAATGAAAGTATTTCATATTAAAAAGAACGAACGCGATAAGCTCGAACTAAAATGTGGAATTAAAGGAATTTAAAAAAATTTTTCATCTTATCTATAAACTGTCAGAGTGTATGTTCGACATTTTCATTGCGTCACTCTTTATCCACTAATTCTCATTTTAATTCTCCTGAATCAAGGTAACATATAGCCCACATATAGGTGAAATTCCAAAACAACTCCGAGACTATATGCCAATTTGCACGAGGTCGACTCGAATGAAACCGTACGAGGGAGGATGACGAGCGCAAACGTGCCGGTACTATCCTCGTTTGTCGAGGATAGAAGGAAGATGTGTGTATATTAGGCTCTATCTCTGGCTCTACGACGCATTATAGTTGCAAGACGAAACTTTGCAAATCTGCGAGTGCTGACTTTCTTTGTATGCAGCGTTGCTTTCGCAATAGGGTCGAAACGAACAATACGCGAGTTCCGCTTGTTTCTGGTCAATATTTCCGCGCGCTCGCAAAGCACGTTCTCGAATCAACGGAGGGCAAAATTATAGTTTCAAAAAACAATATTTTCTAGATTACGTATATTTAATTAGCTTTAAAAAGTCTATACCCTTGGACTTTTACAAAAAAAGCAAAAATAACGCGTAATTATTGTTGTGAAATTCGCTGAAACTATGAAATTTTTTATAAAAGCACAAGCACTTATATAATTTTTGATTATTATGTTACTTGATACCTTATATATTTATAGATGCATGTATAATAGTTTCGGCTCAAATGAAATATGAAATACAATGCTCTAATCGTCTGCGCTAAATATATTTTAAATTTAAATACAGCATTAAATTTCGAAAATCACGAATGCACTCAGAAATTAGAAACGGCTGCAAAGTATTGCCTACGTATTTCATGGATAAACTCTAGGTGCAAGTAATGTTTTTGATCTGATATTTTGAATATTAAATTTTCGACGTATCATCTTAATGTAGAACATTATTCTGATTAATAACAAAAATTAAATAATTACTTTTGCTAAAAAATTTTGTAATTGAGATTCTGTTTAAATTTACTAGAAAGATTTTATTAAACTTTTATTTTTTCCAGTTTTTTATTAAATTTAGTTAAAAAATTTTGATAATGATATTCCCTACAGACATTTATCTGCTGTAGCAAAATTTTTAGAAATAATATTTTAGTTCGGAATTGTCCATTTCATATAAATATATTATAATGAATAAACAAATTTTCTGTATATGATTCTTAATAAATTAAAAAAACATCTATTATTAAATAAATAGTAAAATTTAAAAGGCTATAAACATAATAGAAGAAAAAAAAATTTGTATTATTTCGATGTTATATCAATATTATAAAATATGGTATTAATAAATAAAAAAAACCGTTATGGAATAAAATATACGAATAATAAAAAATTAGTATAAAATAGTAAAATATACGAAACCTACTTTATAATGATTAAAATATAGAAATATCAAATATGGATTTTACAGTTCTATACAACAAATTTTTTGACACTAATACTGTACTAAATATGTAAAAAAATGTAGAAAAATATATTTCTTTAGAAAATATAAAATGAATCTTTAAATAAATAAATCATTGATGCAAAATAAATAAGAAATATTTCTATTACATTTTCTTAAATTTTTGCCAATCGCTCGAATTCAAATTTTTCGAACGTTTCTATTTTTTAATAATTCAACAACAATCATTGAAATATTTAAAGTTTCAGCTCAACCGTGAAAGCTAACTTTCGTTGACACAGATAGATTCGATTTCACAACACACATGATAAAATTTTAATTGATCCACATTCGATGAAAAGATAATCCACGGACAACAGGGACAAGGCAATAGGGCAATAGGATATGCAAAATATCGACCAGCAGCGATTCCCGTTTCAATTACACAGTCATTCTTATTTCATAGATAAGGAGGGTAGAAACGATGAATAAGGATTTGTTGTTCCGCTGCAAAATGTGATCTTTGAATTATCTGCTTCTTGAATGTCCCATTAGTGCGTATACGTCCATCGAAAGCGCAGAGGTAATCGCAGCTTTCGATTCATAATGATTCAAAATGGAGTGGGTTAAACAGAATAGGAGATATGCAGTAAGCCTTAGCCCTGAAAACGTAATGGAGATTAAAGGATTCTGAATAGTTTGAATACCAACTGGATGATAGTGAGGTTGGAGTCGATGCGAGGCTGTCACCGCAAAGCTCTAATTCTCTGACGATTGTGAAATGAATGTCGCTCGTAGTTCATGTTGTTCATGCTAATCATGGTAACTAACCGCATTCGAGAGCGATTATATTCGCGTAAACAAAGCCGGTAAAGCAAATTTATGGTTGAAAATCCATTGTCTTGGACAATATCGAGACAAGCAATCGTTCGAACCTATGCACCGTACGCGTTTATGCATAATGAGAAGCTGCTCTTTATCTTTATTGTATTTCTAGGGAGATCGCGGTATACGGCATGTGGAGATCGAAAGAGAAAGATAATGTTATATTGCTGGATATTTTTCGCGCTTCGTGTATATTTATACAAATTACGCGATTCTAATAGATATAATTAATCGCGGTTTATTGGATGATGCCAATTAAGGGATATTTAGACTTTGATTATGTCAGGATTTCATATTAATTTAACGGGTTTGTAAAGCAGCAACGATGCCGAAGAGTGGTTCAATCGCGAATTATGTAAATTTATATGAAAGCGCAATTACATAGTGTACCTCTTTAGGAGACCGTTAGCACCTTGTATAATAACCGAAATTAACCGACTCAGAGAGCAATTTGTTTGCTTAAATTGGTACTACTAACGTTAACAAGATAGATGCAGATTTTGCACATATACTTTTGTCTGCTGTTTCATTTTTCCCTTCATTTTATAAAAGAGTATCTTTTTCGTATAAATTCTGTAAAGAAATTTTAATAGAATCATTTATAATTAAATAAAATCATGAAACTTTAATGTAACATTAAGCAGCGGTACATTATATTATAGTTAAAAATTTTAAATTCATTAACTATGTATCACAAAGAATATATTTTTAACCATTATTGATTAAATAAAATTATTTCATGAAAGAATAAAAATTATTGGTTTTATTTATTACATCAGAAATTTATTAGATATATTGCAATTAATTTAATTGAATATTGAAACATATTAAAAAAATTTTAGTACTAATGTAGAAACCTCGTTTCTATATCAAAAATTGAATGTTTCAATATATATTGTAAAATAAAATACAACTTTATTATTAATATCTATCTAATTAAATGTTACTATTACTGTTTATTATATTCGAGCACTTTAACTAAATTTGTCGATGGCCGATCAATTTTGCTAGTTCCAAGCATGTTATATCAAATTTAAACATATTCATAACTCGCACTACATTTCTGAACAAATTATTAATACGCATAACAAATTAAAAACTAAAATTAAAATAAATCTATAAAATACTCCTAATAGTAAAGTAATTTTAAATATAAGTAAAGAGCTGTAATCATAATGTTAATTTTTATCTATAATAGGATCAACTATTTTAATTTTAGACTTATATTTGTATACTATAAATTTACAAAAGAATTTCGAATAGTATAACAATCTTGTATCAAATTTTTTGTGCAAAATTTTTTTTATAAATATCTGGAAAAAATTGAACTACAATATATTCGATTATATAGTACATATAAATTAATAACTGGAATACAAGATAATGTTATTATTTCCAACTGTTTTAAAATATTATCTTTAAGAAATATTGTTTATTTGTATTATTCATAAAATCGTCATTATCATAAAAATTATAGAATCAAATACTATTTTTATCGATAGCTTATAAATCTTTCTCTTTTTTTCGTTATATAATTTTGGAAAATTCTTAGCGGCTCATCGTAAGACTTGATAATATTCATTGTCTACACCAGTTGAAACCTCGTGTAGTTGGTGGTGGAAAACCAACGTCAGCATATTATAAACTAAGTGTATAATTAAACAGGTGCCTTAAGGTTATAACCACCTCAAGGAATATTAGTGACGTTTTCGTATACATTAGATAGTATGAAATATTGTACGTATATGGTAAATTCTTCCTTCTACATAAAAACTTATTTACTTCCTTATACTTGACAAATTTACCTTTGAAAATCCATTCTAATTAAAATAAATATATTAAAAAATGATTTAGTTTGACATTAAGTTATCGAAATTTCATCAGATATAAAGGAAAAGTTTTTAGGTAATAAATAACAGAGTCAAAATTCCATGCGTTTTCCTCGGATAAAAGAAACAAGAAATTTTCGAGAAAATACTCATTTATATCTGTTAAAATAAATGTATTAAGTAGTTTGTGGTCTGTTGAACTAATTAAACAGTGGTGTTACGGCTATAAAGAAGCGTTTTTTTTTTATTTACCGACCAAAGGATAGCGAAGAATAATACTTTATACTTGTTTTCCTAAACTTTTTCACGTTTACCCAAACAAATTTATTCTTCGCTAGAAAATTATCTCCCGACAACGCCTTATTTAAAATTTATAAACATAAATATACCCAAAGCAATCATGGGCTCGTGTTCTCCTGAAATTTATTGATAAATCAAGCGAGGCGCTCAATCAGTGTCGTTACATGCTCAATTAAAATCGCTAAATGCAAAGCAAGCAGTGGGAAACGGAGTCCCAAAGAGGGACGGAGAAGAGCACGAAAGAGAGGCGGAGAACGAGAGAGGGATAAAATAAAAGAGAAGTTTTATATATAAACCAGTAGCAGCACACTATAAAAGCATTGAGTGCTGCTGGTACTACTGCAGGGAAACGTCTTACGAAGTTAATAGCGTCCCATGCGAGGCGAGTGTCGCGCGCCAAAGAGCGAGAAGGACAAAAGTCATTCGCATTAAGGGGCACTCGGACACGGCTAGGCGGGTCCATATAATGGATCCGGGTGAGGGGAGAGAAGCAATAAAATGGGTTAAAATACCACGTTAGAGCGGAGACGAAGGTGTAGTAGAAAAATCATCGATAAAATTACCATAGAAAATGGTCATCCGCCCCGGCCATGGATTTCCGCCGTCCTATGACCCTCCTCTATTATGCGTGCCGCTTCGCCTCACCTTTATACGTGTTCATGGAAAAGCCTTCTACAGCTTGGAAAGTCGATCCTCCTTCTCTCCTCCTACTCTTTCTCATCTCCTTCCTGTATATACAGAACTCGCGCCCGTCTTCCTCTCCGGGGCTCTGTCGGGGATCGAGATACATGGAACGGCACGGCGTGATACTTGCTCAGCGTGATAAAGGAGTTTTCGAGGTGAAGGAAAAAAAAAGAGGCGCGACCAAGAGGCTCGGAATAATTAATCATGAGATTTTGTACTTTATAAGATCTTGCTACTTAATGGTATTTATATTTATTCGCTTGGCCGTCTTTCCTTAGCCTTTTTTCAAATTGGCTAATCGTGTTTTCTTAATGAGCATATCAATTTTATGTTTTTACGCTTTTTTCCGGGCAGATATGATGAACGTGCGCGCAAAAATTCAGAATGCTTCGTTAAAAAGAATTACCGAGATTAGACCTTTCGCGTAGAAGAAGGATTTTTTTTTCATAAAATAAAAATATAATCCCTTAAACTTCACTCTACTGAATACGTTTAGTAACGGTTATATGATCTCTCGGAAATCCCAACAAGAAATTCTTACAACTCAGAAATTTCATATGGAAATGCATACATAAAAATTTCAAGGATCACTCATTATAAAATCTACTTCGAATTTTTAAATTTAGTTATTGAAATAAAACAGAAATTGCGAATCTTGTTAGCTATTTATAAGAAGATTCTTTTGCAATTCTTTTTAATCAGTTCTATCCATTAGAGCAATAAGGTGCTTCTAAACCTCCTGGAAACAATATTCATCTGTTAATTTACTTCGTAGAACATAAATTATCAACGTTAGCGAAATAAATGCTTTATCATGTAAATATATGCACATCTATATACGTAGCATCAGTGGAAATAAAATACAAGCCGTTCTGGAAATCTAAATAACTATTATTATCAATTATTGATTTTATGTGATTTACATTAATTTCTTATAATTTTATCACTACATATACCGTGAATTAATTTTTTTATTTCATTCAAATTTATAAAGAGCTGAAATCCATTTGATAAGAATAAAAAATGATATTTATGCGAATAAAATTATATAATATTTTTTAAATAGGTCCGATATTATAATTTAATTAAAAAATAAATAACTGAATTATATTCGAAAGTGGTATACTAAAAAATATTCTACAATTTAGCCAATAATTATGTTAATATAGTACATAAAGATAATCGATACTCGAAATTTTATATGCATTATGTAATATGAAATCTGATTTTCACATTTATCAAGAAAATAATATTAAAAGTAAAATATTTAAGTACTTTAACGGATGCCTTCGATTTTAAATGGAAGCATTTACTAGGTAGTTATAATAATTTAAAGAATTAAAATTTTTCTATAAAAATAATGCCCGTTTATTTTCAAAATTTTCAGAAAACTTTTTATGGAGTTACCTCGAAAAATTTTCTTTTACTACCCTGAACTTTCATAATGAAAAGCAAAACTAGTTTAATATTCACTGTTGTAGATGCATAAAGCTTGAAATTCAATTAATCAAGCATTCATACATCAAAATAATATTATTAAGCTTTGATATGTAATAAATAACGTATTCACATTCATAATAATATTTATTCTTTATTCGTAAAACTTGGTAAATTGATATTATGAAATTTTTATTGACAAACATAGCAAACGTTTAATTATACGAATTGTATACATAAATTTTAAAGGATATATATCTTTTATATGGGTTTGGTTTTAAATGATTTAGTGTAATTCCTGTTCCTGTTTCACCAATAATATAAAATGAAAAAATTTAATCTTACGAAATTTTATTACAATCTAACAATTGCGTGTATCGAAAGGAATAATTAATATATATTTTTCAATTTAAATTAGCGATACTTCATTGCAGCGAAATTATCTTATACAATAAATTTTTAAATAATTAAAATTATCAGATTGATTGTGAACCTTAGAATTTAATTAATCCAATAAATAATATAAAAAACTATTGATTTTGATTACAATAGTTTGTGTTAAAAAAAATGTGAAAAATATTTCAGTTCTTTCCAAAATAGTCGACTGTGCTTTAGGTACCGAAAAGTTTTGCAATACAGGTTTAGCGAATCGCATTGCTAAAAAAATGTCATCTCTTCCGAGAAATCTTCTTACTTCAAATTGCTTTAAAAATACTTTAGTAATTTAACTTCATTATAGCTTAATAGCCCGCTTCCCTGAAATCAGCAAAACCTGCAGCTCTAAACAAAAGTGCAGTCTGCGATTCGTTTAACTTTGATCAAAGCGCGCCTCTGCTCCTCTCCAACCGCGCCATCCACCAACAAGGTATTTTCAAAACACCGTACATTAAAGTGGATATTTCGAGCGCAGGAAGAGAAGAGAACAGATTTGACGCGGATACCGTTCCGACTTCGCTTGGGGGACGATGACGACGAAGATCGTGGCGACGAGTAGCTCAAGGAGTACTTTCTGAAACTTAAAACGCATTCCGACACACCCAGACATTGGCATAACCTACGCGATGAGAAACTAACCGAAAGAGTACGCCACTATCGCGTTACTTCACAAATGCAACTTGGATGTTTCAAAGCCAAAAGTATAGCGATACATCAAAGTTGTCTTTGGTTAATCATCGGTAACTCGCCGGTGTAGGGGTATAAAAGCGAATTGTTATGCTTCGCCATAAATGTACGTATCGCGGATATGCACTACGTGAAAATTCATTGGTGCAATCTTTTTTATTGTTGCATTACTATTTTTTTACAAAATAATTCATTTAATCCAAGTCATATTACGTACAAATGAAATTACTTAAGGGAAATACGTATCGACTTTCCACAAAGTTGTATTGAACTATTGATAAAAGATGATTACTTTTAATTGTTTAACGGAAAATCTGTTTACGGAATTGGATATAAAAATTTATTTACAAATCAATAGATAGTTCCTTTTTGTACCTGATGCGCATATAATATCGTGGATATTTTTTATCTACACATATTTTTATTAGAATTGATTTGTAAAATTATTAATACTTTTATTATTAACTAGTTTGTTGTCATCTGTGCATAACTATTGCATATAATGACACATTTCCTAATGAGAATTAATTTGCATACGAATTAATATAGAAATATGTCAAAATATATTTTATAGAAATTGTGGTTGTTTACGCATTGGACATATTTTGGAATACTAGACATAATACGATAGAAAAATAATTTACTTGTATTCTGAAATTAGATAATTAGGAAAAAATAATATATAAATAAAATTTAATAATATTAAGGTAGAAAATGAAAGAAATAATATTTGAATTAGATTTTCAAAAAATTATATTTATTTTAATAATTAGTAGTGCATAATTATATATTCATAGATATATGTTCATTAATTATAATATTAAGCGATAAAATATTCATAAGTGATCTTGTATCTAAATATACAAAATAATCATTGTAAGACAAAGTTTACTAGTTTTTATCCAGTTTAAACATTTTTAAGTCTGAAAAGAAATTTTTTCCATTCCGTTTTTAGTATAGTTTGCATACATAAAACAGAATAAATAAACATGGTTTTTTTTATATTTGTTACTTCGTAAAACTACTTAATGTGAGGATTTTTTTATACTTAAAAAGTTCTAGGGATTACAAAAAACGATAAAACAATAGCAGAACCGAATATTATTATATATCGTATAATATGTTACATGTATTTACTTTTAAAATATGTTTCATCTAAAAAATGGAATTTTCTAGAAATTTCAAACAAAAAAAATTTAAAACATCTAAAATTAAAAAAAGTATCATTCTTCCAATATTCTGCAATTTGAAAAAAGTTTTAAAATACAATTTTGAGTGACAAAATCTATTAATACACACGAATAATCCAAAAAAAGAGCAGTTATCATAAAATCATAATAGCTTTTAAAGTTTATTTTTAATGTCCTCGAATTCAGTGAATTATTGGCTACGAGCTTTTATGGAGTCCTTGTTTATTTTAATAATAAAGAGTAAAGAAAACGGCACAAATAAAAAAATTGTACGCATTAATCACATGGATCTTAACGTTCTTCTTTCTCCTCTGTTTTTTAACCTATGAAATAGTCAGTGTCTTACTCTTGTGGAGAATTCACTAGGCATGCGTTCCAAATATTTTTTTCATTCGTAAAGCGGAACATATTTTACTTCGCCTATTTTCAACTTACAAGTTTAGGAAATAGATAAATATACGAAAGTAAATATAATGCAATATATTAAAGTACTAAATTTTTTAATTATTACTCATAATCATTAATTTCAATGTACGTGTTCAGAGTTTTCCGCTACGAAACAGTTAATTACACTAAAATTATATTCATTTGAAATTTAAGAAAATAACTTTTAGCGATGAAATTATTCTTTCTTAATACTTACATGTAATTAAAAATAAAATAAATTTCAATATTTATATATATATATTTAAACAAATACTATACGAAAATACAAATTTTTATATTTATTTTACAAAAAATATATGTTTTTTTAATATTTAGGAAAATCGCAAATTTCTACTGATAAAGAACAAATTAATTTATTTATAATAAGTGTTTTATCAAGTATACCTGGTTGAATTTTATTTGTGGTTATACATACTTGTATCAAGTTTTAAAACACACTGTTAATTTATAAATTATTAAAACCTGATTGAGTAAATAATTGAAATGTAAATATATCTAAAACATAAAATAAATGATTCGAAATTAAATAAGTTTCAGATGAAAACTTCCCGCTTAAATAAACAGAATTAAAAAAAAAATGAACTGATATCTAAAAAGTTTCTACTTTTCTATTGACACGAATTCCAATACCAGCAAACTAACTCGTCACATAGAAATATATAAAGAGCGAAGAAGAACAGATCAAAGCAACTCAATCAATTTACTTTGGCGCCTAAACCTTCGACTAGATTTAACGTTTCCGCGTATTTTCGGGTTTTCTCTCCATCCCACACTTTCTCTCTTTCTCACGACATAAATCCAGCGTATGCGGAAATTCTTTGTCTTGTATCACGATGGACTCGCTTGCTCGTACCGCAGCACTGTTCTTTTTTAGCAAGTGGGAGCGCGAAAATCGACAAATCGCAGGAACAAGTCGTAAAAAACGCTGACGCTTAATCAAACTAATGGCCATTTTTCTCGTCTCTGCCTATGTTCACAAATACACCTACGTATACAACAATGCACTTTTTTCAAATAGTGCTTCCTCTGTTCCTCAATTTTTTCTCTTCTCATCTAAAACTTTCTTTTTTCTTGATTTTTGTACGTTTCGCGACTTCTTTCTGTTCTCTACGCAACCGATAAAATTGGGAGGAGCACTTCCGTTGATTACTGAACTCATAATTAATGTCTCCGTTTGATTTGACAAAGAAAATACACAGAAAAACTCTACTTTTACACTTTTCTACTATGACAAAGGAAAAAAAATACATTTTTATATAAAACTTGCCCGAACATTCTATTTTCTAGTTTTCAGCTTTAGCCAGAATATTACCTTTTAATTTCATAGCCGTAAACTTCAGGATACATATGAGAATATTATGAAATTATGGAATTATTTTTATTTATTCATCCAGTGCAAGATATCATGTATTAGTATATTTATGAGTAATACAATCTAATAATATATATTTTTATATTTAATCTAGTCTTAAATGAATTATTTTTCTATTCTTTTCTACTAAAATAATTTGTTTTAAAATCCAATTATTTTTTATAGTAATGCAAAAATATTAATAAACAAGTTTTTAAATAGTGTATGTATATATTTATTATCGTGTTTTCAAATTGATAGCAAAAATCTTTTAATTATATTAGTATAAACATTTAATATATATATCAAAATTTATATTTGTACAAAATATTTCTACTACATTTTTGATTTTATATAGTATTTTCAATACATCTTAAAAATATGCACATAAACACATGTGCAGATACGCAGATATATTATCTTTTATTTAGTGCACTTAATAAATCAATACGATAAATTAAATAAGATTTTTAAAAAAATTGTACATGTTAATTCTATATAAATAAGTTCCATAAAGAAAAATTTATTTATGCTTAAAATTTAAAATCAAAAATATTATTGAATATTTCTGAATTAAAGCATCAAAGCAATGAAAATTGTTTCAATAAAAATTTATTCCGTATATAGTATAAATATAAAATATAATATATAAAACGAATATAAATTGATACCACAGATTAAAGACTAAATTTTTTTATAAATTATGTTAGGTATATACGTCAAAATGTAAAAAAGGTTGTTTACCTAACATAGCAGTCGTATTATGCTGTAAAATTATGAAAATAAATAATAATTTTATTCTCGTTACTATACAAAAATTCATGGCAGCTTCGAGATAAAGTCTTTAATTAATTGAAACATATTATTTAAACATGTACATATGGATGTAATAAAGAAAAAAATGTCCATGTATATTCATATGTATCGCATAAATATAAATCATATAGTACTGTACATTCAAAACTGAGACGAATATAAAATTGTAATAGGACTCAATAAATCACAGATCAACCTTTTTATTTTCACACAAGTAGTCAAATCGTTCCCTCCTTTCACGCCTATTCGTATACTTCTTGGTGTTAGAAGTCTATTAGACGTAAATAATGAGGGAGAAGTTAAATAGCGAAGGGTTCAAGTGAACAAGATTTGTTAGGGGAACCAAAAACAGATACCATATTATAAGCGTTAATGTGATGATTTCTTAGATTGTTTTTATGCGGGTAACACATATAAGCAAAAGAAGAAGACACGCGCGCATATGTAGATACACGAACACGTGCTTCCACGGACAAGCATATATCCATTGGTAGACCAAACTATACATCAAATAGAAATACTAACGAGCATTAATTTATTTATGTTTATTCTCCGATTACATTTTTCGTAATTGTGATAGATTTTATGAGATTTATTATATCTATGTATCCAACAAAAGTCAAAAAACAAATTAGATAAATTATATTGTCTACATAAATATATAATGAAACTATTCAATGCGTGCATGTGTTTTGACATATACAATACAATTTCTAATAATTGAATAATCAACGACTATTTCTGACCATAAATATAATAATAGGATATTACGTAGATTCAATTTATATTTTGATTAGTTTATCAGTATTCATTACGTAGTTGATCGTTTATTAGCTACCGATTATCCTAATACCCTTATTTTGTCCGAACACACGAATAATTAATTAAATTCAAATGCATGTAAATAAATTTGAAGTTGTAATTTCCCACCCTCTTTATAACTTCAATTGTATATACAGATGTATATCGTTTTGATTTAATCTCCTACGCCATCGTTGAATTTTGAATCGCGGTATTTAAAATACCATTCATTAAGTATAAAATATTCGTAAAGTATCCTAAAGTACAGCCTTTCATGAATCTCCAGTCTTATCAAGAAAGACTGCCGAAGCACGACCGATATATAGTGACCTTACCTTTGTTTTGAATGTCGAACTCCGTACCCACGATGCTTCCGGTCTCGGAGCCCGTCAGAAGCATCGAGAGACTCGCAAAGAGCAGGCGCCACGATGCGTCTCGCATTTTTCGCGTTGGCCCGGCACAAACCGCACAAAAGAGTAACACCCGCGCTTTTCAAGAAGAAGGGGTTAATGTCGGCGCGTTCGACTCGCCCGCCAAAAACGACGGCGCGAACCGCGAGATCGTCCGGCCGACATCCAAGTCCCTGCAAAGGCGCCGGCCGGCACCTCCTTCCCTCCCAACCACGTGTTGGATACGCCGTTAATAAGCTCCCGAGAATAAAAACACGTATCGCTGTTGTCCTTGCAGCGGAGAGTCGCACTCGATTTTATCGGACACTTTTACGCGACTCGTCCACGCGGCGTTTTAACGACACCCGTGCGTATGTCCGTATCGCGGTTTACGATCGTCACGCGTCAACGAGAGCAGCGGTGATTAATAGACTCGTTATCTATTTTTTCACATCGCACTTTTTCTTTGCGTCTTCTTCGGTCCTTCTTGGTTCGGATACAGCCGAGTACGTTTAGCACGCATAACCGAATTCCCCGACTGCTCTCTCGAAAGGGCGCTCGTGAGTTCCGTCGTAGACGCCGGCGTCGGTGGTGATCGCGACGATCCCTCGCACATCCGCTCCAACCCCTCGGAACGAACGCGACGAGTCAGCGAATCGTCCGCTCGGCCACTCAGCGATAGGCTCCTTGGGTGACGCGTCGCTTTTTTTTTATCGCCCGACGCCGCTGGCGCTCGGCTCTCGGTCGGTCCTTTGATTTCGGTCCTTCGTCCGCGCACGGGAGAAACTTCCTCCGGCGCTGACGTTTGAGCACGTGCTTGTTATTGCACGGACCGCGTCATCCTCCGCGCGTCGTTCCCCTCTTTGATTACCGTACGAGGCAGCTGCTGGTTTTTTTCTTTCTTTGCGCCGCCCGCGATTCCGGACCTCCCGCGCAGTGCGCAGCGTTCCTCTTTGTCCCTCGATCGTTTTTGGCGCTCCCTCGTGAGAGTCTGCGCCTCGGGGTCTTTTTTTTAGTTGCTCTTTTATGCTTATTTTTCGACCTTTCGAGCGAGGCCTTTGGCAGATCGCTCGCCGACCAGCGCCGGTCTATTTACTTCTCGGGCGATGGCCACGATGGAAGGAGAAGAACTTGCTCGGAGCTCGTGACTTCGCCGATGACGCGCATTCCCGTGGGTTCATCACCGAGTCCGCACTGGGTCACAGTCGGCACCGGAACCGCCCGCACCCCCGCGATACACCGACACTCTCGGCGATACGACGCTCGATGATATCACGTACGTCGGAAGATCCAGGCGCACCTGCGCCTCCCACTCATCGTACACGATCGAGAGCTTTACTCGAGAGATCTTTGAAAATCCGCGAGGGTGGATGCGGGATCGGATCGAGGAAAGTTTTGCGCTCTGGGACCGAGTCGGCGATGAATCATCGGGTTCTCACCGGAAATAAAAACGTCGGCTCTCGCACGCGGGAGGAGGCGAGGCTGCCGCGCGGGCATCAGTACCGATATAAATAGGATCGAACGGGCCTCTGGTTGAGCGGCTAGCTGCAGCGTCCCGAGAGGCCGGCAGGAAACTAACCGAAACCCCCGAAACCAAAGACACGCGACGACGACGAGTCTCCGCTCGTCCCCACTATAATGAGTGCGTGAGTTAAGCGCGCGCGCACGCACACACTGTTCTCACCCGATTCGACGCCTACGTGTGCGACCAAGGGAAAGACGTTGAAAATAAGCGAACGGAGGCGCTTTCTCTCTATCCGATCGCGTTAAGCGCCGTGACCCTTCTCCCACTACTCGTCCGCTAGTCTTTTTCGTCTTTGTCGTCGTCGCTTTTTCCGTCCCCCTAGCCGTTCTTTCCTTCTCCGCCTCTTTCCGTACTTCTATTTCTCGACGCAGGGATGCACGTACGCATATGTGCGTTCGATCGAGGGCAAACCGAGCGGTGCGCCACGTATTTGTATCCGGAGACTAATTTTTCTTCTTCCCGTTCCCTTTTTCTCTTTCGAGCCCATCGATCTTTTATCGCGCGGTAAATTATTCAACGTTAACTAGACGATGCTTCCAATCCGGAAACACTTGATTCGTGTTCACGATTGTTTGTAAATAAGTTTTCGTTGACTTTATAAATTGAATTCGGTGAACGCGAGTTCGTACGTAAATAATTATTAAAATGCGACATCGAACCAGCGAAATCGAAAATTTCCGAGACGCTCGGCGCTTGAGATTTCGAGATTTTTGCTCGGAACTTTTTCAGAGCTTTGGTATTTTATTTTAACATCGCCGTACTTAAAAAACATTATTTTTCGAGAAAATAAGCCCCGGTAGTTCGAAACAAAAATGTGTTTTAGCATTGATCGATGTACTTTATAATGGAATTTCACCTTTCATCGTACAATGTCATATTACTCGCCGTATATAATATAAGAGTAACTTGCATTTTAAAAACGCTACCGAAGGAAAATATTTTCACCGACGAATATTCTTTAAACGGTAATGGAGGTCGTTCTCTTTGATTCAAGTGCACCACACGTGGATGTTTTATTCGAAATACGCTTTATTTTAAATTAACGAACTAATTTAATGAAAAATATCACGATGTACCGCTGCAACGGCTTATGAGAATTTCTTGCTATAAAGACATTACGGAAAATATAAAGGAAAATAGTTACGCACTCGCTTTTTATTCCCAAGTATCAACTCATCGTTATTTTTCGTGTGAATAAAACGAATAGCCGGCTCAAGGTTTTTCGCCTAGCTAATTAAAATACACGTATTCATACTTTTTTAATTCGAGATCTTCAAAAATGTTGGAAATAACTGTCAGATCCCGTTTAATCCAGAGTTCACTTAACTCGGGTCTCCCGTACACGTATAAGCGTACGTATAAGCGTACGTATAAGCGTAGGTATAAGCGTAGGTATAAGCGTATCGTGCGGAACAGGCGCTGCAACTGGCGGCGCGTCGCGTGTATATTCATGAGGGGTGGAGGAAAAAGCAGCCCGTCATGGGGTGCTCGGAAAAAGGAAAAATGCTTTTGGCGTATCATCGCATCGCTCCGGCGCTTATATACGTGTATGCGTGTAATATAGATATATAGGTATGAAGTTGGAGCGATAGCTTATCCTGTCGCGCGAATATACGCTGCTGCAGGCCGCAGCGGAGGGGTCGAATCAACGAAATCACTCTTGGGCGTTTTCGCCGTCTCTCTCGCTCTCCCGTTCGCTTTACATTATGTATGTACATTTTTGTATGTACGTGCACGCGTACGTACGCTTGTGTATCGCGACACGAGGGAGACGGGACAACTCGTCGACTATGTCGTCTCCGTCTTGAGCGACGGGAAAAGTTTTAGTGGGTAAAGTGTGGGGCGGGATGGAATGGAACGGGAAATTCGACGTTTTTCGATTTGCCCCGACTTGACGCCGAACGAGCGACTCTTAAAAGAGTTTTTCCCGTCTTCGATGTGCACCAGGAGCAAATGCCTCGTTTTCTCTATCTCTTTTTCACTTGCTCCTTCTGCTCCGTCATTTTGTCTCTATCCGTCAGTCGTTTTCCTCTGGATCCGAGGTGAGTATTATTTTTTTACTTTTATTTTTTGTTTCTTTTAAAATGCTAAACAGAGAATCGGATAGAAAAAGAATGGCGAAGTGCGGCACTGGTGTAAAACAATATGTCCCAAACCATTGTACTCGGTTACTAACGAATTTGATTTGGTTTAATATTGAACAATTCTTTTGTTTTAACTACAATAAAAACTATTTGCCTCTCTTTATTTTACCTTCTTTTTCAAGAAAATGGTAGAGTACTTTAATTCATTTCTACCTAAAGTCCCTGTGAATCTTTATTTTATATAATTAACCTAACATTTCCATTATTCAAATATTTTTACTTATATCTTTTAGTTCGTAAAACTTTTTTATTTTCTCTGCATAAGTTCATCGGTTTAAATATATAAATAAAGTTTTTATATAACAGAAAGCGTTGAAACATTTTTCAAATTTCGAATATTCTATATTTAAAATATATATTAATAACTTGCAAATAAATAAAACATGTTTAAGAATATTGATTCAGATTAATATTTCGTAAAAATTTTATAATCTATTTAATTTACTTATTTATTATGAATATTATTTGCCATAAAATTTATTAGTTTAACAAATATCGATCGTATTTTAATATAGTTTTCCGTTAAATGCAGTTATATATGGCGAAATTATAAACATAATTTTATTCGAATTTATAAATTAATTTAGATTACGCTTGATATTTGTGATGTTAATAAAAAATTTATAAATTATAAAAATAATTTTCTACAATCCATTTTAAACATAAATATAGTTTGAATGATTAAATTAAGTTTATGAGTTTAGAAAGGTTTTGAAAATAATACCTTCTGTTTAAACCATAAAATTAAGAGGTCATTACATTTTTAATCGAAACGAATGAAATTTAAATACACATTTAAAGTAGTTTTATTATCCACTCAGAAATTTGAATCTAAGTGTTAATGTAAGACAATTTACTTAAAATGGTAGTAATTATTTAATCCTAACTAGAAGAAGATTGTACAAAATTTTGAGTATCAGTCATGCGACAAGATTGCGTTATTTATTTTATGAGAAATTCTTGAAAATACTTATATCTATTATCATAATTATCTAAATTTAATGAAAAATTCAAGAATTTTTTATACGTAATAGAAGCGATCATTAAAACTTTAACTCATGAGCATTTTTTTCTCAAAAAGGAATCAAATTTAAGAATTTCATTTTGTAAAACTGGACCCTCAAAACTTTATATATTCTAATAAATATGCATAATAAATGATTGAATTTCACTGATTATTTACTTGTACCTATTAATTTAATTTTTTATATAAATACTGATATTCTTAAAAAATTTATATATATGTTTAAAAAATAAAATATTTTAATAAAATAAAATATCATAGAAAAGCAATTTTTTCTGAAATTTATGAATGTGAAGAACGAACGTGTGACTCAGCTTTTTTCACAGAATCATCCTATATTTGTTGTCTAGTATTCTGTAGATAGAAATTACATATTTTCTTGCTCTAAAAGTAAAAATTTATGAAGAAAGAAAACGAATAAATGAAAAATTATTAATGAAACATAAAATAATTCATTATTTGAAAAGAAACAAATGTTATATATGTTTACTAAAATTTTATTGCTTAAAATTTTATGTAATATTAATAATGGATTCCAGCATTTATTAATATTCAATGTAATCTAGTTGTTAGCCAACTTTCATAAGAAAAACACAAGTAAACATTTGTATCTAATTTTACAAAATAATTAAACTTGACTCAACAATTCCATTGATAAATAGCTAGAATATGAAATTAATTAGTAATTAATAGAACAACAGTCTACCTCTCATTGTTATTTAAATATCTTTTTATCATATATTCATTATATTTTTCTCTCTTCTTACACTCTGTATTTTCTATTGCTGTGTTATTTTATACGGTACATTCGTAAAATTTGATATCTTAACAACTTGGATAATCATTAACTCAGTAGTTAGAAATTCTTATGCAGATAAAGATTTTGCAAAAGATTATAACTGTAGCATAGAGAAAGCTCACATATCCCAGAAACATGCAAAATGCCTCCAATTTCCATCTTCACGAATTAGATTATTTAAAGCAGCAACTTCGTTCACAGACTTCAACTTCTCAACATGGAGATGCAAGTATGAATATTCAAAAGTTGAGGTAATATTTAACCCTCTAATTAATATTTTCTCTATTTTAATTTATTGTATTAATTGAAAATACAATTTTCTATCAATAGTTGTAATTTCTTTCACTATTGAATTATTTATTACATTATCTAATGTATTTCGCAACCAATGTTAAATTAATGTAATTGAAGAAAAACTAATACTTTATTTCATGAACCGAATTAAAGAATACGTTTTTAATATAAATAGAGTGCAATTTAATACCTAAAGCTCTATATAATTAATCTTGATTACAAAAAAAACTTATTTTATAAAAAATATTTAAAATCTATTTTGTATTATTAATACAGGTAATTTGAAAATTTGAACTATGTAAACTGAAACACGGATACAGAATAAATAAAATTGAATTTTGGTGAGTTCAATAATTTACTTATAGAAACCTTTACAAAAGTATATATAATTAAACAACTTACATTGGCATTAGAATAATTTCAAATAGGGTATGCCTTTCAATTTCGAATCCGTACAAGTCATTCATATAAAGGAAAATATTAATTCGAAATTACAGTCGGTTATGTAACTAAGGACGTATATCATAATGTAAGTTACGTTTTAAAAAAATAATCAAAACAATTGAAATTAAAAAATATTTTTTTCTTATTACCTTTTATTATAAAAGAAATTCTTATGCAATAAAAATCAACTTTACGTATTTAGAATTTTAACTTTTTTTATGTATTATTAAAGTGTACGAATATTCGTAGAAAAATTAATAATATCTTAAAAATATATTTTTTGGGCAATAATTTCTAAAATAAAATATAGTGACGATATAATAAGAAAGTATTTATACGATAAAATTTGTTTATATAATATTCAACCAAATAATATTTAATGTAAACTATTACGGACTTTCATTTGTTTACATTGTACATAAATGTAGTCACTAATTTGACGAATGAAAGAGCTTTCATAATATTTACTTTAGTCTTTTTTGTGGTCTAAGTTTAATAAATTTTTAAATTGTAATTCTAATTATATTAATTTTTATTTTTGAACATAAATTTTATAATATTATTTTTACTTAAAAATCTCGTAATTAATATTATCAATTTAGATACAAAATCCCATTTCTAAGATCTAGATATATTTTTTGATTCAAAATTTATAGCGCAAAATAAGATCAAAGGTAGATTCTATAAATATTATGTTTAAATTTCTAATATTAGAAAATATTATCTATGTAATAAAATTTATATTAAGAAATTTTTTTTATCGATATAAGATAAATTCATTACTTATATATATATAAATGAAAATCTCTTCCACAAATATTGAAACTAATAATAATTTTAAATTAATTTAATTTTTGGTAAGCAATAATATACACAAGAAGATATTATTATAATTTTATTTTTTCATCGAAAATATTATTTATTTTGACAAAAATTAATTGCACATTAAAACAAATTCGCGTAAAATTCTTGTTTTAATTATTTATATGATTAATTTAGATCTTGAAATAATCTTGTAGATTTATAAATTACTTTGATCGGTCATTACTTCTGTGAACATTCGAGTACTCCCAAGCTGCCTTTGAATTAGATAAAATACAAATTGAGATTCCAGCGTTTCCTCGCAAACCTAATGCAATAAATCCGTCGCAGTAACGCATGTAGTTACCATTTCAGTTATATTAGATCAAAACGGCTGGATATCATCGTAGACGGATACTTGGCGAATGCGAACGAGTAGCCCTTAATATACCTGGGAAGTCAGTGTCTCTCTCTCTCTCTCTCTCTCTCTCTCTCTCTCCATACATCTCGCTTTCTCAGGATCTCTCATGCGTAACTCTTCTTTTTAATTGTTAGGGTGGCACTTGGATTCCTGGTGAGCATTACGCGTGCCATTAATTAAAGTAGTTAATCGCCATGGGATTCCCGGCGATTCATTCCTGTGCGCGTTAGATAGGAGGTGCCTGGCGTAAAAAGGAAACGAGGGCCGAACGTGGTGGTTCTTTTTCCCAACCCCCGGCAATCACGAAAAAAGTACCACCGCTAGCCGTGAATCATAGAATCCACGCGAGGGCAACATAAAAATAATACAGCGTGTCACGTCGTATCAGCGCTCGCCCTTCTTATGACTCACAGAATGCTTGCTTACACTCGTCGCATTGGATCGTCGAAACGACGCGTCACACTTCTGCGAGATTGGTTCCGATAATCTATTTTATATGGGGGAAAAATGAAGAGGAAGTTGTTACAAAACGTCATAGATGTAAGCCGATAGACTGACTGCATTTTTAGATTTGTGTGTGCATAGAAGACAAACGGTACCCGAGGGTTTACAAACTGGCTTTTAGAATATATATAAGTAATAATAATTAATAGTTAGCAGTGGGGTTAAATATAATACAGTCCATTCTTTTAATATTCATTAGGGTCTTTTATAAATTTAGCCAAGCATTTTATTTCAAAATCAGATAACGATATTAATACTTAAGTAATATCGACCATTACATAATTTTAAATATATGTGTGTATATATATATATACATACGTATTCTTATATGAGTATTCCTTATTTTTTCCGTTTTTATAGCCATTTATATGTAATTATACTCTTTACTAAAACCAGATGGATAAGTCTATAAAAACTGAATTTGAAAGTTAAATTAAAATTTATTCGATAATTTAAA
Organism: Dolichoris vasculosae; assembly: GCA_018907195.1. NCBI lineage: Eukaryota > Metazoa > Arthropoda > Insecta > Hymenoptera > Agaonidae > Dolichoris > Dolichoris vasculosae. The sequence goes on from JACCHY010000001.1 coordinate 10,928,903, forward strand.
ATAACCTATTTATATCAAAATTATCATATGTGGAAAAGAGTATTTTTAATAAATGTCAGATTATTACACGTGTATGTTTTTTACAACTACACTTTATAAACTTTATCGAAAAAAATTTAATATTTACTTTTCATTTAATCGAGTTTATTCATATTTTAATAATAATTATATATGTTTCATAAAATTTATGTTTGAAAAATTTTAAACAATTAATTAGGGTAAAGTAAAAATTTTATCAGTATTCTTAACTAAAAAATTAGAAATAACTTTGGTAATAAATTATAATCGAATAATAAAAAGAATCTACTCATAAATATTATTTTTTATTGAAATATTGCGAGAAAATTAAACCATCTTAAATCAAATTTTTATTCGTGTAATTAAACTCATCTAATAGATATTATTTAACTTTACACGAAATATAAACTAATTTTTTAGAATTTTCATTTAAGACATCTTTACGCTTCTTTTCGATGATATACATAACAATACTTTCATTTCTTATTATACGGGAAAAAGTGGAGAAAAAAAGTCATAAAGAAACGAATGTACAGATAAGAGCGTAGAATGAATATTTTCATTTCGTTTTATAACTCTAGTTCATATTCTAACTTCTGTACGATTATGCAGAATTTGTAGTTTCACTCTTATTTATTCAATTGTTCAGTCACTCATATAATAGATTAGACGTGTCGTTTGAATTTTTGGAGCACATAACGCAATGAAAGTTCGTAAAATGGCTTAAAGTAACAAATTGCAAATGATGTTCTGTCTTAAGATGAAGATACCGCTTAACATTTTAGCCGGTCTTTCCGTTTCTTTGATGAATCATCGTCAAATACTAAGTATAAATTCACATATTAATATATTATCACGCGGAAATGAACACGCGTGTTTATATAGTTATACCTCTTTTTCAAAGGAACGATATTATGCATGTTGTAGATTTTAGGATTAAATTATTTAATACTTTTATTTTAATCTGAAAAAATTAATCTTTAAAGTGCCATTTTTCTTTATTATATGAATTATGTATAACTTTTAATGATTACTTTTGAGTAAAAATTATAATAATTGCATATTTTTATGACTGTAAAATACAGTTTATATCCACTTTAATATTGAAAAATTATAAAATTATTAAATATATTGTATATATGTTTAATAATAAATAATATATATATATATATAATATAATTAGAAACTCGTTCGATATAAGTAAATACGACTAAATTAACGATCTCAGTGGAAATAATAAAATTATACGTAAAATAAATACGTAAAACTAAGAAATTTCTGATTGATTCCGTTATCCGTTGAATCGTTTAAATAAGATGGGAAATCCTCGTTTTGAGTTAGCAAAAGTAAAGTTGGGAATACGGAGTTACTTATATGCAATAGTTTCCCTTACCGTTTTCATAACTGCTGTAGCGCATATATATATATGTACATACTCAAATATAACTACGTTGTTATAAATTGAGTAAATTCCGTGCGCCCGCGTTTCTGTCCATGTATATGTAGAGACTAGGGGATTCAATAACATTTCATCTCGGGTATTTGTCAACCACATCTCTTACCGGGCTCATGGTTCATGTATCGTTTGAAATATCGCAGCCGGAAGGTGTGGGAACGAAGAAGAAAAAACCAACCCGTATGTGTACGAAACATGGCATGGAAAAAGGGAAGAAAAATTCGCCTGCACTAATAAGTTGTGGCATTTCATTGGGTTTATTCCTTAATTCAATCAAGACTAAAGCGTAATGTAATCGTATCCTTGAACTTAATGGATTAAGCAGCGAGGGATGAATCACGATCTCACGAAGGTGAGTTTGCGCGGCTCGTCAAGCATAAATTATCCCACTAACGTCGCGAGTTGATTGCCTGTAACAGCATCAATTACAATTTCATTAATTGGAAGTCAGGAGTGAGTTGTACCGGTCGATCCTTCTTTTTCCTCTTCTTTGTCCTCTTCTTTTTCCTCCGGTGCCGGTCACTCGCACCCTCGCGTATTTATCCCTCTATTTTTTCCCGCGAGGAAACGCACCTGCAAACCAGCGGTGCTTCTCGCATCTGCCACTCGATCTGTCAAAAACATCGTGCGAACACAAGTATGCGCACGCGCACACATAGGCTCTCTTTCTCCGCCACCCACTCGAACGCATTCCAAACATTTCTCGAGTTTTAAAAGCCGTACGCGCGTGCATAGGCAAATATAGAGTCGGGCGTACGGGAGCTGCGTTTGCTTCTCGAACATTATGCATGTACACGCTTCTTCGTTGCAAAACAGCGGCAACCGTGCGGTTGCTCGAGCGCAAATGGTTTCTGAAATGGTGTCGGAAACGACTGTATATATCATGAGCGAGGGCAGAAATCTCACGCGCTGTTGTACGTATCCTAGAAATAGATCCCTAGTAAACTCTCCGTTTCTCATTCGCACTCTGACTTCCTTTCTCCTTTTACGTTTCTTCCTACGCCTCCTACGCACGCGATTCTTTTTTCCTTTTCATCTTTTCTCCCTCTCTCTTCTCTTTCTCTCTTTAAACTCTATTTCGTACGTATCCAAAAAGATATGAGATACCAAAAAGCACGCGGGAAAAGATAAATTGAAAGAAACTGGAATGCGAAAGAGAGGAATGAAAAGTGAATATTGCGTGTAATAGAAATAGAAAAATAGTAGATAAAATGAAGGAAGTGTGAAGATGAAATTTGTGTATTTGTTTGAATGTGAAGTAGTGTGGCTGTTTATGGAAGAGACAGAAACTGGAATCACTTCTCCGCGACTGTGAGTCTTCGTATTCTCCTGTCGTATCCTAACGCTTCGAATTATGAATGTGTAGAAACAAACCGGAGTTGCATATTATGAAATAAAAAGTAGACGTATCGATGAACTGAAATCGAGAGTGAAGGAAATTAAAAAGGATGATATGTAATGGAGACCGACTTAATAAATTGAAAAGTTTTTACGCTGTAAGCTTTTATCGTGTTTGAAAAAATGAGCGAAACAAACGGAAAATTTAAAAGAATAGAACAGAACAGAGAATCACTAATATGGATTTATAATCATATCATGATACTATGTAAATTTATAGGAACATCTTTTTAATTTACATAATTTTATATGGTTTAAAAATTTATTATCGAATACTCGTATTAAAGTTTCTTTTTTCTTTAAACATATTTTCTTTATGAAATTTGTAATATTTAAAACTAATTTTATACTATAATTTATATAAATTATGGCATTTTAAAACTATATTGAAGCTATATACGTTAAGTATTTTAATATTTTTTAATAATTCTGAAAATAAATAACGCAATATATATTCGGGAAATATACAAATTAAATTTATTAACTATGAATTCTCATTTAACGATAAAACGTTTACCAATTATTTTCTCAATTTTTAATAAATATATTATTTAAAATGTTATGATTTAATTAAGATATATTAATAGTGGTATCATTTTTTATTAATAAATATTGATTCTTTTAAATATAATTTGATTTTTCTTTGTAGTCGATATAATAATAATTTCTCAAATATTTCTATAATTTAATAATCGGGTACAATGATTCATTAAAAACTGAAATTAGAGAATATTGAATTTATTTAAATTATAACGAAAAATTTTCAAAAATTATCATGGATTATTAAAAACCTAACAAATTTCATGTAGCATAATAGATATGTGGATAAAAATAATTTTGAAGTAAGCTATTTACATAAAATTTAGAAATTCTAATTTATATCAGTAAATGTATTCCTATTTAAAAAAATTTTTATAAAGTATTCAATGCCCTTAAAATTATAATGTATAGTATAAGTTTTCATCGAAATATTTAATATTCGTATATAAAAATAAATTTAGAAAATTTTATCATTTTTAAAAATTTTGAAACCTATAATTTCTTTAATTTATATGCGACTATCGTATACTTTACACAAGCAACAGTGCATGAAATTACAATTATGTCAGTTTATATTTTTATTTAACACAAAAAATTTACATAGGATCACCAGAGACCAAAGTGGATTTAAAAACAATGTACTTTATTACTTCCTAGTAATAAGTAAAGCAGTCTGATTTGTATGATTCTTTCTCTTCTTTCTCGTTTCATCTTCTTTAAAAACATATCAAGTGTTCTTAAAGGATACTATTAATAAATACAAATAACTTCTCTCTGTCACTTACCAAAGACATAACGTTTGAAGTTAAGCGTCGACAAGTACCGTGAAGTACAGTGTTTGTGGTATTATGCACAGTCTTTAATTTTTCTCTCCGCTTCTCATCGAAAGATGAGATTCGCATCTAAGGTGCACTTTGAAAAGTCCATAAGGAAAACGGTTGCACTCCCATCATAGCTTCAATTTTGTGGGTGAAAAAACAGCGTAAAAAGCTAAAGAAGCTCTTGTGCTTGTATGCGGCTAGAGTATGAAAAATAAAAGCATTCTGAGTCTCTTTCTCTCTTTCTTTGCTGCAGGGGCCGTTATTCACATTTTTTCAGTCCCCACTGTGCCTCTTTTTTATATCGCATAATATTCGCGTTTAGGTTAGAAATTTCCGTTTGAAGTATTATCCTATTTTCTTTGTTTTTACATACACGCATCGTCTCCTACTTATTTTTTAAAAATTATTTTTGTTATTTTATCAACATGAATGGGAATTATGCAGTGAATATAATGCAAAAAATCTTCTTTATTTTTTGTTTTAGTATATACAAGGGATATTTTACGTAGATGATTTCACTAGATTCGTATTTGTTAAAAATTTTTTACTTAGCTGATTAGATATATAAAGTATTACATTCATTTATAGAATAGAAAATTTTGTAATAATAAGAACAATACGACATGTATTGTACAAAAATAAATGATTTTCAAATTCTGCATTTTAAAAAATTAAAACCATAAAAATACTTATTTCAATAAAGAATATTGACTAATAGTACATATTGCATTACTTTATTATATTGTTGTACAATACGAGTGATTTTTATGTTTTCGCGCTCTAGATGTGTAAAATAAATTTCAATTTAGCCTTAAGAAAAGGATTTTTTATATTTTTGTAATAATATTGATATATGTGTAAATTTTATACATCATGTAAACATATCATATTTTATAAACAAATGTATATTTTCATTGTAATATTTTATAAATAGTATATATAATTGTTAGTTTTAGATATTATTATTAAAAATATGATTAAAATATACTTGAAATATTTTTGACGATCATATATATATATTATGTATAACAAATTTTGGAATTACATAAAAAAACTTTAATAACTTATTTTGATAAATACTCTTTAAAAGTAGAAAAATCAAACATCAAAGATTAATAAAACTTTTAAGTACGGAAAATAGTCTTTGGCACTTCATTGTTAAAGAGCAGAATCATACGTAAACGGCAGTGTATATATTCCACGCATCGATTTTGCGAATCTTCATTGTGTCTGTAATCGATCCTCGATACTTGCACGCCCTTAAGTAGAAAAAGAGATGTACAGATTATCGAAAAGGGAGCGAGAAAGACAGACAGACTAGTAATTAGGAAGAGAAAGTGATTGAACTAAAGAAAAGAAGAGAGACTGAGTCGGAAGGAGTGTTACATTAAAAAAACAAGTAGTAAAAAAAGAAGAAATAAATAAATACAGAAAAAGTAAGAGAAATAGAAAGATATAAATTGAGAGAGAGAGAAGAATATGCATTATAGTGTATCCGGGGAAGTGCCTCGGCCTGTTTTGGCATAAATACCGAGAACTCAATAGGAGCTCGTACGTACCATTAAAGGATCTTTCTCCCTTTCTCCCTTTCGCCCTTTCTCTCTTTTCTCTCGCTTTCGCTCTTTCTTTCTTTCTCTGTTTCTCTAACTCTCTCTGTCTCTCTTTCGCTTTTTTCCCTTTCCCACTTTTTTGTCTGATCCCTACGTTTGCTGACGCGCAATCCGTTTTCCAATGGCAGGAGTATGCGTGTGAGCCTCTCATCGATGTGAATTTTCAATCGAACACTTCGATTTATTGTAGGTTGCGGGAGTCGACGTTTTAAAAAATGCGCTAGATGTACGCATCTAGCTCATAGCAGCGTGCGTATATGGGTTTTATATATGTGTGTAGGTGACTGTAAGTTTGATGTTTCGTTGCCGTTATTTCGGGCATTCTAAAACTGGCATTCTGAGTCCGCATTCAACTTTTTTGTGTGTTTACGTTTTTGCATATATATATGTACATATATATATATTTATTTATATAAGTATGTATGCATGCACGAATGTGTTTATATACATGTGTTTGTTCAAGTACCATGACGTATGGATATAACAACGTGTATGCGCAACTATACTTTTTTATATTTGATGGTGAAATGTCGAAGTCTTCGTTCGATGAAATGTTATTCAGACTCGATATGATTAGCGTATTGTTTGTACAAAAGAAATGTATTTCAATTGAATTGTTCATTATTCGTTTTTAATATACTACCAATTTTATAAATCGTCTTTATTTTTATGATTTTAAATTAATAATATAATCGCAGCAATAAATAACGTAAATATATTAACTAAATACTTTTATATGTTGATGTCATTGTAAAATTGACTTATCAATTACTAAATTTTGAAAAATGACTTCAATTTAGACAATAATTTTTTCTCATAATTTATTTAATTAACAATATTTAACGAATTACTGTTACATAAGAAAATCACATATAAAATAGTATTATAATTTATTATATGCAATATAACCAGAGTTCCACAAAATGAAGTTTAATAAATATAATTTATTTCTACTAAATCTGTAAGTATATATAATATCTTATAAATAGATACTCGTAATAGATTTTTAAGCACTCTTAAAGATAATTGTTGGTACCCAGTTATTCACCCTCGGGAACCTGTTGACACTTATCGAGTAGTGTCAGGATTTAAATAGAGATGAGTTAGGATGTAGATTGGGGAGAACCGTAGACACGAAAACTAACACTTTTTAAAAGGGTTCTGAATGTTAATTTGAGCTGGACTCTTGTACACTTTTTTCTTTTAAGAGTATAAAAAATAAAGTTGCAGAGATAAATTAATTATCTGATTTTAGTTTATTATTAATTCTTTACATATTCTATAAATAATATAAATATATCACCGATAAATATACGACTCTGTCATTATTAATTTAATTTTTAAAGATGAATTAATTTAATTTTAATATTGTTATCAGTATATTAGTTTATTTCAAAAATAAAAATACCCATTAAAAGCGGTATTTTCACTAATTTTAGAATATAATTCATTGAAAATTTTACTTCTAAAATTAATCTTACAGATTAATAAAATATGCTAAGAAAGTTCATTAATTTAAACACTTATTACTGTAATTTAAATATCTGATATAGATAAATGTTTGAGAAATGCATTTAAGAACAAACTAATTAAAGCGACTATTATTTAATTCTACTATTTAATGTATTTTAAAATTTATTGTTAGCATTTAATTAAAAAAATTCTTACTACGTTAATAAATTATTAAATAGTATTAAATTTTAATGAAAATAAACGATGTGTTATACATTAAATGGCAGTTTTTTAAAATTAAATTTACAAAGAAAAGTAATTATCATTAACAAATTTTATAAACTTTTTAATTTTTTAATTTTTATTAAAATATATTTACTAACGTATAAGTTTAGAATATGTTCAAATTCATCAAAATTTAATATAATAAAGTATATTTCAATTGTCTTTTGTTAAGAATGAAGTAAAGTAATTATAAATTTAATGGTGAACCAACGACTTCAGATATAAACAATGTTACAAGTCATAAAGTCTAGTTATGGAATACTGATTGTTAAAGTATTTATTCAGAATTTATAACACCTTATTTTAGAAATATGAATTAAATATAGTTCGAATATGTACGAATATTTAATCTTCTAATTACAAAAAATCTAAAAAAATTACTAATTTTTTTATTATATCATTAATATTACTTGTGAGTTAGGAAAATATAATTTAGTTTCGTTACACTGAATTCAGTTATATTTTTTCGTTTTCGTATTAAATTCAAAAATACATCATTAATGAGAAATTATAGTTTTTATAGATTGTCTTGAATTATTAATTTAAGACTAATAATATAAGTTGAAAATTAACAAATTTATTATAAATTTTGTATATCATTTTATTTTAAAAGATTGAAATCGAATAATTAATAAATTGGTTACTATATCTGGTTAATAGTTTTAAGCGAATATTATGTAACAATTTAAGCGTGTAAAGTTATAATATAATAAACAGTTCATAATTGTATAGATTTATTTAAAATATACTTATATAATTAAATTAAACTTAATTTAATTAAGTTAAATAGTAAAATATAGTAAAATACCAATTCAGAAATTTATATTTAACATTTTAAATTCATATTACTGTCATCGTTAATTTATGGTATGAATATTAGTTGCAAATAAAATATGGAAATAGACATTTATAAATCTTGTATCATTCTCTTACGATAACTATTAATACTTATTTTTTAATCTCAATAATAATACGATAACTTTTTATTTCTGAAATTTACATTTTATTTTTTGATGATAAATTTTCATGAATTTATTTATATGTCTATTCCATACCTCCAGTGATATATTTATTTTATTATCACTTTTATAAGATATATTAAAATTAAATCAATTGAAATGTATAACAGATACGTAAAATAACATTTGTAATGTGCATTTCAGTTTCAACATTGAAATTTAATTTTATACAAGATATTTTTATAATTATTTTATAATCATGTCTTAATCAATTCACTTTTCTAACAAATTCTTTATTTCTTTATCTATATATTTTTATTAATATTACTATTTCAAAATAATTCATGAATTGTTAACAATGAACATATATTTAGATGAAATAATTGAAAAAGTTTCACTAAAGTTTTTTGGTTTATTTCGTACGTACTCAAACATTATCTACATTTTTTATATATGCTTATTGTAAATTAATAATAATAGAATTTAGTACAAATAAGATTTTAAAGATAACTAAAAAATTTGAAATTTATAATATCAGTTGATATTATACTGAATAAACTCTATATTATTCTATTATACTCATTAATATTTCAACTATAATGGTATTAAATTAATATCATTTAATTAAGAATAAATTTTGATAGTGATTTTTATTTATAAAATTTAAGATATAAGTGTTCATACTAACTTAGTTTAAAAGTGTGTTTCATGAAATCACCTATGATTTTGCGATGTAATTATTTTCAAAGCTACATCCTTTGACTAACTAAAACTTTATGCATAGTTACCCTATGTATGTAAAACATAAATTATGCATAAATAATGTCTAGCAATAAACTTTTTTATCAATCAGGTTCCAGTTTGACTGAAATATAACTTATAGATTTATAAACTTAAAACTGTTTGCTGTGAATATTGTATATGAAATTAAGTTTTAACTTTAATTAGTTGTAACATATTTACAGCATCGTTAAAAATAGCCATATAAGTACTGAACTTCCATATTCAATAGTATAATAATCTAAACTTTTAGAATATGTATAAATATATAATTTTTTTATATACAGAGGTATAATATTTATTTTTAGTGTAAAATCAATAATAAATACTTACATTATTCTTGTTGTCTTTATGAGTTAAATTTTCAATATTACAATTATAATTTATTCTATGCATGTTTCGGTACATAATAAATATTAGTATTTATACAACAAATGATAAATATATAATAATATTTCTTCTTTGATACATGAAAAAATAGTTATATAAGCATTAAGGGAACCTAATAAACACTATCATAAATTCTAGTATTAATTATAGTCCAATAGTTATATAATTGTTAATAATGGGATACATATATTTTAATAAGTCCTAAAAGTTATTTTAAGAAGAAAAAATAATGTAAATTTAAAATTAAAGATCAAACGAACTATTTAAAAATTTCTCAACAGTAAATTAAGATTAAATGCCATTATAATTTATGGCAGGTTGTATCCTATTTTTTAGTATTGATCAATCATTGTATATTTTTATTCATCAGTATTTATAAAAATTTAACATAAACATCCTTAAATTGGGGTATGCTTTATAGTTCGAATTAAATTTAGATGATCTATTTTATTTCTTATTTTCATATCTTTTAGACAAGAAAGTTGTGTTAATGACTATTTTAAAATGTTTATAATGAACACTTTACTTTTAAAACTCTGATTAAACGGTAAATTTAAATAAGGACTATAACTAGAACAAAACATTTTGCATATTTTGTTTAGTAACAATATTTATAAAACAAAATGTAATTTTATTAGTAAATAAGGAATTGTATAAATGAATAGATATATTACACGTAAAAAAAATTCAATACATTTCTTGTTTAGTTATATTAATTAAATGAAAAATAAAAATTATTTGCATTGAATAATATTTTGTTTATGTAAATTAATTTTGGTACATTATAGATTACTTTGAATCAATTTAAAATGATTATATTGAGTTTATTTTATCTTAATACTGACTATTTTTATTTTACAACAAATTAGCCTTTTTAATTGAAAAATAAATTTTCACATTCTCCATTAGAATATTAAAGCAAATGACATAATTAATGTATACGAAGTAAAGTTTTGTACAATTTAAAAAGAAAATGAACTATTTTAACATATAACGTATTCATAAATAATAATGTTGTTTTCAATGTACCCAATAGCTTTGAATAATTATGTAGCTTAAAGTAAGTCCTTAGTACAAAAATTATTTTATCATATTTGCATAAACACTTACTACAGTATATATGTATATATGAAGTTAGCGTACACTGATTACATATGGGCCTTCATAATATATTTTCCACGTAAAAGTTTGAAAGTAAGCTCCTTACAAAAATTCTTGAAAAGTTTGGTTTTTGGCATGAAATCTCTCTGATCATTAGAGTGAAATACCCTATACGAATAAAGTAAAAAGTTTTCTATACTAAATGAAAATTATACACTGATTTGGGACAACAGGAAGCTCTTGTAAAAGTGAACATAAATTTTCAAAATGAACTATTTATTCCTCTTTACTGTATTTAATAATGCATATAGAAAAATGTACTTTCGAACAAAAATAATAATAAAAATGAATTACCTTTAATTTTCTTGAATTTTTCAAATGAAATAACTTAGGTTTGAAATAAAAAATTCATATATCTTAACATTTTGTGAATCATTATTAAAAAAAATTCAAGTTATAAGTTATACGAAAATATGAAGAAAATTCTAAATTAGAATATAATTTAATATAATTAATTTATTTTATTTATAATAAAATTAAATTTAATTCATGCTAATTTATAATTTCAATTCTTAAAAAGATTGAATATTGGAAATAAATAATGTGATTTTTATATAATTTTAAATATTGCTTACACGTGTGAAATAAATAAGAAATATATATTAAATAATTTATTTTTAATCTTAAGGACTTAATTCATGTTATAATCTGTATTTATAGGTGAAATATAAAATGAAATTTTAGACATTCTAATACGAAAATTTATGTTAAAACGTTATACTTCTCAAATTCATTTTCCATTTTATTTATATAGGCTATATAATTCTAACGCGAATTATCGGTAAATTCTGTCGAAATTATATCAAGTTTCAAATTCCGAAAATCGTGTCAGATAACAAGTAGAAGCACTTGAAATAAATAAGCTGTTCTTCTCACATATCTGTACATATGCAACGCAAAACAACGGTTGTCCAGATAAGAAAACAATAGAATCCAGTCTTTGCGCGCGATCCTTTTTTAGCTGATGCGGAGTCGTTAGACGTTTTACTAGAAAGTACCATTGCGTTTCGGATGCAGCAACGATGTCTTTTTCCTTCCCGACGAAATAAATAAATCGGCGAAATGGCTCTCCGCGGGATCGCAGGATCCGAAACCTTTTCCCTTTCCTCTGTCTCTCCATTTGCCCGAATCTTCCTCCCTCTACTAGTTTTTGCTCTCTTCTACGCTATAGGCTTCACTGTTTGCAGCAAACGGAAAAAGGTTATAGAGAAAAGCCACCCAGGGGCAGTAAAGAACGTGATTTTACACACGCCAAAAACACAAGCATATACATATATACGTAGACATATGGGTTATATACAAAACTACCGCATTGTAAATGAAAAAGTAGAGGAAGATAATCTAAAAAAACAAAAATGCCCTATAAAACTCGCTTGCTAACAGATCACGATAAATAATTGGAGTGGATTTATTTGAATGAATAGACACAAAGCTTATATTTGCAGGAAAGGACACATGATCTCTAAATATTTCGTTTACTTTTCCCCTATACTGATATACAGGTGAGCATTTTCAAATCAATCAGTATATAAATTTTGTTCGAAAATAAACCAAAGGCCTAAATATAATCAGTTCATAGATATAATAATAAATTATTTTACTTTATATATATATATATATTATATAAGTGAACATAATTTTATTACATGAATATTTAATTTACTAAAATTAATAGAAAACAATCAAAAAATTATATATATATATATATATGTATATATAATATTATATACGTACATTTTAATTTAATTAATTTCATATTTCAGTAAAAAAAAATGTCTCAAAAAAATTTAATTTCTTAAAAGCACATTTGAACGAAATATTATTTAAGGCTTTATTATAATATATTTATTGACATATCATTTGAGATAGAGGTTCAAGTTATAATTCGTCCACAATTCTCCTAGATTTTCCTCTGTCACTCGATTCTCGAGTTATCCTCTTGTCGCGCGTTATTGCTTGATAAATCTCTAGTTCATCTATTCTCTACCAACTTCCAACTTCCATATCGCTTGATGCTCGGGTCGGTTTCTATTAACTTCCTTATACATGCCGATCCGACTCCCTGTCGATTGTGACAAAGGAAGTCCAGAGTCTTGAATCATGTGTAGTATGCTAGGAACGCACTTTTGTGCCTTTCAAATTGTGCTGGTTCTGCGTTATCCTTACGTTTAGAATACTGCGGTAATTGGGTATCCGCAAGATAAGAATGTTGTACTATATTTTATGACAGAAATAAATCTTATGTACGTATATATATAATGATAAGCGATTTTTTATTAATTTAATACAGCAATACTTTATATATCATAAAACTGAAAACAAAGAAACATAAAATATAATTGAATTTAGTTAGTTTAAAGTTTTATTTATTTCGAATGTTTGGCTATTTAAACATCATTTTGTTTCGCTATAATATGAAAACAATTAATTACATTAATTACATATATAGTATTATATACATTGTAATATAATTATTATTATATTGTGTATATTATGAGAAGAAGATAAGACAAAATTATTTCAAATTTGAAAATATTAACTTGTTTTCTACAGATATTTAGATTCTTTTTAAATATTCATAGTTAGTTTAAAATATATAAATTTAAAAGAAATTATTTTTTCTGAATAATTTCTCATAAATTAAAATTAATATAATAATCCTATAGAATCTATATTTATCAAAAATTTTAAATTATTTAAAGTTTAGTTACGGTTCCTTTGTCTCAATTAAAATCTAAATAGGTAGAGCAGAAGAATTTATAACATTATTATAATATATATAATATTAATATAAAAATTAATAAACATCTATTCCTGTATAAATATGTGCTTAGGTTTTTTATTTAAAAGTTGAGTATCTAAAAATATTTAAATTCTGAATTTTTGGTAATTTTATTTATATCCAACCCTTTAAAGATTAGAGCAAAGTTCTCATTACAAAACGGATAGAGGAAGTAAGCGAGGAAAGTTACACTTACGTTATATAAACATTCAAATTGCATACTATCTAAAAATACTCTTAATTTTCAAGTACATATTTTGATTCTATTCGCCTTTACGGAGTTTATGCATTTATTACTTTAAACATAACTGCTAATTTTATTCATGATCTATTTTTGCTTAATAAAATTAATTAATTACAAAAGTAGAATAAAATTGTTGATAAATAAAATTTTTAAATCATAGATAATGCATATATATATATATATTTACTACAATATATTATATTTTGGAATATGTCCAAAGCGTAAATATATGAAATTATTATAAATTTGTGACTCTAAATTCTCAATGTTCACGGATTTATTTTCATTAATACGATTTTATTTTAGAAATTTCAATTATTACTTTAATCTTAATCCATTTTTTAATCATTACAAATATCATTACGTATAATTCAAAATAAAAAATGTATTTTTAAATTTAATAAAATAATCTCAAATAAAATAAAAATTTAATAAGATATAGGATTTAGTAGAAAAATTATTCGTAAAGTTTTTAATTTAAGTTAAATCTAGGTTTATAAAATTAGGATTTTCTTCAGAAATAAATTATTTAATAAATATCAATTCTTAATGAATGAAGAAATCATTTATGAGATTATAAATCTGAAGAATTTTATAGCACTACTTATTCTAGTTTCATTCGAAATAAGTTGATGAATTCGATATCTTTATTGTATCAAACATATAGTAATAATAAGATTATTAGTATACCAATAAAAATAGCACTATTAAAATAAACTTATAAACATGATCGGAATGATATGATATAAATAATTATTTTATTTTATAATTCTACAAATATTTAATCAACTTTATAGTTGAATATAATGAATGTATATATTAATGATTGTATAGATAACAAGTGCGTTTTAAGCACTAAAAGTATATTGGGTTTATCATAAATTTTCTAATAATTATTATTAATCCTTATCTATATTTATATCAACAAATTACACTTAAAGTGACAAAAAGAATATTCGTTATTTATAAATGAATATCTAAAAACTTTAATAATTCATTCGCTAGAAAATTTGAAAAACAATTAAAGTGTGTTAAAAATAATATTTTCAAATGAAATAGAATTAGTTCATTTAGAGAGTAATATAGATACTGTAAATTTTTTTTTAGCATCTATTTCATGTAACACATTATTAAAACATATATTATACAGATTATTAAAATAATTAAATTTGTTCAAAATTCATTATTTTTATTTAAGTATTTCATTTATATTGTTTATATTAAACTCATTTATATTATTTGATTGCGTTCAAAATCTTTTTAATTCGATTTAATAATAAAGTTATATATTCAACTGTTTATGCAAAAAATACTAAAATTTTTTGTTACACTTTCTGAATTATTATCTCAATTAAATATTTAGCCTATTACAATCTACATGTTCTTGTCGCTAACAATATTGAGTAAAATTTTCCTACTCAGGGGTTTTTATGTATTGCAAAATATAATTTCCAGATATTTCTTTTCATGCATTAAAATTTGTTTTCTCACAAAATAAATTTAAATTATTTTTCTAATTAATTTTAGATAATAGTAATTAGTTGATAAATTTAAATTGTCGTCATTTAATTATAATATATTAATAATAAAGTATAAATTTGCATAAAATTATATCAAAAATGTTCTGCTGTATATATATTTTTTCATTTCAAGAATTATTGATTTTTCTATCCATGTTGCAATAACAGCTTTTCATCTCAAGTTCATCTCGAAATAATTTATTTTCAATCTATAATTGATACGGCACTTAATATTTTTCAGATATCCTCAACAATATTTTTTGGATTTTAATAAATTTTTTTATTTTTAATCACGGTTTCTTTCCTATCGTATACTAAATCTGGGTCAGCTAGGTCGGTACCTTTCGAATTACACTATTTGAAGGAATGTCTTCTACATTTTCTTCTACGACTATAATAACGTATTTCGAAACTAAATTGAATAAGAGAGGTCATAGCACGTCGTCTAATTTAAGTTCATCTTTAAATAATTTTAACGTACTATTTTCTATTCGCAATCTATTACGATTGCTATTATAATATATTTTTCATAATCTATCTAATTTTTTAAAACCTATTATATTAAACCAAAAGCTACGTTTCATTGATTATAACCAATCTATATTTCATGCTTCATATCATAAAAAACTATTTTTTTCTTACATCTACATATATACAAAAATGACCTAGTAAATAAAAACCAATATCCTTTTAGAATTTAATTTCTGTTTCGTTATAAACGAAGTCTTATACACAGGTTCATTATGGAAAAGAATATATTGTCATTTGAAAAAAAAAAATAAATCATTTTATCTTACATACCTATATTGGAAAAGAGACTTATTGATGCCATTTTTTGTCAGATAACCTGTGTCAAAGAAGGATAAAAATAAAGTAGCAGTGAGAAGCTGAGAGTCAAATAGAATAAGAAAAAGAAGAAGATTTTGTACACTTCGGCATATGGTTGAACTAAGCTGCGCATTTGAAACGCAGATTTTTCTCATGTATTTGATTCGTGAGAGTAAAAGAGAGGCGAGTAAAATCGTATCCGTTTCTGAAAGTGAATTTCGAGAAAAAGGAAAAAGATTTAATACGCGGAGTATTAAAGCGAAAGCAATGGAGAAGGCGCAATGTATGAAATAAGCGAGAGGAAGAAGATGAACAGGAAGAAGTCGGAGAGCGAAAGTGAGCAAAAGAACAGGTTTGAAAGAGTGGGAGTAAATTTTCCCGAGGCCTCCAAGGAAGAAGGCAAAGATACAAAAAAAATAGTAATTTCAAAATCGCGAGCACTCGCTCGCCAGCGAAAATAGAAGCATGCACCTGTCTTAACCAAAAAGGATGATCACGAGTCAGCAGATATAGCGGCCATTTCCATGTGGCGACTTTCTTGTTCTTTCTCTTTTTCCTTTAAATATACGCATCCTCAGCGCAAGTATACGCACACATGTGGTCGGTTTTCTCTTTGCTACGTTTCTGTCTCTCGTTTCGTTGCTCCTTTTACCGTTTAGCTGCATTTGTGGCGATGAGCCTAAGTTGCCTTCCCTTGACCCATCGCATATATACGAATGTGTATATGTATATATATATGTGTGTGTATATACCGCTGCATTCGGCTTACCTCTTTTAGTTCTCCCATGAACTCCACACATAAGCGTTGTGTACGCTACTTGGAAATGCCGCCCCCTCGGTTACTTGCTCTCAAAACGACAGTTACGAGAATCTCTGATTATAGTCCTCCAATTATTTTGTGTTTATTTGAGCACGTAGTTCATTATCATCCGCATAGAGTAAGTGATATCGTTTACAAATATTATTATTATTTTTAACAGTATTTCAAAAGATTTAAAGTATTTATGTAATCTTATGCAACTATTATTACTTATTATTACATACATAAAATATCTTTTATATTATAAAAAAAATACAATATGTCATAAGTTATATTTTTTATAGTTTGGTATTTTTTATGAATTTATTTGATATTTTAATAATTCATTTTTATTTTAATACCATATTAGATTACTATTCGTTACAATAATAATTTAGACTCTTATTATACTACTAATAAATCTTACTATCTTTAAAATATCTAAATTAAGTTTTCTACTTTTAGAATTTAAAGTCACTAATAATTAAAAGTAATGAAAACTAGCTAGAAAGTTACAACTTATGTACCTAAGGAGTTTAACTTTATTTATTTATAGTGCTAATATTGAAACTAAAATTTTATTTAATATATCAATATCAGAAAAATTTCGGTTATTCTTCTATTTAAAAATAGTAAAAATTAATAAAAATATATATTACTTTTCAACTGTCACATCGGCTGATTGTCGTTTGTCTATATAACGAAGAGGACGATTCTGATCTATTTACGGTACTAGGGAGACAAGAATTCTTCGGTATATATGTATGTCACATACAAGCTAGTGGCGCCGGCAATAAAAACAAACGAATAAAAAAAAATAGAACAAAAGTAGCATTCGATTTCAAGGTTAATTACGTATCTTATAAAACATGGTTAAATCAATTTAATGGAGTAAAATTTGATAAACTTCAACGTACGTTGAAACTTTGTTATTCTGTACTATTTTTAGTGTTTCATATTTCTTTATTTTATTATACATTTCTTTTTATTCGAAAGATTTGTTATTTAATTTTAAGAAATTATGAAAACTATAAAATATTTTATACTGATTCATTTGGAAACAGTTTTTACTTAAAAAGCAAATCTAAAATGAAACTTTACAGAATTTGTTAAGGTAATTAGATTTATTTTTTGGATAACTTAAATGGAAGAATTTAACAAGATCAAAAAAGTGAAAGAAAAACTTCATATTTATTAAGAAATTAAATGTAAAGGTGTATAAGTACTCCGAATTATGATTTCTTTTTAGAATTTGTAAAATTTTAAATATTAATTTTACCATTACCTTTGCGATAGAATTACCTGTATTTTTTTTAATTTATATATTATACAACTTTTACTTTAAAGAATTAAATTTTAATTTATTAAAATAGAACTTAATAAATTTTGAAGAATTATATAAATTTGATATTAAAATAAGTTTTTTTAATATATTTTAAAATTTATTTCGACGTTTGAATAGTTCCCTTTTCATAAATTATTCTATAATTTTTTAAAGAACTTTATATATTTTATGTACTGTAATAACATAACCGAATTTTTAAGTTTTATAAATTTAAAAAATTTGATCATAGCATTGTTCTTTTTGTGATGAAGAAAAAAGTTTAAGATGTGCCTATATATATTTTCTAGTATACGCGGAATTTTTTCTCCACTAAAACTTTCTTCTATTTTATTATTATAGTTATTTGACTTAAATTCTAATGTTGTTTACGTATATAGTAATATCGTATTTATTTATTAATATGAAAATGATCGTAAGAAGGAAAATAAAAATGAATATCTATTTATGAGTTCGAAATATAATTCGTTTTATGAAAATAGTATATATATCTTATCATAAATATAACTTTTTCTGTCATTATAAAATATTTATTCTCTTTTGTAATTAGTACATTTTACTAAGACTTTATATACCTTAAAATTTTAAAAGATTTTAATTCATCGTTAACTTTTATAAAATTTAAATTTTAACTTTATCGAATTATTGCAAATCATTTCTTGACCTTGATATAATAAATTATTATTATATATTCTGAAATTCGTTTTATTTTTTTTATTTATTATACATACTAGTATATAATGTTAATTTCAAATTATTAATTTAAAAATAATCATATATAAACACAATATTTATATATAAACACAAGGAAAGAGAACGAAATTATAATATTCTAAACCGCAATGTACATCGTTAATTTAAAATAAAACGTATTTGAATATTTATTTTTATAACTATTCTTAACTCTACTTTAAAGTATATTTCAAAAAGTATAGAATTTTAATTATTTTCTCATTCGATACATTAGAATAACAGCAGAATGCATTTTAAAAAAAATAAACTCGAATGTTATACCCAAACTTAAGGAAGAATGAAAACAACAGATGAAATCACAATACTTTCTCAAACATCCCATGATTTTTCTACGGAGGCGATGCCGTCAATCAAAAGAGTAGCATAGTGGCCTTAAAAAAATTGTCTTTTAACTGCTTCGTGCAGTTGTGACTGGCCTTGTACATTTCTTCTTTTTTCTCTCCGTCCTTTGCATCCTGTATTTCTTTCTTTCTTTTACATCTCCCACTCTCTTGTCCAATGTCTCCGTAGGGGAATACGCGTTGTACGGATTGCACGGTTGTATCTTATATATCTTCCAAGACACCATACTATAAGTCACAAAAACTGCTTCTCCAGAAAAAAAGTGCGAAAAAAATTATGTTGGCAGATAAAGATCATTTAGAAACAAAGAAATATCTATTTATATATTTCACAGATATATAATCTTGAAATAGAATTCATGCAAGCTTAATTATTTCATTCGTCTCTGTACCTCTGATACTTATAATCTTAATCAGGATTTTATTATCTTAAAGAAGTTAAAATAACGCGTATATATTTTTTATCATTTAATGGTGCACTACAATAAGCTATAATAAAGTAGTACTCGCTACTAATAATTAATTTTTATAAAAACAATTGACAAAATATTTGACCATTAAATAATAAATACGAACCATTGATACGAAACTTCAACCCGTATAAAAATGAGCCCTACCGTAAATTAAATTGGAACTATTACAATAATGCTGGAAATAGACTTAATTTTCCATAATCATGATTGAAAAGTCGTGACAAATTAAACACTAATCGACGATTACACGTATAAAATGAAACATAAGCGGTATCCGCCTAAGTTGTCAAGTGTTTTTCGAAAGGGAAACACGAAGGAAATGCCATCAGTCTCGCTCCCAATCTCCTTTCCTTTCAGCCTCACACACTACGGCCCTCGTTTCATCGCATTAGTCCCGCATTAGGTTTTGTAGCCGAGAAAAAAGAGGGTTCACGGTAAGAAGCGAAAGAGTAGGCGAGCTTTTGGACTCAGGCACGGAACCGGCGACCGCGTGCAAACGCCGCACGCCACAGCATTCATTACTCGACTGTCCTCGGTCATTGGGGAGAGATACATGCATCTCTCTCGCACTCCCTCTTTCCGACTAACACTTCATCTCCGACTGCTCCCTTTCTCTGTGTGCGCTTAGCTTTGGCGCTGGTCTATGCCGGTTGATGAAAAGCACAGCAAGTGACGCCGATATTCGAAGCTCGCGTTCTATAGATAGAGCGTTACGTTTGCCCTAGCGAACTTTTATAACTCCATCGTTCCGTACACAAAAGGCGCCGCGCGGGATTCGAGCGTAAAAATGCGAGGAATAGATTCGAGCTATTGGTGCCAGCTTTGCGTGGGCCGCGAAAGATGGGAGTTTTTGTTATGAAGACGAATGCTTGGAAAATTTCGGATTAATGGGATAGAATCGCGATGATGATGCTTTTTGAATTACGTAAGTTAGCTAATTATATGGAAGATATTGGAGTGCGTCACTTTTGTACCGTTCAAATATATATTAGAGTGTATAAAAGACATTTCGTGTCAACTTTGATTGAGCTACGTTTTATGGTGATCAAGTGTAAACATTTCCATTCTATGATATATGTATTTTTACAGTCGGTGAGCGAATAGTTAATTTTAAATTTTACAATATTATTAATGGCGTATATGGTATGAAAATATTTTATTCTTAATAAAAATCTATAAATATAGAAAATTAAATTTAGATTGAGATCTCTCGTTCTTTATAATAGAATTTTCGACTTGTGCAATATACCGAAAAATTACTTTATAATTCAAATGAAACATCGAATTCAATTTTTATTTTTATTAAGTTATTTTACGTTCAGAATTTATCGAAATTAATATCAAATATATTTGCTAAAAAGAATATAATGAAATTACTAAAATTCTTTTTGAAATATATCTGTAAAATAAAATTATCTAAATGTACATAATAAATTTACATTATATATTAACTTTTGAATTGTCTATTAAACTTATAAAATTATAATTCAAAACCAGTACCTTTGTGTATATCTATACATAATTAATAATGATTATATACACATGTGATCATGAATTTATTCATATGTTATAATAATATGTATTTAAATAATATTATAGTTTATGTATAGACTGAACAAATTTCTGTAAAAACTTTATTGATCGTATAAATTTCATTCGTTTTGAATCATATTTCATTTATTTTTTTACAATTGAATACGTGTACTATCAAGTAAACTTATCAATTAAAAAATATTAATTCTATAATATGATATATTTTGAAGGTTTCATAAATGAATTAATAAAAAAGATATCAGAACGATATTTAATTTTACCTTCCATAATAACACTTTAAATGAATTTATTATTATATAAAACTCAAATTTTACAAAATTTGATTTTTATACTATAGTTTAACTATTATTTGCATTTTTAAAAAGATTAGATTTCTTTCGATGATATATACATAAAATAAAATCAATCGTAATGATATTTCCATAATTCTATACATAAAAAAATAAAAGAAATTCATAGTACACCAAATTTTTATTTTTAAATTTGAAATAATATCAAAGAAGTTGTTATGTTTTTGTAAATTAATATATCTAAATATTTCTTTAGCTCTAAATATAATTAAATGTTTTTTAAGAAACTATATCAAAGCATTTGTAAATATTCATTAATGAAATTTCCAAAGAATATAAGTACATATTTATAATAGTAAATAATTATATATGCAGTAATGACGAATTTCATAATTTGATATTTCACAAGATATTTATAGTTATTAAATATTTAAAATTACATGCAAATATTTCAACAAATATTTCAACAAAATCATTATCTCGTTAATATTTTTAAGTATCTCTGTGAAAGAAACCTCCAAGATATTAATAATATTATCATTATAACAGAAAAAAATAAATAGATATTTTTAAAAATTAAATTATTCTTTAAACAACATTTAATCCAAAGCATCAAAAATAGGTGTAATAAAAATTGCAATGAATATTTTCATAGCAATATTTTATTAATCATTTTATTTGAAATTTATTTACTCAGAGTTTAATTTTCGTTTACCTGTACTTATCGCTTGTATAATATTCATAAATGCCATCTT
The DNA here is from genome assembly GCA_018907195.1 of Dolichoris vasculosae. Taxonomy (NCBI): domain Eukaryota; kingdom Metazoa; phylum Arthropoda; class Insecta; order Hymenoptera; family Agaonidae; genus Dolichoris; species Dolichoris vasculosae. The sequence goes on from JACCHY010000001.1 coordinate 10,951,454, forward strand.
GGATTCTAATAAAATCTGTATAAGTATGATAATACAGGTTGGTTGATCATATTGTCTAGATAAAGGTGAAAAACTACAATATTTATATATCCTGAAGAAATGCTTAAAATATTGTAGGATAACTATTAATATACGTATATACATGTTTGCATAGCGTTAAATAATTAGAAAATAATACAATAGATCTCGCGATATTTCTCATTAAATATATATTTAGAAGAGACCTTGCATTAAGCTCTAATTACAATTCTATTGAATTTATACGAATAATTGAAAGTAATAGAGTGTGTGAGAGAGAAAGAGAGAAAGTAGTAGCGCGAATGCGAAAAGGGAACGGAAGAGGGAAAGAAACCGAAAACAGTATTCCATTAGAGGCAAATACTTATTTCAGTTGGTTGCATTAACGTATTTCAAAACACTTTCACGCATATTCTCTACACGGCCCGTCAAAGAAATGCGAAAAATAAGAGAAAAAAATTTTATACATAGTTGTCGGTCCTCGGAAATGAAGGAGGCGTGCTCGAGATGCGGCATAGCTCGTCTCCCCCAAGGAAGCTCGAAGAAGCCGCTCGTGGTAGTCACCAAGCCGGTAACTGCATCACGAGGATGACGTCTCGCGAGAAGCGCGCGTCTCATTCAGCCGACGAGCCCCGCGTTCTTACGTCGTTGCTGTCGTCAACGCGGCCTTTATTACGCTGCCGAGCGTATTTATTATACATTTCTCGCGCTCGACGATTCCGCGCGCAGCCTCCATACATTCGCGATAACCGCTAGACGGGGGAGGAGGAATATTAAACGCGAGCGAAGTGAGTTTATACGTAAGTGCCGAGTCCCGTTAAAACTGTCAAGGAGCCCCAAGGATGGAGACTTCTTATATTCGCTGGCTTATTTTTGCAGGCGTTGCTTTGTTTTCTTTCTTGTTTTCTTCTCGCTTTTTTCTTCTTTGCGCTGCGGTAGACGCGGATTTAAAGATTTGCGCACTTTGCTGCCGAGGAGATTCGAGTCGAGGAGTCTGCGTTGGGTCTCTTTATCCAGTGGATCGAGTTGGGAGGGGGGAATAGATTCGTTATTCGTTTCTTAGCAACGAACGGCCGCAGCAATTACGTAAATACGATACCCACTGGACTCGCTAGTATGTCGTGGCGTAAGGCTATAAGTCTGCCTTTCAGCTGCCTCGAATCCACTCGAGTGGTCTCTTCTATTCTTTCCACCCTTTCGTTCGCTTCCACTCTTTCCATGGCCATACGCATAAAATCTACCTCTCTTGCTCTATACCTCTGTTTAAATCTTAAGGGAAAAGAAAAGTATACAGTCCTATAACAAATCTACGAAGAGCACTTCTTCCTGTTTAGCTCAAAGTGCTTTCGATTATTGCTATTTAAATAGCTCTTTAAATTGATACTTAACCACCTATTTAAACGAAATATTCTTAATTATCGCATCTTTATATCTAAATAAATATTTTTATTCTCGAATAAATTATTTACGTGTTATTGTTTCTTTTGCAATGGCTCTCATGCTGGAATATTGATAAAACCAATATAGTATGAAATTAATTAATAAGTTCATACCTTACCTTTTCTTACGATGTATTGATAAAAAATTTAATTAATACGTAAAAAGTGTTTTCTTACCAACTTCTAAGTGATCGATCTGTACATTTATGCAATAAGTTTATGTAATAAAAAATTTGACATTTTATATATTACTTTAATTTATTGGTCGATTCATATATGAGTAAAATTATTTTTATACGAATTCTATTCATATCATATAAGGATAATTTAACTTTATATCTTTATTAGAAATATTATAATATATTTGAAAGAGTCATGTCATATTTAAACAAGGATAGTGCAATAAAAATTTGATTTATCGTTGATCATTTTTTTCATAAATTTATTGATATAGAAATTAATTTACCTTTATTATTAAATAATATTGTAGTATAGAAAAATTGTATCTATATAAATATTTTATATATATATATATATATATTTGTATATTATTAATCATGCAAAAATTTAATACTATTCTACTAAATTTGAATATATAGTATTATTTCCGAATATTCTTAAAATAAAATGTTGAATTAAATAAAAAAAAAATCATAAATGAATAAGTAATATACTAATAATAAATCTTGACCAATAAATAAACCTATATTAATTATTGATTCATACAGACAAATCTAATCATTAATTTTTTATAAAATATTTTACACTTAAGTTTATTAAAAATCATATTCTGTATTATGATAACTATTCTCGACTTTTTAAAAAATAGAAAAATATTTGTTTGTCTAATTAATCATAATTTCATTATTTATTTGAATTAGTTTGATACTAATTGTACGGCTTGAGATTTATGATTTTATATAAATTTACCTAAATAAAATGTGTTGTGAATAAAAATGAAAAAAACTTGTATTCAATTAAAATTTATACATTATAAATATAGTACATATTTTTTTTTAATATTTTTCGTGTATAAAATATATTGTTGAATAAAAAAATAAATATAATGTTTCAGAAAGAGAAAAATTATGATATATAATTTATATTATAACTGATAATTTTTTAAAAATATTATATTAAAAGAATTATTTTAGATGTTCGAAATATTATAATTTATTTTATAGATTTTTTAAATTTTATATATTTTTAATACAAAGCATTTTTTTTAAAGATTTTTTAAAATAATGAATACATTAATAATTGATAACATATGACGTATTTTAAATTTAACAAACCATACACTAGTTTTGATTAAATGAATATAATTAAAAAATATTATGCTGTTTATTATAATTTAATATATACCAAGAAAATTATGCTCCATAATTAAGTTTTTATTAAAATTCTCCTCAGATATGAATGAATTTGGGCGAATACAAAAAATTATAATTGAATATTTGTATTTGCTTTAAAATAACGGATATACTAAAGAATAAAATATGTATTTTATTAATATATTATCGTATTTTCTGTTGAGTGGCAGACAAAATCAATGATTTTACCAGAATCTTAATTAAAATCTGCTTTGAGCCTCTTATTAAATATAAGTGATGTTTTTAGTCGAATACTTTAATTAAATATTTAATTACATACTAAAGTAATAAAATTTATTTCAAACCTATGTATGCGAAATATTTTAGTTACTTATACGAAATAATAAAAAGAATTGTAACATTGGTCAAAATATAAATAAAATTTAATAATGCTTAATTGCTCACAAAAACTATGCTACGATATAAAATTGACAGCGTTCTTATCTAAATATTTGATATATAATATTAGTTATGACTTTAAGTTATAGCTCAGTTATGAAATCTATTTTCCAATTATAACGTCAAAGTTTCGGTTCACCGGAATCGTAAATGATCAAGATTTATTCAAAGTAAATTAGATTTTATCAAAGTAGATGCGAATGCAAACTCTGCTGAGCAAAGCATGTACTTCCTCACTCAGAAAGTGAATTGTTGACTGAAAGAAAACGTACGATTTTATGAATCTATGTATTTACCGAATCGGAAAGAACACAAAAGTTCGCATGAATCCACTAAAGAGATTGTACATGTAAATTCGATCCGATTCATTATATTTTTGTTTAGCTTAGCTTATGATGCATATAATTGATCATTGAACATGAAATTCACCTTTTACGGAAGAAAAGAATAAAAAAGAATAATAAAGGGTACGAGAGATAAAGCAAAAGAGAGAAGTATCATAAAACGAATATAGACCAGAAATTCTCCAAAGAAGTTTTAAGCGTTGATGAATATTAAAGAAACATCCTTGTCGTCTCTTCTTTCTATTCGTTTTTACTACCGCGAAACTTGATGTAATTCTACAGCGAGTCACTAAGAAGCACAGACCAACGCTTACTGTCTGCTAGTGGTGGTTTCTTTTTTTATATGGCAAGTCGAATCTCAACGCAGCAAATAGAAACGCTCGACATTCATCTTTGGCTTAAAGCAGACTGCTGAATAACCCAACTCAATGCAATGCTCTCTTTTACTATAGTCGGTAAGTTGATTTCTGGTACTCATGTGGAATGAGCAAGAAAGAAAAAAGAACGAGGTAAAGAGAGAAAACTTGTGTACTACGAGGAAGCTTTACTTCTGTCTGCATCGAATGGACAAAGTCCGCACGAGCCGTTGTTTGTGAAAAATCCAGTGTTGTCAAGCTGAAAATAACTTCGACTTTGCCTTTCAATTCGTAATCCCTAACATAAAAAGCGTAGTGCAAAAAATCCATGCAAATCCCATGGTATATATTTAAAGTCTGTCAATATATCCAAAATTTAGGTTTTTATGTATTTTTTTTTTAAATTTGTAGATCAATAAGATATTCAATTTGGTTCAAGTAATGCAATTTATCTTCCATAATTAATTATATAGGATTTATAACGGAATATTTGTAAACATTATTTTTTATAAAAATTAGAAAACGAATCGATCATAAAGGTATAATAATGTGCGATTTAGATTTTTGATTTAAAGATGAAATCATTATTCAGTTAATTGAGATTCGATATATGCTGAATATTAATCTGCAAATTATATTTTTATGTATTTATTAAATGTATTTTAAATGTTATAAAATAATTATCTGCATGTAGAGCTCTAAATTTTTATTTTTTTTATCTTAGAAAAATTGAAAATCTGATATATTAATATATTTTTATTTGAAATTAAACACTAACTTCATAATAATATAGTGTTAATATTCCTGTACTATAATCGGTTTAATATAATTATACATATATTTTATGTAATTTAAGTTCAAAATTCAATTTAATGTATACAGCTAATACGGATATATGTGTATTCGAAACATATATAGTTGAAAAATTTCTACGGTACCTGATTTATCAATTACCAGTTTATCAATTACTTGATGTTATAGTGTTTTAGTACCGAATCGAATTAAAAATACTATGAATTATACATAGTTAATTTTCATACATTTTACAAGCTTAATCTAACGAATAATCAAATAAGATAATTCACGCGGAAATCAAAATTGATAAAACTGAGTGATTGATTAATTACATGGTATAATAATACTCGTGATGTAATTTAAGGCACATAAATGAGATATTACCTTTAATTTAGATTGAGGATTTTATTGTCAGAAACATTTCATACAATAACAAAAATTATCACGTGATCCTGAATAAAAAATGTACGCAACTAAATTTTTGTCACGTACTTTATATTTTGCGTAAATACTAAATATTATAATTTCGTTATATTAAATATTAACGATAAATATTAGTACTAAATATTAACATTTGGTAAAATTTTACTCTAGTAATATTTCTTAAAAAACTATACGAAATATTGGTACCGACAATTAAGTTGTGACGAAATTTCAAGCCGGCATTACTCCAAATTCATAATAACGATATTTTGCATAAAACTCTTAAAATCAATATCAGATGCCTCAAAAAGCGATATCTTAAATACTGGAAAATGAACTCAATAATATGCATATATGCCTCGGAAATACGCAGTTTCATGTATATAAAGATACACCCGCACATTGGCCCAACCTGACTTAGCATCAATAGATAATCCTCGGCATCGAACAAGACACCCTCGGGGAAACCGAGAAATAGGTGGAGAGTTAAGAACGACTGATTTTCGAAGCCACGTTTAATCTTCGAAATGCACTGCGCCGTGGAAACTAACTTTTCTAATTCCGAGTGACGTGGAACATCGTAAATCAGATAAGGAGATACGCGCTTTGGATCTTAGCTGATTATAAAACTGATTATCCCGCGAGAAAGAAAGAGAAATAAAGATTCAGAGGGAAAGAGAAAAAAAGAGAGAAAGAGAGAGGAGGAAAGAGAGGAGGAAAAAGAGAAGGAAAGAGAGAGAAAGAGAAAACTGGCCGTGAAAAGGGCCGTGCAGTGCTCCAGACGGATTACTTTTTCTTTCCTTCCAACCTCCATTCCTATTCTGCTTTCTTTCCCAACAGATTAAACACTGATTGTGAGCGAGTTCTAAAAAGGTTGAATATCCAAGATTTTTTACGCTTTCGTCTTATTTTTTCTGTTTCCGCTTTTTCTTCTATTTATGTTTCAAAAAGCTATTGTTATTGTTAGGAAGAAAAGATAAACAGTATTCGCATGTATACGAAACATGACGCAAACACGTCTTGGCTCTTACTTTCGTCGAAGACCCAAAAGATATTGTCTTAACTTAATTGCATGACCCGGCGGATTGCGCGAAAGAACGTGATGTGCATTCATATCTTCAATTATAATGCACGTTGACTTGTTCCATGTTTGTTCAATTCTTTGCTGACAGTTTCATTTAAAGCTGATTATTAAATACAAATAATAGCAATGATTGAAGTAGGCCAATTTATTAGGGTAGAAATTACGAATTTATCTATGCGAAATGTGAAATTAACTTTTAATTCTTCAAACTTAAACAATAATTTGTAAAATTTTAATTATTTCAATTAAAATTCTTAAGCTGTTTCTGTAGTTTGATACACTTATTTAACAGTCCGTAGAAGATATTTTTAAACTTTAAATTTGATTTGAGAAATGTTGACCTCGTTCTTTGGTTTACCTATAGCTCAATAAATTATGATAAGTTTTCTTATAGAAGTCAGAATATTCCTACAATTTTTATTCAGAATTTATTTAAAAATGGAAGCATTGAGTGTATACTTAATGGAAATATCATGTAAGTTAAATAAAGACTCAAATTGCATCGCTAATCTGAATAATAATTCGAAGATAACGAGAAAATTATAGAAATTTAAAAATTGTTTGTTAAATTTATGTATTTATAGATTAAATAAGACAAAACTTAATTAAAATTTTTTATTCTATATATACAGATATGTACTTTTTTTATCCTTAATTTAATTTAATTGAAAATATTCTAAAATATATATCGATAAAATTATGAAAGTATTATCTAAATAATCGAGAAACTTTTTTTTGCATATGCGAAAATTCATGAACTTTAAAATAATTCAATCTAAGCATACGTTTTCGTTTTTATATCAAAGAAAACAATTTATATTATGATTTAGCAAAACAGTTTAATTTGAGAAAAACTTTGATTATACGCACGAAGAAAGAAACTTAATTATCCAATAAATGTAGCATTTCCCTTCGCGAAAATCTCGCTTTTAAATAAACATACATACATATACGTAGAGAGAGCTACATACACTCGTCCACAGAAATAGAAAAATTTCACGGGTCATGATCTCAGAAGCAAAGATAGATCTCAAACTACTAAAAATCGCGACACTAAAAAGTATCGCATCGAATTTTACGAGCAGGTTTAGCTTCCAAACAAATTTCAAGGCGATCCGATTTTGACAAATCAGTACGCACGTGTGCATGTACAAACGTACACACACACACACGCGCGCGTATCCGCCCAGCCAGACGTGATCTACGCAAGTTAAGATGGCCTTGGTAAATCGCTCTTGTTCTAAATAGAAAAGTCTCAAACGAGTACTTGGATTCGCGAAACGCGAGAAGAGAAGCTTCCATCACGGTTTCGCTCAGTCAAACGTGAAGGATCATTCGGATCGATACTGGAATTCCAATGCGAGCTTTGGGAGGAAGCTATCGTATATATATTCGTATCTTTCATGCGTGAGGACGCATTAATTCTATTGAAACTTGGGCCCATTTAAAGTTATTAATGACAGTTTCAATCGGTTTCACGTTCGATCCGTGATGCGAAATACAGACACGCTGTAGTACCGCGATTATCGCGAGCTTCGCTTTATAAGTATCAGTAAGTATGGATGTACGTTTCCCGGATAATGGATAGCTGGGAAATTTTATAAACGAAAATTCATGAATTTTTATCAATCGCTCGTATCGTGAAAGAGTACGAGTGGTTAGGATTAGTGAGTTGCTGAGAGTTTGCACGGATAGTGTTTGCATCCCACTCACGATGTAGCCTGAGTTTTCCGCGGGTCGACGATGACGCATCCCGATAACGCAGGGATTAGCTGCTTTGCGCAAGTGTGCGATCCTCGGAATTTGACGATATGCGATCCGTAGTAAAAAATGATGAAGTACGTTATAAGTGCTGAATTAATGAGGGGTGAATGTAACGAGAAGCTATGGAAATACTAAGTATTTTAATCTTATATTTGAATTTACTTATTAATATTCTGTTCGAAATACTTGTTTATTTAGTTTTAAGATATGGGTTATGATTTATCTTATGTTGAAAGCTTTTGACGTAAAAATTGTAACGAGAAATAATTCCTTTCAACGGACGTATTTGTACGAAAAAGATTTATTCTTACTAATTGCGATGGTTTTTTCATTTTCTGTATTTGTACTATTCTGTGTATAAAACATATTTTTTCTCGTTATAAATATTTTTACGATCGAGATAACTAGTTGCCATATATTCAATGCTATTAGTGGTTAACTATATACCCGTTATGAAAGTGGTTTGCCCAGATTGCTAACTAGTTCAACTATCTATTCAAATCTATTCATTTCACTTGACCTTTCAATTAGATATATAATGACAAATTGTTAAGTATTCATATTGTGACCACACGATAGATTATATTGAATAATATACTATTTTTTCAATTAAACTTTCAAATATGTAAAGGATTTCTCTTGAAATTTACACGTACTCATCAACGCAACAAGTAAATATCAATTATAAATGATGGCTATATTTTATAAAATTTTACTCAAAAATTATTCAAACTAAGTAGAAACTACTATTTGGTAATTACTATTTTTCATAATGATACGTAATTGAAAGCCAAATATATCATAATTATCACAAATCTGCAATACAATAACCATAAGCTTGAAATTTAGAAAGATCAATATTTTACTTTATAACTACTACCGTTATTCTAAACAGTTAATACTGAATTTGTTATCACTATTTTCTATTATTAATATTAGATATAGAATCTGTATTTAATTACTAGTGATATATTTTCATAAATTTTACGATGACTGAAGAGAAGTTATTGCATAGTATATACTCTCGTTAACCGTTCCTGAATGCGAATTCGTTACCACCAACCGACATTAGTACACTATGATAAGTATTTGCTCTAAAAATATTTGTCACTTATGAATATAAATACTTTTAATAACAGTGATTTCAAAGAGAATACTAGAAATAATTAATTTATTTAGAAAGTTTATTGATAAAGTTTTTTAATTGAATATTATTTTAAGAGAAATGAAAGAATAATATGAAAATTACGAAAAAACTTTTTTATACATATTATTTTATTATTAATTTAATACATAATAAGTACTATTTAATTATTAATTAGCTAATATAGAATTTTATTTATTATACTTTTTATGAATAATTTTAAAATCTTGGAATGAAAAGCAATATTTATCTTAGAAAAATAATTTATCAAATTTTCAAAGTACATATTTTTTCCAGTTGTATTTAAACTAATTTGAAGACCTTGAATAAAACGGATACAAATTTTCTAATTATACTGGAATTTAGACATAAGCCCGGATTTGGGGTTTTTAGAGACAAAATTTTTCGAAAACAACTTTATACCTGGATTATTTCTTGCTGGACAATCGACTTGGAGCTATAATCAGTACTTATTTTGATAAGCGCATCACGAGTGAAGAGCGGAGTAAAAACTAGTGGTTACTACGTCTTTTCAAGTTCCATCATATTATGGGGGAACTATGTGTGCATGAAAGTAGATGTAGCGGAGAAGGTGCTTAGGTGGACTTACGGACTTATATTGAAAATCCATTGTACTGAAAAGTGATATGTTTTTCGATAAAGAAAACGTAAAATAGAGTATCAACCTTGTAAAAAATGATAATTCTTCAGTGATAAAAATAGATCTCTTTAATCCTTTGGAATTTCGGGATAAATATCTTTAAACCAGATACGACCTAAAAAAGTGACTTTTATTGGTATATTATTCAATTTAATATGAAATCTTAAAAATATTGCGGTTATTCAAATACTACGAGTTAGTTTTTCATAAATTTTTTACTGAAATAACAAAAAATTTATTTTAACGTTTACGTCTATTTTTATATTTACCGTCTTTATTTTTAAGAATCACTATTTAATAATTCGAAGCCTAGAAGTGATACTACTTTTTTTTATATATTTCTGTTTACATTTATGAAATTTATTTATCATAAATATAAATTAGTTTATCGGTTAAAATTTAAAACATGACGATAAATATATTTAAAAAAAAATAAATAATAACAATTTTAAATATTATTTTTAACTTTCTTTAATTAATATTTTTTAACATTATAATTTTATGAAAAATAAATCATAGACTTATATGAAATTTTATCATTTTAATTATTTATATTTATGTTACGTATTCCCTTTTTACTCTGCATTCAAAACTGCGGGTTAGTGACTAAACTTTTGTACGTGCAAAATTAAGCTTGCAACTTGCCTAACATTGATTTGTGGTAAAAAATAAGTGTTTTGCACGGTTCGAGCGCAATATGATTATATCAAAAATAACCAAAAGTAAAAGAGTAAGCATGTTCCGTTCATTATTTATTAAACCCGTATTTTAAGCATTCGCAGGAATAAAATGATTACCGAAGGTTATTTTCCTTCCATCAAATATTAATGATAATTTCCACGTTATTTTTATTTATTCGCATTTGACGTTATAATTTTTTTAAATATTATCCTCGATCGTAGCGAAAATGAATTTTTCTTCAGATTTCATTATAAATACAAATATCGGAAGCGTAGAGAATTAATCATTTTACGGAAACCGTACGTGAATGCTCTTTTCCAATTACATTGCAATTTCCGATCGTGACTACTTAATTGGTGCATAGCGCCAATGCTGCGAAACATTCACCAAAGCTCTGCATGTAGATACATCGTATCGATCCTATTCATTCGTACGAAATTCACTTTTTTGCCAATCTTTCGAAGAGCTTTTTCATCTGTCTCGAAAATTCAACAGCGGTAGATCTGGTAGGGACGAAATACCGCGAGAGTTCGGCTCCATCCGCAAAACTATGCATTTCCGTAACGTAGAGAAGGATTGAATGGCTCGGAATCTTTCTTGGAAACAATAATTCAAAAAAATGTAGAAATCAACGGTATCGTTACGAATATTACGTTTTTAATATTTAGAATATTACCGTTATATCAGCGTTCGTTCGTTTTTCATCGCATCGTATTTTTTAAAATTTGAATCAAAGTTACTTTTTTCGTACATACGTACGTTGGAAATTTATGTATTTAAAAAATTTTCAAATCGTGACGTACACAAGTTATTGAAAAATATTAAAAGCTACGAAAGCTTCGAACATATTACGATTAGTTATTGATAAATTTTTGTAGATAAATCGTATAACGTTGTTTAATAAGTCTTATCTAATGTTTAATTCAGTAATATGGAAACTGTTTGGTATTAAAATCTCTTTGCTCGAATAAATTATGCCTGAAAAATATAAGCTTCAGATTTATAATCCATATAAGAACTAGAATAAAGCGCCGAAACCATTATTTCTTCTCTCGAGACGCGTGAAACGACAAAATTCACGGGAAATATTTTGCATTGCGAATATGCGACCATATCACTGTGTTTGTCCTCTTTCTCGTATCGCGTTTAATCCTGAAAGACAAAGTGACAAATGCACGCCGTATAAAAACAACTGTAAAAATCTGAATTCATAAGTATTAAACTTGTAAGATTTAAATAAACAACGATGTATTTATGAGATTTACAAGGAAGTACGTTTATATTTCATAACATGTAGCAAATTTATCGGCGCGAGATAAATTCGAGTCGAGGACGGAACGTCAGTCGTAAACCATGAGACGACGGCAAGTGCATGCGTATCCGAACATGAAACGTCGGCAGCACAAAAGATCCGTTACTTCAAATACAGCTTGTTCAAATAGCGGTTGTCCAGGTGGCAAATATGATGGTCAATGTTAAAAGTATTCCCCGAAGCACCGACATTCTTGATATAGTCCGCAAACATGAAGCAGTGGCGGAGAAAACGTGACGAAATAATCGATAAAAGCAGCCACTGGCTTAATTCGAGGCGGTATAAAGCGCGCGTTTTCGCACGTGCTCGTACCCTCTTGCTTGAGCGGAAACTGCGGTGTTCCTGGTGTACGAGCGACCGAACGCTGTACCTCGTAAACGTTTTACGTGTAAAACCGACCCCCACCGCCGCCCACTTGCCGACGCGGATAACGATATATGTGGCCGCTTGCCGCGACCCATCCGCGACCTCCTCCTCCTCCACCTTCTCCACCACCTTCTCCACCACCTTCTCCTCCACCGTCTACTTCTACTTCCAACTCCTCCTCCGGGGCTAGAGCAGCGAAAAATGTGTATACCTCGCGCCAGACGAACTACTCTTTTTATGAGTCATACGTCCTAATTAAGGTGTGGCTTTTCTTGTATTTCAATTTTTTTCCTTCTATCGAGGAATTCATTTTATACCTATTTGGAGAAAAATTTAATACGCTAATAATAATATCGATATCTAACTGCTACGCGTTAAAATTCATTATATGTATAAATTAGAAAAACTTCCCTTAATTAAAAATATTCAACTTATAATTCTTTTACAAAGATTTTGAAGTAAATTGAATGGCGATCGATCAATTTGTAAAATAAAGATAAAAAAATATTAATTTATGTATCGCTTAATTATAAAATTCAGCCATTTAACAATGAAGTTAATTAAGCTCAACGCCTTTATTCAAACGTTTTTATTTAACATTTAGAATTTCATATATATAAGAGGTAGAATACCGAGTAGTCTACGCTCTATTGTTGAAGCGATGAAATTATATATTAATACAGGTGAAATAGGTAATTATTTTGGAAAATAAAAGCAACTGTTAAAGCCTTGGTAATGAAACTATAAAATAAAATATCTATGGCTAGACGAGGACGAGGATGGGAAGAACATACTAAATTAGACTTTCAAGCAATAGTACGTAGTCAAACATTTATGATAAATTTTATAAAATATGAAACAAAAATTTATAAATTTTCAGAAATGCATTAGATGATAATATAATTATAATATTGCTTTACTCGTATATTCCACATTTTTACGTAAAAAGTTAAATAATTGTTGCTTACGTATATAAATACTTTTTTTGAATCAAATATCTGCAAAAATAAAATTCCAAAGGGTAATTTTATTTGAAAAAATGAAACATCCGTGCAATATTAAAATATATATACGGGTTAAAATATTATTTAATTACGATTGTTAACTAATTTAAAAAACTTTTTAAATAATAAAAGAGAATCGCCTGGTTAAATTTAACATAAAAACAAAATATTGGTAAAAAAATTTTTAAATTGTATATAATTGTTTTTATTAAAAAATCATCAAACGATGATATCTATCACATTTAAACGAAAATTTTACCTTTTTGCACAAAACTTAAAATACTTGTAAACAGTTCGATAAAAAATTCACAAAAAATAGTAACAATATTCTTTATATTTTACATGGTTAAAAGCTATTTTTCTTTCAAATTATTACTAGAATTAAAATATTAAGTACAATTAACTACAACGGTAATGTTAAAATTTCATGAATTTTAAATTTTGATATTTAACACATACTAATTTTAGAAAATTTTTATATTTTATGTTATTTTTACTCTTAAATTTATTTTTCTAGTCTACATCTTTTATATAACTAATTGAAAATTTAAAATAAAGTAAGTAATATTTTATATAACTACTGTTTATATTGAATTTTCTAGAAAATTATTCATATGAAATTTGACAAATTTATTTTTTTTAAATAATTTATGATATAATAAAGAGTTAAAATAACATTATTTATTTACAGAAAATATAATTCATTGTTATTTGTAATTTAGTTTTCTATATTATAAATGATGTTCATAATACATTTACAATCCTTCAGTTAGATCATAAATAAAAGAAACCGGGCTAAAAATCTTTCTACAGAATATTTTGACAGTTTCGTTATATAAGCAACTAGTAAATGTTTTTCTACTGTATATATTTTTGTAACATTGAAAATTTAAAAATATTATATACAATATGACTTTATCAGAGTATAATTATTGGATATGTATATATATAAAATATAAATTTTTATATTAACTATCGTAAAATATTATTTATAAAAAATTAGTACAACTCAGTGTTTTAAACGATCTTTACCGCACTGTAATTAGAAATTATTTTCATACATTCATATTCTTTTATATCTTACGTAAACTGTATTATTAAATGCAACTTTGTTTACATAGGTATGTAGAACAGGTAAATACATGTTTCTGACAGTCCTGTAATAATGAATTTCATTTCTTACGGTTTTCTTTTCCGAGGACTTTAATAACTGGTAAATCTCTTATTTCTATTTAAATACCATTACAGTTCATACTACGTTTTTTATAACCAGTTTTTTTATTTATATTTAGTATTTGTTAGGAATATAATGAAATTGTTTATAATACGATATTTTTAATAATTGAATTATTGTCAAGCGTAAACAAATAAAATACGTAATTTAACGGATGGTCAAAGTCACGTCATTACCATCCCCCACAAAACTATACATAAAAAAGTTGTTTTCAACGAATTACTTCGAAAGGTTTAATAACGTATTTTTACATGTTCAGGCATACGATTCGGAATAAATTGAATATTTGAAAAAAGTCAGATCTCATAAATTTTTGCGCTCGCGTATACATTTAAATACTCGACACGAGGTAAAATATTTTTACGAATGGAGCTACAAAAGACATTTTGGTAATACAAAAATTTGTAAACCGCTTTACTACAGCTGCAGCTCGTAAACGGTAAGACTTACAAGAGTGTAAGTATATACGAAGGGTACGATAAAGTCGCACACATTCGCGTTAAAAGGATGTTGGTACGCGCCTCCGAGCGTCGGAGGAGAAGCGAACTGGCGACAGCGGTAAAGAGGGCAGGCGGCAAGGCGCCTCGACGCCGACGTTGGGGCTGATGCCTCCTGCCAGTTTTCCTCCACATCGCGTCACTAATTATTTTCCGTAACGAGCGTGAAATATTCCCCGCGCACACCGACGCGTCTACGGCTCCGTGTCACAAAGACATTACGCGAGGTGCCTTTTTCATCCCTAGACGCCTGTCGTCGTCACTTGTGTAAAATCTGGTTACGATGTTGATCCTTATTTCTCAGGATTGCCGAGCGATTAAAAGGAGACGTTGGCACACGGTGTGAACTTTCAAGATCTGAAGGAGTTTTAATGCGACGGTTTGTTCATTTTTAATATTATTTCTTTTTGACATTCGTTAATTCTCGAGGAAATAGACTGTGACTTTGATCGTTACGGATGGATGACCCTACGAAAATAGCAATTTTACTTGGGGAATTTTCTAACATGTTTTATAAAAACTGTACATTTTACGTTCTGGTCGTTTAAATTAGATTAAAATATAAACTATCTCTAAGAAAATTGCAGATGTGCTTAAAAAAGTTGTATTTTTATAATTCTTACGGTTGAAATTTTGACCTAAAAAAATTAATTAATTCTTAAAATAGTTTGCGACACTAAAATTTTCATATGTACCAAAACTCGAAGAGTATGAATTTTAATTATTTCTGTGAAATATCAATTATTTCTCACCGATAAATGAATTTATAGTTATAATATTTATTTATTACGCCGAATATGCATAAAAGTAATTATTCAGGCTAAATATACCTGAAATTAAAGATTACTTTTATACAGGTTTAAATTATTTTAATAAATTTCATTTATAAAATTGTAATAATATTATTTATTCTATTTTAAAAAATTGTAAGTAGGTATTGAAAATACATGTTAATTTAGTTGATATATAATTCAAATGTTACTAATACATAAATTATTACAAATATTTGAAGCTATTTAATATTCGTAACAACTTCAAACCTAATTAAAAGAGAATAATATGCTTTTATAATCATAATAAACAAGCAGATGCGTTGAATATATGTAGATGAAAAGGTAACGAAATTTCAA
Organism: Dolichoris vasculosae; assembly: GCA_018907195.1. NCBI lineage: Eukaryota > Metazoa > Arthropoda > Insecta > Hymenoptera > Agaonidae > Dolichoris > Dolichoris vasculosae. The sequence goes on from JACCHY010000001.1 coordinate 10,967,478, forward strand.
AGAAAATTTTTTAAAATCTCCTCGAACAAATGAACTCGAAAATGGAAAAAATTCGGATCTACAATATAAATAAATTTAATTTTGTAAAAAGAAATAATAACATATTTTAACAAATTTCTATTGTATACTTATATTTATACGATATAAATACTTACAGTTTAAAATTAAAATTTTTAATCAAAACGTATATTAAAATTTATAGTGATAACATATATGTTATAAACTCTTTTTTTTTTTAATTTACTTACATTTTGTTGAAATATAAGTGAATTGAAAATTAGCGCTCAATAAAAATTTGTAAAAAATAATCTTATATTAATTAATGAAACTAGAAATTATTATAAATACATAAACATTAAATTTATATTTATGTGATACATTAATATAAACAAACTTTATTTTATACGGAAATTATTTGATTCAACTTACACAAATGTAATAAATAATTGAATAAAGATCCGTATTTAAAATATTTTATTTTACATCTTCATTTCTATAGTACTAAAATCCATAAAATATATTTGTATTTCTTATAAAAATGTTTGAATATTATGAATATTAAGTAATGGTTTTCTCAGTGATTTCATCAAATATTGTATGAAATACGGAATGAATATAACCGCTTCACACATTCTTTCTTTTTATACGCGAGTTATAAAATAGATTCATGTGAAATTTCTCAAAAATGTTGGAAAGAGTTTCGAAAAGTATGCTATAAAATTTCATCAATGTTCAGAAGTATCGCCCTATGGACCATTCATTTATTCGGTTTCGTTTCGCTGTTTTTTTTTTACGTCACTTCTCTCGGAATCTTCCATCCGGTAGACTTTTTTCTAAAGCGAAAATGAGGAAAATAAAAGAAAGATTTTATTCTTCACTGATATCGAAGCTCTCACAATGCGAATGTAATTACGTTACGTTAATTAATCCGTTTTTCCGCCTATTGCTTCACTCTTCTTTCCCAAGCCCTCTTTATCCGCCCTTTCTTTCATCCAAGCTCCCCTTCGTCAATTTTTCCTCCGTCCTCGTTGCACGGCCTTTGGTATCTCTCTTAGATGCTCGCTGCCGAAGTTTCTCCGATGAAACGGAAATGAGTTACCTTACTTCCGTTTGTCGAAGATTTCACAGAGAATTCGTGCCTCCCTCCCAACTTCTACTCCGGCTTGCGCTTGTTCCCCCCGTTCGATTCCCTCTCGCTCTTTAACCAGCCCAACCTCAATTCGGCTGGCAGCGAAGCCAGAAGCCAGCCCCACTCGACATTCAACCTTTAACCTCCGAGTCCCGATCTCCTCCCGTACTTTTTCTTATTTTTGTCATTCTCTTTGCTGGGGTTTGCCTTCTCTCCAATGTGTCGACAGTCGTTCCACCGAGCAACCTCCAACCCCTCCCTTAGGATACGAGTCTCTCCTTCTCTCTTTTCGGACTTTGTCGGTCCTTCCTCATTCTCGACTTAACTCTCTCGAGGTTCTTCCCTCGTTGCAGATAACTCCACGACCCTTCACATGGCGTTAATTTTCACCATTCACGGGACGAGATGAAAATTTAGTTTGACTTTAGTCGTATAAGAAGATTGCATCGGAATCCTAATACTCTACGCGCGTACCTTTTACCTACACCATTTTTCTTCGATTCATTGTTTTATACGTAGCCCTACTTTATTCTTTTATGTTTATATTTTCTTTATAAATTCTTTTGTTTATACTCGCTTCGTCGTTTATATATTTTAACTCGCGAAAGAAGCTTTCCTTATTTAATTCTCACTTTCTATCTTTTTTCCTTTGATTTCATGTTTATGGAGAAAGAATATAAATTGAGCTTAAAAAATAGAGGTACGAGAGACGGATAATAAAATAAAACGAAAAATAAATGATGGATAAGCTTCCAAGAGATTATTTATAATTTTGAGCTATAGCTAGAAAAAGAAAAGCAAGGAAATCTTAAGGAGATTTTATTACAAAAGTACTTCCGTTACCATCTAAAGAAAAATCTTCAATTGAATACCGGTTTATTACTCACTAATTTAGCACATAATGACGGATACTTATTCGTATACTTATACGAGCGTACGCATACTTATATAAAGTACAGGACTTCTGGTGCCTGACTTTTCGTGATATGAACATTTACCGTTTGCTTTATGAGTGACCTTTATTAGAAATTTTATTTAATATTATTCGCGTTATTAATTTTTTGATGTTTATAAAATTCGTTTAACCATTTTTAAAATTTAAAATCCGTCAACATTAAACTTATTTAATTCGATATTATAAAATTAAAATTTCCTTTAACATTTGGTACATTGAATAAGCACAGAAACGGTATTGAGTTCTTTAAAAATTCTTTTTGTAAGCAATTAAATATATAAACCGTAGTTAAGTGAATCATCAAGACATTCATTTATTTCAAACATCAAATGTTTATTAAGAAAATAATATATATTGATTTAGAAAAGATACTATCGCGAAGTTCTTTGAATGTTGGTTCGTTGCGTGAACGTTATTAACGGCTACGATCGCACGCGAACGCTCGAATATGTCTTCTTGTGCCCACGTAAAATAATACATTAGTCACTGCTGTTAAAATTAGTTCTTGATAAATTCGAAGAAGAGATTTTTTTATCGATTCTATAAAAGCTTTACTTTGTAATGCTTACGGTTAAAAATAATACAGTGTTGTTTACAAAATTTGCCACATTCGATTAGAATGTACTTAAATTATCAAGTTATATTTTTCAAGCAGTAGATCAAAAATATTTTGCAACTGTATAATCTAAAATATACTATTTTGTTATTTAAAATTTTTTAATTGATAACAAATAATTTTATTAAAAAATGTTATAATTGATTTATTTGATGTTAAATCAAACGTTAAATGTTGTGGTAAAATTAAATATGAAAATAAATGCACAATTATTTAATCTTACTTACATATAATTATATTTATATTTATGAATTTAAAATGTTAAAAATAGTATATTTTGAAGATTTTTTTATTGAATTTTAATACTTAAAAATCTTATTGAATTTATAAATTAGAATATAATATAAAAAAAATTATGATATTGTATGGTATAATATTAAAAGAGACAAAAAAGTTGATTTTTTAATTTATAAAACTGCTGTTATATATTGGATAATATGATATATCCATATAAATTACCGTTTATCGTTATAAGATTAAAATACGACTAACATACGTTAATTTTATAAAGTATTAATTTTAGTGATATAAAGATAATTTGTTTATTTTTAAATTTTTAAAAAAGATTATTTCGCAACATACAATTCGACATGCTAATAAATAAATACAGATGCAAATATATATCAATAATAATTGATGTAGCCTGTCTTATAAATTTCTTCTTCAGTTTCAAGATATAAACACCAACCAATGTAAAGATATTTAGTTTCAGTAGGATAGTTTCTGGTGCAGGGATAATTCATTACACTCAGGTAGTTTCGCGCACAAGGGTAGTTTAGGGTAGCAGAGTAATTTGAAGCACAAGAGAAGACGTCAGAGCCGTCGCAATCCTTATCTTTCATGGAAGTAAAAGTAACTCAGAATGATAGAATGCAGTACTAAAGATATACTCCGATACCTCCACAATAGTTCGAAGTTTATCGTTATCGATGAAAATCAATTACCAATGCGCCTCGTTCATTAATCGCATTTTATTTACCATACGTCTGCATTTTATCAGATACTATTCGTTTATTTTCCGACACATGAGCTCAACGAGCAAAGTGGGAGTAGTCAACAACTAACGGGAGGTCACGAGAACCGTGCAATTATTTCGTAAATGTCGATGCTATGTTTTGGTCTGGCTCCTCCTGAATTTTCAACGAGCATAACTCTTTCCCTCCAACTATTCCATTACCCTCCGGGTAAACCTTTATTTATTCTACCAAACAGAAATTTAAAAAAAAAATTTAAATAAGAAAGTTTTTATTTTGTCATTCAAGAGTGTACTAAACTTATACTAATCACCGCCATTCTCGCACTGTAATAAATAGTTGTTACGAATTCGAGCTAACATCATGGAGTCTGGATGTATAGATCTCTAGTTCTATTGTATCGTACAAGTGGCATTGTCACACGGTTTCGAATGGAATTATATGTGAACCTGTAAGAGTTTGCTACACCTTGCACCGCCTCTCGAATGTATATAAATTTGACGGGTAGTCATGAATATATACTGCATTCCGTCATACTACAATATGTAGGAGAAGGAAATAGAATAAATTTGTTCGTCGTTGTCAAGCATATAATAATTGTTTTTTTTTCGTTCCATTTTTCGAAGATAAATATGAATATTGTGAAAATACGAACGTAATTCTGTTGAATCCGAAATAACAAAGTGATAATTGTTCTATTCTACGGAAATTAATTTGTAAATATATTTCATTAAATTGATTAATAAAAGTCTACTTTGAGACTCTTGATTTTCGCTTTAATAGATTACTTTATCACCTCTCTGTTCTGGATAATAAACTTTATAACGATGATTAATATTTTGCTTTGGTACGAAAACAATATTTCACGTTATTAGACGATCACTATACAGAATCTAATAATTCCTTCGAATAACTGTATGTCATATATGTCACCGATTGTTAGTATCAGTTGTAAAGTGCATTTAGAACAAAGATATTTACTCGACATAAATCAATCATCGGTTACACAACATTCGTACGAACAATCCCTTTTATATTCTCCCTCTTCTCTGCGTTTCCCGTTTGCAAAATCTCTCTCTTTCTCTCTCTCTCTCTCTCTCTCTCTCTCTCTCCCTCTCTCTCAGCTTTTCTATCTCCCGTTCAATACCCCAATGCAATTTTTTTTATCAGTTTTATCTAAATCATGCAAATCTTATTCAAGTTTTTTCTTCTCAACTTTTCTTTGACGTTCTTGGCTTCTCATTTATTCGGATGGAGATTTCTCGAAATCACGGTCCGACTCGAGATAAAGGAAGCTCAACGAACGCAATGCCAGCGCAAGCGTATCAGTCCATGGGCTTAATTAACCGACTGTCGTGTGCAAATTTTGTGGTTACTCGGTGTGTGAATCTAAAAAAGGCGCCACCAACTAGGCTATTCCGTAATTGAAAATCACACGAGACAGCGCACCGTCGGAGCCTTGTAGCGGCCTAGAAGGATAATAACTTTGGCTGAACCGTAAATACACGTGTGCGTTTAGTATCTATGTGGTTGTGTACGTGCATAGTCACGTAGTTCTGTACCCCGAGGGAGTTTTCGTATCAAACATCGTGTAAGGATGACCTATCAAGTTCTTTTGGTCTTCCTCTCCTTTTTTCTCTTTGTATTTTCTTTTTCCGGCGCTCTTCCTTGTGTCAATCGGAAAAATATAATCGGTGCAAAGGAGCGATTTGTGGTCTTTCCATTAAAAAGTTCGCTTAAGGAAAAGCAAATAACGGAGAAGAAAAACTTCGAGTGTGGGATAAGAGGAAGATATAGCTATCGATTGATGGTACCGAGAGTTGTGCAATTGAACGTCCAACTATATACGAGGTACATGTGCTACTAAGATTCTTCGATAAATATGCAAGATTAACTGTACGCAAGATCAATACCAATCTACACGTTAGATGTAATCTGATCATAGCATCAGCGAAGGTTAAATACCTATCGACTGTAATTAGACACAGTAGGATGGTTATTTCTCGACAGACGTAAATTGATATTTCTAATTAAATCTTTTAAGATTTAGCTTTTTTTTATATTTTATTACTCTCAGACTCTACAGCGAGTATAAAAAAGATAGTAAAAGTAACGTTTTTATACTTGTTTAAAGAAAAATTACAAGCAATTGTACCGAAGGCTTATATACGATGTACACTAGATTTATTGATTAAATATAATAATTATTAAATAAAGGATGATCAAAATTTGTTAAATAAATATAAATACATTTATAAGTATTTACATACGTAGGCACATATAATTATTCTCATTTAGACCATTATATATAAATTTCCAATACGTGCGGTTAAATTCGATATTTTCATAAAAATTAATAATAGTTTTATTTGAATAATATGTATGAAAAATATATATATTGCATTACCGAAGACAAGAAAATAATAATAATAATATTAATAGGAGTTTTATTTTTAAATTTTTATATTTGAAACAATGAATTAATCATACATTATTTATTATTTATTATTTATTATTTATTATTTACCATTTATTATTTGTTACTTATTATTTGTTATTTATTATTTGTTATTTGTTAATAAGCTTCAAAGATTTAACTGTATATACGAAATAACATTGTAAAAAGTTTTTTAATTTTTTAATGTTATATAATAATTATAAAATTAAATGTTTATCTCGCTTATTCATATCCTGATAAATATATATTTTTATACTTCATATTTATCGAGGTTTCATTAAAATTTATAATAAAATCTATCATTTTATTAAAAACATTATTTCATTTTTTTAAATATAAAGTATTTTTTTATCTCTGCAAATACAAAATATAGAAAATTAAATTTTGTAAAAAAGATTTAAAAATAAATATAACTTTATTTCTCGGATAATAATTAATTTCTTAGTAATTATTAATATTCGCTTAATATTAAAAAATATAGTATTTTTGAAATTACTAAATAAATTTATACTGGAAATCGCAAAAAAAATGTATTTCATAATGTTTCAAAGTTGACGAAGGAAAATTTTTAATATAAAATTTGAATCAACATTATTTTACATTCAATGTAAATGACTTATAATCTATTCGATAAGTCGAGAAAATTACGATATTATTCTCAAAGATTTAATAACGATTTTTCTTATATGTTTTTAAAAGTATTTTTAAACGTAATTCATAGCTGTTAAGGAGTATTTTATTGTTTGTACATATCATATTTCATTACACTAGAATATTAAATGCAGTCATATAAAGACAAATATATACAGTCACGTTCGTTATTAATGTAAATATATATGATTAAATACGATCAGACATAAATCATACGCGATTATTCTGATGCGGGTTATATAATGTTACGCAAAGGTTTATGTACTAAAATATATACGCACTTACTTAAAGGTAAAAACATTATTTTAAAATTTTTCGATTCGATAAAATGTCTTTGTCAACCCATCGAAACGAAATTATTTTAACGAAACGTTTCAGAGCAATAAAATGTCTTTGATAAGTAAAAAGAAATAAAATTCACATAAAAATCGAACGGATGAACGGGATTTATCTCAGCAAGTGCGTTATGTCGAAATAATTTTATTCCGTAATATTTTATACAACGACACAACGACGCGATCGATACGAAATTTCGATGGTCGTAATGATTGCCCGAAACATGATGCAACTCTTACTCAATGATCACAATCAACCAGAATCCCAATAAAGTCTTATTCTTGGTCGAAATACTAATATCGTCGTCACTGTTTAAATCAGTATCGAAATCTCTTGCAGAAACATTAGAGGAGTTTCCATATAAACGCTGGGTCTCATTGAATATCGTTGTTACATCCTTCCCTCCGCATCACCCACACACACACATACACACGTACGAACACCCAAACTCGCGTTAGCATACGTTTACCGCAGCAACATTGGCTTTTCTACTTTTCAAACGAGCGCATCGCGTTCTACATCGCGCGACACACGACTCGGCGCACATGCACACAAAGCGAACACGTACACGCGTCGGTGCACCAGCGGACTCGGCTCGACAATGTCGTCCCATGACGATAACGATAATGCCACGCGCCTTCCCAAAGTGTAATGTAATTATACGCGAGCCCGGCTGTTCGCTCGCTCAGCGTCGCTCGTGTTCCCGTGTGTAATGTACAATTATAATCGCGGATGCAATAATAATCCCAGATAGTACATTTCGCTGTTGAAACGTTGCAGCACCGCTGGAATTAAAGTTTCCAAGTGTTTTATAGAGCGTTTAAGGAAGTTGTTTAAATATATACTATAGTACTTACGGTAAAAAGTTCCTTCTTCGTGATAAAAGGATAAAAGTAGCACTTGTATTATATTAAGGGTAGGAGCATTCATTTTCTTAAATTTATGTTTCTACTTGATACCACCGAACGAAAATTTTACATTCTGTGCATGATTTAGACGATTTTTAACGATTCACGCCTTTTCCTGTCACCATTTTTTGGAAGACATTTTTTTCATGTTGAAAATCGATAAGGTCACTAGTTTACAATTATAATTTCAGCTCAAATTTTTATTACTTAAAAGAGTTTTCGAACGATTTCGATACGTTCTGTTGTTTGTACTTAAATTTCCATGGCAATTACTTTATTCGCTTAAAATTAAGGATGAAGTAACGATAGATATATCGCAAGATTGTCGAAAATAAAAACTGTAATCTCGAAATTATCGAATATAAACTGTGAAATTGAAGTAATTATGCTTAGATTCAATGTTGCTTGATTGCTAAGTTAAGATTAATGCAATTTTCCCGATGGATTGCGCTATTTGGTAATCATTGATTCTATACAATATTAGTAGACTCGTTATATTTGATTATGATGTAAGTTCAAATGATTGGTTAATGTCGTAGTATGGTATAAGAATATGTAAATATAGGTACCTACTAATGCAATTTTGTTCGTTAGAATTCATAAAGAGATTGAGCAGTTCGATCGAACTTCATAAAGGTCAGTAATAATCCAAAGTCAGAAACTCTCTAAATTTTGTATATGTAAAAAATATGTTCTCATAGATAAATAACGACCCATCATCTTTCGGTAAATCTGAATACTGATTGCTGGAATAACAATTACAGGTATTTTTATAACATATTGGTTTACAATCTCCCAGGTATTAAGTTAGATTGAGTGCCACTAGTACTTATAAATATGTTCTAGATAATTCACAGTATTTTTATAATATTTGTGGTTATTATCATTATAAATTTTACATACAAATTTATAACGTATGCATAAATTAATCTTATTTTATAGATAAAATATTTATGAAGGTACATTTAATTTGAATTGAAATAAATTATGTTGATGTAATTTTTTATTTATTACACAGTTTAATAAATTTATATTCACTCGAGTTTATGTATAGCTATTCATTAAATTCTTTTATACTATCTCGTAATTCCTTTAAAATATAATCCAATGCATATTAAATCATTTCACATTATTTATTCAAGTTTTAAATTCGAATAATAAACATTTTTAAAATCCGATTGTCAATAAATTAAATATCTGTATTATAATATATTGACATAAGTAGATAACTAACTTATTTACTGTAGATATACAATATTGTAATATTATATTCAATATCATACTAATGAAAATAGATATACAGATATTTTATATATTATTAACAAAATTATCTTATTTTGTTCATTTTATTTCTATTTATTTTTTAAATGTACGCTTAAATCTGTTTTATCAATTTAACCTGTTTTATTGTATCGGTAAAGTAGATATCTGTATGAATGCTGTATATCTAATTTATTTATTTTATATATCTTTTAAATAGTAGACAACTTAATTTCATTTATGAGATTATTATAAATTATTCAATATTTTGATGGATCTGTTATGTAATGAAAAAGCTAATATTCATAATTTAGAATCTTTAGATGAACTTAAAAATCAATTTATATTAAAAAATATCATATAAACTTAATATATATTTATATTACTAAATTAATAATATCTAAAATATATTCTTTATATCAATTTAATAATTTATAAGGAAGATATTGACAATTTATCTGAGTAAAAATTTTTTAATTCATACTCAGAAATAAATTATTTGTTAGGAGCTTAAGATGCCATTTAAACCGGTCAATATATATATAATGAAGCAATATTATTTACAAATGAAAATCTTCGCCTGCAAGTACTATATTATTATTTATTATATCTTTATAACTGGAGAAGATTCGCTAACTTTAAAATTTATTTTGAGAAATATCATCGTAAAATATCATAATAAGTATAATTAAGAAACATGTTTATTTTTTTAGTCAAAATATTATAAATGTACATGATTTAAATTTTTCGAATTTATATAGATAATATTGTTATTGTTTTGCATCGGTGCTATGAATTCTATTTTAAAATTGTAAGTTAGAACTCATTACTAGATTAGTTTTAAACAGAAACCATTATTTTACATTTAAAACGGAAAACAAATAATAAAACAAGTTTTTAATTTCTTGAGAAATTAATGATTAATTAATATAAATTATTTACTGTTTAAATAAAAACATTTGAGATGTTCGATTTGATTACATGATATAATGATTAAAAATCATATCAAGATAATATTAATTATAAATTTAAAAAAATATTCGAATTTTCCGAAAACATATTGTACATCATAGATAAGAGTTTTTTGCCTTAGAAAATTTCATGAAATTTTGGATACCCAAAATCATTGTAAATATATCAGATAAAACTCGTTTGAAATTATTTGTTTTAAATTGTAAAAAATTTCAAAATAACATAGTATATACGTAATTTCTTACTTTGTGTAATGTGTGAATAATAAGCATAAGAACATGATCAATTGTGCATTTGTAGAATTTTTTCTTTATATGTTTATAAAAACTATTCTACACGAATGATGATTCATAATGAAAATTTGTAATTGACCTGCAGTAACTGTTTTACTTCTGATCCAATTTATTGCTGAGTATTCATATTTAATTCGGAATTCATTGACAAAAGTCTTTTGTAACCAACTGCTGAACATGTCTGCATCATCTATAATATTATACTTACTATATTTAAAATTTGAATTAATTACTAATTCAAATGATTTTTTTCTATACAATAATAATAATAATAATAATAGCAAAATATAGTAATGAAAATAGCAGTATAAGCTACTACAATAATTATTGTTAAAAAAAGATTATTATTCATACGAAAAGAAAGTTTAAAACAAAACATTGCACATAATAAAATTTTTTTGTATATAAATTTTTTTTTATAAATTTTATCTATTTATACTATATGATGTATTTTGAATTATATAGAATTGTAATAATAATAAAAAAATTAAGTATCAAATGTGAGTATTTTATTTAATCGTAAATAACAATAAGTTTTAATTTATGTGTAATTGAGAAGAATTATTTAAATAATATAAAATTAAATAGAAGAATGTGTTTATAAATGTACCTTTTCATTATCTATAAAAAGAATTTATGGTTCAATATACAGTTTTGTTGAATCTAAATTTATTGACCTAAGAGAGAAGCTCGTTCGATAAGGAAGTAAGAGGAGTACTAGTCTCATCTTTTATTTTATACACGTACAATGTGTAAACAAAGTGTCTATCATGTAGAAAATCGATTTTCTTTTAACGTCTAATAGGTAGAAAATTTGAAAAAATACGATTATTTTTCTTGTAATTAAATAATGCATAATTTTTAACCGATTTTGCAATATTTAAAATATTTTCGAAATAAAAATTTTTTAAATAAAATATTAGTATTTATTATTTAATTTACTTATACACTTTATTTAGTCAATACAATTAATTAATTATAATATTATTTCTTTTTTCAAAATATATTGTTTTATTTCATTGAATGGGATTTGAAATCAGGATCATGATTTTTTATTTTAGACGAATTCTACATAACCGGTTTGAATTTCATTAAAACTGACTGGTTGCAATTGATATGATATGTTTAAATGTGAAATATGATTTATTTAATTATAAGTTGAATATAAAAAATATATTTATAAATTTAAGAAAACTATCAAACGACAGATTTGATTTAAATTGCATCAAATTGAGAAAAATATAAACATAATAATTTAAAATGCAAACTTCAAGAAAAATTATTTTAAAAGATTATAAAATTATCTATTTCAATTAGTGCATATCGCTACATAAACAAAATTAATTATTGAATTGTCATTTGAGTGAGAAACTATTTGAATATAACTACATAAGTGTATACCTATTTACATTCTTAACGAATAATAATATTTCACAAATGCAAAATTATCACAAATAAAAATCGTATCTATTTTAATAATAGTTTATATTAAATTACAATAGATATTAATATATTTTATAAATGGTTAAGTTTATTTCATAATGAAATAATGATATTGTAATAATTTACAGATATTTTTAACTTTGCAAGTTTTAACTTCGGTAGTTCGATATAAAAAATAGAGTAAAATAACATCAATATTTATAAACTTTCGTTATTCAAAAAAATTGATATAGTTTCTTGTTGGATATGAGAAGTATGTATCTTATTCTGTTCAAATATGTATAGCCAAGGATAAAGTGTCAACTGAAATGTAATGAAGGTAGTTGAAATATTATACTTTTGATAATTGGTACTACATTACCTTTGTAATAGCGTTCGACACTATTTAGAATTTCATTTATAATGTATTAAAATTATTTATCGAAATATCATTTTATTAATTCTATTTTCATATAAAATATGATTATTTGTTATGTATTTAAGAAATATATTTTTAGTTTAGAAATTATATGTGTAAATGAATTTTTTTTCATTTAAAATATTCAATTAACTTTATTTTCAAACATTACATTAAAACCAGTATTTAAACATTTTATTTAAGATAAATATATGATATTCCATTTTTAACTTTTAAATAATTTTTGAAATGTGCTTTATTTTATATTAAAGTGCACAAAGTAAAACATTGTGTAAAAAACATTTCGTGGTATACTTAATAAAAATCTACTTATTGTTTGATAACCTTGGAAAATGATTAGTTCTGGATAATATACTGATTTTAATAAATCAAATATTCTTTTTTTCTTAATCAATACTTCCTGAGTATATTAAACGTATTAAAAAAAATGAATGTTAAAAGATGTCATTGCCGTTCATGATAATGTTATAATTTACCTTCATAATTTATGTATAATACTTCCTCGCAATACTGATTCTTATAATTAAGAAGTTAATACAATCAAACAATTCATATCTCATAGTCTGTAAACTTAATACTTTAGTAAAAAGTAGATTATTATTTAGGACTATTGAGCGTTCATCGAGGTAATATTATACGAAAATATTAAAAAACAATCTATTCAAACAATATCTTGTAATTTTCAATGTTACAAAAATATATATTATAAATAAAAAAAGAATAGAATTATAATTTTTATATTTAATATTTTTAACATTTAATATATCTGAAAAATATTCATTAACTAAAAATTACAGTATAAAATATAAATATTGGTTAATTAATTGTTGATAGACTTAATCTTTATTTTTTGGATATAAAATGTAATATCATCTAAATAGCAAAATAATATAATATTTTAGATAAAAAAAGGTTACTATTAAGTAAAACCTATAAATTTTACCATAGTATTCAAATATATATTGTAATATGAAAGTTTATTATTGCTCACGTATATATATATATATAATTTCTTGTTGAAATCTTATATATTTTATACTTTTTAAAATTGATATTAAATATATTTTATCTGAAATTGACGTGTAATTATTATATGTAAAAATTTACCAACGATGAAATTTACGGAACATTTTGATGTTTATGTTTATTTTTGATATTTAGAAAGAATTTTTATTAAATCAAAAATAATTTGATGTTAAGTTTTTTTTATATTCTTATATTAATTTTTGGATTAAAACAAAGTGTAATTAAAATAGACTTCTTTAATAATGTTTATTTTAACAAAGTCAATATGTTGTATGATTAATTTATAAGTATTATTAATCAATGTATTTTATGGTTATAATTTTAAAAGTCAAATGTATCAAACAGCTTCACCAATTACATGTAAATATAGAACTTTTATATTTACCAATAAAAAAAACTTGAATTGGTAAATAAAATATAAACAAACATGCAATCGATTTTAAGCGAAAGCTTGTCAATAATTGTTGATGAATAAAATGTCATTAATGTCAACATTTCAGTATAAATTTATGTAAAATATTTTCATTCATAATAAAATATATATGGTAGAATAAAACAAAAATAAAAATTGAAATGAAAACCTCACCTATATAAAAATCGTTCATTTACGAATCGCGAAGGAATTTATATTTATCTTTACTGAAAAACCTGTTCATTTACTTGCTTGTAAAGACTTTACAAAACTTATTGTGCAGATACTAGAATTTAATAATAATTTATCTCAAGTGTTTTTATAGTATTTATAGCAATTATGAAAATCAATAAGTTTAATATAAAGTTTTAATATTATAATTTTATATTTTTCAAACTGTCCAAAAATATCGAAAACATCATTTAATTACGGTATTTACAAAAGAACGTTTAGAAAATTGTCGAAAATATTAAGTCATACTTATACATATATAGATTTGAAAATTTGAAAATTTTCTTATATAATTTGATTTTAAAATATATTTCTATTTTTAGAAAAGATTATCCTTCATGACAAAATATTTTATATTATTTCAGAAAATAAATTTTTTTCATTAAATAGATAAATTTTATTTCTTACATCCTTTAATATAATAGTATTGATAAAGTATTATTATTGAAAGTAATTATAACAGAAATAATTTAGTACAAAATTATTTTTGTTATTGCTTTTTAATAATAAATGTTTTATTTAGAAAATTTTATTAATTTATTAATTATATTTATATAGTTTAATGAATAATTTGTTTTCTGAAATAATAAATTTTTTTCTTTAGAGCATACTAATTTAAATATATAATAGTTGAATAAATTAATTACTTTATAAACATATTATATTAATAAATTATTGTATAAATCATGTAAATGGAAATTTTTGTGTAGGTGAACAAAATGCTAAGGTTACATTTAGGTTGACTCAAATATAATTCTTGACTTCCTATGTTATATTTTAAATCATAAATATTTAGAAAATTATCATAATATACATAAAGTAAAAAATAGTTTTATTTAGTGAAATTTGTAAAAATGGAAAAACATGTATTTTCTACTTTTCGTTTAACTAAAATATGTAATATATTTATTTAATACAAAAAAAGAATTTAATTGTATGCACCTTTATTTAAATTACGCATTTAAATAAATGCGGTATTAACAATTTTTAAACTTATTTTGTTTTTAATATGAGCAAACAGTTTAGCACTCCTAATTTAATGTACCAGTTTCTTTGTTAAATATAAATCTATATACTTAATATATTTAATTATATTAAAAAATTAACTTTATATTTTCAATAAATTTTTTACTCTTATATGGTATATATTTTGAAAAATAGAATCACAATATGTGTAAATATGAATATTATTCAATTCACGTTTAAAATAATTACTAGGAAAATATAAGATAACATAAAATATTTAAATAGCTTACTTCAGATTTACTTTCTATTTTTTATTGATTTTCATGTTAAAACTTAAATGGATTAAAAATTTATAATTAGGTATCTTATTAAGTTCAATTTTTTATTCTTTTAAAAATATATTTTTCCTATAAAATTTTGAGACTAATATTATATCATATGAAAATAAGTTATAAGTGAAGATTGAAATAACTTTTTATATCAGAATAATATATATATATAGATATAAACTAATTAAAATCCATAATATGAAGATGACGATTATACATAATACGTATAAAATATGTTTGACTTATCAATATAGAATCAGTTTGTGATAGAATTCTGATTGCTATATTCAAAGTCTATCGTTTGAAACTTAGTCCTAAACATATAAATTGAACTTCTATTGAAAATGATAATTATAGTAATATTTTGAATTTACTCAGACTATCATCATAATAATACTGATTTACATTAGTAATTATAATAGATTTTAAAATGTAAAAATAATTATAAGCATGCGTATGTAACAGAAAATAAAACTTTTGTAACTAATTGAATATAAAAAGTTGGTTTCGTAAGTTTCTGATTTTAGCGTTTCCTATGTTTGTAATAATCTGTAAAGTTTAAAATTTAATCGCGAAATTCCTTAATGTAATAAGTTCACAGATACGTTAATTTGTAAGTAGATAATTAGTCAAAACACTTTTCACAAAAACTTTTAAATCTACATTAACATTACCTTCAGGAATGTTTAAGGTTTTTTATAATTACAAAGTTGATAATCAATTTCGAAGGATCTAAAATTCGTTTAATTAAAAATTCTTGTTAGCTTTTAAATAACTAAATCGATTAATCTGTAATTGAATATTTTATCGTGTATATCTTTAACATTGTATTTTTGTATATATATTAAATTATTATATAGGTTTCGTATATATGCATTTACACCTACACAAACACATACATACACACATATGTATATAGATTCATATTATATGAATTTTAATATATATTTTACCAATTAAGGAAATATTCAAATACATTAATTTTGTTTTACATTAATTGTAATTTTTTGTATAGATTACGTGATAGATGAAAAATCATTATTTCACAATATGGTCTTCAATTTTAGAATGAGAATTATACGTGTCGATATTTACTTAAAAAATATTGATGAATATTCAAGTAAGCTGTTTCTGACAATAGATTGGAAATTGGAGTTGATGTGATTAGCAAACTAGTATTTGTTATACAGTGAATTATATTTGTTTAGTAAAAAAAATAAAAATAAGCCAATTCATATAAAATTTTAAATAACTAATATTATCTCACAATTATAAATAATAAAACTAAATGAACTCATGAATAAATAAATAAAAAATGTAAATGTTTATTTTCTTTAACAAATGAAAAAAAAGTAAATCAAATCAAATAAAGATGTCATGTAAGAAAATGAGAACGTCAATTATTATTCAATATTTTAAAAAGAAAATAAATGACTCGAAGCCATGCTGAATACATTTGATTATTTTTAAGTTATATTTAATAAATATTAATTTATAACTCGTTAAGAATTAAA
This sequence comes from Dolichoris vasculosae, assembly GCA_018907195.1. Classification (NCBI taxonomy): domain Eukaryota; kingdom Metazoa; phylum Arthropoda; class Insecta; order Hymenoptera; family Agaonidae; genus Dolichoris; species Dolichoris vasculosae. The sequence continues at coordinate 10,984,369 of JACCHY010000001.1, forward strand.
ATTTCTTATTTCTTATTTATATATTATAAAAAAAAATTATTTTGCAGAAGAAAAATATGTTTGGACAATGTATTATTCTAAATTATAGGTTTGGATTTGACATAAAATTAGTTTATATATTATAATTATAAATGGAAAAATTTTAATTAGTAGGAAATTATATATAATTATTCAGAGAAGAAATAATTAAATATATTAACTAAAATTTTATTTAATTTTGTACAAAGTTTAAAGGTAAAATATAAATTAAATTAAAGAAAATATTGAGGATAATGACATTCATGAAATAATGCTTTATAAGGTAAAACAAAAAAAAAGAATAGTAATATATATTTTCATTAGATAGATAACTGTTATATTTCATCTAATATTTTAGCTTTAATTAATCAAAATAATTGAAGCATTATTAGTCTGAAATTATGATAGAAAATGAAAGAATCACATATAAGATTTAGTAAAACGGTTTAAAAAATAAAGAATTTAAAATATAGAACGTGTCAAAAAGATTATTCTAGTATAAAATTTAATACTTTGTAGTACGGAATACGGGTGAAATAAAAAAAGATATTTAAAAATAAATGCGAATTTATACTATAATACGATAGTTTTAATCTTATAATACTCAGTAAAGGAAATGATAATAATGTTTTATGATCGTATATTATACATCATTTATACTTATTTCTTATTTTTTATCATAATTGAATATTCATACTGTGTAAATGAGAAGCTATCAATTTATATAATATCGAAGAAGATCAATAAAATTATTATTATATATGAATCTGTTTAATGATAAATAGTACAGAAGTCATTCACCTTTTAAATTTTTAGATATACGAACAGAAGGAATAGTGTAAGAATAAAATATTAAAATACAAACGTCGGATCCAATGAGATGCAGCTAATCACATTGCGAAAAGAATAGCAATAAGGAATAATGGCAACCGCGAGAGAATCTATCATTATACGATGAATGAAAGAATAATAAAATTTTTTTTATATTTTAAATTAAGATTATAAAAAATTATATTGCTCGACTATTGATTATCTTACAATTTTTTATGAATTGGAATATGTATCAAGTTATTACACTTTCGTAATTTTTGTATAGTTTTTTTTATATAAGAGAAAAATACATATTTTAATATGATTTATGTGCTTATGAAAATTGAAATCAAAAAGATATAAAATTTATATTAATGTTTACATAGTTTCAATAATATTAATCAACTTTTATACTCTTATAATTTTTTACACAATTATTAAGTGTTTAATATTATACTTTGAAGTGTTTAACGCAGTTTCGAACTTTATTCTGAGATTCGGGATTTAAAATATTAAATTTAATACCAAACATACACCATAATTATTATTATAAAATAGTTAATTTAACTTATTCTGTATTAGTGACTCAGTTTCACAAATGACAAAACCTAAATGAATTAGGATTAGTAATAAGTATAAAACAAAAACATAGTTTTCTGTACGGTGATCTTTAGATGTATGTCGCGCAAATGAAAATACTTATGGATTCTGCACGTGCAGGTGTTTTACTTGTGTTATTATTCTATAAACGTTTAAGAATCATTTGTCAGCCGTAGTTCCGCTATTAATGTATACTTGCATTTCTTTAATTCTTTTTCATATGTGGCTGTCGATAAAATTTATAGAAAAATCATAAAGTATTATTTTTTGGTATAATAAGGGTGTGATATATCATACATTCAAGGTCACTTGTAAGATTATTGGGGCAATGGCCGTAAACAGTGATGCATGACGTGAGCCTTGAGATGACGATGAGAAAATGCAAATGGGTTCCCAGAAAGGATTTTAATGTTGTGATATGACCATTTTAGTCATTCTCTTTAGTTTTTATCATACATAGCTCGATGTTATTGCAATATTTACGGATAATATTAACGTTCGTTATATTTAGTATTCTATTTGCTTCAATATTTGTTTTTGAGAATGTACATAGTTATGTACTTTTCTCGTGTTAAGAAAAAATTATGTATCATTACTACTTTGACACTTTATTCAAAGATGAATTATAAGATTTTCTAAGAAAAGATAATTTAAATGGTTGTTTATTATTTTTCTATATTATTTTATTATTTACATTATGTTATAAATTTTATTATTTAGTATATAATTTAATAAAAATTTTTAAATAAAATAATTTTTTGTTAGTTTGCATTTAATTAATACCTTAAATCAAATTTTGATTCATTTACAATAAAATGATTTGATGTGAATAGACTGATAAAAATGTTTTAAATAAATAACTGATACTTGATGAAATCATCCCTAAAAGAGTGTTTTCGGCATTTCAAACACATTCAATAATTCTCTTGTCTTACGATCCAGGAAAATCCAAAGAAGTTTATCGAAACACAAAAACATACTTATCAAATAGATTCTTTTTTTTAATTTATGAAAACCATTTTAAAAAAATATACAAAAATAAAATATTTTATTTTATTATAGTTATTTTTTTTTATTCTTAAATATACGTACAATATAATTATTGACTTTAATTGTAAAATAAAAATAGAACTAATTTCTTTTTTAAATATAACTGCATTATAAAAGAAACAAATTTCATATGTTCTAATAGAATTTTTTTGAATTAAAAATTAGATAATTTAAATTAGTAAGGTAGTTATAAATTTAAATAATTGTATTAGATATAAATAATAAATATTTTTTTAGAACTTTAAAATAATACATGATTTTAGTTATATTTTGTAATAAATATAGTATAATTTATTTATTTAATTATGAATATATGTAAATAAGTTAGTGGAATAGTAAATAATAAATTAATATTGTATAAATATTTCAAAATTTAGTAATCAATAATGTTATATATCATTCACTAAATGATTTTCTTAATAATCACATTAATAATCTAAGAATTTTTTGATTTAGTACTTCAAGTATTTTTTGAATTTTGAATGATGAAGTACACGAAGAATTAATTGGCCAATTTACGTCAACGTATTAAATCTATTCAAAATTTAAATTTTGATTAAGAAACAATATACATATTTATTACATAAAAATTAAATTTTTCTCGAAGATTTGTATTTCACGTAAAATATAATTACATAATTGTTAGAAAATTATTTACGGGAAAAAATTTTTCAAAATAACGAATGGAAATCAAAGGTTCTTAAAACGACACGAATAAAATGAATTTAGAAATTATGATATTATCGGTTTATTTAGTATTTAATTGAACACAATGTCTAATACGATATTATTAAGCATAAATAAAAATATTCTCTACCACAGCCGTCAATTTTTAGACACCCATGGATGATCCGTTAATTTGCATCGGATTACTACAGATTATCTCAGTTAGTTTTGAATTAGATTTAAGTGCATTTGTAAATTTGGTTCTAAACGAAATAACAAATTCTTCTTCCGGAATAAATATTTAAAAGCAAATATTTTACATACAACGCTTGTATCGAATTGAAATTTAAGTAAACCTAATAAGGTGTTTTTGTTCGAGCTGCAAGATACAACAGAAGAGAAAAAAATCCCCTCAATTTATGCAAAGGCAGGTACACGTCATAAAAGAAGTCATGATTGACGTCTTCATCATCATAATGCAGCTCGACGAGATGGAGCGCGTATAGAATCGTAATGATTCGTTGATTCCCGTTGAACGATAGTCTTTAAATTTTCTCATACCCCGGAAGATAATCCTTCTCCTACCACCCAAACTCCCAGGTACAGAAGATCTTCATAACCTTCTCATGTTCCATTGTTTCACGAGTCGCAGAAAGAGGAATGTTCGAAAGACCCCCTCCCCAGGATTCCTCAACTACGTGTGACCAGTATTTCGCTTGGCTTTGGAATACGTATATACAACCTGGCGCACAAGAGCCACTGTCAGTCGCTCGAGCTACGGCAACCAGTACGCAATCTCTTCTTGCTTGTAAACAGGAATAGCGTTGTCAAGCCGCTACTTTCACCGATCCAGATGACAAGGGCAACGCTGTTACTCGTGGTTGCGGCTGTGGTTATCGCTTCTACCGGCGCTACGCGCGTAAACGAATGCGGTACCGGTGAGTACGACAACAAATATTCGGATATGCGTTTCATTGTATGCGAATTTATGACGATCGCTGGAAAAACTATAGAAAGCGCCCGCAATGTTCCGACATTTAGGATCGTTAAGTTCTTTGCTTTCATTATCCGGGCGATATTAGAGTCTAATCTTATCGGATAATAATCGGCTACGCCGTTCAATTAGTAACGTAAGTAATGTTAGTAATCGAGGATACGTTAGAATTTCAATGAAACGTAGACTTGTGCTAGTTTCAATCAGGTCAAAATCCCGTAATTCGTTCTCACCTCTCGATAGAAGTTTCTTGCTTATTACATTTTTCTAATGTTCTAACTCGTTAGTCGGTAATAAATGAGTTTTGTACTCTTGGTAAGGCACGTGTAATTACTTGATTCACATATAGAATGCAGCAGTCGATAAAATAACTTTTTTCACGTATTTAAATTTAATTTTTCAAACTGTTAATATTAATTATAATTATTTTGCCTATTTATTTGTACATTAGCACCGTCTAATATTTTAATTTAATTGACGTATTTAAATTGTCATTTTTTTATTATTCAAATATCGATGATTTTAAAATAAGATAAGATTTAAGAAATCGGTAATTTTCTCTATAATTAGGAAAAATATAATTAAAAATTATTAGTAGAATTTTCTTGGTTGCTTTTATGAATTTAATAATCATAATTAGCGATAAACGTTTGCACTAATATTTACGAATATTTGTAAATTTAGAAAAGAATTAGATATTTTTATACTTTTATCGAATATCAATAAAATAATGATAATATTCTTTATGGTTTATAAGAGAAATGAAAATATTATTAATTTTTCACTAGTAATTTTTTTTACCAATAAACTAAAGCTATTTTTATTAAAAATATTAAAATTTTTATACTTTAATATTAAATATAATATTAAATAATAATAATAGTAAATGTGCCATTTACTTACTTTTATGAAGCTTTTGATAACTTCTCGGGGTAAATTTAAATTGCAAGTTATAGATAAATAATTAATGTTCGTATAGAAACTACTACGCAAATTAATTAAACAATGAATATTTCAATAAAGCAAATGATATCTTTATAGAAAGTAAATGTTATCTAACGAAGCTTAGAAAGTTTACCAAGAATAAAGTAGTATTTGTAATTATATCTGTAAATTATATTCCTATATTATCTTATGCAGGTTGTATACTTTATGGCAGTTGCAATCGCTAAGTGAAATGTCCTATAGAGGAAAGTGTTTACTAATTATGAAACCATGTATCTGTATTTGGTATTTAATGTCTGTCAATATTATTATGATTTCTTTCATGAAAATAGCTATGCGTACTATACTTTATTCATCTATTATTATTTTATACAGTTTACAAAATAAAAAAAGTTTAATGATTATTATATAATATTACGACGATAACTCGATAAAATGTATTGTTACATATCGTATTCTAAATTTTTTATATTTTATGGTTTCTTATTACGTTGCATTCAATATACGAATTGGATAAGAAATAAAATAGATTTTACGGCTTTCGTTTTTTTGCTTAATAGTAATAGTTAAATAACGTAGATAATTGTTTAATTGACTGTGAAAGAACCAATTTGTAGTTATTTTATTTTTACCCAAATTACTTTTTTTCCAGATTTAAAATCATGCATAATTTTTATTCTTGCAATGTAAACGATTTTGGTATTATTCTTGAAATGCACTAGCCGTACATTACAATTTCAGTAAAATTATTTCTTCGGCCTATATTCGAGAAATCTTTCGTTTCCCACAATATAATAAGATTTAAAAATATTAAAGAACATCTCGCGCGAATGATTCAGCTTACGCGTTAAAATATAAATTTCACTCAACGAGTTAGCAATCGCCTTGCATTTTTTACCTACATTTTCTTTGACTTTTAAAACGCATAAATAAACCGTTCGAGATGAAGATAGTCGTATATGGAATTAATCATATGCAGTTTACGATCACTCGGTAATAATCTCTTTCCCTCGCTTCTTCTACCAAAGGCAGAATACTGGATGAATCCTCGTTGCAACTTCGGATAACGAACTGCGATGCGCCGCCTTGCAAGCTAAAGAAACGCACGAAAGTTATGATCGAAGAATCATTTACGTCGCCCCGCGACATCACGAATCTTAAAACATCCGTGCGAGCGATGATCCTTGGTATCCCGTTGCCATTTCTCGGCGTAGACGGAGCCGACGCATGCGGCAAGATTTATAACACGAATGGTGAACTCGTTGGTTGTCCACTCCAACGAGGCGTCAAGTATGTTTATAAGAACCAATTCCCGATTCTGAGTGTATATCCGTCGGTAAGTATTTTTCAGTTGTTCACTTCTGGCTTTTTAAAGACTAAAATACATGTTTGAAGAGTGGGCTTGAAAGGTTTAACACGTAATCTATAGTTTTATCTTTGCACTGAGTAAACTTCCTTTGTTAGTACTCCTAAAATAGAAACTCCATAGATTTTCTTAAAGTTATTTTAGCCGTTAATTTATACGCGTCTACATATGAAATAAATGAATTTTCAGCTTTCTATTTGTGATAAATACATTAGATTTTCAACCGTGCAATCAATTTTGATTTACCGTCATGCGAAATCTGCATATAAATTATATTTGAAATATATAGTATAAAAATATTTTATATACGCGATAGAATTTCAAAGGTAAAAATTTATATGCGAGTAGATGATAATACATAAAAGTATTTTTATAAGTCAATACAAATTCTTGTACATAAATTATAAAAAGGAGTATTACTATATAAATTATTGAAAGTTTACTTCATATTAATATTTTTAGTATAAATATATATACAAAGATATAAATTCTACATATAAATTTATATTGTATATTATAAATCGAATGTACTTTTTTAAATTCATTACCGAAGATTATAATGAAATGAATATTATATTTATAAAATAAATACATTTTTTCCAATTATGAATTTTTTAAAATTATTTGAAGAAAAATTTTTGTTTTAGATTAACATTTATAAAGCTTTTAAATATCTAAAATTCAAATTAATAAAGTATGGCATATTAACTATTTCTATTTCTAATAGGATTTTTCCATTTTCATAAAAACACTCATCATATATATTAGTACACAAATAATCAATTAAAAATTTCTGTTTTAATGATAGAATACCATAAATTTAAATATTGTTGCCAACAAAAAATGTATTAGCAAAAGCACAAGGATAAGATACAATTGTCAGGAATTACATTTTTTGTACACATTGAAATTATACATAAAACGATTACATTGCGTTTATAAAAAAAATGAAAAAACTTAATAATAATACATTTTTTATATCTTAATAATTAAATTAAATATTTTATTATCAACTTTTTTCTATATTTACTTGTATAAATTAGCTTAAATAATAGCTTTTTCAAGGTTTTTTAGTTTTATATATGTGTTATTTACAATCTAATTTTGAATTAATAGCATTAAGTTTAAAACGTTTATTAATAATTAATTGAGAATTATGTATGAAACTATAAATTCGTATTATTGATTAAATCGTTTTTTGGTTTGAAATAAAATCTAAACTAAAATTTCTGAACTAAGGCGAAAGTAATAATAAAAATATGATTAATTTGTATTAAATTATGAAGTTAGCAGAATAGTAATTATATAGTCGCCTTTATATTTTTATACTTTATTCTCATTGTCTTTTAGACATAAAATAATAATATAGTGTCAAACGTATCTCAATCATAATTTAATTTGACATGTAGAAATGATCCATTGCATGTAGTCATTGCACAATATGTACATTTTATATTCATATATTTCTATTTAAAACTATGCTTAAGTTAGTTTTTGAAATTGTTGATGAGTAGCGATAACCATATAATAAATAATATCAAGGTTGTAAAGAATTATTAATTAAAATTGTATTATATAAAAATAATAATGATTATACTGTGTTCATTTTTGTAAAGCTGTGGTATTATTTCGTTTATAATATAAAAGTATTTAAGATAAAATGTACATATATACATATTTAGTTTTATAAAATATTATAAATTATATCATATTTTATTTTTTCATATTCTAAAATTAATTTTATTATTTAATTACGCATATATTGTTAAAAAATATTCGTTCGAATTAAGCAAATGAAAAAATACTTGCATTATTTAGTTAATAATATACAAGATTAGAGCTATTTAAAATTTATCTATTTCAACTCTCCATATATTTAATTAAGAAAATAAAAAAATTCATTTTAATTATTTAATAAAATCATTCATTTGAATATATTTCTAATTTAAAAGATTTATTTCTCTCTGTTTTAAATCTTAATTTATAAAGTTGATAATTTTTAATTTTACTTAAAATCCAAAATATTTTTACAAATTATTATATGTTCCATTCCATATTTTGCTGGAAATATTATAAAATTTATATACAGTTAATTTCTCCTACTGTTCAGTTTCTAAAAATAATTTTCATGAATAATTTAAAACTTTTAAATAAAATGTATGCTAAAAATATTTTTAGAATATTCATTATCTCTTAATATCCATAAAATTAAAAAAATGCCCCGTAATATTAAGTGAAAAATGTTTGAATATGTTTTCATTCTGAAACATACGAACGTATATTTTTTATAGGAATTCATTTATAAAATGAAGAATAGAAATTTAATCTATGTTCTTTGTTTTAGGTCGCATTGACAGTACGTTGGGCTCTAAGCGAGGATAATAAGGACATCACGTGCTTTGAAGTACCGGCAAGGATAATATAACTAAGAAATCTGCTAATTTAAAATTTGTATTTAAAAAAAATAAAATATTTTTTTGTTTAGAAAAAATTTATTAAATTTTACAATATAGTGAAAAAGAAAGGAGTTCAAGAAATTATTTAATCTAGACTTATGAGTGATATTTTTTTTATGTTTCAGTAGGTCTTTGAATATATAAAGGCATGTAAGCGTTTTTATAAATTTATTTCCAATTTTAAAATCAAAGAAAATCATGCGATTTTTGCTTGCCATCAAAATATATTTTTAATTATGAGTTATGTTCAAATCATCGCTTATCATTTTTGAATATCCACGTTCACATCCACTATTCTATTACGATTTTAATACAATAATCTAGTTTTTATTAATTTTCCTTAAAAAAATTATATTTATTCTTTCAATTATGAATTCATTTATGATAAATTAATAGTGAGATAATTTTTTTTATATTCATATACATTTGTCTTATATAACATTTAGAAATATTGAAATGTATAATAATAAACTTAAAAAAATAAGGAGAAATTATTTTTTATAATAATATGTAATATAAACAAGTATGAAAAATTTAAAACAACTTTTGTAAAGAGTATTTAATTTTGTAATAAATTTTATATCTCGATAATATAATAATAAAACAAATGTTGTTATTGAATATATTTTTTAATTCTTTTTCTGAATTTTAATATATTTTTTTCTTTTAAACGAGTTTTCATAATTTCATGTAATTTTCGTTATCTAAATACATTTTAATTATTTATCGATTTGTTATTCACAATTATAAATTATGCAACATTAAAAGAAAACCATTGTACAAGTGGCGACATCAGCATAGACTTTCAGAACTGTGTAACTTGTTTTTATGGTAATCGACTGACAAAAGTAAAACAAAAACTTTAGGCATTGATAAATATATTGAAAACTCGTTACATAAATTTATTTTTTGTATTTATATCAAACATAAAAAAATTGTAATTGCCATTTTTATTATACTGATATATTATCCGCTGAGCTATCGATATAGAAAGTCACGCGGTTTTTACTTAACTGGTGTAGATGGCAGAAGTGAGTCTTTCAAAATATTACTCGTATTTAATAATGTTTGAAACTTTGTTTATAAATATTTTCTATTTTAAATAAAAGGAATGGTAAATATTTGTAGCCATTCATTAATTATTTACAAAACATATTTATGATATTACTGTAAAATACATAAACATGTACAACGAAATTTTGCTTTACTTATATTTATATTCTTATGACTATAATTTTGCTTTTATAAACAAATCAGATTATTATATTATTTCAAAAATTGAATTTTTTTTCGCAGAATTTAAATATCTTAAAAATAGCATATAAATATATTTAATACATGTAATCATTTGAAGTACATTATCAATTGATTTATCTTGAACGTTTATAAATTTCATGTTGTTTATTTTCATTAAATGATTTAACATTTACACACTAATTATTTTTGCAATTATATATTGATAATATAAATACAAGGAAATTGGTTTCATTTATTTGTAGTTTAAAATTAATTTTATGATTACAATAAGTTAGTATGTTATTTTTCCCTGTTTATAATTATTTACCCACCACTTTAAATTACTATTTTATTCAATAGTGACTAATATTTTTAGTATCTCAATTGGCATAATGAATTAAATTTCTATTATCTTGTATATTATTATATTTAGAATATTTTGTATATTATTGGAGACAATTTTTAATGCATTTATATGTTATTACTTTTTTTCGTAATAGATTTAATTTTCATTACATATTTCTGACAAAAGTTTCTCTATTTTTTTAAAAATATTTTATAGAATTACAATTCATTGTATATTGTGAGTTACATCGGATGTATTGAATCCCAACGAATGCTTATTTTATCCTTGCCTCGTGCATTTCTCATCTCTCTGAGGAATTCATGTTACTCGAAAAGCCTATCTTTACGGTATGCATGCAATATACGATAGATAGGCAAGATGAAAGACAATAGTGTAAGAAAGAATCAAAAGATAAAGTGAAATATAGAAAGATAATATAGAAATATAGATTGTAAAAGGCAAAATAATATAGTGTAGTTCAGCTTCACTGAAAAGGGTAAGAGGCATGAATCATGTCCTCAAAAGATTAGAGAGAGAAAGAGAGATTCTTCTATATCAAATCAAGAATGATCACGTATAAAATTCTGACGGTTGAATGAACCGTGGATTTGCTTATATTTGCTATAACTGACATTTCATCTAATATAGAAAAATTATAATATACAATTTTATATATCCTCAGTACTCTCTTGTCATTTTGTTTATTGCACTATTTGGAATTGATCTTTTAAGGCGAATCGAGGTACAGACTTCTTTAAACTTTGTAGGCTGATCAATACTTAACTTAACGAATTTTATGAGGCAGAATCATTAGATTGAGGAAAGCCGTAATAACTTCATCGACATTTGTTCAAAATTAATTCACACTTTTATTCTCGAAGATGCTGTTTTATTATAAATAAAATTATCATTAAATCATAAGCACAATGTTATAGATTTTCAAGGTATCTGAATAACTTTACGAATAATAATAAGATGCATGTTTGATAAAATCAATCTCTAAACTAAATTAAAAAAATTTTTTTTATAATCAAACTATGTTTATTTATAATACATTATTTCATATATACGATGAATAACATTTATGCTGATAGATATTTCGAAGATAAAACAATCTTTATAAGTTAAGAATATTTTTTAAGATGTACCTTAATAATATTTATAACATAATCATTTAATAACTTAATCATTTTTATTGAATATTTGTGCTTTTCTCTGATTTCATTAATGTATACAATTAAATAATTTCTATTTAATTGAGTTTTAGGGTTTCTGTTTTCAGATACTCTTTCACATTAGTGTATAAATATATTCAGTCCTTATATACAATTTGGAGAGAGAAACAAATAAACAAGAGGATTATAATTTCGCGCGGGATTATAAAGAAAAAAATATTAAGCTTGTAAAAGAATAGTCTCACGATGTTTTAAGTCAGGAAAATTTAGGAATGTTAGAGAAATGAAGTTGGTTCACGTTAGAAGAACAACGGAAGCCAAACGAATGAACTGATGAATGGCAACCTGCAACCAAAAGACCGTTGCTACCAAGGTACAAACCGTTAATCCTTTTTTCGTATCTTTGGCTTGGTACAACTTAGTATTTAACGGTGATTATAGGTCAAATTAAATCATTTTATTTTCATTCAGTTCTCCTTCTTACAGTCACATAGATGACGTATTGTATTTAGAAATCCACTCACTACTTGCCCAATTAAACTTCCAACACGCGAATTTTTGATTTTATGTATTTATATAATCATGAATAAACTTATGCTTTTCAAAAATCGTTATTCTATAATTTTATTCTTATATTTATACTTTTATGTATGAAAATTAAACGTCAATTTTTAAATTAAATTAAAATATCAAAATAATATAAAAGCTACGAGATTGATGTATGTGAATGTATTAGCTGTTTTATCGATAAAAAGAGTATTGAAACTATGTAATAATTCTGCAAATGGAAATTTTCATGCATTATATTAATTTATTTAATAATAGCGTTCAATATGATTCTAAAAATTATAGGGGGATTAGTTTTATATTTATTTTATTGAAATATTATTTAAAAATAGATTTTTTTTTATCAATTTCAGACTGAATTTATGTTGCAGATAATCTTATTATGGTATTATATTTCGAAAAGATTTGTATGTTTGATAAGTATTTTTATTAAGAAAAATGAATCTATGCCTATCATAATTAGGAATTTGAATGTATTTTCATATGAATTTTTTAAATTGTATGTATAATCTTCAAGGTCGAAAATATTTTCACAAATATTTTATATCTGGCTATATTTTATTTATTATTAATCAACAATACTGATTATTATGATATTATAAATATGTATTTCAACCAGATGTGTAATATTTAGTTTAATTTTCACATTCAAACTTTTTGAAATTTCATAATATAAATATATTAAAAATATTAAAAATATACAAATATTTAAGAAATATAGCTTTCATAAAAAATCATTGAAAATTACTTAATTTTATATTGTAAAGATTTAAGATTAAGAATAGTTTTAATTATAAATTCATTATAAAATATATCAATTATAACATCTTGTTGTAAAATTAAAAATTTTAAAGTATTTTGCTTAATTAATATTTAATGATATTGTGTTTTAGCATATATATAACTTAATTTTTTATACATAATTAAATGAAGTATTTATTATAATTATAGGAACAATTAGTTCCAAAGAACTGTTATTAATAATCTAAAAATATTGTAATTGCATGAAAGTATATCAAATACTAAATAATTAATTTATGTAAAAAAAAGTAAAAGTAACACATAATGCTATTGAAATACATATTTAAATAACAATTTTATATTTATATTTGAAATATATAAAAAAATCTATATATATAAAATCTATTTTATTTTATATATTGTATAAGAAGTTCTATTTATAATCTGATAACATTACATATTAAATAATACGTTTATAACTATATTACAATATTGAAGATTTAAAAGTTCCTTGCATGAATATATTAAATTAAAAATATATTATGCATATATTTTTAATTAGTTATGCTTTATAAATTATGCCATCTATCTTTCATTAATTTATTACCTTATATTTTCATTTATATAGATTGTAAAACCATAAAATATATTTACATCACTATGTTACTATGTACGTATGATTAAAATACGTAGATTAATTATATATGACATTATGTATATATATAATTATATATCTAATTCTAATGCATGAATATTTTTTTGCAATTATAATCTGTTTAGATTTATATATATTCTTTTTTATTTTTCAATATGTTTTAAAATTTTATGAATATTTATGTATTGTATATCTAAATTAATTGTATAAATATATGTAATAACTTTGCAAATTAATATTATTATTTAGTCCATATTTAAATATTTTTAAAAGTAGAGAATGAATCTATTTTTTGTAATTTTAGACTCTTGACCTAAATTTCCTTTAAAAACGGAACTCTATTCTTAAGTCGAAATACTATAAAATTAAAAAACTGGAAAGCTACCGATGTTATAATTTATTTAAGTATGCCTTTATTGTTCTAATAACGTAGCAGATCGATTAAATTATGATTACTACTATAAGTATTATATCACCAATTTTCACAATACTTTTTCAATAATTAGATTTCATAATAATTATTTTGCTGCAATTTAATCAAAATCACCAGATCAGAATCTTATTGACAAAATAAATTATTCTATTATTTCAAGAAGGCCATTTAGATGAAAATTATTATTATTTTTAGTACATGCATACAAGTTATTCTTATTGAAAAATTATATTTATCATGATGCAATAATTACATTGGTCTTTAAAAATTACATAATTAATTTTAATTTAAAAAAAAATCTGAACTTATATTCTTAAAAATTCACATTTCACTTTTGTTCAATACATCGTACATCTTTGTCTTTTTTATCGAATTTGAGTCTTTCTTTTTGTGCAGTAACTTACATGGTTCTAAATTAAGAACAGTTTTAATCTGTTTAATTTGGATAAAATCTTCGGATTGTATTCGTAGACAACGATACGAAGTCTTTTTTAATATTCGACAATCCATGTTCATGGCTTCCAATATATTGATTCCCAAAGATGTATTAACCAATATAGATTTTTAGCGATTCTTCGATTTTTCAGTGAAAAGTTCTAGTTGCCTATACAAATAAATCATGGATGAACAGCGAGTAATAACTGTCCTTTGGGATACCGTCGATAATACTATATTCGGAACCCCGTTGCTTTTTTGTAGCGTGGACTATTACGACTATCAAATCTGTACCTTTGGTCCTCCTGTAGTCTCTTTGGTGGGGTAAAGATAATCCCATGGGTCGTTTTCTAACTCTCCGTGGGACTGAAGTGACGAAGTATACTTTCTTCAATACCGAGGCCGATGAATTGTTTAATATCGGAGTATGTGTATTGTTACGTATTTGTTCAAAATTCATGTGTGTATGAATCATTATATTATCTATTATCGATCTTTCGAAAGTGTTTTATATTTTCATAATAATTTAAAAACAAAATTGTATCCAAATCTACTATGTATAATCAAATATGATACTTCCAGCAAAATTTTATAAGTTTTTGAGACACAGTTTTATAAAAGAAACGTAATATTGCATTCAATACCAATTAAATTTAATACGTAATAAAATTTTCATATTATAGGACATTGGTATTAAGAAATTAAATTGTAATAATATACGTCAAAGATTAATTATACCGCGTGAAATTCGTAAACTTTTTAATACAATCGCTAAAAGTTATACTTAATAAAAACAAAAGTACAAAATATATTAGGTTTTATTTTTCTAGAAGCATTTTTCATAAATTACGGGAACTTCGCAGAAGATTTATTACTAGATGCTATGCTTGACAGCTGAACACCTGCTACTTATACACCGGACGTGCTCGACGTGCTGGAATAAACTTCGTCCTTTGGAAAAATCCTTATTACTCCATCATATGGTAAACGATAACGACACCTACGGAGAAAACAATACGCGCAAAAAAGAGTGATTACGGAAAGAGCAACTGCAAGAAGAAGCGAAAGTCCGCAATCGTACAAATAGTCCATTAAACGATGTTCATTCACTTAATTTGTAAGCTGTCCGACTATTTCGCTCGCAATGCTTTACAATTAATTACCATCTATCGTCTCTCGGACAACAGCAGCAGCAGCAGTAGCAGCAGCAACAGCAGTAGCAGCAGCAACAGCAGCATCCACATTAGACCCGACCCTCGTGTAAGCGAGCAAAGCTCCACCGTATCAATCACGTCTGTAAGAAAGAATTCAAGGATCGCAAAGTGACTGGGCGCGTGCCTACATGTTTCTGTGTGTGGGTCGTGTGCGAGGCATGTGCGAGTCGTGTGCGAGTCGTGTGCGAGTCGTGTGCGAATCGTGTGCGATTCCCTCGCGGGGTGGTTTCCTCGTCGGCGATAGTTGCGCGCGTCGACGGCGCCCCGGCATTCGGTTCATCTTCCCGCGTCAGTGTGCGGTCCGACGTCGGCGAAGGACCACGTGCGGAATAATGCTGTTACCCGCGTCGCGTCCGCGGTCACGTTTGCACGAGTGGTGGTGTCGGTGCGAGTTTTGAAGGTCGTTCGGCTGTCTGGGAAGTACCGGAGAAATCGGTCGGAGAGGACGAACGCGACCTTCGCGTCGGGAACCGATCGCGCGATAAGGTTAGACACGTGGGAGCCCGAAGTGATGGGAGTCGATGGAATGCGACGTCGACGACTCGTGGTATCGCTTGAATTTTGAATCTGTCGAAAAATTCTGGTGCAGATGAGCAGTGCTCGTGTGAGAGTAAGTGAATCGACAGGTGATCTGTGCGGAATGATGCCGATGACGGTTTGAGCTTGTCGGTGATTTTGTGATTCGTTCGTTATAATACGCATGGGTCAAAAATTGGTCTAGAAGCTATATGTTTACGATAATTTAATAACACGAGTGTCGGTGAAGGACTACATCGCTGAATAAAGCTAAGCGTGACTAATCGTGCAGTGCTCTTTTATGAATTTTGATTCAAATATTTAATGCATCTATAGGGAAGCACTGAATGTCCTCGTATTTTTTGTTCGTAAAATTAGTAATCGGCCGAACATTTTTTATTGTTTTCGAAATACTATGTTACTAGATATACTTGGGTGTATTGACGAGTTTGTGATTTGTGATTTTGCAAGAGAGAAGCCTTATCTTACATTAAATTTGCGAAACCAACGAGTCGCGGAGCTTCGTTATTAATCGTTAGAATAAATGAATTGAATAGTAATCTTAGTTTTAACATCTAAAAATATTAGATAAGAAGAGAAAATATGTGGTGTTTAGTGTTTTTGTTAGGGCTATCAGAGGCCACCGGTCATACTCTAGGAGGAAATACGAAAGGAGTTGATACAGCAGGTAAGTTTTACGTAAAGCCGTTTTTTCGATATAAGTTCTTCTACTCATAGTCAATATTTTAACCATATTTTAAGTTTGATTTTTCAATAAAAAATCGAATTGAAACATGTATAATAATCTATGAATAATTATGACAATTTTTATTTCATCTCTCGAATTAATTACAGTTCTTTATTATTCAGAAAGAAGTTACTACAAAATCATAAAAAATATGAAACTAATATTTAAATATATGAGATTATTAAGTTTTGAGCTTATTATAAATTGTTGTGTACATTTAGCATACATTTATTCGACACTGGTAAATAGAATAATTAGTATTGTCATAATTGAATATATCATAAATTGGATGCTATTATTCTTATTAATACGATCATAAATCCTATTTATCAACATATTGATTACATTAAAAAATTTAAATACTAATAAGATTCTATATATGCAATTTTTTAATCTTAAATTATTAAAAATATTTTATACGAATATTTAAAAAGAAAAAATATGATGAGAAAATGATATATCCGTATATTTTTTAACTAATTCAAATCTTGAAAGTTTTTATGATCGAATTAAATTATAATTAAGAATTTTTTATTTTGTTGTATATGTAAAACTTAATTCATTACTGGTATTCAACAAGTTTTTAATGAGATTGTCGATCATGTATCCTCGTGTATACGTACATCATACGTAGTTAAATACGAGCATATAAATAAATACATGTATGCCTATGGACGTGTAAGCGTATTTAAAATTTTCGTGAATATATGTCAAATAAGATTTAATTATTAAATTTTTATTTCTGAATACGTAGGTTTATTAAAGATTAAAATTAATTAATGCATGAAAATATAATTAGTTTCTTAAATATTCAAATAATATATGTTATCAATAAATTAAACCTTATTAAAAGAAGCAAGCTTAAAAGAGAAATATAAATATAATTTACACATATCCACCAGAGTAGAAAACCGTAGAATATATTTATTTGAATTTTTTACTTAAAAAATTAAAAACTAATTTCTAGAAGGTAGATTATTCTGCAAAAAATTTTTTAAAATATATTGAAATTGTTTTTGTAATAAAGTTATTTTTCATATTATTTATGAAAAATTTAATGCAGTAATGCTAATAAAAATATAATATTAATAAAATATTGAATAAATAAGATAATTTTTTATTTTGTATTATTTTTTAACAGTCCAGACATTTATATTATTTTACTATCCTAACTTATATTTCTTACGTATATAAAATAAAATCAAATTTAATTATCATTTATTGCAAATAATTCTTTTTGTTTATTCTTTTTTCCAATTACTCATGATACAAGTTAATTTAGATTATTATATATTTTAATGTATGATGAATAAAGTTTATATATATAATTTACATTGAATCTTGTAATTTAGAAAAAATAGATAAAATTCGAAATGAAAAAATAGAAAATTGAAATATTATTTTGAATAAAATAATAAATACTTTATTTAAATATCTAATAACGTAAAAAAATTTAAGTGTATGAAAATCGGTATAAAAATAAAATATAAAATATGAATATTACAGTTAAAAATATTTAGTTTTATTTGAATTAATATAAATACTTTAATTTCGACTAATTCATTTATTTATAAATTATATTCAATGATACGATAAAACTATTTCAAATTTTAATTCATCATGGAGTCATATTAATGTATTTATGATACATACATCATACCTTAATATTTATTAATACATGTATCATATATGTAGTATTGTATATGTGAATATATTTTCAATCATAAAAAATTTCGATTTGCTATACTTTATGTTTTAGTTAATATTTTTATATTTTAATATAAAATTACATCGCTTCGAATATTACATATTATTCTGCATTTCTTTATTCTTATGATTATTCCACAAAATTTATAAATATTCTTTTAAATATTTTTTAAAATAGAAAGTGTAGCATTTTCGTGATCTATTAAGTGGGTAATGCTTATTTCAAATTTCATCCTTGTATTTATTCGGTTAAATCTTGATTACAAAAAATTTTATCACTTCTTTTTTATAAATTTATATTATTTATGTGTTATATTTAGTTGATTATCTTTGAATCAATTATTATATCATCATAACATTTGCAAAAGATTTTTTCTATTACAGATCAAATATCTCAATCTAATATTGACTATAATTCAACTTACATCTAACTTTAGAAATTTTATGTTCAAAATCATAATCAATGTCAAAAAGTCTGTAGAAATTAATTTATTAGACTTTAAAGAGAAAAACTTTTTATTTTATCGATCAATGTAATCGGAGATTTATATTTTATATAAAAAAGTTCAGACTTTATTGTTTTTTATGAGATCTTATTTAATAACTTAGTTCTAAAGTTAAGTTATTAATTTAATAATTTATTAATTTAATATGTAATAGAAGACACGTAGAGATTATTAATATGTTTCCGGTAGGAATAATATTATCGGCACTTTAATGTCAGCTTCAGAATTTCAAGTTATATTTAAAAATTTATTGCTATAAATATTCCGATAACAATTACAAGTAAAAAAATCAAATATATCAAAACATATGTAAAAAACATTATATAATAATATCATTTAACAGTAAATTATATTGATTCATTTTACATATAGCTTTGTGTATTGAATAGTAATTTAAAACTATGATTAGTAATCATATTCTTACGTAAAAACCCATTTTTATTAAATTAAAAAGTTTCAAAAATCCTTACTTCTAAACATTTTCAAATTTTATTGTAATAGAGTTTTAAAGTGTTTATCATATAATTTCTTCAAGTAAAACATTTCTAAGATTCTTTGCGGTACTCTTCCAACTTATTCTTTCGTATTATGCTATATTATTTTGAAATGTGGTGTGATAAACGACATATCAATATATATTATAACGAGGGGTAAACTAATGTATTAAATAATTCTTGAAAGCTAATATTCAATATGTACTTTTAATATTAAGAAATCATGTAATAGAAAATTATTCACTATTCATAAAAGAAATTTCAATTATTATATAAATCATTTTACAAGGAACTAAGTGAGAATAATTGGTCTTCGCCTACAGTCACGCAATGTAATTGATTTCATGAAAAATATAGACTCATCCATTATCGCTAGACCGTATTACATGCGATTATTGGAAAAAGAGAATCTGTTCACATACACGTATGCATGCAAGCATATATATATATATCGACTTTACAGCATATACGTAATGTTATATTGTAGTCGAAGCGTAGGGTGTACCGAAACAAAGTGGCAAGGGAAAAAACACGAAGGACGGCAAATAGTTGGTAGAAGGTCGGATGGTCGTCATTCGTGAAGAGGTTGGCAGCGGGTGCGAGGATGAGAATGGCTGTGTGCGCTTTTTGAAAAGGTGCAAACGTGCGGTGTTCACGAGCAGCTCGGGTCATCCCATAAAAATTCACGAGGGCTCTACTTCGTAGCCTTTTTTGCTGCGCATACTTGGAAACCTCTCAATGTATATGTATACGTATATGCATATCCCCCTACACTCATTTTGCATATGCCCAAGTGTAGATACGGCTAGAACGTAATCGTTCTTTTTTTATACCATGAATTCTTCCACATCTATTGTCGTACAGCCTAGCCTCTAAACCATCTTCTTTTCTATCCCATCTATATGTTACTACATATATCATGCAATTTTGAAATTTTGTTTAATATACCGTATAAATTAACAGATGTATTTATGTTATTTATTTATACGTATGAACGTTCGTTTATATTTCTTGACGCTATTTTATATTTTTAATAGAAAATGTCAGTATTAACCAATTCGATATATTTTGAACAAACTTAGTATAACATAGTTATTTCTATGATAAAAATTTTTTTTTATAAATTATATTCATAGATGAATTTTTTAGTATTATATATAACCTCTGTAAATTTGGTGTATAAAAATACATCTTTAAACTTACGTAAAGTACAATATAGCATGTTTCTTTTATATTATTTGATTTATTTATCAGAATCATTTTTATATAACTAAAAAAATCAATCCGTTTTAAAATTCATTGCAATACACTTTATAAATTTTTGTTACATCTATAGAGAAATTAGATCGATTGTATTAAATATCTTGAGATAATTTAATCTTTTATGCAAATATTTAGTTCAGTAGTATAAAAATAATTTACCGATAACAAGATTTTAATTACATATATCACTTAAACAGTAAATTGAAGATTTTTAAAATAAAGTATATTATTAAAACTAAGAATATTTTAATCTACATTTTTAATAAAAGTATTAATAATTACAATATATATTTATACATAGGAAAGCTTGAATAAAAATAAATCCGTACACTGATCGTTTTTATGTATTATAGTTTTTTTTCATTATAATATATCCTTTTAATTAATTTGTTGTTTTATTACATCGATTTTATATTTCTAACGAATATTAAATTATTAATCAATTACTTATAAATATGAACAAATTCTTGATATTTTCAATTTTTCAACAAAATATTTCAAAATAAAAATTATGCTAAATATAATTTATGATTAAAAAAACGAAACGAAAGTAAAAGAAAAAAGATATTGCTAATAATTTATTTTCAATAAAGGATAAAATTATTTTTATATCGGATTTAAAAATATAATGAAGAAAGAAATAAAGTGTATAAATTATAAAATCTAAAATTTTTATATTTATGTAATTTTTCGATACGAATAATATGAATTTACCGTTAGAAAAAAACCATAGGTGAATGTAACACAAAATGCAGATATAAGCAAGCAAGTTCATGAATAACGAGCTAAATAAATTAATAATTTAAGAAAACGTCATATAAACGCAAAGAGTGATTATATAAATTCAAAGTCACGCGTTTTAAAAGCAAGTTAATCCAAAATATAGATTCTAGTGAGAGCCTGTAAAAGACAAAAGGTAATGTCGTTGATAGTTATTACGAAATATCAAGAACTATGTTCTTTCTTCTTTTTCCTCATAACGAAATATCACATCAATATCGGGGCTACACAGCGTTTTCGAGATGGAAGCGTGCGCGACATACAAAGCCAGCTGTTATGTCGTGGCGCCCTTTTGCTTTCCACCTTTATATATACGTGTGGCTAGCACATGTCAGACAAACAAAGTGAAATGTACAAGCTGCCCTTCAGAATACAATGTCATTGAAATGAATGCAAGTATTGGAGAGAAAAAGAGAAAATTATAAAGACACAGAAGGAGGGGCAGAGAGACAGAAAGAGAGAGAGAGAGAGAGAATATCGTTGGATTTTCATTGTGAAACGAGGTCGATTTTAAGTCGGTTACGTTCAATTTCTTACACTGTCGAGGGACGAAATTTGATTCTTCTTTGTCGGCTAAAGGTGACGGTGAAAATGTCACTATATTCCTTGGCAAGTCTCCACGGGCGTACAATCGGATAGTTTTGCTTCCACCGATTACTTTATTCTGGTTACGTGTGTCTTTTGAAAGTTGTATTTTTTCGATGTTACTTTCTTTTCCTCCTATACTACGCTGCTTTACTTTTTTTCTTCTTATTTATTTTTATATAACTTAGGAAATGATAATGCATTTTACATATCCGCAGATATTTTTAACTTTTTCCTCGTTCTTTTAGTTAGTATTTGAAAAAATTATATTGCATACGAAGAGAAATCCTGGAATGTCATACTTTTTTTCAAATTTTTTTTCATTATCAGAAATTATTTCAAATATTATTGAATGATTTAAACAAGATTTCACTTAACATAATTTAAAAAAAAAATTTAAGAGAATTTTTAAACGATCAAACTTGAATATACTTTATTCGCATAATTTAATTAATCTGTTATATCATCCGTTAATTTAAGGTTTATTCAATGTAATAATTATTTATAGTAGAATGTATTGATATTATTGATATTTTAATAAGAATTGAAAAAGAAGTTGATTTAAAATTAGATTTTTTAAAATTATTTTAAATTAAAGGAAATTAATTCTTTTGTATAAAATATACTTATTAATAATTTATCGAAGTCAATATATTCGTATTTTATTTTGCAAATATTCAATTTCAATTAATTTGTAATCGTTCGTCAATAACCAAAATATTGAAATATGTAAACTGAAATATGTATTAATTTCTGTATAATAATAACGAAAGCTATTTGAATATTTTCCTAGGTTGGTGAATGATTAACATTATTCATGGAATTATGTCGAGTAATAGCATCACGAATCACTTTATAGGTATATTTTTGACATATTTAAAAATTATTTTAAACAAAATTCAATATTAATTTAATTTATCAAATTTACATTAATTTATTTGTTATAAACTATTAGTATCAAAATAAAAAATTTATTTTAATAATCAGTGATTGTATATCTAATATTATTTAGTAAATAAGTTGTATACTTTTATAATGTAGAAGATTATAGTTTTTTATATTTAGCTTAATATCAAATATATAATGATATTACTTATTTTTAATAAAAAATACTTTCAAAGTTGAGTATTAGACATATCAAAAAAGAAATTTATTATCAAAAAATCATATTCGTAATTACAAATATGGAATAAAAATATAAACTCAATTTAGTATGAATTTAATTACAAATTTTAAGCTTTATATATAAATTATTTCTATACTATTATTTATATTATTTATAAATAATTAATGTTATAAAAAAGAATTATAATAAATATTAATAATAACTACTTAAAAAATTTCATCAGTAATAATGTTGTAAAACTTTGTAACAAGTTGTTAACTTTATCATAAACGAAAAGTTAGTAAAAAATAAAAAAATATAAATATTTTATCATTATTTTTTTTTACATGGATCCAATATATTGAAATTTTCTAATTATATTAAGATCTGAGGTTTTTATTCTGTAATACAGAAATAATGTTTTTACAAGGATAAACTCTTTTACTACTGTACTTTCTGAAATTGAATATTTTATGGCAGTAGCTAAATTTGCTAATTCAAATTATTTTAACTTTACTAATTTTCTACATAATGTAATATAATTTTAGAAGTTGTTATTATGACTTTATTTTTTTAGTTAGCACAATATTGTTTATAATTTTATAAAACAGATAAAATCTATTAACTTAAATTCTTATATTAATTATTAAAGCATATAATTTTGGTTTTTAATATATTTTTCAAAGTTTATAAAGTTTAAGAAGCAAAACATAAATGTTTCTGAACTTTATAAGAAGTTTGAAACTTTTTTTAAAAAAAATAAGTATACGTTATATAATAAGTATATATTATTTTTAAAATAATAAGTATTTTCTAAAACTGCCTATCTGTTTTGTGAAATACATTTTTTAGTTTGAATTCATATTCTGTTAAAGCAGGTTATATTTCGTATATACATATACATACATAAGATGAACTAGGTAAATTTAGAACAAATATAAAAAGCCGTTTATAAAATTCATAAAAAAATCACTTTATTTATGAAAACATTTTAATTATTTCTTGTAAATTTAAAAATTTCTCCTGATTTTATAATGACAGTCCGTAGAGTTATTTCTCTAAATAGTTTATACGTAATTAAATATTTATGTTTATGCATCTTTATAAAAAATAAATATATTTTTATAAAATATTGAAGATATCTACATTATTTATATGTTTGTAATATAGCATTAAGTATAGGAAAAATTATTATGATACGTTTAGCATACATTGATAAATTTCAGGCATATTTATAAACATGATGTTCAATAAAGAATTAAATCTATAATCAAATTAATAAAAAAAAGATTATAATATTTACGATCGTATATGATAAGATACTTATTTTTCTGTTAAACAATAATACAATAATGTTTATTATAGAAATAAAGTTTTATGCTTATGCTTCCGTGGATTATATATTAAAATATGATTGAAATTATAACCAAAATAAGTTCTATAGTTAAGTAAAACTGAAAACTCATTTAAGTAAACATTAAGGCATTATTTATTTATTGTTTCTCACTCAACATTTAACTCGAAATGTGCAACTTGAGCTCCTTTCTATCTAGTTACTATATTGTAAGCATTACGCGATTAGGTGCAGTGCGTATATTGCGATGTAATTAGAGAATATGTAGCTATAGTTTAGCCCGAATATGTAGACAATTCGAACTTACTACTATAATTTACTTTGTTCTAAAAACGTTAATTTAAGATTACCATATTACCATTTTATAATCGTCTGTCATATTCTGTTTGACTTATTAGATGTTTCAATTATTTACTTATGCACTATCATATAGTCACATTTTAAATACCTAATCAATTGTAATTATTTTTAAATATAATTACTAAAGATATATGACCAACTATTTTTTTATGATATTATTTTAAATATTAATGAATATTATAGATAATTGAAATAAATATTAGATGAAAAATTTGTGTATCGAAATTTTAAAAGGTAAAATAGTTTTTCAACCATATTAACAGCTCCACAAATAAATAATACGTATTTATTATTATTTATTTATCTAGTTATTTATTTATTTATTTATTTATTTATCTATTTACTTATTTAGTTAGTTATTTATTTATTTTGAAAAGATATCTATAAATAAAACATTATAAAAGGAAAAGATGATACAAGTTAAAATTATTTCTGTATTAGAAGATTCTGATCTATTGTACAATATCAATATAGATTTGTTTAGATTTTTTTTAATTCTAAAGGTTTATATTTGTACTGATTCTTTAGTATTATCATGAAATAGTTAGAAAGATTTAACGATTTAAATAGTTATAAATTTTAGTGAGATTTAGTTCTTTTCTAAAATATAAATTAAAAAAATTTTTATATTTTTGTCACGAGATACTATGTTAATATTCTTTGTAACAAACCAATAAACGTTTATTTAATTTTAATATTTATATATTATTCATATATTCCGTAGTTTATTAAAAAGCGAGTGCTTGATATTTCTATAAAATAATTTGAAATCAATTGTGAAAAAATGATCAAAGTATATGCGTGTGTAAAGATGTTTCATATTTAATATAAATTATTTGTATTAACGATGTGTATAACGATTACATATCTATTAAGAAAATAGATAAAATAATGAAAACATATAAATTAACAAGGTTTACTTTTGATAAGCTATTATTATGTTATAGCCATCGTATGCGTGTAATATAGATTATAAAGCTTAACGTGAAAGGTATAAATATTATGTATAGTAAAAATATCAGCTATAAATCTCAGTTACATTTTATGGAGTAAGTGTAACATACATAGACGAGTTTATATCAACAATACTTGGTACATAATTTAATAGAGTATCGTAATCACTTTTCTGAACATCTCAATGAATTTTTGAAAAATTAGAACTCTCACTTTTTCATAATTCGTGTTATTCTCGATTCCTTCGAACACAGAATCGCGGAGACAAACAGCTTTTATGCGAGTACTCATACATTACTCTACCGAAGAAACCGATGTGAAATTCGTAATGTATCGCATGCGCAAAGCAGGCATCGATTCCAGGGAGCGAGGAAACATATTTGCAAGCATCGATAGAACAAAATTGCCTCGTGAAATAAAAGTGCACCATGTGTGGTAACCGCATTCCGCTTGTTCTGACGATCTAGACAGATTTCATCGATCCTGTCACTCGAGTGTAGGCGATAAAGAACAAGGTACGAGCTCCGCTGCTTACCGACAGGAATTACGACGAGCAGTTTACTCACGCTATCAGTAAAGGATGACACTTTAAATAATCGGTTTCTTTTTTCGGTAGCGTGTAGAGGCAGTTGGAACAAACGAAAAGACAGTTTGAAAGCTCGAGGTGAGGACACCGATTGTCACATGCAACGCTACTCATCCGCGGATATGCCTGAATCGAGCAATTATTTTTGTGGATGGGATTCAAGAGAACGAACAACTTGAGACAAAATGAGACGATGGTTTGTAAGAGTTAATGAATTGCAATAGAAGTTTTGGGTTGATTTAATGCTCCAGTCTATTGAGGTTGATTAATGCGGCTCTCACTGCTATTATTTTCCAGTGATCTCCAGTTCCTTTGCATTGCAAATTTTGCTTGCGATTCTTAAACGGGTTCAATTTTCTGTGGTAGTATCAACAATATTCTAAGATTCTTCACTTTTTATCATAAATTATTTTGAATCAAGTAATCGAAGATATACTAAGGAAATGTTGGAATTGTTTCAAGTATAAAATCTAAATATTCCAAATTTCAATTTTTTATGATTGTTTCATTCCTTAAAAAATTGCGAAAAAAGCTAATAAATAAATTTAGAAATAATGTACTTTTTAAATTTTATTTATATGTTAGGTTTAGTTTAAATATCTTTTTCATCGAAGAATAAAGGTATGCTCGCATTTTTTATAATCTGTAAGTTAAAGTTCTAAATAAAATTTTTTTTAAAAATATAAAATTTAATGAACTTATTTTTAATTTTTCTTTTTTATATTAAAAAATCGTTTAGATTAATTAATATACCTAATTATAGTTGTTATAAAAATTATTTCATAATTATAAAATATAAATTTTTAAGTATAAATAAAATATATAATTATTTTATTTGGTTACATGGATAATTACATTTTAATTAATTCTTGTTAATATTCCAATAATTTTACAATATTTCATTAGAAAAGTTAATTATTGAATGAAAGATAATTTTTATATATATTTTTATATTAAACAATATTATCGTAAAGGCAGAAATCTTAATATGAATATACAGCGACTTGATTAAGTCAAAAAATATTAACTCATGGAAATTAATAATAATTATTGATATATGCAAAATCACTTTAAATTTACATTAACAGTTACGAATTTATTTTTTATTTTATTATGCTAAAATTTACGTATGCATTTATATACGTGCAATTCTATAAATGTGTTAAATAATTATTTGAATAATTTAACAATTACTTATTCCAAAATATTGTAAAATATCTATTAAATTTATCGGTATTTAATGGAATGAATTGATCTAATTTATTTAAATTAAAGCATAAAAATAAATATAATTTGATATAATAATCATAAATGTAATTCTCCTGACGGTCAATAAACAATTGAATTAAATACTGGCATCAAATTATTAGTCATTGTGTACATATTGAATAAAAAAAACATTTTAAAATTTACTTACAGATAAATAATATTAAACGCTAAAATTATGAGATAAAATTGATTTATGGAAAAATGAACTTTCGTCGTGATGTTTTAGGTGTTTCTTTCTAGGTATTATTTACGATGTCACTTAAGGAGAGCAGAACGGGTTTTAATATCATTTATTTATTCATGACGGGTGAATTACGATGGATGGTAAACACCACACGTTATAATCCCGTGAGAACATGCAGTAAACAGTAGGGAAGTTCTATCATGAACAAAATGATATTCCATTTACAAAATACCTTTATAACCGTTCTTTTGATGTGTAAAGATCACCGATAAACTGATAAAAAGTAAAATGAGCTTGAAATGTTCGTTATTGACTTATAATAACATGCTTTTGATCGACCTTTAATTTTTACTTTAGTTTATTTGTTATTTTATCACTATGCAACTCATTTTCAATAATGGCTGAGAAAGTTAAATTTGTTCTGTGACTTGTGACATTTATTTCAATGGTGAAACTCAATCATTAATATTATAAGAAACGTTATATCAATATTTCTTCATTATTCCCGTATTTTTGTGTCACTTTGTTTACTTTTCGCTTGACAGAAGCATAAATTTATTTTCAAGAATTATTGATTCATCAATCATTTTATGTTGTATATATATTTTTTAATATATTGAATCGTACATTATATAACAATATTATAACTTATTTATGTAAATAAATTAAATATGTTCAAAATAACAGTAAAACGAAAATTAATTTTATAAATAATGAAGTAATTCCACATGAATATTTTGTTAAAATAAAACCCATGAAAAAGGCAAATGTTTTACTTTATTTAAATGATTTTCGAAAGTATAGTATTTTCAGTTTATCAAAGCGAAACTTTTATACTTCGTTAGAACATTTTTTTTTAATTAAACTTGTTACAGATTTACTCTAATTCCATTTTACTTACAACATTTAAACATTAGAATTGTTAAATTGAGTGAAATTTCATTAAAAAATTAAAGTTTATGCAAATTTTACATATTTTTAATGGTTGAAAATAAATATTTAACGTACAATCTAGAGTTAATTTTTTTTTGATTATCTTTTTATCGTCTATTATATACTACACTAATAGTATATGTTTAAAAAAAAAATTATTTAGAATTTATATTTACTCAATTAGAACGGTACAGTTTATGTACATATCAATATTCATTATTTTATATTTTTAAATGCTCGATTAATAACTTCTATATTAGCGATACAAAGTATCAAATCCATTTAAGACCCAGTTTTAAAGTATGATCATTTCCTCTCCTAATTTTCGCGAACTACACACAATAAATCAGAGCCAGCGGAGATTTGAACACGGATTAAAGTGAATTGAAGCATCTTCTTCGGTCTTCCCTTATGCTCCTAAATCCAGCGCTTAACTATATTCCATGGCGTCTTGAAAGGCTAATTGGCTTGGACGTTCGTACCTTTTTCTCGAGCATAGTTAGTACCGATCTGTGGCAAGCTTGGTTTTTTGAACGATGCAAAAACCCGTTGTTTCAATGCAAGTAGCCACTTAAAAAGTTTTAATCACCCGCTTTAATATACGGTGTACTCGTATTCTTCGTTTATAGGCGAGTTAGGTTCATATATTCCCTTTGTTTAGAGGTTGATTGCGAACGAAGGTATTGCTTCTGTATATAAATTTACAGCAGTGGTAGCTTAAGTGTTGAAAGGGAAATTTCGATGGATATTAGTGCACATATCTGCTTTGGATTAGGAAGATGCGAGAAATACGCAATATAATTTGTGTGATGCGAGTTCGAGTTAAGTCATGTTATACGTTTATAGTATGTGCATATTGTAGTTGCGAATGACAAAAGGAGCGGTTTTAAAGCACAAAATTTCTCGTTTTATGATCAATTTATGATAATTATAGATTCAACAGTCGAAGAGAAACTCTCAATAGTTGAGAAGAAAAATATAATTTTATATTTGCCTAATTATAATTATTCACGATAATAATTATCACAAATAACCTTTTGATTCTGAGATTATAAATTTGTTCAATGTTTAAATTTTCAAAGATATTTGTTTGCATTATATAAAATACTACAACTTTTATTCGTAGTTTTTAAAAGCGATTTAATATGATCCAATAAAACACTTTTAGTAAAATATGAAAACATAAATTACGTCGTAAAATAAGTATTTCAGCCTACTCGTAAAAATGATTCTAATCAATGCTTGTATAGTTTTTGTAAATTAATAGTAGATTTAGTTATATATTATCTTTTAAAGATATATCAAATATAACTTGGATAATTTAAAAAAAAATTGAAATATTTTGCCTATACTATATGTAATAACGTATCAATTTCTTCGAGTAATTAAATTTTATAATGCTATAAAACATATTTTAAAAACATTTTTAAAGTTTTGTTCATTTTAATGAAAATATATTTTAATTTATTCAAGCATTTTTATAGAATTTATAGCTTAAAAAGAAATTATGTCAGTATTGTAGAAAATTTTATTCAAGGGGTAAGGAAATCCTATTTGCGTCGATAAAGTAATTTTATTTTTTACAAGGCATAACTGTTTTAATGTGTAGTACATGAGAATAATAAAATCTTTATGGTTGATACGTTATACACCCATTTTACACACAGTTTGTTACAAATGATATAAATATGAAATAATATATACGTGGATTGAAGAAAACATCTTCGAATCATGATTTAAAAGAAGAAATATACTAAAATTGTAATACTTGTATACTTATTTGTTTTTTTAATAAAATGTATCTGTTTATTTTTTTAAATTTATCTAAAATAAATTTTATAAATTACATATACATATGTAGATTCAAAGAATTTATATGCAATGAAATTAATGAAATATATCAAATTTTTTAACGTGTATTCGAAGTTACATTGAATATAAATTAATAGTTAAAACAAGTAAATTACATTTATTTTTTATGTTGAAATAAAGTTCTTTAAAAAAATTTGTTTTGTATTTAGTGTATTTCTGTAGCTAAATAATGAAAATCGATAATCTACAAAATTCCAATGTAAAACAAATTACAATAAATTTTTATAAGATATTCAAAAATTACAATAATCTTTTTGGTTTGTTAAATTCTAATTAATGATTACGGGTTATTTTTAAATATTGACTTCAAAATTATTTTTTTCATATATAGCAAATAATATTTTTTGTGATCTTCATATGTTATTGAACAAATTTCAATAAAAATATCAAAGACTAATTGATTTATTTCTTCAAATTTCGCATTTTTTAACAAAAATTTTATTCGAGTTTTTAGGGCTATTATAAACGTTTATAAGAATAAAATTTTTTATTTTATGAAATTCAAATTTTATGTAAATGCTTCTGTAATTGGTAATATTTTATTGTAAAAAAATATATTTCATCAAAAAATAATAAGGTTTTCTTATGTATTTATCTTATTTATATACACTTTCATCGATGAAATAAAAAGTTAAATGTTAAAAATAACCAGTAACAGAGGTCACATAATATTATCAGTAAATGTGAAGTTAAATGCAAAAAAAAATCAGTTCCAATTCAAATCTGTTGATCAGGTAGAAGTAAGATCTCTTGGATATTATATTTTTTGAGTGAGCAAACTGATAAAATCGACGAAATAGAATAAAAAAGAAAATAAAAAACATAAAGTAAGCAATAAGTTAAACAAAAAACACAGAGAAAAAAGCGTGTAAATACTATACCCAAGCTTCTTGTGTGCAAGTATTTTTATTTCAATAAGTTAGTATCCTTTTCATTGCTGTACAAACGAGTACTTCGAAGGAGCGTCATGAATCAAAAAGATAAGTAGAGCGTTCTTTGTAATTTCAATGGAGATTCTTTGGTTATAGAAGTCCACGCAACGAATTAAAGCGTCTTTTAAAAATAGGTCAACTAGTTTTATATTTTTAAGATTTTACGTTCTGTACGTTTCTAGTTCTGCTATTATTTGTCTTTTTGATTTCTATTTCATCCGACCGCTTACAATTTAATATTTCTCATATGAACTCAAATTATGTATTTTTAATACCTTTTTTAGAAACATCTTCTAGTTCGTTAATTTTTATTTCAAGTTCTATTTCGGATACTTGATTTTTCTTTCACTCGAAATCATATAAACTTTTTACTGTATTTTTTTCGCACATGTTGAATCTTCTTTTATACTTGAACTTTACATTAGATTATCTTTAAAATGAATACAAAGATATAAATAATTGAAAGCTTAAGCATATATAAAAGTTTTGATGATTTTATCTTAAAATAAATTTTTATGATTAAATGTATCCAGTATTTTTTTCAATAACAGACGGTGTAAGTTAAATATAAATATAAAACTTAATATTTTATTCTCGTATGATTCTTTTATATAAATATTTTTATATTTATTTATGTTTGGACATTAATTGTTTTAATAATATCTATTGTAAAATATAAAGTACTAGATATAAATATTAGTTTGTTTTAGCTTTTAAATACAATATTTTAAAAAGAATTTGATGAAAGTTCATACGTTAATATATAAATCATGTTTTTTTATTCGAATAAAAATGTTCAAAACTTTTTCGTTATATGATATAATGATAAAAAATCTGATGTCATGTTTCTAATTTTTTAGTTTATATTATTCAAGGAGTCATTTGTGACAGGATTGAAGATATACATTTTTTCATAATGCAATTCTTACATGCAAATCATATTTCATAACTCAGCGATAACTTTAAGATTTTACAAAAATTTTTTCAACTACATATTTTTTATTATTTAAGAAAATAGACATAATATGAATCGTTGAAATTGCTTATAAAATACATTAAACGAGCATTTCTAGTTATGTTTTTCTATTTTGTCCATTGTTATAAATCCTTCTTAGGTTGTTTTAATTCGAAGTTTACAGTATCAATTTATATTTTATTTATTATTATATGAATTAAAAGGTTTTACTTTCATATAGGAATATTATATGTCAGCAAATTTGTTTCGTGATAAGAGGTAAATGTAAGTAACATTACCCATTCGATGTAGACAATTGACCTCGAGCGAATGAACAGTCTGCACATCACAGGTATTATTATTCACGACCTTGTTCGAAAGGGGAAAATCGGCTATATCAGATGCCCATACAAACTCAGGTTGATAGCGTCGTATAAATTGCTCTTGTCTTTAACTTGTGTATCGACGACAGAACAGTGTACGATTCTCTATCTGCCTTTCCGCCTAGTGCTATCCTTGCACGAATACCTCGATATGACGAGACCGATGAAGAGGAGAAGAGCTCAGCGATTCATGGGAGGAGGTACATTCGTCTACATTACGCTGCATAATTCATGGACCTGTCATAGGCGCGTGAGCCGGATAATAGTGCCGCATTGGTCGGGTAACTCGCCATTGTTCCCGTTACAAGAAAGTGAGGGAGAGAGGCAACGTAGGACTGAGAGAGAGAGAAAGAGAAATTGACACATTGCAAGTGAGGAAGGAGAGGAAGGAGAGGAAGGGCGAGCGGGTGGCTTTATTCGATAGAGGACTGGTACAGATCCAATGGTCCTCTTTGAATCCAAAGGGCAGGCAGTGGTGCTTGATGTCGAACCAAAAGCGAATAGACCGACAACGTTGGCGTTTGCTACTGTGTTTCAAATTAACTAATTACTCTCTTTTTGGAGTACATAGTACCCAATTTCTCCGGGATAAGGTTGCAGTTGTGAATTTAAAAATAGATTGGAAATTACTTGAAAATATTTTGTTTTATTACATAATTTTTTTATAGTAATCCAATATTTTATTTTTGAACTGCAACGATTTTTCGTATTCATAAATTATTATGTATATTATACGAATAAACGGTCCACTACTAATTTAGAGAATTTAAAATATCGGATATTTTTAATACGCCATAATTAAAATTTTTAGTGATATGAAGATAAAATTTAAGAAGATATTAATTTAAAATATTTGTTATTGTTTAATTTTAAAAAGTTTTGGTTCTGCGTTGTCGATAAAATATCGAATGATTTAAATTTATTAATTTATTTTTTAAATTACTATTCAAATGTAATACTTCCTACTTTTTAATGTCTTTAAAATGTATAAAATGAAAGAAGAATAATTGTGTTTCTAGTAACTGACTTTGAAATATTTATAAATTATATATATATATATTTTTTTGTTATTTAAAACAAAAAGATTAATTAAAAACCGTCTATTATTTCTTATTAAAATACTTTTTAAAAAATATTTAGAGTTTTTATATCGGAAGTTATTAATAGTATTATAACTCTATTGTTTGGAAATTTCAGCGGATGTAATAAAATTGTTGAAATTAACGCTAATTCATGTGCAAATATATTTAATGCAATGTTCAGTTTAGATTAGTTGAATCACTTTTTAACTCGATAATAACTATTTCTTATAATTTAGAAACATACAGTAACTCAATTAATAATTAAATTATTATCGGTGTCTTTAACTTTGTAAAATTTTTATTTATTTGGTGGATGAATTGTTTTAATTAATTTTATAATATTTAAAATTATTTTGCATTAACTTACTTCTTTTTATTTTTTTAATTAATACTATAACGTATTTGAATATAAATTTAGTATCAACAGTATTAAGAATATGTATAGGATCTGTATAATTTACTTCGTTTTCAGAATTTGGCATGGTGTTTTAACTTCGGAAACTTGAAACATTTTATATATAATTGTTTAAAAATACATAATGAATTTATACTAAATTTATAAAAATTATGATAAAAATAATAAAGTAGTAATAAATTTGCTACAATTTATTTTAACAATAATACAACAATTATGGTATTAAGAATAATTATGGAACATAACAACAATTACGGTACTCAATTTAATAAAATTACTAATAGAAATAAACGTTTAAATTTTGTTATTAAATAGTAGTGACGAAAGTTAATGTAAATGCATTTTTTTCTACAATCAATATTTGTAAAAGCACAGAAATGTTTCTCTAAATATTACATACAAAGTTGTAATATTGATTCCTTTCAATTAATTTAGTCTTCTTTTCTAAGCACTGACATATCAAAATTGCGTGAAAAGGGTTGATCGATACGTTTGTTTATCGATTGCTCGCCTGTCGCACCATTACACAAGGATGTTTGGAAATGAAAAGAGGCGGTAAACCGATTCGCTTGCGGCTTGCCAGTGTAGTTTCTATAACAGACCACATTTCTGCTAAGCTGATATCAGAGGGGAAGGATTTCCACTGAAAATCATTTATTGTAGTAATCGAAATCATTCGCTATTGGTATTACTTACACTAACCATCCATCAACATTTTCATTTCTATGCAGTAATCGATGACAAATCGGCGTATGTAATAACGTCTTTGTAATTGTATTATTAGAGCGTGGCGTTAAATATTTTTATTTTTATTTTTATTGTAAGCGTCAGTTCGAAGCAATTCAGTTTATTTGATTCTAGTAAATAGTTAGAATATTATTGAAGTTATACTACAAAGAATTAAATGAGAAGTTTCAATACTCTATTTATTAAATATGTTCTAAAACATTTTTTTTTCTATATATTATCATTATATTAAAAATCATGATTTGAAAAACATTATTTTTTATCGCATATATTATTACACATTAAAAAAATATTTATATATTTAGTTTATATTATTATTATACATTAACGTCTAGAATTAGTCAAATAATTTTTTTAAATTAATTTTTCTAATATGTACATTGGAATAAATTCATATATTTTCTTTGTTAAGTAAACAAACTTTTATGTCATTTAAATCTTGTTTTATATCTAGACAAAATTATTTTCATTTTTTTATTTTAATGTTAAAAAATATATACTATTTTGTACTTCATAATACTAATAATATGTATTAAAAAATTTTATTTTATTTTTGATTCAATAGTTTTCTAAAAATATCTTACAGCACTTTCATTATCGTACATTAAATCTATATATAAAACGTGATACTTTAATGAAACATATATTATTACTACTTCGATTTTTATCAGTTATATTAATAAATTTACATTATTCATAATGCAAATCAGTAGATATATTAAATAATGAATTTTATTTATAACAGTAGTCTATATTTTGTTAAATATTTTAAACTAACTTAACAAATAATTAAAAGAGTGATTTATATTATAATTAGCATATGCCATTCTATTACTTAAACATTATTATTAAATTATTATTAACAATAATTTTATGAATAATAATTATTTATCTAATTGTCTGTCTATTCATAATTTATATTATAATGTATAATTTAATACGGGATTATAATACTTCTAAATGTATTTAAATACATAATATTATACACTATCCTTATTTTAATATTAGAATACATTCTAGAGTGTTCCATCTTCTTTTGTAATTTAGTTTATTAGAATCCAGCATTTCTAATATGTATGAATAAATCATTCAGCAATATTAAATGCAGAGTGAAAATAAAATATAAGCTTTAAAATATGAATTATTTTATAGTCTGCATTTACATATATATAACATATTAAATATTTTGGAATATAATAATATGTGCATATTTAAAAATATGTAAATACTATAAATTTTATTCACTATTATTTATAAAATTAAAAATAAAAATAACTACTTATTATATTTGGAGAAATTAAACAATAAACTTACAAGGATGAAATTATATTATAAAATTATAGGAAGTTTCAAAAGTATTGATGAGAATTATTTGTAACATAATTTTATTTTATACCATTTATGATATATATTATAGTACGAGTTATTTAATTTTAGAATTTTGTATATTTTAATTTAATGTTCCCTGTAAGTTAAATTGATAGTTAAAAATTTCTTTGTTTAAGGTAAAAACATGAAATAAAGTTCAGTTTATTAACAATTTTAATTCTATATAGACAATGAGAAGTCTATCTATATTCTTAATAAATTCTAAAATTTAATTTTTAACAAACTATCATATTTATAACTAAAATATCTATGTATATGTATATATCATTAATAATTTATTATAAACTTGATACTCTTAAACGAGTTTTAAAAATTTGTTAGATGTTATTTTAATTCTTATTTTTGATAAGTGTTAATTAATAATTCGAAACTTTGCAAGTAAAACATCGATTTTCATTTAAAAAAAATTCTGAACTGTATATTACGAATTGTTTTATAATTTCATACTAATACTATGTATATGAATGGACGCAAATAATTCGTAGATTCATTTCAGTGATCGAAATATCAGTTAAACTAATGGAATTAACCAAACTAGAGCATTCAAACGTTGTACACGTTGATTTTCAGTGACTTACGTAGCTTCGATCCTCTAACTGTCGAGCACTCCATGAGTTTACGCGGGAAAGTTCAACTCGTGTCGATTTGTCAATGACACGCGAAAGCGGCTCACGATAATGAAAACAAAACTACTTTAAAACAATATCGATACTTTAAAGGAGATGTCGGTCCATATGGTATACATATTTCTATGGATTATTTATCTAAAAATTTCTTAATCGCGAAAAATTTGTATTGATAAAATTAGATATGATGTGTGAAGAATGAAAGTTTTTCAAATACTAATATATAATTAATTTGGATTGCGTATTTCATATTTTTTAATTTTTGATTAATTTCATCCAAAATAATTTTAAAAGCAGAAGATTAATAATATTCTAGATACAAAATGATGTGAGATGAAAATTTTTTAGTTATTTTGAACTAAATTCAAATTATTCAAATTCTTGTCTGATATAGTTTTGGTTCAGTTTTTAATACAAATCATTGCTTCGAAAGCAATCATCTTAAATTTTATGATAAATAGTGTATTATATCTATGTTCTATCGATATCAAAATTCTTTGAAATTAATTGAAAGCACATAGAAATTAATTCTGGTATTCATCAAATTTATAGTTGATTTATTATTATTGAATACTGAGCTTTCGGTATTCAATACCGTTACTAATATGTAGATATAAATTATTTTCAGAAAAGAAATATAAATATTTATATATTTTAGAGCAAATAGAAATATTATTTACTTAATTTTTTTGAAAACTTTTTTCTTTATTTTATATATAATATTTATCATATTATAGAAAAAATAAAATTTTTAAATTTAAAAATTTATTTGAATACTATCTGTATTATTTTTTCTATTTTTACAATATAAAACGATAAATATAAATGAATTAAAAAATGTATAATTTCATATAAAAGCTTTTCTATTTCAGTATGTATGTTTTTGGTTAAATTATATAGGAACTATTCCATATTTTATTTTTAAAGCTTGTGCAAAATTAATATTCTACTTCTATTTAGAAATTCAAAAGTATATTTAGTAGGTAGTTAGTGTGTTTTAATCCTCATGATATCACTTTTAAAACATATTAAATAGGCATTGTTATATATTTAATTTGGCATTAGTATATATAAGGTGCTGAAACTTTCTTACCATATGTTATACATATTGAAGTGTAACTTAATACAGCGCTAGCGAGTATTAAATTCATTGATAAGCAACGAAAACTTGCATACCTATGTTGGTAATGAAAAGAAATAATGGAAACGCTGATCTATGTAGTTACTTATTTATATTTACGTTCAAAGAATTTTCTCTCTATTGTAATTCGTCTTCTGTGTGAGAATAGAAAATACCATGCGCAAGAGAATACGCGATCTTTCATTGCTTGTCTTCCCTCATCGTCTCGTGCTGATAACAATCCAAGGTTTTATTTGTACCAAAGGCACTGTGCTACTGGAATTAACGTCGTAGAACTCCTTGACGTTATAGGCTTGGATAAAATTCGATTATTCGTTCGATCGACTGTTACACAATGGGAATACGTTTCGATCGTAGTCCTCCTTCAAAATGAATAAACAAAAGTTATTCAATGATCGTAATGGTGATATAATTGATGCATCAATGAGTTTCATGATTTTTGGAAGCTACCAATCATTGTTCGTCTAATTTGATCTAAGTAACGTAAGCAAATGTTCAATTATTACAAATTAACTATATTTGATTTACCTTTTTTCCAAGCAATTCAATATTAAAGAAAAAGTGTAAAAAATTAGTACAACTTCTGAAATGTGAAAATGAATTGATTTATACTCTTTTATTTAAATATATGACAGTATATTAAAAATTTAAAAAGTATTAAATAATTAATAATTATAAAGATATACTTTCTACTAAATTGTTTTTTTTTTTAAATGTAAACGAAGCTAATCTTAAAGTATACCAAATTATAGTATTTTTAAAATATTCAATTTTTCTTTGAATAATTTAGTATTTTATATAGAATTTAAAAAATTAAGTTTATTAAACAATAATATATTAGAAAATATATTAGAACAATATATTAATATATTATGATTTATACGAGTTTTAATATTTCCAAAAATCTGTTTTAAGAATATATTATTAAAAAATAAACCTAAATAAAAAATGATCCATTTATATTTTATGAATACACCATGTGCTAATTTACTTTATACATATATTATAAAATTTATTATTGTCATAGATGATAGTTACTTATTTCAGCAATAATAAGGAATAAATATATATACATAGTATATGCTACGTTTAGTTATTATAATAATGATAAGGAATAAAAATGATTACTAGTACGCTCATATAAACTAAAGGTATTGCTTATCAGATTTCTTATAAGCTATCATACTTGTATAGTAATATTTTACTTTTATAAAATTAAAAGCATATATCTTATATAATTTATAAAATA
This sequence comes from Dolichoris vasculosae, assembly GCA_018907195.1. Lineage (NCBI taxonomy): Eukaryota > Metazoa > Arthropoda > Insecta > Hymenoptera > Agaonidae > Dolichoris > Dolichoris vasculosae. Next base: position 11,024,211 of record JACCHY010000001.1, read on the forward strand.
TTAAATTTTTGCATTATTTAATATTAACACGGAAAAAATACTTTATTAATGTTGTTTTTATATTTTATAAAAATTTAAATATATAATTCTATGAGTTTGTATATTTGTTTCTATTTTTATAGGAACTTAGCTACATTTATTTTAAGATGAGATTATTTTAAAAAACAAAAAATATTTAATACGTTTTATTTTGTTTTTGACTTTAGTTTTGTAATTGTACTTTAGTAATATACATTTATTATAAATCCAATTCTTATATTCTTACTTATTTAGACTTTGCATTTATCTTTGCTAATCTTAATTTATTTATGAATTGTAAAATAAAAACTGAAATGATGTTTTTGTAATTTATGTTTATCGTTATTATCTTAATCAAGCTATAGAGAAGAGTTTAATTTCATAAATTAAATTTTCATATTAAAAATAAGAGAAATATCGAACCATAAATTAACTCTTATTCTGCACCGCTATTTTTTCAAATTCTTCTTGAGATAATAATAGCGAGACTATCACTTAAGAATAACCAATAATTAAATAGTGCTGATATTTATTAAAGTATCGGTACCTATGAAAAGTAATAAAGAACTTGATATTAAAAGTTTGCAACCTCATTAATTTCATTAAAACCTCACAGCAAGCTCAAAAGTATTCACAATAACGAGCCGTATAGAAAAGATTGGTATACCTCGTTGATTCAAATTGAGAAATGGCGTAGTCGGCAAACTATAGACGATTGTTCGCCCGACGCGAGAGCCACGTAATAGACTTATAAAATTCAACGTATAAGAGGACCCACGATACTTTGTATACCGTTCCATAATATTGCCTCGGGGACGTAGCTAGTCATCATAAAATATATTTTCTGGCATGAAAGCTCGCCGGGAAAGTAAACGGGTGTAAGGATCAGGTGTATAAGGTCAAAGAAAAAATTTACGCTTTGGAAACAAGTAAAAAATAAGGTAAATTATAATACATAATTTTATGACTTATTCCTGAAATTTATCGCTATTAAAGCAATCAATATCAAGTTGATTTAGGATATAAATTTATTAGTCTAAATATGCATATATAAGTCTATGTATCTGTTTTCCTATTTATGTAAGTTTGCGTTTATGCTTTATGAGTATATGAATCTATACTTACTTTCAGATTAAATAAATCTGTAAAAGCTTAAATATCGAAAATATAAAGGGATACTATTTTGATTGTAATTATAAATTTACTTAATTTCTGTTCTTAATCGTGTAATTTCTAAGAATAATCTATGTATTAAATTAATATAGAAAATTAATTAAACTAAGAAATTAAACTGAGGATATTTCATCAAGTATTTTTAATAATGTTAATTTTATACTTTATTAAATAAATAATGTTGTTTGAATTATGAATGCTCAGCAAGTGTTTAAGTATTTTATATTTTAATTAAATTCTTGTGTAACGTAAAAAAAGTAACCATCCTATTTATATATTACAGGTTACTCATTGCTCAACTTTTCATGAGTTTCTTTCTCGAAATTCATTATTAAAGAAGAAAATTTTATATTTAATAGAATCGTATTTTAAATTAATTTTGAAAATTATGACTGATAACATCAATTTATTCTTATTTTATTATCGTTGTTGTTATTGCTATTGCTGCTGCTTTTCTTGCTTTCTTTATTTTTTATGATCACAAATTAATATTTAAACTATAAATAATAATTTATTGTTAAAAACTGCGAGTAAAATAGAACTTGATACAATATACATTATTTATATATAGAATAAACTTAAACAAAATTTCAAAATAATATTTTGCAATCCGAAATCACGTTGTTAGTAATTTTTTTTCATAATTAAATTTTACTTAAATTACAGCTTCACTATAAATATACTTTATACAAGTTTAATGAAAATAATATAATGATAATATATATGAAATATTTTTTTATAATTATTAAAAAAACTACAAATTATGTAAATTTCTTCTAATTCATATAAAATAAAATAGAAAGCTCTAAAACTTAAAATTTATTACTTTTCAAATTAATATCAAAGATCAATTGCTTCGACTATATTAATAAACAATCATAAAATCTTGACATTTTATTAAAATGAAAATTATTTTAGGTAAACCTCTTATGTATGTTTCAAAAGAAGTAAAAACCATCTCTACGATTGATAATTTACGTTCATCTGGCTCATAAAGTACTACAACCCTTCGTATAAAAATGAGACCCAACCATAAAAAAATGAAGGGCAGCAGGAAAAATTAAGTTAGCTCATTCCACTCAACCGGAATAATAAAAGTTTGATAGAAGCCGATAATAAAAATTTTAAACATCCATGCACTCCGATACCTTAGATATTTGCTTGCAGATTCATCAATAGAAGAAATCTAATTATTAATCTTCCTTGGTTTCGCTTCTCGGTTAGTTTATTAGAAAAATATAGTATTAGGACACACGTATATTTCTTAGAAAAAAAATCTGTAGTTGGCATCCACTTTCTTTTTTTTATCTCTTTTCTTTGATTTTGTTTTCATTTTATTTATATTTACGGCGATATGTTCAAGAGGTGTCGACGCGATACGACATAAAGAGATGAAAGTAAAACGCGGAATCAGCGAATGGCTTATATGCACGTACAATAGAGAAAGAGAGACAAAGAACTTTTCTTTGTCATTTCTTCTCCTCGTGCTGATAAACGCGAATACGGTCAGTCGTAAAATGTATATCTATCACCTATATCTCCATTTCTTTTTTTGGATTGCTCTCATTCATCAGTTTTTCCTATTTTATATTTTTTCTACTTCTATCAGACTTATTTTACTTTATCTCGGTAACTCGTATACCATACATATAAGTCACTCATTTAATATTTATGATATTTATAACGACGACAAAATTTAGTTATATAGACGAGTTAAAATAACCATAAAGACCAATGATGGGATAGATAAGATATGAGAGTAAATAATAAAAAAATACAAAAGACAAAGAAAATAGATACATGTGCATAGGTATAGAGAGAACGAGATACAAGCGGAATGGAAGTGACTTCCTTTTCATGTTTCGACAATACATGTATCCCATGTTATACAGTAAACTTGTCTGTCAGTTCTCGCAATAGTCGATATGTGTACTCAGCCTTTTCATTCTCTTTTACAGTAGAGCCAAGGCATCGAGTGGCCTTCGATACGCTTCTTTTAACGTTCGATAGCACTACTGCATGGCTACCGCATACATAACGTTTGGTTAAACATTTCTAAAAGGTCTCTTCTTATCGAGGTCTTTATTTATTTTGGTGTCAGATTGATGCTTGAAACGTTATTTTCGTAGGAGTAGGAAGAGAATGAAATTGATTAGAATTAATATTTGAGGTTCGTATGCCATTGTTCAACGATATGAAAAATTTAAACATAATATTGGCGAGTTGTGACAATTTTTAACGATTGGATTGGTTTAACTTAAGTTTGAGTGAATCCAACTGAAATTCCGTTATTCTATCTGTCGATCAATGTTAAAATGAAGCATTATTCAAATATATTTTTGATGGATAAATCGGCTTTAATTTATTTTAATTTATTTTCTTTGAAAATAATATAATATAAAATTAATTTTATACGCTTAATAAATTCATTCGTTTGAATTATTAAAAATTAACTGCAAAAATGGAATATATTTTATAAGCAAATAATTGTTATACTTGAACGTAAATATAAATTAAATTAAAAATAAATCCTTGTGTGAGAACTAATATATGAAATAAAGAAATTTTAATCTTCGAAGTATATCAAATGCAAATCCCACGTTAACAGTCTGTGAATTAATATTATTCCTTATATTTAATTATAAATGTAATTTGAATAATTTCACCTTATAAAGCATAATTTAATGAAAAAATATTTTCAAAACAAAAAATATATACGCCTGAATATTCGTTTATGGTTCTTATATTACGTAAAATAACAAATTGTTTGTATTCATTCGACCAGTTATATAGAAGCATAAAAAATATTCATTAAAATTTGATATATATATTTTATATATAATACTTAGAGAGTCAAAAGCAAATTAATATATAAATAAATTAATTTTTTTATAATGAAAATAGTTTTCCTTTATTTATTTTTTAATGTGGTGTGGGTATAATTTTATTTACGCATCATTTCTTGAATTTCAATTATTATATTTGAAAAAAAAGATTCATTCTTTTACGTGTTCATTGTAACAAAAACGAAATTATTAAAATAATACAAATCTTTTGAAAACTTTTTAAAAAATGTGGTAACTGGAGAACAGAAATATTATTTTATAAATATCCTGTTATTCAATTGAATTTTTTTTCGCTGTTATTTTCGAATGAATTAAAATATGTAAGAAATATTTTATGAATTTAAATCTCATTTCTATGTATTATAATTGTATTATTATATGTATTATTTTAAATTAAAAAAAAAAATTATTTCTTTAAGCTTCCCATGAACATATATCATAAAAGAATCACAAATAATTTCAGTATTATAGAGTTTGCTCTCAGTGATAATAGAAAAGGATCTGACAAAGTTAAGTAAAGGAATAAAAATAAGAGTACATACAACGAAGACTACTAAAACGAAAATAACGTCGCTAAGTGTTTCGAGCGTGAAATTAACAGATTCAAACAAATGCTCCTTGATAGGAATGTTTTGTATTGTACTTGATAAAAAGTCCTAGAAATTAAGTGTATGGTTATACCTTACCTATTATTTTTTTCCTGATTCTCGGTAATTTTTCCCGCCTCTTTTATCGTTTGATTTGTTTTTAAACAATTATTTACGTGGATTAATCACATATTGAATATTTAATTAATGAAAATAAAGTTTTTTAAAACAATTACGTATGATTATTTTGTAAATTATAAAACTTTTGGAATAATTGGAAATAAATTTTATTTCATAACTATAAGAAGTATTTGATATTTTAATCTAGCATCAATTTAGTTAAATGTAATTTAATTAAATTTAAGAAGCCATGAGAGCTACTCTCAAGGATTAAAAAATTCAGAATTCATTCGATTTAATAAAGTTTTAACCCATTTCCGAAAAAGGCACAAATAAATTATTCATATCATATATTTTCTAATATATTGTAAATGCTTTGCATTATAAAGTTTATAAAATGTTCAAATAATTCCTTAGAAATTTTTTCATTACACATTAGTAATTAATGCTTTAGTTATTCATTATATAGATTAAATTTTAAACAACTTTATATACAGCAAAATACAGATTTTTCAATTTGAAATTTATTAATTATGTTTTCGTGCTTAATTTAATATTGATCCACGAATGAATCGAATTAATCATTATAATTATTTATTATTTGCACTATCGTTTACTCAATATTAAAAAATTAAATGTTGATTTTAACTTAAATACAAAATACGAATATAACGTTTCAAAATATTTTAACAAATTGAAGTATAAATATAAATATGTCGTTGTATCGTTTATTATTAATAGTAGAGAAATAAATTAAGCAAGGATAAAAAAAATTTATGTCAAAATGAAAGTACCTTAATTTCTATATGAATTTGTTTCAACGTAAGTAGACGTTAACCAAAAACTTGTCTTTCTTTCGTAATTTTACTTTGTTCCTCTTCGCTTCGACTCGTATCTTTTACAAGTTAAATTACATCGAATAGCCGATTAATCGCGTCATCGTTCCATTTCATTCTAGTTCTACTAAAAATTTCGTTGCGTATTCAAAAGTGCCACGCGGCCGCAAACTAATACTAATAATAATAGCAATAACGGAAAGCAGCGACATAATCAGGATTATAATTATGACTATAAGGTGGAGTGGCGCGTTGCCGCGTGAAAGTCGGAACGAGGCAGTTGGGTAATTCGGTGCATACCGTGCGCATTCACCGGGTGTATTCATTAATTAAAAAGCCAAGCAGGAGCAACTCCCTGGCAAAGCGTGCACTCTTGCAAGATACGTAAGTGACCCTTTTCTCTTTCCTCGCCTTCCGTGTACATTTTTTTACGCTCGTTCGTTCCCAACGCTTTTTATTAAAGTACGCAAAGGAGTAGGTGTAAGAGAGAAAGCGAGAGAGAGAGCGAGAGAGAGAAAGGGTGAGTGGGTTTCGAGTCGAATGAAAAAGTAAACTACCTAGACGCGTCGAGAGTAGCGGCCCGCGTACCGGTGGTGTGTTACTTTCCACCGTAGTCGGCTCTCGATTCCTGGCATTTTGTCTCTTTTCATTCTTAACACGGAACGTGCTACTGCTATAATTGTTTTTCGCTCTATTTCGCTCGATGGTGAAGTAGGATAGATAAATAAACGCGAGTGAGGAGAAGGATTGCGAAGGTTCAAAAATTCTCGAGACATTTATGGACTAACCTCCGTTTTTTCTTTTCTCTCTCGGATAGTAATTTTATTTTTTTTTACGTGGTTTCAAAAAAATTTCCGCGATACCTGTGTAATTTGACGCAAGGTGTGTAAGAATACGTAACGAGTTTTGTACACACTGGTTGATTAAAGTAATATAATCAGAATAATAACAAGTACGCACTATTAAAAATTTTGTTTTAATTATTTAACGAAGTATGTTTAACATTTTTTCATTATTAAACGAATGTTTGTTTAGATAATATATCTTTAAATATAATTCTTACATTAAAGCATATTTATTATTGGAATTAAATATAGGTGTATAAATTAAGTGTCGGTCGTACAGTTAAAATTTTATACATTGAAATTAATACAACCTTAATATAAAATAAATTATAAATAAATATTTATCGAGTGATCCATAAAAAACGAATGATATTGTTTTTAGAAATTCTTAATGATCGAGTACGGACTAATTTTAAACATTTTACAAATTTTAAAAACTCGCAATTTTAACTCCAATTCAAAATTTTTTGCAAATTAAGCTCTTGCAATTTTTCGTAGCTAAACTTTATTCGTGATTAATCTATAGAATTTTTTTCAAGCGACAAATCATTCAACGTAATAGCTGTGATAGATGGTTTTACAAATTTCAATTTTGCTGATGGTCACAAATATATGTTTCTACAATTGCGAATCAGCGTAGTTTCTAGACCTATTATTTCAGAGAGTAATGATGTAAACCTACAAATGAGTAATCTCACGAGCTCCCGTAGCTTCTACCGTGTTATTCTCGTGTATTAGTGCGTTCTCTTTTTTCCTCGCGCGCATACGTGAAAATAAATAGAAACGTATATACGTGCGACAGGTAGGAACTATGCGTAAAAGATATATATATAGAATTCAGTTAACAGGGTAAGCTTTGGGTTTGGGTTGTATCGGAGGGAACGAGCTGGACCGATTGTAACTTGTACAACTGTAAACGCCGTCAGTCGCTGTTCGCTCCAATTAACTTTTCACCACTAATTTATGCCGTTGCGAGCAAAAGAGACACGATGAGAGCGCGAAATGTAGAGTGACATCGATAAAGGTGAGGGATGGAACAGTGCGCTTGGGTACGACGGATTTCCTGCTATAGCAGTTCGTGCCAGCTAACAATGAAGCTGGATTATAGTTTGGCGAATATTTACTCGCGTGTCAGACTTTATTTTAGCCACATCCACATCGTCGCTCGAATAATGATGACTGTTGTGCGGCATGGATGTGACACGTGCGCACGTCGGTATGAAAATCGAGTGTGCAATGTGTACATTTGCAGGTATATGGTATTTCTGATGTAGGGAGGCCTCTTGTTTATTTTTATGCGTATGACTGAAAAGTTGCTTCGATCCTATAGGGAAGTTTTTGATTGTTTCTCTTTTAAAATGGATGTAGTTTTCTATCCAGTGAACATAATTTATTATTACGACTTTTTGCAATTCATTAAACTCTTTTGTTTCTCTTTCAAAAAAATATTCCAATATCGATAAATTTATAAAATATAGATCAAAAATATTCTTAGTGCTTTAAGATTTTTTTCATCTTTAATTTATTTTGTAAAATAATATATTTTCAAATTTTGGTTTCCGTAAGTGCTTTATTTAAAATAAAGAATGAAGTTTAATTTATATTGACATTCAAAAGTTATTTAAGTAGTAAAATAGTAGTATTTAATATATTCAATTGTTATAAGTATTTATATATATAAATTACTCGATATAAAGATTTTTAGGCAACTTCTTTTTATTTTTTGGTATAATTGTTTTTCACTTAATAAATATCGTGTAGGGCTATTGTACTTTTTTATTCTAAAATATTATTTAAATTAAAAAAAAAATTAAGTAATCTGCATAATACTTTTTTATAATAATAATTTGATAGTGGATCGATTGCGTGACATCTAATAAACAGGACTTTACAAATGTATTTCATAATTAAGTAATTATGTTAGTAATAATATTTTTGACTGATATATTAGTTTGATGAAGGTAATCTTAATTAGCGATAAATATATTTGTAATCTTATGTAGAGAAAACACCTAAAAATTAATAACATACAAGAGTGCTAATAATTATTATTGCAATTAATTCTGAAGCTTATTGTAATAACTATATTATTATATTTATCGATCGTTATGAAAAGGAACAAAATTTTCTGTAAATTACAACCTTAAACCATTTTTGTACGAACTTAAACATTTAAAAATTTGATTAAAAAAAACGAATCAATCAAATATTTTAGGATAATTCGTTTACTTGATACGAAAGCGATCACTTTATTTAAAAACTTTTTTAATTTTAATTTCAATTAATAGTGAATTATAGTTCCTTTGAAAAATAGTCTTATATTCAAATTTTAGGTTGTTCAATAATTCACCAAGTAAAATACGTTAAATAAGAAAAATATATATTTATGTTTAATAATAATCTGTTTTTTTTAAGTAGTAAATAAAGTATTTTTTTATTTCTTTAGATAGTATAAAAATCGTTGTATCTATTAATTTTTTCTATCCTAGCTCTAACATATCAAAAAAGTTATGCATACATATTCATAAATATTTATTGCAAGCTACCATTAATATTTTGCAAATCTTAGTAATACCGTTTGACCGGGCATGAAATCGCCGTCGATTCTCTAGTAATTATTTTAGAGAATTGAATTATGAGCAGCGTGAGGTGCATACATATATAGTCCTGGTTTAAATAAGCTGCACACTCGGAATAACCGAGGAGCGGAGATTAAGAGAGTCGTGGGTTGCTATCGCACTCAGTGAATTATACACCTCAGAGCTTGGCCAATTGAAACATAAATGCGGCTTAAAGACATACATACGAAGCTGTACCCTGTCTTTTCCACGAGTATAAGCCGAGTATTGGTACGCCAAGTGAAGGGGCGAGCCAAACTTGGAAAATGTAGCACAGTTCGACTCGGTTCCTGACTCACCCGGAATACGCTTAACCATTTAAGTTTGCGGTAATGGCGGTCGCTCGTGCAGAGCTCGCCGTTCTCAGACATTTCGATAGTCACTGTTTTACCCTTATTAATATGCATAGTCCCGCCCCTTGGCCCTCTACGTATACTTGTACGTAAACGCATCTATACATGTCTACGTTCTTGTGTACTTCTCGCTCGTATACGTGTATCCAGTTCCATGTATCTCGCTTCCTCGACTCTTGCTTCCACCGAAACGCCGAATGTTGTTTCCTGTCAGGCTAAATAAATCCATGGTAGCTCTCTCCATGCGTCTACATTTGTTGGTCAGAAAATACAAGCCAGTTCTGATTTTCTCTCTTTGCTTCTGTGTTTTACTCTTTCCATTCACCAGTGCTCACCATAGACTGACTTTTGGTACCAGCGGTAGAGACTTTGTTTCTTCCTACGAAGCACGATCCAATTTCACCATCGAGCTATTCGTGTAACACATTGCGCGCAAATTATCTTTTTATTCATAGGATACAATCATTTTTTTTATATTTAGGATCGATTTACTGTTCGAGTATTGGAGGATTAGGTTATATTAAAAAAATGTTTAATATTTGAAAATTTTAATATTTTGTGTATGTTCAATAAATGTTATGTTTATCAAAATATCTTTCCTGGTTACGTGGTTTTTATAGTTAAGAAATTACGATTTTAATATTATAGGTATAAAAATTTAGTTCTTATTTTATTATATTTTTATTTGAAATATTTTTCGGATATATGTCATATTTTCAAGCACTATTTTTGAAAAGGTTATAAGATAGTTTTTAATTTCAAAGACTTTTAAATCAAATTAAAAATAATCTATGAATGATCTAATTTTAGTTGACGTAAATAATAACTTTTTAAATTAATAGATATATTATCTAATTCTTATTATTTTAAAGTATCATTAAAATATATGCTTATTATATTTTAGTTAGAGCATGAATTCAATTGTTCGCGAATGTCATTTCTATTTATTATAATAATAATTTCTATTTAAAGTTATCTTAATATTTATGTTTCATTAATTTTTCTATTTATTTATTAAATACAGGATAAGGTTTTTAATTATATGATATCTAAATTGCAGATTTATAATGAATCGTCGAATATCTAGTTTATGCAAGACCTTATAAGACAAAATGAATTTTATATCTTTATCAATCCTTCATTAGATTGTTAAAGACGATTCTGGAATAGCAATGATTTTGTAACTTTGAATAATAAGAGTTAATAGAATTGGAATAAAAAAGAACACAAATTTTTTAAAGAGCAAGGAAGCGAAACGTTTTTAAACTTTTAATTAAATTTTTTTTCTTCTATAAAATGTATTTAATTTTTGATTTCAAAATAGTTTTTATCATACATCATATATATATGTATAATTCTAGAATAACTTTAAAATTATTTGATTTATAAAAAGGAAACGATATCTGATGCAAAGTTATAAATTATGCAGTTATAAAATTATATGAAAATTATGTCTGGCAAGTGTTCATATATAGATGGTATATATTCTGTACTGACTAAAGTATTTATTTACTGCTCATTGATTATAAATATACTAACAGCAATATGCAACTTTTCTGATCTGCTAATAGTAAAAAAATACTACTTTTAATAAAAATGTCTTATAAATGTATTAAATATGGTAATTATTTAAAAATTATATTTATAAAAATATTATTTACTTTCTGGAATATAAATCGTATTTATTATATTATAAGTTGGAGAAATTAAAGAATATATAAAATTTTTAAGAATTAAAATATAACTTCAAAATAAATATATACAAAATCCTAAAAATAACTATTATATATAATACTGAAAATAACTATTTTTCAATTAACATATTTTATCTTAACTTGAGTAATCTTAGTTACATCTTAGTCTAAGATCTTAATAGAATATAGTATGTAAATGCTTTTATAGAGAAAAGTTTTGATCGTATTCAAAGTCACATAGAATTACGTTATTGCTCATATGCGTGTGTGCATGTGTATGAGAGGAAGGGGTTACATCGGACGTCAGTGCTTTCAACTACAAGAGGAAATGTATACATATGCGTAATTTTCACGGTATAGGAGGTGTTTGTAACGGTCTGATAGGCATCGACTCATTTTGTAACGAGTGCGTCGATTTGTAATCACTATCAGTGCATGCGTATCTTTAAATCAATCGATATCAACACTAAATGATTCGAACAGGATACCATTGACTAAAGTCTATCAGAAATTTCGCTCTGAGTAATCAGTAATTAGGAATAATTTAAAAAAAAGATAGGTTGTTGCAGTATTATAGTATTTATTTGAATACATTTATTATTTACATTATTTTCTGTCTGTTATATTTTTTAAAGATGCTTACTATAAAAGACTACTTAAATTTCATAACGATTTTATCAAGCGGTGAATTATTTATAAATTATGAATTATTTCGGAAGATATATTTATATTTCCAAATTTTTTAATGATAAATTATGTAATCGTACGAACATATGAAGCAATATCTTGAAATATATTAAAAATACAATACTGATTATGAGTTATAAATGTATCAAACAAATATAAATTAATATATCATTAAATCTAATGAATTGTTATTATTATGAAATGAATGACTATTATCAATATATTTATTATTATAAGTTTCCAATTTTAAAATAATAATTGAAGTACTAAAACAACTTGATACAAGATAATATGTAAAATTTTATGATTGAATCTATTTAACTATAAGAATTTCTTGATTTATTATTTCAACGATAATTCATATTTTTTTTTAATTTAATTCTATTATATTCATAGATTAATGTATTTATGTAGCATAAAAGTTGAATGTAATGATGTAGTATCTATTATAAAAATTTTGTAAAATATTTCTTATAATATATTATTATTAAAATTCATTATTTTTTTTAAAAGCTAATTATCTTGAAAAATTCTGAGATACGATGTTTAAAAAAAGTTAGATCGGAAAGAAACATTGCAATTCTCCTAATACTGATTTGTAGATAATTATGGCTTACATTGAAACATGTTTTATCAAAATGGAGAAATGTGTATTCGTCTACTTGCGAAATATTGTATAGATCTTGCTGACTTTGCTTGTTCCATTATTACATCTGCATTATATTTTAATATATATTTAACGGTGGTTGTTATTATAAATCAAAGTTCACTTGGCACAATAATGATAAATTATTGTTTAGTAAATCCAAAAAAGGAAGAGTAAGAAAATTATTTAACTTCTTTTAAATAATGTATTATTGAAAAGTACTTGATTTTTCGTATTTTATCCAAAGAAAATGATTTACAGATATATAATTCTGATATAAAAAAATTAAATCAGTTATGAAGAAAATTTTATTGTATATAAAAATTCATTTTAGTTAAAAAAGTGAAATTAAGACAAAACTTCAATCCACAAATCTTGGATAACTTTTTATAGTCTGTTATGTAATAACTCAAAAATAAATAAATGCAATTATACATATATATATCACAATTTATTAAATTATTATAGTAACGAGTATTACTAACTGATTTTATAAATATTTTCGCATGTAGGATTGTAAAAGGTTTGAATTATTATAATACGATAATTTACAGAAGTTCTTTGCACTTTTATTCACAAAAGTCTTAGTCTGCGTATTATTACAGTTAATCTTTAAAATTTATTTAAATATAATATATTTGTATCTAATTTTATTATATTCATTGAATAAAAGATACTTGTTATATAATTATACAATATTTAAAGATCATCAGATATTTTCTTCAATTCTTATCAATTCTTTGCAATAGTCTTTACAAATTTTTTCAGATATACAGGGAAGTATATTGTGTCAAATGTATACATCCAATATACATACTAACTAAGTAAAAGAAGATAAATAGGAATTATTTGGTTCTACGTATAATACCGTTATATTGAATGCTCAATTTTTATTTTTAAACGCTAGGTTTATTTAAATGTAAATACTTGTATATATTTATCTATTTAGAGTTATGTTAGAATTATATTTATTTGAGTTCTGTAACTTATCACAAAGTCCATCATGAAAAAAATTAAAAAAATTAAAACTACCATAATCATAATTATTTCTTTATTACTAATTTCAAGCCAATATAAAATTTAACTTAAAATTATTTTTTGGATATATGTTTCATATTAATTTTATCTAATTTTATAGGAGAAAATTCATATAACAAATTAGTCATAATTAATTTTAATACAAGAATATTTTTTCACACATTTTCATTCGGAAATCAATTGTACTTGTCTATATATAAGCTATATCACCAATTTTTATTTACTCTCGTCAAATTTGGATATTAAATAGAAGCACTATAATTGAATAGCCAAAAAGCTGTTAAATATTATATTCCCGTTACCTTTTATTTATGGTATACATAACATAAATTCTTAATTATGAATTCATAAAAATTAATATGAATATTAGAAGAAATTGGATAGAAATATCAAATTCATTATTTAAATTATTTTTCAATATTCATAAATAATTTATTTACAAAAAATAATTTACTAAGATCTTGTTATCAGGTGTCTGTAATTTGAGAAGCAAAATTCTTAAATGCAATTTATTAAGCAAATTTTATTTATTTTGAAAAAAGCACAAAAACATTATAATTAAATTAAAAATTTGATAATATCTATTACAAATTTATGAAAAAAAAAATAAATAACAAAGAATCATGACATAAAAAGTACAATTTAAAAATGTCTATATGTATTTTAAATTTTATTTTTACGGTATAAAAAATCAATGATTACTTTTTGTCTTATAATAGAATTATATTAATATTATGTGGTTAAGTATAATTAAACTTTATTGAAATAATTTTAGTGAGTTAAATCAATCCGCTGTCGAGCAAAATCTTGGTAATATTTTCTGCATCGTTGGTTCAGATTTGAAAATGATGATTGAAGTCAGCGTTATTTCCTGCGTAGACGACAATCCGTATATTTAGTTTTGATCATTTCGCTTTTATTTTTGTACGTTGACATTTTCTGTTTTCTTGAAATATTTCTCTGATAAAATTAGAGAATGCCGAGTAAATCTACGTATATTTAATAAAAAAATTTCTTGCGCTGTATTTAAATTCAAATTAATGATACTTATTAATTTTTTATAAGATATTTAAAATCAATTGCTAAGATAAGAATTAATTAATATTAATAAAATTTTATTTTAAAATATGCTGATAAAAAATGTTAATTGATAATTATGGGATGTAGAATTATTTAAGTAATGCAATAACTTTTAGTGTCTTTAGTATTACCGAAATTAATTTTTTCTTACTTGAAGTTCGTAAAGTATTTTGTCTTTTCAAAATGAGATAAAAAGTAAAAGATGAAGAATGAAAGAGTAAGTAAAGGTTTGAAAGAAGACAGACAGTATCATTATTCTTTACAAGCTCATAAAATTAGCGCAATTCTTGTGTATACGTGCAAAGGAAGAACTCGTTTTCCACTTACTATGTTAGTACTGCATACCTGTCGAGTAAGTAGATGAAGGTATTAACATCGTAACTTCTTGTGGTATACTTTATTATTTTTTTTGCTCTGATTATTAGAGTATGAAGAATTTTCTAATAACAAAAACTGGTCTATTGCAGTTAATATTAAATTTCATTTTGACTGTTGAATAGAATACTAGAACAAGTTTGGTATTAATATTTTTTAGTTCTAATAAGATTTAAAACTTAAATTAGTACAATTGAATATCAGTTTTAATTTGAAAACTTTTAATTTTATGAATCTAATATTTCGGTTCTTTTGAAATAGTGTGTAAAAAGTTTCGTATTTTTATTTTAGATATTTTTATACAAATAATAAGAAAAAATAACATCGAATAATTGTTGTATCTGTGATAAAAATCAATTTCGAAAATAATTGTATATATGTTTTTGTCAAGAAAATTTAAGTCATTCAAGTATAAGAGCGAATTGCATAAATATCTATATTACAAATGTAAATTTTTATTTTAAATAAATTTGATAATCAACGAATTATTTTCAATAGTGCGGTGTTAAATATCTTATTAATAAAGTTGGTTGATAAAATGATATACCTAATATCATTACGTGAACATAAATTCGGTCTTGTAATATTGTCTGCTAATCTCAGAACTTATAAACATTTTCAATATATATGATAACCAAAAGAAAAAACTAATTTTAAATATTTTTTAATTATTTTAAATACAAAATAAAACCTATATTTTAAGTCAGTTTTTATGACTAATTTGAAAATATAATTATTAATTCAATTCAATTCTTAAAAATGTTTAAAAACGATATATCGAGTAAGTGTAATTTAAATTTTCTTTGAAATTATATTGAATAAGATATTTTTATAAAATAATGAAAAAATAACGATTTTTTAATTTTAAGTATCTGTATACATTTTTTAAAATTATATTTTATATAACTAATTTTGGAAATACTAATTATTTGGAATAATTTATCATTATTGAAAAAAAATACGTTATATATTGTTTAAAAGGTATTTGTATCCAGTGATGAACCAATTTTCAATTTAAATTAATTTCTAAGAAGACATGAATCTTAAATATTTGTGAAAAAAATAAGATATACAAAAAACTTTTTTCAAACGTGTGATAAAATACTAATTAGTATTTAATAGAGGTAAACATCTTATTAGACCGAGAAATATTGCAGCTAATAAATTCGCGTCTTCCTAAATATTTTTACTAAACAAAATTTTCTAAATAAAAAAGATTTGTAACGGTACAATACTCGGTTGTGTGCCTCAAATAAAACACTATCTGTTGACGATATATGAGACTAGAAATGCTTTGAGGTTACTGCCAATAAAATGAAATCACCGTTTGCTGAGTAAACAGCAGAAGCTGAAAACCTGTCCTACGAGATAGAATTGTTTCACTAGGCGTCTCAGTCGATGTAAAAGATATTTTTGCTGTGTTATTCTTTGACCTTTCTTGTTTTCTTCGTTTATGTGTATATTAAATTTCTACGCAACGGATACTTTGTCAAGTATGAAAGATATTTTTTTTTGTCTTCGATGTTGTATGTTACTGAGTTAAGTGAAATTATTTCACCATTTACTATACTCACATTTTAACGGATAAAACAACGATTGTCGTAATTTTCTTCTTGAATTTAATTTTAATTTCTCTCAGTCTATGTCAAATTTTCAAATGGAAATTCTACGACACATTCAATAATACATATTTTATGTTTAGTGCTGTTGAAAAGACTAATAATCTATAAAAACATAATTATATACAAATTAATGATAATGTAAAAAACTGTAATATTTATGATTTTTATTTTACTTATTTTCATATTCGATAAAAATATTTAAAAACGAATCAAAAATATTTTAATTTGAAAATACATTTTTAAATTAATGAATATAATTTTAAGTTCATAAGTTGATGTATCGACATATTATAAATTTTGATTAAATAGAAATGTATGGATATTATTAGCGTTCTTCAAACTGTTAATAAAACAGAATAAGAGCTAAGTTCAAACAATAAAATGTCAGTCGAATTACAAGAAATTAACGCTTTATTTTGGACAGATGATATATTTAAACGTCTTTTTCTTATTTTATGCTATATATTTAAAGTTATATTTTTAAGTATATTCATAATTCTATTTTGAGAAATGATCAAGTAACAATAAAATATCCTTTGAGCAACGAAAAATTGTCTCGATAAGTTATCACAAGTCCCATAAAAATAGTTTATCGCCCACTGTTCTGAAAAACTCTATAGTAGTAAATGGAGTACCCTTTGAAATACTTTTAATAATAATAATTAGAATCGTTACCGATCAATGTACATAAGTAATACATGTAAACTGGATGACGTTGTATCATAGCTTTGCAGATTATTTTCCAACGATATAAAGCCTATTTTTTAAATTTGTGAACACTAGCAGCATCAATTTTGATAGTGCACTATAGCTTTCGAAAATTGTCTCCACTTTTATGACATAGTTTTTTTCAAAGTCAGTACCAGCAGCATCAACAACAGTCGACTTTTCTTATCTCCGCTCCACCTCTTTTGACTTTTCCGATTTGGTGCGACCTTTTTTTTTTTTGCGAAGCAGTTCGTACGTGTGCATCAGGCGTCTGCAGAAAACGCGCATCAACGAATACCAGAAGAAACGTGTAGAAGTGTTGGTGAGCCGCGGGCTTTCGTAGGTATATATCTTATATCCAGAGATACCACAGCTCGAGGAAGGGACGTTGCAGGTTTCTTGAGTTTTTTAACTTTCTTGTCGCCGTAGTTCCTCCCGTTCTCTCGTTCCCTCCCCCAATCCACATATTTCTATAGAATCGATCGTCTTGCATAAGAACTTAATATCACTTGCAGGCTGCAGCGGTTGCAATTCCCGCGATCCCTCGCCAAAGTCTTGATGAGATCAGCATTGTGGAAAAAGAGAAAGATGGATAAATAGACGCGTATATAGGCTAGGAGAGAAAACGAGAGAGAAAGAGGAGATGAAGCATTTGCAGATATGCGCCTGGATGTTCGCAGTTTTCATCGTAGCCACCGTCTGCGCTGCCAGATGAGGAAAGTTCCGTGACGCTTGGCGAATTTTAGATTGTTAATCAGAGGGACGTAAAGTAACGAAAGAAACTAGATTCATCGTTGCCGCGAGCGAGAAGAGATGCTTCTATCGTAATAGCAATTCGTCTTGGAAGATTTAGCATTCGCTGCATTTTTAATGAATCGCGCGGTGGAGAACTTTTTTCTTTTTCGGACAGATCGGAGCTTTTTGTTACTGCTATTGAGAAAAATTCCATATTTTATGAATATTGATCTACTTTTGATACAGAAATGAAAGACGTTTATACGAAAGTAGAATTTCCTTGTTTCAAAACATATTTTTATTTGATTTCTTCTAGTTTTATACGAACAGCACAATATTAACTGGTTCATTCTATCATTTTCAAAATATCAAATTCTAATAAAATTTATTCAAATAAAAAGAAATGCAAACAGAATTTTATCGTTCGATTATTAGGCCATAGATATTAATATTCTATCTCTTTAAAAATATCTATAGACATTTATGAATCTCTTATTCTATTTGTATTAGCTGATATTAAATTTTTAAATATATTCTTTCCTTTTATATAATTTTTTTTAAATTTAAAAAAATATGTTGAGATATTTTTTTTTTAAATTTGTAAAAGCTATGCGCTATTTATAAAATTGTGAAAAAATTCTACCGTTTTGAAATTTCATTCACCAAAATTTATTAAATTGAGATAATTTATTACAAATGAAAAATTTTCTCGAAATTAAATACTCTTTAATGAAACATCTTAAGTGCTTGATATAATTAAGTTTTAAATTTAATATAAATTTAGTTTTATTTATATGGAAGCTGAAATTTGGAAAAATATAATTCATATTAAGTTAATTAAAGATAATATATTTATTTACATTTTAAAATTATAAAAGTATAAATACATTTATAGACAATGTTATAAAAAAATATAATATTTCTATCATATAAAATTTTACATAAATATATTAATTGAATATTTTATATGTTTAACATAAAAATATTGAATATAAATTTTAATATAATATCTTCTATCGTTTATTATATTAATGTTAGAAAATTTCACAGATATTTTTCTTTTTATTGATACGCATCGCCTTTATTTTTTACAAAAGATTTAAACTATTGCTATGTAAATATTCAATATTCGATATTACCAAAATTGTTTCCATAATTTTGATGAATAATATGTAAATGTATGGATACGTAAACACATTTGTATATATTTTTAATGTCCTCGAGCGATAAACTATACATTTACAAGAATTAATAATACGTTGAGCAAAGACATTCAGAATATATTATCAGGGTGCTAAATGAGCTAATGATACTTGAAAAGTAGGGGTAGCGAAAAATCATGAAGTACGACATTTTTCTACTTTCTGCTATAAGTCGATACGTCCATTTGGCGCAATTCGCGCAGCAGCTGGCTTTAATTCGACTTTCGCGTACTCGTCTACATATTCCTTCTTTTTTTTTCTCTTTCTCTTTTTCTTCTTTATCCCCATTTTGCGAGAGGAAAGTTGCTCTCGTGAATTCTCGGGCTTCTTTACTCGGTAGCTGAAGCTACTCCGACTAGGGAAAAAGCTGCTGCAGTACAGTTGAAAAAAAGATAGACCGAAATAATGCGAGGAGTAAAGCCCAATTATCTTACGGAAGACGGTGAGTAGAATCCTGTTTAACCTCACTTTAGTTTTTTTACTCAAAGCGCGCGTGATATCGCGTCTATTTCATGCTGCCGTTTCGTCTCGTGCATATAAGCACGGGTGCACCGAAACACCATCCTTCCTTAATTCTTTTTATCTGTATTAAGTCTAGGCAAAAACGAATTATACTCGGAAGCTCTTACTAAATATATATTTAGCCTCTTTACGTTGTTCTAAATATTAAGTAAATGTAACGACAGGAAATAAAATTTGTCAATTTTTTATTATTACCTAAGGATAAAATTAAACTTTTACTTATGTATTTTTTATTTTAAAAAATTAATAATTTAAAATTAACGTTTAGTACTGAATTTATTAATATTATACTTATTTCTTAAGTATAACTTCTTTGTTTTATATTTTACTCTTAACATTGTAATATTTCAAATATAATTTACTTTCATAAATTAAATTTCCAGTTTTTTAATTTCTGACGCTTTATTATTTCATCGTAAAGTACAATTAAGTATATTTTTTAATTTAGCTTATTTTCTTTAAAATTTATAGTAAACTTTGATTTAAAATTTTTAAATATCTAAAAAATTTTTAAATTTTTATATTTACCGACTAATATTTACTACACATTATATAAAATAGCATACTTTTCAGAAATTTTGATAAAATGACAACAAGTACACGAATTACATTATCTAAACATGAGTTGTTTAGAATTATTCCGATAAATTTTAGCTTTTTTACTTATAATTTCAATAAAATAATCATTTAGAATTTAGAAATATTATATATATATATTCGTTTGCAATTAACATTTTCAATGAAAATCTATATTGAATTATATAATTTACTAATACATAATGAAGTGTCATTGTGAATATTTAACTGTATTTATAGTATGCTATGAATTTCCAGTGACATTCTAAATTTTATTTACTTCCAATTTACTATTTAATGAAGTATAAATATTTTGTATACTAATAAATTCTATTGTAATGAATGAAATTGGATATGATTTAAAATAATAAAAACAAAATACATAGCATTTATGTAACTCTCCATTATTTTGTTATTTTGAAAATTATTGTTTTCATGTATAAAAAAACTAATAAAATATAAAACATATTAATATCATATAAATATATAGTCAATAAAACATTTTAATACTGTATAAATACTTTCATCCAAATCAATTAAATTTTGTCCGGAAGTTTCACCTTCAAAAATTATAGTAACAGTCGTAAAGTTATCAGCTTGTCTGACCTTAGCAGAACTGATGGATCCGTAACACTGAACTATAAATCCTTCCAGGATTATCGTCTCGGCTAGGTAAAGCACTCTTTTCTCCGTAAATTTATGAATAAATTGTACGTGTACGTATACACGAGATGCGATATACAATTTCCCTCGCTCTCAATGTGGGCGCAAGGATAAACATAAATCCGCGCAGCATTTTGCCGAATTGCTGGAACGCAATCGCTAGTCGGCATAATTTAAGCGTATGATTAACCGCATTCGTGATTCACCATACAGAAATGACCGATAGCCTAAACAAATTTCACATTCACGCCCGATGAATACGAAGGGGAACCATCATGTAAAGATTGACTCAATTATAGCTGATTGCAACGAGTTCACTTATCTAATAGATTTAAAAAAAATTTTTTACAAAAGTTGTAGTTATCGTATCAAACAAAATTTTAGATAAGCATATTTTATAAAATAAAAACTCGTTTCTTAAAAAATATAGTTATTAAATGGAATAAAATTTTGTAAATCGAACCGTAACAAGATCTGAAAATAAAGATAATTCTAGTATTTGTTTTATGAAAATTTATAAAAGTTTGTTATAAGTAAGTGAAGGACTCAACCATTCTCTATATATTATATTTACATATATATATATATACTTTTACAAATTTACATTTAGAAATATATTATATTTACAAATATTCATTATATCATTATAAACAATAATAATTTCAGATAACTATACCGATAACTGATAACTATTACATTAAGAGTGATTTATAGTAAAAATGAGATTTACTTTCAATCTTTTTATATTTTATTTTAATATAACAGAATTTTGTGACTTTTACTTAACGAATATTTTACTTGATTTTTTTCATAAATAAAATCCACAAAAAGTTTAAAAAATTTTTTCAAGATTCTTTTTATTAAATATTTGTTTTATTTTATTAAATAGTTTTTTTATTATTTTCATATATTAAATTTTATTCTTCTAATAAGACAGATAATTATATTTTTGAAAGGTATAGTTGCAAGAATTTAAATAGGAATCAACAATGTATTCATAAAATGTGTTTGTTAAATTAATTATCTGCTTTGTTTTAGTTTAATTAAATTAGGAAATGTTTTTTGTATTTTCAGGTAAATATTTTAATCTACTATAAAATAGTTTTGGTTTACTTATTCACTTGTTTTTATCATTAAAAAAAATAGAAATATATTGTTTAAAAAGTTTAAGATTTCATTTAGATCATTGCATATTTTAATCTATATATGTTAAAATTTATTATCAGTTGGAAAGTTATATTTTATTTCTCAACAATAAATATTGATAAACTATTCTTAAATGTTTACATCGCGAATGAATAAAATAATTGAAAGCTATGTAGTAATGAATTAATATTTAAATAACTTATATTAATTATTAAATTATTTAATTAACGAAAGACTCAAATTAAAATCAAATTAAAATCAAATTTCAGTGGTATATGTAAATAAGTAGTCGCAATGGTTTGAATATTGAATAACAATTAATATATCTTCATGCATAATAGCTAAACTCTTACCGTTTGTATGTTATCAAATATATTTATATTAGTGAACTATATTTAATACAAGATCAAATTGAATATCAAAAGGTATTAAATATACAAATATCTATTCATATATGCATTTAACTATTTTGACACAAGTTATCGTAAATCCCAGTGCAAAATACATTTTAAGTGCAGTATTCTTTTACCTAATCACGTGTTTGTCCGCCAAATAAAAGCAGATATCGATACAGCAGAAGTTAATCTCCGATCTCCGCAAACATTCATAAAAAATATCGAGGCTGCCTCGAACTGTCGAGTTTTATAAAACATAGATAAAAAGAAAAAGTTCAATCGAGTGAAATTCAGCGCTATGATCGAAAAAACGAAAGAGACATCTGCTGCTATTTCTTTTTAGTTGTTTCGTTATTTTTTCACGTACGTGCGTATGCCTTTTCAGTTGCATGCATTTATACACACGAAGTACGTCACTTTGTACGTTGATTGTATACAAATTTTTGCTTCCCGTCGCATTTTCCGTATCCTATCGGCTGTTTACTCGCACTTTATTTTTGCAATACACATAAGTTTATTCGAAAGAGCGCTTACATTCAAAATTTTGCGTTTAAAGGACAACTGGATAAATGCAGCATCAGGCAAATGCTGCAAGGCTGTGTTATCGATACGAAATTTACGTGCACGTTGCATCAAGTGTTTACTCCGGTGTTTTTCCTGCAAGTCCTGACTATTAATCTAATCAAAACTATCGTATTCGTCTTGAATAAAGCTTTTCCTACAAGCAGTTTCGATTCCACATACACTCAAGTATCGAATGCTCTTGCTTTGGTAGTTTTCCATGCATTTTCTTCTTCTGTCTCTATTAGTATATAACTTTCTTTATTCCTGAAGCAGCACATATTAGATTGAAATTCAGATTGGCACCGAAAGGAACATTTCTTTATATAGAAATGGGAAATATGTAGATATGTAAAGATATTGTATGGAAAAACATTGAAGAGTATCAATCTGGACAATGATATAAATACTGGATGATATTTTTATTAGAAATTCAAGAAAAATGTTGGTCATACGTTAGTTTTAAAAGTAAATTTTTTAAAACATCGAAAATTCAATTCAAGAAAATTCTCCATAAAGTGAGAATATATTTTTCTTAAAAAAGGGAAATAAAATAAACAAATCCGTTGATTTATTTTTTATTGTATTGTTATTCGAATGTCATAATTTATGTTACATTTACATATATAATAAAAATATACTTATGTATTAATTAATAAAATTTATCTAGATTAAATGCTTGAATACTGATGAATAGATCTTGTTTATACTTTCAATCCAATAAATTATTTTCGTATCTACATATTAAAATGAATAATTTATCATTTAATAGTTTCAAGATTAATCGAATAAAATAATTTCTTAGTATTTTCGTATTTTTTCCATATGCGAATTATTTCATGTTCATCGTTTCACATTTATTTTATATAATATTCGTAAATTTAAGCGAAAATACTTCTATAAATTATTTAAACCATAAAAAGTAAATAATTATACAAAATTTTTTCACGATAAATGTTTTATAGAATTATTTGCAAAAAGTATGAAAGTAATTGAAGAAAAAAATGTATAGAAGGAGAAAGATGAGTTTGGTGCAAAGCTTTACGCTAATTAGTACATACCAAACGAATCGCTTGAACAAGACGAATAGATAGAGAAAGAGAGTCTGGATTAGTAGCGGTTTTCGTACCGTATACCTCTGCCGTTGAGATCTAGCGATGGATCTGCGAATTAGAGGTGGCAGCTCGGCATTGCTGGTAGTGATATAGTTTTGTCGGACATGCAATTAGTAATGGTGCTACCGAGACTGTTGATCAGATTTGTGTTCTCTCTCTTTCTCTCTCATTTCCTTATTGGCAAATATAAATAGGAGAGATATATATGTATATAAAGAGTGAAAGAGAGAGAGGCAGAGACAGAGACAGAGAGGAAAACAAGTAGAAGAAGCCATTCAAATGATTTAGATTTATATACAGATACGGTAAGATAAATACAAGAGAAAATGAGATGTTTCAATGATTAAAAGAGACCAGAAGAAATAAATAGAAGTATTATAGAACTAATATTTTTTCTATTTAAATTAAGAATTTTGCACTTACTAATACATAATTATATTATAGAATTAATTCAAATACAAGTTTATTGAAATTTCAACGTTATTGCTTATATCTGTAATTAAATTTGTACTTTTTAATACTTTAGAAAGATATCAATTGTCTTTTTTATATATATTATTATTTTGTACATTTATTCAGTATCTTTTAATTACACAAAAATCGTGTTTTTTTAATCATTTTCCAAAAAATCATGTTCAACAAATAATTAAACATATAAATACATACTAGTAAGAAATAATTATATATAATTTATTATCTAAAAATGTATATTTAAAATAAAAAATTTTTATTTACATTATATTTATAATATATATTATATTCACTGTATTTATTTCTCAAATACAACAAAATAATATAAATATAACTGTATCATTTATTTAAATTTATGCTTTTTATAGTTAAGAATATTTAATTATATATAACTAAGTGAAGTGAGTATATTATAAGTATTTATGTGATGAATATGTTGATAAATCTGTATAAAAATCAATATTTTAAATAATTGAATCGAAATTTAAATGAATTTTATAACTATTTCAATATTTGACGATTATTTACAATTTAAAAAACGTGACTCTAATTTCAAAAATATAAAAACTTATTTTTTGAATAGACTTTAAATATTTAATAACTTTATATAAACAATATCAATGATTTCTACATGGCCGGACGAACATACAGCGATGCCTTCAAAGCCAGCCACGGATAAAATATAGCTTCACCATTAAAAGCTAACGATTAATTAAACGCGATATAAATATTTAACCAACGAATTACAGTGATATTAATCTCTTTTTTGCATAGTGGTGGAGGCATACCACACCGTCCCTAATCCGGTGTTCCTTCTCGTACCCGTTTATATATACTCTTTCTCTTTTTTATGCGCGTGAAATGTGAATCGGTTCCCACAAGCCCCCATGTTAAAATTCAACATCCCGAGAATATGTATACGAAGAATTCATTTACTAAAAAATTAAATAAGTACGATCAGGGTACTAAATTGAATTTTAATGGTTAAATCGATTTGTTTGTATAGTATTCATACTATTTTTGAAAAAACTGTTTTCAATTATTAAATAGTAATTGGAATAAATGTTCATTTGTATGTTTGGTGCGGAAAAAAAAGTAATATACCGATTCATCTGATCGCTAAAACACTATAATGTGTAGAATAATAAATAAAATTTTTGATTATTTTTTGTTCATTCTAAAAACAGTTTAATATTTTGTAATTCTCTATTCATGGATATTAATATACATTGCTGATTGAAATATTTAATATCTTACTTATTAATTAATGGACGATTATAAGCTGATAATATTTATATATTCTTTATCAATGATTTGAAGGTATTTTGAATAATGTATTTTTTATTAGCATCTAAAAATTTTAGCAATATTTCATAAAATATTTTTTTCATTTATCAAATCTTAAACAATAAATATCCATAGAATTAAAATTTTTTTAATAATTATGACATAAATATACACTTATATAAATTTTTAGTAAATGATTGTGAAAGTATATTTATTAATTTAATAAATTTTCAAATATTAATTTGATGCATATAATTTTATTCAAAAAATGATGAACTTTTAAAGTTTATGAAATCAATATTAATAATTATAATTTCGTATTTTATTAGTTATTCAAAATAATTTGAAATTAAAATTTGATCAACAGAAATAGAAACTTTTCGCGATCATTCAGTTCTATTAAAAAAGTTTGAACTTATTAACTTTATGAGATAACTTAATAAGTATTAACTATTAATAAAGATTGAAGTTAATCACTTTATAAAAATTGAAATCCAATACATGAATTCAAAGAATAGATTTTTTCTTAAAATTCTGAAAAGCAAACCTATAAAAACCATTATATATAAAAAGCAGCTTTAAAATAAATCTTTGGACAGCCCATTTATGGATACGCGTGATGGAGTACTCTTAAGTTTATTACGTACTGCGGCATCTCATGTGAATTAGAAAGCGAATTGCTTTTATATCGAGTTCCTTTAGTCAATACAAGCTGGTCATATTTTTTAACGCTCAATGGTGCGTAAAAAAAGTGCGATATTTCAAAAGATCGGTAATTTTAAGCCATTTCCGTCTTTGCACATCTTGACTCGCTCCATTCCTCTTTTCTATGTTATCATCACGTTTTTTACGTGTATACACGTATTCTATTGCCTTATTTACAGTATACATTTTGAGGAAACCATTACACTTTTGAACGATAAGATGATATGTAGAAAGAGTAAGAGATAGTGGCTGATGGTTTGTCCTACATATACATGAACGTTTTACTCACAATGAAGATTTTTTCTAAAGATAGAATAAAGTTATGAATTGAACTCTTATATGTTCTTGTAAAAACTTATACATTTTTTTATAATGCGTACTTTTTGATAATATAAAATAATTTGTATTTAAAATAAAACTAAATTTTATTCAAATATATTTAAAATTAATTTTTAAACTTTTTAAATTATATCATGGGTTAGTCTTTAAAACAATAAATTAGTTTATAGTGATAAAGGATATTATAATATAAAAATCATTGATATTTAAAAACTACTTTGGAGTGCATATTTTACATATATTCTAAATATACTGTAAATTATAAATTTATTTAAAGTATAGGATGTTAAACAAGTATATTTGAATAAAAAAGAAAATAATTTTATAATTTTAGCATGTTTAAGTTATCATTAAAATAGAAAAATATTTTTTAAGAAACTGTATTTGCTCTATTTAATAAAATAATTGATTGGAATTTTCTTTTCTTTACGCTTAGTTTCAATATTTGAAATCTTAGCAGCAAATTATAGACATCAGTTTTATTTACAGAACAAGAGTTTAACAACAGTTTGCTTGCAGAACTCGAGATTGATAGATCTGCTACTGGGACAATCGACTTCCTCTTTATTTGTCTTTGTATTTCTATTTCTTCAACCTTATCACATCTTATATTTATAATAGGTCAAGAGTTGAGGTACATGCATTATCGAAGTAGTGTTCGAAATATTGGTTAAATCACTAAAATTTATCAATTTTCTGCGAAGGATTTATATAGAATAATTGCAAGTTTAGTATATAATTTTGTGAACTTTCAAGCTTATTTTATTTTCATACATATCAAATAAATATTTTCTGCTTGAATACTTCTCATTAAGCTGGAAATACTGTATAGTTTTTTATTAAGTTTCAGTGACAATATTAAAGAGATAATATTGACTTCTTGGTTCATAATATTCTGGTAATACACTGTTTCATAAATGATCAACCTCAATCTGTCTTCTGATTTGCTGAATTATATAAAGCGACTGATTATGTACGTCGTTTTGTCAGTTTCATTTTCATATGAAAAAATGTAGTATAATAAGTATTTCAGCATTTGTATTATAATTTAACGATGTTACAGATAACATAAAAATTTTAGTTATTTATTTTTTTCAATGTACGATGAAACATATTATTTTATAATTAATTCATTTTAAAGTCCATAAATCTAATAAATTTCACTTGAGAAGTTGGAGTATATTAATAATGACTAATAATATTATCTAACATTATTATTCTGTATACTTAATTTTTAACATATTTAAATATTTAATTGTATGTATCAAAATTTAATATCATTTTTTAAATATATTTAGCTGCTACCTATACTTATTTTACATTATTTATTTTACATTTGCATTTGCTCTTTTTATATAATGATTTACCATGAAAAATTTTTTCTCTAATATTTTCTTTTTATTTATTTTCTATCTTTCTTTCTTTTTCTCTTTTATTCTTTGTCTTAACTACTCTTTGAGTTACTTACTCTATTTTTTTGAATGAGCTTTGGTAATTGCTAAGGTAGCCAATTTGCACTTATAGTGCACTTACAGTTAGGTATATTAGTCTGGTAGAATCGAGAGTGAAAAAGAGAAAACCAGTGTCAAATAAAGAGAGATAATCAAAGCAAGTTGAAGAGTAAGATAGAACAATATGAGTAAAAAGTCAAAGGTGTGTTGTACTATAAAGAGATAAAGGAAACAGTAAAACAATTTATTTTTTATATTTAGTGAAACAATTCACAATAACTGATAAAATTATTGGATAAATTTTGGTTTATATAAACTTATTTTTGCTGTAACTTTTGATTCTTATTATCGACATTCTCACAATCATTGGTTTTTTTATATGCCTGACTATACGATGTTACTACTACTCGCTAAGAGTGTGCTTCTCAACTTTAGCAAACCAAATTTCAAGTGTTGATATAACTATACGTAACTAATTCAACTATTCTATACCTGTTATTTATTGTTAATACAAACTTTTTTTAACTTTCTCCGTCATTTACAATACGTAATCTCTTATTTTTTTCTTTCTTTTCCAATTTTTTATTCATACTTATTCTAATTTTTATAATTAAAGATTTCGGTAAATGTTCCATATGATACGCTTAATATCCATTATATATAATAACTATGGAATGAAATAATTTATTTACTATTTTTATGCGTTTTGTAATTATAAAAACTTATTGATTATTGAGACTGCTCTTACTATAATTCTGTTCTGTAGAATTATAGTTTATGAATAACAATTAGTAATAATTAGTAATCGTATTTTTTTTACAATAATTAAACTTGTCTGCATATATTAATATAATTTAAATAAAAAATAAAATCAGAAAATTATCGCCAATAAAGCATTCATGAATATGTAGTATCAAATTATGTTTTCAAAAGTAATAAATAAATAAAAATTTATGTATTTTTAAATGATATTTTATTGAATCTTTCACAAATTTTTGTAATTTTTAAAGAATAATAGTCTATTTATTGTATATGAGGATTAGTTAAATGATTAACATTATTAACAATAATATAAATAATTATCATAATATACAATATTTTTCTATAATATGTATTTATGTATTTTGATATTATTATTATATCAAAAAATTTTAAATATTTGTTTTCAAGTGTTTAGTGTTATAGAGAATAAATATATACATCAACATATACATAAAGATATAAATCTTTCAAAGAAAATAGATGATTGAAATTTTGAATCTACTATATCACTTAATAAAGACTATGCCTTTTTAGGATTGCAAATTGAATCATGAAACAATTATATCTATTTATTTACTAAACAATTTGATAAAATTTTTAATACGCATAGTTTTATAAAAAAAATTATTCTAAATTAAAAATAATGTATAAAAACATAAAAAATTATTTTTAAGATATTCATTATTTTTTTAGATTATTCACAAAGTTTGCTTAATTTTATTTACGATTCGTCATATTTCTTATAAATTAAAGAATTATATACATTTATTAAAAAAGTAACAAATATTATAAATATAATAATTTAAAAATTTCTTGTTTCATTTATGAAGATTAAAATACATGATTAAATTACACCAGATAATACTTCTCTTAATTTTATGTAATAATCAATAAAAAATTATTGAATATTCTAGTACACCTATTTTGAAACTGAAAATGACGAAATTAAGCGATCAACTTAATACAAATTTTAAAATCCCGAATGAAAGAATTGTAATAGTAATTATAGGCTTATCTTTCACGAGTCTCAACACTCGCGTAAAATACATCTTAACCAAGACAGTAACTAAGCTTTGCGATAAGACATACTATTTATGACCAAAAACTTCATCTTTATTATTACATTATCAAAGCTTACACTCTGTAATAATTACATACATTATTGGATAAATTGTTCGCAGATATAAGATTCATAATTTTTCTTTATAAATCGATACTCGTCAAAAGAGATTATTTTATAAAAAACAATGTATACATATATTTTCTTCCATATAAAATTTTTAATATATGATTCGATATAAATAAAAAGGATACATATTTAAATAAGTACTCTTTTTTATTTATAGGATTGATATTGAAATATTTTATTTTAATAAATCATTTTATTTTGTTTCAGGTAAATATCGGTCACATGTACTGCTCATATTTTATTATTCATGTTTATCAATCATGTAAGTACAAGAAATCTTAAAAAATGATATGAACTTCTCAAAAATATACAGGTTCGGTTAAACAAAAAAATTTATCATCATATATCGGTAAAAATGAATTGGAATTCTAGCCGTATAATATGAATTATAATCGCGATATCCCAAAGTAAATGCTTGATCATTTCTGAATTCATTCCTCGGTGTACAGAGCATTTTCAATGGAACCCTCTAAAATTTTAAAATCAGCTCACATAACCGCATAAGTCTTAGAGGAAAGTCGCTCACCACCATCTGTATTTTTTCCGAGAGCGTAATAGCCCATATATACCTCATTCGCAAGTTTGCCTTCGCGTAAAAGAACATGAACGAAAAGATAAGACTTAGAGGGGAATGGAAGTCAGAAATGAAGAAAGCTAAAGTAAGCGAGTGCCGGAGAAACGCAGGAGGGGAATGAGGAAGTGGATGAACTAGGGGATCGAGTCTGCTATCTCTTGTCAGTAGGATGTTGAGCTTGCACAGGTGAGTTGGCCGCCGGTCGAGTCCGAAGGGGGTGGGCTTAACAAGCGATGTTATCTGCTCAGATGAATGCCGTGCCTATTTTCTCCCTCAGGGCCCTTTATGTCTCTCTCTCTCTCTTTTTCTCCCTTGCGTTTTGCTCCCTTATGCCTTATTCGCTCTTTATGTAGAAGGTGAAACGATTGTATCTATATAACCCGCGTGAGTTGGTTGTGCCTTGGATTTCTTGTTGCTCTGAAACATCTAGGCACTCAGATTCTTGTGTTCTAGTAGTAGTTGTTGGAGGCGCAAAAGAAGACGTTATTCATCCGAAGGTACGTGAGAGTTTGCTACAATTTACGCATGACATAGATCGAAAGCGACAAAATAGTCATGTTTTTTTCTAGAATACTACCTACTATTTTGATATTCAAATTGACCTTTCAACACGTTTCTACTTACATTATAGAGTTATATAAGTAGTATTAGCTATTGTCGTTTATTAGTCGTACTTGACTGTTAAAATAATTTGCTGAAATTAATAACGGAAGCATTAAAAGATAAACTTTATTTTTATAAAGTTAGTAAAGATTAACACTTGGATAAGTTATTGAATCCAGCAGTTTAAAAACGATTAAACAAACTCTAAATTTAGGAGAAAATTAAAAATAATTTAAAAATTACATACGCAGTATAATTCATGCATTTTTTGAAAGTAGTTGTATATTATGTATAAAAATGCTAATTTACCAGTATATATATATATATATGTATATCGTGCAATCTCTGATAAAATTCTTAATTTACATTTTTTTTAGTTTCTCATTGAATAGAACTATTTTTTAGGTTAAAATACTCTGTATAATATAAACATTAAATTCATATTTACATTTTTAAAAATTGATTGCATCTTCTTAAAATTCGTATAATAATTTTATATAAAAGATATTTCTAGTATTAATTTAATGTAATTTCATTCATTAACTTAAGTTATTAAGGAATATTGTTTATCTACATATTTCAAAATATTTCTTATTTCATAATTGAAAAAGGCACCAACGATAAGTTTAATTAAAAAGAAAATCATGTAATTTCAAATATAAAAAATTTGTATATCACAATGAAAAATATTCATTTTATTTTTGCCTTTATCTTACTTGATGGTTCGAAGAATACTCTTTGTATTTTAGTTAAAATTTAAAGCTTTTATAAATTCTTTAGATATTTATATAGTATTATTACTGGAATTGATTATAACGAATATGCTTTAAACGAATGAAAACAGAGTTCATTATAAAAAAAGTAAATTAAAATACTATACAATTAGATTAAATATTGTCAAATACAAGTTATATATACAAGTATGAGTTTATTTTAATCAAAGAGATATCAAATATACCTTTAAATTTTAATTAAATTTCTTAAAATTATGTAATTATCAACATCTTTTACTTTATTATTAAATTTTAATTTTTCTAAAAAAGGTGTTTTTTACATTAAATAAAAGTCAGTTAAAAGCATATTTGGATAAAGTTAGCTATTTTGTAAATTACTAAATAAGAAAAAAATCAAATTATTTTACAAAACCGTTATACAAAATTGTCATCTAAAACAAAATGGTATCTCATTTTCACTAAATTAATCTTGTTAGTCGCTGTAAAATTATGACGTTATAGCGTTCGTAGGAAAAATTATGAAAATACGAATCAACGCTCCGAATGAATAATGACCTTGTATACATTTTTTAAAGCTAATTAATGTAACGTTACACTAGGCCTATTAACTTTGTCAACAAAGATTCATTAAATTTTTTTAACATTTAGTACTCGTATACAGTTATGAGTTATGGAAAAAAACTTATGAAAGAACAAATGAATATACCTTACTATATAGCTTTAGAAACATGAAAGTTTGAAAATGCAACTATTAACAAATGGTTGGACATACATTGAAGATTGGCTTATGTGGCTTCTCTACGTTAACTTAATTTATATTACTTCATGGTATTCTAAAGAGTAGTTATATGTACTTGGAATGTTAGTATTTTTATATTGTATTTCAATTTTTTCATTTTGGTTGCTTCCGGATGCTGGATCTAGTATAATTAAGGATTATGAAAATTCATGTCAGACCAGAAATGCAAT
The DNA here is from genome assembly GCA_018907195.1 of Dolichoris vasculosae. Taxonomy (NCBI): domain Eukaryota; kingdom Metazoa; phylum Arthropoda; class Insecta; order Hymenoptera; family Agaonidae; genus Dolichoris; species Dolichoris vasculosae. The sequence continues at coordinate 11,057,456 of JACCHY010000001.1, forward strand.
GTTCCGTAAAGTTTGCATTCACGTGTTAAACTTCTCGCATTTAATGGGAATGTACTCGAATGTTTTGCTAAAACTCAGTTGTTTTGTGATGGAGACAGTAGTAAAGAGAAACATTATCCTTTTAAACGAATATAGTGGTTCTATTTATCTAAAATAGTTCTTATGCATACAATTTAATATTGTAAATTAGTATTATAATAGTGTGGTGATATATATTTTTTATCTGAAAGCAATAATGTAGATAATATTACACTATAGTTGATTGAGTTTATTGAATATTATAATTTAAATAATAAACAATAAACATGATTCATTAAAGAATAATATTACAATCAATGATAATATATTTCATAATTATTATTATTATTCGTATTCTTATTAATTTTTTTTATAATAAAAAAATATTTTTATATGTATTTCTGAATATATAAAAATCGAATAAATATATATTAAAATTTAAATTTGCATACTAACAATTTAATTTTTTTCATTCTTTACTATTTACCTATTTGTTAAAATTTGAAGATAGTTTTTTCTTACAGATAGTCATAATATAATATGGAGGGAGTTTATAGTTTTTTAGCAAACTGTAAAAATTTTATTGTAATTACTACTTGAAATTATATTGGTTCAGAAATTTTAAATGAGATTTCTAAATACATATTAATGTTAATTATAAAAATATATATAAATGCATACGTATATGTAAAATATAACATACAAAATATAACATACGAAAACTAATGCAGAAATAACTATTTTATTGTAAAAGAAATTTGTTTAAAGATTATATAAAAATATATTTCTTTGGAAGCAAAAATATTTTTAGTAAATAGAAAAAATTCCATAGAAATAAAAATATTCTTCCGATATTTTTTATTTTTTTTGATGATAAATTTTTCAAATAATTACTTAACATTCAATATTTTCACTTTCTAAAATTATTGGATCATTAACATATTTAAATAATACTTTTATATAAAAAAAAGAAATTTAAATAAACTTTAAAAATAATTATGTGTAAATATTTATTTGTTAATGTAATTTAGTTAAATAAAATCTTATTCGTCCCAATAAACAATAAAAATATAATAATTAGGCGTTTACCGATAGTCAATGATCGCAGATATTATTTAATATAATTTAACTTTTTGTCATTTTTCGTCAATATGATAGTTAATCAATTTTTTCATTTTTATATTACAAAATTTTTATATTACAAAATTTTTTATATTTATTTAAATTATGATCTAAAAAAAATTTGTCTTTATTTGACTTTTTAATGTAATAGATGTGATATTAAAAATTCACGAATTGAATGATATATGAATAGAAGCGAGATAAAGAAAGCAATGGAAATTTTAGCCGAAATTTTCTGATACTTTCTCATAATAGCAAAAATTGAGTAAAATAAAGTGATTTATTGGGCGTACGATTTGAAGAAAAATAAAGAATATTTCCATGAATTACTCAGCGATAATGGATATGCTGTTGATTTATAGAGACAAAACCATTTTTTTTTTCATATAAATAAATTATTATATTAAATTGCTGTATGTAGTTAAATATTTTAACGGAATTTATTTAGTACGAATTCATCCATTACAGAAAAACAATCGCTGGGAAGAATTCGAAATAATATAAAAAATTTTTAAGAAAAATTGAGGCCATTGAAACAATGTTGGCAGATCTTATTGATTAAATATTTCATCGGTAAGGAAGATAGATCAATGCTTCTGGAACGGAACAAGTTAAGTTATAAGATCGGAAACCAAATATAATTGGTTCATTAGTTTCTAGCACTTTTATATCTATTCAAATGATAAAAAAATTTACAAGCCATTGATTCCACATTTCCTTACATGTCACCAATCGATTATATTTCTGTTTTCTACCGAGATTATCGCTCGATTATTTCATGAAAACTACGGATATATGTTCCATTCGTAGCATTTTCGTGAGTTTTACGTTGATGAGGCTGTAATGAACGGTTTTACATTTTTATGAGCAGATACGAATATATCTGGAACTAATTTGCCTACAATGGCCTTAGCGAAGTCACGTAACTAATTATTATCTATCAAGACACTAATTTTAGCAGTCTTTTTTCCCAATTTAAAAATGCCGAAATAAGATATAGAAAAGTTTATCAATTCTTGAAGTACTAAAGCTACTTAATTTGAGTGATCGTATGAGAAGCACTGAGCCCGTTTGTATTACGAATAGTGACATTTGACAGAGGCCTTCTCATGTGTTTCTATTGCTTATTGGGTGCAAAGGAGGTGATTAATACTTTACATTAAGCCTTGGTAGACCTCAATATATTTGTTAAATCTATTTAGGATTATAGGACTATCATACGATCATTTAACTTTATCTTTGACATAGTGCTTACCATAAAAATGACCGAATATCAAATATCAAGCTCATATATCTATCAAATATGATTTTTAATCAATGAAATAGGTTTTTTTATATATTATTTTAAATTTGAATTCATATTTTAAGAACTTTTATTGATATAATTATAATTTCAAATATTTTTAAAAGCATTGATTTATGAAATTACGATAAAAAAATTAAATATTACCTGAAATAAAATATTTTATGCCATTTGAGAATAAAAATGAATTTCTAAAATCTTAAGATTTAAAATTACATATTTAAATTCTCTATAGGTACTTTATTAAATTTGTCGGAAAAAAATCAATATCGCTATCGAAAAAACTATACTTAAATTCAAATTAGATATAATAATTATAAAAAATGTAACTTTTTGAAATTATAAGTAGCAATATTTCCACTGTTATGCAGTTCAAATAAAAAATAAGAAATATAAAATATAAAATCATGAATATAAAAATAAAGGTGAAGTGCTATAAGATGTTGTGTAGATTTTCTACCATCTATATTTTATTTTATCTATATATATATATATATGCATATATATACAGATGTTGTTACTTCCATTATGAAATTTATGAGATGTAAAGACTATAGCTCGTTATTGTTGCATGAATGAGCCCATCATTCTAGCATGAAAAATTTGCTTCTTCCTATAAGATAGTTTTTTTAAATATTTTTTCTGTTTGTCCTTGGCGAGCTTTTTATCGTTTTTCTCCCTCGATGCGATTTGCAGGAATTTATTCTTTGCCGAGGAGATATGAGATGAATGATTATGGAAAAAGCCATAGAAAGTTGACATTTTTCAATTGATTTATGTCGAACCGTACACGTTTTTCTGTTGCTTGTATAGAACTTTCAGTATATCTTTATTAAATTGATTGATTTTGAGTGATCATAAGAAAATCTATACATTATTGCTATAACACAAATTGTTTAAGCGACGGAAGTTAGGCTTGGCTAAATTGTGATTGATATAAATTCTCATAAGTATTAAATATACTTATTTTTATATCTGTATAGAAGTATAATAAATTTATTTTTATAAATTAATATATTTATATTTGTATATAAATCCTAATATATTTTTTCTTTGCAAAAAATTTTTATTCGGTAGGAAAACAGTTTAGAATAAATATCATTAAATTTTAATTCAATAACAATTTATCGATTCAATGTATATACATATATATATATATATATCATATTGATAAAGTTTTTTACATTATTAGTAAATAAATAAATTAATAAATTAAAGTCAATATTAATATTTTAAATTAATAATTATATAACTGGTTAAATAATATTATAAACAATTTAAGATAATAATTATTCAGATATTTTAATTTTAATCAATTTAAAAATTTTGAATATTGAATATTTTGGAAATATTATATTAAAATATAGCCATACAAAGTTATTGACTATTTTCAAATTACTGCCGTTATAATTTATTTTCACTTATGTCATGTAATATTTTTCATAATATAGATAAAGTAATAAATTATGAGTATTTTATTGATTATTAATATAATTAGTTCAAATTTAATACATCAAGAAATATACTTAAGAAATAAAAATAGATACGATAGGTTCATTTATGCACTAATAAGAATTTTAATTTTTTTAAATAACAACAAAATAAATATTTTGTACAATTATTTTTCAGTTTTAAATATAAAATTTTATTTTATATGAATTTGGAAAGTACACGATAAATATTGATATGAAATTTAATACAAAAAATCTGAAAAGCGATTCCTCGCGACTATACTTTATTTCAAAACAGTATTCCTTTTGAATTCCCATCTACGAATAAAAATATATATAAAGTTTCAGACAATAACAGTAAGAATGACTTGACTCCCACTTGTAGACTCTCAAAGTTACTAGGTCCAACAAAAGTGTGATGCTTACTTGGATTCAGAATTATCATTACATAACTCAAGTACCACGTTAATATACCAAATTCAATTTTTTTCAATTTTTAATGTAAATACTCTGGAATGATAATTAATCAAAATATATCAAATGTTTCTTTTAGCATATTTTTTTTGTTAGAATATTCCTTTCGTATTCGATAAAAAATTGCGGTTTCTCAAGAATTTATATCGAAGGATGTAATACAAATTTTTACACAGATCATAGCTTTCATATATGCGAGTTCAATGTTATATTTTAATTGCATTTCTGGTTTAATAGTAGCAGTGTTAAAACATGAAATTCGAATTTTAAAATAAAAAAGAAATATAAGTTTAACAATTGAATATTTTAGTTAAAAGATTTTTTTTATATTATTTAATAACATCAGCATTAAAGTTATAGAGTATTTTTCATAACTTTAGAATATTTTTCAATAAATTTTTTTTTCATTTTTGAACAATTCATTGATTCTATTGCTTTTAATATCTTTAATAAATTAAAAATTAGAAAAATTACGTTAAGTCTTCAGTATTAATACGATCTTATTACTTTGTATATATAATATAAATATGCATTTCAAGTATTTTGGTAATGATCCAATATATTATACTTTCTCGGTTACACTTTTATTGGAAATATTTGTATGAATATAAGTATAAAAATTATACGGATAAATAAAAGAATTCTTGTCACGAGATTTCTTTATTATGTCTTATTAGGGTCTATCTTTTCATAATTTAAACATTTTTATTATTAAAGGTATTTCATGTATGAAATCTTTATAAGCTGTAATTATAGTTTATGTTAAATAAGAAGTCGATTTACAATATAATTAAAAAATATTCTATATGCAAATTTTTTATATCTATGTCAAATTAAAAGAAAGAAAATAAATGAATATGACTTTTAAAAGCTTTTACATATTTAAAAATTTTATTTTTTAAAAATAGTAATTTTTAAATAACAAAAAAATATTTATTGTTTGTTTATTTTAACCTCATTTTGACGAATAAGGGCATATAAACGAATTTTGGTGTAAATTAAAAATATATATCGAACAAAATGAAAATACATGTTTGGAATTATTTATGGCGATTAAAAACATGGATGGACTTATCACTTGTTACTTTATGATATATTAGGAAAAGCCCTAACAAAAATCCGAGGTATCCGATGAGCGGATGTAAGTATAGGTGTACGTATAATGGACATAGTCGAGTCAGCACATAAATTTATAATATAGTTTCTGCATGTGTATACATTTTGAATTCTGATAAAATCTCAGTTGTAGGACTCCTCTACCCTCCGAATTTCATGGATATACATTCATATACAAACAGGTTTGGTAAGGGAAGCAAGAGAGAGAGAGAGAGAGTGAGTGAGAGAGAGAGAAGTGCGACATTGCGCAAAGCGTTGGCAATTTCCGGCCGACTCTAAATATACTTTCGAACATGCGCAAACACATTTGCGCAGTGGTAATTTGCAAAGAGGCGCCTGCGTTTCGTAAACCAGGAGGCTCGAATTTTTAAATAAATCTGTGTCGAATGATAAATAAACCGGTCCTCGTGCGTTAAGTTTCTATGTGCTGGCATAAATACGTTTTTACTTGGGTGGCCCTTCTAAGACGATAATAATCTACGCGTAAACGTCACGCGAATACGCGGAACACGCGAAACGAGCTCGTTTCTGCACATGCTTTTCAAAACGATTTGTATATGCATAAGGGGGCCGAGGGCTTCAGGTTAAAGTGACAGTTTATTGGTACTTATAAATTCAAACTCGACGCGCATTCGTTCGATCGCTTGCTCATACAGTATGAATTTACTGGGATGCAATTCGATTATGAGCGAGCACGCATTTGAGCGTAATGGAATTCACCGGTCTAAATATCAATCACAGAATCACAAGTTTCATATAACGCGAAATTACTTTTCCGATATAGAGATTCTATATACACAAACTACTACGAATACGATTAAATAAATAATTTTAAATTTTCTATTTCCCTGTTACGGCACCTTTTATAATTAAAACAGGAAATATTGATATTCTTAAAATATTCTAATTTATGCACAATAAATTTCATATTGTTTTTAAAATTTGATGAAATTTATTGTGATATTCTTATGATTAAAAATCAAGTGTAAGTCTGACGTGTTTACATATACATATACATATGATTATCTTAGTTGCTAAGAAAAATTTAATAAGAGGAACCGCGTTTTATTAATAAATAATATTACTTAATATTCCAATGAAAATAATAATTTTAACATATTCTTATATATATCTTTGCAATATTGTGTACTATTTTCGTAATTTAATATAAAAAAAAGTTTTTAGAAGAATATTCTTTAAGAAAAATAATGAATTAAAATATTAAATTTCTTATGATAAAAAATAAGTAATTTTATTATCAATTTTATTTCTTAAAGTAAAAAATTTGTATAAATTATTTAAAGATCTATTTTTGAAATCGATAATATGTAACTAAAAACCAAGTTAAATGATAATTTTAAGTACATGATTAAACTAGCTCAATACTTTTTCTTTCTTATTGATTTACTCTAATCTGATGTATAATGAAATCATATTAGAATTTAACGAGCATGATAGTACAGATTATACACTCCGAGTAGCGTATTTTGAATCATATTTTGTAAACTTAAATTAGTATAATTCTAAAGATTATATTGAAAATCTAATAATTTATACTAATTTAAATAAAATTAAATAAATTTAGTATAAAGTTCACATATGTAACACTTATAAAGATATTATATGTAATCATTATTTACTTATTATTGTACAAATATAAATTTAGTACATTTATTTATGTATATATAAAGTAGGAATTGTTCTAAAATAAAATATAAATTTATAAAGTATAATATAAAGTATACTTAAAATTTATTTATAAATATGAGTTCATGTATTATATATATATATATATGTTTATGTTGTTCATAAATATTTATAAAAAAAAAATATCATTTATGTAATCATTATTTTACAATTATATTTACAAAATTAGAAAAAGGGAATATATTTTTATATGAGTAGTAAGTAATAAATATATCGTAAGATTTAAACAAATAAGAAATTTGCATGATATATATTCAATTAAAATAGTTTTTGCTATATAAATTTAATAAAAATTATCTTTAATAAAATATTATTAAGAAATAAAAAAATAATATTTATAAAATATGTTCATTTAATATTATTCTAATATTATTATATATTAAATTATATCTTAAAATTTATAAATACTTCTTTATATCATATTTTTGTAACTTATTATTATTTAGTAAATAATTACTTTCATAAATAATTATAAAATATTATCAATTTCATATACTCAATATTATTAATAAGTAAGATTATAAAATATCAAAAATATTTAAAATTTTAAATCATACTGATTCAGAAATATAAAACTATTTTGGAAGTCATTTTATACCGTATATTTTTTTTAGTTACAATCAAATTAAATGAAAATACTGATTCTGTAATATTCTCATTTTTGCATGTAAGAATTTTTTAAAGTACATGTAAAAATTTTTTGCATTTCTCGTTTAGCTTTTATAATTATATATTAGGAACACAGATTTTCCATCTCCGATTTAAAAATATTACAGTCGACACGTTCAACAGAAAAATGAAGTAAGTGCATTACACTTCATAATAAATACTTTGGTTCCATAAAATTACGATTTTAATGCGATAATATGAATATCGTATACATGTATACTGGTGTTAAAAAACAAAATAGTCTAAGCGGGATAATGAAAGAGAAAACAGGAGAAAGAGAGGAAACATACGATAGCAAAATTATAACGACCATTTTTAATAAAAGGTGATAGATAGGTGAAAAGAAATGAATTTTCAAGTCATTATAGTGAGCGTAATCTTAAAATGCAAAATATAAGTATTTTAACACCGGAATAAATTAACATTTATTTTTGGTATAATAATGCTTTGTTAGAATATTTTTTTATATATTTATTTATATTAAGTTTTTATAATTTTAAATTCAATATTTTCATTAATTTTTTTAACAAAATAATAATAAACTGAAATAAATACAAATATTTCTTTAATGTATCAAAAATACGTAGAGGAAAATAAATAATTTTTTTTCATAAAAGTAAAAAATTTCAATATTATATTAATACAGATACTATTTATCATTCAGTTTAGAATTTTAAAACATTTCATGTACAACTTAACAAAAATGATAATAAAATAATATTTTAAAAACAGTATTGAAACATTTATTTAAAATAGATTTATTTTTCATGCTAAAATTTTTTGAAATGTATGGAATATATGTATATATATTGTTATAAATATAACTTTAAATTTTCAATATTATAATTGCATTGTTAGAAATATCATTAATTAGATAAAAGCTCTTTTAATATTCATTTTACATCTGATAAACAAAATATCTTCGAAGTAAATTAATTGCATGTTAAATAAAAACAATATATATCTGATTGAATAATAATACTTTGAACCCCAAATTATATAATAAATATATTTTAATCTAAATTTTGGGTATAAAGTGAGCCGGTCGGAGAGAGTATTCAATCTATATTAATGTCAAGGATAAGTGAGTGGAAAATTGAAATTTCCTAAATTGAATAAAAATTTTCATTTACGGGGAAAGTATCCTCTGATGCGTAATCTATTTCATCAGTATTCTCATTAAAAATTAGGTACATGTTTTCAGGTTAACTTCTACTCTATCGATAACTTGATCTTTGAAAAATGAGCTATATTATATTAAAAATCTTTCATATTAGTTAATCTTATATTCATAATGGTTATTGAACATAATATATTTATTTTAAAATAGAGCCTGATTTGTATTATTATCTTTAGAACACATTTTTTTGGATAATTTTTTAATTTTAACTTCTCTTAATGTTAATTATTACTTTTATATTCAAAATCTTTGTATGTTGTTATAAATATTTTTGATATGTATGTTTTATTCAAAATATTATTTATTTTTACAAATTAAATACAAAATACATTATAAAAATTGTACATTATAAAAATAAAACTAAAAAGGTATCATAACTTTAATTTGACTAAAATATTGAATAAAAATTGATAGATATCCAAATTAAAAAATAAATTTATAATTAAATAAATTTATAATTATAAACAACATCAGAATACTTCAAATATTATGAATTATTTACTTTCTTAATTGAAAATATAATCTATAATATTTGATATTTCTTTAAGGAAATAAACAATTTAAAATTGAACATTAAAACCCTATGAATAAATTATCTGTCAAAATTATTTATATAAATAATTTAAAATTTATATTTAATTGCCTGAAAATAGCTTCTATCATATTTATTTACGTTATTTATTTTTATAACAAGATATCAAAATTAGCCATATTTATTGAGAGATCAAAAAAAAATTTTTATGATGTTAATCATTACAGTATGACATATATCTATAGACATCTAGTTAAGTCAAAAGAAAAATAATTCATACATTACAATATGTAACAAGTATAATTTTATACGTATACTCTATAATTTACGTACTTTCAGAAGAAAAAGATAAATGAATAATTTTAGTATTTTAATGAAATGGAAGCGACTATTCCTAATAGAGTTTTAAACTTTAAATAAAATAATTCATTTAATTTGTTTAAATATTAGAGAAAATACTAACTAATCTTTAATTTGTATAACATTTTTTCGGTTTTAATTATATAAAAATGTAATTGTCAAATCAGAAATGCTATTAACCTATATAACTCTATAATATTACTAGGAATGATTAATTTCATTTTTTTGACTGAAATTGATAATTAATTATTTTTCATCTTCATCTTATGCGATAATATTTTAATAAGTTATTACTGCAATATGATCACTATATTAAAAATATTTTATTCATTAACTTTATTCAGTATTTTATCAAGTAATTCGTGGCTATTAATTTTGTTCTATTTTATTCTGTAACTTATTAGCTGGTTCAAAACAATAATTAGCCATTTACGTAAAACACATACATTACTATTAAACATTACTCGATACTCATTAGTAACTTCAACAACCATCAATTAACTTTGTTTTTCCTATTGTGTATTCATTATTTATGTTCGTACATAAGCATAGACCATTTATCAATTATTATAGCGTATCGATGAAATGCCTAGCTATAAACAGTTAGTCTATCCTCTAAAAGGTTCAGGAAATTTCCTAAAAAACGGAATGAACATAACTAACTTATGAATTATCGACGTAAAAAATTCAACAGATTATTTTACACCTCGTTCCTGAACATTATTACTTGTGATCGACATTTTTCTAAATATCTTCTTCATCGTTACTAATGTGTGAAGCGCATGCGTGAATACGTCCTGGATAGAATTCCCAAACGAGTGCTTAGCAGTTTAATGGGCTCAGTGCTCCATTCCTATCTCATCGTTATTATCAATTTATAAATTCTTAGATCATATCATTCGTGTAATTACGATGTTTATTATGTCGAGTAATTCGAGCACTTTGCAATAATTTTGCGATAATTAATAAATGAAAGTTGTCGTACACATATCTGAAAATTTTTAAATGAATTAATATTATTCAAATATCTCTAACGACTTTTTATTCATTTGTAAATTTCTAATTCATATTTTAATGGAATAACTAGGAATATTATACTGTAAAAGAAAGTTTATTCGTCAAATGTGTGCGAATAACAATTCCTCTGTTAAAATAAATTACGTATATTTGTGTTTTATGGATTATTCATTTATTATAAATCAAATTTTATTTTTATAGTATAAATATGATGGATAACAGTCATTATTTATGCTGATTCCTGAATTTAAAATTGATATACTTTCAATTACTTGTATTTTAGCTTGAATAGTTCCAACTTTCACTTTACATTCACTTTAAGTTGTATTCTTACGATAGTTTTATCGATTTGAAATAGCAGATTGATTTCATTCTACTGTAATATACTATACTGCTATATAACATTGTTGAAGATTTTATATATATATATATATAACAAAAAATTTTATACATGTGTACATGTATTATGTAGATGAAATTTGATAAACTTAATTTTGTAATTTTATTACAATTGTATATATAATTCTATTCATTTACTTATAGAAAATTTTTTTTAATGTTAAATTTTAAATCATTGAAGATTATGAAAATTTGTTCAAATATTAAAGTACCAATCAGGATTTTCGATTATATGTTAATTAACTGATTTATTTTTCTATCATCGGTTTACACATTTTTACAATAGATACTATATTTTTTTCATGTTCTTTTATCTTGATTTTCCAGAAATTAAAAAATGTAATTCGATGAAATTTATTAGTTAAACTTGTATACCACTTAAAATTAAAATAACTAGTTAAAATTCAGGTAGAATTTCTAAATCTAGTATAATTATAAATATGATTTATCGTATTAATTTATTTTAAATATAAAAATTATCATATAAATAAGCAATGAAAATTAATTAATTTTTTTGTATAATATTCACGTTACATTTAAAATCTTTTATACAAAATTGTTTATTATGTTAAAAATTTTTATAAATTTATTTATTACAATTTCTACAAAAAACCATTGATCAATAATTTAAAATATCAATATTAGTTCGAAAAACTTTAGTATCGAAAAACGAATCTACAATTTTAATTTCAACTTATTTTATTTCTTCAACAGTCTTCAAAATATATATTTCATTAATTCATAATCAAAGTACACATACAAAATAAATTAAAACGAAAGTATAGTGGAAGAATTGCAAACTTCCTAGAATACACAATTACGTGACCATGTAAAAAGAACAAAGAAAAGAACAAGATGATAGATATAGAGAGACCGAGGAAGAGTATAAAAGAGGAAAAGCTCATCACCCAGTCGGAAGCTCACTCGTGGGTGAAATAGGATCAAACCTCGGAGCTCTGCTCTACGACTGCTATTGCCGTACTTCGTATAATAAGCCGGTCTACTCGCGCAATCATTATACTATTCTATGCTTCATCGTGTGTACAAGATTTCTGTATCTCAAGTTCGTGAGCTCTTTTTCTCTTTTGCTATCTTCCGTTTTTTTTTATTTTTCTGGTCCTCGTTTTCTCTTTCATCTGAGATTTCGGCCACATCTGATTGTTACTTCTCATTTCGTTCTACAATACTTCGCATTTGTAATATCTCGAAAAGTGAGAATAAATACGTTTTTCTAAGCAACTATATATTTAAAAAATCATCATCGTGATGATTTTATTTTCATTTTTATAGTCGAAATATTCTACTAATTTTAATGAGACAGACGTAACTTTTCATATAATAGAAATTGATTCTACCTGCAGAAAATATACATTTATAATTGTTATTTAAAGTGTCATTTAAATAAAATATATAACTTTATTAATTTATTATTTGATATAAGTAGACTATTCTTATCTCGGAATAATAATCTACATTTTTCCGTGAAAAATTGTACTCTAATTATCTAGGAAACTATTCATACTATTTTTTAACAAATTTATTATAGTTATATATATATATACGTGTAAATGCGACAAAGCGACGACAGAGTAAACGAACGATAGTTTATTCTATATTTATCGAAAATTTCTTTTAAATTTTGTATATTGTTTTACTTTTTTTTTACCGAAGACTTAGTTTTTAAATGTATTTTTTTACATAGTACAGCATTATCCAAATTACATTGTAAAACAAATTTGGCTTAATGTGTGATTTCAAATGCAGTTATAATCAAATTTACATTTGTAGAATTTGCACTTAGAGTGAAATTATTAAACGAATGGATATTTTATTTAAATACATTAAAACCATATAATTAAAACAATTTAATCGTGAATTTTGACTTTTATCTATAATTTTTAATGTAATATTCATTAAAAATGTTGAAACTTCGTATTTTTATCTAAATCGCTTAAAACATGTATATTAAACTTAATGCAATATATATAGTTAAACTTTACAGATGCTAGAAGGATAAAAAGTTATTTCTCCTTCGAAGTTTAAATCTTACATAAGTGGATAAAAAACTTGTTCACCTACGCTTACATAAATAAGTTTATTGCAGTACGACTTTACAGATAAATAATAGTATAAATAAAATTTACTTGTTTTAGTAACTTTGAGACGAGTAACTTTTATTTTTACTTCAATTTAAATTCAGCAGATATATAAGCTAAAGCTACATCTTCATTGTTTAACAATTCTGGAGATTTTTACAGAAATATTAACGTAACCATAGATCTTACGCTAGTAAATTCATTTTTACAATAAAATTCTTTTTAATTCTTTATTAAGGTTTTAAAAAAATTATACTTTAAACGAACACAAAGAATAGTACTTGCAAATTTTGCCATATATTATCCAGATAATAGAACAATAGCGGGACACTCGATAGATTTCAGTTCCATGAGTAAATTAAAAATTTCTCATACAATTGAGAAAAATCGTTCCGCCAGTGGCAAAGTGCGAGCAAGTTCAAAGTTCAGAATTTCTCGTACTCTCTAAACCTGCCTTGGCTTAAGATGTGACTAGCCTAATCGGCTGACTCTCCGGTTCGGTTGACGCAGAGTTATCGTCTTGGATTTGTTATCACGTTTAGCGGCGTTACCGGGTAAAGTGTCTTACACGTAGTAACGTAACAACTCACATTACTCTATCGTGTTTCTGACTCCTCCGTTATCTACAGTCAATGTCTTATGTGTACAAATCGCTTTTATCTAATGACCAACTTTACATGCGCGCATAGTTTTCAAGTTTCGTTGCTCTTAACTATCTTTTCTTATTGTTACTGGGTAATAACTATCAAGGAAAGTTCTTAAAACTTCAAAGTCGTTGACAATTTTTACTATGTACCGATGATAATTTTTCATAAAAAATTTAAATGTATTATTTGTTTATTAAATTAATAAATGTATTTGTTAAGTTATAGTTATAAACTAAAAATAATATTAAATTTATTCAAGTGAAAATAATGGTACAGAAAAAATAATAATTATATACGAAAGTGATAAAGGTTTTATAATTAAGCGGCTTATCTAATAATATTATAATAAAACTACATAAGAATATAATTCGTTTCTCAGTTTTATGATTCTTATAAGAATACAATATAGAAACGTATTAAATTACAGTTTTAATAATTCTTTCAAGGTAATACAAGAAAATCACAAGTAATAAAATTTTATAAATTCTTCAAAACATTTGAACTTGAATACTTGAGCTTTATACCAAAAAGAGTTAACTGCTACCTTCTATAAATTTATTCAGCTCCACTTAGACCCTTTCAGTCTATCTTCTTTATGCCTTCAAATTCGTAAGCTCTTGGTGTCTTTGTTTCATTCTATCTCATGAAATTCAAAATAGTCGTTATTCTCTCGGTTGATATTTTACTAGCTATGGTAAACTTCTCGATTTTCAATGTTTTATTTATAAATTGTTCATTTCACTATTGATTTTTACAGATTGTAATAATTATTTTTAAATGTTTATTCTAAATGTTTTATTTAAAAAATTTCAGATTTTAAAAATATGTTAAAACGATCTCATACATAATTTAACTTCATTCATAAATGAATATGTAAATTTATAAATTTGGATCAAATATTATTATACTGTATACAAATTTTTCTGAAGCGCAAATTAAAATATTACATTATTTTTTTATTCTATTATATGAATTTTATTTATATTTCAAATAATTGTACGTTATTTCTTCTATATATTTGTTTTATTACCTAGTTGAAATAATAATACGGATTATCTTTTATTCAAAATGGCTGTTAGTTTTACTATAATCGTGATGTAACTCGTATTACTGAAAATTTTCTACATAAAATAAAATAAATATTGAAATATTTATTTTCAACGTTTTAAAATATTCTGATTATAAATTACTATGTATAAATCACTTCTTTTGTTTAAAAATAATTTATTCTTTCTATACTATATTGTATTGTATTTTTCGTGTGATTTTAAAATTTAAATATCTATGTTAAGAGTAAGATTCACATTTCTTTATGCGTATGTTTCTATTTCATATATCATACAATATAACGTATATTATAAAAGTAATAATTTTCTTTTTTAGTTTTACAATCATACAAGAAATATTTTCTCCAATCTCTTTATTTGAAATTCATGAAAATTTATGTTTGAATTTGGTTAATATTATTGATAGGCAAATTTTTATTTAAATAAAACCGCTATGGGAAAACAAATTTTCTTTATTAGATAAAAAAATATTTTTAAAAGTATATTAATAAAAACATTATTATTACATGAGAATTTAGTTAACTATAATACATTCATGATTTCGTACAATATAAAACTTCATACAAAATATCTTTTAACTTTGATTCCTCTCATTGTGATAACGTGAAAATTTTAAATTGAATTTAAAAATACTACAGATATTTTTATTAAAATTAGAAAATTATTTTAAAACATTGTGTTATTATTTATTGGCATAAATTAATTATATATCAGTTAATAAATACATTTCATCATATTTTTTATTAATTACACATTTCACAAAATGAATATAAGTCTTAAAAGTTAATAAAATAGTAATTCCATTCTTCTAAAATTTTTTCTAAAATAAATTAAATTTTTTAATTAGTAAATAAGTTTTAAAATGATTTGATTGGCTCTGATTTGATTGAAAAATGTTTTTAAAAACTTACTATAATATAATTAGTAACTTAATAGCTTATACTCTTTTAAAATTTTGTATATAAATGATTTTACTTATATGTATCGATATATAAATATAAATTAAAAATCAAATAGAATAAAAGTCTTCTTCGTAAATTTTCGTTCAGTATTTAAAGAATGACAATGGTTCTTTATTTTACATTTATATTCTAAATCAGAGTACTTGACTGGGTAACTTATTTAAGTTAATTGACGTTTCCGCATGATCAGAGTTGTCCAGAAGACTACGAAGAGGAAGAGTAAGAGATAGAGAAAGAGAATCATCCACCTTAATTTCTTAGATTAAAACTTTTGCATTATTCAACTCCAAAAAATTATGATTGCAGATCATTATATAATCTATTGAATTTTTTATTTTTCATCTACACTTTTTGATTTTGCATATTATTTGAAACATGTATATATACGATACAAAGTAAAAGCGATTTAATGACAAGTTTTATCATGGTATATTAATCTTGGCATTTAATTTTTCAAAATTATATTAATGGTGGATCTATTAAAATTCTATTTTTCGTTTATTTAATATTACACATTGGAAGTCTGCTAAGATTTGTAATATACATAATTCTAAATCCAATTCTTTTTTATCGACCTATTGTGATTCTATAATTCGTTTTTTACTAAATTTAAAAATTTTGTACAAATTATAGTTAGTAAAGTTTATATATAATTAATATAAAATAAATATAATATTTAATATTAAAACTTAGGCATAAATTAACTTGAGGTATAAATTATTCCATAACAGATTTTTTATATTTTTTTCGTACTACTGTTATATAATACATTACAATATTTTATTTTAATTTTTTGAATTTTCAGAAAGGTATATTATATAATATACACTACTAAACGTAAAAATAAAACTGTTTTTTATTAAATTTAAATACTACAGAAATCTTAAACACTCTTCTATTTACTCTTGAATCTCTCTTCTAATTTGCATGAATATACACTTTCCATTGTTACTTGGACTTGGTTCTATAAAAAACTTTTGTAACCTCTAAATTTTTTTTCAAGCATCGATCTTCTTAATTTTAAATATTTTAATTAGTAATAATTTCTGACATGTTAACATAAAACTGCACTATTTGGCTCATTTGGGTCAATTCCAAGAAAAGTATATTCTACCTTCCAACTTTGCTTAATCTTTCCACTAAATAGCGCCAGAACATCTATCTCAAATGAAAAAGATAAAAAGAAAATTAGAAGGTTTTATATGTAAAACCATTTGATGAAAATTAATGACTCGATTGCTAATGATTCAATCAACGTATATTTATCTTGAGTTTCACTAATATATACTCAAGAATAAATCAATTTGTCTTAAAATACTGTTCCTATTCAAAGAAACATATACATATAGAAATTTTATTTTTTTAATATAAAATAAAAAAAAAATAAATTCACGTATAATACTTTATCTTAAATAACAAGAATGACAATTCGGTAATGTATATTTTAGGAAAATAATATAATCGAAGTAAATCTTAATTGTACCACTATTATTACATGAATATATTAAACAGTTTTGACAATTAATGTAAGTTTTTATCTAATAAAATAAGTTTATAAACTTATTACGTGTATTTTTAATAATCACTTGACTGTTGTCTCAAATAATATTATAAAATAAATTGAAGTATTAGTAAATGTAAAACAACATTTATTTATTTACAATTCTTAGAGTAATATGTAATACAATGTTTTGATAATTATTTACATTACTTTGGTCTTAAAATTACGATAATAATTATTAATATACATTGAATAAAAGTAAAATAGTAGATAAAATGTACATAAATAAATACATAAATCAAACAAATATTCAATTATTTATAATAAATTATTTCAAAATTACTTGTTTAAATTTAATTAATACTTAATGACTTTTTTAATACTTAATTTATAATAACAATATATATAATTACGTAAAATACGTAATAATCTAGTTATCTGATAAATAAAATTTTAATATTCATATATTATTACACAAACTATGTAGATTTGGATTTAAATACCACAAAAATAAAATCCAAATTTAACGCTCGATTAAAATTTTGAACTGCTAAATAAATTTCCAATTGAAAATACCGATTCTACACATTTGTCTAGGATAGCATTCACCATACGTTCTCATTTAAGTCGAGATATTTGATTCCCCAGCGGAGTAAATCCAGCGAATTATCCTTTGACCAGTGAAAACTAAAAAGACAGAAATTTTCTCTATTTCGATAAATTTCAGATATTATTTTTATATTAAACCAAACAAAAGAATTATCATTAGTGAACTGAAATGTATCAATTGCACTAATAAAACATTTTCAAATGCTATTAAGTTTCAACGTACCATTGAGTAGGTTTGGCACCCCAGTCTTTTTTTATAAAATCAGCAGCTCGTTCTCCAATCATCATAGCCGGTGCTCCTGTATTTCCAGATGTTACCTGCAAAAGTGTATTGATAAATAAAAAGTGTTCAATATTTTTTTAATATTTTTTAGTTAATATCACCGCGATTTAGAAAAATAATTACTGATAAATTTTCGTTAAGCAATTATTTTCAGGATTATTTTTACTCGAATTTAACGTATGTTAATATTTACTTTTGGCATGATAGACGCGTCCGCTATTCGAAGTCCTTTTACTCCGTACACTCTTAACTGGGGATCAACCACTGACCACGGATCGTTCGACGGTCCCATTTTGCAGGAGCCTGATTGATGGTTTTCTGGACCTGTGTCTTGCATAACTGCGCAGCTCCAATACTCGTTACTCAAAAACGGGAATCTCGAACAAGCGGGAATTGGTGCATTTGTTAAAGTTATATTGTATTTTGCTAATACTGTGGTATTAGCTAACGAAAGAGCAACGCGGATTCCTTGGACTAAAATTGCTATGTCGAGTGGATGTGTTAAGTAATTTTGTTTGATAATCGGATGTTGGAAAGGATTATTACTGGCTAATCGAAGTGTACCTGAAATAAATTCATTTATCAACATTTCTGACGTGAATTATTGGATTTTTATTCAGATTATGTCTACGCATTATAATAATTTGAAAAAAAATTATTTTTACTTAACTAAATTAATTAATGTTAAGAAAATATAATGTTATGTTCACTAGCTTATTCATTAGTTTTAAATACTTTTTTAATGTACATCATCCAATTTTATTTTTATTTCTGTTTCAAATATATTTAATATTAGAATTATATTTTTATAATATTTTATTGCATTATTTTTCAATTTTTATCATTTTAGATTTATTAAAAAATATTGGTTCTTTTAAAGAAATTTATAAAATATAAAAACATGTATTTACCGATATTAAGTTTATTTTTTTAATTTTCAATTAAATCACGCTCAAAATTTTAAATGAATAAACTATATTTTTTAAATAATAATCAATTTTAAGAATGCATAATTTTTACTAAGTTCTTATAGTTTCCATAACTTTATTAACATAAATGAAAAAAAAAGTTTATTTTGATAGCAGAGGGAATTAGTAATATATTATAAATATTCCAGAGAGATTTAAACGTAAAAAAAATTATTATTAGATTATAAAAATATAAAAGTAAATATTTGATAAGTTTTCGGTAGACTATTTTTAAATTTAAAAGTGTTTTAAAATGTTGAGCGAGAGTATTCTTGAAGCTCATAAATAATAAAGTAATAAGGTTCTTCATTATGAACACTTACCCCGACTTTTTGGATGCAAATTAGTTGGTGAGATACTGATACTGCGTCTTCTATTATCTAATACGGCACCAACCTCTCCTGTAGTTGCACACGCTGCTTGATATCCGCCAAAGAAGAGTTGTATATCTGGATGATCAGGTGTTGTAAAAGTAGAAGGTAATATTCCAGTGATTTGCGATAACCCGGTCGAAGACATTGGACCTTTTTGGAACGCTATATACTCGGTAGCAGCAGCCCAAGTTAGATCGTAAAAATTCGGTTCGTTTATCGTGAATGAAACGGTATAGGAAACATGATTCTGAAGATTTTCTCCGACTCCAGGTAAGTCTTTCACAACGCTGAGATTGTTTGCGCGAAGATGTTCTTTAGGACCAATACCAGACAACAGAAGAAGATGAGGAGATCCAACCGCTCCACCCGAAAGAATAATTTCTCTGTTTTTTTCATGGAAAGAAAATGAATAAGATAGATTATTATTATCAATATAATATTTTCTAAAAACATGTTTCGTACATTCGTCTATATTTATAGAACTAACAATGTATATCGCATTAGTATATAACTTACATACGCACTTTTTAATTTTTCTAAAATATGTACGTATTATTGTATAAAATTATGCTATTAAAACTTTAAAAATTTTTATACAATATTTAATAAATTCTATACATACATAATTTTATCAATTATTAATTTCAAAAACTGAATTAATTTTAAATGTCAAATTATTAAAAAAGTTGAACGAATGCATTTAAATAGGGTGACATTTCAGTAAATATTAATTCAAAGTATAATATGAAACGGAAGAATAATGTTTAAATAATTTTCTATATTTTCAAATATTTTTATCTTAAAATATATGAAATATTTAAAATCTTCAATAATTATATTCAATATATTATATTATTTCTAGTATGTAAATATATATAGAAAAATCTAAGAATAATGCCTAAGACTTGTTTCTCAAAGAATTAATTTAATATATTACTTTTATTAAATATGTAATAATAAAAACATTTTATTATAATTAGATTATGATTATAGCGAGAAAATCTATTTATATGATAGGAACTAATCATGTTTTATTAAGAGCATTAGATGCAACTTTTTTTAAGTAATTTATAAATTATATTATAATTGAAAAAATGAAAAGGAATCTTAAAAACTTGGATCACAAATTATTGTATATTAATTCAACTAAATAATCGATTATAGTAGGTAAAATTAAAAATGTTTACCTAATCTACTTAGATCGACTATATTTGTGGTTTATGATAATATGAAATTTGTATCTAGTATTTACAATAATAATATTGAAGCAGATTTTGCATAAAAAGAACTTTCACTATGTTCACTTGATAAGAACATCGAAATTTACGAAATGGGCTTTGAAATTAATGTTATGAAATTATGAATAAGAATTGCAGGAAGTTCTACAAATTATTATGAAATAGAATTCTAATATTAATAATAAAAAAGTATTACAAAATATCAAAATATAATACTGCATTATACAAATCTAGCAAAATAAAACTTTTTATGTTTTTTAATAAATAAATTGTTTTATAGTAGCTAGATAATATTTGCTGAACTTGAATCTATCGTTCTAATAGCATATATCATTTCATAAAAAAAATAATTGTAATTTAATCTCTACAAATAGATATAGAAATAATTTATACAAAATGTTGCAGTTCAATGAATAAATTCAAGTCCCAATCGTAAATTTAAAATGTATGCATTTTCGAACGTTTCTTTCATTAAAGAACGATTATTTTGCATATTTCTAAGACCGATAAATAAAGCTAATGTCAACTATACAAGTGTCTAATAGAGGCTGGTGATCAGTTGCCGTATCGTTAGGCTTTTCGGCGACTGCTGGCTCCCAATATGGCCCAATATGGAAAGTTGCGGTCGCTTTATTCATTGACAACTGAAGGAAAACCTGCTTTAAGGCGTCTTAAAGACTGGAAATAGAAATCTAATTTAAATCGTAATACGATGTCCGGTTGCCGTAGGATCACGCTTACCGAACTCAATGAGAGCCAATATTACCTGTTTCCTTATTGAATGCAGTCGCCAATACGAAATCATTTCCACAAATTATCGAGAGTTTAAGTACAATGTTTACACCGGATGTTACAATTCAATATCCTCTGGTTTTTTGGCATGCAATATGAAAAGCTGGTCGATCAATGGTACAATCAACTAATACCTTTTGAAATCCATTCTATTTCGATTAAACAAAAAGTCTATGCATTGTTAAATTAAAGCTGCTCAAATTAATGATTTAAAATCATGAAGTTGTAGATTCTCTTGTAACCCTAACAACTGAATAACAGGGTATAAATTACTGCTATGAATAAATTTATTTTAATTATTTTGTAATTAAATAAATTCACAAATACAACTATTTTAAGAAATGTACTAAATATTCAGATCCGATAACGTTATTATATATACCATTTTTAATGAAATTAGATATTCTACACTAAAATGAATTAATTTTTCAAATTCTTACTTTTCTTAATTCTGTCGATATTATATTATTTTCATACTAATGTAAATAATTTTTTTATCTCAATAGTATTTATCGATGTGGATTTCATATTATTTGAATTTAAAACTAATTAGACAAATAAATTATTTTGACCTTTATTCTTAAACAGTTCTTAAAATGTTCGTTATAACGAGCAATGAAATTCCATGAGTTTACAATCAACATGGATGTTAAATTTGGATTGAAAATAAAACAAGACTAAAAACATAAAACTAGAAAAGAGAACAAATGGTGATACCTAGTGGCTCTGGCGACATAGTACTCGTTATTTTTGAAGTATTGCACAGCTACGGCTCTCTGATTTTCGGTGATGATCCGAGTAACGGTAGCATTCACCAGGACGTGAAGATTACGGCGATGACGTATCGGTTGGAGAAAAGCCGAGGAGCTACTGACGCGAACACCGTTTCGACTGTTCGTCTGGGCGACTGTGAAACCGACGATTCGATCTCCGTTGAGGTCCTCGCTGATGGGGTAACCGGCTTCTGCAGCGGCGTAAAGTATATCCGCGGTGATAGGCGGCTGCCAGGGGAAGCGCTCCACGTTCAGAGGGCCTCCTTTGGTGTGATACGCTCTGCTAACTCGTGATAGTTCGGTATTGTTCTCGGAACATAGGAAATAAGGTAGGACCTGATAATAAGAAAATTCAAGTTATCGAACTTTTGTGTTACTTTCCAGGTTACATTTCGGAGTTTCGCGGGAGTTACTTGATTTTAATAATTCATAACATTCCCTTCCAAGTACTCAAATCTTTTTGGAAAACATCGGGTTTTAATTTTATCAGCTCAGCGCACGAAATCTAGTCGCGTAAATTGCATGTAACTGAGATTCGAAATTTTACTTCATAAACTTGTACATTATTTAAATTCGTGTACTCTACAAGTTTTAACCATGAATAATTTATATTTGATATATTTTTTTATAGTGAAGTGTTTTTCAATATTATTTATTATATGTAAATAATTTACTTTAATTAATATATTTCTTTAGTTACTTTATGAAAAATGTATCTGATATAATAACGTATTCAAATTCAAAAAAAACTTTAAATTATAAGAGATATGTATTGAGATACATCATTTAAAAATTTAATTGAAATAAGTCTTTTTATAAGGTGCTAGAATCGCGAATTACATAAGAAATTGACTCTAAAAAATTAGTTACAAAATAATTCGAATACATGTTTACTCCAATTACATATGTTAATCTGAATCTTAATGATTCATAAAAATATTTCAAAACTAAAAAAATTTGTATTTAAAAAATGAGATACTATGATCAAGTTTTTTTATGAAAGAAAATAATATTGATATCAGTAGCTCATAATTTCTATGTAAATATTTTTCATGTAAATTTTCTGCTTTTTCAAACGTTAGAATATTATAAAAAAATTATATTTGAATGGGTTATTAATTATAATATCTTGAAAATCTTTCTAATGCATCGAAAACAAAGTCAATTTTATTTTTACAGTTAAATATTTTTAAGTTACTTTTATAATAATCTAATTAAATTTAATATTGTATTTAATTCTGACAACGTAAAAATTTATTAGTAGTAAATAATGATTTGTAGTCAGCGAAAATAGATTGCTTTATATAGTTGATTATAAAATATCATTAATTATACTTTAAATTCGTTAAAAAAGATAAAAATTTACTTTAATAAATCATAAACATAAAAATAAAATACATATTTTATTACAGCTAATATCATATAATGAGTAATAAAAATCATAATAATAAAAATCAGAATAAAAATATAATATTATTAAGATGTTTTTCTTAATAATAGATGAAATTGTAATTTATCTATTTCAGTATTTCACGAAACGTGTAATGAATTTAATAATCATTCAATTTTTTTAATGTAATATAAATATGTTACTTTATTAAAATATTAGAATAAGTTGGACATATTTTACTTTTAAAATATTACCATTTTTTGTAATCGAAAATGTAATTTTCATTATCTCGAAAAATATTACATAAAAATATCTATATAAAGTATAAAAGCAAAATTTAGTACTTTTCCCAATATTGTACTCGAAATATAGAAAAAAATAAGTATAACAAAGTTTATATAAGAAATGTATCTATTTCTATTTTGATTTTATTTTAGAATTGCTTAAAAATCGTTAGTATGATACGAATTTTTATCAAATATTGAATTTTAAAGATTTTTTTTTGATTTATTTATAAGTAATATTCATATTTTTATTATTATACATTTGTAATTTGTAAAAATAATAAGTATACCACATATATAAATATTTTTTCTAATATGTATTTATGAAATGTTTTCTGAATGTTATAATTTATGAATAAAATAATCTTCATTCTTTCTTTTCACATTTACAAAATCAACAAGAATATTTTTTATGCAAGCCAAAATTTTGAATAAATGATATAAGAACTGTAATTTATAAAAAAAAACATAATATGAATAAGCGAATTATTTACATTTCAAATGAATGTACATAGTCATTATAATATAAATAAAATAACTACTAATTTAAGAAAAACATAAATTACATAGTATATGATTAATTTCTTTCTTCAATATATATATATATATTGTTAAATATTATTAAAACTGATTTTTATAAATTTTAAAGCCACTGAGTAGAATTAGTTTAAAATTACATTTTGAAAAATAGGTTTATAAATAAATGTATGTAAAAAACATTTGAATAATTTTTCAGAAACAATGATTAAGAAATTATAGAATCAGGTGGCTGATACTAAATTTGAATTTAGATTATGATGTAATATTAGAATTATACATCAAAAACTTTAGTGCCGCAATTTTCAATTCGTAATTTTTCTTAACTTTTAAGTTTCCACTCTATATCTTTGTTTAAAACTCATAAATTGTTTAGTAGATAAATCATTTTTAATAATTCTAAAATGTCTTTTCTAAAAGAATGAGATATGGGTTATAAAAATATTTTTGCTCAAAGAAACTTCTATTTAATCGTTCAAGCATAATGCTTATATTTCGTTTTAAGATATCTGCATTGAGTTTTTAAATTTTCAATATTATATAACCTTTAAATTATGAATATCCGGAAGAAAAATATGAAAAATTTATTAAATCGCCCATAAATATCACAATATGTAAAATAAGCGATTCTTGGTCACGAGTATCTAATAATTTAATGACCATTAATCTTTGTCAACAGTTTTGAGTGCTATATTTTTAAGTAATTCATCAGATACACAATCATGTTAATATTACTTCTATATATTCTTGTTTATGAGGAGATATAGAAAAATGTACCATAACAAAAGATAAATTATCATTAAAATATTAACTTTTTGTTCAATAATTTCGATTACAAACAAAAATAATAATTTTAAATGGTTTCTTTTAAATTACATAAGTAATTGACCTAATAAATAGATTAAAAGCACAATTTTTTGATAAAAATATTATATAAATTATTCTATTCCTTTGAATTGCATACTTATTCAAATAAAATTTGCATAAAAAATAATTTTATGTTTAAATGGCAAAATTTTTTCAAAGTATAACCATTCAACATAAACCTTCTCTTATTCAATATTAATCATAACGTTTACCAAACAGATAAAATTTTAAGTTCCACATATACATTTCATAACTTGAGAAAAGCAATAAATAAGCTATAAATTCATTTGAAATTTAATGAAAACTGAATTCGTTATTTTCTAGTTTATCGCCTCTTTGATCATCCGACAGGTTCTATCTTAAATTGCACGGCGTTCTCTTTCGGTATTGTATTACCAAAGCTCGTCTAATCCTATAAGCGTAGTCTTACATCCTTCCAAGCCCAACCGTAATTTCCGAGGGCTGCCCAGTCATCGTAGTCCTTAGGATGGCCTCTAATGTACATCATTCCATTGTGAACGCTGGTACCACCAAGATTTCTACCCCGGGGCCAACTGCAGGAACCACCGGTCGATAGACACGCGTTGCTTTCGTTCATGGTTCGATACTGCCAGTCGATTTCCGTACCGAGGAACATGGCCAGCATACTGGGCACATCGGCTCCTGGAGGTTCGTCCGGGCCGGACTCCACCAGGAGGACTTTCCACTCGGGCACTTCGCTCAGACGCGCCGCTACCACAGCTCCGGCTGAGCCACCTGAAAACGGGAACCAGGTGGAAGGATTTATTAGCGAGTGCGCGATAACATCGATGGTTGCAGAAATTATAATGTGATTGAGACAAAATCTTTCCTTCTAACGTTCATGATACGGGAAATGGAGATACATAAATCATGGATTATTATTATTATAAGAAGTTTTATAACGTTCGGAGCGTTGGTAGCATTTTAAATAAATAATTTCTTCATATAAAACATCGCTAATTGGCTTTACTGTTAGTGAAGTTGTAACGAGTTAGTTTAAGCATTTTCTGACTGTGGTTTGTGTTTACAGCTTCGTAATTGTTCTTTCTCGCAAGTACTCGTGTAGCGGGTCTAATTATAATTTTTTCAACAGTAAGCATTTAATTAATGCCTTGCCATTTCTGAAGCAAAATATTCTTTTGATATTTAAGAATCTAAAATATTCTTTTGCTTAATTAATTTAATCTTATTTTCATACAATTTTTTAAATAATTTCCATGTTCTTCTTATCCGAGAAATTGATTTTTTAATTAAAAAATACGGTTTTTATATCATTATTCGTAAAAAATATTTTGAACTCATGAATAGTATACATGTGTAATTAATTCCGTAAAAGTGAAAACACGTATTTGTAATTCAATATATATAGTGAATCTATTCAAATAAATTAAAATTATTTCTAAAAGAAATGCTTGCTTATAAATTACAATAACTGTAAATTTCAAGTGAATATTTATTATTAAAATAAAAAAATTTTAATTTAATTAAAATTATATACTGAAATTTAATTTATCTTTTTTCTTTCAAATATATTTCATATTTTTTTTTATTCATAATAATATATAAATGATACTTAAAAATTAATTGTAAATGGGAAAAAAAAAATTTTTGATCGATAAAATTAAAAATATGAGTAATATTTCATCATTTGTATCGATCATCATCAATAATTTTGTAATATGTTAAATTTGGAAAAAAGTTTTTAAAAAATATTCTGATAGATATGATTTAAATATTCCTTGTCGAAAACAAGCATATGATATGAAATCATATGTAAAAATATATTTTAATTTTTATTAAAATCAATTTTTATTTAATATACATTTATTTTTTTTAAATATAAAATAAACGTTCGATATAATAAAAATAATAACTTTATAATTAAAATAGTTTTAAGTAATTGTCTTTAAATTCTTCCGTATAATTTTCATTAACTTAAGAAACTTTAATTTATTTTATCCTGAAACTAAATATTTGAAGTAAGAAAGGTTTCGCGCGCATAAACTTCTAACTAAATAACTTCCAACTTATAAATTTAAATATTAAAGCCATAATTTAGATATTTTTCTTACAATTTTGCTATATAAAATAATACTGTTATTATTAAGTGTACCCATTTAAAAATTTCAAAGGAATTACTTCATTTTCAGGTAATACGTATTATTTATCAACTAATAATGGATAACATTTATTATTTATACTTTTACAAAAATTCAAATTAATTGATTACAAATTATTTATTTTTTTTATTGAAACTATTTAACATATATTCTAATTTGAAAATTTTAAATTATTCAAATATTATATTGCAACTGATTTTAAAAATTTGACGATAATTAATAAATACTTATTGAAAATAAAAAAAGTTATTTATTTTTTTAATATTATGTATAAAGAAAATGGTAAACATAGTAAAAAATAATTAATCGTAGTGTATTATATTCTTTTATATTTTCAATTTTGGAGAAAAAATTTTTCAAAGAATGATAAAACTATTAAAAGTAATTAAATGTAAATCTATATAAAAATATTATATTTCTTAAGTACAAACGGGGTTTCGAAAGATTAATTTATTCAGTTTATAAGAATTTATGATCTATAAAGTAATTGATATAAAATTTTTTGTGCCTCAAATCTTACGATATTAGCTTGAGCAATCGCTGCTAATATTTTTTAGAACATCAGTTGTATACATAGGATTTTAGAAAATCTGCAGCATATATTCATAGTTTATACAATTAGTACAATTTTTTAATATCAATATTCATAAGTATTTTTAAATTGAGATATGACTTTTTATCAAATCTCTATTTTTATAAATTGACAAAGAATAATTAAAGCAAGTTAAATATGTTTTATACAAATAAATTTAAATTATTTACATTATTTATTATATTATATATAACATAAATTATTAAATTTTTTTAAATACACAAATACGAAACCTAAATATCAAATTTTTATTATAAGTATTTTCATTATTCTTTGTATCATAATTATTTTAATTATCTTTTACTAAAGATAATTTCAACTAAAAGATAGAAAATAATTATATCTGTATAATGAAAAATGAATATATGTATATGATATTATAAAGGATAACAACAGAAATTTTAAAATTAAAGGAAATTTGAAATTTAATTAAAATTTAGTTTATTTTCAAAACGTATATTTGAATTATAATATCTTTTTTAATTTATATGCGAATCAATAATTAATATAAAATTTATAAAAATATATTTTGACAAATAATTTGAATTATAATGATCTTAGAATTAAAAATAAAATACTACAATGTAGATAAAATGCAATGATTAATTTATATGACTCTACGAATTTATAATTAATCTTATTATTTACAACTTCCAATGGAACTACTAATTTAAATTTTTATAAAAACTTACTCTATTTGTAACATTATCTATAATAGTTACAATAGCTATCAATCAAATAGCAGTCAAGAAGATTTTCATCTAAAGGATAAAGCACAAGTGAGTACTATTTTTTGTACTTCTTGGGTTTTAGAATTATTATATCAAAGCTTAATTTTATTAAGTCTTGTTTGTATTCGACACCGTTAGTTTTTAAATTGATCGAGTTTCTATGAAGTTTAAAATATTAGTTGATCAGAAGTTCAAGTGACCATTTTATGGAATAAATAATTGGCCGGTCGACAAAACTTTAGAAGTATTGATTAGAGCGTTGAAAAAGTACTCAATTTTTATGATTCGTCAAAATTTGTACACAATATTTTCCAACGCTTGAATAATAGGTTGAAATTAAAATATTGAATTAAAATTAAAATCAATTTTTTAATTTTTGTAAATGTATATATAAGTTAATGTAGAGAGTTTGCCAACTTTGAAATTAGAGCTATCAAATTTTAAATGGCAACTTCACTATCTATAACATGATCATTAACTGTTAACTTTTTTTTAACTTAAAGTAATCATGGAGTGCTCTACTTTACAAAAATTGCTTTTGCAAATATTTCACCAATCGCAGTAAAAAAGAAACTTAAATTTAATATATGCTAATCACTTATTCTCCTCAAACACATTGTGAGCTCTGATGTGCTGCTATCGTTGGTTCGTATAACTTTTTCGTTTTACTTAAGGAAACTAGAAAATTCATGTGCAGTAGTTAACATCTATGCCGAGCTGTTATCGCACTAAAAAATGAACAAAGTAACTATAACGAAGCTACAGCCAATATATTTTCTTTTTTTTTTTTCTAAATCTAAGTAATTTTTAAATTAGAAGAACGAACGAGAATTAAAAATACAGGTTTCAATCATAAATCGTTCATTTAGTATCCATTATTTCGTAGGTATATCGAGTAAAGAAACAAAAATAGCAGTGATAAATTATAAATTGCGTCGCTGAAACTCGGTAAAGGAATGAACCAGATATTTCCATGAAGAAAAGGCCCTGCATTCTCAACGATTTGCGTTTCCGCATTAGCGGAGCATAACGAATCGGTCAGACGACTCGTTTGTAAATTTAGCCGCCTATCAGTGACGTCATCGCTCTCTGAAGCGCAAATCGCGATGTGCACGCAGAGGCAACGGACGCGGTGAAATCAGTGCTCGTACGCTAGAGGATCATGGAAATTTCTCTTTTTTTCCTATTCTCGTGGAGGAAGGTTAAGCTACATCTGTGCGCGCTTATGTATGCGCGGATGTCGAAGAGCGAAATATACGAGATGTGGAAAGGGGAAGTCTACGCCTATCTCCTCGCTAATTAGTTGTCCGACTAATTCTAGTGCGAAGCAGTAATTAGAGGGACGAATGCCAACACTAGACTACCGTGGTCCACTCAGCTTTGTACTTTTTACCAAAGTACACTATGTACGATGCTGATGTGATCGAGCGTGAGTAGCTGTAATCGATATCGAATTATCAAATTCGTACGTGCCAACGGAGATATTTCTGTTTTCTCCTTTTATATTTCTATGCCAAAATAAATGTTCTTTAGTTAATTTGTAGCTGTATTTTATTTATTACTTTGTAGACTTTTTTTAGTTTGCGATAGGGTCACAGATTAATAATAGTAGATTTAGTTATTCGAATTCTTTATTTAGAACTAAGTCAATTATGTAGCTATAAAACTTCATTTGTTGCTTATTAACTTTTAATTTTATTTATATAATATCTAAAACTATCTCTTGATTCGTTCATTCGATCATTCAGTTATAAATTGGATTCAGCGTATTTGAAACATCGTTAAAGCCAATTTGTAATTTGTAATAAGATAGTAGAATTCTAATAAAAATTATAATTATTATTAGCACCCATGTATTTTAGTAAAAAAACATTTAATTTTAATTCTAATTCACCTTAGCAGCATGTTTGCATTCTATATTATTAGATGTAATAATACTAGTTAAAATTATGATTATCCACTTTAACGCAATATTTTAGTATACATTTATTTCAGTATTATATAATGTGCAACTAAAAAACTAGTTTTGATTAACTACGTTTATATGGATTAATTTTATCATAAAAACTTTTAAAGCGCATAATACCGACTACCGTAATTATTGGAATGTAATATAATCGAGAATATCAAAAAAAATAAACGGAAAGGATTATAAATTATCGCTACTTCATATTAAATAAGATCAGACTACATTATTTTTCATATAATCCGCAACTAATTTCATCTATAAAATACAATGGTATTGAGAAAAAGAAAGTTTAACAATAGAAAAGTATCATTGAACCTGTTATTCAAAGAATTCGAATTTGTGAGTTGAATTACGTTTGAACGCTATTAACTCGATTATTTTAATAATTTTCAGAATAATTATATTAAAAATTTAAGCTGTAACAAAAATTTATTAAAAAAGACGAAAACAATTTATAATTGTATTTAATTATATTTTCATGAATATTATAAATATTAAAATTAAATTTGTACTATTTTTTTACAACTTATTATGAATATAATAGAAATTTTAGTATCGATACATATTTTCGATAACATTAGTGAATCGCAATTAATTAAATTTGCATATTTTATAGAAGCAGATATTTCAAATTCTTTAAAGAAAAATAAATACTTATCATTTTAATTATAATTTATACGATAATAATATAAAGTATTAAAAATGAACGTTATTATTAAAAATTGTAAATTAGTAATTTATAGGATAAACTTGGCTAAGATTATTACATAAAATTAAATGCAATAATAAATTTAAACTTGAAAAATAGCACTGTATTATTTAATTTAAAGCTTGATAAATGTGTTTGTTTTAATTTCAAAATATCCAATACAAAATTTTCAAAAATCTCGAATACACCGATATAAAGTATTCATGTATGAAAACAAAGTAATCAATATACGAAGTTATAAAGTAACATTAATTAACTTTAGAAGAATTATATGGTGCACTAAAGGTGCTTGATTACAGCTTTTATTTAAACAAAAACATAATTTTGATCGAATTGAGAATATAATGGAAAACATTGTAAGCGTTCGTCAGTTAAAATGTTGCACCCTCCTCTGAAATTCCCTATACTTTACAATTTTCCCAAAGCAATTAGCACACGCATAGAAGCATAAAAGATGGAAAACAGTCATCGTTATAGAGAAGCCGATACTTAGTAACTTGAAATCAAAAAAGCAACGAGGCAATTTCAATATAACCAAGGTAGACACGGACAAAACCGAGTTGTGCTCCATCTCGCTCTTTTATCGCCGCTCCCGCTCATTTTTGCAGGGCCGCTATATAGTTAAGTAGCCGCAATGCCGGCGAACGAGCGCTAAAAGTGAATGTTATATCCGCGGGTTCGCCCAAGGGAAAACGCTCCCGGCAACGCACTCGAATCGGACTTTATACCCGAGAACTCGGGAACTTCGGTCCATTCTCTGTCTCTTGGCCTCCCCACCCGCGCCGTATTTTTCCTTTTCACTCGGGCTTGGTCTCGATAACGAAACGAGCGCTACGTTCGCGGATTCTTCCGGCTAGCGCGGACCGCGACTGTCGATAGATTGGAAAGAGGGGGATCAACTTCATGGCTGCGCGGCTTTGAACTACTTTAATCGCGTCGTTGAGAAAAAGGAAAAGGAGAGTATACGCGCTTCGATTGTGTATCGGGCGGTCCACGATTGCTTCTGCATCGCGTACTTTTACCGACGTGAGTCGCGAGATTTACGGCGTGGGAGCAACCGCTAGAAGAAACGGAATAAAGTACACATTGACGGAGCTCCGAGACTTCAATGGCTCGTACGATTTTTATGGCTTTCTGAACTTCTCGGCGATTTACCTGATTAATAATCGTAATTTTTTAAGTGCGTATTACATAAATGTGTGGTTCGTTAATGCCGTAGTTGTAATGAGACTTTCTTGCTATATAAATTATGCTTTTACGTGATTGAATACGCGTTTTTTTAACGAGTCGTTAAAATTTAACGACGATAATTTTAACCTTTTGTTTTCATGGAAGTGCGTACATAAGTGTACGTGGTTGATAAAATGATTGAAAACTATTGAAATCGCTAATCCTGAAATTTTTACGCAACGAATCAAGCGATAAATATTTCTGAATTTTTTATAATTTGTTAAATATAAACGTATAATTTATATTTAGTAGATCTGAGAATATAATAGTTAAACGCTTGTTATTTGTTTTTAACAGACAACGCCTGTTACGATTTATGACTGTAAAAAAACTCTTTTATAGCTATAATAAAACAAAAACCATTAAAGATATTTCAATATTACTTTCAATGACAAAAATTCTTTAGTACCAATATTTAGTAATTTAAAACTCAAAAAATTTTTACTAAATGAATATATATTTTATAATTAATTTTAATTATTACAACATCATCGATTAAAAATGATATTAAACGTTAAGTATATGTTAAGTATAAGTTTAACCTATACTCTATATGGATACAATAAATTTTGTAAATTTTTTAAGGCTACTTGTTTAATGATCAAGTAAGATTTTTTGAATATAAATAATTCTTAACTTCCAAAACTATTTAACGATTTTAATTACCTATTAATAAAATAATTACATTTTGGACGTACTAATTAAATGCTCTAACGACTAAATTTACTTTATAAAATAAAAAATATTTATTTGTTCGTTAAGTAATTCTAACATCTATTATAACAGTTTTTTAAAATAGTGAAAGACAAATATTAAAATAATTTTGATTTAATTTATGAATAATTAAGAAAAATATATAGAAAATAAAATGAAGCCTTGTAAGTAGAATAATATATTCAATATATTTTTAACGTAAATGCTGAATGTCAAGGTATAAATGAATTGTTAATAATATCAAAGAATAACAAAAATAATTAAATTTTTC
This sequence comes from Dolichoris vasculosae, assembly GCA_018907195.1. Classification (NCBI taxonomy): domain Eukaryota; kingdom Metazoa; phylum Arthropoda; class Insecta; order Hymenoptera; family Agaonidae; genus Dolichoris; species Dolichoris vasculosae. Next base: position 11,091,549 of record JACCHY010000001.1, read on the forward strand.
TAAGACAATATATTCATAAATTTATTGGTTTAAATTTGATCTGAAAAATAATTTAATTCATTTACGATTTTTTATCCCTAAAAAATTATTTACATTTAGATACATGTGTCTCAAATGTAGTTAACTATCATAACAATTAATGCAATAAAGATAATGAAGCGATATGTAATTCGATTATAAGGACTTTTATATATTAAATGCATTCTTATCAATAGATTTATTTCAAATATAGTATTTATTTTAAGTTTTTGGTACAATAATTATTAGGTATACATACATGGATAAACCATTAATGAATCTATTATTAAAAATAATTGAGTTTAATAATTGTTATTTGAATATTTTTACTAGAAATATGTAGAAAAAGAAAGCAGGTAAAACAGGAATTATAAAGTAATTATTTAGATAATTTGATTTAAAAAAGATAACAATTAGAGTTGAGTAAATATGTAGTAAGAATTATTTTTAGTTTAGTCATATTAAATTATGACACATTTTATTGATTAATAATAGTATTATAATAATTGTTTTTAATACATAATTTCTTTATATAGATGTATATTAATCAAATTGAATAAAACTTTCTATAATTAATATGTATAATTAAAATGTACGGTCAATTTCTTAATTAAAGGAAATTTTTAATCTGGTAGAATATTTTATAGAATTACTTCTAGTAATTTAACTTTTTTATAAACGTTACAGTAAATTTGAAACAGAATATCAAATTAAAATATAGTATAATAACTATTATATACATAAAGTGAATCTAAATATTTTCAACATTTTGAATTTTTCGTTGTCATTTGTTTGAAATATACCTAAAATGAGTATTAATTAGTAAAATTATTTTATTTAATAATTTCGTCATAAGTTAGATAATATATATTTTCCGTAAGACTGCATATTGTTTAAAATATATATAATAATATAACTGTACTTGTTGAGATAATTTACTTATACAGTTTGCGTCGATTAAATTCATCTGTAAATTTATCACACAGGTTAACCAAACCAATGATATACAAGAATAAAAATTTTAGTTGGCAGCTGCAGTAGATATTAGAAGTACAAGTGTGAAAAAAAATTCTATTTTGTTGTAGTATTCTCTTTAAAAGAAATTCTTTCCCTTTATCTTCTGGAATTAATGAAATCGTTGAAGTTTCAAAGTGAGAGATAAAAATATAGTATAGAAGTCTAGGATCGTAGTGTTGTAGCGATACTAGTGTGTTATTAAATTCTAGATGCAGGCTAGAAATAATAGAATCGCTGGTTGAATTCTAAAAGCTTGCATATTTTTAATAGAATAAGGCAGTTGTATAAGATGAAAAATAAAAATATATACTTTCAAATTGTACAGCAGATATGTTTATCTGAAAATTATAGAATGTGAAATTTGTGTCAACATAAAGTTCTTAAACATATTTATATTTATAATTCATATTCTAAAATATAATTCTAATTTCGAGTATAACTAAACATATTTTGAAGCATATATCATATATTTAATATATTGCTCAGTATAAGATGTTGCATTGAACGTTTATTATTAGAAGTAATATACAATCCAATGAGGTACTCAAATACTGCCAAGATTAGCAACGATAAGAATATCATAACATTAGATAAAAACTCAGTTGATTGGTAACTAATATAATAATCTAAAAATAAAATTATAATGATATTGAGGTGTGTATCCTCTTAGAGCATACATTGTCTGACGTAAGACACTGAAAGACTACTGCTCATCTGAGATATATACACGGTCACACAAATAAATATGCTTATGTATTTTTAGAAATAGCGGTTGTATCAAACGTTCTAACAAGTTCTCTTTAAAAATCATATAGATGATAAGTCAGTCAACAGCTGCCTATATATAGATTCTATAAAGATCTCTAACGATACTGTAGTCGAAAATACGTTTATATCATGCTGCGTTGCATTTTTACACGTGAATGCACAATTGAATTAAAAACTATTAATATAAAATTATGTTAATTTTTATAAATATTTGAAATTAATTTTATTTAATAAAAATAAACAATTATATTAATAATTACATATTTAAAGAAGAAACTATAAGAAACAAAATTACAATTCCTTTATAGATTTACTATAATAGTTTTATACCAAATATTATCTAAAAGTTAAATGATAAAATTTAAAAAATTATTATATTGACAATTTTATGTTTACAAAATCTATACATAATTACAAAAAATATAATTTTATGTCTCTTCAAACGTGTATAAAAATGAAAGTGAGAATAGAGAGAAAGACAGAGAGTTCTTTTTATATAAAACCATTTTAAATTTATGAAATATATGATACGTAAAAATATATAAAAATAAAGATTCGTAAGTGTTATATGTCTAAAAAATACATAACTCTAAATTAAAAAACAAATATAAACTAAATTTTCTAGATCATATGCACTGATTTATATTCTGAAATATTTCCAACTTTTTTTACTTTCGTAAACTTAACTAGAGAATATTTATATTTATTTAAGCAGTAGAACATATATTTTCATAAAACGCAGTAGAATTTCAAAAAAATATTTACAAAATTTTATAAATGTCTATGAGATTCTAAGAGAGTAAGATATTTTAATCTACCAATGAATTTTATTTAAATTAATTATTTTTTTATTCATTATCCTTTATTTTAATTTTAGATCATATAAAATAACGTACGCAAATTTATGAATAAATCTAATTCACTTTTATCTTTCCAATATTATTTTTGAATATAAGATCTTCAAAAATAAATTCTAGTAATGTTAACTTCCGTTTTTTATGATAGTTGTGAATATCATAAAATAAAGGTATAAACAAATCTTCAAATCACAAAAAAAATTAATAATTATTGTAAGAATATTAATGTATTGAAAATAAATTAAATAATAAGTTTTAAATTGTATGTGAACCAAACTATAAGTTATAAATTTCTTTACTAGATATTCATAGAAAGTGAAGAATTATAATATAAAAACATAATACATTTAAATTACTTTAATAAAAAAAGCACTTCTGTAAAATATTCTTACATGAATTTATTCGCCTAACATGTCTTTTTATTTTGCCATACATTTTTAATACTACATATATTTTAAATATTTAAGATTGAAAAAATATTTAGCACAGGCGAAATTTACTCTCTTCCTATCATCGTAATATATTCTCTGGAATATTAAATGTTAATTTAAAGAAGTTAGAATTATTATTCATGGAATATTACAAAATAATTATAAATACTTTTTTATTATATAATTTTACAAATCATTTATATTTATAAAATTCAAGCTCATCTTATAATACAAATAAACGTTTCTTAATTAAACTTATACTAAAAAGTAATTAGAGTAATTAAGCATATATATATAAAATCATAAAAAAATTTCCGAAAACGATTTTTATATAATGTTATTAGTACCTAATGAATTTTTGTACTTTACCAAGTATATAATAACAAAGCTCTATGTTATTAACTTTTTATTTATAATATTTACATAAATTATTTTATAATTTTTTTTAATTTACTCCTAAAATATTTAATTTAAAATAATTTTATTTAATATACTACTAATTTTGTAGTCATTATTTAAATCTGTTTTTGATTTTGCAATGTCTTTATATTTTAGAAAATTATAATTGCTACTATAGTACTAATGAATTAATAATAAATTTTAAATTATGAATACCAAATAATTGTATCTTTTTTTTATTTTAGGTAATAAATTCATAAAATAGATGGGACAATACTGTAAGTTACATATATATTTTATTACCTTATAGAAACGATACACTAAATAACAATATGCAGTTTCTATACATAAAATTAATATCAATTTTAGAATTATTATTATTAACATGAAAAAACATAGATTGTCTTTAGTAAGTTGATAATTTTAATTTAGTTACAATTCAACTCATACAGATTTATTTTAATTGAAAACTGTAATACTGAATATTATAATAAAAAATTTATTAATTTATAGACTTATAAGTAAATACTGAAGTTTATTAATTTTCTATTTGTTTGACAATTATAATGCATTCTAGAAATTATGCCGATAGTATTAAAAAAAACTAAACTAGACTAAAATTTCATAACTAATAAAGAGAGATACATGAAAACTATTTTTTAAACTTTTTAGATTAATTGAATAAAAAAATTATAAATTTAAAAATATTTAAAACTTTTTTAAAAAACTTTTTTTTCATTTAATAGTGTTAATTATTCACGGTAGAAAATCAGAAATAAATCAACTTAGTGGAATATAATACACATAAATATAAATGTATTCATTCAAACAATAATTTTAAAATGAAAATATTTAAAAACACTATTCATTAGTAATTAATAAAGATTTACATATAGGTAAACCTGATATTCAAGAAGAAGAAATTATTTTAGATTTATTTATCATACGTTGACTTAAAAAAATAAAAAGATGAAAACCTTTTATTAATTATTTTAGGTTTTTATGTTTTATTCATAGTAATAATAATCGTTGTATAAATTACATCACTCATTTACCTTTACAAATTCGACTATCATATATTCTTAAAAACTTTTTGACAAAACATCCACTTTTCAATTATTTTTAACATTCATATTTCTATCGTTTTCTAATAATTTTAACAGTATTTAGTAAATTCTATGACTTTACTGAAAAGCGAGGACCATTTAATCAATTATTTTCATAATTTCTTTACATAAAATGTACTTTTAATACACCTGGATTGCTCTAAATTCATATATTCACAAAGTAGTTATCTTTGTAAAATAATTCTCAAAAATTTGAATAGATTAACATCATTTTTACTGAAAAATCCATTCTATGTTTTATACGTATTATCTGGTGTATTTAAACTCTGTTGAATTGAGAATATAATAATTTATTACTTAAAAATATAGTTAATATAATTGCTTAACTTTTGTTACTATTATTGCAAATTTTTTTATCTATTATATGAAAATCTTATATAAAATAATAAAATAATAATTTTCTAAATTCTTAGATTATTTTTTTTATTTCTTACATTCTGAAATCCTTATTTGAAATACTATTAGTATTTTGGACACACAATTTCCAAAAAATTTTTTCAACTGAAAAAGTGTAATATTAAAATACAGACGGATTAATCTACATACGAATTTAGATGATGGAATCAATTTCTTTTGTAATATAGAACATAATTTTTCTTTTAATATCATTCAGAGTATTCTTGTATTAAACATTCAGCGAAACTGTAGAAAATGTATTTCCTATAAATATAAGTATATTTTTAATTTAATGCAATATAATTAGAGGGTACATCCTTAAGAAACTTTTTTTTAAAATATTGAAAAAATAATTGCTATTTTTTATCATAAAGGATAATGCTATAAATTAAATTTTAATCAAAATTCTCTTTTTTTGCTTTTAGATCAAGTAAAAAGATATTTTATTTTTTAAATGTTTGCAAAAATTTAAAAAGGATTTAATATTATTATTAATGTTATTTCTGTTTTTATAGATGAAAACCCACTGTAATTATTAATCTTAGTATCGTTTATTATAACTTTTGAAAGATGTAAACTGATATATAAATAATAAAAGAAATTATATACAATAAAAACATTGGATCAGTTAATAAATTGTCAACATAATAACAAGCAAAATATTTTGTAAAAAATATTCACAAATAAAATTAAAGATTTTAATTTGGAATTTTTTAATAAATTTGAATTGCTATCAACTTATTATTAATAACAAAATAGTATCAATTTTACACTAAGTTAATCTAAAATATTGGGTCATATTATACTTCTAAAGTTCTTAATTTAATAATCTAGATCAATAATCAATGTGTCTTTGTTAACCTCATTATTTTTTGATTTTTAAGTTTCTTTCTAATTTACGATAATGTGATTTCGTGTTATGTTTTTATTTATAATCTAAAATGAAAGAAAGTATATATAGTTTTTAATGCATTTATCTTTGCATTATTTATTTGTTGATATTTTTTATATCATTTATTTTATATTCTATATATTTAAAAAAATTTTTAAAAACTACAAATTATAATTCTATTTTATTAGCACAATTTTCTAAGTAATTTTCGATTCTTTTTCTTCAGTCTAATTTTATTGTTTTTTATTTGCTCAAACATACAGATAATATAATTTTAATATTAAGTTATACGCTAAGTTAAAGGTAATAAGTAACTTTAAAATTCTATTTAACTTGATCCAACTAAAACTCTTCAAGTAGTATGAAAGTTAGTGTTCTAGTTCAAACGAAACCATTGAGGATAGAGTATTTGAAGAAAAATATGCATGTGACCAATGTAAAACAAATAATAGTTATAAACCTGTAGTGAAAATTTATTTTTTTTAAATTATTCGAAAGAAAATGAAAGAAATATTCGAGATGATATTTTTAAGAAAAATAGAGTTTCCATTGTTTCAAGCATTGGAAAGTGTGAAATATATCTTTGTTAGATAGGTTTCTATTTCTTCGATATTATAGTGGTAAAGTAATCGATCCTTTAGTAAAAAGTTTTTACTATGAAATACATAAGTATTGAAAATAAAAAAAAATTCCATAAAATGTGAGAAATGATTAAATACGTATGAACGAGAATGTTAAACTAATTAAAAAAGATTGTTTCAAATAATGAAAGATGATACATTCATTGAAACATAAAATACAGTATCCAATATGTAATTTACATGTTAATTCATAAGTATTATAGTTATTGTCGATCTTTATATACATATACTTTAATAGCAGCTTTGTATAAAGATTAAGACAAAAGAATGTATTGCTCACATTCAAAAGCGAATGTATAATCGGTTGCATGAATACCAGATGCAGTCTTAAAAGGAAACGGCAAACTAACAAGAAAAATGATACTCAAGTCTAAAATATTAACTGTAAAATTAACTGCATTTTATTATTACAGTACACGAAATAAAAATACATTTATAGTAGTTGTCCAAAACGCAATAACTAATATTGTTTTAGCTTATTAGACATAAATATTCAATCTAATAATTAACACAATAAACATCTATCAACTACAGAAATTTTCATAGTTATTAAACTTCAATATAATGATCAAAATAATAAGAATTTTCGAAACAAATTCTTTATTAGCTTCAATCAAAATATTTACATCTAATAAACATATTTAGAAAGTGAGCCCTGAAAATCACTGAATAATGTAATTATTACGAAATAAGCCGCATATTCGAGCCTTTGTATATGTAATGAAGGCACGCGAGGATTATTGACTATTATTATTCCTCGGTGAATTGGCGAATATTCATATATATATATATACCGGGAAGCAGGATACTAACAGGATAAAGATACGTGATAGGCATGTATTTTAGGAGAGTCGAGTTAGTATAATCTTGTATCGTTAAAAATAAAATGATATTTTAATTTAATAAAAATATAAAACTCTTCTATAAATAAGTATCTAAAATGTATGATTGATGATTAACAGATGATGAAAAGTTATTACCTGACAAATTAATCATTAACTATTTGAATATTAATTTTATATCTCACTTACATATGAAAAGTAGGTTCTAATTCAAGTTATTAAATTGTAAAAATGTAAATGTATTTATCATATAATTTATTTTTATTTTTTATAAATGTTTTATATATAACATTTCAATATTTAAAAAAACTTATTAATTATAGTAGCTTTAGAACTTAAAGTTTTTATGAAAATTAAAAATAGAATAAAATATAATTTTAAATTACGAATAAAAATTTAAATAAAAAAGTGGTAAAATTAATATGATTTTTTTTATTTAATAAAAAATATGGTACGTTATAGCCTTTTCATAAAAATTCAAGTTTTAAACTTTCATTCAAAATAATACTTTTATTTCTGATACATTTTAAACCTTTCTTGATAAATAAATAAAGATAATGTTACGAAAATTATAATTTGCACTTATCGGTTATAAAAAACTAGATTGAAATAAATTTCTGTTTTACATTAACTCTTATGTATATAATAATATTAAATGTTATATATATATATATTCTATTATATATCGATAATGTTATTTAAATCATGAAATTCATTCCTATCGATAAAAAATCTTAACGAACGAGTGAATCGATTCTATACACGACGATCTAAAATTACTTCATTAAAATTTCTTCTGCATGCGAATTATATATACACGTACAATTTATGAAATATTCTAATAAAAAAGAAAAAAAATGGCTAGAAAATATACAATCGGTTCGTATACACGTGTATCTAGACTTGCAACGGGTAAAATATTTATCATGTTATGCGCACGTCTACAGAGTTGCAGAGAACTCCTTTAGCACGTACTTCTGCAACCAATCTAGAGCTAAGATAAGAAATTAAAGAGATAGAGAAGGGGAAGGTTGGCATAAGGGTTAGAGGCGAGACTTGGCAATCCCTTTATGTCCCTACAGACGTGTGCAGTAACTATATGCACTCACCACCGACGACGATGAAGTCATAATAGTAGTCTGCAGGATCCTTAGGTGTCACACGCTCACAGAGTCGTGAAACCTCTCTTTTCGCTCTCACAAACGTGTCGAGAATGGTCATGAAGATGAGGAACGGTGAACCGGGACAGGTCTGCGCCAGACTCGGGCCCAGGTAAGGTTCCGAGCACGATGTCGCGAACGACAAGTTGTACGACATGTCCGAACCGTGTGCAACGACAAGTTCACCAATGTCGATGTCTTCGGATTGGATTCGTTGGTAGATTCTTTTCGTTTTTCTTCCTATCCGCTCGAATGCGCGCGCTCCAATGATTCGAGTCCAGGGCCAAGACGACGAGGTCACGTGAAAAGTTCGACGCACAGGATGCACGAATCTTCCAGTGAGTTCCCAATCGATTTCACAATAAGTTTAGTTAGAAAGAGATGTATAAAACTTGGGATATATCTTGTCGTTTGTGTTAGCTTATCGATATTCCTTGTCGGATATCACTTGGCACTAGTGTTTAATTCAAACACCTCGAATCGGTTAGTCACGAATAAGTTAAAAGTAATTTTTTACGATAATTCTCTTTGATAAATAAAGATGCCACGATGGCTTTACGAAACGACTTGAACGGGATTATCGATAAGTTACCGTAAATCGCTAACGAAATCTTAGTTACGTATATGTATTCGGATAAATTTTTGATTTGAAATTATGTATAGCACAATCCTTAGAACACTACCAAATTAGTATCACAGTTTTCAATTTAATTTACGAAGAAAGGACAAACGTTAATTCTTCGGTATATATATATCCTTTAAAAATTAAAAAAAGACAAAATGTAATTGATTCTATTTTGTCAATAAAAACACTACTCGAGAAACAATAGAGGTTGGATCCAAATTTTTAGGTATCCAGCTATGAATCATTAAAAATACTCGAATCGCTCCCTGTCAAACATAAACGAGAAGCCAAAATCCAAGAGCGAGTCGCGAGTTCGGTTTCACGATTAGTTAAACTCTCGAAAGCTCGGTTCGGTATAAACAATGCGGAAACACGCGCAGAGTGTCATCCGCGGGGAGCTCGAACGAGTCTGCGACAAAAAAGGACTCCAAGTGGTTAATTTTCGCGGTTGGAGCGGAGCCGTCGCCACGCGCTCGCCTTCCGCCGTAGCGAGGTACACAACGAGAGTGAGAGGAAACCGAGACCCGGGCGGTCGTCTAGCGGCAGAAACGGTGCATGCACTACGAAACCTCTCACCGAGTGTTGCCCGCTTTATAATTCATCTCCCACCTGCCTTTTGCTCTCTGTATTTCACTCGATCTCAACGGGGCTAAGCCGTTGGCCCGCCGCAACCGTAACCAGTGCGATTTCATCGCTTTTAACGATGCACTGCTGCACGATTTTCTTGAGATTCCAGCGGATTCTGTATCGCGTATCGTACAACGGAACTTGATACACGACTTCGAATAAACATAGTTTCGACTTAATGTGAAAACTGAAAACTTGATAATTTTCCACACTTTGTTATCGAGGACTTTTCATACGTTTCTAAGTGTTATGTTGTAATTATTAAATCATTCGGTATTTAAATTAATGGAAATTACTTATCCGTTATTAATTCATATAGTTGAGTGGTTTTAAAGAATTTACATCTTATGGAACGATTTATGAAAGACTCGTTAGTGAGAATTAGTGATTCGTATAATTTATAGTATCTATTTAACATTATAGATTTGGAATAATAATAAGTTTAGTTGTATTTTAAAAGAATATTGTATTAAAAAATTTGTAATTAATAGCTTTATTCGTTTCAGATTAAAATAATCTAATCATGATTCGTGACATATTTATAATTTTTAACATTAAAGTTATGATTATTAATCAATATGAAACAGTATAATACATAAAATTACAATAAAATTTGAATACCGGTAAATTTTAATATAAAATCTTATGATTTATGTATAATATATTTAATTCTTTTAAAAGTGTTTATTTTACAATGTATAAATTATAATATAATTAATCAACTACTACCTGAAAAAATTTCAAGTTCAACTAAAATTTAAACCAAGATTTGAAATTTCTAATACTGTATCGAGTTTCTGATTTCAATAGATTTCCTAAATTCTCGTTCATGGAATTAAAAATTTAAAAACGATTTCGTTCGAAAGATAGTTCTTAGAAATTATAAATGATACTTAAACTTTTTATACATTCTTTTAAATATTTAATAAAAAAATGTTTTTTATCGAGAAACAAGTGTGAGAGAAAGCAAATAGTAACTAGAAATCTATATTGGAATTAATTCGTAAAACGGTGTCGAATATTGTAATTTAATGTCGAATTTTTATTATTGAACATAATCGGTACTATTGAACAACTTTGATAAATGCAAAGTGAATGTCTATGCAAATTCAATTCTTAGGCATTTTACTTATATTTATGCATTCTATTTGAATGTCAATTTATGTATTTCGTTGAGTGAAACTTAATTAGTGTTGAAAATTTTCTTGATTAATAGACAAGCAATTTTACATTTTTGTACATTAATATAATATAATTTCAATATATAATGAATTTAGGTAAATTATTAATTAAGGTGATTCTAGAAGTGGCGAATTTGAAGAAAATAAGATCGTAATTAGAAATTTCATCAAATCCAAATGTTATGAATAAAAATAATTTATCTTTAGAATATTTTTTTTTCAGAGTAATATTATACTTCAAAAGTAATTAAAAATATTATTTTTATAATATTCATTATTTATTAATATAGTTATAATAATTAAAACTATTATTTTTTAAGAATATTTAGAACTAGTTCATTCTTGGATAAGAATTCTTTCAAAATTAAATATTTTAGAAAGTGATTATCTGAATAAATTGATAATTCTTGTAAATAGAAAATAGAAAATTATTAATTATTTTTGTCAGTTATTAAAATTATATAATCATATAAATATAATTTATAGATTAGATGAATTTAGAATGTACTTTATTTGAAAATTATTTTCATGTTGGGTAATTAAGATTATGTTACCATTATATCACCTTTTTAAAATCATACAAGAGATTTACTTAATGTGATGCTTATCATGAAACAATTACAAGTACATATTTTAATTTTATTACAGCATTATTAAAGTATAGTTCATCAGAAAAACAATACTTATACTGCCCATCTGTGAAATATTATTATTATTTTTTTCATCTTTATTACGTAATATTATTTAAATGGACATGAAAAAAATCTTGTTTTTACCAAATACACCAACAATTCCTTAATCTGACTATTAAAAAGAGAAAGTATAGGACGAAAAAAGTAGAAAGAAGTACCACGTATATTAAAAATTATACAACAATATTTCTTCATCGCGATTCTATTGGTGCAATAGTATTTTTAAATATAATAAGCAAAATAGCAAATATTAATCAAAATAAATTTCATTATCAAAAATTTAAATACAAGTTTGCAGACTAATTAATTAAGAACATAAAACCATTCGGGTAAATGGGAAATAAATATATATTTGAAATTTTTTAAATTTAATTTAATTTCTTTTTCAAGTACATATATATTATTTCATTTTACCGATATGTTTTATATTAAAATTATAATATATTTTTTGGTTTTCTTTTATACGCTGTATTAATAAAACAAAATTTTTAATTCATAGTTATTAAAAAAAATGAAAAATAATATATTTGTACTAATTTCGAATTTATAAAATAGTACGTAAATAAAAAAAGAATCTTCTATTCTATTATCCTTGCGTAAGTTTTTTATTAAGATATTTAAGTAGAAGTTTTCTAATATATTTTCATAAATTTTATATAACTAATAACTAAAGAATTGCAAATTTGTCATTAGAAAATATAATATAGGTCTAATAATTCAAAAATTTGTGACTATATTGCATTCAATAATTATATACTAAAATAAAGTGAAATCTTTTAAAATTGATTAGATTTTATATGTTGGTAAATATAACATTTTTAATATTATCTGTTTTATAGTTTTGAAATAAAATGTTCCATTTTTATTCTTTATCGTTATGACATATCACATATATGTGTATGCATATGTTAGTATTTATACAAAACAATTTAGTTAACTTTTAAACAAGTTATTCGTGTGCATTAAAATAAGACATCATTCAATGAATTTGAAAATAAAATGAAAACATAAGAAATATTGCACAATATTATCGTCAAAATCTATAATTCACATATAAGTGTTATCTATATGCATAAAATTATATATTTAAGATTTCACATTTACTTCATTTGTATGCAATACTTTTCTGTATTCATTCATGTAGTTAAAAATAATTGCTTTCTAAAAAAATTGAATCAGTTAATTAATGTAGTAAAATTGGTAGAATTTTTTCATTATAAAAGTTTTATTTATATTTATATTATTATTTTTGCACTTACAGTTTAATAAGTAATTTATAATTCAATTATTTACATATTTTTGTGTATAATTATTAATTATATTTTGAATAATCTAATTGTATATTATATTATTATATCAGATGATTATTTTTAAATGCATTTGCTCAGTTATATGAAGAATGTAATATAACTATGTTCATATAGTAAAATGAATTTCACTAATTTTAATCAAGAAATATTTAGGAATATCGCATATTATAATTACTATGTATTGAAAATAGATATTCATCTAATAATTTCTATTTTTTAATATTTTTTATAAATCAATGTACTTTAGTAATAAGTAAAAATTAACATTGAATACTAAATAAATATCATTGTATGTGTACTATTTGGAGACAAGATTAAATGAATAGATATTTCATATAATTAGAAATTATTTTCTATAAACTAAACAAGGTGAATATTGATTCATTAATATTATAAGATAATAATAATTAGGTTGTGTTCATTCATGTAATATTTCTCAAACATCATTAGTAAGTTTAATGAATTATCTTTAAAATAACTTTTAATTAATATTACTATTCTAATTTACTATCATCGTTACAATTCGTATTTACTACGTATATAGATGATATTTATTTATAATCAATAGTTTAGTTAGGAAGTTGAAGCAGCTTTATTATGATAATTATGATATACATAATAATATTATTACTAGGAATCAATTTAAATAACAATGTTGAATTATTTTAGAACTTTAATAATACGACTGTAATATGATTCAGGAATTCATACTATTAAAAATAAGTTAGTAGTTGTAATTTTAAAAATTAGAGAAATAATTTCAAATATAGAACTTCTTTAGTAAATTAATAAGTGATAATATTGATAAAAATTTGGGCTAATTTTAGGATCAACGTAATATATTAATTAAAAAAAATGTATATGATAAAGACATAAAATACCTTTATTAGATCATATATTACAGATTTTTTCATTCCAAGATATTCATATTTTTTGTATTTAAGTAATCGCTTCCTTATTAAATCTGCTATTCATTAATACAGATTTATTTTAGCAATGGCATAGATAAGAATTTCAAATACCGAATTGCAAATTTTTATAAATTAACTTGATAAAAGTGATAGAAAAATAACTAATAATCCTAAGGAAGGAATGAGAAAGAAATATAGAAAAATGAATGATAGAGAAATGAAAGAATAGATGAACAGAATCGTAACTAAATACGTCTCGACACATGTCTGTGGATTTACGAAGCAATAGTTGAAACTGTTATTATAATTATAACTATCGAGTTCATTACGTATGGTTATTATCACGTTATCGGAGTTGTAAAGTTAGTATGAAAGAGTCGATGCAGGATATTTCGATTCTACAGAGGTTTATAGTGTACGACTCTACAGATCTACACTAACGTGAAATCAATTCTACTATATATAGATTATAATATCTGTGAAAATGTTATTTGAAGTAGAATATTCGCATTAGTCCGTAGAATTTGATGATAATCGTTCAGTATTTTACACTGTTAATTATATACAGCAATTATTTCACTTATTAAATATTTCTTATAAGTTGATTAACGCAGTGACAGAAGTAATTATAATTAAATAGACATTTACAAAAATTATATAGATAGGTATTTAAAAATACATTTTAGTATAAGTATCTTTATAAATACAGTTTTTACATAGTTGCTAATAGAAAACTTCTATTTTACGTAGAATATAATATGTATGATATAAAATCATTTAGTTTTTAACACAACCAAAAAATGATAGATACAGACTATTTTATGTTACCGAAACTTATTCTATTACATATATAATACTCGCTCAAAATTAAGATAAAACAGAAAATAAACTTGCCGAAAAATGATATTAAACGATAAATCGAAATTATTTCCAAACTTTATAGCTTTAAAGTGAACTTCAAAATAGTCATCGGTAAGGAAAGAAATTGTTTTGTAATTAGATGACTTAAATAATGAATTATAATGGTAAATAATAAAAGACATGGATCTGGGAAAAAAATATAATCAAATAACAGAAACAAACCAATATTTTTATTTACTGTAATAGAAAAAATAATTTATAAATCATTTTTTAAAAATTTCATATGATTAAATTAAAAATCAGAAGCTACTATTTATTTCAGTCTTTATTGATTGTATACTGATATCAGAGTTATACATTAAGCTATTAGATTAGATATTGTAACAAACGTCATTATTTGATCAAAATAAGATCGAACATCGTCTACGATTAACTTGCACTACGTAAAATGTCACTTTTTTACATAGCAGATTTAATATTAAAATAGAAGAATATTAAATATCTTACTAAATATATTAATTAAAAAAATATTTATACAAGATTAGAATGTGTTAAAATAATAGAGAGTTGAATTCTTTATAATGATAAATGCATAAATACATTATATAAATTAGTAGACCATGAATTAATTTAAAAACCACATGAAATACAGAAATAATTATATCAATTATATGTTATCAAGGATCATTTCAATTAGTTCAAGAAACTGAAAACTTATTGTTTTATGTTTCTTTGTCTTACCTTGTTTATATTTATTATGTTTTACGATACACATAATATAACAAGATTATAATTAATTTTGCTTTTTATAGTAATTAAATATTAATAAATATATTACAAGATCAAAACAAATGATTTTTAATCGATAAAAAAATTTTAGTAAAAAGAAATCTCAGCAATGAAATTGTGGCAAGGTTGGAAAAAATATTACTGAAAATACAAAAAAAAACTTTGAAAAAGTACAGAATTTTATGGGTTTAATCAGTAAATTTAATGTAATGATTTAATTTATATATTTTTTCTCTATTAAATGTTACTATTTTACCTCATTAATAACAAATAATTACCAATAAGTATAAAATTATTTTTTTTATGTTGTAATAATTTTTTTATTCAAAATTCATTTTGTTTCATATACATGTGATATTTATAGCAACATAATTGTTTAATATTTTGAATAAAATATATTTCTTCCTACTTCAATAGAAAATTCTTTCATTATTTTTTTTATTCATTTAAAAGTCAAGATATGATTAGATTCTTTGAAAACTAAATAACTGATAAAAAATAAAAAATTTCAATAAATTTTAATACTTTAATATTCTATAATAAATTTTTAGCAAAATTCTCTCTTTTTCCACGCATTTCAATTTAAATTATTTAAAATTTGTATAAATAAAAGAAATAATTGAACTAACTAGAACAATTAATCATGGTTTATAAAAGACATTAATAAATCATTAACTTTGCATAATTTTCCCTGACAGTTAGTTACACAAATTTTCATTAAATCAAATAACATTTCTGCTTTTCACTGAATTAGAACTGCACAAATTTGAATTTACTTACTCATTTTTAAAGCTTATCAATATATAAGTATATATACATATATCGCAATAAGTACTTTGAAATAAATTTTATATCTGTAAATATTTAATTACTTAACGCCTTATTTACAGAAAAATTTGTGTTAATAAATTTCAACAATATTTTTCACATAAATACTGAGATAATTGAGAAAAAAAATTAGATAAAATTTATTTGCATGTAGAAGGTAGTAAAATATTTCTCTAATGAACCCAAGCTACTTTATTTACTTAAATTTTTTAAATTCCATTACTTGAAACTTAGAAATTTATCGCTCAATTGATATAGAATTTTATACTCTTGTAATATATTAGTTATACTTAAAACTAACTATATTGAAACAAAATAATTTTTTATTTATTAAAATAGGCCTTGAATTTCGTTATCAAGTTTTCGTTTGATTTTATTATAAAGTAAGATTAATTTGTAAATTTTTTCTGACAAAGATAATTCCTGTACTGAATGCAAGTACCAATTATCTCCTTAATTTTTTCCATATTTCGTAATTTAATGTGTCTATATTCTCTTTTTTTTCATTATTAAATGCATTAGTCGGACATGTTCCTATCATTTTAATTAATTTATGTTTCCTGTATGTTTATGTTTTATTATAGTACTTCATTTGAAACTTACATCATTCATTGCTTTCTTGCTTTGCATCGATAGTAATATATTTTAAATATTAGTATAAAAATTTATTTTGAGTTTAGCATCAAATTTAATTATACCTTTTATATATGTTTATAGTGATTATTTTTACTATTCCGAAATATATACAGCTTTTAAAGAGTATTATAAAGTATTAGCCAATCTTAAAATTAATTTGGTACGTTCGCTTCTGAAATTTTAAATGTATTAATATTTATCATTTCTATACAAATTATTATTTATATTAAAAATTAATGCATTTAACTCATTTACTATTTACCTTTATTACATATATCTTAATATTAAAAATAAATATTTTTAAAAACATGATACTAATTATTAAAGTTAAACAAACTTTCGGATCTTAGTATAAACTTTCTCTTAAAATTATCTAATTAAAATTAACTACGTATATTTGTATATTAATCAGAAGACGTTTATACTAAAAGTTTATTACCACAATTTAATATTAGTATATACTTTAGTTGTATAAAAATATATGTCCCGTTTTCCTGTAAATTTAAAAGCATACAAATGATACTTACTCATAATCCTTCCTCGTGTACACTTTATTATTTCTATTTTCATTTCCACTTGTTCTATATTAAAGTTCAATAACTCTCTTAGATGAATTAAATATCATTTTATTTTATAAATAATGTTTTATATTGATGTTCTAAATGACTCATATTTATTAAATAGATCCCTTAAATTCATTATTTATCTAGATGTTATACATAATAAATGATTGCTTATTTATGTTTTTGTAGTTGCATATTATATATGATGTTCATTGTCTATATCGATACCCCCAGAATAAGTAGCCAAATATTAATATTTACAATCAAGTACATTAGCATTTATATAGGGTTCAAAATAAATACAATATATTTTTAAGTAAGTACCATTTACCGTAAAAAGTAAGTACCGTAAATAATTTTTTGTGTTAAATTAAAATTAAATTGAACATAAATTTCTTTATAGAAACGAAATATAAAATGAATTAATTGATCTTACAATAAATATAAAAAATATTTCATAATTACCAAAATTTTAAATTAAAGTAAGTATATTTAATGCTTAATACTTATATTCAATGTATTCATTAACATTATATTTATTAAAAATGTTCATATAACAGTCAATATTTTTTCCCATTGATAGTTCCTACTAATTTTTATTACTTTCGTTGTTTAAATAAATCTGGTTTTACATTTTTTGTTCTCTTTAATTTGTTTTTATTATACTATATTTCTAATATAGATAATTAGATATTTTTTATATTCAGGTAGTTAAATCTATTTTAATGACGCATTATTTGCTTTGGAAGGTTTTCACGAGAAGGTTTTGTTACATAATTCATTTCACGTTTCTATTTATAGTTTATATTACATACTGATTAGATTTTATTTCATATTTTCTTAACATAAATATCAGGTATTGTTTATTATTTTATAAGAATTTTTATTTATTTTTGAAGTAATTAGAATCAAGAAAATTTGTAACCTAATTCATATTTTATAGTATTAACACTGCTTATGTATTATATTTTTTTTCAGATTTTTTTTTCATTTTACGTATAAGTAACAAATAAATAATGAGTTTGATATAGTAAAATTTGATTTAGCAATATTCAATTTTCAGAACTTTTATATAAAAGGTACTGTTTGATGAAAATAAAATCACAGCATACGTTACACATTATATGTAGTAACTACTGCAATTTTGCCAACGATTCAGAGTTTTACATGCAAATGTAATCGCTAACGTATCGCATACATGAATATTGAGATTATGTACTTACGTGTATGTATCGATATCCACCCGTAATAATGTTCATACCTACATATCGAAAAATATTCCGTACATATGGTAGATTTTAATTTCAAAAATGAAAATATCTTTATAACTTCGAATATTTTTTACAATTACGTTTTCTTATTTTTTAATAATAATTATTTTATACTCCATTTTAAATTTTTATTTTTATATATTGGTCGGATTATTCGTTCTTTTATTAAATAATAACTCAAAAATTTCAGTTGATAGTTCGGAAAAATGTCAATAATGGTTAACTACTTGTTAATGAATTATAAACGAGATCGAATATGTTTTCAGACTTTCTCGTAGATAATAAATTATATCTATTGATAAGCATGGATAATTAAATTATTCTAATAAGATATTAATATATTTAGTTTATTGATATATAAAATATTTATTTATTAATATAAAATGAATATAAAAAAATTTAATTAGTGTCTTATATAACCTTATTTATTTTATAGATTAAATATAATAAATTTCCCGTTGAGTTCTAATTTTATATATTTTTAAATCATTTATTTTTATAAATACATTTTTTGGTTATATTGTACTATATTTTCTTTTCTAAGAAACAATTTATTATCACTATATATATTCTAATATGAAATATTAAATAAATACTTTAAATATTTGAATTGATTTACTGTAAGCTTTGACCACATTTAATATAAAATTAAATTTTAAAATGTAACAACACTTTTATTGAATATATTAACTATTTAATATTATATTTATAAGAAGCATGAAATTAATTACATTACGTAATGGATTATATTATATCATAAAATAAATAATTGATAACATTGTATTTCGTAATAAATATTTACCAATTTTGTAAAAATAGTTGAAGATTTTCTTGTATTTTTGCTAAAAATTTAAAACACTTCGTATATCCATTTAACTTTATATTATTATATATTTAATAATAGACTTATAAATTTATTTGTTACTCTCAAAATAAATTTTTCTATGTATAAAAATTCTTCAGCCTGAATATAAATACTTTAAATCAATTAAACTTGAATATAAGTATTTAAAATTTAACAAAAAAAATCAAAGAATAAACATTTCATAAATAATTTTTAAACGTATCTATATATTTCTTCATATTTATTATGATGTAAAAAATTTAAATAGTATAATATATGAATTTAGGTATTTTATATGCCATGAAAAATGACAAAAAATGAACATTCTTGATATGTCATTTAACATTAGAATTAAAAATTTTCTGCTAATTACAAAATTCACTTAAATTAAAAAATATTTTTAATTAAAATACTTATTGAAATTCCACCCATTTAATAAATAATATTTCTATAATCCATTAATATATTATACTACATACTTTGTCTTATTAAACTTGCTATCGTTTTAATGCTGCATGGAGTTGAGATGGTTACGTGGATAAAAAACACGAACAACTTTGAATTGAACTAGGCGATACTAATTATATATCAAGATAAAAGAACGCGTAAACTTTACAAAATTGAAATATAATTTGTGATATGATTCTTATATTTAACATATCAAAACTATCTATCTAACATAAAATATTATGTTATGGCATGATAATAATTTTCTATAACGCTATAAAGAATTATAGGTTATTTTCATATATACGTTCTAAGTAATGTTTTAGAATATATTCTTAATTGAATTTTTTCATGTATTTAATTTATAATTAATTTTTTTCGACTTATTATTTTTAAAATTTCATGAACTCGAGAGCAGATAGAATGAGATACTAATAAATTGGTTACATGTTTTTCATGAATTACTTTTCAGTATTTAATTTCAATAAAACAAAGGATAAATATTCTAAAAATTTCTTTATTAATTTTTATTACAATAGTGATAGTGTTCAAAAACCTAGGTATTGTACATTTGATCATATTTCAGAAAATAAAAGAAAATATGCTCCTCCATGATGCGGTTCCAATATATTTTTTCAGTTTTATTACGATTCAAATTTTTACTAAAGTTTCAAATTTACAAATATTTTTAACTAACAATTGCTATTTTTTTCTTGTTGTTTTTACAGAAATATGAAAAAAATAAATATTTATACAATATTCATTTATAATAAAAAATTACTATTCACATATTTCTAATTTCATTTCTTAATTTTCAATAATTTTATGAATATAATCGTTCTTCATGCGATTTTTTTCTAATAAATAAGTTAATCTTGATTTTATTACAAATCACTTATACATTCCATTTATTCATGAAATTTACTTATATAAAACATTGAATCTACAATACACTTAATTATTTAATATTCGTTAAATTAAATTTTTAAAAAAATGTGCAATTAAATACATGAATTTTATGTAAAATATTTATATAGTTATGATCGTTTATTTACATATTTTTTTACAAAAGTGTTAATATATTTTTGTACAATATATTTTTATAAAAGTACATTTATAAATTATAAAATTAATTTAATTTTTTATACCATAAAATGCAATATAGAATAAAAATTTTTATAGAAAAATTTTGATATAATCTTATTTATATATACATTTATTAAATGTTGCTAAATAGTTGTTTGGTAGAAATAATTTATATATATACATAAATAAATGAAAGAATAAGTCTAATATAATAATATCATGAAATATGTTTAATTCTAAAGATAATATTGTTTGAATAAGAAGAGTTACTTTTTTCTATTGTATTCCATCAGATAAACAACTTTAAAACCTGGATTAGTCATTTTATTTCAAAATTTTTTATCATTTTTCTAAGCAAAAAAATTTTAGTTTTAATCATGTCAAGCTCAAAAAAATTTATAATCATAATCAACAATGTCATTGGATTAACGCTAATAAAACAACTATAGTTTCTTCGTAACGAAAAAAATAAATACATAAGGATTACCTTATTTCAAATGATATTCTGCTGCGTTCCCATATAGTCGAACAGTTCCTTTTTCAACCGTTAATCGTTTGGAGCTTTTTATCATAAACTCTTACTGTTTAATATGTGCAAAGTGTGTTTATTAAGTCCCAAGGCGGATTGATGCTCCGATGAATGTAGCAAATATATATGATGAGTGGATTTGCCTTCGTGTACGTTTTTAGAGAAAGTTTTGTTACAATGACAAAGTTACCCGAGTTTATTCGTAAGCTTCGATATTACCGATGCGTATACGTACAACCTGTCACTAAAATTGTAAGCATAAATTTCTAATGAGAAAACATTATTAACTTTTTCTGCATGGTTCCACTTTGAAAGTCTTTTATTATACAAAACTTTTGGTTATTTTCTTAATTATACAGATATTATAAATTATATATCATTTTTATTCTTTGTTAGAATGTAAAGATGATTAATAAATTTTGCATTATTAAAAGTAGTTAAGCCGATTTTTATCTAAGTTTGAGTACAATATTAAAATTAATAGATTAAATATATAATCTAGTATTATAATTAATAATTTCTAGAAAATTATAATTCTGTATTACTATAATTAAGGCAATTCGTGTAAAATTTGTTCAATTTTACATTGTAAAATTAATTGTTGAAATTATTGTTCTAAATTGTCATTTCACAATTAAAATAATTTCTAACTACTTTTACATTTTTGGTACGTTAAATATATGAAATTTAAATAGTCTGTGATGCAATCGAATAATTGTAACTTTCATCATTAATTGTCTTCCAATATATAGTAAAAACAACGAAATCATTGATACAGGAAATAATTACACAAGAAAACATACATAGTTGATTATTTTTGTCAAGAATAAAATTTGCTATTTTGAAAAATAAACACTAAAGCGATTATATTAAAAATAAACTAAAAATTATATTTTTTTAAGTATTGATCGTGCGATAATACCATATATTTAATTGATATTGTAATACAATCGACTTATATAGGATTTAGTCGGACTTCTTTGACAGAATTATTCGAGGATTATTGGCCTGATAAACTGTTATGCTATGTTATCTTAATCTCATCAAATAAGCGAAATTCCGGTAATTGACGTAACATAATCGTAGGTATTTATTTGACAGATAGGAAATACTACTTATAGAGCGTTTTGGTCCATTTCTCTCACACAAGCAATTAGCAATCGTTTCATTTTGTTAATTCTACATTCGATCGTGATTCCTATGGATTTCAATTTATTTCAATAAAATCAATATTTTTACAATTTATATTTTAATACTTGTTATACGAGAAAAAAATAGATGGCATATATTAAGCTAATTAATTCATCTTTCGTAAATATAAAGAAATTTTAAATTTTTTTATCATAAATACCTTGGTTATATACAATATTAATCCTTACCGTTTTCGTTGTTCAATTTCTATCTCACTTACTCAGCATATAAATCTTATAATAGTTGATCCATATTTCTGTATTTATTTATTCATTCATTTATTTTCCTTCGTATCTTATGTACATAAGACTTATAAACAAAGAGAAATGGTACGTGAGAGGGAGAGAGTAAGATATTTGAAAATTGAATAAAATAAATAGATTATTTATTTAGAAAAGTGTAACAACGTATACGTATACTTATATATATATATATATATATATCAAATATTTTCTCATCGGTAAAAGAATTCATAGGTAAAAGAATCGACTTTAGTAAAATGCTCAGAACGAAGTTGTGCTGTAACGAAACGGAAGGAAGAAGGAAAGATGATGCGGCTCATGAACACAAACTACATATGCACGTTCACTTCGTATTTTTCTTCATTTTATCGACGCACGGAATTAGGGTTAACGTGCAAACTTTAGCGTGTGTTTTGAACCATGAGCGCTTTTACCGATGCGGTGCGCAAAAACTGCTCCTAAAATTGTGATTTTGCACCTGACAGTGAAAGACGGTTAATTGCCGCGAGAAAGTATTTGGATACGGTTTGCTATATAAAAATGGATGCTTCGAAGCATAATCTAGGTACTGTAAAAAATACGATGAACGTTTTCTTTGTAGACTGCACATCCTTATAAAATAATAGCAACGTATTATATTTAATTAGTTACTGAAATGTATAAGAAGAGACGTCGTTGTTTCTTATTAAAATAATGAATTTTTCGTAATATAATGATAAATATGTATATATATTTTAAATCTTAAAATCAAGTTTCTATCTAAATTAAAGATTTTTGCTTTTACTCTAAAATATTTGACAGTAATCGATTCATTTATTTCACCAATATATGGTCGTTCCTTTTTGCAATTGTTATTCTGCTTTTTCCATTTTCTTTTATTTTCTACCGAACCAAAATTTTCTGGTGCGTAACGATCCTACTACGATTTCAGATTATTACAAAAGTCGTTGCGCTCTACGTGCTCGTATATTTAATTTTTACGGCTAGTTACTTGCTTCGCACTATACTCGGTTAAAGGTTAAGCCAGAAAATGTTAACCACTGGTGCAAAAAAATAAACACATCTATGTACCGTAAAACGTAGTATTTAGAACATTATTATTAATTCTTTTCAGTAGGCATAAGAGAAGGGAGAAAGAAAGATGGGAAAAACTGCCGAATCGACGGTTGGCTTCCTTTTTATTTATAGCATTTTTAGGAAGCAGTTAGCGCTTGATTAGCTATGAAATAAATAGCCTTTTTACTATTTTTATACTATGATAAATGAATCATCTAATTTTTTCAACTTTTATAAAGATTCATACATGATAGAAGTCATTTGAGTAAAATTTTATGATAATACGTCTCTAACATAAATTTATTCAATTTTCTAAAAAAAATCACTAATATTTTATTTTTATGACTAATTACAGCCTATAAAATCTAATTTAAAAATATTATATAATAAAAAAAGACAGCATAAATGAACAATTTTTAAAACTTATGATATATAGTCCAAAAATTATTTCAAATTTTCGGTAAAAATGCAGGTCAGAAAAAATATTTTTACTTAGTATCTGAAAATTATAATTAATAAACATATTTGCATCTGAGATAATTATATGTATAAAATTCATTATTTAAGTTGAAATATTTATATAGAACATTTTGAAGTTGTAAAGTAAATTTAATTTTGAAAATTTTATTGTTTAAAATTCTCATTCATATGTTGCTTTTCTAGAACCAAGATTATATAACAATAACCGCAGACTAAAAATATGAATCCAACAGCTGTGAATCAATAAATAAGCTATTTTATACATTTAAAAGTTTTATTAAATTTATTTTAAATTTTCTTCAGACTATTGTACTTTAATTTATTGATTACACAAAAACTTTATCTAATTTATAATTATTCTAATATGATTAAAAGTATAAATATTGGAAGATATTGTAAAGATTTTTTCTATTTGCTTAATTTATTTATTTTAAATCACAAAAATTTATTTTTAATTTTTGAATTAAAAATTCAAAGAATAATATGTTAGTTAATTTACTATTTATATTTTTTATTATCAAAACTCTGTATTTAAATAACTTCATTTTATTTTATGTACATAAGAAGAACTAGAAATTTTACGTATAATAGGGTCTTTTATCGATA
This sequence comes from Dolichoris vasculosae, assembly GCA_018907195.1. Lineage (NCBI taxonomy): Eukaryota > Metazoa > Arthropoda > Insecta > Hymenoptera > Agaonidae > Dolichoris > Dolichoris vasculosae. The sequence continues at coordinate 11,116,872 of JACCHY010000001.1, forward strand.
ACACGATTACTTTGATTATTTCACAAGTGTGATTGATTTCAGTCAATAAATAATAAATAAATAGATAAAAATATGTATATTTGCGTAGAAAGAGTATTACATTGATATATAGATACGTAGACTAATATACAGATTAAAAAAGAAGTGTGTCTTTATATATATATATATATATATATATATATATATATATATAGATTGATAGATAGATACAGAGATAAAGATAGAAGTACAGTATATCCATATATTGGTATGCATATCAGACTGTTTTAAGTTTCTTACCTTAGGGTATACAAGGAACTATACTTAGAGCTAAATTTAAATAGCTCGCCAAATATATTACAAATCCTTGAACTAAAGGAGAGAATAGCTAGTGAATTCCGGGATGATGAATTATACATAAAAAGGATGTGAGTTATGAATGGATCAATATCAGTAATATATATTTACTATTATTGTACGATCGATATGACCAACGAATGAATAAGATTATGGTTTATTTTATAATATTTCTTACTAGTACTATTGTCATGAATGAAAAAGTATACAAATGAAGGCTATAAGTAGATTTTATACTATTATATTGTATATTAAATAGCATATCATTAAAATTTTTAAATAGTATTACCAAATATAATATACAATTATATTACAATTATTTTTAAAACATATTTTCTTGCATAATTTTTAATTTTAAATTCTTAAAAATTTTTTTAAAATTGATATATTGAAATTCATTGAAGAAAATTAATATGAAAGTACTAATTTAGGATATATATAATGAAAATAAATATTGATACGAATACGCTAGTATTTCATAAACATCAATATTATTGTTCCATTTTTGTATTATTATATATTTTTAATTTTAGTTTGATTTATATACATTTTTTATATTTAAGAAAATTTTATGAACTTGTATAAGTAGAAATAAAATTTATTGTACTTACTTCCACTATCATTATTTTAAAAAATCTTGAAAAAGAAGGAAATGTAAAATAATAAATAAAAAAAAACTATCATATTTATACATTTAAGTTACTATTTAAAATTCTATTATATTATTAAATATATTTGATGTATAGATCGGGCAAGATGATCTTTTTTGTTTCATGTTATATTTTGAACGATAAAAAATAACTTGACAGATGTCGTTTAAAACATTATATAATAACATATAATATATATAATTAATAAAACTGAAAATCATAAAATTTATAAATATGCAGAAAAAAAACTATAAATTTATTATTGAATTATATATTTTTTCAAGATAGTATCAAGATTTAATTAAATCGTTCGTTTTGTTTACATCTTTTCATTATATTATCTTTTTTTAAATTCGATAATTCAATATTATTTTATGTGTTATTAAAAATAATATTTTAATTGTAAAATAAAATAAAAAGGTACTGATAAATATATTTATAATTTTGAAAATTCATTGGAAATATATATTTTAATTATTGTGTTCAGAGTAAAATTCAATTTTAACTAATATACAATTTCATCTAAACGTGTTTAAATTTAAATAAACTTATTTGCAATTAAAAGTTGAAATTTTAACTCTTGATTTATTTTTATTAAACAAAAGTAAAAGTTAGTTTTAAATATAAATTTTATAATGATGTATTTAAACTTAATCCGATAATTAAACATCATTTAAATGTAAAAAAAATTACAAAACTGTATTAAAATAATTTTATTTGTTCGTTATAAACTTTATTTTAATTGAATTTTTTAATTATTGTGAAATAATTTTTAATTACTTTTTGCATCATTATATGAATTAATAATGAAAATGAAATTAATATTATTTTTTTCTTGTATAATATAAAACTTTATACTCTCAATTTTCTATATTATTATGTCAAAGTGTATATTTTTAAATTGTATATAGTTAAGCATATATAATACTTACCTCGCTGTATATTAATTAGATAAATTGAAAAATATTAGAAAATTAGAGATGACAAATTTTTTTACTTATATATATTAAATATTAAATTCTTTTTATTACTAATAAAAGTATAAAATAATAATGTTTCGTACAACAGATTTATTAACATATAAGAAAACATTATCATATGGATAAAATATTGAAATATAAACTTTTTTGGAACTTTTTCTAATTAATTTGCAGCAAAAGATTGATACTTTTAAAACCAATATATTCAATTTTCTTATTTTATAATTGATAATTATAAAAAAGTTAAATTATATTTTTATATTACAATTTACAGTTTTATACATTTATGTTGAGATTTAGTCAATATTTATGTATATTTGCATTTTATTAGGGAAGTTTATGATATAGTGAATAAAAATAATGTTTTATATTTTATTTAAAAATTATGAATTTTATACATTTATTTATAATTATTTATATAATTATTTAATTTTTATAATAGTCATATAAATTTTAAAGGATTTTATAAAATTACTATGAAACACATGTCTAGCAAAACATTGAAAAAATGAATTTTCAAACTAATTTCTTAACTACACTTCTATTATTAATATTTGCAGTAATATAAAGCTTATTATTCTTTAATAATCTATTTATTAACAATTATAATTATTATAATTATATTATTTATATTTATATTTTATCATATACTATTAAACTTACACTGTACACGGAAATTTTGATAAGTTGTATTACGGCATTTGAATATTAAGAGTTGTATTGTCTGCTTATTTATTACAAAAATAATAATTTAGATATATTAATAAGAATGTAAAATTACTAAAAAAGCTATGTATATAATTTATTAAAGATTATTTATAAATATTCCTATTTGTAAAAATATACAGAATGTAGAATTTTAGAGTAAGTAAGATATTTCCAAAATTCCTTCAAAATTATGATAAATTTACCTCTTATTTTTGTTTAATAGTTGAAATATGTGATGCATATTTTGCTATTTTTAAATTAACGATATAAAAACTGTTCATAATTTTAAATTGCTTGTTGAATATGAAATAAACTATTTTAATATAACATAAATTGTCTCCACGTGTTTTTATATCTATTGTAAAAATTTTAAATACTTGACTATCGTATATTTATTTTTATAAACTGTATTAAGTATTTATCAAACTATAATATTTATGTATTAAATTTCCAATAAATCGTTTTCTAAAGTCTATGAAAAATATAAAAACAAAAAAAGATAATGGAAAGTTGGATAAAAACATAAAAACAGAAATAGAAAAAAAGAAAACTAAATAGAAAATTTCAATTAACGAATTAATATTCATCTTTATTTGTTAATTTAATAAACAGTAACATAATTAGTAGAAATTTCTTCATGAGTAACCTTGACTTTCTCACTTTCCCTTTCTCTCTCTCTCTCTCTCTCTCTCTCTCTCTCTCTCTCTCTCTCTCTTATGTATAGTAACAACAATACTTTGAAACATTGATAAAAATGTTAATTTTAAATCATGTGTAGAAATAAAGATTAGTTGAGTCGTAGAAATAAGTATTTTAGAAATATAATAAAATATTAAAAATAAGTATGAATATTTTTCAAATCTATCAATTCATAATTTTTAGCTGTATTTATAAAATGCAATCATTTATTAGATATTTAATTAAATGGTTCACTATGAATTTTATAACTTTGTAATTTTATAACTTTTAATATGAAAAGTTTTTATTTTTCAAACGGTTATAAAACGTACTGATCTACACAGTTTAATTAATTTTATTGTTAAATTAGCTCAGATATTCGTGATATTTAATGGTATTTTAATAATCAAATTAAATTTAAGTCGATTTCACTAGTTTAGGTTATATACCAAATTTACGTTATATAAATTTTTCTATAAGTATTTATAGCTTATTTTTATATTTCCAATAAAAATAATCTGGAATTATAAAATATTTTTCCCTGATTTTAAAACTGTAGATATTCTTAACATATTAATTTAAAATAAGAATCTTTTAAATATTTAATCTTTTTCAATTATATTTTATAGGGCAATTATTTGATAAATCTTTATTAATATTGAATTTTATAGAAAACACATTCCAATTTTTTAGTAGCCATAGATTATATATTTAAAATAAAAATTTTTAAAATTAAGTTGTCAGTATGAATACATTGTTGCCGATATTTGAAAGTAAACTTTCTAGTTCATAAAAAGCAAAATTTTTATAGTTTATATACTGAAGTACGTATTACATATATTTCAATCTCTAACATAATTATTATTATTAGACGAATTTATTTAATATTTATTTTCCTTTTTTATAATCTTACGGTACCATTTTCTTTGGCATTTTCCCAAAAATTTATTTCGTAAAATTGATTTCGTAATGCTCTGATCTCGAGTATAATTAAAGTTTAATTGTTGGTGGACTAAGCCTTTTTCAAAATTTAGGAATATTAGGATGCATTGAATAGAAAAAAATAGAAAAATAGAACCAGAAGAAGAAATGCTGAATTTGAAAATGCCTTAAGTAAAAGAAATAAGTAAACTATCTGCAGTTAGTTATTGTTTTTATATAAATTGCATATTAAGAGTGACGGATCAACTAAGAAATTTATTATTCTGTACAACATAAGATACTGCTATTATAGTTAAATTATACGACAAACAGAAAAATTAAAAAATGCTATCATGGAAATTATTATGCAGGTATTCAGAATATGTTATATATACTACTACAAAGCTTTTAAATGCCAAGAAAACGAAGGATTGTTGACAAAGTATAAAAAATTGTATTATATACTTTCTAGCAAATCCAGTAATAATTAAATACTACAAAACATGTAAAAGTAAAACATAATGCAATCAAAAAAGTGTAAGAACTCTAAAAAATTTTACACAAAATTAAAATTAGCATTATATAAGAAACAATCAATCAATTTAAATACATTATATATAAAGAGACAATACAACAACAAAGGATGGAACAATTTTATTGAATAACAACAATCAGTGCTATTTAAATTTTTTCTTCTTCAAAAATTAATGATACCGCAAAATCCTAATTTTATAATACTAAGAATATAAAATCAAATATGTAACATTATAAAAGGCCTAAGAACATCATTTAAGAAGTTTATTAAGAACTACTCATTAGAAGTGCCAAATTAATTTAAATTATGATTGAATTTTAAAAAAAAATAAAAATGTTGAAGATTATCTAAGAACTTTTCAATCACTTTAAACAAAAAACCTATTTATAATGTTATACTTTTTTGTAATAGAATACTATATTTATAACAGTTTTTTATTATTCTAAAGAATTGAAATGAATACAAAATTAAATAATGGTAAGTGTTTTATACATTATCGAGTATTTAAAACTAAAAAATAATGTTTTATTACTCTATTAAATACTTTCTCGCTGTAATTCAAATATTTATTTAAAATAATGAAAATGGATCGAATAATAATAAATATAATTGCAGAATATTGCCAATGATTTTTTAAAACGAGTTATGGATTCTTCAGAATAATAAAAATATCTTCGTGGAGATGAATAAATAAAGTAAAGAAAAGACAGAAACTTAAGTTAATAGTTTAAAAATTTGTACTGGTGATATACTTGAATACATATATCGAATTTCTTCTGAGCATGTACCTTGACTTCAATCTAAGGGTGAAGAATATGGAAGATTATAGTCTCTATATGTTAGTAATCATAATATACGTATAGAAAGAAAAATAAAGGTGAATAAATAGACCATCGAAAGAAATAAAAATAGAGAATGAGAGAGAGAGAGAGAGAGAGAGAGAGAGAGAGATATGAACGAATATAGAAAGAGAAGAGTAAAAAAGTTTTCAGAAAATTGTCCAAGACTTCTTCCATGAAATATTCGACATTCGATTGTTCGAGGCTTCGTCGGCAGAAGCAAAATAAGAAGAGGAAATTGTAGAAGAGTCTCAGCGTAAGGAAGAGGCTAGAAAGTTTCAAAGAAGGCGGGCTATACTAAGAGAAGGCTACTGGTGAAGTCCACCGCAGTAACGGGCCGAAGTTCTTGGCACTCGGTAGGATCAATAAGGCCTTTGACCGCAGTCCTTGACGCGGAACCATCGAGTTTCTGCTGAGTTTTGGTATACTTGTGTGTGGATGCTTCTGTATGAATGCATATATGTATATAGCATAAGCCTTAATACACGTTTGTCATTCTCATCTTCTTTTGTATTTTATTATTTTCTGTCCTCTTTAATACTTTCTACAATTTATCACGTAACCCTCCTAAGTGAAAATGTATTCTGATTTCTAACGGCATGAAGGGAATCAAGAACTATTATTAATATCAGCTGTAACTTCGATCCTTCCCTTCAAAATTTTTTATTCAAAAATGAATCCGATCGACCTAGTTTCTTACATTTAAATAAATTTTCATATTAATTAGATTCGGACATTATTTAAATATATTAAAATTGCGAGTATTTGAAACTATTATCTCAAAAATATTGCATTTATCGTCATGTTTTATTATCAGTTTATTTTTCATGAAGTTTTAAATACTTTAAACAATCTGCAATTTAAATTGTATTTATGTTGACATCGATATCTAAAACAAAATGAATTTTTTACTTAACTTGGTGAAATCATAAAGATTCTTTTTCTAACAATGATTTTGCTAATAAATTTAATTTAATAATTCATAAATTAATTAATTTAAATCAATATTTTTTATGCATTATATATGAATTATACACCGAAAATTAAAAAAAAAATGTATATATATATCTGTAACTTAAAAATTAAAAAAATATTAAAAAAAAAATATTTTCTCAAATTATTGGTTTATTTTTACACCTTCCTGCGTGTAGAAAAGTAACAATCTCGTGAAGATAAGGTATATGTAAATTATATTACTAACCATGATGAGAATTTAAGAAAAAGTGATATTAAGAATAAAATACTTTTATACCGAAATATTTTAATCTCAATTCATTGTTTTTTGAATATATTAACTTTATAAGTCTTATTTTATTGTTACATTATTCATTAGATATGACAATTATTCAATACTTATAAAAAATTTTATGAACTTGATTTAAATTTTTAAATTATTTTTAATTTAATCATCGTACAGAATAGTAATTTTATATCATTATAATCATAATTTTTTTGTTTCTATTAATGTTTTAATAATTTTATACAATCCTAATATATATTTTAATAAATAATTTTAAATTATAAATATGGGATTACCAACTTATTCGGTTAATCGGAATAAAAATAAATTAATAAAATTTATTATATACCAATTGAAAGAAATACATTTTAGTTAATTTATATATATATATATATATATATATATATATTACTGTATAAATAATACAAACATATTTAATGTCACACAATAAAAATAAGTAATTTATATAATTTAACTATAAAAATTATTTTTTATTTCTATACTTAACAAAAGAAATATATAGTATTTTTTGTTTCAAATTTGTAATTCATTTTACTTAAATCTTTTAATATTTTTGATATAAATTATTTAATATAATTAAATAATATTATAATATTACTTTGGAGTTTTGAATTTCAAATCAATCATAGGTAAAAAGTTTAAACAGACCAAAAGCTTTTCCAACTTTATTTTCTTCATCTCTATTTCCGCTTCGTATTTCTCTCTCTCTCTTCTTTACTTCTCTCAACAGACTTCTGGGCTTTCCGTTATTTAATATTTCAAGGATAATTTCTTTTACCATCACCTTCGACATAATTTGAGGTCGCCCTCCTACTCGAAAGTTTATAACCTGAATATTGAATTTCCTTCCTTATTAGGACACTCCTGAAGGCTTAAAGATCTTACTAAAATATTTCTGAAGAAAGGAAAACATACCAAAGGCGAGAAGCATCTTTATAAAAAGAGTCAAGAAAAGAACAAGATATATTTGCAGAATGGACGAGAGAAACACCATGAAAGGAACACAAAAGCAAATAAAAAATTAGAAGTAGCGATAGTTAAGAAAGAGATTCGATAAGAAAAAGCAAAGGATCAGGGCAGAAGAAGGTCCTCTTCAGGCTCTTCTGTTCCATAAAAAACGAAATAGCACACGAAGAAGAGGGTCTGTCCTTTTACAAAGGTGGTTCTCGTTCGGTGCACTCGAGTCTTTGAAAATAAGAAGAATGGATCAAAGTGGAAGAAGCGTAGGTGTACGTAGGTAAGAGAAAAGAAAAGAGAAGAATACCAAAGAAAAAGCTTAGCTCAATGCTGCCAGACACGAAGCTCTGTCGTAAGCTTTTGGAAAATCGTTAAGAAAGGCAAAGAAGAAAACGAAGGTAAAGAAGAGGTCCTACCTTTAGAGACATCACGGGTTTCTGAGGTTCCTATGCTTTGATTAGCCTTAGTTTTCTTGATCGCCGCAGGTCAAGTTTAGCTTCTTGTACCTCGTGTTAGCGAAGTATTCCAAAATGTAACTTCTTTCGCTTCCTTTTTTATGCTTTAGTTGAAGCTCCAAAATAATTGCTAATCAGGATACTGGCGATGATGTTATTCGTTGTCGCTTTTTACTAGGTAGCTACGATGAGCTTGTATATATACGGAAAAATATGCACAATTATAGTTTTACCGTGTAGTTTATCTTTCTTCGTGTTTTTTGTACACTCTCCGCGTGACGGGCTTTTTACGCGACCTCAATATTCCGTTGTCGCTGAGGACTTTTATACCGCTTGTGAAAGGCACTATTCAAGCAGACAATGATAATTAATTATTGCTCCTTTTTCCAACCATTCATGAATCGTACAGTTATCATCGCTAATATAATAAAACTCTTATTACATTTACCATCAGCTGGAGCAAAAAGAGGACCGTAAGTTGAAATCGTAATTGGGAAAAGAGTTCTTTCTTTATACATAATTCATTCAAATAAAGCATTTTATTACTTTATTTGAATCCGCATTACAATCAAAACATTTAGGATATATTATTCAAGAATTTATGCTATGAAATTTTTTATATTAAAATATTCAGTCGTACATAATCCAGCGCTACGTTGATTACAAAGGCAAAATTAAAATTTAATAAAATTATAAAACTATAATCATGTATAATTTTAAACGATATAACTGTGTTAAAATGATAAATAGAAAATATAGTATGCAACTGTTTCATTTAATTAAATTCAAATGTATGCATAGGTAGAAAAGATATAAAAATTTTTTTCTGAAGCAATCATAAAACATCGAATTATTTTCTATCTTCAGGAAAATTGAATATAATTAGAAAAATAAACTCAAATTAAATATTTTTACGTAATTCATCGAAAGAAATGAAAGCATTTCATAATTATTCTTACTATTAATCATTAATTTAAATAATTTTTTTGAACAATTTTTATATTTTTGTTAAAAATTTTGTATACTAATGAAATTAAAAATTTTTTATTTATAATACTTTTGTTAACAGCAGATGAATTTTAAAAATATATTTCTAAGACACAGAGAAATTTTTCTAGCTTTTATTAAATTTTCATGTTTTCAATTCAAATCTTAAATATATATTTTATAAAATCACTTTTTTGACAGAATTTTGATTATACTATTATTTTCTAATTAAAAATTACGATAAATAGTACATTTAAAATGAATAAAAATAAATTTCAGAAATTGTGGATTATTCTTTTTTATTTTCGGCCAAAATGAAGGTCATTTTTTCAATGTCTGAAGTATTGGTTCCCTTCTATAATATGAAAGATGATACTACTCTCTTCAGCAGTAGCGTTTTATTTTTGTAAAATAATGTTTTAGTGCCTCAAGTGAATCCGAATTAATCGTTGTGCTTTATAGTTTCAAAATAACTTGATAGCTCATATTTCATCAAAATAGCTTGTAATATAATATTCATTTTTTTATGCTAACACATATTTTAGCACTTTTATATAATAGACTGAAAGGATAATCATGTATTGAACAATAAAAAATTTCTAATATCTATAACAATTTTATTTAAATAAATCAATTTTTTCATCAATATTATTTTAAACAAAAAAATACATAACAATTAGTGGATTTTCTACACAAATTTTTTAAATATTATATTATGATTACAAATTAAATATAATATCTCATCCACTTATATTTACTTTTCAAATATTTTATTTCACTTTCAGATAATTCACACTTCAGCTTATTTCATCAGTTCATATGTAGCGTAGATCAAAAAATATATTTTTATTTTCATCGTGTCTTATCGCGCTTCCTTACTTTAAATATATTTCCTTCTTTAAAGTGTCTATATTACGTACGTTTTCGCATATTATCAATTTAACTTTTCATATAAATTCAAAATATCCGAATAATAAAACTATTTATTAAATACTTTCATTTCGAAATTTTATACGTTTTAAATCTTTTCTGTATAAAAATATTATATCTTATTTAAATTTTTTGATACCTATTTGATGAAATAACAGTATTCACATGAATATTCTTCATTTAATTTCATTTTGATATACATATCAGTTTCCATGTACGTTCTCTGTTCATTTAATTGCTAATTATATACTCAAAGGACTATATATTTACTATGCAATTTTATTTCATAAATAGATGACGCAAGGTTATTCGATCGTGAAAATTAATGCTAATCATATATTTATAGTAAACATAAAACTACTGTTTGATATAATAATTAATAATGTAAATAATATATAAAAATTTATGTGATCAATCATTAATATTTTGGTATTTTTAAATAAATTTATTTATTCTAATGAATAGTTTAGTTTTGCTGCACGACGGAATAAACTTTATATTTTATGCCTTGCATATTTATACATATTCTAAATCATTTATAAGCTAACATTATAGAAATGCGAGATAATCTTACTTTTATAATTCAAACTTGATCATTTGCTATTTAATAAAAATGGTATAAAAACAAAAATTTATTACTTATATTTTGTTAAAATTATATTATATTATAATTATATACTATAAATAATTGCAGAATTTTTATTATTTATTACATATAACTATTTAATGCTAAATATAAATCTCTGGATTACTTTATAGATTATATTGAATGATATATAATTTAAAACATATATAATTCCAGATTTATAATTGAATTAAAAATCTGAATTAATGATGATGGTAAGGAATTAAAATAATAAGTGGACAAGAAATATTCTTTTTTTTTACTCAAAGAGAAATATGGATTGCTGACTGAATAAAAACTATTTCCATTATACCAATATCGTATCAATATCCTACTTCCTTGGTACATAATGGAATATAAATGCCATTTGAACAAATAAATATATCGATTTATCGGTCCGGTAACGTTTTACGATAAAAACTGGATCGAATGGTTTTCTGATAAATTTTCCATATAAGTACACAAATGCATATCCTGCATAAGTATACAATTACACTAACCATAAAAAAGTCATTCTTCTTGGAAGTAAATTCACTACCGGATGCATCCGACGATTGTATTTGAAATCTGTGCTACTGAAAAAAAATCGCAATAGCGAACGATAGATAAAGAAAACACGCGTAATATATAAAGATGAAGATAAAGCGATTAAGGAACAGGGCGGAAGAAAAGGACAATAGGAAATGGACGGAAAGATGGAACTACTGCCATGAAACTTGTTGAGCCGTCTAATGGATCCGCAACAATCGGGAAAGTTTCTCCGAGTGATTTTTCACTCTACCAAGTCCCCGAAACTACATTCGATTCCAGATTGCAAGACTTGTTCCAAGTTTGTCGCGAACTCAGTGTAGCACACTGACTTCCGTAGGTAGTACGTACCTACACCCGGATAAACTAAGACTGGTTTCACCGCTTTTCCACGTATGGGCTGTTTTCATGTGCAAAAATGGTAAGTTACCAGAACATATTCTTTAATGAAAATATAGGCAGATACTTGTACCATCGTTCGTATAAGTGCTTCGTAAATTCTTCTATTTTTAGTGCTTAGATGAGATAGAAACTTGAATGAACGTTCATTGTAGGAGTTGTGACTGAAAATTTATCATTTCCGTGACCGCAAACTACTTGTGACGCTTGACCATGTAAAATGGGTAACGATTCCGGTTACCGACTCTATCGCTTAAATATCTCATTTTACCGCTTTGGATGAAATTGCATTTTTTATCCAATAATTAATTAAATTTTCAAATTCTATCTTTTATATTCACTACATGAAAAATGTTTTAATTAATTTTATGCATCGTGTAACTAATAAGATACATATCAATATTTACACGCATTTACAATTACTGAAAAATTTTACAAAACAGGAAAGTTCTATTTATTCAATTATATATATTTTTTAATTATTCATATTACGTATATTAACGTATTATATTCTGGTTTAAAACATCCACTTCTCGACTATCAGTATTCTATTAAAAACTGAATAAAATATATTTACACGAGTCATAGTATACTTAACTAAATAAGTAAAATATAAAGATATTAAGTTCATTATTGAAATTTGTCGTATATTAAATTTAGAAATTATTCTCATTTTAAGAATTATACATGTTCATAAATATTCCGCTTATTGACCCCAGGTAAATATTTACATTTACATATTCGCACTTGTCTGTTTACTCTAATAAAGTTAATACATTCGTATTTATTTAATTAATTGAAATTCTAATGGATTTTTTTTAAATATGAAAACATTATAATCGTTACAGTCTTCTCATAAAATAAATAAACTATTTTGTTCCATACAGATTGTATTTAAATAAAAGCAAATTGTTAGCAAATAACTTCATAATATTTTAGAATGGAAAGGCATAGCATGTTTCGAATTTTGATATTAAGTTATTTATTATATTTCGCAATAACTCTACGGGATTATATTAAAGTTAAAAATAAAGTGCATAACGTATACATCGAACCCTAAAATAAATAACGCGACACATGTGCAACAGAAGGGGTTGTTTTAGTTCTTCCAAATCTGCTTGAATGAACCCTAAAAATGGGAGGTTGAACATGAAGTATATCTATATACATAATCATATATATATATAGGGATATGAATACTTATACTAAAGATACGAAAAGGGTACTAAAGAGCGATAGGCCGTTCTAAGCGGCAACACGTTGAAAGCATTAGCAAATTTCTTGCCGGTTTTACGACTATTACTTGTGGAAGTAAAGAGAAATTAGAGGCAATCATTCCCGGCTTAAATGATGGGATCAAACGGTTTTGCAGATTTCCACGTGTGACTTGAAGTAATTTTGAAACCACGGACAGATATCGATCGCTTTTATATTAGCAATAAGAAGAAGAAAAAGAGAAAAACAGAGAAAAGAAAAGCGTTGGACAGAAAAAATTAAGATTGAAATAAAAAAAAAGAAAGAGATTATTGATATACGAGAAACAGAGAGTATAAAATACAGGGTTACGTTTGATTTATAAATGCTTTGTTCGAGAAAAAGAGCTCGAGAATCCTGTCAATTACATTTGTTGCATTTATCAAAGAATACGTACATTTTAGTGGATCCTTCGGATGATATACTATATGAACATTTTACCAAATAACTAGTTATGACTATTTATATTTACTTCTCTCAGTTTACGCTAAAACTATGTCCAGTGATTTGAGTTTTCGAAATTCACAATTTTATTATCATAAATATGAAATTAAATAAAAGATTAGTATCAAAATTTATGATGGTAGTAATTATTTTATTATATCAACATTTGCTAATTATTCAATTGTGAATATAATGATAGTATAAATCAAAAGTTTGATTTGCTCTAAATTTATATAAACTATAAGGATAAAAAAATATTTAGCAAAATAAATTAAACTCAGACAAATCAAAAATTAATCAAAATTATATTTTTAGATATCATTTCTTCATTATTTGTAAATTAGATATACTTAAACAAATTAGTTTTTTTATACAAGAATAGAAAATAATATTTAGTCTGATATACTAAATAATTTATTTTAAAAAGAATATAATGTTTAAATTATAAATTATTATAGTAATACTAAGTAACATTAAATTTAAATTAAAATAGTCAAAATCTTAGATTTATAATTCTATGATATCTAAAGTATAAAATATTTCTGTAGCAGTATTAAAGTATGATTCACTATAAAAAAGAAAAAAAAACTTAAAATTCTAACATAAAAATGAATGATAAGAATATAGAAATATAAATGTAAAAAAACTTTTCATAAAATAATATTTATCAATAATATTAAGTATTTATTACTTCATAAGTTTAAACGTCGAGGTGAATTTTTTAGAAAGTTTATTTATGTACACTTTTTTTACAACAAAGTTTTCATCATTTTTTAATTTTATTTGTTATATCTATTACAATTTTCATTTATAATTCAAGTTGATAGTATTAAGACATATAATAATAATACGTTTAAACAATATTGTTTAATTAAATTTAGATATTAAAATTTTTAATAGTTTTAAATTAAAATATAATACTTGACGGTATTAAATAAAAAAGCAAATAATAATTTTATGCTTACAATAAATTCACTTATTTTTTACATTGGTATGGTTTACAATTATTAAATTTTTAACTAATATTAAAACATTAATTTTTGAACAATCATATTGAATTTTAAATATTTATTCAAAACTTTTATGAAACATTCAAAAATAACTTTCTTTTTTCTTAAGTAAGTTAGATTCTTAGAAGCAGAAAAACCATATTTTATATTTCTATCTTTATAACGAATTACTTGTATATTATTCCTTTATTATTGAATAACTTATCAAAAGCTAAAACTCAAATTGAATCCAAAACTTAATAACTCAACTGATCTTTGATTCATGTTGATTAATTTATAAAGATAAATACACCGAACAGAATGTATATAAAAATAGATACCGCTACCGAATTCTAATTCGCAGAATTTCTATTTCTGAAAATTCATGATGAGAAATACTTCATTTTATAGAATAAAATGTCTTCAACTTCTAATTTTACATTTTTTCCACAGATTAATTTTAGAAAATTTAAAAATATGTTTTATCGATATAAATTTAGTCTATTTTATAAATATTATAACACTTTTAAAAATTTTTAAAATAATAAATACTCACTTTAACTACTTCTTTGCCATTTGTTTAAAACAGGTTTTTTAAGAACGTTTTCTACGTATTATATAAACCAGTTATCAGTGTTGATTTTACGTTACCCATCAAGATTATGCAGAGATTAAAATACAGAAAATAATTAACTGAACACGAAAGGTGAAAAGAGTGGAATAAAAAATCAGCACGAAAGTAAAATGGAAAAACTAAGGAAATGCGAGTACACGAAAAATTTACGAAAAAAATTGAAAGTTGATTCAATTCAAAACGGAAAAGGAAAACATAATTATAATTGCCGTTCGTAACAATAAATACAGTAGCTAATATGCAGACATTTATAGTAATTCGTACTTACAACTGATTGTATTAACTTTTATTCTGCATCGTGTGTAACTGCATTTGAGTTCACGCATACACGCAACAATGGCCCAAAAGCAAATGATCGAATGAACAAGATATTTTTCTCCGTATGCTAATAAAAAACTATTATTTCCATATTATCGGTATGATTACAATCAGAATGGTTACGTTACTTTGTAAAAAGATGATTTTACAAAACATGAAATTCTCGCGATAGAATTCGATTTTTGATATACAATAAAAATATATCGTCAATAAGGATTTTTTAGTTTTCGAATTTTAAGTTACATCCATATTACTATCATATTTTGCTCTAGTATTAGGCTATTAAGGAACTTTTTATCATGATCTCGAATAGTCTAATATTTTAATCTTAAATATATATGTAATAGCTGATGTAAATATAACACATAAATTTATCTCAAGTATAAATTTTATAAACTACCAGATATAGAATTCTACGTTAATAATATATAATAGTTTAACTGAATTTTTATGTTAAAATTTCTTAAATCGCGCAACCGGTAGCAAAATGCATTTTGAAATAAATAATTCATATATACGGAGAATAATAGTATTTAGATTTTGCGAAAATCAAATCTATTACTTTAATGAAAGTTATGTATCATTGTAAACGAATCGTAGGCCATCCGCAAAAGGTTGGGATTACACATCTTCTCTGACTTTTTATTTTGTAATTAAATACATTTATAAATTTCATAAAATCTAAAATGTGTGGATAAACTATTATACGGAATATAATTTAATGTGGCATTTTAATATATTTTAGTATGAAATTGCATATATGTAATTATTCGACAAGTGAAGCAAATACTCTTCATACTAAAATACTATCTCAATTCCATTTTTTATTGGGTCATTTTACAATACTTATACATGTAAATATATTTATAAGTGTAAATTTACAACCGCATACGAAAACACCTTTTACATAAATTTTCTACTAAAATGTATATTTTCCCGAAAGCTTTAAAAACTTAATGAGAAATAAAAATCAGTTACATGAAATAAATATTAGCTAAATTGAATAAGATCTACATTTTTATAACACCTCTGTTTTTTTATTCTAAAAATGAGTCATTAATGTCACCCTCTATATAATACCTGATATAAATATTTACTAAGAAAACTAATTTTACGTAATAAAATCTTTATTTCTCATGTGAAAGACAACATTTTTCGTGTATTTTTTTCATTTCATTGACTTGTATGGCTTTATATTATGGAATTGGATGATCAACAGTCTTAAAGGTTGAGCGCAAAGCAAAATTTCTGCTCTACAATGTCAACCGACATCCGTGTCACTGGCTAAAATAACATATGGTAATAATTTGCGTTATCATGTTTAATCCAGTAAGACGTACCAGTATCCTCTCTCTCTTGGGTCGACAGATATTTCAGATCGTTCCTGCGTAGTCTGTGACAATCCGACACTCAGCGCAATGTTGATTACATCTCGTGATGTGACATTGTGTTCACACACACACACGAACGTTACTCAGTGAGCGCCTGAGCTGAGTACATGGTTATTTGCTTGCCTTCAACTCTCTTCTTATTCTTCCTTGTCTACGTTCCTTAACCCCTTTACTAGCTTCAAGACTTATGTCTATTGCAGAATAATTGATAAGAGCGTCGTCGTGCGATATTTCAGAGGCTATTTACTCCTCTTAAATATTATTAATTGTCGCGTACACCAGGCAATATGACATGGTCTTATAGTCGTGCGAGAAAGATACAAATAATTACCCTTTATACGTATAATATCGGCTTGTTTAACTTCCAAATTAACGAATATATTTTCTCGTGATAATATATTTTTAATAATTTTATATCAATCTTTTTTCATAAAATATCGATATTTTTTTCGAGAGAGAAATAAGTACAAATAGTTTAAATTTTACAAATATTGAGATTTTTCAATAAGAATAAATTACAAGGAAAGTTTCCTTTAACATTAAATTAAAAATCCCTAAACTATATAATATAATATGATATGAAAATATAATATATTCATTTTATAATATGTAATTTTTTAAATTAAATAAATATTTTTTGATTTATAAATAGATAAAAGTTGATTTAATTTTATGAAATTTTATTATTCTAAGTTAGAGAAAATATATAATTGTAATATTTGTATTATAAAAAAAATTAACGTATAGAAAGATAATATAATTATGGTAAATTAAAAACTGGTAAAAATTTCGTAATAACTAATTTAAAAAAATTTTAATAAAGAATAAGCCTAACACCTTTATTTAATTATTAACAAGAATCTATAAAGAATTATGAAGTATTATGAAAAATCTATATTTCAATATTATCTGTAATAATTTCAACCCGTATATTATTGGTAAATTAATGATATAGAAATAGTCTCTTTTCGCGTTAAAACGCTTACCTTTTCGTTTCATAATATTTCGTTAAATACATTGAAAAGGCTTCCCGAGTAAATTAATTAGGAACATTCATTTTCAAATAAAAAAACTACTTTAAAAGGATGAAATTAATAAGTATATTAAAAAAAAAATTATGATTAAAACACATAAAGTATAAAAGTATAAAACACGCTTCACTACCTCGTAAAATATGACATCCAACCAAAGAAAAAAAACATCTTGTTTTAAAAAAACTAAACATCTTATACGAGTAATTACTAGTATCTATTTATATATGTACACACTTAAATTTAATATTATTAAAGCTGATAAAAATAATATTCACCTTTCTTTTTTATAATATACTTTCATAAAAACAGACTATGTAAAAATAATATTTTGTGTATATATATGGTATTCAATAAATATTTGTACGTTCCTTAAATGTTCACAGTTTAGTTGATAGAACTTGTAACGAGATTCAATATTTCTTAATTATATGCATTTAATATTATATTTCATTTATATAATAATCTTTTCATACATTTTTATTTCAATTATTTACTAATTATTCTATCTTAAATAATAAAGTACGAAACAGTGTACCATTTATTAAATAAGAAATCATAAGTAAAATCGAATTTATTTTTATTGAGAACAAATTATTATTACTATTGTTATTATTTAATATTAAAATAAATTATGAAGTAAATCTTCTTAATTATTCAGTTTTTTTATTTATATTATTACATTTCTAGTATTGAAATGACTAGAATATGAAATAAAATATTGTTTTATTTTAGGTATTTAAACAATGCTAATATTGATTTTTAAATTTATATATATATGTGTGTGTCAGTAGTTTTCTAATTATCAAATATAAACTTGTACATAAAATTAGATATAGAAAAATATTATTTAAAGAAGAATATATTTCTTTGTTCTTCAATTTTATTTTTTCTTATAAAATACTTTGAAAATTATGTACCGTAAAAATCATTTTCTTCCTAGTAGAAAGCTCGATAAATCATTTTAATTAAAACAAAATAATTAACAAAAAGATATTTTTATTTCTATCAGAACTTGTACAAGTTTTTAGAATATGTACTAGTATAATAAACATGTTTACTTTTTCCTGTTTGCCGAACATATTAATAAAATACAATAAAGTTAGTGTTACTTAAAATAATAATGAGATATTCTCAGAAAATCTTTTTCATATATTCTTGTTTGTAGATATATAGTATTCTATCAATTTATAATGGAAGCCTTTTTTAAAATAAGTGTAATTATACTTTCTGCATTAATTAATTTTTTTTAAATCGCTACAAAACTAAGAAAATTTTAATTCTATATGAATAATAACACAAATATATAAACTTTCTTTCTTTTAAAATTATGTTCCAGTAATTTATTAGGAAATTTCAAAATAGATAATAAATCAATTAAAAATTTTACTAATGGTCCAATTTCAGATTTTTATTGTACTATAAGTAAGTTTGCTTTTGCTGGAAATTATTTTCGACGTTTGATGAAAAAATGCACGTACATATAAATTATTCACTAAATACAGAAAAATATTTCAATTTTTTTTTTAATCATTAAATGTTTAATGTAAGTGCATTATTAATATTTTATATTTAAATAGATAATTCCAAATTGTCATTTATATTGACAAAATAACAAGTAGTGATAAATCAGACTAATAAATGATGACGTTACAGAATGTAATGGAATTAATAATCGGAAAGTGGCTACAGATCAATTATTCAAGATTTTAATTAGTACCATGCACGATGAAATATCATCCATAATCGATTCGTGCACAAGCACATATAATTTGCAATTTCCGTCTCTTTTCATTAACGTTTTGACACGAAAGTTTCGAATCTCGTCAATTAATAATATCCATTAAAAAGGATTTTATATTTTCCTATACTTGAATAAATATCCAATATCATTACCTAGATAAAAATCTATTCTTTTGTAGCCTATAAATATTATTTTTGAGAATCTGGAGAACCATAACTGCTCGATACTATGGATAAACATATATATATATATAATATCACTCTATATTCACTTATAGGAAAATGCTTAAATATAAACGTCTTGTAAATAATATATATATACGTGCAGATGCTTAAATATTGTAGCATTTCATATATCTATGTATATGCACATGTATAGGTACTATTGTGGCCCATAGTTTCAAGCGTATATTGCAGCAATATTCTAAAGCATGGAGTTGCAGGGACTGCATTACGTACTGTCGATAGGATACGCAAACTCATTCTCGAAAATTCCTAAATTCTTAAATATAATGAAATGTATGGCATAAATAAATATAAGAAAAGGTAAATTAATACATGATAGAATATTCATAAATCCATTAAATTTTTTTTCGAAAATTCTATAGTAATATATATATATATATCTTTTTGAAGAATAGTATTTCTATAAAAATGAAATTTTAAAGAAAATAATTGTTTAGTATATTAAATTTTAAATATAAAATAAGAAAATATTCAAATATTCAAAAATATATATATTTTTAATGATTCAGTATTTTCTTTAAACATACATATTATTTAGAAAAAAGAAAAGTGCTTATATATACGAATGAGTACAGGTATGAGTACATAAGTAGTTATAATATTGATCATAATATGATTCTCATAATCCAGAGAAAGCATGAGAGTACATTATATACGAAAAAAATAAAGAAATATAATAATATAAATACAATAGTATTAATTGATCAAATATTCATATACTTAATTTTTCCGTTTTATCGAATGAATTACTTTTAAAAAATACAATTATCTTTCCTTGGAAATACAGTATCCTCCTATTAAAAATTTCTTTTTATTCATGGTATTATAGCACAAATTTATAATTACTCAACGAAGAAGAATAAATACAGATAGTCAAAAGTTGGATGAAATGGATATATCAAGATGTATTAAAAATAATTTCGAACGATAAATGAAGTTATTACCATTTTTTTAGATAGTATGAAAAGTTAAAAATTAACTTCTTATATAGTTAAAAACACCATTTAAAAATTATGTCAAAAACGTTCCTTTTTTCAATTTACACTTTATTAATCTGTTGTTAATTTTTTAAACAGTTCTACGCAAGAATTTATTGAATTTTTTTTTCGTGAATTGAGTTTATAAATCCAAAAATACTTTCTTGGTTTCATTTCTATACAGTAAATTTCTTTTCTAAAGTAGAATTACACTTGAAGTTGTTTAAAAGTTTTATTAACTCTAATTTACTATATAAATTTTATTTACTCTAATTGAGTATAAACAATGCAAAATATATTTTTAATTTTTTAACTTTTTTACATTAACATGAAGAATATATTCGAAAAATATTGTTAATTCAATATAATATGGATTGTATTGAATACTTTTAAAGGAGATATAGTAATTCTTACACATATAATTAAGTGATAAGCATTTTAATTAGAATTTATATATTTTAAACTATTTATTTATAGTAAATAGCTATAAAGATTTCAAGAAGATAGATAACTAAACTTATTTTGAGTTATTTCAAGCTATCTGCTATTTACATTATTTATTTTCAAATATGAGTCTATATTAATTCGTTAGAATAATTTCAAGAGAAAGCTATAAAATCAGAGTTATACAATGACTTACACTGAAAGTAACTACTGAATACATAAAGGCTAGATTAATGCCGTAAAACTAATTAGTAATTAGTCTACGACTGACTCAATTCTAACTGATTTATATTATTTTAGAAATAATTATTAATTATATTCGATTGCGACAAGAAATTCAAGTATGCAGTACGAGCAAATAAATATTGTAGAGATGTTAGGATTGTTGAATTTTTTCTTTAAGCTACACGTATCTTTACTTTACGTTCACTCAATACCATATGTATAAAGAATAATTAATGATAAAAGCATTAATTAGATTATAATTATCTTCATTGTATTGACTCTCTGCAGATATGGTAACTCACACTTTGGAAAGTCGACAGCAAAAGTCTTGACAACTTTCATTTCATCGTTGAAAATCTCTAAATGCTGGAGGAACTCGATTTAGGAGTTCAGGACGATATTCCTTTCTCCATCTTAACGTTTTCTTACCCTGTCTCCTGCCACTCTAACCCTACTGAGAAAGGTGCGCATCATGAATTCGCTTTTCTTCGATGAATTACTTAAGATGGAGTTTACAAACGTTATTTAAAGTTTATACGGTGTGGAAGGTTTGAATCGCTACCCGAAATCCATGCCTTTTTCTTCCGCTGTTCTATTTCTCATTCTGTATACCAATAGCTCGTTTCTCCCTCCTTCTTTTCATCTCTCTTTCTCTCTTCCTATTTCACCCTGTCTCTTTTGCTTTCTTTCAACAAACTTCTTCGTTCTTCTCTATTTTCTCTTCCTTTAATTCGCGATTAATTCAATTTCACGCTGTCGTCTAGGACACGCGCTTATTTCCACGCGTTGATTCCGTGCGATGCTTTGAAAAAATGCATTAAACCCCTTCCAAGTGAATTTCCAACTCTTGATCTCATTGTTTTGTTATCCTAAGAATGCGATAATTTCAGTAACTGATGGTTTATAGTTTTCAAAGAGTTAGCATAAAATTTTAATGTTCGACAATCAATAAAGTTATAGAGGAAAAAAACATTTCAATTCAATTTTTTTATAAATATTGATTTTATGATAAATCTCAGTATTCTAAGATACTATTTAATCGCATTAAATATGTTTAATCGGAATATTTTTTAAATTTATAATTTCAAAATATGTAACTATTTATTTAGTTGATTTTTTATGAAATTAATATTATTCGATTTATTAATATATTCGAAAATATACTCGGAATAAGAAAAAATCGATAATTTTATATAAAGTAAATCCCATATTCTAAATATAAAATAGCATTAATATTTGGTTTTCTCGTATGAAATTGAGTATTTAATAACATACAATAAAACAAACTAAAAATAAAATTAAATTCGGACCAAATTTTATAATATAAATACAAATTTTATTTACATATATATTTTTATAATTAAGATAGGCATTATTACTTTTAAAGTACTTAAATTTGTATATTTTAACAAGAAACAAAAAAATTACAGTATGAAAAAATAGATTCTCTTTTAATATGTAATTTTATGTACACATCTTATACTCATAATACTAATAATGATGTATTCAAACATATTTATATAATAATCAACATTTAAACTATTCAAGTATATTAACAGAATCATAATTTTCTCGGTAAGAAAGCAGTATTCTTTTGAATTTTATAAATTTCTCAAATTTTATTTTATCTTCTCAGTTTATTTTTCGATTATAAGACTAAAATTTTACAGATAATAAGTAATTTTCAAACAAATAGCTATACCGATAATTAAAACTTTCAATGGATAAATTCTCACTAACTAATTACCGGGTGCACTTAAACTTGGGATGTAATCAGTTCAGACGAACAGCTGATCGAATCCACTCGTAAAATGATTAAACTCGGGTCATATAGTTTCGGCAAAAGACGGACAGGAAAATAGGAAGAGCCTCTTCGTTGGGCTCGAGGCTCCCTTAGACGGCACTTTGATCCTCGGCCAAAAGACAGTGGAGTGTTGGCGGTTTCTCGCGGCAGCCATTGTGCCGACATTGTGCGCAAACTATATTACACCAGGAAGCGGAGTCGGCCTCCCTTCCGCAGCCCGTATTTCAGTGTCGCGCGAACCGTGGCACAATGCCCCCGTGCTTTTTCACCCTTCTCCCATCCGACCCGGCAAGACAGCGACCAAAGCAACGCCGACTACATTGCAGCGCACACGACGAGCTGACGCGCAACATTAAATTAAAGGCACATGCAAGGCTCTTCGAATAAGGGCGGAGGTAAGAGGAACGAGGCAACTCGACCTTTTCGCTTCTGTTGCTCGCTTCTTGTCTTTTTCTAGACCGTGTACTTCTATCCGACTATCTTTCTCTTTATTCATTCATATATTTAGCACGTTTATATCGTAACTGTAGGAACAATATGAATAATATATTGAGTTCACTGAATAAGATATAAAATTTGAATATTACATTTAATCACGAATTCCGACCACGAAAAATATGCATTTTTTACAAAACGTTTCTTTGATTTATATTTTCAATGTAAGATTTACAGCAAGCTGATTTGTATTTTAATAATACAGAAAAATTTGATAAGAAAAAGGCAAAGGACGTAGATAAAAAATCTTGAGATGAATTGTATGAATAAATAATTAGGCGTCAAATAATTACAAAAGATAAAACTTGTTTACTTTTGAAATTTGTACTTACATATACAAAAATATATAAAAAATTTTCAAACAAGAATTTACAATAAACTTTATAATTTTTTCTTTCAAAAAGTATTTTTAATAAAATTTATCTGTATTTCCAATATATATTTCTTTCAATATATATTTTCCAAAAATATATTTCTGCAGGATAATTTAAAATTTACTCGATGTAACGAAAACATTTGGTACGGATTTCTTATACTTTTGATGAATAAAAAAGAAATATTTGATATTTATTTGGAACAAGAAAAAATATTACATTAACACGATATTAAAATCAATTATAAATGTAATTTATTTAATATATATATGAATCTAAATAATTATGAATAAGAATAAAGTAAAAGCAATTGAACATTGAAAATCACAAGAAATATGTAGTTTTATTAGTGGGACAGTATTTCCTTATTCAGAAGCTTGTTGAATCATGTGAGTTGGAGAATATATCACAGTTTCTACCTTTATAAAATGTACTCACAAAAGCAGTTCTTTCATTTTCGTTTATTATTTATCTCTGTAAATTATACAAAGTTTCCGCTGTTTAAATTGTTATGTAGATTTATTTATATTTCATACTAAATATTTTTAATCCATATTTTTTCCATTGTAAAATCAATATAAATTACAAGCGAAACTGAGTCTTATTAAATTTTTACAACATAAATTTTCAGTACCACGTACAAATATACATTTACGTCACACAAGGTAATTTTTTTTCATTCTGATATATACAATTTTAATTATAATATATTATAAAAAAATAATTTTAAATTATACAGATAAAGTTTTAGATTCTTAGGGAGATCTCTTTTGTTTGGTTTTAAAATATTTTTTTCAAATTTTTCTTTTATTGTATATTTATTTGTTAAAATCATAAAATAGATTATTCAATATAGAATACAAGAAACCATATTACGAAAGCAGCACAATTTTCTTACTGAATATATTTGAATCTTTAATTTATCGATTAGTTTGTAAGTTTGATTTCAATTTTGAATTTTTATTCACTTTGTAAATTTTCTTTACATATATTTTAAAAAATGAAATGCCTATAAACGACTAAAGTTGACATGTACAGACAGAAGATAAAATTTTGACTTATTTTTATTAAAAACTCAGAACATATTTCGCTTCGTGAACATGTGTACTTTAATAAATATTTCCTAACTATCAAAATATAAATTATCTGTAAGCTACTGTGAGAGCTCAAAACAATGGATTTTGTAAAGAATTATATATTCATTAAAGTATAAAAGAGCTCTAAATGTATTTTCGTATCCATACTAATTTTTTATTTTTTTCCTTTTACTTCTTCCAAGATTGAAATCTAAATTAAGATAATGCTTGGTCTTTATTGCCAATATTAACTTTCATCGCATAGCCAACATAAGTTGCCTTGACGCCCAACCAGCGTCAACCCTTTCCTCATATACTTCAACTGCATCGTAAAACGTCTAATTACTCTATATTATATCTGTGCTCTCAAGTGGCGAAGGAACAGAAGCTCTAAGGTGGTTCAAGACTTTTCATGCTAATGTTACGTAATCTACATAATATGAAGTAGTCAAATCTTTTGCAAAATCCTCTGAGCATCGTCAAAATATTGCTCCGCTACGACTTATAACATTTTTTATTTTCCTGCTCTAATATACAAGTATTAAGGAAGGATTTAAGGAGAAAATTTCAAAAGTGTCGAAATCCAGATGTAATTGTTTGAACTTTCGGTAATCCTTTTAGGAAGGGGTCATCCTTTTTGAAAGTGCATTACAGTAATCAATTATTCACGTAACGAAGACTATCCATAAAATCCTCGATTAAATAGTCGTTATAAAAGATGTGTAAAAAAATGTGTAATGTGCTCTTATTTTCTTTCTTCATCTTTAGCGATTGAACAAAAACTTTGATTAATATAAAACTGTGAATTTTCAATAAGCCTTATTAGGTTAACTACTCTCAACTTTTGTCTTTTTTATTTTGCATACACTATTAAATTATTAAATCATAAGTGAGCTTTAAAAACGCTTAAATTGAAAGTATTCCGATATACTTTATTGTAAGGATATAGACTACTGAAAACTCGAGAATCGATTTGTCAAGAAAATTCAATTTTTTGATGATTCTCAACTCTAACAATTTCTGTTTGTATGGCGAATCGAAGTTCGATTGCACAAAACTTTCAGGATTGAATCATTTTTATCATTTTCGTATCTTAAGCGAGAATTTTTCTTATAATATACTGAATGAAATTGTACTCACCATGAGATAGAATAAAAACTATTTTTCTTTGAATTCTGTAACATGATTAGTTAGAATGAAACGTTTGTATCAATTTTCTATAAATAAAAGGCAAAATCTCTATAAATCTATTTCTTTAAAATTATTAAATATATATTCTAGAAATTTTCTACATTTTTAAAAATATATTAAAATAATCTTACATTAACAAGCAAATTTTAAACATTTATATTTAACAAGAATTTTATCGAAAACAAAATAAAATTATATGTATAATTATTAAAAGAATTAATTATTAGTTCAATAAACTTATCAGATTTTCGTTGAAAATAAGAAATTTCTAACTTATTACGAAGATAGAATTACCAAATTAAATATATAATTGTATTAAAAACTTGCTATTCTTGTGTAAACATAAAGAAATTCTAAAATTATACATTGAATGTTTATGTAATCGATAAAATATCAAAATTTCAAATAAAAATATATACATGTAGTTTATTAATCATAAGATTTTTAATAATAATAAATAAATTAAAATTTTTTATACCGAATATTACCTTATTGATCTTTTATTAATTTATAAATTATTGAAATTTACTACAATGTACGACTTATCTATTAATATCGGATAAAATTTTTATAGAAAAAAATGTTCAGAAATCTTAATATTATTTAATCTAGAAAATTCATATTTTCTTAACGGTATATATTGTAAAAATAGATTTCAAATTTATTTAAATTATAAAAGTTTAGAAAAGTGAAATATTCTAAGAATGAGATAATGTACGTATGTGGTGCGGTAGTAATTTGAATAACGTATCATAAATGAAAATAATTATTTTCAGATAATGAACGTACCTAAATCTCCGTCTTGGTAGTAATAGTGCAAATTTTAGATACATAATTAAAAAAATATGTGTGAATATTTTTGTATTTATTATATATTTAAATTCGTAAGAATAAAATATTAATTTTTGACATTTTATATTACTTGATTATTAGAATACAAGCAAAGTTTTGAACACTAATAAATAATAAAGCAATAAGCTAATTTATTACAATGGGCATAAATTATATAAATACGCTGTGTTAATAGTATCAAATAAGACGGATCGTTAATTTTTGCTAGAAATTATTGGTGAAGAAATTTGAAGAAAACCAAACAGTATTGCCAAAGTAATGGTATTAATCAGCCCGTTATGTCACATTTCATCTAATGACCTAGAATAATGAAGATGAGACAATCAAGATGGTTGATAGAGAAGACTATAACCTAGTAAGTAGTCCGTCAAGCCAAAGAGCTTCCTTGTACGCTTGTCCAGTTAGCCGCTCGTCTACCCGTTAATGATGGAGGGGTGAGCTTCGTCCATTTAACTTTCCCCTAAACTAAACTCGAGTCATATCCTCCATTCCTTTTTCTTTTTATCCCCTTCTCCCCTTTTCCAATTAATTCATATTCCTTTGTCCTCTCCACCTCTTTATCGCCCTATTTCGCATTTTTTCCTGGTGTTGACTTACCTACTTTACTGTTTACTTCTTGCATTATACTCTCTATTGTTATGTTGATGAGGCTTTTGAAGGTGTTGCTAATATTCTGACGTATTATGATATTATCTCTCAAAATGATCTTCGTTTCACTGCTTTATATAATACGAAATAGATCCGGATTCTCACATATGTAATTTACCGTTAGTAATCAAATTCAAATTTACAGAAAATTACCTAATTATACTTATTTATCGAGACTTAAATTAAGAAGCTTATGTATATTAAGATATTGTCACTTAATGTTTTGTTTATCTATATTTTATTTATATGGATTTAAAGATCTGACTATTTTTTAAAATTAATGTATGTATTAATATTTCTGTACATAAGTTTGAGTAAATCATATATTCACATATTATCTAGTTCTGTCTTATTTCTCTTAGTTTAGTTTTGTCTGACTTTATCTCTTTCTCTCTGTCTGTCTGACTCTCCTCACACGTTCACAGCATCTAACTATATAGTGAGTAATAGTGCAGAACTACTAGCTTCGCAGAGTTAATTCAGTTGGTTTGGGTACATTCGTTGCTTTAATCGGAACGCTCGAGCTTGATGAAAATTAAACTGCCCGTCCTGCGTCGACGTCGTAAAAGCACCCAAGAGCGAGAAGGAGCGAGAGATGAAAAGTAGAGAAAGCTACAGTAGATAAAGAGAGAGTAAAAGGTGTTGAATTTATTGTCAGTACTGCTAGAAGTGAAATGAATTATAATGAAATTCGTTAGCAGTGGTCTGAAAACTTTGACTCGTGTTCTACGATAAGCCTTTTGTAGGATGTATTGGTCGCTCATTACACTCTTAGTCGAACAAAAGAAAAGATATTATTTTGTAGTAACAAAAGAAATTTTCGTTCGTTTCTTTTATCGTTCACGTTTAATTTGGTATATTAATCTATGCTGGATGTAATTTATGCTACAGATTATAAATAATACTACTTATTTAAAGTACTGATACTTCAAGATGATTAATTAATGTCAACTGTACTTAATATTCGTGTATTAGTATAAAATACTAATGTCAAGTATGTCAAGGAATAAAAATCAGATTTCTTTTAATCATAAGATTTTTCAATATAGCTTGGTGACTCGTATTCCACGCAATTTTATAAAATATGTTTTTTTCAAATAATATATTAGATTTTTTAAATTTTACTTTAGACAAATTATTAATTTACATTTAAAGAATAAAAAATTGTTTTCAGTAAATTCATGCAATAGAACATACTAAAAGATGATACTACGCAAAGCTACAAAATTTAGGAGCATTTCTCATCATAAATTATTACATACATGCACACAATGTAATTAAATTCAGATGAAATAACGAAAAATATTCATTAAAGATAATAATAGTTATTCAAAATCAAATTCATACAGAATATTTTTAAAATTATATGCACTAAGATAATTTTATACCTCTATTATATCATTTGTCCTGTTGATATATACAATATGTGGATATATATTGTATAATCTGAGACACAATATATTTCGAAAAATTTTCAATGTCTATGTACGACATTTCTAACTCTCATTTATTTATACTTTTGTAAAATCCTTGTGCAAATTTTAGTATGCAATATGTTATGTAGATAACTATCCATGATTTTTTAATACTATGTCAAATGAATGCATAGTCATTTTTAAACTCATGTTCTTATACCTTCTTATTTACTTAGGTTTTATAGTTTTCTCAAATATAATTTTATTTAAACATAATTTCACAATTTTATAAAATAACATAAAGAATTAGTTTTTCATAAATTATACAAAATACAATTTAACTAAATTAAAGGTATAAAATAATATGTACGTACACGCATAAATGAATTATTTTTATTATATTTCATATGATAATTATTTTTAGTTAACGTTTTCATCAATGATTTTCTTTTTAATTAATAAAATACATAGAAGCTAAAACAATGAGAAAATAATTTAACTAAAAGAAAGTTCTAAGTAAATTCGACTTTATAGCTCTTATTCGATCAAACCACAGAATCTGAAAAAATCCACTGGGAACAAAATAAGTTGATCAGCACTTTTTGCTTATTTAAACTCTTAAGAAGTTGTAGTTTTATTTGAAAAACAATATAAAATATCCTAAATAACTATTTAAAGCTATATAAGTTAGTTCATTCAAGGAAAGAAATATTTATCTTATTTAATTACAGAAAAATTTAAATGAGATAATAAAAACTTTATATATTTTATATAAAACAAGTAAAACAAGTATAGTTTATAAAAATATATTTATATATATTTTATATATACAAGTTATAATTAAATTTAATGTTGAAAATCTAAAACTTATTTGCATTTAAAACTAATTCGAGATTTTGAATATCTTTTTTGATCTGCGAAATTATATTAAATTATTAGTTATATATAAAAATTAGAAAAGTGATTTTTGAACTTTATTTCTTTATATAAATTCATTTAAAAATTGTTCACAAATTATAAGGAAGTATACAAGAAGAAATATAAACTTAATTTGTCAATACAGAATCTTTTATTTCGAAGCAATTGTTTAAAATCCTATAGCGTTTAGTGGAAACCATTTTTCAGGTATGTTTTTAAATTCGGGTAAATATGAGATACTATTTCAGTAATCACTATTATGAAATTTTTAAAATCATGAATTACTTTAAAAAAGTATAAATAATCGTATTATATCAATATTATATTTAAAAAATGTTTTATTTTACAGTACCTCTATTTAATATCAGTGCTGTGGAAGGCAGAGCTATTGAACTACCTTGCAACATTACCGCACCAGAATACGATGCTCTTGATATGGTCTTCTGGTTTAAAGATGGCTCCGGACCTCCACTTTATTCGTAAGTAATTTTTGTAGATTCCAATTACATTTAACGAGCATTGATTTATACGTTTATAGCTAATTAGCAAATTTCTTGAAACAATATTCAATACTTGAATAACAAAAAATATGTTTCAAGTATTTTTATTTTTATTTATTATAATAGTTTTATTATATATATATATATATATGTATAACAATATATATGAAACTAAGAAAGGTTTTGTAATCCTCCTGAAAATATTCATAAATCTCAAGACCAAAATAATAAATCTTATGCTTAGAATGTGTAAAAAAAATAATATTTAAAATATATATTTAGGAAATATATTTCTTTTTAATTTTAATAATACGGTAGGTAATATATAACAACAACAATAATAATAATAACGATGACGATTATGATGATGATAATGAAAATAATAAGAAAACAAGAAGAAGAAAAACATAATCATAGAATATATAAATAATATTTCATATATTAGTTTTTTTAATCTATACTTTAATAATATGCAATGCTTTTAATAGTCTTTTGAATTTCAAATAATAACTTTTTTAAACAACGGTTCTAAATTTAAGCCCTTGTAAATTCATTATCTCTCTCTTTGAATTATAGATTTATTCTCTGTTCTACCGAAAATTCATGAGCAACGTATTACTTAGCTCTACTTCTTGCTTTTTTGTTGAAGAATTTTTAAGATGATCGTCTCGAAAGCTCAAAAGCTTCGTTGCTCGTTGAAAGGCTTTACACCGCTTTGCATTCTAACGTGCACTACTGGGTATCGAATTATTCTGGAAGGTTCTCAATAAATCTACATTACCAGTATGAAAAATTTAAAAGAAAAAATTAATAATATAATAAAAATTACTTATAAACTTATTTATAAAGATATAATCATATTTTTATAAGCAAAATATTGATATATTTATATCCTAATATATAATCAAATATACTCTTTCACAATAATCCGAATCGTTTTAATTTTACTACTCTGAATTGTTAATGGGATAAATTTGAAATTATTACCATTTATCTAAAATTATCAATGAACGAATATGAAGTAAAAATAAAAAATTAAGGTAAGTTATTTGACAACCAGATTTTTAATCTTTTATTTTTCAATATAAATCTTAGTATGTATATTAAGATTTTCAACAAATACATTCTACTAATATGAATTTAATAGAATAAATTATTATTACTTTTGTGTAATATTATTTGCTGTATTTAATTATTATTCAATAATGTAAATAATTAATCCAAATTGATTAGAGATAGAACATTGTTTTCAGAGTTATGTATGATTGCAAATCGTATACAAAATCAGGTAAACTTATACGGTTTGAGCATTACATATAAAGATAGTGATAGACATAATTTTGCAATAGCAATTTATCATATATAAATTGAAATTAAAAAATATTATAATATATAAGTATTAGAATTAATACCATCAGTTATTATTTTATTAAGCCAAATGAAAAATAATGAAGAAAACTATTATCGAACAAATTTATTGAATAAAGTAACATAAATTATTAAGACTCTAGTCTGCGCCTTAGAATCCAGATGTAATTAAATCAAATTATAATTTCTTAGTTTTATTTTCAGGCATTAGGAAGATCTTCCCAAAAGCTTAATGAAAATCCATTTCCCGAAGGTCTTGTTCTTTCCCTGTGCTGAGAGTCTATAGTTTGGTAAAGCATTCGCTAATGTCCGCTTTATTTTCTTACGTATTTAATGAATATAATAGAACAATATCCAACAATTATTGTAGACTATTATTAAATAATCGTCAATTTAGTTTTTTACTAAAAATATAATAATAATTAGTATTTTGTTTTATAAAATAACTTTAGTTATTCTATTCAATATCAATTTATTTCATTTATATAGTATACCTATTTATAAGTTTTTAAAATAATTTACGTATATTGTAAATTAAATATAAATAATTATTATTTCATATTTCATATTCAAAGTCTTATTTAATAGAAACTTGAAAAATTTTGTACATTAATATAATAACTGTGCGAAAAGTTTAAAATCGTGGCCGCTATTTGCTTTATCGTTACATGATGATCAAGTTTCCAGTTTACCAGTTTTAGAAAATTAAATATTTTTTAACAATCTTACATTCATCTAGACTTTTATAAATAGTATTTAATTTTTTTTAAGTTTTTTTAATGAGCATTTATAAATAACCATAACATTTATGTTTGTATAACAAATCGTTTTAGCTTTTTATGCGAAATTTTGAATATTTACATTTCTTGTAATATTTATAAAAGATTTGAAATTATGACCTTATTCGATAGTTCAGAAATATCAAATAAAAATTTTTCATAAAATATTGAAACTGTTTACCCTTAATTTAAGAAAGTAAACTAAAATATTAAATTATAATTTTATTAAATAAGCTATTAATTTAAATGTATATTTGAACATGTCTGAAAGTATTCAACAAATC
This sequence comes from Dolichoris vasculosae, assembly GCA_018907195.1. NCBI lineage: Eukaryota > Metazoa > Arthropoda > Insecta > Hymenoptera > Agaonidae > Dolichoris > Dolichoris vasculosae. Next base: position 11,150,061 of record JACCHY010000001.1, read on the forward strand.
AATAATATAATAAAAATTAATAATATAATAAAGTCACAATATAATATTGAAATCCATCCTACATCTCACTAAACTATGCAATGTGATAAATTATTGTCTACTTTATCTGTATTTTTATCAAAAATGTATGCACATGGCAAATGAATAGTTTCTTTTTTATTGGTGCTTTAGAAAGTTTCCGTTAATATTTTACTTTTTCTTGGTACGTATTAAATTCTGTGCTTACTTGAACATTCAATAAATAATTTAATGTTTGTAATTTATAAAATCACAGTTACATTGATAATCGCTTAAAAATATACTTATTTTATAAGGAATAGAAACTCAAAACTTTAATAAAATTTTATAATTCTGAACCAAAAAGTAGTTATTATATTTTCATAAATAATATCTGTTCAGTATTATAAAAAATACAATTTCTTTGAAATTTATTCGATTACTCACGAAAATAGTTCGTGATATTCCATTTGCAAATAATGGTAAATATATTCATAAAATTATTTCACACAATTTCGAGTTTCCAATACAAGTAGATTAGCATTTTTACGTTAAGCGTCCATAATGTACAAAAGAATATACTACAGTATATAACAAGAATAGGAATTTATTTATGGTAGTTTTTGAAATTGAAAAATAATTTATTTGATATTTTAGGGTATAAAAATTAGTTTTAATTTATTGTAAATTATGTGAATGTTTATCAAAGCATAATTTTTTTTAATAAGATTATATTTTCTTGTTATAGATTGTATTTATTACATATATTTATTCTAAATATTAGTATCATATTTAATAGAATATTATAAAGCTTATGAATAATTCATGGATACATAAATGCATGAATATATAAATTTACGTATTTAAAGATAATAAATTTCTAAACATAATGTGCTTTACTTAGATTAATTTTTTATCAAAAATTGTTGTTAATTAAATAAAGAATAATTAAACTCTTTAAAACATAAATATTACTAATGAATTGGTACTTGTTTAGACATAAGTATTTATATAATGTAAAAATTATAACCTGAGTTGAATATTTGTGATGTTTTACCAAGAAGGAAAATCTCATTTTCTCTGAAGAAATCAATTAAAGTTAAATCAATCTATTTCGATGTAAGTAACGTAATCAATAAAATAATATTTTTATAGAATTAATGACGATAGTATATGTTCATAATATTTGCACTATTAGGTATATAAAATAAGATTGTTCTAGTAATACTAAAACATTTAAAACTCTATCTTTATTTGCTATAAATTTCCAGGTAATATTTTTATTTGAAGTGATTTCTGCGTTGTAGCATATACCAATAAATTCAATACCGCAATAATCACATTAGAAATAGCTCTAAGAAAAAATAGATAAATAACAATAACTCATCTATAATAATATATTTAAAATAAAAATGTCGTGTTTCAAATCAGTATAGTATACAGATAAGTAAAAAATTGAATTTTATAATTTAGTATAGATTTATATTTTCGTATAAATTTTTTAATAAGAAATTACATTAAACATTTTTATGGGTATAAGCTGATATTTTATAAATTTTTTAAAGGAAAATATAACGTTTAAAAATTTGAAATTTATTTCTACAAATAATTTAATTGGAAAATTCTAATCTAAATTATTTGTATTCTACATAATCGCAACTTTTAATCATTACTTAAAAAATTGAAGACTATCATAAATAAAATTTATTAGTCAAAATTATTAACTGAACTACCTGTGGTATAATAATATTCCTCAATGGTAAAAATTAATCTTACATATATCTAAGTTATATGCTTATTGTTTTTAAATTATTCTTGCTTAAGTAAGAACTTAAGTAGAATGATCAGATAGATAAGGCAAAATCGTGCACCTTAACGAGATTCTGGTGCTATACCTGAGCCATGACATTTTCATCTCACCTTGTGACATGTAATTATAATGTATCCATAAATTTGAATAGTGGCCGTACTCAATATTTCGAAGAGTCACCGAGGCAATTTCAACTCTGGTTAATTGATAATCGACGTATTATAAGTTTGGCATATTGATATATTTGGATACATAAAACCATATAAATAAATAATAACAACTTAAGAATTTTCAATAGTATTTAATTTAATTAAAAATGAAAATAATATATTATAAATTCTTGTTTCGTAAACAAAAAACTAATAATATATGATTTAAAATTTATAATGCATTAATAGAAAAATAAAATAGTATTTATAAAAAATGAAAATGATTATTTCTGAATTCATTATGTAGTTTCTGTGAAAATTACGTAAACGAAAAAAAGAATTTATTTTTAACATATTTTAAATAGTTGACGATCGTGTACTATAAAAATATAAATATCGTAAATATTCCAGTTGCTTGGATAAGTAAGATGAAAAGTGGAAGCTTCAAGATATGCGAATAGAAGTTAGAAAGAGATGAACATGTTAAAGTACGAACGTGTATAAAATTATTTGTTACGTAGAATTTATGTAAAATATAAAACTATAATTTTTTCCGTTATTATCCTTTATTTTCTAGTGAATTATAATATTTGTGGCCTTCATATTATACGCTGTACTTATATAACTGAGTGTCCGTTACCTTAAAATATTTAAGATTATAATAATATATAAAGCATTATCCTATTTCAAGTCATGGTTATTATTTATTACCTAATTTAAATATTGATGCATTTATCAATATTTTAGTAATTTAAATTTTTTCAACTTAGTTTTATTTTTCATTAGCTATTTATTTTTTAACTCCATTATAAGCTAAAGGATAAAAAAATTTTTATTAGCAATATATCTCTGTCACTTTATTTTCTCTCTGATCGTATAACTATTTCTTTTTCAGTCTATTTGCGTTTCAAGAACTTTATCATAATGTACTTTATTTGTTTTAGTTTTCTATTTAACGTTAATTCTTAATATTTAGATTTGTTAAAGATTCTCAATATTCACTATTTGAGTAGATGCGACTTCATTCTGATCAGCTATTTATATTATGATATCATTTTAAATTATCTAAATGCTTCGATTAAATTTATTACCTTAATTTTAGATAGAGATGACTTATATTTTTTATGAATTTAAATATTTCTTTTAAAAGTTTTATCAATTTTTATCATTACTAATTAAGGAATTATATCTATTAAAATTTGATTTTTGCAAATTATTTTCAAGTTTCCTGCAACTCACCATAATCCAATCTAGTCAATGTATACTATTATGAAAGAAGATATTTTACTGATTACTTGAAAAATCACATAATAGATAATCTCATTTGAGACTCCTACAACGTTATACTATATTATAGTTTATGCACCAGATTCACTTTTTATTTATATCCTCCTAGTTTTCTTCATGCTTCTAAATTCTATTTTCCGTATCGTATTATCTAAAAGTCACGTATTTCATAATATATTTTATGCAATGTATCAAAGCAAGTGTACTAGAATCTTTATTTAAATAAAATAACCGAATCTATAATGTCCTATTCATTAAATTGAAGAATTTTTAAACCAACTATGCATTTTTATACGTTTTAATGAAAACGGAAGGGGGAATACTTAGCGTATCCGCATTGCAGAATCAGTTTAACTTCTAAATAGGTTAAATGCTTTTATTCTGCAACTACATTCACATACAGGAATAGATGAAAGAGCCCTTCTTATGAAGAATCCTCCGTTAAATTCAACTGATTCCGTAGCGTGGATCGGATATCCATACGATTGTGTATTTTTACTTACTCTTGAATCTATATTAATAAAATCTTTGTTTACTGTTCTCCATCAAAAAACTTACGTACCATCTTGCTGGTTTATAAAAAAAAATTAACTCTACAACCTTGGATAAGTTACATAATAATGGAACAATTCCTAACTAGAGAAATATATCTGAATATTGATTAAATAAATCCAAATGGAATACATCTCAAAACCTATGAATTTATAATTTAATATATACATAATAATTTGTTGTCAAATATTCGTATAAAAATATCTGTATAATATTTAGTGTTAAAATATCAATGAATATTTGATTGGTATTTTTCAATTAAGCTTTTCTTCGTGAAACTATAAAACCCTTTCTTACAAAAATATAACAAACTTTAGTTCAAAATTTGGATAGAATAATAAAGATCAAGGAAAAAGCTAACATTATTCATTAAAATTATAATTCGTTGAAAATATTAAAATAGACATTTTTCCGATTATAAAATTTATTATTGTTAAAGATATGAAATATATTGACTGAATACATAAGAATCTAAAGACGTAATTTTCGCGCTAAATATTCTTTAAAAAAATTATAAAAATTTGGTATTTAAACTTAATTAAATTTTATTAAAAGTTAATATTTATTACACTTCCTTATAATATAAAATATTTTTTTGGCTTAGAGACAATATATTTTTTAAAATTTAAAATAAGAATTTAAAATTCGTTTTATATTTGCCATTTAATTTTTCAAATTTTTATATTTAAAGAAATATATTATGAAATATTAAAAACTATTATCACCAATTTTCTTTACTTTTTTGGAATTTTTCGTAGAATATTTTTCAAGTCAGTAATTCTAACTGCAAACTATAGCTTAATGCACTAATCTCTTCGTACATTCCACGTAATTCTCTTATCTACAATTGTCTCTCAAATCCTCTCCAATCCTGCATATTTGCTTTATTTACTGCCGCTACGAAGCTCTTATGTAATTAGCAAAATATCCGAAACCCGTAATTATACATAGGAAGATACACATATCGACGCACTCGATTCTTGTACGTCCGACGGCTTCTCTAATTATGACATATCTGCCCCGGAATAAAGGGTTCGAGTATGCACGTTATGCCAACAGCACTACTAGTAATTTCTCAGTTGCGCAAATATGCGAGTTTTATCTCGAGTCTTTTTTCCCCTCATTTTTTCGCTACTATCTTCTTTCGTGTGAAGCAACGTTAACTCAGTGCATAACTTGTGTCAATGCGGAATCATATTCTTTCATAGTATGAAATATTTATATATTTATATATTACTTTCAATAGTACATATGAATTTCATTATATACACTTAAGATCTGTTATATAAAAATTATTATGACTCGATTATTTTTTCTTATTATTTATTTATAACATTTGGAAATATTAAAAAGCAATGTATAAAAATCATCACAAAATTATTTAATCTAGTTAAAGTAACATTAAAAAGAAAAAATGATATTATAATATAAGAAATACGTAACTTTGTAAAGATTAAATATATATTTCAAATTTGTGTTTACTATTTTTAAAGTATCTTTATTACATAGATATAAAACTTCTTGGAAGAAATTATATTAATAATTTAAAAATATTTTATATATATATAGATATTTAATTTTATTAACAATTTCATTTTATTTAACAAAACTATATAGATATTTTTTGTTAAATCAATATAATATAATTTACAATTTAATTAAATACTAAAAATCTATACCATTCAAAATAGATTAGACTTATTTTCTTCATTTATCCTACGTTTATTTTCAATACTATTTTTATTTTCTCTTCCTTTATCTACGTATCTAATCTGTCTTCATTGATTTATTTCCTTGATATTATGCAATAAAGCTTACTTATAATTTCCTTTTACAGAAACTTATTATTTGCATTCCGTATTATTTTGTTTCAAGTATTTTTTATATATCCGTTTTCAAAAAAATATTTTAAAATTTTATAAATGTATATATTTTACATTCTTATAAAACTATGATTTTTAATTTGTATATTACGTGCCAGTAAACCATTCATTTAATGAAATTCCTAGTTTTTTATTTCAGATTTTTGTTTAAGATTTCTTTAATTCTTAATTAATATATATAATATATAGATTATATTACTTATATATCACTATATTATCTTTTATTATGTTTTTAATAAAATAATATTTTTAACAATTGAAAGCTAAGTAAAACTTCGATGCAATTCCAGTCCATATAAAATTTAGATTCGGATATATACACTATTTTTTATATATAAAACTAAAATTAAAGATTATTATGTTATTTATATTTTTTGTTGTTCTATTGTATTCATTAACAGTGTATAATTTTAAAACTTGTTTTCTTTATTTCTTATACTTTATCTTGAAACAAAATTTATTTTTTTTTTTATTTCTCTTGATTCCATACAAGTATTTCGATTATATCAAAAGTTTTATACACTTAAAAGCCCCTTTATGTTTTTAATATAAAATTCCTCTACGATAATTATATTATTTTCATTATAATATATATAAGCATATATTAATATATAAATTTAACCATTTATTAATAAATAATTTCTAAAAAATAAAAAAAGAAGATTTGTTTTTATTATTACATATTAGAATCGTTAATTTTATTTTATAAATATTTATTTGTGTTTCTCCTTTTAAAAATCAAAAATTTTGTTTAAAAATTAAACACATACATTTTTTATTTTATCATTCTAATTTCGTCGTTATATCCTGAAATTAAAATTAGCAATGTATATTTTATTATATTTTCATTTTTAATTTCATATATATTCGTGTTTATAAGAAGAGTATTTTTAGCATAATTTTTTAACATAATATTACGTGTATAATATCTGATTATTTTTATTCCTCTTTTTTCAAAGAATAAATATTAAGATATACATATTTACATCATTAAATATGAAAAACATAAAAATAGTGAATTTTTTATTTTTTTACGTACTTATGTATGACATTTATGATTAAGTTTGATTGATTGATGATAATCTATATTTATCTCTTCGATATTATATACTACATTAAATAAGTATATCCTGTAATTATAAATTGTTATTAAACATGTGTTAATATATAAATAAATTATTATTAAAAATTTTGCTTCGGTTAGTATAAATTTATAATTTACTTCATATTTGTAGAAAAAAAATAAAATTTTGAAGCTTTTACAAAATAAGGTATAATTTAATGCAAAGAGAAATAAAATCAAAATGTAAAATAATCCATGTATAAAATTCCTTCACAAAAGATTTGGTTTAAGCCATATTAGATACCATTTTCCAAATATTTTGTATACTTTCTAGATAAGTGGTTAAACGTAAAACTTTCAAAAGCTGTTTTAAGCAGAGGCTTTAAGTTGGAACTATAATAATTCGACTTGCGTTTGACTTCAAATGCATAAAATTTCGAATAGAAAAATCGTTCAGATCGTGGTTGAATTAGAGAATTCAAGCATTACCGAAATTTATTTTCTTCCACCGATTTAGCAAAAAGGTTTAGGTACTGTGGTATAGCTAAAGCAAAACGAACAAATAACTGTAATTCGATACATAGATTGGGTAATTGAAAATCACAGCTATCAGATTTTTCTTCCTTTTTTCAAACTTGTATAAACTTCAAATGACCACTTTTCAAAAAAAAAATATATGTGTGGTTCTTGGATGAGAAGTACTTTGAAAAATCTTATATTTTTGACTTTGAATATCTATTAGAAGAAAAGAAAATGGAAGTTTTCACGAAGTGTTATAAAAATTAGAAAAATTTAGATGAATCAAATAGTATTAGTGTTTTTAAAATAATAAAGAATGTTTCTCTTGTCAACAAGAATATAAATTTTGTGTTATAAGATTATGAGAAATCTTTGATGAAAAATCCATATTGTATATTAAGCTAACAAAGATTTATATTTATTAATACCATTATCCAAATGTTTGTTCAGATAATAATTGTTTATTTAAAAATAGTAATTCCTGAATGTACAATATTTCAAAATATGATGTAGATTATAAAATATAAAATACAATATGAAATACACAGTATCAACAATATTAAAATAAACAATATTTTATACATTATAAAAAAAAGTAGATTGATATTAACAAAATTTATTCTTAAACCCATATTAAGCTAAATAAGAGATTTTATATACAAGTGGAATATAGAAATTTTAGCATATATTAAATTAATTGATTGGCAGTTACACTTTGTATTTTTAATTGAGCAAATATATATATATATAGCCAAAAATAGCTGAATATTCTTATAAAACTAACATATGTAATTCATATGAGATTTAGCTTCTATTTATTTTCTTGATTTATATACGAGTATACAATTTCATACAATTGTATCTAAATCAGAAGTGATTCATTAATTATTAAAAATATTAATAGGGTAATTTGTTATGAAATATTATTTTAATAATTTACTTGGATCTTTATAATAAAATTCTATTATTTGATTTCTAAAAATAATTTTAAATTTATATATTTTAATATTTGTATCAACTAAATGTTTAATATTATTAATATTTTTATTTTTAAAATAAAATAAATGGTAATTTCAAATTTATTTAATTATAATACTGGAAATCATAAAATATTTAAATTTTACATTTAAATTTCTAAAATTTTATAATATTTATCTGCGATATTGCAATATTATTTTCTTTTATATTATTTATAGTCTAACAATAATATATATAAATCACATAAAATATGTAATTTTTTAAAAATATTTTTTTAATTTTTAAAAGATATATATTAGTATTATTAAATATTTAAGAATTTATTAATTTCGTGTTAATATCAATATTAATGATGTATTTACTCCTTAAATAATTTATTCAAAATTATGCACAATATCGCGAATTTTTCATGTAACTTAAAAAATATGTGTTCATACTATTGCCGAAAGTAATGATAAAGTTTTTAATACCAATATTAATAACTAAAATTTTATGAAATCTAAAGCTTACTCTTGACTAATTTGGCATGAATTAACACACATGCTTTCAGATATACGTGTCTATATAATATATGATGAGAGTCAAAGAGAAGGAGAGCAAAGGAAAAAGATATTGTGGTCAATGAGAGTTAGAGACTGAGCAATGAAACCTATTTCAGTGTCTCAGGCAGAAATTGGCTAGCTTAATAATTTTCCCAAATCGAATTATGCAAAGACGAACGATTTCATAACACGAACTTTGTACTTCTAGAATATACGTTCAGCCCTTCGATCACCACATGGTACATTCACTCGAGCGTCGTTACAAAGATGTGGTTACATTCAAAAGTATATATATACGTATATAGCGTCTAGGAAGTGCTGGCAGGCGAACCCCGTGTCCGAGCGATATCTCCTCTCACGTAACGGCCCTTGTATTTCACGCTGCGCATGAGAGATACGGTCTCTTTGCATTCCACAGTAAATAAGCGATAACAACATCGATACCGCGCTCACTCTTCCCCTTCCATGTGCCTTTCCTACTACCAAAGTCCTTGGGAAATAATATCTTTTTGCATGTTTGTAAACCTAAGTATAAAATAAATTGCACTTAAGTGCCTTAGTGTATATAATATTATACATATTTTTCCACTTATTCTATTCCACTTGCAACGAAAAATAAATAGTCGTGAGAAACTTGAAATCTATGATACAATTTTAACATTAATGTATCTATATTTTTATTAATTGAGTAGTCTGAGCAAAAAGATTAAGCAGAAACAAAAAATTATTGAATATTTAAAACAATATATATGTATTGAAATATTATAAAAATAAAAAATATAATAAAAAGAGTGCAAATCTATTTATCAACAAAATTTTAAAAATTGGCGGGTAATATTTTATGGAATTGTAAATAATTTTAAAAATTATGTACTAGTTTTTTTCATCGAGTTATTTTTTATGATAATTCTTCGTTTGGTAAAATATATTTAATGGAGTAGTTTGATTAAGTTTTATATATTAATCGTATATTTAAAAAATCTCGTTTTATTTATGGTAAAAAATTCTTTAAAGATATGAAATTTTTATTCTTTATCTTGTAATATCATTCAATTTTTTATTTTCTGTTCGAATAATTTATATTATGAACATTTATGTTTTTATAATTTAAATATAGAAATCGATCTTAAATGCTTTTTTTATGGAAACAATACAATTATTATACAAATTATGCATAGTATTCGCTATTATGAATAAATTATTCTTTTATTTGAATACATACATTAAAAATATATCAGGTATTGAATTATCTAATTTTTATTATTTATCTGAATTGCATTTAATTTAATACTTAGAAAAACTTAATATTTTTATATATAATTTATTAGTATTAATTTATTTTATTTATGTATCAGTGAGAATATTGGCAAAAGTTTGTTGCGAATTATTGCAATATAATAAATCTTATACATATATTGCATAAATATTATGTACTATGTACCGAATAAATAAAATCATTATTTCTATGTAATAAACATTGTATCGTACGCAATAAATCTGCAGTATCAGTATTAGGCATCTTAATTTATTTATCCTAATTTATATTATTGCAATTATATATTTTCATATTCAATTACATATGTTTTATAACTATTTAAATATAGTTTATCAAGCATACAAAATATTTGTATTCGAATTTTTCATGTTTTAATTTTATGATATGTTATTAAACGGAGTTAATTTTCTAATGAACATGCATTTCAAATCAATATGAAATTTATCTAAGTTGTATCTTATGTATATATATAGATACTTATTTTCATATAATCACGTAGCACGTTTACTAAATTATTTTTCTTCAAGGATTCTATGATATCACTTTTTATATTACCTATTTATTACACTTGTGTTCTATTTATTTTAAACAAGAGATAATAATTACAAAAACATTACCACATAAAATCTCGTAATTGTAGTGTGCGTGTTTTTGCGAGCATATTTCATGTGAACGATTGAATCTAAATAAGAAACTAAATTGATTCCTTAAGTTTCCTTTAAGTTTAAAATGCTTACAAGTTTTTATTTCGAAGATTAATATTTGATTTTATGCTACATAAATATAATTAATTAATACTTAATAAAAATGAAAAAAATTTGTTATATGTTACATGTTAATTTTATATTTCATATTATTTTTGTAAAGATAATTAATTTTATTAGAGTAACAAAGCAAACGCATAATTGGAATTTAAAACAAATATAAGTATTTATAATTTAAATGAAACAAATAGTAAAGTAAAATAACTTTAAATAATTAAATCAAAACTAAGAAAGTATAATAAATCAAAATTTAAGAAATTCATGATTTGACTTATAGTAAATATGACTTATAATAGTATAGTATGTTTAAAAAAACTAAAGTTAAAAAGATATTATTTTATTAAATTACTGTCTTATCATTAAATGATAATTCGATTATTAATAATTTAGTATTTATTATATGTATGTTTATATACTAGACATTGTTAATTCCAAATAAATAAATAATTTTAATTTATTATAAATTTTTAAAAACATTAAATACATTCTTCTATAAAAATTCCAAATTCTGCTTCTAAGTAATTTGAAATATACACATTTCTTTAAAAAATATCATTATAAATTCAAATTGCTGAAAAGAATTAGACGTGCAAAAATCATCACGTTATCAAAAATCAAGTTCCTTGTTTGCACTCAAAACGCAAAACAGGGAGAAAATAAATTGTGCCGTTTTCGATAGACAAGGATCGTAAGGACAGACAATGCGGTAGTCATCGCTTCACATCGGATAACTGCAAGTTAAAACACCCTCGGTCATGATTGGTACGTCGTCAAATGACGCCCAAATAGGTGGGGCCAAACTGTGGAGGACACCTTAAGGACTATGTACAACGACACATTTGGAGATAAGTACCTCTGAAAGTTTCAAAAGACATAAGACGCCCTTTTACAAACACCGAAAGCAGACGACATTGCTCGTGTTAGGTTCGTCGCTGAAGTCAGTATTAGTACAACTTATAAACATAAACAATAACACCATTCGTCGTCACTCGACGTATGTGAGTTAAGAGGGGGGATTGACGCGCGTAGCACTTCGTTCGCGGTTAACGTCGCTCGCCATTTTATAAAATTAACAAAGCAAGTCAGTCCAACCCATGTCCAATTATCAATGGTGGTCCAAGCTATGTATTTGGCATTACTGGGTGTAAACGAGACGTTTAATAATTAACGAAATGCTTCGTATGCATCAAATTGTTTAACATATAAAAATTTATATATTCGTAGTTTAATATATTTAAAATACAGTATATTTTATTAAGCCTTATCATGAGTTTACAATGGAAGAGATTATATTTGTACATTATTTTTGTACAATTATCAATGAAAATTTATAATTAATTTTATTGTATATTTAATACCCATTGAGATTTTTTATTATATCTAATATACAAAATAATGTACTAATTTCAGTTTACGCAATACAAAATACTGTACGATACATTAAAATTTTCTCTTATTATAATTTCATTTTTTATTGCATAATTCTGATGTATGAAAACAAATTTAAATAAAAATAAAATATATAAATGTATACGTGAATGTAATTAAAAGGCAATCCTCGATGATTAATATATTTTTTCTACATTTTCTTTATCATAGCTTCGGATAAATCTGCTCTTTTTATTCGTAATTTCCAGCTCATTCGCCCTTTGTTTACACTTCTCTCGAATTCTCAACCGTTTATAAACATCGCGGCGCTCTTAGAAGTATATCGCGATTCGCACGAAGACGCATGTACGTATACAATTCTCGATCTTAATCAAGAACGCTTGGAAGCGACAGTAATAACAACGTGAAAGAGAGGAACGGTTATGGCGAAGGAGGAGGAAGAAAGCGTTAGACCAGACACGATCGATGTCTGAGGGCTATCGGCTCTGCCCAACTCTCGCCGTTGCTTATGTCACTATTGTACGTCTATGCATGTGTGTAGGCGAGAGATTGGTAACGCATTTGTATGTGTTACACGCTCATGGAGCCGCATAACTATCCTAACTACGTTAATGCCGAAGCTATCGTATCGTTCCATAGATTCGGCTCTGACATCGAAACTCCAGCCACTCGTAATGTACCAGGCAATCGTCTGTATTACGCTAAAACAAATTAATGTCTAATGACGAACCTCATTCTTTCTATTATTATTAATTTAGTATTTTATAAAACTTTTATTTCACTCAAAACAATGGCATTAAATGATTATATACTCACTTGTTTTATAATTTATTTCACACCAGCAAACGTAACAGAAAATTAGATTAACTTTATTTTAATAATAAAAGATATGTATAAAAATGTACTAAAATATAAATAGTTAACGTAAATCGATACGTGATTTTCGAAAAATATTACAAAATTTATCTTCAGATTTCACTCTCAAGTATGATGTAGGATGAGATGCATTAAGATGCATTAATTAAATAGTTAATTGAGTATTTAAAATATGATAATTGATTAACTGAATTCCTAAAAAAGAATAGAATAATATTATACAATGATAATTTATAAATTTTTCATCAATTAATCAAAGTTCGATGGAATACCAACATATTATTTATCAATTCTTTATCTCGTTCATTCCACCATGAACCTATTCAATAATAGTAAGTATATATATATATTAAAAACTTTATTACTTAGAACAATTACAAACACTATTGCTTAGAACATAAAATTGAAGAAAATAAAACGAAAACAAGAAATATATACTTACAACAGGAAAAAAATATAACCATTTTTCATTTCAAAATATATATATATTCTTTTAAATTCATATACTTTAGAAAATATGGTTTAATTTAAAAAGATAAATAGTTAGTAAAAATTATTTAATTCTAATTAATCTTAAGATAGAATATTCTAGCACAATGATATATAGTTTTACGTAAATTGGGATGAAAAATATGTAATATTATTTATATTTCAATGCATAAAACATAAATAGAAACAAAAGAACAAATAATGTAAAACTGTGAAAAATATATTTTAAATATCATAAATGAAAATTGTATATACGTGTATCAACTTAAATTTATTTCTAATTAAGAATTCAAATTAATAAATTGTTAAAACAAATTATTTTAATGCAAATATAATATATATAATAACCTGCATTTATTTCAGTATGTACAACTACATTTTTTTAAAAAAATTAGTGTTTTTAATATAAAATTTGGGTCATTATTTCAAGCTTGAACCTGATTTTAATTAAAAACCGATATTAATTTATTAGCGAATACATATTGTTGAATATGTTTGAAAACATTATTGACTGAAGAGATCAAACGCTAAAATGAATGTATACTTGAAATTCTGAAATAAAAAGCTTTCATATACCTCATCGCTATTAATTTATTATCACTTTATATAAATGTATTTACAAAAAATACGCAAAATATACTTTATACATTTTGATAATTAAATTAGAAATTAGAAACTAATGCAAGTATATTTCGAACTAATATTAAAATTTAAAAGAACGTTCGTATAGAAAGTATGAACAAATTTAATTATTTGGTACTTCAGAAAAAATAAGAATTTATCTATTTAACATAATTAATAATTGAATTATTAATAATTGCTTTAAATTCCTGACATTATTTTAACGAGGTAAAAAATGAACAGATATTTAATTACATATCCATGATTCCATTATTAACTTTATGAATTAAATTTTGTGAAATATTTTCATTCACGTTGAATGATAAAATAATATAGCTTACTTGAAGTTGATACGGTAATGACTCGTACATAAGAAATATTTTATGGCTAAATAAATTATTAATTTTCTAGTAAATAAAATAAATTTCCGTACGATGAAACGAATTAAAATTCGTTATAACTATTTAATCTCATCGAATAATTATCCATTTTTTATCACAGATATTTACCATTATATTCTTAACGTACCTATAAATTGAAAAATGTAATAAATAACTCCAACTATTTTTTAATGTAATTCATTTATTCAAACAAATAAATAGTTTTCTGCAATAAATGAAACAAACAAAAAATAAAGTAATACAGAAAAAGTGCATTGATTTTTGTACATGGCAATGGACTTGTCATTCGTATATTTTTGTTTTTCTCTCTTACTCTTCTTCATACGAACCTTATATGCCTTTGTTCCACAAGAGGCAGCCAAAGTGAAAGTATTTACTGGACATGTCGTACAAACTCCTGCTTCGCTTCACGACGGTGTAAACTCCATAAATATTCACTCAGCAGAGGTCCTACTTTCACACTCTTGAAAATGGGTTTACACTGTATCCACTCTACAGCGATCAAGTAACATTTTTATTTCTCTGTACAAAGAATCTATAGAATCGAGTAAATAATTGTCGTTGCTTGAGGTAGTCGAGTTGCATGTTGGGATCGTACGCAGACCGCTTCCATAGATTTTATAGGTTTCGTTTGCTACTTTGACTCGGATTCCGTGATGGAATGCACAAACACGTGCAACTTGGCTCGTGCTTTATTAATTCTTTTTTTGTACATTCAAAAAAGAATGAAAAGAGAACGAAATTTGGTCTGAAGTAGACTTTCGATAGATTAGCTGATACAGTGCAATTCTATTTTATTCTTTCAACACAACATGCGTGAAATCTGTCATTGTATGGTCGTTCTTTTAGATAGTGTTTCGAATACGGTAAAAAGGTAAACGTATGTGTATGTATTTACGCACGCACGTTTATTACTGCATATTAAACATTTTAAAAAGAGCGATGAAAATTTTTTAATAGTTATAAGTTAACGAACTAAAGAGGCGGTAATTCGATTTTTAAAAATTGCGTTAAAATTACAAAAAAGTACATATAAATCAGTATCACTATTTTACCGAGTAACTCTTTTAATAGTTTAATTAAAATAGTTTAATATCCTACAGCATAATACAATTTTTTTAATACCCCAATTAAATATAAATAACAAATTATACAATATAAAAGGATAAGATTAAAATGTTCGTAATTAATGAATATACATCACATTTTTAAATATTCATAAATAAATATTAACTAACGTTCCACCAAATTAAGTAGCTTATCGATTATATATCTTATTAACTTTTACGTCCAAATGATTTATCAGAGGCCGAAACAAATACCTTTCTCCATCCATTATAATATACCTAATCTTATTATGAGATCATACAGAGGTTATCATTAATGTCCAAAGGGAATATAGCGAATTTACACGTAAGGCAAATGATAAACACTGAATCGCGAAATAAATTCTTAAGGCATAAAACGAAAAGATATTCCACGAATAATATCTTTATACGACTTTTTCATGTTCAATTTCATATTATCGCACATAAATTCGTTTTTCACTCGAGAATTCACCAAAGTGATAGATTATACAATCAACTCTGCGCAATTCACATTAGGGACGATACGATGATTACAAAGATGATAAAACGTCCCAGAGCGGAAGGAAATGAAACAGCTGCAGAAGATCGTACGCGCTTATATACGCACCTCGAAATTAACCACCGCAACTTCACGGCGCAATTTATGCCAGGCATTAAAAGTCTGATGCATCGTTGGCTGCCGCGCATGGAAACCGCGACGGTTACCGCTTTGCGAAAGCTTCTCTTAACAGCGCGACACCACATTAACCGCGGACTTACGCTCGTGGCCTCGCGTGCCAAAGCCACGGTTATGGCGTATCAGTTTGTCATACGCGGCCCGAGCGATACCATCGTCGAGTTCCTGGTGTATCTTCAGCTTATAGCCTCCGCCGAGTCGAATGTTTACCGAGCACGAA
This sequence comes from Dolichoris vasculosae, assembly GCA_018907195.1. Lineage (NCBI taxonomy): Eukaryota > Metazoa > Arthropoda > Insecta > Hymenoptera > Agaonidae > Dolichoris > Dolichoris vasculosae. Next base: position 11,166,641 of record JACCHY010000001.1, read on the forward strand.
TGTACGAATGCACGTGCGACTTTCATAATAACGGAATAGCTTGAAACTTTTGAAAGGTAAATGATTAGAAAAGTGGAAAAGTGGAAAAGCTAAAATTCTACTAAATTGATCTTTCATCGTAAATACGTTTCGTTTTTATTATTGCTTATATTTCAATCTGCGTTAAATGATTACTTACTTTCGTAAAATTATTCGTTAAACTAAGTATTGAGTACTACGCATTTGCCATTTATAATTTATGATTATGGTTCGGAGTTTTAAAAGTAAATGCTTTTAGTTTTTCTACAAAAATACATATAGCAGAATTAAAAAATTGAATTCTACAAAATATTAATATAAATGCATATGAAGATAAATTATAGCATTAATTTATTTTTACAAATTTATGTTTTTATAATTCTAATATATAGTTTACTGTATAAATTACACATTTATTGTGATTTAAAATAATATTACAGTTTATTGATATTTAAATTTATTAATACAAATAATTCTTATGATTAAAATAACATATATAATTGTAAAAGGAAAATTAAATTATCATTGTCGTGTGTAAGTCATTAAAAGATAAAAAAAAAATCTGCACGTTTAAATTTGAAAAAAGAAATTAATTTATACAAATAGTGCATCCGATTATATTTATATTAATTATAAGTAATTAATTAAATAACTATATGCATTCGTTATTTGATATATAAGAAATTTTAAAGGTTTGGAGGAATTGAACTTGATAGACAGGTGTAAAATTGGCCTGCGGTATATTTGAGGGTTAGATATAACATGTTCTATGAAGCTCGGATTAATTATTGTGGCTGACATTTGCGGTCATACAATTCTCTATTGAAGTTAATATTACTAGAATCACTCCTTTCATGATCAAATTTGGTAAAACGCCTATTACCTCCAAGTTATTGGAAATAATTATTAAGAAAAATACGAAGTTTGAAAATGACAAATGTTTGATCACTTTTTATATAAGGTGCACAGAAATTAAAAACTCAGGTTTATTTTAATTTGTTTGGCTAAATGAAAGCTAGAATAACTAATCGATATTTAATAAAGATTTTATATTTATAATTAATTATTTTATAAAAGAATGAAATATTAAAATTTAAAACATTAATGCTTATATTATCTATTCATTTAAATTACTTAATTTTAAAATGATAAATTTGTTCCATTAAATCATTTAAGAAATACAAATAAAATATACTCTATAATGAAATATATTTTATCGATGTTAAATTTAAAATATTCACGAAGCAGTTATGTATATTAATAGACTTAATTATGTTTCTATATATTTAAATTAATTTATTTGATTGATATATAGTGATTTAAAGAGAAAAGAATATAAACATATCTACATTTTTAGAAAAGACAGTTTTAGAAATAGAGTTTTCATGGAATCATGTCATAAATACTATACAGAAAAAATGAAAAAGGATTACAGGAAAAAAAATTCTTGTATAGTTTAGTGAGAAAGCGACGTACATATATTTATTCTTAGCTTTTTGTTCTCGATTAACTCGAGATTAAAGATCGACTTGGAGAGTACGACGTTACATAATCTAATTCTATATGTGCATTAAGTTTTCGAACTACAGAATACCGATTGCTGTCTTAGTGGTTAACTAGGGCAGCTTATGTGTAAGTTAGCCTACTTAAAAAACTACAACAAGACTTTTTTAAACGCCTACCAAATGTCAATGAGACGGTCGTATGCTTTCGTTAGCAAAAGCGATTGTAATCGACGAGTGAAAAGTCACGCTAAGTTTATCGCTTTAAAAAAACGTGTGAACATAGTAATGCAGAGCTTGCCTGACGGAAAGTCACTAAATTTACATATAACTGAAAAAAATCCGTCGCATTTCGCAATAGCGTCGTACTTATTCTATAATTATTTATTCGTATTTACTTTCTATTTATTTGCTAAGGAAATGCTTCAATATTTAACATTGTGAAAATCGAATTATTGACTTCGGTTAAAAATGAGACTGTGAAAAATCAACATTTGCTTTTTAACAATAATATATAAATCGAGAACACTTGAAAATAAGTTTACTGAAACGTGAGGTTCAATAAATTTAATTGCTCTAACAATCTTATCATTGTTATATTTATCTGAACAAGTTTTAATATAAGTTCTATTATAGTATTGTAGAGAGCTGAAAACACGAGATTTTATATAATTTTAGCTAATAATTATAAAAAATCCACTAAATATATCATTATAATATTAAAATGGAAATCAATGAATTTTCATAATTTTTTATAGTAAAATTCGTAATTTGATAAATATTTGTTATCATTATTCTACTTGATAATCTGAATTTAAAAAGGAATGAAAGATTCAATTTAGCTAATCGAGTACAGATTTCTAATAGCAATTCAATATATAAAATTATAAATAACTTTAATGAAGAATACTCCAATTTATTGAACATTAAAAAATTATCCCCTTTATAGCTTTAATATTCTAGCAGACGATATTTTAAATTTATGGTACGCATTTCGAAATAAATTATGAAATAATCTTTAAAGATATTATATATAAATTATACTTTAATTTCATATAGAAAAAAGTATTTATAGTGTTAACACCACTTACTGACAGAATATGTATAGAATATTGCTAAGTTAAAATTTATGTCAGCTCTTTGTAAAATTATTTTTGAAATGTTTAGATTGTATATTGAATATTTAGAAAAAAAATTGTAATGTATACATTTTTATTGAATAATATAGTATTTATATTAATAATTTTATAAATACTGGGTTACATAATTGATAAGTATTAAAATAATATCGTACAATTATGCAAGTTCTGGAAGGCTTCATAATATCCCTTAGATATCGATCGATAAATACTCAAAAATCTAATTATTAAAAGTAATTTTCAAAGTTTCAATGTGCAATAAATTTATAAGAAAATTCGAAATGCTTTCATTATTCAATTTAATACCTCATTTGCTTTTATATCTTAAAATATCATAATTCGAGAATAAAACAATATCAATTTTAAAAAGTGCAAAGTATCAATTCACTTTAAGTGTCTTCGAGTGCCATCGCATTGAATCAAGCAAAAGCAAGATCGTAAACACTTAGGTAAAACGAGTTTCAAGATATTTTACAACCGGTGAAGCAAACGTCGTTCACCCCAGAAGCGGTTTCCTCATTCATCTTCATTTAAATCGCTCTTTTCTGGTTGATGTACTAAACTTTTAAAAATCACCTGAATGGTAAGGGTACACATGGTGCGGTAAAAGAAAGAAGTGTTTCGAAGGGGACTCATGGGTATACACTTGATCGGTTGCCCGGCAAATAGCCCTAAATATCTATAGCGAAAACCTCGTACTAGAATTGCTGGCTTTGACCCCATTTTCTCGTTGATCCAACGATTCAACGAGGGACGAACAAAGTATGGTTTCTGTTTCTTTATTGCAGAGGAAATGGTAGAGGAAAACGAAACGAGAGATACGAAGTGACTAGTAAGAACGGATGGAATGAAGTTGCAAAGGTCTAAATTTTTCTTCGTTTCTGTCCACTTAAAAAGTTCGTATGTTACAACTGTGTATATGTGTGGATATTTATAAGCATGTATTTCGTTGAATTTTTTATGATTAACTAATGCTTTAAACAACGCCTGTTACTTTATAACATATTTATCGGAACGAATCAACATAAAATTACAAGTTCAAAAGTAATTACAGTATTACAAATAAGTCAATTACATTATCTGTTGCTATAAATTAATTCATATGTGCGAATGTAATTTGACAATGTTATTTAGTTTATTATTGTGTATATCTGAAAATAATAAATTACATAAATTCCATCTAATTAATACAGTGACTTTATATATTGAATATATACTGTTTAATAATATTTCTTTAGGATTGTTTTCAAACTAATAGAAAGTAAAAGTTATTAAAATATTTAGTCGAAAAGTTTTCTAATAGTTTATGAAAATATTTTTATAATGCTTCTAATTTCGTTTGAATTATCCGAATAAGCTTTTTAATCCATTATCGAAACCAATTTTAAAAGTTATAATACATCATTTTTCATAATTATGGAAAAAGATTTAACCGAATAATGCTACTATAAATCTAAATTATCTTAATATAATAGTAAACTAATATAATAATTCAGGATAAGAAATACATAAGTTTAAGAATTAGAGAAACAGAAAAACTTTACTTAAGATATAATGAATACGCAGTTACTGAATTAAGCTGAATTTTAGACTAAATAAAAATAAACTAGTCTCTAAGAAACGAACAGATTTATCTTATTACCATCCTAATGTTACTGCAGATCATATATTATATTCTAAGTGCCTAAGAATACTACACGTATAACTACTATATATGAATGCGTGTATATATATATATATGTATATATATTCTTACATAGTAAATGGGTAAAACTTGCCGTCGAACTTACGTCGCATAATGGACATAAATAAAAAATCTGTGAGGTGTGACTTTTATTTTAGTATACCTACTAGTACTTAAAATGTACTGTGAGAGTTTTTTAGTCAAAATTTACATTCTGAAATTTTGTAAAATGTATTATTTTAAATTTTATGAATCTCTAGAACATAGAAAGTTATAGATTTTTAACCGATTAAAATTAAAGATGATTATTTAAAACTTCAAATGTTAGGTATGAATAGTAACTATTTCAATTAATAGATTGATAAATTGAAAACAATAAAATTTTTTAAAATTGAATTGTAATAAAAAATAAGAGTAATTATGCATAATTTATTTTATAATTTTTTAACAATAATAATAAAAGTCGACAGTTAAAACAAAGAATTTTTTCATAAATTCATGTTGGCTATAAAATACGTTTCATAATAAATTCTATTATTTTAATAAATTAAGAAAGAAAAAGATTAAAACGAAAAGGAGTCACTTTTTTTTTAAATGCATGGCTCTACATTTAACTTTTAATCACAGTATTATTAGTAGCGACTAACTTTCTTCATAGTTTCAACCTACGCAGGTAAATCTTCCAGCCATGTCTAATACTTGCAACATATAAAAGCATATATAGATATATGTATAGAATATATAGACGTATGTATAGAAAACACGGTAGAGTTCAGATACACGTTTATATTTTACAAGGATGTTAAATTATAAATTTAAGGGATATCAGTAGCGGAGACATACATATATAACAGCAACTTTTGGCGGGATTTGCTTTAAAGGAAAATTGATATAAACTTAAAGCTTCGGTTTCACCATTGTACTTAATATGCCTCTGAGGAAATAGTTTAAATGCAGATCAATGTACGCATAAGTTTCTGTATCAACAATAGAGTCGCTATATCAAGTTTATTCGATTTACTTAACATTTAATGTTTATATTCGTGAATAACGGACTCAAATACTTGGACTCGAGTGTCAAAATAAATAATGGTTTTGTGTAATTTTTCTTTTGCCTATCCTCTTTGCACGATACACTTCAAAATGGAAAAAGTTTTCTAGAACAAACTTTTATATTCTGGATCGTTAGTAAAATATATTTCCATTAAAATTAAAGTAATTTAGTGAATTATTTTAAACAAAGGCAAACAAATTCTTCAAAGCGTTATTCAATATCAATTACACGTATATAATGAATAAATTGTACTTATATTTTTCTGTCATACGCGATTCAATTTACGTACAATAAATCGAAGAATTTATTTAAACAAGTTTAATGAATTTTACATTTATATGTTTATTATTTTATATTTGTATTTCAATTTTTTCAACTATAATTTATAAAATTATGCACTACAAATTTAGAAACTTTTAATTAAGCATAACATAAACATATTTATATAGCTTTTAAAAATTATGTGTAGTAACAATAGACACCTACTTTAAAAACAGCTCCTTCAATCACTACGAATATTTCTAACCCATATTTCAAATCAACATTTTCCTCACTTTCCTCACATTTTTTCAGCGTCTATCTTTCTTGTGTGCTTTTCCTCTCTCTCTTTCCTTCTCGTTTCATTTTTCCGTTTTACCCTATTTCTCTTGTTCACACTTTCGGTTCATTCCATTTTATTGCGGGAAAACCTAACCAACGAATCAGTTAGAAAGGAATGTCCATCCTCCGATAAGCTCATTCCTGACAAATTTCATTTCGACCTCCCTTTCTTGCTTTGAAATATATCAAACACGAAAATCGAAATATAGTTGTAAGTAAATTACCCAATAAAGTATTACATTGTGTACAACTTCATTTTCTGATAAGAATACGAGACAAATAAATACAGGTTAGATTAAATCGCTATTATTATTAAAATTTTTAATTTATTACTATATGCGTTTTGTCAGTGTTTATACGTATATCATTGAAAAATGAATTTTCCAAAATATTTATAAGAATAGGTTACTGTTTTTGTAAAATATGAAAATGCTTTTTATAATTTTAGTAAATAAATAATTCTACAATTTAGCGTAGAAAATATAGTTAATTTTAAGTAAAACTTAAATTATATATATCCTAAGTCCATTGTTCAATTATATATCAATGCAACATTATTTTATAGTAATTTATTTAATATAGTACTTTTTATAGTTTAAATTAATTTTTTAAATAATCTTACGAATATGATACAATGTGTTTATCTTATTTTATACTATGGGATCACGCGTGAATATTTGAATAAGTATAAATAGTGGCTCTATTTGAAGAATATTGGAACTTTTCAGATTTAATACGAGACTGAGTAAACTGAGCTGAGCGTTTTTCGATTTTTTCTTCAAAATATTTGTATACTAATTTATGTGAAATAGAATAGAATTTTACTTAGATCGATCTATATATTTTATAGAATTGAAAATAAATTTACAATTTATTGAATTTTTATTCATGAATATGTATGTATCAATAACTAAATATTCGGGAATTATATTTGAAATAATTTCTTCAAAAACAGACTATTTTTTTAAATAATCATCAAAAATATCGATTTAAGATTGAATAGAAATTATATTTCTTTTGTTTTAAACTATTTGATATTAAACTATAAATTTATATATAAATAATATAATATTAACTACTGTATTCATTATAAATATTATTTCTATGTAAACAAAAATTTCCAATCACTTTACAACAATATCTAAATGTTTTTATCAAAAATATCTCAAAACAAAACTTTTTATAATATAATTTTCGAATCTTACTTACGTTAAGTAAATGCTATTTGTAAGTTAATAGTAATTTAAATTTTCTTGTATTACTCAATTCTAAATCCTTGATATAAATTAGCCAAGAAGCTATTAGAGCTACATTACTGGTATAATAGAGACTCGTTTTTTGAGTACATTACCCTTTCCTTTACCTTTTTCCTAATAAATTTCGATCTCGTTCTCATTACATCTTTCTTTTTTATTCTTATCTCTCTATTTATTTTTGTTTTATCGCTTTCTCTTATTTTCTAATTCGAAATTCAAATAGTTTGTAGGTTCTGAGTATCATTATATAAATTTCTCGCAAAAATTTTTGCTTGGAATGATTTGATATTTTTATTAACCCAAATCGTAAGCTTCAAAAAGAAACTCATACTGATATAAGAAACTGATATGTTTAATAAGTATATAATTCTTTGCAAATAAATGTATAAAAAACTATGTTTGTCCATGTAATTGTAATTGAATTAGAATAAACAAAAGATTTTTCATTTTTTTTATATTATTTTATGTTGATAAAGATATATATATATATATATATATATATATAATTGTATATTTAGTTTCATAGTTTTTCTTTAAAATAAATCGATGTTTTATGTATTTTGTTATTTTTATTTATTTGATTTATTATACAAGAATTTATATAAAACATAATATAGGATTAATTGAAAATTGAGAATAGAATATAATAATATAGAACGATGGTATTAAGCTTTTGATGATCCATATTTATCGAAGCTTATTCATTTTGTTAATAAAGATATTTTTTTTTATAAAATATTTTTATAGTATAAAGCTTACTTTATCATTAATATTATCTACAATTAAATTATAAATATTTAATAAACTATATATTTATTGTTAAATCACATTAGAAATTTTCGAATTTTGTGCAGAACATTTGTTAAATGAAATACAAATGCTTAGGTAGTTTGGATTACTAAATAGGATTGTAGCTAGAATCTGTGATTGATAATGAGTAATTGAGAGAGAGAGACAGAGAGAGAGAGAGATAAAGAAATAAAGGAAAATCTATCGTGGGAAGGAGTTTAGTTAATGTTTGCGCAGGGTGAAAGGATTAAGATTAGCGCGTGAGAATGAAAAAAGCATCGCTTCCTTAGATAAAGAAGATGGTTTTGTTACAGTAGCTAAAATAAAACCAATTGTGATTATGTATTCTAACATATAAATATTTTTATTATTTTGAAGAATAACGTACAAAGTTTTTTAAATAATTCATCCTGATATTTTTGATTTCCTTTTATAATGTGACGAATACAATATTTATAATACAGATGCTTCTTTATTATATCTACTGATTATAAAATAAAATAATTATATTTTATATAATGAAATAAAATATATTCTATAAATAAGATTATTTTCAAAATTAGTTAATTTGATCTAATTAAAGCTTACAAAAATATATTAAGATTCTCATACCAATATTTTTCAAAATTTATTAAATTTTAGAATCTTATTAAATCTCGAAAAGAAGTAAAAAATAAATATTTCCACTTCAAATATTTAGCTAAACTTATTTTAAATCAATATATTATAAATCAGTAATTATGTATGTAAAATTTGTTTTAACATAAAATTATTTAAAAGAAATTTAGTATTTCAATTTATGATTAAATATTTGCACACAATAAATATGATAAGGAAAATTTTGATATCAAATTTCAGAAATATACTTCAGTATAAGCAAGCAATTGTAATTTTAAAAAATTTTGAAAAGAAAAATTAATTTATAACAATATTATTTAAATTTTAATATAAATAATAAATTTATTCTGATTGAAAATATTATTTTATTTTAGAATTTTTTCATCGTGAATCATTATATCATCAAATATTTTTGAAAATTTATATTGTTTTTCTATACATTAAATTAAAATACTTTGATCGGTAAAAATCTATTAAAATATTATTTTTAATAATCTTATTTAAAACAGTAAGATTTTTATATTTAAGGTTTTTATATGCTTTATCACCAATATAATTTAAGGAAACATTTAAAATTTGCAAAGAGTATCAAGTAATTTATTTAATATTTCCATTATTGAAATTGCATAAATTAAGTTTTTAATATAAGAAATTGAATTAATATCCATAGTATAAATTTTTTCATGATTTTTTTTAATCTGAGCATTGAAATTTACATTTTGCAAAATATCGCACGTACCTGTATAATACTTCATCATTCTAAAAACTAATCTCACATATTCTCAAAAATAGACGCTACTCATATTCATCGTACAAACCTATGCAACGCGTAGCCTATTAAGCTGAAACACAACATAAAATATGCTTTTATTCGGATTTTTCTTTTAACATGCAAACGCGTGATTATACGCCTAGAAAAGACATGAAAAAACATGTTTGCTGTTAGCCAAAACTTTTTCAGATTCTGGCGCTCATCCGTCATTGAATTGAGATTGATAGATTTATACGATTCACATGGATTCCGATTAATAAAAGTATTATGTATACCGGCAGACTTCACGAGCTAAAAGAGGGAGAAAAACAAGAGACGAAAAGAGCAGAATGAGATGGAATAAACGAGAGAGAAAAAAGAAGTATCCCCGAGGAAGGAATAACGGACGATCGAACTGTCATTTGTATGATCTATACGTTTTTGTTGGACGAGCTTTTCGCACACATGGAATTTGCGTTCTTTGTTTGTCCTGAGAGGCTATATATCACGAGATATAAAGAGTATCGTGTACCAGTTATCTGTTCATTTTATGATACAAGGAAGCAAGTAGATGAGTGTGGATTTCCAACGGAGTCAGAAATAATGGTACAGTTGATTTTAGTTCCCTTTGCTTTGCATCGACCTTTCCTTTCCGATAATATGAATTTATTCAAATTTTTACAGAAGATTAATTAAAAGTTTGATTATTTATCTGATAGCTGTGTTTCTTTACTATAATATGTACATTTATATTACACTGTTTAAGAAAAGATTTTAAAATTAAAAAATTAAAATTAAAAAAATTTTTTTAATTTTAAATATTATTGGAATATTATTTTTAATATTTCAACAATAAACTTTTGAAACAGAAAATAATTATTCTGTTTAACTCAAATAATATATTAAACTGATATATATATATATTGAGAAATCTTGTGTGTAAATATTTTAAAATATAAGATATGTAACTTGTACTAAGTAATAAATACAGGCGATACTCTGAAGGAATAAAGGAAGTTAAAAAGAAAGAGATAAATACGTAAAGCGAGATTATAGTCGTCTAGCATAGTAAGGATCCTTGACAGTGAAGATCCATTAAGTATGAAGCGTGTACGCAAAACCAAATTAAATTTGGAAATTCCGTCGAGCACATGTCTCGAATTTGCATTTGAACGTCGTGAACTCGTACTGGAAATAGCAGGACTCCGGTGTCATGGAATCTACCAACTACGAGTACTTATCTATACAGGGTAGACCCACGGGACACTTATTGTTTGTATTTATCTAATTAAATTATCAGGATGACCAGAACTGTTAGCTTTATTTTTGAATTAATTTAATGAACCCAATCGAAAGTGAAATAACCGAGTGAATTCGGATGGAAAGAAATTATCACTTCATTTTCTACTTCTTTTAATGAACGATTAAGTAGATTTTCATAATTCATATTGCAAAAACACAAAATTTATTCGAGAATATATATATCGAAATATCCAACTTTGAGTATTAGGAGAAATGATCATTATACGAATCTGTATTTTTTTCAGAAATTATATTTATATATATTTAATAAATTTCATTAATGATTGAATAAATAGTTTCAGATGTAATTTAATAAAAAATTATTTATCGATGAATATAATTTAAAAAATTTTTCTTCGATTGATCTATGTAATAAATTCAAAATCATTTTCACTCATTACAAAATGTACTTTTTTTAGAAAAATAAATACAAGATCGCTAATTTTAATAATTTGCCTAAGCCTCGTCTCAGTTTCAACATTATTAATAATATTAACTTCAAAATACAATAAATATTTACAAAATTTTTTTTAATTATATGGAATAAATGTCATGCAAAAAATAAGTTCTTCAAATTTAATGAAATATTCATAAGAAATATTATTATTATATAAATCGATTTAATGGTGATATTATAATCTTTAATTCAATAATTAAAATATGTTTACTAATAATATTTCCATTAATATTATTAGACAATGTAGCTTTTCTGAACATAAATATTTTTAATATTAAACAAAAATATATAAACCGTCTCATTGACTAATTAATTAGACCAATAAATTTTGATGGATCTATATTTATATAAAAATAATATATATGTTCTAAACAATAGGTATTTTAAAACTAAATTTTTTTTGGAGTGTAAAATTCAGCTTGCACTTAAAAAATAAAATCTTTAATTAAATTTTATTTAACAAACATGTTAAATGAAAAATCTTCAAAAATAATATTAAAAATATTATTAAAAATAATATAGTTGAAGATAAAGACGGATTGAGTGCAAATCTATTGATCGATAATTATAATTAAAACGATAGGAAGATGAGTTAGTATTTCTTTAGCTGAGGTGATAAGAGCCTTAGTTCCCGGTAATGAAAAAGTCTACAGGACCATTCTTAGAAAAGTTTTATTTTTTTTACGATTTACTTCAACTTTTAAATTATCATCTTCTAGAATTGATTAATAAATTCATTATATTTCCTTAATTTTAGTGCGAAAAGCAGATATTGGCAAGGATTTATACAGTTTGTAAAAAATAGATTTGATCCGTTAATTCATAATGGATAGAAAATTTATTAAAGTGTTCGGAAAATTATTTCATCTTAGTATATTTAAATTTTTAATAGCTTAATTAAATTCTTGTTTTTTACATTAACATATTAAATATTCATATACTCAATAGATTATAGGTTTTAACATTAGCGTAACATTCTCTTATATACAGTTTGTGCTAGAAATATCAAATATTTCTTTTATTTGTTTATTTATACTTATATAAAACAGAATAATATAATTGTATGTTATCATCTGAGAATAGTGAATAATTATACATATTCAAATATTGTTTCTCGAAAACAATTATTTTATTTAATTAACCGTATGTGAAAGTATCTACTTGATCTTAAACAACTGCTGATTTTTTAATTTGCGGAATTTTTTCATTCTTCTAACTACTATTAAGGTAATATTCGCAACTGTTGTAAAATTTTTGATTCTCCTTACGAATCAGTATTTTTTGACTGGTGATGGAAAAGTCAGTCAGAAGTGGTTAATTCTTCTGATGATTAATTAATAGCCAATTATTCAAACTGGGCAGAGAATAATGTTTTGTAAAGTAAGTCCACCATATTAAGGATCAGTATTCATTCTCTTAAATGTGTCTACCTTTCATATAGATCATTGTAATATTAATCATATCATCACTAACTTTGCAAGGTATGCATATCGTGCAGGCATCGTTACTCCATTTTAATATCCAAAAATTTTAATATTACTGAAACTAACTAAAATTGACTTTCACAAAAATTGCATTTATGACACCTTTCGATTTTGCTATATAAGCTGTTCATAAAATAAAGAATTTTGACGACTTATATAACAATTGATAGAAAATATTTTTGTTGCTATCTATATTATAATTGTGCTAAAAAAATTTTTACACGTCATTTTAAAAAATATATAATTTATATATTATACTAAAATATTGGGTGCATTATATTTGATGAAGTTTTATTAAATTATAAAATATCGAAGTATCTTAAATTTTATGTACTAATATTTTATAACTCATAAAATAAATATAACCTATACTTATATTTCATAATGTACGTTATTGACGTCAAGAATTGATAGCATTTGGTTTAATATAGATTTTCCTATCATAATATCGTAATTAGACTAAAATTTTTTAAATTTACTACATAAATTGAATTTCACATTATTGCAATAATATGAATATTGTGCAAAAAATACTCGAATATAGGATGGAAATAATTGTAAATTCATACAAACGAGAAATTTAAAACCATACGAACGAGAAATAATGTAACCATACATAGATACGTAATATCCTTCAAAAAAGTTTTCTGTTTCCGTTAAAATATTCATTATTTACGCTTCTTTATTACAATTCTTTATTTTATTTACAAGCATAGTATTATTATTAAAAAATATGTAACTAAAATAATTTTTTGGAGACAATATATTATAAAAATGATTTATTTTCAAAATGATTGTAAATCGAATTTTAAGTTATAACTACTTATAAAATAATATCGTGAGATCAAGATTTAATTATAATTGAAAGATTTTGAATACATAATAATTAATTTTCGAGTTTTTATAACGTAAGATATAGATATTTCTAATAATATTCAAACTATTATAAAAAATTTTTCTATTACATATTCAATTCCAGTATATTAATATTTTATTTTCTTCATTTCACTCTAATTTTGTTGATATATGTTAAATTATCCGAGCTCGACCAATTTACTAATTGAAAAATTAATTTTATTCATCTTAAAGTTAAAAAGTGCCATGCATTAAGATCGTAAGTATTTTCGAAAGCTCTACAAAGATAAAAGTCATTTACTCTACTCATTTATCCTGCATCATAAATTCTTTTTCCTTTGTTTGGATTCTTTTTTTTCTGTATTTTATCTCTTTGGTCTTATAGCTATTATTCTTTGATGTATCACCTTCCTATTTGATAGACTTTATTTTATTCAAGTAATTTCCAATTCTATCGATTTAAACGTATATTTAAAATAATTCTACTTTGAATAAAACCGCAATTATTATATTATCAATCTACTGTAATATAATTATTAATTGTACGTGCATTCAATATATTACGCAAAATAGCATATTAGAATTTTTTTAAAGAAATCTACCTAAATTACGCTAAAAATTACTAATTTCGATAATTCAAAAAATTATTTCCTTCTTTTTCTCTTTCTCTGTTCCGGTCTTCTTTCTTTTCTCGCCAACGAAAGAGTTTGCAATATAACACTGAAAAAAGTTTTGAAACTAACAATGTGTGCCCATGTGACAGTGAATGTGAAAATATGCGCTTCTACTATAAAAAGCCGACAAATGGGTCATACCAAACTTGTGCAGTATTTGAAATATCCAGAGCTTGTTCCAATTAATCGCAATGGTCGAGGTGGCACACGGCAGTACTTTGCTGTCCAATAAAACTAATGAAGGCTGGCATAATAATTCAAAATCGTCGCTTCTATCATCATCACTTTAGCCTTAAATCCTCGTTTTCTTAATGTTTGTCTATCTATCTTTCGTTTTCCTCGGAAATATATAATTTTTATATAATTAAATCATGTTCAATTCAATTATCAACAAATTTGCAGTTTTGGGTTTTTAACTTGAATTATCTTCTTTTATTACTTTATTCGTATTTTTTAAATTTTATACATCATACATTTAAATCTTATTGCATGCTTAATTTTTTATCTGAATCGATCTGTACAATATTAAAAGTTTCAGATCTAAAATGAATCAACTCAAGCAATAAATGAATCTTTTTTCATTTCCATTGATGTTTCCCTCTTTACTCCCTATATCAATTTTATTTAGTCAATCGAAAAATCGTATAATTTAAGATCGTTTAATTTTTTTTCTTTCACTATTTTATTCAATTTAAAATGAAGAGCGAATTTATTTCTGTAAAATTGTAAGAATTTGAAAACGAAAAAGTTCATTTTTAAATATAATTAATTTTAATGATATTATGGTATACTGTGAACAAATTTCTTGATAAAAATTTCGATGCCATCGCAAATTTTTACACTTTAGAAAACGATAAAACTAAGCTTTTAAAAACAAATTGTTTAACATATTAAATTCATTATAAAGTATTAATATAATCTTAAGACAAAAAAATGTAATAAGGTTAATGAATATTAATTTTCGACTTAAAAATATAAGCATGAAGTATTTCGTTTCTAATAATATACCATAAATATATATAAATGTAAGTTTATAGATATTATAGGAATTTTTAAATAACACGAAATATATTTAGTTAAATTAGAACATCTTTATTGAATAGATTATAATAATATACATTACTAAATATGATTAACAAACTTTTTTCTTATTCGCTGCTTATATATATATATATATATACATAAGTATCAAACTTCATGCCATGTCTTAACTATTCTAGTAAATATTAGCAGAATAATAAGATAATGTTACAGATATTTTAAATTATAATTATGATCTAATATATATCTAATCTGCAAGTTAATGTATACTTATAATGTAATATTTTTTACAATGTCATCCAATATTAAATACTACATCACATATATTTTTAATAAATAATAATGCATATGATTAATTGAAAAATATACAAAAAGTACAAGATCATGACTAAAAAAATTTTATAAAGTTTGGTTGTTTCACAATCGTATCTTTTATGAATTTTAAACTCTGTATATTATTGTATATAGTACAATGATAAAAAGAAAAAGATTACAAACATCTATACATTAATTAATTATTAATTAATAGCTTATACTAATATTTGTATGATTTACTGGAAAATACTATATTTTAACAATATTTTTTTAATTAAAAAAAAGAATTTTTTCTTTAATTTTGTAAAACTCTTTGATAGCAATGAATATACATATGTTTAATGAAGACTCTTCTTAGATTATTTTAATAATTAATTAATAAACATTTTTGTGAATTTCTCCTAATATTTATTATAAATTTATAAATGTAATTTCAATTCAGTTAGTTTAAAACTGTTATTTCTGACAATAATAATAAAAATTTATTTTTTGTAATATAACTAAAGTTATTATTAATAATTTAGATTCAATAATGAATGTATATTAAATTTCGCATTGATTTTGATTTAAGTCTGATTAATATAATTTCAAAGAGTTTATAAAATAATTTTAATGTAAATGTTATTTGATTGCAAATATTCAAATATTTAGAGTACATTATTATTAGTTAATAAAATCAGCATATTTTACTTACCAATAAAATTTTTTTTTAATTTATGGTATTAAATATGAGAAATTTATTAGTTTTAGAATTATTACGTTTAATTTTCGTAATTTACTACACTATTATATAATTTAATATTATTAATAATCATTAATAAGTATTACGAAAAATATACAATTTGAATTGGCTTCAGTTATATCATAAAAAATTATTTTCTTTAAAATAAATTATTATGAACTATGGATTCTGTATTACTTTCAAATAATAATTATAAAATTGGCAATTAATATTATCCATGCAGAAAGATAAAATCTATCTATATTATATTCTATTTTTAATTTTCTAGATCCAGAATATTAATAATAAAAATAGTGGTTACAGTAGTGCAAATAATACAAAATCTAAATTTTAAATTAACTATATTTATATTATTTCAAAAATCTATTTTATATTATTTTATATTATTAAAACTTTATTGATGTTTTAAAAGTTGATTATTAAATTTGGATCGTTTCTAAAAAATCGATAGTAAGTTATCTCCTAGGAAACTTTATAATATTCGAGGCATGTAAGCAGTCTCAGTGTAAAAAAGAACGTACATGTATATAGGATGAGTGAGATTAAGCCAATCATAGAAACCCATAAAATCTGGAAGACTATCGATTTATCTTGAAATAGTTCTGTTCGAACATTAGAACAAGCGGTTCGTTGCTGTATATGAAATTTATTGGTGTGGGTTGGATTCGCAGAGTAAGGTTCGAAGAAAATATATCAGGAAGATGAGTGTTCAAACAATTTTTCTTTTTTCTTTATTTTTCTGCTTTATTTAGTTATAATTATAATGGATTTAAGAATGGACTAATAATAAAGAATTTGACTTCAACTAAACAAGTCGATGGCGTTTTTTTTTTTACAAATTTGTATGCTTTATTATATCTACTATTAAAAAACATTCAAAACGTAAATAATAATTTTTAAATTCAATTCAATATTACTTCGAGAAGGTCACAATAATTTTTGACTATAACTATTTCCATAAAATATATTTGAGCTACGATTCTTAGTTATAAGTTGAGGTATTAACTAAAAATTAGAATGAAAATCTTTGTTACATATATTTTCAGTCCTTTAATAGTAACTACGTATTTTTTTCGTAAGTTGCATTCAAATAAACTATATGATTCATTCTGAAATCTGATATAATGAAAAAATTTGTCAAAGATCATTTTTGTAATAAACGAACAGAAAATATTCAGTATATAATTCATATTACATACGAACCTTAATTTATGATTAAAATATAAAAATATATTGCAATAAGTATGAAAATAAAAAGAAATTAATTTAATTTTTCTAGTATGCTATAAATATATATATAAGCCAATCATTAGATTAAAATTAATATAAAAGTAAAAAGAAACGATATCGAAGTAAAGAAAGATTTTGATCTAGAAACTTATTTTGATTATCATATCGGTATAGACTATACGAAATTAGAGAATTATAAATGACTGTTACATAAAGTTAATATGTAAATATTTGTTTAAATATTTATTTTGACTTATAATTAAACACTACTTAACTTATTAAAATAAAATTAAAAACTTAGTAAACCAGTATTTAATTAAAACAAAATCATTTATGTACATATACAATTATCATAATTTTGTTTTAATTCCAAGATTTATTCATAAAATTAATAAATTATAAAATAGTCCAATAACTTTCAAATATTAAATACGAACTAAATCCATTATATTATTAAAAGGTACACGTGAAAGATTGATTTTATTACAAATATTATATAATTTTAATTCATAAATTTTTAATTAGAACAAATATTACAATATTTTTGGTAAACATTAAGAATTTATGAAAATGTTCATACTATTATTTAACTATTGTATTAAAAAATATTTTCATACAATTTTTAAAATTCAACCAAATCTCTAAATTGTTTATATTTTATTCGCGTAAAAAATATGATAATCATTAGTTATATCATCAAGTACAATAATTTGAAAAATAATTATAAATTAAATGTGTATACTATAATATTGTTAAACGAATACTATTATGAATTTAATTAGATGTGCATCAACAGTATCTATATTAATGTTTTATACAGTCTAATAAATATAAACAATTTTGATTTATAAATAAGTAAATTCTGTGGAATTTAAAAAATATAATTTCTGTAATACATAAATATATATAGAGAGATATCGTTTTCCCGTTTTCGTAAGCGGCGAGGAAGTTAAATTGATCTTGGTCATCTACTTTCTCGCCTCCTGAAGATACGACAATTTCCACGAACTCGTATATCACCGTTTTTCACAAGGACATTTGGTGACGAAACACGAGGACACTTACTACTTTGAAAGGATTTAGTCCCCTTGAAAAGGGCGGATGGCTATTTTTGCTACTACTGCCTGAGTTGCCGTATAGAAAGATCGTTCCTCGGTTGGCTGCTTCGCTTCTGTTCGCCTGTGACTCGTTGCATCTCCAACTTGTATTATTTAGGATAAAGCACAAACGTACCAATGAGATTCTTTCTCGCTGGAACCAGTTACTTCGATATAAATTAAAATTGAAAATAATTGAATTTTATTTTAACAAAAATTAAAAAAATTACAATACTTAATTAAGGAAATTGAAAACGCTTTCTATAAAGAATTAAATAAAATTATTATCGTATTCTATCGAAGTTTTCCAATATAAAACTTTTGTACACACCTGATTCAATATTTTATATTCCAAGTATATCATTGTAATTACTGCTTGTGTAAATTTATTATTTATTATGGAATTGGAGTTGCTCAAGGGTAAAAAAACTCCAGATGCGTAAGAATGTATGTAGAAGTTTATGAATACGTTCACAATGTTTATTTCAAGAAGAAGCTAAAATGATATATATGATTCCAATGTATTGATTCATAAAAGACCTACTTTAAAAGCAAAAGAGAAAAACAAAAGACAGAGAAAAAGAGATATATAAATGGAGGGAAACATAAAGGAAGATAGATTTTAAATGAAAAGAAAAATTTATGTTGGTTTGGATATTTACGTGTTTTAATTGAAAGTGCACAGTACAGTTATCCAAACAAAGAAAGAATTATTTGATTAGATGGTAATTTATTTACATGCGTGTATAAATAAAATAAATATTATTAGATAAATACTATAGACATAAAATATTTCATTAGCGATATGATAACTTCATAATAATTTTAGAAACAGCATCAGTTGACTAATCTGAAGAATAAACACGTAGAAATAATTTCCATTTGTTTCAGATTTAATTTCTCACGAAATATTCGCACGTAAAATTACTTATAAAAAAGTAGGTATAAATAAATACGTATAGACATTGAGTAATTGAAATCAATTATTTCATCTAATTGAGAACTGTCCATGGATATTGAGTCGATTTAGAACTCCCTCACAGTCTCTCTTTTTTCTTTCTCACTTATCTATATACCCTTTATCGGTTATTTATTGTATTATCGTTGTCCATTAGATATATATATATATATATATATAAGATATACATATATTTAATTCATTATTATTATAAAATGTAATTCCAAGGTAGTAAGTTATACTAATCTTTATTAATTACAATAAATTAGTAAGACATTTGATACAAATATAAAATAAGAAAATATAACAAAAAAACACGATACTCGTTCTGTGTTTTGTATGAACAAGTACAAATTTTTAAATTATGTTATAAATTCTACAATCGAATTTTTTACGATTGACTTATATTCATAATTTTTGTGTAAAGTGAAATCTAAAATCAGATTAACTAGTAATAATTTTACGAAAGCATGGAAGTAAATTTTACTTAATCTGTATAACTAATTTTATTAACTTAATTACAAAATATGCCAAGCATCAAAAAATTATCAAGAATAAAAGTAATATACTACAAATGATATTCTCTATGTCAGTTATTTCTTTTTTTATAAATTATCCTTTTTCATAGTATAAATCTAAGGGTTAGAAGTAGTGGATTTTATAAATTTCATACAAGAAATAATTTTTTTTTATATGTTAACTGCACGGTAATTATATTGCTCTTGCAGGGAAATATTACAAAATAACTAAAAAATCTTAATTAAAAGCATTCAGTATAATCGAATACCTTTATATAAATAATATTTTAGTAACCCAACTAATGAACATACCTATTAATACATAGAGCATATATATACAATATAGATATTGTAATAATAAGTAGGTAATGCAAAATAAAAAATAATGTCATTACCTTAATAGCAAAAAAATATTTAAGTTTTCTATACAACAAACGATAAAAAGTTTTATACGTACTTTAAAATTTTACATATTTATATATATATAAACATGTAAAAATAATGTAGGCAGCTGATGCAAGTTTACTTTTTTAAATTCTAAGCTTATACAGCTAATTATTTTTATGCAGAATAATATTTAAATATTTAAAATTTAAATATCTATTTAAGTATATATTTAAGCATGTATTTATTTTATATAAAATAATTTATAAGCAAACGGACATCTTAGACAAAATTTTTACTTTATTCATTAAAATAAAATTTTATTTTCAGAATGTTTGATCTGATCGTATTATTATTTTCAATTCTATCACTAAAACTTATCATATTCGTCATTGGTGTATGCATCAATTTTTTCATTACACCCCACGACTTGAAAATTAAAATTTAGAGTAAGAAATGCACATAGCATTGGTAGTGTCTTTTTTTCCCAGGCAATCAGTCTCATACTGACACTTTCTCTTAAAGAATTAAGTCCAACCGTCTTTTACTTAAGAATAACGAAAGCATTAATTAAATTAATAACTTGGCGTTGCGGGAATTCACTGTTCCTGTTTATTTCACTTGCCTGTACTATTGGCTGAATTCTCTTCTCACTTCTTTCTTGCAAACTTTTTTCTCTGTTTAGTGCATTCACACCTAGTCTGCTCATTTACTTACTTATTCACTCCTTCTAGTGTTAACTAACTCATTTTATTCGCACGTGTCTTTCTCTCTCTATCTCTCTTTCTCTCCTACTTTTATTCTGTGAATATTACACTCATTTTTTTAGCTTGTAATTTTGTAAGCATTTAATTTTTACACTTCTTAGCACGCTTTCACCTATTTATTATTTTATAACAGAATATTGAAAGTATACTAGTAAGGAAAGATGGTTCACTAAAAAACGTAAAAATTGGGAGGTGTGTAATGGAGACACACATTTCTCTGCTTTTGAGTTCCCAATATTTTGTAGCTTATAAATTAAAATATTTTAAGTAACTCCAAATTTTCCAAAAGGAAACAATATTTTCCTAATGAGGTAAATAATAGATAAAATATATTTGTACATGAAAAATTGATTTTAATTGTCTGAAATATGTTTATTAAAGTTACTAAAATTATTTACGTACTTTATAAAAATACAAACAATTATTTAATTTCATATTTTATAAAAACTAATATCAAATTTTAAATCCAGCCAATTCAAGTAAAAATTAATGTAAATGATAAAAATAGATGTTTATAGAATTATTATTCATTAAATTTTCATTTAAGCGTATTAATCATTAAAAATTTAAAAGAACTTATACAAATTTAGTTTTATAATATTAAAAAAAAATCAAAAAGTAGACTTTACTTTATGTAAACAATTATTCATAAAATTATTAATTTTATTAATAATTTAAACAAAATTAATAACCTATATTATAACCGGCATATATTTATTATATAAATAATATTTTGAATAATAATGCAGTAATTTTTATTGGATTCAAATTTATTTTCACTAAAATGTTTGCTGCTTTGAAAATAAATCACAGTAAATCTCTCAAATTAATTTACTTTTCCGCTAGTCAATAAACAACTAATTGTACTTCCTCTTGTCCTTTTTTGTATACATGTACTTGAAGCCTGCACTTTTCTAAACGAATACAACACGAATAAAGTTTTTGGTCGAATTCTTGATTTATATCATTTAATGAAAAAAAAAGAACGGAAAAATATTAACTATATAGATATATGGTAGTTTAGGAATATTAAACTGATTAATTGTAAATAATAGTTTATTATTAACATCTTCTATATTCTATAGATATTTTATTTAAAAAATTATATAATATGTGATTATTAATTATTATATAATTTTTTTTAAACATAATTTTATTATTTTATTTAACCTAGTTCTAACAAAAGACATTGTAACATTACGTTTGTTATAAACTTTTTTTTAAACTACTCTTTTCGTATTAAATTCTTTCTTTAATTAAAGTTTTATAGATAAAATCTTATAAAAGAACTAATACCTTAATATATTATATCAAGTTATATAATAAATTCTAACATAAAATAAAACTTTATTTAAAATATAATAGATATATTATACGAAATTTACTTATTAATCTTAATCAGTGCATTTCTTATTAAGATTAAATATATACTTTTATTTAATAAAATGTATTGGAAAAAATCATAATTTTTTGCCCTGATAGTCTTTGATACAAGAAAATAAAACTTTTTCTAATCTATTTTAAAAGGTAAAATAAAACTGTAAACCTGTAAGTATAAAAGAAATATAAATAAGAAAAACGATGGTAAAATAAGATATTTAAACAGTATAAAGCAAAGATAAAAGACCTAAATAATACAAAAAAAATTAGCTTATAATTCTAAATCGTTTTTGAATAGAAATCATGAATTATTTATTAAACATTTATATTTGTTATTGTAATGTTTCATCGTAAATCAAAATTAAATATAATTTAAACTTATGCATTTATATAGGAAATTTTATATACATACTTAAATTTCCAGTCGAAAAATGTAAGCCTGACATTTTTTAAAATACTTCAGGCATAAAAAATGTAGAATTAAAAAAAAAATTATCGTTTCGCATATATTCGCTGGAAATAACCATGTAAATCACAGTGACAAACATAGAATCAATCTAAACTACGGCTCACTGAGTTCTTTGTCTCTCTCCTCCCTTCTATCTCTATGTAACTCATGTACCAGCAAACAGCTGATCTGCGCGGTCGAACATAAATAATAAAGCACGAGTATTGGCAACTAGGGATATCTACAATGATAGAGAAATCGTTTCTAGAATTTTTCCCGCTTGTTCGATTTCGGTTCTCTGCGTTTGCACGTTCGAATATCAACGTACGTAAATTCATGTGCAATCGTCAAGGTTTATAAACGTTGTCGCAAGCGAACATCTGGAGATTATTAGTTCACTCGCAAGTATGAGACAATAGTAGTTAAGCCACGAGATGAGCGTAATATCGAAAACCTGTCGTTGAGACCGAGATATGGCTTCAACTGGAATTCTCATGCATATTAATATATAAAAGAAAAACAGTTTCTAACTTAACTAAAGTAATATTAACTTGAAAGTTAAATGTGAACAGTTTAACTATACTCTGTGGCATATATTGAATTCGATGTGAATTGAGTATGTTTACTGTAAAATTTATGTGATTGTATTTATAATTCCAAAAGTTAGCAGCTAACTTTTATAATTCTACGAAAAATACTTCTTTGTTTTACACTCATTTAATTATCGTGTTAATAAAATATTCATCAAGCGTTAATTTTTCAGGTTTGCATTATTTTTATCTTCTTAACTTAAAAATGAAAAAAAAATGAAAAGATATTCTTACTCTGAGAAATTTTAATTTAATTACAATAATTTGAAATTACTAAATTAGAAAGTCAAATAATTTTTCGAAATTAAAAAATTATAAGCGAAATTTTATTATGATTATTTAAATACTATAAAATTATATTTTTTCTTATTATATTAATTTAATAAATTTATTATTAAATGAATTAAATATAATATATTTTATGCTGAAAAAAATTTTACAAGAATTCTTTAATACAATTATTTAAAAATCATTTCTAATATGAAATATCTGAAATCACAGCACTATGAAAATATTTTTCATTAATAAATAATAGAACATATTTTGGAAAAATATATTTAAAGATACAAAGCGAGATTAGTTTATTGAATTAACAATGGCAATATAAGCGAGGCTTGAATTTCTTGGGTAACCTTCATTAATAATTATTTACGTATAATTAAACCTACATGTAGTAGAAAGTTTAACCGATCAAAGGGACGATTAATACTGTCAAATAATTAATTATCTATTTAGATTTTGACCGTATGAATAGATTCGTTTGAACGGAAAACCTCGTGTGCTCAATAAATATTGAAATCGTATGCGAAAATGACGATGCATCGGGCAACTGACTCTGTAATACGAATGAAGAGAAGTACACATTTTCCCGTTTCTGTAGCATAATCGCGAAAAGTGTGATTGCGTCGCGTACGAGCAACCACCAGAACGAGTGGCAACATCTGTAAATACACGTTTGTTCCTGAATGGCACCTAATCGCCAGTTATTGAATGCGGTCGTTAGTTTACAGAGCTATTTACAAAGCTAAGGTGTATTCATATTTTAGCTGTCCAAATCAAACTTGCAATTATTTACATAAATGGAGTTGTTCAAATTGTTAAATTATAAATTATTGTTATTACTTATTTATTTTATTATAAATCAATTGTGAATCGGTGGATGAATTCATAATATCAGTTTCATGTACAATAATATTCACTTGAATATACTTTGAATAATAAAATTAGAAGCTAAAACTTCAATCAAAAGTTACATTAGAAATAATATATCACTCAACTTCATTATAATATTATAGTTGCCGTAGTAAATATTTATCATCATTAATTATTTGAAGAGAGTAGATAAATTAAACGTATAAACTAATATACATTAAAATTTTACATCGTATTTTGTAAATAAGATTTTAAAGTTTTGTAGAGTTTATTTTCTGTTAAATATAAATCTTTTTAAATAAAATTATTTATTACTAATAAATGAAAAATGTAGAATACATATTAATATATTGTAATATTTAAAAAATAGAAGATTCAATGACATTACTGATTTAAATTAATTTCTTTTTGAATATAATTTTAGGATAAGAAGACAATTCAAATATATATATATTTAAGACTTCTATCAGATATTATGAATGAATAAACATAAAATAAAATATACTCAATATGTAAAATATATTCGTTATATTCATTTAATTTATATGTAGTACTTCTTAACTGAAAGAAATGAGTGAAATATGAAAAAAGATATAACTTTCATATTATGTATACTCAAGAAATAATACAGCGAAGTAACAGTTTTAAAACTAAAGTAGTACTATGATAAGAATTTGTTGGCGGAATAGTATACAAGAATATTTTTATGCTGCATTCTTGAACTGATTTTTAAGTAAAGATTCAAACATTTCGAAGAATGTTATATTTATGCTATCTAATATTATGATTAATTTATACTTAAATGAGTTATAATGTAAAAAAAACAGAAATAACTTGGCCAGATAAAACTGAGATATCCAATTATATCTGTAGCCACTATATATATATATATATATATATATATATATATATTATGCCACTAGACATTCGCACAAATGAGGAAATAAATAGTTTCGTTATCAAAGATTTCTAGTACTTCAAAACTAATATGTTAATTTTTTTAAAATAATAAACTTAAGAATACTTTAGCAAATAAGAATACTTTAATGTGTGAAATAATATGCACAAGTTAGAAATAAAAATCAAGGTACTTATATATACATATATAGGATTGAAGACAAAGTCATAGGAATGCTATTTGTGCAAATTTTAAAATACTTTAAATGCAAAGTAAAGAGTTTATCTTATTTCTATATGTATATAAATTTGGAAAATATAAATTGATCTCTATTAATCAATTAACTAGAGTCATCTATGAGAAATATTAGGTGGAAAGGCTAAAACATTATTTAGTTTATTTAAACGACAAGAATTTTAATTAAATTAGTAATTTTCAAGAATAATATCTTCACATACAGATGAGAAGAAAAAAGTTAACGATATTAGATACTATACTTTCATACGATATATCATAATTCATGGAATAAACGGTAATATTCTTGAAACTTTCTTATTAATAAATAAGACAATAATAATAATTGCAATAAATACAAAAATAATTCACACATTATAAATAAATTAGAATTAAGCAGTAGAATGAATAAACAGGAATAAAGTAATAAAAAGTAAATATATAGTCGTAATATGTATAAAACTCTTCATGCTGCAAAGAAAAATTTTCGAAATAAATTCAATGTAATTCAAGCACATTCATGTAGCGAAAATTAATCATAAAGGTCATATTAAAACTGAATATATATTAAGCAATACAAATGACTAAATCTTTTCGTGAAAATGCTAGTCTTGAATAAAGATTTATTGTACTTATATAAATTATATACAATGTCAAAAATATAGATGAATCATAATAATAATATAAGAAATTAGATTACATTAAATATTTATTAATATATTATTAGGAGTATAAAGACTGTAAGACAAATTTTAACAAAAATTTCAGATTATATAAAAAGTATAAATTTATCAAAAAGTTGCAAAGTATTCATAATTAAAAACATACAATTTATAGAAAAGAAATTCTAAAAATACAAAGAGAAATATATTTAGAAGTTAAACATGAAAAAGTATTTAACTTTTTATAAAGATCATTAAATTTTGCATAGAATGATCTATAATTTTGAAATACATTTTTTTAAAAGAATTAAATAATTTTTATAATTCAATATAAAAAAAATGACTCAAATATTTTACAATAACTATATTCCACATATATGTATTTGTTATATATTCATTAACGAATTATTAAAATTACTAATTACTAACCTTAAAAAAAATCTTCAATTTAAAATATGATAATTACATAATATAATATAGAATACAAATTTTCAAAAATTTAAAATATCTAAATATTTTTAGAAGTGTGTCATTTATTACAATAAGCATGCAAAATACTTTTGTAAACAAAATCTTATAAAGACGAATTATAATACCTTATATAAATATGTGACAATAAATTATTCATTACATTAAATACAATTTATATGTTATAATATTATGAGAAATACGAATATGAGTAGCAAATAGTAAACATAGTCATAATACAGAAAAATAGACAAAATTAAAAATAAAAGTCTTTTATTAGTATAATAAAATTAAAAAATGATACAATCGCGATCAAAAGATTGAAATCATATTAAAATTTCTAATAGCATAATACTTCATAAGTTATAATTATAGTTTCATTCAAATTTTTGTATACATTTATAATATCGCGAAAAAGATATTTTCTCCAGTACTTGAAAATTTTATATTGTTTTATTATTTATTAACTTTTTATTTGTCTTATTCATAAGAAGTAAAATTTTCCATTATTTGAATTTCGTCATACATACATATATATATATATATATATATGTACGTATAATAAACCTGTTGGTTCAACGCACCGAAAAACCTGTTTTTGTATATCAAAAATAGAGGCAATTGCGCCTTCCCGACATTTTATTTCTACTGTCTTGTTTGCTGAAATATAGTGATTTCAAATTCTAGACCGGAACCATCCGCCGAATTCATGCGAACCAGTTGATTACAATGAAATACATACGGGATTAGTTCCCGGTCAATTGAACCGAAATATACGTATATATCATACGGATAGGAAGGTATATCACGATTGAAACTGAGCATTATAACATAGAACGAGAGAGATATTAAAGTAATGTTGGAGAAGCGGATTATGAAAGCGTTTCACGATGCTGTTTTTCGAAGACAGCACTATGCACGAATGATCGATCAAAAATTTAACAGTTTTAAACTATGATCCGCTCTAAATAACGTACCAAACATTGGCTCTAAATATTTTTTATCTTGAATCTACAGAAAAATAAGGAAACAATGCATTTAAAGTTTTTAAACGACTTTTAACTGTCTCCTCTGAAATATTTTTACTTTGCAGTTTACAACATGTATATAAATGGAAATTTGAAAATTTAAGTTTATAATTTAATCACTTTGTTATCATGTTTTATTATTTTAGATATTTCAGTTAACATTTATTTGACACTATAAATTAATATTAGTGTATAAAATATAACATCATTTTCCAATAATTTTTAATACAAAATAAATTCTTTTGAATATGTTTTTGAAATTTTATAGTTCAATTGATTTTAAAATATAACTAATGACTTGAATATAGCTATTCTTTATCAAAATATACGAATTTTCAGTATTATATTTCTTTATAAAGTTTTTGAATATTTTATTAAATCAAATAGTCAGTTTCCATAAAATTAAATATAGAAAATCAACTATCTATTAAATACAAAGTCGTCTTGTCTTGACAGCCAAAGAAATTTTAACAAATGAATTTCGTGTTCGAATTAATGATTCACAAGATTCATAAAAAAAATTAAATGAAAATAACCAAAAATAAAAAAAATTAAAAAAAAGAAAATTTTAAGTCTCTTTAACGAAAGTACTGACTTAGTAAAATAGATAAGATAAATATATCATTAATAAATAAAGATAAAAATCAGGAGAGACAGGAAGAGAGAAAGAGGTAGACAAAGAGAATTGAAAGTGAGAAAAAAATAGAGGAAAGAGAAAGAAAGTGATTTAGCGCAAAGGGAATAGAGAGCGAAAGAAATAGAGAAAAAGAGAGAAATTAAATAGAACTTGATGTATAAGTACTTTATACTATGGAATTAAACTTGTTCTCACTACTTTGTTCGGAATGTTATTTATTACTTATTGAAGTATTTTGTAATTCCTTTTCTTGACATAGTAGTCGGAGGTAAATAATATCGACTTATTCTACTTTATTATATGTTTTCTTCTCGCATAATATAATATAATTTACAAAATTACTACTTTATATATGAAATATACACGATACTTTCTTTAAATGTACGTTGTATTAATCAGTTTTGTCGTGATATTTATACCGAAAGGAATGACATTATAAAACTTTATTTTATATCTCTTAAAGATATTATAAATTTAGATATATTATTCGGGAATAATATTCTTAAGTTTTTGTATAATAATTTTCTTATTTAATAAAACTAACTTTATTCTAATAATTTTAATGTATATATAAATAAATTTAACTAAGTAGAAAAATTTTGAAAAATATTTAAAATGAAAACAATAACGATACACTAAAATAATATAAATTTTTCATACAATTTTGTACAATTATATTTTGATTTTTCTAACGAATTAATTTATTATAAATTATAAATATAACTTAAATATAATTTAAATAAAAAATAATTTGAGTCAAAGTTTCCAGTATTCAAAATATTATTATTAATTCATATATGTTAAGAAATAATGTATTGTATTCTAGTAGAATTTTTATGAATAAAATTTCGTTCATTTATTTTATTTGTAATAATATTGTTTATACTTTATACTAAAACATTAATTTAATTATTCATATAAATACCCTTAGTAAATACATTATAAATATGCTTGTCGAATAAAGTTGTATATTTACGTACATATTACAAGAGTAGGTAGGAAGCAATAACTAAGCTAAATTTTGAATAAAAAGTTTTTATTTAATTAATTAATTAATGCATTCTTTATCTATGAACGTAGTATATATTATCACATGCATGCGAGTGCATAAGCATGCGTGAAAAGATATAGAGTAACAAATATTATCTTGATTTTTAAAAGCGTAAAAAATAATATGACCTGTGCATACATATATTTAATTCAAAATCTAATTCATAAAAGAATACTAAGAAAATATAGTTAAATTATTATATAAAACTATTAAAAGTTAGAGCGAATATAATATTCGACTATATATTAAACTTTTATATTTTATATCTAATATAACTCATACAAATTAATGTTTTTCGTACAGTATTTTATTAAATTCAGTAAGTAATAATTATTTTTTAATACTATACATGTTACTGTATATATTTAAATAATTAATAATTTGATAATAACATGTATATGATTTTCAAACTTATGATATTAGTAAAATATTTGTCGAAGTTTTTAACGATGAAATGGTTAAATAATTTATTTTATCTATGTATTATTTGTATTGAAATTAAAAAAATAAAAATATCTATTAAAAATTATTAAAAGCATAATTTAAAAAATCATTATTTAAAATGAAAATAAAACTGCAGCTTAAGAATTTTTCAGTAATTTTATTTTAAAATATATTTTGTATGGTGTTAAAAAGACGATATAGATGTATTAATCGAAAGCGAACGGTAATTGTCTTATTGTTCGAAAGGTAGAGCCTTTAAGTTGTCCACAGAAATTTCTTCTAAACTAGAAGAAAATTATTACTTAGATTCCGATCTTAGATGTTAAGATTTACTTTTTTTCGATTATATTATTTATAATACTTATGTTATATTTATAAATACATTTAAATTTATTAAATACTTACGAAAATATATAAAAAGAAATGAATGAATTTAATATATTATGACATTAATTTGACAATTATTTTACTACAACAAAATTATGTTAAATTTATAAATAGATTTACATAATTAAATTATATGATTTTACGATATAAAATACAGTAAAAATTGAAGGTTACATTTATACTTTACATAAGTTAGTTTAGTTTAAAAATTGTTACTTGTTGCGTGTTTAAAAAATACTTAAATTCACACAAATAGCAAATTACAAAAAAATAAAATCTGACTGCCCAATAAACATAAAAATATTAAAATAAGTATTACAACCGTAAAAGTATAATTTTATAAATAGAATTTAAATGACATGAATGATCATTGATAAATCGAGAAAAAAAGTAACAGCAATTAAAACACAATGTTTAAAATGATTTAATTGAAATTTTGAATAAGCTACAGTGTGTAAACATACACAAATCACAAGTTGTCTCTATAACGGTAGCGAAATATATACCCAAAACAGATGCATTGGTTTCGATTCGCGCTTCGCTTTTTCGGCAGTAGTAAAGCCCGCGTTTTGTCAAACGATGCAACGGTGTCCGTAGCGACACGAACTCCGGTTGGTTATCGAATGGCCAAAGAGTCAAGCGGATCGACGCAACTTTGGTTGCTGGTGGCTTAAAACAGGATCGATAGGACGTCCACGTCAACCCGCTGGCAGATTAAAGAGCCTTTTAGTTCGAGCTTAATGGCGCCTGAAACGAAGTTTAATCACGGATTAAGCTCCTTCCAGGAACCTTCTACCGTATTGATACGTTTGAATAAAAAGTATGACGATGGATTAAACTAAACAGCAGCCCTCCTCCGTTACCATGAATTATTTGATCTAGGATGCACAAGTGTATACCTGTTCGAGAATCGCTGACGCTACATTCCAAATATTAGCGATATTGGTCAGTGTAAATCCTGTATAAAAGTGGTAACGCGAGTGAAAATAATCTCTGATAATCATTGGATATTTTAACCTTGTTACTCGACTCATGTTTCTATACTGGAATTACATCCAATCGATGTATAAATTTGTCATTCAAATGTTTATAATTAAATAAACAGCTACGGAAATTTTTTGGCAAATTCGGTTATTCATTTATTTTTAAACGTTGTATATACTTGAAATAAAGTTGAAACTGACGTATTATTCAGCTCATTTATGCGATGTTTATTTTTATTATTTTTTTTAGTTTAATATAAAAAAATGAAAGAAATAATGAGAAAATGAGGATAATCATAGAAAGAAAAAGAAGAGTTTTAGTTATGATTAACATTATTTATTTGGTAAGATGAAAATTTTTTGAACTGATCACATAAGTCTCTATTTAAGAAACAAAAAGAGCGAATAAAGTATTGGCCGAAAGAGAAAAGTATAGAAACAATGATAGATAGAGAAAGATAGAGAGAGAGTATAAAAAATATAAAAATATCTCAAGTTTTATATTAGATCATTATGATGGATTACTGCAATAATGAGCCTGCGGAAATATATTTAAGAAAAATTCACTGTAAATATTATTTTAAGCTATCTAATATACTTTATTTATTCTCGCAAATAATCTGAAGCTTGAAATTAAATGTTTGTTAAAGCTCTAGCTAAGAATATTTTTTTACTTGAATTTCTAGTTACGATAGCATCAGAATATTTTATATAATTCTTTGTGGAATATAAGCCAATATTTAATGATAATCAAAAATTGTTATATAAAAATATTTGAATGTACTTACAAAATAAATTTATGTAATAGTTAAATAATACTAAAATTATGGTAACGATTCAGTGGAGTTTTTTTTTATTAACATAATTTAAGTAAATGTAACATTCAATTTTTATATATTTAAACTCACATTCATTATAATATTGTATTGTAACTATGTTTAAATATATTGTATTTTCTGTTTTTTCACATTATACTAAAATATATCGTGTTATATATGAAGGAAGTATTCAGACTCAAATTACCTGAACTAGAATAATTTTGAGATATATGGTTTTCAATATTTGAAAAATGCATTATAGAACCATAGATTAAAGACGTTTGTGCAAAAATAGAAGTAATCAAAGCGAATTATAATGATTTTATTGTACTAAAAAAAGTTTATTACTAATCGACTACTAAAAAAAATTCAGCCCTCATTAATCGAATTAATTGAATGTTAAAAGACCAAAAATTTTACCATCGTACTAAAATTATTTCTTTAATATTTTTTTAGTTTTATATTCTTTATTTTATTTGATGTGATTATAATTCACAATTTCAGAATAATTAAAAATAAAAAAGTCTTTCCTAATTTATAGTATATATTAAAATTATTTACTTGTTATTTTATTATTTTTATAATATTAATAGTAATACATGAAACAAACTAATAAAATATAGTCAATCTTTCCTATATGATGTTATGCATATATGTATATTATTCTTCCTCTATATAAAAATATATTAAAAGAAACTTTAATGTATTAACTTAATGATAAAATAACTATTTTACAAATCTTTACTCCTAACTATTTCCACTATCGCTATAAATTTCTCTTACAAATTTCTTCTTTTTCTGTATTTGTAGGTTTTTCTTTATTTTATTAATACATATTTTCTTAGTTTTCTTTTTAATTTTTGACTATTTTTATGCACTCGGTACAACAAGAAAATTTTTTGTTAGCACAAGAGACAATTTCAAGCTTATGTATTTTTACTTTCTCTTAAACGAAAGCTTAGTACATAATAATCCGTATTTTTCCTTTATTTCTTAGTTTTTTCTATGTATCCTTCTTTTATAATTTTTTTATTTCCTTCCCATTCATTCATTCTTGCTCATTTCAGCATCTGTTTTCTCACGTTCTTCCATAGTTTTTTATTCTCTATCTTCATCGTAACCTTGTTTTACGTCATACCACTTGTCTTTATTTTCGTTTTTTTCTTTTTTCCTTTTTATAAAATTTTTTCTTTCTCCCTCTTCTTTTCTTTCCTTATTTTATTTTCTGTTTCTATTTTTTTCTCTTCTCTTTACATTTTTTGCTCTTCTTTTTAATTTCGAGGATTGACTTAAACATAACGACGTTTTCTACATTTCCTAATAATTATGTGAAAGAACGTAGTGGCAGCCACTTGAATTTCACTGCAATGCTTTAAGGTCTGCATTATGTTGAACTCATTGTTTTACAGAAAGTGGACACTAAACGACGCGACTCTCTGTTCACCACTTCTTACCTTACTTCTGATTTAAGTATTTCTCTTTTTTAAGTATTTTCTCTGTTTCTTTCTCATGCTTTCTCTTTCTTCTTTCTCTCACTTATGTACACGTATTATGCTTTTTTACTTTTTCTACTTTTCTTTCTCTAATTTCATGCTTTTCAAAAAAAGGGTAAAAATTTTCAAACTATTACGTAATGAAAAAATATAAAAGCTATATTCTTTCTTTGCTCGATATATTTTTTTTCATTTTGTAATTTACTTTAGTAATATTATTTTAATTTAACATCTACTTAAATATGCTGTATCAGTTTAATAATTTAATTCACGTTACTATTAGGAATTAAAAATTTTCATTAAAAAAATTAATATAATGAAAAATTATGAAAAGAAATGAAATATGCTTTTGTAAAATTGTTAAGTCATTAACATATTTTCTGTATGTAATTAACATCAAAAAATCTATTTTATACCTCTGTATGAAGAAAATAAATAATAATTTTAGATGTGGAGGGAAATTGAAATATTCTAAGGCTATAAATATTTTCAAAATCGGTAATAGCTTTCGTAGCTTCTATTTTTTACAATTTTTTTATTTCAGCTTCTAGAACTAATTTCATTATTTCCTGTAAAAATCTATAATCATTCATCTTCTTTTTTCATCTCACTATTATCACACATTTATTATTCTCTTGCTTATTTTTTATCGTTACTATCCATATATAATAACCTATCACATTTATATTCTTATTTTTTCAATTTTGAATATATTAATGTAAAATAAAAATTCTAAAATAAATTTTAGTGATTTCCTTATTTAATATGTCATGAATACAAATAATACAATATTATAATTATAAAAATGTTATAAATGTTAAAAACATAATTTTAAAACAATTTCCTTTCATTTTAAACAGTTTACTCTAAAAATTTTACTTTTACAAATTATATTGAAATAAAATATGAAAAAATAGTACCTAAATTCTTATTTATTATATATTATATTATAAGTATAAAAGAATATCATAAATATTTACAAATATGTACATATTGTAAATATAAATGTACAAATATATCAAAAGTAAATAAAAAATCACATATTATATTTTGTAAAAGAAATTAAATCTGTAAGTGCTTACAATATACTTTCTTTAATTATTCGAAATTTTTTTTCCTATTTTTGGCTGAAGAAACACTTTTACCCTATAGGAAATGAAATAAAGAAAGAAAACAAGTAAAGTGGAAAGACAACGTCGATACAATCCCGACTGAGCTTTCGGTATACAAGACACGTTTTTTCTTTTTAACATTCTTTTATCTCTATCCTTATACTGCCAACATCACCAAATAATATGTATTTTTTATGTTTTTGAACCGTCCATATATATATACATATTTCTAAATACGTATATATACAATAGTTTATCTAATAGTATTGACGTAGATGTTTTGTAAGCAAATTACGAATTCGTGATTTAAATCTACTTTTAATGCATTGCACTATTATAAGGAATATCCATCTGTGGTAACATAATCATGTGAAGATATACTGAATTTCTATCGAGAAGATTTTCTACATTTACTGCAGCTATGAATTAACTTGCTCGTAATAAAGCTACAAATAGAACTAAAAAGAAAGCATATATTAATCACTTGTTTTATTTAATAGTCCGTGAAAATATCTATTTGTCTATTAGCAATTTTTTAATTTATTTAAATTAATAAATATTTTTCAAGATGCAAGACTGAAATCAGATGAATAACACTTTCATTTATTCCTATTGAAAGTTGAGAAATTTTTATCCATCAATAAATAAACATTACAGGATAATCTGGATTTCAAACAACAGATTAAAATACAATTACTCAAGTTGCAGAATAACTAGAAAGTTTCATGAAGTGCAGAATATTGAAGTATCTTACTTTTAAATAGTATTATTTTTTTTATTGTAGAATATAAATTAAAAATAAAAATTATTAC
Organism: Dolichoris vasculosae; assembly: GCA_018907195.1. NCBI lineage: Eukaryota > Metazoa > Arthropoda > Insecta > Hymenoptera > Agaonidae > Dolichoris > Dolichoris vasculosae. The sequence continues at coordinate 11,202,473 of JACCHY010000001.1, forward strand.
AAGTTTAATTGAAAAATAAGACTAAAACAGTAGTATCTATCTTTACTCTTATACTAATTATAACAAAAATCTAAAAATAAATTAATTTTCTTTTAAAAGAATAATCTTAGTATATAGCATAAATTAAAATATGTTTTGAAATATATATCTATTTATCTTTTAATTAATAATACTATCAATATATAGTATAAAAAACAAAAACATATTAATAATATGATTTATATATATTACCTATATATTTGCAATTTTTTACTTTTATAAATATTACTACTCATAAATACTAATACCTATATTTAATTCCAGATATTAATTAAACTGTCTATTTTAATTATTAAAAATATTGAAATTAATGTATATACCAAACATTAGGCAAGAATTAATAGTATACTTGTAATATCATATCTGATATATAAATGTTTAAGACAAATATATTTAATGAGTTTTATCGTGTAAATATATTATTCAACATAATATTGCTCTAAAAATATGAAATTTCAGTTTTAGATTTATGTTTTCATTAAAAGTAACCATTTATAATTTTTCTTTTCTTTTTTATATTAATATATTATTATACTATCAAATATGTATAACTATAAGTTATTTTGAACAGCAAATTTATTCTAAAATGCAATATAGATTATTAAGCATTTAAAGATTACACGAATTGAATAAAATTTACAACGACTGTTAAAATAAATACCAGAACAGAGCGCAATTATGTTATAAGTACCATCAATGAAAGCCTTGAATATCGTGCTTCATTTGAATCTGTTTTCACTTCCTTCTTCCTATCTCATTTCCATTTTCTCTCGCATGCAGTAAAGTGCTTAGGAACGAGAAGACTAGCGGATTGGTTAGTTTTCGAGTGCCCTCTTCAATTACGAATTAACGCTTTAATCGGAAAACTTGTCAAGCCAAAGTACCTTCCTGTTTTCATGTCAAGTTCTCTAAGCAGTAGAAGTATATTTTGCGATTCATAGTAATTTTATATTTACCGGTAAAGCTTCTCTACCGAAAAACTACTACTTAATATATACTTGGTTACTTATTAAGTAATTATAGAGTCAGTTTTTTTTCCGTATTGTAAAAACCTGTTTCTGTTGCTCGGCAATAAAGTAAATAGAAAACACGAAATTACAACACTTAAATAAAATTTCTTTTCTTTTCTGAATCATAAGTGAAATGATCTTTCATATGAGCAATTGATTTTATATACTTCTAAATATATCAATTAAAAAAATTAGTAAATTCATATAATCGGAAATACTCTAAAAAAAAATCTAGATTTGAACGAAAAATTTCATAAAACAAGATTATTCTTGAATTTAAAGTATAATAAAGTTCTAGAAATCATAAGTTATCTTTAGGTCGGAAAAGATATACGAATGAGTACTTCAAAGCTGTCTTAAAATTCCTTTTTATAAATAAGAAATTGAACTTTATTTCGTTATTTAATATCTGAGGTATCTAATCAAGATAAAGTAAGTATTTTGTGAAAATTTATACACGCTTAACCAAATGTGAAAAAAATTGAAATACAAAATATCCTCTTTATCTTTTACAAATTAAAATTTCTCTCGTAATTTGCTATTTAAAATATACAGCAACATTAACAGCACAATCTGCAGCCACTTATCTTCATTTGATCAGCTTGCTTGAATCAACACGAAAGCTCGTCATTGCGTTTCAATTCCCCATACATACACGAGTATACATGTGTCATCTTCATTATCCTTGTCTCTATATGAACCCTCGCCACCTACCCTTTCTATCAACTTGCCAACTAATTTTATTAAAGTGCTGCGGTCCTCATTTACATCGTGATTGCTTGCTCTTCCTTACTCTGAGCCTCGGTTTCGCACAAACTTCGATTTACGCTATAGTATAACATAGACGTACCATAGCGTCCCTTCTTTCTCTTTCCTAAGCACTCTTTAATTTCCTGCTTGAAAAAAAACATTCTATACGTCGCACCCTCTCTTCGTATAATACAGGGAACATGTTTCCGCTGTTTATTTTCTTTCGCAGTTATTCGTCACATCTGTCGATGATTTCGGGACCTTCTACACCATAATAAAAAATACATCATCAATGTAATAGAAGAGTTAATTATAATACTATGTAATAGATTTCATAGACATTTATAAAATACAATGCCGTTTTCTAATTGATTATCATGAAATTCGGATATTATTATTTTTATTCTAGATGAAATATATAAGTATCTTAATATTTAAAAGATATTTTAATTTAGAAACAGGTGAGATATATATATATTATTTAGTATTACTATAATTTTATAAAATATGTAAAGGATAAAATTCATAACATACAAAAATATTCCATTATTGTAACACATTTTCTTTGATATTTAAAGAAAAAGGTGAAAGTTTTGTAAACGAATATATCAAAATCTTGATTTACAAATTATATTTAAATGTTTTTTTCTTGATATTAACTTTACAATAGACAAAAAGTAATTTCATAATATTGTGATTGCATAATATTTTAGTGATTAATATTTTATCGATATTCAGATTATAATCTAGAAAAACTAATAAATGAAATATAAATAATTAATTTCCAGAATCTTATAAAAGGATATCTGATCTGTATATTTAAAAAAGAAAACACTAAATAATTACGAACCTTTGTAAATTTTCATGATCTGTTAATACCATAACAATAATATACTTCAATTATAAATTAAATATGAATTAAAATATTAATATTGAAGAGTATCAATTTTTAGTTTTATTACTTATAACAACGTGTATCAAGTATTTATAATATTTTTTATAATTCACTTTAATTATCAAAGGTTAATAAAAAAATTTTTATAATCAAATAATAAATTGGAAAATTTTTGATAAAATATGTAATACACACACATATATATATATATGTATATTTATAAATTGGACATAAGAATAGAAGGAAAAGGTCCACTTAAAATGATGAAAGAAACACACCTTGAACAAATAAAAATAGAAAGCTTATATGTAGACTTTCTTTTTATGAATATTCCTTTAAAAAGATTTTCTTGCAATATAGTATTCGATTCGATACGAATACTTATCTTGAGCCTTGGTCATTTTATATACAAACGTAACCGAGTACAAACTCACTTTCGTAGGGATTGCATCTAAGAATAAATATATATGTAAAAACTTAAGCGTATATAAATATAACTAGTCAAGAAGATTCGGAAAAGGAATTGAAGGAGAATAAGTCTGTAAGTTATACGAAGTGACCGCAAACGCTTAACAATGTTAAGCTTTTTTTAGATAAATTTTTACCGAACAAATTTCAAAACTGAAAATTAAAATTTTTCTCTGAATAAGAATAAATAATAGTGCGGTATAATTTATCAATTATTGATATAAATTGATTATTTTCAATAAACGTATAAATTAACTTTCATCCACAGTTAAAATATATTTTCAAGATGGGATTATTGAATAGCGTTGACATCGCTTACAAACAAGATTTCCAACACAGAATTTCTATTTTCAACACTCATGGAAATTGCTTTTTTCTACGTGATACGTATGATAAAATCCAATACATGCAATCTTGGCATTGAAATTCTTTTAGAAAAGATGTAAAGGGAAATATAGACGATGACTTGGTTGCTTCTTTTTTCCTGATATTGTATGTCACGAGTTAATGTATAACGAGAAATTTATGTTCTTTTATTATTTTCTTATTTTTTTAAAAATAAGGACTAAATTTTGACCATTTATTTTTCTACTTTTCACACGCTTAAGCTTTATTTTATATAATTAAAACATTAATATTATTATCAATGAATAATCATAAATAAAATTTCAATAAAAAATTGTTTAAAATAAAAACATTTATGTATAAATAATTAATAAAATGATTAAAACATTGATAGAATTAGATTATTCGTGTAAAAATTAGAGTTAAAAAAACTTACGTTGCTCATAAAATTTATAGTTATATATAAAATTTAAGATAAAATACGGACACCCACTGAAATGACACAGATGCTTTTACCATTACTGTTTTTATGGCTATGAAAAGAAAAAGGTAGTTGCACTCATTAAATCAACTTACATCCACAGATGCTCCGTTGCTAAATAAGCAAAAAATTAATTTTTTAAAAATTTAAGACACAATAATTTATCTAGTGATTATTTTATTTAACTATAGAATACTTAAATTTCAATCCATACATTATATAAAATCAAAATATTTTATTCAAACAGTGTAACTTCAAAATATTGTACAGCAAATCTTAATAGTCTACTAAAACTTAATATGAAAAATTAACTTATATTAATATCGATCAGATTTCTCATTAGATTCTTCCCAAATTATTGTATTCGCGAGATATATATTTATATTTTTTAGCCAGTCAAGTTTCCTTACACACCTCTCGTATGTTTTCTCGGTATGATCGACTTTATAAGAATAAGTCATCTTCGAAAAAGCCAAGATATACACAGCCACAAGTAGAGAAAGCAAGCCGGCGAACATAGAACGACTCGTCGACTGAAACGAGCGAATCACCGTGGTATGGAGAAGGTGGCCGTAAAATCACCACCATCGCCATCGAGTTTGTTTCCTAAGCCAATTCTGATCCCTGCCCCTATACTTTGACTCACTCTCCGATATCTATTCTCTGTTTCTCTGTCTACCTATCTTTTTCTCTATCACTCTTCCCCCGTCTCTTCTCCCGTTGCCACAGCGCAGTTCTCTCAATTCATGTAGCAACGCGTGAAAACAAACGATCAAAAGCACGTCTTCGCAGTTTCAAGGTCGAAGCCAATTTATTTTCTCAACATAATCTTCGGATATACACACTCATAGCGTGAAGTTTACGAATGCCCTGCGTTCGCTTTTTCACATCTCGCCCGTATTCCTCGCGTATCCGCGGTGAAAACACCAAAGCGCCCGGATATCGAGTTTTTATACGCGTGGGAGTATAAGCGAGGAGCGTTATCACCACGGGGAAAATGCAGCAGATTTGAAGCAACGCACGAGGGTGAATTTCTTCGGACTGTTGCGCGATCTACGGTAGAACACGACTTGGGAATTTACGACATCGAGCTCTGATGACGTATTTTATCGGTTTGACGTTTTCTTCTCCCCGACCGACTGTCCTCCCTGTTTTTTTATGTATCAACATTTTTTATCATCTTCTTCCTGCCGTTTTTATATTTAAAAGTCTTTCCCAATTTTTTTACTTATTTCATCGCATTTTCCTTTTTTAGTAGATTTCCTTTTATTCAGGCCGGCAATGTTTGCATCTCGCTTCCTCACGGATTCATACCGAATGCGAAATTCTCTACTACATTCACGCATCGCTTATACGCAGTAGCATCGTATAGAATACTTTTGTTGTTGTCAGCTTCACCTTGTCAATTTTCCTTTATTTCTTGGTAAGTGCCTCGAGCATTTTTCTCGTTTGTGTATTCTCGCAGGAGTTAGACTTTTACAACGTCCGCTTCGCTCGATGTTGCACAACGCAAACGCATGACGAAACGTCGTTTCGTGGCTCCACATTGTCTTTATTCATCTGTAACTCGTCTCGTTTTCTCTTTTATCAAATCTATTCAATCTAGAATATTATTGTGTATTAATTGGAAATTTGCACGTTGATTTGAACACTTCTATTTGAAGTACTGAAAATTTTTTGAGATTTATTTAAGAAGCTTCGTTGAAATAAGGTACTAACAATTCCATCGCATAAATGTGAAATTTTCAAAAACTTCTGAAAAATAAAGTATCTAATAAGGAGCGAAACAATTACACATTTACTATTTATTTGTTACAAGAGTTAGAAAATATTTTCACACTGGAACTTTCCTAGCACCTGCAGTCCATGTCTCCAATCACTATTATTCGATTGGCAAAAACGGACAAGTAACTTTAGAGGAGTTTCAGCTATACGATCGAAAAAGACGTTAATCCAAGTGATCTCCGCGATCTCGGAACTTCGCATTGGTAGAATTCTTCGGAACCCGCTTAGCTATTGTCTACTCAACCCCGGTAAATGGTCCCGAAGTGCTGATCACTCAGATTACTGAGTTTTTTTCCTATGCCTTACTTTTAGATACCATATCATGAAAACTACAGTGGATGAATGTGACCTATTCTTTTCTAATCGAGATTTAAAAATTTAAGTAATAAAATAGGTATTTCTATATAAAAATACTTTTTTAAATATTCTGTAAAACTGAATAAACAATCGATAATATTTCATATTTTTATGAATTTACTATTCTTAGATCTTATAATTTTCATATATTATAAATTTGTGAAACATTATTATATTTACTTTACTATTGTTGATGTAAATTCGAATGTTAAATATTTGAATACACAAATTTTTACATTTTATAAAATATATCATATTTAAATATAATTCAACTGATACGGTTAAAAGTAATTCACAAAAAATGTATTTTTTTTAAACTTTAATGTATACAGTATAATAAAATATTTAATATACAATGTTTTATTGTCGGTATATTAATATATATATATATATATATATAATCTTGAACATATAAAATGAAATAAAATATCGAAATAAAATTTTTAAAAGAAATATTCTAAATTCAGTCTTTTGTATTGTTTCCCTAAAACTTTTAAATAAATTTTACGCTTAAGGAAAAAACGAGCTATTTAAAAAATTATAGTTTCACATTAATTATTAATTGAGAAGATTAATTATTTTTTAAAATTTTTATATTTCATATATTTTTTAAAAGAGAAATAACAGTTTTTAGAAAGTGTTTTTATAATACACGAAAAAATTGTAAAAACCAGTTACAATTCATCTTTAAAATACTTATTTTTGCTAACTATATAAAACACAAAAAAATTGCTAATGAACCTCTTTCTGATTACTGTAATGCACTATTCGTTCATCCGTCAAATTTTTTCTCCGCTTTATCTCCCAGCTAAATGCGTAAAGAAAGCTATCATGTCTGAAAGTCACCCGCTGCTTCATCGAGATTTTATGCGTATTCGATCGTTTAGAAGAAATAAAAAAGAGCCATTAATAGTTGCAGCAGTTTTACCGTTACCAACCTTATCAATATTATCGATTAATCGTACACAAATTGTGTGCTATTATATAAAATAGTGTCATAAATCTATAGATAATTTTTATAATTATTAGAGAATATTTATAATAATTTTTAGTCTTTTTCTACTTCTAGCCAGTCTTAGAACTGAGTTTTTAATCTTACACGTGTAACCATATTTTATAAATATCTAGAATCAATGTAAATTTATATATATCGAAATATTATCAAATGATGTAATAATTGTTTTGCTTACTCATAGATTCGAATATTCTTCCATGGATGCACGTAAAGATGAAATAAGAAATCTTATAATACTAAAGAGTATATTATATACAACTGTCGCTTTCTTTTTATCTCTTTTCTGTTTCTACATTAAAATTCCTCAAGGTATAATAAAACCATTTGCTTCGCTTGTATCTGTTCGATAATATTTCTATTTGTTTTCATGACTTTCATTTCCTCTTGTTTCTTTATTTTCTACTACTTTGCTTTTCTTTCCTGATACATATTTTCACTAATGGTCGCAGCGGGATGATATACGTGCGAATCTAGTCTCAACATTCTAGACAGTTTTCCCCTTGCTCGTCATCGTCGTACTGTACATACAGACTTCACTTTTCTCAATGATAGTGCAAAAGTGCACTTGCATACCGTAGTACATTGCGCTATACTATGAAAACTCCTGTGTGTCTATATTCTGAATAGATATATGCAGTTTTTTTCTATATATATAAGCATTTCTTGCACGTCTCCTGAGTCTCCTTATATTCTAAACATGAGTACGGTTGAGAATACTTCTGCATATTTTCTTTTGTACTGAATATATGCTTGCACATATAGTAATACGTGTAATGGAAATGTGATTGCATCTATATATATATATTTATTTATATATGCAAGGCTACAATTGTGCATATTTGATTATGTATAGATTTTTTATATTTTAATTATGCATAATCGTACGGTTAATTTAAATATAACGGGAGGATAAATATAATTATGCACTTATACGAAAGTCTTTGAATGTATAATCGAATGATTAAAAATTGATGTGTACTTTTAATCATAATAAAATCGTAATTCATTTATTTTCATGACAATTTAACGTTCCATATTTTTAAACATAAATGTTGTCTATTTTTATTAGTATTACGAATAACAACATTTTTTAATGATTTTTTAAAATAATTTTAAGCTATATTCTAGATATAAGACTAGATATATAAAATTGGTTAAATGAATATATAAATTAGATAATTGAATGTTACATTCCATTAAAAAAATGTTTTGGAATGTTATATTAGTTTTTTATATATAAATATAAAAATTTAATTATTTAATAATGTTGTATGAACATAAATGAATGTAATAAAAATTTATTGTACTTATAACTATAATTACTGAATACATCGTCTTTCTTTTAAAATACGTATATTTTAATATTAAATAGATTGTATGCAATTAAATTAGTGTTACATATATTCATATAATTATGTGTAACTCGGAGATTAAATTATTTTTACAAATACTTTTCTATAAAGTCAGCAATGTGTAATGTCAAATAAAAGGTGCTGACAGTATTAACTTTTCTAGTGAAAAAGTTTATTCTTTGAAATTATTTAGTTTTAAGCTTTTCTAAAGCTTTATGCACATATCATAAATTTCTTATCTTCTTCAAAAATTGAAACTAAAACTGTTTTAGAAATCAATTCATATTTACATTTAATTTATTACCGTATAAATAATTTTTTAAGTAATAAAATAAGTATTTAATGATTCGCTATAATTTTTATATTTATAATATTCGAAAAGAATTCAATATTGCGAAATATAAAAAGTGAGAATTCGGAAAATGTAATTAAAAGTATACGTTTTTCAAACCGGATCTATTAAAATCCTGTACTGTATAAAAGCTCTTTTATATTATAAAAGATTTTATAATATGATGTTATAAAATTCATTTATATTTTACAAATACTTTTGACTATTTTTTTGTACAAACAATCAAAACATCAATTTTCTTTAATAATTTTTTGTGTAAATAAAACAAAACTTGAAATAGCAAAGTTTGTTTTCAAAAGCTTTGGAACTTTATTTTCTAAATATGATTATAAATTATAAATCGAATAAAAGTACTTTATACAATATTGAAACTATATAAAACTGTCTAGTTGAACAAAAAAATATATTGAAAATATTTTTACATATGTATATTATAAAATAATGTAATTAATATTTTTTTATACATTGTAAAGTACCAGAAACATAATTTTATTTCTTTTTTCACTTACTTATATTTTGTTTTTTATAGCTTAAAGTTCATAACGTTTCAATGATGTGAAATTATTTCCGATCGAGATGATTTTGCATTGTTCGTTTGTATATGTAAAATTATATCTGTCAACGTGTACGTATACTTTCATTTGTATTGGGTAATAAAATCCTATATGTGCAATTGTTTGTGCGAATTTGTCTGTGCACTCAGGTGAACTATTTGTATACAATACTGAATCGACAAAAAGACAAATGTAATTTTTCGCCCTCGATGGGAAAATTGATGCACCGAGCAATTTATAAATAGATGTATGTATATGAACACAAGCATTCACACGCTTGGGAATTGAGAGGCTCATATTTTTTAACAATACATTACCTTTAAGCATTTGGTGTATGATCTTATATCGCGAATGCAATCATTTGTAAGTACGAAGTTGAAATATAGAAATATGTGCACGATGGTAGGCGAATATATATGTAAAGATATCTATGTATAAATCGTAAAATATCATTTGTAAAGCATCGCTATAAGATACAATTCTTTGATCTGCCTTTCTCCAACTAAAAGAGAAGTAAAAAAAGAAAACAGAATAATACTCAAGCATTATATAGTATACGTAGAATTTCTCTCTTCTAGACAATTTTCTATACCGTACGACTACACATTATATACCACGGAAAACTTGCTTTAATTAAAGATTATAACGCTTAAAATGAATTTAAGCGAAACTAAAATTTTCCTCCCATCGCATGTATATACCTCTATTAACCTCGACTTCAACACGATTGTTGAGCAAATAAGAAAAATGAGAAAGAAAGAGATAGATAAAAAAGGAAAAAAGCAAAATGATGGAACACAGATCAGCTACACAGAAACGAAGATAAAGATTAAGTTATATAAGAAAAATACATAGAACGTCAAAGCGTGTTAGAAGTGAGGTAATCAAGAACATTTTGGTGATTAATTATCGGTTCAGTTTCATGCCGTTAGCCGATTGAATGTTCGGGTGTTAATGTTTCGGAATTGAATAATGGAATTTTCATCAGATCTGATTATATTGTAACTTTATAATAAAAATAATACTTTTTTTATTTATTTAATAAAATTTTAATTATCAAACTTATAATACTTATAAATATTCTTGAAAACATCTATCAATGTATTACGGAAAGTATAATTTAATGTATAATTTAATAAAATATTAATTTAATTTATATTTTGGCATAGTTTTGAAAATATAAAAAATGAAAAATGTGCGATGGAATTATAGATTCTGTTTACTTTAGAGCTTTATTTGCAGAATATATTCTTTGAGTTTGTTTATGAATAAACTTAGAAATATTTTATTAAATATATGTATTATTAAATACTCAATACAAATTTAATTTAATGATAATTAATATTTTATATATTGTAAACATACAAATAAATATTAAAATTAATTATTTCAAATCGCTGTTATTTTATGTTTTTGTATTATTATAATAATTTTCGCAGTTACATTTTTTTTCAATAAATTTCAAGTATACTCTTTATTAAATATTTTACTTTATTCTCTAATTGAATTGACTATAATTCATTATAATAAACATATTTAATTTTTATATAACAAGAATTTTATATTGTCAATTTCCATGTTTTGATTTTCAATTTCAATACAGAGATGCCTAAAAACAATTTTATTAACTACCTTGTCAAATTAATTTAAGAGCATCATCTGTGATCTAAACTCGTTCAGCAATTTCCTAACCTCGGTAGTAACTCGGCTGGAAGTCCGGATCTCTGTGAGAGTAAGCAGCGAACCGTAAATCGATCATAAAAGAACTATAGTAGAACACTAGCAACGTTCTTTTTTAAAATTTTCGTTCTTATAAATATACATCTTTCTTCAAACGCCTTTTTTTATTTTGATCGATTATAAGTTTCTTATTTTATTATCTTTCAAATTTTAAAATCTTTCTCCAGAAAAAAAATTCGTGATATATTATGAAATGCATTTACATTTTTAAAATATATTCTCGAAAAATACAAATGTTATTCACAATCAACATAAGCATGTATTTTCAAAATGCACAATGATGATTCATATAAGCTAAGAAATAATAAGAACATTTTATAGTTTTTTTTTTAGTCTATAATCTTTTTTGGTTAGTTTCATGGAAATAAATTTACAAAGTAGTATATTGTAAACTTATTTTTCTGATAAACATTTAAAATACAATTTTATTTTTAATGTTTAAATTATTTTTAATTGTATATTCAACAAAAGTAATTATCTATTTTAATGAAAATAGTAAATAACGATAACATTATTCGTAATATAAATGTAACTGTAAATAGAATTATAAATTTAAATAATACAATCAAAAACAAATAAAGTACAATTAGTTTCTGTTTAATATTATTTTAACGTCCGTACATAAGTGAAATTCTAAAATCAATAATGAATTATTTCATTATTTTCTTCATATAATTATAATATTATTTAAGTAGCATTAATGAATGTATATTTATAAATTTTTCAAAAATTTATGAAATTAATTAAATTAAAATTTTGCGTACAATAAAAATTACTCATAGTTATACATTTTTTTAAGAAAGTAAAATAACTAATTAGATGTACTCTATTGAATTTGGTAACTATTTTATCAAATACGCATTTATTATTTTATTATTTTCATTTCTAAATTTATGTTATTCTCCAAGTTTATAATAAGATTTTATATATACTATACGTTGATTAATATATAGTATTTTGATTCATAATATATTAAATAGACTTTTTTGTATATTGAAAACAAAAATAAATTTATATTAAAGACTAATAAAAAACAATACTTATCGAAACTGAATATTGTTAAATTTAATTTCAAAAGATTTCTTTTATGAATTTTAACAAATAAAAAATGATATTATAAAAATTTAAATAGATTTGATAACAGACTTTACATGCACAAAGCATACATCTATAAATAAGCATCGTATAAATTTAGAGCAATAAAGCGAAACTGATACAAAGACTAACCTTAAAAAAAACTGAAAAGTTTTTGGATATAAAATGCCAAGGGGAGACAGAAAGTGATAGAGGAAAGAGAAAAGTGATTAGAAGTTAAGGCTTGCGAACTTCCGGGAACGTGCAGGATGTGTGCCAATTTCCTATCGCATTCTTGGCAAGCTAGTGCACAGGAGGCAAACCGTATGTCACTAGGGGAGTCGAATTTTCAGTCCGTTACCGTATGACCGTTGCTCACTGTAAAATCTACAGTCCGGTCGAAACTCAAACAGCCGGTCAGTTTTCAAACTGTTTAGAGAATTCCAAAGAACTTGCGAGAGTTGAACCGACCCCTCGAACTTTTCCAAAGTGCCAGCGCTGAGTTTTATGACGCAGAAGTGGATGAGTATCGTTGGGAATGAAATTCGCATGAAACGCATTTATCAAGCTCGTTTGCGCTTGTTGAAACGTCCAGTGGTATCGATTTAAAAAAATTCTATGGTTCAAACAAAAACAGGTGGTTGCACGAGATTTATAAATTTTTGCAGCTCGTTTTTTTATTTTGTTTTTTTTCGAAATGATTTTTAACAGACATATTTATATCTAAACTTTCTTTGCATCCTTACAAATTAGACTGCTCTTTAATAAAACTCCAATCTTACATCATTGTATGACATTAAAATTATGACTCGGTTCAATATTTATTTCATGTGTTAATACAAATACAGATTTAAAAAATATTTAAAAAGTTATTTTTATAACACATAAATCGTTATTAAATTATTAATTTATTAATTAGTATTAAAATGTAATGACTACATTATAAACTTAATTCTATGCATCCTGCAACAAGTAAATATCAAATTGTATCATTTCATATAACTAAAGTTTATATTTGATATTATTTATGAAAAAAAATATTCCTTTCTTTAAAAGAAAAATTAATCTTTAAATCACGTGTTGCAAAATACATGAAAGAAGATAAAAAAAATAATTATTATACTTTAACATGTTTTACATTCGAATAAGGTAACATTACATGATATTTTATTTCAAATATGGTATCCCTTCATCATAACATTTAGTTCGCAGATCATTTTTCAAAAGATTCAAAAATTTATTATACCCGTGATACAATTATTTTATTAACGTATATTAAAATGATATAAAATCAAAATATAAAATATGTTGCAAATGCGTTTCAATGGTATATTAGGACTTTGTAAATATATAATTTACACAAGAGATTTATGTATTTAATTCAGAAAAACTATGCATTCTTTTTTAAAAAAGAAATGTTTTTATAGTTTTATATAGATTTATAAAAAAAAATATGATTAAATTGAATCGATTCATGTTAAAAGTGGACAGAAGTAGGATTTAACTTTCGTAAAGTTGCATCTTTGACTTTAGGTAAATAAATAATTCATAATAATAAACATTTTAAAATACTTTATAAATAAAATTATATAAATATTATTTAAAATATTGAAAGAATAATCACTTTTCCTGGTGAAAGAAATTCCAAGTATTTCCAAGGTGCTTAGAAATAAAAACACCTTTCGGACATAAACGAATTACATCGAAAGATATACCGAGGACACGGTAAAAAAACTGTTTGCAAAGCTCACCGATGGCAACAATAAAACAAAAAGACTGTACGATAGTAAGAGTTCGACCCATTTATCGTCCGACTATCCAGTAGAGTCAGAGTGGTAATAAAACCAAGCTAAAATTATCAGTTGCGTGGGGGGAAGTAGGCTGACAAGGGGCCGTTAGCACGAAAGGGCAAGACAGAATTCGTCTTCGAATGTTCAATCCAAATCCTGGCGCAAAATCACTGTCGCACGCCACTACTTGGCCCGAATCCACCAACTCTCGACCAACTCTCTATCGAATGCTCGGTACTGAAATATCGATGAAGCTCAAGGAATTGCACTCTATCCTTTTATATTTTTTTTTCTCTATCTCGCCTCTGGCGTTCCTCTGCATCGGCCATGATTTTTCATCGTTATGCCGATAACGTTGTTTATGCGATAAGTACGTTCTTAGAAATTTCACTGCGGAAATGTGGAGATTTATGTTAAGATTTATGTAAAAGAAAGAAGGAAAATGGAGTAAATATCGCTAAAAGTTTTTAAATGGCAGTAAGATATCTGTTTGATAAAATTTTCCAACCTAAAAATCTCCATATCTTAAGTGTAAATAATAGTCAAATTAATATGCTGCGTGTTATATGCATGTATCAATGAGCTGAAAAACTAAGATTAATATGTATATTTACTTTTAATTACTCTCTTTCGTAACTAACTAAGCAGATTCTATCTTTCGTAGTAAGAATTTTACCGTATAACTACTAATAATATACTTAGTGCAATAACAGCTTAATTGGCATAACCATAAAAAATCATGCTTGTTTTAGAAAAATCAAAAAGTTAGATTATATTCACAGAGTGAAGAAAATCGAAAATAATAAAACTAATTGCACTATTGCTTTCTAATTAATAACGCTATTTAGGTTTCTATTATAATTTTAACTCTATTAGCTTCATATGTTTCCGTTGATCAGATAAACTAATAATGAATATATAAGTCATTTGTCGTAAAACTGAAGTTTTATCACAATGTTAAGATTTGAAAATTCATTCGTATAAGTTATTAAAGTAATCTCGCTGAAACATAAGATATATATTATAGAAATCTAAGTACTTAAGCTTCTACATAAAACACGCGAACTTTTAAAAAAAAGTTTCTATCTAGCGTTTAGTATTGCACGACAACAGTTGCACTTCTACCCATATTTAAACACGCAATAACTGCCCTTGCAATCGTTCCGAGTTCATATCTCTCCGAAGTTTTTATTGTGTTTCTGGTAGGAGCCAACTGATTGCAAGCTATAGTATTTGTCTTTGAGAAAGTTATAGCGTTTACTAAAAGCAAACGCTTCAATTCTGCTTCGACTATATACATTAATGTACACGTAGGCGTGTACAGCACATACTACATAATATAATAAACTATACAGATACATAAATAAAATAATGTATACTTCTTACAAGATGTTATTATATAAAATTTTTATATAAAATTTAGCAACCAATAGAAAAATAAGAGAATATAGTATTAAAAATTAAGTGCATATAATATTCTGATTTTGATATTTCTGCAATATATGCAAAATTGTAAACTAGTCTCTTTAATGAGTGAAAGGCAGTCGACTGACCGATGAAATTTATTTTTAAGAAGATTATCGCTTGCTTACACATTTGAAAAAAAATTTATACTTCTAATATAGGTAGAATTATTAAATTGTATATAAATTTGGTAATAAATCTATTTGCATTTAATTTGTTATAAAGTTAGAATTACCACTTACATTTGTGTACTTATTTTTTATTATGCAATTATTACGTATATGTAATAATATGTGTAATAATTATAATATTATATAAATTAAATAAGATTAATATTGATTTAATCAAAGTTTTATTTATTCTGCTTAAATAATTATGAAAATTTTTAGTTTTAATATTTAATATATTTTAATTTGCAAAGTTTATAAATTATTCTTATTAAGCATAATTTATACATTATCTTACGATATATTTTTTATTATATTCTATATCTGTGTATATCTTCGAAAATTTGTAGTAACTTTACAAAACTTTGTTCAATTGCATTAATAAAAATATTAATATTAACATATTTACAGCTATTTCATATTTGATTGCGAAGCCAATAATATTATTTTTCTGTTTCAGGTGAGTTACATACGCTATCATTTTTTTGATTATTTTTTATAAAGTAAGTTTAAGTATAATTTATAATTTATTAAAAATTCTCTGTACCTACATGAGGAATATGAAATGTATCATACGAAATGTAAAAATGTAAACTTTAAATTGAATATAAATATAAAAATATTTCATGTTATTCATTAAATATGTAATGAAAATGGAATAATATTATTAGCAACTAAAAGTTTTTTAATCAAACATAATGTAGTATCTTAGGAATCGTTCAAAGTCTAAATCAACCACAGAATTCAACGCAAACTCTTCCCTCTTCCGTTTCAGCGGCAATGTTTCTCGCGCCAGAACTCAATTAGTAGCAGTTTCGAACGTCCAACGTCGTCCCCGTTGGCTACGAATTTAGTAAGCTCTCTCGCGTATAGGACTCGAGATGAATTCAATGGATAAACTTTGCTGATTCGAAAGTCTCTCTCTCCCTCACTCTCTCTCTCTCTCGTGTAACATATAAATGCACCATCGTAGAAGTCGGTGTGTACCATTGCTGACGATTGCTTCTCAAGTTTTCGCAAATAGCGTATATGGTATAGGTTCTGCAAAAGTCGGACGTACATCTTTGTACGATGGGTGAAATGTAAGCCTATCATTTATAAATATATAGACGAGTGCACAGACAACTTACGGTGATAAAACCTCAACGTTGACTACTATCACCGGTAATTATTTAAATGCTTGAGTCCATAAAATTGTGTATATTGGATAAAGCTTACGGGGGTGATATAAGAGCTTTTACATATATGTGAACTCTGAGATTTTACCTATGTTCAAATCTGCAAGATTATAAAATATTGGAATATGCTAAATGATATGACTAGAACTATCGATCATAAGTGAATTATTGGATAAACAATCACACGAGCTCTTTGTTCATAAAGAATAGACTTTTCAAAAATAATTTATGTAAAAATATGTCTTAAATTTATGAATTTATAAATTATTCAAAATAGCTATCATTTTATAATATACATACAATTTTTACCAATTTTGGTAAATTATTTTTTATATATATACTTAGTCATTTAAAAGTTATCAAAGGTTTAGATATTGTAAATATTAATAATAAACAATTAATTTATTTTAAAATTAATGAATGAAGCAATATCACATCATTATAAATTTTATGTATGTATGAACTTAATTCACAATTAATGCACAAATATTTATACCACTAAATATCAAATAATAAGAATTTTATCATGCTAAAATTTTCTTAAAGCATAAGCATAAGCAATATTTGTCTTTCATAGCTATAACCCAAATATGTAATAGTAACATCTCAAATATAATTTAAACTTTTATTCTAATAATCTTTTACAAAATTTATATCTAAATAAATTATAAAATACATTAAAATTAGAATATTATTATAAATAACATAATTTGATGAGTAAAATTTTGATCATATAGAATAATATTCTAATCGAATGAATACTAAATTTATAATGAAAAATTTATGAAATTTAAGAATAATGTTTAATTTTTACGAAATATAATTTATATAACTCATAGAAAAATAATTTTACATATACTTAAAAATTTTTATATATTTGATTTTAATTGATTCTAATATTTTGATTTTTTAACAGTTTTTAGTATTCTTTTAATTATAGAAATAGATTCCTATTTGTTTACATTTATTTGAAATTTATATTATTAAAATTTGTAATTCTATCTGGATTTTTTATTCGTTTCTTAATTGAAAAATAATTTCTGATTACTGTGATATATTTAAATCTACTAATATTAAAAATTAAAATACTAATAATATTTGTATTTTATTCTTATATAATATATTTTAATTCAATTTCAAAGTAATTGTAAATATATTCGTATTCGGTATAATCATAATTTTTTACTTTGCTTAATTTATAATATTATATATATTTTATAAAGATATTTTCAAACTTCAAAAATAAAATTATTAATTAATATATTTTGAATATCAATTGAAGTTATAAAGTGCTATAAAACATTAAATTTAGATAATTTAATTAATAATCTCATTGCTTTAGAATTTTAAGTAGATAATAGAAGTGTATTCTAAAAGGATACGATTATTACAAAATACATATATAATTTCTTCGAATTAGAAATATATATATTGTAATGCATCTATAATATATAGAGAGAATATTTTATGTATAATTGCTTAATGTATTGGAAATAGAAAAAAATATTTTATTATTTAAAACAATCTAAATAATTTAAATAATGTAAAAATTTCAAAGTTTATTTATTTGGTGCAAATCCATTTTATAATTAAATATAGTTCAATGGGTTACTGAAATTTAATGTAAGTTAACATTTTGTATAGTAATAATAATAATAAAATCGTATATAGGGTAAACAATTTTTATATTATTACGAATAATATTATATATTATTATATCAGAAGAAGATAATCTTCACAGTCGATGAGTAATTTTAAAATCATAAATTTAACAACGTATTTTTAAAATAAAGTTTCAAAAGTATTGTTTTAATTTTCTATATTGAAAAATCCAGACGTAATTTTTGTATTTATTTTTTAAGAATCCAACATATATTCAAGCTTAACATTTCATTGAACTTTTATAAAATTCTTATCGAAGCATTTAGATTGATTAGATAAAAAAATAAAGCTTTATATCGGTAAAACCAATATAACAACGCATTCCACTTAAGATCCTTACTTGATATCTATATTCATAAAATATATAGATATCTTGATCAATGGACTATATATATAGCGTCGTGTATTTTGCGCTTTTCATAGTTTTTTCTATACGCACACAAATCCACGCTTCGTCCATGCACGCAAGTAACATAGAACAGGTGAATAAACATATGACTACATCGATTCATTGGCGGTCATTGGCTTCGACAATTCATCTATGTGTGCGGACCTGCTTTTACTGATTCCAGTTACCTCACTTGCATTCCCATTTATTTTTTTTCTTTCCTTTTATCCTATATCCACACGAAGTCGGCCTTCCCGTCGAGCTACATTTGAGTTCCCTCTATCATTTTAGGTTTCTTTCTTTTTCTCTTTCTTTCTGATTCTCTGACACGACCCTTACTCTAACGACCCTTTTACGTTCCCCTCCCCTATCATTCTTTCTTTCTCTTTCTTGATTCTAACACAAGTGTAACGCAAAAAACGCTTTTCGATTGAATTTAGTTATGCAAAGGGACGGCGCAAATTTTTCGTCCCGTTTCCCATCTAATGATGGATGGAATAAATTCCCAACCCTCCGCATGTTCAGAACTTTCTAGTATTCTAAGCGAGAAAATAAGCTAAAAAAGTGTATCATGAGCGCTAAATATTTTAAGTCATACTAGAATTTGAATTGTATATAGTAAAATTTGCGACGAAGATAATTAAATCAGCTAAATATTTCTGAAATAAATAAATATTCAGAATTATACTTTTAGGTCATTTTCTCCAATTTATCATACTTCTTAACAAACATTTAATTTTATGACAATTTTTTGTTTATTAAACATCGAATAATGTATTTTATTCTGATATCTTATTAAAGAAATTTTTTGTTTTTTAACTAAGAATAATATTAAAAAATAACTATATTACTATAGTTTAATTTTTTTTTATCCAAATTATTACAAATATTTTTTATTCGATTTGGACTGTATATAATCCTAAGTTTGTGTAAATATACATAATGTATTTCCACTAGAAATATAATTCCTTAATCATAGAAACAATTTTCAAAACTAACATAAAATAAACATACGTTTATAATGTATTGAAATCAAATTATTTTTATTTTTATGTTATGTATCTTTTCTAGACTGTAAAAAAATTGCAGAGAATTTATATAGTATGTTATATATATCGACAGATTTTTTACTTTTTAAACATTACTATTTATTCAAATATTTATAACTCAATATAATTTTAAATTTATAAGCACATACATACACGTTTTTGTTTGTATATACATTTGTATATACTTTTTGTACATACATTTTAATACATATCAATGCTTCTAGAAATTTGAAAACTATATATATGCATATGTATGTAAGTATTTATGCATATTCGTACGTTTGTATGCAGATATATTCCTGTGAGAAATAATATTTTTTTATAAATATACAATCACCTATTTTGTGAATTAAAAATGAATCTGAACTTTAATTTTAATAAATATTAATATGAAATTAATGGAATGTAGTTCCAAAACTGAGTATACACGATATTTTGTAAATAAAAGATTTATTTCATATATAATTATATTTTCATGTGATACAAGGATGGCTCCATGAATAAAGTGTTGTTTACAGCATGCACTATTAATGTTTGAGTACCATTCCTGCGTCCATATTACTTGTATGAAAATGAAAAGTATACAACAATGTATAATTTACACAGCTTAAATAGTTTCTAAACAATAATTATCAAAAATTACATGATTAAATAATATATTATATCGTTTCCTCGTATGTACGTGAAAAGATATTTTATCGAATATTTTAACTAGATAAAAATTCTTACTAAGGAAAAGAAAAACTAAAGAACACGATCAAATATATTTATTCTTGAAAATGTATATTTTGAAGCAAATATATATTAATGAAAGTAAAGTAAAAATATATATATTTACAAAAAGCAAATTCGATGTAAGCTAAACTCCGTAATTTTCAGAAGGTATACTAAAAGTTTTTATTATACAATAAAGTAATCATTACTTGTTCGTCGAATGTTAACATATCACTTAACTTTTCAGTCCCTTCCAGATAGAAGATGGTGTACTAACATTCGCACTTGCACGTGTATTTGAATCAGCACCCGCTTATATAAACACAAATACATATACATATATATTCAATTACGTGCACGAATACATATTCACAAAGAAATGTAATCGTCTGTCGAGTGAACGAGGCTGTCGTTTGAATTATTAACGACATTTCCGGTTTATGACGAAGTAGTATAATGCTTGGTTTACGCATCATCATTTGCACATATACAAAATTCCCGAGTCAGTCGTTATTATCCGCCTCTTATAAAATGCTGAATATTCAGTAAGGGTAAATTTTCAGATAATCAATAGAAATATTATCAATTAACAATTATCGAACCATTATCGATAGCTTGTGAATGTTTCTCTCAAATATTGAACACTTTAGCTAATGTTTTATTCGTGCTCATTTACGATCCTGTATAATAACATATATATGTATTGCACTTATAATAATATTAAAATCATAATATCGTTATCCGTATTTTCACAAATAAGTTTAACGCAAGCATTTTCAAATTGCTCTAGTTAATGAATGCAATTATGACTTATAATATGTTTAAAAATTATTTGACGATAGTTATTTAACGAAACTCTTGTAAAATTATTTAAATGAATAATATGAGTGATGACTTTTTAAACTAGTTTTTTTTATCTATGTCATTATATTTTTAATTTTTTTACTGAAATATATTGAATTATAAATAATTTAATATTACATAATTAAAAAATTTCCTGTTTTGTATATTTTAAAGGAAGCTAAACAAATAAATTATATATTTAAATATTTATATATTTTTCTTAAATATAAATTTTAATTCAATTATTCTTAATATAAATCTTTTATAATTATCAATATTATATTTTGATAAATATTCATAAAACTTTGAACAACGATTTAATTAACGAAATTTAATAAATTGAAAAGAGGAACATAAATTTTTAAAAAGTCTCGTCATTGTATTTTACTGATGCTGCACTTTTTTCTGATATATAAAAGCTTGTTCGATCTTCATCGAAGCTGAAATTGAGGAAATGAAATCCCAGGTGAGGCAAGATTAAATTTTGCAAAACGTCGGCATAAAAGACCGCGCATGACGTTTTCATTCGATGCTTTACACATTCGACTATCTAAAGTTTCAGTACAATTCATTAAGTATGAAAATAATTTTATTATATCAAGATTTCATAAATTTTATAGCTAATAGGAAACAATATATAATTTTGATAAGTGGATTTTATTTATTTATTGCAGCAATATATGAAATTCTTAAAGTCTTTATAAATATCATATATTATATCCATAAATATTTTATAATTAATTTAGTACCTTAACATTTGATCCCAAATTTCAAACATATTTTTTTATATTTTGAATTTTAATTTAGTTGTATGCAGATGTTTCTTTTTTAAAAATTACCCTTTAAACTTATTAAAAGTAGAAAATTCTTCAAAATATTATTATTTTATATTAAAAATATTTAATATACATTAACTTATTTTTAAAAATCGCTTATGTTCTAATAAAAAGCTAAATATGTAAAAATATGATTCGAAATACACAATTCTATTATTTCTTCACGAGAGTAAAAAAATTGTTCAATTTTTTATCAAATAAAAATAAATTTTAAAAAAATACGAATCATTGTTTTATATTATTTTAATAATAACTTTGTATTTTTAAAAAAACCTGAATTAGAAATATCAATTATATCTAATTAATATAACATTTCTTTATTTCTTCCACGAACCTGTAAAATACTGTTTTATTACAAAAAAAAATATGTAATTCAATATGCAGTATAAAATCATTGAAACTTTTATGATATATGGGCAATAAAAGAAGAAGCGGAAGAACAATCTGGCATACGAATTGACGTTCTCGTGTATTCGCGCGTCTCCATTGATCCTTTAAAAATGCGCATTGTAAAACGATTGACAATAAAAATGAAGGCAACACGCGTGAATAAATTTCAGAACAATGTCGCTAGATCATAGTGAAGCCTTCGATGCCTATTAGTAGTTTAGATGAATCAACAACTCTGAATGTGGTCATTCGCATAAAAGCCGTGACTTGAAACGCAACATCTCACTCCCTCTTTGTTTATACCTCGTTTGCCGACGTATAGCCCTACTGAACCTTATGTAATTTCTCTTTAGCCTATTCATGCTGCTTTCGTCCTAAGTAGGATACGAGTCTTTACTAGCTTCGTTTGCCTTATTGTACATGCGTGTATTTTGTAGGTGAACGCGTGAGTTGTGTTGGACGTATACACGAAACCACATGTCGTACTAGCTTGAATCGTGAATGTGTTTGTATACGTAGATAATATTTGATGCTATAAATTAGTAGAATAAAAGGGAAGCAGGTGGACGGTGCAACGCTGACTTTGTAACTTTATCACTCGCCATAATCTAATTAGTAGGCAATATTGAGAAGCTAGTGAGCAATGTAGTGGCAAAAAAGTTTGCTCGAATCGCGTTTCTATTGGCTTAATTATTAAAGTATAAAAATGATGTATTTTAATTACGCTTACAAAAAATTTAAAAAAATGTGTGTTAATGTAAAAATATAATATTCTTAATAATTATTTATTTAATAAAAAGATATCTAACATAAATTATATATTTTATATTTCCTATGACAACAATTTTTCATTATTTTTACAAGATATTTATTGCTTATTGTTGGAAAAAAATATGTATCATTCGATAGATTTTTTATTTATATACAAATATAGTATTTTATTCAAGAAATCTTTTGTTTAACGTTAATAAAAGGATTGAATATATTTATATAAATACAATATATTCACAATATGACACATTAAAAGTCAAAGAGTATAACTACGTATAATTTTATCTGAAATATTATCTGATTCGAGTAATTTTTTAGAATATTATATAAATTTTTAATTAAATGTCACTTCTAGCAGACTTGTTGAGATAAAGTATTTTAGTAAATAATTTGTAAGATTTAGTTCACCGTAATTATTAAATTTTATTGTAACATGAAAAATGTGTGTTTAATTAACTTTGAAAATTCAAAATATTTAATCACTACTATATTTAAAATATATAAAATAAATTGAAAACCTTTTAAAAGAATTATAAAATACAATTAATTATCAACAAAAGAATAAAAAAATATTTTTTTATGAATATTATTAAATTTTAAATGATAATCATTCAAATTATTTATATATTATTCAAAAATACCATTAAATAACTGATCTTTACGGTAATAAAATTCTAATTTGTATTCTTATGAAACGAGCCTCTTATCTCACCTAAATGTCCAACTAAATTATATAATAGTATACTGACTTATTCCATTCTGTTCTTGAATACAATACGTTTTATGTAAAATAAAACAAAAATAAAAATTAGCTCTTGTAATAAATAATATTTTTCTGAATTCTACTAAATTATAATTGTTTATAAAGTTCATATTTTTAACATATTCATATTTTCTTGTTACTTATTCGATATAATACTTATAATAATAGAATTAAGCATTAATCATGTTTAGGTTTTTTATGTATTGGATAATTCAAAATGAAAAATATAAATTGTTCAATTAAGGACTATTGATCGATATAAACAAAATAAGGGACATATCTTATAAATATTGAGATAATACTTCACAAAAATCAAAAAATTAATATTTTATGATTAAGCAAATTTCAGTATATACGGTATACATTAGCTGAATTCAAATTTATTAATTAAATATGAGTTTATTTTTCAATTAAATGTAAGTTTTATACATTATATAGAATGGATTAAAATATTTTTATATAAAAAATAAGTTTATACCAAATATATTTCACTATTCATTTCATTTTCATATAATTGAGGTGTATTTCATTAAAGTATAAATAAATTATAGTCTCAATAAATATATATATACACTTTTGTTTATAATATCATTATTTTTCTTTAACTCTGAGTTTAGCTAACTAATTCAATTTCTATAAATCTACCTATCGGCCAAATTTATATATAAAATTTATTCGAATCTAACGAATAGTTACACTTATCTTCTCTATTTATACGATATAAATTCATTTGTGTAAGCTTAGAAAGCTTCAATATAATACCAGTTAATAAATTACTGTTGCTTTTGTATATTTATTATTTTAATTAATGAAAAATGTTTAATTTAATCTTCACCAAAAAATACATTAGAGATTGATTCTGAAAATCCACGGACAAGTATTATTTAAATATTACATAAATAAATTGAGTACAAAAAAAATCTTTAAGGTCAACAAAAAGAGTAACCATATATGCTAATAAATAAATAGATAAAGGATTAAGTATGGATTAGTCTATCCGACGAAAAAACTCGATCGATCGCCCTCGGAAAGTTAGATGCAAACCGAATATCAGTTCCTACTCGCCCTTTTCAGGGTGATTTACCTTGCTCAGATTGTTCGGCGAATATTTATATCTCTGATTGGTCTGACAAGAACCGATGTAGGTGGCAAACTTGGTTCAAAACAAAAAGAATGTGAAACTCCCAGGTTTAATTAGGGTGGTGCACGAGTTGACGTATAAAACGAGTATAAGAGAGAAAAAGATAGAAAAGAAGAAAGAAAGAGAAAAAGAAAAAGGTGTTCTTTGGTATCAGGTAGCTTTAGTGAGCTCATTTTGCTCCTCTTATCTCTTTGCTCCCCTTCTCGATCGCAATACTCGTACCAACTAGTGTGTACGGTATGTATAACGCAAGTTAAAATAGCGAACGTGTATCAACGTAACTTTAGTGTACATAAGACATTAATTCACGATGTTTTTGATTATTTTAATATATAATCATGTACATAAATTTTATAAAAAATTCATTTTATTTTATAATAGGATCACTTATTTGTGTTCGATAAAATTCTATTAATCGTATGTAGAACTAAATTCATGAATAAAGATATATAAAATGCAATAAAAATCTTGTATTTTATTATTTCTAAATTACGGTATATGTATTATAGAAAAAAATACTAAGAAAAAAGTTTCGTGGATGAACGTATTTAAGTAATTATAGTACAATTGAATTAAATAAATTTACGATCGTTATATATCAAAACATTAGTACTTGATTATATTCAACAATATTTTAATTTATATCAATCATAAAAGAATAATTGAAAGAAAGGAAATTTTGAAGTTTTTTAAATTTTATAAATGTGAATAAAATTAAATTAAATAGCTTTTCTACTGAATGTATTGTTCCTTTTTTTCGATATCAATCACGTAAATGGTAGAGTCTAACTTAGTTTTTACTGATTCTAAAAATATTTTATACAAAATTAACGTTATTATCGCTTCGAATACTTATAAAATAAAAAAATTGAATCTCTTTAAAATAGTAATTTTTTAATATTATAAATAAATAATCTTCCAGTTCTATTAATAAAAATTAAATTTTAATTAACACGGTAAAGTTTTCTGGTTAAACGGATTTTCTCTTATTGATGCGTTTGTTATGTTTGTTTGTTAAACTACTTCTTCAGTAAAGTGTCATTTTAAAATGAATAAATAAAAGTACGGATTCATTACAAGAATAGCATAACTCAAAACTTAATTAATTCACATTTTTACATAGTACTTGTTACCGTGATATACATATGACGATCGCATAAATACATTTCAACTATTTGATAACCAGTCGTAGTTATTTATTTAAAATTTCAGATATAAAAATAAATGCTGAAGTGAAATAAAAAGCGAATGGGAGAAAAATATAAATAGAAGAAATATATATAACTTGGAAATGCTAATACACATTCCTTCCTTACTATAATTTAGTTTGCATCAAATATCTCCAATTGCAGCTTCTATTCACCATATTTACTCGATACTTAACGATTCGTAACATTAACAGCTGAGTGCTTACCTCTTCTGTGAATACATTCAAACACACACATGCATGCCAAAGTTTACAGATAAATGCACATATAACAGACACGTATAAACATTATTTACCTTTGTTACTATCTATATATCTTCTCCTATCAAGCATTTTAGCTTTCATGTTAAATCATATTACCGCAAAGCATTCTAGTGAATATGGTCAGTTTAAATTTCTCGAGTTAATCAGTAAGCAACGATATGAGATTTGCTTTTAGCTGGAGTTAAGCCTTCCTCAAAACTCAAATATACATCCTGTATCCTTATTGTGTAATTTTTGTATTACAGTCGGTAAATTGATTACTAAAGTACTGACTATAAAATATTTAATAATGTGTAATATTTTTTCAATGCATTATGAGTTATTTTATAGTTTTAAAAAATAATATTATAAAAAGGTATATTGATTAATTCAAGCAGAAATACTCTAAAAAGGGTAATTTAAATTCAGTAAATAATCTTATTTAAATAGATTGAGTGAATGATTAAAATTCAATATTTTCTTTCAGAAAATAGTAAGGAAAGATATTAAATAGATTATTTTTTAACATTTAGATTTTAAAATTATTTGTAAATAATATTGTACAATAAAAGAATGTAATAAAAGTTATTTATTAATGTATGTGGTATGTTTTAGCTAGATTAATATCTTAACATTTATATTATTATTAATTTATATTATTTATTTAGGCTATTATAAAAAAGAATTGATATATAAATTTTCTGAATTATGGATTAATTTAAAATAAAATATGTTTTGATTTATATATTTCAAACAATATAATAAGAAACAAATGAATAATAATGAAATTGTTACGTAGCAAAAAAGTATAAAACTAAAATATACATAACCATCGTATTTAATGTATATCTTATAAATTTTTCGAATATTCCAATAAGATGAAAGATTCTTCTTTTGAATAATTAAACGTTAAGTTAAATAAATTTACTTGAAATTATCTATCCTAAGAAAAAATAGTAGGTATTATATATACAAAAAATAAATAATCTGTATTTTAAGAAAATATGAAATGTAATATTTAGTAATAAATAAAGTGTAAATAATACGTAGAAAAATATTATAGTTCACTTCATATTTTTAACAACATAGGATACTTGAAACTAAATCTGATCTTAAAATGCCGTTGAAACGAAAGAAAAGTACAAGTAAATAAAAAATTAAAGTTGTTTTTAAAAATCAGTAATCTTGGGCTATTTTTAGATTAGTCAACTTGATGTTGAACAATTGCAACAAGTTCATAAACTTACCTACTTATTACGTCTAATTGCGTGTGCAAATTTCTTCGAAACATTTTATGTAAAAAAATCCATAGAATAAACAATTAAAACAAGAATTATTGTAATTTTTCTATTTACAATTATTTATTAAAAAATTTTTTCAAACAAAATAAAAATACATTGATTCTTTATAAATAAATTTACGTGAATCAAATAATCTAATGATATATTCATTCATTTATAGTATGTAAATATTATATTTTATATTATATAGACAATGGAAAAAATTTTTATATATATAGAAAATACAGAATCTTATCTTAAAAACAAATAAAACATTAAAAACATTGATAACACGGATATATTTCTAAAATTAATTTAAATTTGATTACATGCAAGAAGAGTTGATACGTAGGAAGTATATTGTATCAGTACGTGTAGATGGATATAATTTTAATTAATATATTAGTGTGTTGAAAATCTAAAGTTGTTTTTTCAAATATAACTGCATTCGGAACTAGTACAATAAAAACATTACATATATAGGATCTATAGTAGAAGTTATATATATCTATATATCCTTCACTTTTGCGAACTGTTAATCTTTTGTTTAGTCTCGCGACATACATTTACTTTGCATTTATTTTGCATCTACTTTGCAAACGAGTGAAGACAAACCTATATCATCGCATTTATGCGATTCCAAAAGGAGAAAAAACAAATGTCTGAAATGGTAATTGAGAATAAGAAGAAGTTATGCCATTTAAAACAGCTCCATTCCAAGAGAAAAACGCAGAAGAAAGTACCGTGCGGGTCTGAAGAAAAATTGGTAGAATTAGCGGAGTTCGTGTAAGGTAGAGTGAGGGCATAAGTTTGCCTAATACCTCACTTCGAAGAGCCAAACCACTGCCAGCTCTCAGCTAACATCTACAAATGAACAAACTGATTGTTAGCACCAACGAAAGTAAGTGAGAAATACAAAGAAAATGTAAGTGGGAGAGAGAAAGTAAGAAAGAACGAGAACCGTCAGGAGTCGTTTAGTTGATCGATATTTACGTACCGCTACTGCTCGATTTTCCAAGAGATTTCTTATTGTATGCATGTACCCTCAAGATTCCTAGTTCACTCTTTTGTATTTTAGTCGTGAGTCTTACATTGTGTGCAATACCAAGGCGTGCACCCGTACAAGATGTATGAACTTTGAAACTAATTGAAAAAAAAGAACAAGAATCGAAGTACTTTCAAGAAGCAGTAAATTAAAACTGGAAAGATTTTGTAAAATTAGAATCAGTTATTTAAGAGATGAATGAGATACTGTTTTCGTACCCTTTCTTTATTAATATTTATTATTATTATTATTTTTATATTTCTAAAATAAAGTCTGTTATCTTTGCAATAATTATAGCAATCCCTGAATATATTATTATATTTAAGATATATTTTTAATAAGCTATCACGTATAAATGTATATATTTAAAGAAATATATTTTCTTAAGTTGAATAAATAAAACTATTTTTTATTATTTTTTCCGATATTTAAAAAAATCTAAATAAAGAAAATTTTTAACTCGAATACTTTTTTGTAAAACTTATAATAAAGTTACAATATAAACTTATAATACATAAGGTCCTTGTTCCCCTTACTCAGTGGAATATTTGAATAAATAGTTGAAAGAAATTCATTGTGTTAATAATTATTTATAATTTACCAACATTATGTAGGATTTTTGAAAGTTTTAAACTAAACGTAAATTTTAGAAGAGAAAAAGTTACGTTCATTAAATTTTCATGCAAAAGACCAGAAAATATATAAAGTAATGAAATAGAAAAGTCTTTATTATTGTAGATCTGAAAATATTAATTAAAAATTAATTAATTACAATTAAAAAAAAGTATAATAAAGGAACACGAGAATTAAAATGTACATATATTTGAAAAGTCTAATAATAGTTTATACATTGAAAAATGTAATGTAGATTAAATACAACATCATACATAAATATTTTCAAATTTTATATTCTAATATTATATATGAAATTTAATGATTCTATTAATATTATACTTTATGATAAATTGACTATATATATGTATATTAGTAATGAAACATATCAATAAAAATCTCCACAATATATTAAA
Organism: Dolichoris vasculosae; assembly: GCA_018907195.1. NCBI lineage: Eukaryota > Metazoa > Arthropoda > Insecta > Hymenoptera > Agaonidae > Dolichoris > Dolichoris vasculosae. The sequence goes on from JACCHY010000001.1 coordinate 11,232,649, forward strand.
ATTAAGTATTAACCTTATGATAAATAATTTTTATTTTGATAAATTATGAATATAATATAAACTTGTTTAAGTAAATAAAATATTATTGTTAGTTGAGTAATTTTACTGGTCATTAATATTATACGTATAAAACTGTTACGTAAATAATTAATACACAATTTGTTTTTAAACATTGAAAAGTAAAAATATTAAATAGACTATGAAAATAGTACTATACTTACATATTTTACTATATTTAAATGTAACACACATTTACGATTTTCATAAAACTTTTAAATAAAATTATTCGGCAATAATTTATAATCGTACCTTTGCCACGAATTATTTGTTCTGTTATAGGTCGCTAAAAAGTTTAAATTATCAACTGCAAATCGAAAGTACTAATGAGAACACTGACAGTTAGATTATCCCAATCACTTTAATAATTGGACTGGTTAAAGTAATACCCTGCATCGATTTTAGGCAAAATTTTCAACCTTCGCCACAGTATCATTAAAGTTACAGTTGTATGTGGCTTAAGAAAGTATCAAAGGGTTTGAACTACTTTCCGGAAATATTTAAAGTAATTTACTATCGAAAAATTTTGTTTATTTAATTAATATTTATTTATGACCGCACAATAAACTTTTTATTATTGTTATTTATTATCTTTAATCTTATCGTTTTTTATTATTTTTAAAAGTTATTACGTATAAAAATATTTTATATTAAAATTGAATAATTTATGAATAATATAGGAAAATTATATGTCTATAGCAGAGCGTGATAAAAGAAAATTATAATTTATAAGACAAAATACATATGAAATTATAAATATAAAAGGTGAAGTTAATAAATATTAATTAAAAAAATAAAGATTAAATTTCAGTTAATAAGTAACAATTATTTTATATAAAGTTTAAATATAATGAAAAAAAAAATTGTTATATGAGTTTTCTATAAAACGAACAAATTAAATAATTCTTTTTCTAGAACACTCAATTAAAAACACTAAAATTGTTGTTTCTTTAAAAATACAAAATTTAAGTAGTAATAATTTAAAATTAACCGAGACTCTACTCACTACAATTTTTTATCTAATAAATAGACTTGTAAAAATCTACAAATTTTTAATATAGATAGATAATCTTTTAATATATCGTTAAATTCTTTATTCTTAGAAGTAATAAATAAGTATTTATTTTGTGTGAGAACTAAATTATATGTTAAAAAATTTAAGTAACTAATTTTACAATAAATTTAAATATAGAAGAATTATGCACAGTTTACTACTATATAGACTATAAATATGTGTACACAAAGTAAATAATTTATGAATTGAAGAAATTTTCGTAACATTGCACAAGAATATAGAGGCTTATAAATATTTATATTTGACTGTGCAGCATAAAAAGAGTGGAAAAAATTTGAACCAATTTTGAAAGAATTTACCGAAGTTTTGATTCAAGAATTGGTGGTATCACTAAGTTTCAGTCAAGTTCGATCACCCTATTCGATGGGCACATGTATACGTTCAAACTTTTGCGTGACCATAATCCTCATCGAATTAAATTTAAAAATCCTTTCTTACTAAGAAGTTTAACCCGTTCGTGCTGTCGATTCGTAAGAGAAAACACCAAAAGAGAATGAAGAAGTTGGAAGAGCAAAGAGGAAATGTTCCACGATTCTATGTTACAAATTGATCTTTCTTTGGAAGGCAAAAAATGGGAAAACTCAATAAGTATCGTAATTGACTTTAAACTTGGTCGATCCAAAATTGAAGATTAAAATTTGTAGTTCGATCTATGTATATTTTCTAAATAAAATACAAATTATTTAATCTTTTCTTTTGTATGTATATTATTCTCGTATTTAATTTATTTGCAGTTTTATTTTTATTTTTTAGAACTCTAAAATTATCGATGATTATTTAAAATTATAATAAAAACAATCGATGCTTCAATAAAAATTAAAACTTTAATAGAAAGAGAAATTATATATAAAAAAAGCAATGACAAAATGTACATAAGAAAATTGTAAAAAAAGTTTTCTATCAAAATCTAAATAGTACTGCAGCAATATATATATAACATATCCGAAAATAATGAAATTACTTTTCGAATATAAGCTTAATATATCTCTTGAGTTATCGAATAATTAATATATAAAATAATAAATAAAAAATTTCATTTTTTGTAAAAGCTCTTGTTTTAATTTTATTTACTTATAAGCTAAATAATTTTTAATTAGAAAATAAATCTAATTATTGTAATTTAAATAAGATATATTACTATGAGACATATTTTAATCAAGAAAACTTGAAGTACTTTTATTACACTGACAGAGTTAATCACATATAAAATAATTTTATAATTACTTTAAAACTTTGAAAATACATCTGAAAATAAAATAGTATAAATTATTATAATTATATACTAATTGCAAACTCTGCCTAATTATGTCATAGTTTTTATTTAATTCAAGTACAATAAAAAATAGTTAACAAAATAAACAATAAGTACGAATTAATTTTCCTTGATCTTTCATTATATCATTTTCATTCTTTCTTTCTCGCTACTTCCTTCCTTTTCCTTCCATAATTTTTTTTATACTTCCTACTATTATGCATACACATGCTTCTTTTCTTGTCTCTTTAATCTTTTTCTCTTCGCTCGGTTTACGCGTACACAGAGCAACTGAAAAGTGGTTGTAAAATGGGTCCACCTTTTCACACTCCCGTACGACCGTAATCCTCTTTCCCCAAAGAAGAGAATAAAACTACGGTGCTGACTGCCAACAAGCCAAGTCGAGTGTAATAGCTCATTAGTACGATTCGCACTGTACGCGAAAAGAAGTACATGGAAATGTGAAAATGAATGCTTTAATGTAAGCAGTATGAAGACTAGTCGATCTTCTTCTTTTCATTTTAACGTATTTCATTATGTATTTGTGTATACATTTTGACAAAATAAGATCATTTATGCATTAAGATTCGATTGTATGAGTATGATCTTCGTGAATTTTCAATGCCATGTTTTATTTTTTTTCTATAATGCTTTCGATTAGCTTAAAGATTTATAAAGAAGAAATTTCCTGATAAATTTTTAAATATTGCTTATCGGTACATAATTTATAAATCATATATTTCTAACTCGCGAGTGATAATATGATATTGCGAAGTCAATATTTGTCGTAAATAATCATTATTAATATACGATATCTTACTGAATTTAAATATTTAAAATATGTAATTTAGAAATTATAAAAAAATATAAACAAATATTCAACATCTAAAATAATTATAGTTGCAAAGCTAGAACCAAAATAAAATAAAAAATCGAGCAATATTATGTAAAATTTTTCAACCGCGTATATAATATTTCGACCGCATTTGGAACTACATAACCGAGAAGAAACAGAATTCTTTTAAATTCTAATTCGATATGATTCTAAGTCACGATCGGTAGGATCATATTATGCAGAGCGTGAACCACATGCCAATACTAAAAAATAATCTAAGAAAACAGCACTAGCAGAGTTTTCTCGTAAAAGACAACAAAGGAAAATAAAGTGCATAAAATACCCAAAGAACAGTGCTACGCTCATGTGCTCGAAACGCCCGTATGCCCCGTAATTTGGAGAAAGAGAGCACATACATGACTCGAACTATGCTCGGATTATTATGAAAATGTCGTGTCAGCCACTTTAGCTTGATTCTCAGTGCTTTACGATGTAAAGCCGCGAATATGTTTGCTCATCCAAATCCGACTGGGCTGCTAGTTTACGGTGACGTAAGCGCAAGTATACAATCCTCTTTCTCGATTCTACATCTGCCTCTCTCTCTCTCTCTCTCTCTCTCTCTGTCTCATTTTCGCATGGTACTTTATGGAAAGCTCGCGGTTGTTTGGTTGACCCTTCCGATGCTCAAAACACATGGCCTCCTGAGACGTTTTGTACACGCGTAGAAACGAGATAAACGGTTCTTGGAAAAAATCAAGTGAATGCACGCGATGTTCACATGTATGACTGTTTCTTTCGTTTTTTTAGTTAGAACGTTACGACGCTTCGATCGTGTCGACGATTGCGGATACTTCGTTCCCACATTCATTCTTGTCTTGGAATTGCACGAATAAAATTTTTTTTTGGAGTAAACATCGCACTAACTATTTTTTTCTGTTTTTGATATACGAGTCAGAAATTTTTCTTTTGTATTACAAAACATATTATATAGAAATATGCATTTAATACTTTCGCATCGGTTTAATTAAAATATCTTATGTATTACTGACGTAAATTTTTCTAAATATTGTCATAAATTTTAGTACATACGAAGAATTATTTACAATATTATCTATAATAAATATTTATAACTTTTAATTCATAAAATATAAATTTTTTAATTTAATCAGTCGTACAATTATGTGTTAAACCAAAAAATATATTTAAAATCTTTTGATACAATTTAGTATATCATTAGATATAATTACTTTTTAAAAAATTAGATATTTTAATTATACATAATTAACGAGATTATTTTTTATTTAGATTGCTCCAAGATAGTAAATATGTAATTACATATATTATACATTCACCAAGTACCTATTTTTATTCCTTCTTTCAAAAAATTTGAACTCTGTTGAAACGCCTTCGTTTAAATGTTGAAATTTAATCGCTGTTAACTTTTTATTAAGATAAACCTGGAAGATAAAAATACGATAACTATCTTATTCTTTCCTAATTATTCTATACTAGTTTTTATCGAAAAATACTTAAATGCATAAAATTCATTCGTATGTTAAAATTATAAAACTCTTGGTAAAAGCAACCAAGGTTGATATATATAAATGAAGATCTAATTTTGTTTTACTACTGAAGTATTAGTAATTGTAAAGGTGCAGAAGTTTTTGGTATTTTGAAATTCAATCTTTGAAAGGCCAGTTCAATAATCTCAATATCCTTTTCATTAGAACTTATTTCCACTTAATCAAAGTACAGATTTATTAAAAGCCGATAAATTATATTTAGATACGTACAATCACTCATATTTATGTTTAATTCATTTAAATAGAAAATAAAAAAACTTGAAAAATTCATTAAAAATAGATTAATATTATAAATATAATTTGAAAAAATTTACTCTGTATTCTAGAAAAGATTACAAAAAATATCATATTATATTTATCTTTATTCTAAGAGAATATTTACAATATTTTTAGTAAACTCATTTTTTCGTACAATATTAAATAAAATAATCGTCATTAACCAAAAATATTTTAAGACCATCAAAAACTCTTTGCTAACTACACGAGTACATTTCATAATATATCAAAAAGTCAAGATTAGTTAAAAGATAAAGCAAACATTAAAATTCTCATGAAATAAAAGACAAGCACAATTATTTATTAAGTATGCAACGGCGAGCAGAAACCCACAATGAAAATTCTTATTCTATAGACCGACGTCGCTCTTCCCATGTATCCATACTCATGCGCAATTTTCTCATTCCGCGAATAAGGCGCAGACTTGGTTGTCCTATGGTCGGTCCGGTGCCCGTAAATAATAAAATTCACGGCTGAATCCGTGTCTGCTCTGCAAAAATGTCTTCCTGTGTTCTGGTCTCTCCCCCCTTCCTTCTTCATGCACGGATGCGGACGATCTATGAGCATCGGAGAATAAAATCTTGCCTCACGTACAGAACGTCGGGTTTTAATACGACAGAGTCATTCGAGCGGTAGATCTTCCTTAGGCAAGCTGGACATCGTCCAGCCGACTGCTCCAAAGGACTACTAGAGGGCGCACGTGCTTTGTCGTAATTCAACAGGATAAGAGAGAAAGCCTCTTCTCTTGTCTCTCTCCCTCTTTTTCTCTCGGAGGTTGAGTAGGTGCCGCAGTGCTTACGAGCCTCGACTGCATAGAGGGACGAAGACCGAGGTGGAAGACAATCCATGGTGAAAGAAGGGAAAGACCGGGGGATACCTTCTGTCACTTCGCGCGAAGATAAAGAAGTAAGAGGTATAAAGGAATCCAGAGGATTAAGATGATACATCGTGATGGAACGACTCCGATGTGAACGTGATTCTTTCGTGGTCTAGATTTAACTTTCTCTCGTTTTCTTTCTTTCACTCTACTTCGAACGCTTCATGAGCTTGTTATTTACGGGTTACCTATAGTTTTGAATCTTTGACTCGCAATGGAGAAATTTTTATTCGATGTCTAGTTGAAGGGTATGAGTATGACAGACAGTAACAGACTGTTCCATAAATGAATGTTTCTTTTATAAATATAAATTAATTGTTTTAAATATTTCATAAAAATTTCACTGAGACTTGTTTAAAATGAGCGAGTTTATTCAAGTTATAACAATCGATGCGCTAAGACCGGTAATAACAGGAAACTTGTACATATGCATAGTTTGAAATTGATTTCTCAATAGTTCGGTAAACTAGATAAGTCGCACTTTGTGCGAGAGAATGTGAACTTGTGCGTCACGTGCTTGACTTTTAGCATTAAAATTACTAATAAAATATAAATCTGTCTTTGATATTCCCAGAACTTCTAAAACTGTTTGACTTTTAGACATGAATCATACTGTATTAAACATTTAATCCAATTTATCATTCAACAAATAAATTTCTATTTTATTTAAATAAAAATTAAAGTGATATGAGTTATAAAAGCAAATAAATACTATAATATTTCTATATAATAGAATAAGCCCTACTGTTAAGTAGATTAGGTACAAGTTTTTTCAAAAACTTTTTATCGATTAATTCATAAATATTTTAATGTAGTTTTGTATTATTTAAATAATGAAGTGGTACTCGAATATTTTATTTTAAAATCAATGCATTTCTATACTATTTTTGCTAAATTAACTGTATTATAATTCAATAAATTCTGGCTTATTATTTAATTTACACATAAAATGAAACTTTTCTTAATACTCGGAACCATACAAGTATTCTATTACATTTTTTAAATACAAATAGAAAAAATCTTATTAAAAAATTATGTTATTAGAAATAAAATCGATATATTCTTATATTTATTTGAAGTTTTTGTAAGTAAAGAAAAGTTTTTTAATGAAATACTCTTTTTCGAAGAAAAATATAAATTGAATATTTATCAGTATACTATTTTGTTTTTAAAATAAAATAAGCAAAGATCAAAATGAATATCAATTGATGCAAATAGCATGATTCAATATTTTAATAAAAACATTTTTTATTCACGTAGTTTTATTAAATCTATAATTTAGTTAAACTAGTATCATAATAAAATATTGAATTAAATATAGAACTTTAAAGTAACGAATATCATTTAATCATCGATAAACTTCAATCACTATTGCATGCTATACAAAATGGTCATTGACGATTATAACATTGCGTGGACACAAACCGTAAATAATGGATTCTGGAACCTGCCTAGTATTCAACTAGAGCGTCAGTCATCTTCAATCAGTTAACGGGACAACTGCGACCTAAATCAGAGTATTAAAGGGATGGAGCAAGATGGAATAAGCTGGGTAGATAGAATTCGACAGTAAGCTTTACACATAACTTCCCTCTCCTCCCATTCTCCCTCTCATTTCACTAAAGCAAGATGGTAAAGCTCATCTCTCTGGTGTGACAAAGATAATATGAAACGTTTGAAGGGGAAGAGAAATAGTGGATGCTTATAATTTACATGTTCCTACATTGTTTAAACGTATACTACTCAGAAAAATATATACGTTTCTACATATTTATGTGCCAACGCTTCCATTCTTATTTTTAAAAAATTTATGAGGTCGTTTGTGTATTCACATGTATGCGAATATATCAGTGGTAGACGCGGTACTCCTTACTTGCGATTAAGGTAATATTCTAGTTTTTAACGTTAAAAAATGTGTTTTTCAACAAAGTTTTTAAAAAAATAATAAATGAAGCAAACAATTGTAATAGATAAAGTATATAATTACAAATGGTAAACTCATACTTTTTTAATACAATTTCCATAAAAATGATACTTATAGAATTATGTATAAAGATAATCTGAAAGCATAAGCATTTATTGAATTTTTAATTCTTAATATTTATGATAACCGAAAAAAATCGAAAATGATAGAAAACTTATTTTTTAATATATTTTTAACCCTCCAATAATGCAATCTTTTTTACCGATACTTTTACGGTAAGGGCAACATTTAAATCATCTGATCCACTTGACTATGAATCGTACTTTCTTTATGAATGAATAATATTCAATTTTAGTAATTCCAGGATCGTTAAAAATACCACGAGTGTCTACATTAAGTCTATTTACATTAATCTATACGGCAGTTTCAATAGATTCCGTATTTAAATAGAAATATTTTAAATAATGGTCTAAATTCGATCATGAATCTTTCATGCAAAGACACATTTAGAAAATATTGTATGTATTTGACAAAATTCGTTGAAATTTTCTCAATAGAGAAATCTCTAAAAATAAAAAATATTTTCGTTATATTTAGTTGAATTACGTTTCGATTTAATTCACAAAATAATTTATTTTTTATTAAAATATTAAGAGTACTAAAATAAAACTAAATATATATTATTCCAACAATATTAAATTAAAAAACTATAAATCTTTTGATCTTAGCGTCTACTAGACTATTTTGATGAATGAAAAATTGATTTATTGCTTACAGATAAATGAGCATTTTCTACATATTCTTTATATTCTCTTTGTATAATAAAGTATGCGTAAGAAAAAAAAGAATTGACAGATAAAAATATAAGAGCTTCAATGGTGAGTCGAGCCTAAGGAAGCTATTAACTTTGGCAACTCTTTCGACGCTTCTTCATTTAGAGACGATGATGCCTTCTTCGATATCAAATGACCTTTTTCTTTTGATTAAGAGAGAGAACAATAAGAATTGTTTTATTCTTTTCAAGGAAATTGAAGTAAATCAATTATATTTCCTATATAATATATATATATATCTTTCTTTTCATTTCACTCTTTTACACTCTGCTTCTTCATTCTGTCTTTGTCTTCCCTCTACAGTTGCCACGTACGACGTAGAGAAGTCTTTTAGATAACGCAAAGTCCATAGAGAGACCAGAAATAATCGAGTCGAGAATAAAATAAATGTACTTCGGCGTTGGATATATATAAAGTATACTTGGTGCACGTGAAACAGTTCCATTATTTTTAGTTCACTAGCTTTTCATTTTCATTCGGGTTATATATTTGTATTTAAACTATAATTCTAAATCTATTCAACATAGGTATTGATAGCCTTCTTTTGTACAATATATTTTAATACTAAACAATTGATAACTAATTCATACAGACTAAACAACTTACATTTATATTGTACAATTGTCCTTTTATCGACTTATGAACTTTTACATATATCAACGATTTTTTTCTATGAAATAAATTTCGAACATTAAATTCTATTTGAATCATTTAAAAATAATTTATATACATGTATTATATATTTCTTTGTATTTAAATAATTACTATAAAACATTAGTACGTAAAATATATATTTTTAAAGCATTAGTGAATATTGTATATTGAAAAAAGTTTATCTTTGTTACTGATATAAAGGCAAATATTTTATACAAATTTAATAAAAACATAATGCATAATATTTTCAAATTAAATAATAACTTTTTATATATATAAGTATATATATATTCTTAGTATATAAAGCATATTTGTAAAAAGCTAGACTTAGCATTTACATGATATTTAATAAAGAACTTATATAAAATATTATCATGAGATATAAAGCTATAAGAAAAGTACATTTATAGATTTTATTATACAAGTATAAATAAGTAAATTAAAACATTAAAAGAATAAATCTGTAGTTATTTTAAAAACTTAACGTAAAAATATTAATTAAATTGTAAATTAAACACAAGATTAAAACAAGATTGATTTATAAAAATATTTGAAAAAACAAACTAAAAATGATATTATAATAAACATATTCTTATAATAATTTATATATATATAAAATATTATACATATAAGTACAAAAAAAATTCTTGTAGTTTTATAATATCAATCATCAAAGAATTTTAATAAAATAAAGGTTTTGTTATTTACATATGCATATTATTTCGAAGTATTATTAAATGAAAATTTTGCTAAACACCTTTTTTTTAGTAATTAATTAAATTCCATATATATTAATCATACAATTTAAAAAAAAATAAATTAAAATTAAATAAAAGTCGTTTGGAATATATTTTAAAGGTAAAGGCATTATTTTATATTATGTATTTATTTATTCATAGTTTGTATTGTATTTCTTATTTTGTACATATAATTTAAAAAGAATAAATTTTCTTTGACGAGTATTAATTACAAAATTTATTAATAGATTATAGACTCCGAAATAAATAAACTGAAAGCATTGAAAGAAAGGAATCACATTCCACAATTTAAAAGATTTGATGGATCTTTTCAAAGCTTTTTCACTTCGATGACAATAAAGAAGATCGATGTCAAGTTTTGATTTTTCGAAGGTTCTTAAAATCTTTATTGATGTTATATTATCAAAAAATTATAAAAATTATAAAAAGAATAGCATTTCAACATAATGTATATATTGAACGTAATGTACCATAATGATTTTTTAAAACTTAATACATGGATCAAATGAGCTCTAAATAAAAATATATAAAATATATATAATATTATTTTTTATATTATCTCATAATTAAATTCTGTAATTATAATTTAATTTTTATTTCATAATATTTTTATAATTAAGAGATATTATTATAAATCTAAATGAAATTAACGGTGTATAATCAATGAAATACAATATTTTAAATATTTAGTTCCATTCAAATTTAATAATTAATAAGAGAAACAACTAAATACTTTTAAAATTATTTTTTTATGAATATAATTATTTATAATTATTCACACAAAATTTTCTCTCTAATTAAAATTTAAAATATGAAATAAATATCGAATAAGTATAGAACTTCAAATTATAAAAATATAACTTGTGAACAAAATCGTGTAGTAAATATGCAAAAGAATTATCGCTTGTATAAATAAGTAATTGATTGAAATTGTAGTCATGATTAATTAACTAAATATTTTCTCAGTTTCCAGCATTACTTATACGTTTGTATACAATTTTTTTTAATATCTTTTAATATTTTTAATATTTTTAATATTTTCAATATTTTTAATATTTTCAATATTTTTAATATTTTTAATATTTTCAATATTTTTAATATTTTTAATATTTTCAATATTTTTAATATTTTTTTAGTATAAAAAAAAATGTAGATATTAAACTAATTATTAAAATTAATGAATACTTTAAAAAAAAATACATTAATTAATATCTAATTTTTTGGTATAATATAAATATAGTACTATGTTATTATTAATACACATATTTCTCTCAAATTCTTTATATTTTTGAGAAATAATGAAAGATAATCCAAGCTTACTAATTAGTTGTGATTTTTCGTGGGTAATGTGGGAAATAATTCGCTTTGCTTTTTCGTGGTGTTTCTGCTACACTTTTCATGTCTCTTTCAATCTTTCATCTATTTTGTGCTTTTCCTTGCCTTCACTGTCTCACTCCATTGAGCTTTTGGTACGTGCCTTTGTACAAGTCGACCAATAAAAGTGTAGAGAAAGTACCAAAGAAAATGAATAAACGCACGTTTCCATTTCTTTACTTTTAACGGTCGCTCACGATCATTCAAGCTAGATAGAAGCGCCTGAACGGGAAAAAAAATGAAAAAATAGAAATGCGAAAAGAAGCGAAGTCGATAAATTGGTAAATGGGTAAAGCACTTGAAGTAATTTCTTTTAAGTGGTAAGGCGAATTTTCTTATTTATATTATTTTACTTGTATATATGCTAATTATGAAAGGCTTCTTGTTACTAATTCTTTCGATCAAATATATAGATATATATTTGTTTAGAATTAGAGTATAAATTAATGTTTATAGGTTCATAACAGCTATTCTATAATTTACAATAAATTTTAGTAAATACGGATAAAAAATGGAGTCTTATTACCAAGTATTTTAATATAATTGAAGATAAATTTACACAGTTCTTTCGTTAAATACATTAAAGATAATGGAACCAAATTTATAAACGGTACAGAATAATTTTTTAAGTGTTTAAATTACATGATAGTTATTTGAATAAAATGATCATAAAAATATAATCTCTCTTTTTTACTTCAAAATATTACAAGTTTCGAAGACATACGAAAACATGCAAACATATTTCGCAGCACAACATAGGATTTCCCTTTTTGAGGCTAATCGTTGTGTGTTTCGTTCTTTATCTTCCAAATTCTCTTCTATTTCCTATCCTTTTCCTCCTGTATCTTCTCTGTAATATTAATGTGAAGAGAGGCAGACTCGAGGAAAGTGGCAGTTGAAGTCAACGCGTATCTCAGGTGAAATGGAGGGATGTAATTTAAGCGAATTGGTGTAGTACTGCCTCATTTAACCTTTCTCTATCTCATTCTACATCCTTTTCATTCTCCGTCTTCCTATCTCTGCTCTTCTATTCATCTATACATTTATCTCGTTCTCTATCCTCTTCACTCCTTTTTACCTGTAAGTGCGAAGGTTCTTGCCAGTACCGATGTTCTAAATAGGTTTTAATATACTTGCACATCGTAGCGGCATGTATCTGGAGTGTAATTTGAGGCATTTAAGCTAAGAGAGAACCGCGAGAAAAGTGAGTGAGTAAGTGTAATAGAGATATATAATAAAGGATAGACAGAATTGCGAAGGTAAAGGAGCAATTGCGAGAAGGGTTGTTGAATATGTGTAACGAAGGTGCAGTTTAAAGAAAGCGTATGAGAATTACGACACGTGTAATTTTCTTGATCTCTTATTTTTCTCTCTTTACATCTATTGTACACGGTATGTGTCATTTCCTATCATTTTCCTATTCATCTTTCGTGCATACCTGCTCTTGTCATCCATCCACCACTACCTCTTGCTCTCTCCTTTGCTTTAACTTTTCTCTTTCCTTCTCTTTCCTTCTCTTTCCATACTTTTGTCTTTTCATCTCTCTGACAAAAATGTTTGTAATCTTATAGATTAATAGAGAATCGCAAAAAATAATCCTCTGAAAATTATCATGACAATAAGGTCTTTTCGAGCGGCAACTGGTATAAATGCATGCGTGTGTATGTATGTATATGTACGGAACGATAAGAGGAAAAAAGAGAAAGAGAAAGATGGAAGAGGTAAGTTAGCGTACTGTCAAGTACACCATAGCACTCGGTCTCCTAATAACAATACCCGAGCTCTTGAATCTGCATAACAATGTTTAACCGTGAAAACAAAGCTCTCTCTGGTTCACTCTCTCCAGTGATGTCAAGAAGCTGAACGATAAAAAATTACGCGTCAGTACGATCGGTACGTATGGTGTATATATATATAAGGTTAGTACAAAAAGCGAGTGAATGTGTGGTAACGTAATGGCTTACTTTTCATTATTATCAAATAAATCAAAAAGTTATTTGGAGAGAAGCACATACTCTCCTTCTCTCCCTTTTATCTCTTTATATCCCTATTTTCCTTTCTCGTTCTCCCTCTCATACACTTTTGAATATTCATAGCACTAGTCAAATTTTTTATCTCTTCTCACACGTACGTTAACAACAATTTTCGTTCGTAAAACAGCTCGGTAAAACTACAAAAAGTTTTACACTTAGTTCTACATTAGTCAAAATGTTCTAAAAGGCAAAGCAAATACAAAATTACATAATTATTACTTACCATATTTTTTCCTTAATTACGTAGAAGAGAAATTTTCATAATTATATGTTACAATAACAGTTAATTATGAGACAAATGGCTCAACCAAAAGATAAATAAGTTTGTAAATTTAAAAAAAACCCGTTTTGGTCGGTTTGATAAAATGATGCTACGTTTTAATTTCATAATGTGTATAAATTGCCTACTTCTATGTAAATGTAAGTAAAATATGAGCACATAAAGTGTCGAATAATTTATGTTGAAAAAGATTTTCTTTTAAAAAGGTAACGTAATTTATTATATCTATAATGATAAGTTTATTTTATAATATAAGGTGGCGAATTTCATTTAATATATAAGTAATAAGCTTATAAACACGTTTTACATTTATGGAAAATATAAATCAATACTAAAATAACAAAAAACTTTTAAAACTAGATGTTTTGATTAAACTTTCATCGATAATTAATGAATAATAATTATGAACTAACTATATGTATTTTTCAAATGTATAAATCAATAACCTTATTTTATAATTTTGGTAGTTCTACACAATTTACTCTTTCATAATTTCACATCAAGAAATAACATATTTTTTAATTTTCAGATTTAATTTTCTTGTAAAATTTCTGAATAGCGAATAGAGCTTCATTACATAAATCGGATACTAAAACATCTCAAGATAGATGAAGATTAAGAAAAGAAGATTAAATTAAATTTGCTATAAAAAAGTAGACAAACTATCATTTTAGCCTTTTTCAACTCGAAAAAGACCATGTTTTTTCTTTATAATGAACTATTCAATTTTAGACTAATTAAATATTAATCTTGAATATAACATGAATATTAAACGATTCAATTACGTTGTTCAATAAAATTTTACAATAGAACTATTTTTTACATTAAAAAATAAACACGTTATCTTTTCGATCATTCCTATAAAAAACATGAATATAGAATTTAAAAATTAGAAAATTATGTTTGTTTATTAAATATTTTAATAACTTCTTATAATTCAATTATTCTAATTTTATCTTAATTTATAAAAAATATTTTCAAATTTCGTTTAACAATGATTACTAATTTCATCTATTTTGAATCAATAAATAATCATCGTGTTTAAATTTAAAATTAGAAAATTTAAAAATATATTCATTCTAACAGATTTTTATGGATTTTACTTAACCTGAATAAAAATAGAATTATTAAAAAAATATAATTAAGTAATAATTTATATTTATACTTGAAAAAGAAAAGGATTAAAACATTGAAGTTAAAAATGTTGTGCCTGAATTCATTTCACGAAATTAATACCTATATAATTTTTAAGTGGTATTATTATATAAAGATATTGTTATAAAATGAAATTTTTCTTATTCTATATCAAAATCTATTATAAGTATTATTTTAATAATTTATCTATGAAAGGATAGAAAGAAAATTAATTGATATTATTTTAAATCATTATAATAGAATGAATAATACTATTCCAAAAATGTCAAAAAAAATTATATTTTAGAGTTCATAATATTAATTTACCACTATTAAATAAAACTTAATTGTCATAAATATTTTAATGATATATCAGTGATTTAAAAAATACATACTTAAAGTATAATTACAACATAAAAGTCATAGTTTAAAATATGTTCTGTGGTTTATTATTAATTTTAGTATTCTTCTATATCATTTTTTAACGATATGCATCGGCTATTCTTTAAGTATTAATAATAAAAAAGATTTTATTATCACTTCAAAATGCAACAAAGAGCCGAAGAAAGCTGTTTTGAATGTTGTGGTGGTTGAATCATTATAGCTCGATAAAATCAATTGAATATTCAAGAAGCCTGAATGAAAGAAGTCACTTGCGGCTCAATGAAAGAGTAATAATACTTAATTAATTTATTATTGCATCGAGTAAAATAATCGTTCAATTATATATATTACATGAATTCACTGATATACTGTATTATATCAAACTGCTAAAAAAGTTCTGACCACTACGTACGTAAAAGACCACTTTTTTCATCTCTACTATTAAAGAAAAAGTAAAAAATTTAATGAAAGGTAAGACTTCTCAAAAAACATTAAATATATTCTTAAATTGTATGAAATAAGTAATTATATATATATATTTATAAAACTTTACATAGCAAATTATAATTGTATAACAATTTCGATTAGTATTTATTAGCTAAAAGAAGAACAATCGTGAACACAATTTTACTGAAACAATTGAAAACTTATAATAAAATAATATGCTTCTATATACTGAAAACTGAGATATAGATTGAGTTTTTTAAGTTTTTTATATTCATTTTTGAAGTTTAAGATAAGTTATTAAAGTACTCATAAAGTATCTAATTTTAGAGTCTGAAGGTATTATATTTTAAATATAAGCACTTAAAGTGATAAAGATAAAAATCACAGAGGAAAAATGTGATTAAAGTAGAATGTTCTCATTAAGTCAATATTTGAAAATTTAAAAAATACTAATGTTTTATTAAACAAAGCCAATTTTGCACAAGTTTTGATATTTCTAAAACTTAAAAAATAAAAGGTATGATTCTTTAGAAACTATCTAATTCATTTCGAAATAAAGTAATTATTCTAAATTAATAAATATATCTTTTTTTCAAAAACTTAGTATTTGGATTATTAATAATAATATTATCAAAAGTCATAATTCTGAGTATAGAAATATATTATCTTCTAATTTATATAATGTAAAGTCAACTTATCATAATTTATTCAGCTTGAGGACATTTTATGTATTTTGTTAATTTTATATTCAAACTTTATGTTCATCCAAGTAAATATATAAAATATACAAGAAACTTAATGAGTACTTTCATAGTAATTTTATGTCAATTTTTAAAATGTAATACTTTTGGTGAATACTTTATAAAATATAAGATCTAAAATTATATCTTTTAATACCATTATTTATAATTATTTATTTATTTTGTATACGAATGAAAATAACTGAAAATTTATTATTAATAGATAAGAAAATATATTTTATTATACTTCAAAATATTTTGAAATATAATAAATTACAAACATACGCATAAGTAATTATGCGAAGATCATTTCGTAAATTCTATTTTCTGACTAAATTAAAAAATGTAAGACTTAATGTATTTTCGTTTTATATAAGTTTATTGACATTATTATTGTTCAAAATTAATTATGTATTTTTTTTATT
Source organism: Dolichoris vasculosae (assembly GCA_018907195.1). NCBI lineage: Eukaryota > Metazoa > Arthropoda > Insecta > Hymenoptera > Agaonidae > Dolichoris > Dolichoris vasculosae. The sequence continues at coordinate 11,249,590 of JACCHY010000001.1, forward strand.
TTTACATGATAAATTTATATATTTTTTAAATTATACATATTTAATATAAAATAGGGTTTTATTTCATTTATTTTTATTTTAATGTTTTAAAAATGTTTTTGGTAAAAACGTTATTTATATCTAACAAGATTTTATTACTAATGGGCTGTAGATATATTTTATTGGACAATATAATTATATTATCTGAATAAGGTTCAGATACATGCATGATTGAATATACAATATAAATAATTATCAAAATTGAATACACTGTATTAATATATAAAATAATGTTAAAGAAGTAGATATTATTATAAGATAATTGAATTTACAAGTATTTCTAAGGAATTATAAATTTACAATAATTTCTTATATTGCACTATATTTATAATGATAAATAATAAATCGTATTGATGTAATTTTATTAACCAGAAATATAAAAATAGAAGGAAATAGATACGAAAATTTTTAATTTTTCTTTCTGTCAAAATTTTTAATATTTTATTATGATTTCATTAATAAATTTTTAATTCATAAAATAACAAGTTTTTAATGTATATAATTGATTCATATAATATAAAACTTACAAACATTTTATAAATAAATTTAACTTGTTTTGAATTAACTTTGTAAAATGTCATAATAATAAAAGAATGCAGTGTGGTGTTAATATTTTGATTAACATAATTCAGGAAAGTAGAGATAACAAAAAGTGCAAGATAAAACAAAAAAAATAAAAGGCACGATGATAAAAAAAAAGGAAAAGTAATGGAGTTGTGGTGAAACGCAACGTTAAATGTCAATTCTTATATGATATGAAATTAACAAGATTTATAGTGGATAAATATAGCACAATAATTACTTACACCTTCACATGACTCTTTGTATACGCCAACGTGTGATACAAATATATTCGAGCTATGTAGAAGCTTGTTAAAATGTATGCGTTCATATATATGAACACTGAGAAAGTGGAAAAAGTTGAGCAAGAGCAAAATTGCTTGGAGTCTAAACACGCAGTAGTATATCACGATAGCGTCAGCCGTTCGGATTATTGTGTGTGCTGTCCATATACTATCTAAGTGTGTATGTTCGCTCGTACCTGTGCCGAAGTGCAAAGCCCTGCTACAAAGTTTTATGAAAAATACCGGAACGTATTTTCGTGTTTATCGATGTATGATAATAATATTTTCAAAAGTTTATACTTCCTAATGAACGGTGTAAATGCGCGCGTAAATTTACTGCATCAAGATTTAACAAATATCTGTATTTTTGGACTTTTACATTGGTAATATTGCTAATATTTCTTTATAATTTTAATAATATTATAATATGGAACTATTGCATTAATTTAAATAATTTTTCGAACAGATAAATCGTATTATATATGATTACTATATATTTATAATTAACATAAAAATACTGCTTCTACGGATTATTTTCATTTTAATTCATTTCAAAATGTATGCTTCGATGATTTATATTTTATTTTACAGATATATATCAAATATATTCATTTATATTTAACATATAATATATAAAATGTGAATATTTATTAGAATTATGAACTACTTTTAGATACTGATTTAAATATCATATAATATATGATATCATAAATATATATTAATTATCATATCTTTAATTGAAATTCATAAATTTAATGTTCTAAATTATCATACAATAAAGTAAAGAATCATTCCAAGATTTAAAAGAAAATCGATACAAACGTTAGGTAATATAATTTGATAGAATGAATCTCTTTTAGTATTTAATAGCATTTTCTAAAAATAGAAATGTAAAAACTTAAATTTTCATGAATTTCATAAAGAGTTTCTATTTTTATATGAATTTTTATACAAAATAATTATAACATAGTTACAACTACATTATCAAATTCAATAATGTACCTATATAAATCGCTACATTACATATATACATATATAAATTAAAATTGAGTTGTTTATACCTAATTACATTTTTTAATTAGCTAAAATTTCCTAGGATTAAAAAACTCTTAATTAACTTTTTAACTTATTTAAATATTTTAAAACGAAAATATCGATGGATTATTGGAATAATATTGGTTTTAATGTAATTATTTGAAAAATATAAGAAAGGTATGTAGAAATTCAAATAAAAGATCAACTACAATATTAGTATCGTATATGTTTAATACAGTATTTGAACTACACAAAAATTCTTTTTAGTTAAACATCTAATTTAAATTATTATGAAATATAGAAATAAATATTGTATGTCATGATTTAATATATTTATTTGATGTATATCATGTTTTCCACTATATTGATTCTCACAATTTTGAAATTTTCATTGAATACAACTTAATACAGTGACCAAAATTAAAAGGCATTTATTTTTTATATAATGAATAAGTTTATTCTTATATTAATAATCTTTTGAAAGGTTAAATAAAAAGTCTAAATAAATTTCTAAAAAATAAATTAGCATAATACAACAAAAGGCTAATAAGGGTTGTTATTTAAATTAAACGATCTTATCAGTATGTTCTACATAAATCTAATTATTTACCAAATGAACTTTTTTTCATTAATTACTAATCAGACATCAACTTATACGGAATTTACATGTTATAAATTTACATGTAAATGTTATAAAAGAAGTTAGGAAAATATAATGTTATAATTTACAGCTTTGAAATAGAATATTCCAGAATATGCGTTTTATCTACATAAAAGAATATTAAAAACTTTGTAGAATGGTAAAATATTCACAATTACAATTTTTACTAAAGTTTTGCAACTTTATGCATAAAGGAAAGTTAGAAAAGTACTGAGTATATAAAACAATAGCATCTTTATATTAATAGATATAATATAGTAACATTTACTTTAATTAGTCAGCTTTAATTCGTCCACAACTGTGTTTCAAATTAATGAACAGTTAAAAATAAAATATGATAAAATAATAAATATATAAAATGAATAGTCTATTACACAAATAGCATAAATAAAACTATTAAAAATTAATCGTGTACTCTAATTTATTTTTTACCATCGGAAATAGTAGTTTCAGAACATAAAGAGGCATCTAATCATGTTTTTAATTTTTACATTATTTTTTAATCCTTTCGCAATACCTGCACTTTTACCTCATCAATCTACTTCTCTTCGTAGAACACGACTCCTCTTTCGCGATACTCTCGTCTCTCAAGCTGTCTTACCCTCAATCATTTATCCAATGACCTGTAACGTATCGACATTTGCTTCTTCTGCGGTTACGTTTAACGTTCGTTTTGAAAACTATATCTCTCCAAGGACAATTTTGTGAGTTATAAATCTTTAATGAATTCGTTACTTGCATTACTGCTTTCGTGCTGAAGTTGCTCAATCATTTTTTCATAAAATTTAAATGAATTCATTATTTAATTGTTTCGATCACGTCATTCACTTCACTTTAGCTGTGATTTAAATTTTAATTAGGTTTGACTTAAAGATAGAATTGATTTTGGAGACTCGGGAACTTGTATACGATGCATGTTAATATTTCAATTTAAATCGAAGAGTTTTTAAATATATGTACTTATTTTAATTTAAGAAATTATATTAATAATTCATAAATTTTGATGTCTTTATAAAAAGAACAATTCGATTGATTCTAATCATAGTACTTAAATATAAAATTTCCAGAGTCGCATAAATATAAATTTGAAAATATTATTTCGCTTTGAATAGCTGTATTTATCATCAAATTGAATTAATAAATGCTATAATAAATGACAGATTTTCCTAATTTAAATAGTTTGGTTTAGAAATATTATTTTAAGAATGAAATATTACATATTTTTTTCTAGTATTTTTTCAAAAACCTATGTAGATGGAAACTAAATAAGGTATACTGCTTCACGAAAATTTTTAACAGAATGAATATTTGTATAAAATATCGTGTAATAATTATCAAAAAGTAACAATTTATTTCATATATAAACTAATTTTTTAAAAAAGAAAGTTGTAAGTATAGAAGAAATAAGATTTAAACATTTACAAAAACTATATATCCTAAATGATTAAATAGTCGTTATACCTTTATATTTAATTCGTATATAAATAATGAATCAAGGTCGAAAATACATTGTGTAATAAAATAATATAATTTAAATTATTACATCTCTTCGTAATAAAACATTGCTTATTCGTTCTCAAAGTATCGACAATGCATCAACACTTTTTTAAGAATATCTTGTTTTATGTGTATATTTTCGTCATATAATAGTATCTGAATCATTTCCTACACTAATAGTAACGATCAATTCTACATTGTGGCAATAAAATGAAAAAAAAATTGTTTAAAATATTTAAAAGCAGAAAGAAAGATTGAGAGCGAGAGAGAGAAGGAAAACGGGGACGTAGAAACATTAAAGAGTGAGAGCGAAAAAGTATGTGTGTGTATTTTTTGGGAACACAGCTCATGCCAGAAGAGTCTATCGGAAAGTCGACCACTTTTGTTATCAAGCGCGACATCGTAAACTTCACGGAGTTGTACCTCTAGGGAGCGAGGATGAACCCACCGCTCAAAAGAAAATACGGAAGAAGAAAGCAGAAAAGTCGTAGAACGGGAACTCTGGAAATGATCTAGCGGTCGAACGCCCCCCCCCCTCCTTTCGCTTATCGATCAGAGAAATAGCTTCTCGTTACAATCTACAGTTATTCGTATTCAAAGGAGAGAACCCATCTACTAGCTCTCGTGAAATATAGAAAAGAAGACAGAGAAAGAGAGAAGAGAGAGAGCGAGAAAGAGAGAATGCTTCGTCAATCTGGAAGTTATCGCTTATAACGAATTTTATCGAGATCCAACAGTGCTGCCTATTCCCCTCTTGATAACTGACGAGAAAGAATGAAACCAGTCTTTCAATGGTTTCTACCTTAAGATATGGATTATTCACTGTCATTAATTTTGAAGAAACTAAGGGTTGAAATAATGTTTAGATAAAACATAATAGATTTTTACGTTTCGAACTTACGAACAGTATTTTTTATAGATCAATTTCTTCATTTGTTATTTTATGATTGATTAGTCTATTTTCTGATTTTTATCGGTAAAGATACGAAATTTTATGTTCCACTAGTTTTCTGATTAATTAATTTTTTATTTAAAATAATCTCTTTATTATTAGTAAAATGATGAAATATTTGAAATTTATAATAAGCTAAAGATAATTCTTTTACTCTATCCAATTATATATATATATATATATATATATATATATATATATAAATATAAATAAACTGCAAGTATAGAAAAATATATTCACTTGTATTTATATATTGACATCACATAATAAAAACAATTTACAAAAGTAATTGTCGTTTAATCCTTAATCCTTTGATACTGTAAAATGAAATCAAATTTTACGAATTACAATTGATATTTTAGAATTATAATTACATTGTAAAAATAAAATTCTATGATCTATAGAACTAAAAATGCATATTATATAATTAATATACTATATATATATTACAGAAATAAATTAGTTTTAGTAACTTGAAATTAAATTAAATTTAAATTTAAAAATTAGTTAAAAATATAACTACGTAACTGAAATAAAAAATAATTAATTAGAAAACTTACGCATGTTTTATGAGGCCAAACTACTAAAATGTAAGTATTTAAAAACTTATGCTTATAATGTGTAAAAATAATTCACTAACAATACGCGTATAAAAGAATGAAAAATTCCAGGCATTCCTGGCTTATGTATGCACAGCGGCCCTTGATCTCTGCCTTCCTTGCTAAACAAACAGTTGTCTTCTTTTTCAGTGCACTTTCTCTCACTACCAATTCTCTTACACCACTAGGATTTTACGCAACCAGAAAACCTAGAACTGACTCTTATAAACTTATCAAATAGAATTCTATGGTATGGAGTTGATTTCATTTTGCCATTTACACTTATCTTCAATAAACTGAGGAATCACGTATCAAGTTTATAAAATCAATTTAAGATTGATACTAGTATCTATCTAAATATTAATTTTATCTCTTGCTATCATTTATTATTTTCTAAAACAATAAAAATACCTGTTCAATTTGAATTTTTTCATATCTATATATTAAATTAAGTAATTTAAGTTTTTTACTCATATTTCACAACTATTTAAATGAAATAGAATTTAAATGTTATCTAAACAATAGAAATATTTTCTATTATATGATTATATCTTACTTGAAACTAAATTTTTATAAATGAAACAATTAAATTATTTTAAAATGTTATAAAATAATGAGTCTTCAAGATTTATTAAACTGATTAATTTAATCAGATTTTTATTTTAGCTGAATTATATTTATCGTGGAAAATTCTAAGAATAATTATTTTGACATTAAAGTTGAATTAAAGAGAAAATAAGTATATATGCTAATAACCTAAAACATTATGGAAAATATTTTCACATGTAGGTGAACTAGAAATCTTTAAATATATATATCACATTAGCTGATCAGGTAATCGGAATATAAGTAGATAATAGGTTGTTCGATAAAAAAAGTTGTAGATTGAGAATTACGATTTATATAATTATTCTATCATACTCATATGGCCTAAGAAAGAAATAAATATCTCTTATGAAACTACACCTCATAATTTATACAGGAATACGACATATTTTAAAACTGATACATACTCAAATTTATTACTCTATTGATTCTGTATATAAATATGCACTACTACTATATCGTGTAAAAGAAGTAATTTTTTTGAATATATTAAAAAATAAGATTTGTTATTTCAATAAAATTCAATTGCAATAATTATAATGTAATTCATTAGAAATTAATATAATTAATATAATTAATATAATTCAATTATAATTAGATTAAAATTAATTAAATGGTGATTGAAATATTAGAAATATATTTCTTATACATTTTATTTTTAAGTAAAGATAATTGTTTGAAAATTGATCAATTTTATTGATATAATATAAAGATTAAATTTATTAATTTTCAAAAATTTATAAAAATTTATATATATATTATTCTGAAGCTATTATAGCAAAAATAAACCATGAATACAAATAATATTTTAAATATTGGATTAACTTTGAAAAATATTCCATATCAAAGAATTGATTTTAGAGTTAAATGATAAAATAAAATAAAATTTCCTTTTCTATCTTCAGAGTTGATGTTCGTGGAAAACCTCTAACAGAGGCAAGGCACCAGTCTACTCTTTTTGGACAAAGAGCCTATTTTCGGACATCTATTCAAGAACCGGCGGTGCTCGTGTTAGACGATATCAAGAGACATGACGCCACAATTTATAGGTGTAGAGTGGATTTCCGCCGAGGACAATCCAGAAGTGTTCGATATAATCTTACTGTTATAGGTAAGAAAATTAAATTATTATATTTTTATTAGTTTTGCCTGTTACCGTTGACATAAATATGATTAAAATTTTTATAATAAAATTCAATTTAATCTTCGATAAATCGTATAAGTTTATTAAATTTTAATTAAATTTTTTAAATCAAAAGTAAGATATATATTCATTTAATTTTTATAGCAGAAATAAGCTTATAATAACTATAAATATAACAATACTAGTTTCATTCTGAAAATTGATAAATGTAGTTAACAATCCTATGCTGCAGGTTTAAAAGTAATTTTTAAAATATAATTTGTGTAGATAGAGCACTAAAATTTCTCTTTTATTACTATGATACGTATATGATATAGTACAAGATTTTTTAATTCCATTCTTAATCAAGTTAACCTACGTACCATTCTTTTTCGAATTAGCTACAAAATATTTTTATCTTTAACAATACGCAGAAATTAAAAGGTTAGCCATTAAAAAAATTAGGACTGAGAATAACTATATTAAAAAAATCGGCTATTATCTTCAGTGTAGACAAGTTTCATTATTATTATATCAAATAAGAAAAATAGAAAAATAATTCAATATCCTGTGCATAGTAAAAAAAAATTATATGTCTATGGAGTTCGAATATGAGAGAAAGTAAAAAGATTAACGCACATAAATTCTTCAATAAGACCTGTCGGACAATATACAGTGCTAGACTACTTCCTATTATTTCACATTTCAAGATCTTCGGAAATTCGTATGAACTTTACATTCGTGTAATCTAAAGCACGATGCCGAAATGAATTCCATTACAAAGAGATTACCTTATATGAAATTAACTAGAAGTTAACACGAGTAAGATAATAAGATAAATATACAAAAAAACTAAGAAAAAAGAGACGAAAGTAGAAAAATACTGTAAAAGAAAGAAAGTAAGAATCGTCGGGAAGATAAAACGAGAGTAGACGGAAGAGTAAGACTTACTCTAGTTAAGGATATGATCCGCGGCTTAATTAAATACGATGCAATTAGTTCAACGTCTGTGCTCGGAAAGAGTTCTTAAAGCTATGAGACCACTAACTGCATCTCTGTACGTACGTATACAAACGACTTTGAGCAAAGAACGCTACGTGTTTTCCGTATTGAATACGTGTCGAACATTATATGTTACCGCATCCTACGATATCTTTTTCTTTATTACTTTGACTACTAAATCTCTGAAGACAAGAAAGATAAATGCAGGAGAAAGAAGAATAAAGCTTTCAATAGTGATTCTGCATTTGAAAGTATATTAGCAACTTTAATTCGTTAGTAAACGTGTATCATTTATTTTTGTTTATCGTAACTCTTAATTACGGATTATAAATAATATGTTATAAAAATCTGGTAAAGGTATAGCAAAAAAAATTTTTATTTTACTCTTTTTTTACGAGATAAATTTTTTCATATTTTTGTTATCCGGATATTGTAAAAACATTTAATACGAGTTTGGTATATACGGTAACTTTAATCGTTTCTAACATAACTAATCATGTACATTTAGTAAATAGAAAATGCTTTTTTTAATAAATATTTGTATATATTTAAATTTCAGTTTTTACATTATAATAAATCATGAATAGTTATAAATACAAATTTAATTAAACATCTCCTTATTTCAGAGAATTCTTTTAAATCAATTGTTCAAATTATATTTCTTTCTTTAAATACATATATTTAAACTTTAATTTGAAAATTTTTGATAAAAATTTTTCAATTATTTATAATATTAAATTACATAAATGTACAAAATATTGCGACCATGTGTTGTTTTTATAATACAGCCTCACAGCCATACGCTACGTACGCCAATATTCTTCCGAACCCCGAAATAACATGCCTTTTATTTTCGAAACGTATGAAATGTTAAATTAAACTTTTTAGCCGAATAGTCGATTAAAAAAATGTTTATTGATCGGAAGTAATTCACAATCGATTAAATTTTGAAGGAAAATATTTGAAAAAATGACAATATTTTAGGACACAGGTTTACATAAAAATAATTTTTAATTTATTTGTTGTCTTTCCAAAGTATTTTTTACTTAAAAAACAAAAAAGCGAAATTTCGTATGCACTATATATGTTCATATATATATAAATAATGTCAATACGATAATGTACGATTAAAAATATACACAATATTTCATTAGCAGAATTATATAGTGCATTTAAGTCGCGATATTTTTTTCAATGTAATTAATAGTATGATTTGCGTATACAGTTAAAAATAACGTAAACCATATGTAAATGCAGCATAAACTTCTATAAAGGTATGGTTGATTTCAAAATAATATATAAAACATTGAATAATATTCTTCGTAAAACAATATTACGTAAATTTATACATACATCTACAGTTAAATAATAAATAAATATTTTTTGAAGTCACGTACATTTTCATGATTACTTAAGAAATAGAATAAATTATTGTCATTTATTGAGTTATCGATTTAAGTTATAAGAAAATAAAAATAATCAAACTTTTCTTACAAAATGATGAATCAATGAATGAATTTCTCTCATTACTAAAAAAGTAATTAAAAGCTACGAGATAAAAATTTTTTAATTAAAACTTATAATGTAAAACTTAAGAAAAGATATAATTCGTAATACAAGTTGATAGAGAAACAAATTATTTTACGTAATAAAAAATACGAACATCCGTTCATTTTATAAAAACTTGTTTTTAATTCTATAATATACGGAATAGCTATTAATATTTTACTAGTAATGATAAACGAAATAACCGATAATAAAAATTTCTCCTTCGATTAAATTATATTAAAATCTCGAATGTTTATTATTTTTCATAATTAAACCATAGTTCTTGATGAGACTACGATCGTAAACTTAAAATATTATTATCATTATTGCTAATGTTATTAATTTTATTATTATGATTATTATTATCACACCCATCGCATTCGTTACCAAAGTGTTTAATAATTTGAATATTGTACGAGCGCAGCATTTAACGGCATCATCCGCTTACTCCTATAACCGTGCCCAAGCCGTAAAGCTCCCGCAACGCTTACTCAACCGGCTATACACATAGAGCCTTTTATAAATTTGGAACACGCAAAAGCCAGGCACTCCCGGCGTAATGGATTATATGGTCCAACGCCAAAGCAAGGAGGTACGTCAAAAAGTTAAGGGGGAAAAGCGTTAAAACGATACTCCCCGTGATTGGCCAACGAACCGTGCAGTCGAGAGTGTTACTATTGTTTGCGATATGTCAGCGGTCAAAGGGGTAAAGATAGGAAGGTTGACCGGACGGTGAGGATCGTCGTCGAGGTTCCGAGTTTCGAAGAACCGATCTTCCCGCGGTTGCGCGTGTCACTCGAAGATAGACGGAGACGCGCGAAAATAAAGGGACGAGAGAACAACTCATCCCGAGTATCGAGAGACACGGAGAGAAAGAGATGAAGAAAAGTATAAATAAATGCGGAGAATTGTATAGATTTATGAGTACATAAATTCAAACGCATCGGCTTCGGAGGGCCTCCCATACTCTCCGATGATTTCAGGTGGGAACTTCTTATTCTCCCTTATTCTTTCGTCTTCTTTGCGTTCTCGCAAACAGGATTCGTATACTCTAGTGATTCGAACTGTTTTCCTTAGGTTTCTCGCTGCTACCGGATATTTTCTCATTCTCTATTCCAGATAACATTGCACATAAATTCCTCCGCATCGAAGAGAAACAAGCGGAAATACTTGCCGCCTTCGATCGCACGTGAACGAGGGTAAACAAAAACGATGGGCTAAGTAAGAAATAGGTCCAGTCGATCCGGAACAATACTTGATAAACCGTGAGGTTGAGTTTTAGAATAAAAGTAAAGACATTTATTCAAATGAAATCGAGACGTATAAAGCTTTGCTTGATTTGATGAACAAAATATATATTGCTTAAATTGATTTTCAAAATAAAGAATTTCGGATGAATATTTTATATGTATTATTGCAATTAAAAATAAATACGCTGAAAATTCTTTTAAGATGTATATGAATAGATATAGTATTAATATCATGAAGATTTATCGGATATTTTAATTTATTAAATGAACGAATCACAGTTACAATTTTCCATTTATAGACAACTATTGTTATTAATTATAAACGAAGCGTAACCAAAATATTTTGAGATATGATATATTATTTATAAATGAAATTGACAAAAATATAAAATAATTATTAGACAAAAGAGATAAAAATAGAAAATAATGTTTAACTCGATAAAGTAAAAATATAACGAATTAATTAACAAAAATATCGAGAATTGGTTTAAATGAAAATAGTGATTTTATAATATTTATAAAATAAAATAAAATAATTACCTAATGTTATCGAATATTTTTATATTATTTCGATAAAAATATTTTAAATAATAATATGAAAGTAATAACTTAAATTATTATAGTGTATCTGACCTTAAATTATAAAATAATTTAATATTTATTAAATAATATTATTTTCGTTGATTAATTATTATTATTTGAAATATTTATAAAATTTTATAAAATTATTATATATAGTATATATTAAATAAATATATATTTTATTTACAATAAATTCTGAAAACAAATTTTTATAAATTAATAAATATAACTTTTATAGTTTTTAAGATGGGTTCAATTTATTGAAGTATTTCTAATTATATTTTTAAAAAATGATTGGAAGTGGTAAAAAACGTAAAAAAATTTACATTCAAAAGATACTATCGGATAAAAAAACTAATTTATCTAAAATTACGGTGAAGTAATTATTAATTTTTAAACTTATACTCTATCCAGAAAATACTAAAACTTTAGCAGTAAAAATGCTTTGCTTCTATGCGCTTAAAATTTTAACGACAGTAAAGTGTGTAAAATTTAAAAAAAAATTTTAAGCCAAATATTTTAGTTTATGTTAACGACTTCTTCAATACTTTACACAAATATTTTTAATTACATTTTTTATTTTTAGAAAATTAAGCATTATTAAGGAATGAAATCTAAATTTTAGTTTTAATAACAAATGTTAAAAATACAGATACTGAATTCTTTTTAATTTCATTACAACATAATTATACTAAATCTCTATATCACATCATAAGTAAATAAGTTGTAATAATTTTATTTTTATCAAATTCAAACTTGAATTTTAAGTATTTTAAATACCTCGTTTTAATAATATGTAAGGATTATCTAAATATTCAATTTTGTTTTTTTTCATATCCATTTTTAATATTGATAGAAAATTTTTATTATATTAATAATGAAATTTAAGAACTAAGAATTTATTTAAGCATAAAATGTAATCAAAAGAAAATTTATATTCTTATAGATTAAAATTGTTAGAAATCCACTAATGCGTGTTATAATGACATACAAAATTTAAACTCTGAGTTTGTACATATATATTCTTACGTAAACTATTCATGAAAATTGGAAACTATTCGTTTTCAATTGACAAAGTTAAAATTAGTCGAACGTAAACTTTCCTTTACTTTAAATTTCATTCTAAATACTTAAAACATGGATGCATAATTAATACCATAATAACGATTAACATCACCAATATCATTTAAAAAATCAATACTAATACAAATATCTCGATATGATGTTTCGCTTATAAATTTGCATTGAATTTTCCAATCAAATTTCATCAAAAAATTTACATACAGCCCTAAATCGACAAGCATAATTATATCGCCACATTTTCATTCCTCAGTTTTCACCCTCTATCGAGTCCCACTGGTTCTTAGTTTCAGATTCACTAAAGCAAATACTGTGCTTCGTCATGACCGTCTTAGGTGTGGCGGTTACTATCATATAAGATGTGATAAACTGCCAGTACTGACTACAAGAATTATTCCAAGTAGACGCGTCCCTCGTCGGAGTTGCCGAAGAAGCTCGTCGTTGTCGACGGCAGCGTCGGGACGCCCTTCCTTACACTCGGAATTAACCGCTCGCGTGCTGTTACGCCCGTTTTGTGTTCGCGAGGTTAAGGCGAGCTTCTAGATAAATTTATGATGAACATAATAATGCTGGCAATGTAGAGCGTTTGTTTGGAATTGCTTCGAAACCAAAGCCAATCTCCGCGTAAATATTAAATATTGACTTCTCGTATAATTAAAGGCACGTTTTTCGGTACGATTTTCAAGTGCATCGAATTCCGTAACTTATGCAGAAAATCTTATCAAAAATGTAGGAGATGAACTTGCTGAAAAATGGTAATAATTTCTATATCCGAGCTTGAGAGTAACTTCATTCATTTGTTTACGTGACCTAATTAATTTCCACTCTATAAGGAATGCTATATTTTCAAGAGAAATGATATATGATAAATGTTTGGCTTAAAAATATATTTGGCTATTTACTTTAAAAGTAGCAAACTATTTTATTTTTCTATGCAATTTTCTAAACATTCTATTTTAATCAATTAAAAAATATAGAATAAAAATATAAGGAATAAAAATATATTTTTAAGAGTGATAAACTTAGATCTGAAATTTTATAATTAACATAATATGCTGTATAATTATATATATATATATATTACAAAAGTTCTTTCTTAATTTAAGTTAACTTAATGTATAAGAGTTAGCTGCTCATAAGTAAGTTTATAGTTTAATTAATGAATGATAATTTAGTTATTTTAGTATGTATTACGTCTTTTAATATTAAAATATAAAAATGTTTTAAATATTTAAGATTTTTTAAAATAATTGTATAAAAAATTTGTAACGTATTCTTTACATTTTATTATTTTGTAAAAATTAACCCGTAAAATTCATTTATAATACTACACAAATTCAATATTTATATTAATTATTCATTAAAATACTTTTCAAATAATAATTGAAGCATATAAAATAAAGTGAGAGATCAGCTCAGATAGGAGCTTTATTTTACATTTACACTAGAACAATTCAAAACTAAAATTAGATTTTCGGCGATGTAGAATTTACATAACAGTATACGGCATAGTATTTATTTATCGTTATAAAAATTTAGATTTAGATTAAATTATTATGTATTTAGTATATTTATTCAAATGAAAAATGAATAAATCTAAGTTAAACTTAATTTAAGCAATAATTAAAAATTATTTAAAATCAAACTATATATTCCTTAAAATGTCATATTACAGCACAATTTTAATCGATAATAATTATATACTTGAATTTTAGTTTTAAAATGGTATAAAATATTTAATATTTTTTAAAAAAATATTTAAATGGTTAAGCTTATACATGGAAATTCTAAAAATATTTTCTCTTTGATCTGTAATAACTACTTAACATATCGAATACTGAGTGAGGTTTCGTACGTCTTGTTTACATTGTTTGCGGCTATTCTCAATACGTCGATCTCGGTAACAAGATTCTTATTTCTTATATGATCAAACGCTGTTTTATCCGCTAGCTTTTTTTCTGTTACCATTCCATTTTATAGCTAAAAAGACAGCTTTAAATTTGGTCAGTTTCTTTTAGTGATCGTTCCTTCTTGTTCTACTTTAAATCATCGAAATGAAGTTTTTGGCGCTGTATTTCTCCCTCCATTTTAGACAATTTGTATCTCTAAAAATGATAAACTGAGTTTCATTTGAGCACAGTTTCCATAGTACTTCAATCTATTATGGCAATTTTCATCTATAACGGATGATTGAAAATTAAACTTTCAAATCGACACGTGAAGGTAGCTAAGATAGAAAGGATGGAAATTCAAAAGTGTTTTAGATGAATAATAACTACTGTGCTATGCCGACTATGAGATTTTAATATTTTCAAACATTTTTCAAATGGGATCATAGAGATAAAGAAAGAAAGATGTACTAAGATAGAAAGTGGATGAAAGAAAGAGAGAAATAGAGAACAAACGCAAACTTTTATGTTGAAAAGCGAGAGAAAAACTGCACGTGAGATAAAGTCGAACTCTCTCATTTAAAATCACTTTGCACTTTTTCATAATTTAACAATTTTAGAAATAAGCACTTAAAATCTTAACATTAACTTAATTTTTTCATTTCTTCAAATCTTTTATTATCATATTATTTAATTAAATTCCAAATCTATTAACCACAACAAGTAATTAATTTTTAATTAGAGTAAACATTTTGATGCACTAGACTTTATGCTGTGAAAATTAAATTTTTTTCATATATAATTTACTTTAATATAAAAATATCAAGTTTTAGATTAAAATATTATAGATATAGAGAATTATAATTAAAAAAATAACTTATAAGAAAAAAACGTAGTTATATTTAATCAGTATCTGTATTATATTTATTGTACAACTTATTTAGGAATTGAAATATTCTTTTCCAGGCATCGTGTTTCTATGTTAAACTTCATTTTTCTTATTATATTATGAATTTACACAAACTTATAGCGAAGTTTTACTGGAATTAAAATTGAAACTAATTTATCAGTATTTATATGTCATTTTAACTTTGATCCCATTGTTCTATATTAAGATAATATCAAGAAAATTATTTTTTCGAAGAAACGATGAAACGTCGGATCGATTCGACGACAGTGAATTGCTTAAATCAGTTCTGACCCGAAAACAGGTATCTTCTTCCTTGTCAGCAAATAAAAAAGCAGATTTCTTATCCTAACATTTCTTTTAACTAATACTAAGTAAGATGATATAAATATATATATATATATATAGAAAAAGAGGAAAACATCTATTTGAACTGATACTGAACAGATATGCGAAAGGAAATAATTTATGTTAAATATTACGTAACTATTTTTTCCACGATGGTAACTTAATACGTTCGGTTCTAAGTATATTTGACGCTGATTTCTTTGACCCAGGACCTAGTTTTTAGGCCTACTTTTTAGATTACAAATGTACGTGTATTGCATACGTCACTCTGTGTGATGGAGCCGACATCGAGCGCACGTAGCTGCAAGTTAAGTTATGTCCTGCAACGAAGTGACGGATCGCTAGAACTTCGTTGCATTCTTAAGTGGATATGAAATATGAAGAAAACAAATTTTATGCATTTGTGCGAAAATGTAAATAAAATATTGTTTAAATATTTAAAATAAAATATGTCAAAGGAAACAAAATATCTTGAAGTATAAGAAAAATATTTAATTTCAAGATTTTAATGATAAAATAACAATGTGGTTAGAAATTAAAACAAAATAATAACGTATATAAAAACAGATATATTTTCGATAAAATAAAGACAAAATATTTTGATAATGTTCCATGAAATTTTATCTAAATTATTATTATATATGTATACAATTGCTTTTTATTAACTTAAAATACTTCAATTTAACTCTCTTATCTTATTATAATTTCTGTACATCTGCTCAAATTATTCTGAAAATCTCACACATTTTTTAGAAATAAAATTTTTAAGACGCTCGTAAAAGTAATCGTCTTTTTAAAATCATGGTAATACTGAATATGCAATTTATATAATTATATAAAGAAAATATTTTACACTTATTGCTTACGTTAATTAATATTTTAATATTGTATTTTTTTACATCATTATCATCGTATTCATTATTATTATTGTTTCTGTCACTGTTACATACACAGTATCTCTTAATATTCTTCTGTCAATTTTAATTTATATATATGCATATGTGTGCGTATGCAATATTTTTATTTAATTGAATCTCTGTGAATAATGTAATATTATTTTAAGTACAGTTTATGCAACGTTCGTATTTTCTCGCCTATAATGTAAATCCAATATTATTGTAACTTTGATAATCCCTTGTTTCTCTGCTCAACAAACCATAGATTTCATTTATTAACCAAACTATATTTGTCTCCTGGGGTTTTGCTTTATTCAATTTTGCAACCCCTTTTATAGCTTAATTTTACTGAATATTATACGCCAAAGAAACCTATTATTAGTCTCCTTACTTTTATATTCATAGATTACTTAGTATCTTCTATAAGTCAACAGATAGCAGTGTGGATATTCCTTATATTATTCATTATTTCTTTAGAGTTTCTTTTAATTCATATTTAGGGGTTATATATCAATATTATTTTTATTTCTATTCCAAGCGTTTTTGAATTTATAATGTCTTTTTGCTATTAAGTATAAACATTATTTTAGCTATTTATATTATAATTATGTATTTATTATACTTTCGCTTAATCGATATCACTTAAATATATGAAATTTCAATAATTATATAATTGAATCTTTTAATTAAACTTATCATCTTCTGTTATTCAGTCATATTATATATTTTATTCAATTATCTAATCTTTCGTTTCTATATATGAAGTATCAAATTATATCCACAATAAATTACAAATGATATCAATGTCACAAATATCTAGAAAACTTCACATATAATATATTAATACACAGTATTTAGTATTAAATACGAGATAAATATAAATGAAACTATTTCAGAAACAATATCTATAAAGCCTACCATAAATATTGAAAACCTCCCACTTTGCTTTCAACTCTTGTTGAATATATAATATACAGTACATTATTAAGTGTAAATATCTTAAGTTTTATAAATTAAAATATTTGATGTCCGCATAAAAAATTACTTGATAAATAATTTATATTGGTATTAAAAGCATTATGTAAATTTAATTTTATACTATGATTCACAAAAATAAATTAACGATTCAAGTTCATTTGAATTATAAAATTTATTATAATTAAAAAAACTAAGTTTTAATTTATAAATATATACCTTTCAAAATATTATAATGATAAAATCATGGGTTAAATAATGTTATCAAATATTTTTTAATTTTATTTATCAACATTTATAAAATACAAAAATTAAAAAATTCATGTATTATAATATTTTAGAAAATTAACGGTTTCACCTATATAATTAATGAATTTCATATAAATAATATGTATTTTCATTACGCTTTTAATTTTATAAGTTAAATTTACTGAACTATTTTACTGATTAATCACAAGTTATTAGCAAAATATAAATTAATTTTCTAGACTATCATAACAATAATGTAATCGAATATTATTAAGCTACATAAGGTATATAACATACCTAAAACTATTTTTGAGTTATAAGAGCAATTAATTATATTTTGTAGTTCTGAATATGTACAAAGCTTTCAAAATAATAAGTAAATCCATTTTGTTTCACTTTTAAATTTATAAAACTGACCGTCTTACTTTAACGCCTGAGAGCCTAATATTATTTTTAACATTTCCATCTATTTTGTATTACGCCTAAAGAATCCCAATGTTCACAATATATCAAAACTATAACGTGCGCAGCATTTACGTATTATTTTTCTCTCACCACCCGTCATTCATTCTTCTTTGAAGCAAGGCTAAACATTTTTCTGAATCAAGTATACCAAATAAAAGAATTGCTATTCCAAAAGTTTTAAAACAAATATGATTTATCAATTTTCCTGTTCATGTAAAAAAGAATGTTTTAAAATAAACGAAATTTAGCGATGTAAACATTATTTACATATAATTGTTTATAAAATATACAGATCAATATTTTAATCTTACACATAAAACTTTACTCATAGTGTTGATGTATATGATTTTGATTAATATTTTAATTATATTAATAATTCTTTTATCCTAAATATTCTAATTCAATAATGTAATTATTGCATATTTATTTAATAGTTAGGAATTTTAATATCATTTTAAACATCATTAATTATTCAGTAAAATCCAATTACTTAATCATCATTATGTATTACGAACTACTTCATATAACTTTTTCTTTGTATCAATACATTAGTATTAGTAAAAATATTTTTTGTGAACACGTTTCATCTACAATTATGTCAACATTAGAAAATATGTATTATTATTATAAAAAGCTGTAACACAATTCTAATCTTAATATAAAAAAGATCAATGTAATTTTTATTATTAATAAAAAATTATGAATAAAATACATTAGAATGTACATGAATCAGTAAAAGAAGTATTCGATTTTACTGATGTAAAAAATCTAAAAATTAAATGAATTATAATGTAACGAGCAGAAAAAGTTTGTGAATAATACATTGAGGGCGTTATCGAATATAAAACATGCAAATTCTAAGATTATTATCGGTTGATGAAAAATTAAATCTATATGATACTTATAATTTTATAACCTCTATTTTTAAATTTAAAACTGTGCAAAAACAATAAACACCATATAATAAAAATTTAATTTACATTAAAATAAAAAAATATCATAAATTATTGCAGCTTTTAAATCATGATAAAAATATAGATTTATTTTGTAATTATAAATTGTATTATACATTTATTTAGTTTAATTATATATGCATTTCAAAGGTGAAAAATCACTTTGATTTTTATTTTTCAGTTATTCAATTAAAATACTCACTTAACTTAAAAGCTTTCGTATTGACAAGTGCATCAAACGGTTTAATACTTAGTTTAAACTCCAATTTAATTTACAACATAAATTCGAATTATTACTAGTTTACAACGATTTTAATTTTAACTTATAATTATATTTATATCGTTATATTTTCCTCATTGATATCGACAATAAAATAATTATAAATCAAATAATTCGAAAGAGATACAAAATTATTCGAATAGCAATATTGACTAGCAATGAAAAATCTCATTAAATCTCTCTTTTAGCTCGTGTGATATATGTAAAGGAATAAAGTAAAATGTACAGATATATTGAAGAAAAAAGAAACGATTCACGGTAAGACGTTCACGTGTAATTTCTTAATTACTTAGTCATCTTATTATTAATGCGCGGGTCGTACAAAGTTTTGTGACCTCTGCTTTCGACATTACCGTACGTCTTATGCATGCACAGGTCCGCTTATCACCATAATGCAGGTATTTCCGGGGCACATTGTCGAGATCCGTCACTTCTGCGGTCACCCTTCTCTTGTCAACCGAGTCCAAGATCCCGGCGCTTCTCTAATTTCCCGTCAGATTCATACGTTTCCTCAGTTCATCCAATATCTTGGCCATGCTAATGCTTCTATCGCACTCACTTTCATCTTCGTGCCGACTCTATTACTCTCTACCTTTCTTTCTAGCGTTTTAAGAAGTTTTAAGATGTATTTCTCAGTAACGTCAAAAAAGCGATATTTTACGTAGTCATGTTTCGGATTTCGTACAAGTCATAGTACGACTGCATGTACATGAAAATGCGTAGGTAAGAAATGTAGTATCCGTATATTAAATTTTATATATATTATTCGCAAACACGGAGAGAATTCTATGTGGATCCAAGAGCGGAAATTTGATTGAAGAGAAGAAGTTAGGGTAAGAGATACGAGTAAAAATTAAAGTACGAGATGTTAATTTTGTTGATATATACTATCATTTTAAGCCCAGAAAATATACTTTCATATTTACCTAAATTTGATACTTCTAGAATAATATTATATTTGATATTTTGTAGCTGCACTCTGTTTTCTATTATATCGTTAAAAATAATTTATATAGAAAGCATTTACACTTTAATTTTATGGTACTTCAGCTTTTAAAATATTCAAATTGGTAGTTTTTATATATATTATAGGCGATTTTGATTTAAGTGTAAGTATATAATTTAAAAAATATACGATACAGATATTATTTATTTCTTGTAAATATGTTTATTTCTTGTAAATAACGAATAGGTGTAAGTCTATAACATCGTAAGATGACAAGAATAATAGATGAAAAGCTGAGAAAAGCCTTTGCAAATACGAGAAACCCAATTTGAGAAATTCAATACTTTTAACTCGCTCATAAGAAAGATTACTTGGTTTTATCGTAAATGTGAAGGATACTATTTCTTCGTGGAAAAATCGAAATTACGGAATTTCGAAATCGTTATTATTTACAGTCAGACGAATTCAAAGTCCTTTGTGTATACGTCTCCCCTTCCTTTTTACTTAGCCTTTGTTGCCACGACTTGTATCACCTATTTCAATATTTTTTTATCGTATTTTTTATCGCTAGAACTAGTTTCCGTAAAATAACGAGATATATTATATGACACTATTATGTAATTTTCGAAAAGTACTTAACATAAATGTTATTATGAATTAATATACTTAGATATAAATAATTTTATTATTAATAGAAAGAAATTACGAAAGTTACTTTCGTAAATGGTTTTATAGTGTTTTAGTTTATCCTATGGTTATTAAAATAAAAGGCTTTATTTTCTATACTAAACAATATTTTCAAGACTAATATGAAGTAATTTTTTATGTAATAATATTTTGCTTTTATATAACCTGTAATTCTTATCGGAACAAATTTAATAAGAAATATAGTGCGAGCTTCTCTATTTAAATGTAAAAAGAGAAAATTTTTATTTCTTGTGATCATTAAAAAAATGTATATTTATGAATTTTTTAATTATTTTGATTTTAAATATTTTACAATTTTTAATAAATATTAAGCTGGAAATGAGTATTATATAATTTAAATTATATATTTTTAATAAAATGAAAATATCTTGGTCCCTCTGAAATCTATAAAATCATAACAATGTTCATTTATAAGCACTATTGTGTAATATAATACATTATTTAAAAATAAATTTTGAAAGCGTAATTTATAAATTTTGTTTTTATCCGAATAAAAAAAGATGAATAAAGTAATTAATTATATGCTGTTTTCTAAATTAAAACATATTTATTTAAAAAATGTAAATTATAAATCATAAATTTTTAGAAATCTAATCATTTATGTAATGATACTTCCATTATGTCGATACATAATTATTAAGCGAAGGGAACCCTAAAATCGATCAGGGTAAAAAATTAATAAGTTATTGTATACAAATTTCAAGTATAGATAGCAATTTATTGCAACTTAAAAGAGAATTTATAATTTTGTTACATATTGTAGTAACATAGAAATATGATCAAATTTGATACTTAATTGGAAGTATTATATATGCATTTATCTCAATAAAATAAATTAAATTAATTTAACAATTATTGAATTTATCGATGATTATTTTATTTACTTTAAACAATATTAGACTATCAATATATAGGTTTTTTTTCAATAAATAATTACTTAAGAAAATTTAATTTATTAAATGTAATCAATAGTAAATATATTTGAAATAAATTAAAATGGTTTAGTAAAATATATTCCATATAAATCCATTTTTTTCTAAGAATTTTTAACTATATATTATTTGGAGCAACAATTGAAATTCTTTATAGAATTTTTTTCTTTCTTAAATTCGAAATAAAATTGTTTTTAAATACAATATTATAATTTTATCAGTAACGAAATTCTACGAGTAAAAACAGAATTATATATTTAAAATTAAATTTTCAATTCGACACATTTTCGAGTTAGGTATAATTTATCTGACCTCCTTTGCCTCGAGTATACGTACTCTATCCTCGCATGTCCATTCTGTACAAATGGTTTTACCTTGATGATGTGCACCGAACATATGCCGGCGTTGTAGAGGAGCTGTGATGAAAGAGTTGGGGAATCGAGATCGACAAGTACGCTTCACTCATACAAATAAAAGCGAGGCAAAATGGACCCATAAGACAAAGACCACCGAGAATCCCCAACGCCAGGATTCTTTGAAGCTTCGATGACTCTTCTTCCGATAGCGAGCTTGACAGAAAGCATCACACGAGGGTTTTCTTTTCTCGCGGTTTCATCTCTAGCTACAGCTCAATCAAACTGCTCAACCGACTTTTTATTGCATCTAACCATCGAATCTACCCTTTTCTGATGGGAAACAAGCTCTTCTCTAAATCCACCCTTCTGAGTGTACGAGGGGAGCAAGGTTAGATACGAAGTTGCTCTTGGCGTCGAATGCATTTAATATAAAAGTTAACCGATGTATAAAACGCGTAAAAATAATTGAAAAATAAAATATTATTCAATTTTAAACAAACGTATCTTTTCTCTGGGGAGAAAGATTCTATTAAAGTTATCAAAAAAAGAAGAAGAAACTGAACTGTAGAAAATTCGAGGAGTAAAATCATCGAAAATTACGGGAGTTTGCGCGATTGATTCAAAGGCTTCCGAGCAATGTCATATCTTTTTTCCGATGAGCCGAAAGTCGTCTCGTATGGTTGCAGGATTTTTTTATTAAACCAGCTTTCGTCTTTCCACGCTGGCTAACGAAGTTAAGAAAGAATAAGGAAGAGAAAATCGTGAACAAAAAGAAAAAAAATAAGGAAAGTAGAAACCTTTGCATCCTCGAGATTCTTCTAAGACTGAGAGAGAAAGAACGAAAGCTCTCGTACGTAGTTATGTACGAATGTTCCCTTCGTTTGTAGCATACGAAGTAGTATTCAGCAAACATCCCCAGCAGCTTTTCAACTCTCGCGCGTTGTAGAAGTAAAGAAGACAATGCAAGTCTGTATGGTTTATTCAAATCGTTCAAGGACGAGTATATACCCTACATTACTATTCATTCTTTTGGTTTTTTCCCTTACTTTTTCTCCGAAGTGGCTTTTGTAGATGCCGGTATTAACCAAAGAAATAGTATCGCTCGCGTAACGAATATTATTCGGAAGCGACAATCAAACGACGATAACGGTTAATGTAATGAAAGCGTTAGCTTAAATATCCAGCATGCAAATTATTTCTACGAGTCTGTAAATGTACTCGTTTCGAATTACTTTTCATTTCTCTTTTCCTGTTTCTACAGTTTTTTAAATAAGAGATGCAGGAAGTATATATTCCGATCGTTAAAATATTTTGCACCTTGGTTTATGAATTTTAATTTAGATTATGTGTGTAAGATTCAAACTGAGCGAACATTTTTTAATATCTTTGAATTTTAAACGGATACATTTGCAAAACTTGTTATTTAAGGATCAAAAATAGTCCAACCGATTCGTATTTATATTTGTTAGAAAAATTAATGAATAAAAATGGAACTTAATAAATTAAAAAGTAAAAATGAATATTTTATGTTTAATCGCTTCAAAATATATATAGATATGTAGTTAAACCTGGATTTTATCTACTTTAATATGCCTGCTTAAATAAATTTTTATGAATATTAATTGGTTCGATTTTTTTATGCAAATCTTAAAATTTCATATTGTACTAAAAATAATAATTTTTAGACGTTAATTAAATAAAAATATAAAAATATAAAAATATAAAGAAGTTTTTTATTTCTAAATTTTTGTGAAACATAAAAATTATTATAACGGTACAAATGATTTAAAAATCGTATTTATACTTTTTTTTCAATAATCAGTTAAAAATGTAGTTTTATATTTATACGTCAAAATATTTTAAAAAAGTCTACGAAAGTTAAGCTCGAGAAACTTCATAAATAATTCATTAGCTTATGATTAAAAAATACATTATCATTTGAACTAAATATTTACTTTCTGTATTTATCATATTCCGAAAGTCGTAAGTATATCAAACAACCAACAAACGTGCCATTTCCCTCCGGTGAATTTATCATCATGGAAAAATAAGATGTGAGTCCTTCTTATTCGCCAATCGGCGCAATGGGTCGTGTCACTCTTAGCCGACTCGTTTTTCACCGCAAAGTAGAAACATCGACTTCTAGTCGTAGTGGCTTCGTAACTCTTCTCTCGCCTGCGATCGAAAATCGAGCCTTTAGAAACGACGATTGTGTCAGAAACGAAAGTAGAGGAGATGAGAACACGCAAGACCCCGTCTCGATGCGGTAGTTGACAAGCGTAGTGAAAGATGGAACGCGAAATCCAATTTGAAAATAAAATGTGACATTTTTATTGAAATACGCCAAGTCGACACTAACGTGGTGGCAAACACACTTCTCTCATTCTCATCTATTCTCTCCCTACTTTTTCGTACATATGGGTGATTTCACTCCAAGTGTGATCGTCTAAAAAGTAAAGGTTATCAAAAATGTATTTTCTCATTTTTATATTTAAGAAGCAATATGTTATGATATTCTATAATATTAGTTTTAAAATAATAAATATCGAGAAACTTTGATATATTTCCTTTTTTTATTGTATTTCATTATTATTCTTTATCGTTTAGCAGTTTTGTAGTTGTGATATCGTATGCTTTACATATGAATAGAAAATACCTATGAATGAATAAAAAATGACATATGAGTAAAAAACCTTCAAATATTTTTTTATTCTGATCATAGTATATTATTTTTATATAGATTTTTATTCTAAAAAAAATAAACGTTAGAATCGTAAATTTTATGATTCATTAACTTATTACAAATTTTTTCATGAAAATGTTGGTTTCTTAAAGTATGTTTTATAAAACAATGGTAATTATTCATATTAATGTACAAATTTTTTATAATTTTAGTAGATTACAAAAACACAGATGTTATTTTTAACTAAGCTCGACGCTTTTATATGTTTTAATGTATTTATATTTACTAATTCCTATACATTAAAGGTTTTAGAGTACTTTATTTTATCATTGTAATAATGATATACTGTAAAAAAGGACACTTATTTATCAAAGTTAGTTTGCATGAGGGAACAAAACAGTAATATTTATGCATTTCATGGATAATCTTTTTGAAACTGAATCCCTTGTTTATTTTTTGGTAATAACGATCTTTTTTAAGCTGTAATAACTTTTTTATTAGATACTTTTTTTACATATTACGAATAAGAAAGATCACTTGCAGTCAAATTTTGATAATTAGAAAATGTTTGAAAAGTTGCGTATACAACAAATCTTTTTACGTTGCTTCGAATTCCGTCACATAAGCTTTTGTGAACAACGAACCATAAAAATATGAATCAGGAAGGATATTAAAATCATTTTTGTGATGTAAATGATTATGCAAATAATATTAATTTTTAATAAATAGTTTATAAATTAATTTTATGAAATTTAAATAGTTTACCTTTAAAGTAATTTTTTCAATAATTTTTTTTTATGAAAATAGAATGTTTTAACTAACTTTAGAGTAGAAAAATTTTTTAATTGTCTTTCTATGGATTTAGTAAACGTAAAATATAATCTTGTATAATTGTACAAAATTGATATTTAAGAATTATTTTTATAATTATTTTATAAATTCTATGCAATCATACCAATAATTTGATAAAAAAATTCATAATGAATCACGCAACCTTTGAATTAACGGTTCTAACTTCAGTATCAGAGATTATATTATTTTCTTACATGACAATGCAAATATTATTCATTTTAATTAATTTACATAAATATAAATAAGGATCTATAATTAAAAATATATATGTATAAAAATATAATTCTCACTCATACACAAGGCGTTCAATGTGGCAATTAGAAGCCCCTTTCTTAAATTATACATATTTCCATAATTACTCGGGACAGCTGTAAAAGTTATTAACATAATAAAATTTTTTTTGCATCGATTTTAATTCTTACTCATAATTTATAGTTGTATTGAATTATAATGAAGAATTCTATGATATGAAATTATTTTAATTTAAAACGACTCGTCTTTGTAAATAATTTAATTTTTAGTCTCTTGCAGTCATTTTCTTAAACACAGTCTTTTATCGGATAGTACATTTAAAATCTCTCAAAATCATGTAAAAAAAAATTCTTTTGAATATTATATTATTTATTAATATACCAACGACAGAAAATAAACCGAGTAAAATACTCGATAATTTGTGTAGATTAATTAATTTTGTTGAATGCAAAATACGAATGATAATACTAAAGTTCTTCTAACTGTATGAAAGTAAAAAAAATATTTCTTTTTTCAGATATATTTGAGGTAATTTGATGCATATATATTTATTCTATAAATCTTCGGTGAAGTGCTTAAGTAATTCAAAATATACAGATTATATAAATAAATATCTAAATAATTTCATCTATATAAGCTAATAAAAAGTTACACAAAATTTATTTTTAAAAAAGAAAAATATAAAACAGAGATGAAAAAAATAATAAAAAAGTATATATTATATTGTATAAATAATAATTACCAATTTAAGTTTAAAGTATTAATTTAACAACTTTGTATCAATCCATTATAAATACTACTCTTATAAATTATGTAAATAGGAGCACACGAGACGGTTTGGTGCCCTCTTGACTTATTTAAGATGGCGATAGGTACTTAAATAGTAACGCATATACGTGACATCCTCGCCTTAGTCCCTGAGACAAGAACATGTACATAGATTAGCTAAACGTACCAAGCAGACATGCTCGCAAAATTTACGCATACTCAATGATCCGCACGAATTATAAAAATAAGACTATGATTGATATCGTTTTTGAAATATTTAATATCTACTCTCTATAATCAATCCCTGTACCACTAAAAAATTTTGACAACCTTCAATATTCTTTCTCTTCATACTCCGTCTTTTAGTAAATTCACCGATCATTAGCTTGCATAAAACCGATATATTGCACAAAGTCACGCATTGATATCCAATATTCGTGGATATTGTTCGTCTCATTTTCTAAATAAAACGGTTTACATATAGAATCGGTTCGACAGCCTTCGCTATTAAGTGTCAATGTACATTTTCTTCCACTAATAAATAATCGACAGCTATCATCGTATTTTAAAAAGGTCAATATCCGACTGCAAATATTTGTCTCCGATAGCCTATAATTGTTACAAATACTTCCTATTGATTAAAAGCAATATTTCTGAATGAAAAAATTAAAATCTTCTCTAAAATAAAGACGCTTCTAATTATAATTATTCATAATACAAATTTCCTGTCTTGTCAATTTAACCATCAAATTTATCAGTCTGATACGCCGTATAATTCCACCTTTTAATTGATAAATCAAGAATTTTTTTATAAAATAAATAAAATAATAAATGCATTGCATTTTTATTATTTATTATTAAATAATAGCTCTAGTAGAGTAATGGTTAGTCGATTTTATAAAGAATTCACAATATACAAGGATTGAATTTGTTGCAATGATAATTGCTGTATTCTTGTGTGAGTTATCTTATGGGATACTTCGATCAAAATAATAAACAAAGTAAATCTGTTTACAGAAACACTTCAAACAATTACTTTTTTGTATAAATGTTTCGATTATCTTTAACCTTTGTAATTCAAAATAATATCAAAATAATCATTTAATTTAAAATTGAAATAAATGAGCTCTCACTTTTAATGATATAAAGTTGATTCAAATATTTTTAGTTTTATATAACAGAACACTAAATATATAAAAAGTATATAATTAAAGTAGAAAAATTAAAATACGATTAATTTTTATTTATAAATACAAATATTTGTATAACAAAAATTAATACTTATGCAACTTTGATATACCAAAATTTGACAAAAATATTGATTTCTATTTTTCCAAAACTTAGTAATATAGAATCCCTAATTTCAAAAGCGAAGAAAATTTTCCGAAATCCTTCATTGAATACATGAATTCTCGTATATTATCGAGATGGAGTTGCAGATGAGAAGCACGCAACGCTCGATAATGAACAATTATTTGAAAGTTACGAGGCTAACGAACGGCTTACAGAATTTTCCTTCGCCCATGTTCCCTTCCGCTCTTACATCACATTCTGTGTTACGAACAATTAACCTTCGTGTACGCGTGTCTATGGAACGACTACCATCGCTAAACAGTGAATTTACCACGCTCGAACAGAACTCGACGAAGTTCATGCAAAACCGAAGTGATGATCGCGCGTATCAGTAGCCCACAGGCATTGAAGATGTCAGTTAGCGGGTTCAGAGGAAACGCGACGCGGCGTTGATCATTTTCTGCGTCTCTTTTTTAGGTACGGGCGCAGGAATTTCAACACCAACGGTCAGAGGTACGCTCAAAAGGCGAAGTGATAATAAAGGTAGAATGACAATTCGATTCCGGTGGACTGTGAGGACTATTGTTGTTCTCCAATGATTTACAGTTATTCATTGTCAAAGATACAAATTTGTATTATTGCATGGTTATGAAATTCATTGATCAATTTCGTGGATGATAAACTTATCGACAGATGAAACTTAGAGTGACGATATCCTTTAAATCGGAAATACGACTAAAATTTTGTTATAATTTACAATTTCCCACAATATAACAGTTCGACAAAGTTTTATCAATTTGACAAAATCTATTAATTTAATATTAGATATTCATATAATTACAAAATTCATTATATATTCGGAAAAATATTTAAAAACTTTCGATAAAAATCCAATATTCTCTTTATTAACAAATATCTTTTAACAAACTTTTTTTTTTAAATAATAAATCATAACTGATGTTATTTTATCTTAAATTTATTGGTTTCATATATTACAAATTGATCAATGTATCGAAAAATTATATTTGTCATGAATCCAAAAAAAGTTTTCATGGCATCATATTTATTATCAACTGAAATGGTTCAATTATTTTTAACAATAAAATAAGTTTAATAAAACAATAATCTTAGCCCATAAAAGCATCATTATATTATTATTGATCTTTTAAAAAATGCATAATTTTATAACTCTCAAATCTATATTAAAAAAAATATAATTTATAAAATTTAACTCTTAAATAATTAAAATAATAATTATTTATACGTATTATATAGTATATATATATATTTATCGTAGAGTACAATTTAATGTATTTAAATTTATCTTGTTATAAATGAAAAACATTGATAAAGAATAAGGATTTATTCAATATTTACACCTAAATATTGGAACCTAATTCAATTTATTCATAATTTGAGCAGTGATGTAATTACTTTTATCAAGAAAGCAAAAAACTAGGCTAATATTACTCGTATTGAAATAAATTTTAAACTATAATTCATAATTTAATAACTGATAATGATAAATTATAAATTAATATGTTATTTAAGTATAAAATATATGACATAAACAAAATATATATATTTAAAATAATTCATTCATGAATGTATTATACTCACAAAAATTAGAATATTATTCAATTACATGTATATATATTTATAAAAACCAAAATATTTCAATCAATTATTATTATTATTAATTGAACAATTTTTATCATTTAATAAAACTATTTTATAGCTGATAACAATAAGATATGCTGGGATTGCCAATAAAATCAAATAGATAAATACTTTAATTTTGAGATAAATGCAACATACATAAAACTTATGATTCAAAGTTTTATAGTAAAAAATGGTAAATAATGTAATATAATCTTTATTAATGTAGTTGTTTTTTTATGATTCCATATTGTAATTATTATAAAGTACAAATATATATCTAATAAAGTTATTTATTTTAAAATACAAAAACATTTTATTTATATTTATTACTAAATATTGTTTGAGAATAAAAGTTTCAAAATAAATCAAAATCGAAACCTTTAATAATTTGGTTAAAAAAAAAATGTATAAAAGTTATACCAATACTTTTAACCCAAATATAATACTAATTTAAAAAATAATGTAACTACTCTACAGGAAAATTCCATAAGCTTACTAAGAAATAGAAAATTATGCCATTGTTATACAAGAATTTACTTATCGAAAAAATATATTTGAATTTAGTGTATTATCTAAAGTGAAAAAAATACTTAAATAAAAATCAAACCAATAGTTCTTAATTAAACTTTATACAAAAGGAAAATAATAAAATATAGATACAAATTACGTTCAAAACATACAAAATAAAACGTAAAATAAATCATCAAAATGTGTGATTCTTATAAAATTTTACGAATTTAATTTTCTTTTCTTTTTCTTAAATACATGTTTTATATAAATATATTAAACAAAAATATTTGAAAAAAGAATATAAAATTACATCAATAAATATTTTTATAGAAACCAATTCAATATATACTAATGCACATTATTTATTCATTTCTATACATTTTTTAGATAAAAAAAATGAGAATCAATATATGGTTCATTCATTATTAAAACAAATTATTAAGTTTTAATATTATCATAGCTATAATATTTTTCCAATAAAAAAACTTAAGATAATATCATTAAATTTGTTTCCATCAAGTTTTACCAAATTTTATATTTTTATTTATCATCTCTTGTTATATTGATCTTAATTTTTTTTGCGATTTTATACCATTAACTAATTAGTCTCGTATCAATGTACTCAGAATTTATATTCGAAGTTATATATAAAAATAAAAAATTTATTCAAAAAAATATTACGTGATCATCCTTAAAATACAGAGAATCTTTATTTTTTGAAAAAAACAATCAAGGGAAAATTAGTTCTTAAATTAATTTTAACTTTCTTATTTATAAATAAATCTCAATTATATAACATTAATTTGGAACACTAATGTTTAAATCCACGTAAAAATTAGAAAATGCAACTAAATATATCAAATACAGACATTAAATACACAGACTTAAATTTAAAAAATTTTGTCATTCAAATATCCGTACTTAATATTAATTATATGATACCGAGTTAAAATTTGACAATGACAATATATTCTGATTGAACCAATAATGTAGCTTAAATAAGTTTTCGAAATATCGAAAATTTATAAATATTATTTTCTATGAATGTTATCGAACATGTATTAGTATCATAATAAATACAAATAATTTATATGCCAATCCAGTGAGTATAATACATATGTTTTAGACATAAAGTAGATACAATCACATTTTATCCATTGTATTTTAGTTCTTAATGATTTCAGTACAAATAATAATATCCGTATATCATTACCTTATTTAGTAACAATTATATATTTTATCGTATACAGTAAAGAAAATATTTACATTAACTTCCGATACGTTGTATTAATTCATAAATGCACATAAATGCATACTGCGGGTACATTTAATGCAATTTATCATGCGTAAAGCTATTCCATTAAATTAATATTAATCTATAAAGTCACAATCTAATCTTTATACTAATAATAGGTTTAACGATATTTAGTTTAATAACAATTAATAAATTAATATTCGCAAATTAACACAAAGAACAACTCGTGAAATCAATTTTCGTTAAAAGCACTTAAGTATTTAATTTGATACATGTACGTATAAAACCAATATACAAGTTGTTAAATTAAGTCAAGGTGCTTATAAATAATTCAAAACTACGGCACGATTCTAATCTATACTTTAGATTACAATGTTACACCGTGCGGATAAATCGCACAGTGTAGTTCTCTTACGTTTTTCATTACCTTCTTGTAACGATAATCTCGGCAATTTCTCGAGGTTTGGTAAAGTGAACCAGAAGCGCCCACTTTCTTCACTTTCTTCGACTTCGGTAGCGTGCCTTCTTAATTTTCTCTCGTTAGTAAAAGCATTTTACGAAGCTCGAAACGCACGGACACGTCAGTAGCCCAATTCAAACAATACCAAACACTTGATCCAAGCACACATATATTTGCACAAGTACCTTCCAAAAGCGGAAGGAAGTTAATTTCTATTCCAATGCGTCTTCGAGTGGCGTGTCCGACCAGACCTACCTCTCAGCGCTAACGAGCGAATGGAATTCCCCGTTTGGGTTCCTTCGTCTGCTTCACCCCTTGCACCCCTGTTTTCACACGACCGACCTTAGGGGCGATTACTACTAGTTGTTGTCTGGCGCACCCGCGAGGCGCGTTCACCTGTCGTGTTTCGCTCGCTCCGAACTTATTCGACTCCGGGTTGCTTGGTTCGCGGTAGAGTTAGGGTAAGTATCGATGCTGAACGAGAGGAGTACTCTCGATATGAAGTAGTAATTATCGCGGATACCTCGAATCGTGCTCGGCTCGCGAAGGGTACAAAATGCATTTGACTTTCCGTGATTGGGTGTCAATGAGAATTTGTTGGGATGTTGCAAGAGATAATTGCTGGAACAAAGGTTTGTTTTGTTTAGAGAAAATTGGAGCTCAATTTTCAACTTCCTAACGATACGATTTTGCGTGAAGTCAAGTTGTTATGGGAATCGATGTTAAGTATTTAATTACTAAACAATGCAGAAAAATTCACGATGGATACCGATAGAATACATTTTCTAAGTATAACAATTTTAATAAAATATTATGAAAGATGTAAAGCGAAATAAATTTAATATAATTCGATTAAATGTACTTTTAAAAATTTAGGCTAAAAACGTCTATCAATTTTCATTGAATTAATTCTTATTAAATTTTTTTCATATTATAGAACGTCAAATTTTGACTATTCAGATTTTTATAATAAATTTTTTGTACTAATTGCAGGATAATTTCAAATATTAATGAGACATGATTAAATTAATAATATTTTTCAAAAATATAGTTTATTCAATAAAGTTGAGCAAATGTTGGAAACTCTTCTGTAACCTCTAACTATAAGAAAGTACACTTTTTAACGAATAGTTTGTTAGAAGGAGAAAAATAAATTCTATAATTTATTCTTCACGTATTTATATTTTTATGATTTATAATGTATGTTTTATTAAAATAAATTTATATGAATATTACTAAGTGTGTACATTTAAGACAGAAATAGTGTTTAATATAAAATTTGTATATGAACAAAATATTAAAAATTTCATCATTAGTAAAGTGCTGAAGAAATTGTACGGAAATATTGCTTTTAAAGCAAAAACTTATTTTACGTATACTACTAATTAACTTACTTCTATCATAGTTTTTATTTTAATATTAAAGTATCGAGTTTAGTTGATCAGCTTTAAAATATCTACGTAGACTACTTTATCGAAGGTTAAAGTCTTTTGAATATTATTTAAATATTTTATTGATTAAACCAACGATTTAAGTAAAAAGTTTATGTAATAGAATTTGTAACAGAATTTAATGAAATAAAAATTATTTATAATAAATAAAATGTAATGATTGTAATGAAAATTTATTTTTATAAATTGAATATTTCTTTGTAAAGTCATGTGCAATATTTATTCAAATTTATGATATAAAATCATGCGACAGTTATTTGCGATGAATAATGAATAAGCAAGGTATTAAGAAATGTTTACAAATTTGAAGCTCTTACAACTATATAAATAATATCTGTTCAGAATTTTTAAAGTTAAAAAGTGAATACTTTCATAACAATTTGTTCGCATTAAAGAAGTTTCGTTAAAAAGAGCTAATAAAATGGTTATTACAATCTTTTCCTTTTACATAATTCGAAACTCTGTCGTCTTCAAAAGTGATCGTGTTCCATTGACCAGAAAAAAGTACCTTAAAATTATCTAAATTAAAATTGCGGCTGTCTATTCTATTGAAAAAAAGGAAGAGAGATAAATAAATAGCAGGAAGGGGAGAGAAGATAGAGGAACTGAGATAGAAATAAGTAATAGCAATAGCAGGTGGCCGTATGTAATCTGCATTGTTCAACTCCGGTACTTCCCCTAAAATTATCGGTCGCCCAGAGCTGAATCTATTGACTACCATTAGTAATTACTATTGCGAGCTCCTTCTCTCGTCTGAATAAGTCAAATTACGTATATCGTAACAGGCATATTTCTTTTCCATTTTTATCTCTTGACAGTTAAATATGTGCGTCATACCTATGCATGTTTTATAACGCTAAAATAAGAGTGTTGTATCGATTTGTTATTATTTTAAAGGTAGAAGGAAGTATCGACATTCATTTTTAATTTTGCTACTTGAATTATTTACTCAACAGCGTTGAAAGAAAGGAATTGACGAATGCATTCGATAAGTGTATATATATTAATAATATTAAAACTATTCTATATATTTACTAATTCCATAAATAAAAACCTCCTACACGCAAGCAAGAGAAAAAATCGCTGAATTAATTCACCCTCCTATAATTTAATAAATTGTGATAATAAATCGAACGACCTCACAGTTTTCTTCGCAAGCCGACGACACATTGCTCAAACGATGCAATTCATGCGGCGATGATCTCCCGTCGAGAAAAACGGGAACTCCGATCGTCGCTGCTCTTGTTGCTCTTGCTTCCGAGTCTTTGGGTTACCACTAATCATTTTACTCGAAATTCTCGGTCTTGCTGTAGTCGAGAAGAATTGGTTCACTTCTTTGTTTAATATTTGCATAATACTTCATCTTCTTATATTCGACTAATAATTGAAATAAAAGTCCGGTCCGATATTTCCCTCGAGAATCTTCCTATCGTTTTTTTCAGATTTATAAGGGCAGGCATTGCATACCGAAGTTTAAACTTTTTGTTTTATCGTATGCAACTGTGTAAGCAGCTTTTTCTAAAAGAAGTATTTTCTGAACTTCTTGATTAGGATGCATCGAAAAGCGCTCGAACAAATATCATGAAATAATTTTAATGTACGATTAATTCTATTCTATAAACATTACCATCATATTTATAAATTAACTATTTTATTTCTATTATATATTTTAAAATAAAATAATATTTGTATTTTATACTAATATTCTCGACAGAATCGAAAATGTTCATTTTTTTTATATTTTCTTACAGCGCAAAATTCAATTTGTAAATTTAATTTAAATAATGTATGGATATTCTTTTACTATTATATATGTTAAGATAAAATAATATGTTTAAGGATTAAGACGTAACTTTATAATAATATATAATCTTCGTTAAAACTTTCTTTATTCAAGTTTAGCTACGTCAAATTTATGTTATTACTAATTTTAGTAATCTTTTTACTAATACTTAAATATATATTTTGTGAAACAAAAATTTATATAACCCACGTAATCTTTCATGAAAATAAGAGCTTTCCAACTACCACTTTCAGATAGTCTTCTACTTAGACTTAATATTTATATCTGTCTCTGAAAATTCTACGAATCCAATTAATTTATATCTACATCAAAAACGAACTAGAATCTTCATTAACTTAAAATGAAGTTAGCCATAGAATGCTACAATTTTCATTAAATCTACATATACCTTCCCGGATCTTTGCATCTGTCTATTTATACAGTATATATATATATATATATATATATATACAAGCATTGCTGTTGCTGCCAATTTCACCACTCTCACTCTTTCGCTTAATTCCCATCACTATTTTGTATACATCATGCATATGGATTGGACGATATGTTCAAGACTGGACTTTCTGTTTATCCAAGCAGAGCATTATTTGGTGTACACCGTGCCATTTATCAAACAAATTTTCGGTATTCTCTCGTCCAAAGCCGACCACACCAACGTCCATCGTTCCACACTACTTTGCAGTTCTCTTATCTTCTGTATAACTCGTTGTCTGTATATGCGTAAATACACTGGATCGATGAGCATCTTGTAAGCGGGTCGGATCGATCTTACGCATGGTGGTATGAACCACTACCTTTAACCCTGTTTGTATATTGTGATTTAATTTAACGATAAGGTCGACCAATTTAAGCCGCTTCCGTGAACCACAGCTCACCTTCTCTTTACTTTTTTGCTACAACGATTTTCCCTCTCACTCGTTGTCCTCTTCTAGTGCCCTCTTTTTATGCTCTTCCATTTCGGTATTTTTTTCTTTCTTTTGTACGTAATATCTTCTTTCTTATTTTTTTTTAAATGAGTTGTACAAAAATAAAAATGAAATTCAAAATACCGAAAGAAAGATGAAAAAATAAGTAAGTTTCTTGAATTCAGCCACTTTGATAACTGATACATATTCATACTGTATGCTGAAATTAAAAAAAGTAAAACTAATTTTCTAGTAGTTCATATACACTAGTCTTTATAAGTAAAAGTAAATACATATATGAAGTGCAAATTATTAGTACACTGAATTTATATATTTTCAGTATTAGTTAATTTTTGCTCCGGTTTTAGTATAAAGAACAGTGAACTTAAAGTATACATATGAATTCGTTATAATATTAGAATTGTAAATTTATTATATTTACTTCTTAATATGGAAAGTAATTGTATTATCTATGTTATAGATATGGGTAACTTATATTGCGTGAATATATTTCAGGGGAAAAAATAAGAAATGAATCATATATAAGAAGTAATCAAGTATATTAAAATAATTATTTTTCAATCTGTTAATTAATTTAATTATTCAATTTAAATTATTAATAAAAATATCATTAATGCTAGAAATATATTAAAAACAATCATAATAACAAAATAAAAGCCTATATTATTTATTGAAAATTTTTTTAAAGTATGTTGACTTTTGTTTTAGATATTTTATGTTTTATGAAAATTCATATTCATGAAAAATTTATCAATAAATCAGCTTGTAAAATCTTAAATTAAGTATAAAATTATTTACTTTGCCTAATTAAAACTTAAATTATACGAACAAATCATCTGTTGTGTAGTATGACTGTCTTTAATTAAATTTATATTAATTCATTAAAAAAATCTATGAATAACAAAAATTAT
This sequence comes from Dolichoris vasculosae, assembly GCA_018907195.1. Taxonomy (NCBI): domain Eukaryota; kingdom Metazoa; phylum Arthropoda; class Insecta; order Hymenoptera; family Agaonidae; genus Dolichoris; species Dolichoris vasculosae. The sequence goes on from JACCHY010000001.1 coordinate 11,287,140, forward strand.
GCATTCAATATGAACGAAAATAAATTTGAAGAAAATTTAAATATAATAAATAAATTTCAATACTAATATATTCAATAATCAATTTATTCATAAAATAAATTAATTTAAGAATATTTTAATTAAAATTCGTCAAATTTAATATCTCTAATGCATTAAAAACTCAAATTATATACAATGAATAAAATTATATGTCATAGATATATGTATCAATTTATATATTAAATCAGGTTATACATATCGTAGCTTGAAGATTTTTTAAATATTATTATAAAACTCATAAATAATTATATATACATAAATCGTTTCATGGAATCATTCTTTACTCCATATGAGTACACTACGAAAGATTTTAAAAACAAAGCAAGAAAACTAAATCTAATTATTCTGGTATATATATTAGTATTGTTATAACTATTTCTTCCATTATATTCATAATAATTATTATAATTACTATTATTTACAGTTCCACCTGAACAGCCTGCAATTTTAGATATGTGGGGACGAATATTGAATGGAACATCCGGTCCGTACAAAGAGGGGGACAATCTTTCGCTTACCTGCCGTGTTACTGGTGGTACGTAAATATATATTCTAATTATATTCCTGTTTTCTATCAGAATGTCTATAGACTCTGTTACAGTAACAAACAATTCTTAGTCTAAATATTCTGTAGACATCAATTTTAAGTGGAACTTCAGTTGTCACTAACGATTCGAGAAACGATTTTACATATTTCGATTTAAGTTTACAAAGAATATCCGACGTTTCTTGTACAAATGTACCAAAATCATCACTAAGAATTATTTATTCAATATTCTTTATCATTAATAAAGAATGATAATTATATATATATTCATTTATATGTAATAATGTATATATTACAATTATAATATAATTTGTTATGATTTATTTGAAATAAATTTCTAATTTTTTATATAAATATTTCATGAAAAGTTTTTCACACGTGATAAATTGAATGGATTTATTAATATAGTTAATAAGTTTTCATTTTCATTCGGCTCATCTGTCAATATTTAGTTTGTATGATTCGATTTGAGTTTAGTACTTAATATCGTATAAAGACCAATGTATATTATATAGATAAATCATGATTTTAGAAGTTAGATTGTTTACTATTGTATATATGTAGTTATTATTACGAAATCTTATCTAATATTTCTATTAGAAATAAAAAAATATTTCAAATAAGAAAAGAATAATTTATCACTACAAAAATTTGTCATCTATTTTTATAGGCTACAGTATTAATATTTGCGTGTGGTTTTTATTATTTGAACGTATGTATAAGAAAACTTTAACATCGAAATCTACATTACCGGTTATTAAATTGACTCTTCGTGTTTCTTTTTTTCCTCGATAAATTTAAAGTATAAAGTTCTACCTTTAGTTGCAATATCGAAGCATTAAATAAGAAAGAAAAAGTTAAATAAAGAGATAAATAGTAAGAGAGAAATAGAAAGAGAAACTGATAGAAGTAGTAAATGAAAGGAATGCACATATTGAAGTTTTCTGCTGCTTACTTTATCAACTAAAACTAAATTAATATTTATAACTATGTCAACTTCTATATTCAACTTTCAAAGATTTTTTCTAAAATCCAAATGCTCTTATATTTCTTTTAAGGTACTTTTAAATTTTAAATATCATACAATTTTGTTTACCTATTTGAGTAATACTTATACCAGTTTTTGCTTATATATAGTTTAGAATTTTGTATATATATTAAATTTTTTGTTTGTTTGTATATACTTGAAATTATAGTATAAGTAAATTGACTTAATTCAATATAAATTCTCAATTAAATAATAAATCAATAATTTTAACAGGTATATTAAATTATTTTTTCTTAATCATAATTGTAAACCAATTTTTATTTATATTATAATCTAATATCTTTTTAATAACAAAACCACTTCTTCTTATTTTTCTCTAATTATTTTTTAATATACTTTTTTGCCTTTTTTCATTATTTATTGTTGAGACTAATTGCCGCGTCTTTTATTTTTAATAAATTCTTTAACTTTCTTTTATATAAAGTTTCTATTCTTGGCATCTGTATATCTTCTGGTATGTAGTCTGACTAGTATTCCTCATTTCTCTTCTTTTGTGTTGATTTGTATCACTTGGCAGATATTCCTAACAATTTCGTCGCTCGTTGAGTTTAAACTTCTCTTTGATCTTTTTTAATCACAATATTTCTATCTACCATTCTTTTTATTTATTTTTCTTTTCCTTAGTAACTCTTCTTATATCTATAAACCTGTTTATATATACATTTTTTGCTGCAACTCTTTAATACTATCATATGCAAGTTTTAGTTCTTTATTATTATAATTTTACCATAGTAAATCTACTCATTACAAATAATTTTTTGATATTACATCGAAGATTCATATTTATCATTATCATACTTCCTGTTTTTTGCTCATCTATATGCAATAATTTTGATTTAATTTTGAGACATTTTTTAATCTAAGAATATCATTATTATTTCAGAATTTTGTTGATATAAATAAACTATTATCCTATATTTAAAATTAATTTTTCTATATTATTCTAATTATGATTCAAATACCGGGTATTTTAATTTCTTGATAATATAAATAATAATAGTTTTTAATGATAATTTATCTAAAATTATATATATATTACAATATTCTAGATGAATAAGAATACAAAATACTAGTATACAATCTCATAAATTATTAAAAACTAAAGAAAATAAATAAATATTTATACAAATAATTAAAACTAACATAGTAATTTCAGATACATTACATGTAATATTGATCATTAATTATAAAAATTATTTTTCTTCGCATATATATATAATAACCTTCCATGCTGTTCTTTTTCGTAAATTTTTAATAAAAATTTTAAATGTACCAAATTTTCATTAAAGCGTAAAACTGGAATTTCTTGAAAAGTCAATTTATTTAATACCATTCAGAGAAATAATAGTAATAAGGTAACAAAATATGATAGGTCACGATTTTAGAAAATAAAGTACTTTATAATCAAATAAATCCTATATAAGGAAAACATTCATACATATAAATTTCTTAAATTTAAAAATTGTCTAAATCGTAAAATATATTGTATAGAATATTTTAAACTGATCAGCATATAAAGCAAAATTTTCAAAGTTTTGATATCATATTATTTAGAGTATCTACATAAGAAATGGTAATATTGATTCAAAGACATAAAATAAGCATTCGACAATTTTTGAACTAAAGAATTCAAATTTAAAAACCCCGACTTTTTGATGAATTACAATTACATTATTGCAAAACCTAATTTCATATAAGTCATACACTAATTAAAAAATATCTTTTCTTCAACTATCTCGTGAATTATGTATATAAATATTTTTTTATATTTATTTTCATTTCTCTGACTTGTTATATATACTTTTTTAAATATAAATGTTTCTACTATTTGATATGTGATAACGAAGTTTTCATCTAATTAATTATGCAGAACTTGTTAAACTTTGCCCTTAATTAAGGATCAAGCAAAATTTATGAAGAGCCACGTAAACTACGATAAACGGAGTAATTTAATTCTATGAGAATCATATTGAAACATTTATCAATATGGGGTTCAAATAAGTGAATTATAGAATTGTAAGAAGATTAAGCTTAAAATAACTGTTTAAGAGAAAAACTGCAATTATACGGATTTAATTTAATACACCTGTAACAAACTAACTATTTGATTGAATATTTTTTAATTTTATACTCTGCTATTGTGGTATGATCTTTCATTTTCAAGATGGATTAGTGGAGCTTAAAGTCGTTAATTGTGAAGGATTGCAAGTAAACACGTGAGAAAAATCAGAACTTCGGCTTTCCAGTTTCCGATTATTGTTGATTTCCTGAAGTTTATAAAGAACTAGAACACAATTAACTATTTTTCGGAAAAATTCAATGAATTTAATCTTTTCTCAATTATAAAGATAATAGAATAAAATTCAATATATATTTATTAAATTTTATTTCTGTAAATATAAAATATAATATCAATGTTTTAAATTTGACAATTATTCACTCGTATGCAATAAAAATTTAGTAATTAAAATTCTCCTGTAAATAGATTATTAAACCTAAAGATATATTTGGTTCATTTCAAATAATTTCTTTAAATTATTTAGTCAATAATTCAAATACATAATGAATATATTTCGTTTTAATTTAATTTTAATATTTGTAACTGTTCGTAAATATCCAGCTTTTACGTATTTAACATTTTACTAATAATGATGTTAATACAAATAATATTATTGATTACTTTTTATCAGTTAAACCTAGAAAATTCTAGATAAAAGAATTGATTAAAGCTATATTTCAGAAAAGTGGAATTTCTACTGATTAAAATCATAATCTATTTCTTCATTTAATAGATTTAATAATTTATTTGATAAATAAATCTTAAACTTTTTTACACGTATTATTAAGCGCTTTTATATTTAGAATACGATTCATCTATATTTAAATTTAAAAAAATTTCCGTATCTATGAGACACAAATGTAGAAACATAAATAGCTAAATATATTTTACAATTATTATATCTCATGCAATTTTAAGTATTTAATACATTCGTTACAAATATTTGAATAACTAAATAGTTCTCATCTATAAATAAAGCTGTAATATTTATAATTATAAGTATATGAGTTTTACTTATAGTAATTTCTTTTATAGTACTTCTTTGTTTGAAAATAAAAATAATAATTTTAACATTTATTTTGAATTTCAACATTTCTGTTTTCTTTATTCTACATATGAAAATATACAGTTCAATTATGTAATTAAACAAGATAACATCTAACATTGCTGCATTCGTAGTGAATCTCGAAAGATTATTTTATCAGATTTCTGCTTCAACTTACTTTGTTTACTCTATTATCTATTCTATCATCGGTCCATCGAATTAGCTGTTTGTTGTTACTAAACATGAATGTCATTGCTTCAAAAGCTCATCTTATTACTTACATAAAAAATATGAATATTCATTTATATAATTTAAATAATACTTTTGCCATTTTAAAATATTCATTTATTTTTCTATGTCTATAAAATATATAAAAATAAGAAATATTTTATTTATTTGATGTATTTATATCTTATATATTTGTCGACTTAGGCTGCTTACAATTGTTCATTCTGAGATGCATTGACATTTCATGTTCAGTATTGTGCAAAATCAAATATAGTTAGATGTGATGTATATGTTTTTATACATAAATAAATTTCAATTATATTTTGAGTTATTCTCAATCTTTTGTATACATTTTTAATCTATATTTTCTGATATTCTCTCAAACATCTAATATAGATTCGAAAGTAATCCTCTTATTTCTTTTCTACTGTATATACATTTTTTATATTTATTATGTATATATATTCTTTTTTATCCATATCGATCAACTAAGAAATTTTTTAAATTTATAATATTTATAATATTTAATTGCATTATAATCTAAAATTTATTAAAATACAATTTTACTTCTTAAGATTTAATTTACATTTAATTTATCTAATTTCTTGCTTTTTAATTTAAAAATCATAACGCATAGAGTAACAGATTATATGATAAGAATAGATGTCCTTTTAAATCATCATTTTCTCTAATTTTCTAAATTACTAACTACTTTTAACAAGTTCTAAAATAAACTTCTACGTTGATTGCGATTTTTGTTCTCATCTTTTGATATTTTAAGAGGGAAAATACACTTAAACTCAAATTCTTGTTTCTTAATTAACTATGTAAAATTCTGAAGTAAATAACTTTTTCACATTGTAACTAATTAAAGTCTAGATAACTAAATTATTACAAAGGTACTGAAAATATATATTTAACTACAAATGCAGTACAAACAATAAAAATATTAAGAACACAACCTTACAAGTATTTAAAAATATCTCTTTTTTTGTATGAATAAAAATAATTGTCACTTACGCTATATTATATTTTAAAAAAAAATTAAGAAGATAAAAATAAAATTATTCATATAATTATTTAAGCGTAATAATGAAATATAAAATAATATTAAATAAAAATAAAATTAAAGATCTTCTGAAACTATTGTAATAAAAATCTTTACAAATTCATAAAAATTATAATATAGCTATAAATATTATTTGCAGTATTATAAATAAATTTAAAAGATTTTAATAATATGCCCATACCCGATAAATTACACCACACATTAACTGCAGTATCTATGTTCGAATTCTTTTCCGCATGAAATCGATGACAGCTACGATGTGCATAACAATGGCATATCCGTGAATAATCATTGAAAAGTGACGAAATTCAATACAGAAAAGGGAGAAAATCCTAGTGCAGAAAATTGAAATTGAAACTTATTAACATAAAAAGTAAGTCTCATAGAGAGAGCCAAATTAATATTTTTTTATTCTCGTAATATAACTTTATGGTGTTTTTTGGTATCCATTGCCAATATCCGTGTTGTATCATACACTTTTAGAACAGTTAAGTTTCTCTCTCTCTTTCTGTATATTTAATATTTCCCCTTCTTTCTTTTTCTATTTTTCTCCCCTATTTTTTCTTTCTTTCTTAAAACCGCGAGTACGTCGCTTGCTTTCTGTACAAAAAAAATTGTAGTTTTAAAATACAATGCAAGAACTCTATGGTTGAAGAAACTTGCTTACGCTTTTTGTCAAATAAACTCTTACTATAAACGTATATAATACGTCATTAAAATAGCGAGAGTATATTTATGAAGTATAAAACAAACCGATAGCAAATAGTTTAAATATAATAAAATGTTTCTACTATTAATAAAAAAAATATTTAGTTACAGTAAATGAGAAATTTTTACAAAGTTTCTTCAAAGGAAATAATATCTATTTAATAAAATTTATTAATAAAATTTTAATTTATGGATTTTTGTACTATTATACTACTATAAATTTATAAATATAAAGAAGTAATTATTTTTTTGTAATTCATAATTAACTAATTTAAATGTAAAGTTTTTATATTTGCATTAACATCAAATAAATATAGATGATAATACAAATAATATATCAATCGAATTTTTTATCAAAAATGATAATTTAGTTTGGATAAAAATACTTCAATAGATTACAAATTTTAAAATAATTATGTATTATTATATTAAACTTCAGTATTTTCTTTATTGTCGAATATAAGAATTTTCGAACATTTCAACTAAATATATACAGAAATGCATCAACTTAAAAAATCCAAGAATACGTATTAAAAACTTCTTGAAATTTAATTGTATCAAATAATTTAATTTAATTTCTTCCATAAAATAATTTACGAATGAAAAACTCATAATTATAAATATATATGTATTGAATTAAATCTATATTTAAAAAAAAGAAGAATAGCATTCATGGATCAAAAAATGTTTCATCAAAAATTTTATATAAAAAGAATAGTTCTTTTTCACAATTAGTGAAAAATAGATCATAGTATAGATACATTACTAATTATTTTAATATATTTAAATCATTATAATTCTTTTGAGTAAAAAATTGAAATGTAAGAGCTTACATATGCATATAAATGCTAAGAATACTCTAAATTGAAAAAAAATCGTTGAGAATAGAAATTTTTTTATTTGATTTAATACAATTTACATGAAGTAATATTTGCGGATATTTTAATACTGCAATCTGTGTCTAGATCATATCTAATAAAACATTAGAAACTATATTTTTTGATGTGAATATTAATTATAAGAAATTATTATCAACTATTTATGTCAATATTACGTCATTGCATTAAAAAATTTTTTTATTTTTAAATTTTTTCATGATTTTATGAATATAAATCAAAACATATAATTTATAAATTTTGTATTATATTTCAACTTCCACATACATATATAAGAAAATGTAAACTTGAATATATATTTTTTTTATTTAAATAGCTTCTCAAATTAGACAATTTTTAGTAATATTTATTATTTTGAGATATATAAATTTACTATATTAATTTCGATAAGAACATTAATACACTTACTGAATTTACTCTTTTAAATTTCTCATAAAAATGTTTTTTATTAACCGTTAAAACGTCATGAAACTGCTAAGAAAATAATGCCCGCTAATTTTCTATAACACGACTACTTCAAGACATCTGAAAAAGTAAACTAATAAGTCTGGGCGAGCTTTTTCTTCAGACTCCTCAAATTAACAAATAAAGGAAACAAAATGAACTAACACAGTGGCATAGCAATTTGCTCGTACCACTGAGCGGTTTATTTTGATAATTATCATTACCTCGTTGAGCGTTAAATGAGTCTATTTCTTTCTTTCTTCTTCCTTCGTTCTTCGGCCTTTGCATTTCAATCTCTTTTTCTCCTCACTCTATTAGACACTTTGTTTCTCCTTGTTTGAAAAGGTACACTGACAAGATTTGTGGCGTACACTGATAAATCTAACTGTGAAACATTAGATTTATTTCTCTAACGGGATTAGAATTTTAGTAGAATAATAATTTTTGAACAAATTTTTTTTAAAGTACTTAAAAAATATTCTCATGAATATATTATGAAGTATCTAAAATATATTTTATAAAAATATTTCTATATTCTATTTATTATTAGTTTATATTAATTAATGGATAAATTTTTAATTTATAGAAGAAATTTGCAACAAAAATAATTCAAAATTTATTTATTTAAATTACCCGATATATAAGTATGTAATTAAAATAGTTTTAAAATAAGCATCTATTTTAGTATCAAACTAGTTATATCAATTGATTACATTTCTATTACGTTCGTCTGTTTGTAAAAATATAATGAATTATTATGAAAATATGCTTTTATTTTATTATAATAAAGATTCAAAACTGTAAAAATAATAGTTTACGAATTTTCAATTAAATGACTGTATAAAATACAATTGAACTGTGAATAATGATACCTTCCATTAGGGTTATAAAAATCTATTTGACGCAATAATATTAACAATAATTTTAAAAAAATGTCAATCGAGTTTGCAAAATTACAAACATTTATAGATTTTACTTTTATATTTAGAATATACTTCGCTCTATAAACATAAAGGAAAAATCATTCGTAATCAATTTATAACAATTATATTTCATTTACAGTTAGAGAAACAATTTTGAACGTTAAAATAACGTTTGCAAATTTGAACGAATGTAATTTGATCAAATTTATCTACAATTTTAAAAGAAATAATGGATTGATTTTGTATCTTTTAACGAACCAAGCAGTATTATAAATATTTCATACAACTTATTAATAAGAAACAAAGCATATTTTTTTGTTACATTTATCATCTAATTTGATAATTTTAAATAAAAATTATAAAAAATAATTTCTGAAATCTAATTGTCTTACATTCATGCAAAACGTAACTGCAATATTCTCTGACTATTCATGTACCGATTTTAATATTTCATTAATACATACGCAGCTAAGCGCTCCGAATTCATCCAACCTACGCTTATTTTTTAATGCCAACTTGGCTCTTTATCGCCCCCTCACCGAGTCAAATGAGTGAAAGAACCCTAGAGAAACACGCGTGCATAAACAGATGTAGTGTACGCGTACACGTTAAGACACGAGTGGCGTTCCTAATACCAGAGAACTAAGTATAGGAGAGCGGTTACGATTATACGGAGTTAAAATGTTTTTCATGAGGAAGAAATGTAGAGCCGCAACGTGGGAGTCTCACACACTGTTGATTACGCTTAAGTATAGCTTAAGAAAAAGAATTTACCTGCTCTATGGAAAAAATATCGGTTCAACGTTTAAATATTTAATTATTTTAATATCAGGAAAATCGTTTTCTATTATATTCATATATATACTTCATACATACAATTAACGATTACTTTCCTATCAGAGTTACAATTATATTTTTTATCTATCCGATCAAATAGAATTATAAGTAAATAATCTAATATAAGAATTCTCATAATATTATAGATTATAGATTATTGAGTATTGAATTGTATTTAATATAGAATTAGTGACATTTAAATAATATATTGCATAGCTATTCAGAAAATTTTTATAAATTATGTTTTTTTATAAATTTTGTAATTATGAGCTGAGCATTAATATTGAACATAAGTTGTAAATTATCAAAGAAATTATAATGAAGAAAATTATAGAAAACGAAACTATTGCGCTAAACATTTACCGAAACTATAATTTATCAAACTATTATCGTCCGTTTAGATAACACGTTATATAAGTAATCCTTCCTAAATAAATTACTAACTATTAAATAATTATTATTAGTATTTTGAAATCTATGTTTTTGCATAAAGCTGTGAGAACGAAGATAAAATGGATAAAATTAGCGCAATATCCGCTTCTCGTATGCGATTATTTAGTAAAAAGAAAATACAATGTGTTATTCTCAAAAGGTAATGAAATTTTAATTTCGAAAGTACTAAAATGAACAAATTCTGCTTCGGAATAAAGCTACCGTAGATGACACCAGGCTTTAACTAAAGTGCAAAGGGTTATGTTTTCGGACAACAGCATCACAATACACAAAGTATCTCTCTTGGTATATAGGATACGAGGAGAAAAGGAAAGAGAAAAATGTAAATAGCTTTGGCGAGTTCGGATTAAAATTTAAAGTACTAAAGCGTACGTTCTTCACCCTTGGTTTTCATGTGTGTAGCCACAAATCCACTGGCAAAAACGATGACAAAAAGCATAAAATATCTTTCTGTCTTTGTCAATTATAAAACTTTATAAACTAAGAATGACTTTGTTCATGTAGATTATTAATTTTCATTATGAAATCAAATTCAGTAAAAGTTTAATTACGTTCACGAAATTACATGTCAAATCATATACATTGTTGATAAAAATATTTTTTTAAATACGATACTTTTCGTCAATATATAACAGCTAATTTTTAAATAATATTGGATTGAAAAATCAGAGATAAAAATTTGAACATATAGACAATTTGTAAAAGAAATGTTGGAATTTTAACATAGTTATAATCTTAGTTAATTCTTTGCAATTATCAATTGTGCCTTTTAAGAAATTTTTTTTATGTAATAACCATTATAAATAATGACATATAATACAAACATATAAACACTACTTTTAGTTAATTTAAATTAATTTAAAAATTAATTCCGATTTTTAAAAATAAAATTTTTTAGTCTTCTATACGTAATTATATTAATATAAAATTATAAGATACGAAACCATTTTTATTTATGAAATAAAAAATGATGATAATATGATATAAATTCAGTGTAAAATATTTAATTTATCATGAGGAATATTTACAAAATTTAATACAAAAAAAATTTTTTAATTTTAAAAAACTTGTATTTTTGACTATAGAATTACATATCTTTGTTTCTTATTTTAACGTTTTCATCCAATAATAATTATTATTATATTATATACAATTAATTATAAAATAATTTCGATAAAATTCATCTAAAATAGCATAAAACATCGTATATCTAAAAATAAATAAATGTATATTTTTAATTAATAAGCACGATGTACTTTAGAATTAAAAATTTAAATTAAAATGTAAATTAACTGAAAGTTTCAAAAGTTTCAAATATATTACTAAATATATTTTAATAATATACTTGCTTAATTATCTAGAAGGATAAGATTAATTTTGGTAATTGTAAGAAGAATTAAAGTTTTAAAAAGTGCATCGTGAAGTATTTTTAATGATATTTACTTACTTGACTTACCATTATATTTAAGTTTAAACTATATTTCTAAACTTATCTTGCAATATCAGATATTTTATTGAGAGTATATTATTGTACTGATACTTACAATTACTTAATATACCATTGTTGTATAAACTTTTAATGAATTAAAATTTATTTATAAGCTTCAATTCATAAATTAAACTGTTAAAAGATTATTATTAACAACAAAGACAATATGAGCATCTTCGTATTATCGTAAATTTTATGATTGAAATAAGATCCAGAAATTAAGGATCAACCAATGAAAATAAATTATTATTATAGTATATATATATATATATATATATATACGCATGTATTAAGCCTTTGCTTGTTACGTTTTAAAATTTAACGAATTAATATCGAAAGTATCTTAAATAAAGGAATATTATACTGTAACAGACTTTAGCCGTTTTCTCAATGCATTCAATTATAGTAATATTTTATAGTTCATTGAAGATTTTCTATGTATCAAGCTTTTGATCAGCTTATCGGTCTTAAATTCCTTTTTCAATCGTATTTCACCGTAAAAAGCTCAATCTATATTGAAAAGCTAGTCATCCACAAATTTCAGTATTTAACAATTCATTTCATTAATTCATCCATGATCTCAATAATAATTTTACTTTTCCGTTTATATCAATCGCTATCTGGGTTCAAATATACGAGGGCTGGTTCAGTTCTTTGATGGAGCGTAATTCCATATCCACACACTGAAATATATACACATGTGTATGTGTATATGTGTGTATGTTGCGTCGTTTAGTATCATTTCATCCGTCTTCTTTATCTTTTTCCAACTCTCTCTTCCCTTCTATAGATCAGTACAGCGCGAAAGAGACGAGAGACTGCTTAATTCGTAAGCTCACCCAGTCGTTTACGTTAGTACTTAAAGGGGTTGTACCGCCCCTGGCGTTGACTTTAACTACCAGATTCCGAACTCCCTTCAACCGAACAGTTTCCCTTTCTCACTCGGTCTCTCTTTCTCTTTCATTCGCTTCCCACACCAATCTGTATAGTCATCGTTCTCGTTTTATTCGAGTGGAGAAACCCGCGAGTGCTATCTTGGTAGTAAAGTGCGAATTTTAATCCGCGGATACTGGACCATATCTTTCAGGATTAAGGATCCTTCTCTTGCTTAGGAGCGTTTCGACAGCAACTATCTACGATGAATCGAACCAAGTGCGTGCCATGAATCTATGCTTATATAAACCTTTACGTATACGAAATTTTATACTTACATACCGCTTAAAATAAGATGAGCGGATGTATATACTCGTCACTTGAAAGAGAATTAAGAATACAAATTCATTTTTCTAATTTTTGATTTATAACTACTTCCGTTCATTAGTTATTTCTTCATTCTTGTCTTATAAATAGTTTGGACTAGATTAATAGCTATATGCTTCATCTCTAAGTATAGCGAGGAAAAATATAAGCTTAGGATATTCCTTATAAGCTCTTACTATAAACCTCGGTTCTTTAAAAAAAGTTTGTGAAACTTTGTATTTGAGAGTAAATCTTTGAAAGTTTTTTATTATACGTTTTTAGATAATGCTTGCGTCTAATAGTTCTTATGTCTTAATTTATCTTAATTGTTAATTTGAGAAAAGTTTCTTCTTATATATTCAAAAAAAATTTTCTTTTTAGCTTTGATTCATTTAAAATTATAGTCAAACTTTAGATTAAAAAATTAGTTGCTCGTATACTAGATATTTTGTAATATATATAAAATCATACGTAATTTATATATATCTTATATTAGTTATATGTACATTATGAAAATATTCATTTTTAGTCAAGGCTACGACGATAGAAAGTAAATATTGAAATAAAAATATTTGAATACGTATTTCATAATTTGATTAAAAGAATACATGAGTAGAAAAATATTCTATTATGGTAAGCATTATTTTCATTGTCGTTCAATTTGATTTATGAATATATACCATGATGTACCTTATAAATATTTGTACGAATACTTAAAATCTAATAAAATATATAAATAAAAACTATCTTCATTAACAAGTATCTAACCTAATAATTAAATAAATTTTAAAAATATTTAAAAAACAATAGAAGAAATTCTCAAATAACAAATAAAAACTATATATGCAAATATGTTCATCATATCTTATATTCTTAATCAGAAAATAATTAGAAAAAGTTTTTCAAATAATTTACAAAATATTGTATTTTGTTATTTTCTATTCTATATTTATATTATATTCTTTTCTCCTCTTTTTGGTTTTTCTATCTAGATCTTTAAGTTTTCTTCTATCTATATACATTTTAACTTATCATTCTTTATTTCACAATTTATCCGTGTTACTAGTAAATTACTTGAAAGAAATCTTACATTATTTCCGTTTTACTAAGTAATATATTTTACATTCAATAAAATTCTGGAAAATATTTTATTTACATTAAAAGTTTTAATCTAAAACTCACAATAAAAACTAAATTAAAAGATACAAAATATTTCTTTAAATGGCATACATACATAATTACTATGAAATTAAATGTACATTATTTTCATTTTTGTCGTTGACATAGATTTATACTAAACTTATTGTTTACTGATAAATAAATTTTTTTTAATTAAAATTGATAATCATTGATTCATTATTATGAGTTAATAATACTTGTTTTCAAATAGTTATCAATGTAAAATATATTACACACATCAAATTGTTGTAACAAAAATTAAATGTATTGTAAACAGTATGAGTAACAAGTGGACATGCATTATGTTTTTGCCCATATGAAACGGAGCGTCTCCAAAGAAAATACAAAATTCGATTAAAATAATATATCTCATAAAGAGAGCAATAATGTTTAAAATTAAATTAAGTAATTAAATTTTATTGCTATGCTCATTCATTGATTTGACTACAAAGTGAATGGGTTAATAAATAAACTTTTTTCTCTCGTAAAATAAAAAAAAAATACGATGCTATATATTTGTACAGAAATAAATAATTCCTTTGTAAGTAGAAAATAAAGATTTAAATGTCGATGTTAAAGTAAAAAAAACGACATTAATGAACTGGAAATAATTCTAGGATCAAAGGTTCTGCTTTCTTTTTCTCTTCTACAACTTAAATCTTCAATTCAATTGTTGGAATTGATTCTTTAGGTGTGGTCAACCTCTGCTACCTTTTCTCTACTTTTTTATTATTTGCAAGCCAAGAATTCAACCACTTTATTATACCTCACTTTTAGTCATGGATGGACTCATTTTTACATTTTATTCTCTTTCATAACTTCTTTCTCACTTTTACTCTAGAGGATCTTCAACTAATGTATAAGTTACTGTAAACTCGTTTAGTGTTTAGTAGCTTTTTCTCCATGTTACAATAAGGTCTCTTTTTCCATCAGACCCATTAGTTCTCGTCGTTCTAAAGAAAGCTTTCACGCTTTTTTGTACCTATGTTAAAATCCTTAAAGCCTTTATTAGCCTCTATTTTCTGGTGACATAAGAGTCGAATCATCCAAGGTTACCATGTAATATCTAACCGAAATTGACGTTAACTACGTAGCAGAATTTATTTTGTAACTTTAAATAGGTAATAACGAGAAATAAGTTTTAGTATTAATTATTTGATATTTAATAGCTTGCATTTTGCAGAATTTTAATCACCGTTTTCATTTCGTGTCAAACGTAATGAATCAAACGTCCTGAGAATGTATTATTAATAGCTTGAATACGAAAGATGAGAACTCCTTTCATAAGCTTATTAAAAATTTATATAGATTTCCTGATATGGCAGAATTAATATGTTTACGTACATACTTCATTAAAAAATAATATAATTATAGAAATAATTGTTTAATTTTTTTTATATTCATAATCGTTGCTATAATTCTGCATTCGATATATTTAGATTATAATATGTAATAAATTATCATTTTTTTAAATGTATTAATCATTTTACTTTTTATTTTATAGGAAGTCCTGAGCCTATTGTAAAGTGGTTCATCAATGGAAAGTTAAAAAATGATGATTCTTACGAAAGCACAGCGGGAGACGTAATTGAAAAAAAGTAAGAAGTATTACAATATTATTTATTAAGTTTGTCATTATTAATTTTATTTCGCTATTTAATAATTTTATGTATATAATCCAACAAGTACATGAATTAATATCTCTTGTAAACATTGTTATTTTAAATAACTAAAATATACATGAACAAAAGGATCGACTAGAAATTTTTTCTAAATAATCATACATTGTAAAAAATTAATAATGAAAATAAATAATTATTTTCTTCAAAAAACTTACATTCAAATTTTTTTTACTCTACTTCTAATATTATTCAAAAATTATTCAAATTCTATTATATTACGTACTACTTCTCAAATTTTTTTGTTAACTTTTGTATTACGAGATTTAGCTGAATAATATGTAATAAAAAATTCCTTCGACAATTTGAATCTATTGATAAGGTCCTAATTTTACTTATTATTAGACTTCGGCAGTCCGATCAAAAATATCTGACTGCTCGATACGTGATCAGGAATGTCAATTTTACGTACAATATACTTGTAGAAATAAAAAAAATAAAAAAATAAAAAATGACAATATTCTTTTACAACTTTTTAGTAAAAATAAATAATTTTCGTATATAAATTTTCATTTTTATAAATAGAATTGTTTTGAATCATATTAAGTATGTTATCTTTTAATATAAGTGTATAAGTTATTAATATTATTCAAGAATACATCTTTTTAATAAAATAGGTTCCTTGTGTAATATTTGTACTGGAATTTATACATAAAAATTTGCAATTATAATTATAGAGTTGTAAAAAAATACAATTTTTTTTTCAATATTTATATATTACTCTATATTTTCAGATTGAACGTGAAGTCATTAAACAGGTCACATCTTTTTTCCAATTATACGTGTGAAGCACAAAACACTCATCTTGTAGAGCCAAAAAAAGTTTCCCTGATTCTCGATTTAAACTGTAAGTAATTAAATATTTCAATTGCAAATACTACATGTGATACGAAATCTCTTCTTTGTATCTATTATAAATTTCTGATTTTCAAATACAAATTCTATACTATGCTTATTTAGATATATCAGAATTAGCTATTGAATATTAAATTTATTATATAAGACATAAATTTATTATTATAAATAACTTGATAGATAAATTGATATATACATGTATACCATAATAATAACTTGATAGATAAAGTTGCCGTGCTTTATATCTTTGTCAAGAAACGTACAGAACGTAAGTTGCAGAAATGAGTGAGAGAGAAACTAATGAAGACTCGTCGCGTGTAACGTAAAGTTCGACCGAACCGCAAGAATCCAAGATGTTGTCAAACCGCGTAAACCAATATTTTTACCTATTTACACGAACAATGAAAGTTCACGAATTAGGAACTACCATATAATTCCAATTCTCTGAGGACATTTCGTTTTCTTTTTTGCACAGTCACATCCCATACCCAACCCATGGTCGTAGCAACACGTTCGTACCATTTACTCGTGTAAATCCAAAAAGCAACCGATATTGCCGAGGATAAAATCCTGACTATACTAAGTCCCTTGTAAATCTTAGGTATTCTTTTTCCTCGTTCCTTTATATCATTTTAAGTGACAATGAGATAATTTTATGTTTATCCTGTTAATTCAATCAAAATATCTTAGTTTGATCTTTAATGATTTAAAAATTTAATCTGAATTAAATCGGATATATTCTTCTATAAAATTCGTAGCATCATTGTAATTCATCATCATTAAGAACATTAGCTTCAGGTTTATATTTATTTAAAAAAATAATTCAAAACAAAACGAATTATTAATTTACAATTTTTTTAATTATTATTTTATCATTTACATATGTAAAAGAAGTAAGTAATATTATGAATATATTCATAGTAATATCTTACTTTTGTATATTAACTTTAAAATTCGAATCCCATTTATAATATAAGTTTTTAAAATAAATAATCTTATATATATAAATTTAAATTTCTAAACGTTTTTAAATAAACTCAATTTTTTATTAAATTTTCAAAGGATAAAACATATTTATTTTATAAACATATTTTATATCTAATTACTATTTTAAATACATTTAATTTTAAAAAATCTTACGCTAGAACCATTCATATAAATTATATATATATTTATATATATATATATATATGTACATATTTTTTAATTAAAAATAAATATATGAAATTTAAATACATTTATCAATTTGAACTGACAAAAAATTACAAAATGTTCGATATCCCATTTAGAAACTTCGTATATAATACAATTTTCCACCTCTTTTCTATCTTTCAACATCTATAACTGATTTGCATCGATACGATATGATTGATTTCATTGAGAATCTGGCGGCAGTTTCCGAATTTTCATATAGGAATCGAATTGAAGTTCCGATATTAGAGGGATTAAAATTCGAACTAGAAAAAAGCTTCTGAATTAAATTGCACAGAGCCATGGCCGAAGTATGAACGAAAAACTGTCGATGCTCGACTCTTTGATTTTCCGGATTCAGGATGAAAGTCTGTCTCAATCGTCAAATTCAAATCAAAATGTAAATGAGTTAGGTCTATTTACAGCCTTTTGATCTCTTTTTCCACAAAAAAACACAAAGCCGATATCGATGTTATCGCTCTATCAAAAAGTACCAATGTATGAAGGAAAAGCCAATCAGTAATCCTTTATTATATATTGCTGCAATACATCGTAAATAAAAAGTTTTTGATATTTTATCTCGTATACTTATAATAAAATGTAGACTTATATTTTGAAAAATTTATTAATAAATTTTAATTTTAATTTAGTTTAAAAGCTATTGTATAAAAGAACTCCGATTTTATAATTCAAACTTATAAATGAAACATATATTGAATATGAAACATAACATGAAATATTGATATATTATTAAGAGGATATTTTTTTATCACAGATACATTTTAATTTATATTTCCAACTAATAATTCCATCTCATGAGATAATCTATAGCTTTCATCTAAATGCATTTAAACGAAATTATGAATAATATATAAAAAATATTAAATATATGTAGATAAAGTAACGACTTTTATCATTGTTTAATAGTACAATTTTAAAATAGAGTTCCAATAAAATAAATATGTATTTAGCACAATAATAAGAATATATCTTCATTAAAGATATTAGAAAAGAAAAGATACAAATAATCAAATGTATATAAAAACATAAAAACGTTATTTCGAAATGTACATAAGAAAGTTATGACAACATTTCAATTATTATTATACTCTCTAGTATTTACTAAATCTGGATTATATCTGAAAACTTGTTTTTCTTCTTTTTTTTTCTTCTCTGAAAAACCTTTCGATCCCTATATTACTTCTTGGAAAAATATAATTTCAATAATATTGTTTCCCTAGTGCAGTCTGTTGCCCTACTCAAATAGTACATTCATAATTCAGGAACCTAATTTAAAAATATTCTTTTTAATATTTGTTATAGAATAATATCTTCAGTTATATGCTTTCTGTGTATACTAAATTATAATATTGTACCGATGAAAATACTAAAAATTAAATTTAAAAACAAAAAAATATTAAAATTATGTTAGTAGTAGTATAATATATTAAAATTTATTTATTAGACACAAAATGGCCATTTACTACAACAAAATATTTTAATACAATTCTATATGAGAATGATAAAAATGTTGAAAAACATATAATAAATGCAAGGTTTTTAATTACTCATATAAATTCTCATTCTCTCTCTTTCATTTCTGTTAAATCTCTTATGAATTGAATAATTTGTTTTGTAACCAAATATAAATTGACCAAAAAAATAATATTCATTCATCAGTAAAAGACAAATATAATTTCGTTACTACATAAGAGAATATCATCAGGTACTTTTATTGTGCTAAAAATAAACTTCCTAACGTAAATTGTTTTATAATTTACTTCATGTCAACCGTCAGTATACTTTGCTACCATTTATAATAATTTCATTTAAATCTAATTCTAAAGATCTTGTTTAATTTTATAATTTATTTTCATGCTCACAGAATAGTTAGCCAGATAATTGTTTATATATAATTTGTATATTTGTATTTATGGAAATAATTTATAAAAAATTTATACATAATAACAAAAAAGAATACAACAGTATTAATTATCAAATTCCTTTCCGATAAATATATATAAAATTTCGTGAAATCTACTCTTGATTTAATTATAGTTTAAGACTACTTTAGCAAACAGTTTTAGTCATTTATTAGTCATCTTTGAGTGCTAAAATCGCTATTTAGTTTAAAATGGCAATATTAACTTTGAAATAAAATTAATTGTAACAATCAAGAAACACTACCAACCTATTTTATTTTATTTTAGTATTTTTTTATTTAAACAACGTAATCAAATGAACAATGTAAATTTTTGTATAGTAAAATAATGGAATTCAATTATATTGAATGTATACCTTAAAATCAAATTATTTAATGATCTTGATATGCAGCTTAAAGTTACTTAAAATTTGTTTACATCAGTTCTAATATTAAATTTATGTGTAAAAAGATCATTTATCAATTTGATAGAATATTTCATGATTCTGTTCGTTTTAAATACTTTTAAATCTTGTTAATGTTTAGATATAACAGAATTAGATAAAGTGTGCAAAGAATGTCGACTAATATCAACTTGCTGATTGTGATTTCATGCAAAATTAATGATTCGATTAATATCGGCCGCTCGTGGTAGAAATCACAAATGCTCATCGGATGTAATTACAACTCGAAATTAGTGACATTTCATATTATTTCAATGGATTATGCCAACTGTAGAAAATAAAATTAATAAAAATGTCCGGATTTTTGTCTTTACTCTTATTTTTTTAAACATTCATATAAAAAAGATTTTTACACTATAACGTTTAATAAATTCAAAATTATTCAAAAATGGGTTTTGTAATACTTTTTATTATTTAATAAAATAATATTATATATATTGAATTTTGATAAATAATATTTCATTTTTTATTTAATAAAAACTTTTTTTATTTAGACAACAAATAATCAATCAACAACTTCATCAACAAAATCTCAGTGATTAAGCTTCTATATAAATTCAGCAATCTATATAGAAATACATATTTATATATATTTAACAAACTGTGATACAAATAATATTACCTCATTTTTTATATTATTATTCCTTCTGATTTTTTGTACGTATATAATGAAATTTCCCATATATTATATTTTTAAATTAATATATGGTAAAGTTGCAATAAAATGTAATTTTAAAAAATTTAAATGAAATAATTTTAAAATTTAAATTTAACGTAAAATATAAAATATATAATATAATTAAAATAAAATTTATGATATTAAATAGCAAATTATTTTTAAATAAATATTTCGTATTTAAATTTGGAACATAAAATAACAGTTTGTGTTCAGTAGATAATTATTCCATTTATTTTATCCAAGACATTAAATTCATTATCTATACGTATAAACATCATTAAAATTTCAGTATTAACAATCTATTAAGACGTCCTTAAATAATAAACACAGTAAATTATATGTAAACATTTTAAAATATTTTTCTTATAGTTATAACAAAATTATAAATTATGTAATACAGAATTTTTTTCATAAATTGATAAGACTTAAAATATGCATATTACTCATTAAAGAAAACATTTAAAGTAAATATAACGACCTTTAACCTTCATTAAAATTTAATTTACTAAAAATGTTTAAGTGTTCTTTGCAGTTATTTTAAATTTAATCACTTTCACCATATTTAAAAAATATCAAGCTTACACGTTATTTCATGCAGATTAAAATATTCTTGAAATTGTTGTTTATGGAGAACAGATGAAACTATGTAATTTTATACATGTAATTTATTATTGCTTGCATCATATTTTAGTATTAATATTAGAATTTTTTAAATTATTACACAAATATAACCCAAAATGTATGGCCAAATAATTTATATTCATTCCATGCGTAAAATAAAAATCATTTACAAATAAGAAATTAGATGATTAATCGATTAACTGATTAATCTATAAAACTGACAAAGAAAACTTACGATTTTTCCAGTAAAACCTCTAACAGTTACAATAAAAAAACACGAAGGACATGGAACTGGAAGTGCATCGTTGAAAGCAGGAGAGCGTTACGAACTCGAATGCGAATCCACAGGTTCGAGGCCAGCCGCTGTAATCACATGGTATAAAGGCAAGAGACAACTAAAACACGCAAAAGTAAGAGAAAATGATTTATATCTTTTAATTACACTTTTCAAAACAAAGGACTTATTTAATTTTGCTCCTAATTATAAGAGTTTGGAGAAAATTAAAGTTAATAAAATTTATTAAATGCATATCAATCTATTGATAATCTATAATAATTTATAATATACAATAAATACTATATTTTTGTTCAATAATAAAATTCCTCGCTACTTTTTTACAGAGTTTATTATTTATCGTACATTCGATTGTACGAGTTACCATATTTTTTGCTATTTAAATATTCTTGTAAAATATTTGTATAACCTTTCATCTAAACGAAGGCAATGTCCAATATCCATAATACAGACCATTACTTAAAATATACTAGGTAATATAACTGTAAATAGATACAATGAATAATAAATTGTTTTCCATTATGCAGTTTCATAAGTTAATTTTACTTCTACTTAACGTAACGTGCTTGAAGAAGCGAAATTACAATTATGATAAACTCTACCTTTAACTAAATCAGCTGATTTTTTCGCATTGGAAATCGATTTAGCACACACGAGCTTTCTATTTTATGCCTTCTCATTTTCTGACCCCATTGACTTTTCGATCCTCGTCGCTTCTATGCTTTCCTTCTCTTCCGCGTTCGCGGGTTTTGAACATTTTAAACAACAGCGAATCGACCGACCAACGCGTCCGAGTAGCCGAGGCGCAATGCTTCTGCTGCCGTTCCTTACCGATGGAAGGAACGATTTCACGAACTATTTTCTACGAGAGAGTCCGAGAGTTACGAGTGAGCTGAAACGCCTTCGGGAAGCGATAACCATCCCAAGCCGTAGGATCGTTCCCACGAGAGAGAAATCTTAGTAAGAAAGAAGAAAACGAGGAATATCAGGCAAAAGCCAGAAAAACTACTAAAAACATGGCATTGCAGAAGGAGGTATGACAGAAATATTTTACAAGAGCCGGCAGGAATAAAAGGGGAGAAAGACAGTTAATTCAAAAAGTAAATCTGGATGCATGACTGAAATACGGAACAAATTTCTTTTATCTTTACAGACGCGTCTTCGAGTTTAAATATAACATATACGAAATAGTTTATTAATATATAATTAAATAGTTAATAGATAATACATAGTTAAAGAGAAAAGCTTAAATGGTTCCAGAAGTGAATAAAGATAATCAAGGGAAAAAAACCAACACAGCAATGTGATCGAGAATTCATATTAACGCGAGAATGGCGAGGCAATTCTGTCTGCTGCAGATATTTTCATCAACCTTATGCTAATTAAGAATAGGAGCTTAAAGGAATTCTGGTAGTACGTGTATATAATGCTTGTGCAGCTGCGAAATTAAAATATTTTACGTTAGACGCTGCTAATTTTATTCCTCATTAAAGTTAAGTAGCTCGCAAACGTTTAATAACGAAGGCTTGAATTAGTTCTTTCTTTATATAGGAGAGCTTCAATATTTATTGCTTAATGTGCAAAAGAATTAAAAAAAAATCACTTTAATAGAACTATAAATTTGTCGAACATTTCAACACAAATTGAGTCAAGCTTGTAAAAATTTATTATAAAATCGGTAAATTAGGGGGAAAAAAAATTTTTTTTTATTATTGTATCGACGATAATATTATAATTGCTTCTTATTATCATAAATTTAAAAAATTTTTAGTACGTATAAAAGATATAAATTTTAAGTATATGTATTCGTAATTTATACCAAACCAAAATTAATAGATAATATTAATCAATCCCATTTTGATCCAACATATCATTTGTAGCTATTTAAAAACTATGGAATGTAAATTATTACTATTATTCAATGCTTTGTGAAAATTCTTGTTATGCATCGATGCCTTTGTGAATATTTGGTACGATATTTGGAACATTTGAATCATTACGTGTGCATAAAATGTAACGGTAACTCGATAGTGTTGTATCCGAATGCAGACAAAAATATATTGGAGTATACGAAGTAAAAGAAGACACATGCTTTTAGAAAATTTAATTTATGAATAAGTTTATTAATATATAAAATAACTTCTTTATAAAAGTATCTTTTATATCTTTTATACGCTATCTTTTATAAAAGTACCTTTATAAATTTCTATCAGATAATTTCAAATTTACTAAACTGATTCCGCGTAAGGTAATATATGTTTAAGTGGACCGTAGAACAACAATGTCGTACATTCAAACGTCATTATCTTCGTCACATAATACTATACTATTGAATATTTGAAGTATAGCTTAGTGATCAAGTGTAATAATATTCAGTGATTAAATAATAGGTGTAAATGAATGTAATTTATATAATATAATTTACCGTTTAGAAAAAATTCACTATTATGAATGAATTAAAAGTAATTCGACATTTTACTACAATATAATTTTATACTGTAAAGTAAAGATAATAAAAACTAACAAAATATTATTTTTTTCTTATTCTATTATTATTTTTTATAGCACAATAAAACCACTATTCAATAACTCATACATAAAAGTATTAATAAAATTAAATTCATGTTTATTTAATATTAATTTTCCGCACATTATTTTTTAGAAATTGCGATATTAAATTAGATTATAAGTACCTTTCTGAAAATCGTTCTTTCAAAAATAGTAAATTAATCGGTTTATTTAAAAATATCGTTTAAATCTTACTAAAACTATTCATATCCGTCTCAAATAAGACATAAAATCGAAAAATGAACAGATAACGCCTTCCCTAAGCTCTTGCAAATAAAATAGAAAGATAAAAATATATTCGTAGGTCGTTTCGATATTTCCGATTAGTTTCTCTTTTCTGTAAAACTTGCACGTATCGAATGCACTGGCGTATTAAGCATTCCTTCCAACTTCGTATAGTCTGTCTCAAGCTTGACGAAGCAGAAAGTTATTTTCTTCACCTTCAAAAGATAATTATTCGAACCTCTGCACCAAAGCGTCGAAATCGAAAATGCTCTTTTATATTAAACTCTCACTCTCGCTTTCTTCCTAATTTCGCTCTCTCTCTCTCTCTCTTATTTTTTTCGGACCATTACCACACAGAATCAAAGTAAGATGAAAAAGGCTTGGCTCTAGTTGTCCACACGACTTCTATTCGTCGTTAGCTTTTCTTCTTACGCCGAATGTGGGATTTTCATCTTGACGATCTGCCACGCTCTCGTTCTCGAGAAAACGAAATGCGCGAGATAAGGATACGTGCCAGGCTTCGCGATGAACCAAGCGTTTTAGCGAACACAGGAAATGCTGAGAATCCTTGAGAAATGGAAGCAGATCCTCCGAACCTTAAATACTATGCCTCCGCCCTTATCTTTTCCTCTCGCCGAACTTCTACCTTCTCTCTTACTTTTTTTTATTTTCATTCGCCTTCTCTTTCGTCTTTTATCGCATTCTATGCACGAATCATATATATATATATATTCTTGACCTATATATATAGTGATATAGATTTTTTATTTATATATATTGTACATTTGGTTATATACTGCAAAACCTAATTTTGTAATTTTAAACATTTTTTTGAAATTTTTTCTATTATGAATAAAAATATAAACCCATGCAAAAAATAATTCAATTCAGTTCCATAAGAAAGTCTCGGTATTCTTTAGCGAGGACATCTCGTTAAAATTTAATTATTCGATACCGCAGCAATTTCAGGATCACTAATCTTTCACTGCCTCACTATTCATTGACCTATACGAAGCAGGCGCGACAACTACAACCGTCAACAGATCGCCTATACGCGTTATAATTTATTGGTATTTCTCTGTACCCAACCCTTCATATTCCTCCATTATCACAAGCCAATTAATAACCGACGTTAATTACTACAATATTTATTTCTATCCATCGGTGATATTGTGAAAAGTGTTTTAAACTAACTTATTGTTCTTTCATTACAATAAATTAAAACTCCCTTTCTTTTGTAGCTCAAGGCATTATGTTTTACATAGATTATTTTTACCGAAAAAAATCTAAACAAATCATTACATAGCGTGATTATCGAATAATAATAACTTCATTTTCGTAAAACATATAATCGTTATGATATCTTGCTCTTTTTTCACTGATAATATTAGATGCACTTTTTTCTTTGATTTATTTCATTTAACTATAAAATTTTCAATTTAAATCTTTAAAGTACATATCTAATATTTTTCGATGAATTAAGAAAAAAGTAAATGATAACAACTTTGAGTGTGGTTTGATACTTTAGATCATTAAAAATTTTGAGATTCATAACACTTGAAATACATTGCAAATTCACAAATATGTATTCTTAAAAACTAGATCAATAAATTGATAAATATTTTCACAATTTATTTTTAATTAACTTTCTATTTACGAAAGTTATTTGTAAATAAAACATTTTTGTATTATAATTCAGAAACAAAATAAAAATAAGCTTAGGCTAGTTTTTATATAAAATTTAGAAATAAATTTTTGAATGATTTGTTGAAAAATGAAAATTTTTATTAAAAAATTTCACTGTTCATCTTATTTTTTAAATTACTTTGAGTTTCAGAGTCGAGTTTTGTTTATATATATTTATATCTGCTGTTATAATATTTTTTGAGAAAAAACAAAAAATTAAAAATTTTTTT
The DNA here is from genome assembly GCA_018907195.1 of Dolichoris vasculosae. Classification (NCBI taxonomy): domain Eukaryota; kingdom Metazoa; phylum Arthropoda; class Insecta; order Hymenoptera; family Agaonidae; genus Dolichoris; species Dolichoris vasculosae. Next base: position 11,313,757 of record JACCHY010000001.1, read on the forward strand.
TTTAATAATTGAAAAAAAATGGAAAAAGAATTTAGAGAAACCATAAAAATTTCAATATACATCGATTGACCAGTTTTCTTTCAGAATCACTATATTTCAGAATTCAATGAATTCAAAAAATCTTTTTATTTAAAATTTTATATCTTTTTTCAAAATAAAGGTAATTTCAGATTTCGTCTACACTTGCAAAGATTTAAAATACGTAATCCTTTAAAATTTCGATATAAATTTCTAACCTAATTTAAAATTTTAGATAAATCTGCTTCATTTACATTAAATAACTTTACTATGAAAGATAATATCAATACACTATACGAACATCTAAAATGAGTTTTCAAGTACTGTTTAAACTCAGGAATAAATAATATTTTTATTTTACTATCTAGATTTACAAGAATTCGTATATATACATACACTACAATATGATATAAAAGACAATATTATCAATATTGTATGTAGTATTCCACCTCGTACGTTTAAAAATATATCCAGTATCCAAAAGCATTGCAATGTATATAGAAAAAATGAAATTAAAAGCAAATTGTTCTTGAACATATCTCTTAAATCACCTCCATTCCCTCAGATATCGCAGTTTCATATCAAATATATACTCCACATCTCCGAGGTTAAAGTAAAATTAATCGAGATCGCGAACAATAGATTAAAAAGTCGTATTAATTCTGCGGCTTACTCCGATGCCTGCACCGACCGTTTCTCAAATTTCACACTCTTGAGCATATAAATCGCTGGCTCTCGTATTCCGTAGAAAAGAAATATTCGTCCTTCGTGAAAAACGCCTTCTTTAGATTCTCAATCGTTGCTAATCTTTCTCCGAGAGTGATAATAAAATATTTTTAAAGTGAAAAAAGAGAGTTTTTAAAGAGAAACCAAGCGAAATTAGAGAGTGGATAGAAGTGGGATAAAATGGAAAGAGACCGATAATAAGAGAAAAAGAAATAAAGTGAACGCTTAGATTTGCGAATCCTACTTCATTTTCTCATTGCTCAGACACGCGCTTCTAGTCATTTTGAGACTAAATATATAGGAAAGACAGATATTAACATAAGCAGATCTTGTAACCAACGGATCACGTAGTGCACTTGTACCACATTAGCATCCTGATTATCTAGCATCCATCTACTTCTATTCAAGCATCGTTCGCCGAGTTCTATTACACGTTCTGTACCGCATTTCCTTACCTCTGTTTTACTTCTCCGTCACGCGCTTACTCCTGCTTTTTGTCTCTCTCTTTCTCTCTCTTCCGGTCTGCTTAGAAAACTTTAGGTACCGATACCAGAATATAATACTTCATTCTGAATTTAAATACATATTCTCTTCCTCCTTAACATACTCTTCTTTCTTATACAAATTCGTACACAAATAACAAAGAATGTTAAAAGCTATATTTTTATAATTGAAAATTTATGGCAATATAAACTATTTAATTCAAAACTAAAGCAGCTTCTTATATTATTGTATAATATTTTTCATTTTAATAATATTTTATTCATTAAGGATAATATTCGATTTTTTGCAATTATGAACAAATATAGTGAAAATTAATTGAAAAACATTTATTCCTATTAATTTTATGTATTATTAATATTTTTAGTTCTGAAGCAAAAATTAATTTTCTTAGAAAAAAAGATTTCTATTTAGCATATAAATTATAAACACCGAAAATATCCTGACTTCCTCTATTTAATCAAACAATTATGTGATTGAACTTTATTCGAGTCAATTGATTTTAAAATTGAAAGTATTTGATTATTACTGTTACGCAAAGATTTTCTCACGTAATATATAGTAAATTTTTCTACTTCGATACTTTATTAAGATTCCAAATAACACCATTTACTCATAAAATATGTAAAAGTAAAAAGAACATTTAGTTCACAAATATGATAGAAACCTTACGTGTTTATTGAATATTTAAAAATTTTTAACCAATTCTATTAAAATTCATTGGTATCATTATATTAAATTCTTATATTTTTAGTAAATTAAAATTTTATTAATTTGAATCTATTCTCGAATACTTATTCTTGGATAGCTATTATTTTTTATTATTGTAAAATAATGTATCTACGTAAAATTACACTTCATAATATTTAACTGAAACTAAGAAAAAGAAATTAACACAAATCTTCAATGTTTCTATGAAATACAAGCAAATTTTGATTATATTATCATTTTTTTAAACTCGATTAGGCAAATTACAGATAGTTTATAGGAAGGGTACATTTCTTTAGTCAAATAGAAGTCTAAGGTATTCTTTGTAATTCCAAAGTTTTTACACATTTCTTTGCATATCTTTCTTTTTCTCTCATAATCTTTTTGCTTTGTAATTAAATTAAATTATGATGCAATTAAAGCTATTTTCTATACCTTTAATTACAGCTTTCTATTAGCCTACAAGAAACAGAGTCTCGAACACTGTTTTCCAATTTTATAATCTCGAAAGTTCATATGTCTTTCTACCTATTACCCTTTATTCTTTTTTCATTATTAAATTATTTCATTATTTTCAGATATTTTAAATTTATATGAAAAATAAATTTGCTCAACCTAATAAAACAGTCGTAACGTGTATTGGCTATTCTTACCAATTTGTGATGAGTCCATAAATAAGTCTTATGATCGCTAAAAAATTAAGCATATAATAACAATTAAAAATTATTTACAGTATATATAAGAAAGAAAGAAAATATAAGATAGAAATAATTTAAAATCTAAGCAATAATTTGAACTTTATCTTTTTTCTCTTTACCTTTTTTTTATATCAGAACTTTTTTACAAAATATAGATTTATCTGTAGCTTTATTTTTTTTCTTGGTTCAATATATTGACCTTCCTATTTACATTTAAACATAAATAATAGTTTCATGGTATATTTTGATTAAACATTTTTTTATTTATATTTTAAATTTAATTTAATCATTTATAATTATAAATATAGAGAAAAATTGCAATTATTTTGCAAATAGAATACAAAAAAGTAATAATTTAAATAATATATTTTATTATTCATTGAAAAGAAATTATAAAGCGATAAAACTTTTAAATATATTAATTTATTTGATACGTTACATTTTTTATTCTCTTTAATTAAATTTTTAACGCTCGGTCACTTAAACGAATAACGAATAGATATATATCACAAAAGATTAAAATTGTTTTATATATTATGTATAAAAAAATTTAATATTTAATACAAGCTTTTCTTACACATCGAATAAAAGCGTTTAAAATTTTAATAGCGAACCACATGTAATAATATACAGGATTAATAAAATAAAATCTTGATTGAGTTCATGAACAAAGGCTGTTTTTTTTACCTTCATGTACATGAAATATTACATGTATATGAAGTTGAATAAGTGTATAAATGAGTAAACATATATACGTATATACACAATATTACATGTAGATTGTTGAGTCCTTAAAGTCGTACATATTGTTGCAGTTATTGCTGTTTATATATTTTAAAGTTAAAGCATCCATGAAAAATTATACTAATTCTACTAAACTACATAATAATTAATATATGAATATAAAATATACTGTAATATCATAGTAATTAATTACATAAAAAGTATTCAACATTAGAGTTTTAAGTGAATATTAACTAATTTATTAAAATTAATGAATAAGTGCACTTAAAAGTTTTCAAAACTATATAGCTTTATTCAAGATAGTCTAAATGTATTATAATTGTACTTTTTTATATTAGATTATATTTAAATATTTTATACTATTAAATAGAACTTTACAATTATAAAAATTTTGTGAATTTTTGCAATGATCATATTATAATTAGTAATTACGATTTAAAAAATTATATTTTTTTGCAGAAGTATATAACTTATAAATTTTTATTTTTTATATGTAAGATATATAAAAAATATATTGAATTAATCGTTTACAAATAATATTAAATTAATTAATATTAACTGGTACTACATCAATGAGTTTAAAATGAAAATAAAATAGATTAAATTCTTATACTTGGCAAATAAATTATTAATAGAATAATTATAAAAACTTACATTTTTTTAAAAATAAAGATGCATATAGTTATGTTAAATTTTACTTCAAATATTATAATTAGTACTCACTCATATAATTATATTCGTAAATTTAATAAATTCAATTTTAATAGAAAAATAGATATTATACAAAATAAAGTTTGAAGGATCTCATATGCAAATATATATATATATTATATAAAAAGCCCAATATCACCTTACATAATATTTTAAAAATTAGTATGAACATGATATATAATAATTAATCTATTAGCAAAAATAAACTTTTCCAATTGAAAAACAAAGGAGTTGGTAAAATTTAATTAATTAAAAACAAATACATCTACAAATTTGCATGCTTAAATATATAATTATAAACTGAAATTTATAGTAGCTCGGTTCTTTAATTAAAGCTTTAATAATAAAATTTAATCTATAATCCATCCCACAGTGAAAGCTTTTCACTTTTAAATTATTATTGAAAGAAAGCCGCGAGGACTGATCCTCTTTTATTGCGAATCGATAAAAAATAAAGAGATAAAGAACAAGAATAATAACGAGATTCCTTAATCGGTCACAGAATTGTAATTATGAGAATCGAGTTAAATAATCCAATAGGAATATAAAGATCTGTATAGATATACATAACATGTATATACAAAAATTTATTAATATTCAATACATACGTATAATAAATGAAATGTAAAAAAATAAATGAAAGTGAATTTAAGGGAGAGCATAAGTGTGATACTGAGAGAGAGAGAGAGAGAGAAGATGAAGCTGCGATCACATTATCACATATGAAAAAAAATTAGATACAAGTCGTATTGAAAAATTCAGCAAAAATTATTGCTATGAAAAAAGCTGGATGGAGTATTGCGATGACGCTTAGTACGAAACATGAGAGTCAAGAGGTCAGAGGTCAAAGTTAGTGGCACGGTGTATAAGGAGAGCAGAAACGGAAGGATGAAGAAAGACAAAGAGAAAAAGGAAGTAAAAAGGCAGTAATCAGACTTTGAACATGAAATTGAAAATGTTGAGAGCAGTGCGAGACCGAACGTGTCTATCTCTCTTAGTTCAATGATTCTCTATCGAAGGGATGAAAGTGATTAAAAAAAGTTAGATAGAAAAGTATAAAAAAATATAAACATAGATAGAATAAGTTCGAACTATCTCTACTTAGTCTACATCCTATCGTTCTTCAAGATTCTAATCTTTTATAAAACTATGCGAAGGTTTTATTTTTAATTAAATCACCTGAATTTTAAAATTAATTTTGGACATGTTCGACTAAGAAGGCATAATTTATTTATGCATGAATAAACATAATTCAGAAATATGAATACATTGTAAATAAAAAATATGTAACACTAACATTATTAGAACTAATGTTATCGGAAGCTGAATATTTTAAATATTTATAGCGTGATGGATATTATTTGTAATGAAATACACTTTGGATAATATTAAAGAACTAAGTATTCATTATATATACGGATAGTTTTTTTATTATAAAAATAAAATACTGGCTCCATCACTTTAAATTTTATTCAGACTTATTTTATATAATTCAACAAACTAAATTTTTTCATATTAATGTATGAATATTTATATTTATTATCAATAATCCTTTCGATGCATTTTTCTAATAATATATGATAAAGGTAACGACAGTATTGGATACTATCATTTCAAAATAATAAAACTTCTAATTTTTGCATTTACATCATAAGTTTTAAAAGTCGTATCGTACATCTGACGAGTTTTCTTTAAAAATGAAACACTGACTCAAAATATATAAGTAATACATATCGGATTGCATAATTAATTTGAATTACTAAGCACTAACATATACATCCAAAACTTTGTACACGTTCGTGAAAATATAATATAAGCGGACTAATTTCTATAACAAGAACCAATGCTAATCCTCTCACACTAGAGATTTACTCCAACCATATGCAAAGATACCTCTCGTTATACAAACGAAGGACTGCCACGACAGCGCCTAAATACATATACACACAAGCGAATGAAAAGCTACTTCCGCGTTGCGCTCATGAGAAAGCAATAACATCCAGAATACGCGGAATATCATATTCGTCGGAGATGCGTGCATGAAACAATTACGTGTCGAATGGGCTGCTGTACGTCGCCCGTCTATCCTCTCGCTCTTCCGACCGAGTTCTGTAACAAGATATCCCAGTTTGTAACCGGGACTTCCGACCGAGAACGAACACACACGTGTGCATAAACTGAACTGGTGTTTGTCGGTGCAGCCTCTTGGTACTAAGTGTCACGACGCCCAAACCACGCTTATTAGAATTCACCTTCTGTACTTGCACGTCAAAAGAAGAAGGTTGAGATGGATGATGATTCGCAAAGGGAGAGTCTACGAAGGTAAAAACAGTCGGAACTAGTTAATTCGAAATCAGATGGGATATAAGCGTGTGTAATAAATAGATGCACGGCCGATTTGCGTTGTGATTCTATATTTAATCTGTGACATTTGCATAATAAATTAATGAACTGGTTTTTGGTTGCTAATAATATTCCCTCGAGTGTCGATAGTATTAATATTGATATAAATTTTGACAATTTAACGAATCAATATTTTAGAGAATATCTGACATATAATGTATAGAATTGTTTTTAAGGCTTCTCATCGATAAAATGATAATTTATTTGAAATTGCATTTTTGATTAACTTGTAAATTGAAAAAATATTCAGATTTTAGCATTTGATATTTTTAAATATTTCATATTAAATTAAATATAATAACATTTAATAATTCTTAATCATTTAATTTAGATTCATATTAGTATGAATAGTGTACAAGTTTGAATGGAACAATCTTCTAAGAAATACTATTCGTTAAATTATGGAATATATTTAGTATATATTTAATCGTAATTTAATTCAATATAAATTCATTAAAATTCAATACTAGTAATTTGAAATTTGGAAAGAGAAAAAAATTATAATATTGATTGATAATCTGGATAATAGGATACTTCGTACAATAGTTTCTGAATATTATCTACATGATAGTAATTTTTTAAAACTATAACATTGTTTAATCGATTAAACCTAATATTACCACAATTATTATACATTTATTTCAGAGATTTAATTAAAATTTTTTATTAAATATGTTTAACATTTAAATCCATTCGTTTTCATTTTTATATATCTGTAAAGTAATTTAAAAACGAATAAATAATAAGATTATAATTTTTTTCAAATTTTAAATTATAGTTTTCAACCTATGCGATAAACGTATCTATTAAGTAAATCGTATTATATCTTGACGAGTAATAAATACGAAAGAAAATACTTTACTCGTTTGAAATTGATAAAATATATTTTAGAAAAGATGAAAATATTATCTATCCTTAAATTAAAAATTTTGTACTAATTTGAAAGCTTCGTTGGTTTCACTCGTTTCCGTTAAATACAGTTCACTACCTCTTTTTCACTCTCTCCCGTGCGCTCGTTCGCTAACACGTACTAACCGATAAACCAAAAAGAAATTCTTGGATTGGATGTTCTTAGCACGTTCATTCTGTATTTCATTTTCTTATGCACACGTATACACACCTACGTATATAGAATCGTAAAAAAACTAGTATAATAAAGTCATTTATATCAATATTCGTGCATACTTACGCATACATATAAACAGAAAAAATATGTATTACGTGTACAAAAAATAAACTTTTTTTAACAAGTTTTGTCCGATAAAAACACGTAATCATGTACACATCCACATTTGTACGTATGTTTATACATCGGTGTGTCTATTTACAGGAGGAGAAGGGCACGGTCAACACTGAAAATCGCACGATCAGTAGGGTGGAGTTCGTGCCAGGAGTAGACGACGACGGAAAATCGGTGACTTGCAGGGCGGAAAATCCAAACGTGACCGGACTCTTTCTGGAGACATCCTGGCGCATCGACGTAGTGTGTGAGTAATTTCAGATTCTCCTGCCCCACCCGGTAGTTCTTCGAGCTCTTTTTTCCTGCCATTTTCCATTTCCCTGTCTTCTCCATTGCTCTCGTACTTTTTTTCGCACGCCTAAGGTGAGACGTCGAGATGTCGCCATTTTTATATGGTCGCCGCACGTACGTCCGAAAACGGTCCGAACGAGCCGCTCGCGATTGGCTGTCGATTCTTATTCCTCATAAAAAACGTAGTAAAGGATCCCTCGTAAAAAAGGGGGCGAGTGAAGCGCATTGACTCGATCGACTTTGAGAGGCAGAATTCGTATGTGGAGTCAGGATACCAATGCATACCTCACGAATCTGCGATTTGTCGCGTGTAATCTTTTTTTATTTATTCAATCAAATGCACGCATAATTAATTCGCCTTTATTTAAGGCGCAATATAACGCAATAGTTACCCTATACTGTTCCCATTAAAAAAAAATAATAGATAAGCATTCGTTAATTTTTATTAATTTTATATCTATAATTAAAACAATGGTTCAAATAATATTTCATACTTACCAAACGCTATGTTTTTAAATATTTAATAATTTACGTCTGCTATTATTTTTGATTATATAATATTATCATATTAAAATACTTTTTTCTTGACATATAACATTAATATTAAAATTTGCGTATATTTACGATGTTGAAATAATGACTTCATTAAAGATATAAAGAATGTCAAACCTATATATAAATATTTTCATATTTACAATGTAAAGCTTAATTTATGATGGTAATATAAAATTTATAATGTAATGTAATTATTCTTTATTGAACATTGTTGTTATAAATTGTTTCATTATATTATTTTAATATTTTCGTGATCCTTTATTTCTGTATCAAAATAAATTTTATCAAAACAATTTTATTACATATATAGACATTATTATTTAAATTAAAAAACAGTTAAGTCACACAAATTTTATCTTTAGCTTCGAAACATATTTTGAACGAAAGGTCGATCGTTTCAAAATTCTTGGAGCACTAATAAAAGAAAATCTCATAAACTAAAATGTTTAAAACACTTCAAAAATGTATACATATTGTATATCCTAAACAATTTTATACGGACAAAATACTTTTCTTAACCTATCGAATAACTTTTGAATATTGTTTCTTCAACGAAAAGTTATCCATTTAATTAAGATATTATTTTATACTATTACGTGCATTGATATAGCGAAAAAAGCTACTCGGAAATGAATAGATTTAACGACAGATATAAAAATTCCCTATATTCCATAATCAAAAAACTATGAAAGCACTTCCAGATTTTATTCCAGGTACTATGTCACTTTTTCAGGGCTTTCTAGTAGATAGCTAAATCACGCCTACTTTTTTCGACCAGAGAGTCCCATTATATTCACGTATAATATATATCTTAGGCAAGATTTGATTACTGCGGAAAGAAGAGAGACTATGACGAGCTTCATTTTCATCTCGCGGAATACTTACTCTCTCTTTCTCTTTCTCTCGCTCTCCATCGTTCTCAATCTATCGTTTTTATTTATGAACCACCGTAGCTCTTTCTGTCGTTGAGTGAAAAGGTAGATTTGAACGGCGGGGGCGGCGTCGACGTCGGTATCGGTCACGTGGAAAACATTCGAACGAGAGAGGTCGAACGCCTCCCCTTTCCCCCTTTGGAAGCATTGTCCTTGAGCGCGCCGCTTTGACCCGCTGCGATATGCGAGTTCGCGTTTATTGACCGAAGAAATTTATCACGACACTACATTCATCCAACCTCGTAAACTTTACGTCTGGCATGCCAACGCACGCGAAAAGTTATGACCTCCGATCCGATATATGCACATAAAGTGAAAGAGGAAGATGGAGGATGACTTCGATTCGGTGCTTTTGTTGCTTTCTACATTAGTCGGGACCCTGTAGAAATATCGGTTCCTACGCGACATAGTGCAACTCGTTACCTTCGCGAACGTACTCAGCAATATTAACAGTGCGCAATCGTTTAAGGCCTACTTAGTTACGATGCATATGTTTCATTCACTCTGACGCTATTGCACAATTTTATATATTGCAATTAATTTCTTATAATTGAGGAGGTGTTGAAAGTGATCTTATCTCAAAGTAAATTTATAAGCGCGATAAATAAATTTTTTATTCTTATACCAGGGATTTCTGTTGCGTCTTCGTTAAAAATTGTATAGTATATTGCGGTAATATAATCGTACAAATTTTTAAGTTTTAAATAAATCTATTATATTTTTTTCATAACAAAATTATTTATTGAAAACAAGAATAATATACGGAATATTATTATATGAATTATATTAAGAGAACGGTTATGAAAATTTCACTGAACGTAAGAGTGATGAAATTGCATTTTGAAATAATCTATTTTAACTATCGAATAAAATTATATTTTAAATATCATATTTAAAAATTTTATCTTTCAAACCATAATAATACAAAAAGTTAAATAACTCTGAATACATAAGAAACATTTGATTTTAGAACAGTCACATGGAAATACTATATATTTAGTTTTTATTTACTTGAATTGAATTTTAATATTTTTAGAATTATTAATAAGCATGAATAAAAGTAATTTTTAAATATTAATTGCTAGGTGACATTTAATAAAAAATTACACCATATAATACGTGTGTTAATTAATTGAAACAGCAAATATACTAAGTTATTTAGTGAGGTTACAAAATTATTTTAGTTATAAATTATAATTATATATAATAATATCGTACAAATCAAAAAACAAAGATTTAAATATTTACGTTAAATAGAATTTGAATAATAATTTAGGAAACTTCTTGCATTAATTATTTTCCTTGATAACAAAATTTTTCGTTAAAAAATACATTACAACGTGGCTTTACATAAGATTCAAAGAAGTACTCATCTTTCATAAAAATAATCAAATGATCAGATCACTTTATTTTATGTCGTGTAATGCTAGTCAAACTTATATCTTTGATACCATCGAGATATATACAAGCGGCTTAAATCGAACTGCATTATACTTTCTAGTATCAGATCTTCTTCCCCTCATTCAAACGAAGAGAAAATTTTCTGGTTCAAGTCGCATAAGTATCATTACAACTATGCACATAAATATTATGCATAGATAATAAAGTTGTTTTAGATTTTAAATATTCGCAAGTAAACACATAGAGTAGCAATTTCAAGAAATAACCAATGGGTTAGAATAGTAATGAAAAACTACTAATTTTCGCTTAAAATTACTATTTACAGTTCAAATACGAGGTAGAAAGTTTTAATCTTTATTATTTAATCTTCTGACTGTAAATAATCGTTAATTATATACTAAATTATTTCATTAGGTCTGTAAAATATTTGGTAATTATAAGTATTTCCTATATTAACGTCAGATGTACATTAAAATTCCTCTGCAATTGTATGAAACTAAGCAATAAGTAAAATACGAAAATAAGTAAAATCTTTAAAAATAAGAATGTGCTTAAATAAAAAATTCAATGTAATAAGGAAAACTTTACAATATTTTTACTTTGATATCGTTGAGAATTTTTTTAGTAATAATATTTGATATAAAATTTTTGACCGATATTGCTTCAGAGGAGCATGGATCCGTGGTATGTTATTACTTTGGATCCTCGTGAAGAGAAAATTGAAACAGTGACCATACGCCTTTATGTGTGCGAAAATTTTTAATATCATAATATCGAATATGCGAATTTTAGCGTTATCGCAGCTCGTGAACAGTAACATTCGCCGGAGTAAGAACCTCTCATAATCCGTTAAAGCTGATCATATTTGCGAGAAATTTTTGAAATTTTGTTGACGTTAAATTACTCTATTTTTGCATTTTTTATAATAAGCGAAGCTTTTATCGCTTAAAATTTCAAATGTTAATAGTAACCAAATATCACAATATTTATTCTAAGTTTGTACACTCTTTTCTATTATCGAGCTATAAGTGAAGAAATAGTTCTCTTCACATTTAATTAACTAAAGTGTATTTAAATAGATTAACTTTTACAAAATTTTATTTAGACAGTTCATTAATGAATTAAACTAAAATAATTAATTTATTTTGCAGATGTACGCAAATAATATTTTAATTTATTTTATTTCAAAACAAATTATTTATTCGTTTAATTTATAATAATATTAATACGTAAACTTTATAATTAATTGAAGTTTACATAAGTCTAAATATATTGATCTTCCTGTAGATGCTCCAATAGTATCTTTGCGACTTGGATCAACATTGAGCGCGGAAGATATCAAGGAAGGCGATGATGTATACTTCGAATGTCAAATAAAAGCAAATCCGCCATGGTCGAAACTTACATGGATTCATAACGTGAGTATCAAAACTTAAAAGATTTATTAAATAATTAAATATTTAAAATTTATTAAATATTTAAAAAAAATGAAATTTCTATTTGATAACTAAATATTTTAATAAAATCTCTAATAACGATATTCATGATCTACAGTTATAAACTTCTGATCAATAATGGTTCCTTTCCTTTTATTCAGATACATTTATTTGATTCGTAATCTTTAGATTTACAAGCCATTTTCTTCCTATGTTGAAATATTAATCTACATAAATTTTAAATAGTAAATATATATTACAGACAAATATAATTTAAAAAAATACATATTTCATAATTGCTTATGTATTTATTATATTATACGACTCATTTAAATGCAGTCAAAAATTATTCTATAAAAACTTTTTAAAACTTAGCTCGTACATATCATTTAAGTAAATAAGTTATTACGTATAATTTGATACAAAGGTTTCGAATGCACAAGAAAATATATACGAAGTTTTATCTAGTTTGAAATACTAACAAGATTGATGCCTTACAAGGAAGTTCTTAAATGAACTTCGAATAAACTTCACTTTTTCCCAAATCAATTGCTCATCAATAACAACATCTTTTCAATATATTTATCAAATTTTAAATCTTTGATTTATAGAATTTACAAACTTTTCTACTTTATCGAACAATAAAACATTACAGCGAAACCCCAAAGTTTTTAGAAAAATAACAGATCTTGCAATCATTATTGTTATCCTAGCAATTATAAACATTCGATAATTAGTTCGACATTATTAAAATTTCCTATAGAAGATTATTATAAATAATTACGATAATTTTTCTTTCATTTATTTTAGATTTTATATTATATAGTTATATAAAAATTTTGTAATTATTAAAAAATAATTAGATATTTATTTTTTCTCAACCATAATAAATATCGAATTTTCTAGAATAAAATAATATAAATAAAAGTATAGATTACTTTTTCTAGTAAAAAAATATTGCAAACACAGTGAAGTTAATTTACTATAATAAAATATAGTGTTAAAAAAATATAGAAACAATCAATAAATTAAAATAATTAAAAATGTGTTATTGTGATTTATATAATTGTTTACGTACATCGATGTACGTAATCAATATATTTTTCCAAATGTAGGTATCTTAGTTCTGATGAATCTGGATAGCGATCAATATTGAATATAGCTAACGGAATATGAATACCTTTTTCAGTGTATCCCATATATCAATTTCAATGCATTTGAATACAACTAGATATAGCACTATTTCGTGTAAAGTGTACATTATAAAGTAAAATATATATTAACAAAGCCTTTAAAAACTAGTGCATATCTGTAAAGTTTCATTTATAGCAGTGAGAAACTGATATTTATAATGAATGTTACAAACTGAACCTTATACATTTTATAATTAATTTTTTTATCCAACAATACTTAATTAAAGAAATTATACATTTATTTGTATAAATCCTCGATTCAATATATAATTCTACAAGCATTTTCTTATCTAAAACTTCGAAAAATTGTATTTATTTTCACTGCTATTCAATAAAATAAATAAAAAAATATTTCTATGATAAGAAGAAAATTGAAACCAAGTGAAGAAATTAGCAAAAGAGAATATGTGAATATCTGTTTTTTCAAAAATGAGTTGGAAAAAATATTAGAATATTTGACTATGATAAAGGTTTTAAAAAAAACTTGTGCTCTATTTTATTAGAGTTTACGCACTAGTAAAATTTTTAGACTATTATTAAGATCTAATTATACAAAATAGTATCTCTCTATTTCTAAGTATATTGAACTACAACTCTTCTATATTTTTATTAAATAAAAATTCAAAATAGAAAAAAAGCAATTTTTCATCACTATTTATTCATATATATATTCATTTTTTTTATTCAATGACCATCCAGTGTAAAAAAGAAATAGAATTAGAAAAGTATCCATTCTTACCATATCTTTATAATAATTATTCGTACAATTATATATGTATCGGATAGAATATAAAAATAATATAACGGTAATATATTTAGAATTAAATTATATAATTCAAATTTTTATCTAAAATATTTGTATATTATTACATAATACCAATAACTAATTAAAATTAACTTTATGCTTATAATCATAAAATGTAGCCTGGCTTAGTTAAAAAATATGTAAGATTTTAGATACTTGAAATGTTTAGATAAAAATGTCACTCATGTATGCATGCACGTACAACATAAATATTCATGATTAAAACAAATATCAAACTTTATAAATCTGTATTATCAATAATTGTATGATCTCAATGTTTTATACATTATTACAATTTCTTATTCATATATGATTTTCTACGAAGGCATATTATAAAAAATAATCTAAATATAAATTATAAATAAATTGAATTTTTCAAAAATATAACTTACACATATAACAAAAAAATATATGAAAAGTCAGTGAGTTACACAGTAGCAAATTATACAGTAAAGGTGCCAAGGCACAGGTGGAGCTTACTGGAATATGCAAGAAAGTAACAAAAAGAAAACGATAGTAGATACAAAAGGTTGCTAGAAAGTAGAGATTTGCGGTGAAATTGCATCTCAAAAATACGATCTGACTTCATTCTTTATCTCTCTTTCACCCATTTCTTTTTTCATCTTTCTCGCTTTATCTTTTTCGGTCTCTTCTTTATGAGTCTAATAGAGTGAGGGAGAGGGAAAGAAAGTAAGAAGAAAGGGTAGAAAAGTGACTTTCAAGCATAACCCCAGCCTCCCATTCATCCAGTGACGAGTCGTTCGCGCTTTTTCCTCCTCCCCGGCTTCTATACAAAATTATACATCCGTCTTTATTTCACTCTGCGCGTCGGGTGAGGCTCACTCTCCCTGCCTCTCGATGCCTCTCTTTCATATCTGCACCACATC
The DNA here is from genome assembly GCA_018907195.1 of Dolichoris vasculosae. Taxonomy (NCBI): domain Eukaryota; kingdom Metazoa; phylum Arthropoda; class Insecta; order Hymenoptera; family Agaonidae; genus Dolichoris; species Dolichoris vasculosae. Next base: position 11,329,006 of record JACCHY010000001.1, read on the forward strand.
TCGGGTAAACTCCCGTCAGCTCAGACCTTCTCCGTGGAAAAATCTGCAGTCCGCGATGGCGCTACTACTAAGCAGGCTTCTATCCTTTTCAACCGAATTCTCGAGTTCTTATTAATGCGCAGAAAAGTATGAGTATCCCACATTTTTTCTTTTTTTTTTAACACAAAGCGCGTTACATTGTCGAGTGTGTAAATCCTTATTAAAAATTTCGCTTCAGCACCTTTCAAAAGATACTTTTTCCTAACCGAAAAATCGCTATCAAATAATAATGGAAATTAGAAATAAAAAAAAATATTTATTGGGTTATAGGAAATTTTTTTCTCTTGTTTAAATTGGTGTAAGTTCATTTCCAAATTCAACTTTAAAATAATTTTTTTAATTTATACCAACGTAAAAATTCTGAAATTAATCTTATTCTATTGTCATTATGTTTATATAATTAGAAAATTTATAACATATACAAGACTCAAATAATTAAATTAAAATTTGAGAGACTATTTTCCTTATTAAGTATTCATCAAAAATTTTTAATTATTGTTATTTCATAAATACAAAAAATATATCTCGTCAAATTCTAATGCAGATAATTCAATATTCAACTGAATATATATAAAAAATTTTAGCATATTTTATCTACAACTTTATTATAATTGATATATAAATAATTGTTAATGAAGTAACTAATTTACTATATAATTTTAATAATTTTTTCGTTATAAATCTTATGTATATTTAATAATTAAAAATTAGTCTAATGTAATTAAAAAATCGTGGTATAAATGTTTTGTAAAGTTTTTTAATTTGAGAATTTTGTAAGTGATAGTAGACAATTAATAAAGTTACGTGAATTTTGAGTACTTTGTTGTTTCTTTTTCATCAATTATTCTTCTTCTTTGAACTTTGATTTAAAACCATCAATAGCTTTTTTAATTGAATTATCTTCGCCTCAATTTTCCTTTTATAATGGATCATTTTCTTTCCAAATCATCCATTTGATACTAATCACTTTAATTCATTGGGTTATTTTAGAGTTTTTAATTATATTCATTTTGAATAAAAAAGCGTTAAAAGAAAAAGTCTGTTAATTAGTAGCTTAATTATTTTTTAAAATATTGATTACATTTCAATTATCATTTCCATTGAATCTCATAAATAACTGAAAGATAATAGCTTTCTCACGTACAAATTATATAGGATTAAGAACATTTTACAGCTAACGGAAATTGATGAAACAAATTTTTAATACAAAATTTATATTTGAATAAATCTATAAATGAAAAAATTTTAACGAAGTAAAAATAATCACAAACTGGATAAACTATTGTTAAGTTTGTTGAAGCTATGCAATAGCTGTTATATATTTAAAATTTAAAAATACTTCGATTAAAACAGACATTCATAAAATATTAAATTAATTTTTTCTTTGTGAGAAAAAGATTTTAATTTGCAAAAATTCATTTTAGATCCTTTTTACAGGGTTTGAAGCAAATTAACTTACTGTTTTAAAATATATATTAAAATGAAGAAATTTCTAATTTATGTTAAACCTATACTTTCTACTCACATTTTTCTTTGGAAATTTTAAAAATATAAATTAATTATATATTTTCAAAAAAGTGTTTATAATTTAAAGTTCTTATAAATAATTAAATTAGTTACATTAATAAACAGTTATTTTTCATCAAAAATAAAATTTCATAAAATAATTGAAGAACATTTATAATTTTAGTCATAAATAATTGTATTTTAAAATGAAAAAGAAATAATTAATATTTAAAATTTGTTACATGGAATAAATTGAAAATCATGTTTTATTTATATTCTTCAATTATTAATTATTTATAAGTTTTATGTTACCTCGTTATCTTGCGTTTTATGACTTTATTTTGGAAATAGCTGTTTGAATTACATTCGAATAAAAAGCCTCTTTTATTTTACTTATCATAACGAAATTCAAATCAAATTTATTTATGTAACGAAGTCACTCGGAACAAAAATATTCGGTAAAGATTGAAATATAAAATAAAGTATATTATCCGATTTCTTTTGAAAACCGGTACAATCGTATTCAATTATCAAGAAAAAGAAACACAAACAAACGAAATAGCACGGATAAAAAATCCAACTGGGAACGAAAAAGGCAGGACAGCGAAATCCCTTGGTTGAGTGACACACAGCGCACTCAACCGCACAAAGCTATTTCCTATTTTAATCGACACTTCTTACGTCTAGACTCCCATAATCGCAGGCCATTAGATAAGCATCGTCCCGCTCTGCATAGTACGCGCGACGTCGTGCGCACAGAGCTTTACCAGGATCGGGGAGACCCGGCGCGCCTCTACTCAGTTGAAATCAGAGAATACTCCTTCACCCTCGGCACGATAAGCCCGTTGAGTCCTGCATTTATACGCGAAGATATACCAGTAATTACGATCGCACAGTTTCCGCGCGAACGCTTACCAGCGATCGTATTCCAACATTCCAATCCGGCGAATCCCTCGAGAGTGCGGAGGTGAGGGTGTCCATGCGAACGAACCTGCCGAGGAGAACGGGAACGAGAGGTGCGCCCGAGGAGAGAAGGAAGCAATCGTATTCGGAAATCCCTGGGAGGCCTTAAAAAATCGCTCCGATTGTCGTAGCCGTCCGCTAGTAACCGCCTCTACGTGGAGATCGTAAAGAGCGACGAGGATAAAGATGCAGAAGAAGGTGAGTTCGAACTTAAGGAAGAGAAACGATGGCCAAAGTTTGTGGAACAAAATAACCGAGAAAGTGGAAGGAGGTAAGAATTTTGGTCAACCCTTCCGCTTGACAGGAAAACTACTGTCCTACACTGGGCCACTGGATAGAGAGAGAGAGAGAGAGAGAGAGAGAGCTAAAGAGAATATACATGGACAGAGAGTAAAGGAAGCTATAATGGACCGTGGTGATTAAATCAACCTCTCTTTTTCTGGCGCATTCACTCGGACAATTGCAAAGTCCTCTACGTAACTTCTCCATTGACGAGCGAATCGCTGCTCGACCTTCGACTCATCCTCTCTCCGTACTTCTTTCTAAACCAAGAGTCAAAGGATTTTCAAGTCATTATCATTCTCGCAAAGTGGATTGCCTTTCTTCGTGTGGATGTCCTCTTAATTATCTTGAATCTAGCTTCTCTTGACCGATCTATCTCATCTTGATTAAAAGGAGTACAACTGAAATAGCACGACTAATTCTCTAACAAAATATTTGTTATTTTAAGATATAGTCAATGCAATTTTTAATATTTTACCATTGTTGAAACATAATACCGTTGGAAATAAGCTTTTACTATTTGATACTTTCTTTACTCAGGATATAAAGTTACACATGCTAAAATAATACCTAATGAATTTCAATTTATCGTAGAAATACATATAACTTAAATTTCCATAAAATTCTTTTTTTAGATAATATTAAAATTAATTTTTTTTTTAATTTTTACCTAAATACGATAAAACTCATTAATTCGAATATACTGTATAAAAATATAAAGATTTTTACAAAAATATACTAATGACTAATATTTATAGAAGAATATAAATATTAAAACAAAGGATAAAATAGAGATTTTTTACAAAAAAAATTCAAAAAATAATTCATAGTAATTGATATATTGAATCTCAATATCTCATATTTTACATAATATTATTATAGAAAGCATATATATGATAATAATTTCGTGAAATTATGTATCCAAAAAGATTAAAAACATTGCTTTCGATATAATATATTACGATTCATATCGAAATAATATTTATAAATATAAGGGATTATTAAATTGTCCTACAACGTTATAATTTACGTTTATCGTAAAAAAATTGAAATTTATTACCTTAATTAGTGGTCTAAAATTGAATATTTTTTTATTTCAATAATTTCCAATTCTTCTACTAATTTGTAAAATAAATAATAAAGCAAAGTTAAACTAAATCTATAGCTATTATCAATTGGTACATAAGATATGCGTGAACGGCAAATCTGAAAATCTCCAGGAAAGTATTTGTAGAAACAAACGTCAATTCGAAAAACATCTAATCTTCAATCTGATTCATCCGAATGTCAACAAGTACGTTCTCGACAGCTCCTTTATTTTCCTAACCATTATCATTCGTGTTACTTGCTCATTTTCGTTGCGGTCTCTTCTCTCGAAAGTTTGCAGATTAAACTAACAAGAAGCACTTACGCTTCAGCAAGTGGGCACTTCACTCCTGTGAATATAACTAACGCAACTAACGCAACATAAGAATAAGGGAAATGTCGAAACTCTTCGACTTTTTAGCTGGACGAAACAATGCGAAAGTGTCGGGAATCTTGTCTTTATAAGCGCAAAACTTTTGTATCTCCAAGAATAAGAAAGCAAAAATTCTCGAATCTACGACTCGGTAAAACTCTTTTGTATTTTTAACTTTTATCTACAGCTCTTACTATATATATTTCGTAGTCAACAGTAATTTAGAATTACAGGGACTCGTATAAGGAACAAGCTTTTAAACATGTGCACCTTTCATTTTTTTAACGTAATCAAAGTTCAGTTGCGTACGAGATTGGACTCGATATTGAAGTATATATTTACGATTTAATATAATAAACTTTCTAATTCGTTGAAAATTTTTCATTCTATACACTTACATTAACTTTTTCGGTTCAACAATGCAAAATACATTTACAAATAGCATATATTTTTCTTAATATACCTCAATTCTTGTATTTATAAGAAAAATAGACGATGAAAAAATATTTATTATTCATAAATCTAGTTACATGTACTTCCTATACTTATAAATTTTCATCGGAAAATTTATAAAAGTAAATATAAGAATAACCGATGTTATTTCTTTTTCTATTTTTTCAAAACTCTTTACCTGAAGACTTTTTAAGCATAAACTCTTGTAGACATATATAGGTATACACATAAACAGAATGGTATCGAATAGTTTTCCTTCTCCAACCTCTTCAATTCTTTCATGAATGGGTAACTTGTGTCACTATGCATTTCCTCGAATCCAGCACAAAATTCGATTCGATAAGTTTGCCGATTGTAATTCTAAACTAGATGAAAACAGCGAACGAATGAAAACAGGTGAAAAAAGCGAGGAGAAGGAACGAATGAATGAAAATGTCGAACGAAGATAAAAAGTACCTGTACACAGTAAATAGAAAGATGGAAAAAGTTCAAAGGGCGTCTCTGCGTGCTGAGGTTCGATTTAACGGAGCGCGAGTCAATCTATGTGCTTTCCATGCGCAATGATTGGGATTCTTTCGGTACCAGTTCGTAAGATAGGGATCTATAGAATGATTGGAATTTTTCACCGATTATATTAGGAAATTAATCGAATTAAAAATATCAGCCATCGACAGGATGTTCTAATGAGAGTAATAGATTAATTGTTCCTTTGCCAATTTGGTATTTTCTTTGAATGACGAAATCAATACTTTTTAATGCAACAGCAAGAATGCAAAGGTGAGATCCATGCCTGAAAAACACAAGAAAGAAATGTAAATGTAGAGTAATGATAAATATGCTTATCAATTTAAATTAAAAGATAATCGTAAACGAAAACAAAATTATACTTTAATTCAAATTAATTTATACATTTTATAGATGCGAGTGTTAAATCAAATATTTACAACTTTATACATTGTATCAGTAACACAAGAAAATTTATCAAACGAAGAAGATATGAAACATTCTGTGCAATATTTCTAGAATATCGCTTGCAATTATTATTGTAAATATAAAAAAATGTATATTTTTGATGTACTTACTTTCTTTTTCTAAGAAATTTTTAAAGAATAGTTTATTAAAAAAAAAGCATAATATATTGGAATAAAGATATTCTTGAAAAATATGAATAATAAAAAAATAATATAATTCGTTTAATACGAAAATAATTATATATGTACATATATATATATATATTCTGGTAAACTTATGAATAAAAATATTAAAACTAGGTTTAAAAATCTAAAATTGTTTAATCAATAATTGACATAATAATTACATGATTATATAAGTAAAAAATGTACATAGTAATTAAAATTTTTATACAGGTAAATATGATATTACTCTAAGAGTTTAATTGAAATAATCGTAAATATCTACCTATAGGTATATGTGTAAATGCATACATATATATATCTGACATAGTTTCAAAAGTACTTTTTTTAAACAATAGAGATTCTTGCATTATGATATTAATTTTAACTAAATGAAATAAAATTTTAACTTCATGTGTAATTATAATTAGATACAATTTTATTAAAAGAAATAATTATATTTATTCAAATAGGTTTTATTGAAAATATTTAAATTTTGATTTTTTTTTAATTTATATAAATACATATTTCTTTAAAGACTCGTAATATATCGAAATCAAAAATAAATAGCGACTGATTATACAAAAAATAAATAATATTAATTTTTTATATGTAGCGTAATGTTATTTTATCACTATAAAACATATAACCTTCAACATAATTATAGAATGAATAATCTTCAATTCCAAACTGGGTAATAATGATCATAGTCCAGTCCATCAATGTCAGAATTACTCATTTCTTTGTTAAATCTATTAAATATGATACGAGTATTCTAATGTGTAGAAATTGCTGTCTAGAAATTTATTCTTTATAAGAAATAATTTAATGAGAATTTTTTAATTTTTTATTCCTATATATATTACCAATAATAAATTGTAACCGTTAATTACTATACCTTTTTTTTCAAGCTATTCATCTTCCATGTATGATACATAAAATATAAAATATTTAACAAAATAGTAAAACGATTTTCATTTTATTTATTATCAAATTTACATGTATTATGAAAGAAATCGAAATTAATATATCAAGAGAATAAACTATTAACCAAAATTGATCGTATTCACCGTACTTAATCATATTTATAGCATAAAATTTATTGATATCAAATTTTTACTATAATGAATCAAATGTTATTGTAGTAACTGAAATTTATTCCAGTATATAAATGACTTTACACTAAAAGATTTATTCTATAAAATTTACATGTGTAAAATATTCTGTAATAACTTTATATACGGACTGTAAATGTTATTAATATTTTTTACATATTTCATTTATATTTATTTATATTACGTTGCTGAAAATAAGCACAAACAATACTATATTTAATCGCGATTGAACAATTGTCAGAATCATCTAAACAACAGTTGAGCCAATTTTAAATATAAAATAATTTGAAATGTCTAGACAACCTATTTTCAACGATGAAAATCGTATTAAATTTAAATAGATTTTCTGAATAATTAAAATATTCTATATGAAATGACTGCACTTGAGATTTTAAATATATATACATTACTTTGTTCTCTTATTTAAAGTATATGGTCATATTTAACTGAATAAGTAACGAATCGTAATAATATATTCTGGTCAGTAATGACATATTCTAGTTACCGAAATTGGAATGATTATTGAATGAAGATTTTAAATCGAATATTTCCCAGTGTTCACCTTAATACACTTTTATATTATATTAAATATTTTTCGTATATAAATACGGTTTAATAATATGATTAATGTTAAAATATCATTTTTCATACAGTGAATACATATCACATATCACTGCGATTTTGTTTCGAGCAACAGCTGTATAATAAATGAATACAAAAAATATTCTACGTATGTTTTCATAAATTTCTAAATTTCTTTTCTAAAAGATTTTTAAACTATTCGATCAAAAAAAAATTTTTCGAAAAAAAAATATAGATCAAATAAACAAAAATACAATTTTCTGTAATTCTTATGGGATTTTTTTATAATATTATGTATATTTTCAACCCTTATAATTAATACAATCTTTATAAATTCAAAAAACGATTAACTTTTCACATCAGATGGTTTTATCCTTATAAGAAAATAAGATATTTACAAAATCAAAGCTTATCCAGAAAGTACTGTAATCCAAAAACATAGCTTTATATTTGAAAATCAGAATAGAGCGGAAGAGCAATGAAACACATTATTTTGTATCTGGTATAAAACAGCAGCATTTTTCCCTGAGCCAAGATGTCGCTACGTAGCTTAGAAGTTGGAAAGAAATTTAAAGTCACGACAATGTTAACCACCGTACGCTTGATACCTTGTACTTTTTTTCTGTAAAATTTATCCTACTCTCACGTCGTTTCCAAGCGACGATAATTCATCATGTGAGACAAACAGAAAACTCTATACACGTATGGCCAATTTCGCGTTCTACCTTCCACAAAAGTCAACTTTAAATTTTCATACAGCACTCGATATTTCACTTTTCAAAGCTTTGGTTCTCTATTTGCTTCGTTAATAAACAATTTTAATCTCTTTAATTTTCACTTTATTAAATTTTTTTTAAATATATCTTTACAGTGAATTATTTTCTAACAAGATATACTAAAAAATTTAAATTATAATTAATTGATATTGATAAATTTATTTATAACATAGCAAAATATTTTACAAAATCTAAATTAAGAAATAATTTCTTAAATAACTTTAACATGTGCATAATTTATTTGAATCATACCTTTTTTGTATTATTGTTATTTTTAGCGGTAGTAAAATAATATAATTAAAACTGCAATCGATATATTAACAAACATTTTTTAAATGTTAAATACAATATTTTTATGATATAATCTAATGAAGTGTGCATTATAAAATTCAATTTATACCAAAATACTTCTATTATTTAATAAAGCCTGTAAATTATTATGAAATAACCTTAATGCCAGAATTCAATTCCTTTTTATATGTGATAATAATGATTCTTATCTAACACTAGACTAAAAATTCTTTCATACATTTATAGAAATACACACATAAGTATATATTTTTTTATTTTAAACATTTTTCGAATTTGATTTAAATAATTTTTGCTTACTTAATTACGATATTCATTTTACATACTATTGTTCATAAAATTATCAGAGAGTACTGATCACCTTATTAACAGCTATTTACATACTGAGAAATATTAATAATATTTAAAAAACATATAAACATATATGGAAAATTGAAAATAGCTATAGAATATTACTAATTCCTGAAATGACCCACTTCTCTGATATCAAAGATAATCGACTCATATTGCTATAACTTTATTACGACAATAGTCATGCACTATCTCTAAGCAACTCATCAGCTTTGATATGTACTTGAGAATAACTGTCTAGTATAAATCAATCCATAAACCATGGATTGCAAGCAACTCGATAGTGTATCGAATGGGTCAATTAGGTTATCGATTCATTGTCGTTCAAATAAGATCAATGTTTCAAATTATATAAAATTTAATTTTTAATATTATACTGCTTCTTGCTAACTATATATCGATATTTTCATAACTAGTAAATCAGATAACATTTTCAACACAATAAATTAATTTCAAAAAGAATATACATTTTAATTAATAGTATCTGGATTTTAAATAGAATATAACGATATTTGAAGCAATTTAAAAGTACACTATTACGAATATTCTTTAAATAAGGTAAGAATAATTTATAATACTGGTAGAAGAAATGGTTCACTAACAATAACAATAACAACGTATATTCCTTTAAAAAGGGATTTGCATACAGTAATTTTGGTATTCTACTTTTCTTTTACAAAATAAGCATAATAATCGTTGTTAGGAAATCCAGGGATAGTTTGGTGTTAAAATAATGTAATTTGCATTAATTTGAATTTTCAATTCTGACTATTTGAAATTTTAAATAATATTTAGTTTGGTTTATATTTTATACCTTATCATATAAAAGAAAACAAAAATATGAAAAAATATCATATTTCTCGTTAACATTTTAAATGTATGATAAAAAATTTTCTTTAGAATAAATGTTTTTTAAAAAAAAGTGTAAATTATAATTAAAACGAAAGAAAATAGTCGCATAAAAATATACAAGGTTAATTTAGTTTATTAGCGAGAAAAAATATTACAACCACAATTTTGTAAATAAAAACAATGATTTAACAATGCCCAAAATATTTTATTTATTAAATTATAATATACTTAAGTAAAAAGATACTTAAATAATTTTTAAATGTAATCTAATTATCTTATATATAATAAAAATACAATATGAAATGTATTTATGAATCTGGAGTGGCATGTAAACCGAAAATTTATAATTAACGCAACTGTTCTGAATTGTAAAACTGTATTAAATGAAAAAGCTACCCAGAACCAATTAATATCATCGTCAATATTTAAAAGATGAAAATTCCTCTCTAAGACGCTTAAGACCAATTACCGTCGGAATCAAATCTAGAAAATTCTCTGAGAAAACACAAGCGAAAGGAACGAGCAGCTCCTGTTATGCAAATTCGAAAACCTCGAGCCTCTCGTTCCGTATGCAAAACGGTCCATGGAAAATCTCGCGCACGAGCGAAACGAAGAAAAGACCGAACACCAACGCCATACGTCCAAATTTACGCTCTCACCTTATTAAGACGAATGCCAAAAGGGCGCATAAAAGGATTATTAAAGAGCAGCAACTCGACGTCGTATCCGAGTTGGTTCTCGCGTCGCTTTCTCGTTGTTAAATGCAATTTTGCAAATTCGCGGACTCGGTGGTAAATACGCTGTTCCCACAGAGGTGGAAGCTCCCGTCCATTTGTTCGGCCGTCGCAGCCCACCTCGCAAATAAAACGGGGATTTACGAAGGGCACGCGAACTTTTAGTGCGCGGTTGGCACCGATCATCGTTCCTTGTCTGCGTCGGTCTGCTTTACGATACGGCTGCAGTGCGTCGACTCGGCCATTTGTAATCCCTTAAGTTGAGCGCGACAAGCCGTTGGCTTTGCGGACATCCGCCAACGGTGCGTCGCTTTATTTCTGCGGTACTTGCGCGTAAGGGCAGACGTCGCAAGGAAGCGCAGCATCGCCGTTAACTGTCTGGAAAATTGACAATCCCCAGACGAGTTTTTCTTTCTTTTACATCTTTTGTTTTTCCTGTTTTTTCTTTCTATCAAAGCTTTGAATTTATATTTTTTTATTATTATTTTGCAGCTGCGTTAGAATATTTTTTCTTTTTATTACTTGCTTTGCGGAAAAAATTAGAGGTCCGAAGTACTACGTTTTAAAAAAAGAGAATTTTTGATTTTTCCACTTTGATAAACGTATCGTACTTTGAAGTCGTAGTAGAGAAGAAAATAGTCTCTGTATAAAAGATTCATTTGACACTTTATTGCTATGGATCATAGATCTTCATAAAATGTTGTCATCAAGCGCTTAATGGCTATGTATATCAAATTTACTTGCATGCTTGAATATACAGATATAATGATTTTAAAAAGCTTAAAAACTAAAAAGCATGAATAATCGTAGTTATAATAAATAAAGTAAACTTTCTATTTTATTTCTTTAGTTTAATAGAGCTGAGAGTTGTCGATGTAATTGCATCGTAATTTATAGATTTTATCTTTAATGTGTAATTAATTTTATAATATACTAGACTAAAAAATTGCAGAAAATAATCAATAATGATTTCTTTTAAGAAATTCATAAATAATAATAATCCACTTTAAATAGTTTATAAAAAACAATTAAATTAAAAAAACATTTTCTCTTTATTTTAATTAAATAACACGAAGATTCCCATAATAGAATCGATTCACTTTTTCTGTAGGAAAAAGTATATTTCTAACCATTACTACATTGTATAGGAATTAATCTCAAGTTCGCGTGATATCATTAATGCGTCGGTATTAATTGCGTGGAACGGACAGATTCGCTACTTGTGCATCTGATATGTTGCGAGTATCCAAACATTTTTCCATAGTATTTAATAACGTGACCTGCGGAAATTAGCCGGATATACTTATTAAAAATCTGAGGCTTTAATATAATTTTTATGACCATAATTTTCCTTTTTATCTTATGATTTATATGAATCTAAATGCAGAAGTAACTTTCGGTTCAGAATAATAAGTCGACTTTCGATTCGAGATTTTCAATTTTAAGCCATTTACATTAAAATTGGATGAAATTACAAATAATTAAAATAAAATTCCTTCCAACTTTGCAATAGATTTTTCGTATTCATTAATTAAGGTTAATAGTAACCCAAATGTTTTGGAAGAGCTGACAAGTGAATGAACGGTACTTAAAAAAACGCTCGAAACAACGACGTCTACAAAATAAAAAAGGAGCGGCAACCCTCATTAATTTAGAAAACAGCAGGACGTTTTACCTATTATTCTAGTCAGAGCAAACAGTTGAATGATTTGGCATTCGAAAAGAATTGATCTTGAAGTACTGCGTGAGTTATACTAATGTAAAATACCCGAGCACAGTTTCAGTGCGCTGCGTGTCCATTGCAATGCTACTCGTTCAGTTACCCGATGATCACGCACATTTCGTATTTACTACGAGCTACTCGATATTTTTCATACTGCAGTGATTGATGTTTACGTACATACCAAACTTTCCCGCGCATATGCGAGCGACAGGTAAGCGTTTTAACGGAACGGTTATGCCTGTCAGTAAAACGCATTTGATTGCATCGATCTTTGACGAGCTTATAAAATTATTTTTTATAAATTTTCCAATTACTATTAAAGTTTACTGATAAAAATTTTATTTGAAAAAAAATTCTATACGCGAAACAAATACTTTATTTTTTAGTTTCAAAAAACTTTCAACTTTGTTAAATCATTTCCAAAACTTACCAATATTCCTTAACAAGCAAAAGTTAGTTCGTATATGTTTTAAGTTTCTTGATCGCTTCAAAAACAAATATTACCGATACTAATTAAAATAAAAAATTTTACTAATTGTGATATTCCTCAGTCTAAAACTCAGATTTAATTAAACCCAATTATTTTAAAATTTCCGCAGCATATTCTACGCTAATGGCTACTAAATTATTTCGATACTTTCTATCAAACTCTTACTTTTATATATCTATAAGAAACGCTTCGTACCTCTATTTTTTCACACGGTAAATCAGTAGAATAGCAACTAATTATCGTATGCCTTAAGTATAAATATTAATATTTTAGAAATATTTGATCCTTATCGTATTAGATTGAAATCATGATTATGTTTAATTTAAAATAAAAAAAGACAATACTTAAAATCTTTTGAGTACTTTAATCTATTGAATAATTATTTAGTAGTATAAAATTTTTGAGGAAATCACTTTTTCTCTCTTTTATATATTATAAATCCAACTTTATTTTCAAAGCTGGTTTTATAGTTTCAATTATATTTATTTATTTACGAACGAGAAATTATATTGACTATTAGAATACTTTTAAATTAAAATTTTTTATTTAAAAGCATATCACAAGATATAAATAAATTTCATTTCTATGTAATAATAAGAAATTTTTTATATAAAATAACGCTGAAAATAATAATATATCGTAATAATTTGAAATAAAATTCTAACGATATTCTTAATATATCAACATTCAAATATGAATTCCTACAAAAATACATGCCATTCTTTAAACTTTTCCATTCGTGTTAGTTTAAATTCTTCATCATTTACATTTACATTTATCGTTTTCTTAATACGAATTCTAACGGTATAAACAACGATGATCAATCTTCTAAGGAGACAGGCCCACGTTTCTGTGTAACGATAAATTTAATATATGTACCGGAGCAAAAAAGATTGCACGATATTCGTCGTGAAACATCTAAAAAAGGTTTGACTACCAAAAAAAGAAGAAAAATACGGTAAGATCGAAATAGCAAGGCTAAAATAGAGTTTTAAGATCTTTTTTTAATAAATGGAAATAAATAGCTATCCAACGAATCATACAAGTCCACAGAAACTGCAATATTAGGCTTATAAAGTAGTGACTAGCACTTCTTAAAACTACGTGTTTTCAAGTTGTTTCTTTTTGAAGATACCGTGAAAAATAAACTGTTCTTAAACTGTTTTCGTTTTGTACTTCTTTTACCTTCTTTGTTTTTTTCTTAGAGTTTTGTGATATCAGTGGTTACGTACTACTCATAAAAGAATGAGAATCGTCGAAACAGAAGGAAACCGATAGAGAAAATGGGCACGTTTAAGAAATGGTAAGGAAGAACATAAATAAAGATAAAGGAAAAAATAATAAAAAATAAAGATGGGACAGTTGTAAGAGAGATATAGAAAAAAGTATGAGTTGTAACCTTTGAGGAAAAGTTGGATTCTGTATCCTATGTTATTTTTAAAGCTTAATATTTTAGAGTTATATCATTTTATTTTATATTTATAATTCATATCACAACAAATTTTTATTAATAAATTCTTAGTTTAATTTAAATTTTTATAAATTACGATTGATTACAAAAGCTACCTTAGATATTTTTAGGAATCTTATTAATTACCGCTGAATAATATTTTAAAGAATCAAAATAAAATTGTATTCCTAAATAATTTAATACATTACAAGATATATGTTATTTCAAGATAAATTTTGCGATGTTCTATATGTTACAATAATAAACTAAATTGAGTATAGCAAAAAGGAGAAACTATGTACACAACAAAGTATGAACTTATGATTTATATATTTGTACATGTACGCGGTATGGTATATAAACAAATTTCGGTACGTATATTTGCAAAACCTTGTTTGTCTGTATCAAAGGTCATATACATATATATATATATATATATATAAGCATACATAAAAAATACAAAGGAGAGACGAAACTTCGAAAAGAGTCGAGGATAGAGCTAAAAAGTAGGCAGTCACTTGACGTGTGGTTTGTCAGTCATACGAGTTCCCAAGGGTCGCGTGAACATTTCAAAAATACACACACGTTTTACAGAGCTTTTTAATGGCTGTGTCTGTGTACTTGATCTTTTTGGAAGTTGTATAACTTTATATATGCAGTAAAACTATTTTGCTTGTGGGAACAAACTTTCACGACTATTTTGATGAAAGTTCGTATTCTGAGATTCAAAAAATGTTTTGAAAGTTACGTTTTACATTAATCATCATGTTGAAAAATAAATACTGTAAAAAATTATCATCATAAAACAATAAATATCAATTAAATTATAAAATTGAGTTTCATATAAAATATTCTGTATGACTCTAAAAATGCTCTAAGGAGACAATTAATTCATTTATTTAAATACAAAAGTTTTTAAATTACACGAAGATAATTAATCATTCGGAGTAAACTTAACTTTATGTTTTAATTATCTAAATATTTACTAGACAAGTAAATTTTATAAACTCTTTAAATTTTAATTTTAAATCATATTTCAATAAATATTTAATGGTATCTTTTAATTTATATTTTTTCTAATTTAATATTATTTTAACTTTCATTTGTCATATTCATACGTGCAATATTATTTTATTAGAATGTTTAGATTATATTATTCATATTGAAGGCAATAAAAAAATTAAATTACAAATAATTATTTAAGCATTTATAATATTAATAATACAATTATCGTTTGATAAAATATAAATTTAATTATATTAATTTACATATTTAAAGTTTTTTGTTAAAAAAAAATTGTATTTATGTTGAAGTATCGCTGTAAAGAACCAAAACTTTTAAAATAGATTTAATAAAGGCTACAAGAAACCAAATGTTGAACATAGTGACCAGTTGGTTCATGTAGTCTTTTAATTAAAGAAATAACAACTTGAATAAAAGTCCTTTGAAAAAAACTTGTAAGCTGAAACATGAAGACAAGCCATTGGATTAGAAGACATAAAAAAAGAAGAGTAAGTATTTGCCTTGAAAAAAAGACACAAAGAGAATATAAGTGGACTGGTATCTATTTTTTGGCAACTTTTCAAAGAATCAGTTTACCGTCGTTTGACCGGAATTTATTTTACGCCTCTGCAGTACTTTCATTATTCTCTATGTCTCTGCTCTCTTTCTTGTATCATATTTTTTTTCTTCTATTATTTTTGTTCTTTGTTTCCGTACAGCTTTTGTTTCCAGTATCTGGTTCACAAATTGTATCGTATCTGTTAGTAGTTGGTGACTCTTTAAGAATTTTTCTACAGAAATTTTTTAATGATAAGATGATGTACTTAAAGAATTTATCTTAGTATGCATTTGATAGAAGACTAAAATACTGTAATAAACATAAAAAGAGATAGAGATATCTAATTCGATAAAGGTAGAAATGCTCCAAGGAGTTTTTAATGGAACTGCAGAATCCTAAGAAAATAAGTGTTTGTCCTATTTCAATGAAATAAATGTCGATACATATTGATTAAATAAAAATTAGTTGCTTCTTTGTCTTACTTTACTTATAGATATATGTTTATTTATTTAATTTTTTCACTTTATTCAAAATATCGATAAAAATTATATAAAGCTTTTAAAAATGATAAAAATATATGAATTCATTTTTAGTTTAAAAATTATTAATACTAGTTTTTTAGTTGATTATATTATGACCGATATTAAAAATAGTATATATAATCTTTAATACAGTACTATATTTTTTGAAATCTGAAAAATATTTCAAAATATACTATTGCCTGAAGTGTCCTCATAATATCTCAACTTTGAATCAAAATATACTCTTCCATATCTATTGTATTTCTGATTTACATAAAGAAGAAAGGAATTTCCGTAATTTCAAAACATATTATATCCATTGAAGGAAGTTATCCTAGGTATTTTAAGATTTACTTTATTCACAATCATCACATAATAAACTAAACTAAATGAAATATCTAACTGAAAAAAATGATATTATTCATTACAAAAGACAAAATATACAATTGTATATTGTTGTCTCTTTTTTTAATAAATTATAACAACTGTCAATGTGCTTTTATTTTTACAAAAAGATACTTTTATTTTTAAATATTTTCTCGTAATTGTAATAATGTTTCAAAATAAAAATATTAGTTCCATCTCATGAAATTTCTAAAACTATTATAAAAATAACTACTTTATTAATATAATGAAAATGGTTTGGATAATTCTCTTATAAGATTTTATTATTACAATTATATACGGAAATTCACTCTAATGCTGTACATACTACCTTAATTAAAACTGAAATCTTTTGAAGATAATTAGTGTTTATTTTATCATATTCATAATATAACTAGAACAAAAATGAATTTTCAATATAATAAAATAATAATTTTTTAAAATATTTCTATTCCTTATACTTTTATTTCATTGTAATTTTTTTATGTTTGTATTATTTATTTAAATATTTTTATGCATGTTCATATAAATTTAAATTAATTAAAATATTAATGATTTTTTTATCTATAATCTTATTTTGTTTAGTGACGTAATCACGAAATGATATTATTTCTTAATTCACTAGACATATTCGATCGATTTATTTGTTAATAATAATAGTTAAAATACTATTATTTTTATATTTCTTAACTTATAAAAAGTAATGATTATAACTATGATTGTGACCAACTGAACAATATTAACAATAAATTAAATTTTAGTACACTAATATATGGATGAGATAAAAGAAAAGAAAATTATTTATACACTACATCAGTAAAGTTTAGCTTATCAAACTTTTACTATCCACTAGATGTTTTTATCACGTTAAGGTTACTTAAATAGAAAATTTTACTTCGTATATGTAGATTTTTAAAATATTCATCAATAATTGTTTTATTCAACAGTCAATAGTATATAATATATATCAAAATAAAAATATTACTTACGTACAATAAAAGAATAATTGTATTATTAAATCAATAAAATTAAATTTCTATACCTAATATTTTTATACACTTCATTATCATTTTATAATTCTAGAGATACTATTAATAAAATACTTTAAGCGATGACATTAACGTTAGAATTTTTAAGCAAATTTAAAAGTTTATATAAATGAAAAATATTTTAATACTATAAAATTTCGGTGTAATGGAATATAGATAAAAAAAATATTGTCTCTACTAGCAATGTTAGTGTTTTTTTAATCGTAATTCATATGTTTAATTATAATTCAAATCTTAATTCAGATCTTTATAATTTTTCACTTTTCAATTTACAAAAATGAAAAATATTTCTAAATTTCTTATTATAAGATCTGCAATTTTTTAATTAAATTTTTTGGAAAATTTTTCTTCTCTCATTGTAGCATTAAAAAAATGTTGATGAATATAATTTAAATAGTGTTTATGTATTATTTGAGTCGTTATCTCGAATTCTTAGTAATTCTGAAAAACGTAACGTTTTTATCTTTTTCACATAGACCTTCTACTTGGCACTTTGCAGCTTCCCACTCGCTTGAAAGATTGAAATTTTTCATTCTAATTTGTAAAATAGTACCGGATAAACATTTCAAGAATTAAAAGTGAAAATAAATGTGACGCGACTTTTTAATTTTAGAATACGGATATTATTGTTATTGACAAATATACTAATGATATAACCTTTTGTTTAATCTTCACATGATACCTTTACATAATTCCATACTTAAAATAGAAAATTGAGTTACTAAAAAGTTAAGTAAAGAACAAATTTAGTAAGAAAAATTTATTTTCTCGAGGAGTTCGAAATCTTAGATACATCGAAACGTCAGACTATAACTCCACGTAAGATTTCAGAATCTAGACTTGTGGATCTGTGCAGTTCAACAAAATAAGATAACTACAAAATTCTCCTGCGACTTCTATCCCCCTCACGCATTCGGGTACGTTGAACAAGTCTTTAAGAAAGAATAAGAGAAAGTAAAAGAAAATAAGAGACGAAAGCGCGAGGGCGAGTCCGATAAAATAGCGGAAACGGTTTAAACTGCTACAACAGTGAGCGCGTTACAAATTTTCTAGCCGACGGAACACAGTTGCGTGCAGCAGGTGGAAGACTAGATTGGATAAGGAACGAGAAAACGAGGAAGCGAGAGTAGGAGTGAAAAAGATATATTATGAGTCAGAAAAGAAGGAAAAATCAAAATGGAAAATAGAGAAAAGGGTTACAAACGAAAGCAGCCAAAGAAACCGAAGGTATAAGCACAACGAATGACTGGTATTAGTTGAGGTAGGAATACTTGTAGACTAGGAAAGGTTATTTTTTTTTGTTGCTTTATTTTTTATACTTCAGACTAATATCGATTTTTCGATATTTGCCCATTGTCTTGACGGAGATAAATATATACACTGTTTCCTCTTGAAAGATTCACTTTGAAGATTCAACAATGACTAACTGTGAGATTGACGCTAAAAGTTCTGAAATAGTTTTGGTAAAGATGTTTCGTAAAGACGCGAAAGAAGAATGCCGGAAAACTGCTATGGAATCTTATTAGGTCAGCCACTGCGAAAGAAGAATTCTTTCTTACTAAAGGCAGTTCTGCTCGCAATTTTATAGTCGATGAACAAGGGAAATACAACGGAACGTAAATAGTCCTTGAACATCCGAGCTTGGCAATTAGTATAGCTTTCGAAAATGTCTCAGACACGAGTGCAAGAGAAAGTTTTTAATCTTCTTTTTCGAAATTAATAAATGAAAATAATAAGAGGTCCGTTTAAATTAAAATATGATGAATATGAAAAGCTTGTTTGATACTAAAAACTAAAATATATGCAGTGTACAAAGTAATATAAATTTATTACGGTACGCGAATATCAGTGATATAAACTCTTTAAAAAATATCATTAAAAAAAAGTTTTGGTAATAAATTAATATTTCACATTTAGCAGCTAAAATATTTGTATTAATTATATAAATATATAGATTCATGAATCATAAAATGTAAAAAATTTAAAACATGAAATAAAATATATGCAAATTTATATTTTAAACAAATTTAAGCTTTTTATATACCAAATACCTATTTAAAATATAAATATACTAAATATTTCACTGAATGCACTGAAAGTCACATTAGCTATGAATTATTATGTAATAAAAAATAAATGGCCTACTTATTTTGATTTCAAATAAAAATAGCAATTGCTTATTAGAAGGAAATTCCTAAAAATTATGAATTACAAAATTTAAGAATATTTAGACATATCAATGTGTTCAAACATTCGTTCAAATTTTCTAGATCATCTCTAAAGGATCTGATTTATGAGATATTTCTGTCAAATCATATAAGTCTAATTCACACTAGCCTTTGAAACGATTTAAACAATATTATATAAGCCTTCCATTCGATAATTCGATGTCGAGGAATTTAAGACTCACGAGATTAAAAAAATAGTGAGAACCGAGGAATGAATTAGACTGTTTGAAGTCAGTTGTACAGTAGACATTAGCCACGATGACCGCAAAGGGCTGTCTCTCTTTCTCTTCTGTCTCATACCGCATCGGAATAATCGAAGGTAAACCCCAGGATTTAACCAAGGCTTAACCTATGCTAAGCGCGCTAAACCGCCTTACCAGGACTCGACCACATTGCAGATGCCAGGGAGCTACATAGATTACAATCTAGTTTAATTGAGTTAGTCTTGTTAATAGGTAGAAACACACAGAATACGGACATTGCTGGACTCGTAGTGTCTTTTTTCTTTTATACAGGAGGCATCAACGAAAGTGGAAAAGCGCAGCCTTATTCGGTCAATCCTCAACGATTTTCTTCTTATTTTACTTCAATTTCTTTCTTTCCTCGTATACTTTTACACGACACTTCACTTACATCCATAATATTACAAAGATGTTTTTAATACATCTGTATAATTTCATGGCTGTAATGTGTAAATTTATTTATTTATCCATAATAATAATGCACCATATATACTTTAAATATTCGCAATAATTATGCATTAGATTATAAAGCAATTTATATTTGATTCTAGACTTTCAATAAAATAAAAAAATTTCGATGTCATAAAATAATATAAATTTCTAAATAACGTACATTTAATATAAAAAGTATATAAAAAATCGAAAGTTGATAATTTTGGTCATAATAAACAAAAACGTAGTTAGGAACGACTAGAATAAAATTAATCAATTATAATAGATTATATACTCTATATTCTGTATTTGATATTCGTTCATAGAATTAAAATAAATTTATTTTAAAATTTTCTGATAAATTTTTTGTATAACTTTTTAAATGAAAAAAAAGTTTGGTTCATAAATTCTTTTATAAAATAATATTTCAAATCTTTTAGAAATTATTTAAAATAAATGTACGCTTCTTTATCTTAATCCAACTAGTAAATAATTACAGTATTTTCATTAATGTTTATACATCTTAAAAATAATTTCTACATATATTTTAAAATTAAATATTTATAAAAATTTCTTAAAAAAATACAATATTTTCATTTTGAAATAAAAATACGACTAGAATTTTTTGAATACTACAATAGTCTTCAAAAGTGCTTCTAGAAAAGGCAACTTCTATAGTAAGCTTTGTTAGTTTTATATAAATAACTTTTATTGATACTAAAAATATTACTTCAGTAAAATACAAATAAGTACTCTATCTTATTTTTTAGTATTTGTAAATATATAAAATTTCAGATTCCGAGTATCCAATTACAAATAATTAACAGACTAAAGATAACAATAATATGAGCCGTATGTTGAAAATTAAATGTTCGCAGTGATTTTAACATGAATCAAAACATTGTTCAAAATAATATTATTAAAAGATAAACACAAAAATAAAGAGATTAGAAATATGAAAGTAAAAGACAATAAAAATAAAGTTAGCCGCTCTGATGCTTCACTTCAAAGTCTATCTTTTGCGGTATTCAGAATAAATGATAAAGAGATAAACGATTCACTATGCAGTCATTGAAAGGTTCAATGCATTATTTTTCAATAGAATTAAATCATATTATTTGAAGAAAATCAACTACTCGTTTATTAAATAATTCATTAAAACTTTTCTTTAAAATTTGTCTTTTCATTATCTTATGAACTATTATATTCGTAATATAATTAAACTTTTAAAATAATTATAGCATTTTTTCAAAATATAAATTAAAAACTGATTTTAGATTTTAATTCTAAAAGTAAAATTATTTAAAATAATTAATTTTTAATTTAAGTCAATATATTTTATTTGTTTCCAGATAAATATATGTAGTTATATGTCGAACTGATTAATATATTCAATAAAAATAAATATAGAATATTTTTCATTGAATATAAACTCTAAATTATATCATTAAAATTAATTGGACAATGTTAAAAAAATAATTTTAAATCATAATTATCAGAATTAAATATATATATTTAATTATTTTTCAATAAGAAAAAATCTACCCGTAATAAAACTTCTGTGGTTTTAATGATTAAAAATTGTTTTCAATTGAAAATTCAATATTACTATTTTTTTATTTTCGTTATTGAATATCCTTTTACGCAGAATTAATAAAATTCATTTTATATGTTTCATATAATTTAATAAAATAATTTTTACACACTAAAAAGTAAAGTAATTTTAAAATATTATAAATTCTCTCCAATCTCTCACAATTTATTTGTATCTCGAGTCATTTACATCTACAAACTATTCAAAAATTTTATAATCACGCTTTCGTTTAATGAATTCATTTTTGTATAAGCAACAAATTTTTTTGGAAAATCTTTTACAATTGGATCAAATCAATCTCTGTCAAACTATTTTTCGAAATATACCAGCTGATTGCACTTCGTATTTTTCAACGTATACTTACTTTCATTTTCTATTTATTTTGTGTTAGTCAACAGCTTACATCTAAGTAAAATCGGAAAACAGTTGGAAGTGAAAATAGGATATCAAAAAAAAAAAACAATAAAAGTTTTAAATAGCCTCGTTTCAAATCGATTTTGAATTGTCTTCGTGTATAAACGAGTAGATTTGACTGAGTTACCAAAATAAAAGTATAGAGGGAATACGAGGAAAAGCAATGGAATATGTTTCACCATAGTTTCGTATTATAATAAAAAAGTAGTAATAGTAACTGTAGAACTTATGTAATAGAAAAAAATACTAAAGGAATAAAAATGGAATGTACGTTTTTAAAGTGAAGTAGGAGAGAAATTTAAAACGAATCATGCCCTTACATATTTTTATCAGAGTACAATTATGTCTGCGTTAGAGATAAGATAACAAATATATATCGATACGTTTTTACTCTTAAAATTTAAATGCAACTATTTCTCTTTATTTATTTCAGCTTTTTAACGTTATACATAAATAATAAACCATAAGTGGACATCAAAAGTTTACAACCCTAAACATCGTCCGCAAATATACATCTACGTAATCACGTATTCACAAGTGCATCCAACCAAAGACAGAAATACATATACCTAAAGATAAATACATCTGCATATTCGTAGTTATGTAGGTGAATATGTATATCCAAATAATGTTACTTCACAAACACATAACGTAAATTCAAACGTATCTACGTATGCGCATATGCACACAGATATATTCGTCGTTGTCGTCTAATCCAAAATCGAATTGTCTGCTTAGAGGAACGAACGCGCTAACAGATTTTACGATCGATGCTCCCATTAGCTCTAAGAGAGGATACGCCAGTCGAATTCTCGTCTGATTTCACACTGTGGAAGCGTTTCATCGCTAACCGGACATCGGGAGCGGCGCCTGACCGTACCGCGCTTTTTCCACTTCACTCGACATCGAATAACTCAACCGTAGATTACGGAGGGAGAAAAGCTACGAGCGAAAAATTCCTTTATTAAAACTTGCAATATCGCACCGAGTTGCATATGAACAAGGAAATTTCAGAGGCGATAAAATGAATTGCCAATTGAATATTCTTCTTTGCAATTATTTTTTTTATTTATTTTTGCGAATGAGGAACAAAATCAATTAAAAATTACTATATTTTTCGTTTAACAATTAAGCAGGAGCTTCGAATAAAATAATAGTGGATAAGCTTTTTCATAAATAGAGAATAAATAATTATATCAGAGTTGCATGAGCCATAACTCTGAAATAAGTAACTGAATATTTACGAATTATAGCGCACAAAAATTAAACGCTAAATTAAAAATTGTATATGTATTATTACTAATAAACTGTTTTTAACAATACGATTACTTTTATTTTAACATCTCTCTAATGATCAATTGTCAGATAATAATTATTATAGTTATACACATTATTAATGTATTTTATTTAAAATAAGTATATTTTTTTTTAATTTTAGGGAGTGATTCTGACTCATAACACGTCTGCCAGGATCATTTGGTCTAATCAAAGTCTTGTACTTCAAAGCGTAACCAGAAGTAGCGCGGGTTTGTACGTTTGTGCAGCAACCAATAGTATCCAGGAAACGAGGAGTGAATCACTTGAATTCCGTGTAAAATGTGAGTACAGCTTAGTACGCGATCCACACGACTATGTTTAATCTTTAAATGAAAAATTGTCATCAGAAATAATTTGTTATTAGCTCTTAATATTACTAGTATTGATTAATATGATTTTAATATGATATAATATATTTTATTTAAGTTAATTTAATAGGTAAAAAGATTTCAGTTTAAATAATTTAACATATTGACATATAATTTAATTAAATGTATTTTTGAATTTAATTTATGTACACGATAACTTTTGATAATTTTGAATATATAGTAATTACTGTACGAAATAATCCAGAGAATAACAATAAATAAAATTTTATATATTCAATATACAGTAAAGTGAATATCAAAAAAATTATTAAATGAATGGAATTGAGTTCAAAGATACCAAATACAAATTCAATTAAAATTAATTAAGACATTTTAATTATAATATTAAAAATTTAATATTTTTTAAAAAATTTTATTGAAAATATATATTTTGAAACTAATGTAAAGGATCCGATAGTGGAATCGTATTTTTATTCGTTTAATATCATTGTCACTAAATTTACATGATAGTTATTGACTTACTTAGAAATTTATGCATTTATAAAAATAATTAATACTGTACTACTCATATGTGTATATTATATATGCATAGTCTTGAGATAGAGTATACTTTAGATATTACAAAAATAATGCATACATTTCGATAGCTATTCAACAAATGAAAGAATTTAGATATTTTGTGAAATGGACAGAATAGATGTATAAAAACTATAATTTGTGTATGATACATATACAGAAATATATTTTATATCAAAATATTTCATATTGAGAAAATATATTGTACCAGTTGCAAAATAAAAATAATCAAGAACCAAAGCAGCTATACGTATTTTTGTTTACGAGATCTGATGCGTTTTCTCTTCTTTCTTCTTTCTCTTTCATATTCGCTATATCGATCTTTTTATCCATATATCGCTCTCGTTCTCTTTTTTCATCTTGTCTTTCTTGACTCTTCGTCTATCCCTCTATCTCGCTCTCTCCGTTTGTTTCTCTCTATCTTCCTTTATACCTCATTTTTTTCCTTTTCTGCTTCATATTTTTTGTGTAATAAAATGAAACTATAGGTGGCAATACTCGAACGACTGGAGAAACCGGCGAGTGGAATCTCAATCTCTGTAAATATTTCAGATGTACTTAGTCTACTATACATTTTTGATATCCAATTTCCGTTTATGATATATTTCTTCTCGCGCTTTCTCTTTCTCTATCTATGTATCTTTCTTTCGTATTTGGCCACTGAAATAACGTTTGTTAATTAATATTTAAGAAAAAAGGAAAGCAAATAATAGAAATGGAGAGAATAACGTATGAATTCTTTCAGCAAAGAAAAAAGTAAGCGCAGATTTTTTAATGAGACTCAGTTGCTTCGTATCGTACTGAATCTCATTTTGCGATCGACGACTGCACGTAGTGTAAATGTACTTTAGTATGTATTCGAACGTGCAAGAGTGATTACCTGCACCGAAAGAAAACCAACGAATTGTACGTTTAAAGTTGCACGGCAACGATTCACGATATTTTTTGGCTATCTAATTACGAACAAAAAATTCATTTGGCCAATCTTTTTATCAAAAATAATAAATCGCATAAAAGAAATTTCAGATTATTTAAGCTTTTTAGTGTATTTAGTATGTTTAGTATTCAAATTATATTTCAGAATTAATCAATATAATTGGAATAATACGATGAATATAGTTTTAAATTTTTTTCAATTATGTCACACAAATTTCATATTACGTTTAATTTTATTTAAACAAGCTTTGAAACGAAATAATTACTTTTATTATAATACTTCAATTATATTAATTGTAAATATAAATTTGCATTTAAAACTATCATTTTTACAACTCTAATTTTTATTTTATAAAAAAATTTAACAAAATATCAAAATAAATTTATGAAATTATTAGAGAATGTGAATTTAGATTGTATTACAAGATGAAGATGAAAAAGATTTTATGAAAAATCATGTTAAAAATAATATGAAAAGTAGAATTTGGACTCCAAATATTATGAAAAATTATTTGTTAAAAAATCATTAAATCATAAGCATCATGATAACCGAACAACGTTTAAAAAAAAAATAAAAATATCTGGGATATTTCGTTTTACGATAATAATAAAAAGAAGAATTTAATTATTCAATATTAAATTATAAATTTAAATTACTCGTAAAATTTCTTATTTAACAATAAAAAATTTTAAACAACACTACATAAATATGAATAATTATATATATCGGCTAAACTTTCATCGTTAATAATAATTTTTAATTATATTAAAATTTAATATACACAATTGTATCAATTACTAGAATACCGACTATCATTAAAACGTAATAACGAATAAAACGTATCTAAAGCAAGAAAAAAAAAATGTCGAAACGTAACGCGATAAATACATACTAAAATAAGTGGAAAGAAAGCTATAAAATTATCTCCTTGATTTACACCACCTGTAAAACCTGCTCGTATAATGCCGCACGATGAACTCGACCGTTGCTACTTTCACGCAACGAGGACGCATTACGAGAACTGCCTCACACGAATATGAGACCCTTTACCTTCCTCACACAATTTTCTCTTTTTCTCCTAGTATTTGGCTACCTCTACAAAGCTGCACTGCGTACAAGGAATAGTCCAACTTCCACTTTCCCGCTCTTTCTCTCATTCCTACGTAACGCATTTGCATAACTCCAGTCGAACGAACGATTTCGCTAGGCGACGACGCTCATAAAACTCGCCGGCTGACAAAATGCAAGAGCGTGCTCTGAAAACTGTGTTCTTTTACTCCCTTCTGTGCGGGCGACGAGCTTTTATTGTAGAAAATACAGTACGTCGCATTGGTTCGTGTATTGCATTCGAGCTAAGGAAGTAGAAAAATGATCTGAATGACCGTATTGCTATTGGTCAAGCTTTTACCACTCGTGTACGATCGAGGCTTTGTCTTATCGAGGTCGAAGTAACAGCAACGGCAGCAATATCAGTTGCGGAATAAACGCCGTCATAACTTCCGATGCTTACCATCGGTTTCTACTCTAAATGCAGTGAAAATGTGCATAAAAATATGTGTTTAAGTGCCTGCAAGTGTTTACGTGTGTATGACTGTATACGTATTTGATAGCATCTTGCGAATAACAAAGAGTTAGATAGGATAAAGAAGTAAAATGGAACAACGAATCCATTAACTGCGATTCGGAACATATAATTTTTCGCTTGTGCGTTTCTAACAGCTTTTTTTGAAACCAGTTTGACTGGCAATTTATACTTTATGCGTTTAAAAAGTAAATTATAGATTATCAAAATTGGACAACTACAGATTTTTTAATATAAAAATTTATAATAAAATGTGTATATTTATTTTCAATTAATTTAATTTTAATATTGTTAAATGTGAAAGAATTAAAATTATGTAACTCAATTATAAATTGTCTTTAATACATTAAATTTCTAATATAATAAAGGTAAAAGTCGCCATTTATAATTGCGAAAGAATAATTGTAGATTTAAGATTTAGATACGAATTCAATTTTATAAATTTTTTAATTATAAGATTTCTTATATATATATATATATTTTATAAATTTTATCAAATTGAAAAATTTTAGCATTAAATAAAAGAAATTATAAAATATTTTTTACTAAAAAAAATCATTAAAATTTTTAACGTTAATAATTGTAATATAATTATTTATAAATTAACTCCGAAATTATTTCGTTAAAATATTTAATACTGAAAATTCATAAAGATTTATTGAATCAAATTTTAACATCATCATGAATATTTTAGATTACTGTAACTCATTAGTTGTACTCCTAAAAAACGTAAATTATTGTATTTTAAGTAATTAGGTCGTAGAGCATGTACTTTATAAGCTATATAATTTTAAGTAATTGAAAGAAATTACACGGCAATGCTATTGAATATCGATAAAAATTAAATATCTATACAATATTATAAATATGAATATTTATACTTAAAAATATAATTCTCCAACGTATTAAGCAAACAAATTACATTTAAATATCTCTGATAATATCTTGATTCAACTTACTTGTCCTTTTGGAATATTAATTTCTACATTATTACCTAAATTCAGGTACTTTAACTATCAAAAAATAATTACACTATTTTCACTTATTACTTATCAAAAAATATATTAGATTTTATTTTTTTTCTAATTAATGAAAATTACCAATATATATATATTAACATTTGTACATATCGATGAATTAAGACATTACTTGCTAAATATATTTCTACTGAATAGACAAGGCTTTTTGTAAATACTCTTACATTTTAAAAGTCAAAATTACTACTTTGTTCGGACAGAGTAAAGTCAAATAATTTACTGATAAATAAGCAAGAAAATTCGCACTATTTAAATAATTCAATAATTAATAAGATCACGTAATCAAGTATTTAAAATTTAAAATGTATTAAACTATATTTAACTTTAAATATCGATCTCTTGATTATATATATTAAATAAATTTTATCGACTTTCATTTTTTATCAAAGAGCATAAAATTGTCGTCATAAAATGCGACAAAATAAGAAAATTCAAAACTAGATTAAACTATTTTAGTAATTTGCATTTGAAAAAAAAGATTCGTTATTAAAGTTGATTTAAAAAATAGACAAATATTTTTGACTCTCCTTGTATTTATGTATTATATATTGTAATTTCTGAATTTCCTTGAATATACGAATTTCATTCCTTAATCATTTATCCAAATTTAAATAATAATATAAAAATCTGCAATGCAGTCATACATAACTCACAATATTTTAAAAAAATGTATTTTCAAAGTATTAAATCTTTTGTATTTATTTCTTCGTATTTTTATAGTTTTTTTTAAATGATATAAGAAAATGAAAAACACTAATCATATATAAAAAAAAAACTTCATTTAATCGCATCATAAGAGTAATTCACCTATTATTACACAATAACCTGATCGTAACAGTGGAATTTGCTAATTTACAGCGGATTTCCATGCACAAAGGGAGAGAAATAATCAAAAGGTAGCACATAAAATGGCAAACGAAAGGGCTTAATACCATTTTAATATTCAGACACTACAAGATACATCTGCTCTAGGCAGTTCCATACTTAGGGAGATAACAATTATCATTAACAATGGACTCACGATTACCTTCCGAGTTGTTGTTTTCCTTTAACCGAATTACTACTAAAAGTTGTTCAACTGTATATTGGCTCTCCAATCTTCATATCATTAGCCTAATATATGAAGACCTTAATATCGAAAACAATTCTTATCTTATTTCTTTCTTATCTTTTATATTGTCACTCTAACTGTCTCTCCTTCTTCTTCTTTGGTTTAACACATATTTAAGTATTAACCTGAAAATTATGCATATAAACTGAATTTAATTTTTAAATTAATTATAATAAACTTTATTTATATATACTAAATAATCCAATACCTTTTTTAAATAATTTAAAGGATAATTCTGTTTTAAATACTTTGTTTAGAATTTTAAATACTTTTTCTGATGCTGAAGCCAAATTTATTATAACATTATAAATACTTAAATTTGCGATGTATAATATTATTTCTTAGTAAACTTTAAATTACAACATCTAGTGATAATTTCAAACAGACTTTATAGTTTATTTTTCAAAAAAAACGGAAACGTAAGAGTCGACAATTTAGATTTTCAATAATAAAGATGGTCATTTTTATCTAATTTTTCATGATTATATTTCACAATTTCAATATTATATTCGATATAAATAAACCTATACCTGTAAGAAATATAAAAAAAAGAACGAAAATAAAACCAAAACATATAAATTGTATAACCACAGTATACAATAATGGAAGGGACGTTTAAAGTATAATTTTTAGTAACCAAAAAAAATCGCCTATCTGTTCTTAATCTCGTTATAAAAACCACAGAGCGAAACACGAAAAAAGAAGAAAACGACATGTAAAAAAAAAGGCTCATGATACACATCTGCTCGAAATAATATCACAATCGTGCGCGCCAGGCTGCAATTCCGCTTCCAACACATGCGAGAAATAAAAACGTTACTCCTCATTTCCATAGGATTCTTCGAATCCGTAACCTTTTCTCTGCTGAATGACGCTTATTTCCACAATTTGTTACACCGTGACGAATATCGTAATCGGCTTTGTAATAATACTTGCTCGATAAACTTCGAAAGTAGGGAAGATGGACGGAGAAAGAAAAAGAAATGGGTCAAGCAGAAAGCAATTAAGAGAAAAATTAAATATAAAGGAAAAGAGTAATAAGGGATAAGGCAAAGAAATGAAATGAATAAAAAGCGATAGAAGTTCGAAGATAGTAAAAGTGATGCAGAAAAAATTAAAGAGAGAAAGAATATGGATTATAGAAAGAAATAAAACACGAATACGTAACTAGAGATAACGAATATTGCCGTTCAAAGTTATATTTTAAACATTAGTGATTTCCATAAAATCACTCTGACCATTAGGAAATCACATTTAAGGTTTGAATTTCAAGCAATCCAAGAACTATTTTTCTTTATTCGACGAATACCTTAAGACGTTTAAAAATACTTTTATTGCAGGATGAACAATCAAATTTCAATATTTAATTTAAATAAAATGAAAGTTACTATATCGTTATTAAAAAAAGGATTCTAAAATTGAAATCAGCAATATGCAAATATAAAACTTATTTAAATAATACATACTTTATTGAATTCAGAAATATATTATATTAATTTATGAAAAAAAATACATAATTTTCAAAGTTATTAGTTTTAATAAAAGATTTTATTTAAAAATCGGTATTGATTTTTTTTAGTTAATCAAAAATTCTTCAATTTAAAATTTAATAAATATTTAACTGTACGATATTAAAATTTTGAAACTAAATTTCATAACTACTTTCAGTATATTAGTTTCTAGTTTCTAAGGTTAATATGTTTCAAATATTTAAAAATTTTAAAAATGTATTCATATGAACAATTATTAAACAAGATATACGTATACATAAAAAGATATTTATATTTTTTACTTTTTCGTTACTTTAATCAATATGATTTTTCATTAGAATTTATAAATTAATTGAATTTAATAAAAAAATTTTTTTGATACGATGAATTATGATAAGGAACACTTAAAATTATTATTGATTATAGTTTATATTACATCTTATATATTTTTTAATAATATTGCATTCTGAAACAAAACTGATAAAATGATATTTTAAAGTAGATATATCATACAATTATATTAGTGTAGTATTCCTGTGCATAGAAATTGTATATATCGTCATTTACTAAGAATAATAATATATTTTATAAAGTTATGATTACGCATTTACTCTTGCAATTATTAATAAAAATTTATTTCCAAATAAATAATAATTAACTTTTTATTATTAATTTATATCGAAATTCCATTACTCATATAATATATAGAATAAAGTTATTTAATAGGGTTATCCTAATTCCAAATATCTGAGTAAATTTTTATAAAGCTTAAATGAAACAATTTAAATGAAATAGAATAAATTTTATACATTGTAAGTATTTAATCATCTATAAAATTGTTTAAATATCATCAAACTTAATCAGTTCATGACAAATCGTCGAAAAAACTTCTAGTGCATTTTATGACTTCTCAAGTCATAAATTTTAAACTTTAAATCTTATAAAATATTTTCACGGTAGCTAAACATAATTTTCAGACAAAAATAAAAATTTGCAGATGCTGGATAAGAATATAGCAAATTTTATATTTTAAATTAACACAATTTTAGTAAAAAATCTTATTATTGATTCTATCTATTTGAAAGTGGAATTCTGGTATTAATTAGGAAAATAATCCAATGTATTATGATTCATAAAATCGACTAACATATCTTTTATTTTTATATTAATTAAAATTTTTAGTATATGAATGCACATCTTTGAAAAGAATAAAGAGAGAATAATTATCAATACATACTAATTCGTAATAATCCTATAATTTTATTATGTCACGGATATTTTCTTTGTTTATTAAAGTTCATTTTCAGTATTTTATTATTATATCCATAAAAATCACATCGATAATATTTTAATGTAAACTTTTTAGTTAACAAATAAGCTTGATCAGATCAGCAATCCGTGGAATAAATAATAACATGCGTTGAGTTTGGTCAAACAAATTCCAATTTCTTGTGTATATAAAAGCCATGTAATACATGGATTAAATACTCGTTGTGAAACTTTACACATAGATGAAATTTTATACTTAGATGCACCCGTCTGCAAGGAGGACAGGATTATAGTTGTAGGCGCTTCCAGAGGCGAATCCTTGGAGATCGCTTGCAAGGTTGAGGCTGACCCGCCGGCCCATAGTTTTCGCTGGAAGTTCAACAACAGCGGCGAGACTTTGGAGGTACCCAATAAGCGTTTCTCCATAGAGCCAGCCAATGGTCTCAGTGTACTAACTTACGTAGCCAATACTGAATTGGATTACGGTACATTATCTTGCTGGGCCGATAACATTGTCGGCACTCAGTCGAGACCTTGCATCTTTCAACTCGTCGCAGCTGGTAAGTTTTTCATCCCTTCTTAATTCTTATATATCTTCGTATTATTGCAAATTTGTAGTAATTTTGAACTTTGGTTACCTTTCTACATTTGATTAATTTTTTAATATTACTTTAATCTGATATTTCTATTCTAAAAATCGTATCAAATTGAAAATTATTTCGTACCCAGTATCAAATATAAAAATACATATTTTTTTGTGACGAATTAAAATGCTTATAGTAAAAATAAGAAGTATCATATTAAATATTTTGAAAACCAGATTTTATATGGAATATATTTTTTTTGTCCTAATTTGATCAAAATATTTATTTAATACTATAAATTTTTCCAATGCTAGTCGATTATGTATAATTACATAATGTAGTCTAATAACATATAGTAAATTCTAAATAAAAATTTCTTAAAATACAATGTCGTTCGAATAAATTCAAAAAATTATATCTCTTATAATTTATAAATCAGCTTTATTACATAATAAATATCAATTATTTATTTATCTTATATTATTGAATTTTTTACTTTGTTGGTCGTAAATATAATAAAAACTAAAAAATATATTTCTTTATTCGATCAATTTTAAGAAAAGCTAATAATACATTTTCTTTTTCAAAGTGCATTCGAATATGTATGCAGGATCGACATTTTTTGTAACGTGTGCACACAATTCTTGAAATTTCAGCCATCCTCGATAAGGGCGCGTATATAGGTCATTTACAGAGAAGAGGTTAAACAATTACAGCTTCTCGTATTGACTATGCATATTCTATCAAACGTGCATTTCATATACTCGATATTTCTGTACTTATAACATATATATATATAAAACGATTATTAGTTTAATTTAAATGTTTATTTAAATTCTTATCCTAGTTAAAAATATACGGTGATCGCAAATACGATCTGTGAATTAGAATTTTATGCTAAATAATCTGAATGCATAAGCTACAAAGCATTAATTTCTTTCAATTAAATGGAAACATGATACTATTTCCTTAAAAACTAAGTAAAACCGGGCGAAATTAAATAAAAGTAAGACTGTAATAGAATCAGTACATTTGGCTATGCAGAAAATCTCATAAAGACCTTATAAGATGGCGGATTAACCGTTATAAGAAATTATTGATCGCATCGGATATTCAAATTAAATCTCTTTGAAAATTGAAATGACAAGCGGTCTTAAAATAACACTGAATAATCCAATAAGCAATTTAAAAATTGAAAAATTTAATAAATTTATAATTATGGTCAACTTCGTTAAAAATATTGAGTGGTATATGCTTGATCCACCATTGATGACTGATATTAGAAGAGTATAAGAACTAATAACTGATGTCTTCGTTATAGAGAAATAGCACAACGTAAAATTCCATACGAATGCATTAGACCCTCTACTGAACCTGTATGTATGTATTTTTGTATATTGATACATGTACTTGGAAGCACAAAAGTACAAGAACACATACTATTGTATATGAATATTCATGACGTGTGCTTGCATATAAACTTCTCTCTCTCTCTCTCTCTTTCTCTCTGTCCTTGTGCTCATCACCTTCGTTTTTGCCACTCCTTGGATTATCATAATTCAAAAGGGATTTCAGTTTCCACTCATCCAACTCCCTCTTCGCTTCACCTCGACTTTCTCCCACTTTAAACTCGGTAAATGTAGACCAAAGCACCAGATAAGCGTATAAGCTCCAAAAAATAAATATAAGCACTAGCAAATTATTCTACTACGATTTTTTTCTCTATTCTAATTCCATCTTCTTTTCGTCATTTCAGTCGCTAAGATTTTTACTTTCCTCGTATTCTGCTTTTGTATCTTCTTCTTCCTCATTTACCTTTTCTGTTTATTCCGATTTCCTTTTACAGAGACATTATATTTTCATGTAAATACAAATAGTTAAAAATACAAATTACTATTCTTATACTCAAAACATTTATTTTTTATTTAAGTAAATATTGAAAGAATTAAATTAGTTTCTATATAAAAAATTATATAGAACATAGGAGTTTTCATCGTAAAAATACAAAAGGAAAATTGAATAATTTTTTACTAAAGTTTTAATAACAAAATTAGAATTTAAAATTTTAATAACACACAAATAAATAGGTATTATATATTATTAATAAAAAACGTTAATAATAAATTTATAATAAATTTTAAATAAAATTTATTTTAAAAAATTAGTAACTTCAATAAAAATATATTTTTACTAAAACAAAGAACTCAACCATTATTCTCAAAATTTAGTTACTATTCTAAATACCTTTAACATTGACTTTAATTTAAATTATTTTGATTTATAATTTTAGTAAATAATATTTTAATAAATCATAACCTTTGTTTAAAAAATAATAATACACGTACAATATAATTTATTTTTCATAATTTTACTCATACTACTGTTAATTAAAATTAAACAATTGTTTTGCTAACTGCTATTAATAAAATATAATGCTTACATAACTATGGTTTTCTACCTAATAAACATATAAATTGAATAGAAATTTTTTTTTCTAAAAAATATTTACGACAGTGCTTACTATAAAAAAAACCGTAATATAGTTTCATAGTTTGCAGGTAATTGAGTTTATTACGAATAAAATTAGTATTACATCAATAATAATATTCTTCTTTTTATATTATCTAATTCTATATTTTAAAATATTGAAATTTTATTGTGAAAACTTTTTTATTGAAATATGTTAAAAACAATGTAATTATTAATCAATATTTTAATTCAATTATAAAGAAGCCCAAAAAATTGCATTAAACTAATCATTAGTAAAATGTTTAGTTCATTGCAATTTAATTTAAATGAAAAATATTCAACATGCATTTGGTAAATAAAAATTCTTTATCTCATTTCTAATATCTCTTGATATATGCTTTTAGCTCTAATAATATGTTTAATGCTTAAAATAATAGTGTAATTATGTATTCAACGCATTTGACGCGGTTCTTTGTAGTGCAAATTCAACTTTTCTAAGAATACTCTATAGGGATAATTGAATTAGAAAAACATTTTACAATGAAACGAGCAAACTAATAATTTGCTCAAAACAGCTAATTTTGCTTCGAACTATGAAACATCTTCTTTTTCGTTGTACACTATTACATTATTTTTCAAATCTCATTACTGAATAATCGAGGATAACGCAATAATCTTAAGTAAAATACGAATGTAAAGAAACTTTAAAGTAGAGTTCGTTTTACCTCTCATGATTATCTCGATTCAAATTAAAATTAACATTTATCGAATAATAATAATTACAATGCAGCTGCTACACTTTTAACGAACAAGCTTCGAAAATTGAAAAATATAGTATTCTGAACTGCTGTACGCAATCGTTAAAAGTTTACTTAAAAAATTTGATTTAATTGTAGTAAACTACATGTTTATGAATTGAATGTATTTTGATATTTATATAAATGAATACATCGAAACAGTATTAATACATAAACATTACATAGAAACGCAATATTCTTATATATTTTGATTCATTTGTAATCGCTCGAATCAACTTCATTCATGATTAACAGGGCAAACATAAATTCTTTTGAAAAAGAAATGGGAATCCATCCGTAGTTAAGCGGTTTTTCGGAATCGAATCATCAAACCTATGATACAACGACATATCCACCAACCCAACACCGAATTCGTCCTATTAATCTTGGTCCATTCAGAGCTGCACTCGCGCAACGTCGGTCTCGGTCCGTCGCTTTAAAAATACAAATCAACCGAAAAAAAGAGCGCGAGATGACAAAACCAACAGCCAACAAACTTTTGAAAAAAAATATACTAATATATATGTATAAAGGATTGGTACACCCGCGAGGAATAGAAGAGGCGACGCTCGCGTTAATTCCCGAGGCGGTGGTCGAGGCCCCACTGATCGACGTTGACGTTGACGTGACGACCGACGTACAGCCGTCCGCCATCAACCATCGGCCGCCTTGCGAATCAAAGCGAAAGCGGTTTTTGCATCCACGCCCTTGCGAACCGCTCGTTTCGTACAGCTGTCCGTCCCGCTATCGTTATCGCTTCCAGTCACTACATGTGGGTGATCTTTCGATTGTTTCGCATCGGCAATGATGCCGGTATGAAGGGTTTGCTTTCAATTTTTAAATTCAAGCTTATCCTAAGACTAATGTTCTATGCGAATAAACGATAAGATGTGTTTGTTAAATTTTTGAAACGATGTAGCGTGTGGAAGTTCGCATTGGGAGGAACGTTCGAATCGCGGTGCGAGAAAAAACTTTCTTATTAATTTTTAGTGCTTGTGCTTATTTTTTATGGTACAGTATTATTAATTATAAGAAATTAGATACTTATTGATAATATACTTTGCATAAAAAAAGGATTCGCTTTATAAATTTATAATGGTGGTCTGTTTGATAAATAGCATTTTTTTTAACCGTATTATATTTATAATAAAATAAATATTGTATAAAAATATGGTAAAAAACGCAGCGAATATTAATGTTTTTATGTAATAATATCTGTGATTTATGAATAGCCAACAATTTAAAATCCAAAGGGGCTGAAGAAACGGGAGTAGTGACAAATTAAATAAGAATTCCTATATAATCGTAGTTCTTAGCATTCAGTTTTTAATTCAACAAAATGATAAAAATAAAAATACCATTTACATAATATTAATAAATCTTATAGCATTAAAATTTAATTCATAATCCTAAATAAATCTTGATATAATATTTTAATTTAAAAAATATTTTTCTGCGGTACTTAGCATATATAATTAATAATTCCAGTAAGTACATTTTTAATCTTTTATGTCATTTAGTCGGTTTAAAAAATATTTATCGAGAATTACAAATTTTACCGTAAACATAAATGGAAAAATTCATATTTTATATTTTACATTTAATTTGATAAAAATCGGAAAAACAAATATAAATAAAAAATGGGTATTAATTTAAAGAAATTGAAATTCCATGAAATTTGTTTCTACAAATACATTCGTAATACCGTTTTCTATTCTATTTCAATAACAAAGAGATCCAAAATGAAGCAAATTTATTTTTTATCTTATTACTATTTTATTCAAGTTACTCGACGAAATAATTGTTGAATTCGTAGGAAACATAATAATAACGCAAGTAAACCAAGAAATCATTAAAACATTGATATAAAATAAAAATAATGATAAAAATAATGAGTTCATTAAAAAAATTCTATTCTAATTCGGATTTTAAAACGGCAGTTGTTAATATGACAAATTGTCTGCATCTCTTTATACAAAATGGAAAGAAATCTTGCTTCTTTTTCTCTGTTATTTTCTTTTGTTAAATCATCGCTATATCATTCCTGTTTTAAATCTCTGCTACTCTATCTCTTATACAATAAGTGCAGATTTTTCGACATGTTTGTCGCTCTACACCTTTCCATGTCACACCCAGTTCTATACGATACGTACAGTCACAATTTCTTTTTTTTATTTTTCGTGTTCTGTTTTGCATTTTCATTCCTTTATTTTCTCTGAATACCAATTTAACGCGGCTTTTGCAGTTGAAAATAGTTGAACCCTTTTCGCTTGAGTTTTTTCTTCTCTCTCTTTTTGCCTCCCTCTCTGCCAATCTCGGTTTCCCCATATACATATATACATATTTGTGCATCTTTTTCCTATTAAACTTGAGTTTTTATATCATTCTTTTTATAGTTCTATATTTCATAAAATCTATAGATATTTATAATTGTAAAAACTTAATTTTTCCTCAATAAATTACAATTTTTAAATATTGCATTAGTAATCAAACAATCATTTATAGAAAAATTTATTCATGATTTATTATGATAAATTTGCTGTTTTATTTAGAATGTCAGTGAATTATTTTTCCAACCTTACCATAATATAAAAAATGAATGTAATAACCGTAGGTAAGAATTTTCCATCAACAATGGAAATATGAATTTCTAAAAATAAATAAACACGCATATTTGTACAGTCCAACAATTTTTAATTTATTTACTTATCTAATAATCAGAAGCTTTATTGAATGAAATTACATTGAAAATAGTTATTATTGTTAAAATACTAAATTCATAGTTTATTCACGTCGAAATTCATAGAAACTCTATATTTTAGTACGAATATATTAAACAGTACACCAATGCAGTCTCGATTAAAATGTCAATCCTTTTTAATATATGCGAGAAAATAGAAAAATAAACATCTCACAAACAAATAAAATATACGAATATGGAAACAAAATAAGTACAACGTAATAAAATAAAACTGTAGACAAGAATTGAACTGGTAACAAATGTACCAACTACTAAACTGTTTTGAAGAAAAACAGAAGTAATTCTCGCTACTATTGTTTTTCCAATACATTTCTTTTTTATGTTTATTTTCGCACCGATAATTTCACACACTTATATACATCTCCACACATATGAACTGTTTTGATTCTCCGTCTTTTCTCGCAGCCTCACTCGCATATATAGATTAATGGCGGATGAGAAAAGGTACTTTTGGCAGTATACGCATATTTAGGCGTCAAACAAATATCAGAGCCGATGCATGCGAATGTAAATTCCCAAATTACATTACGCTTTCTAGAAATGCAAACGCCGTTACTACAATTCTGTGATATACTCTGTACGAGATATAAGTTAGTGTGCATCATACCTACATTTATAGGGCTGCTTTCAATGCGATGAGCAAATAGACATATAATTACTTCATTCGGTCGTTTCATTGGTTTTGAGATATTGAAAAATCCGAGTTCCGACGCTGTAATCGATTTATCACAATAGAATTTATCGAATATATCTTTGAAAAATGGATAATTTCTATCATTTTTATTTTATAACTAATTATGTTTTAAACTGTTTTAAAAATTTACACAATATTTAAAGTAGAAAAAATATATTTATAAATAACTTTTTTAATTTATGATTTGAATTAATGTTTCTTTTATAAATAAATCAAAGAAATTAATTTTGAATAACCAAATCAATATACTAATATTAATATATTGAGAAATATTAGAAGAAATTTTTCTATTTAAACAAAATTTATAAATCGCTTATTATTTGAATATATTTATGTACATCTAAAATATATACATTAAATTTATTTATTCATGCTTTTGATTTGTTGCAATATTTTTTCCATGATTTCTAAAATTTTTAATATTAAACCTTGTAATTCTTGTTAAAAAAAGTTTTCCTTTTCAAGTAGGAAATAAACGACAGATAACTAAACTTGATTTAAAGAAATAATTCCACTTACAAAGTACCTTTCGATAAAATCCAAAAAGAATTCTGTAAAAATAATGTAAATCTATTTACATTAAGTGAAAAAAAAGGTAAAGAAAACTCTCTTATAAAAAATTTACATTTGTATGAATAAAAATTATTATTGATCAAAATTTTTAGATTGTAATTATAACTCTGTGTATAAAAATATTAGAATTATAAGATTTTTAATAAATTTGTACAAGAATATTTATAATAAAATAGAAAAAATTATTTATCGGTATTTTTTCTACAATTAAATTTAATTTGTAATCTTTTTTGTCAATTAACTTCATTTTTCATAATCTACAATAAGCATATTATATAAATTCCATGATATGTATTATAAGTACTATTTGATACTAATTCATCTCTTATCAAATACTACTTATATGGAAATTTTTTATGTTTATAGTATCTATAGAAAAAATAAATTAATATACATTTAAGTAATCGAATACGTACGAATTATTATATTTATCGTGATTGTTACTAGTTTTTACATTACTTTTCTCTTGATAAATATTTGGATCGGTAATTCAATACATTTCATAAGCTTTTCGAAAAATAATAAAAAATTTCTCAACAAAATTAGTTTAATTAAAATAGAAATCGAATCACTAGTAACACGCTTATGTGGTAATAAATAAACAATTAAAATATTTCTTAAAGGACTTGGAATAATAACATATATTTAAATAAATTTTATTTAAGAATGAAAATAAAGCAATTATAAAATTAGTTTTCAATAGTCGCTATTTGATAAATAGATTGTGAAAAAAATATAATCCAGTGGTTGGTATCAAATTTAATACTTGAATATTTCTATTACTCGTTTAATTGATAATATGGCTATATAAAAACTGAAAGCATTTATAATATTTCAGGATATAATTTATAAAAAATTAATATAATATTATTATATTAATAATAAAAATGTCATTGAAAAATGTGTAACTTAAAAAATATAAAATATTAAAATACTATTTTATTGATTATTCAAATATTACAATACGTTTTAAAAAATGGACTCTGGTAATTGCTTATGAATTAGTACAGGTAAAGACAGAAAATAAATTAAAATATTCTACATATTCTAGAAATAATGTAAAAATAAGTAAAATAAGTTAGTTAATCTAATATTAATTATAATTAAAACCGTAAATTTGCAATCTATATAATCAAAGTCAGATTAGCTGGATATCTAATAGTACTACTGTGGTAATATAAACTCTGGATATATACACAAATCCAATTATAAAAGTTACAGGTCATAGATAATCACTCAAAATTTTCAAAAATCTATACCGAAGGAATAATTATCTTAATAAAAATTATAGTATACGAGAAGAAAATTATATCTATTTCGTATCAATTAGCTGTTATGTAATTTAAATATATATTCATTTTATAGATTAGTATATACTGTAATAAATTTAAATAAAATTAAAATATTATATATAACAGTAACAAAAATTTAATTCCTGTAAAATTATACTTTTAAATTGCTTTTGATAGATTGTAAATAATTCCTTCATAAAAATGATTTTACCTATCCTTCATATAATCTTTCTTTTAGCTTCTATTTTTACTTTACTTCTCACTTTATGCTGTTAATGTTTTATCGTTTTTTCATTTAATACCTTTCGGATGTTAAAATGGTAGAATATCAAGAAAGAGAAAGAAGAAAGAAAAAAAATGATGCGCCCTTATAAATACGTAAAAATAATGGGAGAGGTATATAAAGTAAAAAGTATGTTCTAAGAATTATTCTGTCTCTTAAGAGTTCGAGAAAACTTACTTCAGTTTGAAGATTCGCAGTACATGTTTATCTGAGTGTAAATAAGACATATTATATAATAGAAATTGTTTTAAAAAGAACCTTATTTTTACTTTCAAGTAACCAACTTACATTCAGTTCCACAATATAATGACTTCACAAATTTGCACATGATAAAGATATTCTGATTAAAAATTATTTTGTACATTTATAGAAAAGTGCAAATATTAGTAACAGAGAAAAACAAAAATTTAAAATAGTTTAGTTTATGTTATATAATATTAAGGTACCTTTTTTAATTTTTAAATTGTTTTTTAAATTGAAATACTTTTATATGAATAGTCTTCAACTAATTTATATATTATAAGTAATTTATATAAGTAATTTTTAATATAAATGAAGAATATTTGATTTTTACATCCTTCTTTATACATATATAAACAAAATAGTCCATTAAAATTCACCAAACACATTCATTTCTAATTGTATATGAATATTTACACTTTAACGAATGATTTTTTGAATAAAAAAAAATTATCTTTAAAATATTGCATTATTCTTTAACGATTATACATTGAAAAAATATTTCGGAATATTCATTAACAAATATATTCTGTCAACTGTTGGAAATTAACAAAAATAAAAAAATTGAAATTTTATTAAAGGTTTCAAATCAATATCTGTACGGATAAAAAATTTTATCAAACCCTGTTTAATTACATACGCAATATTAACAGTGTAAAATTTCTTTATAGAGAAGAAATTTAATTTTTCTTGTAAATAATATAAAATTTGATGATGCAATAGTACATTGGAATGAAAACCCTTAACTCAGAGTCAAAATATTTCATGATAATTTTACGTTATAACATGAAAAATTTAAGAATTGATTACAATTTTTATTTTTGCAATATCAATTAAATCAATATTATTTAAGATTTGAAATTGCAATGTATTGAAATAAAAAAAATTTTATTTTTTATTTGGTATTTATACAATTATAGTTTATGATTCGTAAAATTATTATAATTATTTCAAAACAAATATCATTCAAAATTTTATTTAAAAATAATTTATATTTAAATATTATTAAATTATCTGATGAAATTAAATGTGAATATATTCATAAGCTTATGAAATATGAAAAAAATTGATCTATAAAATAGTTCTTTATCTACTCTCAAATATATGAATCTAATTAATGGATGGAATATTCCTACATATCTAATGGCTTGATTAGGATAGTAAATATATTCATATTAATAAATGTATACATTTTTATAAAACTTATATTTTTTCTATAGATATTTTAATATTTAATAGAAAATATACTATAATATTAAATTTTTAATTACTTAAAATATATTGATCATTAGCATCTAAATGCCTATTTACCAATAATTAAAAGAATACGTAACTTGGGATATAAATGTATTTTAAAGTTAAGTAATACGGCATAAATATGAAGAATAATTTAAATATATTACTAGTTAAATATATATATATATATATACTATTTTCAAATATTTTACTTATAAAGTTAATCGACATAACTATAGTATTTCTTTACATAGTACTGCAATTTTATCTCAAATACAAAACATTTTTTATTTTTAGTACATCTCAGATATCATTTTATTTCTCAAATTCTTTTAAAACTTAAAATAAGAACTTAATAAATTGTAGAAAAGCTTTAACGTTAATGTAATTAATGGTATGTACAAAGCAGTATACCAAATTTTAGCAAAATCTCTCGTAGTTTTCAAAAGTCATTTATAAAAATTATCGCGTTCTCTGTAAACTGCTACAATTCTTTCTACGCTAGTTTAAAAAATTATTTTCACTAAAAGAAAAATTAATAAGGGAAAATAATAGAGAACGATAATTCACAATGATAAATATCAAAAATTTAGAACTCTCATTTTGATATTTATGAATACAAATAGTAGCTCAATGATTTAAAACAATCTGTGTAAAAAAACATTTTTGCACCAGATCCATAGTTTTAAAGTTTCTTTTTATTAGTTAAATCCATTATTCTATAAAGATCAAATGACACCACGAGCAAATATACTTTTTAAAATATTCTCAGA
Source organism: Dolichoris vasculosae (assembly GCA_018907195.1). Taxonomy (NCBI): domain Eukaryota; kingdom Metazoa; phylum Arthropoda; class Insecta; order Hymenoptera; family Agaonidae; genus Dolichoris; species Dolichoris vasculosae. The sequence continues at coordinate 11,372,998 of JACCHY010000001.1, forward strand.
TTAATAATTATACACTGTATACTCAAAAAATTGTTCAAACATTATTTTTAAAACATATTTTATCTTTCCTTAAACACTTCATAACTTATAACAATCATTTTTATTACAAAAATTCGCATTCGAATCATTAAATCTAGTACTCAAATGAAATCAATCGAACTATAATTTATGATTCATGTTCTCTACAAAAAGTTGTACTATTTTTCCTCGCATTATAAATTTATTCTTTGAATACATCTACTCTCCTTTTATCTCAGGTAAACCGTTTCCGGTGCGAAACTGTAGCCTGGCCAATCAGACATACACGAGCGTAGAGGTCAAATGCTACGCGGGCTACGACGGAGGCTTACCCCAGGAATTCATCCTCGAGGTGTACCACGGCGATCTCGAAGCGCTCACCGATATAAGGCCATTGTACAACGTCTCTACGAGAGACGAACCGGTGTTCATACTTTCGGGTCTCCAAGCCTCCGTGGATGCGGGTGTCCACGTCGCGGTATACGCAGTCAACGCCAAGGGCAGGAGTCAACCCGTGGTGTTGAGCGAGGTGACGTTCCGCGACGCGGAGAAGCGAACCGGTGAGTTTTGATTGAGTCCTGACCTTTTCTTTATCAGTTTATGTAAACTTTTAAGGCAAGAAGGTATATGGAAAAGAATAAAAAACTTTCCTAGATACTTTGTACGTGAAAATAGCGAATTGGGATTATAGTGCATTATGGTTTATTTCCTTGAATTACATAGACTTCGCTGCTCTTTAAACTAAACTTCGAAACGCTTACATTTACGTGAGTAGTTCGCAAAAATTTCTATTCAATTCTAGAAAACATTTTATATATTCTGGAAAATTCTTTGATATATTTATAAAGTATCAGGAAAAAGACGTCGTAAAACAATTTATGTACTTTGAATACAAAATGGAAAATTTTGTAGAATGGAAATTTACAATATGAATCGAAATTATTTGTAAGTATGCATTTTACGTTTTGCTATCCCATTGAATAAAATGAAAAATATTTATTAGAATTCTGTTTTATCTTGTTAATTGATATTTCTTAATCCAATTATAATATTATACAATTAGGACGAATCAGAAATTAATACAATGCCTTAATAATTTTCAAAGAAATATCGATTATTTAATAAAACTTGAAAAACTAATCGAAAACTAATATAAAAAATAAGTAATCTTTCGAATCGTATGATTGAAATTCCTATAAATATACATATCAATTAATAATTTGATTTTAAAAACAAAAATAAATAATTTTTTGAAAATTAAATATTTAGAGATTATTTAAGATTTATACATTTTGACGTATATTAAATTAAAATATTTTATGTCTAAATGATAAATATTATTTTCAATAATAATTACACAAATAATATAACTTAAATCTTTAACATCTTAACAATAACAGATTACATTTCTTCCCTGTCTTAGATTATATTTATAGTCAATACCAGATCGTATATAATTTACCATGTTATATATAAATATGATTTAATGTTATCTCCTAGTCTTAAATTTTATTTATCTACTCATTTTTCACTTCTAGTTTTTCACTTCTAATTTTTCTAAACTTCAGATTTTTCTATTAAAAAAATATGCATAATTTAATACTATAAATAATATATATGTATAATAATATAATTAATAGAATAATTTTACAAATTATATGGTAGGATTATATGTAAATAAATATAAATAATAAATAATATAAATAAATAAATTATATGTAATAAATGACATTACTAAATTTAATTGCTAATTTTTCTACATTATCTGTTTCATTCCAAATATGTTTTTTATTACATAATTTAGAAATCTAATACTTCATGTAGTTAAAATTCTTTTACTCTAGCATAAAATTGGAATCTTAATGATTATAATTTGACCTTAAAAATGAAAAGTTTGCATTAACGTTATTAAATTCCATCGATTCTTGAATTTTCGAAAAAGTTTATACTTATAATTTATTGAATATAATAATATTATAATTTATTGAATATAATAATATAATAATGCATGAAAGAATATTCTATTCCCATTTTTGAGAAGTCTTTAACGACTATAGTAAATGATTTCCTACTGCAAACTAATCTCTCATTTACTGAAATATACGATGAAAAATATTAGAAATTATTTGATGCATAATGATTTTGAATAAAAAAATATTGAGTTAAAAATTATGATGGTAAAACGAAAATTCCAAAATGAGTTAAAATTTTAAACTATTGATGTATACCTAAATTTGAATATTTTTTTCATTTAATTACCTATTATAAAAGTCTACACACATACTTTCTATACTTACATAATTTAAAATTTTTTTTAATATTAAAATTTTTTTTAATTATTATACTAAATAACTTGTTGTTATTATATTTATGCAAAATTTTATTTTTAAATAGAAATATATTTAAATATATAAACTGAATTTTATATTTTTCTCATTGATAAAAAAAATATAATATGACTAAATAATCAATATTCTCATTGTATTTGCTAAAAATTTGAATATTTGAGAGAATATGAAACATCTACTAAATAATGTAGAATAAATGCAATATATGGAATGTGTACAATATTGAAATAAATGACGGAAAAAGCTTGGGAATTATTTCTGATCCAGTTTACATCCATCATAGATAGACGTTACAGTTATTTTATTAAAATTATATTAAATACGTATTAAAATGTTTTAGTATAATTTTGTTTTATTTGAAAAAGATTTTTCCCTAAAATTTATTTCATTTAATAACTTCTTCATATTAACATTAAAATTTATATAATAATGTTAAAAAAATTTTTAACAAAATACGTAAATATATAAGTAACGATGAAAACTAGTACTAAAAATGAGGAATAACAAAGTATACTATGCGAATACATCAAAAATGTCAACATTTGAATGGAAACTGGTGTACAATCTTTGTTTTGCTAATTTTCAGACGATTTTATAACTTTTAATAGAATTTAATTTTCAAAAGAAGTAAATAATATAATATTACTCAAAATGATTTTTTTGGTTATGAATTTTTTTCTTGAAATTTTTTTACTTTTTAGAATTAATTGTAATTAACATATATAAAATTCAAAATTTATGTTCTTACGGTTTTTGACGGACTGATATATTATATTTTTTAATTTTTAATAAAATTTTTAATATTTTTATTTTATTTTATATAAAAATAATTTTATATAAATTTAAAAAATAAAATATATTATTATTAAAAAATAGTAAAATATAAATAAGAATGTTACGTTAAAAAAAATTGAAGTAATTAATTAGATAAACGCAATAAAATTATAACATTAATAATTTTTTATGAATATTTCTTTTAGTATTAGTCTAATTAAAAAAAAAGTGGTATAAAAAAAACGTAAATATGTAATAATTGACAAAGAAATAATAATCTACGTTCGCTTAACCGTTTGCGAATAAATGGCTATTTATAAGATGGACAACTTTAATACCATTATTTCTTTTATTGTTTTCGCTTTCTCTCTCTCTCTCTCTCTCTCTCTCTCTGTTTTTGGCATTCTATCACACTTTCTCTCCTATTCACACTCTCACTTTTCTCTCTCGCTTATTTCGTCACCTTTTTCTCTCTTTTCATCGTTTCCTTTCTCTAACAACTTCTCTTGTTTTCTTTATCTCTTCACGGGCCGAAACCGTTGTACTAGATTCACGTGAGAACGTTGCCTTAAGGAGGTGGTGTCAACGCTGGGTGGATCGGTAAGCAAGACTGATCACCAGCCCTCGAGACCACACACACTCCGAAACTGAAAGCGCTGGTACCACACCCCGATTACGTGTCTACATGTAACTGTGGCTCTGCTACTTATCCGCGTGAGATAAGCCGTGTTTGCCAGTACAATAGCTTCTTGTTTCGTGCACCGTTTCTGTAAGCGTTGAGCTTCTTAAGACATTCGGATGTACAAATGAAATCTCGGCAGTCTCGGCAGTGTTTAGGATGGATGATCGACACAAATGTTTATTTTTATGATATCTACATATTTTAATATTTTAAACATGATTGTTTTCTGTTTATTTTAAAACTTAACTTAAAAATAATCTTCCTTATATGCAAATCATAAAATTGGGTATTATTACAATCGGATTATTTTAATTTAAACTTTATTAAACATTATGACATAAATTCAAATCCAAAATATGAAAATAATGTTGCTAATAATAAGATTTAATTGATGACCAAAAAAATGCTTCTTAGATATGACTTACTTTTGAAGCTCAAAATTTTTAAAATAAAAACAATAAAACCAATTTTATATAAATAAATTTATTTTTCTTTTTTATGAATCTTATGAGACTTCAAATAAAAAAATATTGATAATTTTTTGTTCTTTCCGAATATATATATATATGATCATCTATTATTATTTAATCCTACAAAATTATTGATTATTCTTTTTTAAACGTATGTCCAATTCTTATCTACAAATTTCCCCAACTTTCTACAATCATTGTCCTAATGCATAATACAATTCGATAAATGATCAAAATTCAAAATTTATTTTACCAAATACAACACGTTTTATTCGTACAAAAATTTATTGTTTTCAAAATAAGATTGTTTTTTTTTCTATTATAGCGAGCTTTATTATTTTATTGTAATAATCGTATTATTCACCTTTTTGTAAAATGACAGAATTATAAATTTTTTTAAATGTTGAGATTCTTCCTACCAATTTTAGCTTTGAATCTTGTAGAATAGATTTTACGAATCTTAGATGTCGTGGTTGTCATCTAATATCTCGAGTATTATTATAAAAGAAAAACAAAATCTTTTATTATCAAATGAAAATGAAATCTATTTTCTTTTCTTGATTCTTAAAATTAAAAATTATCTTATTATTAATGATTTTTCTAAAATCTTTTCGAAAAAAATTAAGTATACTTTTAGATATATTACTGTATTATATTTATAATCATTACATGGTAAACAAGTGCCAAAAACATAAACACAAAATAAATCTAAATATATAAATATTAAAATATATAACTAATTCTTAGCAATAGAAAAACAGATACGAAATTTATTAACATATATTTATTATTATTATTTATATATATAACTTTCAATTGCACTAGTTATATAACGAATAACACTAATGCCAAATTGTCAAAAATTAATTTTTGTTTTTTATAAAAGAACATATTTTTTAAGCTCCTATTTATAATTATACATACTTAGTTTACTTTTAGCTTTATATTTTTATGATTTGTAACTTTAAATATATTTGTTTTAACTCTTAAATTTTATCTATTAGTAAACTTAACCCTACGTATTTTTTTACATTAAATTTTAATTATAAATTAATGATTAAATCGTTTTCTACAGAAAATTGTACGGATTCTTCTACATTAATTATTTTATTGAGATCTTAAATTTTTCAATAATTTTTCACAAAAATATAATTTTCTTCAAATTCGTACAAATTCCCATAAAATTAATTTTTGGATATATTCTATTAGTGTTGATAAATTGAGTTTATACGTTTGATTGTTTTTATCGTAATAAAATAACATTTAGAATAAACAATTAATAACTAAAATACGTATATTATTAATTAAATGAAAATTGATAGAAATAATTCTTATAATTAAAAGTATATACCATTACATATTATCTAACAAATTTATAATATTTTTATTTTTTCCTTATGCAAATGCCGTTAATTGAACCTTTTCTGATTACTTTAAAGGGGAAAAAACATTGATCTGTATTTAAAAATTGAGCATTAATCAGAAGTTGTTAAAATTAATTATTAATCTGCGATACCTAAATTTCTAAATTGAGTATTTGAATTCAAAAAATATTTTATAAATTTTTGTATGTAATATTTATGTTAATTATTTATTTTTAAAATTACCTATGTAAAATTTATGTATTTAATAATACTAATATATAGAAATAATTTGATTATTTCCGATTGATGCATTAATAACTATTTTAAACAATTAAGAAAATAATATTATAAAAGTTTGAAAAGGTACTTTTATATACAATTAGTAGATCGACAGCTTTCGTTCAACAGCCACCGCTGAAATTGGATTTTAAAATTAAATGACATGATTTTTGTAGTAGAAGAGAAACAATTTCCAATATTTTCCAATAAAAACTATAAAGAAGATGAGAGAAAGTTGGGAATCTTAAAATATACGAATTCTGGCTTAATTCCAAATTTTGTATAAAACCTTAAAGTAGGATGACAACAAAAACATCACCAAATATAGAAGTATTTTTTTATTACTACAAAATACTTGTAATAAATATCTTTTTAAATATTCTGCTAAAATTAAATGATTGTTTACATATTTTTTCCTCTAATTTCTACTTTTTTATGATACAATTTATAAATATATATATATATATATAATGTTGAATCATATTTTTAATAAACAAAGTTTAATTATAACACATGCAGAATTATTTATTTTCAATATTTGGATAAATGTATTCGAATTAAATTCTTTGAGTAATTCAATTTTCTCTAATTGTCACTTTAAATAAATGACTACACTTAAATGTTGGATTATTTATTCTTGTTCAGTAATTCCAATTATTTCATAACGTGAATTAATCATAATTAATATGATAATTTATTATAAAGCTTGTTCTTTTATCTTTGAAATATTAACTATATTAACTAAATTATATATTAATATTTCTAAATCTTAGTTAAATTAAATCGAAATTAATTAAAAAAATTTTTAAATAAAACATATTTTATAATAATTAAATTCAAATAGGCAATTCATATACAATACAATAAAAAATCATTAAATGCATGAAACATTCGATTAATTCAAAAAGTAAAGAAAATTCATTTGTATTAAATATTATTCTAAAATAGTAATAAAAATATTGTTTGCTTTTAATCAAACTTTAAAAATTATTGATTAAAAATATTATTTCATTCGTATCTATTCAATGTTTATTTACATTATTAGTTTTTTTTACAATATAGTTTCATATCGTATTAATATCTATCTGCCTATCATCATTTTTATAAATTTCATGATACAATACGATTAAAATTTAAATTAAATTTAAATGTGCATATATTTTTAATTTAAAAAAAGAGAAATACTAAAACAATCCCTAATCTTCTAATGGAGGACCGATAGTACAACTCAAAAAATTATAAAAGCGTACTTTGCAATAAATTTCTATAGATGAATCATATATTTAGTCTAAATAATTTTTCTTTTAAGTTAATCGATATAATCAGACGTACTCGCAACATATACATCAAATATTTTTATTTAAATCTTAATATAATTTTTCGTATTATATTATATCTGTCGCAAAACTTAAGATTAGTTTGATTACTTTAATTTAATATAAAGTACTTACATAAGTTTATTTCATTACTCTCTCTCCTGCCTTGTGTCGCTCTGTTTCCTGTGATAACTGAAAACTCCTCGAGGACAACGCAAAACGCGAAAAAAATATAAATGGAAGTCGACTGTAAAAAATGGCTAGGCTGGTCGCACAGCTCGCGCTGCTCATTATACTTTCTGGCACGCATCTCACTCTCTCCAGTGCTCTTGAATCCGAAATAAAAAAGCAAACCGCAAAAGGCAAACTTAGTGCACATTGGCTGTGGAGCGGAGCTGAAAGAAATTGTGGAAGTGCTCTACTGCGATAGAAGTTGAAATGGTAAAAAAGGACAGGAAATTAAGTTGGTGTCAGTGGGGAGGAGAACTTATGAGGGAACTGAACCCAAACCATGTCAACGGGTGTTACATTGATAGCGACAAAGTTATACAAAATAACGCCCTGAACTACATGATTATACAGATGTAAAGGATTTTAACGATAGTTAAGCAAAATAATAATAATAATATATTTGCTTGACTGAAACTCCTACTACGCTGCTTCTACGCACAGTGGAAAATATATATACAACCTTTGAAGGTTTTTGCATAGAAAATTACGCAGTTTCAAATGAATGCAAAGATTCACTCAAAAGGGAGGAAAATATCAGAAGCAACTCCATCGCGCTCATTTTTGAAAGGCGATAGATATATTCTTTGTGATAGGTGACGTGAAACTGGTGTACCAGTTTTTGTATCAAATTATGACCTGGCTATAACTTTTAATTCATTATCTAACTACATATTCATCTATCTATCTCTTAAATCTATAAGGCGAACACATATTTCACGACGCTTTGATATTCCCTTTCCTATGATTCTATCGTATGATCTTCTACCACTATTTATCCGTAATTTGACGATAAAGACGATATTTAAAAATTATTCCATATTTAAAATATGGGATTAAAATTAAAATAGATTTAAACAAAAGTATGTGTTAAAACTAAATGTATATAATTTTATTTTATTAAATTTAATATCGTAATTTTTGCTTTATATATGTCATATCAAAATAAACATTGAGATAATTTAAAATTGAATTACTATATCGATTGAAAATAATAACTTACTGCAATAATAACAAGTATAGTCTGTAATGAAATTTTCTTTGAGTTTAAATATTATTTTTTAAAATTTTTATAAATAATTTATGAATGAAAAAATAAAAGTTTTAAATTAATTCTTACGAAAAAGTTTTAATATATATTTAAAATCATTTTGGAATTATAGAGTTTATTTATGTAGATAAGTTTTTTAACTTTATAAAGAGAAACTAAACAATAATTATTTCATTTGATTATTTTAATTTTAATTAACTATCATTGATTAAAATTATTTAAACAGAAAATTATGAACCTATATTTATTTAGAAAAACTTACAGACATGATTGCGTGTTAATTATTTCAAACTCATTATTGAAAAAATTTACAATTCCAAGTACAGTTTCATCCTTAAAAATCGTTTCCAAATCTCTTTCTTTTTCTCTTTCCCTCTTTATATATCTGTCGTCTTCTAGATGTCTCTATTATTCCAGTCTCCAAGGCATAAGAATGTCACTGAAAATCATTATCTATAATTGCTTTCCTTAATTTGAATCTCGTTAAAAAGTCTTCCTTGCAAGAAAAAAAAGAGTACGAATTTTTTCGCGTAGTAACTCATCTGAAATTCTTATCCTAACTTCTACTCTATGGTTTACATATACGTGTGCATCTACGCATCGAAAAATACATTTTCGGGAAAACGCACTGTTTTCTCTGTACCTTGTACCTGACAGGCACACACAATCACAGACCACAAGCATATATGTTTTACTCTTATCCATTCATTTTTCTCACTTTCTCTCATTATCTATTCTTTTTCCTTTTTTATTCTTCCGTATTCTGTTCTTTTTTCTGAAGTCGCACTTCCTTCCGAGCACGCCGCTTCGCCTCGTCACCTTTTTCTTTGCTCTTACGAAAGCGGCGCAGTTAATCATGCAAATAGATTTTTCATGAGGATGACGGGGCTTAATTAAAGAATTATATAATTAAGCGACGCGTATTTAAGCAAATGCAGCAGGAGATCCTAATGGTCTTTTATATCCTTTGTGTTTATCAATTTAATGATAGGAATCTTAAAGGGATTCACTAATTACTTTTTCTATTTCATTAAGCTTTTCAATTTTCTCAAGAAAAGATAATTATAATGCTTTGTTAAATTGATATGCTTACTTTTTTTAATATAAAGGTAAATGTGGTTACAAATTCTCGAATAGAAATCGAACGGGTTATGCAAAATTTTATTTAATTTTAGAATATTCGAGCTCGAAAAATATTTATATTTTATTAAATTAAAAGAATGAACCTAGAAAGTTTAATTACTATTAAAACTATTAAAAATCTATTAAGTTAATTTATCACGACATGTTCTATATTAATTTTTCTTCATTTCAAATTGGAATATATTATAAAATTACCTACAAATATACGTTTAAAGACTTAAATTAATGAATTTAATATTTGAAAATATTTCTTTATAATTTTTCTTTCAAGAAAATAGCCTTAATCTTTAAACATATAGCATTCGTGAATTATATATTACTTTTATTTATCTCTATATTTTAATGTAATGTTATCAATAGTTTTATTTCAATAACAAAATTATTAAATGAATTTTAGTCAACTAACTCAATAATTAAATTAATTTCATAAGAAATTGCTTATTATAGTATACATAATAAAAATAAGCAGTCTATATTTTATAAAAAAGCTTTAATAAGAGATTATCACTTTTTTATACAAAATCATATAAACTACCAGCAATTTATAAGCCAGCAGTTGTTATATCAAATACGACAAAAATCCCAGAAAAAGCCTAGAACATGGAATAAAAAAAAATCATGTTGGTACTTGGAATCGAGTTTAGGAGAGAAAAGTGAATACCAGTTGAAAATGACCGTTACTAGCTGCAAGGGATTCGGAAAACCGAAGCTCGGATACAGGGTATAATCGTTATCGGATCGAGCGATTTCCTGTGAGGCGGAAACAAGCGCTTTGCTCACGGAAATTGCCAACATCTCGGAAATACCAAATAATTAGGAAGGAAGGCCTTGAGTGGAGATAGAGACAGTGAGACATTGAGACAGAGAGAGAGAGAGAGAGAGAGAGAGAGAGAGAGAGAGAGAGAGCGAGAGATTCAGAGATGCTTTTTATACTTGAGCGAGCTGTTGGCCGTTTTTTATGATCAAATAGCTAATATTGCGAGCAGCAATTAAGATCTGCAATAAAAGAAAGATATATTTTGCTATATAAAATCATAAAATTCACGATACAATATTTATTTAAATATAAGTAAATAAGAATGTTAATTGAATAAATTATAAATAAATAATACAGTATAAATTAAGGGTTTATATTATAGGCATATAAAAACTTGGATAGTATATAAATGATATAAAAACTTTTATGTTTTAAGTTCAGCTATATTTACTACGTAACTAAGCTCTAATGGAGTACTTACTTAACTTTTTAAAGTAATATAGGTATTGAAATAAAAAACTCTCAAAGATTTCAAAGAGCTCATGCTCTTTATTTTTTCACACCCGTTATTAATTACTAAGTATAGACTCGATGAAATTCTAACTAGACAATTCTGTGGCTGTTGAATATTTAATCTCTTGTGAATCAGTAAAGCGAATTTTTTTTAAAAATATTTATAATTTTATAATTTATAATACATTTAAGAATTTAAAATCATATATCTTTATAATTTCTCTAATAATAAAAAGTAATAAATAATTAGAATAAACGTCATTAGTAATTAATAATAAAAATAAATGAGTATTCCATTTATTACAAAATAAATCATTAAAATTTTGTAGAAAAATAAATTTGTGAATATTAAACATTATATAATATTCATTTTATGAACAATGTTGCATATCTAAAAGAATATTATATAAAATATTTTCAGGCATTCAAAATATTAATTTTTTTTTATATATTTATATATTTAAATGTATTTTTTTTATTACAGAATCATAAATAATAATTAAATAGTAATATTTTATTGAATAATTATGGAATAAAATTTTTAATTTAAATTTATTTCAAGCGATATTTAAAAATTGTTTAAATAAATAAATTTATAAAATATTTTGAGGACGTACTATTAATTTTTGTAAATACACATTTTTTTGCTAACTTAATTTATTTTTTAAATATACTTAACATAAAATATAATTAAACACATTAGAAATTATAAAAAATTACATGAAAATTCAAACAAGTATAATATATTCAATCAAAAGTACAAAATAAAATAATTCCTTATACATTCAAATAAAAAATATACACTCGATACGCATCATTTGCACGAAATTTCATACATAATACTCAAATAGAACGTGTATAAATGAAGTAAAAAACTGGAAACAAAGCGATAGAAGTAAAGACGAAAAAATAGGAAAACAACGAAGTCGCCAAAACGGATAATACAAAAAAACCGAGTTGAACGTACATAAAAATTTGTTACCGACAAATTCTGTAGTATCTCTCTTCCTGTCTACCACAACTTGCTTTGACCGCTTTGGAATTTTTCTTCCTTAACCACAATTTTACGATTTCAACTAAGCGACCATCTTCGAAAAAATACGTATACATAAACGTTATTTAATCTATATTTAATGCCTCTTCTTTTCTCCGTGATAAACAAAAACAAAGTACCTCGTATAATATTTTGAACCTTTGATTTAATTATAGTTTTTATAACATTTTCTTTACAATTATAAAATAAATTTTGCTAAAAAAATACAACTTTGAAACTTTTCTTTAAAAAATAATTTTAAAATAAATACAGTTTTAATAGATATCTATAATCTTTTTTTAGAATAAATGTGTACCTTTCCAAGCTCTTATGTAAAACTAAATGACATACGTATTATATTATTTCAAATCTGAACTTCAGTTGAGATTGAAATAATGCACCACTTTACCAGAAATTTTATTGCTGAGCATTGCTAAAAATATGAGAAAGAGAAAGATACAAGAAAGCTTTTTAGACAGAATAACTGAGAGCAAGGTTGGCATGTTAGTTATACATCACAGTCGTAGATAACCAACCGTTCTATTGTGCCTTTAACCATCGTTTATATAGATATGACAGGCGATTTTACACTATCAAGCTTGTTTGCACATATATATATATATATATTAGTGAGCGCTAAATCAACCTAACCTTTCTTGTGTTTACTAAGAATGATTTTATATACGTTGGATGTATGAACATATGCAAGAATATTTGATAGTATCATTTTCCATACTTTACATTCTTTCTCAGCAATATAAATAAATATAAATTACTATTAAATATTATTGTTGCACTTGCAAATCTATATATTGGAATGATAATAATTTTTATGAGCTTGATAATATTTTAAGAGGTCTGTAGAATTTTTTTAATTTATTTATTTATGATTAATCAGAGATAATATTAGTAAGGATCCTTTGTAAATATAGAACATGGAATAAATATATATTATGTTGAAAATCTAGCTTACAAATTAATAAAATGGAAATGCAGACAAGAACTTATGCTGGAAATAAAATATAACAGCAAAATGGAAACAATTAGAATAGTAAGAAAAATTATATCCGAAGGTAAAGAAACAAAGGAACTGAAGAAAGTCGAAAAAAATGATAATAGGACACTTTTAAGAATTTTTATACCTTAGCGGACTAAAAAATATTAAAAATCATTATGATTTTAAAAACTATTTCAACATTAATTACAGAAATAAAACCGAATTTTTCTAATTCTATAAAATAAATTAACTACTACAAAATAATAAAAATCGTTAAAAAAATTAATTTAAAATACTTTGATACTTGATTAGGAAAAAAATTATCTGGTAATTTGATCCCCTAAAAAAGGAAAGTGACAATAATATTAACTTTTCAATGTTTAGAAATATATTATTTTAGTTTTTTCTATATTTATATAATTTTATAAATCATGAATTATTTTTCAACTTAATTATATAAAATTTTATTTAAAAATAACTTTCGGTTAGCTTTTTGTATCTTTTAAAAGATTTTCGATATTGCTTAAAATTCTCAAAATAATAAAAAATAATTTCTATTAATGAAAATTTCAATCTTCTACTACGATCATAATATTAAAATACTTTTATAATCATAAAATTGTCGTTCTGCATAAATCATGAAAATATAAAATAATCTAGCTTTTAGCTTCACTTAATCGATATGAAAAAACGACTAAAAAAACAATATTTTATAATCAGCTTCTCTGTGTTGCATAAATTAGTAAAAACCGAATTAAATTACTAAAATAATTCAAAATACTTTAATGACGTTAAAACAGCTTTCAGCTTCTAGAAAAAGTGTTAAAAAATTCAATACATTAGCATTCTTTTAGATGAAAATTGACGTGAATATATTCAAATACTATATTTATAATAACAAAAACGCCTCGAGGACTGCGATAAAAATTCATAAACGTGAAAGTCCGGCTACACTTCCTTTCACCCTGAACCACAATCTTCTACGTCATTCCCTTTATCATTCATACCTTTGCCCAATTCTTTTCAATTTAATCTTTCTCTTTTCCCGTCTCTTCGGTAAAAGGCCTGAAAAGCTACTTAATAAGTTTCTAAATAAAACAGAGAAGCTGTAAGAGCTGAAGAGGACAGAAAAGATTCTGACGGCTTTTGCTACATTACATTTCAATAAAGAGAATTTGTCCCGTGTTTTCGTATCCCTATGTTTTCCTAAACTCCCCTCCATCGAGTTCTTTTTGCTATCGTGTTTGCCTCACTGCTGTGCTATGCATCTTCATATCTCCTTCCTCCTCTTGCCCTTTAGTTCGTGCGCGACTCATCGACTTCGAAATGAAATTGAACCTTTTCTCTTGTTCAAAGCGGCATCTCAGCAAAAAGAAAAAAATATAGGAGGAGAAAGATGGGTACGAGTTTTGAAGGGTTGGCAGATGTGAAGATTCACGAGGCAAAGCATTTGAGAACTACTTTCGTAGATTGAAATGGTTTTAACGTATTTCGGTAACGAATCTGACCGAAACAACTAAAATTCATAATCTGATTAGGTAAAATAAAAAAATACTGGGCAATAAAAATCATTAATTTTAATATATCTATATTTCGATCAATATTCTACCCTTCATAATTTATGATTATTAAAAATATTCCCGATGTAAGTATCTACATTATTTAATCAAATTTTTATGAATTATTTAGACATAAAAAGTAATTATTATTATTTCATTAATGCTCCAGATAATGTTTTTAATTTTTTAAACATAAAGTTGTATTTTTTTTTTAAGTAAAATATCGTGATATTATTCATGTAAAATACATTTATCTCTACAAAAAAGATGAAATAATATTTTAATTTAAATTATTTATTACAAAATTATATATTTTTGTAAAAATAATAACTACTATTCTTTTAAAAACTTTTTAAAATATAATTTTCTATTAATAAATAAATGTCAATGACAGAGAAATAATATAATTTTATAAAATATATTTTTATTTAAACGAGTTCAGAAAATTTAGCATTTTTTATACTCGAATATATCTCAAATTTTATATATATTGGTTTTGTGTATCAGCGTGAAATATCTCACAAATTTCATTTCAGTGGTAATAATCTTAGAAGCTATTAGCTATTAGAATGACTTATGAATCATAAACTTTATTATTTGATACAAAAAGCCTCTAGAGTCTCATTCAAATTTAAATTCTGAATATTACCTATCATTTATTAATAACTTTAACAGATAAAAATTGAACTGAGAATCAGAAATTATATATTTATTTTATAATATGATTGATAATATATAAATAAGTACTGTAATAAGAAACAATAGGATGCGCATATTTGCTAAAGAATTAAGTAATTTATATACAATTTGAAACATTTAAATATTAATATGAAACTATATTTTTTTTAATGAAATATTTAATTAAATTTTGATATATGTACTTTTAATAATACAAATCTTATTATTATAATATTAATTCAAAGCTCATTTATCTTAAATAACTACATTTTTATATATAAAACCTTTCTTTTTGTTTCTGTAAAAAATTATTCAACCCACATTATTTTTAAATGAATCATATATTTATATGTTATTCTCTTATTAAGTTAACAGTATATCGTTGCTGATAGATAAATATAATTTTTCATGATTCAGAAAAGTATGTACATTAGAATTTAAATCAAAATTCGAAAAATTTTAATTGATTATAAAAAACAAACATATAATTTAATATTTTTAATCGAAATTTAAAGAAAAATAAATACTGAATATAATTTATTTAATTTTTAAATAGAAATTTCATTATATATTCATACATACGTATATATATAATCATTTATTCTAAATGTGTTTATTCCTTAGAGTGCTATTAAGATATGATATCCATTTAACTTTTATTTTATTTCCTATTTTAAATATCTTTATACCTTTGGATTTAATATAACAATAAGAATTGTATTCATAAATAGTATCCGTAAATAGTTTTAGAGTAATGACATAAATTACTTAAATCATACATTTAATATGAAACACACTTCCTGTTTAATTTATGCATATAAAAGTACAATACAGACGACATCATATATTTATATTTTATTGAAAATGAACTCTATGATTATGATTTTCAATTCCTATAGTATCGTTACGGATCTGTTCTATTTTGAAGCTACTCGTTATTTAATCAATATATGATCCATTGACTTCATTCAATACAATTATTACAACACTTTCTACTTATTATTTTATTAACGAAAACATTTGGATTTAGTACGGAGCATTAATGAATTAATTGAAACTTACTTTTTTCAATCTCGGAAAATCCAATTTTCCATTTTTGAGAAATCTGCAGAATAAACAATAATTTGAAAAATACAACAAAATTAAAAAATATAGCAGATGTGTATCGATATAAATAAAAATTTTTAAACAAAAAAATGAAATACGTGTACGATAAAACGTGGGTCGATTACTTAGAGATACTTTATACTTAAGCGATGAAAGAATAGAGACGTGGTTTTAAAAAATGTGTAAATGAAGATCAGGCGCAAGATTCACTACGATATCCAACCTATAAAGACCGAGGAGGATGGAGAAAATCCCAGGAAAGCGGGCGGCGAACGTTGCGCCTGTGTTGGTGTAGATAGCACGAAAGCAAGGCACATCGCCCGAAGGTACAACACACCAGAAGTCGAGGCTCGTTCTGGTTTATGGTTCATACCATAGCGCTCGCGGCTCACGGGATCCCAAATAATTTGGGTAATGGTGCCCCGCGGAAATTCGAATTAAGACGAAAAGACGAGCTTTTGAACTCACCTAGTATACTTGCGTGTGTGTCTCTCTCTCTCTCACCTTCTCATTTCTCTCTCTCTCTCTCTCTCTCTCTCTCTCTCTCTCTCTCTTCCTCTTTCTATCTCTCCGTGTGGCACTCTCTCGCACTGGTTCGATCTTTGTTTGAGAGATCACAGACGACTGATAACGGACAATCGAGACGCCACTGCGGAACGGTCGGGGCACGGGTTGTATAATAATTGCGATAGCCCTATCAAGGGTGAGGAAGCAAAGGAGGGAAACGTCATCGAGCCCACATATCTCTCTTTCTCGGTAGGTCCTATCTCTCGAGTCGAGCTGTGAGGTGCGTCCCCTTCAATCATCGGCAAGTGGTTGGACCAGCAATGTAGTGGCTTAGATAAGCGGATTATCTCAACCAAAATTATCTCAGATTTATATTTACGAGGACTCGTTAATACAACATGGTGATCCTCCTAAACTCGACTTTCTCTTCTTTCAATGATCGACCGTGATGGTTCGTCTAACTGAACGAATCACATGGTAAATCTTTTAAAATGAGACAAGAATTCTTTATTTAGGTATATATTATTCTTCGAGTTCTCACGTTTGCTATTCTTATTGGAGGGTGCGAGGTTTATCTAAATCTTCGAGTGAAATACCGATATAGTAGATCGATAATATAAGTGATACTTGTTACACAAAATAATATACGATAATGCCTAGCTTGAGTAATGTAGAAATTATTTAATAAATTCTAATAACGTATTTGACGACTTCAATTTTTAGATACAAATAGTAGATAAAAATAATCACGTAACGAGATAAAGATACTTTCGGAAATGAAATATTTACCGATTCGTATGTAAATTATGTTGACCTACTTTTTACACGAAAGTTTTTTTTTATTACAATATTTTACATCTTATAATAAACAGATTTATTTATACTCTTATTAAATAAATTTAAATATTCGAAATTGTATAAAAAATATCTTATATATAAATTAATTCGTAATTCAATAAATTCCTATAAGGTTCAATTCGCATCGAAAGTCTTAAATTTATTTATCTATGCATGTGTGTATGCTTGTAAGAAATGTATATATACGATTTAAAAGAATTATGATCATTACTGTATAATTCAAAATATACGATGCTTAAAAATATATTTTCAATTTTATTCAACTACTTAATATTTTATGACTAAAATATATATTTAAAAAGATATGCAAAAATATATAGTTTAGAATTTTTTATTTAAAATTTTCAAGCATAAATAAATATATAATTATGATTTATTATCATCAATCTTACGCGAGTAACCTTATTGCAATTTATTTTTTAAAATATTAATTTTGCTCAAATATTCATTATAATCCATTTTTATAAATTTTTACATTAATCGATTAGAAAGCTTTTATCTTTTAAAACAAAAAAAGATGAATCTCAAGAAAGTATCACCTACGATATATTCGTGCCGAAGAAAGAAAAGCTCGTCGAATCCAAATGAAATTCATTAAGAAGGGAATGCCGTAATAAATATTTAATAGCATCGACTCGCGTATATCTTGTTCGACATTTGGAAAATTATACTTCCGTAAACTTAAAATAAAACCAGTTTCTCTCGTCGAGCTCCAAATTACCCAGGAACCTCCTTAAACTTGCAAGCTATTACAAACGGGAGATCGAGCGGCCACTTTTTCCGATCGAGCTTTTTATCCGCGTTCTCTTATCGATTTTCGCCAGTCCCACACTTCCGTGGATTGCAGCCGTAATTGTTCGTCGATGCGACTTTAGTAGATGAGAGATAAAGGACCTTTATCGCACTCTTGCACAAAAAAAGGAAGATGCGCGCCAGAGGTTTGGAGCGAAAGTAGCACCAACGGTACGAAGCTCCGTAATCGCTTCAACCAATCAACCGACTCACCTTTCGAATGCGTTACGCTACCGCTTGCAACAATTGCGATTAAAGAGAGAAATAGAGAGAGAGGGATAAATAGAGCGAGAGATGGAATGGGAGATTAATCGAACTGCTTGAATTGCTGTGGTGGGCCTCTCGAAAGTTTATTTGAGCAAGCCCAGGTCGAGCGAGAGTCGAGTCCGATTGGCCGTTCATCGCAATGGCGATTGTTTGTCGTTCGTAGAGGAGAGAAAGACCTGAAATGAGCTGCACCGCAGCGAATAGTAAAGAGAGGCTACCGTGTAACACCGGATGTGCCTATGCTATTTTCTTGATTGAATGTTGCTCACTGTTGTACGACACGACCGATTGATGGGAATCCAAGTCTGATGACGTAGACGTATGGTGCGTTCGATATATATATATATATATAGCGAACGCAAAATTACTATTGTTTCAAGGTGGATTCACGTATAGTTTAAAACGATAAGATTAAACAGAGAAATTCTCTCGTTAGCCATTCGTTATATAAATTGTATTCGTCATTTCCGCGCTATTGTATGTTATGAGTTGATTCGATTATTCCCTAAACCTCATATCGCAGCAATTCCCCATTTTCGTGTTTAACGGAAATAATATTCTGATAACATTTAATATGATAATGTATACCGAATTTATCGGAAATTATAAGAGTTTTTATTCTCTAGAAATAGATAACATTCGAAATATATGTAATAATATAATAATTCACATTTAGAAATTTTACAATTTTTTAATTTATTTTTTTGTTCTAAAAAGATAGAATTTTGCATATTATTGTATTTATGTAACTTGACATTGTTACATGGATTATGATTTAAAATATTGACAAACTAAGATCGTTTAAATTCATGAAATATCTTTTCAATTCTTGAAATTAAATCAAACATATTTAGAAAGATTTAAATCTTATCTAATAAATAAATGAATAATATTTTTAACCTTTTAACTTAATGTCTGATATTTAAAAATTATGATTTTACATAACTTTTTAGCCAGAAATTTAATTCGAAACAATTTGAAAAATTTCTTAAATATTCCATGTTTTAAATATAAAAATTAAGATATAAGTATTTTTCTATAAAATATTAAATAACTTCTTTTAATTAGTGATTTAAATTAAAATAATAAATATTAATAATCAATATAAAAAAATAATGAAATATATCAAGATTCTCAAGATTATTTTAAACAAATTTTATAAAGTTTCTTAAATTGAAATAGTATTAGTATCGTAAGTAATAGAACTAAACAGTAAGTCTAACTTACGTAATATTCATCAATTTAGACTTTCAATATAAGAAATTAAATGTTTTTGTTTTTAAATTTCATCTATATAAATAAGAAACATTATCAATCTTTTAATTTATATCGACATCTGATACGAATATAAATATTCTAATATAAATAAATAAAATTTTTTAAACTGTTTAAAATTTTGTTTTACTTTTAATATTCAAATTGAGAAAAAAATATGTAAGAAAATTATGCTTCCATTCATCTTATTTTCACAAGCATTGTAAGACAACTTACCTTAAATGACTATGAAATTTACAATATTTTTGATCATGGTACATAAATTATATTCTACTGTTCGTAATACATAATTTCAAAAATGCAAAACCGGATTTTTTTTATAACAAAAAGTATCATGTAATATTAACTCGATTTATCATATTTTTTAATTAAAAAAATTTTTTGTATAACTTAAAAAGAAATTTTTACGACAAAGTATTATAATCGCAAATATTTTCAATGAAATTTCTTAAATATCTGTCCTCTCATAGAAATTGTTAAATATTTAATATAACTAAAAATTTTATATTTCAGCTATTTATAATTAATATTAAAAATTTACAAGTCTATAACTTAAATATATCTACAGTGAATAAATTTTCTAGAAAAGTATTTATTGATATATATTTCGAATATTAAAACCAGCGAATCATAGTCAAACGACTCGAAATCTATGCACAGTGTTGAAATTATTTTTGATTGTATGAGTTATGAGTCAGTACGAAACGTGCTTTGAATTTCTATTCTAAAATAATCACAATGCCATCTTGTCAGCATGATTCTCGTAAATTTTATTGGTGATACAGCCATTCTCGATAAAACGTATAAGTGTTGGTCTTTCTCTCATTTTACATTTTCTTATCAGTTGAAAGTCAATTAAACTGGTACTTATAAAATTTGTACTATCACATTTACTTAAAAAATATGGTACTATGATAGGTTTGATCTATTCTATAATTTAATTAATTCAGAATTGACAATAATAATATTATTCATAAGAAATAAATAACACAAAGAATTTACTTAATGCAATAAGATTTATTAGTTACAGATTGTGTATACAATATATATTATAATAAAAATAAACACAATCTATACGGACAAAATAAACGGTTTAGGTATCAAGCAACTATTCAATTTTGACTACTTGAATCTGAATAGAAATTCATGCAAGCAAGGTTAGAGTAGATTTCAAATCCTACTAAAACAGCATTTCTACAATTTCGAGGTCTTCTAATATCTTCCTACTCTTCGGCTTGATCTTCGGTAACTAGTTTCACAAGATCGATTTAATTGCAATTAAATCTATTCATTAAATGGGAGAAATATGAATGCAAAGTAATTTTATTATATCATTTAGCAACTTCAATTTAAACGATACTTTAGTGATAAGTAATATAATTATTATTAATGTAAATTTAAAAAAATCTCTGTAAATAGATAAATAAAAAATTTATTTATTATTTACTTAAATTAATTAATTTAAAAATAATTAGTTCGTGAGATTTAATTAAATCATGAGTCTAATGTGTAACTATACAGTTGCAGTAAATTAAATTATACCAAATGTATACATGATTAGTCTATCGTAAATACTATAATGTTTATAAAATAATACCGGTTTTAAAGTTTAAAAATTTATTTTAATTTTAACATAATTTTACAACTAGAGAGTCGTACGATTAAGGTTTAGTAATTATTAATATTTTACCGATTAAAATTGAAATATATTTGAAGCTTCCGAATAACATGAAAATCATTTCTAAAAAAATTTTTAAATATTTATCGATTTTTAATCTGGCTTTCATATAATCCGTAGATAATATATGAAAAAATAATACGAAGATTTAGTATTTTATTCAACAATTTAAAATGATAAAAAATTCAATACTCTATTTTATTAATGTTTATGATTTTATTCATATATATAAATTTTACAAGTTTTTGTTTGAAAAATATATAATTGAATACAATATGAAATGTATTTACGGATTAAATTTCAAATAAGATTAATTCATAGTATATAAATGTATAAATTTATTGATTTGCCAAGTGGAAAATAACTTAAACAGCAAAATATTGATGAAAAATGTACTAACACGATAAAAGCTCGGAATCCGGCATTATTTAATTTAAAGTTCAATTCAAATCCATATAGTTTCAAGTTTAGTCACAGAAAGTCGAATGAAACTTTAGTTGCGGAAACCTCACTGAATTAGTCAAGATATTTATCTTGGCTTACAATCACGGAGGACCCGAAACACGACTACAGAATCCGAAGCAGAACTCTCTTCTCGCAAGGCTCCTCTTTACGCCATCTAGACGACCCACGACTCTGTCTCTCTCTCTCTCTCTCTCTCATTTTCTCTCATTTTCTCTTTATGTATTATACGCATCCGTTTCTATTGCTTTCTTGCTCTGTTGTTCTGTATCGTATCCGTTTCAACCTAGCTTACCTTCCATTATGCCCAAAGGTACCGTTGTAAACTTTCGCGTTATTTGTCCACACGGACGATCGTCTTTCATTATGGTTAATTTTTAATTTACCATGGGCTCTTTGTTGTACATTTTCGCTTCTTTTACTGTCACATCTTCTGCCTACTTCTCTATATTTCTCTATTCCTCGTTCCATTTCCTTTTTAATTTTTTATCATAAAATTCTTTGTTCTTTCGCTGAGGAAAATTTCAATAAATATGCTCAAGTATTTGTTTTTAAAATGGAGCTTTCGCTTAATCATACGAATACTTTTTATAAAAATTGCGAAAAAATGAAAAAGTTAACAGTCAAATTTTTTAAAAATATATTTTCATAATATATCTTAAGTGTCCTTCAAAACTATTATAATTAATTACCATTTCCATATCGGAAACAATTTTCAAGTTTACACTTCTAATTTAGACTAATTATCATGGCGTAATTGAAATCAATACTTGAAATTGTTTATCTTTACAAACTCTCTTTTGAGAAGCAGTACTGAAGCTAGATCAACTCGATTAAACTTACATTGCGACTCATTTTCACGGAGAGTCAGTCCAGCTAGTTAGTAATTCTTGAAATACTTTACTGAGAATGCCAAATAAAACGCAATAAAATTTCTCAAATTAATCTCAATTAATTTAAACCTCTTCATAAATGAATTATTTAACCTAGGCATTTAAATATATGCATAGCTTTTAAAATGTGTTAAAAGTATTTAATGAATTAAATAGGTAAAATATGATGAGTTAATACATTAAATTCATTAAGCTAATGTATTAATATTATGGTCAGTTTATAAGCTAAACATAACTATGAATTTAATATTAAAATAATTAAATTTTTTTTATGAAATTTTTTTCTAGGAAAATTAATAATTTATAATGATATTAACGATAAATTATGTTAGCTATACGTAATGCAGAACATTTTTATATACAAATATTATAGTAAAGTAAAAGAATAAATGTATGCTTTGTACATTTCTAATAATTCTAATAATATTTCATAAATTTACTAATTGAATCTGTTTTTCCTGTTTCAAAATTATAATTGTAAGATACGTATCGAAAACAAAATGTATTATCTGTGAATTTTATTTAACTGTCTAGTGTGATTAATTATCGTTCGAGAAATATATTTTGTTAATAAATAATAAGTATGCCAAATATAAACAAATAATGGAAGAGATAGATTTGTGTATTCCTTTTTTTGTATAATAACCAGTATTAAAGTAAATACATATATTTCGATTTAAAATAATATATAAATTTTTTAAAATTATTTTTAATATTATTTACATTTTTAATTGTATAAACTTAAAAAATAAAATAGTTGATTAATAAAATTGTAAATATTTTTGTTGCTAAAATAGAAGTTACAGTACGACCCAAAACTTGCGTATATCTATCATTGTAAAGAAATCTTATCAGGCAACTCGAAAACATCAGCGTTAGTCGCCTTTTCACATATGTGGCCTGTGCAATTACTACCTGGCCCTTTACTTTGTGCACTTTATTTAATGTGATCTCTCTTTCTCCCCTCAGTCGCTATTTCATTCTTCATCTCTCTTTCTCTCTCACCTTTTTATTGTCTGTCTCACGGTTTTTTCACTATAACGTTTTTTTTGTGGTATCAACTAAGCTTCGCTATTTTTGTATTTTATCCCAAAAAAAGTTATAAACACTAGACAAAACTAAAACTAGATATTTCTTTCAGAATTATTTTTATTAAAAAAACACGAAAATTTAAAAAAATACAAGTATCTAAATTATTTACTTTTACACAGTTATAACATATTATGAATTTATTTATTTAAAAAAACATCTTAATTCAACTTGCGACTTAATCAACTAAAAGTTAAATTAAAAATTCTATTAAATTAAAAAAAAAAACAAAAAAAATTGTTGTACACAATTTTATAGAATTTTAAGAAAATTGCTTATCATTTGTAGCATAGAAATTGCAAAAATATTTTACAACAAATATTTTAAATTAGAATTGTGATATTATTTTAATAAAATTTTGTATTTTTATACCATGAAGAATTATATAAGTATTTTATATATTTTTATATACGTGTATACAAATATATTTTATTAAAAAGAATTGATTTAAATAGTTTATAATAGTCAACTTTGTTTCCTACAATTAGAAATGAATGTAAATTTATTTAACTATACATTGTGATACATATAATATTGGTATTAGTTTAATTTAAAATACATATAAAAAAACCATTAGAAATATTTTTCAATGCCATTATTAATTTTTAATCGGTTCTTTTTAACTTTATTGTACATATGTTTTTATAGTTTTACCAACCCGAATGATATGTTCGATTAAACTGTCATTTCGTAGCCACGTACGACTTATAAATAAAAAAATTACACAATAAAGATCAAAAAATAAAGGAACGAGAATCTTGCATTGCTGGACCATCGAAAATGAAACGGAGTCGATTCCACATAGCTGAGCCTCTCGTACCGAAGCGACTCTTACGTTACGCCACAAGAATCCAAGAGGGTCGCGAGCCTGCGACGCCGTAACCGAGAACTTCTGCTGATTAAACTCGAGTTTTAAGGGCATTCCGGATTCCTCTTCAAAGCACATCCAATCCGTTCTATCTCGACCACACGAGCGAGCATACATTTACCTTTATTACACACGTCCACGTTCCGAAAGTCCCGGAGTTGTCTGGACAGTTAACGTACACACAAGCTATATTACGCGTGACCTTACACGCATGCATTAACCGCTATGGCTACGTACGACGCGCGAAAAGACATTCACTGGTGTAGACGGAAATGCGATGGCCATTGCCCAGGTTTTATGGCTAAGCTCGCCTGGGAGATCCCGAAAATGAATACGCGTTTGATAGGCATTCGTAGCTCTCACCCCATCTTTTTCCTTCCGTGTGTACGTTTATATACATATGTGTATGAATATTTACGCGCACCTATCCAACTATCTATCTCGGTTTCATGTGTCAAGAAATACTTTCGAGATCTAATGGCAGCTGTCGCAAAATGTACGCTTGTAGTATCATAAACGTTGGTTTACGTCGGTTTGCTCAGTTTCGTCAAGCGCGCTCGGTATTTTGTGGCGCGTTATTTTTCGCCTCTCGTTCCGCTTCCTTTTATTTTATATATCATTGCCGAACATTAGTCTCTCGCTCTTTCTTTCTTTATTTTCTATCTCATTTTCTTTATATACGAAAAGAGCGGGACTGCAGTTGAGAGCTGTACAAGAAATAAGATGAAAGAAAGCCGTTATACTTTGACGGTTTGCACTTATTATCTCGTCTAATGTTCGCTTCCTTCGATGCGAATTTAAAACCGAGAGAATATTTCATATTATAAGTATCGTAGAATAGAAAATAAAGAGCGCGTTTCTCGTGTAAAAAAGTAGTTTCATTAATTATTCCAACGAAAACAAAAAATTAACGTATTGCCTTTGGCATTGTCTACCTCGTTTACTTTAGTGTATCTGACATAATAGGAATCACAAAACTGCGCCGTTCCTTCCATTCCCGACAGCTAAACCACCAAAAAATACAGCTTGAAGCTAGATATTTAATCCGATATGTTCTAGCGACAAATTTTCTATCCTTCTCTTTTTACTTTCATTATCTTGTTGCTTTAAAATTATATGTGCAAACCAGGTTCAAAAAACGGCTGTAAAAAACGAAAAAAAAATATAAATTTTCTCTTGAGCTGTATTTAGCACTCAAAGAAAATTAGTGTAACATAAGAAATATATAAATGGCGATATGTAATTCATTATTATCTATACTGTATTTTCGATTGTAATAATAGAAATGCATTTTTTGATTAATCTTACCAACGATGATCAAGCTTTAAAAATGAAGTATGAATCAAATTTTTAGGTATTTTAAAAATTAAATGAAAGATATTACGAACATGGTAGATATTTTCATACCTATAAAAATATATTTCAATTCATATACAGTTATATTTCATTACAAAATTATATATATTTAATTCAAAAATATTTTATTTTAATAAATAAAATCGAAATATATTACACTTAGTATCATTTTAGAAATCAGTAAAATATATATTACACTACTACAATTTTTTACATTTTTTTGTGAAATATTATATAAAAAGACGATGATTATAAAAAAAGTATTAATAAAATAAAGATCGAAAATCTTTTATATAAATTTATTTGAATACCAAATAACGAGAAAAACAAAGTATTTAAATGAAATAGAATATGAAAAAGTTTCAATAATTAAATAGAATATAATTTAATAAATAAAAATCTCTCATAACGTATAATATTTAGGATATTTAAAATATTTTAGACACTTATATTCGAAAGATGTAGATTTAATCCAAACGCAGAGACAATTTATTTACAAATGTAGTCTCCTACAAGATTTTAAAATATGAAATGCTATAAAAGCTATTTTATGAAAACTAAAATTAGCTTTTCCTAATAAAAGAATTTAAATATAAAAACATTTTTTTCAAATACTGTATAATAATCTATGTATAGATTTTGATAATACTTTTTCACTCTTTTATAATATGAAAAATATATACTAATATTATTCTTTATTTTCTCAATTTTAGTTACATAAAGAAAATTTAACGAAAGAACAATTACATTTAATTTTTTTCTTTTTCATGTTTACAATATATACTAAATAATTTTAATATTATCTCATTTCTTAAATTAATATGAATGTGGATGAAAATTTACTAATTTCAATGTATTTTGATTATATAGATTATGTTAAGAATTTCAAAAGGACACGAAGTTTTAATTAAGTATATCAGCTTATAAGTACCAAGTAAATTATAATTAAGCTTAAGCTGTATATAAAATATAAACTTTGAACATTATAATTAAATATGTTTAACTTGATTTTTAATCTATTTTTAATGTTATTTTTGAAAATATATTTGAGTTTTACATAATAATTGTAGAATAACTATTATTAATAATTAATAATTCTTAACTGAGTATAACTTTTTATAATTTATATTGTATAAATTTTAAAAATTTAGGAAAACATAAATACTTAAAATGAATTGTATAATTAAAAATTATATCATTCTGAATATATAATAGCTTATTCAAACAAATTTTGAAATATTTTGAATAAATTGTATCAAGAACTTTTTTGATTTGATGGATTTAAATCATTATCTTCACTACTGAATTTATCAGTAACGCCAATTTTGATTGTACATATGAAACGCTATTTAAATTTTAATTGTGCATTTTAAATCACATACTATAAAAATCAGCACACATTATATTTTAAATTATTTAATTATTAATAATAAAGTCATATTTTGTTTATATTAATAATAAAAAGGTATGTCATAATAAGCTGATTAACTGTCGAATATATAAATCTGTAAATACTTATTTTAAATCATTGGACGATCAAACTCTGTTTACTTAAACTATAATATTCGATAGAATTAATACTTTACCGATTTTTTTACTTTCAAAAATTAATTTTGTACGAAAATACTCAAATCTATCAGACATATAAATATAAATATTCAAAAGTCATGGCATTAATCAATATTTTATAATATCATTATAAAAATAACAACCTGCTTACTTTAACACTTTAAATTTATATTCATGATTCTCAAATAATTTCATAAATCAAACGAAACTTCAAATAATCATTTTTTAACAATTTTCAAATGTTCATCAGTTTACATTGCTTCAAAGTACGAAAAGTTGTTTGATTGAACGATATTTTTTTAATACACGGTAAGGTAAAGTAACGCGGGGTAATTGTAATAAAGTTTAGAACAATCTAAATGTATTTATTAAATCACTAAATACAATACTATTTGAATCACAAGTATTTCTATTGATAAATTTTGTAATAATACCTTTTGATTTGACATTAATAAGCAGATATGTAAACCGAGGTTCGCTCGATGCAGTTAACATTACATTCCGCAACGTTCCGCCTTGATAATACGTCAAACACCACTTAAACCCATGCTCGTGTCTCTGTTTGCAGGTCAAGATGCAGGTATGGGGCTGTCTCCTCTCATCGGGGTGCTGACCGGAGCCCTGATCACCCTTGGCCTCATCGTGCTGGCGCTGGTCGTCCGGGCGAGGCGCGAACGCGTGGCCTCGAAGCCGCGCCACGAAAAGCCTGCGGAACTCAGCGAACTGCCCGTCCAGCAATATCCTCTCCAGAATCTCGAGCAGACCGTCGAGACCGATCCTGACGTTATTCCAAATAAGTTCGGTAAGTCCTCCCGTGAGAACGAGACTTTTCGATGATCCCGATTGTGAGTTACCGCGCGCTTCAAATCTCGCTCGTGCAACATCCCCGAGGACATAATTTTTGTCTACTCGAACATAATTCTGATAAGTGATACATGCTTCTGTCGAGAATTCGAAGCCTTTATCCGTTCTTTTTAAAGACGAGCGTTCGCTTCGAGAATAATAATGATACACGTCAGATTATTAGAGATGATTTTACGGCGAACGATAAAAATTTCTTCGATACCTAAATTTTATTTCAGGAAGTAAAAATTTACTCTATTTTTATAATTTAAATACATACTGGTAGTGAATTGAAAATTTTATTTACAAACTTCTACGACTTAAAAATTACTCTATTTTAAAGTTTTTTAGATTTTAATTTTAGTAAATTCACATTTATTCCAATAGTATTTACATTTTATTATTAAAAAGATATTCTACTGTAGTATATAATATATAATGTATTAAACAGTTACCGACTAATTTATACAAAATCATTTGATACTCTTTGTAAGGATTATAATTTATTTCTAAAACGAATTTAAGCTTATATTATACGTACGTAATATTCAATGTAACATTGAATACAATACGTAAAACAAAAAGTCCATTAGATATGTTCAATATCTCGATTCATTAACTGTTAATGATTATATATTCAATTTTTGAAATAAAAAACATTTCTGATTAAACGGATATTAAAATATATACATAACATTATAGTTCTAATAGAAATTAGTTTTACTCTTACATCGATAATTTAACTATAAGGGCTTATATAATACTACATACCTATAATAGTTATTCTAGCAAAATTTTGTAATTATTTGGTCAATCTTCCCCAAGAATGCAATTATATTTACAGAGCACATGTGTCGTCAACTGCTACATGCATTACTTGTCGCTCCTACTATGATGAAATACGGACTTTACGACGAGTAATATAAGTTACGTTCTGCTCTTGCATTGTCTCGCGTTGCCATAATTACTTATAGTTCTGGCCATAGCGATATTTTTGCAGTTGGAACTAGATACGATCCCTCGTCGGGCGCACAAGGGTTACGGTATACGAGTAAAAGCTGAAAAAACTGCGGTCTCCAAATAAGATAAAAAAGTAATTTCTGACTTCGTACCAACATTACTCGGTATTTCATGAAATATGTTACAGTTTCTGCATTGTAGACTGTAACAGTGGTGACGATAAGCAGGTATTTTATTCTGTACGCACGTGGTAAACCGATATTAGTAAACGACAATTATGAAAATACATAGTTTATTAGAACATAGACATCAACGATGATGTTCATTTTCTATGTTTAATTTTGGGATAAGAGAATGGAGTTTTAGTTGATTCTATCGTATAAGCCACCCTTTATGATCTGTGTTAAAGAATTCACTAATGCGATTGTCAGTACCATAATTTGAAAAGTGATATGCCATCTTGAAAATCAGATCTCTTGCCATTCCAAGAACAGATCATCTCGGATTTTCATAAATTCATACTTTACTTCATACCGTAATCTTTACATAGGAAGTTATGACATATTATCTTAGAAAATTAAGTGATCGCATAGTTTCTTCTATTCTTATCATTAACATATTTGTCGTAATGCGTTAATTTTATCTACAAATAGGAAATAATAATGACCAATAAATATTTTCTTACTTGAAATATTATTTTTATAATTGTAATCTGTACTTGTCTTATCATACATTTTATTGTCATGCATGGTAGAACGAAATTTATTCAATGCATTATCTATAAATTAATTTAATATGACAATATATAATAACGGAACTGATTTATAAGATATGTCGACAATACTGTGATTATTAAATTATTTCCATATTTTATTCATTCAATCCTTTTTTTATTTATTTATAAATAAATATATAAATCTGTTAAAATAAAGAGAGTAATAAATATTATTATACAATAATAAACGCAACCGAGTAAATGCTAATTCATAACATATAAAACAGAAATACAATTTTATTAAAAGTATATAATGAATTTTCAATTACAATAATTATAAAATAATTGGACTTCATATTTTAAGTTTATTTTATTTATTCAGTAAATTAATATTTCTAAGTTTTATCAAATTGTTCGTTAAAATACAAAATTTAAAATATTAAATAATAGTACGCACATTTACAAGTAGTTCAATTTAAATAAAAAAATTATTATTTTATTTGCGGACATTGAATTTAAGATTAAAAATTTTATTTATCTTCGTACTAGATTCAGTTTATTTAAATAATAATGAAATTAAAATTTTAAATAATAAAAAATCCTAAAAAATCTCATAAATCAATAGTTTTCAATGGTATTCAATAAGTTAAGTTATAGAATTTAGATAAAATATAAATGTTCTTGCTGAAAATCTTATACAAAAATTGAAAAACTAATTTTTTGGTCTATCTCTAGTTTTATCTCGATTTAATATTAAATATAAAGAGAAGACGTACACTGGATTTCCTTTTGCGTATTATTACAATTGCCCTAAGTAATACAGCATACAAGACTGAAGTAAATGACTTCCTTACCTCTTCTACTTTATGAGCTGTAGCTCAGTAGGAAAACGTGTAAAATTCTCACGATAAGCAAGAGACATCGCAAATTATGTGCTAAAGAAATACTATTCTTATTCCTGACCTTAGATAAGGAAAATAGAAAGTTAAATGACTACTTTATGACTAAATCTTAAATTTTGAATAGATTTATGAATCAATAAAGTTCCATTCTTGTATTTTCATTGTAATAGAAATTTTAAGTAAGATTATTTTTTTAATTTACAAATGTATAATTAAATAAAATATAACTATTATAATCTTTTTACATAGCATATGAATATTTAAATCTATGATAAAAATTATATAAGTATACGTACAAAAAGTTATTTAAGATATGATTTACTAAATATGTTAGACAGAAAAAATAAATTCTTGAAAAAAAAAAAAAAAAATAAATTCTTAATATAGAACGTATTCGTTACATAAGTTATTTCTGATTGTAGATATTTTATTTTGGCATATTTAATAACATCTAATAAATTTAATAATAATATCTAATAATATCGAATGTCGATAAAGATTTCGTTTAAAATCAACAGAGTTCCTCGTAATCTCTGCTAAAACTGTAAACCATTAAAAAATCGATATAACTAACTTTAACGTTCATAATACTGTAAAAATCCACATAAAAAAAATCTTCTTTCCACAGAGGGAAATCTTATCGAGGTGAGTCCACCCAGTTATCCGTGTGGTTATTCCCCTGGACAGTGGGTGACACCCGGACCGACACCGAGCATAGATGAACTCTGCCACAAGTTCGTTGGCCGGCCGACGGAGCTGAGGCTGCCGACGACAAGAGGCGGATCCACGGGTCTGAACATCCACGGGTCCCAGGCTCTCACGAATACGGGTATCATCGTCGGCGCCGGTCCCTGCGTCGTCGTCGCGGGTGAGTGCCTCGACGGCGAGGCGATAAAGCGTCGACTGATGGCCAACAGACTTCCCGAAAGCTGCGTCTAGAGCTGACGTCAGTGTCGTTCGTACCTTTGCTCCACTTACTACTAATCGATGGACGTTTCTTTTTTGCGAAGGAGAAAAACGGAGACTCGCTTCCCCGTTGATACAAAGAAAAGGCAAGAGTTTCTCGGCACGCGATTGAGCTCTTGGTTTAAGCAGCTGCATCGTATTTCGCCGATGAACAATGCTTGTGAAATATGTGTGTGAAAAAGAGAGATAGAAAGAGAAAGAGAGAATCAATGGGTGTGTTTGTCCCTTTTTAGATCGGCGGCGTTATTGGAATGGATAAAAGTCGAAGGAGAAAAATGTGTAGAGTCGTATAACAAGAGCTGCTAAATACGGATTCTTGAATGCGTTTTCACATCGCCTCGGTTTCGTGTGTGTGATAGAATTGACTTTTGAATCAGTGAAATGCGAAAATGAGAATCCCGGTGTTGAAATTCGTGTATGAAAAGCTTCAAGGAGCTATTTTCGTATGAAGAGCACACGAATCCATGAATATGGATACTGGCTCGACGGTACTTTGATATTTGAACGATAAGAGTTCGTCAGCTTGATTATTTTTTATTTGTTACGTTGAAGCCGTATATACTCTTATTGTATCCGAGTATCTATCGATGCTAGTATTAAGGTTTTTCCCGGTTGGACGTCGTACATTTTCCAAATAAATGTTTCGAATAAAGAGTTTTAAAGTCTAAATTAATTTTAAAAAACAAAAATTCACTTAAGCATTTGCGTTCATTATTTCCTTAGCATAACAGGGAATACCATTATTAAAGATTTCAGTTAATTATATAAAAATATAGTTTATCGCAACTGCGCTTTATGAAAATATTTCATTATGATTAGCTTGAAACTTTAACAGATATCAGATATCGTGTAAGACTTCTATGTTCTTCTTTCTCATATTAAAGTAAAGTTATCTTTCGCTAAAGACATTCAAAACTTTCGCTTTCATATCGAGAAACTAATGTGCTATATTACAAATTTACACATTATAAAATACTAAATTGACAATCTAAGTTATGAGTATAATATATACATAAAATAATAAAATTAAATAATTATAGTAATATTATTTACTTTGCCAAATTATGGAAGTAAAGTTAAACTGAAATGATTGATATACAATGAGATAAATGATATTTGAAATCCCAAAATAAAAAATTGAGTTTATGAAACAAAATTATGTAATGGTAAATGTTGATTCGTATAAAAATGAAAAAAAATATTAATTCAAAGGTATTCAAAGAAATATTTTTCGACTGTCAGACTAATAAACTTCTGGACGGGAATTCATTGTTGATTGTATTCAACTCCTATCCTTGGAAGCACATTCTTATTCCCCTGTTTTCGAAGAATAAAAAAGTCGACTTCTTCGTTTGCCGAGTAAGATTTCACTTCCCTTCTATAATGGGTGCCTGAAAACTTTTCCTTTTCTCTGCGGAAGAAAGTGACGCTGGTCCGACAGGAATCAAGATAGAAGGAAATTTCATCGGAAAGTAGACATGCTTGCATCGCATACCCAGGACTTTTCTAACCTCCCGGACAGTTCAATACGGATTAATTAAGACAAGTTTCGAGTGCCGACTCGAATTCTGTTCATTCGTCTGAGAGAATTCTAAATTCTTGTCTCGTGACAATGCGCCTGTATATATTTATACGTTTAGTGTGAGTGTGTAGATTTTCCTTCTTAAAAATTTTATATATCATCGTGTATGTGTATATTACGCAGTTTATTTGCCTTGCTTTTAAGGTAAATTACACTTGAACTGACTATAAATGATAGATAGCAAATTTATGGTTCTTGATTATCAATATCTCTCGCGAAATAAAGTATTATTCAACTAATATTAAAAAACTTCTTTCAAAAGGGAATGAATTCGTATCTTTCGCTAAAATAGTTTTTGCATTGAAACTAAAATTACTTTAAATTTTTGAAAATTATAAAACATGAAGAAAAATATAATCTTTATAAATATTATTATTTAAATCTATTCGTAATTCTCGGTATAACAATATTTATGCGAGAAGTAATCTTTGACTTATACTGAAACGGAGAGCGTTTTTATAAAATAAATGATTTGATTTGTACAGAATACCAACAGCATTTATAGCCATAATTAGTATTTAAAAATGATTAAAAATATTCACTGATAAATTAATCGATAAACTTATTCATAAAATAAATATATTTAAATAAAAATGAAATAAAAAATTAAAAAATATAAAATGAACATTTTTAAAACTACCAAAAATTTAATTTTAATACAATTTTAATTTAAAATTATCTATCGAATAAGAAATAAAATATCGATAAATAATATTTTAAAAACATCAAATTCTGCAGTAAAATCCATCAATGTGATAAAAGGAAACGAGAATATATTGTATTATAAATTCTTAATATTTGCAAATCGCGTTAAAATAATAAACGGTCGATAAAAATGAGAAATTCATGAAATTATATAATACTTATTCGAATATAAATTAATACATATCTCTTGATGTAATTAATTTGTAATATAATACATGTATATACAATAAAAAAAAAGACTAATTACTAACATATTTACTATTTTAAAATATAAATTATATTTAGAACTGTGTATATACCTTTGACAAATAAAATAATCATCCTCGGTTGTATTACTTAACACTCGGTTAGAAACTTTAATATTTATTTTAACTACGCTGGTATAAAATTTTCAAATAAAAATATTTTTACTATAATTAACTAAAAACTGATGTACGCAAGACTGAATTTTATTAATACTAAACAGTGTAAGTTTTTTCGCACTATACGCATATCATTTTTATTATCAATCCTAATTAATATACTTAAAAATAAAATAAATATTTTGAAAATAAAATATTTAACAATTTACGAAATATCTAATATTTAAGTACAATTAATCATAAAAAAATTAATGACTAAAATTTTAATTTTTATGTATAGATTAATTAGAAATCAATAAAAGTGATTGGTGTATATTATGGGTATTATTTATAAAATTTTGAAAAATTTTATTACATTAGAGAAATTAAAACTTTACATTCCATAACATATTTTTTGAGTATACAATAATAAAACTATTGCAGATTACTTCTAATATTATATTATTATGTGATATACGTTTTTATCGATAATTTATTTTAGAATATTATAAAAATAAATAGTTTTTACAATTCTGTAAAATATTTAAATATTTTTTAAAAGAAAAATTTATGCTAGAAACTAGTATTATATATTTTACAGTAATACAGTCATGAAGCTACATAGTTTCTAAAATATTTACCAAAATAACTTCTTTTTGTTATTAGTTTTGCTCCTTGATACGATCATATATTTTATAACTTGTGTAACATATATGAATCGACAGGAGCTAAAACAATGCCATGAGTTTAAAGACACGTCGATTTTGGCAAACCTCCCCTTCCTTTTTCATAACTTGCCCGTATAACATTTCGTTTAGGTTTATTCTTCACGTGTCCCGTATATAAATCTGCCATACTTTTTCAAAATTTTCTCTAAAGAAAAAGGAAAATAAAGCAGATCTGACCGCACTCGAAACAGTAGCACCGGTAGAAAAAGATAAAAGACTCGTATGCCCCGCTGGAGACTCTTGAATGAAGATGGATGAAGAGAAGTCCACGCATCTTGGAAAAGAAGAAAAAAAGAAAAGATAGATGCAACGCGCACTGGGTGATAAGAGCACGAGCCAAGTGATATATACAATTGAAAATATAACTTATGTTAGGATAAAACAATCTTGAATTTGTATTATCTTTTATTTAATGCATCGGTACAATCGACTTGAGGAATAAGATTGTATAAAATTTTTATTTACTTTTTCAATTCAGCTCTACAATATGCATATATTACTATTAAAAATTAATGAAAACAAATATTCTTTTTAAACGATTTTAAATTATTCAATCATTTATATAGCAACGTTAAAAATTCAAAATTGTATACAAAAAAAGAAATCTAAATGAATATTTATGTTAAGTTGATTTCTTTTGTTCATTTTTGTTTTCTGTAAAATATTATTCATAAATATATTTTATATATTATTATGAATGTTTACAAATATTTTATAAAAATATATTCATTAAGATTTATACACTATGTGTATACACATAATTTGTAAAAAATAATGAATTTAACACTTGATAATTTTTAAAATTCGAATTTAAATATCGAATAAAACTATGAAGTACAAATCGGAATTATAAAATAAATTTTGAAATAACGCTATTGGATAATAAGATTAGTTCGTTGATTTCAATTATTTATTATTTAAACAAAAATATTCAGTTCAATATAAAATATTTATTTTAAACGATAAAACTTTATTTTAATAATTGAAGTCCATCGATAAAAAATTTAATCATTCTTGTGATCAATCGAACCATAACTTTTTCCAGTTAAAATATTTTTACGACTTTTAATTTGTAATTGTATAATATAAAAATAATTTATGTAATACCACAAGTGAATCTAATTTTCGAAAATTACTATTGTAAAATATATTGTTAGATTTCTTTAATAGAACCAAAACTGTACGATAAATCATGAAAAGTTTAATAAAAAATAAAACGTCGTTATTATTAATTTTTCTCTTAAAATTTTTCCAACTATGCAATTTATTATTTATAAATACTTGATATACTACTTTATTAACTGAAATCTTAGTCTTCGTATAAAGTAGTACATTTAAGCAAATGAAAATTTTATCGAGCGTAATGTACTATGAGTTTCGCTTTAATGATGAGAATAAAAACGGCCCACTCTCGACTTTTCTTTCTTCTCTATGCATGCGAGTATACGATATGCAAACGATTCCTTTTTTTAACAACATTTGATATCTCTTTTATAAAATAAAAAAGTAAAAGTTAAAAGGAAAAAAAAGAAGGTGCTCGTTAAAGATGACAAGTGCACCGCGGTTGTCTCAAAAATTCGTATTTGCATTATATATGATGACAGAATGCTGATTTTCGCACCAAGAACGCGAGAAAACGATATATATAGATAGAGAAACGACTGAGAAGTGAAGAAAGTAGATAAGAATAATTTGAAATGTCAAGTATAGCATAGAAATTCGAGAGAGCGAAGAGATAACAGTTCGTAATACAGCAATGTCGACGAGATCTTGTATCGGTTAACTGTCCACGAATCGATACGCGTACCTCGATAAGGTCCCCTTTATATACCACCCGAAACCTATTGGATTTACAATCCATTCCCCCAAATGTCGGTTGTACTGTTTGTTATATTATATACGTGAATAACTAAGGTAAGAGTACGACGTAAGCTCAAGTTCAAATTGCATCTTACGCTTTATGACGAAAAGTTACGTTGGTAGTGGATAGAAAATCACTGCTCCATGTCTTTTTCATACGTTTTTTTTTTCAAGAATGCGAAATTAATACAACTGAGAGGAAGGATTTATTCCTCTTAACATATTTCTGGCACTGCAATTTCTCATATGGCATTAGGTATTCAGATATTTTTGTCCGCGCTCTGCTCTGCAAAGTGTCATCGTTGCATCTTAATGTTCTCGAATTGAATATTTAACGGTACTTATATTCATTTATCATACTTTACTAGAGGATTGATGATTATTGAAGACTGCGACAATTTTATCTTATTCAGGGACTCAATTTTTAAATTCAACGGTGCGTCTTGAGAATAACACTATTGTTACGTATACGTTGTGCTACTTAAATTAAATTATTGTTAACATTTTTCGTTCGAAATTAAACCTATCGATAATTATAATTAAATGGAATAAAATTTGTTATTATTAGACAGTAGAAATTTTATACATTGAATTTCTACTGAATCAGATTATCGATTTAAATTCGATTCATAATTTTTCATTTACTTGAAAAAATTATTCAAATCCCATTTAAAATTTAAAAAACATTTAACGAACTTTTCATTATATTGCAAACAATTATCTTAACAATGATTTGGAAAATGTATTGTAGATTTAGCGATTCTATCTATTTAATAGATTACTAAATTATACGTCTAACGGTGAGAATGATTTTGAGAGTATGAAAGAGGCATGAAATCCTGAAGGTAAACTAGCCAATAGAATGAATATCACGGATTGCTACTGAAGCCTCGCTGTAATATTATTATTACGATTATTATCATTGTTATAATTTCGCGTTTTATCGGTGATATGCCGTCCCACCAAATTGTTCGTTATAATTATAATCCAACGAACGGAAGATGGGAAAAAACAATAATAATGATATTAATTAAGCAGATTGAGCGTAATTGTACATATCGTCGAAAACTTTCGAAGTCCCGGAAAAGTCCATGTAAATTGTAATTGAAGCGATTAAAAAAATGTATGAATGAAAGATTCGACGCGAAAATGATGTCATATCGATCATCCATATCGTCTAATAATTCATATGTATATAATATATACAGTTTTGATCTGAATAAAATGTTTACCTGTCAAATACTGTTTACATTAACAGTTCGACATTTTTTACCTATCTATCCTTCTTTTCCCTATATGTGAACAAATACAAAGGTACGTATGCAATTTATTATATTTACATAAAAATTAATTTTATACGTGAAAACTAATTTTATTTATTATGCACTAAATATGTATAAAGTATTAAAAATAAACTTTTAAATTATGAATTTATATTTTAAACATATTTAATTTAAATATTTTGTATTAGTAATTTTGATAATTGTTACTACTCGTGTTATAATTTTATTATTTGGTTACCAATAACAATGATATATTATTAATACGTATAACGTTTACAATCAAAATATTCTAAGCCAAACTTTACACTTTCATCTGAAAATAATGTATAATACGCAATCAAGTGATAATTGAGATGTAGTCAAAAACTTGGTAATACAGTTTACAACATTCACAGGCATACCCACAATCAATCTTGGAAATGATAATACAATGCTACAGTACTATTTCAAATTATATAATTAACATAATTTTGTAAAATATTTTATTTTAATTCGCAATTTTAAATAAAATATAAAATAAAAACAAAGTTGATAAACAAAGTAATTATTTGATTTAATGATATGGCTCCTATTAATTATTGTAAAGCCAGAAAAAATGTATTATTTAATACTCATTTTATATGTATTAATTACATCGTGACACTAAAATACTGAAATTTTCATACATATATGGTATTCAATTTCACGACAAAAATATATTAGACTCGCAGTTTCTTTAATCTAACGTGATTTTCCATATATCTGAACAACGCGTAACAAAGTGAATCTCGAGAATGACGATTTCCTGTTCAACTCTCTTTTCGCCAATAGCAATTCAAGAGCCATTCCAGCTCCCAGGACGTCGATGCGACGACGTTTCAAATAGAAAATTAAGTTCGAATTCGTAAATATAAAGCGAAAAATCGTTCTGAGTGACAAACGACAAATGAGATCGGCGGACCTTTTTCCGGTCGGAAGCCGGTGATAAATGACGATGGGATTCTTCTGCAATGGCAGCAGTAGTGCCAAAAGAACGAGAAGAAGAAAGAAATGCTCTAACGTGAACCAAGATGCTTCCAACAGGCACCTTTGCTCTCTCTCTCTCTCTCTCTCTCACTCTCTTACTCTGTTTTTTATTCTATATCTCACTTGCGTATTAGTTTGACCATACAGCAGCATCCAGGCCACTATCAACTTTTTTGTGGTCCACAGTCCATTCCTGCTTTACTCAAAATGAACTGTGAATCGTCGTTTACCGAGATTCTCCTCTTCGGTTTTTTCCCTTCAATACCAAGAGTTACTTTCGATTTCCCGCGAAAGAAAAGCTTTTCAATTAATGTTTTCTAAACTAGCTAGAGAGCAACACCGAAAGCAAATAAAGAAAAAAGGTAGAAATAGAGAAGGAAAAAACCGAGAATTTCACGTTATCGATTTGACTTCGCTAATTGTACGAGACTTTCTCTCCAAAGCTTTACTAAGGAAACAAACATCGGAAAGTCACGGCTTATTTTACTCGAGTCGGAAAAAAGTGCGCGCCGTCTTTTTCGCTCCAGGATTGAACTTACACGCTTCTTCGTTTTCTTTTTATTCTTGCTTAGTTTTTCTTTTTTATTTTCTTGTCTTCCGTTCTCTTTTTCATTTTTTCATATTCATTTATTTTCGTTTGTCCGACGTTTCTTCGAATCGCCCTCTCTGCACGAACTCGATGAAAAGTTTAAAGCTTTTGTAAACTAAAATTCTGCGTAAGCTGTTTGCGAAACTAAACGACTTACGCATACTTACTAGTGAAAAAAGTTGCATTCGAAATAAAGTTTACATTCGATAACGAGGTTTTTTCATATATATGTAAGCAGCTGTCGTATTCACATGAGAGTTCGGAAGTTTCACGTAAATTGTAATTAAATTTAGATTTAATAAGTATTTAATAAAATTACTAGATTTAATGTGATACATATTAATTGATTCAAATTCCATTTATTCATCAAAATATTAAGGTGAGGAAATTAATTTGAAAGAAATTGAAAACGTTCCACAAATTGATAATAATATTTAAATTAATGTGCATAAGTACACTCATCAGAAAATAGAATTATTTATTATAATAAATACTTTTTACGGAACTTATTTTCTTAATAAGTAGTTTTCGACTTAAAGTAATTGTTTATGTTCTTAGTTATTACGAATAAATTTCTATTTATGTTCTTTTTATTTACTAAAAATTTGAACTTAATGGTTTTTAAACAAGATTTATTACCATTGACATGTAGAATTATGAGGGGTTAGAAAGAATATTAACACCTACATCGAGCGAAGTGGATGTAAAACACGAATAGAACAAACATAGTAAAGTAACCAATAAGAGCCTGAAATTTAAATGCTGAATCATGTTTTAAAAGATGAGTCAACTAGAACAAGTGCGACTGACTCATCGATGAAACAGCTAGAAGACAAATTTAATTTTAGAAAAATCTAAGAACATTAGAAAATGTAGAATGTAGAATCGATACTTACGAATCAGTCAAAGAGTAAGAAAGAAAGTATTCAATAAAGAACCATAGTATTCTGAGGTGTAATATTAGTATGTTTTATGCTTTTGAATTGTCACATTTTTTATCATTATCAACACGCCCAATCCTATTTCTATACGATAATAATTATTTAATAAAGGTATTCTTTTCAAAGTAAATACTACGTCTCTTTTCATTAATAACTTATAAAGTAAAAATGAAACAATCGACGGAAATATTGTATTATTACATTATTGATCGATGACTGCAACATGGTATTGATTTTACATACAAAAAAAATTCGCTTTATTTAAATACACAGATATATATTTATGAACAAAAATATACATATTCATAAATTCCATAAACTCATCGGATACGATTTATAGATACGAACTGTTCACCAAAATATCCGAATGTACCGTATCCTCTACCATTATTCACTTTCTCTTATAATAATCAATCTAATAATCCGTATCTAGCCAAATTTCTACACGAAGTAATTTTCCGCGGAGTGCTCGAAGTTAAAAGTTTCCGTCTCGTCCTCCTCGCTCGGCTTGAAAACAAATTAATGACGTAATCAAGACTAGCTTAGCACAATTGGGGTAAACGCAGCACGAGGTGTCCACCCAACGGGGGATAGCTTTCGTAAAAAAGTATAAGGAAAAAGGAAGTTGCCTAGGCCACCCCATCCCCGAGGGATCGCACCCTGGTCGCTGACTCCCGGAGGATCGGCCCCCCAGATAAGCTGTTTTTCTTCCGAGAAAAAAACGGAGGAATCCAGCAGCTGGCGCCTCGAGCGACGCGGATGCCTCGTTTGCTTTAATTTCGAAGCAAACGAGAGTCGTAACCGAGGAAGACAAATGCCCGTGCCTCCACGCGTCCTCGAAGCTACTCCGGGGAGACGGAGAACGAAGTCGACGCGAACTGAAACGCGACGCCTCGCATTCCCGAGGCTGACTCGCTAAATTCCTTCCATCGTTGCATCTCTGTGATTCTCGATTGGAATACTTTATTTTCCCCGTACGTGGCTACGTTATAGAACGAGGGTGCGAATGCAATCGATAGACTCGTGGAAGCTTTTCGGATGATCGGTGAAAGCACTTTTACATCCTGAATGTAATTGCTGGCTTCATGATATTGCAATATGGTGGAAGGCGAGTGTATGTGTATTCGAATTTGAAAATGAATATATTATTTTAAGATTTTGGAGTATTTATCATTAAAGTATGTAAAAAATTAATATAAACAACAAAGTTTTAAAAAATATTTATAAATGATAAACTACGCTAAAATGCTTATAAAGCTTCGTAATTATTAGATCTAAGCAATAAATTCTATGCTATATAAGAATATATAAGTTTCTGA
This sequence comes from Dolichoris vasculosae, assembly GCA_018907195.1. Lineage (NCBI taxonomy): Eukaryota > Metazoa > Arthropoda > Insecta > Hymenoptera > Agaonidae > Dolichoris > Dolichoris vasculosae. The sequence continues at coordinate 11,415,668 of JACCHY010000001.1, forward strand.
AATTCTATGAATAGCGTAAAGAATTATAACAAGTATAAATACATATATATTAATTTACATTTATAACATTATATGCAACTGTAAAAATTTCAATTTTTCTTCAAGTTCTTTCTATGTAATAATATATTATATATTATAATATCATCCAATAAATTTATATTATTCTATAAGTCAGAATAATAGTTTACCGATTCAAAATACCAGAACACATTTTATTTCACACATATATGATGTATTATATTTATAATATTGTAATAAGTTTTAATTTTGTATAATAAATATAATGATTAAGTTAAAATATTTTTTTAAAAAATCTATTTGAATTAGATATAAAATATTGTATTAAATATTTATAATATTTATTTGTAGTACAAAATTACTTAATTAATACATAAAAATATAATAAAAATAATTTTTCATGAATGATGTTATCATTTTCTGAAACAATTCATAATTTATACATCAATTTTGTATTTAAAATAATTCTGTATAATAATTAACATTAATCAACGGATAATATATTTAAAGTGCGACTATTGAAAAATATAAAATTATAATTTCTTGAACATTTTTTAAATAATGTATATTTATTTCTAAATAATCGTCAACGTTTCTTAAGTAATAAAAAATACATCGAAAACTATACGTCGTAATTGAACAGAACGATTTGAAAAGAAGATCACTTAAGATGTAGATTAAAGAAGAAATTCTTTACGATGTATTTTAGAATAATCTGAAAGATGAATAATACTCATTCAGAATTTTAATCTTCTCGGCATTGGTGTCATGACTACAAGTTTTGAGCCGAAACTTCGAAATTCCTGTCTCTTTCTCTCGTTTACCCTTTTCCATCTAGTCATACAAAACGTAAGCTTCGATAAAGAAAAACGGTAAATAAGAATGGAAAAAGCATCTAATGTTGAAAGTAAGAACAAGAAAAGCTGACAAGTAAAAATAGGAAGCAGCACTCAAAATCTCAAGAACTGAGCCATGATTGTAAAGATATACCTTGTAAGTAAACGAGGGAAAGAGAATGATAACTCGGTATACGTCGTCGTCGTAGGCCACGTCATTGTAAAAGCTCCTTTGCGATATCCAAGCTCAAGGGTTTTAATACAGAGGGCTGTTCCTGCCGGTAGTTTGATTAATATTTGAATAACTAATAGCGGTGTGAAACGAGACAGTATTCGCGCTTAAAGGTTATGGCAGACGCTGTAACAAACTCTCGGAAACGTAAAAGGAAAAATGTTTATCGGTCTTAATTATAACGGAGCCTCCTCGGATAATATATTTTTCGTTGTGTATTCGCGGCTTATATTTTAATTATGTTTCGTAAATTTAGAAAAATTGATTATTTGTAATAAACTTGTTGACACGTAGCGGATAATAAATTTGATACAAGAAATTACAACTTATATTCCTTCGTGATTGTGTCGATAGCATATTAAATAGGATGATAAACAAAAAATGCATTCGTAAGCCGGGTCGATTAAATTAAGATTTCAAATAATAATTTAATAGAATTTAATATATTTTTGGTTGAAGACAATTTTGAATTTTATATAACAATTTGATGCGATAAATTATTATTGTTAATTATTTTAATTTAATATTATTCATTATTTAATCATGAAAATTATGCGTTTCTTCTTCGATTATTTATCTATTATTTTTTTTTATTCATTTATTATCGTAAAAAAATTAGAAAATTTATCTAAATTATTATTTTATTAACATAATATTTTATATTATTATATATTTATTATATGTTATAAAAAGTAATGATTCTTTATCGTATTATTATTTTAATTTCTCTATTTCGATATATTTCTGAATCTAAGTATTATTAAAAATTTTTAAAAAACATTCTTAAAAGACCTTTTTATATAAAATCTGTGCAGTTTTCATACTTTTTCTATGACGAATGTATATATTATTTCAACAATAATTTTTAATAACATGATTTTAACTAGTTAATGAAATATTAAAATAAAGAAAAGAAGAAAAATTAAATAGTATAACTAAGTCCAAACTAACTTATACACATATAAATAAAGGACTTTTTATAAATATACTATATATATATTATATTTTTTATATTAAAATAATCATTTTAAATAATATAACATAAATTATTTTAAAATCCGAACATTATAATTCAGTTTATAATTTAATCTGTATTATTTTATAAATGTATGCCATGTTATTTATTATTAATCTAATTAGATATTTTAAAAAATAAAAACCAAGCGATTAAACCACATCACTAAATTTATATATATATATATTAAATTTGCAAAAGTTTAATTATTACTATTAAGTACCTCTAAATATAAAAAATTTATTTCACATTAGGTGGATATTTTCTTCGTGTGTATTAAAATAACTAATTAATTAATACGATTTTTATCATGCTTACATAAACTTTAATAAATCAAAAACAAAACATACATTTTAATTTTATTTAAATTCAATTTTATAATATAAAAAAAATAACAATATATAATAAAATTTTCTACAGACATGATTTAAAAAATGGATTATATTTTCCATATTTTAATTTATATTATGTATTTCTATTAAATACGTGTATTAGTTTCTCTTGGGGATTTCATCGTCCTCTGATTCTTCTTCTTGTCCCTTTCCACTTACATAATACTCAACCGTGACAGGTACTGACATCACAAATTTCATACCATACTGAATCAAGGTGTTATACAAATGTAATATATGAAATTTATATTTCTCAGTCGCACGCTGCAATAAATATTTTAAAATGAAAAATTTTGCTTGTTAATTAAAAAACAAGTGCATTATTTGAAAAAACAAGTGTATAAAAACAAATAGTGATGAATAGTTTTAAATAAACGTGAACCGTAGATCTTTATTTTATTGTAATACTGCAAATATTAAATAAAACAAAAAATAAATAAATAGCATAACAAAAACGTATAAAAAAATGTATTTATAAAAATATTTTAAATACATACAAAATAAAAAATTCAAAAATAAAATGATCTTTACAAAGAGTTTTACAACGATGAAACATTTCTATTCCATTTAACAGCATCAAAATTACTCCTTCTTATAAACGACTTGTATTTAAAGAAATAATTACTTACAGGTGGGAAGTCACTTTCTTCATATACTACTAGGCTTCGAAGACTCATATAAAATTCTTCAGCCTTTTTACTATCTCCCCAAAGTCCCAAATAATAAGTATAATAAACAGCAATTGTTGCAATCAAGGACTTGCTCGTAAAGATAGTCGCTTTTATCACTTTTTCAACAAGAGTTAATGGTGGCGGCATATCCTCACAATCGCAAAGCTATATCTCGAGCCAAACAAATATAAAAGAACAAATAAGTCTGAAGGTCAGAAAAACAGAGCGTAGAAATTAATGAAATGTATGTATCTATGGCGAGTATAGAACAAACTTTAATATGAGAGGATCTATATAAGTAAAAATAATTATGTCACTGTTTTCTTCGTGAAATGGAAAGGAGGATTGCTGATGTTTACCATTAAACGTTCAATTTTATTGAATGAAATTATTTTTTATTGGTACAAATATCGATATAATTATCTTCCTTTGTTTCCTTTACTATTATTTTAATTGAATTTTATCGTTTTATTACATTATATATTCAATGTAATACTAACTAAAATTAATTCTTATTATAAAATATAATACCCTACATCGTAAGTAAAATTTATAGTTTTATTTTCTGTAATTTCGGGAGCTTATGTTATATAATAAGGTGGTTTACCATAAAATTATATTATTCATATAAAAACTAATAAGTAAAAGCAAATTTTGCAGAAGTAAGAATATTTTATCCTTGAACCTTAACATGGAAATTCCATTGTAAAAAATATCTAAGAAATGCAATTTAGAAAAAATTTTTTTCGTTGTAAAAACATGTTTTTTGAAAATAATTGGTTTTGTAACAAATTGAAGAAAATCCAAATAAAAAAAGATTTTCAAAACAGATATTTTGATGTGATAGTTAAAAATTAATTTGTTATAAAAATTAGTTACTTATTATAATTTTTTATTTTATTCTATGATTCATTTTAAATAACAGAATCATTTGAAATTTGCGTAGATATTGAAAATACAATTTTAAACATCTATTCTATAGATAGAAATAAATTTATATTTATAAAATTATATGTCGATGAAGGTTTTTTCTTGTGGCGGCCAAAAAAAATAAAATAAAAATCTATTTAATTCAAAAACGGTTGTTTAAGAAAATCAAAATTTATTTATAAAATATCATTGATCGCGAGCAACTTCGTTCTAAATTAATTAATTATATTTCAAAATCTTTGTATGGAAGCTTTTTTATAATCAGCAAACTTTCTAAACATTAATTATTTCATCATTGTATCATTAGTCGTAAGTAATAGTTTTGTGAAAAAATTTAAAAATAGTAAAAACCGAAAATCATGCGATTCTTTATCCTTTCTCGTTTCTATTATCGAGAAAAGTGAGACGTCACTAAATAACACACCGAGAAAAATAAACCATATTGCAATCGTTGGTAGATTAGTCGATGTATGCCTAGCAAAAGGAGGCAAAACTAATCAGACCGCGATGGATGAAATCCCTGTAGAACCTTCCACTCTTCGCATCCTGCGACCAAGTTTAATTAAAGCTTTCGCTCTCCTTCGTTTACTCGCTCATTCGCTCAAGTCTATGGATCATCGGGCAATGACGAAAAACAGTGCGGGACATAGAATCGTAGCGACAGGTCGTGGTCGTTGGTCGTAATACGGATGCAATAACACTACTCCTCTCTCTCTCTCTTTCTCACTCTCTGTGGCTCCTGGAAGCAAACTCGCGTGTTCCATCTTTGTCCAGGATCGCGATAGTGTCACGTATCCAGCTTCCCTACGTGCGTGGCCCTGACAAGTACGAGTGGAAAGCCAAAGCTGGATCGTGAAACGTCTTTTGGCAATCGTGACTCTCTTCGAGACCCTGTCGCACTCGACGCGTACATAAGGAAAAAGAATAATGTGAGAGAGCGCGACGAGGGGGAGGGTTACATCGGTGCTCTCTACCAACTGTCGGGTTAATTTCAGGTAAATACGAGGACATACCGGCTCGAATTCCCGCCGGCCGCGACTGTCATCCGGTCCCGATTCCCGCGCAAATGGACAAAGTTATCGCAGAGGGATTCGATGCCGTTCGCCCACGCGTCCAACGACCACGTGCAAATGAAGGCAATGGTTGTGTGGCTAACCCGAAGAACGATCGATGCAACGACGACGATGCCGAAAGCTGGAAATCGGCAAAGAGAGGGAGAGGGGGATAAACTGAAAGCTCGAGCTTTTCAGCCTTCTGGGCTTTAATTGAATTTTGCCTTTGGCTAAGCATCGAATTCAAATTCACGAAATTGGAGTTCATCGATACGTACATAATTCGTTCGCGTATGAGCGTTTACATACGTACTTTCGTATTTGTACGTGTGTGCTTATCTGTGTATTTCCAATCGTTGAAACTTGGGGAAAACAGTGTTTGAAGACCGAAATATGTCGTCTAATCCTGAGAAATCACATTAATCATACAACGTTAATTTGATGCTTTGCTTTGTTTTTCCTCTTTCAAAGATATTAATAATTTGATCTTACTCGATATACGTAAAATTCTATAATTTTAAAACACTTCTATAAAAATCAAAATAACGTATTTACTTATATAATTCTATACTTGTTTGCAGATAAGTTCACGAAATCGAGATCAAACTTTGTGAACTCACGATCAATGATACTTTCGTATAAATGTGTGCGCCCTCGTTCAAATAACGTTGTAATTATCAAAACAGTAATTATATCTAAACCGCTGCTCTGAAATTACCTTGCAAATTGTACATAACTTATTATTGTACATAACTAGATAATATTGTATTTAATGTATAGATATAAAGAAAATTAATAAATGTGTATAATTACTACTTTGAGTTCTAGCCTCAGTAAAGACATTAATTGAGACAAATATAGTTCTAAAACTATAAAAACCTAACACTTATTTATGTGAAAGATTTTCTAGATTTATCTGACGTTCTGCAAAATTTATTAGATGTAAAGCGCAGGTATTTTAATCTAAAACGCCAATCATTTTATACGGGAAATCTATTTCTCAATTATAGCTAATGAATGACTACTTGATTCGTATTATCATAATTTTTAATTTGTACATTTAAAAATTTTGAATTGGTATTTTGAAAAAATACGTAAATGATAATATTATAATTAGCGTCCAAATATTAATTAAATGTAATCTAATAAAATATCAATATAAATAAAATTTTAAAAATAGTTGAGACAATATATACCAAATAAAATAGTGTTAAAATAATTTTTTAATAACTAAATAGTACATATAGAAAAGTTTCTTAAATCTACTTTTTCTGTAATATAATATTTACTCTTTTTACTGGTAACTTAATTATTTCGTAAGATTTAAAACACCTATAAATATTATTCTATAATTAAATATAAATATTTTATAAATATCTTATATGTAGATAATATTGGAAGTCTTTCATGAAAATTTGGTTATTTCATTATGTTATTAACACATTTTTAATATAAGGATTATCATATTTTTTATCATTTTTGTCAAAATTTTTGTCATTTTATTTTATACTAGGTGATGTTTAAATAATTTATCTTAAAGTATTAAAAAGTTCTATAAATTGTTAACATAAAATTCTCGTGTTTATCAAATATTAAAATCACTGGTATGTTTTATTATTATCTTTTAAAAGAGAGGATTATAATGAATATTTTACGGAAAAAATACCTTTTGAATTTTTTATAAATTCCAACACATTCGTTAAATGTATATGCATTTGTATATGTTTGTGTGTGTATTTGTATTAAATAAGTAAAGTAACCCAAATCCATATTTGGATGTATATTTGAATAGTATATTCGAATGAGTCTATAACAATATATTAAGTACACCAGAGTCACTTGATTATAGTATACACTTTAAAAACCGCTTCGTTAATGAATATTATCGTATCTACATTATTTGTTTTAATCTGAATATTTTTAAACCACAAATATTTTATTCTTATGTTCTATCGTTAAATTAATTATAAGAAACTAGAAATAGTGAACATATAATATTTTGGGTTATATTTTTATGAAATTCTATTTATTGTATAAGATTACTGAAGTAGAATAAATTTTTTTAAATGTAGTTCTATTCAATCATATTTTAATATATCTTTTTATCTATTTATAACAAAACGTAATCTTTATATACATGAGAATATGTATGATCGTTGAAGAAAAGCCACGAATATTTGTTAATTTATTTCGAATTTCTTCTTGTCTTATATTAAACAAGATATAAATAATTAAAATAAAAAAAGTTGTCTTTAAAACTAATTTTTATTGTAGGAAATTTATTCTTAAAAAATGTTTATTAAAAATTGAGTATTCTATATATAATAAAAGTAATCGTACTTCCATCAAATTTTTTATGAAGTCACAAATAAAAAAATTCATATATAAAGGTATATGTTATAGTAATATAAAATATATAATTTTAAAGAAATATTTTTGTTTGTTTATTTCACAAAAGTATTTCTTATTTATCTAAAATATTTTCATTTTTAATGATATACAATAAATTTTATAAACATGAATCAAAAATATCTTGTCTTTTTAGTATCTATCACATAAAATATCTAACCAAACAATTTTTCAAAATATTTTTTGTGAGCAAAATTTATAAGTATAGACTTAAACAAATTTTCAAATTATTAAAATAAACTGTAAATAATTGCAAAATAAACTTTTATAAACTAATTTTGTATAAAACTAATATATATATTTATTTATAAATCCATCGCCTTTTTAAGAAATTCGATACAAAGTAAATATTGCAACTACCCTTAATTTATTCTCTTAAAATTTTATGTAATGTTTTATGTTTCACTATACTCAGAAATCTTGATAATCATAACTCATAATAACTGAAAATTATTTTATAAATAACGTCTTTCACTTCTTTAATACTGTATTCTATAGTATCAAGATATTAAAATTTATACTCTTGAGGACGATAATCGAATTCTCTTCAGAATTATATATCGCTTTTCACCGATTCGTAATTCTAAATGTCCACCTATTTTTCATTTAAAATACTATATTTGGATCAAAATTCCTTTATTAATTTCTAATAAACTTACATTATTTTAATACACTAATATTTAAATTATGCCAAATAAAATCGAGTCTGTTTTATTTTATTTTGTAAGACTGATAACCAAAATTAAAATAAATAAAAAAAGTAATAGCATCTGTTTTATTTTAATATAGCGTATATCTCTGACAACTTTTATATATTACTTTCTCTGCGTAATCTGTCATATCTACCATTTAAATAAATTTTTATCGTATTACTTCATGTTTTTTATATTCGTAATTAAACTAAAACTGAATATATTCATTCTAGTTTTAGCTATAAACATTTATATTGTTGAGCTTTAAAATAAATTAATTTATTATTTTGTATAATTTTCATATAATTGTTGTAACAGCTTAATTACTAATAACTATTTAATCATGAACTACAAAGTACCGACACTAAGGAAGTGGAATAATACGTTTTAGATGTATTAAATATTTATCATTTATTTAAATAATTTTAATGATTTCAGAATAAAGTAATTTCTGCGAGTATTAATATTTTTTTATAAATATTTTCTTATAAAATTGATTTGATCTCGTGAACTAATTCAGTCATTTTTTTATTACTTTTGTATAATTATTATTTCTGCATTGAGAAAAATATTAATTCTTAACTTAATAGAAAAATCAAAATTATTTAAACAATAATTTATATCTATTGGTACATTGAAGAAATAAAATTTTTTAAATTATTTACACTGAATAATTTATACAATTTGTTATATTCTATTGAAGCAGTCTAAAAGAATTTCTCAAAATTTTTCTATAATTATTTTAAATGACTATGGATCCCATAATTTACACAATTTTTTCCTATAATTATTCAAGACAATATTCATTTTACTGTCATAGAATTGTTTATAATTATTTGTAAATACAAAGCAAAAGATATTTAGTTTATACATCACATAAACATTTATTTTATTTTGTAAGTTACTGAAGTATATGAATAGTAAAAACTCTATTAAAACTCAAAAGTTTACTTATTTATATATTTAAATAAAACTTTAAAAAAAACTCTACATCTGATTTTACTAAAATATACAGAAAAATTCCATAGAATATATTCCAAATGCAGTAGCAAGTTATACTCAAATTTCAGATGGAACAAAAGGAAATCTAGTCAGATGCTTCTTGATATTTCTACATAGAGAATTTTCATAATTCAATTATTCCTTTGTATTCCTTACTATCACTAGTACCAGCATAGTTAGCATATGTTATAGCATAGGTCCTCTGAAATTGCTGTAACATTTCGCAAATTCCACTCACTTTTTTTTCAAAAATCTCCAAACTTAGCATTGCGAGAGCTTCTATATATATAAATTATAGAAAATCATTCGGATTCTATTTTTTAAAAAATATAAAAATAAAAAAAATAATTTTCAGTCATAACAAAAATTTTAATTAGGATGGAAGTAATGAATATTAAATGCAAAATGAAATATATTATTTCTATATGCTTTCTAATTATTCACTTCTTACTTTTTCTACGTATAAATTCTTGATAATATTATGTAGCACATTAATTCTACATTTCTTTAATATTTTTAATGCTTTTTCATTATTAGTAATTGAAGAAGTTAATTTCTAAACAAATTAAAATATATAATTTCGTGCACAATATTTTTTTTCGACAAAACTAACCAAATTTTAATATATTCATATTTAATAAAAGATGATTCAAAATTTCCATACAATTCAATCTAATTTAATTAAAACATTAAATTGTATTTTTTACTTAAAAACATATAATGTTTGAATTACTTTCTAAATTCAATTCCTAGAATTTATTTTTCATCGCCTCTTAATTTTTTCCGATTATTCTAGAATACGAAATTATAATGTAAAAGTCTGCGATATAATAAAATAGTTTTTTTATTAGAAAAAAATCAACCAAAGTTTCTTATGCCTATCTTAATATAAATGTTTTATAAAGTCATGAATAAAAAATGTATCTAAAAAGTTCATTCAGAGAAAAATATATTCTTTCTCGCTTAACTTGAATTTTAAATGATAACTTCTGTAAGACATTGATTTTTATAGAAAAATTATTGAATAAAAGCTTGTTTCAAAAGGTTACATTCCAGAAAACAATCTTTTATATTCTTAAATGCATTTTAATGTTAATTATATAATTGTAAATAAATCAATGTGTGAAGGTTATAGAATAAACTTTACCTGTTAATTATTCATGATAAATATTTTGAAATATTAACATCATAATTGTTCATCAAGAAACTTTTATAAGACAAATAACTTACTCAATAATATTAAATATATTTAAGTAACTTTAAATAACTTTACAGAACTCTCTGTTTCATAAATTAAAATCAAAGCAATATTATATAAAACCGTGATCTAAAATATTTATTTGCTTCAGTATAAAATGTATATAATGTAATTACTTCATAATAGCTAAAATAATTTTTAATTATCATTACATTGTTTGGAGAATTTATGAGACTAAGAGTTAAAAATAATTGGTTAGAGTGACATACAATATAACACATTAATTTTAAATTTTTTAAGTTCTGTAATAAAATTAGCTGTGTTTTAACTGTTAAAATATTTTCAAAATTTTTTCTTATTTATTTTATTTAAATTTATAATTTACCTCTTATTTTTCAGTAATTAAGTTAGGTTATTTATTATCATTATTTTTTTTAATAAATGACATCAAATGTACTATTTATTTGTAGTTGTGACATTTTATATTAATGCATTTGTCACTTGTTTCAAATTTTGAATTTTAAGCATTCAATTATAATAGAAATTATTAGTATTAAATTATCAGTATTAAATACGTATAATTATAAAATTTTTTCATTTATTTATCTAAATAAAGAAAATTAATTACATTTTTTGATAACAATGAATTATTACGATAAAATTTTCTTATTCAAACTTTATAGAATACTACCATTGAGCAATGTTATAGGAATTGATTTTAATAACTACAGAAAATTCGATCAAATAATGCTGTTTTTATAAGATAAATTCATTGTTCAAAATTTATTAGTAATTAATTTTTTTTCTTTTGATAATATGTAGTCTTTAAAAATTATTTTAGTTACTTGCATAATTTTACTCGTAGATTTTTAATTTATTTTTTTCATAAAAATTTAATACAATTAAACCAATTAAACATAAAAATATATTTTATTAATACAAATTAATAAATCGACGTATTTCAATGATCGAATAATAAAATCATGATTAATTAAATTAAACATTATTTGATCAAGTGTATATTTTTCTGTTTATATCATAAAATTAGTAGAAATTTAGACTATAAATAAATGTTAATTACAACTTTTATTTGAATTAGTTTCTTTTATCGTTTAAATTAATTAATTGTACAAAAAGAAAAATCATTTTAGATATAAAAAGTTCAACTTATTTAATCTTATGACAAGAATTTTACTGAAAAAAATCTTCCCCAATTCATTGTATAATAAAACTATATTTTACTTTTTCTACACTAAATTTCACTCAACATTTTTATGAACATACATTTAAAAATTTTTCAATTCTCGATTATTTTTATATTACATGATAAAACTATTTTTTTTAGAATATCTTATAGTGAAATTATAATATTAAATATTCTTCAACCATAGTTACTTTAGATAAAAGTCTTGATACTGCTTAATTCTTACTCGTTTATATAGTTAAATTTTTAAACCCACATATTGCAAGTTTAATTTATATTATTTTTTGAATATCTTAATTCTGCACGTGTTAATAAAATTGCATACTTTAATCTATTTTTGTTTAACGCGCATATACAAGAAATAATATCTTAATTATTAATATAAAAAATAGATAAAAAATCTGTTATGTTGTCAAAATCTATAAAAAAATTTTATATTTTTCCAACTAACTGGATAATACTTATTATTGTCAAATTTTTCAATAATAAATATGTAATTATCATCTTAACTATAAAAATTTGTGTAATATATATATATACATATATAGCAATAACTACTTAAATTTATGTCGTAGCGCTTATAAATAATGATAATTTAATATTCAACACAGTAATTCATTAAAATCCTCTTTCCTTCATATCAGAAATTGGAAACATTAAAAAGGTATAACAACTTTACAAGTAAAAGAACAAATGTTAACAAAAAGATAACGAATATATTGAAAAAAAGTTTAAATGTAAAAGATTCAATATACGTTTATTACGTTATTTACCAAGAAGTTCGAGCTATTCCCGACTGTAAAACTATATTCCAAAATAGATTAAGTCAAAAAAGGTTAGATATTAGACAAAAAAACAAGAGAACCTAGTTCTAATAAGAAAATCTATCTTAGAAACTAAACAACCTTCATGTTGCAAATCTTTTTCAAATCTTCTCTGGTGCAGATTCGTACAGGTACTATTCTACACGGATTAGAACACTTTTCCGACTTTTTAGTTAGTCCTTCAGCGAAGGTTTGCACTCTCTGAATAGGTTTTGGCACTTTGGTTTTACTTCTGTCAGCGAGATTTATTGTCTGAACAACAGTTTGCGCATTTCTTTTTATCATGTTTTTATATTTAAAAACATGAGCTGGCCGCCAGATCGCGAAACCGAGAGGACGAAACATTTTTCATATGATAAAATTTACGTAATCACAAGACTTTTATTTATATTCAAAAACTTGTAAATTTTAAAAATTTCAATTATTTCACATATTTGCGTGTTATTTTAACATTGAAATAATTTACTCACAGATTTTACTTCATACACACATTCGCTCTCGATTACTCACTGAAGTGAACTGCGTATGAATCAATTGATTATCTTTTATTAAAAATCTATTTTTATTAGTTTTAACGTGATATCTATGTTTCAAACTATATTAAATCTTCGGCGATTAAAAATTTAAGAGAATACTAAAATATGAAAAATACATACACATGGACAATAATTATAAAAATTATATCAATACCCTTAAGATTTCTATTTTTACATTTTAATAATGAAATTTTTTTATCTGATAATAATCCACTTGATTTATGTACAATAATATCTAATATTTAATAGCGAGGAAAAAATATATTCATTTCTTTATTTGACTTTAAACTTACTTTAAATTTTTATATACATTTTTAGAGTAATAAAATACAGACAAATTCTATGTATTTACAGGTATTGCTTTCATAATTAGAAATTTTTATCACGAATTCGATAAATAACTGGTCTATTATTACAGGACTAACTACCGATAAATTACTAAAAATAAAGTAAGACAGAAAAATCGCTTAATTCGAAATCTCCCTTCTCGTTTTTTCATTCCATATCTATTCTAGAATATAAAAAAGAAAAGATTACGCAAGGACTGAGAACTCGGTGAAACTGAATTTTCAACAAGGCTCCGGTACTCGCTCCGCGATTCCTTATTCATCAACGCTATTTGAAAAAGTCGTGAAATTTCCATCCGCGCTGACATTCTTCTCTTCGTTTACCGCTTAGCTACTGCTGCATCTACAACGACGAACAAGACTCATGGATTTAGACGCTCCCACGAATCAAATTCTTGAGTACGCATACGACCATTTTCACGACTTTTATAACTCTAAACCCTCGGGAATTATTATCGCATAGTAACTGATTATACTTTGAATTCTTTTGCAAATCTGAAAAAGCATAAATGCGTTAGCATAACGAACGGTGTAGTTGCAGTTGTCTGCAATGAATACTTAGTCAAAGTTTTTATTATTAAAAGTTTGTAGGATTTTTATCATTTACCATTGTTTTAGGTATTAAATTAAAAGTTTTCAATAGTTTTAAAAAATGGGATAAAATAGTAATATTTTTATAGAATGAATTTATTATTCAAAATTATGTAAGGAATTACCTTTTATTATTTTGAATTTTAAGATGATAAATATATTTTATCGTGGTGTAAAATTTTTAGTTTTTAACACACAAATAAAAAATAAATCTGTTATATTCGTTTTATAATTGAACTAGTAATTTGAATTTCCAACTGAAAATTTCAAGATACTTCTATGTAATAACTCAATTTACTTTTATAAATCAAAATAACTTTTATCGTGTATTTTTTTTCTTTAACGTTAAAATACTATAAAATTTTCAAGTTTTCTTCAATCTGAATTTTTTAATAAATTTTAAGAATGAAAAAATATTTTTTAAAATAAATATATGATTTAAACTTCTAAGACTTAAAAATTATTATGATAATAAAAAATTTTCGATACTTTTATTAAACATTTTACTATACGTGTGATTTTCTTTTAAAAATTCATTTTAATTCAAAATTAGGAAAAGTTATATTAAAATCATAAAATTAAATTAAACTCGTTAGGAAAAAATTAAAGAATTATATCCAATCAAAGTCAATGTCAACTTATTATTAACCTACATTAATTATTTAAAATTTCTTTTTAAAATTCAATGATAAGATTTTTATATTTTTTAAATAATTTTAAATGATAATAACTATAGATAAGAAACAAACAGAATATCATATCTAAACTAAATATCATCAAAAAGTAGAGAAAATATTATAACTTTTTATCTTATAATATATAATTAATATAATGTGCAAATAAAATATGTAGAATAAAATTTTTTATGTATTATTTAACCATGAATATTTTTATTTTTCACTTGAAAATGAAACAAAAATATTTTTAATTTATAAAAGATTGAAATATTAAAGAAGTAACTAAATTCGTGTACTTATTATTATGAAATTATTATTATTAAATTTTTAGAATATCTTGAAATTCGTTTAGTGCCAAATATTATATTTATATTTTTCTCTTTAATTAAACAATAAAAGTGTATTGTGTTAAATTCCCGAAAACTAATAAAATAGGAAAAAACATAAATTATGAGAATAACTAGTATTTTTATTTTTAATATTAAATCGAGATGTCTATGTATACATATATATAATAATGCTGTAATTGAATATTAACATTTTTTTATTTATAATATATTGTAATGAACAATTATAATTCTGCACCAAAAAAAAAATCATACAAGTAAATTAAACATCGTACTCCCATCGGATACTCATCGAATCAACCCCATTGTATCGTAAAAAAAGTGATCGAGAATAAGTACACATACAAATAATTCACTGACAATCCACAAAGTTGGTCGACGGAGAGAAGAGGAAACGAGGACAAGTTCGAAGTCATCGCAGGGTAGAAGCCGCAAACCGATGACAAGCAAACACTTGGTAACGATGAATAACGAGTTGTTCGAAAAGCTTTACAGCGTTTGCGCTCGAGAGTCGTTT
Organism: Dolichoris vasculosae; assembly: GCA_018907195.1. Classification (NCBI taxonomy): domain Eukaryota; kingdom Metazoa; phylum Arthropoda; class Insecta; order Hymenoptera; family Agaonidae; genus Dolichoris; species Dolichoris vasculosae. The sequence continues at coordinate 11,431,158 of JACCHY010000001.1, forward strand.
ATATCGGGGGTGGTGGCAACTCCCTGTCGCACGCAGACTGGAAAACCATAGACCCAACATATATCAGTTTTATCGCATGGAGGCCACCGCCGTTTCGGTGTATATGCTTATTAATAGACATCGCATTGAGGTGTTCACCTTTTACCGCGAGAAAATATTGGCGTGTTTCATTTTTACTGCGCGCCCTCATGAAAGTCAAGACGAACTGAAATGAAACAGGACTAATAAAGAAATGTATAACTGTAAAGGAATCTTTACCTCTATATTATATCCATGTCTATTCTTGAAACACTTATGCAGCTATTATAATATAATCACCAAAATTTTTTATCCAAAAATGAAATCCGAAACCCTTAATAGCTAAATGCGCCAAATTTTTAGCAATTATCGAAAGTCTGGAAAAAAATTCTTCCTTTCGTTAAAAACCAATATTGTACCGTATCAAATCAAACGAACATATCTTATACATATTTTTTAAATCTGTATATATAAATATTATCAATAGGAATATTTTTCCAATGTTACATGCTTATAATTTCTTATATTCATGAGATATGCAACTTTTTTTCTATTTTGTTTTATTATATATGCAGAGCATATTACAAATCTTGATAAAAAATATATTCATAATTCTTTCATTATTTTACTGAACCGGTAATTAATCGACGAATGGCGTTTAATGTACAATTAGTACGGTGAATTTGTGTATTTTTTTTTTAACAATATTTCATGTATAATCAAACGTTCCACTATTCGTTCATTTTAACCCACAGATAAACGAACAGTGAAACGCGTTAAAATTTCAAACATTGGAAATTATCGCGAGAACACTCTATTCAAATTTTTTCAGTATAAGCTTTGTAAGCGGAGCATAGCATAGGATATAAAATAGGAAAGGGAAATAACATATTCGTAGCGCTTGACATAGTATTATATTTAACCGCGATATGTCAATTTTATAGTAGTACGATTTTCATCCTTTGACTCCTCAATATTTGATAATTATCAAATAGGTAAAAAATTCAAAATAAAAGATTTTAAGATAAAAATCTGTAATTCAAAATATTTTTCAAATACGTTATTCTAACAATATTTATAGTATGTGGTATAAAGTAAAATAAAGTCAGTAAAACGAAATAATTTATAATAATATAATGATACTGATAAAAATACAATATATTACGATAATATAAACTATTATACTATGTATTATTATTCTAATAATATATTTAAATATTAATAGTAAATTTTTTGTCGAAAAATTTTTACAAGCCAAAAATTACTATATTCTCTAATTAAATATAAAAAATAATAAATATTGCAACATCAAAGTAGAATAAAATTTTTTCCTTTTAAAATAATTAAGTTCTATTATCTTCATTATTGATCCAAGATTCGAAACATGAATATTACTTTATTATAGAAAATAATATTAACGAAACTCTTTCTTAATTATTCATTTGAATACAATTATATCAGACATCTTACAATGAATATTGAAGTTGTTGTGTAATTTTCAATTAGATAATGATACAGAAGTATTTATCGTATCTAAATAAGACATCAGGTTAAATAAATAGAAAGAGATTTAAAAATAAGTACGAGAAAATGAAAACAAACAAAAGTTAAAAGATGAAAAATCAAAAAATAATAAGAATAAAAGCTTATTCAAGAGCCTGAAAGAGAAACTAGAAACGCTGGAAATACTATCGTATTGAAATAAATGTCAGCTGGTGCACTTAAATTATTCTTCTATCTTCTTTCTTTCTCTTCCACTTCTTGCACTGATCAACTATTTCTTACTCTATGAAAATAATTAATTAATGTGAAAATAATTTAATAATCTCTAAAAAGCATGAAACAAACGATGTCGATTCATTCAGAACTCGATAAAAAATTATTTATAATTAAAAAGCATTGTAATACTTCGAAATCTTTTTTTTTAAACTTAAATCAACAACTGAAATTACAAACAGTTTAATCTTGTCTATGATTCGAGTACGGTAGAATTTCATCGTTCTACCTGCTATCAACTACTTATTCTCTAGTATTATCGATCACATCTCACTACTGTAAGAATTCAATCCCAAAAAATACATTTTCTTATAATATTCTTAAGATAGGAGTTTTCAATACGTGACGGATAATAAAGTGAATTTCATTTTCGGAAACTTTATGTGCGAAAGTAAAAACTTACGTACTCGTATATATAAAATCACTCTTATATAACTATAATACGTATTCAATTTCCACTTGATAATCATGAAACTTTTACTTGAAATATTTCAAAAAATAATTTTCACACTTTTTATAATCAGAAAATCGAATACTTGTGATATCAATCGTTAAAATAGATGTAGAATATTGAAAAAATATCGATGAGATAAGCTTCGTTTAAAAAATAAATGATACAAATCTTGAAATATAAAAATTTATATATAATATTTAAATGTTCAACTATCAAATTTAAGTATTTAACCGATAAAATTCATTTGTGTTTAAAGTAAGTGTTATAATTTGACATATATGAACGTCATAAATTTATAAGTTTATTCTTTATTCAAATTTTTTATTTCTGTTTTAATTCCTCTTTCAATCTTCATAAATATATGAATATTTATAAATATTATTTTTAATCATAAGGTTCATTTTTAATTTCTCTAAAAACTTTACACTTATTTCTTAGTAAAATAATCAGAATGTATTAATAATAAATGTAATGGAAAAAAAGATAAAAATATTGATTTTATAAAAATAATTAAATTTAAAACGTTTGATTTAAATTATTATTGAGCCAGTTTCTAAATAATTTCTAAATTTAACATAACATATAATTAAATAATTAAATTTTTATGAAAAAATTTTAAAATATATGATGAATATTTAATAGTAGAATAATAATTAATATGTATAATAGTAAAGTATACATTACAATTTTATATTAGATGACAATTTGTAAATAACAAAGAATATTAACAATTTTCTCAATTATATAAAATAACTTAATATTTACGGCTCTAATATAAAAAAATCTAGAAACTCGAAACCTTCCTTAATAGACAGAAATATTTAAAAATCTTATGAATCAAAGTAGACAATTTTATTTTTCCTTAAAGAAAACAGTTTGTGTGTACTTTTACTTCTCTTGCTATAATATAAACAATGTAAATCAGCTGCCAGGAAAAATGACAGTAACAGGAAATATAAATAACAGGATTTTTTACGGCAGTTTATTTTTTAGAAGTATCTACAAATTTCAATGTTCAACATATTTCAAATCAATTTTTATTTATCATGATAAGCATAAATCATATATATATTATAAATATATATGTTTAAATATACAAAAAATGTATCGAGTTTAAATTTTACAACATAAATTTCAATCTTTTTAATCGAATACACTTAAAATATGTCATGTATAAATCGTTTTTAATAAATTTTTTCGATGATGAATTCAAATATATTATACTTGTAAAGTTATATAAATCATATAAGTAGAATATAAATCACACCATCATCTCTTTTTATAAACTGAAAATAAATTAATATCTGATGAAATTTTTCTATAAGTCATATCACTTTACCCAATTCTCAATTCATTCATAAACGTGAAGAATAAGTTTTTTATATTTAAATTAAAAACAAATATATTTTCAATATAAATATGAGTGATCGAAAGTTTAGATTCTGGTTTAAAAACCTAATTTATAGAAATAAATTTTATAAAAATATAAGACAGTATAAAATTTTATATATATAATCATATATATGTAGATATATATATATATACATAAAAACACAATATTTTAAAAAATCTAGAAAAATTATGAGAAATTATTCATATATTTGCTTTACACATTTTCTTCTATCATTCGAGAATTACTATATCAGAAAAATAGAAGCATACGATAATAAAAAAGAATTGCATCAATTACCAATTTTCATAAAATAATTTTAGAATTTATTTCCTTCGTAGTATTTTTAATAACATTTGTTTTTTTATGAAAGGAATTAATTGATCTTTTTAAGTCACTAATAAATATCATCTAAAAGACATTTATTAATTTCTCAGTACCTAGTACGTATGTGTTTACAAAAATGAAAAACAAATTTATTTAAAAAAATCATAATAAATATAATAATAAAAGAAAAAATATATAATAAATATATAATAAAAAAAAATATATTACTATAGTTTTGTAATTACAGAAATGAATGAGTAAGATTCACTGTCGAATCATATTCCTCATCAAGAATACAATGAAATTTAAAAAATTCATAAAGAGAGAAAGAATAAAAAATAGATAAATCTTACTCTCAATAGAATACTGTGCAATTCTATCACTTTTGTCGTCCACCAATTTATCTACTTTTCAACATGATAAAATATAAAACTACACAACTATGATCGAACTCATATGAAAAGCTATGCTTCCTATTTTTACGATATTTTCGTCATTTTTCCGCTTCATTTCAATCCATGAGAAACTTTCTTGAAGCATAGAAAATTGTCTTTTCATACAATATGCTTATCTCTATCTTTATTTATCCTTTATCTATTTGATTTTATTCTGATAACTGTCTCACCTTTTTACTACACATTTTTGCTATTACGAATCTTTATTATTGTGACTAAGTATTTTATATTATTCTAGATACATAAAGAAGTGGATGGATTTAATATCAGTATTAAATACATACACTATACATACGTAAAATCTGATTAACTTTAAACTTTTAGAAAATTTTACGTACGTTTAAAATAATGAAGTACAATCTACATAATTCAGAAATATAGGTGAAATTCTGTGTTTTACTCATCTGTATAAAAAGAGTATCTGTTTGATTGATATGGTATTAGCTTGTCTTTTTACTAGCGTATAGGATTATCGAATGCCCTTCGTAGTATAATCTTGCAAAATGGAGAACACTAACGCAAACACATATAAACATCCACGTATACATCAACATAGTAGCGAAAACAAAAAAAGAAATTGTAGAAAGTACGAAAGTGAAATGATATATCTTTAAAACACGCTCGTAATAAAGATAGAAAGTAAGAGTAGAAATGAAATGAAAAGAGATGTAGATACATCAGGAATAAGCGGAAGAATTATAGAAAAAGACAAATAAAAGTATAGTGAACCAAATGAAAGAGGATTGTGTATATACTTGAACAACAAAATTGATATTTCCGATCGCATTTGATCGTTATTTGAGTAATATTTTGTAACAAGAATTTATATAAGTTTGAAGACTTGAATTTAAAATGTTCTGTGAGTACTGAAAGATATATATACGTTATTCAAATATTAAGTCAAGTTAGTTTCACAGAAGTTTAAAACAGTGTATTTAAAAGTATAAGTCTAATATTTCAAGTTTTATAAAATTCTTATATAAAATATATATGAGCTTCAGAATATGATTTTTGATATTGTAAAATATATTTAAAAGAAAATTGTAAAATTAATATGTAGTATATATTGTTTATAAGCGTCTAATAAGTATATTTTATAAACAGCCGGAACTTTCTTGAATCAATTTGCTCATTTTGAAAAAAGTATAAATTTAAATAATATTATGGAATTACAACGTACTTATATTAACTAATACGATTTTAATAATTTCAAATATCAAATTAATATTTATTTATTGATATAAATATGCAAATCTAATGATCTTGAATATAATTTTCACATAATATGATATAACAATATTCATAATCGTTTTAATACTGTTTAGAAGAATGTTCATCAGTTTTTTATATTACATGAATAAAAATAAAAGATTCGGAATTTAAATTCATTAAAATTATAAATCTATAATTTGAAACAATTTGTAAGAAAAAAACATATTATGGTTTATACAGTTATATATGTTTACTTTAAACCGTACGATAATAAGTTTGAAATGATCGGTTACGTAGTTATGTAATTATATATTTCAAGCGACAGAATCCAGAATGCATCAAATATCACTGATTCTTTCCCAAGATAAATGTTTGAAATCATGGTTTTATATATTTTTTACCATATTTATCTCTCTTACTCTCTATTCACTCTCTCTCGGTATTTCCCTGTCTCATTTTTGGATGATCGCCAACTGGCCAACTACTGGCGACGCATCATTGGTGTTGGCACGTTTTCAAAGAATCGAACAAGTACATGTATATCTGCTGTTAAAAAAAATGAAAAAGAAAAAGCGAGAGAGATAGAGAAAAAGTAAAGAAATTTTTCATGGTTGCATTCAAGCGTATATAAAAAAGGAACGATGTCAATTTAGATAAAGCACAAAATATTTGTCAATCATACATGCAAAAATTTCTTAACATTGATAACTGTAATAATTTTAGCCTCTCTAGGACAATTTTGTTAAGTAATTTTTACTTTGAAGAAATAACGAAGATTTATTTGGATAAAAATATTAATTGAGAATTCTATTAGTGGTAAATCTACTACAGTACATGAAAAATAAGGAGAGTAAAGCCGTAAATCTATTGATCGGTAATTGCTTTGGAAAGTTGTTACATTAATTTTCTTTGAAAAATTGAATCGATTATCTTTTTTATAGAAAATTTTAGCGATTAGTTCACTTGCTTCTTTTAAATACATTAATTATTATCTTAAATTTTTACATTATAAATTCATAAAATTAGAAAGTACGCATTCCGTAATTTCTTAAGAATAAATAAAAAATTAGTAATTTTTGATAAGAATCGCAAGATAATTATTTTAACGTTATTTTATTAAAAAATATTATTAATGTATTTAACTATCTGTATAATCCAAAAGTAAATTTACTCATTGTCGTTAATTACAAATTTTTCGTAACTCACGATTCATACTTGATAAAACAAAAAATTGTGATAATCGATTAGTAAATCATATCTTACTATTCGGAATCATCTCAGCGAAAAATCTTATAAAATAACTGTATAAATCAAATAGATGAGCTCAAATTTTTATGGATGATGAATTCATTGATTAACTCTGGTTCAATTTACAGTTTAAAAATTATTACCTTTAAATAAAATTAAAATTAAATACACATCGATCTGCTTTCGAACGAGTACGTATAAATTGTCCAATAACAAATACGATAATGCAGTACAAATAAACTAATAAACCTCATGCAAATGTCCTTTGAACACCGTAAATCGTACGCGGAACGTGTATCGACATTTAAACTGCCGAAACCATCGATTAGCTCAGAGACTCTACATAAGAACGAAAATTTATTTCCGGCTAGTGCCATTATTTTATAAAGTATAAAAATGTCGCTAACATAAGAAAAGAGGTTAAGAACTAAGAGTCCGGACGAGAAATTTTATATCTCGCGGTTATTATCATTCGATTGCTACAAAAATGTCAATTATTTGCAATTTTAACGAGCACAGCCCGTCTATAAAATAATAACAATTTATTCTCAACGAGTGTCATTTTACTAAAGACTATAAAGCCATCGCTTAAAAATAGTCGCAGACAGTAATAATGGATACGAAAGTTGAAAGAGGCCGAACGAACGAGAGGGAAATAGAGGAACGGAAGAGGGTGGGAAAGGAGTGAGGGGAGAACACTTAGAAATTAATCAGCAGTCGCGTCATTATTGCAGGCCCGGCCGAACAGGAAGCTCATCAATAACCAATTTCGCAAAACCAATATCGCGAAAATTAGTTTCCTGGCTTTCGCACTCGCGCTTTCTTCTCTCGCTCGTGCGACTTGCTCGACGTTCCTCGCGGTATTCTCCTTATCGAAACCTCCGATCTGCCACGCGAACCGTCGACTCAACGGACGATCCACGAGGCTATTCTTTTTCTCCCTCGCGCGTCGCCGCCGACCCAAAATTCGCGCGAGCGTTCGCGATTCGATCGATACATCGAGATGATTTGTTGCTGTCTCGGCTGCTCGTATACCGAGCGTACGTCTTTTGCTCGACGTTAAAGCGGGATCGTCGAGATTTTTGAGCGAGATTCTTTGGCTATTTATCGAGCGCGTACGGCTAACGGATATTCTAGAGCTCCTCGTGCGTTATATAGGTTTCAAAGGTTCTTCCGGCGAACTGGATTTTCTTTATTTCAGCCGTGTAGTAAATATTTGGAAAATTTATTGTACGATAAACGAACAAAGTTAAATTTTATATCGTATTTTGCCAATGAGCTGACAATGATAAAGGGATACGACAAATATGCATGAAATATTTTAATTTACTTCAACTCGAAGAATATTTTTATTTCTAAATCGACCATGAATAATTAAAAACGTAAAGTGTATTAAATATATTATTCCAATCGTTTTTAAAAATAATAATTGTGTGGTAAATATTTATGTATTTTTTTCTGAAAGTCGATAATAATTGACCCCCTTATTTTTCTCTCAACTTCTTTCTTAATTTCTTCTAATTAACTCGTTGCTTTATCTTTCAAACTGGAAGAAAATATAATTGGAAAAAATTATCCTTGCTCATTAGTCATTTTAATTTCCATTATTTATACCTTCGCTAAAATATATTTTATATTATCTTGCTTAGAAATAATAATAATTCATTCTTTTTTCGATATTTTGCAATAACAAATTTCAATAAAGTGCCGATAGATTAAAAAGGTCAAAAATTTATTGTTTCCGTTAAAAAATTACGAAAGATAGTGACTCAGCCATGTCGGATAGTCACCGCGTCAGTAGAATATAAATGAATGAATGTAATTAGAAAATTACTCTACAGCATATCAAGTGATTCATTTTAAAAATGAAGAATATTGGACTTGTATTAAATTTTGTAGTATCATCAAAGAAATATGAAAATATCATTATACTTCCAATGGTTACGAGATTATGTTAATTATTCATTTTTATTTATAAGGTCTTAAGTCATATCGTAAAAAGTCTCGAAATTAATTAGAATAATATAATCAAAAAATGATGTACTGGATTATAAAAAATTATATTCAATATTTATATAAACAAATTTACTAAACTTATATATATAAACAATATCTTATGTTTATTATAATTAAATTTAATATAAAAAATGATCAATTTTAAAATTCAATAAAATTCAAAGTGTTTACTTCAGTTATATTGTCATTACAGAAAATTAAAAAGCACGTTTTTCCTTCATTTAATTGGGTTTCAATAACAAAGCCTACTTCAAAATTTTACTTCTTTTTTTTTAATATAGGTTTTAATATAATCAACATAAATATTAAGATTATAATGACTTTTCATTAAAAAAAAAATATCATTTCAAAATAAATTTTAAGAAATCAACGTGTTATTATTAGGCTAACAATTTATATGCTTTTTTATAAGACGCTTATCGCGGCTAATCTTATTTAACGTTAAATCTGCATAAAAGTATGCGATAGCGCTGAACTATGGGAAAAAGTATTCAGGAATATTCGACGCGAATATAAAACTACCAGAATGTGCAGCGAATACACGAGGGTCCAGTACTATCGTTCGAAACCGCAATCCTCGGTCGCAGATTAATCAAACTTGTCTGAGAACTTGCACTTCAAGTATATCCGAAAGCGCGGGCCACAATAACGAATTCAGCATCTGCAGTTTGTCATGTTTCTCCTTACGCTCTTCACCTCAAACGCTCCAAGTGATTAGGCCCTTCTAACCTCGAGTTGCGGATTAGAATTTCGCTGGATTGTAAGTTTGCTCTGGACAAATGCCCGAGCTAAAACTTCTAAGAGAGAGATTGAATTTCTGTACACGGTGAAAGGGACCAAGACACTGATCGCGGAGATCGATTAGGTAGAGCTTATGTATACGTATGACCCGCACACCACAGAGAACGCAATGAAAAGCTCTCCACGATAGAATGCGAAGCTTTCCGTAAATCAATTTATATATTACATGAAGCTCCTTGTATCTCTCCACAACTGAAACTCGCCTCACACTCTATTGAAATAGAGTCTGGAGCTAATTTTGAAGCTTCCGTTAATATAAATGGATGAGAGATTATTTTTAGTTTACTCTAATTGAAGATCTAATCTTATTTAATGAATTGTAAATTAATATATTTTGCAAATATTAAAGTATTATATTGTCGAAGGAGGTAGAATTGCGTTATTCAATTTTGTATAAGATTTTATTATAAACGAATGCTATTTTAATTAGTCTTCGAAATTTAAATGGAAAAAATAATACATCTGACAAACTTAGAATCTTATAAATTATTTTTAAACCGTAAGTTATAATTTTCAAAAATTATAAATGCACAGAGTCTATTAAAATAATGTTATGATAACATTTTTAAAAAAACGTGCTAATTTATACAATAAATTAGAACAGGAATTTCATCCTAGGTAGAATTAATTTAAAAAATAAATTCTAATGTATATAATTATATCTATATAAATTTTTAGAACATTGCTTTTCTATAATTTTATGAATAATCTAATTTTCCAGTTGTAAATCATTCTTAAATTAAAAAATTCTTAAAGTTCCTTTTAATCAATTTAAATTAAAAAGAATTATATCTTAAATTTTAAAATATCTTTTACTTACATTAATTTTAATTACTTCAATTTATTATACTATAGATAAAAAATTGGAATAAACTGTTTCTAGAACATTTTTCAAAATTGAAATTCTAATTATATATATAAATTTAATCAGTATATAAGTTTTCAAAAAAAATTTAATTTAATAATAATTTGTGGTAAAAAGTTTTTCGTAATACAAACATAAAGTTTCTTAATAAACTAAATTCAAATTAATATAAGATGAACGGTGAATTAATAATACTAAATAATTAAAAAATCATTTTTTTCAATCTTAAAATATTTAGCAGTAGTACGAAAATAGTAGCAAATGTTTAAAGATTTAAATTGAAAATTTTACAGAATTTTTTTAAGAGCTAGTTACTTTTAAAATACATAAAATATATTCCAATTTGATTCGAATATTCTCTTTGCAGTTAGAATTAATCAAAACAGATTTTCTTCGATTAATAATAAAAAAATACAAAAAATTAATTAAATTAAAAATGTAAAAGATATTATATAAGAATAATATCGCATAAACACACAATTTTTAGTTCGCTTTATTATATGAAAATTACTATATAACAATTGTTATTTTTATTACTTATTCTTATTATTGTTGTTCTTGTTAGTATAGTTGTTGTTATGATAGCTGTTTTCGTAATGATAATTGTTGTTACTATTATTGTTACTATTATTTCGATTTATGTGTTTTTGTACTGACTAAACTTTACATACATCTCTGAATTATAATCACATGTTAACTTCTCTAACAAAATTCTCTTGGTTGAAACATAGAATTAGAATATTTTATAAATTGTTTAGGTAGTTTAACTAATCTTGATTACTTTATATTAAAATAAAATAGACAAATATTTAAAAATGATTAAAAATTTTTTATTAAGCTTAAGATCTAATGGAAGTTTTATATATATAAATATATTTAATGGAACATTTTATTATTTAAAAATATATTATTGATAACTCTTTTCTGAAAATTTTTTAAATATATTATAAAAATCATAATATTATTAGTAAAATAGAAATTTAAAAATTTTTTAAAATATTTTTAATATTAATAGTTTATATTTAAAATATTACAGAATTTTATAAAAAAAAATATTTTTAAACTTATTTCATTCTGAATTCATAATTGAATATTAAAACTTAATACTTACGAAAATATTATTTTCAACGCTTCAAGACAAAAATTTTAAGTAACATATTTTAATAAATTAAAACTTGATGAATATTCTACAGAAGTTTGAAAAATGTACTTAAAAATCGATAAATTATTCTGATAGTAGTTACATATTAAAATATTATAATTATTTATTTTTCTCTGTACGAATTTCTTATTATTTATTATTATTTATTCCTGTTATTTTTTTGCTATTTAATTTAATTATTTATTTATTTGAACGTAGTTATATAAAATAAAAACTAGTAATATAAGGACGTGATAATATTTTATATTTATAATATTAAAAAAATGAAAATGAAAAATATGATTTATAAGATGTTCAAATGAATGAAGGTTAAATTAAAAATATATATTTAATACAATATAATCTTATATTTAAAAGTAATTCGATTATAAAATAATTTTTATCTAGATTTAAAGTAAAATTACGCTAATAATAAAATGTTAGAAAGTTTTTTTAAATCTAAATTTATTTTCTGCAAAATATTGTAGCATTTACAAGAACTTAATCGAATGATCTTAAACCTGTTGTAATTAAAAAAGACATGTTCTTTTCGGTTTACGTAAAAGTGTATAAGAACAAATTTAGGAAAGTGGTTGCAGCAAAAAGTCTACTTTACCCATTTCTTTTTACTAAATAAGATCCAAGATCAACTTAAAGCCATTTTAGACATCGATAGATAAGCAGCAACGCTTTCGGATTTTAAAGAACACAATGTGAACAAAAAATAGAAAGCTTAAGACAAGATCTTTTATAAAAAGAACAAATTTAAACTTAATTTAATTTAAAAATAATAAATTCTATTTCACAAGTAAAAATATAGTCATTAATTAAATTGGTTATTGCGAAAAGAAAGAACAGGAAAGTAATATGAAAAATTTTGATCGTAAAGTATTTCAAAAAACTAATATTACACGAAGAGTCAAAAAATAAAATAATTATTATCTTTCGTAAAGATTTATTTCTAGGTTAGTAAAGAATTTTTTACAAAAATATCAAGTATTATATACTTATATTTACTTTAAATATATTTTTATTATTTACTTATAAATAAATAATTCAGACGTTCAATTTACATATTTACTTTCAATCAATTAACGAAGAGGAAAAATATTCATAAAATAATATTTTATAAAGTTTATATTATAACCTAATATTTATTATTTTTCAGTTTAAACTATTTATGTAATCATCAAAATTCAGAAATTATAGAAAAGTAATGCAATAATACAAAAAAGAAAAATATTTTTATTAAATCTGTTAAAATAAATAAATAAACTGAATGAATCTTATATAAATTGTGTGTAAAACTTATATATATAAATATATATATATAACAAATTATTAAGCTATTCCATTTATTCGCACTGGTTTTTCACACTACCTAAAGTTTTCGAAAGTACGAGTACTTATTCATATATGTTCTTTTAAAAGTATCCACTTGACTAGCACCATTCGAATGTATTAGCTCATTAGGTACTTCGATTGCACGATAAAGAACATCTTTTTCGAAAAATCGACGTTTGCAAGACGATCACGTACACTCTTTTCTCCTACATTGCTAGCCTAGAAATAAGCTTCTACTAACAGACTAATAACTTGAAATAAAAACTTTATCTGATCCATGAAAATGCTTTATGATACTCACAAATTTTGGACTGAAAATATAATTTTCTTCATTAATTTTAGTTTTGAATTAACCAATTTTAGCCGTTAAAATAACGCTCGGTAAATAGAATTAAATACCATTACCTTGTGATTCGAACCATCATTACTATCCATACTAGAAATTTTCAAACAATCAGCAATCCAATTCTACAAGTGCCCATCTACATTTACCTTATTGTTATCTTGACATGAATTGTCTCAGCTATTGTAACAGGTACCACTATGCAGATATGGAAAATTCAGATTGAATTCGTAAGCATAAAATTGAACGATAGTCCAAACAATTACGTCAAACTGGAATAATACAATGATATTAAAGTTTACATGATATGATAAAGGCGATCGATCGTTTTTATCTCCGTGCAAATTAAAATATGCTTTGGTTATTAACGGATACATGCTAAAAACTTAATTTCTACTAGGATCTTCGACACCTTTAATTTCCAAAATAAATATAACTGCATACCACTCAAATATATTTTTCCTCGATCTATGAAATGGATCTTAATATTAAAAAATTATATGTCTTGTTTATTTTTTATTTATATAAATATAATTATCAATGATATGAGTCATACTAAGTGTATTCAATTGTTAGTATAATTGATCTTTAATTTTAAAAATGAAATTTTTATATACTTATTAATCTATTAAATTTAAGGTTAAATTAAGTATTATATATAAATACTATTATAAATAAATACTATTGATAAATTTGCGTATCATAAATAAGGTATTATTTTAAGTTTATAAATTAATTTATACTATATTTACTGCAATAAAAGTAAAATATTGTAATTGTAATAAAGTAATCGTAAATTTTAAGTTATAATAAAATAAAACCAGTAAGTTTATCTTAAAATTAAATAAAATCGTTCATTTTTGCAATCATAGTTTGTTAAGCAAATCTCTCATTTTCATACTAATTATGATACATCGATCACGTTCCATCGTGTCTTACTCACCACCGGAAAATCTACGTCACTCCAATATAAAACTTCTTTTCTCGCTTCTCTGAGTACTGGCGCTCCAATCACAAGGCTTCTTGGTCTATGCTATGTACAAGAGTTACCCACTTATCGAAAAAAATTGAGCTTTCCTCTGGCCTTAAGCCAAAATTGCATCACTCAGTCACTCTTGACGAAAAGATATTCAGAAAATAAATATGAAAAACAGAAAATTCTTATAACTTTAGCTTTCATTTTTTCTTTTTATCCAATATAATATTATACATTGATTTTAATTTAAAATACTTTAAAATTAATTTTTCTTAAAGCAATTGATTTTTGAGAAATCCAATTATTAATCATGCTTCGTAATCACACGCTTAAATTACTTTGTCTCACAGAGATCTTTATACGTTAATTATCTTTGGAAAATATTTATGTAAAAATATACGAATACATATATGTTTGATCAACTTGGTCAAAATATATCGTTACAAAAATAAGTAACGAATCTTTAGGCTACTGAAACTGACGGTTGCCGACTAGCATGAATTTACATCAGTAGTCGAATTACCTTAATTCCTCGCGTTAACTTTACTTTCCGGATGGAAAGTTTCTTGTAAGTTGAGCAGTGCAAGCAAGAAGAATCGGAGATTAAACTTGAGAAGAATGGGATTAGATGCGCGCGCAATCACCATCTAGAAAACTAACGAGAGACTTCTAAGCCTGTAGTCGAGCGTGTGGCTACAGGAATCAATGTAGACAGGCTAAGCTCGTTCTCACTTTCTCATCCCTTTCTAGTCCTTAAAATTTTACGGTGAAGCCTTTGCTTAATGAAGAAATTAAAGTTTCCATACTTTTACATTACGATAAACGTCAATTTATACTATTAATTGCAGATTAGAAAACGTAAAATAATGCTTAATCATTTATTAATTATTATTTATATTTGCCATCATAAATTAATTATTTTTATTTTGCCATATATTTTCGAAAAATTTATGTAAATATTGTAATAGCAAATTAGATTTACTTTCAGTTGTTATATATATGATCGATGTTTTTATTTATATATAAAAACATTTTTGGACCAATTGTATAAATATATTATTAAAAATCGCTCATTGTAAAACTGCTATGTGGATTTCATCAAACTGGAATTGAACTCGAATCTTTTATTTTTGTAAAAGTATCTATTTTTTACTTCCACCCAGTTGACTTCATATCGCAATCGCAGCTTAAAGCTAAACACTTTATATCACATATATGATACTACTATATTCGAAAATAAAATAAATATTTCTCCATTTAAAAAATATATAAATTTTTTATTTTTATCGACATCGAAAAATTTATGCACGTGTAAGTCTTGTATTTAAAATTATTTATTACACCTAATTATTCATACAATTAATTAGAACAATTAGACTAGTTATAATTATGTTATTAAAGGATTGAATACTTTATCCGCGAAAGTGAACTTTTTCTACGCGAAAATTAATTCTCTTTTTAATTTTGAAATTAAAGAAGTCTTAACTTATCTAATTTTAAAAGCTACTCGAGCTTTTAATTTATTTTTCATTTCTATTCTTACGAACAAATAATCTTAAATTCGAATCTCATTATCATATTAACTCAAAAATATAGGAATATCGGAAGTGATACTAGGAAATAGATATTTATAAGGCACAAATATATTTTATTCGTTAAAAAGTCAAGGAAAATATACGTATGTACGAATCTGTGCGTGTAATTAAAGAGATAAAGATAATGTGACTCCTTACTCGTTATTAGATTAGAAACTCACCATAGTTGTACTAATTCTTAGTGACATCTCTTAACTATCTGCAGTAGTTCATCCCTTTTTTTATCGATTTTGTAAGTTATTCTTTCCATGATTTACGAGTAGCAATGACTTCGAAATTTCTTCCTTGGCTTATCAGTTTGGTTTCATTTCAGATAGATCACGAGCTGTAATTTTTCTGCACCACGAAACTTCAACTATTCGACTTCGAATCGTTTCTCATAACATTTCTAGGAGTGTTTGAGACATTTTTAGTCATCTTATGCAACGTTCTTCTTCTCTGTTCATTGAAATACAGAAATTCAATATATTTCACTCAGCACTAATATCACAAAGCAGATCCACTAGACAACCGTAATAATACATCCAATTCGGTTCGCGATGTCAAGTATTAGTAAACGCTTCACATCACAAGCGAGAATATGAATTGTACTTTAAATATTTGTAATGAAAAAAATTTAATTCTACTTTGATTAATTTAATCGATGAAAAAAATGTATATTTAATCTACATATAACAATAATAAATTAAATTTTCGTTGTTTTAGATGAAAAAAAATATTTCAATTTCTATTTGTTCGTTTGACACATGAAATTTTCATAGTCTTAAAAATTATAGACAATTTAGCTTTATTATTTTACTGGATATTTTGTAAATTCAACTTGATAAGCTAAAGCTTGATTATAATGAATTTTAAATCTGAAATCACATTTAACGGTTTTTTACAGCTAATACAGAAAATAACGTCTTTTGTTTCATCATAATAATGTAGCAATGCCGTCTACTAATAACCTAAGTAAAATATGAATCAGAAATTAAATATTATCTAATGAGTTTATTTAAAAATATTCAGTAGAGTACGAAGATTAAATTAGAAACAGTAAATTACATTTTCGTAAAATTTTAAAACAAGCGTATACTTAGTTGTCTCGTCGATTTCCATCTCTGCGTATTTTATTATAAAGATGTGCAAAAAATTTCATTTATTATATATTTAAAAGCTGTCAAGACAGATTCTTAAAAGAGTTAAATTACGCAAGACAGGGCAATGAAGGGAAGAGAAGGCGACAAAGCGCGCAACTTTTTAAGGAAACAAAATCGGTGAATAGCGAAAGAGGAAAAGCCCTAGTTGCTGCTCTGGTAAAATGAAATAAAGAAAAGAACTTCAATCAACGTCTGAACAACGTGCGAGTGAGTCAAATATTTTTTACGCGCGCGCTTTTAACTGAATTGTTCGTTTCCTTCGATTTAACCTGAGTGCGCAACGTCACCTCTTAAGAAGCCACTAGACCGTTCAAAGGGAACGAACTCTAATGGCTCGAAGAAAAAAGTCTCTGCTATAAGCCTTCCTTTTACTTATTTCCCGGGAGTCTCTTTCTAGTTATGCATCTAATGATTTAAGTATTATTTTCTTTTAAGGCTTTGTAAAATTTTAAACTCCAGATACTGTATTGAAAAGAGTTATTGCAATTATCGGCAGAGAGACGAAAAATTTTTCTACAATACTCTGGGTCCCATTGTAAAAAAATTAATACACATTCAAAAGGATTTTCTTCCAACAGAAAATTCTTCGCAATTATATTTTCAGCGGAAACAAAATAAGTTACGAAACTAATCACTGTTATAAAATAAATTTTTAATTTACGAAGAAATTCAAAAAATTGGACCAATTAACAAATTTATCATTTAAAAAATTTAATTATATTATTCTAAATAATTTAAGATTGTATAAAAAATTCATAAATTTTCATCGATATTTCTTAAGATCGTACGTGTAACCATTAGTATACATAACATATAACTGGAAAATAATAATAAATTCAAGACACGTATTATTAAATTCTTTACATGAATTAATTTTACTTTGAATGTAATAAAATGAGAATATGTAAAATTTATTTTAAACGTTTTAACATATTTGTAATATTTTTAATATAATATAATTATTTAAATTGAAGGAATCAATGTTTCAATTTAATTTTCGAATGCACTTAGTTTATCTTAAAAATGTTTTTTACTTTGGAATCTTGAATTAATTTAAAATGCTTGACAAATATATAAATGATTATTTAATTTTAATACAATTTTATAAAGGTTTTTAGAACTAATTTATAAATAAAATCTGTTATAATAAACTGTTATTCAAAACAGCGTAAATAACAAAAATATGGATTTACCAGCGTCATATATTGGAAAAAATTGTACGCTTTTATATCGATAGATATAGAATACATTTATACAGAATAAAAATATAAAAAACTGGAAATATTTAAAGTGCTTAACAATAATAAATAGAATAATGTTCAAGGTTAGATTTAAACAACTTTACATTATACACTATATTATTTTTGTGGAAAATAATTTAAATGATATTGGAGGATTATTTTATGGCACTATATCTAAGATTTTCAATGTTTTTTAATCTTTAGAAACAATAATGAAATTTTTTTTTCTATTTAGATATTACAATGATTTAAAGGGGCTCGTATTCATATTAAAATATTTGAAGTAAATATAATAAATCCTTTGCTATTATATGTATACTTTAGAAACTGTCTACGCTTAGTTTGAATGCAGTAGAAACAACAGTATGCATGTCAACATGACTAAACTTACAATGGCGGACAAGATTTACCTAATCAAGTGCTACTTTACTCGAGAGGAAGTGTTAAATGAAGCGTACGCAGAACTTTGCAGTTTAGAATATAGAAACTTACTGTAGTAAGACCAATTTTCATTTGATTAAAAAATAATTAATTAAGAACTGATTGTCTTGTGATGAAACTCTAAAATAATTATTATAATATTAATAGAAAAAAATGTGTTTTGTTTATAAATTGCATAAAAATGCATAGAAATTAAATATGTAATAGGATGAAAAGGATTAAATTTAATTTAAAAATATTTTTCATGTGGCTTATTTTTAATATTATGCTTAAAATAATCTTGTAAATATCTTTTTACTGATATGGTAATTTTTGTATCATCAAAATATATTTTAATGTTTTTATTATATATAACTTTGATTATATTTATAATAACAGAAATTAAATACATAAAAATATTTTATTTTAATTAATAATTATTAATAATTATTTTAATTAAAATTTTTATTAATTTTTTTACTACTTTGAATCATAATCAAAATCATAATAATATGAAAACATCGAGTTTTATATAAATAGTGGTTTTTAATTGAAATAGAATTAATTCATCATTTATATTGAGTAAAATTTTTTCTATAAACCATACATATATAATAATTATCAATTTTTCAAAACTACTAATGAAATAATTACATAATAGATTGAATACTATTTTAATAAATATATTTATCTAAAGATAATGGAATATCTATAATCGAACCAACCCCAGCTAAAAATATGAAATACCATAAATATTTGAGTCAATATATTTTTGAAAATGAATTGATCATTTAAATTTAAGTTAATAAATTATAGAACTTTATCATTTATTCTTTAAAAATTAAATCTGCATGATATAATCGTCAGATCAGATTATTAATTAGAAATATAATATTCAACTTTAATGTACCACATCCAACATTAAATAATATAGAATTTAGTGTTAAATAATTAGATTGATTTATTCAAAATTTCTACATACAAAAATTTATTTACTTGTACGTTTCTACAGTAAAAAATTATTATACTAAATGAAAATATTATATTATTCAAAATACTCTATCATAATCTCGAATATTAATTAAAATCTTAAATTACTATGCCATTACTCAATTAATATTTTCATAGAAATTTGAACTGATTCATTCTGTTATATCAAAATTTAAATCATTAAAATCATAAATTCAGTATTCGTAAAATATTCTACTTTATTATAATAAATATAAGTTGAAAATGTATTATTATAAATTGTAAAATTTTTTTATTTTTGTAATTTAGTAAAATCAACAATTACCCATATTTTATTTATTAAAATAGGAAGTTTTTTAAAACTTATATAAAGAAAAGAAAAATCTTGTTCTTTGGTTACATTTCATTCATGGAATTCCAGTATGTAATAGCAAATATATATGAAAGATATTTTTGGACAAATGCACTTGGATAAATAAGAAGTAACCGATATAAGGAAGTTATTGAGCTATGCATTTAACCGAGTTGATTCTTAAAAAAAAAACAGATTGCTTGGGCCTTTCTATTTCTCTTTTGAACGATTCAATAAACTTGATTGCGAGTAAACCTTTTAGAGTAAACCTTTTACCAAGCTGCAACGTATTACGAGTGCACGAAACGTTTCATAATCAGCATTAGGCTTTCAAAAAGTTAGCCGAAGCTAATGTAAGACCGAAGACTCGTCCGTAAGGCAACACATAGACATACCATAACGCGAACTCACGCAAACAGGAAAACGGCGAACAGCAAAGGCTCTACTTTTTCCACTTTGCGCTCGTAAAACGCAAGCTTGAAATTTTCCTCAAAGCCGTTACTTTTACCTACGGCAAGTCACGTATGAGAATTCTTTTTATAATATTCTTATTTTCATGAATCTTCTTTTGTACGGTATAAAAATCGTACGCGAAAATGGGCAAGAAACGACTTTCGTGGCATTGAAATTTATTTGACACGATACGCCTAAATCTTTCAAGGTATGCTCTATTTAAGGATAATCAATATTGAGTATCGGTTACAAGATTTTCTGCATACATATTTATTCTGATTACTTAATTTTTTAAATATAATGTTTTTTAAGTATGTAACATTCGATTAATCATTTTACTATGGTTAACAAATACGATTCGGAAATGTTAATTAACGCGAAATTAAATATTTTCATTTGAACGATATTATGAAAACTATTAAAATATAAAATAATTCAATGAAAGTATTTATAAATTTTTAGAAATAAATTAATAAAAATTTGAAGATCAATATTATTAATTCTTTATTAAGCTAAAGTATATAATATTAAAATAATAATAAAACATTTAATAATCATTTTTTAATTTATTTCGGATTATATTTTTTTTATATATTTCAATAAAATCATTATTTTAATTACAATGATACTAAAGATCATATTTATATTCTATAAAAAGCAGTTATTTCATTTTTAAATGAATATCAGTTCATTTTATTAGATTAAATTAATAAATTGTATAATATATCTATTTATTTCTAAAATATTATATAAAAAATCCGTGCCAATACATTTTCAAGTATTATTTTGTTCTCATAGTTTTGAATATCAAAATATTTATCTAAAATTTTATTAATTAATTATTTCTGTACTCAATATTTAAAAGAAATGTTGAATATATTCAATTAAGAAGATAATTTTATTAAACCAATTTCATGGAAAATGAAAACTGTAAAGTGATACATATATATCCAATCAAACGAATAACACATAATAACATTTTTAAACGCTTTTGAAACCAAATGAAATCCAAGAGGTTCACATTTAAAATTCATATACAAAATTTAGCCGATCATTAGAATTCTGCGACTACTACGAAATTCCGAGGATCTGCAAATCCGAATTTAGGCCATGTGTAACCGTATCACAGTTAATGCTACTGTTGCACTGAATCAAAGTAACATTGCTATGTTGAAGTTATAATGAGCTTCAATGTGTAAGCCTTAAGTAGCTTACATATAGGCAAATAATTTTTAACGAAGGTAGCCAATCACTCTAGGGATTTTCATTTTATGCGGTCATATATCTCGAGTTACACGTACTAGAATAACGTACATTTAAAATTCTAAAATTTAACACCTAAATTTTAAATAATTTTATAAAAAATAAAAATTATTAGAAAATTAATATGAATCATCACATAAATTTAACAGATATACTTTAACATTTTTTATACAAGTCAGAATATGTAAAGGTTGATAATTTTAGTTTAAATAAAACTGAAAAAATAGTAGTATAAAAAATTGAAAGCTGAATTTAAGTATAGGAATATATCATTTCAGGTTATTTAAATAAAATTTATTTCAGAATATTATTTTTTTTAAATTTACTAGAATTTGTAAGTTGAAAATATTCATAAAATTCAAAGATATTTATCTAAGTTCAAATAAATTATGCATAAGAATAATATACAAAATTGAACGTAATTTAGAAATAGTCATTTAAAAATTATAAAAAAATCACTCTCGTAATTTTATTGCCTGGAAATGGTAAATTTATTACTTTTATGAATATGCGTAGTTTACAAATCTTAAAAGTATACAATAAAAAATGAATTATATATTAAATATAATTTAACGTAAAATTCTTTTTATCTTTTTGTTAATATATTTTAAATATCTTTTGATTAATTTAATTGCTTTTTATAGTAAACAAACTTTTAAAGTATCTAAAGATAATTTTCACTTTCAATATATTTTAAAATACAATGTATTTAAACAAAAACAAATATATATATATATATATATATACGTGTGTGTGTGTGTGTGTGTGATATGGACAAACAACAAAGAGTAAGTTTTAATAATCATGATATGAACATTATATCGATAAAAATCTGTATTCCCCTGCTAGTATTTAGATTTCAGAAAAATATGATAAGAGAAAAAAGAAGGATGATCATTTAAATCTATCATCTTTAATTTATAACCAATATCTAATATAAGATTTTAATATATCTTTATGTTTGAACTTTGTGCTTATTAAAACTTTACTTCACGAAGTTTTATGATGTATATTTTCCTGAGCTCGGTCGAAATAGATTCAGTGACCCAACAAAAATACAATTTAAAAAGTGCAAAAAATATTTTTATAAAAAGTAAAAACCAACTTATCAAAAAAAAAAAGAAATACTTTCAGTCCTCACCTTTTTAAGTACAAAATCGT
This sequence comes from Dolichoris vasculosae, assembly GCA_018907195.1. Classification (NCBI taxonomy): domain Eukaryota; kingdom Metazoa; phylum Arthropoda; class Insecta; order Hymenoptera; family Agaonidae; genus Dolichoris; species Dolichoris vasculosae. Next base: position 11,454,120 of record JACCHY010000001.1, read on the forward strand.
CAGTAAAACCATGAAACTAATATCTTTAAAATTGAATATTAATTATTTGTTAATGAGCTTAAATGAATGATACAACTATGTGATAAAAGATATACATAAAAAGTTGAGTATGCAAGAGTATGCAAAGCAACTTCTTTACAGTTCAGCCAAGTTGTAAGTGAAATGTGAAAAGTCTGTAAAAATGCAAGAAAATTTTTAAAATGCGCTTAAGGATAAATTTACAGAAGCTATGGAAAGTTATTTGCTACATAAAAAATTATCTACAAGAAAAATTTGAGTAATAAAAGTTTTCAAATATGTACACTTATAATATTTTTTAAATTCATCTATGAGCCAATGTACAAATATTTGTAATAATTCAGTACATAATTAATGAAGTTAAAAATGCAACAATTAGTAAAGCTGTTTAATATGGTGTATAGATAATTTGCGAATTAAATTAAAAATCGATAAAATGCGATATAATAAAAAAAATAAGAAAAACTAAAAAAACTTTTATGAAAAAGGAAATAAAAATATCAAATGAAATCATGTTTCAACTATAAGAACTTACAAAAAATAGGAAAAATAAAGGAATTTGAGAACAAATCCTGAATGAGTATAACAAGAGAAGAGAAGGCACAAGAATAGACTTATAATATATCTATAATCTACTTGTAATAAGAGAAATACAATTTAAACCAGACCTTGAGTTTTCATCAAAGTTTTGAGGTCCGTATCGACATCGCCGTTAAGCAGCGGAAAAAGTAAACGAACACGAAGAACCACAACAAACTTCAACATCAGCCGATAACACGAAACAATGGACGTTTCGGTACGATAGTGAATCCGACGAAGAATAAAAGTAGTAATAAAACAACATCTGAGGGCAGATATTTTGTCAGAACGACCAAATATAGTATCATTATTTGTAAGTCCTTGCGCATCTTGTGCCATTCGGATATAACTGAACAAGAGAGAAAAAGAAAAAATTATCCGAGGATGTAAGATTTAGTTTATAACCGATATCTAACAAAAATAAAGCATATATCCGAATTATTTTATTTAATAAAATATATGTTTACGTTTTTAATATTTACTTATTATTGTTTTATTATTTTTCTAAATTTTATGATATAACGTTTATAATTTTATAAATTAAAAGTATTTGAATCTAGTGAAAGATTCAATTTTTATATAAAATTATTTAAGTAGCGTTAAAATTAAAATTTATTTGAACGCGCATTTTGTATTTGATTTTAAATTATTATATCCGTACTTATATGCTTTTCAATATTATGTGTAATTGCATACATTTATATATATATATATATATTAAATACCGCATTCGAGTCTTAAAATTTTACAATCATATTTATTAAATACGTATACATATGCTATACATACATATATTAAGAGTTAAATTCAAATTGATGCTGTAGTTAATAATACATTAACTTAATTACGACAAAATTTAAATAAATATACATAACACTAGGATATTTTAATTTCCCTGAGAAGAGATTGTAAAGATTGAAAAGCATGTAATAAAAAAATTATTTATATCTAACTGAAAAATATATTTTATAAAATAGTTAAATCGCATAATTATATTACAAAAAATTTTCACATGAAAGAACTTTCTCAATGTATTTATTTAAATCTCGGTTCCTTTTTATCATACGAAAGGTCAAAACAACCAAGTTTTTTTAACGATACGTATCTTAATATATGTATATATAACTCTTTGGCGCACAACTTTATATTTAAGATGGCGCTTGAATAACCAGGACCGCATTCCCGCAGGGGTCCAGATTCTCTCTTGAATCCCAAACTACGTTCTGGTTCTCAATCTCCAACTACCCATTTTCCGATCGATTCCTTCTGTTCATACGTCTCTTATTCTCTTTTTCTTTTCAATCATTGAATTACCCTCTTTCACCTTCTATAATACTGGGAAATCTTTCTTTACGATAAAAACTATTCTTATCGAGTATCCATAATTTATTCATATACATTGTAAATCTCATAATTTTTTTATATATTAAGGAATATATTACAGTAATTATTTACTCATCTTTTCTAATAATATATTTAAGCGATATTATTACTTTCAACGAACATGAATTATACATTATATATGCAATGTTTTAATTTTATAATATTCTTTAAAATAATTTTGAAAAATATATTTGAACGTACTGCTATAATATTTTTGAATGAAATTTCTCATTATTCTATAGAAATTTTCTTTCAAGGTCCTATTCAGGAGCAATCAATCACCATTCTCAACTTTATTTTTATCGTTTTACTTTAATACAAACGAAATATACGATGTTTTTATATTGATTTTGACATCCTTTCCGTAGCATTGATAGTTCATTGAACCCACTCAGGCATTTAGTCAAAAATTCCATCATGATAACAATGAAGAAAAAAAGATATATAAGATCTGTATTTAATATCTGTATATATTTATAGTATTCAAAGAATACTATTTTGGACCAAATAAATTGCAGATCTCACTCGACGATTTTTATAAAAATTGAACACCGTTACGTAATACTAAATACGTTTGCTGTCTACAATGGAATTTTCTGTTATTATCTTTTCTATAATAATTCAATTGATCAATCGAATTTCCTTTTTTGTATCTAAATCGACTTTCCGTTAAATCATTTTTAATTCACAACTAAATTGTAGATACTTTGTGTTATTTATTATTTTCAATGTTTTTTTTTATTGTTTTATCTAAGATAAAATTAACTTTCTAACTTATTAATGTTCTAACGCTTATAAAGTATGTAATAATTAAAATACGCTTCAAATGTTTTTTCATTATATACTATTGAATAATATTAAAACTACTTTAACATTATTAATATTCTTAAAAATATTATAATCATATACTAAATTAATTAGTATTTATCGTAATAATAATTTTAATTTTTTTAAGTTATTTCCATAACATTGTAAAATGGTCCATACAAATAACATTTGTTTTAAATAACAAAAACAACACGATTAAACGCTTTTTCATTAAAGGCAAATAAATTCAGCTTAATGTAAACGTGAAAATCAATTAAAAATATAACTTCACTCCTTTCTTACACGCAGCAAGTAAAACCAAAATCTATTCTATTGATAATGCGAATATCCCTAAAATCTCCGGTGTCGCATTATTAAACGAAGAACAATGCAAAATCCGCAAGCGGTGTATATAAATTATCTTTAACGAATGCAATTATCAACGACAGTATCTGAACGTTGTACAAAGGTGGATACACGGATCGGCTGGTAGTGTCACAGAACGTAAAGAGCGATTATAACGTTATCGCAGAGAGATTGCGGAAGACAAAAAAAAGAACAAGGGAAATAAAAAATGAAGATAAAAATGAGCAGTCGTACGTGTGATCTAAACAGAAAGGTTAAGAAAAAATTGGATATTTTACGTACACTTTGGAAATTCACAGCGATATATATTATGTGTATATATTCTTCCATTAATTATACAATCGTTAATTAATTCTAGTAGAAAATGCTTATATTCGTAGCAACCATAAATTCATGTATATTACACCAGTGATTATTACTTTATGAATAAATAAACTTCCATACAAATATTTAATCTCGCATTTAATTAACTCTTAAAAATCATAACAAGAAAAGAAAATATTTTCAAATTATTGGATTAATTTAAAATGAATCTTAATCTTATTATAAAACTCTTATAAATCGAGTTTAAATTAGTCGGAGTTATTTTATAAATAAAGCCAAAGAACTTCTAGGAAGTTTGTCCGATTGTATATTATTAAAACTCGTTCCAACGACTTTTGCTAAAAGTAATCGATTCGAAATTCTATTTATACATCTTCTCGGACAATGTTAGACGCCGCAAACTTCTTTCCGCGATAAATAGAATTTTTCGGAAAAGCGAGACAATCGTGTAAAAATAGGGCATAAAATTGAAATGACAAATCAGTAAAATAGTCAAATAACGAAAGGTTCGCGAGAACTCCAAAACCGAGAGCGAGACAGAGAGAAAGAAACTCGCACTCGCGCAAGAGAACCAAGTAACCAAGGTGGGGCTTAAAAATATGATTTTAATACCGCCGGTCGCCGGGGTCGCCGTATATCATGCTTTTGTCCACCTACCATTGTCTCTCCGTTGGTTGGTACCCTCAAAACCCGTCCGCTAGCTGCAACCTACTCCCACCTCCCATTTATACCTCCATCCCTTTTTTACCAGCCTCCCTCGTTACCAGCGAAGCGGTAGCTGTAGCGCTTCTCTCTCTCTCTCTCTCTCTCTCTCTGTCTGCTCCATCTCTTTGTGCACGAGTCTCGCTCCGTCGCGTAGACGCAGTGCGCGAGTAACTGGAGAGGATTGAAATGCTCGTAATTGAAAAATTCGCGCCCAACTGCGAACGCGTATTTATATTGCCCCGAGCGACGAAACGAAATTTCGTGTGCTGAAATTAATTGCTGGACGGAAAAGTGTGACAAGGCGTTGCTACGCTTCGCTTGGTCGGCGCAGCCACGCTGTTACCGTGACTCCGGGTGTATCTCGGAGTCCACGTCGTAACGAAGAACGGTGATGCCGTTATTTATGAGTCGTTCGTTTTTCAATGGTGAAGAACGGCTCCGTCTATAGCGCCTATGCTTACGATGCACGCGGGTTACTCGATGCAAAAATTTACGGTGGATGGAGAAGCCTCGAGAACGAATTCGTTGCAATCGCTTGGAGAACGAAACACTTTTTGAATCCTTGTCGTTTCGTTGTGAAATAGAATTCGAGGAATAACCCTTGAAGTTAAAATGCTTTTTTTTTCTTCATTAGACAAGCGGAAGTTTTACTTTGATGAAAAACTTCTGGAATTTGACCTGCGAGTACATTGAAAATATAGAAAGAAGTAATACAACTTTAAAAACTGCCCGTTGAATGGCAATTATAAAATACATTTTTTTGTAAAATCTTTTAAAACGCTTTTAATAGATATTAAAAATGAATTCTAATTGTTGTTTCGTTAAAAAATATATTTCAATTATACATTCAAACATGTTTAAAACCAAATATTTGATACAATAAATATTAGTCGAATATTAGTCGAACTTTAAAATACTTGATAATACTTAAAGTACATAAACTGCGAATCTTAATTGATACATTTTAGCGTCGAAAGTGTATTTTAAATTAGAAAAATAGATTAATTTACATACAAGAAAATTAAATTTATTTTACATTAAAATAAATATACTATATATTGCTTAATAAATACTTGAATTCATTTTTATTGAAAATGTTTACCTTAAAAAATCTTTTTAATTATATATATAATTAATTTTCTTACTCTTAATTATAAATTCAAGCACCTTAGTTCATATTTTTTGTAAATTATGTGTATTCTACGTTGTTTGTATTGTACTTAATCTTTTATGGAAAACCATAATAGAAAATGAACACTGAATCGGTCGATACAGTTTATTAAATTTATTTTATAATTTTTTTTTTAATATATAATGAGTAATATTTAATTAATATTTCATTTAAGTGTTTATAAATGGATCGAATTTCATTAACCTAAATAATATTTACATTTTACTTGTAAAATATATAGTACAATAGCTATAATTAAAATGTAAGCATGAAGTTTTATCGTTAAATATTTAAAAGATCGCTTTGAATTTTAAATTAGAATCTATTCTAGTGCTCGGAATTTATAATCTCTCTTTTTCGGTACAAATCTATTTAATCTTCTATCGAATAGACCATTTCTTTGAATATACAATTATAATCAGATTATAATTTCACCCTGAAAAATTCGTTTTTCTCTAATATAAAACTTTTCAATTAAATCGACAATATTTAATATTATAAATTTTAAAACTTAAAAATCTCTAATCTAAAACTTTGTACTAATATTTTAATTTATTACTACATTAATTAATAAATTAATACAATAATTTTTCTCATTTTATGTCACAAATTTTAGATAATATTGTATCTGACATCTTTTCATAAAGTAGAATTTTATATAAAATACTATTTTAAATTCTTTTAAAACTAAAACATTTAAGTTATTTTTTATATTTATTAAAAAATATAATTGTGCTTTTTAACGTAAAATTAAATAACGATAATTATAAATATTTATAAATTCGTTTTTATCGCATATATTCAATTAAAAAAATGTTTCATAGTATTTCTCCGAATAGTCACTTTAAGATTTTTTTTATATTAGTTATGTGATGTCAATTTATTATTCTTATGAGTTGATAAAATACGGATGAATTTTCTAATTTCTCACATAAATTCGGAGTAGCATGGATAGACTATTTTACATTAGAAAATATCGAAATAGTCAATACTCGGTTATTGTACCGTCATTCATTTTTTCACTGTTTAAAATCGATACGTGTATATAAGAGAATGAGAATAAGAGACGCTTTAACTCGTATTACATTTCGATCACGTTATTGTGCGATACCGTATCGCGAATTTTGATGGTTTCTGAGGCTGTAGGCGAACGATAATATCCTATTTCTTGTACCTGTGTAGCTTTTTAATTGATTGACTGAATTTATCTAAACCTCCTTAATTCTCAAATATTTCATAATTCGGTGAAATTTTTTAATTATTTTAAAATCAAATAAGATCAAATTTTCCACTATTATAAGTCTAGCTGTGATTCAACTTAATAATTCTTCATTTATGACTTACTTTACAAATTGTCTTTGATTATTTCATGATCCTTTTTAAATATAATAGATTTCGTTGAATTATTTTTAATTATAAATTTAGTAAATTAATTTGTAATTAAATTGTAAGTTACAATTATCCGACCTCATTTTCAGTTGCCTTCATTATTTTAGAAACTAAGGCATTTTTTATGCATCCACCTTTTTGTTTCTTGAATTATTAGTTTATTTCAGCTTACTCGTTTTGAATGGCCATTTTTGAATGGTCACTCATACACGACGAATTAATTTTGTCGACTATTCGCATTAAAAGCAGGTCAGCATTTTATTTCTGATGTGCCAGCATTTATCTTCTTTATATGCTTCAAATCACGTCCAGTATTCGTCAGATCGAATTCAAGTGAAAGTCTATTATAATAATGGACAGTGCATATGATCATTGCTCGCGTGTTTTTAATAATCCGAAGTCGACTATCCATCGACGGAAATAACTTGACGGTATACTTGACTCCAGACATAAATGTCAATAAAGTGTTTCAAATAAGTATAAAATTAATTATAAAATATTATCTTATTATATTTTATATTATTAATAATCAGTTATATAAGCACATAAAAAGAGAGAATTTCCTTTAATTAATAATATGCTACAAATTAATAAATTATAAAATATGTGATAATCATTGAATCGCTATAAAAAATATTCAAATTTATCTAAAATTTAGATACGTTTTCACATAAGTTTTAATATAAAACACATTATATATGAGTAATTAAGTTTTAACACGAATACAGTATTTTTAGCTTACAATATCATTTCATTATGCATATATATAATTTTTATTTAATTACTTATAGATTCTTTTTTGACCTTCCCATCTATTATTCAGGCAAAATCATATTATGCACGTGTTTAATGATTAGTTTATACATGCAATGGTGAGATAAAGAATAACTTAATGATTATAATATATTCAATAAAAATAAATAATTGAAAATATATTATATTATTATATTTCTACAAAAACAATTTTATAATATCTTAAGTATGCATAATCAATAATAAAATATCAGATATATATTATTAAAATAAATTTGTTTCTGATTTTATTATTATGTTCTTTATCTTTCATATTACATACTTCATTTTTTAAAATTTAGAATCTTTTAAATATTAAGGTTGTAGTAAAAACTTTTTGTTTATTAATATATATTTATTATTAATCAACCAAATATCTTATTATTCGAGATTATCTTGTATAATTTCTATTATAAAATGAAAGTTTTTCATTTAAATAACATTAATTAGAAAATATTCTTTCAAATATCTAACATATAAATTTTTGAACTTATGATTAAGAAATCTTTTATTTTAAAAATTTTTTATCTCGTACTAATTGAATACATAAAAAATATAGTTAATATGATATTAATAAAATATAAAGAATAATTTGTAAAATACATCATTTAAAACTTAATAGTCAGAAAATGTAGATATCATAACTAATATGATCTTCATAAATTTGATTATCAAATTACCAAGTACATAACTTCCTTAAAAAATTCATCTTTGGTTCATTAAAACTACTTTTAGAACTTTCGATACTCTATAGAAATAAATATATAATACAAGTTTAATATAACTTTCTTAACTTAGATAAAATCAATTTAAAAATAACAATAATTTCATAATACTAATTTTTTTACTAAATAATACTTTTATCTATTAATAAAATTTTGTAACGAGTATCTCAAAATACTGATACTTTTATTCATCTGAAAATCGATTATAAAATAATATAACTCTACGATTATTTAAATTTAATTTTAATACTGAATTGTATATTTTAATATTTTTATACACAAAGAATAATTCGATAAATTAATTTTATTTGTGCTGAAATATATATCTAAAAATTTTAATATCATTCTAGTTTCTTTACAGTAACTTCAAAAACTTCGTGTAATAATTTTATCATGATTTTTATTACACAATAAATCACATCTTAATAACAAAAATTTTAATATAATCATATTTAATAAAATTGATTAGATACTATAAAAATTAATGGTATTTAATTATAATTTTCACATGGTTTTATAATATTATCTAAACGTAAAATACACTTTCAATACTTCCCGTGGTCTAGAACTACACAATTTTTTCCACTCATTCATTTTATTAACTAATTTTTTAAAAACTGATTAATATTTATTTAAACTAAGTATATAAAATTTATTTATATATAATTTATATATAATTTATATATAATATATAATATAATATATAACATACAATATATATATATAATTTATATATAATTTATTCTATAGATAAAAAATTTAATGCTCAATTAATATACATATTAAATCTTTAGTTATAACATTAATATATTTTTTATAATATTTTCCAAAATTCCATGTTAAAGTAATTCAGATATTCTATTTTTACATTATTTACTTATAAGCGTAAAATTATATCATAAAAATACTACCATATACTTAATTATTCTCAGTTAAAATACAAACCTACAAACTGGAGATAATCTTCTCAGCTTTTAACTGTCTCATAATTAACTATATATAAACTAGATATATACACGCATGTATATAATTTTTTCCTTACTCTTTATCATTTTATATTTGGATAATGCAATAAAATAGTTATGAAAGTTAACCATAATGCGCATATAGAAACAATATTTCATTTCGAAACTACGGAAAAGGTTTTATTTACGTAGCCACTGAAAACATTTCGTTCCTGCGGGTACTCAAATTAAACACTTTTTCCTCGGAAGAAAAGAAGAAACCGATGTAACAAACTGTTTTGAAATTATATAACTTGGATCTCTATTGCTTTATTTTTCACCTCATTATAAAATGTAATTTCATGTAAAAAGCGACAAAAAATATATCTTAAAATATATCTTATACAAATTAAAAAATTAGTTTTCACTGAAAATTTTGTAACAAAATAGATAATTTTTTCTATCTAATAGGCAGTTCGTGATTATATAGTAATATTTTTCATTTAATCTTACTTGATAATAAATAGAATAAATACGAAATAAAATATTAATATATTTATTATTTTTGAAAGTATACAGATATTTTAATTTTCTTAATTCTGGAGTCATAATGCGAAGTATTAGAAATTTTCTGTTAATTTTATAAAATTTTACTTAAAACGGATGAAATAAATTTATATCGCTACTAATATATATTTATTTATTGATTCATTTGCAATTTAAACTTAATATAATTTCTTATCAGTTCCGCTACTATCAATAGTATAAACGACATGTATGATTTAAAAAATTATTCTAGAATATTCGTAAACAAAGAAAACTTCAAATCAAAGACCCATTTTTAAAAAATGACTTAATGAATGACAATATACAAAACCTCAAAACTAATATCCTAAAGGTATAAATCTATATTTTTAAAATAGTGTATATGGTTTCCTTTTAAATCTCATACAATCCCCAATATCATAAAAGAAACAATAAACTACACGAAGAAAGATTTATATTGATGATTTAAGGTTTCAATATAGACTCACATAAAAGAATGTTTGGAATAATAGTTTTGTAGATAGATCGAATGTATTGTAGAATCAAAGTTGGAAAAAAAAATTACAGAGTTGAGCTAAAACTATATCCATGATGATCACGGAATAGCTAGTAAAAACTTTGTAAGAAAGTACTAGTATAAGATGGCAGAGGTAGTGAATGGAGGAAAGTAGAGACTTTTGGTAATCAAGACCAGACTCCCTTTAACTTAAAAACATACTTTTCCTTCACCTCCACTAGATAAAAGGAGACAGATAATATGTAAGGTTTCATGGCAAATAGAAGTCATGTGGATAACATGATGTGAAACAATTATCCTTGAATGAATAAGATTTGAAGGAACAAAGGAAAGATGAAGTATAACAAACTTCAAAAAATTTATTGCCATGTAATAAAGCTTGCTTCATTTTCTAGCTCAAATAATAGTAATAGATAACTAAATAAGTATTTTTCTTATCCTTCGTTTAATTTCATAAACTCAATATAGTTATTGTTATTATTTATGATGGTAAATTAAAAGAAACTTATTAGATTTAATAAACAACATGTTTTATTTTAGATTATATTATATTAAAATATTTAATTTCGCTACCTAAAATTAAATATAATTTAATTGGATATTACCAAAAAATGATCCAGAACTATTAATAAGCAAAATAATTTTTTTGATAAATAATTAAGATATTTAAAAAAATACAGTTTTGAAAAATTATTTTTAATCAATTCAAAATAATATTAATGAAAGCAACTTTTTGTGTAAAAGAGATAAATTTTGTAGACTAATAATTGAATATTCACCATCAAACGATTGATCCAAAAGGAATTATTGTCAAATAAAACAGACTATTATATATATATGAAAAACATGTACATATTGATCGATGAACCAATATTCATACATTAATAATTACATATTTTGTAAATATCATTTATAATAGAGTACGATAATAATATAAAAATCAAAATGAATTACAGTTTTGTAGTAGAATATATCGTGTGAATTCATAAAACTTTAAACAATGTAACTTGAATATTAATAAAAGAAATTATAAAAGAAAATTGTTTATTCAATATAATTTTAAAAACAGAAAAATGCTTAATATATATATATGTAATGAAAAATATAAAGAATTGTAGGTATGGATAAAAAACTTAGGAGAAATTTAAAAACTTTATATATATAAAGAAAAAATATATATAAACAGAAAATTAACTTAATATGTTAGAAAAAAATACTTATATAAATATTTGAGTAAAACATGTAAGTAAATACTGAAAAATATTTCAAATTACATAAACGTAAGATATAAGATCTCTATATATCATCGAATGTTATAAGGGCAACTGAATCACGTAGATGAAGATGGATTTACGCATCAGAAAAATACAAAATATAAAAATAGAATCGTTTCGAAGAAAAATTTTATGGTAAAGGAAACTTATTTATGTCTATACTAAAATAATTCAATGAAAATTGTTAATATAATTAAATTTAATTATAATTTTTATGTAAATGATAAACGTATATAAAAGATAAATTTAACTACCAGAATTAAGCAATTATAATTTCTACGTGCATAACACTTGTTGAAAAACTACTATAATATCAACTAAATCTTAACCTTTATGTTACTAAAGTAAAAAAAACGTATCTTTACCACCAATGAGGGGGTAATATTACCTTTTCACTGTTTTAGAGTAAGAAAACCCTCATTCATAATACAGCTCTTTCATTTTTTCCATCTTTTATTTCCCTTTTTTTAACTCATAATGTGGTCTCATCGAGTTCCTTTTTTTATATCAAAGAACCATCGCAACAAAGAGGCCAACCCTCGGACGGTCTTCTTAACCTTGAAGCGTCGGTTAAATAATGTTGTCTGGAGCAATGTCTGCAAGATCTCGCTCCAGTTTTCTCTTCTCGGTCCTTACCCTCCCACATTCGAAGAATGTATGGAATAAGTTATCTAAAGAATTTCTATATGTATAACCTAGTGTTCTCTCATACTCGCTATTTTATGGAAGCAAGCGCAAAAGAGGCTATATCCCGTCACCTAATATGTTTGGCTGTCGATTATCCTGCAGACTATACATCCAACCTTTCCTGCTACATAAAAATCCCTTTGTTGCTTTGAATAGGTATCCGATGATAAAACAAATTTTGTGGGCCATCGATGAATGTATGAAATTTAAACAGTGATTATTAACATTGGCTTTGAGACTACGCATTAGTAAATCTAATTATGTAAATGATAAAAAATACATAAAATATGATGATATTAATAGTAATATCTAATAACTCATGGATTTATTTTTTAATTTTTAGATAAAGGTTTTACAACAAACAATGATAAGTATTTAAATACATGTTTATTAAATACTTAACTATTTTATAATACAAAATTGTGGCTTTAAATATAGAATGTATTCTAAATTAATTAACTGAAATTTGAAATAAAAAAGAGAAAATATGTAATGGAAGATTCAAATAAATACTGATTTTAAATATTTTTATTTTAATCAATAACACAAATAATTTTTTTAACGATAAATTAATATTTTATATTCTTTTAAATTTTTGCAAATAATAAAATTAAATTATTTATTCAATAATTCTAAAAAAATAAAAAATCTACTTACTTTTTCTTTATATTTATTTTAATTCATAGCACCATTTATTCATTTAACTGAGAATTTTTCAATGTATAGAATATTAAAAAAACTTAAAACCTATTTAATTTAAGCAAACATTTAGATTTTATCAATTTAAATTTAATAAACTTATTTCTTTATTAATTTTTAAATAATATCTTTATATGAAAATTTTTAATATAGCGACGAAACTTAATTCTTTATATTACATGGTGCTTACAGACTTTGTTTACTTAAATTAGCTGCTCAAAGCTGAAGCTTACGTGTTTCTTACGTAAAAAAATATATAAAATTATTATCGAAAATTATAATTTTATAAGGTAAAATTTATAATTTTTATCATGTTTTTCATTTACTATAAAATTATTTTTTCTAATTATTTTTCATTAAAAATTAAATATTATTATATTAATAAATAATTATATTGATATGAAAATCAGATAATATAAGAAACGATTATTAAGCTCTACAAATGGGAAAAAATTTATAGAACGGAAATGCAACTATAATTCAGTAAAAGCCGAGAATTCACGAAATATACTCGTGCCATTCCCATCTTATTGTATATTAAACGTCTAAGAGACCGACTAAAAGATTCCTATCATTTTAAAAGTTGCTGTTAAAATTTTGTTGCTCGTGTAAATGGATACGTCAAAGGCTATATGTTTCTACTCAACCGTTAATGAAAGTCAACAGACACTTCAAGAATAATAAAAAAAAGGGTAAGAAATAAAATTTCAGATTGAGTGAGCAATGATATGACATTTACTGTCCTCTTATCTTATATTCTGTTCAATTTTATGTACATGAATTATAATAAATATATGCGATTGAAGGTTTAATTTTTATATAACAGTTAAATTTGATTCGGAGACATTATAAATAACTAAATAGAATAATACAGTCGCACCGTTATTTAAATATTGAAAAAAAAAATATGGAAGATTTAACTCACTATGAGTTGTAATTAAACGCAAACTTTCGTGAAATGTGAGAATTCGGAATTGTAGAGACATATTTACATGGTGACAAATTATCAAAAAATTTCATTTCGAAAAATAAAAAAAAGAATAAAAAGTGAGAAAAATAATAAAAATGAGAAATTATGTATTTGTGATTTAAAAACTTTTTTAAACGTATTTAAATACACTTTAATTTATTTATTAAAGCTTAATCATTACTGTAAAAGAATTATAAATTTTATCATTTATTAAATTTGATGATAATTAAAAAATGATTATTATAAATACTATTATTTTTAAGTAATTAAGTAAAAAAATTATTACAAAAATATACGATTTTCTTATTTTTAAATACGGAATTGACAAAAATTTAAATAATATGATTGTTGAAATCCTGTATTTATAATTTTATTTAACTATGGAACACATTACGTATACATATTAACTATTATCTTATTCATATATAAATAAAATATATAGTTAAAATTATTTTTCATATTATTAATATTGATCGTTAACAAGTACATTTAATTTTCCAAATAAAGTTTTTCTTTCTCATTTTAATATTTGTATATAATGTAATCAATTTTAAGTATATCGGAAATGTAGGAATTGTATCTAAAATAAAAATATCAGCACAAATTATTAATTAACTAGACTATTTCAAAATTTAAGTTTAATATCTATTTTAGCTCGATTGAATTTAATTTTTCATTCTCATAATTATGTAATAATTTATAATTCTATTCATATGTTTTTATTTTTAAGAAATCTGAACTAAAATATCATATTATCTTTAATAATAATGAATCTAAAGGATTCGATTTAAACAAATATAGCTTCTATTGTAATTTTAATAAATTCTGTACTATACAGTATATATATATAGAAATGATATTTTTAATACAGTTTTTAAGATTTTATTTTTCTTTTTTTATTTTTTTAAATTTATAAAATTCCGCTACGCAGTACTTCATAATATTATAAAATACTGCAGATATTTCTTATGTATTACTTGCTAAATATTTAAAAATTTTTAAATTACATGAGATATTTTAAAAATTTATAAATATTTCATAAAATATTAAACATTATCAAATAAAATAATTTTTGTTTAAAATTCATGATCAAAAATTTAATTTTCATTTCCAAACAAAAGTTGACATAATAAAAAAAATGAATACATTTCCCACTATATTGAAAAGATAGCTAATTCATTTATTAACTAAGAGGATGGCTAAATACATACAATTTTAGAATTAATAATGTATGAACTGTTGTGTTTCATCTTTGAATACTTTATCACTTCTACTCTTTTGTTTATCTAATGCTTTTTAAAACGTTTAATGGATTCATATGCTCATTCAAAATATTTGAATAACTACTTTACGTTAAACAATAGTATTATTTTTCATTAATATTAAATTGAGAATAAATATCTACTCAGTCGTTAATCTATTCAATTGAGATTCATTTAGTTCTAAAATAATGTTATCGAACAAAATGAATGATACTATTAAACATCCGAAACAAATGCGTTATTACTATACAAAGCAATTTCAAATGAAAACTATTGTTTGACAAAAATCATTAGTTATAATTTAATTTTCAAAATTAATTTAATTTATTTTTGTGCACATTAATTGTTTTTTATTGTTTATTAATTAAATTTCATAATCTTTAAAAGACACAATATTTTTGAAAAATTATAATGCTGATATCTTTATAAATCAAATATTAATTTATATATATATATATATATATATATATATAGAATAAAATTGTAGCAGAAACAGATATCGGATACAATTATATTTTTTTGTCATTAAATCACGATGAGAATATGCGAAGAAAATATAAATGTAGAATTAAGAAAACATTAATGTTTTCTAATGAGTATAAAATATATATTTTGTATATAAATTATAAATATATTTTACATATATTCTAAATATCTATAAAAATAACCTTATTAATAAAGTCAATTTTTATTAATTAATTATAAAAGTTTCGTTTATTAAAATCTAATTTCAGCTTTAATATTTATAACGTAACTATATTATTTTACTTAAGGACTATAATTTATTTTGAAATACACACCTTTTCTGAAAATTAATCATTTAATGTAAATACTTTAATCAGAAATCATACTTTTGCAAATAAATAAAAAAGTTGAAATACTAAGTAAAAGAGTCAGAAAATTTAAAAAGAGTTGTTTAACATAATACAAATTACAATTTGTATATATTAAAAATTTTATTTTAATACAATTACAAATAACTGAGCTGTTAAATTATTATAGAAAAAAATTAGAGTATTTTTTTAACGAACAAATTTCACCTTCTCGTAATATTGATACAATTAATTATTTATAATAAAATTAATAAATACCATATAACTATCTAAAATGTAATAATCATCATCTTTATTTATAATGAAATGGTTATTGCTTTAATTGGAACATATTGTGAAATTTAATATATGTTTATACAAGAGGTGCCAAAACTAAAAATATCCCCGATGCTGTATTATATTACGTTGTATTAAAAGCTTCCACTTATGACTTGAGATTAATTAATCATAGCATCCTTGTAATTATACATTAAATAATATATATACTACTATAAAACTATAATTATATAAAATTTTTATGTTAGACTATTAAAGCAAATTGAATGTTATCAAATTATAATTCATAATATTGTATTATAAAAATCATTTTAGCTTTTTCCAGGTCTTTTGTTATCATTAAAAAAAATTAAATTAAAAATATTCAATAATTAATATAAATATAAATATTATATAAGAAATAATATTATCAATAATAGAACTAGTTTTATTTAATGTACATTAATTACTAACAAAACATTTTTCTAAAAAGTGCTCATTTATGATAAGAAAATCCAAATATTAATAGTAAAATTAGAATCAGAGAAAATCATGTTTGAATGATGAAAAATGAACAAAACTTCGAAGTTTCATCAAATTATTCGAATCAAAACCAAAGAGACAAAACTGGTAGTTCGAAAAGGAAGTGTTAGTTATAGATGAGTAACACAGCCAGAGAGAGAAAGCGAACGGAAGGTCGACTTAGGTTTACTATATCATGAATAGATGAGAAACACTCCAAGGTTTATACGCATGTTCTAAAAGAAGAATAAACTACTCTTTAAAAACGAATTTCAAAAAGTGCATACACGTGAATGCCTTTCATTATTTCGAGTATAATTATGCTAAATATTACAAAGAAATTTCGGTTTTGTAGTATAACTTAATTTTATTCAAAATTTAACATTAATCATTGAGCACTATTATTACATTTGGTATTACGTTAATACATAACTATTATGAATTATATATTCTGTAATAAATTTTATATAAGATAGTACTTTTATTTTATAATCTCACGAAAATCATATATATTTCGATTAACTAATCCATTATACCTAATTCTTACCGTTTTCATTTTTCAAATACCAAAGTTTTATTTAACTTGAAAAATTTATATGGATATTTGAAATAATAAAAATGCAAATTGAAATCTTTAATACATACTCAAAAGTTTAATCGGCAAACTATTCATTTTTTTCTCACTTAATAATTTATTTTTACATAGATCGATTATTTTTATTTTAATAATGTATAATGTTATAAATGGTAAGATGCTAAAAACGTGAATTCAAATATTTATGACAAAGAAAGATATATGTATCAACATTCTTTCAAACAATGATTCAACTCCATGTGGTGCAAAAATAATAATCGAAAGTATCCAGTAAATTTCTATCTGTACATATTAAAAACGCTATTTTATTGCATTCAATTTTAATAAAAAATGGCATAT
Source organism: Dolichoris vasculosae (assembly GCA_018907195.1). Taxonomy (NCBI): domain Eukaryota; kingdom Metazoa; phylum Arthropoda; class Insecta; order Hymenoptera; family Agaonidae; genus Dolichoris; species Dolichoris vasculosae. Next base: position 11,471,822 of record JACCHY010000001.1, read on the forward strand.
TTTACAAAGAGAAATGTAATGTAAGTTCTAACCCATTTTCACAAAAATGATTATACGAATAGAGTGGAATTTAACACTATAATAATAAATTATTCGAGTGAAATGCGCCAAATAAATTCCCTTAATCTAAGTAACTTATAAACTTTTTGTTCTACAATTCTAACCCTCTGATTTCGTATAATGTAATAAAACTCACTTTACAATTAACATCGTACAAAAATATAATAATTCTATTATTTTGGATATGCACTGATAATATCGAATTTTTTAATCACCTACATTTAGAAATTAATGAAATATTACATTGTAAATTAATTTCGAAATCAGAAAGAGCTTATATTAAATAGAAATTCAAACGTTAAAAAAATTAATGGCATTATCGGAAAAAATTAGTTTTCAATAAATTTTATTGAAAAATATAATTAGTATTTCACATATTTATTTTAATTATAAATTATTATTCTTTACATTAAATTTCAACAGATATTAATATTTTTCAAATTAAATTTAAATTATGTATTTCTTTAATTAACCTGAAATATATTAAATAATGTGAAAAAATATTTAAAAATAACTTTAAATATTTTTTGAAATATATAAAGTTAATATTTATTGATTATAATAAAAATAGTCGACAATGAAAAATGTCTTTATCTGAAATCATATATGCATTTTTTCTTTTACATATCTTGTTCATACGTATGTACGATCTCCTGTTTCTGACATCTATTGTAAATTCAAGTTATCGTAATAGAAATGGCTGATAACGTACGATAAAGATATAAAAAGATTAATGAGAATTCGAACGAAAGCGAGAGAAATCGACACTACTGCGGCATGATTTTGACAAAAGAATAGGTGGAAAAGGTCGGCGGATAATTTGTTGATTTTATTGTACAAGGGCTTTCACCTATTATGCGAGCGCTTTTATACATAAATACTTATTTGAATTCCCCATTATAACAGGAATATATAAATAACAGGAATATATATTATAGGAGTTGAAAAAATAACACACAACTACGAGCCGAATTGATCATATCTGTACCTATTCCACTTAAAATCTTTGTTCCACAGTTGTCTCGCTCAATTGCATGCTTTCTCACTCATCTCATCTGAAAATGCAGGTAGATTTACGGAAGTAAAAAAGGAAAACAGAGCTATAACGTGAACCAAAAAAAGTAAAACGAAGAGGTGAAAAAAGCAGAAATGAAAGAAATGAAGTTACCGGTGCTTGAACATCGAAAAATCGCGAGCACATAGGGACCAAATCAATCAAACTCAAGGGAAAGAAAGAGCAACGCGAAAAATTGATATCTCCTGAAATTAATAGACGTAATGACGTGCCTCGTTCATTTCCATAAAATTCAAAACTTTTTTATTTAATACATTTACGATACTTGTGCGCATACATAAAAGCACGTGTACTCGAATACGCAGGTATTTTAATGAATTTTTTGCGTACAATGAAATTTTTATAAATTGCTCGAATATTAAAAATTATTTATAACTTTCAAAATAGTTCAACGGATCGATTTATCATTGCTCGAAAAGTATTTTTAATTATATTTTATTCAAAACTAGGTCAATTTTTTATTATATTTCAAATTACATAATACAAAATAAATTTTGAAATCCAACAACTGATTTAATAAATGAGAAAATAAGTATTTTATTAAGAATCTAATTTTATAAAATACGCACAAAATAATCGAACAATTTATCATAAATTATAAAATTATGAATTAAAATTAAAAAGTTTTCGTCTAAATTAATTGGTTATTATTATAAACGAATAAATTTCTATTAATATTTGTTATTAAATTAATATCTATAATTTTCCTATAATATTCAGCTCAATCGGTTCGAGATATCATATTTCACTATAATTTCCACTAAATTAAAATGCTATGTATTCCATAAATAACCCGGTTTAAATCTAAATTAATATATTGTAATATCTTGATATAAACGGCGAAATTAGCTTGCGAAAACAATGAAATGCCGTGTTACGAACGTGCTTAAAAAATATATTTTAATCTTCGGTATTGTATTGGTATCATAATTTTTCATCAAGAATAAAATTTTTTAAATAATAACCTATTTACATATTTATTAAGTACGAATATTGTTAAAGAATAAAAGGTTGGCATAACATAATTTCTACACATATATCCGAGGTAACCCGAATTCATAAGAATGAAGATTAATAAATAAGCAAAGATAAATTTACGCTTGCGCTCATTCAAAGAAGACTGCCGACGAAACATGGAAAACTATCCAGCCGCTTTTAATCGCAGGATTGGTATTATTTATGTTGACAATTAACAAGCGCGTCGTCCTGTTCCCCCACCTCCCCTAATCCTTCCTTCCTCCTCCACGGCGTGACTCGACGAATAAGGGCTCGCAATTCACACCCGGCTTCGACGAAACTATTCATCAGAGAAGGAACGCCTCGTCTTTCCCGTGAAAGTATGTTATCTGTGGGTTCCTCGCGCCTTCCCCCAACCACCGTCGCGTAATTAATTTACAAGCCAAGCAACGTCGACCCTAATGTTTGCGTCAGTGCCTGTCAAATGCTGCGGGAATCGCTCGACCTGCAAACAGGGACTTCACGAACGTACTTTCATTAAACGATTACCGCCCTGAAATCGAGTCTTTTATGCATAATAAATGCAATGCGAAGGCGCCTCATCATCTCCAATATTACTACTCTGAAATTCAATCAAGATTTAGCTGCTCTTTGTTCCCGTGTTTTTCCATTCGTAAACCTCTTCATTTTTTTCGTCCTTCTTTTCCTTTTCATTCCATATTATAATCGAATTGCATATATTATCCACGAAACGCGAGTAAATGAAATTGACTTATTTATTAAAAAACGTATTTTGTTCTTGTTTGTCGATCATTCCTTATACATGGAAATTTATAATTTACAATAATAAATATATGTATTTAAATCTTTTAATATAATGGTAACTTCTTTTACGTCTTGGATAATCTTAATATTATTAATCGTATATAGTTTCCATCCACTGATCTCGACAATAATTACTTATAACAAATAAGTAAATAATTTGCCAAAAACAAAATTCGTACCGTAATGTTGTGGGAATTACGAAATTTTATTATTTATCTTGATTTATTAACATTCGAAATATTCATTTTAATTGTATCGTACGAATTTTATATTTTTTATTTGATAAAAATAATTTAGTAAACCAATTTTTCACGTTAAATTAAATCGTGAATAAAGTTTTTCTTATTACAGAAATGTTATTATAGATACGAATGTAACCATTTTTATGAAATTTATGAAATCATACAAAATTTCATTTAAAATTTAAAATTGGATTTATTAAAACCCACCGTAAGACTGGAACGAAGCCTTTAATGAGCTGAGATCGTGACCTCTTTAAACCCTTAATCTTTTCTATTTAACTTTTTGCCTTTAGTTCTTTTTTAGTCTTTACTAAATATTTGATTATTATTATACTTCTAAAGTATGATGTGCAGGAGTATATTATACGAATACAAGTATATATAGGAGCGTACGTCCTCTCAAATCTCCCCCACTACTAGGATTACAAACAATCCAAGCGAATCAGAGCAAACCACGTTAGGAATATAAGCGAGCATTATCTTACTTGGATCATGATAGGCGAGTGCCGTGAGCAGCTCCCAACCGTGATCTTAGTAAAGCTCGGTGCTCAAACTTTACGTAGTCGAGTCACAGACAGAACCGAAGCCATAACGAGTACTCATATACAAAGCTGTACCGTGTGAATGCGCTTTTCTCTGTGATGAGAAAGACTCTGCACAGGGCTGCGGTAAAATTCACTAAGAACAATTTGCATCTAGTCAAGGACGACTTGTATAGAAGTCAGTCCGTTGGAAGCAAAATCGTGTCTCGTACTCGATGCGAGACTTTCGGCGAAGTAACATACCAATGTGTACCTGATTGAATTTTCGATACAATTATTTTTATTTTACCTTACGATAAGTTAAGACTTTACTACACTATAACAGAGTTCGACCAAGGAGAACATTTCATAAGTTGAAGTGTTTTAATAGTTAAATAGTCAATGCTCAAAATAATGTTCTTTAAGTAATAATGTCTGACAAAACGATAATCGATACATCATTTTAATACAACGCACATAAAATCAATATCCAAAATCAATGAAATTTTTATCGTTTTAATACTGTAGCTTAAAAGATTCTTAAATTTTTTAAATTTACTTTATTTTCATTATTATTTATAATAAATATCGTATTCTAACTACTGTTAATAATTATGATTCATAAATTAAAATATTTAGTATCAAATAATTAAACGTACAATCCTATTAATTCCAATTTATTCTACTTTTATTTAAAATTTTATTTTATATATCATTAATAATCAGTTTATAACAAAATGTAATAATAAGTATAGGTACATATTTTTTATTATGCGTATTGAACTACTTGAAGAAATTAAAAAATATATATTCATGAAATTAAATTTTATCTGATTCTTTATTAAAACGGCATTAACAAGTTCGCAATGTTTTTAATATTCTATAGTCACGTGTCATACCTGTAGACCTATAAAAATATTATACTTTCGTATGTATAATTTAAATCAACCTATAGAAAATTTTATATAATAACATTGGAACTTCTAAACTATATTTTCTTCAGTCTAACGATACTGCTTTTGATTTATCTGACTATAAAGTAATCGTTAAGCCAAGTTTTATCTTATTAAATCCCTCGAAAACGTTTTCTTGCATTTGAAATGGATAAAATTTTGATAAATAGTACTTGTAGTTTTACTTTGCGTAAAATATATCAGACAGTGAATAATCTGTAGTCTTTAGAAACATTTCTTTAAAAAGCATTATTTAAATAAAAAAATTAAACACAAAGTATTATTTTAAAATATAAAACACTAAAATTAAACCATACAAGGCTTTTCAAAAACGAAAAAGTATTGGGCTTACTCAACGCTTAAAAGTAAAATTTGTAAAAATTATAACTTTCGTCACCCAGTTATTAAAATATAAAATAAATTTATATGATAAAAATATATTTATAAAATATCGGTTAGTTCTTGATTATTATTTTACATTTAATCATATTTTTTAATTGTTAATATTTATTTATTTTACAATAAATAAACAAGTGAAATCAATAAATCATAAAAAGTTAATATCAAAGTTTTTTTAACTTAAAAGTTTAAATAAATTAAATTAGTTTTAGAAATAAACTCTTGAATTTTATTAAAATCTAAAAAAAAAATTTAAGAAAATAATAAATATAAAAGAAATGTTATTATTTGAAAAAAAAATTTTTATATACTAAAAAATAAATTACTATGAAATTCTTAGATCAAACTCATAATTTAGTACCGAAAAATTCAAAACTTTTGTAAATTTCACTTAATATCTAATTTTTGTCTCACTATTTACTTCTATAGTTATCTGAACTATAGCACAAACTCTTTTCTAAAACGGCGATTACAAAGCAGCACTAAAGAAAGAAAAGTTTGTTCTTCAAAGTTAGTACATTACATTAGTTATATATTTATCTTTACACTTTGGTAAATTTTCTTCTTCATTTTCACTTCATCTACTTTGTATAAGATCTAGCAAAAAATGGGCGAAAAATAAAAACAAAACACTGTAATTCCATAGGGAAGAAAAATGCTGAAGCTAAAACCTGTGAAAACCTGAGATTTTACACATGTTTATTAGTAACTGTATGTACATACTGTGTCGCTTTATATAAATGCTAAAACATATAAGACTAAAAAAATCAAACATAAACAATAAAAAACTATATAAAAAAAATGAGTTCAAATTTCTGTAGAAGCACTTTATTTTTATCCACTTTTAATATAATGTACATTTTTTCATTTAATTTCAAAGGAAATGATTCTCTTTCTCTCATACTCTATTCTAGTATATTATATTCTTTTTCTTTGCTATCTTGTACCCCTGTAAATAAAACGTTTTTCTTGTATATTAATATTAAAATTATAATTTTGTAAATAGAAGCTAAAATATAATTGTAACTAAAACATGACATAATATCAATATTATTTATATAAAAAAAAGAAAAGATCCATGTGTTTAATCTATATTTAGAATACAATTCAATAGATTGAAATCTTTCATAATTTTATGAAGCAAAGTACTTAATGTTATAAAATATAATATGTCCTTTAATTTCTGTGATTATCCTTAAAGAGAAAAAATTAGCAATTTTTTTTATAATAAAATTTATATTTATACTTCTTAAAATTTTTTTATTTTAATAATAAAATAAATTTTCATATTAAAAAATTAGTTTCAAAAAATGTAGTTCATTTTTAAATGCATTGTTATATAATAATTGCTGTTTATATATTAAATTTCATTAAAAACGAACATAATTACTCAAAATACATTTTAATATAATAGTTATAGCATTAAACAAAGTTTATAATTTATATTGGACGAAAATATTTCATGTATATAACTTAAAAATTTATTTCCATTTTTATTACTAACAAATTAAACAAAAAATATATTTAAATAGCTACTGTATGAACATTATACTTGTGTATAAGTATATGAGTATTAAAATAGAATAAAACATATTTAGATATTAGAAAAATAAGGAAAACATTAATTTTGTACATTATTTGATTTTTAAGAAAAAGTTTTATTAGTTTAATAGTAAACAGAGAAAATTAATAACTTTGCTTCATAAAACGAAAAATACGACAGAAAAATAAAATTACGCCAAAATAAAAAAAACATATAACGTCTAATAGCAAACACTGCTGTAAAGCAAAATCGTTCTTGATTCTTTCGTATAAAGTAATTTTTAACTACTTGATTCAAGAAATGTTGCACATAATACCATGATCAAAGCGATCTACGCGTATGACGGCAACATCGAGTAGATAAATTTTAGCTTATATTTTTTCTGTAAAGCTGACCTGTCCTTTTCTTTTTAAGTTGCAAAAGCTTTCGGTGCCTTGATTAGTTATATTTTTTCTTTTCCTCGCCGAGCTTTAGGATCATAATCCGTGTCTTGTTTTCTCACTATATTTACTTAATCTCTCACTTTCGCTCCATGAGCAATGTTTATAAATCACCTTCTCCATTTTTACAAGGTTTCGTTATCATTTTTCTTTATCGTTTTTTGGAAGCATGTATATACACACGTATAAAAAAATAAAATTGATTAAAAATAATTAAACGAGTCTTTGGCTACTTTGTGTAAATATTGTTCTTTATGCAATTAATCATGTTTATACTCAAAAGCCATTTATTTTGGTGACCAAGTTCATAATAAATTTTATTAGCTCTGCGATATTCGGTTATAAAAGTCTCCATCTCTTAATCTCTAAAGAATTAGCCACTACAATGTAAAAATAAAATTGTTCAAATTTATAAAATGAACGCAAAGCTCATTATCCCGAAATAGAGTAGAAAATGAGATACAGATTAAAACCCATCCAGACTATTTTCTTTCTCTTAATACCTTTTTCATCCTTTACCAACTCTATCTCCTACGTTAATCTGTCCCTTTGTATCGCGTTCATCTCTTATCGCTTCCGCACCTCCTTTCTTTCGAATGACTTTTCATACATCGTTCGACTCATAAAACTCAAGTCTACCCTATATCTTTTTTACCGCTCGTATTTCTAATGCTACCGTGGAGTGCTTCATTTTTCAATTGCACTCTTTCGCTTTCCGTGCGATGAGAAAGTAATGCTGGATTCGCTCTACGATGGTTATTATCGCAGTTCGTGCATACACGCGTTTATCGCATATATACAGGTTTTATCTCTCGTATACTTTGTTGCGCGACGACGTTGGAAATCTCCAAAGCATAATTTATTAACACTATTCCCTTCCACGAGAAGAGTAAAAAAAATGAAAAACGAGTAAACAAGAAAGCCGGAAGAGCGAAAATGAAAACGATGTTAAGAACTACAGTTTTCGTATTTTAGTCGATCCCCTGCATTATGTAAAAAAAAAAGTTCTTTAAGTCGCATTCGCTTTAATTTCATGTTGGAAAACGTTCTACTTAAGAAAATTTTAGTATATCGTGGAATATACGATATTCGCATTAAGGAATTTCTCTTGTTTTCACCGAGGCCTCTATTTTCCTGTGGTTTTCCGAGAAATTTCCAAGAAGCATTATTGGTTAGTTGGCATGGATATTGAAATTGTAATGCAAATATTATGAGTATCTCAGGTAGTTGTCGTTTTATTTTTCACTTTTTCAATTCTTTAGGATACACCTTTTCTATTTTTTTTATCGATAAAATTCTCCAAGATTTTCTTTAAAATTATGTTTTATGATATGCAATACAATACTTATTCACAGTTTCATATACTATTATAAATTTAACAAATTTTTCAACGTCGCGAACATTATTAATATTTATTTTCCTTCTACCAGCCGATCAATAAAGAAAAATTTATTTTTTGAGAATTCTTTTCCCTTTGGTTTTGCATTCTTTGCCATCACTTTTCCGTTCGTGTATCTCTCCATACCTTCCTTCTTTCTCTATTTTTAGTTTTCCAGTGTTGCGATAGGTCCCTGCTACCTTTGACGTTCCCCAGAGAATGAACATTGCATTTTTGTCCGTAGTATCCAAAATATATACGTATACGAATATATTTGCTAGTAGCAATACGAACGCGGTTAGAGGCGTCTATCTCATTCTTATAGATGGTAAAGCGAAAGAAATTCGAGTATTCGAATGATTTCGAAAAACATGCACATCCACCTAAAACTAGTTCGGAAAAACCAGTTTCGTACGTTGAAACTTTTTCAAATTTTTTACTTTATTAATTTTTTTAGTATTTCTGAATCAGCATTATTTACTCGCTAATAATGTTTACTTGTTTATGAAGTATTTAAAGATAAATTTTGCATTTAAAAATATATAGTTAACATATTTCTGTGATATTTTTATTTTATTCTATAATAATTATTTAGTAAAAATTATAAGATGAATAAAAAAATTATTTGCTAGTTCAAAAAATGTTGAATAAAGTATTTTTTTTTAATTTTGTTTCATGATAATAAAATTAATGTATTTCAAAATAATTTAATACAAAATATCAATAATCATCTTTCTTTTAATTTATTTATACATTATTACAAATAAATAATAAATAAATGAGTAAAAATTAACTAAAAAAAACCCTCGTATGATCTTTCAGTGTCTTAACGCAATTAAATCGAAAATGACTGAATATTACAGATTTATTCTTAATGTAATTGAAAATGTTAATTAATCTAAAAATATTATTCTATTCCTCTTCTATAATAAGAAAATATAAATAGATTTTAAATACATTTTTTATTTCATTAAAAATATTAAATACCTTTTCGATTCTGATATGAAAATGTCATGAATTCAATGACTTTAAAAATGAAAGTTACAACTATTTATAATATAATCTTTAACGTGATCTCAAGGATTTAAAAAAGTGGAAATATATTCATTTAGTTTAAAAGTGCTGATTATATAATATAAATGAATTATTTCCTGAAGAATTGCATGTCGCAATTAAAATACCGTATACGGTTGTTAGAAAATTTAGTAAAAGACATTAAATTAAAATATTACTAATAATATTCTTATTTTATTAATATATTTTTAAATAATAGTATTTTAATAAATTGATAAAAAATTAAAATTTGAAATTTTTTAAATCGTATATTCTTATATTTGTTTAGTAAACAATTGTATGATAACATATATGAAAATGGTATAATTATATTTCAAAAATTAAATTGGGAAAAATAAATTATTTAATATTGCTGTTAAAATATAAATATTTTTTCTTTATTAATCATGGTATAATGAAAACATTTAAAAAAGAAAATTTTAATTTTTCATTATGTATATCTGATCAAATCAGAAAAATGACTCTAAAGACGCTATTAATACATCACGATAAAACTAAAGCTATTTATGGAGCTATAAATTTTATCCTTCATTTCATCGATTAAAATTTATCAAAATATCATAAGAAATAAAATACTAAAACTCAGTAATGAAACATATACTAAGTGACATTTACAAAGAAGATAAAAAGGTCTATAAATATTTTATGACTAATAGAAAGAAAGGAAAAAACAAGTAAATCAGCAAAATAAAAATGTCGATGAAAATGGGAAACTGAAAAATTTAAAAGTACCAGGGTGAAAAGTGAAACAAGATGTGTGAATACGAGGAGATATACAACTGCGGATGGCAGCCTACTTATGAACTCAGGAAGCGAACAGAGGAAGAAAGGGCGAAAGCGCACCTGCTGCAAACTTGCTGACGTTATTATGAATAACAGAGCTAAGAAAGGCGTACTAAGATTCTTTTTCTATCTAGATAAAATTATTAATTCTTACTTTAGTACTTAAAATAAAAAGCACGCAAATTTCTCGTTGGAAAAAATCTAGATGGAAAATAAAAAAGTACAAGGAAACGTTGAATTACTGTAAGGACGGGAGAGGCAACCTTAATTAAAGACGGATGAATGCAGCATTTAGAGCAGATTTTTGTAAATTAATAAATTTATAATTAAATAATAAATTTATGATTTTAATGGCCAAAGTCGATCTTGAAATTCGATAAATATCATCTAAAGAAATATCTGTACAATATTGAACGCACCAATTTGAAGATGGTAAAATAAAATAATTATATAATCAATATTATTTTTTACATATTTTTATGAAAAACTTATTATAAACAGATGGTTTAAATACATATTGATGATATTATTGTATATTTAAGGATATTATTTATCAAAAGAATTTTCTTTATTATTTATATTCGATTATCAGTTTTTATTATTTGAAGCATATTATTGCTAAAGTTCTTTGCGAAGAAAAATAATTAAAGTTAGATTTCATTTACTAAGTATATAATAATTATGGCGATTTATTAATTCGGATATAAAATATATTTTTAATCGTTTGAAACTTATAACCGTTCAAATCGCAATAACTTTTATTCTATGCTCTTCTTCTGCTCCATGGTAATTAATTTTCCATTACTTAGATACTATTTTATAATTTTTAGATTATATAGGATTGTTCTTAAAAACTTTCGTGACATTTACCTTTTACTTTTTATTTCAAGCGAATTATCGACAATTATGTTCTTCGTGTTTGATTTTTCAGTAAATATAAACGAAAATGCAAGCTAAGATAGAGAATAAAGAATGTATAAACATAAATAGGCAAAAGAGGTAAATATTAGAGTGAAAGGGGCAGATTTTGATAAGGTCTTATAATATAATATGATGAAGGATAATATAAAAGAATATCTATCCCAACTCAGAATCGTTCATCGAGTGGCGAATCCAAGACGCTCGCAAACTCTCGAATTCGATCAAGATTTTGTATGATAAGTCTTTCAAGAGATAGATGAGTATACAAGAAGTATTTTGGGATTTCAAAGCAATCTAGAAAACAGCTCCTCTCCACTGGATGTAATTTTATTTTATACGTATATATTATTCCTGTGCATATACTGAATACGTATATTAGAATTTTGAACAACGGTCGAATAGCGATCGATTTAGGCTAATACGACTAATCAACCATTTTTATACAATATAAATTTATACATAAAATTGAAATTAAAAATAAAATGTAACAAATTTACTAAAGCACCTGAAACAATTATGTTAGTTTCTTTTACATACAATATATAATGAAAAAATTTTAATTTTGTATTATGATCTTTATAAAATGTCTTTCAGTCGATACATTATTCATTAATTTTTACAGTTTTGATTTTTTGAACTATTAACCTAAGCTTAAATATAACTGTCATATTTATAATTTTACGGTACAATAATTGTTAGAAAGAAAAGCAAGGAATGTTATTTATCATCAGTGGTATCAAAACCTAGTAAAGATTACTTTAAGACTTTAATATTTAATTTTTTAAAAATATATTTCAAAGATAAAAATAAAAAGTAGAAAAAATAGCTTTATTGTAAATTAGATTGTATACGTTTCCCTTCGAGTGTAAAACCCGATAATGGCTTCTGGCATATTTTTAGTATATTCTTCAATTCCAATACACTTTTTTATACTTTGAAAATAGAGGATAACATATAAATTTTTCCGTGATAAAAAAGTAATATATTACATCGATTACGAAACTGAAATAACTCTTTTATAATTAAAAAAATTGTAATGGACTTTAGGTTTTTGAAAGTATTAGTAAGCAATCATATTTAAGTTATCGCTCGCGTAGAGATTATTTAAATTTATTACCCTATATATATTTCTATGAAAGTTGTATTACCTTTTTGTATTCAAACAATAATTAGATAATATTACTTCCTTTCCAAGTTGAATCATAATCTGTATTTTGAAATAGCCGATTAGATAATGAAGTTTCTTTCTGTTTTTATTATCTATTATGTGCCATAAATACTATTATATATGAAAATATTTGTTCGAAGAAAAATTACAAATAAACCAACTTCATAAAGTACACATTATACCGCTTCATTAAATTATTAACATAAAAAAACATTTACTAAATTAATTAAATACATTCACTTACAAAATATTACATAAAGAAAATTTAACGATGGATATTAGTAATATTATACTACTTAGAGGTACTTTTTTTATAGCGAGGGCTGATTAAATGGAATTTTTCTACTTGTTCGTAAAGCAATATTTGCTAATTATTTTTAGATTTATGTAACTCAAAATAATATAAATTTTATTTTCGAATTTTAAAATATGCGCATATCGAGTTCATAATTGTATGTAAATGTAAAGTACTACGTTTTACAATACGTATCAAAAGTTTCCTGAAATCTGGAGTATCGAGTATCGACCAAAACAAAATTTTTATCAAGGCTATTTTTAAATATGTATCTACCCAGGAAAATCCTTTTCACTAATATTTTTCACACTTGTCACATATTGGACGTCATCTCTAAGGTAACACTACATTCACAACTCACACCTATTCAATTCAGCCCACTCCGCTCGTTCCGCGGTAAATAAAAACGATGCGATCTCGGCCGGCCTTTCACCGAAATCGATAGAAACGAGCAAAGCCGGAACCGAGCCCAAAAGATCGACGCTAGAACCGCGACGCGTTATCTCGATGATCCATCGCACCGACGCGGTCAGAGGTGCACGAACTACGTATACGTGCATACATATTCTCTTAGGCGACGATAAGACGAGCCCCTCGAGGCTTTGAAGTTGTTGTCATTTTCCTGCCCTGACCGAGCAACGGTCACTCCCGTGAGGGACAGTTTTCTGATTTTAACCATGGATAACGATTACTGAAATCGAATGGAAAACGCTCCCAATGAATTTTTTCTGATTTTGCGTTTACTCTTACAAATTGAAGAAATGGTATTTTTCTTTCGCGGGTGTTTTATCTCTTGCCTTTTTTTGATGAATGTTTATTCGCATCGCTCATCAAGGAAGGAACTTTGTTCTTATCTGGAAACAGCTTTAATGAACTTTAAATATTTTCTCAGAGTATAAAAGATAATTTATTTCGAGTGTAATTTGAATTACTGCTATTATTATAAATCAGGCATTAATCTTGCAGTATATATTACCGAACCAAAAAATCGCTAACTAAATATGCATCGTAATAAAATCTTTGCCAATATAGACAGATAATCTTCGCGTTGTATGCTCCACTTTTTACTCAAAAGTAAGCTGCCTTACCAGAGAAATACGAGGTTCTATATAAAAAACAAAAAAGCTGTAGTTATGTAGGATATTTCTATGCAAATACCATTTTATTATTTCTAACAGACGCGTATAATTTTTCATACTAAAACATTCATGGAAAAAGAAAAGATGCTAATAACTACCTCTAAAAATGTCAGTAAAACAAATAGATACTTGCTGTAACAGAAAAAAATGTTTAACAATCGATATATACTAAAAAGTGTATCTACGTAAAAATTTTAATCTTGTAAATTAGCATATTTATTATTATATTCAAATATGCTTAATAAAATATAATATTTTGACTATAATACATTTAGTTATCCTTCCGAACTATATTCATTTAATTAAAGTAGTTCGTAAAATTTCAGTTAATATTTTGTATAATAATAATGCGACGTAACGCATAACTAACATACGTTAAAATTGATCAACCAAAATCGTATATCCAAACATTTATGTATTTGATATAAATATTCCAAGTAATAATAACTTTGAATTTAAAATTATTTGAAATTTTTAAAAGTAAAATAGCGACTCGATAAAAAATATATAAAAGTTTGTGATACAAAAAATAACTTTTTAAAATCTTTTAAAACCAAAAAATAATATCGTGAAAAAAATTTGAGATAAAATCAGTCTTTACGCGATGCATAAATACGTCTTATATTAATGATTTTTATTAAAAATTTAGCAATTTCCGCTATGAAATTCACGTAAAATATTAAAGAAAATATTTCATAAGACTTTAACCTACTTTTGAAAGAAATTGTTTTAATCATTTTAGTTCAAGCTATGCCGCTTTTAAAAATGACTGGTAAAAATACAGAACATCAGTACTATTTTTAATTTCTCAGCCTTTGCTCGTTTCCTCTGCTTTTCTTTCCTTTCTTTCCTTTCGCACCAAAGGGCTTTGATTTTTCAAAAATGAACGAAGTTACTCTCGAAAATTACCTGCAATGGAACATTCCCAGACAAAATTCAGCGCAGCGATTTTATAAAGAAACAAAATAAACTCTTAGCCAGCGGAAAATTGTCCCTCACAATAACACACTACCAACGAGCTCTTGAAATTTCACGAGCAAGATGCGGAAAGGGAAAAAAGCACGTGGAAAACTAATCTCTACGAGTGCGTACAACATTTATAACGAAGCGCTCGTTAAATCCCATCCTCCGAGGCTCGGCTGAAAAGTCTTTGGCGCGAGCCCACGTACATAGAGAAGAGGAAAATTCGCGAACACCGCTGCAAGAAGCCGAAGGTCCGCCGTGTCCGGATCATAATTCTGCGTTATCTGCAAGTTCACGGACGAACGCATTCCATCCCATGAGAGACCGACGCGAGCGAGACTCGCTCATCCGTAATTGCGACGCCGCGACGATCGCCGATCGCTCGTAATGGACGTCGAGCCTTCCAATATTCATCTCTGTCCCTGTCTTTTCTGACTGTCCTTCCGTGATTTTACTTTTTACCCTTTAGTTTTTTCCGCTACTCTTCGGTGCAACGGCTATGCTTTACGTCGTTATTCCGCTCGATTCGTCCGTACGTGCAGATCGATATCACAGATTGAAAACAAAGAGCTGGTCACGTTCTCAAAGTTAATCATTGTATTTATTTCGCGATTTCTTTTGCTGGATTCAATTTTTCCTTTATCACGGCACTGACGGAACTTACTGTGGTTTAAGAGAAATACACCGAGCGTTTAAGCTTCTTACTAGTTCGTATCGAGCTTTGCAGATGATCTATAATCAATGTTGAGAAGTAAGGTATTACCGAGTGACCTGAAATGATTTTGATCTTAACTTACTCACCGTATTAAATTCAATATTTATATGTTAATCAAATTTATAATTTAAGTTGAAATTTCATGGAAATTGTATTGTTAAGTATAAAGATAATATACCATTCTCTATGGTTGAATCAAATAGAAATATTAATTTATAGGTATAATTAATACGCATCAAATATATATATGTATAACAGACAGTTTATATAACTAAGAACTTTCAGAACTCTGATTTCCATGTAGATTAATTTTGAAGTCTATTCGGTAAACAATAAGTTACTAATGACCTTCTTGATTTCAATTCCTTTGATAAATTATGACAGTTTATTCATAGCTTTAATTCAAGTATTCGTGTAATTCAATCCTAAATAATTCTATTTGAAATGTTTTAAAATGCGTAATAAATTTATCTTGTATATTATTTTATTAGATTTTCTATAGTCTAGATTTAATTCATTTATTTAATTATATAAAATGAAACATAGTTTTATAAATGAAACATTTATGGAAGTTTTCTTTATTTTTCAACGCTGTGATATATATTATTTTAATTCTACGAAATTCTTGAATTTCATATTACGGTTTCAGAAATAGAAAAATTATAAAAATCAAACATTGATACAACAATAATAACTATACATAAATAAGAAATTGTAAATAGAAACGTTTGTATCAACATTAAATATCAATTTAAATTCATTATTGATGATCGATAATAATACTTTATTATCGAAATATTACTAATTCATTTTTTGAAATAACAAAATTTATAATATTTTTTTTTTAAATAATAAAATAAATGAATTTCTTATATTTAAAATATAAGTAGTATAAGTATATAATTATAAAACTAAAATAATTAAACGCATTAAACATAATAGCTTTCATAATATATTTAAATTTTTTAAATTTTTGATTTGTATCATATATAAAGGCAAAATTTAGTAAAATATCAAGAAACTATGACGATTCAAAGGTAATATATAAAGTAAATAGAAGTAGCTCATATTTTTAAATTTAAATATAAATTAGAATTTTTTAGATCTCTATTATTTTTAAATGTGTAGTTAACAGCTGTATTAACTTTGCGGTTTGTATAGACTTGCAAAACTCCTTCAAAGCAATAGAAAGTTTTTAGATATTCAAAGTTCTGTTACACTCTTTTCCTCTATCTTGCACATTTTTCTCTCTCTCTCTAACCCAGTTGACTTATTTCATTTTTTCATAACCTTTTGCTGAAAGAAGTGCGTCATTAAAATTCCACCTTGCGGGTAGTATTATGCAAGTACACTTTAAGATTTAATCCATGAATTTCATTGCTTCTTTTGCACCAGCTGTTTGACTTTCTCTTGTTTTAACATAAACCTCTAAGTAGCTCTGTCTACAATATATTACTATACAAAAATAATTTCATTTATAATTAACATTGGGTGAAAAATTGTGAGTGGTTCATAAATAAAACTTACACCATGAATTTCCAATTTATGATATGAATATTTATAAACCTAAGAATAAAGAGATTAAAAATTGCTAATCAAATAAATTTTATCCAATCGTATATCAAATTAAATTTAACATTAACTCTATTTTTAATTAATATAGAAAATTATTTGCACCTTAAGTAATATAAAAACTAATGTTCAAATATATAATAAAAATATAAACATAAATATCTTAAATCTTTGAATAAAATTATATTCATAACATAATGTGAAATTCAGAACTATTTTCTAATGCCACTAAACATTTTATTAAACTGAAACATATTACAGTATATTAAAACAAAGTTACTTAACACTAATTTCCAGAGAAACTAAAATGATAATTTTAAATCTTATTTCTAATCGAAGATATTATAACTATTTAAAGATGTCATCACATATCCAGACTTCATATAATAATGGTTTGAGATTTTTTCATTTTCAAAAATTTAAGCGTTATTTTTTAAATAATTTATTTAAAACATTTTGCTTAATTATAAAAAATAATTTATAAATTAGAAAAAATATATTTGTAAAAAAAATATTTTTTATGAGTAATTTAGTTTTTGAAAGTAATTATAAATAATATCTCAATATCTATATATATTAAGATAATATTAAGATTGTAATTAACTTAATTGAAATTTCGTATAAATATGGAAATATTTCTGATCGTTGTCTTATTAAATTTGGATAATGCTTATATACAAAAAAGGAAAATTAGTTTTATCCAATTTCTAATATAATAGTATAATAATTTTTTTAATGGAAAATACTACAACAGATAAAATTATGGCTTATCAAACGAATTTTTTTAAGCCAACTTTTAGAATTGTATTAATGGTAAAAAGTACAATAAGAACTCTAACGAAAAATAAAAAAACTAGATATTAGGAAGTATATGATTATATTCAAAATATGTTGTTAAACCTAAACAGTTAACGTTAAATAAGATAAACATACATATTCTAAATAAATGAATTTGTTTGATTTAATGTAATTCATGCTATCATGATTTTAATGATAAGATGAATATTTTTTCTTCATACGTTTATATAAATATTTTTATTTTATATTTTCTTACATATTATCGTACACTAATATATGATTATAAATTATTTAAATGTATAAAATCTACTATTAATTGGAATGTTTTTACTTTTTTTAAATATTGCTAAATATTAATTAAATTATAAATTTTGTTGTATTTAAATTAATAAAAAAAGTTGTAAACAAAAAACCTTATAGATGCACGCACCAATATTCGTCAAAATTTCTTATTTATATTGACGTATAAAAACATTGTGTATAAAATATGCAACTAATTATTTGTATTATACTATAAATTTATATTATATATCAAACTTTATAAATTGGTGCAAATCACTGTTTAAATATATATATTTAGAGTCTTAAAAATTCAAAATAATAAAGTTTTTTCTTTTATTTAATTTAAATTTTTTATTAATTATATTTTCTTTATATTATGTAATATACATAATCGTTATTACATCATACAACTTTTTCCATATTACTGTAAATATTGCATTCTATATAATCAAAGAACTGTATCCTTTTGTCGAATATGAACAATGCAATTGTTTTAAATTAAAAATCTGCTTTAAATGTATAACGTTATAATTAAAAAACATTCAAAAAATCAAAAAGCATTTAATCTTTCCGAACTTACAATTAAATTGTCATGCACATTAAATCCTTTAATCTTAACATATATGAATTTAACTTATAATCTCTGTTAATCTTGTCTAAGGTTTTTATTTTGATCAATGCTTTTGACACCACTTTTCAACGTTCTTTGAAAAACAGATTGAAATCTATGATATATCGCGCATAAAATAAGAAGCGTATGATTACTTGCAGTTGAAAATCAGCAAATTTAATCGTCGCGTCAATATAGTCTCCTTCCCTTTGGAAAGAAAGAACATATTGAGAGAAAATAGTACGAGAGATATAGAGAAGGCGAGCGGGCGTAAGTTCGACGTGCGCGACCTCGGACCAAGAATGATTTAAGAGTTCTTATCAGCAGGATGAAGCTACGTAGTCGGAACAACGTCGTCAGCGAAACGTTCGTATCAATTCGGTACAGCATCCGCACCATCCAAATCTCAAACACCGACGCTGTCACACGTACAATATTAATACGCGTGCGCACTTGTGCATACATATACGTACATGAATTGTATTGCAAATTCATATCGTGCTTTGAGCGCTTTCATAATTGAGCAACGATGGAACATAAAATCATATTGAATAAATAAAATTATATTAGTATACAGGACCGATGAGTTTTTTCCTGTAACAATAATCGAAATCTTAAAGATATTAACGTAATGTATCTACGTAATTAAATAATTAACTAAAATAATTTTTCATGAATAAATGTACTTAATATTTTCAATTCGCCAAAGAGATATAACTAAGTAATTGTATATCTAAAGGTAATTCTAATATTTAAACTTTTCATTATTATAATAGTATATATATAGTCTCTTTAAGCGAGGAAAAAATAGTAGAAAATATTTTTAATTGAGTACCGTAAGTCTTATTATACCTAAAATTCAATTTTTATGCTTGGATAAAAATTTCTTGCGAGCAATAAATCACCAACCGTTTTTATTAATCACTAATCAAACTTTCGTCAATGTTTTAGCTGCTGTACATCCATCTCATCATCGATTCACAGGTTTAATCTTCTCTGAAGTAAACAACGAATCCCCGAGCGAACTCGTTCCAACGACAAACATCTCTGACCTCCTTCGATAACGATACACAATCTTCGACTGAGCGCTTAGCGGATCCAATGAAACCATTCCTACCACTGCCCTGGACCGATCACTCGAATTGCAAATGGAGAAGTCGCGCGTATTCTCGACAAAGGGCACGAGCCGATCGTAGAGCATTTCTCGTGATGCTCGTTGCTTTATCGACCATTGAAGTACGACGCTCGATTTATCAACTATTTGCTTCGCTTCACGTGCGATTAATCCGGCGGGGAATGACGAGCGATGATTCGATGATCGAGTCGAAAACTGGGCCGAATAATCGTACATCTCCTCGACCTTGGCGATTATAGGTTTCATCGTTCAACGGCGGTTCTTGCAAGACATGAATTCGTTTATTCGTAGGTAAGATTGCACTTGGGTAATGCGTACAAAAAGTAAGATAATCGATGTGCCGAAAGGGATCTTTTGTCTGGAATTTGGTGTGTGCCGTTCGAATTGAGAGGATGACGCGCGATTGATCTCCGGGTCGATGTAATTTATAAAGGGAGAGCTTTGTATCGAATATAGATGTCGAAAGCCTTTGCTGGTAGATATTGCCTGTTTTATTGAATTTGAAGATACTACAAATATCGACATATAAAACTAGTTTTATAGGAAAAGAGAAATTTTTGAAAATCAAATATCGATCAGCGAAAATATGAATAACGCGATGTGCGACTTGTATTCATAAAAATGTTAATGAAGTTTCATAGAAACAGTGAAATGTATATAATTCTGTAACTCATTATTATATTTTTTTATAATTTTATTATAACGATATATCCACAACAACATGTATAGATTTTCGTAAAAATCAAACAAATTTACTTTACTATATGCGTCGTCTAGACATCATTTTATATCATTCTTATAGTGCAGTTTGCGGTGTTAGTACGGAGCAAATTATTTTTATGAATGCTATAAAAGATGAACGATCGAATCAAACGATCATGTAGAGAACAATAAAAAATCTACATAGAAAATTTTCAAGTGCAGAATTTCATCCATTTTAGAATATTACAACCTACTTTGATAAGCACTAAAAATCTAATGTTATCTATGAAACTAGCCTTCAACGAATGTATCAGGTCCAATGAAAGGTTAAATTTTCTGTTAAAATTAATTTATATAAATTGAACGATTAAACATATATTTTTTTAAATGCTAAATTTATAAATATATTAAAATTAATTTCTCAAGATACTTTCTTTTTGTAAAAATGATTTTATAATATTTTTGATATATAATAAAATACGATAAAATAGTATATTTTTTATGAAACAATCAAATATACTTAACAAATGAAGTTAAAATATAAAAATTTTATAAAGTACTTAGGTATTTAAAGAATAAAAAATTTGAGATTCTTATAAATATAAATTTAAACTTACATAATATTTAAAAAGCATTTAATATACATTAATAACAATTTTTAAAGCGTTTAATATTTTATAAAATATTAAATATTTAATCTTAATATTCAATAATTTGCTGATTAACATCATAATTTTTGCAATTCTTTTATTATTTTATAACGTTCTACTTTTTATATTCAAACAAAAGAAAATTAAATTCTATTTAACTTTGAACATTTTTATAAAATTATTTGCTTTTATTTTAAACTCTAAATCATAAAAAAGATTTTTCTACACAATAAATGAAACTGAAAATTTATGTAAAATTCGTTCAATTACCGTATAATACTGTATCATAAAAATTATAATGGCTCAACATGACAGCTAATAAAATTGAATAATAAAATATGCAATCGGTAGAAGTGCGTACATTATATGAAAGTATATATTTGCAACTATTCCGACGAAAAACGACGGTCTGCTTTACTCGTTTATACCCGTATATTTTCAGTAAGTATAATTCAGTAAGTGAACAGTTACAATGGAATATATTAATTCTGGAAAATATTATTCGAAAACGTCGTATTGTTAACTTAAAAAAAATTATATAATTACTGTATAATTGTAAAATATCGACTTTCATAAAAAATTATCTAGCAGATCGAAACCCATTAAAAAATGTTTACAAAAATAAATATATGTATAATAATTAAAAACGCATTAAAAATTAATTCGTTTTCGTGTATATTATTTTATAAAACTCATAGTAAGTAATAAAATACAATAGAAATTTTATTCAATTAAAAAAATTTTTAACAAACATGACAATTCTTTTGTTTTTGTATGCCAACTTTTTAAGAGTGGATAAAATAAAAATAAAATAATAAGCAATTCATAAAAAACCGGTATCCATCTCTCAATGAGAAAAATGAGAACCATATAGCGGTAAAGAGTCAGTAATAATATGTGGTACAGAATCGGTACGAACGAGGAGGAACTCACGAACGTTTAGGGCATCGGTGAACATAGAGACATGGAAATGAGACTCGTTCAAAATAGTTTGGGCAGTTACTAATGTCGAATTGGCACGAGCGCACTTGATGGATACCGGGTAAAGAAAAGGACACAGACTGATAAAGTTAGAGAGAGAGAGAGAAATAGATGGATCAAAAGGAGTGAGAAATTTACCGAAATAGAAGGACACACCAGTGGAGAGTTATATTAACAGGAAGTGAACTACTGGAACTGTTTAGTCGTCTATTGAATAATTGTAGATGTACCCAACGAGCAATTCTAATCCACGCTCTAACAAAATATTTCTCCTTTCTGAGTCTATCTTTCTCTCTTTATATATATTTCCATTTTTTATTTTATTATCTAGATCGAGTAACGGTAAAAAATATAGAGATCTCAAGACATGTCATAAAATCAATAATTTCTCGAATTTATATACCTTTTTCTTTTTTCATTTGTTCCAGTACTTTCACATATTAATCAAATTATTAATTATTATACGTTAAACTTTCTTATATACGTTAACAAACAGTTTAAGTACGTTACATGTAATGGAAAAATCTAATTTGAAACACGTTGAATGTAAAATTAATTCTATTTAATTTATTATTATTATTATTACGATTTATTAGAAAAAAAGGACTTTGAAAATATAATTTAAAAAATACTAAAAATTATAATATTAACAAATGAATCAGATTGATTTAATTTTGTACGAAACCATTTAAATTTTTATATTAGATTAATTTTACGCGTTGGGTGAAATCGCTGTATTGCATTGCCTATATTTCGAATATAACAGCTCACTTTATTGCATAAAACTTTTTTATTTAATAATATAGTAAATTAAATGTTCAGACACTTTTATTTGATAATACTGTAAATTAATTTTCAACTTTTTACGCGGTCTTTCACTTTAAGAGTTTTTCACAAAAACGATATTAAATATAATTATAGCTTAATTAATTTTTCTCAGCACCAGAAAACTGTATTTTTTATAATAAAATTAGTTCACGTATTGCGCTTTAATTTGCCATTCAGTATTCATCAAAGGCAATTTCGTTCTATTAATGTACTATTCCTCGGAACAAACATACAAATGTCCACTCGTTGCGCCTTTCACTGTTGTTCGACTATCCTTAGAAACCATACGACGATTTTTGATATTTAATGCCAGAGCTGAATATTTAGTGTTCTTAATAAGAAAGTTATTTCTTGCTTCCATATATGTAAAGTATTCGAGTTACATTGTATTAAATTATGATTATGATGAATTATAACTCAGCATCGCTGAGTTAAATTTATTTGAAATCTTGTTGAAGGAATTGAAACCGTGATTAAGATCTAAATATATGAAATTTCGACTAAAGAAAATTGCTTTGACAGCTATTGAAAATTATACATATATCGATAACTCCTTTGCCGAATATGTTTAATATATCAATAAAGTTGTAATCAATTAGTAACTAAAACTTACCACAAATATTTTTTTATCTAGTACCAAGTATAATATAATCTAAAAATTGTAACTGGAGAATATTTTAATTTCTAAAACAGTGTCATATGTATTAATATGTAACATATTCAGAAGTAATATTCTGTTGATTTTCATCGACAAATATTAACTTTTCCCGTAATAACTGTAGTATCCGATAACCAAAAAGGCCTTATTAAGACTAAAGTGCAAACTAAATAGCTAATTACATATGCTTCAAGCATACCTCGTTAACTTTGTTTGAAAAAAAAAGGATCACTTTTCCCATTACAAGTGCGAAGCGATCTATACAAAATGGTTGCTGCTCAATTGTCGGAAACGGGAACGCGGTTATTTGTATACTAGAATAAAATATCGGTGTATCGAGTGAATAACGGAACATTTGATAAATGTCAATATTTTTATTTCTTATTACTAGGCTTCAATTCGATATATCTGATATAAATTCATTATAGAAAAGAGTATTTTGTATATTATTAAGCATAGATTTATGTTAATGATACATTTCAAGATAAATGTTTCGATCAAACAAATATCTCAATTTCAAACTATATAGTTTATATATTTAATAAATATCGAATATTTGAATCGCATGTAAATTAATTCAGGTATATCAGTGTATTAAGATTCGTTATAAGATAAAATTAGAAAAAAGCGCGCAAAACATTAACGATACTCAATTTCATTGATAAATGCTTAAATACAGTTTTACCCGCATTTTTCGTTTATTAATTCACTTCTTCCTCTCTTTTTATCTCCCCATCTATCTACCTGTCTATCTATCCAGCTATCCATCCCCCTCTTTCTCTTATCGTGAAAATAAAAGAGACACGCGCGCGAGAGACGAGCGACTATTTTTCTTTACTCGCCTTTTGCCTGTTATAAATTATGACAGCTTCATTCGAAATGGCTTTCCATAAATATTCGCAAAGGACCGTAGCTCGGCCTTCTCCTTTCGTCGCGCTTCATTTTTACCTCTCGCTGCGTCAGTCTCCGACCCTTCAGCCGTTATGCTCAGGCACGCGGTGAACGTGTAGCCGCGATACTTGGGTCCCTTTCATATCTCAAAGGCACGAGTTCCTCCTGCTTCGTATCTCTCTCTCTCTCTCTCTCTCTCTCTCTCCCTCTCTCTCACTCTCTTATTGGCTAGACCCTCTCGCGTCTTCGATACGACAAAAAGGAACGCTTGTTTCTCGTTTAAATGAAGCTACGCTCGCTAATGGATTCTCCCTCGGCTTTTCTCCTCGACTCGTCATCCGTATCCCCATCTTCGCGTCGCGAATGCGCTCGAGTATGCGTTACTTTGGGAATGAAACTATGACGACAAAATTGTCGCCTCGGTCGAACTCGTACGTGGAACCGAATTATTCAGACAACTCGAATATCGTCCTGCTCGTAATCTCGGTTTAACCCGTGCGTAATTTAAAAGCGATAAAATATTCGTTTATATGTTACCTAGAATATGTCTGTATTTTATTCGCTTATGCTTTTAACTTTTTTCTCCTTTGTAAAACACGTTTTACGATCTTTTTGTTCTATATAATCGACCTGCAGTCTCTGAGTTGAGCGATTTGTCAATTTTTCGTTCGCCTCGATATAATTGGTTCGTTACGTTAAGACGATTTAAATCGATTGAAAGGTAACAAAAAGATCTCGTGTGAAATGTTTCTGAGGTCTTCGATTTTTTTCATGCCGAATTATAAATCACGCGAGATGAATGTGGTATTGACGCAAAAACTTGATAAAATTTGAAGTGTAAAAAAATTATAAATTATCCGTTTATAATGGAATAAGGATAAATGTGTATAATTCACAATTATGAAATATTTGAGAAAGGTTTGTTAGCTATCATTCGTTATATTTTTAATTGTTTACGAAATCAGCTAATTTTTTCACTGATTTTTATTTAAAATTTATTATATTACTAAATTTTTTATGAAATCACTAAAAATTTGATATATATAATGTATGTGTCACTAGTAAAATAAAAGAAAAGGAATAACTAATAAATTATCTCGCGTGCTCTGAATAATTGTTAAAAAACTTAATAAAATATTGAATAAGGAAAACTCAATTTTAATAACGTTATAACCACGCAAATTTGAATTCTGAAAATTATTTGCTTTCACGAAAAAATGAAGCATTAATTAAATAATGAAAAATTGTTAATGACACATAGCTGAAACTTTTCAGGAATAAAAAGACCTTCGCAGTCCACAATTAAAACGTTATACCGAAAAGCGATGCGACATATAATTTATCGTTAAAAATGATAAAATTCTTGGGGTTTTGCGTGGCATGAGAGGCAGTAACGGTGGTTACTGTGTGACCGGAGATTCATTCAATAAAGAAAATTGCAAAAGCGAAGGCCGAAAGGTTAGGGGAAATGCCGAACATAACTAGACAAAGACAGACAACAGAAATCACGCATTAGTGAAAGTGGCGTATAGATTATAAGCGTCAAAGCAATGGCAACTTCATCTCGTACTTTCCCTTTTTTTCTCTTCTTTCACTGGCCGATAAAACGCGCCTAACTCGACAAGCTATTCTTCGTACGCGTTGAAGAAACGAAGAGCCGGATGATTTTTTTACGGTAACCTCGCATCGCACAGACTCGAAACTGCTGAAGTTTTTAGCCAACGAAGTCGTAGATCGTGAACATAACTCACCAAACTTACGTATAGCAACGCGCGAACGCCAAGAATTTCTCCCGACGGAGATAAACGTTCCCCAAGACTTCTGCCATGTGCCCAGATAAACCGAAGCCGTTCATTAGTTTTGCTTCCAGCTTGCACTTCGCGTGTTAACCTTTCCAGATATTTCGAGCGGGTGAAGGGAAATTTTGCTTAATGCAGCGGAAAACTGATCTTCTTATAAGAATATTTTAACGATTTGTTTCTATATACTCAATGGAAAGAATTTTTCTCGCTTAAAAATTAGCCGAAAACATTCTTTCTATAAAAAGAATATTTTGTTATCTCTGCAATGTTATGAGCAGTTATTATGATATCATTTTATGAATTTAAATGTACAGTAAATGTATAAATAGTGTGATACAGATATAAAAATAAATGATGAAATTTACGTATAGATTGATAATTATTATTCGCTAAAATTTTTTAACTAAATAAATATTCAGCATTATTATATTTAAAAAATTCATGTTAAGATAAAAAGTATACTTTTATTTCAAATGTATTTTTTAGTACTAGAAACATATGTTTTTTAAAATACATATGAATATATTTAAATAATATTCTTGAAAAAGTGTATCGATAACAAAAATAATTCACAGAACAACATAAAATAGTTCTTTAAAGCACACAATGTTTTTTTACCATTCCATATTGTATTCTTTCATTCTTTTTCCAACATGAAATTCATATTGTTTTAAATGTGGAATGCTATAAGATATTTAAAAAGTTACTAGATTTCAGGATAATTTTTATTCTCATTTTATTTTTTAACATTTTTATTTAACATTTTTAATAGTTTCATTTTTATAAAGTAAGAAAGTAATTGAAATCGGTGAAATCATATTTTACAATTTAAATTTTTTTTAAATATTCTAAATATAACATGAAAATAATTTAAAGGTTTTCATTAAAAAGTTAAATAAAATGTTTTTATTTAATTTTTTACATACTTAAGTACTTTAGTTTTATTCCGTTATTTAGTTATATGTTCTAAACTGTTTCAATAATAAGAAATATTAATTTTTAATTTTAATATTTTATGCATTATTAATATTTTTGTAATAATTTTCAAATTAATTCAATAGTAACTTTTCTTCGGACGATACATTTAATAAATTTTAATATTAGCTTCACGTAATTTAAATAAATATCTGAAAATGAATATCTAAAATTTCTGGAAATCACATTTTATTTTGAATATTAAGATTATAAATCTTCAATATGATTACTTTATGTAAAATTATTGGAATAAATGAGTATTTTAGCAAAATTAATAAAAAAAAAAAAGAATCTAATGGGATTGCCTTCTTAATCAAGTAGAATTGGTATAAGAAAAACAGGATGTAAAATTTACGAGTAAGACCAAAAGCAAATTGTGCCACGGAAGTCAGCGAGACGGAAGTAAATCGAAAGAAGACAGGAAAAAGCCGATGGCAAGGAAAAGAAAGATGGCGTACTATAGCACAGACACCGAAGCAACGAGTAACAATCGCAACGAATTGCATCTTCTAAGATGAGGAAACTGCGATTCAGAATTCTGAGGTGCAATTTTTGTACAAGATAATGCTATATTTCTAGAAATAATAATTTATATAATATCACTAGTCGATCTATTTGGTGAATTACGAAACCATAAAATAAAGAGATGATCGCTTTTATATAAATTGATTGGAAATATAATACAGAAAATAATTAACTAATAAACGATAGAAAAAAAATTATAGACTCAATAAGATTTTAGAAAAATATGATTATAAAATTATTATAACAAACAAAATATATCCTTAGTAAAAAAAACATTATATATAATTATCAAAATTTGAAGTTTTGAATCTACAATTTTTACCATTAATAAAATCAAGCATATGAAACGACTTTATACTCTCATCATTACTTTATAGTAAACGAAATTAATTTTATAATAATCATTTATTAAAAGACTATTTATTAAAATTATCGTTATTAAAACTTTTATTTTCAATTTTTAAGTATGTTAACTTTTGAGTCACTGTATAATAAGTAATATATTCATTAAAATTATTTAAATGCTGTAAAACCTAATATTTTTTATTTTCTCTATTACTGAATTTCAAAGAAAAAATAATCTATTTTATATTATTCTCATTAATGTTCAAATTGAATTTTTATTACTCATTATAATTTATAAATACAGAATACA
Organism: Dolichoris vasculosae; assembly: GCA_018907195.1. NCBI lineage: Eukaryota > Metazoa > Arthropoda > Insecta > Hymenoptera > Agaonidae > Dolichoris > Dolichoris vasculosae. The sequence continues at coordinate 11,500,337 of JACCHY010000001.1, forward strand.
TTTTAAAATAATAACAAAAATAAGTTTTATAAAACTTCAATGATTAAAACTTTTTATAACATCTTGTATAACATTATAAACGTTAACTATTCCGTTACAAAAATAATCTATGTTTCGAAGTATTCTTTTACGAATTTAGTTTCAGCAAAAAATATTAAAACTTATTAAAATTTGATTTTTCTAATTTAGAATATATTGAATATCTTGAAATTATAACTATTATTTTCTAGTCATTGCGATAATACAAATCGATGGAAGCAGCATTCAATGAAGATTATTACATACGTAATAATATTAAAAATAAGAATTTTTTCAAGTAATTCCATCTTTAAAAAATATTGTACATATTTTATTAACTAAATTAACTTTCATATTGCTACATGTACATAAATGCATAGATATATAGATAGTTATATAAGATGGATGGTTGAATAGGTAGAGAGACAAACAGATATGAAGATTCATACACGAGCATATTTGCTTATATATGACTACGCATACAGAGACAAACTAATCATTATTATTATTCCGATTGCTGCTACTGCTTAATATATTAACATAAATTCTGTATTTGTCTTATTAGATTAGGTTAGATTAAATATTTCTTGAAGTTATCGTAATATTAATTAATAATATTACGAGCATGGCATACTTTTATTCACTTATTTTACGTTTTAATATTTTTAAATAAATAAACAAAAATAAAATTTAATAAAGTCAAATAATATATAATTTTTTATTTAGTTCAGTGAATTTTAATAAACGAAATAAGCTTACGGAATATTTATAAAATACACGAGAATATATACGTGAACACCAAATTATTATTCCATATATACAAAATAAATTCTATTTTTAAAAATACATTAGATCAAAATAACATTGATCGATAAAAATTCAAAGAATCTAAAATAATGAAGTACGTAATAAAACACGAGAAAACTTTTCTCTTCTGAATATTGAGCTGCGATGTCAATCTATTTATGTATATCGTGTTTGCGAAGGGATCGATGAAAATTAGTATGCCAATTTCTGCGTGTCACGATTGTTAAGAGTCACGTACATAAAAGAACAGAGGTTGCGCGAAATATAACGTAAAAGTTGTCGAAGCATTTCGAGAAAATCACACGATATTTTTACTCTTCTACATATTTTCTGCTTATTTTTTTCCACTCTCCTTTCTATTTTTATTTATCGCCTTCCATTTCTCGTTCGCTTTGTCGAAAAAAGATATTCAGGTATCCGCGAGTGCTTTTTAAATTTCATCGTAACACAATGTACAGACATCTCCATCTCTTTCTCGCTGAGTCTCCTCTTCGAAGAATGTAGAAGACGATGCAAAGAAATTCATAGAAGGTCGCGCGAACTTCGAGAAAGACATTAAAAGCCTGCTTTAAGAATGCGTCTACGTTGTCACGTCGCTCAATCAACAACTTTTCCTCAATCTTCTCTCGTTCATCAAGAAGGTTTTGATTCGTACCTTTCTTTCATTTCTCTTCTCTCATCGCATTTCTCTTTTTCGGTACCTCATTCGTCTTCTCCTTATTACTTCCAAAGGTCTTCTTTATAGATTTTAATGTTCCAAACATTTTTAACATATTAGGCGCATTGCATTTTGCACATGAGTCGAATAAATAAAGAAGATAGTAAATCTAAAAATAATGTAAAAATACGAATAGTCATATATAACGAAAAAGAAGATCATTCCAATATTTTCCTAAGCGAAAGATATACATACGGATTTCAAAAATGAAAGCGAATAAAGTAACAGAATATAGATATCACTAAGTTATACATATACATATATGTACATATATATCACTGTTTCTTCGTTTCTGTCTTTTTAAAGCAACTCGCACTATCGACTATAAGGATGCTTAAGAATCCCGCCAAGATCATATTGCCCGTCAGACTTTGAGCTGTCAGGTGCTTGCTCGAATGATTACGGATGCGTTTTTCGCTTGATCTACGACATTCTGCTACTTAGAGCAAGCTTTTGGTATATTTTTTGAGCTTCGCGTTTCAATTTAAAATTTCTTTCTCGTATTCTTATATAATTTACTTTCATTTTCTCTTCTTGTATTTTAATTTCTTTTATTCTTTTGAAGGTACCGATATTAATTTGAAGAATTTAAAAACAGAATCGATACGCATGAGTTTATTATAATTTACCTTTGCCTTTATATAGGAAACTGTTTTATTTACGTGAAATTTGGAAATTTATTCAATAGTTTTATACAATTATAAAATATAATTCTGTCTATGCAAAATACAATTACAATTTTTTTTGCTTTAATTGATTTTCTTCAAATCATAAATAATAAAATATTCAATTAAAATTACATGAAATATTCTTTAATTTTTTAATTAATATTATATATATAAAATAGGATTATATCAACAATAAAAAAGAAATCGTTGAAATTTCATAAATATATCTAATAATATCAATTACTAATTTATATTAAATAACATTTTTAATATTTAAAATTAACAGACATGAAGGAACAGAAAATATATTTAAATATATAAATAAATTATATTTTATTTATATTGAACAAAAGAGTTGAAATATTGCTCACGAAATATTTTTTTAATATTAAAATTTAAACATAATTTCACTTATTTTTTACATGTCAAAATTAATAATACATATGTATTCATTCTAATTAATATATTTGTAATTTTCAGTAAAATTATTCGCTCTTCGTGAATAATTAATGGAAATTAACCAAAAATTAAAAAAAACATACTCATATCGCTTTACATACATAGAATTAAGTATCCAAAAATAATCGACGTATCGAGAATTATTTACACTGGAATTTCAAATAGAAGACTTCGAACCAGATTACATAATAATAAGCGAAAGGTTCGCTCCATAAATCATGAAAGGGTTTTATGTTTACGTAAAGATACAAGATTAATCTATCCTGAAGTAAAATAAAAAAATTGTGTAAAAAAAGTAAGCTATCGTAGCAAGGAATAGGAAATAGCTTTAGACGGTAAAAGAAGCGACGGAAATCTGCCTTATTTTACAAAATCCCAAAAAAGGGAGGGACAAAAATGATTCGAAGTTCCGTCCTCTTTTCGCTATCTTCGCTACGTTGTCTTCGGTATCCACATATCGGAAGAAAAGCCAGCCGAACCAAGAAAAAATCAAAAACCTGTTAAAACTTTAATACGGTGGTTTACCTCGAGAACACGTACTCGCACAGCGTTAGTCTGAAAATATGGGTTCACGAAGAAGGGCGAAACCTCCCCCGAGTAGCTTGAATTATAGTGAAATAAAATAACGCTCTCGGCGGCAGAGTGAAGTGGAAGTCCCGAGTTGTAAAAGCATCTACTATTCTTGTTTCGCCGCTCATTCAGATTATTTCTATCTCTCTTATTTATGCCTGTCTTTCACCTATTTTTATTCATTTTTCGGACAACCATAACTCACCTACATGCAGATAAAATGTAGAGATAAGTTGCTTAAACAACCTCCCAAAATTTGTATATAAATAAGATCTACTTCGATTCATTACCGTTATAAATAGTGCATTGAACGTATGTAACGAATGAATAAATTGATGAATATTTTGTAAAGATTACAGATAAAATTTAATTTAAATCATTTTAAATATTTTAAACGAACATTATAATTTGTTGTCGAATTAAAAATTGACCTTTAATTTTCTTAAACTTACAATTGGTCTATATAAAGTGATGTGATTAAATATAAAGTTATATTAAATTATTTTTGACTAAGTTTATAAACCTTTATACGTGATTATTTATAATTAAACTAAAACATCTTAGAGATTAAATATTCATAATTTTTTTAATTTTAACTTTTAACATATTGTTTAATTTTGAAAAAACCACTTTGATAGTAAAATATACATAGTTGAACGTAATTAAATCTGTATTTTTCTTTTTTATTACAGAAAAATTCTATATTATGTATTTAAATGTATAATAAAGATAGTTGAAATATTAATAGAGTAAAATATATTATTACTTTTAAAACATTTCCGATAAAATACATCTATTATCGAGAATTATTTGAATCTGATACTCGTTCCTGTGTTCGAATAAAATTCAACTACCTTCATATTTTCAAATTGGAAACTATATTTTATACTATATAATTTAATAACTGGTAATTGAAAATATTTTTTATCCCATCTTTAATTTATATTATGAATTAATATCTCTTAAAATCCTAAAAAAATTTTATTTAACTTTATAATTTGTTTTTAATTTAAATAATTGAAATTTTTTATAGTAAATATAATTTCATTTTTTAATATTTGATATAAAATATTCTATAATGATCGATATTTACTTTTTTGACATGCAATACAGTATAATTTTATAATATGCGCAATAGTCATAAAAATAATGTGGTATACATATTTTTAAATTATTTAAAAAATTACTATTTATTTTTCGATATATATATGTAATATTGTTAAATTATGGTCGAATTCATAGTATTATATTGAAAATATTATAATTTAATACTACTTAATAAAAGATATTAATAAATTTTCAAAAATTAATAATTTAATTCAATGTCTGACCTTGAAATTATAAATGTTCAAATACCTTCTCTATTTACCGATAACTTCCGACTCTAATCACAGTTTGATGTTTTATTTCTTAATAATATTTCAAAATTAATATACTAATAAAATAAATAGTTTAATTACTAAAAAGAAATTGATGATGTTGATAATATAGGCACCCATACGCGAATATATACAATGTATAAAATATAATATGTTAGATGTGATAAACTGAACATACATTTTGAAATAGACAGGTGCGATTCTTCTCATTTGACGCCAAGATAAGCGTAGTACAAAGGTTAATTTATAACGCGCAGATAGGCAAGACGGACTATAACGTGTTCTTGCTACTCAACGTGAACGAAATATTCACCATCAATAGTTAGAATAGTGTATCGTTCAAACTGAAGAAAATAAATTTTAATATAACTTTATTCATTGACTTATGGATAAAACTTTATATTATAAGTCATTATTTCAAAAATTTTTTAATAAATAACATTCTATTTTATATCGAAGATATAATGTTTAATTTATGATAATCTATTAAAAATTTGAAATATTTAAAAGAAAAGTTAGGTCATATGATTAAGAACTTTATTTGATATATTTATTAAAATATGGTTTTAATATGAGGTTAAACTATTTAAATAAAAGATCAATGAAAATTTTGTATATTATATACGTAATATTAAAAAATTTACGTTAAACAAACTTATTAAGATATTAATTTTGAATAAATTTTGATCGACTTTATGCGAACTTTATTCAGTTATTTTATATCTTTAATAATCAAATAAGTTTTATATATTTCTATTAAAAATCAACTATATTAAAAACTATAATATTTGATTAGCATTTAATCACCTTTCTAAAAAAAGCTTCTTAAATTTATAAGACTAACACTCGATGAAGTCATAATTGATTGTATTAATATTAAAAATATTATTTGTAAAAGCACAAGAAATGAAGTTATAAAAGTGGTTCGAATTTTTCAAAACTTAACATTATCGTATAGATAGTTTTATTATAATTACTTTCGTTATTAGTACTTAATTAAAATAAAAGAAATTTTGTACAAATCCTAAAGTAATTTAAATTAATTACACGTGAATTATAACTTTTGAAGAATAAACTTTAAACAGTTGTATTTGTTCAGAAAATATATTTGAATATTGCCAGTTAGCTATTCGCATAAAATTAATTGTCACGTTCTGAAGTAATTACATGAAAGTACTTACAAGCATAGCTATATACCATGAAATTAAATCAAATAAAACAATAAGAATAAAATACCATCGATTTTCCATGAATATTCAGACGACTTTAAAGGTAAACCGAAGACAAAAATTATCGATCTTGCACTAAATTGACCAAACGACTTAGTCGTTCTTGCGAAGGCGTAGAAACTCGAATAATAGCCCAAGTATATGCATCCGATATACAATTACAAATTACCCCGCAGATACAGAGACGATATACGCACCTCCTATTTTCCTCCTAACCTCGCTTATTTTTCTCAGACCTTTTTACGGCACGCTGAGCAAAAGTAAGGCTCGAGCGAGAAACGCGCTTGCGAACGATAGCACAAGCGTGATTTCATATAAAGCGTAACTCGTAAAGAGTCAATCGGTATATAGGCGAGCGCAAGAGGCGCAAGAGGCGCATGCGCCCTGAATCTCGTTGCCTCGTTAATAAGTAATGCGAAGCGGTAAAATTTTAGAGGTCAATAAAAAGTGGTAATGGTTATCCCGAGGCCGGAAGGCACAGACAGTGGCCTCGATTCCACCAGAGAGAAAATTCTCCCCACCCTCTCTTTTCAGCTCCTAAAACTAGACGACGACAAAGGAGAAGCAAGAGGTCAAAGTGGAAATGCAAGCTCGATCATGATACGGCGCTAATATTTCGTACGCGACGAGAATGAGTAGAAGGCGAGTACGAACAGGAGAGCAGGAGAAAAGGATGAAGCGCTAATAGGTACGAGCGAAGCTGGCGAAGATGGGCGAAGATGAGCGGCGAAGGTTTAGACGGAGAATTGCGGAGGAGACTGTTAAAGGAATGTGGGATGACAGTCACGGGTTGGAAATTTGTGGTTAAGGGGCTGTGACTTGTTTATAATTGCTGTTCGAGTAAGGTTTAGAGTGAAAGAAATGGTACACAAATGTAAGTAAATTGTACGATGAATTACGGACCAATGGCTTTTGGACAAGCGTTGTTTCTATTTTATACGAAATCAAAAAAGCTTTTCAGAAAATTTAAAAATACTTTTTCTTTCGACACACTCTTGAAAAAATGGAAATAATTTATGAAATCAAATTTTTTATGTTTTATTGAGATGTTATCTAGTAATTTCATTAATATGAAATTCATGATTTACGATGAATAAAAGAGATATCATTTTTAAATAATGTTTTTACTTCATTAGATAATGATTTTTTGAATCTAAAAAATGAAATAGTATAACGTAAAATTTGATGGAATTCTTAGACGATCTCAATTTTTATTCCTACATTTCTATATTCAAATCTTTCTACATAATACACGTGAAAATATTACAAATGAGGTTATACAATAAAATTTCATATGCTATTCTATCAAGTGAAAAAATTATTTTCTTTTAAATTTTATGGTAACATAAAAAATAAACTGAAAATTTAAAGTCAAAAAATTTGTATAGAAAAACTAAAATACTTTCTTAGAAACGTGATAGAATTTTTTTATATATATTTCATGTATTTCGATAAATATATAAAAAATATATTTCTTATATAAATTATACCACAAGAATTAATTAATTTTATAAATTTACGTTATAAACGTTATAAAAACGTTATAGAATTTCACCTAATGTATCAGTTAATATCAATCATTTTATTTACAATATTATATTATTTGATTACTGGTTCAAATCGTATTTAATTAAGTATTAATTAATTACTCATTTAAATAAAAACAAATACATGATATTGTAGTATTTCAGTCAAAAAATAATTTTAAAAAATACATCAGAAAAATATAACGAATATTTAAAGTTGATTATTTAATTTTTAGAATTAACATAATAATTATTTTACCTAAAACATTATGCATAATATTTAATAAAGACTTTTAAATAATTAACAGCCTCCTTTATTATAATTACTCGAATCGTATGATTATATCGTAATTCGCCCGCAGTTCTGCTGAGATTCTAAAATTATTGAAGAAATTAGCATGAAAAAGTGAAAATAGGTGTGGGAACTACATATATCAAAGCACAAAAAGATTTTAAAGAACCTAGATCTCAATGACACTTTCAAGAAGTAAAGTCTAGCACAGACAAGGGGAAAAGATAAAAGGTCTCGAAATCATTCGCTTTAACTCTCTCCCCTTCTGTTTTTCTATTCCGTGAATGGCGACGTCAGGACGCGGTTGAATGAAATGGCCCTAATGCAACCAATTAATAAGTTTTAGCGTCGAGGGAGTGACTACCGGGGAGCAAAATAACAAGAACGTTTGTCGCGCGCTCGAAAGATTTCATCGCGAGCGAAGCCGTGGAAAAGAATGAAAGGGGAGCAGAATGAAAGGGAACCGTAGTAATCCTGACGTACGGTCGACTCGACGACTCTCGAGAGCGGCGTACTTTTCGCGGGTTGCAGTGGTGAATGCCTGAAACCTGTAACCACGATCTTGAGGTGATATCAAAAACTAAAGAAGACTTTTTGGGAGATTGATGTATTTTTATATGCTCTCGTCTTGCGAATCATTCCGATGTCGTTGAATTGCTATGCAATCCTATATTTTTCAAATTTTTCTATTTTTCTTAATTGTAAACGATGTTAAAGATTGCGAGATAATATAATGTTTGAAAATTTATTATTAAATAAAATAAATAAAATTATTGTTTATCATATGAAATTGAATCTTTAATTCTTAATAAATAAATACCTTATTTTTAATTAAATCTTATGATTTTATATCTCACAGAAGTACTAAACTGTAATTGCCATAATTTTTCTCATAGTAGATTAATTAACATAGTTTTTTTACATTCATGTTTAAATTACTTTTTTAATTACCGCTTACACAATTAAAATAATTGTTATGAAATTAAACTTTAATAGAAAAACTCCGTCCTACCAAGATTTGAACGCAATAAATGTTCAATCTATTACATGTTATATAATACTAACTAGAATATTATGCAAAACTTTTATATAAATTGTATTAATCTTTTTATACCTACATATTGAATACAAGATAAAAATTTTAAATCTTTAAATTTACATAATACTCTGCTATTTCAGACGTTTTTCTTGATTTTTAACGTTATTACAATCTAAAAATTCAAAATTATATTTTTGCATTTACTTTCTTAGAAAAATTTTCTACTTTATACCATAAATGCTCTACTTTGAATTTTAGATATTAAATTAAAAAATTAAGGATTATACTTTCAGAAAATTATATTTATTAAAATTAAAGTAAATTTGTAATTGTATTCCTAATCAATATTTTTTATAAAATTATAAATATACATTTCAAAAATATTATTCAACTTTAAACTTTAATAACTATTTTTTAATATAAAACGATATAAATGTAATGTAAAAAAAACATTGGTTTATAAAATATCTGAAATACCAAAACACTAGTAAAATTTAATTTAATTTATAAAAATACTTTAAATAATTTAATTCGTAAAAATAAAACTTTTTGATCTATATAGACTAAAACTAAAATAAATTTTCAAAATGTTGGAAATACTATAACGCATAATATTTAAATAATTACAGTAAATAATTTCTCAAAAGTTAATAGTGATTTTTTTAATTTAAGAAATTTGCATTTAAAATATTAATCTTTTAATTAGAAATTTTCAGATGATCTTTTATCTTCAAAATACATTCATAAATAAATTTCTTATTATATAGAATCTTCAAAAAACTTGAACAAATGCGCTAAACTGAAATATATAAATGAAAACGAATAATTTGAAGTATTAAAAATATAAATTATAACAAACAAAAATATTTAATTAATCTTTATTATTAATCACAACTTAAATGGAGAGCAAACGCAGCTTTTGTTTGAACAAGTATATGGTAAGACAAGTCAAAGTGGAAGTGCAGAACGAAATGGAACGCTAGGAAAGAAAAACAAGGTACCGGAGCAAAATGTCCTCGAACCATCCACAAGAAGGTTATACGGTCTTTGAGAGAGGATGAACCGTTGATCCTCTAGATACTTAAATTGAACGACCTGAGCAGAGAAGGGACATGGATATAAAGCGAAATGAACGTACGTAAAGAAAAAAGAAAGGTGATAGAGGTAAAAAAAAAACAAAAAAAATAATGAAACAAGAGACCAATATGAACACATACGTAGATGTACATAAAATTGTTGAAAATTTACTGTACTTCGATAAAATTAAAATACTCAACTATATTTTGTTAGGGTGGAAAATTTTTATTTCTTTTAAATTGCATAAAATAAAGTATTTTATCTTAAAAGAACTTTATATTTTTTAATAAAAACGATTCTCTATAATTTAATATTCACAATTACAAAAAATACTGAATCACGAGAAAGTATTTCAGATAACATTAAAGAGTTTCTAAATAAAATATTAAAGAAAAAATTTTTTGCGCAAATACATGAATATACATGCGGAATAATATTTGAAAACCATTTGATTACAATCGCTATGTTATTAATCAGCTCAAAAGCACCCATTGACTACATTAAGGAGAAAGATCAATGCATTCCTACTCGTTTTCTTCGTGTTGAACCATCTGGTTAATCTTGAATTTTCGATAATTTTCTTTGTCTTCTTTCGTATTTTAATTAAAACTCTGTTTGAACAATTTCACAGATAATCGTATCCAATAGATAATAATTGATATGGAATTGATTATATCCTTTGAATACAAGGTATTATAAATTTTTTTTGTCATTATATAGTAAATCTTAACATTTTTCTTTACAATTCATAATGTAAAATATCTTTGGTTCTTTTCACATCGATAATTTCAACTTGTACTATTTTGCATGAACGATACTATGTTAAAAATAGTTACTAAATCAATACTTCCATTAGTATTTCTTTTTTAAACATTGAAAGCAAAAAAATATGCTCAAAGAATGTTATATCAAAATAAAAGCAATCATTTGTGAACTAAAAGAATTAAAAAGTTTTTAAAATTCTACGCTGACTCTTAAATAATACTCTGTAATTCATAATATTCTTCACTCGAACCTCAAAATACCGCGGAGCAAAAGTGAAATCCCGACTACCGATAAACGATCGTAATTTCCGAAATTTGCGCGGAGAGGAGATAAATAAAAGAAGGAAAAGCGATCGTGAAATAAATATACCGAATGACTCATAAAAAAAAAACAACGGTAAAAATGAAGAAATTAACTGATAACTCGACGACACGTACTGATAATACTGCCGAACGGAGCGCACCTACTTCTACATCTGCACGAGAAACAGAAGCAACAACGGCACGCTTTATCGATTCGCCATATTGTATACGTATTTCTACCGCGAAAATGAAATACATGGCATACGCAGCCGTGATATTTGGATATCCGAGTCCTACGTAGCACGAGATCATTAATAACGCAACCTTTAACCAAGTTCCGCTTCTCCATCGTTTATGTGTCCTTTTTTACGAGTCTGATCCCAAGGAAGAGTTTCCGTGTACACCCGAACAAATCAACATTACTACGTAGAATTAGGTAGAACTACGTTGTACTACGTAGAGCCCATACATATCCGAACACTTTGAGGCTTAAAATCGATGTTCGAACTATGGTATAAATGATATGAGATCTCTCGGTAAGCTGATAAATGGCTATACGTTTCTCCTGCTTTGCAAGTTATCGGATAGAGAATATTCGTACTTTTTTACTTTTCTTCGTGAGAAGAATGCGTCGTTATATTTATGACACGTTTTACTTTACACCGAGGATTAACGTAGATTATTATAAAGGATTTAGTATGGATGCATATTTTGATTCTTTTAAATAACATTGTCTTCGTTGGTTGTTTAAATATATTTATCTTAGAATATAAATCTTCTTACTTACAATCTCTGTGTATAATATAAATATTATAGATTTAAGATTTGCAATCGACGACAACTTTATACAGATATACAATTATTTTATAACCACGTGCTTTAAGAATTACATAGTGAAGAATTTTTATTTCAAAAATATTAAATCTGTTTGAAGCTAATCGAAGAACGATCTGTCGTTGATTTGTAGATATATCATGCCTTTAAATCACATTTTAACAACAATATATAAGTATATTTTATTAAATTGATTTTCATTATAATTGATTTTGACGAGTACAATCAATGTATCTTTACCTAGTGGGAAAAAAAATTTTTAGTTTTGAAATAGTTTAAAAAATGTATAAATTAATAATCAATGTTAATGTATATTAATTTTTCTTTAATTTTACACTCTTTTTAACAAAAATATTTGGAAATTAATACTAATATTCAGAAATTTTCGAAAATTGGAGAAAAGATTACATATATTTTTATTATAATTGAAGTTTTTGTCAGAAAAATATTTTATATTCTCTTTCTTGATCTAAAATTCTGCTCATTCGATAATTAAATCGATTAATAATAATAATAATCTGTAACAAAGTTTAGATTTGTAAATTTTTAAATTTACTTACTTTTACGATTCTTTGGAACAATATATAGAATACTATTTCTATAAGATCGCTAATAATTATTTTTAGATACAGTGAACGCGTTAATTTTTATATCAATTTTTTTCTTGAGCAAATAATTTGTTCGTATTTAAAATAATCATACTTTTCTTTATCAATCCGTTAAAAGAAGACTGAATATAAACTATCTAATTTTCTTTAAGAAAAATGCTATTTACAAAAGTTTAAATGAAATGAAACTTATATACCATTACAAAAATGAAATTTAATTATAAAGTATTATATTCAATCGATCAAAAATATTTAATAATGATTAGAATAATTTTTTAATAAATTTTTATAGAATTATTTAAATTATTTAAATGTACGATCTGAATACATTTTTATTATATATTTAAAATAAATGCGTTATAAAAAGAAGTTATCGAACAATAAAAATGCACGAAAGAATTTTTATGTAAAAAATGAAAAATTTATAGATCAAATTTTAATAAAAATTTTGCACAAAACGAAAAAGTTGAATAATGAATTTCCCTTTACAAAATAATAAATATATCAATTCGTTATTTAAATATATATATATTATTGGTATAGAAACATTTTGTTAAAATATAAAATCCAGAATAAAAGAAAAATTCCAAATGTTATAAAAATTAAAATTTATTGAAATACTTGCATAAAAGAATTCACTTGTACCACAAAGTAAATCGATAGTATCATAACCGTACGGTAAAACATTGATTCGTCTATTTTTCAAGCAATCAAGAATGTATTTTCATAGGCAGCGTGAAAAAATTTATCTAATAATCATTCTTACACTCGTTTCGTCAATCTTGATTCTCTCTTCTCTATCCTCAATTTAACCGAAACCCCATACAGTAAAGGCGGTTATATAAATGACATCGTAAACTACGGTCGGATCCTCGTAAACCACATTTATATTGTACGCATCTTTGATCACCCGCGAACCATAAACCATAAAGTAGGAAAATGTCGGATAACGAAGAGGAGACGAGCTCGAGAAGCGAGAAGTGACAGAGAGAACAAGCGAGACGTCGAGGAACGGAAACGAGAAGAGAAACACCGGCGCGTATCCGACGTACATTCCGCGTATAAATCGATGAATATACAGTCGACTTTTCCGCTTTCCCTAAAAATTCCAAATGCTGCGGATCGTCCGAATTTCCAAGAGTGCAAGAAAGCGCCGTGCGTGCAACGCTTACCGTAATGGAAACGAGTTCAATGGGAATTCCGAAACCGACTCGATCAACGCGCGAACCGAATTTCCACGGGGGTGAAAGTGAGGAAAGAGGCTTTCGTCGCATAGCCGATAATCCTAAAATCCGATTACGATGAACCGTAAAGTCTCGCGAACGTAACCGACCGAAGTAATAATCGACGAGCGGCAATGATGCGCCTATTGTAAATTCATCGATCACTCGCCGCGACAGTGATCTAACGATAACAAATCTAAACAAGAGCGGGAAAGTTTAGCATAGGCAACGTTGGTTCTTCTTTTCCTTCTTTTCCATCTTCTTTGAAAGAATCCGGCCGTCAGTGCGGGACTTGCGTTCCTTGGTTCCCAATGTCCTCGTCCACCCTAAAAAACCATAAAAGTATCCGAGTGAGATGAAAGCGTAAAATATAGCTGTACTAGATTCTTAAGGGGTGGGCCTACGTATCGGGGGATATAAGTTTGGAAAGCAAGGGTTTCGACGTGGGCGATGCGAATATTTATCGAAGGACTTTAATAATTCGCCTGTACATGGCATAGCTTTCGAATCCACTGCTTTATGCTTTTATTAAATTTTTAGTGCGGCGATGGGTGTACAGATGTACGGAAGAAATAAGGAAAAAATACGAAGAGGAGAGCAACCGGTGCCTGACTCGAGACGTTTTTGTTTGCGACTACATTTATTTGAAATTTATTTTTCGATGTTTTATGTACGTGCGAGCGCGCGCCTGATTTTTCGAAAATTTATCGGCGGATTTTAAGTCGCGAATATGACTTACTTTATTATGGATTGGTTTTGCCTATAAAAAAGGTTTAAAAAGTTCCTTCGGTATAAGCTATTCGCCTTCGATGAAATATTACAATTCTCGCTCCGATATATATTTTATTTTAACCTTTTTCAAAGTAATGTGTAATGTAAAACTACAAAAAATATCTATTCGTAAATAATAATAGACGTCAATTTTTCATCCGTGTAATCGATATCTCTAATCGGTACTTATTTCGGTTTTTCAATAAACGTCGAATTGTTATATCCGAAAAATGATAATCGTAGAATGATAATATTATAATATTTCTATTTCATAATATTCAGGACACTATAAAAAAATTTTATATCTACGAGTCACAAAAATATTATTTTTGTAAAACCTTGTTATCAAAGTCTCTTTTCTGAGCATATTTTTATGACCTAATACGTATAAAAAGTATAAATGTGTATAGTAATTTTTTGGTATCGAACCTATATAACTTTTGGTACAATTTATTTTTTATTATGAAACGCCTGCACAAATCTATCCGTCGAAAAAGTTCGAATATAGCTGAAGAATGTCATCGTATAAAATTTTAAATCATTCGGCTCTCTTTTATCTCAACTTATTTATAGTTTACAAATTCTATAGAAAATAAATATATTATAATATTAAACATTTCTATATCCTCATTGGTATAAAATATAGAATAAACAATATTTCAAAATATTTTAATACATTAAGTTATTTCTGATATTTATGCAATTTCGTTTTCATTACTTGTATCAATGAATGTGGAATAATTTAAAACCGTTTTTTAGAACTGTTTTATTCCTTGAAAAATATTTTTGACTAAATAAGAAAATTTTATGAATGTTATACACTTGTACGTTTCTAAATTAATATTTCATTCTCTATTTTAAAATTTAAAACTAAGATAATAACTCATTATTACTTCAATTATATATCCAATAGAAAAATTATAAATTCTGTATAAAGTTTTTCAAGATGTCGTTGACATAATAATATTGTAATTGAGTAAAATCTTTAAATGACTTGCACATAATTTTGGAAGCCTCGAAAGTTATCTTAATTACAACTTTTTCAAACAATAATAAATTAAATCCAGATACCAACACGTTAAAAGTTAAAAAGGGTGGAGTGAAAAAAGATAAATAGAGATAAAAGAAAAGGAATTCTTTACTTTTTTTCTGCAAATTGCGTTTGTCTGGATCCCCGTTCTAAGAAAGTTCGATATTGCCTTTCTACGCTTAGTTCGGCTCCTGCACGTTTGCGAGACTTCCGTTTATTCATCTTAGCTTCAGCATCAATTCCATTGCTTCTCTTGTACTGATTCTTCGAAGATGTCAGCGACAGATTAAATGCCTTATTTTTCAATATTCCACTATCATTCTTTCCACTGCCTTCGTCATAATCCTCATCCTCGTCCTCGTTCCATGAAAAGTCTTCGATTTTTCTTAATTTCGTAACAATTGGAGTATTGTTGCTCAAACCGTGCCGATTTATCATCAGAATATCCCTCAATATATGTAATGATGCATTTTTTTCTACACAAATATTTAAAGATTAAATATAATAAAACATAGTATTATCGAAAGAAATGGCTTTTTAGAAACACTTTGTACTTAGAAAATAAAATAAAACTTGAAATAATATTTAAAAAAAAAGAAATTTTGAAGATAACGTTTTAAAGTAATTTATTTTTAATATTTTTGATATATTTTCTATTTAACTATAATTAGAGTTACTATTATAAATTTCAAAATAACGAGTTTCACTTTGTTTTAAAAAATAAAAAAAGTAGTTTCAAAAGTAATTTTCACTGTACCCAACGTAATACACGTATCATTAAAATAAATTACATAAAATGTTTTGCTTTTTAATTAATATTGCTTAACTTAAAAATAAAAAATAAATAACAAAATATTTAAAAATATTATTTACAAAATAAAAATTTATTCTAAAATTTTCTGGAAAATAAAGCCTTGCATTATAAATATTATAATATAAGTTAATTTAAATATATTATATTTAAAAATACATATTTTAAATAATAATAGATATATAACAAAATTATTTTGTTACATCATCCAAAATTATATTTCTAACTATTAATTTTTTTATTTCAATTATCTATATATTTCTATTAGTTTCCATGCGATGAACACACACTCGACTGTAATTTAAAATTTTTTGATATATAATAAATTAGGCGATGATATAATCTATACAAATGTATAAGAATAAAAAATGAATTAAGTTTATTAATTAAATTTCTCTAAAAATTGTGGAAATTTAAACGATGATTATACGTCAAAATAAGTCGAAATAAGTATTTTCGAGCGTTGCGATATCAGAAAAAAAATTGACATAAACGAATATCTATACGAAATACTATTCCCATAATAAGTTTATTCGAACATTGACTTCTCCACCTTACCTTCGTCCGATGATGTACGTTCGATCGATAGCATCATCGTCGTCGGGCTCCAATCATCCTCGGGACGTCGTTCCATCGGCGTTTTCCGGAATAAATAATCGCTTAAATCGGTCGTCCGATTTACGAAGCCTTCGTCAAGCTCGGACCCAAGGATACGAGCTTTCCCGCCGACTTTGTCCTGATCCATCGTACTCCCGAGCAGACTTGATGAAATCGTTGACGAAATATTTGGATATTTTGCGGATCGATCTTCCGTTCCATTTGGTAGCGAACCCGTTGAATCGACTGCCGACGTAATTTCATTTGAATACACCGTCGTAGCCGCTAAAATACCACCTGAAAAGCTTCTGAAAATCAGTTCGGCCAACGTCGAAGGCTTATTCTCCATTTCTTCCTCGTTCGTAGAATTCAATTCGTCGCTATTACTGGCATCAAGACGCGATTCGGCGGATGACTCTGGCGAGATTAATTTATCGAAATCCAAACTGTTGATTCTTTCCGTTGATTCTGGCTTATAAAAATCCTCCACACTTTCATTCGAAATTGACATATTCGGATTAATGTATATAACAGGAATATTAGCAATGGATTCTATAAAAGTCGTATTTTTAGCGAGAGATTCTTCCGAGACCGTCCGGTTCCATTTTTCCGTCGCTTCTTCGAGAACTTTATTCGATTCCGTCGAAAAAGGAACTTCGTTCGTAATTTCATCCCCTTCTCTCCGTTCCTTTAAAGAAATTTCCGTCGCATTGGTAATATTCCGAGATAATTTCATAGACGTATCGGTTTCGTTATTTTCTTCGTAACGTTTTTCCTCGCTCTCGTTGTGAACTTTCGGGCTCATCGTCGCAGTGTTATTTGAATCTTCCGCCGAGGCGAAGAAATCCTCGATGCTTTTGGTTAAGAGCTCATCGGTATTCTCGTTCTCCCAGCTCGTGAAATAGCTCAGGTCGAATTCGTCCGCGATCGAATCCGTACTATTTCCAAAATTGGATACGTTTGCACGATTAGACTCATCCTCCAAAGTAAAGAAGTTCTCGATACTTTGAGTGAGTAGCTCCTCGCTATCCTTGCGTTCGACGTCGTGATCTAAACTAACCAAAGGATTTGTCGCATTTTTATTATGATTCGTGTCAACATCTTGAACACTTTTGATGATACGATCATCGATCCTTTCGTCACTCGCGAGGGCGCTAAAACTTCTTGAGTTAACGTCATCGTCATCCTTGCTCTTATCGCTATCATCGTCCCTTATTATAAAATGCGGTAGCACGAAGTTTTCCTTGCTGCGTTCGTGTACTGCCTCGTTCGCGCTGCTATTTTCCGAGCTCTCTTCATCGCTCGAGGTCGACGATGCAAAACTACCTCCGGTAGCGTTGAAACTGCTCGAGTGATTCTTATCCCCCTCGAGTTCATTCGGCTGCGGACTCGACGAAGCAAAAGAATCTTTGAAAGTTCGAGTGGTAGCCAAAGATGATTCGTCTTCGTTGCCGCTGTCTGCAAAAGTTTCGTTTGACTTGTTTCCGCTTGTCTCGTTATCGGCGGTGGAAAAAGTCCGATTGAAATTTGTCGCACCGATTGTAAAGTTCGAAAAAGCGTAATAAGACGTAGTCGTCGAGTCATCCTCGTTTCCCGGCCAGTTTTCATCCCTCGCTTGCTTCTCATTGTTATACGTGTCGCCGACATTGCTAAAGCTCGTATTAAACCAAGTACTTCCCTTCCGAGCTGTTGAGTTGAATGTTACGTTACTCGCCTGTTGATCCTGAAATTCTGTATACGAGACCACTATCGGATTGTCTACCGTCACGCTGCTGACATTCTCCCTGTGAACAGTGAACGAAAAATCGTTAGATTCTTTTCTTCTGGAAGGTAAGAGAGCAATTGAAAGAAAGGCAACAAAAAAGGCAAAGTGAAAATGAAAGGAAGATTTTTAAAGATGAAATACCGAAGAGATTCTTTTAAAAGTAATGTCTCGTATTGTGATAAAAATATCAATTATCAATTATGCGTTAAAGTAAAAAGTGAATTTGCTAATGTTGAATTTATTTAATTAGAAAAAGCTAAAATAATTTGTTTTAAAAAGTACTAAAATGTTATCAGGAGAGTTGTAAAATTTTAACAATAAATTTTACTAAATAAAGCTAAATAAAAATTACATTTATAAATATTTTTCTGTATAAAATTGCTTGGTGAATATTAATTGTAAATTAAAAGGATAAATTTAATTAAAAAGTTAAATTAATTAATAAAAACTTTTAAAGTTCACCCAGGTATAATTGTACATTTACGTTGTAATGATAATATTATCATTTTTAATAAAGTTTATGAAAAAACTATATTTGAAAAAATAAGATGGCAAAAACTTGTTAGAAAAAGTAACATTAAAATGCGTTCAAAAATTTTAAATTAAAAAGTCAGTGATGACTTTCATGAAAAGATTAAAAACAAAATTTCATAAATTAAATTTTTATAATTGTAAAAATGCAATTTCTTTTTCTTAAATTGCTACTTTTCATAAAAATCCAAAACTTCAATTTAAAACAAATATCTTATAGTAAAATAAAATATTTTAATTAATCCAATTCTGTAATAAAGTTTAAAAAGGAGGAAAAAATCTATCATCTAGAAGGCGAAAGTAAAAATTAAAAGAAAAAAATACGAATAAACGTACATCGATATGAATTCGGAAAATAAGAAATGCAAACGTAAGAAAAAAGTTAGCCTATGCAACATTCCACTCTCGCTTTAGTTAAAGGGCAAACGTGAAATTGATAAATCGAATTTAAAAAAGTAGAAGAGGTGGATAATAAGAAAGCAATCTCGTGACATACTGGATTGCTTAAAGTAGGTTTCAAGTTTTCAACGGAATGTCAATGATGCTAGACGAAGAATTTCACTGCCACTCGAGAAAAGGAGTAACTGCGATGTTAACTAGAGTCGAGAAATACCTCCAGCCTCCGAAGTTCATTCGTTCTCTTTCTCTCTTGTTCACCACCTCCTTCGTTTTATATGCTCTTCCGGTATCATCGTATATCCTCTCGTCTGTTTATGCGGGAATGTGTGCGCACGCAACGCGACACCTATACAATTGCTCCCACGGAAGTAATGCGACTGACGTTCGCGTATTCGTGAAAGGAGAGGACGTGACGCTGCGTACAACACTCGTACAGGACACGAAGAAAGGGAAATTACGAAAACAACGTATAACTGAAAGCTTCGGGGAAAATGAGCAAAGGAGGCAGACCACTGACACTCGGTGTTAGTATTTGTATTTGTTTTTTCCTTTGTTCGGCTTGCTTTTATCGTAATGCTTAGAGTCTTGTAAATTAATAACGCTTTCTTTTCCTAACATTAAGTGTTAAAGATCGAGAAGCTTTTTAGTACTTCGTATAAAACTGCGTGGAAAAATAAATTGCTAAAGTGCTCGAATATTGAAAGGTCTTTATTTTATTAGTCAAATATGTAATAATGTTAACGTAAAAGTAACATGTACCGTGAATGGTAAATGAATATAACTATAATATACTACTCGAAAATATAAATTAAAACAAATGTATACGTTTTAATCCATTGAGTAATATTAAATACATGTACTAAAATATACAATGCTGAAAACAAATTTTATATATTTTTATATTACGTGTAATGTACAAACTATCCCTAACCGAAAGTTTGAAAAAGTTAGAAATTAAATTATCGAAGTTAGATTTTCAAGCACCCCATGTACATATTTAACGGGTTCTCGTTATATCGATGTAGGGTATAGTGCTGACTTTGCAGCAAAATTCTCGACACGTTTTTGCTTATACGACGCTGGTGAGAAAAAACGAAGCTAATGATCGATTTTTACTCTTTCCATTCATAGTATTAGTCACTGACTCGAGCCATTACAACTACTTTTATTAATAAAAACACAAATATATGTATTTACAAGCTCTGGTAAGTAAAAAATTTCCTTTTCGAATTATCCCGTGGATCATTTTTAATAGTACAATCTTATAAAACTAACGATAGCTTTAATAATTGTAATCGTTTCAATAATCAAATTCTTATGTTACAAAGGAAAAGCCTATATTCCAAAATATTTACACGAGAGTGTGAAGTACAGCTTAAGGTGATAATACAAATACTTGAAATTGTTGAAATCACTCCTGATTTTGAGTTTGGAGTAATTGTACTCGATGTAAAAGTGCCTTTTGAACGATGAAAAGGGGGAGCAGCGAAATCAAGTGAACAATGAGTGTGGATCGCGTAAGAAAGAAAATATGCAGGCAAAACAAGGGGAATAGAAACGAGCGAAGGAGTCGATGACTCGTTTCTATTCCCTTTGATGAATCAGCTGCTGAATTATTTAAGAAGCGTCTCGCGAAGTCCTCCGGGCATTTCGTATATCTGTCTATATTCCGTCATCCACCGTCTGGGAATTCTGTCTTTCTTGCGCCTCCACGGTTCGATGCAGAATTCGCATTTTGCGTTCGAAATTCTCTCTCTTCTTTCTTATTCCACCCTCTATTTTCACGCGCATTTCACGCACCCTCTTCGATTTCTGGTGTATATTACAAGTTGCGTAAATTTTCGCGTAATGATTCAAATGGGCCACGACTCTTGTACGTCCCCTTATATACGTGCTTAAACGCGCTTATACGTACATATAATTCTGTAGCTGGCGGCTAAAGCGGAAACTTAGAAGACACGTGTACAAGACATAGGTATGGAGTTACTATTTCTCTCTCTCTCTTTCTCGCTCAGTATACATATTCACACGTGCGGTATGCGCATGGCGTACACCAGGACGACTGTAAAAAACGTGTCTTATGAGTCGCATGTTAAAGCTCTCACCGAAGTCATTTTATAGATAGCGTAGAAAAAATTGTAATGGATAATTTTATCGAGCAATTTGATTTCGATTTAATTCCATCAAATTTATATCACATTACTAATAATCTTTGTTCGTAAAGTTAGTTTTATATAATAGATGCCCTTTTTTTAATAATTTTTTATTCATTTATTTAAAACGAGGCTTTATCTCGAAATTTCATAACATTGTATTATAAAAAATCTTTAAATTTTATTAAAAATAAAGCAAATACTTTTTAATATAACATTAATGATTTATAATATATAAAAATACCATTTTCGCATACTAAAATATTATCCAATTATTACCTATTAATATACCTGATGCGAACGAATTTGTAAGTATCGATTCAGAAAATCATAATGTATATTCAGAATTATAACATGAATATAGAAATTTCTTGTAAGATGTTAAGAAAATTAAAAAAATTTAGAATTCAAACATTGTTTAATGTAGCCATACTTATAAATTTTCTTTCGTATTAATATCACGCTAAAAATATTCCAAATTAATTGATGAAAAAACGGAAGAAAGCCACTTTTTTATAGCACACATATATAATTCATATTGCATCCAATAGAACAATCCTTACGTTTAGTGTCAATTATACGTAGATGAAAAAATTACAAAAATTTAACGAGGTTTAAAAAAATAGAAAATGAGAATCAGAAGACTTTGGAAAAATCTTTCGAAGATTAATAACACTAGTGCAAATATATAAAAAAAAAGTTGCATATACAAAACGCACAAGATCAAATTTTAAAACATCTCTAGTACATCCAATATTGTTTTATGTCTCACAAACAAGTTAATGAAATATCAAGAGTATGCATTTAGAAAATTTTAAGCTTATCAAAAAGTCGGTGATGCGATTCTCGTCAATTTCTTTATTGAACAAAGAATATTATATATTCAAGAACCCAGCGTAAATTTGATTTGAAACTCAAAGACGAGGCTGAATAATACCGTTGAAGTTTACTTTACAAAAAATAGTTCCTTACTTCACATTAAAATAACGATTTTTTTTAATAACTTCAATTTAAATAATAATAAATTATAAGCAAATGAAAATGAAATGATAAAATACAATACATATTAAATAAAAATATAAAAATTAAAACTATTTATTTTATAGAAATTAAATTTTTATAACTCAGAATAAGATGGAAACTAAATTCGTGTAAACTGCTGTTACTATTTTATAAATAATTAATAAGTAAATAAAGGAAGTTTTTCTAAATTTTTAGTCTGAAATTAAATATATTAAAATTAAAAATATAAACATAACTTTAGAACATAAATAATAAAATCTGAAAGCTTAAAAAAATTATAAGGTTTAATAAATATATCTTAATTTTAAATCAAATATCTTTACATTAAATTTTAAACTAATTCCTGGATTGTTTAAATATGTCTTATAATGTATTTATTTAATAAACGTGTGTTTCAATTTTTTATGTACAAATCAGTTAAAGAATATTTACATAAAATATTTAAGTTTCCTTCAAATTATTAATTATTTCAAATATTTTACAATTTTACAATTAAATTTTAAAACATATATGCAATAAAATATTTATTCTATTCAATCAATAAAAATTAAAATTTTATTATTTATCTATTGTAAAATAATAGAAAATACATTAAAATTAAATTTCTCTATCTTATTCAAAATATTAAAATCAATAACGAATGTATATTTTTATGTAGCTATCTTCTTTTTTTTTTATTATTTCATCAACTGTATATACAATGATTAAAAAATATTTTAATATAATATTACTATACATATAATTAAATAAAATTATTAAATTTATTTGTAATAAAATAATAATTTTTTATAAACCGTAATAAGAATAACGTATAAAAATGGTTAATCCAACAAGTTTATGAAATAATTGTTTCATAAATATAGAAGATAAAAGAAATATTTAAAATTTACTACAATGATTTAATCAGATGATATTAAAACGTGAAATAATAATTCATATTGAATTGGATTAAAGTTTATATTTTTCATACAAAATATCAGAATATTTTTAGTACAGAGCTTATATAAATCTGCAGGAATTGTTTTTAAATCCTTCACGACGATAAATTTTTATAAAATTTAACTCGAAATTTAAACAAAGTACTAACGATATATTTTTTACGAATATTAGATGCGTAAGATTATATATAATATGCACAAGATGTTAAATTTATTTAAGCTTTTCCTTAAATATCTCTATAATAAAGCAAAACTTAGCCAAAGAAAATTTAATAAATTACACAAATTACATTCGTGCACATGTAAAAATTAAAAGAAAACTTAATTCGTGCACATGTAAAAATTAAAAGAAAACTTAATTCCTCGGATTTATAAAGCTAAACTTTGCGAACTTGAAAAAAAAACTGAGCCTTTATATTTCTCAATAGCATCTTTCAAAAAGCAGAAAAACTAAAAAAGAGAAAAATAAACTGAGCGTACCCATAATCATCGGTCGAGAACTGCATTTCCCAGTTGAGCCGATCTTCGCTATCGAAGTACGCCGCGAGCATAACCCGTGAAAGCCTCAGAAGATTGTCGTAGAGCAGTGAACCTTCGGGCTGTCGATTCTGAAGCAGAAGTAGTCGCGACCAGTCAGACGAAAGCGCCCCGAAGGGCAGAAGTTCGACCGAGGAAAAATCGCTGGGATCGATGTCATCGTGGATACCCAGGGCCGAGTCATTGAGATCCCTCACGTACTCCTGGAGCACTGCCACGTCTAAAGCGACGCAGCTTCTCAGACTACAGCCGATGTCGTGTTGATGTTCCGTCGAGGCTGTAAAGGCGATTTGAATTTTCTTATTTACGAGTCTTTTTGTACGTTGCGCTCGTTACTAGTGAAAAGTGCTTCCAAGCGAAAACGAGAAGCCGATTATCGCGACGATTTAAATAATTACAGTACGATGTAACTACATGGTCCTCGAGGTTCGGAGTTGCGACTCTACGCGACGTCGAAGTTGCAAATTATAAAAAATAAACTTCTCTGTTTAAGGAAATAAAAAAATTTTCCAGGAGACTTATTTTAATTGCCCAGTTTTTTTAAGGATAATTTAATTGCTGGCAATTTTACAGGAACTAACGTGAAAAATTATCATTGTTGCCAGTTATAAAATTAAAATTTTATTCTAGCCGTGACAAATGTTAGTTTTTAGAAAGAAATATTTACTTTTTCGTATTGAGTACTGCTACGTATTTAAAAAGCAAATTAGTATAAAAAAATTAGAAAAAAACATTATTGAAATAAGAAGAAACATAAATAAATTATTATTTCACTAAAACAGTATTCGTGATTGAGAAACATTAAACCATTGACATAACAAAAAAAGTTTCACCGGTAGAATGATGTGATTTAATTATATACAATATTTTATCAAACTAGCTTAATATAAGTACGTTATTCTACATTAATAGATAATATCAAATATGATAACAGTTTTAAGTCAGGAAGCAGGTGTTAAATTCTTCTGCTGACTTTAATGTATCACTCAAATGACGTTCAGAAAATTTTACATTATACTGACCCACTGATTATTTAGTATTAAATACTCAATTTTTTATAAAAATATCTTAAAATATTTAAATGAACGCTAGAATTTTATAATTTTATAAATGTATTAACATTGTTTATGTAATAATGCATAGAATTGTTGCGTGTATTATTTGATTATCTTCATGTTTTATATATAATTATTGTAAACAACTTTCTTAAAATTCTTACATAAAATTATATGAAATTGTATAAAATTAAAATATAATTCATCAAATTATATATAATTAATCTTCTTACGATGCTAATATATAAATAAAGATAAAAAAAATATATTAACTTTGGAATTGTTATTTTAAGTTATGTATATACTAGTCTGACCGTTAAATTAAAAAATTGATTTTTTAACTATAGCTGCAAATACGTTTCCTTTTTTAATTTTAATTCTACTTTATTAATACAAATATTATTCATAAACTTCTTTTATGGTTTCTTTAAAAAGTTTCTTTAATATATTGTCGAGTGAAAAAGTTTTGATTTTATTTTTTAAAGTTTCTTAATATTATTCAAAATACTACTTTTATTTAAAAACTACTTTAGTAATGAATATAAATAATTCATGTTATATAAGATAAAATTAATTTTTTTAATAACTACTTTTAAAATTAATCTTCATTAATGTATAGTACTTCATAAATATACGATTATAAATTCTTTTTATAACGTTCAATAAGCTCTCATACGGAGTTACGAGAAACAATAATAAAAGTTTTAATCGCTTAATATTTTATTTGTACTTCGTAACGTGGTTAAAAAAATATTATATTACATAAAAAGCTTTGTATATTTATATTTTTTAATATTTATCCAGCGCAAATTTATCCTTTTTTTCTTTTGTATTTGTGATACATAATCGTAAGAATTATCCATAAAAAAGAAATATAATAAAAATATTAACCAAACGTTTTAAAATTTTTTTATGTTTTATATTTTCATTGATATGTTACTAATAACAATTTTTTTTTTAATTTCTTGCATCATAAAATTTTGTTATTGTATTTTCAATTTCTTACACAAATTGATCAAATTCACAAATTTTCAAGCTTTCGACGAACCCATCCAACGAAGATTGAAATCCCCTTTTATTATACAAAACATTATATAAAACGAACAAAATTCAAGAAACATTCACCCAAGCCTAAAAAAATACATCGAGTCATAAACATCAACCCCGATGCGTGACAAAAGCGCACGAAAAGGCCGAGACGGTGGACATCTAAGGACGCAAACTTACCTGGACGGACGACGGTTGCGTCCAAAAGCAGCAACGGGGGCAGAAGCAGCAACAGCAGCAACGAGGTTAGAACAGGTGGCGAGCTCCGCGACATGACCAACACCCTTGAAGGAAGATTAGATTCTGTTTCGGCCGTACGCTAAACGTTTCTCTCCTCGTGGTCTCCCCGCTACTTACGTCCGTTCACACACACACACGTGCACACGCGTATATACAGAGTCGCGCAGTTAGCAAAATTTCCTCCGGGTCGTCGGATTCACATCTGCAAAATTAATTTCGTCAGTCGATGACGTGACAGGCGAAGTGCCATTGCCCGTGACTCGCGTGCATTCGCACTACTCACGTGCAATCCGGAAAGAGCCGCGTGATTTTTAGCTGGCTAAGGAGATTCGGTGGGAAAGGTAAGAAGCCCCTTTTGCGATGTTCACGGATCATTCGCGTCCGGGAATCGATGACGATTCGACTCGAAATATTTATAATCGCTTCATGATTCGTTCGCAAGAGTTGGGCTTATTGATTTCGATTGGGGATGTAAATGGAATTATCGGAATTATTAATTTTATCGGTTGTTCATTTATCTCGTACCGTACAATTACCGAAACAATGCTTCCACGCAATTACAAAGAGATATCAAGTATTATTATTCATTTAATATTACAGCTATATCTACAAAATATTAGTGCATTACGGTCAGTTTCACGATTTGAATGCAATTTTGTGAATAATTTCGTATATTTGATTAAGGATGTTGCATCCAAACGAGATAATTATAAATTATAGCAAATAAATTTATATGAAATTTCTGCACTTTTATTTAATACTAACGATGATGGTGAATAAATAAAAATCACAAGCATCGAGATAACCTAATAATTTCGATCGAATGGTTATATTATTATATTATAAACTAGTTATGTAACCAGATAAAATTAAGAGAGTTACCCGACGTAGACACAATAAAGTAGCTTGGATCTTTAATTTTTGTAATCTTTATTTCTATATCTTTGCTTTTATTCTTGGCTTTTTCTTTCATTTCTTTCTCCTCTTTACTTTCGGAGAACCGATAGATTTACCGTGTAACTTGAAAAGAGAGAGCAGATAAAGAGCGATGCAAAAATTGCATCCTCAGCTATCGCTCGATGGTAAACATCTAAAGCATCATGCGGAGTATTGAATAAACTTTGGCTGAGCCTCTTTCCTTCTCTTCTCTTTCCTTCTTTCATATTTCTCACCTCCTCCCTTTCCTTCTTTCTCTCTATCTCTCTTTCGATCTATTTCTCGCAGGGCGTCATCGCGTGTCGCGGAATTTCGCGCACTTGCGATCGCAAGATTAAATTAAGAACCGGGCCGGAAAGTTCCTGCAAATTGCGTGAGTCAGAGTTGACTAAGTTTTTAAAGGAAAGTCTTTGTTCGTTGTATAATATTGATAGATTTTTTAAGTCGTAATTACAATGTCAGGAGTTGATCTTAATTACGTTGCAATTCTAAATTTATAATCGTAAGTGCTGCTTTTAGAAAACTTTTCATTCGTTAAATAAATAAACTTATTATATTCTTAGAAGTAATGTTACACGAAACTAAATTATATTCAACGATGAATGAAGAACTCGTTCTCTCGGTACAATAATCCAATAATCGAACTATTGAAAAAACTTCGTATCACTGTTTTGGATACCTTATCTATTCATCGTAAAGCCATTATTTCAATAATATTCTTGAGCATGGAGGCATATCGATATTATTTTATTCGATCATTTCGATAAAATACAAGAAAGTTTGATTTACGCAACTATGATTATAATATCAAGCTATCATATAAAATTATTTTAAATAACTGGTTCATATCACCAGTCAAATTATTTTAAAATATGTTAAGCCAGGCACGAATGGAAAAATGAAATAATATGTGTCATACGTCTGTGAAAAAAGTGAATAATAAAATTAAATCGAAAATTTTATTCTATAGTATTTTATGATAAGTTGATAAAATATACGAATATTATTAAAACGTTAAAATAAATTTAAACATTTAGAAATAATTCCTTATTAATAATTTATGTTAATTAACGCTTTTCATCCGTTAAATCATATGTACAGCAAAACATTCGTTAATATAAATACTAAAAACAAATAACATAATATCTAATTTATTTTGAAAACGCAAAATTGTTATGAAGATTAAAATATGCGTTGGTTAAAGACGCAACCAAAATAAGTTCTACGGTTGGAAAAAATTTTCTTCGGCTGATGAACGTTTGTCATCGCGCAAATTAGCTAATAGATTTTAAAAATGCGATCGACGAGTTCCTTTGTACGGATGTACGATAGACACGGAAATTCGAAAGAAATGTCACACGTGGTATTGAAAGTCGCACGCAATGGACACAAATACACCGACGAAGAAAAACGATAAAATAAACTCCTCGCGAATCGCCGAATCAGTTTTTTTTTCGTTCGCTAGACATCAGCTAGGCTCGCCTCCATGTGAATGAAGCGCAGCTGTGCTGGTAAAAAACCGCAGAATCGCACGGCTCGGATGTCGCTGCGCGGTGTCACGTACATAAAAATCAGCGAACCATTCCTCCCTCGTCCGAAGAATGTGTACAAGAGGAGCTTTATGTGAAAATACCGCGCGTGACGCGAGTGATGCGATGAACGACGAATTTCCGTTGATACTCGGGCCGCTTCGCTGAAATTTGGCAGATTTTCAAAATTTTCGAGCTATGGCTGTTGGCATCTGCGAGCGAATTTCCCGATGAGGATGCAGAATCTATCGCGGCACACATTTTTATGGTATTGAACGCGTCTTTCACAATTATGAACTTGGATATTTCTTTATGAGCTACGATCGATACGCCAAGCTGACTATTTAAAATATGCATTTGGACTGTTACTGTTAATTCGATATTTGCGCGAGACTTCCGTAAGCATCTAAGTTTTTTTGGAAAATATTCCGATAAAACCTAAGTCTCGGTTATATTTGGCTGAAAAATATATTTTTAATAGCAAAATTATGTATGAAAACCCCTCATTTTAAGACAATTAAATTTCTAAAATTTTTAAACTTATTTTCAGAAAATTTCCATTCGATATCAAATATCAAAACTTATTTACATACTGTTTTACGAAAAAATAAATTATGCTTATTAAATGTATTATATATGAAAGATATAAATTTCTTTTTTAAATAGTGAAAAAAAATTCTATCCAATATCTTTTAAAGTCAATAAAACTTATACCTCTAAATCATTTCCTATAATTTATTTCTATACTTTAAAAAATTATAATTACGCCACAGTTCCGTAATCATTTCAATTTTTTATTTCATTTGTATGATATTTAAATTTAAAACAAAATAGTATTTTATTTAAAAATTTGCTTTGATTTTATTGAAATTAGCTACAAATAATTATAATCTTCAAATACTGAATCGGATAAAATTCATGATTAAAACTTTGATTTAAAGTAAGAAGTTAAAAATGAAAAATTAATATTTTAATATTATATATCGATACTTTTTATGTAACATTTAATTATTCTTTTTATTTTTTTATTTTTTACCATAAATAACCCAATTATTTATTATCAATATTTATTATATCGAAACTATTCTATTAAAATAATAATGAACTTTATTCACGAAATATTTTAAATGTAACAAGATTAAATATAATCAATTTTTAAAGAATCGTGCAATAAAACATTGTTTATCTTAAATATTAAACAATTTATCCATAAAATAACACACTTTTTAAATTATCAAAAATATTTATTTTATTTTGTAAACAATGAAGCTTTATAAAACTAATAATTTTTCTTCTGTACGAATATTGTAAAAGTAATTACAAAAAATATGGTTATAAAAATGTAAAATTATTAATGTTTGACATTTCAAATAAATGAAATCCGATTAAGTTCTGCTTTTTATTATAAATTCATTAAAAGCCTTTAAATAAATATTCGTTATCTGAAACACAAATTCATTTATATTTTAAAGTTTTATTTGTAAATATTTACATATAACTCTGAAAATAACACTTAAGAAAAAATCAAAGTAGATACATTCATTTCGAATAAAATGTTTTCTCTCTCTGTATCGTTATTCACAAGATTACAAACAAGTTTGATCATTTTAGTCAAGATATCTATTACAAACGACACAAGGTCTATATCATAATGGTTATTCTGTCTTCATTTTCTAAAATATTTAAATACTTATTTAAAATAACATTATATGATTCATTTGGTTACAGTAAAAAAATATAATATGCGTCAATATCGTAAAAAGCTTTTAACATTCTTTCATATACACAATTTATAAAAGCATATTTATCTAGTTCAGTCACAAGCAATTTTTATTATTTATTTAGAAAAGACTAAAAGTAAATACGTATTATTTTTGTTTTTGGTTTACCAATTATACGAACATATATCGATTACAACAAGCCTTTAAAGTATCTATATTTGAAACTAATTGTCAAAAGAAAAAAGGATTCGCATTACACTACGAATCAAAGTGAAAATACAGGCGCGAAAATATTTTTCGCGGTGTCACTACAACACAATAAGTTTCTAAATAAATAAATGTATAAAGGTAATTAAAATAACGTTCGTCGAATTGAGAAAGAAATATTTTGTAAAGTATTCTGTTCAAAATCAGGATTAACACGGAATAAAAATACAATAGCCCAACAATCAATTACGCTTACGCGCGATTTAAGAAATCTCGCGTCGCCCAAAGATTATTTTCAAACGACAAATACGAATCGCGTGATTGGACGTAAGATCCGCGAAACCATAAACGAAGACATTTAAGAGGGGAAAATTGCCGTATTACACTGTCGTCTTCCCTCCTGCTATCCATAAGCTTTAACGGTAGCTGCGCATCCGTCAGACTTAAAATGTAAATAGCATCGAACGTACCATTAGTCGAGGACATCCTTGGGCTCTAGTCCTTACACCGTGCTCCGAGCGCTCGAGGCCGCCTCTGAGATATTTTCATTTGAGATGCGCGATAAGAGATCGACGCCTCGTGCCACCGGCACCGCAATATTCGTTAACGAACAATGGCGACATTACTTACGCACTACTTAGTTTGCTCTCACAGCATCATCGATTATCAAAGTAAGCGTCGCTATGGTAACGCAAAACAAGTGTGATGTCTAATACCGAACGAGTGGAGGGGTTGACGGTTACAGCGAAAATCGGGGCCGGTGATGCCGATTAACCTATTTGCGTCGAACTAATGTACACCTTTACACTTTCCGAATAATTGATCGTTTCCCGATTAACCCGCGACCCTACGCGCCTCCGTTATATTTATATATTAGTTTTTTCTTGTGGAAATGGAAAATAAATGGCCGATGGTGAAGGAGAATTTACAAAACAATGGAACTTTGTTATGATGATAATTACTTGGTGCTGCCATTGAAATACGTAACTTTACGAGTGACGTGCATCGTTGCGAGGCCAAAGTCTCTACGGAAAAATATGTCCGTTGAAGTTGTAGCGATGAAATTCGTTATTTTAACGATGATAAGCCTATTTTCTCGATAAAGCTATTAATTTCAGCTTTGTGTCGAGAGAAATATCCCCTGACGCTAATTTGTTCCACTATACGTGTAACTTTGGTTTAAAATAAATCTAACTTTTAATCAAGCTTCGCGATTTATTTAAACTGTGTTCTAATTGCGATAAAAATTATTTAACCAATTATTTCGGCTTTTCCAGTTTCTTTCCTTCTCATAATTCATTTAGCTTTCCCACTCAAACATATAAATAACGGAAACTCTCTCGCTCGCGTCATCGTATAATAAAAATATTATTCATCGTAATATTTAAACTTATTAAAATGAAATTTTTATATCTTTAATTCCTTTTTATATTTTATTGATCATTTTTATGATATCCTTATTGCTTAATTTATTTGTTTCGTACATTTACTATTTTATAAAACTAAACATTATAAAGTACAAATTAAATTTCTAATTATTTTAGAATTAATAAAAACATACTATTGGTAATTATATGTAATATTTATAATAAAATTAATTCAAATATATTAAAATAAAAGTAAAAAGTAATCGAGTACGTGATTAGCTGGTTAATGTCATTATATATATATATATATACCTTTTAAAATAAACAAAAGAGACGTATTTATATGAATTCGATAGCATTAAATAAGTATTAAATAAATATATTTTATTTCAAAATTGACTTTATTGAATAATATGCTTTAGATTCGTATTGAAACTTTTTTTTAAATCATTTTTTTTATAACGCAAGTATTAAATTTCAGTATTCAATTTATTGAACGATAGCGAATGAACTTTATTTTATGTATTTTTCAAACTATCAAAATAAGCTTCAATTCTTCAATTTGTTATTTTTTCCTATCGAACATCGCAACAAAACTACATTAATGTATGAGTATTTATTAAATTCATGCTGAATAAAAGGTAAAATTCGATACAATTTTGTTTTTTTTTTTCATTTTATTAATTTTCACGTTATTTTTTACGTAAAAAGGTCGACTTATTTAGAAAGAATATGAAATATAAAGAATTTTATATCGAAACTTTTCTTATTATTAAGTTGCCCTATCCGATATATTTCTAATATTATATTTACTTTACGTGTTAAATTTATATTTCATCAGATCATTAAAATTACTACTTTATTACTCGAATTTTAACCGTATGTTTAACCAATAAATATAGACACTATTGGTTATAAAATTCTATATTTCGAAACTTATAACAAATCAACAAATTTTTTTTCTATAGTATATTAAAAACAGAAATAGCTATTATAGCGATGTAAGTTTTTCAAATAAATTTTTCATCTTAAACTTGCTAACGATAGACGTAATACCGATAATAGCATTTTAATTCACGAAACAAATCTAAAAAATTTTTTCGATACAAGAACATGTTCTTTTTTAATGCTGTTTAGTACATTTGTCTTACATTTAGTCTTTCCAACTTTAAAAAAATTTTGAAAATTACATATACGTAAATTTAAATCAAAATATTTATAAAACAAAATTGGATTGATTAGAAATTAAAGAAAAAAATATCAAAGAACTAAATTCTGCTTATAAAAGTGTTGTTAATCCATATTTTTTTTAAATTTACATTCATTTCAATATTATTTCACTGTTAATTTTAAAAACGTTAAGGTAATTATTTAATATTTAATACCTTAATTATGTATGTATAAATATTGCAACAATAACGCTACATTGACACTGATAAACAAATATACAAGAGCAAAGACCAAATACACTTTTTGCTTTGCGCACCGCACAGATTTTACAATGGCACCATTAAAGAGCAGCATCGCAGGTCCAAAAAATAAACAGGCAAACAGCTCGGGGAATTTTACAAGCCTTTAGAAAAGCAATATCGACGACTTTCGTTCCGAAAGAATTGAATGCACAATCAAATAAATATTGTTTAAACTGCATCATCGATCATTTCTTCTACTTCGTGCACATTTTTACGTTGATGATCCACACGTCATTCGTATGATGAAAAATTAACAGTTTCAGTGTAGAGTGAAAAGAAAAAAAGTAATAATGCGTTAAACAGAGAAACGGAACCAAGAAAGAAGATTAACTGTGATGAGGTGTGACTTCCACGATTTATCTCGACCTATTCAATGCTGTGATTCGTAATAGTTGAACGCAATTTCATCGTTGCTAGAATCATAATGGAGCCGGTAAAGTTGAATTACTTAGTCCTGAAACTTGAACGATGTAATAGAGAGGAAGGAAAGGAACTCCTGTGTGTAAGAAAAACGAGGAATCTTTTCAATGCGTAACACTCCAAAGATGATTAGGTCGACGATTAACTTATTAATTTCTAGTTGCACGATGGTACTTAAATCTTAAATTTTATAATATCAAAAAATATACTTTAATTGCTTAGTATAAATAAATAGTTTTGTATTTGTGCGAAAATTCACTTATACATATGAATAATTAAGTTCATCCTTAATAATTTTCTACTTTAGGTAACTTTCTTCCATTTCAATAGCGGTATATTCACTATTGTATTTATGTACTATTTCAAATATCAGAATATTTGAAGTACAAACCTTAAATTTAAACTAATAAAGAAACTAAACATTAATTAATACATGATATAAAAATACCAAAATTTCATTACCAAATATAGTATAAACGAATTATTTTATTAATTAATTATAATAAAATTATTAAATTACTAAATTTATTAGAATTAAATGGATCTAAAATTTTTATTGATTGAATACGAATAAAGGAAAACATCGAAACATTTTCGTGTAAAAAGAATTCTGTTAATCACAACTCTTGCTTATCGTTTAAAAAAATTTAAATCTATTCAAACATAATATATTCTGTATAAAAACATCAAAAATATCAAACCTTTATTATCTTATTATAAATTATTTTCTCAAAGATATATACGTGTAAATTTACAGATTAAATTATAAAATGAATGTAATTTCAAAAAAAGGATAAATAAAAATTATTTATGTTAAGCTTTTAATGATATTATTTATTACAATATTTATATTTAATAATTTATTTGAATGTTTGCAGTTAATATTTTTCAAATGGTACAAATATTTATAAACCAAAAATGATTCTTCTTTTTACTAAAATTTAATGACGGATAAAACATAAAAAAATTATATATTTCTTCATAACAACCATTAATTATAAGAAGGATATTTAAATAAAATATATAGAAAATTGTTCCATCAAATGTTTTTATTTGAATGGTCTCGTAAATAATGATGCCTCATAAATACAATCTTCTTTATAATTTCATCAGACTAATACGCGCGTGTACGAAATGTTGAGGTGCGCAAACTTATTTATTATTAGTGATGTTTCGCTTTTTATAATATAGTACTACTTTGTTGACTTTTTTGTGTATCTTCTCATATGTATATGTATTTTGTAGATGTATATATATTTTGTATATATATTTAAATTTTTAATATTTATATAAAAATTATACATAGGACTGCTAGAATATAATTACAGAGTAACTACATACATATTTATACTTACGATAAAAAAAATGATTTCCTAGCCTTTGGCATTAGTTTACATCAACGGGTTTCGAAGCATGAAAAACTTAAATTTTTTTAAATTTTTACAAAAATACCAACGAAATGTTAACATTTCACTTCTATAAAATACGAAGTATAGATGCGCTTCTTATTAAACCTTTTATACGAGTAACATATAATTTATACGTTGCACTACCTAAATGAAAACAAATTTTCTTTATCTTTTAACCATCCCGAATTAACGTCTCAGGCCCGCGATGTAAACATCGGCCCATTTGCGATTTTAAAATCTCGAAACTGGAGCCTACTATGTATTCAACGTGAAGCGAACAAAGTTTCACGGTAAAATCTCGTTTTGCATCGACGACTTACGTTACGCGCGTACGCTTACATTCAGAGTATTTACACATATAAACTCGGACTACATTGAGGCATTAAAGAAAAGTCACAAAACGAAAATTCTCATTCCGTAATCAAATCAAACCATACGAATGCATGTGCTTAACGATCAACCTGAAACTGAATGCGCCATTTTTTACAATACTATTCGTATACAGATTAGTTGAACTGAAAAAAAATTATATTTGCCGTTTTCTAACGATGTTTTATAACACACTTAATTTTCTCCACTTAATGCAAGTCGACAATCTCTCATAAAAGTCATGCATTCATCGCCTTTTCGAAAAATCTCCAATAGACGTTAATAAAATTTTACAAAATAAAACTTTTTTAAAAATAAATTTTCTCTAACTTGTACATAACTTAAATATGTATTTTTAATATGAGTCCTCGAATATATAATTTAAAGAAACAGCATTTGCCGCGTTAACAAAGATTATCTACTTCGAATTATCCACTATTGGAGTTTTTCAAGCTAATGTACACGTTCACCGTAATATTTAACGTTTATCATTTCAGTACCATACATAGATAAAATCCATTTCTTTACATGAAAGTTGTCTTATTTAAACCGCATAATTATTATTTCATTAATAATCATAATAGTTATTATTGATAATTCACGCTTAGAAATTATTCGCTTGGTTATTTTATTTATATGTGATTTACTTTAGTTTACGTTATTGTATGTTTGCTTCATTTTTGTATGCAACCCTGAGACTATGAAATCTATCGCCACGGCGAATCTCCGCTTTTCGATTGTTTCCTTCAAAATTCACAGATGAGTCGCGACGAAATCATAAAAGTTGCCAACAGATTTTATTGCGAGTGTAATCAATCAACGAAACTTTTCAAACTACCGACATTCACGCGGACGCGGACAGATTTTCGAAGGTGGACAAATTTCTGTTTCTTTTACTGCGATATAATTTTTTTCTTTCAAAAAATACCATTAAAAAATAGATTTAAAATATAAAATAATAAAAAATTAAATTTCATAATTAAAGTAATTAAATAAAAAAATAAAAAAAAATGTTCAAATTTAAATTCTGAACAATTTTATTTCATAAAATTAAAATAATTGCAAGATTATGCATCAAAAATAAAAAAATCAACAATTTTTGGTAGTAGCACTAAAGCAGCAACAAAATATTATATCTTTTGATGCTTAATTTTTAGATAATGAGGCGAAGTGCAGATTAACTAACATAATTATCATGTATCATGAGAAGTTAGTGTAGTAGTGCAGTATTACAATCATGATTCAAAAAAAGCTTTTTATTGTTAAATTAGTATAACGGGACTCTATCTGACAAGGAAATACAAGTATTTATATACGTATGTAAAAAATGCTTTTCCACTGTAATATATATGCATGTATATATACACGTATGCATGTATTCTTTTTTTTAACTCTTAGCGATATTACTGTTACACGTAACATTATATAGTATTGTTCTTTGTATCCATCATTACATTTTAAAGCGGGTTAGTAATAAGCTCGTAAATTGTTCTAGAATTTAACAAAATTTAATACCTTATGAAATTAACAATCTTAAAATATGAATTTCAGCTCTTTCTAAATTCTAATATACAATCTCGACATTTCTTAAGTATTCGTTCGAATATAATAATACGCATAACAGTAGCATTTCATAATAATTCGAAGGATTTATATTCTACTCTAAACTAGTGTACACATGTATAAATGGGCCTGTAAATTCCACGAGCGTGGAAATGAGAAGTTAATGATTGAAATAAGTCATACGTGTTATTTAATAAGAACTTAAATAAATATCTATCACGTTAGAGCCTTAAGGATTAATGACATCTATCGACTACTTGATCGATAAAAGGTAAGTGCGACTGATTACACGTTTACGAATTACGCATATTGTTATCATGAGTGTCCGGGTCCACGCGCGACTCTAACTATACATTGGCCGCCATGTGAAAATGAAAAACAATACTGTAAGCATATTTTTTTCATTTTATAATTCAAGAAATTAATTTTTTTTTATTCACATTTCTACGGATTCATTGTTAAGCAAAAACATGTTGACAAGGAGAATCGTACGGAGGATGTTACTACGATTATGCTCCATTGTGACAACGAGTAGACGCGCGCTACGTTTATGTTAAGCGTAACGCGTATATCACAGTTCAATAGAGAAGCTCTGCAGTAGCTTCTGAGAAAAAAATAAAAAAGAAAAGGCAGATAAGAATGATAAAGGAATTGATATTGTGTTAAGTATAGGGCTCGACTATAATTAGCAACAAATGAATTATCGGAGAAAAGTAAAAGTGACGTGTAAGTTTTTAATATTTTTAATTACTTATATTAAATAATATAGCTCAAAATTACGTATTTATTTTTTAAAACGATTTTTATATTTTGAATTATTTTTCTGTTTTTTTTTTTTCAATTGAAATTAGACTATAATTTACATTTGAAATAAATATATATACAGAGTTTAGGTTATTATTACATACGTAACCTTCACGTATAAAAACATCATTTTATATCATATATGTATATATATATATATATATTTCTTTTCAATGCTATTTATATCGATGAAGTAAACAATTTATGCAATAAATTTTTTTATAATCATTTTAATACTACACTTTTTCAAATTCAACTTTATAACATTTCCGAAATCACGTAAGAGTGTAACGAAATTCAAAATAACATTATTAATGTGCAAAGCATTAACGATTAAAAAATATAAATTTTATCATGCATAAAAGTTGCACAATTCTTTCAATATTAAGTATTTCTTAATTAATCTCACTTTATTATTTATGTGTATACTGAAGCTATAGTATATAATATAAACAATTACGAAAATTTTAAGATACAGATTATAATTACGTAGAATAATATTTTTCAGAATATAATTTTTTTTATAATATGAAAATAAAAGAATTTTAAAGATAGTAGAAAAAGAAAATTGAGAAATAGATATCTACTCGAAAACTACCCTAACATGCAGCGAAATTCGCCGTGGCTCAACAGCCATGTCACTTTGTTCACACGTCTCGCTATTACATCGGCTACATACCGACGGACCGAGATGTGTATTTATATTCATTTTTTAATTCTTCTTTTAATCGATTCCTACTACGAAAAATGAAAAAAATAAGACAACAATTTCTATTTTGACGCGCTCTCCGAGCGCAAGGCAATGATTATTAATATAAAGTAATTTATTTTTTGAAAATAGAATAAAAAGCTAGAAAAATGCCTAAACGTATATGACTGAGGACTTCGCGATAGCAATACACATTTTAATCTACAAATACATGTATCGCGAAATTTGGTTCCCGGTTTTCTTCACCTAATGAGTTATTATTAAACGATTGATGGTTGTACTTGGGCACTCCTTATACATTGCCGAATAATTCTGATCTTTAGTTATGAAGGTAAATACAATTTAAATAAAACGTTATCGTTATAAATCCCTATTCTATTAATGCTAATCACAAAGGAATTACAGCTAGAGTAATTTCAAAGTATAGTAGGAAAATAGTTAAAACTAAATTCATAAACTAAACACTAATTAAATCATAATATACGCATTGACTATACTATTATAATTATACATGAAACCTAGTAATGTTTTTATTATTTGAAACGGTACTGATTTAATTGACTAAGTAACAGATTCTTCTATTTAAAAAGATATCACATTCAAAGTCATTACATAGTATTTTCAAAAATTCTTCAATTTAATGTCTTAAATTGTACAATTACTATTTAATTCAAAATTTCATACATAGGTTTGCTTTGTTCATTTTATCGATGTATTAATATAGAAGTACATTAATAAGTCACTATTATTCGATGTTAGCAATTAGTCATTAACATTAAAAGAATATTTAACAATCTTTCTTTAAACAGAAATTCATAAAACTTGTTTTTTATTGGAATGATCTCAAGCTTTTGAATATTTTATTTACTTGCAGTTTTCAAAACTTTGAAATATAATTTCGACAATACTGAATTTCATTATAAAAATAAATAATATTTTTTCTTCTTAAGAAAAAAATTTTTCTTTATATCTATATTAATATTATTTTTTGAATTATTTTTTTCTAGAAATTTATAATTCCATCAATTTCAAATTAAAAAATTATGTAATCATATTTATTACTTTATTATTTTACATATTTTCTATATAAGAAATACATTAAATTTAGAACAGAAAATATAGAGTGCAAAAAAGTAAATTATACGTAAAATATAATAAATATTCAACAAAATGTATTTAATATACATTAATAATATTTTGTAAAAAAATTTTAATCTTTCAGCACCTTCCATTTGAGAACGATTTCTTAAAATTCGATGTACTTTCGCTGTGAAATAAGAAAAGTATACATGAAATTCAGCTATATGAAAAACAGAATTCTATTTTATCGACAATCTACTTTCAACATTTTCCTAATTTTATTCAAAAATCTGAGAACAATCGTAATACTTAAAGTAAAAGTCAATGGTAAATACAAATATCGGAGAGCCCAAGTCGATTTTTATATTACTATATGGCAAACGACTGGTAAATTGTCGTCGGCGTGTGACCCGTAAATAGGATCTTTTGTATCAACGGTAATGTTATAAGTAGTTTAATAAAGATTCCTGACTCGATTCCATTCTTCTACATGTATTTATTGTGGCACGCACGAATGACGATCGCTTAGTTACATTGGTTAAATGTACCATCGGTGAGGCGGGAGTTGAAAAAAAAGAAAAATCTTAATTTTGCTGTCTTTTTTGATACGTAATTGCACTAGTTCTGGACCAATGGGTGTCGTCGGAGATCATAATTTTGTATCATTTTCACT
Organism: Dolichoris vasculosae; assembly: GCA_018907195.1. Lineage (NCBI taxonomy): Eukaryota > Metazoa > Arthropoda > Insecta > Hymenoptera > Agaonidae > Dolichoris > Dolichoris vasculosae. Next base: position 11,541,007 of record JACCHY010000001.1, read on the forward strand.
CACCCGAAGCGTACTATACATAAACCTAAGTTTATTTCGTTTCAATTTATCTTTCATCATTATAATCTTGCACATAATTTGTTATCGTCTATTCTTTCATAAATCCTCTTTATTTTAAATTTCACCGAGGTTCGATTAGCTCACTGGTTCAAATTACCAATTCTTTCGTTTCGTTCCTCTGGCTCCGTCTCTCTCTCTCTCTCTCTCTCTCTCTCGCTCGCTCTCTCACTCTCACTCTCTCTCTCTCTCGTTCTATACATAATCTCACTCCTTTTATCTCTCTCGCTCCAGTTTTCTAATAAAAACAATTTATAAAACTACGTTCGAGTTAACATGGTTCCATGCAACGAAGAAAGACGCGCGCGAACGCGTGTTTATGCGTATGTGTCCGTATGTATGGGTGTATGTGTATTGTCGTGTGCGCATGTCCGTATGTATATGAGTACGTGTACGTGTATGCGCGGGCGTGTGTATGTGGTACAAGTGTTTGCACGTGTATGCGAGTAGGTTGTGTGTTTTCAAGGCATTTGCATTCAAACCATATCGTCGGTCTAAGGATCCGAGCTATGCAACACGAGCGACTCTCGTGCGTCTCTCCCGTCACGAGCTTACGACAATTCAACATATTTTTCTTTTCTTTCCATTCTTATCCCCGACAAAGCTTCGAATCGCTGGCGCGGACGTTTCATCGGTAACTGGCCGCCTCCAGCATCTCGACGAAGAGCTTGTTCATAGGGACCTTGCCGGTGCGATAGACGCTAGACCAGAACTTACGGACGATGCCGTCGGCCTGGCGCAACCCAGGCAATACTAGGAACATGTTTTGATTGGCCCGGAGTGCCTGACCGGGTCGTACCGCTCCCACGCAGTCGGACAGAGAGCCCAGAATACTTTCGCGAAAACGATGTAAAGCGTGGGGCTCGTCGAGCTTCGCGTCGCTGTTGGTAAGGATGAGGGCCTTCAACACATAAAACTCCTCGCGAGCCAGGCCTAGTCGTTGCACCCTTTCGACGATCTGCATGCACTATCGACAGAAATAGGTCATTAGATTATTTTTAACTGTCCAAACTAATTGCTTTCTTTTCAAATATGTGAGATTAAAATAAATTTAGGAATACGTTTTTTATTATTTTTTTCTTCCTTTTTTTTTCTTTTTTTCGTTTCGAGAAAGAAATGCATAACGCTACTCAAACGTATCGGAGAAATCGTTAAATACTACATACTTTACAAACTTGGTGACGCAAAGATAAGGAATTACCATTTTATTAGGTAGCGATCTTAATTCTAATGGAAACATTCAAGTATCCAACGACAATTTTGAATCTTTTATAATTTTCGTAAATCTATATATTTCATCATTCTATATGCTTGTTTATATTTATGAAACGATCAATAATGTCGAATATGAAAAATACAAAAATAATAATTATGGATAAATTAAACGAACCAATTTACATTGTATACACGTATTGCAATATAATAAAAATCATAAATAAAATTACAAGCTGTTAACAAGAAAACATATACAAAAAAATGTGATATTTTTTTAAAGATTATCGGTAATTAATTACAATCTCTATTTTAATTTAATTTTATACTGCTCATTTACCACTAAAAAATGTAATTTCAAAATATTAAACAAGACTTTAAATAACAAATATTAACTTTACTGTATAAAACTCCTGTTACGAATAATAACAGTGATAAAAAAATCTTTAAAATAAGGTCACAAAAGTTATTTGAAAATGAAGAATAAATAAATTAATACGTAGATTCGTATGCTAAATCTGAATTCTACTGTAAAAATTTACTTATCGCATTAGCCTTTTAAGATAAATAAAAAAATTGAATGAGAAAGATTACTTTAATAATATTTAAGGACATATTGTGATAAATTGTATCATTTTTTAAAATCACTAACGTTAAAAATTTTGTTTTCAAAAATCATATATCTTTACTAAACTAAAATTAATTATTTCTAAACTAAATTTTAGTTTAAGACTTTTCAGTATAAATACAAGAAACACGATTATTAAAATAGCAAAACGTTACATTGAAAAATTTCAAAAATTGTTTTAAACATTGTTATTTTTAAGTAAGAAATTGGTTTAGGATCAAATAACGGATATTCTATTTTAAAAAAAAACACAAATATTGTTTAAAATACTCAACTCGTATCAATCTAAGTGCTTCGAATAACATTTTTCGTTACTATAAAATAATTTAATTCCAAAGGTGTTTCGATAAGACATCATCTGCTTAACAAAATATTTTAATATCCCGATTATGTTTCAAGTATATTAACCGTAAATCTCATGCATTCTCGTATTTGCTAAACGTGAAATCTATTTTGATATTTCCATCAAATTTAAAGCTATAATCAACCTAAAGAACATTATCGTACGATTTCGTCGATAGGTTCTCGAGAAAGAAATCAACCGTTCTCAAATTCATCTTACGTGTATAAATAAATCGTGCCACATTCATCGATTATTCTAAAATTGTAACGTATAGGATTCATTTCACGTCCGAAATGTGTGGCTTCACGAAAAATGTATTAGCAGCCATTGAGAATTCTCAAATAAATCCTCCGTAATTTTATATCCGTTCAATTTTATAAAAAAACTTTGTTAATATAATAAAATTAATTCAAAAGCGCTTTCATTAGCGATAGTAGAGTTTGAAGCCATTGTTTGTAATAAAAATAATAAAATTTATCATAAACCAAATATTTGCAAATGTAACGTAACAAAAATTACTTACGTGCGTGTACAGCTCCAAACAATGGCACTCGCGGGCAAGTCTCTCATCGAGCGTAAAATCCTGCGCAAACCTAAGTTTCCCACTGTTGGGTATGCTTCTCCATGCGAGACTGAAAGTCAGGATCTCAGCCCACGTACTCTGCAATAGTCGCATCTGATCGTTGAGTGGTAAACTACTGAATCCTGGTATTTGCTTGGCCCAACCTTTCCGAGCAATGGGAAACACGTTACAAGGATTAGTCGCGAGCTTTGCTACGGGGATGCGATTAAACTCGGTCGACAATTTATTTTATGAAAAAAAGAAATCTAATTTACGAAAACGATATTTCACCGCATAGTTGGATATTAACTAGAAAACGAGAAATAAAATAAGGAATTCGCGAATTGCTGTCAAAATTTTGCTTTTTAGTGCATCGAATCAACTCTATTTTTAAATAACGTAAAAATTAAAAATTAAATATTAACGTTTAGTTATAAATTACGACATATTTCAAAATAAGATAAGTTAATTTCAAATAAACAAAATTATTTTGCAATAACAATTTAACGAGTCAACATTCGTTATCGTTTATAATTAATTTTTTATTATATACTTAGTAATTAAGATTAAGAAACTACTTGAATACGACTACTTTAAAAATATATAGGCTCGATTTTTTTCTCTCAGCTTATACTTTTTACGTATCTCAACGGAAGAATATTTTATATATAAAAATTATAAATAAAAGCAGCGATTACTATCTACCAAAGATCCTTGTCGAAAAACCTACCAATTATGCCAACGAGCTCACGGTCATAAAGATCCGACAGCTGACCGAGAACTCGCTGATCAGTATCCAAAGTATGTGACAAGGTGGACACCTGCAACATGTCGGGCTCGCAAGCTATGAGTGCTTCCACCATTTTGTTATCTGTAAACAAATTAGCTATTTTTAGAATCGCTCATTATCCGAGAGTTTTAAAGAATGGGACAAGTGAATTTATGAAAAATTTATTAAATTTTCATGCTTTTTAAAATAGTTTACAAAATTGTGTATCCGTTAGATTTTGAAATTTATTTAAATTTAAATTAATTTTTTGTTCTTTAGAATTGCGTAGTAAACAAAAATTTATTTGAAAATAAAATGCAACGTTATTATTATTGATATTGACATTTTTTTAACAATAAATATATTTTTTTTTACTGTAATAGTTTACATCGTTAAAGTATAATTTAACCATCACCAAATGATAATTTTATAACATAAAAATGTAGTAAGAATCAATGAGAAATAGAGATAGTGTAAAATGAAAAGCTTTTTATGGTCAAATGTTTGAACGAAAGCTCACTTACTTATTGCTTCCGCATAGCCTGCCGATCCTACGTTAGCTTGAAACATCAAAACAAAAAAAAAGTTTTAATCACACTATTGCAATTTGCTAATTTAAGCAATTACATGCATTATTTTATTAAATTATTTTATCATATTTTATAAGCATCGAAGCAATGAGTTGTGCTAGTCAATGAATTTTTCTTTTAATTTGAAAATTCTTAATCAACGATCGTGAAATGTTGAGTAAGAAAATAAGCATAGGGAAAGTACACTGACAAATAAACACAAAAGAAAAGAATAGAAAAAAGTTTAGAAAGTTGAGAATTTCTAAACTTTTGAGTGAAATAAAATTATTTACGTTTAGCTTATTAATGCTAGCATTTTTGTGATTTAATATAATATTTATAAACAAACTATTTACGATTTATATATAAAAAGGATATTAATAAATTTAAATGTATTCTTTTTTTAATATAATAAAATTATTATTATTAAATAACTTTCTTTCTTCGATAATGTTATAATATATTTTTCAGAAATAAAATATATTAAAAAATTTAAGTATATATTTCGGTAAATACTTTCATTGATTGAGATGTATTAAATTATATTATAGCCGTACTATAAAATTATTTTTCCTTTTAATTTAATATAAAAATAAAATTATCGATTCAAAACTAATTTACTACTTACAAAATATTCAAGTTCCTTCTTAGAAAAAAATATACTTATTCATTCGTGGAATACAATAAAAATTAGAAAAAAAATTAGTTTTAAATCATTTGAATAAATTTTTTAATCAATACATTGTTATCTTGGTAAATCAAAATAACTTAACGAAAAAATTGTAACAATAACATTTTTAAATAAAAAAAAAACTTTCTATAAAAATAATAATGATATTGAAATTGAATTTTAAAAAATTAATTTATTGCAAAGTTGCCCATACTTATGTATCGTGAAAAAACACACATCAAAATATCTAGGTCAATATAAGATTAAGTGATTTTGATTCGCAATGAATTTAAATTTTAATTAAATAATTGAATAGACCTACAAAACTATAAAAAAAGTAAAACGTCTCAATTCAAGAAATCATAAACAATATTTTTTTCATCTATCATTATCTATATTGCAACGTTTATTAAACCATTTATTCAATTAAATTATTATTGATTAAGCCAAAGTTATAATTATTATATTAAAATAATAAAAATGGTTACTATGTGCAAACAAATAATGATTATATTTCAGATTTAATAGGAAAAATTAGATATCGTATGCCAGAGTCTCATTACAATTATCGGCACGTAAAATTGTCATCTTATTAATCAACATAGAATCGGTAGAAAATCTGAAACATTGAAAAACTTGTTCGTTTACGTCGTTCACAAAAATTATCGTATCTCACCCTTTACAAAACCTCTGACCGAATTAAATCGGCATAAATCTAGAGGTCGTTTCAAAGCTCCTCCAATTATCATGATTTAGCTCTGGAGCCTTTCGCGCGATAAGCGATACAAAACGTTCGTACAACCGCGAATTACCTTCGAGTGAGATCGTCTTCCCGGGCACGTATGGATCGGTGCTCCGTCTGTATTTCTGCCTGCCACCCCTCACGCGATCCAATCGCACCCCTTCTTTCAGCATACCTTGCCTCAAGCATTTCTGGAACCTGCAGGCCTGACAGGCCTTCCTTCGGCGTTTGTTTATCTCGCACTCGCCATTCGCTGGGCAAGTATACTCGATGTTCCCTGTGAAGTTACTGGCTACTTTACCATTATATTCGCAGTTCTGCGCCAGATAGAACTGACACGCACATACACACATAATTTGCCTGTCCCGGTTATTGACACAGGAATTCTTCACGCGTTCGGTTAGTAATTTTATTATTGACACACATTTACGCTTAATGAATTTTCTTAGAAAGCATTTTCTTTCGGTTAATGCATAATGCATTATACTTTCTTTTTTTTTTTCTTTTAAATCTCACCTTTGATGAATTTTCCTAAATAAAGCTAATTAAATCGTATCGGTCATAAATTTTGAAAAATTTGTTCATCCGAATTTAATTGGTTTTTATTTTTCGATCAAGAATTCACGTCGAATGTTAAATAATATTATACTCGTGATATCGATACAATGAAATTTTAAAGCCTATTACGAATTCGATCAATATTCGTACGGAGAGAAATTCAAGAATTTATGTAAAAGGTATCATGCAAACGAAAGAACTTAGTACGTGTACAAATATAATAGCTTTGAATATTAAAAAAAATAAAAATAAAAACACTAAAGTTTCAAATTTACATTTATGTGAAAGTTATACGTGAAATCAATACGTATATATTTAATTGTAACTACGTTCAAATTATGTGTGCGCTTAAACTTTTTAAGCACGAATAATTTATACTCTGCATTTAATACGTATACGTCGAGTAGTATAAATTTAAATTAAGTACACTAGTTAATAGTAAACGATACAACGTCGATTCGATACTCAATAAAATAATGTTATATATATAAATATAAAACACTCGTAAATTGATGATTATTTAATCTACAAAACTTTTCATCTTTATAAAAGAAAGTCTTAATATTCCATTCGATTCGGACTTGCTAATTATATCGAAAATTTTCAAAATGTTTTTGTTTTTAATTATAATAATTACCTTCTATTATAATCAAAAATAACTCGAAACTTCGTTAAGAAATTATTAAATAGAGTATCGATCTCTTGCAAAAGAGTACAACAGATAGAAATCATCTAAATTGATTCAAATAATTTTTTTTGATATAAAATAAATAATATATACAAAAGTTTATAAATTTATCGACGTTCAAAAAGTTTCTTTTTAGCTACTATATTATTCATTTCACCGTATCGATGCGACTTTTCAAATAAATTAAAAGTTTCTCAAAAATACACAATTTTTATTAAAAATAAACAACTTGTATATATCACTAGCTTTTTGAAAATTAATTTTTACTTCGATTTTTAAAATTTATTATTCAGTTATAAACTAAAATGCTATTTTTATTATACGTATCAAATAAATATGATTTTCTACCTTTGCAATCAGTTGTAAAAAAATTGTGTCAGATAAAACAATATTATTTCAATCAAAATATTTTTAATTTTATGACAGGCAAAATTGTTCAGTGCTATCTGGAGGAACAACAGGAAACTCATAAAAAAAGTACGTCTACAGGATTTTCCTTACCTTGTATCGTTCTTTTAAAGAAAGCTTTGCAAGCCTCACATGATGCGACTCCGTAATGGAAGCCACTTGCAACATCTCCGCAAACGAGGCATAACCTTCTTGGCATCATGTCCTCCTCCTTTACGCCATCCTGTAAAATAAATTTCTCTTTTAGAAATATTATGCAAATTTTTTAATATTCCAGCGTCTAAAATTTTATAGAAATATAGTAATTATATAAATACGTTTTTATACGATATTTAATTTCCTTTTCGTTTAAGGTTTTATTTACACGAATACTTATATTGTAATCACAAATAATTCTTTGGTATTTACTTTATTTAAACTATCGAATTATTTTTCAAATCAAAATTAACCGAGTTTAAGTATTATTTTTATTATCTGAATACACGAGTATAAAGTGGTAACTATTTTATAATAAAATTACGATTAAAAATTGTAATTTCTTTGAATTATTTGTAATTCGTTTTTTATGTTACGTATAATTTATTTATATATTGTATTATAAAAATTTATAAAGAAATATAACTTTTTTTTAATACGAACAAAAATTTACAAGTATCTTATGTAAGTAATTTAACCGCAAAGCGAAACTTAAGAAAACGGTGTTAAAAATAAAAAATATACGTAGAAAGACTATTTTTGTTATTTATTACGTTATTGATAAACGTGTGCTATAATTAACAATTTAATTTACCTTCAATTATATGATAAATTGTAGTTTCGTATACTTTATCATTAAAGTAGAAAAAACGTTAGATTGGAAGAAGTTTATCTGTTTTATTATCGAACGAAATAAAAATAGTTTTTTTATTTAACAAGGTTATTTTATCAATATTATATAAATAAAGGAAATATAAGAGGTCTAATTATTGCCTTTGTTTAATCAATTAGTAATTACTTTAAACATATATTATAGCCTTCGTACGTCTTTAGATTTAGATAAAAATATTCATTGTTATTACCGACGATCTTTAATAACCATTGAGCTCAATACAAAGGAAAATTTTTATTAAACGCAGTCATTTTTCAAGATATAAACATAAAGCCTTTAACCGCATATAAATTTCCTAACGTTAATCAAGATATCTTTATCGAGATAAACGTTAACAATTACGCATAGACTATAAACTGAAAGTTAAGTTTAGCATTAACATCGCGACCAAGTACACACAAGAAACATATATTTTGTATAAAATATATGCATCCTTCTAATATTAGTCGAAGCCATGAAGGCAGTTAATCAGCCCCTTAGCAAGTTGGTTGAATAATTAGCCGAAGCGGAGCAGGTGCTTTTAGCAGTTGCTGCACGACAGGTACGTGTGTACGTGCACTTCCTCGTGTGCGTGCAACGAGAGCTGATTTTATAGAAGCACCTCTCCCGCCACGGCGATTGCACGTGCGCGTCACACACACACACACACACACACACACACGTGCGAAAGTGTACATTACCTCCGGGGTGCCGAGCGGTTGCGTTGTCGAGGAACAATGATGCATCTCCGGGCTCCCGGGACTGCCCCCACTGCCACCGTAATCCGGCATATCCATCTTCGTGCACAGCGACTGTAAGAGCAAAGGTGAAATGGCTCGTTTTTGCGAGAGATCGGGAAGCTGGCTCTAACAATGTTTCACGGTATGTTTGCAAGTACGGGCTGTTACGTGTATCCGTCAATTTTTAAGCGCTGATATTTATCCGTGTTTTGATACTTTGATACTAAAGGCAACGCATCGATCAAAAATGTGGATTCGATTACATGAAGATGTATACCGTGAGAGAGAAATAACGCTGTTGAATTTTTTATTAGGTATCGCGTGCTTTTTTGAGAAAAACGCGAATGGTCTTATGGTCCGGCGGATTTAAGATCTCGATGCGATACAGCGGGAGTTGGATATTTTTTTAGAGATGAAATACGATCGATGATATTTTACGATATCTCGAGTCAAAAATCGTGAGTTTGAGACTATTTTATACTTATCCGAAAGAAATAACCGAAATAATATTTTAAGTAATGTACAATGCCGATGCTATTTTATCGACAACGTAACGCTAAGTTATGTAACAAGATTTCATCTAAATAAAGCTATGACAATCACGATCCTTGCTTATCTGAAGCACGAAAACATACTTATTTAAACTTACTCATAACTTTCTAATTAAACTGACGAAATTAATGTTATAAAAATGTAAATTTTAAATTTGAATGATTTGCATTTTATTTTTCTTATTTTCTGATAAAAATAAAGACCGTTTGTATGGAAAATGTAAAATGTAAAAATAATAATATTTATTCTAACTTTATAGATTGCTATTAATATATTTATAGTATATGTACACAAATAAATAAATAAATAAATAAATAAATATATATATATATATATATATAAATGTACTCATGTGTTAGCATAGTGAAAAAAAGTTCGATAATAAACTTACACAAATGCTTTAATGAATTTTAATTTCATCATAAAATTTGGATCACAAAAGAAAATTAATTCTTGTTGGTCAAACATTTTTGAAAAACCATGTATTTAATTTAAAAAATATTTTCCGTAAAGATTTAAACAGATTATTTATAATTATAGTGTAAATATATATCAGAACTTTTTTCCATTTTAAGTATATTAATAAATACAAATTTATCAAATTTCCTTCATCGCTTAAACTTAACAATTTTTCAGTAACTGGAATAAATTATTTCATTTCAAAATTTAAATTTATAAATTTAAATTAATTTTTTTAAATTAAAGAACAAATTATTTATACTTTTAAACAAAAAGATATTTTCACTCTGTACTGTATTAATTCGATACAAAGAAATAAAAATGTTTAAAAAATTATCTAATAATCAATTTAATTATTTTTTATATTACTTTTTATTTCTTTTTCAATCTACGTTTTTCATATGTTAATAAATATTAATTACATAATTGAATATAATGCTGAATATTTTATGCTCGTTCGTAATAGAAAAAATTTTTGGCTTAAAAATTTTGTATTTAATTTTAATAATTTATAATTTTGTCGATCTGTACATCAACATTTAACAAAAAAATTCAAATTCGTGTAGTCTCTATAAAACAATATTAAAAATAATATCTCTGTTACTTCAAATAGAATAGCAAGCATCACACTAATACGAAAAACAGTTTCGTTTAGACAAAATTTTCATATATTTTACAGTGTTTTTTACATTATATATTTATTTACCTCTTGTTGTTGTAACGTTGTGGTTGGTGAACAGACCTGATAATTTTGAGTGGGTGTCGTAGGGTTGTCAATTTCTTGTTTGATACTCGATAACGTTCTATTACTTCCTATCATACTTTCAGCGGTAGTCCCGGACATCATACAGACCTTTAAACACAAAATTATCGATTTAAAAAGTTCTATACTTTACAGATGTAATATAAATGTTCATAAATATTAAAACTTTAAAAATATCAAATTTATAAATAGCTCGAAAATATGGATCTGAAAAAATATAATAAAATATTAAATCTGTATATAATTAATATAGTACTTTTTTCTTTTTAATATAAAAATGCCTAATGTATTCAACATGTTTTAAAATTCATAATATTCTATTTATAATTCTTAGAAAAAGAATTTAGATATACATACGTTATTTTAATTTTCTTGTAAAAAATTGCCAACCCACATTAAAATTTTTTAAAAGTTAAAAATTCACTAATTAATATTCAAAACTAAGGATATAGGCAGAAAAATTTTTAACTCGAACTCGTTAAAGGCGAAAAAGTGATTCGTGAACAAAAATAAACAGCAACACAAGAGTATGCAGAATAATTTTGGAGCTTTGAAGTTCATCAATACGCACATAGGAGATTGCACTTTTTTCCGCGAGCTCTATTTTTAAGTACGACTAATGCAAACGCATTTTTAGAATCGTGCTCCTGGAATCCACGGATACGCAGCCGTTCCTCGTAGTATATTCAGAGTTTTGGGGCTTTCGAAATAGAAGCACGTATATCATTTTTATTTTTTCCCATTCGTTATTTTAATTATAAACCGAAATTTTTTTTTATTTCTTTGAAAAAATGTATACTACTTTATTTAATGTGCTATTAGGAGATAATTTTCTGGATTTTTGACACACCGTCGCAAACTTGCGTAAAAATGTTATTAATTTAAAGCAACTTTTTGTATAATAGAAACGAAACATATTTTTAAATCTTAAGTGAAAATTTAATGTTCAATTTATTGATGAGTACGACGTAAATACTCGTAAAAATTAAAATAATATTTCGACAAAAAAATTTTATTGATTTTTGAAAATTTTTCTTAGAACAAGGTAAGATACGATCCAAAATAGCGAACAAATTCAAATTATAAAATAAATCTAAATTTTCATAAATATTGATGTATACATAAATTTAAACAAATATTTGGTTGTTTGAAGTTACTGCGAATTTTAGAATTTAAACCTGCGAAATCAGATATTGGATAATTATTACAAATACGAATTTCAGTCTTTTATTTTTAGAATGCAAAAAATTTTTAAATAATAATTTTAGATGTAATACAAAGGAATTCTTTTATAAAAAAAATTATAAAATAAGAAATTAAAATTGCGTTATTTGTATACATTTTAGTATAATTTTGAAATTTAGAGAATTTTTTATTTTCGCATAAAAATTCTAAATATACAATAAGCTTCAAAGGCTATTTAAATAATTCGAACGTGGTTGAAAAAATAATTAACTTTTATTGCAATGTATTGTAGAAAATTTTTCTTTATGATATATATTGATAAGTAAACCTATTCTTTTCGTCATTTATTACTTTGTTTATTCTTATCAATATAAGATGAAAACCAAGTAAATACAGCGCTATTATCGCGTCTTTTTTATACAGGTATCCTCAAGATTCTAAATTAAAAATAAAATCTTTCTACATTATGAAATAATTAATGAAAAAAATTCGATCGCAAAATTAAAGTTGTCTCTCAAGACACAGAGGTCTAGAGAAGAAAAATGGACTTGATAATCGTGTGGTTATGGCTGAAGCGACGTTTGCCCCGATTACATCAATTGCAATAATATTAGAGTAGAACGGTGCTATTTGGTTCAGGGGGCAATTTGAATCACGGTAAAGTAATTGGTAAACTTAACTGTATGGCCTGTTAAAGTACGGTGCAATCGAGGTCGCAAGCGTCTCGGCATGTTTTATCTTCAGTTTTGTAAAGTAGTTTGAGTAAGCCTTACAATTTGAATCCGACTTATAATTTAATGCTAATACCGACGTTACCGTAATTTAATATGCAAATATCAAATTAGTATCGAAACGAAAACTGAGAAAATCTTTAGAATGAAAATACGATGAAAAAAATGATAGCCCGTTATTTATTGCAGGAATTTTTTTTATAAAAAACTTTATAAATCAATTACTTGCAAGTTATGTAATAATGCTACAAAGAGAAGGTATACTTAAAATCCACTGTGCTAATTTAATTTGGATATTAATGTATTTCAGTACTTTAAATAGAAATTCTATAATAATATCTACGAAGTATATATTTCATTCGATGAAAAAAATGACGTGCATTGATAAAATAATACATTTACTTTTTAATTGATATATCGAATTTTAAATAAATAATAAAATAGAGATTATTGTATAATTTTACAAATGTTACTTTAAGTCAAATTTTATGCATCTTTAATGATCAATAAAATATAAAAATTCCAACCTTTGATAATAATAAAGGAGAATAATACTTAAAATGACAATCATGGTAGCAAAGATATACGATGTACTGTCGTACAAAGAGTTTAAAGAAAGTAAAGAAAAAAAAATAAGCTTCAAAAAATATTTTAGAATACAATATTCCGAACGCTACTCACGATAAATATCAAGTACCATCGGAGTCGTTTATATGTTCAAAGAGTAAAATGAAACACCTACGAATAGGCTGAAAAATATCGTCGTATTGTAATTTTAATAAAAAGTATTAAAAAAATATAATGGTTTCTCGTCAATAGGTTAAGCTAATAAAGAAATACGTTCAAAAATAAAAAAATTAGAACACGCTTTTTTGAATCACTCGTTGAAATTCGAATAATATTTCTATATAATATTAATTTAAATTTCCAAGACTATCGATAAAAGTGAATTTAATTTCGCAATTTCTATTTTCAATAGCAGAAATAATTAATAAATTTTTTAAATAATATCTCGCATTAAATAATAAAAACAAAATCAATTCAGCCTATCCACTTGCGATTTATTTTAATTCACCAATCAATCTAAAGCAACGACTAATTAGAAGCTCACCCAGTTTTTCTACTATCAGCCTTAAACATTTATCGTCGAAAATTCGGATTAAAGAATTAAACCCTGATAACCTTAAAATTAAAAAACTAAGAAATTTTTATAATTGTCATTCGAACATAAAAGTGTAAACTATAGCGTCGGTACTAAATTAAATTCGAGTGAAGCGCATATGTTAAAATAACCATATATAGAGCAAATGTATAGATATAAAATCTAATATTATGTAATAATGCGGTTTAGAGGTTAAGAACTTTAAATATATCTGCGTAGAATGATAAAATCTAGTCAATACTTAGACCCAATTTAAACATTTATTTAAATAAAATTAAACATATGTTTTATTAATATTATACGGTATTATTTAGATGAAAAATGTCTTACAAGATATATTATTTAGCTAACCCAAATTTACGAACAACGTTAACATAAATCAAAACTAAATTTAAATTTGTCTTTAAACATATTCTAGATACATTTATAAAATTTATTTATAAAGTGGTGTAAATTTTTTTTCGTACTTTTCCTTTTTTAAAACAAAATTTACTAATCTACTTCGATATTTATGTCAGAGCAAAAGAAATATTAATTATCGCGTACTGGACATTCCGTGATGTCGATTCCTTTAAAAAAAAAAGTGAAGAAAAAAGGAAAATGTTCAAACGAATATAATAAAATGTTGGAAGCGCAACGAAGTTCCAGTCGGAAAGCTCGCGCGAAATTTCAAGAGCGCCGCTTTGAAAAACCGAGCGTCACAGGCTCAACCAGAGAAAAAAAAGGAAAAAGTACGCCGTATAAAGAAAAGGATGAAGGATCGAAGCCAAACGCGTCCATCACCGAACATTATCCTCGCATACAAGAATAAAAGCATTCCTTCCCGGGTACCCGAGGACATAACGGTAGTCCGGAAAAGGGTTGCGTAAGTCCAGCCCCGCGTCCCTTTTTAAACTCCGTCGTTGCGTTCCCCAGGACTCCACCCCCTCTTCCGGCTCGAGTCGGCCACCCGGGCGCGGCTCCTACTCCCACTACATCGCCGTCAGAGTTGCGCGTGGCGTCGCCGTCGGGGGGCAAGGAGGCGGGGGCACGAGCTCGACTCGACTATCTGGTTGGCCTTGAACTTGACTTTCCTAAGAGCTTGTGGCCGCGATCGCGAAGGCCGAGAGAGCGCGTCGAGCACAAATTTAGACGCCGAGCACCGGCGGAAACGGCCGATGACGAAAGACGCGCGCGCGTTGTGGCAACCCGGAGACGCGAGCATCGAGATAGAGAGCGATAGAGAGAGAGAGAGAGAGAGAGAGTGAGAGAGAGTGAGAGAGAGTGAGAGAAGTGGCCTTGGGAAGACATATATACGACGGTGGACTAGACAACGACAACGACAACGACGACGACGACGGCGACGATGCAGCGACTACTACGACGACGACGACGACGACGACGATGATCACCACGAACGCGACGAAGACGTCGTCGCCGTCGCCGACGAGAGTAACGCCGCTTTTTAAAATCCGCGAACTTCTCCTCGCGCGTGTCTGTGTGCGCGTGCGCGTCCACACATGCGAACGCGAGTATGGATCGGATTAGCGAATACAGCTCGACTTATATCTTGGCTTCGGGGAGAGATCAGCTAGGATTTTTGTTGAATAAAATATAATTAAAAATCGAACCAGTAATCAGGGCATAGGTATTCGAGTATTTGCAACTTATGATATTACAACTGCTGGAGATTCTTATCGTATTCGTTTCATTTGTTTATATTTTTATATATTATTTTTATTTTTGTTTTATTATAATCCATTGAAAGTGTAATAAATAATTTATCTGCTATCCATAAAGTAGGTAATTATTTTTTTTTTAAATGAGGTTCCAACGTTTCTTTTGCCCTATATTTATGTAAAATAGCCGAAAATTGTAACAACTAATGCTTAATAAATAAAATTGATAATTCTTCAATTATTTTCTAATTTTTTAAATCAATTGTAATAAAACGATGTAGGTATAAAAAATTAAAATTCATTATTTTATTACATGATCTATTACAAGATTGTATATCCGTATAATTAATTTAGATATATTATATATTCATTTAATTTCATGTTCAATTTTTTATATGTTTTCTCGTAAAATTAGAATGCATTCTCAAATGTATTTGCTTTTAAAGATTTAATGACATACAGTCGATCAATATACAGCCGTATTATTACTTTTTCTACAAATAAAATGATGTTCCTAAAGAAATTACATTTCCTAATCGAACGATATTTCCTACCATAAATATCTCTTAGTTATAGAAATAATTAAAATTTAAAGTAAAAAAACTACTTCGTTTTTCAATAAAATGAATTATTAAAGAATTTCTTTTAATGTATAAAAAACGAGCAAATCATTCAATGTGATCTGTTTTTACTCTAAACAATCTTTAAATAGAGGCTAAAAAAGTAATACTCTTACGATAGAAATAACATGACTAAAAGCTTCGTTTGATTAATTAATCAATCTTTAATGCACTAAATGATTATGCCAATATTTCTTTATTAATTTATGATACCAGAAGGGAATGTGTTTCTATTATTTTATATACGATTAAAATTATCTTATTGTTTCGTTTAAAAAATTATAACACATCTTATTAGTGTAATACTATGTTTACAAAACATTATTATAAATATCACTTAAATAAACGTATATAAAAATTTAAATTAAAATCAAGAAGAAAATAAATCGCTATCGTTCTAATTGAAATACTATCGTTAATAAAATATAAATTATTGTTAATGAACATATAAACATCATTTCTAAGGAATAATAAATCTTCTTTACTGTGATAAGGAAAGTGTAACCTATTTTTCGCTTGAACTGTAAGAATTATAAATCATTTTTTATAATTATATAACAAATTCAAGTATATTTTTACTATTATATCGAATAAGACCATCAAACTTTTCTCAGATTATTTTGAGTTTAAAATTAACTTGAAATTAGTAAACTGAAAATGCAAGTAAAAAAGATTTTTATAATAGTTCATCGAGTATATTGTTTAATAGATTCCGAAAAATTATCTAGAAAATATTAGATGATTTTTTTTTACATTTTTAGTTACATTACGTAAATAAAAATTCATCGCAAGATATTTCTATCCTAACATATATTAGTCATGTTTCTACTTAATATCTTTTAGCAATTTTCACAAGCGGTTTTTATTTTTGTACTCTATTTGCCAAATAGATAAAATCAAATTTATCTAAAACCAGTCGGTATTTCCCGAAGATTTTTTTTTTAGAGGCTACGCCAATGCTTGCAACCAATGTAACATCGGTAGTATAAGTAGCAGCAGTTTATGAATTCGAAACTTGCCTCTGCAACTATAACGTTCGATATAATAACCATATCAGTTATCCCACTAACTATTTGCATCTTAAAAGGAGAAGGAAAAGAAAAACAGAAAGTTTTAAGAACGCGAGAGAGAGAGAGAGAGAGAAAGAAACAAAATAGAGAACGAAGAAGAAAATATAACGTAAATGATCCAAGATACTTTCATATTATGCATCATCGCAAATGATTGGCAACTTCCTTTATCGATTAAACTTATTACGCGAGTAAAGAAATTGATTTTCCTTTCGATCATTAACGATAAAAAATATATGTATTATGAAAGTATAGGCATGCATTATAAATAGAAACACAATATTGAAATCTCGCGAATCGTATTGTACAATCAACTAATTACCAAGAAATCAAACTTTCAATTTTATTCACATTTAATGTAATATTGAAGTTTATCGTATTTCTTTGTATCGATAAGAGCTATCAAAGTTTTTTATTTTAGAATAATACTAGATTGTTTTTAGAAACAATTCTATGCTTCGAGTAGACATGGTACTAATTACCCTCATAAAATATTTGAAGAGTGGCGTATATCCGAAATAATCCATGATTTATTAATAGAAAAAATCATTTTGATAAAGATATTTTTCAATGAATGCGAAAATAAAAATCAAAAGAACAAATAAAAATTTTAGCATGAACGAAAATATAAAATATGAAGTGTAAACTTGACTTGCAAAAGTATAATCGTAAAGGCTAAATCTCCCGATACAACGAAAGACTGCGGACTTTGCGCGTCTGCATTTACGTCTTTTTTTTGTCCTGTTCCCTCATGCCCCATCAACCTGTCATGCGGCGCACATGTTCTTTTGGGCTTTTAATTTACTCGCTGAGCCAAGCACGATAATTAGGAATCCGTTTCTCCGGTTCTAAATTGAGTATTGGCTTCTTCGCCTATTTCCTGTTCGCTTTCTGTAACTCGTTTAGGCCTTTTTACTTTACGATTCGACAAAAACGCGAGGTAAAGTTGTTTGGAAGTCCCAAGTTTTTTTTTGAAAACTTGCCCTTGAATAGTTTACAGTATACGAAAGTAAAACATCGATTCACTTTCAAAGTCAAGGTAGATAAGTGTAATAACGCATCGTCTCTTGCATCTTACAGTGTTTTTTGCGTTACGGAAAAAATAACATATTTCTATATTTTAAAATGGCTTTTCAAAAGATATTAAATTCGATTCGATACAAAATTACGTTTGTTAGTTTAATATTTTATGTATTGCATTGTAAATGTATATTATGTTACATATTTTTTGAAATATTAAACCTTTTCTAATACTTAGAAGTTTGTACAAATTATATCTATTTATAAATCCTTGTATAAAACATATAGAAATAAGTACAAAAATGCGAATATTAAAATTTAAAGATAAAAACTTTAATTACTCTAATTTTTTTAAACGGAAAACATACCAATGTTCTATAGATATTTTTAAACTACATCATTCCGCTCGTTAAATACATACATTTTTTTATATCATAAAACATATTTCAATATAGATTATAAAAAATATATAAGTAAAAAGTATACAATAGATAAAAAATAAAGTCATTAAAATTTTTATCCGCATAAGGAAACATTACTTTATGAAATAAATAAGAAATCTGATCCAAAATCAATCGACACTACATCTTTCGCATTATCCTGAAAATAAAAATTCTCTTTCAAAGCCAATTTGGAGCATGCACCAATCTCTCGATACGAATAATTATCTTGTAGATTCTAATGTCATTATAACACGTATTTGTAAATTCGGTACCTCAAAATTTGCGTATCTCAAATTTCTAAGAGAAAATTCAAAGTATAGTTTATCTTACGATAAATGAGGTGCAGCCAAAAAAATTAATAATCGGTCTGCATTGAAATTAAAAAAAAAGACATAATGAAGGATCCAGACAAATGTTTTGCATACAATCGTGAGATATTTCGCGAACATTTTGGTAGAAGGCGCCCGCGGTATCAAAAATTTCAAGGTCCTGCGCGAAACCAACAAAGCAGCGACGCTCGTTTTCAAACAGGTCGATTACGTAAGTAAGAAAAAGCCAACGGTATGCCCGTGAGGCTCAAATACTCGCGTAGGATTTTGTCCTGAACTAGCCGACAGACTTCAAACGTTGAGCATTGAAAGATCTTGCTCGATTCTATTATCATCCCGTAAATCCGAGCGAATTTTCCACGGATTTTTTTTATTAAATTTATGGTTTCTGCGCGCAATAGAATAGGATTATTAGATTGGAATTGATACGTTCGCTAAGACATATAATTTACAACCAAGTAGCTCGAATGTAATAAAAGTAATAAATGTACGTACATTTTGACAAAAAATTTAGGAGAAATATAATACGTGCTTTTTGTTACAAGTATGTATCATAAACAATAACTTTTTTTTACCATTTTTATTACCGTTCATCGAAATAATAAAATAAAAATAGAGTATTAACTTCTAAATAATATCTCACATTAGAAAAAAGGTAATTTTTTAAATGTATATACATAAATTGCTAAGAAATTCGTATAAGTATTAAAGTTCAAGGATCCGATAAATATTAAAATAATAATTTTAACAATAGATCTGAAATTATTCGATCAGATTTGTAATTTTGATACATAGTTCTATTCGTATGAGTTTTACTTTATTTCAAATAATTTTCTTTGTATCAAAATTTATAAAATATTTATTGTTGTAATTTTTTAAAAACTATAAACAATTTTAAATAAAAATAAACTAACGTGAAATTTTGTTATATTTTATCAGTGTCTCTTGTACGAATTACTTCGGATAAATAATTATTTTAACGTAGAACAAGGCCAACTTATAAAATGCTTAAAGTATTTAATACGATATTTTTAGAACATTGCAGTATATATTAAATACAATAAATGTAATAAAAAGTTATTTTACGAATAACATACTAAATTTTTTATCATTATTGATAAAAAAATATCCTCTAACAAGCAATTATTTTTTATTAATCAATTCTATGATGGTCATAAATTACATAGATTAAAATTATATCATCAAATGCAAAATATATCATAAAATAAAACTTGCATCGAAAATTATAAAAAATTATTTGGATAATAAATGTAATATTGTTTTACTCTTTATATTATTAATCCTGCAAATTCTTTTTCAATTGACATTGTTTACAAACGAGTTACGTTTCTTAAAAGTCATATGAATGAATATTATTAAAAAAAATAATAATAAATGAAAAGAAAGATATTCCATATGAAATTAGATAAACAATTTTTAAAAACACAAGTAGTATGAATAATTCATTCTCAAATGCTTGGCATTACGTTAATTTGAGCGACGGCGGAGAATTTTCGCAATCCCGTCGGTTGAGTTCATGGGCTGCGGAACTCGATATTTTTTTGCGAGTGAACCTGACCAACCCTATCCCTAAAACCACCATTACTCTATCCATAGGTATAATATACGTTTGGTGAAGGAAGGTATGTATCACTTGCCTCATTTCGTTCGCTTATTCTATCCGGTACAATTGAATCCATTAAATAAAGCTGACTCCAGAAAAAATTTTTTATGACAGGTCTTTACTTCTGGTTCAGAAATTACACGATGAAACTTAATTTCATATTTAATAACTCTATTACGTAGAAAAATTTGGTCTTTAAAATTCAAAGTTTGCTATAAAAGAATAAATTTCATTCAAATTATTAATTTTTTTTATTCGCTATAAATGTTCATCGCGATCAAATATACACTGTGTATTCAAAGTTTTTAGATTTATATCTGAAAATATTAAATACTTATATCAATATCTTCGAAGTACAAATATTTCTTTTTACACTATAAAATACATATTACACTATTTACAATAAAATGTGTAACCATACTTTTTTAATTTTTCTTTCTTTAGTTCAAATTTATAATTTATTACCTCATAAATTTCATTAAAACTTTCATTTTTTGCATAAAAATTTATTATACATTTATATTCCTTGAATTTGATTTTAAATAGAAATTTACTCATACAGCTGTTCTATTAAACTAGGTAGAATTCATACAAGAAAACACTACAAGTACAATAAAAGCGTATAAATACAAAAGGTAATGAAATTTTAATCAACGAAGTAAGATAATAGAAAAATGCTGAAAGTATAGGTCTAGTTATTACTTCATAAATTATGAATTTGCATTTATTACTATTTACAAAAAGCTCTAAAATTATGTGCAATTAAAAATACTACATGCAGAAAAATAATTACATTGCTCCAACTAAAGTTAATACATAAAAATTTAAAAAATTACAAAATTATAATATAAATTATGGCACTCTAAGAACATAATGTATAATTAATTTTTCCTTAAAAAATATCAATATTTTTAATATATTAATAATTATTATTGATGAATTTTAAAATTTACTTATACAGCTTGATATTTTTAATAGTCACAGAAAATATAGACGTATTTAACGACCTAATGAAATTATATTTACGTTATAAAAGTTATACTATATTTTTAAAATATCACTAATATTTTCCAAGCTTGTAATTTCTTATTGCTTTCATTTTTTATGCTTTTCAATTAAAAGTGCCCTATCCATTTGCCTCAGCTTGTAAATAAAGGAGTGAAATAAATGGGCAGCGATTGGTGCTTGACATATTCCTGATTCTTGAAAGAACTTTCCTTTAGAATTTCGCAGAGAAAAAATTATTCCTAGATTACTATATTTTTATAAAAAATATTATTGACAAACCTAGTCTGGAAATTTATTTATACTTGTGTAAGTTTTTCCATAATTTGGTACTTGATAATTCATACATAATATAATGTATTTTTAACGTAAAAACATTTCTGTCTGTACACGTTTAATGTATTTCACATTAAATATTTATATAATTTTATTAATTTTTATATTTTTTCAATCGTTGCGAGATTCGATTATTTTCACAACACGTAAGATTTATGACATATTGCTAATACTATATATATGTAATGTATAATAAAAACTGGCATATATTTTATTAAAAAATGTAATTCATATTTCAGTATAACACGTAACATTGTAGTTTTAAATATTAATATATATTAAATGATAAATAACGGATAAAGAAATAAGTTAAAAATTGAAAGATACTAAGTTAAATATTTGGATTAACGTAAATTTCTTTTATCACTACATGTTCAAATTATATTATATTTTAAAATCTATTGTATTCTAAAATGTAATTTGATGTTGAAAGCAATATTGACAGTGTTTTGGAAACCGAATATAAAAGCAAACAAAATATAGTTATAGTATAATGTTATATAAAATTAATTCTAGAATGGAACAAAATATAACAAAGAGAACTTTATAATTGTACACGTATATATATACTTTTTAATTAAAGTATATAAAGATAAAATTAATTGAACGGAATCAGTTGTTAAAATAGTTTTTAAGTAAACTAAAAACTAAACATGAGCTTTTATATACTTTAGAAGTTCTCTTACACATAAAAATATTTCAGTTACGGCATTAGAGAAAGAACATTATTTCCAATTAAATACGATGTCTTTAAACTCGGTATACGTTTACACAGCTGTTGTATGGTTCCGCTAACGTGTTGCGAGACACGATCGCGTTCCCGAACCATTATATCATGAAAAAAAGTAGGAAGAGAACATGGATTCGATATGTACAATGAAATCGATGCATCGTGTGACGAGGCAAATTACAGGGTCAGGGTTGCGCGGCAATGATGAAGGTCTCGGACACGTTTCAATGTGTAATTGGCACGCGAGGCACAAACAGCGAAATTCGTTATCCTCGTATACTTGATCGAGCAGATCTATGAAAATTTCGCATACGAATATAGATTTCATACATAGTGTGCATTAAAAGATTGTTAAAACATTAAACTTAATTTGAAACTACATAAAAAAATAATATCGCTACCCATTACTTCAAGATTCATTGAAAGACTTGAGTTCGAATAAGCAATCAATTTTATATTTTATATTTTATATTTTATAATAGGAATTACAGCGTTTTTATTTGTTATTTTTTTAATATCTCCAAAGATTAAAGAATTATAGCGTTTTAGAAATAACTTTATGGAAAATTTTATTTTTTTTAATAAAATTCAAATTTTGTGGGTAAAAAAATATTAAAATATCGATTCTAAATGATTTTTAAACAATTTATAAAAATTAATTAGTTGATTTAAATTCTTGTTGAATCTCATGATAAAGTACGAAATCTCACTGATAAATATAAATATTTTAATAATTAATAACATTTATTGATTAATTTTATGTAATCAATCAAATTATCTTAAAAAGTAAATTTCTCTCGTTTAAATTTGAAATAATTCCTATTAATTTTATTATAATTAATAAATTAATATTAATAATAATAATTTTAATAAATATATTTATATATATTATACATGATTAAACCAATAAATTTTTGTTATACTTTATTTATTATTATAAATTATAATACAAAAATTAACTTAACCACAATATCAACATTAACAAAATCTATCAAATTTCTATGGAAACGAAAAAAAAATTAAACAATTATTCACGATGATATTAATAATCAATACATATTCCTCAATTAAAATGTCATTTAATTAAACTAATATTTGGTTAGAGGCTATAAATTAAAATAAAATCATTTGTACAGATGCACTTTCAATTTCTATATAAAAAAGTCAATTTATCGACCCTTTATTCATACAATTTTAAACCAATATTTTAAAATCTGTTTCATAATTATTATCATGACTAATTTTATTAAGATAAAATTTGTCTTGAATAAAATATTTATGAAAGAATCCATTTTGTTATAAACAATAATCATCTAGATGCATGAACTGATTAAATTGCAGTTATCTCAAGAATGTCGAATTAAAAAAATACAATTAACAATTATGTATGTATATATTTACAACGAAAGTTACGAAGAATGAAACAAGCTAAAAAAAGAATCCAAAAGATGTTGGCGTGCATTGACGTGAAAGGAAAAAGAATTGGGGTTAAAAAAATAAAGAAAAAACCGTGCGTACATGAAAAAGACGAAAAAAAAATAGAGAAAAAAAACAAAAGAAGGAAAAGGTTCAGACACGGGCAACCTGTACAAGAAATGAGGCGGAATCGGCGAGGTCGTGTTTCAGTATTTGAAGTGAGGAAAAAGAAACAAAAAAAAAATCGATATCTCATTTTAGATCACGGTCAAGGTCAACGGCTTTTCTCGTCGAAACGACAAACGAACGAAATGCGACGGCGGCGACGGCGGCGACAACGACGTGGTAAAATTTTGCTCAAGATGTGCGACTACGATAAACATCTTTCTTCGGAGAAGGATATTATATTCGCGAGATAGAATATTTGCGAATTAAACGGCACGTACACAAATTCGAAATACAATTTAAAGTTGTATTATTCATCGTTATTCAAAATCAGTACAACATTTACCGATGCTTTTTCGGGATTGATCGAACTATCAAAATCAATATCATTAACTACCGAATAAACTGTGAGTCTCTTCCTGATAATATAAAACAACGTTATTTGTGTCGCATTGTAAAATTTTATCTGTAGGACGTGCGACGTACTGGTATTAGTGGAAAGCTATACACTCATTTCCCTACCCACTGATACTACATATTCGGCAATGATTTCTTATCAGATTGCCGTCGAATGTATATACTACATGTATCTACGATGAACCAAAGTCATATAGATTGGGTCCAACTGAGCAAATGAATAAATGTCCGTAAAAGACTTGTATTATGTTTTCAAAAATATTAGTATTCGAGAATTAATACTATATCATTGTATTAATATTTAAGAGGAATTTTCAGTTCGAGAGTAAATTTGTGAATATATGTGAAAGTAATTACAGTATATTAAATATAATAAAAATTTACCAAGATTTTAAAATATTTATAACGAATAAAATTAATATAAAGAAATATTTATCAAATCACAAAATATTAATATTTTAAATAGAAAATGCGATATTTTTATTTATTATTTCGTTTCATTTCTTTCTCTAAAAGGGATTCAAATAAAGATTTCAAAAACATTATTAAGTTATTTTACAATTGCACGTTCTCGTGCAATCGATTTTTAACATCACTTTCGCCAAGCTATCGATTAAAATAGATACTGTACATTCATTACCTATACTATGTACACATAAATGTTTAAAGTACACTTAATATATACGCATTGAATCGAACATCTTTTCAGCTTTATTGCGCATCGGACACTCCGAGTAACATTCCATGAAAGTAATGAACGATAAGCGGCCAAAAACCGCTGCTCAATCTTGGCCTTGATGACTTACACTCGGCAGTAAATGCTCGTGCACAACGTCGATAAAAGTCATATCACATAAAAACAGTCATGCTGCATCGTAACAATATAAAAAGTTTATTAAAGTCTTTTATCCTTAATGAAGATAAAAAATAAAAAATGAAAACTCTGTAAATTAACTACTGGTGATATATAAGTACGATTTACAATTAGAAAATCGTGTTGTGGAAATGTTAGAGAAAAAAATAATTCACCGATCAATAAGTTGCCAATTTAACGCATAGTACTGTAATAAAGGGCGGAAACCATCAACGTTTTAAACGTAAAATATAAGACTTGTTTCGATGCAATAAAATTATACGTTAAGAGTTGATATTGAGTAAAATTTTCAAAAGATTTTCACTCGCAATGTATAATTTCTAAACGTTGATAAAGTACAATATATGTAATTAGAACTGTACACATGTCGGTACCTTTTTAGCACCAGTTAAACATATTTTTATGTCAATCATACACGGGATATAACTAAACGAATTCCTGATCTAAATTCTAGTTGATTCGACAAATTAAATACCGGAAAAGTTAGAGGTGTTTCCATTATGAAATGATTGGATAATCAGACACGATTCGCGATTCTCGAGAGTCGTATATACGATGGCATTTGCTCTGGAAAGTTGTAAAGGAAAGTATAAGATTACAGTTAAAATATTTTACTATGAAATTTTTTAAATCTTCTTTCGTAGATTATTAATTTCTAATAAGAATATTTTAATAAGAAATAAACCTTCAATATGCTAGAAGATTAAAAAAATTAGTGTCGTTAATGCAAATTTCTATAAAAGGAAAGGTAAGAACAATAATTATAACTTATTGGTTGTTAGTAAAAATGTTGCATAAATAGAAACTGAATTTTCTTTACTGAGGTGTACAAGAGACATACCTAGACATTTCATTATTAACGAGAAGAAAAGTATTCCGTTCTTAATCGAAGAATTTGGTAAAGAAAAAATTAACTACTACTTTATAATATCTATAGAATTAGGTTTCGAGAAAATAAAGAAATATAGTACAGGAGAGAAAATATTTAACTCTGATGCTTGGCTAAAATAAATATCTCTAAGTGAATTCTTTAAGATACCAGATAATGAGCGATTTAAAGTTGAGTTTGAAAAAAATCATGATAATAATGAAGATCACGATCCAAGCTAGAAGCAATACTTTCCGATGTTCAGATTTGAGTTGAATCTTTTCAAGATACTCTCTGCTTCTTTCGGATGGTTTTCTTTCATACAGCTCTCTAGTTTACTTTATTCTGGGCATTATAACATACCGAATGGGACTTAACTGTATTGTAATACCTATAAGAACAACATCCAATGTATAAGAGCAGACATTCCAGGAGCTATACATTTTTTAATAGGAACTAAAAATAGAGAAAGTAAACTACGAATGATACTAAAGCCCATAGATCTGAACATTGATCGATTTGATTTGAGATGCAAAGAACTGATAGTTAAAATATGCGTTCAGTTTTTTCTTCCGTCAGGATTAAACATAGTTATTTCAGGTTCTCTTAAAATCATATTCAAGAATACAGATCTAATATATCCGATATTTTAATGATTTTCTCTTAAGATTATGTACAAAATGAATCCGAGAACCACATACTCAGCCTTTACCGAACTTTGAAATGACACTCATCGATCGTTTCATTTTAAAAGATATCTCAGAGTACCCTTGTTATCAATCTCTATTATCGGATGCCCTTAACTAAACAAGAGTCGGAAGTTACCAAGGAGGCCACAAAATTTATACATTGAGACTCGAACATTAAAGCTAGTACAGACTATGAAATTAATAGCCTCAAATAAGGTAGAAAGCTGGAGTAGCTATCAAAATATTGTTAATGATTCTGGTATGAATGAATTGTCCGAGAACAAGAATAATAATTAGAGGATAACGTGATATATATATTCTATAATATAATTCTTTAAATTTTGTAACTTTTATAGAAGAATATGATTGTATAGTACTAACTTGATAAAAAGTTCAAATTACAGAGAACTAGAGCTGATGATATATGAACTAAAAAGTTGAAACTCTCGAGCTTCATCCGCTGTCTTGTCTCAACATATAAGACTCAAGCTGACGCCAAATATGAAACCCTCTTGATACTACAATATACTACATCCACTTGCGCATGTACCTACAATTCTGTAATAAAACAGATCTGAGGAAAGAACTTTTCCACAATACGGTTTAATCGTGTTTGTATATATATATTCGCATACCTGTACAAACATAACATCATTACATCACAAAGAAAATTATTTACTCTATTTTTTCTTTTTTCTTTTATTAACTATTTGAATATTTTTTATTTTCTTATATTCTTGTTTTGAGTATATGTCAATTTTTTTGTTATTATTATCAATTTGTTTCTTTTGTTTAATATTTCATTTACATCATTTATATAAACATAATTAATTTAACAATAATAATACCTGAATTATATATTATATAAATATATATAAAATCATAAAATTAATATTATATTTTCCATTTAATTTAAACCTTTGAACTGACTTTACAATTATTTATATAATTCTTTAGATATGTAGTTATATTGACTATTTAATTAAATTTCCATAAAAATTAATATACTAATATAATTAATATTTTCAAAAAATAAAAAATCATTCAAAGTTGGGGTGAATTCAAAGCCAGTGATGTAAGTAGATAAGGTGTAGCAGCGATCAGACGGCAATAGCGAACGGAAGTTCCAAGCACAAAGAAAATAAGACAATGAATTTCACAAACATCTTAATCAGTATTCATCAACCGACGCTCTTTCATCTTTAATGATTTGATTCCACCAAGAAGTAATTCGATTACGCCCCATGTGAACACGAGATTTAAAGAAAACTATAAAAGAGACATAAAAGAGTTTCGTTACGGATCAATTTCACGCTAAATAATTAATATCATATTTATTTTGTTTTGATGTATAAATCTGTATACACCTATCTGTTATAATATATTTAGCAGAAGGTTTCTTTTTGTATTTTAATTTTTTGAATTTAACATCCCTGAAAAATAGAAAACATATGATACAAAATTTCATCCACTTATCTAAAAATAATACGAAAAAAAACTACTATAATATACTTTTATAAAAGATTAATTCTATAATTAGGCATTTATCAAATTCTATTTTTCAAGAGAAAAAACAGTTTTTATATATTTAAAAAATTGTATAAGGTTTTACATTAAACAAAATGTAATTATATACAATATTTTTTCTGTAACTATTCTTTTTTATATTTTTTATCTTTTTATGAAATTAAAACATAATTTTAGTACACGGTAATACATTATATAAATAAAAAAATAACATTAAAATGTAAAGACATATTTTCATAAAAAATACTTCATAAAATTCGCGTACAAAAAATGTTACATAAAAGGTATAAAATAAAAGTTTGTTTTCGTAGATATTTTCAATAGCTATTAAAATATACCTCAAATAAGTACATACTACGCTAATCATATACTAAGAAATCTACTTAAAAATGAACCTTGAGATACCTCACTCATTAATTGCTAAGCTAATCAACAGTTACGTAGTGAAATACCGGCGTAATTAGAACTTCACTATAATTCCATGTACTTTCAAATCATTGGGTATTAGATTGCAAATGACTAAAATATAAATCGTAATAAATGCTTTAACTTTTGAATATATATAGGTACATAACTGACACTCCTTATTATATAATACATTAGCATTTAATAAAACTCTTACGATTACTTACTTAGAAGAATCTTTGTATGGAAATTCCAAAAACGACATAAAATTCCTGCAAATTTACTATTTAAAATTCATATGAATTAGTTTTTAAAATTTTAGTAAAAGAAAATGGTGTAAATAATGAATGTGAAGAATTCTTTTAAGATTAAAAAGCTTGCTTCGGATATAAAATAAATAGTTTCAATAAAATTAAATGTCATTTCTATTAAATGAAACATAAAGATGAAGATTATATTTTGATATATATTAATATTTTTGGCAACTTAAACTTAAAAATAAGCAGATTAAAATATTAATGAATAAATTTGATGATCTAGGAACTAATTAATTAATTAATTGACTAAATCAAAATAACAAAAAGTATGCTTTCATAACAATATAAATTAAAATTATACTTATTGTCAATTTAATCTTTTCATATAATTCTTGATAAGTTTTATACGCTAATAAATATTTATTGTATACCAGGTGTACATCACTTTCAGTTGAGTAAAATTGCTTCATATGATTCTGTAAGACCTCGAATACAGGATATTATTCAATAAATAATAAAATATTTATTATTAATAGAAAAATGAATCAAAACTAAATTGATTCTATAATATTATACTTACTACACTTTTAATTTTTAATATGTTATTTTCAAAAAAATACATTTATATTAATAATTTTATACAAAATTTTATATGTAAACGTTTATATAAATATATTAATATAATATTATTATCATAAATAAATAATTTTGATTTAATATATAAGTTAGTAAATCATTTTTTAATCTTTTTAAATACAATTTAACACTAATGAATAATAATTCAAAATTAACAAAATTTGGAATCGAAATTTTTCTCAAAATTTCAGACATAGTTCTATTAAATATCTTTTAATCAAATTAAATTTTTTTACTTTAATAATTAACATAATTAATAATTAATATACGATAAACTAGACAAAGATAAAGTATAATTTACGCTGAACTAATCTTAATAGTTTTCCAATAAATAATAAAACTATCAATATTTTATTATCTATTGAAATATGGTAATTTAAATCTAGCAAAATTTGAAATCGATGAAAATTAAAATTATTAATAACGAAACTTATACGTAACATAAACTAAAACTTATATTTATTTGATAAATAATTGATACAGTTCACAAATTACAAAATTTTAATTCTTTTTTCAAAAAAATATCATAATTTGCTGTTACATTTAAATTTATGCATAAAATATTCAATTATTACTTATCAATAATTATCTGTAAAAATTGCATTACATAATCTTTCAATTTTCTTTTTCATTTGCTCGCTTAATAAATCCTTCTGAACCAATTTTGTTAATGGATAGGCTTTAAAAATTAAATTAAAATGTAATAAATCTTTATCTTAGTGTTAGTAATTAAATTATAATTTAATTTCTTATTGATTTATATTAAATTCATTCTAAACATATTTTATTTAAAAACTCATATTCAAGAATTTAATATGTTTTGTAACTATTAATTTACTACTTCCCTTCTCAATCATGAAATATTTATTTTTTATACTCAAGCAGCAATTAACTGAGAATTAAATTACGTAAGAATAATTAGAAAATATTTAAATAAGAATAAAATAAAAATAATTAAATCTTCGTAAGAAATATAAATTAATGTATTTATGTATGAATAATAATGATTCTTTTTATTAAAAAATATCTTAAAATTTTTTTAGAAATCGTTTTATACAAAAAGTTATTAAAAAGATAAAAATATGATTATGGACGGTAAAAAAATATCACAAGAAAAAATTCATCGATATCTTTTATTTTAATATAAAATACCTTAAATTTATTTTAATATTTGAAAAAATTTCAACTATTCAGTGCGAAAATTCAGAAATTTAAAAGCCACATCATTTTTTATGGTAATAGAACCAGTATAACATAAAAATGACAGCAGAATTTAAGCTTGAACAAAAAAATGTCTATTTTCTTGAGTTGAAAATATAGAATATCTTAAAATTTTAATATTAAAAAAACGATTAATTTATTTTAATGCGACTAATAAATGTTTTATCTAAGTAGTTTATGACAGTAATTAGAATATTTTATTTAAAATAGTTTTCTTAATCATTATAAAATTCCATCTAACAATATGCTTGATCGATGTTTAAAAATAATTTAATTTTACGGAGAAAAGACTCGCTTGAATAATAATTAAAGAAGAATTATATTATGAATGTAAAAAAATATTTATATGATTTTCATGCATATTTCTACACGGTATAATTTGCCTATCATAGAATTGCGAAAAAAAAACTAAAATAATTGATTATATTAGAACATTTTTTAAATTCCGAAAAAGTAATAGATGTTACCTTTAATATTATAATAGGACTTCCAGTAACTCAAAATCTTTTAAGCATTATAATAACTATTTACAGACATACATACATATATATATATTTTTTGTTTAGCAAATATATGTATGACGTCAACACGATGACATCGATTTCCAACATGATCAATTGTACGCCCCTCGATCCCTCTCACTTTCTTTGCGTGTTACAAGTACGTAGTTTTAATGCTTAAACGAATATTACCGCGTACATACTGCATGTAAGAAACTTGAAGAGAATTCTCCCCGCCACTTCCCGTCGACAATTTTAGCTCCGCCTTCATCTTTGCCTTGGACTTGGACTTCTCTATCCCCTCTGTTGCAACTTGGCGACAATTGATAGATAAGAGAAATGCGATGACACGAATGATAGGAAGTCGCGCAATTTACTGCAGCCGCGTTTATCTGCCCGCTTTTTAACAATACATTCAATTTCCACGGTGCATTCAAAACATGATAAGATTGATACGAGATCTTATTTCGTACTAGAATCTACATCTTATGTATATATACATTTACTTCCGCTACAAATGAATTAAAATCTTCTATAGAAGTTACTCTGTATTCGTGACAATTGTATGTATGAGAAAGTTTCATCTATGTAATCAAAGGATATACTAAGATTTCTAAAAACTTTACCGATCTCATGAATTATTACTTTTCAAAGTTTTAAAAAAATTAAAATGACTGCGATATTCTATTAAATTTATTTGAAAGACGACCGATGAGATTCAATAATTAGAAATAATAAAAAGCCTATTTTACGAGTTCTTTTTTAGCTGAATGAATAATTTAAATAGCATGCATTTTATCCAGGAAAATTTTGCAATGTGTGTTGGGTAGTTTATGCTAATTATTATAATATCCTATCTAAAGACTCTAAAGTCTTTGATAATTTATATTAATGATAGGCATCACTTTTATCTTATTATGATTTATCAATAAAGATGATTGCATAAATGATAAAACTTTTATATCTGTCATGCATATTGATAGATGCATAAAAAAATAAAAATTGACTAGAAAATTTATAAATATTTAAAATTCTATATATCATTGAATTGAGTAATAGTATCCATATTTGTTATTTTCCTAAATAAATAGTCGAAATAAGTTTAGTAAAAATATTGTTCTTAGTTAGATGTTTACATTAATTGTAAAATATACAAGATTGTTACGTAAATCTCCTAAAATAATAATTTTTCCATGATTGCCAGAAAAAAATTTTTAAAAATACCTCTACTAGATAAATAAGTCACAGAGGTTTGTTGTATTAAATTATATGTTCTAAAAAAATATAAAATATAAAAGAACAGATAAACAGATTTTTTTTAATTATCTTGTGCTTTATACTTTAATATCATTATTACCTTATAAAAAACTAGTTTATAAATCAGATCAAACGAGACTTATCGCAAAAATAATAAATTGTGCAGATTGAATAATGAATATAGAATAAAGATAAAAACTTATAGCAGAAAGGAAAAATTGTAAGCTAAAAACTGCTATTAGAAAAAGATAAGTGATTAAAGCACATTATTACTCTTGAAAAAGTAATTATAATAAAAAAATAACTAATGATTTTATTTAATTGTTAACAATATCATAAGGTATAATTTCATAGTCTTTATTCAACATCCAATCAAAATTAAAAAATTGAATTCCAATTAACGTACTTCTAATATTGACGCAAACTCTTTCAATATATTGAATTTGAACTAGACCGTTGTTCGTTGTTTAGTTTGCTATCGATTTTTCAATTGAAAGAATTGACAACCTTCTGTTTAGAGTTTCGTCCTGTTGGCTTGTGCAAATCAATGCTTGATTGGAACGCCACCCATCCTTAGCTGATTTCAAGATAAGGATTAATCCAACCTGTCACTTCAGAATTTCAAATGGTAGCTAGCATAGATTTCAATATGATAAACAATTATTCTAAATAATTTATGAATTACAAATTTGACTCAATTTAAAATGCTCCATTAGTCAGTTATATAATAGGACATTCACTCAATTATTAATTGAATCGTTTAAATGCTTTAAATTTTTCTCATTCTTGTTTATGCGGTTCTATTGAGATATTATCGAATAAAGTATTATGATAATAAAAATATTGAAAATGACGGATGCTAATTACGTTTTCTTACGATTTAACAGAATTTCTTAAAAACTTTTATAAATTAATGAAAAAATATGCAAAATGCGTAATTCATACTCAAAGTATTTTTCATTAATTGTAAATTAATTCATGATTAATTCTTCTATTTCCGAACTTTATAAACACATAGATTAATATGATATCTCCTTAAATAAATTAATAATGATTATAATAAAAACGTATCTTACAGTAAAAAGTATAATAAATATATATTACTTTCAATAAAGACAAAATAACTTATTCATCTAGTAATCATCAATCATACCATTTAACTCGCCTATTTAAATACATTATATTCTCTATTTTATCTAAATATGAAATTTCTAAAATTTACATAAAGATACAAATGAATGAAAACCATCGAATTCTTAATGAAATAACTATGATATAATATAAAAAGAGCAATTATGTCAAGATACGTTGAATCGATATGTGTGTATTAGAATGAGATTATTTCCGATAAATCGAGAACGTTTCGGATGCAAATTTATAAAGAGTAAAGTTAAATTCAACTTTAACCTTAGATTGATATGCGTAATTTTCATTTTCATATTTACAAGAGAAATATTTTTTAAAACAGGATTCAGTTTATTTGTGGGAATATTTCTCATTATTTTTTAAACTTTTTGTTAAATTTTTTAAAATACTATATTAATACAAATTTTCTATATAATTTTTAAGTTACAAAGATAAAGTGGTTTTTATACGTTTATTACAAAAATAACCGAACCAATCGTTTAAAAAATATTAAGTGCATATTCTACATGAAAAAAGAAAATTTATTTTGTATTTTTACAAAGTCTGATATTTTAAAAAAAGTAATTTAAGTATGTGACAATTTTCTATATTTTTCGGTGTTTTCTCTTGCGTTAAATCGTGAAAATAAATTTTATTTCATCTAAATATTTTCTAAATTTTTTCCGAATTACAGTATATCTTATGATAATGTACAATATCATCTTTTAAATAAGTTTTCTGGAGTAATAAATATGCGTAGAATAATCCATAATATAAATATAAGACGAAAGCATATCCACATAAAAGATAGATTTATATAAAAGTATTATAATAGTAATAGGGAGACACAGAAGAAAAAAATCGCTAGCCATTAATCTTCCCATGCTGTGCGTCCGTTCTCGGCCACACAGCAAGGGACACTCGATCTGAACAAGTCAGCGAAATTCCGAGCTCTCTTGAGGTCTTTCGTATCACTCAAAACGATGCACTTTCTCGCTCCTGACCCTCTCTTTTTCACACCGAGTGCGTCGAATGGCTCGTATATAAGCCTCGTGAATCGTGAACACAGTACATTTGCGATGGTGTATAAAAGTAGGCTTAATTAGAACATTCATTTTTCACTAACGCGCTTTTAAAATAATTGAACAATATTTTTCTCGTTTCTTTCATAAATTCGAGTTCTGCAACACAATCGACTGCGTTTCTGGTGAATAAAAGTAAGCTATCGTCGATGCTCTGTTGATCTGGAAAAAGGTTTATAATACGGTTCTCTTATACGTATACATTTGAGAATAAGGCAACATTCACGAGATTTATAATAGGACCTCAAATAAAAAACGAACCATCGACATTATGCAGAACGAACTGGAGGTCTACAACACAGTAATATGCTCACTATGTATGAATGGCACTCTTCTCTTTTATGCGTTGTCTTTATAATTATATTTCAAAGATTTGAGTCGTTGGAGTTATCATTATTATTTCATTTCTTTAAAATATTATAAATTTATTTGAGTTCTCGGAGTCTATTAAAATCATACAATATACGAAACGACAACATTTTATTTTATTTTTTATTCGGAATTTCAAATATACGATTTTCAATAATTTATATTAAATGTTGTATTTTACTAATATACAATTTTATAATTTATTTTACTAGTAAAATTTAAAAATATACAAAAATAGTTCGTTTACAATAAGTATGATCAGTATATCGAAATTTGATTTCCTAATAATTCTACAATTTATTATCAATGATCAATTCTCCAAAATACACATATTACGAAACGTATATAGATATTACTTGAAATAATAATTACTTACAATGAAAATGTGCGTTAAAGACTGTCACGTATTTCGAGTAAAGCAAGAATTAAGTTGGACGAGAATTGAGTCGAATAACTGATCTTTCAAAACAGAGTTTTAATTCAGTGGACCAATCATACGATCAGTGCTTCTCAAGAGGTTATCTTTAGTACTCTACTTCCATGAAATCTCTATTAATTTTGCGCGTGATGGAAAAAAAAACAAGAAATAAACGAACAGTGAATAATAAGTGGAAAAATTATTAAAAAATGCAATTAAATACAAGAATTTTTCAAAATAATATTCTATTAAAATTCAATTAAATGTAAATTATACGATCAAATACTTATATTTTTACTTAAGTTCTTATAAATTATACCAATTATATATTATATATATATATACATTTAACTAAACTTATTTATATTTTATAAATATAGATATAGTTCATAAAAACATAATTAATAAAAAAGCATTTATTATAAATACAAATTTAATAGTATTCTGATTATAATATTAAAACAAATATTAAAATCATCAAATTTTTAAATAGTAGTAATAATTTTATTTTTAACGTTAAAATAATAGCAAAAATTTTATACGAAAACTTAATTTATTTAGTTCTTTAAATTTCTATTTTAAAGTATCAGTTGATTTCAACTGAGTTTTTGACTATTCAAATGTATATTTTTATATAATAAATATTGAATAAAATATACAAAAAAATTTTGCATTTACCAAAACTAATTAGTCACCGAAACTGTACAAGAAAAAGAAGAATATTAAATCATATTTTAGATCGTAGCACTAAAAAAATATTATGCTTTTCACACCTAAAATGTAAAGAAATATTATTATCGAATATAAGCACATGAATATTAAAATAAAACCAACATTAT
Source organism: Dolichoris vasculosae (assembly GCA_018907195.1). Lineage (NCBI taxonomy): Eukaryota > Metazoa > Arthropoda > Insecta > Hymenoptera > Agaonidae > Dolichoris > Dolichoris vasculosae. The sequence continues at coordinate 11,577,552 of JACCHY010000001.1, forward strand.
TTTACATTTCATGTTTTAAAAGTAAGATGTTAAAAGATTTCATTAAATATAAAATTCATTGACGATTACATAATTAATTTATACAATAATAAAAATAATATAATTTATACGTACTTTATGTATAATAAAAAGATAAAAAATCTGATCACTTCGTAATTTCATATTATAATAATTTAGAATTGAAAGTATTGATTTAAAATTGAAAATTATTAATATATTGCCATCGAAATTTTTTCACTCTTTTATTTCAATATTTAGAATTTAATATTAAAATCTATAAAACTTTTATATCATTTATAAATATATAATAAATATAAATATCTGGAATTTTCTAATTTTCAAATCATAAATTTTTGATTATCAATAAATAGCCACTTTTCTTAAAAACTCAGTTAATGAAAGTGATATTTACTCTCTAATCTTATAATCTTATAGGTCAAGTTTTCAAATAATACATTTACTTTCTTGACTGAATATTAAATATGGATATGAATTTAAAATTAAACGTTTAAAAAATTATCTCTTTAACAGGTTTAATAACAGTTAAATATATAAGAATATCCCGTTTATAACAAGATTCATTTTGCATGTCAAATAAAAATAACAGATTTTGCAAATTTTATTCAAATATTGAAAAAATTAATGAAAAAAAAAGGAATATTTAATAATAATATATAATCTAATAATATTTCGTTACAAATAAAAAAATTTTTTTGAAACTTTTAAAAATCAACACTTAAAGAACTATAATGCAAACAAATATAAAATCAATAAAACTGCAAAATTCAAATAGGCGCAGTCTTCTTTTCCTAACGATTAAAATTGCAAGCCTTGGCACGTGCCACTATGTTCTCTCATGTATATTATTATATTACTCGATCGTTCGTATACTAAAATCAGATCGTGATATAGTCCTAATTTGAAAACAAATTATCTTAATATAACAAGCGGAATATTTTAAATTATAATATAATTATTTATCCTTTCTTAATATTTATATTATAATAGTTTTTTTCTATTTAATGAAGTATTATAGTCTGCTGTCTTGAAAAATGTTTCATAAGCCTTTAATTGCGGTTACATAAAATAAATGAAATACTTGAGAAACGGTTAAAATTTCATAAAAATACAATCACATTATCGTTTATTTAATATTTCTACTGCCACGTGTAAATCTATTTATAATTTTAAAAACGTAGCAATAGAAAATAATTATATTCATTATAAAAAGAATTAATAAATATTAAAAAACTAATATTTTAAAAAGAAACTATGAAATATTAGGAAACATAAAATACGTACATACAAAATGATTTTAAACGTATATTTAATACGTGTCAGGTTAGAAAATTAATTCGTAATATTTAGAAGCTAAATATGCCCATATCGTATTAGTAAACGATACGTTCATGATATTTTACAATAATCGCCCGACAAATATTCGCACTAAAATCTTGAAGCTATAAAAGCAGTGACGTCGTGCGAATAAAAGACGTGACCCCATCAGCCCAAGATTGCAAGACTCCCATACTTTTTCAATATCTTATGCATATCTTACGACTATAACACGATGTCTAAATTGCGCAAATGCTTTACAATGCTCTTAATCGATTTAAATTTCCAAAGAAGGTAGTTAAGGGTAGTTTAAGGCTTACGATATTTTTTGAAAAATGATTCAGAGAAAAAACTCTTCATCTATTTCAATTTTGAATTTTACAGTGAAATCGTATGGTTTATATAGAATCTCTTTGATAATCTTAGTCAAAATAATAGTCGTGTTCGTTGTAATTTAATAAAAACTATTTTCTTTCCTGCTTAATAGATAAGTTTATGATGAAAGAGTAAGGTACATAATACTTGAAAATGTATAAACTGGGTATCTGTTGTCATAACTAGAATTGTTCTTGTTACATGCATATAAACATAAGCTTTAGCTTTCGGAAATTCTTATCTTAAAAAGAAATGAATTTTTACAAGAATTGCTTTATATATAATATAAGCTAGGGACAATTGGAAAAAAATAATTCAAAATTGTATCGATCATTTTGTAAAAAATGAATCAAATATTATTATCATTGAAGAAAATCTGTATGATTTTAATTAGCTTAAATAAAATGGATTTTTTATAGAGATTACAAATTCGTTTTGAATTACTTTTATACGTATAATTTATATAATATAAATTTATATTTTATTTAATTCATCAAATATATTCTGTTTTTTTTTAAAGTATTAATGTACATTTCATAAGTCAATTACTAAAATTTATACTTCCCGATTCGTAATCCATTTTAATTTTTAAAATTATTTATAAATGATAACTTTAGATATTATGATTTTCAAATCATATAAAAGAGCTCTTAAAGAATTTACGAATAAAACTAGTAAGATTAAAGTATATCTACTTATTTACTATAAAAATAAATTATGACAGAGAAAAATATTAAAAACAATATAGAATTTAATAGAATGCTATTAGTAATATTGATATTCCGTCATATAAAATTCTATTTTAATCTGAGAGTTTGATTAAGTAGTCACACTAAGAACAACAAATCAGCTGACTAAATAACAACGTGTGCCTTTTATCATTGCACGATTACATCTGACAATAACATGACATCGTGAGTGCCATAAAAGAGTTCACATCATGTAATTAGATGCCGGTATTAAGTTTCTACTTAGAATGAACAAGTCACTTTAATTCAAGTAACCTATACGTTTGTTTGATTAAGTTTCCATCGTCATTTAATTTTATTATCGAGAATAATAATTGTAGTTACTCAATTCCAGTTGAAATGATTTTCAATAATAAAATAAAATCTATAGTATTTGATTTTATTAATCAAATCACTGATATTTTTCTTGTTTGCATTACTAAATATTCACTAATTCATAGTCTCATACTCATAACCAGTTTAAATAATGATGACTCACCACAAACCAGGAAATTTTCATTAACTTAGATTTAGAGAGTATATGATGCCATTTCGAGACTTTATAAATACAGAAATGGTAAAGTTACATAATTTTGAAAAATAATAGTTCGATAGCGATACAATATAATTCATTGATTATTAATAAACTATTTTAAATAAATTTTAAGTTTTATTCATTTTTATAAAATTCTGAAAATCGAGAACTTTAATATTAATCATTACTCGAACTTCAAAAGAATAATTTTATAAAATAAGAAAATTTTTATTTAAAACTAAAAACTTTTTATATACTATACATACTTTTAATGCGTAAACACAAACATTATAAATAGGACACGTGCAATATTATTCTGATTATAAAGAACATATAGAGAAATGGCATCTATCGATGTGAATAACACACAATTTCTTCTCTTAGATAACGAAAATTGCAATTTATAATATTTTACTACTGTTACTTTTAATACGATTAATATCATTTTTATTATTTTAATTTAATTATTTTAAATATAATCGTAAAAATTTTTTTTAATTAAAATATATAAAAGATTATATAAAATTACAAAGACGTAAATAGAAAAAAAATTCTAATTTAAATTTTTTAATAAATCTTATTAAACTGTTTCCTTGATTCAAATAAATATTGAATTATACATTTTTTTAAGAGGTTTATAAAATAAGGTCATATATTCAAAATGTTGCGTATTAGAATAATCGTGGAAATCCAAATAATCGTAACATAATAGTAAAATAAAATATTAATAAAAACACAATTTGTACTGGAAAAGAAATACATAACGAATGCGATGAGAACAAAATGCATAAGTTGTAAAAGAATATAGATTATTTGTTCGCGACTCATTTTTACGATGTTACACATCGCCTCCGCGATTGCGAAAATTGTCTTGCATGCGTTTGGCCTTCAATATTTCTTATCAGCGGTGATGCTTCTGTGACGGTCAGAGTTGTCGCTAGAGTTCAAGAACATTACATCCCCGCGAAACTAATGTTAGTCGTTAACTACGACTACGCGACTGGCGCTTCTCATCGCGAATAGACCGACTCGTTGAATAATATCTGTAACGCTCGATTGGCAAAATGTAAAGCTTACTTATTCGTGCGCACTTTTACTCGTGTTTATTTCGAATAAGCAAACGCTGCAAGTGCAACGAGGCAGTTTTTCATCGTGTGCTTATTGATTTAATTAAAAAAAAAATTGAAATTTTTCACGCGTTAACAAAATGGTTTATCTTCGCTTGCGATAATTTAACGTTTCAACAAAATAACGTTTCGAATTGTTATTTTTTCTGCTACCGTTTTTTTCCGATGATTCTTCAGAGACCTACCGGCAATTATACAATATATGCTTAAAGTTTTAGCAACTTTACACACTGAAACATATAATAGACTTTCAATGTAACCTTTCCGAACTATGCAAGCAAATATATCGCGTAAAATTAAAAACGACTTGACTATCAATTAAATGCTCGACATTTTACAAAATAAATGTCCTAAAGACGTCCGTATGAATATTTTTTCCCATATTTAAAAAATATTTTATTCGTTTCGATCGCAATGTAAATTAACAAGTTATATGTATTTTTATCATTTCCACGTTCTTCGAATGTAGAAATATGAATGGAATAAGCAGTTTTATTACTTTGTTAAAAATATATAATGTGGGTGTACGATAATTGTAGATGAAGTTTACATTAAGCTCAAGAAATTTCAAAATAAACTAATTTATATAATTTATAGAAAAAATATACACTCTTGAATTTTACTTAAAATAGTACCGAACAAAATTCAATGGAAGATTTGGCGCACCAACTTGTCTTCGGTTTGAAATCTCGTATTCCAGAAATAAACTTTAAAAGGAAATTATTATACGATCAATCTCGTAAAGTCACGAAACATTAAAAGCTGGTAAGACCTTCCGGAAGAAAAACATGAAATTGCATACGTATTACGGAATTTAGGCGAAGCAATTCCATATGCACCAGATTTCGACGAGGGGTCGGTACAAAGATGATAGAGAAAAGCCACTTGTGCGCTCGAACACCGTATTTACAAAGTCCCTAGTCCGCAAACCCGTAGACTCAGAGCCTATTTTTAAAATAGGATTGGTCATGGTTAGGAGGAAGAGCGGACCGTTCCGCGACTGCATAGCATCGCGCGTGAATAACAAGCGCCTCGTCTGTGTTCGCGCGAATAAAGAAAACAAAAAGGCAAGAGCAAAAAGAACAAAAAGGAAAAAGGGAAGAACAGAACACCGCGCCTTCAAAAATATGTGGCGCACTATGGACGCGAGCAAAGTGAGCTGAAAGGCACAGGAGTGGCGGATCCCATTATAGTCGCCGAGCGCGGCTTAGTGATCGATGCGACATAACTGTCTTGTTTCGATTGTGTGAAATTTTAATTTTTCTATGTATTTTATAGAACTTGTATACTTGCTTCGGGATATATGACGAAAATAACATTTTTTATTGCAAAGCTTTTAAGGATCTGTAGAATGTGCATTCATACTCGGATATAGTGTTTTTAATGGTACCATAGAGAATTAAAGCTAAACATTTTATATGCTCGTATTGTATTTCATCTCGTATGGTACTCAAAAGTTTTTCAAGAAACCGTATAAAATTAAAAGTATTATAAATCATTGGGATACAGGGAAAACATATTTTTAAACTTTTTGCAATTCTATTCTATGTATTTATTTTTCAAAATTAATAATACCGTGTTATTGTTAGTCATTCGATACGAATAAAAAATTAAAAGTCGATATAACAGAAGTATAAAAATATAATTAAAATTTGTATATTGTATTTCAACGATGCAAACTTTCGATATAAAAAATTTGTTGAGATAGTATTAAATACAAGCTTTAGATAAACTTGTTTTAAATTACACGCAACACACGCGTACACACACATACACCTACATATATATAGCGTTGTTAATTATATTACTGTAGATAATACACTTTTATTGTAGAAATATCGAAGCTATTTTAATAACGTACGTTGTTAACTTATTTGTAATGAACTAAATATAATAAAACAAATCAATAAATGGATATACGCGTTTGCTGTAAAGAAGTAAATATTATAGTTACAATGCATTAACGTTTTATTATATTTATAAAAATATTATATTTATAAGATAATACCGATGTCGTACTTTTATTGCTGAAATCTTAAAATTTTGTTTGATTAATCCACCAGCAAATTACATTATTAAAAATATATTTATAAAATTTGTACTATTGAGTAACTAGCAACAGTTATAATTGGTATCAGTATAAGATTAAATGCCTTTTAATAGTGGTATAATGCAGTAATAAATCAGGTTTATAAGATTATTATTTAAATACCCTCATAAATTAAAAATATTGCCGTAATGTATATATATATATATTAATAAATTATAAAAATTAATCGAATTTTTACATCGCGAAACATTAGAAACAAATAAATCATAACAATTAAAAATTTAAAAGGTTGTTTAAATTATTTTCTTATTTCAGAATAATTTTCTATGTATTACTAATATATAGTTTTTCATGTTATTAGATAAGTAATACGTATTTGAAAAAGTAAATTAATAATCATAAATATAAACCTCAAATGATAAATATCTAAAAATAATACGTTTATATTTTAATATCTGTGGTTATAAAATTGTAAAGTTATAGATATCGTTGATAAAACTTATTTTTTCTTCAACGGGATCAACACAATAAATTATATCTCAAGATAGAAAATCCTTCGATCAAATTGTATGAAAAATTTCTATAAGGACAAGAAAAAATAGTTGTTAAAATTCGCTCTAAATCTCTAAAACTCTCTTTGTTATTTAAGGTTTACTTATCAGTGGTGGCAAACATTATAACGCGCTAACCTGCTTGCTGTATTTTCAAATTTTTCTAGGAAACACGAGTTAAAGCACATGGATAACGAGAAAGAGAACGACAAATACTCGAGACTTTGTCGCGGCCGAGATACAATGTAAATCCGTGCGAGTTGCTCTTAGACTCATCAAAACAAACATTTTTTTTTTCACGGTCGTGCCTGCTAGTCCTCTTCTTGCATTCTACCTCTTTCTAATCTATATAACTACCATATTTGGTACGCGTTACCTATGTCACACGCTGCTCATAAAGCTGTGAAAAAAAAATAAAAGATTTATGCGTGAGTTTATATTTGTTCTTTTCACTCGATGGAGGAAAACGATCGTTATTAAACTAAGGTTTTACGTTCGGCTTTTTAAATTGGTTTGAGTGTGCGATTAGATTTAATTGAAATTTTATGCAATAAACTTTTTATATAAGATTTTCATTATAAATTGAAATAAAAAAAAAAGTTTACTCGTTTCTTATGTAATTATTTCTATTATTAAACGATACATTTGTCTAATCTTCCAAACCGAAAATTTGTATATCAAAGAATATGCAATTTTTAAATTATTTTGAATGATTTTATAAAATTGTATAATATAATAAAAATAATATACACAATGCACATTCCTGAATCAATATTTTCAAATTTAACTCGATTCCATATCGTGTAAGATTTCGATACAATTTTATATTTATTTAACATAATCTGTAGTTGATAATTTCTGAAACTTAGTAAAATAGTCTAATGATAATATAAATTATTAAATAGTATTGAATAAACTGTGTCGAAGGAATTTTAAGTATGTTTTAATTATTTCATTTAAATATAATAAGAAGATTTAAAGCGCTTGCCGTGAAAATTAAAGTAGTCACGACGAAATTTATACGAGGGCTGCGAATGTGCACAAGACGAGTTTTTCAATTAAGGTCAGCAATGCCGAGCTATCAAAGTTTTCAGCGCGAAACAATTTCGTTTCTTCCGATGTAACATCGTAAAACCGAATTACGTATAAAAAAGCAATTGAGTGTAACCAAACTTTTATAATCTCAGCGTAATACTGAATAATAACGGATCTTTTACTTTTGAAACATAATAAAGTAAAAAATTATGTAAAACTTTTGAATATACCGATAACGAACAAAATTATGTATAACTCCACTCTACGTTATCAATTTTATATTAAAAATAAAAGTTTGACTATATACATATATAATATTAATTTTAAAAATTTTGCACAATTGAAAAAATATTTATAATTTAAGACTCTATATCATAAAAATAGCGATCGTCTTGTAAGATGTGATTTAAATGTACGTGATAAAATAACGTAAAATGAACGCATCAAGCTTAATTGCAAACTTGCATCACTATTCAATTCGCAAGGAACGTAAAATTTCTAAAAATATTTTGTACTCGTATTAAAAAACACATCAATTGTTGAACGAATGTTAGTTCAAATAAGTTAACGAAATTTACTTAAAAAAAATATATATTTCAGTCACGCGATTATCGTTGCATTCGAGTTATAGACGGTCATTTTCTTATAGAAATTATAATGATTTTCTGATATAATAAAAAATAAAGAAAAAACCGAAGATACGATAATAGTATTTTAATTGAAAAAAAAAAGTAATTTTACTTATTAAATCGGTTATAAAACTAACAAAATTTAAGAGTAAAATCATCACGGAACGTATGCGAAATCGAAAGTTGGAAAAAATTAAGAGAATAATGCAAAAGGAACAAGTATTATAAATGAATTATTGCACAAAGTTAATATTGACTAAAAATATTAAATATGTTCTATCGAATGCTTACTTAAATTTAAATATTTACTCGCTATTATATTATACCATACTATTCGCCTCACGCTGACGAAACATTTACTCGATTTTAGTACGTAAGAATCATATTTTAACGTTGAAAGATAATACAAAGCTAACGTAGAAATAAAAAATATTAGTAAATTATGCGCAATCGTTTAAACACGTGGGAATTTGAAATGAAAATGCACCACGATGATATTAAATGTTATATCAGAAATTTAGTTCAGATAAAAAGTAATATTTAAAATGCAATTACGTACACGACAGTTTCCGTTGAAATACGTGGATAGAACGTTAAATTTTGTAAGCCGAATTCACCTGCAGTGAAAACACGATCCCAATAACGAAACGAAAAACTTGGTATAAATAATAAGCTTAAGCACGAAAAAAAGGTATTTGCTTCGTAAAAAACGTTACCATTATTTTGCATTAAGAGAACGTATTCTTCTTCGAGTATCGCGCGGAGGACCAACTTCGAGCATTTCCCCCCTCAACGCCGAAAGATCTACGGAGATCCGGAGAACCTCAGCCGCGCTCGACGCTACAGAAATTTCGTATTCCGAAAATACTTCTTATCGCAACGAGAAGAATTTCCCTCCCGCGAGTCAGCTTGGCATTTTCTCCCGAGCAACGGCAGAAAAGCCCGCGACATAAAAGAGGGTTGGGTTGTGCGCCGGGGATGGCACAAGACGCGTAAAAAATAAATGCGAGCGTGCGAGAGAGATGAAAGGCATTCGATCGAGCGAGGCTCTGGGCGACCTTGCCCGCGAATGTATACAACGTGTACACGGCGAGCGAACCCAGCGACGCGCACACACACGCGCAAGCACCGAGAGAGCGACATGGACACGCACGCATACACGCACCCATGCACGCAAGCACACGCAGGCACACGCACACACGTACCACGTCATACATCCAGGCGTCCATGGCCGTTTCGTACATTACAAGTTCGGCGCGACGTCGTCCGTCCCCGTTGGCTGGCCTCTCGTCCGCACCCTCCGTACCAGAAGAGGTGCCCCGGCCTCCTCCGCCTCCTCCTCCTCCGCGTTCACCTCCACCTCGGCCACCAACACCACCTCCGCGAGGGAAACCGAAACGTCACTCGAGCACGTGCATAACGAACGACCGAACTCGGAGAAGGGAGAAACAACGATGGGCAAAGGGTCTCGGAGTTTTATCTCCCGCGTCGACCGGACGATAACGCGCCGAGCGATAGCGCGACTTTAAGAGGACAGCGGGAGGCCCATCGCCTTGCGGCACTCGCGAGCACACCGGGCACGTGGACACAGAAACAACACCAGGTCCGATGTTGACGGCTCCGCGGGCCGAGCGCGACTGTGTCTCTGTCGTAACGTCACCGCGTTCTCTCATCCTCCCACCCTGTCCCTCTCGCTCGCTCGCTCGCTCTCTCTCTCTCTCTCTCGCGCACGCTCGCTCCGCCTCTCCGCGCCGATCGAGCCCCGGAGCCAAGGAAGATACGCGCGCGCGAACCAACGGATACACCCATGTATAAGGTAATTTTACACTTGGCCGATGGTGCTAATGTGCCTGGAGAAGAAAGCTCCTGCGGCTGATACGAGAATTAGCTTTTTATCGAGCCGTTTAAGACGCTTATAATTAGTTATATCCGAAATGCGCGAGGTTTCGAGACCTCGACTTTGATTCGCCGGATTTATCCTTGCGTCTCTCTTCCACTCGCTCGCACTCTCTCTCTCTCTCTCTCTCTCTCTCTCTCTCTCTCTCTCTCTCGGCTGCACCGCCTAATCTAGGTCGGTCATTTTTTCCTTGCTGAGAATTTTACCTTACGGCATTTTATTCTTAAAAATGCGTTTGAAGACTTTCGATTTCCAAGAATATACCTGCCCTTTCCAATTTTCAAAAGCGATATTTGGATTTTGAAACGCTCGCCCGGTATTTGTATTCGGATTCCGTTGAAACATTTCAAAGGCTTTTTAGAATACGATGATTGACTTCGCGAGGTATTAATCGTTTATATATATGTATATCGTAATGCCGCGTTTTAACGAGTCGAGAATAAATACGTGGTTACGTCGAGAATTTCAATGAGAAAAAATACGGCGAGTGAGAGGAGTATGTAATAATCCAATTATAAAAGCTCGTACCTTTTTTTCAGTTCGAACCGAAAATGCCAAAACAAACTGGGTAATTGCGAGTGCGTTGTACGCAAAAAATTACTCCGAACCATTCGTTCGTTCCTCCATTGCGCGATAAAAGTTTTTGAAACTCGTTTCGTTTATTCCAGAAGCACGAGTCGTTATTTTTGAAAGCTGATTTGATAAAAATTTATATTTATGTATCTTAAAATATATCGATAAAAATACATACTAAATGTCATTCAAATTTTTTTACTCGTACCAGAAAAAAAACAAAATAAACAACACGGAATTCTGCATTACTAAAAAGACATTCGAAAAAATAATAGGAATGAAATAAGATATTTGAGATTAAAAATATACAGGAAGCGATGCGGCCTTTAAACTCGATGCTATGACGGAAGAGAGAATATGGTGTCACTTTTTTCCCTTCCCTTTAAGACACGCATATAATGCATAAACTACATTTTACTACATGTGCCGCATATTAAGACTCGTGTGAAATCAGAGATACGAACCGACTCTACGATACGACGCAACTTTTGTAATTGAAGCTCGCATTGTTGTATCCTTTACTTGTACGAGTCGATGCATTAAATGCCAATATAACCCTTTTCTAGTAATGGACAAAATTTGAAACGTAGATTTATACATCTATTATTACAGAATTAGCTGCGCATAACGAACACTTTTAATTAGCAGTAAAGAGTAGCAAAATTTAATTAAATATTCTTCGCGCTAACCGAACAACAAAGTTAGAATTAAAGGCAAAAATTCAGGAATTTAATTATTCACCGTTTTTACTACAAACTCATGTTTATAAAATAATTAAAATTGAAATTTAATGTTTAGAAAAACTATTTATGCTTTTTATTTATTCCTTTTAATTTTATCGATTTTAAATTTTTTATATTTATAGTATTTAATTTAAAAATACATAAAAATATAAAAGTAAATTATTCTACCAAACATAACTTTTCTAATAAGTATAAATAAACATAGTATTAGATAAAATTAAATAAACTTGAATATTATTTAATATTATCAAATGTATACATATAGTTAGCTAAATGCATGCCTAACAAGATTTCGACTTTGTTCTACTTTTATTTACAAACACATAAAGGGTATTGATTCTCCAGTTCATCTATTTACAAAATATTTGTAAAATATTTTTTAAATTCGTATAAAAGATATTTTTAACGTGAAATAAATAATTTATGCATAACTAAATAATATTTTTTTATTAATCTTTGGAAAACAAATTGAATATTTTTAATTTCTAAACTTGAAAAAATAAAAATAAACAAACCTTTGATAAATAATTTAAAAAATTTGCTCTTACGCGATATTTGTTAAAAGTTCTAAATTAATTAACTCAGTTCTGTAGTTAAATAATTATTTTATACGGAAATTTGTCTGATCACCCTGAAAGTTTCGCTAAAAAAAACAAAGAATATTCATAATATATTTTTAAATTATACAGGAAGGAAAATTCATAAATAAATATTACTAACCCATTTTCTACTTGTGCAGTTGTACTCTAATTTTTAGCGTAAACAATGACTAAAGTAGAAAATTAACCACGTAGAAATAAATTCTACTGTTTTTATTTTAAAACATTTGGTGTATAAATTAAATAAAAAAATTTAAATGAACGTATCAACAATATATTTCTATAATAAAATGCATTGAATTCGTAAAATTTTATTTTCATGAATTTTAAAACTTTGAATATAAATTATCCCACTAAAGATGGAAAGCGAATGTGACATCTGCATAAATCGAAATATTTTTTTTTGTTTTGGAACCAATTATTCACTATTGGGTAAGTAAAACTTTCCGACAGTAAAACTAGAGCTTTGCGCTATCTTGATTTTTTGAAAATAAGCATCCATTCTATTTCGATCCATTTATTTTCAAGAGATAATTTTGCGATTATTCGAATAATAAGTTATAAAAAGATATTCAAATATTTTTGTAAACCGCGAATGAATAAAATAATTTTTATTCACACATTTTTAACGATAAAAATCTTGCAGATCTTAAAAATGATCGAATTTGTTCATTTTAAAAATTAATACATTACGCGGTAAAAGGAAATTTCTTTAGAGAAGGAAAAATTTTTTAAAGTCGAAATATCGACGAAAAGTTATATAGAAAAGATATTTTATTTTCATCTAATCCAATAACGTTCAACAGTTTCGCGTGAAATACATCCACGTATATACGAAAAAATTAAATTACCAATTGAAAACGTGGGAATTCCAATCTCTCGGTATCGAATCCAAAGCTTTGATTCGTATTCAAATCGATGCTTTATACGAGAGAAAGTGCTAACGAATTTCAATACGAAAGTAATGGATTAGCCGTTCTATTAGACGATTTAGCATTGCACATCGAAGTTGAATATGCAGGTGTCGAGCACTGAAGACCGCGTAATCATCAGTTAATTATCATGCATAATTTAACATTCGAGCGCACGCGCGCCTTTCCCAAGGTTACATTTATTGAGCCGAAACAGCGACTTATGCCGTTTCGCGAGAAGCCGAATGACAACTTATGTTATTACTGCGGCACATATTAATACAATCTTCTTTTGGATAACATTTTCGCAGGGTTTTTCACTTATTTTTCATATATAAACTTTACGATGCTAAGCGTATCGATACCTGCAGTCTCGTTAAAAATCAGTCGAGACAATAAAAATTGCTCGATAAATCAAATTATATAATTTTTATCGGTTTTTCAATTTCTGAAAGAGTATACGTTAATACCACTAGTTGAATATTTTTAATTAAATTCTTTCGTTATTCTTATGGGTAATTCTCACTTTTCTTAAACAATAGATTTTGAGGTTATGTTTAAGATTTTTATGTAAATGTAATATGAAAGTATCGTTATATTGTTATTTTGAAATTCAAAATTATAATACATCCGAATAATTATTATATAAATTTAAATTGCCTCTAAAAAATTTTTTTTTCACTTTTGGTGTACATTTCACGGATAATTTTTAAACTATATTACAATAATTTAATAAGGACTTTTTTCATTATTCGTCTTTACTTTTCTTAAAATATTATTCCCTGTATATACTTTTTGATCGATGCAATTTTTAAAATAAAATAAATCGGTACGTAAAGCATCCGCTTTTACAATTTTAATTATTATCGGTTATATCTTGATTTAAACTTTTACTTGAACTTTAAGAATAAATATTGAAAGTATAAATTATTACTATCAATTAATCAACAAAATATTTTAATCGAAGACAAATACACTTTTGTTTACGTAAGTTATTATCATCGTACGAACAAAAAAAGATTGCACTCGCGAATATTGAATATTTACTCTTGATTGTCCAATTTATTATTTTGATAATTTTTGGGTAATTAATATTTTAAAAAAAAATTTACTTTAATAAAGAAAAAAAGCGAAACGAAAAAAAAATTAATGTCATTCGCAACACAATAAATATTAATCAGTCCTCGAAAAAATTCAATCTTTCCCAAAATTTGCACAAGCTATACAAAAATAATATCTAAGTATAATCGGAATTTGATACAAGTCGATGTCCCTCTCCCTCGCGTACAACTGCATCAGCTGGTGATGAGCCGTTTAAGATGATGTCATCGCCCGGGCGGTTTATCGGTCATTAACTTTTCTGCAATTTACCTTGAAGCAATGACATATTATCTGGCCCTCTCCTACCTCTTGGACATTTTTTGCGCATGCCTCAGTCTATATCGACAATTGATTACAAAACTCGTGGAGATCGTTACCACGAAATCTATATGCACATAGCGGTTGCAAGACAAGTGCCGTTTGTAAACGACAGCTCGGGTAGGAAAAGAGAGAAACAAAATCCCGAAGGGTCAGATGGAAGGGAACGATAGTCTTATAAATATAGATCTGCTCTTACATTTTTGGTTTGAAAATTAAAAGGGTTATTACAACGAACTGCTAGTAATAAATACAATGCTTAATATGCCAAATATTTATATTACGATTGCATCGCTTTTGAAATTAGAAATTACGTAAGTTATATGAAATTCATAATTATATTTTTAAAAGAAAACACATTTCTGACGTTTTTATTCAAAGTTATTCATAACATAAAAATGATTTTTAGATAAACAAAATATCAATCTGTCAGATATCAGAACTAAGAATTTTATTAAAATATGATCTAGATTTCTGAAATGCAAACATAAAAATATAATGATATCTAATTATCGATCAAACGACAAAAAATTAAATAAACTATCGAGTTTTATAAAATATGTAATTATGATTGATCCCTTTTTGATAAATTTTTTTAAAGGAAAAAATAGTAAATTAATAAAATATTCATAACTTTTGTTTACAATTTTTCTATACATAAAAAATAATAAATTATATTTTTATCGTAGATTTTATCTTTATCGAAAATATAAATTAAGATAATTTTTAATTTAATTTATTTTATCAAAATATATCTAACTAAAAGAATTTGAAAACAAAAAAAAATGCATTTAAGTTCCTATCTTATATAATTGTATGTCGCATTATATTCTGTATCTGTATTTAGATACTTATTCATAATATAAACGTACGAAAAATTTAATTTTTTTTAAATATCAAAAGAACAAACTCTTAAATTATACAGCTTTGCTACTAAAATAAAGAAGTTAATAATTTTTATTTCAAAAATTTAAAATCAAGCGATTAAATGTACTTAGTTTAAAACTTAGTAAGCTGGACATGAATAAACAAAAAGGTCTTTATGTAGAATTAACAATTAATTACGATATTTTTATGTAAGGAAGTACACCCGTGTATATTTAATTGCTAATAACAAATTACATAATTGCCGATATAAACGGTACAATTTTTATATCGCATTGGCTTTCTCGTGGCTGTTTACATCGGTCGGCGTTTAAATTATTCAATTGCATAAACAAGAATGCTCAGATCGATAGAAATAATGTTAATCGCGTTGAAAACAAATGAAATTTAGACTATAAGTCAGAACCACAAATTATAATGTTAAAACTAAAATTCATTAATTATCGATTAATATATTACGAAAATAAAGAGAGTTAATAATTAAAACGTTTCGTTAAAGCCCATCGCTAGTAATTCGCAAAGGTATATTAATTCCATCGTTCGCGATCTTAGAAGATAAAATATATTGCGGAACGAAGCCATGATAATGATAATGATAATAATAACAATAACAATAACAATAATAATAATAATAGTAATAACAACGACGACTACGACGACGACGTCGACGACGAGGAGGATGATAATAATAAAGCCGTGAAAGAAAAAACCGTGACTGAATAACAGCCACGATGATGAACGCTTACTTCAGCAAACGCTATAATCGAAATCTGCATAATTTCACGCCAGCGGGATACGAAAGAGAGAGAATTATAAGGTTATCATCTTGTGATTTGGCGAACAATAAATTTTGCTAACTACATTCTTGCGTCAATTTGCAAGCAATTTAAGAGGAGAATGTAGTTCGATTCGCTACCAATGTCCGAATACGAATCGTCTCGAATAAACAGCCAAAACTCGGGCATAGGAGAAAGGAGAAGCTCGTCTCACGCGCCAATTCCAAATCCCTCGGATCGTAGCCGTCGATCGGAAGAAGCGGGAAATATCTCCGGAGCAATTGCCCGTGGAATAACCGAAGGCGGAGGCGCGGGGAGTCGGTGTAGTCGAACGTCTCCCCGGGTCCCAACGACTCCCAACGATTCCCTAACGAGTGCAACTTTCCGCTCCAAGAGGCATAAAACATCAAAGTTCCAAGAGAAGTGCGCGGTAGCCCCTCGGAGGTGGACAGATGCGAGACGCGCGCGTATCCGTGAGACCGTCCCGTGGGGGCGGAGGGGCAGAAACGCGACCGACGGCCTCCGAAGAGGGGCAGCGGGAAAGAGACTCGTACGTGTACACCGCCGGCCTTGAACTTGACTGCCAGCGTTTTTGCTCGCGCGCGTACACACGAGCGGCATTAACCACGTAGCGCACGCGCTCTATATATCATACGCCCAAAACGGCCCACCGGAGTAGACCGAGCCTCTCTCTCTCTCTCTCTCTCTCTCTCCGTTGCTCTCCTTCGCTCTCTTCCGCTCTCTCCCGCTCTCTCCCGCTCTCTCCCGCTCTCACCCGCTCTCTCTTTCTCTCCCGCGAAGCCGTACATTTGGAAACCGTGAGCGAGAGAGAAGGAGGAGAAGGAGAAACCAATGAGTACGAAACACCTCGGCGTAGACAAGCCGCTTACGAGACCTACGCTTTTTCTGCAAATTTGCTTGTGTAAATTTTATGTGCTTGGCTGTGCGAAATTCAAAAGTTATTCCAATCTATAAAATTAGAATTAGTTCGACTCGCGTAGCTGTCCTCTAAATCACGTTTTAGTATTCGCTTATACCATACGATGACTTCAATTTGCAACTATTTCTTCGCGATCGTTATTTATAAATTATAATTTTCACGCGTGTTTTTAATGTAGAAAGACCCTTTGTCTTATCGAATCCTTATCGATACTCCCTATTGATTATAGGTTTATACTCAAAAGCATCGAATTTTTTTACGAATTTCAATGTTTTTTTAATCTCGTATTTAATTCACTGCTTCGAATATTCCAAATTTGCTTTACAAAAAAAACTTTTTACTTCGTTTTATTCAATTTTAAAATAAATCAATCGTTGAAAAAGTGTAAACGTAAGGCTTCGTAGATTATTTAGAATTTACTTTTTTTTCAGTGTTTAATCTAAATAGAATATAATCAAATTCTTTTTAATAATACTAAATATTTACTGAAATTTAGTTAATTCTGTTTAACGTAATGATTAATTTAAAATTTTTTTATATTACTTTATCTGAGTCAACAAAAATTTAATTGCATTATCATCATTTAACTTACAGATAATTTAAAACAAAAAATATACGATAATAATTGTAAATAACATACAATAAAAAATTATGGTAGACAAAAACAATAAGTTTTTCACATGTAATTAATTGATTCGACTTTTTTTCTTATTACATAAAAGATTATTAAAATAATAATTTAATGGTATTAATATAATTTACACTTATTATTGTCGATAAGAAAAAATATCACCTCCACTTTGATCGATTAATTTACTAAATTAATATGAATTATACACATATCATATTTTATATCAAGCAATTAAATACTGATTAACGAAATAACGAAAAAAAATATTACTTTAGATATGTGGATAAATACATAAAATGGTCGATTTATTTCCGTCAAAATAAAAGAATTGTCTTTGTATTATAAAAACAATTTCAAATATTTTAAAATATAAAATATATATATTTCAATGAACTAAAAATAACAATCTAAATAATTTAAAATTGATTTACATATTTTTGAAATATATGAACTATAAATTATAATTTGATGCAAATGAAAACTTAAACGTCGCTAGCTTAAATTATTTCATTATTAATGATAATGGACTTGTGTATCTCGCTCATAAGCTTGGTAGAACAATTTTCTGGAATAAATTTTTAATCGATACAAATTAAATATTTATAGTTTTTTATTATTTCAAATAAATTATTAAAAATATTCTAGTTATTAATCGCTTTTGATAGAAAATTTTTACCAATGTAAAACTAACTATAAAGTATAAGTTTATTAGATCGATTATCTACGGAATACGAAAATTAAACCTATGCGTTACCAAATTTAGGAAAAGTGCTTTATGTTTTTTTTTCTTTAATTCAACCATCTATTTTTTACGAAGGTTCAATCATGAAAGATAAATACAAACAACCTACATATGTGGATTAGAAGGTTTAAGGTAAAACTTTCGCTCTCCATTTTTTTTAAATTTGATTACGCTTCTATATTTTCAAAGAAAGTTTTTTCAGTAATACATATAGTCAATCTCCTTCTCTCAACTTTATCAATTATAAATATAGAAACTATTTTGATACTAACATTTTTTGTACCACGTAAATAAATATAAATAGGCTTACTTCTTTTCATTTTTTTTTCTCTAATACTTAAAAAGCCAGTTAATGATCTTGAAAGAAACAAGTATTTTATTTCAGAAAAAAATTTGGGTGAACTAATTTACGTGTTCTGCTTGTATCGTTTCAGTCTCCCTAATTTAGTGAACGCAGTATTATATTAGCTTGCGTGTGCTCAAATTTCTAAGCCGATGTTCCGATGAGTCTACTCAACGATCACACTTATGCAATTTCTCCATTATTGAAGAGTTTTTTTTTTTCAACTTGTTTCGCCAATCGACAATAAATCTGGACAAAGTATTTAAATCACAGAACATGTTTTTAAATAAATAACATTGCAAATTAAATTTTATTTTATAAATATTTTAGTAAATTTTTAAGGCACAAATTTTTATGAAAATTTTTCTCTTTTTAAACAATTATATCAGTCGATAATTCCAAAATATTTATTTCCAGAATATTTTTCTATTTTAGAATGCTTGTTGAAATACTGCTGTAAAATATTAATACGTGGAATAATTCAATACAAATACTAACGCAGAATTATAAAGTTTAGTATGTATTTATAAAAATTTATTTATACACAAAATTTTAAAACTATCGAAATAAAGATATTAAAAAAAAATTTAGTCATGTGTATATAAATATAAACACTTTTTATTTCTAAAAAATTTGTTTGCTTTTTTTTTAATAGATTACATATATAATAAGAAAATACTAAAATTCATCAACTATAGGACAATAATTCAAAAACAAATTTATTATTCAAATTGTTTACAAATTATTCACTATTTTTAAATTCATAAATAAAAATTAACATTTATAGAAATTTTTTAAAAAGAAACAGATTAAATATTGTAATATTGATAATATTTATTTAAGAAATTTAAAGAATTCAATTTAAATAGAAATAAATCAATCGATTCATTTCAATATTAATTTTTTATAAATAATAAATATACAAATCTTGAAATTTATGTTTTAAATATTTTTTAATTTATTTATCGTATAATTTTGATTTTTTATTGTTAAAACTTCAATAGATAAGAATCTTTTACGTAATGAAATATTTATATATTTTTTAAAACTTGGGGAAAAATATTAACATATAACGTAAACATTTCATAAAAAGAATAAACACAAAATTCAAATAATATCTATTAAAATATTAATATACTTATAAATGATAAAATGTAGCATACCAAAATAATCTCACACTGCGTTTTGAATCATTCATCTGACGAATAGATTTTAAGTTTAACCTTCAATATATCTCTGTATCAAAATTCAAATGTAAATGAAAATGCCAGTGACTTCATCCGTATTTGTTGTGGGTGTCAGTTTGAATGTATACATTATAGATATTCATTTTTTGCGCATATATAAAAAGAAATTTGAAACAATATCAGAAATTTCCAATAACTTATTCTACATCAAAAAATTTATAATTTAGCAAAATAATCATTTTCGTATCAGTTGAAATAAATAATCAAATATAATTTTTTTTATCTTTTTATGGTATGAATAAATAAAAGAATTTAAAATTGTTGAACAAACATTAAAGTTTAATAATAATTAAAAATTTCATTTTAGTTTTATTTCAAATTTAAATATACTTTACATTATTTTAATTTTAATTAAAATTTTTAATATAATAAATAAATATGTATCTAATTTTAATCAAATATTTAATTAAATAACGCAATCTCTAATTCGCTAAAATCATTATTTTATATACATAACTGGTTAGTAACAAATTTCTTAACTTCTTTCTATAAATTGAAAACTTATTTTTCTGCTTATTTATTTACTATTAACAACCTTTTCAATATAAAGTAGTGGTAGTTGCTTCTTTTTAAGAGAATTCTTTTGAACTCATGGAAAATAAAAGAATATAAAAACATGAATATTTTTGTATTTATCCTTTAAAAATTCTACGTTATGTTATTTGAATATTTTAATAAACTTATTTTAATACTGTTTATAAAAAAAAATCTCCATGACATACTATTTAATATTAAATATTCATATATATTAATTTATCTTTTAACTGTAAATATATATTTTTTAAGTATTTATTTTTACTTTTCTCTTGACAAAATTAATATAATTAGTAAAAAGTATAATTTTAAAATTTTACGAATTTGAAATGTTTTGTAAATAAAAATTTCTAATGAAATTTAATTATATATCATGAATTTTGAAATTTAAATTATAAAAATTACATAATAATATAAATTAAGAATATTATATAATATGATGTGAGAAAATCTAATATATGGTAGATAAAATTTTTTTCCATATTTATTTTACATACATTAAAATATATATATTTTTAAATATAATTATGATTAAAATGAATATTAACAAAATATTAGTATTATAGTTGAAGTAACGACAAATATTTAAATACATTTATGTTCATTTTCTAATTTTTATTTTTTGTCTGTTCAAACTCTATTTCAAGCTTCTTCTTAACCATATTTAGGAACCCTAAGTATAGTCGGAATAAATTTTAATTGTATTAAATTAGAACGTATAAAATACTTAAAAACGTTATAAAACTTCTACATAAGTTTAAATTAACAAGAACAAAGTATTCAAAGATTCTTCTTTTTGTTTTATAGAATTTTAACTGTACTATATAAACTAACGAATAAAAAGAATAACTTTCATGCGAATGAAGAATATTTGTAAATATGCAAGTTATTAATAATACAAGCTTAATAGAATTGAACTAAATATATTTAATTAATATTGATTTAAATATAAATGAGCCTTTTTTTAAACGAAATATTTTAGACAAAATTATTGTATTATAAACATACAATGTAAATGATGACCGAATAAAAATAAAGACAATAGTAACTAAAAAACTTAAATAATGCAGTCTTTTTAGAATGCATACATTAAAGAAATCGTGAATTAGACAATCAATGAGAGTTATAATATAAAACTATTCAGAAGATAAAAAAAGCTTAAAGAATAAAAAGATTTCATCATGTAAATCTGATATCATATGTATCAAAATAATTAGCATAATTCGGAAACAAGTTTGTTATTATATGAAAAAAAAATAAAATTCGTTTTAAAAGTTATATATAAATAGTGATAAAATATTATTATTTATTAAAATCAACTAAAATACAATTATAAATTAAAAATTTTATTCTTAAATTATGTAAAAATGTTATAAGTATATATATAAAATTTATAGTTATAAAATACGTGTATAATGTTAACATGTTCAAATTAAATTACAGAAATGTTAAACTATATATTTCTACTAATAGATTTGAGAAAAATAAATTAAATTATCTCGGTACATTAAAAAACAAAAAATAAAATGATTGATAGAATCAGGAAAATTATATTTCTGATATTGCATTTTTATAATCTATTAACCAGATATCAAAAAAATCACTTTTAAAATTAAGATTTTAAAATAATTTTATAACATTATCAATATAGCAATAAAAAATGTGCAATTTTACAAAGTAAATATGAGCCAGAAACATTAAAAATGCTTGAAATTAAAAATTTAAGATAATAATTGAATCATAAAAGAGTAAATAAGCACATATATTTTTTAATTAATTTTATAAAGCTAATTCAAACGTGCAGGTTAATATAATGGATGATCAGGTGAATTAAATCGTTTATCGGTAAATAATATTAAATTACGTGAAAAAGAAATTCATTGTAAAAAATATTCTGGATAGTATAAAAAGTTTTATATTTCTAAATCTTAGCATTAAAATATTTAATATAAAAGTAATTTAAAAAGTTATAAATAATATATTTACTTGTACGGATACTTAAAATTTGTGCTCAAAATTTTTAATTTTGCAGATAATTGAAAATTTGTATATACAAAGCTATAAAAAGTGTAATTGTTCACTTTAATTATGTCGTTGTTAATTCAGAAGGGTATTTTTTTATTTTAATTTTTTTTATATAATTGAACGCATATAATAATTTCATAAACGTTGATAATTTTATTTACTTGGAGTAGAACATATAAAACAGTATTATCGACAACAATATATATTCAAATATCGATAAAGTAGGATAGATATGTTTCCATAAATTAGAAAACTACTGTATTATTTCTGTTGTAAGAAAATACACTGTAGTGATAATGTAGTCTTAGCATTAAAAAAAACTGTTATTATTCAAGAAGCTTAGGTTATCAGAATTTCTTGTGATAAACACAAGAAAGAATTTCATATATGTGGCCTAGTCGGCCATTGGTTTTCGCAATATTAAAAATATTGCATAAACGTTTCTTACATTACGCCTAAAGATACATAAAATGTAAATACTTACATACAGTCTTTTTTAAAATCTTTAAAAGAAATGTTTATTTTCTATAACCTTTTCAATGCTTTAATTAACTTGTACATTTTTAAGAGATGTTCAAAATATTTAGTTTCCATTAAAGCTCGTGAAAGACTTAAATAAAATTTAATTCGGACATTTTTAAAACGAAACAACAATGTTAAAAATAGAAATGTAATTTAAGATTAAAATCCTAGAAGATGATAACTCGCTCGTTATTACATCACATTAGTTTCTATATTTCTGAAGTTGAAATTGATACGCATATTCTTAAGTTTTAAACGGAAAAATATGTTGATTTTCAAAACTACGCTATTATTAATTATAATTGAAAAATGTATATCTGTAATTATTTAAATTTTAAGATGATAAGTTTTTTATGAAATAAAATATTATTCTTCAAGAATGTTCCTTTTAAAAATATAAATGTAATGAATATAAGTTTATTAATATAATTATTAAATAATAGATGTGATAAATTTAAAATTAATCAAATTTCAAAAAAAATAACATAACGAATATTTGTGTTTTTTGTTCAGGTTGTAGATTATTTTTATGAATTAAGAAAACAACTTTCAATGTAATCTTAATAAATTAATTAACATTTTTCTTAATAGCTTTATAAATTTCCTATAAATTTATCAGTTTTTTTTTCTAATAATTCAGTAATTCAGTAGAAATCACTATGATACTATATATTTTGGTAACAAATACTTTAATAACATTTTGAAACCTTCTGAAATAGGTGATTGAATATTCTTTAGAAATCGTTTTTCTCTTTATAATTTTATATTAACGGTTTATAGAAAATATAAATTACTTAAATATCTTAAAAATACAAGTTTAGAAATATATTTCGTTGTTACACAACTAAAATAAATAGATAAAAATATTTACAAGAAAAACGGATTTCAAGTAGAAGGAAAACAATAAATACACAAACCTTTAGTTCGGATTCTGTAGTAAAGAAAAGGATTTAAGCAGTAAACACTTGTCAACGCATATTAGTCTATTTTCAAAATCTAAACATTAAACTCAAAATTGACTTATTAGTGGGTATACTACTACTTATTACCACTGTAATGTTGGCAAACAAGGTAATCAAAATGATAATTTAACGTTTCGGAGAAAATCCGTGATTATTTAAAAATGAAACATATAAGCAAGAAATATTTAAAAGAATTATAGAATTCACAATAATTATTTTCAATGCGCGTTTTGTAAAATTACTCTTGGTATGACATTCTAAATTTAAAAATGTAATTATAAATATATAGTTTTTTTACGTTATGGATATTCGTTTCCATTATGTAAAAGTATATGCTCGATATAAAAAAATGTATATGTAAAATATAAAAGGAAGACTCTAAGCTCAGGTACCGCCATCTTATATAAACACACATATCTGCAGATGGCGACCGTCGCCGCTCGTTTCCTTCCCTTCCTCAACAACATTTGGAGGAGCCTGAATCTTTACCTTTTCTTTACCCAACCACGTTATTAGACAAGTCTCAGGCCTTTTTATTCTCATTTCCTAATCCGAATAGGCTACTATTAATACAAAATAATTTTTTGATTTTACTCTATAATTTACCGATATGAGAAACTATTTAATTATTTTGACTTACAGTATTTTGCTTTATTTAAAGATGAATCTAGCTTCTAAATTGGCTATTGTATTTGAACTGTATTGTACTGAATTGTATTTTCGAAGTATAATTTAAATTCTTGTATATATTATTCTTTTTAATAATTTTCCACTTCGACGGAAAACAATAGAGTTAAAAAAAAAATGAAACAAATCCTACATAACCATTAAAAATCTAAGAAAGTAACATATTTAGTACAAAGTAAACAAATTTTTTAATTATTTTATATTATGCATTAAAAAATGAAATTTATTAAACTTATAATATTTTAAAATAACGAGTATCATACATTTCTAGAACCTATAACACTAAAAATTTGTATATACCTTTATATAATTATTCAAAATAATATTAATGTATCAAAAAGACTTGTAAAATCTGATTTATTTTCAGGGAGTATATTAATTTTAGTACTTTAACGATATCAGCTTGAATGTAACTTACCCAAATTAAATTTTAAAAATATTTTGCTGTGTTTACAATCAAATCAGAAAAAAATAACGATTGATATGTGTACGGATAATTGTAATTATATTATTAATAATAAATAACGAATAATGTTGAAAATAGTTTTTAAAAATATAAAATATAAAAATTCTTGTTGATTTAAATAATAGAATACACAAAGAAATACTTTTACATACAATATAGAAGTCAGTTTTACCAATATTTCGTTGAATATATAGTGCATATATGACTGTGTGTAAGTGTGTGTATTTGATTCATTTTGCTATAAATCATTTTTAAATTAATTTTTTATTTTATAAGCTTAAAAATGCAAAATATTAAACATAACTAAATTAACGCAGAAAAATAATTGTTGGTGATGGAATACCGATAAAATAGAATACTGTTTTATAAATATTTGTATTTATCATTTTAATACTTTTAAACTTTTTACAAAATTGAATAAAATTATTGCGAAAAAATATCGAAGATTTTTTAAAATTTGATATGTACTATTTAAATCTATATACTACTTGTAAGTTTCTCGAATTTAATAGTCCGTGATCTAACATTCAGTATTACGATTACACGTTAAGTACAAGTGCACATACAAATTTACTATTTAAATTCTTAGCGATTATAATTATATAATTGTATAATAAACAAACCCTAAATTTTATTTCTAAATCAAATTTAAATTAAGTATATTTTTATTTTATATAATAAACGAATAATGTATAAGGAAATTATGTACGGATTAGAAATTTCATAATAAAAATCGCAAATCAATTTATATAAATATTTATTACTAATCCGTTTACTTTTCATACTTAAAAATATATTTTAATTTAAATTGAAAATAATACCAAGAAGAAAAATTTTATTGATCATTTAGTCGAAATTGTTATTCGAGTTTTTTTTACAATACGTTACAGTAGTTTAAGATACAAAAAACGAATTAGTATTAATTACTTATCCAACTATGTTTTTTAACTCTTATTTAAACATTAATATAAATTAAGTTCACATGTAATATAAAATAATTAATAAAAATATAGATTTTTGAAAACATACAAGTTTTAAATATTGAATTATTTTTCTATTGAAATATTTCAAAAGAAAAAAAAAATATGAAATAAAATATTGTACGAGAAATCATAAATTTCAATATACAATTTATTTAGTTAGATAAATAAATTATTGTATATTAGCTTTCAGAAATTCAATCCATACGTTTATTGCTTGCAACCTAATAATTACAAATTGAAATTAAAAACAATAAAAATAACTGAAAGGTATCGAATCTTTGATCGTTTGGATAATAATTATGCCTTTCGTGAAAATATCGTGATATGAAATTATGAAATAATAGAGTATATTATTCCATATTTAAACTGTTTGATTAACACATTACATATTTGGTTTATTTATAAGTCTCAACTAACTACATATTTATTATAGCATATCCTTTGTTAAATTAGTTATTAATTTTAATGCAACTAAATAATAATGCCAAATTATTATAAATGTATTTACGACAATGCTGTCATTGTTTATTGGAACGTTAAATAATTATTTATAGTTTTTATTATAACACTTTATTATATTATTTTAACTGGTGCTGATAAATAAAAACAATATCAAGTTCAATGTTGGCAACAACATATATCATGTCAAAGTTATGTAGATGGATTACAATAAAATTATAATTGTTTTTTCAAATACCGTATTTATATCACCTATATAATAAAGTGCATTATAATAAAGTAATATAAATAAAAATAAAATAATGAAAATTGAACATACAAAATATAAAATTATTATTATTAGATGTAGGAAATATTAATTTCATATTTGACATTAGTAAATTCATTTCTGTTTTTAATGCAACACTCAGAAATAAACATATATTTTTTGGAATTTGTTAAATAAATTTAAAAAAAAAAGTGATTTTTCATGAATATAATTGAAAAATGACGAGATATTACAAATTCAAAACACTACATTATAAAATCATTATATTTGCAGAATATTATAAATATTGCATTGATGGTATTATCTCTTTTAAATATATATTTATTCATGAAAAATTATTGATTTTTATACACGTTGAATTAAAGGTGGAGACAATTACATGCATTAAACATCAAATTTTATTTTAGATTATAGTTGTAAATTCTTATTTTCTTTTTATAAATTTAATATCATTCACACTTTCTAGTAATAAATAATAATTTATAAACAGCAAATTTTAAAAACATTTAAAATTTTATGACTAATCATATTTAAAATAATTTTGAAAAAATACTTGACTTTTTTTATTTTACTTTATTTAAATTTGATTTTATTATTGTCTAAATAAGAAAAATTAATTTTTTCTATATTATATTTGAGTAAAAATCATCTACGTACTTATTTTAATGTTTTCAAAAAAATTTTTTTAATATTAAAAATGATTAACAATATTCGAAATTTATTTATTTATTTGTTTATTACATATTAAGCAATTCATCAATGAACTTTAGTATAATAAGTTTGCATGTCTATCTAGTTTGTAAAAAAAACTCTCTTTGAAAAGTTTCTTTTAACATCATTGGCATATAATATTAATAATATTTTTAGTCACAGCATATTTTTAACTTAATTTTTACAGTAAATAAATATCTCTTAAATGAACTTATAAACATTTATTACTAATCAAAACATATTCAAACTATAACTATAATTCAAATGCAATTAAAATTTTATACATGTAAAATATAATATAAAGTATAGGCTTTAAAAAAAATAAAATGCATACAAATGAAATCCGAAAATGTTTAAAAAAATAAAAAATATCCTAAAACATTTATATCTCAATAGAAATATTCATGTTAATCGATTAAGAGGTTTACAAAGTCATATGACATTCTTATTTAAGTTTAAATTTATAATTTTTATTTTTAATATACAAAATTTTATCAAATTTTAAAAACGATTAAATTCTTATATCTTAGTCTAGTAAAAAATTTTATACTAATTACTACTAATTAGTGATTACAATGAATATTATTTATTTTTTGTTTTTTTAAATATTATCTAACAAAAAAGAATTTATTACAATTCAATATATAATGTATAACATTATCGTGTTAAATAGACACCTTATTCTAAAATTTTTTACTATTTGTTATGTTGCACAGTTAAAATAATTTTTCAGTATTATTGTACGAACAAAAAATTAAAAAAAATTAGATATGGAACAATCTAATTATATAAACAAACTTTTTCATCTTTTTTGCTTCAAACTACAATAATCATGATATACTCCTTTATTATGCTGAGCCAGCCTAAACTATCGTTTAGGATACATCGAATTATAGTCGAAGGTGGAATGCAGGATACCATGCATGTAACATTCCGAAAATTCAGATCAACCGTAATACCGAACTATATGTGGGATTCCATTGGTAAGTTTGCGCCCAAACTTCCAGGCAGGAACGCGCCAAATGTCTACATATATAATGAAAGTCTCGATAGGTTTCAGTAGACATTAAAAGTTGATGAAAAATTGGACCCTCTGACATTGGAGGATTGATCGATACCACACAAGATATCGACTGGTTTACCAGACATACGTATCCATCCTGAACTTGAGAAAGGTGAAATTTTTGATCAGTACTTCAATGACTTTAATAAATAAATTTAATCAATGCAATAAAGTCATTATATATAACTAATTATACTATAATACGATTAAGTGATATCAAGGTAAAAGAATCATTAATGTACAACAAGACCGAATGTGTGACCAGAGAAAATCTAACGGTTCGTTAATTCTACTGGTAATGTTTTCAACCATTGTAGTCAAAGTTGCTGAATATACTTGATTAGTTAGTAAAAAGGGCCGTAAAAATTTTTAGATTGCAGCGAGAATATGGGTAGTGAATTGTTAAAGCCGAACGAGCATTCAATAATTTCTAGTAATAAAATTTTATTATTGTCAACTATAAGACTTTTATTACACTTCATAACACGAAAATCAAAGTTCATTGATGAAATGTTTTATTTTCAACAAGGAACAAACGATTCGTGACTCGCGACATACAAAAGAAATTCTACGAAATCTGATGTTATAATATAGTATAATAAATTGTGCTCTTCGAATGGAAGATACAATTAAAGTTATAATTTTCTTCAATACTCAATTTTCTAAATCACTTTTATAATGAAAATTCTTTAATACGCAAATTAGAGGTATAAGGTTTCGTTTCTACAGATCACTCAATATTTATTTTCTAAATACAAATAATACAAGGTAAAACCAAACATTACCTAGAGAATTAATTATTCCTAAGTCAATTATTTACCTAGACAAGAATTCTGTAGAAATTAACGCATAAATCATCTAAATAGTCCTAACCTAAGAAACTAATTAGACAAATCTGATGAACTATTTACTTTCGAAATACATTTCCACTATCAATTATTTACGTAACATTACGATATCATATCAATAATTGAGAACACTATTCAATGTGAATGGTGATTACTATCGTGGAATATTTTGTATTACATGTTGCCTCATTATTGCCTAATACAAACAATGAACTGGCAAAGTGATAGATGTGAAGGAGAAGAGCTAATAAAATGATGCCAGATTATATCTTACTGCTCGCCTACACACGTTTATGAGTTTGAAATTAATGAATTAACTGCAAAACTGGAAATGATATATAAATTCAAAGCTAAGGTTAAGTACGCACTGATTAGAATTGATAACTCGAGTGTTCAGACGTTACAGGCCCTTAACTCCTTAAATGAGACTATGATATATTATTTAAATGAGAATTTGTAATAAACGAAGTTTGGGGATGCAAAAGACGTCTTGATTCAGATGTTGAAATAAAATATTCGATTGATGATAATAGTTATCTAGTCACATCAAAGTAACGACGTTAATATAGGACAAGTTTTTAGGAGTACAAAATTTTATAACAAATAAAAAAATTTTAAAATATTAGAATTATTTTAATTTTCAAATAATTTACGTTATGGCAAACAATATGAATGTGCCATGAAAATAATTAGCAAAAATACATCACATTCATAAACCAAACGAAAACGAGGGAGAAAGTAAACAGTTTTTAAAGCAAATAACCAAGACAAATTTAAACTACGTAAGCATTTATAAAATGTGCATCAGTACTGTCAAAATATACGTATTTCTCACTTATCGATCACTTTTCCATAAATTACTTTACTACTTTAAACGTCACCTCAAAAAAAAAGCTACCCTAAACATGACCCTACAAATGCACGATATTATATTCGCGACCTTATATGCACCTTTCAAATCACCAAGTATCAGAAGAGAAATGATGAAAACGAGTAAACCACTTCACTTCAAACCTCAATAAGTCCAATTCATGCAACAAAAAATTTTTTTTAATCCTCGATCTTAAATTTAACGTAGAAAAAATTCCTACGTAAAATCTAACCAAATTCTTAAAAAATAACGAACAAGCAACGACGTAAAAATAATACCAAATATTTTAAATAATAGTTTTAAATTTTTAGTGAGTTATATTATTAAATATACCTAAATTAAAAGTTTTTTTCTGTCTATTACCATTGAATATTATTCTATAGGTAAAAAAATGAATCTATTATCTACATATTAAAGAATAGAATTAAAATTTCTATATTCTTTTGTTACAAAATTATTTATAATCTTGTTATTTATAAGCGAATTGCAATAATTTAGTAAAAGAAGAATAAGAAATTGATCGACAAAATTATGCTATATACCACAATATTACACTATAACTCTTAAGTTATGTTAAATGTTCTAATTCAACAATTTCCTAACAAAATATTTTTCATAAAAATTAAGTGTACAACAAAACAAATAATTAAATTTTACCAAAAGATACAAATTCAAATGTTTGAAAATTAATCGACTTTCTACAACAAATATTTTTCATGTAGCGTGCTCATGAATATTATTCATCGATTAAATTCATACTTTGTATCGACAATTGCTATTATAAAAAAAATTTCATTACAATACAATATTAACATGATATTCATTACTCGTATAATTACGTAATGTAAACTAGAAAAATATTTTTATCTTTGGATGCTTCGCAGCATATCAACCGACGTATTTCGAATTAAATTAGAATTATTCGAATTATTTTGTGTAATTAGATTGCTTGATTGCCCTTGATAATTACTACTTCCCGATGCATGCCGGATCGTTGTACTTTGCTGCGGTACGTTTACTGACGATGTTCGGTGTGAAAATTGCGAATGCGACGTTGGTTCAGCAGATGAATTAGTTGTTAATCCATTTTCAACAACGGATGTGTGACTACCTGTAGTATCATTTAATATACAATTAATATTTATTAAATTTACTTATCTAATTCTCGAATAGATTTTACAATACATCTACAATTCCTAATATTAGTTTGAGCTTCTGAATTTGAAATAACGAAGTCCAACCAATTTATATTAGAGTAAATATTTTTTTTCTGTAATGCTTACTAGTATTTGATGGTGACGTTAATGGAATTGCTAGCCTAGCATTTACAGCGAGTAAATGATCTCTCCTTTGTAATAAACTATTTACATTTTCTTCTAGACGTAAATTTTCCGCTCTTAACTGATGCAAACACGACAACAAAGAAGCGATATCAAAATGTTGCGCTTGATCCATAAGGAATTGACTCCCTTGCTCCCATTGCCTTTCTAATAACTGATCCAATGTTTGCGGAATCGATCCACTTCCTAATACTCCGCTGTTACTGGTTGTACCCGCGGTATTATTCGTGGAAAAGACGGACGAAAACGATGGCGTAGTTACGGCATTTTGATTAGCTTTGGCCGATGCGATCACTCGGCTATGAAGGGGGGGACCAACTAAATTCATTCCAGAATTACTCGCTTCTGTAAAAATCGAATGCGCTTTTAATTCTTGAGAAAGAGTATCCGACATTTTTTGCGCCATCGATGATGTTGGATTTAACTGATTTCCCAACATATGCGGTGCACTAACACCATTATCAAAGAGCTTTGCCTCTTTCTCTTCTTTGGGCTGATATTTGGAATCCATTGGGGTATATTGTGCAGCGTGTGAAAAATTTTGCGATACGGACGTTGTTCCACTAGTTTCGTTTCCTCTCCTTTTTCGTCTCCCCGAGACTGTACTGCTCATGCTTTCCGATCCAGGGCTGCTCGGAGGAGAATCCTTTACAGTTGGCCCCATATTATCACTAAAGCTAGATCGCATTTAAATTATTAATTGTCAGAATAAAATCTTGAGTATGGTATGGTACCGAAGCCACTGCAACAGGTGGCAAAGAATTTTGGCTGATGGGAATATTGCGTTTTAAAATTGTAATCACTACGGTTAGTGTTGCCGATATCGTGGACGATTAGCAAGACAATTAGAAGATCCAAAATTACATTCCGAATTCTCTCGGCTCTTCTGTACTTCGAAATTTCGCCCTAACAATAGACGAAAATCACTTTCATCATTGATGAACAAGAGCACCGCCAGTTAAGGAGGTCCGCAGTTAAGTCCTGAAAAATACAAAAAATTTAAGTATCAATAACTTTGTTTTAAATAAAGCAGCAGTTATAAGATATTTCTATAAAAAGTTGTCGTACAAGCAACAATTTAAACCTTGCTGAACCCTTTTGTGTCCTTTACTACTTTTTATATGTTATGACAGTTATGTACAAACCACTCGCCAATATAAATTATTGTAGGATTTCAGATGCAACTATCGATACATTATTTGAAACTTAAAATTTTCTCAAATTTTAAAAATATTTGTATTAAATAATTTAATGAAATAAATTTGTACTCACTTTGTATCAGCTTTTATAGGTTCCGTTAAATCTATTTTATGTTTCGGAGAATCTCTAACAATTTAAAATTGGTTGATTAAAATTTACATCTGAAATACTACAATGATATTTTCACCGGTAATTTATAATTTAAATGCTTCAAATAACTTGAAATAAGATAAATATAGAACACAAGAATTCAAAAAAGTTCAGCATTGCTTGAATTACTACTTGACTAATACTTTTTATTATCAACGTATTTATGTATCTATATACATATATTTAACTACGGTAGTTGTCCCAAAACTTGTTAACTTAAAGATTTATTTCTCGATCAATCATCACCGATCGGTATCACTAATTTAATTATTGTTATTATATTTAAAAATTATATATTTTATTTTTTCAGAAATTGCATCATTTATATTGATTTTTTTAAATAAAGGTCTAATAAAATAATTTGATAGAGACTAAAACAAATAAATTGAGACGACTACCTTACTGCTTTATTTAAAACAAGTTTATTAAAACTTAAATGTTTTGCTTCTTTCAGAATTCAAAATAATTATTGTAACTTATAATATTTTTCGTAACTTTATTAAAAACTTTTATGCTGTTATGTTTATTATAAAAAGTTTTTAACTAACCATAACTGTTTTGATAACTATGAAACTGCGTATTAGTTTCTCAAATCAATTTCGTAGTTGTGTAAACCGCTTAAAAAACACAAATTTCCAACGAGATTGATAAAACAATAACAGCTAATTCAGGCTTATGCAGCAACCAAATTAGATAACAATTGATATGAAATAAATAAATCAAAGTAAAGATAAAACAAGCGAATAATTAAGCACGGTACTAATTAGCCACTCAGAACAAGAAAAAACGTTGCAGGATAAAATATCGAGCCACTACTTGTAGATTCGATGTTATCGCACAGATGCATGATAAGTCACCTGTGGATCCCAAAACGAATCGCAACAGCCGCCAAGTTTATTTAATTATTCCTTCGGGCGGTTTAAACAGGTGATACGTAATCTATGTGTCCTACATTTAAAAAAGTGACAAAGAGTAATTAAGATATACTGCATTTTTTTTATCGCCTATGCATAAACTTAAGAAAACTGCAATTAATTTTATTAAACAAATTCGATTAAAACCAATTTGTTTAACTTTTTTGTTATTAAGGATTGTACTTCAATTATACAACCAATAATTTTAATGACTCGAATATAAATATTAGTATTAAAAAAGTTTATCAAAAATCTCGTAGAAATAAATACAATGTTTAAAAATATAAAAATTCAGTTATGCTAAAATTAGAAAAATATAATATTTCGGTTACTTATAATAATAACTGAATGATTCGTTTAATTATAAAAATTAAACAAATACAAAGCAATAAAGAAAATAATTTTAACTTTTTACGATTTGTATTTTATTCTCTATAAATCTTCGATTAAATTTATTATAATTCAATATTTGAATATAATACTGAGTTATATTAATTATTAAGTCATTATAGTCAAGAAATCCTTTAATTATTAATATTAAAAAATATGTTTTGACTTAATTTTAGTAATTATGGTCGGTTAAACTGATATGTCAGTATTTAATTATACTTAAGTAATAATAATTTATAAAAGAAATTAAATGTTAAGGTGACTATAAATGTTTTAAATAGATTCTTTGAATGTATAGAAATAGCCTGACAGTAAAATATGTATATGGATTAATAAATAATTCAGAATAAATTTTACAATGTTTCACAATTTAAAAAACTTTTACGGATGAGATATTAAGAATTATATTAATTAATCAAATATATATAATTTATAAAAAAAATCAAATACTCAATTAATACAATAAACTTTTATCACAATTTTTAAAAGTTCTGTCGTTTAAAGAGCATTTAATTTTATATAAATACATGTAATTACATTGAAAAATTCGTATCAAATTAATTTTTTTTCAGAGTTATGTATACTTATATTTATCAATCGATAGATTAATTCGCTTTTACAATCATAATCTAACTTTTAATTTTAAATAAATTAAATTTAATAATTAAATTATATTTATTAATTCTATCAGATTAATACTGCCAGATCCCATTAATTTTTTATAATCGTAATACTACAGGTATTGATTAATGCTAAATTTATTCAATTAGTTTGCTCAACAGAAATTTAATTACAAGGTAAATGTATAAAAAAACTTATATAAATGTTTATATAATACTAATGTAAGTTTAATTTCATAAAACATTCATACAAATATTCTACTTACGTTTTAAAAATAAAAATCAAAATTACATTTATTTAAATTTTTATAAATATACTTTATATTATTATTTACTAAAAATCTAAATAAAAATACAAATTATTATACTATATATTTTAAAATAAAAAGGCAATCTTAAAACAATATACATGATTTATAATAAAATTATTGTACTCTTAATGTAAGTTTTAAAATCTGTTAATAAATATAAATATTACTTACATTATCACACTTACATCTAGTCATTTTTACAAAAAAGTAAGATTAAAATCGAATATGTATACTTATAATAATAATTTAATTATATTAATTAAACATTTAGAATTGAATATCACATTAATAATCATCAATAAGCTTAAAAACATTAGTTGTTAAAAAACACTGTTTCTTGTTTCTTTCAGTGTAATAATTATTTATTATCAATTTGAATTTAATACTTAATAAGAAAGTAATATAACATTTGCATTAAAGTTTTATTTAATTTATGTTGACCATTGTTAGCAAAACACAGTAAATCTTTATATTAGAGAAGCATCAAAATATAAATATATCATAAATTTATTTCAAGAAATGTAAAATAATGTAAGAATTTATAAAAATATTTATAGATTGAATCCATAAGATTTTTATTATATAACAGAACTTTAAAAAGATATATTAAATAAATAAAAATGATTTATAAAAATAACATAATGCAATTTTAGACATACTTTTGTTATTTGATTTCTGTATAATTAGTATTACATTTTTAATTATTGGTTAAAATTATTAGTAAATTGTATATAATGTATGTTACATAAAATATTATTTAAAAGCAAATATCAGCGGTAGAAAAAAGACTCATAAAATAAAAATATGCTTATAAATATAAAAACATGCACATTAACTATTATTATTCTAACTTGTCTATAAAAATGATTGTTTATTTTATATGCATTTCTATATGTATATATACACACGTG
The DNA here is from genome assembly GCA_018907195.1 of Dolichoris vasculosae. Lineage (NCBI taxonomy): Eukaryota > Metazoa > Arthropoda > Insecta > Hymenoptera > Agaonidae > Dolichoris > Dolichoris vasculosae. Next base: position 11,613,858 of record JACCHY010000001.1, read on the forward strand.
TCAATTTTATTTTACAGAAAACAGCTGTCATGATGACGAGTAAATTCTTTGTGATTTTAATAAAAATCTTAAAATTCTATATATGCTGTATATTTTAAATGACACAGGTATAAATTCAATAAGAATAATTGTATTTAAAATTTATTTTGTTTCTATTTCAATTAAAAAATTTAACTTTCACTTTTCATCAAACATATATTTTTCTTAAGATTGTTCATAAATTAAAAAAAAAATTTTAAAAATATATATATTTTTGCTAAAAATGTATAAAAGAAAAATGGTCATTTATTTCATACTATTTTCAACATAATTCATAATTTTTCAAAATAATATTAAATATATTAAAGAATTATCAAATTTAATCAATTCAGTTATTTATTTGTTATTAATAAAGACGTGCTGAATATAATTCATCTTGAAATATCAAAATATAAAATTTAAAGCATTAATAATATTTCTATACTAAAAATACTTCTAATAGTATGTACATCATATATATATATATACAAAAATATACAACAAAATCAACTGAAACTAATAAATTCATAAAACGTTACACATGTAATTAATATCTGCATAAAAGAAAACTCATAATTTTATATACATAAAATTAAGATTTAAATATTAATAAAAATATATATTTCATACAAAAAATGTTTGTAAAATAAATTATGTAAAAAAATGTAAAATTGATAACACATTCACTCCTATTTATACAGTAATATATAACAAAATAGTATTTTACAATATACGTTTAATATACATTTACATTAAAAAGATTAAATAATAAAAAAAAAATTATTTGAAAAAATTTGCAAATAACAATAACTAATCTTTGAAAAAGTATATATAAACAATCGTATATTTTTAACCAATATTCTCTAAAAAAATAACTTTCTAAATCAAGAAGTCCTTGAAAATCCAAATTTAATATTATACAAATTTTTTCTACATTGTATATAGCCTTGGAAAAAATTAAAAAATTTATTTTACCAAAACAAAATAATAACCAAACAAACTTTTGATTTTGTAAATTTATGTAATATTATTATGAATAATTGATTATTGAAAAAAAAATTCAACGTTAATATTTAATCGACTTAAAAATTTTAGTTTAAAAATTACTGTAGATCAAAGCTACTGAAAAAAGAATGTGTTTTTAGAGAGCAAAAAGACTATGACTTTAACTTGAAATAACACAGGCAAATAAGAAAAATACACTAATTTATTTTGCTTTTTAAAATGCAAGTTTTTACTATTCTCACAACGAATGATCACCTTACAGTGTATAATATTTGGTATACAAAGGCTTTAAATATTTACAGAGGAATTTAAATTTCTTGTATTTTAATTTGAAACAAATTTTGTCGAGTAACGTTTATGTTTCACAAATTCAGGTATATTTATGAGTCAAAATGAATAGTCTAAATAAAAATATTTCATAAAGTAGTTGAAATCCCAGCTGAAATACCAAGGTCGTTGCATGATTATGAAATTCTGCTGACGTCTATAAGCGCAAATATTGGCGCTAGGCAGTTCCAAAATAAAAAACAATAAAAATAAGGCATACCTAACCTGAAAATACGTAGACTCGATACCCTTGGAATTGAAATTGGTAAAACTCGCCTAGATATCCTAAGTAAATACTTGAATTTATAAAAACAATACAACGTGGGAGATCGTAACACGCGATAATAAACAATAAATAGGCATACTTGCATAAAAAAGTCATTAGGTATATAACAAAGATGGCGATTTCGACATCGCAGTCTATCTTTTACAGCTCTCTCGTACACTATTCCCTGTCGGTTACGCTTTACGCAAGCGGATGGCCAATATATTTCTCGAGGTCGACTCACCTGGGCATTCGCTTTGCTCTAAGCGAACTCGCGTGTTTCCTCCAAGAAGACTGATCCAAGAGACGTTCGAGGCACGGGCCGAAGGGTAAAAAAAGCTTTCGGATAATGATCAAACCGCCTATTAAAAAAATATTTCGAGAAAGCAAAGGTCCAAGAGCAGAAAACACCCGGACACACACTAGACTTAGCTCGACGTGGGGATGATTTCGGTGAATCTACTCTTTCGAGCGACGAACGTGGCGACATCACGCGACAAAGCGGCGCGGGTAAGAAGTTCGAAGGCGCGTTTTCCTCGTAATCGAAAGTAGAGATCGAGACGTGCTGGCATCTACTGGTTAGGTTTTCTATTTTTACAAAGACGATTGAGATTGGAATTGTTGGAACGAACATTTTTTGTGGTTTGTTTGTTATTTTACAGTCCCTGAATGGGTAGACCCAACGTGTAATTAAGACTTATTAAGTTTTTTTTATTATCCGAGAGGCGGTTATAAATTTTTATTTGCTCATCCATGAAATATTTCGTTTATTGTAAAACCTGCTTTTTACAAATTTAAATTAAGATAAACGATAGAAAATAATATTTTGTTTTAAATGATTTAACGTGTTATTTTATCCTACTGTTATCTGGTATTTTAATTTATGTTTGATACATCGAGTTTGCTTCGACAGACTCGAAACGTGTATTTATTTACTCAAAGAAAAATATAAGACCCTGAGTTTCGTATTTTCGTTTCACGAAGTTCATTGACTTCAAATATATACTGAACTTAGAAAAATATGATTTTACAAACTTACATCGATACGATGTCATGATATCCGTGTTTTCTAAACATTAGTATATTATTTTACGCTGTATCGCACATTTTTTAGACTCTAATTTTATTATAATATTCTTCAGAATTTTTAATGAATGTATTTATTTATTTATATTCAATAATATAATTTAATATTTTTTAATTTCAAATAATGTGCAATCTATACAATGCAACTGAATTATTTCAATATAAAATAGTATTACGTTTCAATTGGTGATAATTACACGTCTTTTTTAAGATCTTCTAATGATATTTATATTTAAAAAATCATGTATATTTTTTAGTATAATAGAGGAAGAAAAAAAATTGTAGTTTCATTGTCATAAAATATTTTTTAATCTATCGATAAAATATTTTAAAATAATAAATTATAATAAAAATTACGATACACGTGTTTAAATTATTATTTTTACATCGATCACATATACAAATATTCAAATTATTTTTATTAAAAAAATTGAAAATTTTTTCTAATTTATTAATAATAATCGATGTACTAACTAATCCAAATTTCATAATTTTTTTAATTTTTCTTAAAAGTATATTTTTATGGAACGAATTATTACTTAAATTACTATATAAATTTATTGCTATTCCTAAAATTGATCGACAGTTTTTAAATAACTAACCATTAAAACCTGATCTTAAGCTTATTTAGCAGAATGCGTTTTTACACTATCTACCAACTCAAAGTGTCTCGAAACAGATGAACTCATCAGGTACGAAGTTGTATTTATCACTGTAATAACATCGATAAAAGTATAAGATAGAAAACGAGTAAAAAATATTTATTATGACTTTAACTACAATTACATACATTAAATGAGTAATAAATACAATTATATTTTATGAGTTTTGAATATATACAATTTTCAATGCATTACTAACTCTTAAGAATCAACCGACACAATGTAAGTCAATACCAAATTTGGTATTTATCGACAAAATAAAAAAAAAGGTAAGTATCTAAATAAACTTTTATTACGATAATAAAACCATAAGAATGCTAAAAATGATTTTAATTGCATAGTTACATAAATAAAATCAAGAAAATAATAAAAACGAAGGTATAAAAACGTTCATTGTTGTCCTTTGCAATATGTATCATAATATATTTAATAAATTGTAGAAATATACAATATTTAAAAAATGCACGGCTAGTTGTACGAAAAAATTGTCAATGATAAAAACTTTATAGCTGTTGAATATAGGGAGCAGTTAAAATGCAGGTACGAAGCAAAGAAGAGGGATTGAGTTGCTGACTCAACCAAATACCAACGCAAGCAACAACAATTCGTTGAACTATATAATCTTACACTTTAGTATAAATAGTACAGGAAAGAGATTACATAGCTACAATATGGTTAAGAGATATACATAATTAATTATTAATTATTCTTCTCGGTATAAATTGGGATGTTTCCGTAACAAAGGGAATATTTTAACGTTTTCATAATAACGAAATAACTTTTGAACCATTTCATTCCATCAACAAAAATAAAAATAAAAACTTCATTATCAAAAATGTAAAGGAAAAAAATATACATGTTTGATTTTTGATGTACTTCACAAATGTTTATTGCGGTACGTAGTGCAAATATTTGTAGATTCCAATGAAAAACGAAATTCGTAAACTAAAATTTTTTTAAATTAAAAAATATAACAAATATTATTAATATTCAAAATATTGACTAAAAATAAGTTATATTAATTAAAGGAAAAAACGTTGATTAGTTTCATAATTAATTATGATTAGTACATCATAAAAAACATTATGACGAAATAAAATACTTGTCTATAAAATATGCGATTTTGTTGTCAACACTTCCAATTAGCTTCTGTTTTATGGTGATTATAAATATGTCATATTATTTATGAAACATTTACCATTTTGAAAAAATCAAATTTCTTTCAATTGATTACAAATTACAACCAAAAAGGTTGAAAATATTCCATTAAACATTTGATGGTAAATAAATATATTTTTAATCTGACCAATAAATAAAATTTTGCAAATAATTATAAAGTTATTAACAATAATATAGATCAATGTAAAACAGTATAATTTTTAAAAATTAAAATGGTTAAGTTTTAAGTTTAGTATACACTTAAATAGATACAAAATTAAGTTTTAGATATAATATCGATATTACTATATATTAAAATAATACTTAATATTAACTAATGTGCAATTCTAATAAAAGATTTATAAGTATCAATACCTTTTATATTAAATAAGAAATGACATTGCACAGATACTTTTCAATAAATTTCATTTTTTAATAACCACTCATGATATTTAGTAACTCGATCAAAGATACAATATTTTCGAATTAACTTTTTTAATTTCTTTAAAATCTTGTTTTAAGTTTTTGATTAATTTTAGTTATCACAGGTAATATTTTATTTCAAATTTTAAACGAAAACAAATTATTCTAGTATAAAATAATGAAAATGCGATCATTGAAATATACTTAAATAAATTGTATAATAAAAATTATATATGTGAATTATAAAAATGTTTATAATTAATAAAAATTAAAAACATGTTTTGATACATTTGTTTATTTTATTTGTGCCAACTAAAAATGTATTAAGATGTTTTTTTCAATTTTCTCAATAGTTACTTTAAAAATAAAAAATAAACAAAAACTTATTTTAAAATTATATACAATGTTTCCTTAAGATTAATAATTTAAAAATTATTTAAACAAAAATAAAATTTTATAATACTCAAATATCAATAATTTTTTTGGGCTACAGTAAAATACTATATAATTATTATATAATGATTCGTTTAAATAATTATTTTTTATTTCATAAAAATATTAATTTCTAATACGATACAGTTTACAATTATGCTTTATCTTTTTATAAAATAAATCTTGCTGAATTAATTTTTCAATAACAATATTGTGAATTTAATTTTTATTTTTAAATAAATATAATCATAATTAATGTTATATTATGTATTTTCTATTATTATATATAAATAATTTAAAAGAAGAAATAAAATTATTAAATTGATTAGATGTTATCGCAAATATTTTATTATCGTCAAATCAGTTAATATAAAATATCTTATTATTTACCTTATATTAATTACAAAAATATTTAGTAATAAATATAAAATTTTCAATTTAAACTAATTTTTTCATTACAATTTTTTTATTCAATTACGTTTTGTAGATATCTAATTTATATTACAATATTAATTTTAATACATGAAAGTAATGAACAAAGTAATTAATACACTAAAGAAATATAGGATAACAATCTTTGACAATTATTGTAAAATCAAATTTTCTAAAATTTATAGTAATCACCGGAGTTTCATATTTGTAAAGAATAAAATCTTTAATACGAATAATTAATTTAAAAAGTATGTGAAATGGCTCCATCGATTAAAATATTTTTACTTTCAAATAAATTTTCAGGTTGATTGTTGTTTAATCAAATTTTATTTTAAGCTCGGAATTCGATTTAGAAAATGATTTGAAATCTAAGTACAAAATTTTATTATATGTAAAATTATTATTCGCAGTTTAAATAAAGTCGATCAAAAGACGTTCGTTAAGTATTCCATGTATCAACATTAATGTATTAAAAAAATACTAGCATAAATACAACTTAAAACAATAATAAATAGTTTTTAAAATTATTATATTTACATTTTGATAATTTCACACGACACATTGTTTTGCGTCCAAGAGTCTTCAGCTGAAGACTTTAAATATATTCTAGCAAACGATCGTTTACTCAATCTTTCGGGATTTAAAATCATCGTTTCGTTAACATATTTGCAAAAGTATCTCATATCCGACGGTAATAATAATATATGTGGTTTTTCATGCAAAAATGCATACTTTTCCCAAAGTTCAGAATCAACGTTAACTTCTTTGGCCGATGGATACAATGGATAAAAAGAACCTTGATTTAAAATATAATTTCCCAAGCGACTGAATTTGTCCATTCCGGATGGTTTTCTAAATATTATCAAAAAACAAAATATTTAAGTCTCGTTTTCAAATATTGCAAGTTTTAATCTCTATCTCAAGTATACATACACTACAACTTCTTCTCGTCCAAGATGCATCAAACAGTCAATCGACGTAATCGCTATCCTCAGTCCTTCGATATCCAAATAGCAAGGATCAGGCAATACGTTAATTTCTGGACTCTGCACAGACTTCGGTATGAAATATTCTGGAGTAGGGAATACAGCGTGATGGTGTACGTCTCTACTCGAAGCTACCAATACAATCTGAGTGCATTTTCTATAAAAATAATAAATAAATAAAAACTTATTATCCTTTAAAACATCGTTTATCGATCTATCGTTCAAAGACATTTCAAGCTTACCCCGGCATATAATTTTTGATTCTTGAAATAAGCTTGTGAAAGTATTCTTGATACGTGCAGGAGAACTCTTCGTATTGTACACGAGGATGCGCGTGATCGAGAAACGGTCCTATGAGAATCAATACGTGAGGTTCATCTTCGGCAATTTTTGCCATCAACTCCCAAAGCGGTTGGTAGTTTAGATCATTGGATTGGGTAAACGGTCCAGCCGCAACAACGATACTAAGATCGTCGGTCAATCGCGGTGGTTTCGCCGTGGGGATAAAACTTCCGGTGAAGATATCGTGTACCTTCAGTAAGTTCTCGGTCAGATTCAAACCCTCGACTGCTACTATCTGACCCGGAAACAAGCAACACTCCCGAAGTTCGCTAAAATCAACTTCTACCTGCACAAATTTAGTTTAGGAATTCCATTTCGTTATTAATTTTTTATCGTGTCATTGACCATGTCGTTATATAGCGATAAAAAGATTAAAGATTAATTATATTTATCGAGTTTTAAAAATCATGGTTCTTTAATTAAATTTAACGTATCGAACTATCGAATATTTACGTGAAATTTTTCTATTAGTTTCTTCGGAGTTGGAGAACGCGAAATAAATTTTATATAACGATGGTGACACGCGACTGTAATAAATAATAAATTTAATAAATCAAAATAAAATATAATTGTTTATCTAAAAATGATTGTACTCGAGCTAAGAAGAGTGAAAAATCAATGGAAAGTTAGCTTAAAAATAAATAAACGCGCAGAGTAAATATAATTTAAATATTCTACAAGAGTCAGCAATTATCTAAGAATCTGACCTGCGGCCACAGTTTTGTGTCGGTATTGTTCGTTTTAGGAGGTTTCCTACATCCCTCGAGCATTACCGTAGGGTTGGAATGTTTGGTTTCGGATTCGAAGCAGATACGCCCCCAAGTTCTGTAGCTTTTCTGGTGTTTTGCGCGGACGTTCCAGGTGACGAGCATATCGTCTTTCTTTTGCTCGGTCCACAAAGTGTTCATTCTCATACCTGTTATGCGGCAAACACGCGTACGAACTTCCGACGTCGTTTTCAGCAGTTCGAACATATACCTAGCGTTCGGGGGTACGTGAGGGCCAAAGCGTTTGAGGGTGAACCTCTTGTCATTGTTATGGTTCACCCACGATTTCACTTTTGGACCGACGGACATTAATACCTTGCTGCCCGTTATCGACTTGCTGAAAGAGCTGCTGAAAAGTAGAATTTGGACGAATGACCATATTTTCAAAGTTTCGCTGAAGCAACGTTTTTGGAGGAGCCGACGTTAAGGAAGGACAAAATTTATTAGAAAGTAAGCGACGTTGGAGCAATAGTTTTCTTAAATAATACTTATAAAGAGTCGGGTAAAAAAGTACGTAATAAGCAATTACCGTTATCCGCTGACTTTACGCAATCGATTCAGTAACCGCGATCGAAGTGCCATTGTTAGAAAGTCCAGTGACGAAACAATAATCGCAAAATCATCTCCGCTCGCGATAATTTTCTCTTTTATTTCTTTATCTTCTCCCTTTCCTTTTATCTAAGCTGAATAACAGACACGCATTCCTCTAGATTATTAAAAAGCAGTTAAAAGCACGCGCGTGCGGTAGTTAAAGTTACGGGTCGAACGTACGATCGAGAGAGCGATTTTTGCATACACGCAAGATAGACGGAGAGAGCGCGGAACCCGCTCGCGTCCGCGGACCGAGGCTAAGAAAATAAAAAGGAAGAAGAGACGAGAGAAGGAAAGGCGCGCGAGGAGAGAGAGTGAGAGAGAGTGAGAGTGAGAGAGAGAGAGAGAGAGAAGAGAGGTCGGACCCTCGTTCGCTATTCTACTCACGACTGCGAGGAGCCGGGTTGCGGCTGCGTGGCTGTGGTGGTGGCGGTGGTGGTGGCGGCTGCTGTGGTGACGGCGGCTTCGAGAGTTGCGGGCGCACATTCTACGAGCCGCGTTTTGCATCCGCTAACGCTCGCCTCCTCGGGATCCGGACTCCTCGGGTTCTTTGTCTGTTCGAAATCGGAAAAGGCCTCGTGAGTCCTGAATCGTGTATGACGCTTTGTACCGCGCGACTTCGTTAAGCGTGATTCACGCCAATTTTTCTTTCTTTCCTTTTTTCGTTTCTTTTCCGTTCCTGGCTCTTTTCAGCTTTGCTAAATCGGGGGAGGTACTTTTTCGAATGCCCTTTTTAGCTTCGTTAGCTTTCGAGCGATCGATTTTTCGTTTTAGATTTTAAAGGGTAATTCGTTCGATAATAATAATAATAATAATAATAATAATAATAATAATAATAATAATATACTGCTCTCGTAAGTTTTTAAGTGTCGTCGCTGATGTTACCGTTTTTTTTACCGTTTTTGTTTCGATAAGTAATTTTTCAATCCGCGAATGTTTATGCATAAAAATAACAGAACTCTACGACTACTTCTGCGTAATTTAAACGTATGAATGTGATTTTTTTAGTATTTAAATTACCGTTGAATTTTCTAAGAAATAATAATACAAAAACATTTATAGAGTATTGATTAATTACGTATGGATAATAAAAGGAACAAATTTACTTGGCAGAGTATCGAATGTCATTAAAAACATAACTTTGAAGTGATAAATACGATTGTGAGTTCTATGAATTGCATTTAGTTTTGCGTCTAGATAAGACAAATAAGCTTTACCGCGACAATATTAGAAAAGATTCTCTATACGCGATGTATTATCATCGAGTATTAAAAAAAACAAATCTTTTTTTAAAGTAGTATAATATACAAATTTGAAAATGTTCGATCGACTTAGCATCGCGATTAAAATAGAAAAATCTTATATTTCAAAAGTTTTTCGTGATAATAACTTTCAGATATATCGTTTAGAGTCGTTAAAAATGTTATTCTCTCAACGGATTTACCTTAAATAAGAATTTTGAATTGCAAAGAACGCGTAAGAAGAAATAAAGATGTTTTTTTTGCTTTATGAAACGAAATCACGAATGTGCTTAAAATAACGTTAATTTCGTAAAACAATCGAAAATCATTATATTTATAAACGTAATTCGAAACTCAACTTGATACACGTAAGTTGAAGATCCGTTAACTCTCGTACGCTCCAGAATGGGCTGCCGTAGACGAGTGTGTATCTAGTCACGTTACGATAATCAGGCGTGCACCAAATTCATACTCGTCTATGGAATCGCCTTCTTCCGTCAGACGTAGGAGATGCTATTCGTCGAATGCAGTTCCCACGCCGAACGCTGACTTTTCCCTCCTTTGAATAGCGTCGCTTGTGGCCGAACGTACTTAATGAGTGTGGATCTAGTCACAGATCGATTCACTGCGCACTAGACCATCACTCATTCAGTACAATCGGCCGGCCGATGTCCGACGACTTCCGGTGTGCACTTCTACGTCTTCGTTTTATTCCAATTTTTATCGGCTCTCGTTCTCTCGTGCTTATCTCGTGCGCTTCTATTTTTAAGGCTCCTTACCTTCCGTCCATTCCGTTTATCATATTTCCACGTAAATAAGCAAAATTTTAATTTTTCGAATCAATTCGTTCGATATTAGTTTAAATTCTGATTTTATATTTAGTTTTTATCGAGTTTTATTCCAAATGATGAATATCGTAATTTTTTTCGAATTGCGAGTATTGAAAGAAAGTGAAAAACCGAGTAAAAGAATAGCGTAAAATATTATTAAAATGAGGGCAAATTTAATTCATGTATGCGATAATAGAACAATGATACATAGTAAATTTTGTTTCGTACTCGATCCTTTTATACAAGTTGAATATTTCTATCTTTCTACGAAAATAGTTTCAATTTTTTTCTTTAATGTAATGTAATTGAATTTTACCACGCAAAAAACTAAATATGATTACTTATAGTCAAAATATTAAAAAAAATATTTAATTAATTTTAAATGATGTAAATTCTAACGTTACTATTGAAACGTAAATATATTTTTAAATATTTGATTATTCGTGTTAAATTATAAAAATCCTATTAGTATTTGTGTAAAACAATAAAATATATTACTAAAAGCGATACCGATAATTGATAAGCTATTATCTACTAAGATATTGCGTAATATTAATTATGTTGAAAAGTTGTGTAACAACATGAAATAATTGGAAGTATTTAATAATCTTCAATTTTGAAAAAAATGTTTGAAAATATAAATCATATTGATTTATATTTGAACATTTGTAGTAAATATAAATATATCTCAACGCTAATTGTGAATGATCTCGTAAAAAATAATAAAATCAAAAGTCCGTTATTATTTGAAAACAAATACGATATATAAAATAGTTTATAAGATAAATCTAAAATAGAGAACTAATGAATATTATTTACAACCTACGTGACATTATTCTTGTATAGTAGAATATTCGATATAAATCAGATTTAAAATGCAAAAAAAAACATAGTTTACCAGCGCGAACCAAATAAATTTTTAATGAATTTGAAAATCACGGTTGTTGCATTATCTTTACAAAGAACGAATCGAAATGATCTCCAAGCAAAATTTCCATAACAATTCGTTCGATCGTACGATAACTTTCGTAACAGAAATTTACAAATCCTAGTATGCTTCAAAATTCTATTTTTCAAAAGATAAAAGCAACATCGAAATCTCTTAATTACGGAATAAAAATAAAAAAAATTTAATTAAAAAAACCTAATTAAATGTGACTATAAAAAAACTTACCAAAAAACTTACAACAAAATATATCCAAAGTACAAAAGAAAATTAAAAACCTCGAATGGTACCTCATTCGATCGAACGCAAGTAGAGATGTATCGTAAAATTAAGAGAAAATTTCTCTCTCGAGTAATTCTTCCACGAAAAATGACATAATAAAACTTTATAAGTTTATAAATCGTCGACTACAACCAGACTTACCACGATCGCAAATAACCTCGGTTAACGTCTAACACGAGAGTAGCGAAACCCACGACGAGAAGATTTATCGCTCCAGGCATTTCTATTCTTCAACCCTAAAAAAATTCTTAACAATAAATTACCTAACCAAAAAATTGCAGGCGAAAGATGATGAAAAGTTCGGAACTCGTGAAGGCGAAAAACGAAAAGACGAAATTCACACGCGCGCCCAAACAGTCGATGACCGCGACCGAGAGAACCGCACCAATAATTATTCCAACGAAGCACGTGATATCACTGGAGGATGATTTTACCCGACGGACTGGCTCACGCTCGTTTTACTAACACACGCGGCTTGTCCGACTCGGCTTACGCCGTCGCTGCGATAAAAAGCCTTGCTCGACTGCTGCTGGTGCTGGTGTTGCTGTTACTGCTGCTGCTGCTGCTGCTGCTGCTGCTGCTGCTACTGCTGATGCTTTCTTCATCTTCGTTCCGATCGAGTAGACAGACAGAGCGAGAGAGAAAGAGAGAGATTTGTCATCAAAGATTGTCGGGAGTCGGGAGTCGGTAGTTTGCGCGCACTCGCGAACCGCCACGAGAAAGCGCTGACTCGAGATAAAACGAACAGAAGATCGCGGACTGTCGACTGTACTCTGTAGATGTATCCGAAAGCAGCTTACCCGAATGGGGGTTAACTGGAACTTTAACCTGGCACTTTTGACTCTCCACGTATTACGCATGCTTCCAATTAATTTCGGGGACTGATGTGTTCCCTCCCTCGATTCTTTTTTACGTGTCGATCCTCTTTCTTACTTTAAATTTCACGCAACTATTTCCTCGTCACCTAACTTTCAAATTGTGCTCGCTTTATATTCTTTTTTCTATCTTTTTTCTTTTATTGCGCTTTATTTTTTAATTAACAAGTCACCGTGTTATATCAATTTTTTTAACAACGTTAAACAATCCAATCGTGTGGTTGACAGTTTTATGAAGACGCGTTATGATAAATTTAAAATAATATAAAATGGAGTATTTTTCATTAAACCATTCATTGGCTTTGTATTACGTGCAGTAACTAACATTTTTCCACGCGATACTAGTTATGAAATAAAAATTGAATTTGTTTGCCAAGTAATAAATATTTCGGTTTAAGCCAAGATATAAATGTTCTACCCAAGTAAAATTATGTACTACGTATTACGATAATTAAGTATTTCAAACTTTTATTTACGATGCACAAAATAATCACTTAAGCGTTAATCACGTACGACGAGATTTAGTGTATAATCGTATTCGCAGTATCGTTAAAATGGACGTCGTAATACAGTACTACATATTTCATGCCTACTTTGTTTTCAAAAATAATTTTGTAATAACGTATGGTCATTCATAGTTTGTACACACGACATTATTTACTCGATCGGTATAGTTATATTTATATTATATTATAATATTCAACGTTTAAATATGTTGTCGATTGTAATTGTTTGCGATACACGTTAAATTAAGAATGATAGAAAATAAAACTATTAAACCCGATAATAAGAGAATAAAGAAATAAAAGTTTCTCTTCTTTCGTAAAATAAAACGATAAAATTTTGGAACTTTTAACGATATACAAAACTGCAACAATTTTAAAACCTGAGTAAATTTCATTAGTATCTCTTTCTCAAAAGAATCTCAACATTATCGTAACTTTGCTTATTAAAAATTTAAACAATAAATTGTTGTGTTTTCTCATTTTCATTCATCCTTGTTCTTAGCCGTTTATTCTATCGCGGTCTTTTCGCAGTTATTTAACTTCTTCGTCTCTTTGATTATTCTTCTTTCACTATCTTTCCCGTCCCTCTTACTATTTCACACCTACACATTGTCGTACCGTCACATTACCCTCGTTTCATTTTTCTTCTTCCCGCACGCACTCGATGGTCGTATTTCGCAGTCTTCCATCAGATCCGATTGCTCCTAAATAATAATCCCAACCGCTCGGAGTCCGACGATTAAACTCATCGCTTTTTGCCCGCGTAAACACGTGATTTTATATCGTAATATCGCGATCTAGAGAAGCACATATGAGAGCGGAGCTGAGGCAACTACGAATCGCGCTTTCGTAACTACTTTACCAAATGTGGCGAGAGAGAGAGAGAGAGAGAGAGAGAGAACCGAGCCAAATCCTAAAATCGCGTTCGGGAGATTTCACGTCTAATTCAACGCGTAGAAAAGACCTGGAAAACGCGGGACTAATTTTCTTGAAACGTCCGACAATAGCGATTGTGAATTAGGCGATTGTTCGTACTTTGTGAAAGTTACGTTGACACTGCAAAGCATTTCATATTATGAAACGAATCGCATTTTCGTAACCGCGCCGAATCGGTAAAATAGTGTTTTCGACCTTTATAAAAAAAAAGAGCAAAAACTTGAAATTTTCAAAAATGCGTATCGGCAATGTAACAAACCTATCGATAATACTTATTTACCGTGAAACAAAATTACGCTCTTTCGTTTTCAAGTAGAAGCAATATTTTAATATCGAACGAGCACTCGGTAAACATTTATAAAAACAAATTTAATCGTATTTATACAATTCGTTATTCTTACAATTGCAGGAAACCGTCCTCTTACAATCACAGATTTTAAACCTAAGATTTTAAACCTCGAAGGAAATAAATAGAAGAAAAAGAAAATAATTTTTTTTTACAAAAAACCACTCGACACGAACATTATCCATCCGTACACGCGCGGACATGGAATTCTTTAGATTGGTCCCTTCGTCACCCCGCAAGTTCCGTGAATACCCGCAAAAATGTACAACACTGTTTGAGCCAAAGGCGCGCTCGCAGAACCGACTGAATGACGACTATTGTCGAGATATTTACAAGGATCCTCTTCTTCCTCCTTTCCATCTCTTTGACCCTTCTCTTTTGCCACTTTTCTTCGTTTCTCTCGTACCCGCTCGCAAGCGTCTAAGTATAGAGAAGAATACACACCGACTCGTTCACGGGCGCGTATTTATGCGTTCGCTACCTTTCCTGCTCTCGTTCGTGGCGCACGATTTTGGCAAACGCACACGTGTACAGATGTGGGACCCGCTTCGGCGATGAGTCTGCCTCCACACCGTCATTCATCCCCCATCGATTGCTTTCTCTGTTCTCTCTCTCTCTCTCTGCTCTCTCTCCCTCTCTCTCTATCTCCCCCCTTTCATCTTCTTTTCACGTACAACTATTTCTTTTACTACGACCACTATTGCTATTATCACTACCACTACCAGCATGCGATCCGTGGAAGAGACCGTGGGAAATGACGTTGAACTTCTCCAGGTCGTGTTGCTCCGTTCTCTTTCTCGCGCTCGCTTTTACTGTCCCCGTGAGTTTATCGCACTCTTTTATATTTCACTTCGTTGTCTTTCTCGTGCTTCTCTCGCTTCTCTTTCGCTTCTCTCTCTCTTCCTCTCTCTCCCTCTCTTTCGTCTTTCGCATACATATAAAGGGGTTATGCTATTGCTTGCTCCGATGCTGCACGTGATATAACTTTGCGCATAATACAAATTTTTTTGCAGAGTCTACTTCTGCGATAGAGATACCGAATTAAATCGCTCTTTATAAGAACGATGTAGGAAGTTTTAAATTAATAATAAATTTATCGAAAATAACAGACTGTTCACCGCGTAAAATGACGCGCTTAAAAAATTTTAATATTTAAGAAGTATTGTATTTTCACGAGTTCGTTGCCAATATCGTTGAAAAAATAAAAAATTCAAAACTCTAAATTTGCGTATACCACAAACCTCGAGATTCCCCATTTCCTTTCAAAACTGCAAATTGCGGTATCAAATGAATAGTGTTCAGTTAACGGTTAGCATTGGCTTCTAAAATAGTTTCAACACTAGCGCGCTGAAAAATATAATAACAAAATCGTTCTTCTCGTCGTAATTGTACAGACAACCATTAAATAAATACGTCTGTGCTCTGGAATCTTCCGTAACTCGCGCAAGATAGTTAGAACTGCTCGACTGTGCATTCCTCTCTATCCTCTATCGCTTTGTTTTTCTTCTCCGAGAGGTGTGCGAACGCAGCATGAAATATCATTCGCATTGCAAATGCGGACGCTTAAGCAATGGTATATACACCACGTGCCACGATTTCCCTCGATTTGCGTTACAGGACCTTGGAGTTTCGTGAGGTTCGAGGGATGTCCGACGATATTTTCATTTTGGAATACGTTTCGGGAGACGGCGTGCAATATCGCTTTTATTTCTAGCAACCGGAACTAGGTATTTTTATTTTGTAATTTACGTGAGGTATTTCGAATCGCGCATGCTTCAACGAAAAATATTAATAAAAATACAATTATATTGCAGAAAATATTTTTAACGCGAAAACCTTTAATCGACGAGATTTTAACAAGTTTTTAAACTCGAATAATATAATAATAATAATAATAATAATAATAATAATAATAATAAACGAGAGAATAATTTTTTAATAAACAGCTACATCGTTTGTATTTGTCAATTACCATTAGAATCACCATAATTTTTTTGGTTACTGGTTTTGAATGATTTAATCGAATAAAAGATGTTTTCGTTTTAAGGCCGAACGTCGCTACGATACGATTTTACCAGTACAAAATATTATAGCGCACGCTGTAAATAAATATTGAACCAAAACTTTTGTGTAGCTAAATGAATTTAATTTTTATACGAAATATATGTATATATATATATATATATACATATATATATATATCGATCGTGACATATTCTTGAATGAAAAAATCAATCTTAATTTAAAAAGGTTGATTCATAATTTTTGAATATATAATCCTCCAAGTTCTTTAACTTTCGTCGTTATTATTCGGTCAATACTAAAGTTCAGAATCTGATTGAAGCGTAAACGACAAAGCCTATTATAAAAAGACGAAGAAAACAATACTCGCAGATGAAAAAAAATAAAGAGAAGCCGAGAGGTTACGCGACATTGGGCAGCCGGTCATTCGTCAATTGCACTTAATTAACCAAGGCAAGGCGAACAGAGAGAAGCCGCTTTGGCGCGTGTATATTTATCGTGAAACGAGAGCATGGAGAGAAAATTTCATCGTCGCTCGTAAAAAACGAACCCAAGCTACTTTCGTGATCGACACCCGCATGCGGGAAATTTGTCCGAACGATGGGTGAGCTCGAGTCAACGTTTGGTTAGCGAAGGGTTGAAAATCCATCGCATTCTCGAGCGATGCCATGTGCGAGAGTTGAGAGTTGATAAACAATTAATGAGAATATAAGCAATTAAAACGATACGAATATTGACGAGGCCTTTAAAATGCTTAGATTCTATAGAGACGAAAAAATTAACTCGGTTAAATCGTGTAAATAAGTTCAGCCTTTACGTTTATTCCATTAAATTCGATGTTGCAAAATTAACGATTAATAAATATTAATGGGTAGATTCGATGTCTCGCATCAAGATTGATTTTCGATAAAATTTATAATCGATATTAAAGGCGCGATAAAAAAAGTTTTAGTTGCTTAAAATGTACGACCTTATTCTTTTGAAAAAACTAGAGTATTACATGGCGAAATCGATCGAAATCCGAAGTAAACGGTAATTGAACAGCAAAAAAAAGACTTTTGAATGTAATTTGACGGTATTGAACTCACCCATCATTCCCCGCAATCGTCTCATATCTGGAACTCGAATGCCAGATGATAGAGCTGCTGGTTGACGGCGTATGAAGTAATACTTCAACTGACATATAAAACGATCTAACATCCACGCTTATAAAGAACAGTTTGCGGGAATCGATTGTTTGATTGGAAACCGTCAAATGAAACGTTGGAATTGTTATCGGGTACATGATTCAAATAGTTTACGTTTAAAACTGGAAAATTTTCTAAGAAATAATTTTCTTACAAGTTCGACTACAAACTTATGTTATGATTCACTCTAAAATTATTACAAATAAGGTTACGAATCGGTGACGTAAAATTTAATTATTTATCGGAAGCAATAATCTTAACGGTAGTGTAATTCCGCAGAAAAATTATCATAACATAGTCGGAAATTATCGATCTCGGTTACAAAACCTCAAAGTTAAAAAAATATCGTGTAAAACTGTGAAAAAATTTTTCATAAGAGAATAATCCTATAATTTATATGGATTATTTTTTGATGGATTACGTAGTATTGGAGAACAACGTTATTTAAAACTGAAATTCATGGAATAATTTTACATAATTTCACGTAATTACGCGCGCGTTTTTCTGGTCGCATCGTATTCGTATGATGCGAGATGGAAATTCCACGAATTTTTTAACATTATAGAATGTAAACATCGTTTGAAACGGCCCCGAACTCCGGAGTTTCTCGAGAGTTTCTCGTTCGTCCGATAATTCGATCTTTCGAGCTTCTGCAGATTTTTGCATAACGACTGGTTTCACAAATTCGTACGGACACCCGTCCGCAGGATTAAAAATACGAAATTCAAATGATTCGTGGTGCCATCGGTTCGGAGCTTCGATCCGGCCCGACAATGGTCTCGAAAAAAGGGGGGAAGAAAAAGGCAGCGGCCCGTGATGGCAGCCAGTCTATATAATGAGAAAATAAAGATCGTGTGCGCGTGCGCAAGAGCGGCTCGCTTGTGGGAAGTGAAAGTATAGTGTAATAGCCTGTGGCGGGTTGGTGACGTGACAGGAAACGCGAATCCCCTCGGCGGTGTATAAGCGAGAGTCTGCGGAGCATCGATTTCACGTGAAACGTGAAAAATCAGTCGCAGGCTATGCGGCCTTGCAACCCATGTGCATTTTACATTTTACCTCATGGCGCACTCGACTCTTAAGGATAAAAAGTGGGTTTTGCGACTTTTTGCGTATTTCCTTTGTTGCGGTTTCTGCTCTGTTTTCGTGAATTCCTCGCTCGATGTTGGTTTTGCCTTCTTTACTTTATAAAGCCCTGGAAAACTTGGGCAAATATACGGGCTCGAAAAGCCCGAAAATATTTGCCTCCAGTAGTTTCGATTCGAAATGAATATTTTTTGAGTAGCGATTGCACTCGCTTTTTACCGTTTATAAAATTTGCTTTTCAAATTATACTTTCTTTTTTCCATTGAAATAAATGCCGTTTTTGAAGCCCACAATTTACCCGATCTATAATTATATGAATTTGTGAAAGTTCATGCCCCGTAAGAATAGTTTACGCGATATTGTGAAAAGCTAACTTACGCGAAAAAATGCTTTTCATAAAATATTTTTAAAATAAATTACACGAAATAGATGAAATAGATGGCGAATAAAGAAATTTATAAATACCTAACTTTCGAAACCAACTGATTTTTTAAAAACATAATTTTAAATACAATTTTGTATATTACAAGATATCTTCTTTTAAACTTTCATTTTTTAATTTATACTATACCTCTCGTACATATTATAAGTTTATAATCTTATTCAAAATCTATAACGCTTAAACACAAAATTTTCTTTTCAAACCACGGTATAATTTGTACTATCTCAACAAGATATCGATATAATTTTATTTATTACTTATTCCATGATCAAAATGCTATATAATCCGAACCTCGTCGACTTTTATTATCACTATTAAACTTTCACTTTTTAATAATGTATACCTCGAAATGTTTATAAAGAGTATTCGGTTAATTTTATTTATGTTCGATCAAAAAAAAATTTTTACAATAATTTATACGTTCAATTATTTCAAAATATCGTAAATACTAAAAAAAAAAATTAATCTCAACAAAGAAACAAGGAGATAAAAAAATTAAGATTTTATCGAGTCGTTTAAAATAATAAAATCACGTTATAAATCTGTTTCCACAATAATGATAGTTTTATCATCAGAGGCATAACTATACAAACGAAAAAAAGTGTTTACGTAGTACACGATTTAAATTCGTCTATTAATATTTTTAAATGAAAGAATCATGCATTATTATATTGATCGAAGCCTGTCAAAAAGTATATTACCATTTTACGCGTCTTTAAATGTTCTCGTGAAAATTTTGAAAAATCGATATTACTTATAATATAAAATTGTTAATGGCCTCATTGGCAAAGTTATTGTGGACTATCTCCGCCTCTGGCGTTACGAGATGATGGATTATTCTATTATACGCTCTGATCACGTATCTATACCGTCGCTTTGGGGAAACGCGTAACACTAGTCTGAAGATGTTGCCACCTGGTGGAGAAATGAGTTTCTATAATTCTCATGTCATTGATAATCTAAAAACGATACAAAGGAAAACTTAACAATCAACGAACTAGTGACGAGGGGAGATTATGAATTCCGGATTCTATGGTGTTAAAAGGCGATTCAAGAAAAATCGTCCGTGTCCGTGTATTGTCAGATACATGTGATGTTTCCTTAGTCCTTAACGACGTGATATTTCTAGCAAAGTTAGCCCTCGTTTAAACCAGAGCTACGGTACCCTGTTCCCAAAGGAAGACTTGTTATGTTTTGCCTTGTCTGAACTACGACAGGTAGGTTAAACGCGTATTTCTATGCGTTACAGACTAACTAATAACTCCGCAGGGGATAAAGAACATGATTCATGTACATGCCATCCGGAGCAGTGTACACTTTACCCGAATCCACGAAATGCATTTTGCTCGCAGTTGAAGATAACAACAGTTGTATTCACAAATCGAAATTTGGCTTTCGTGTACATACGAGAGCGCAACTTGATAAATCACGCCTTCAATTTCGGAGTATCCTTTGCCGTAGTTTGGCAATATCAACCCTAAAATAATTAATGTTTTGTACAATGACTACTACTAGCGTCTCTAACGATACATTGACCTTAAGCCCCGTAACTATGCATTGGAGTCAATTGTTTAGGGATATAACTTTATCCATTAGAATGCTAAGCTTCGTTCCGAGATATCCTACTATACTCATTGGTAAAAATGTCATAATCATCGTGTTACGATCAACCGTATATAAAACCCTTTGAATGAAGAAAGAATTTTATTGTAAATAATAACCTATAAACCTATTCTATTATTTTGGGTAAACGCGTAAGACATTGACATTTTGTTTATTCGATCAATGAGTAGCAATATTTACAAAATTGCACTATAAAATTATTATTAATTTAAAATTGTGTAGTTTGAAGCGATTTCAAAATTAATTTCGTAGTTATATTCTATATCGTCTTTTTTAATTGTACGCGTGTGAGTTCGTTTATACGCATAATATTATGATAATAAGTAAAAAATATTTCGAAAAACTGGAAAATGTAATACATACTTTTTAAAACATAAATTTTTAAATATGTTAGTGTGGAATTAAAATCGACAGATCTCGTAAAATAAGATTTATTCTTTTGGTATTTAAAGAATTTAAGACTAGCAGATATTTTACTTTTCTTAGGCGGTTAAGTTTTAATACTTTAAACGTTTAAAACGAGAAAAGAATATCTAAAATAGTTTTTAACAACACGGCATATTATTGCATGAGCTTTCTTCAGTATTTTTACTGAACATTTTATGATACTTATTACGAACGCCCTATTAGTCGCATTTTTTTTAACTGTTCGTGGTATTGCTTTAAAATTTGTATTGTAAAAAAATAAAAAATTTTTTTTTAATTTTTCATTATAATAAAATTTTTTTTAATTATACGTCTTTAAAATTGTAGTATACAATCGTTTTCAAACAAATACGAAAATAGTGTAAAAATAAAAATACAATTTTGATAAATATCCAAAGGTTTGTAGTGCTTTAATGATCTAAACTTTGAATTTATTTTTATACGATTTGATAAAAAAAAGAAGGAAAACACGAATGGAATAATCATTTTTTAAGTATCAAAGTAAATTATCGTCTCGTTTATACCGTTAGGCTATTCATACGAAAACAATATACACGAGAGCTCTAATTTGTATTATATCAATTCTTTATATAATTCTTGAAAATAATATTCTACTATATTCGGTATAAAATACCGACGTTGTAAATTTTAACGCTATAAACTACCAATAAAATAAAAAACATTTTTCAACGTTATTTTTAGACATCAATTTTTTAATATTACATTACGGCAAATATATTTTTTATTATTGCTATTTCATGTTTTTAAATACATGTACACCGAAACTTTACTTTTTACATAACGAGGAAGATAAGCCTCATCGATGATAATTTCAGAAGAGTTAAAATTATTTAAAAATAGGCAAATATTTTTTAAATAAATTTATCAGCGTACGCGAATCATTTGTATAGATTTTTTAATTCTATTATAAGATATAACGTACGTACATTTTTCCAATTATCATTGCTCAATACTTAATAAGAATCAGACAAGATAAATCTCCCGTTCATTTCATATTTATTATTGTGACTTTTACAGTACCGTAACACACGGTCCTGAATCGCGAATGTGTATATTTGAACAAATAACGAATGACGTATTTAATTGAATTCGGATTATTAGTAAGTAAATATTATCATATAATAAAGATTTTCCTTTTGTCTTTTTTCTTATACAATACAGATTGATAAAGATTTTAATAAACGAACGTTGAGTAAAAAAGACGTTCCAAGTGTCGCATCTTCAAATTTTGTTTTTCTAAACAATAACGGAATTAGCACCGATGATAGTACCGATCGCGGTGGAGGAACGCATCGGTATTCGAGGCTGCGAGACATCAAACTCAAAAACGACTATCGATAAAATATATAAAATATACGAATGCATACACGTAAAATAGTTTCTAGCCGTTAGCTTTAGAAACAGCAATGGAAAGCCGTATAAAATTATGTTGGAGCGACTATCGAATCCAGACGCCGAGTCAACTTCGCGTTTCTTATAAATTTATAAAATTCAGTACTCGTATACTAGTAGGTACTAATACGCGGCGGAGCATGAACGTTACATGGAAGACGTGTGGGAGAAGCGGGCGAATAGTGGCACACACGAGGAGGGTTTTTTCGCCAGCTAAACAAAGGAGAGTTCAAGCTAGTTTTTAGGCTATATTGCGAGAGGAAGGGAGAGAGATACAACGATGGATGGAGGAGGGAGGGGACTAAGAGAGAGAGAGAGAGAGAGAGAGAGAGAACGAGGGACAGTCAAGAGTCCAACGTATTCGGGGAACCGGAGATGGGAATGCGAGACGTAAATTCGCCAGCCCGTAACTTTGGTTAATTCAACCTCGACGCGCGGATAGTCTTCCTATGGCTTTTCATTTTTCTTTCTTTCCTTTCTTTTTTTTTAAAGACTTTAAGGTCAAACGCGAACACGCGTGCTTTCGTTAAAGCCTTTTGTCTTACCGTCGAATCGGTCCGCGTAATCTCTGCGATCGCTTAATTTATAACGGATCGCGGTTGTGCGCAAAAACTGGATCTTTCGAAACTCGGACTCTCGCGAATTAAAATAAGATTTTATCCAAAGCGAATCTCGATATCCAGTCGTCTTTTGGATTCGTACGATATTTCGTATAACGGAATTCAAAATGGTGGTTAAAATCTCTACATCGGTTTTTTTTAATCATCCTCGAACCACTGTAACACGGGAAAAAGATTCGAGCGACTCGGATAAAACTAAAAAAAATGTCGCTTGATTATTAAAACATATGTTTAAATATATAAATATCGAAGCAGAAAAAAATACGTGGAAATAAAATTACCGATAAAAATATCAACGAATTAAAAATAAATAATACAGAAGCATACCTCGTGTTATTCCAATCGCGCGATCAACTTACGATTCGCGGATTAACCAAAATTGCGATTACTTTCGGTTAAACCATCGTATCGAACATCCATGGTAGCTCCCCGTTGCGGCGATAATACAACAAATACATCGGAAATAAATCGAACGATCGCTGTGCTTTTTTTTTGTTTTTTTTTTTAAATACTTTGAACCAAAGTACAAAACGTGTGACTTCCAACGATTCGTCCAACGATTCGTCCAACGATGCATTCGCACTTGGAGTTATCGAAGCATTTGGAGGAGATTTCGCGAGCGAGCGAACCAAGAGACGTTTCGAACCGAGTTCGCGACGAAGATAAAAAGACACGTGTAAGAGGCGAGGAAGGCAAAAATCACTAGAAATCCGGCGCAGCAAAATACACGAACAAAGGCCGATTCGATATCTCGGTGCATCGTAGCGCAACGACGAAGCTTTTGAATGGAACGCGACGACACGAGTCGAGCGTCGTCGACGCGCCGCTGCGCAGCCACTAACACGGGAGCAACAGGTTGACGCGGGATTCCACCAGCTGCGAGGCGTCGGGACGCACTTGGAAAATAAAAATTACGCAAAGCTCTCCAGTCTTTTTCTACGCTCGCTCCCTCGCACTCTCCCCCTCTCCCACCCAGGCCGTTATCTCTTACGTACCGCACACGCGCGTACTTTCGCTCCTTCCCTCACACGCATTTTATCTCGTAGAAGCGGAACAGCAACGGCAACAACATCAACGCGGACGACAACAACGACTACGAAGACGACGACGACGACGACGACGACTACGTGGACGACGAGCCAAACGTTACCCATGATTTTCCCCAGAGTTTCACGCACTCGCGCTCCGTCCACTCCCCTGCGATAATCTCCAGTTCGCATCTTCCTCTCTGTCTCCGTCTTTCCTCCGCGCGAAACTCACAACCGGAAACTCGTACAAGCGTTCCGCGGAGAGCAGCAGTGGCTGTCAAACGACGCGAGAGAGTCGAGCGGAGGAAGAAATCGCGAAGCCGCGATTCGCGGAAACGCGACGAACGCGACTAACGCGACGACGACGACGACGACGACCAAGACGACGATCACCGGAGGACCTCCGACGTTTCCGGACCGACGAAAACCAACGAGCGCGAGAGAGAGAGAGAGAGACCGAGGACAGCAGGAAACCCCGAGACCGACGCCATGAAACCAACGAGCGTCCGCGCGCTACTGACGACGGCGACGCTCGCGCGTGCAGCATCGAGTGCGTTGGCCCATGCGGCGTTATTTTTCCTTCTCTCTCTCTCTCTCTCTCGCTCTCTCGCTCTCTCTATGAGAGAGCCCGCGCGCGCGCGCGCGTGCAGAACGAGAAACGAGGGGACGGCCGTGTGTCCCCGGTTTTCCGAGCGTTCGCCCCGACGATGGGAAAACGCGCGCACTTCCCTCGCGGACGCCGCTCTTTTCGCTCTCTGCGCTCTTTTTTCCCTCCCCCGGAGTACGCCGCGGACTCGGCGAGCGTCGCCGCGCGCCTCGGCGCCCGTACTATAACGCTTTGTTCGAGACCGCGTACACGCGCGCGGCGACGGCGGCGAGGCGCGTCCTTGAAAACTGAAATTATGCCCTTTGAAAGAAATCTGGCCGGGTCGCTCGCTCTCTCTCGTCCTCTCCTTCTCGCTCGCGAACAACTGCTTCCAGGGAGTGGGGAGCGAGAGCGAACTCGGCGACTCGATCTCTCTCTCTCTCTCTCCTCGGCGTTTCGCTGTATCTCGCGCTTGCCCCTCGTACGCTGACTGTTCTCCTCTTCCCCGTCGATATCGCAACGCGCTCGAGTCGTTTCGCCGTTTCGCGCGAGCGACGCTTTCGCGTTTTAAGCGAAAATTTCGAGTTTCGCGTTCGACCGCACTTTTCTTTACGTTGCTAGTAGTTGCGAGTATACTTGAATTTCTAGAACCTTGAATTTCCGATGTAAGCTGGCGGAATTTTATCGACTCGGAGGGAGAATCGCATCGGCGATCGGTAATTCGTTTATAATTATTTGCGGCGGACGGGCTTTCGTGGCTCGCGAGGGTTACCGGTACCTTTAATGGTACCACTTAGACAATTACATCGAAAAATCGCGGGGAATAATCTTGGCCGAGCGTCGAGCGAATATAAAGAGAAAAATAATCTCGGTTCGGCGGCGCTTGCGCAAACCCCGATGCGAACAAAAATGTAAACGAAAGAAAGGAAAGGTCCGGACAATCGCGAACGTTGTCTCTTATTTTTTTGCCTCGATCGCGAACGGATGGTAAATAAAGTCCGCGTAGGCTCGGAGATCGGATCCCGCCGAAAGCGTAAAAGGGGCGCCGACTCCACCGCTTCCTCCGTTCCCCGAGTCCCCACCACCTTCCGTCCCCCCCACCGAATCCGCAACACGAACAAACCGTCTCTCTTTCTCTTTCTCTTTCTCTTTCTCTTTCTCTTTCTCTTACTCTTTCTCCGGCTCCGGGGCCAATACCTCCGTTTTCTCCTCGAGAGCCGTCGGAGGAAAGCGAGAGAACAGACTAGGCACGCAATGCCCCGAGATCTTTCGGCGTCGTTCCCTTCTCTTCGCCACTCCGGTTCCCGCGACCTTTGTGGGAGATACGATGCCGCTGTTTTTGCTACACAGCGGCAGCCGTCCTCTGGCCGAGACGGAGACGGAGAGACGGCAAAAACCGGTGGGTAAAGAAGGAGGCGAGCGAGAGACTCGGTGGGGATAATGGCGGCAATCTATACCTGGGCGATTTTTGTGGCGGGAATTACGGGGCCTTCTCCCTTTCTCTCTCTCCGTTCCCGCTCCCCCTTCCCGGGCGATCCAATGTCCTTCTCGGTGAGCGCGTACACACGATGCCACCGTGCCCCCGAGTCCCAAAGCCGCGGTTACCTCGTGCGTGCCTCCGAAGGCCTCGAGCGCCCCTTCGATCCTCGACGATCCTCGGGTCCCCGAACAACGGAGGTTTCGGGGTTGTTTCGAAATGTGTGATTCCGAGTTGGAACGGCCGCGAGCCTCTCTCGTTTTAATGATGCCGAATTTCGAATCTCTTTTCAGAGAAATTCTACAAATGTCGACCAAACTTGAATACGAATTGAAATTTCCTACGTCCGCGTTCGGATACCCGACGTAATTGCTTCCTTTATTTTTCATTTCCAAGTACAACTTCTTCTTGTTGTACAACGTATAATTTTGTTACTCTTTGCTCGTTCGAGATTAAATATAATTCTAATTTACTTAAGAATTTCGTCCTTACTTCGACTATTGCTACACTTTTTTTGCTTCCTTATTTTTCTCTCTTATTTTTCCTTTTTATGTATATACTTTTATCGGGAAATTTTTTTATACGTAATATTACGTGCCTTCCTTACTTTCTAATGTTGAGCAAAACCACCGAGTATACGTATTCTCTTTCGGTTAAATAACTATTTTAAATATATTTTACAACTTATTACGTTGCTTATTGTGTATTTTCCGAAATTCGGTACTAAACAAATTTTTATCAATGAAAACTCGGATCGAATGCTTTTAATTATTAATTTGCATATAAACATGATTCATCCAATATTGGTTAATAATTTTAATAAAGTTTGATTGTTTCGTTAAAAGAAAAATTAATACACCTTGTATTTTTGATAGAATCCTTCTCGGTAAGCGAACGCCTATCTGCGATCTACAAAATTATCGTTCGCATTTTGTAACGTTCAAATTTAAAAATTTTTTTTAACGTAAACTATAATTTCGTTCTATTAAAAATAGATTCTTATGTATTTAAATAATACAAAAAATACTTATAGTATGAAAAAAAAAAAAATAATTTTTTTAATTACTTTTTTAATTACTATTTTCCTTATATAACCCCAAGCATGCGTTTGATGCATGAAAAATTTTATGATTTATTATTGTATTGAAAAATTACAAAGAATGAGATCGCTGCGATTTAAGTACAATTATAATTAAAATATTTTCAAAATATACTTACACAATAAAAAAATTTTGATTACACGGATACAAGAATGGGAAAAATGTACGTACTGTAATTCTATATGAAAATCATAATAGTATTATCGAAGTAAGTGCGCATACTTTGACGATAAAACTAAAACAAAGTAATTCAAGAAGATTTTATTCGAATTAAAAAACAAAATTTTTTAATTTAAAATTTATTAAAATTTTTTCTTTAAACAGGAACAAATTTATCTTTGTATACTGTTTTCTTATTTATATTTAAAAATCCTGAATTCAATTATTTTCATTTGATCCGTAAATATTTTCTTATAATTTTTTATTTAAATATATTTATTTGTGACGATTAACTTTCAGTTTCATAATTTAGACTACAAATATTAACGAATTAAAAATGCTATTAAAAGCAATCTTAACCTTTATCGCAATTCGATCAAATTTTATTTAAAAAATAAAAACTTAAAAACCCTTTTTTCCTCGCATTTAAAGTATAAAATATCATATTATCATTTCTCCTAAAAGAAAAAATATGGATAAATTTATTTTAAGATTTTTTTAGAAGAGTATACTCAGGCTGAAATAATTTGTATAATAAGTTTTGCATTTGTGGATATTTGGTAAAGAAAATCTGCAGTTCGTAAAAAATGATTTTAATAAAATTAATTTAAATGCCTGTACATTTCAAAAATAATTTTAAAATACACAAAAACATCTTTCTTTGAGAAATTTTTATTTCTTTCGATGTGTTACACATTTTAGTTTCTCAAATATTTAAAAATTTTAGTCTTCAAATTATAGTTTACTTTGTAGTTATTATATGTTGAAAGCATAAAATATGAATTATTTGGTGTATAAAACTTATTTTTACTCATAAATAAAAATATTACTTTTCTATTATCAAGAAATTATTAGAGAAATATATAGTAATATAATGTTTAAGATAAAATAATCAATATTAGACTTCAAATTCTTTTATCTTACCATGACCCATTTAATTTACCTTTACGTATAAAGATTTCCTGAAGTGCGAATACCGGAGAAAATTAAGAACGAAAGAAAAGAAAGGGAGCCCAAGAAAAAAATTACGTAAAACGAAAGGAAGAAATAAAATGAACAAGGTATTGAACAGAAGAGTCAGAAAAAAGAGAGAAAGTGAGAGAGTAAGAGAGTAAAAAGTAAGAGAGAAAGAGATGGAGGTGCAAACGGACAAAAGAGAAAAGAAACACATAAAGTAAGAACTTGTGTCAGTTGTCTTGTGGAAGTTAAGTAAAATCGAAAAATTCAAGTCGTCTTTTTGGAACATGGTTAATTCATCCTTACATCCATTTTTATCAACACGATCTATTTTACATCTGATATAATTAATTGAAATGCACAGATAAATAAAATGTATTTGATTAAAATAGCATACTTAAGAATTTCAATACATCTACAAAAACGTACTTATAAAATTATATTATTTAAAGAATTCTCATCAAATTTTTTTATAAGGAAATATCGAGTACCGGTAAGAATTTTTAATTTATTTTTCATAGTCTTTTTTTATATTACATTTTCCTGTTTTTGTGCAGAACGATAGATCATTATGCAATATAATTTATAAAATTAACACACTTTTAATAAATATTTCATAATAATATATTTAAAACGATCAATTTTTTGTAGTTTGTATTAAAATCTGATAAATTTTCATTACTCGACGCAAGTAAAAACTTATGACCCATAAGATAGAAATAGATACTTTAATATTCAACTTGTCTTGAAAAAATACATATATTCGTTATATCCAATTACTAATAATCCTGATAAGTTACTATATTTTTAAAGCGATTATACGAAATAGGAATTTATTGAAGTTAAAATTGATAGTATTGAAAATAACTCAGTATTAAAATTTAATACTGTAATTCTAAAAAACAACTAATAAAAACAATTGCTTATCGAATCATATATAAAAATAGATCTTGTAAATTCTATCTAAATTAAAATCAAATATTTTTTTATTAAATATTAAAACAAATTTAACTGTTTATTAAAAAATATAATTCACATGAAACAAATAAAAAATTTTTATAATAAATAAATTGCAATTATTTTCGATATCATTTTACACTTCATTTATCACTTTATTTTTTATTTTATTAGGCTATATTTTTAAATAAATCTTTTTCAAATTATTAATTAAATTAAAAAAATATTTTCTACAATTTAAAAAAATATATATATGTGTATATGAATATATATGCATATTCAAAGTTCAGTTTCTAAAATAATAAATAATAAATAAATGGTCTAAAGATAAAAATATTTCTGAAAATGTTCACTAAATATCGAATCTAAGAAAAAGGTAAAATTGTTTATAAAGTTTATTCATTAAATAATGCGAGAAATACTATATTTGATTCAAATCTATTCAAGAATAATATTATTGTTAGCCAAAACATTAAAACTTAATTTATGTAAAACAATAAAAAAAATAGAATAACTTGTTAATTTTACATATTTCGCATACAGTGTTGGTGGTAATAAATGCAAAATGATACTATTGATTCTTAGCTTGACAATGAAAAATAAAATTATTCTGAATATCGGACTCGTAAATTCTTAAAATAACAATAATCAACACCTACAGTGCTAATTAAAATTAGCAGAGGCATTGAAAATTTCGAAGCAGACGACTTCGGTTTGATTGTAAAATACTATTTCAATTACTTACATTTAAAAAGAACTAACCCCTATATCCGAAATCTTTTTGACGAATTCTAATTAAACTGCCCCTCAAAGTTCGAAAGCTTTATCGAGTGAAAAATCAGATTATTAACGATAGGATTTATGATTTTTTTTATTAATATATCAAGAAGTTAAAATATACGAAATAAAAAATTAATTCGAAGTTAGAAATAATCATAAAATTTTTAATAAACAAAGTAAATTTAACTTATATCCTTTGATTTACGGAACCTACTTTTTAATATCCATAAAAGAATTTAATCATAATATATCTGTCACTCGACGAAAGTTAATAATCTCTTAATTTAGGTTTAAGTATAATAAATACTAAGTAAATATATAAGCTGTAGTTGATGTACCCGCATATTTCAGCTCTGTACACAAGACACACCTTAAGTGATTTAAATATATCTATTTATTACGATTAAAACTTTGCTACCGGCACCATCAAAAAGATCGGTGGATTAGAATGTTGATCACTTTCATAAAATTTCCGCAGTACTCATCGAGTTAAGCATTTGAGCGATGATTGTATATAAGGAACATCGTAAGTTCGACGACTTACAACAATGACGATGTGTACGGAGGGAACTAATCCCAGAGGGTAGTGTAACAAGATTACACAAATTGAGCCAATGCTTACACGTGATTCTTAAATCAACCGTTCTCGGTGTAGTTTTCCTCCTAGTTTTTTCATTACAATAGTATTTTTGACTCAATTGTGTATATCCAACGCAATCCGTATGTGCAAGTATGCAGTCGTTAAAAAGAACAATCTCATCGCGTTACGAAAGAACAATAATAAAAAAGAAGTAAAGCTAATAAGGAGTAAGCCTTTTAATTATTTTACACAAATGAAGAAACATGTAACGAAAAAATCTAAATTCCTGCAATTTGTTTCAATGGTATTAATAAATAGTTTGCTTTAAACGATAAGTAAAAGCGAGATGACTTTTACGCAACAAACTAGAATGTGCGAACGATTATGGAAGCAAAGACTGTTTTTGTTATGTTTAAATGTTTATATAACCTTAAAAACGCATAGAAATTTACTATGTTTCGTGTAAAAAGGTGCTTAAAATAAAACATAAAGCATCAAATGCAGTTTTACGATCAGCTCCAATTTCCAACGAACCTATAATGCTATTTATATTCTCATGCGCGATGTTGTACACACGCATCTTGAGCATTCGCTAATTTACAAAAAAAACATACTTCTCTAGCGAGTTTAAATTAAATAACAACTAACGTCCTGGAATTGAATCAAATCATTATTCATCGCGCAAGACCTAAAATACTCGTTTTATTCGTATAAAATTAGCGTAACGCGTGTCGCTTATCGTTCTATCCTTTCCCTTCCCGAGCAACGCTCCAACGTAAATTATCGCGTACGCAAAAACACGGCAAAGAGCCGAAAATAGAACGCGACTTTAAATTTCAAATTGGAAAAAAGGTAATCGATTTAGCGAAAGCTAAAAAGATCACGGCGCCGTTGACTAATAATAAACGGCAGGGACAATAGGTTAGACTCGAGGAGCGTAGATCGGAGCCGAGAAGAAAAGACGGAACGTAGACCGAGGAGGGCAATTCCAAGGGGAGAAGGCATTGCATCGTATAAACGCGAGTGAGTTGCGACCGTCAACTTGACTGTCCTTGAAGGAACGGCCTCGTGGGCATCGCTCGAGCAACCGTTGCCGGTATCGGCGACGCAAACACACCCATACAACCGCGCGGATCACAGGGACGTACGAATGCCGCTACCCTACCGAACGCAAACCGAGTCGTTGCTTTTTCTTTGCTCTACGTTGCGCTGATTATTTTGGCGCGAAATACGCGAGTAATAATTAACGTTGTATCGAATCGACGACGGGGGCCAACGATAACGAACCCGATAAACGACACGTTTTACAGGGGAGTAATCGCCGAGTTATTTATTTTTATTTTCCTTTCGATATTGCCTCTGGATTCGATTCTGAATTTTCAATTTTACCATTAAATTGTAACGAAATTAATTAAACAACACGACCTGCAAGGGTTTCGTACGTTTTAATAAGTTCGCGAACGAGTATTTTAAGGATTTTTTTATACACGGGGATTATTTGTGTCGTAAATGCGAGTTTCGAATATGCCAATCTAAATTACAACCTTTATAAAACGAACGAATGTTTTTAAAATAAAGCGTAAAGAATCGATATTAACTAGATAATCCAAACGTCAAAACATTAATTACCTATTTCTAAATAGAAATTCGTCGAATATCGATATATAAATAGGTTCAAATTTTCCATACGATAAACCAGTTTTATTATTTTTATTATTTCTTGGACGTTGTTCGAAAATTTAAACAAAATATATTGAAAATCGTGTTTGTTGGAAATTTTTAGAATAATATTCTTTACTGAAATAACATTCCTGCTGAAATCCGATTTAACCGTACGAGTGCATCAAGATCGATCGAAATAATTCGTATTTTAACGTAATATAAAATCTGCATTCTTAATCGCGACCGCGATATTAGATATATAATTTAGCGAACTATTTTCTATTTTGCGGTATAAACGGTACTGTATCAACGTAGAATAAACTACTTATCGTATGTCCGAACTACGATGAATCATCGATATTTTTACAGATTGTTTTGTTACACTCTGAAATGGAAAAAAATGATGTTTTTTATTTCAAATCGCACCTCGACAATGGGCTGTTTCAATTTTTCCATTATACATACGTACACAGGACGTAAATATAAAAGAACTCGCATACGCGTTTTAGAACATCCGAACAAAAGCTCTTCGCGTTCGCTCGCACAGGCCATTTCCGTTCTCGAGTACGAAATAAATCGCGCAAGGGTCTCCATAGTTGCAGACATTGCACGAGCATCGATTCTCGTTAATTAACAAAACAATAGGCACACAAACTTAGACGAGAACAGGAGAGCGTTTATCTACTGACGTCGTCCTTGGATCTTCTCGCGGTAGAAGAAAACGGGCTTTCAAAATATTCTCCGAGATGAGATAGAGCGAGAGCGAGCGAGAAAAAGAGCGAGAGAGAAGGCAGAAGAAACGAGAGGTAAAGGGAAGTTAGCGAATCGGAGAAGGAGAGAAGTATTGAGACGGCAGAAAAAGAGAGAGAAATTCTCCTGCAGCTCTGGCGAATGGCAAAGTCCGCCATTATCCTGGCACTTTTAGCTCCTGCACGAATGCGTGCTCTAGTCAATGATCAAATCGTACACGCCAAATATTATGTAAATATACATTTTTTTCTAAGTATATCGATTTCGGACTTTTTTTATACCTATCGGTTTTAAATTAGAAACTTTAATTCTCGCGAATGATTATTATTTTATCGCAGACTCGTAGAACCGCAGAATAAAAAGTTATATTTTTTCTATTTTTAAAAAAAAGTTAATATTTAAAATGAAAAATAAGATAAAATAATATAAATTTAGCGATACGAGGAAATTTGCTTTTGAAATTTTATTTCTGCGATCGACTATTCGTAGTTTGACTGTATTAAATGTTTTTAGTAAAAAATATGTTTTTTACGTTATAAATTTTAGTATAATTTTAATAAATGTTAAAAATTTGAAATTGAAAAATATTATTACTCTTTGTAAAAAAAGTTACAAATTTTAAATATTATTTCTTATTTACAAAAGGTAGATCATGTAATATACGTATTATAAGATAATTACAAAGAAATTGATAAATTTTAATTAAAACTTAAATTATAAGGTACACTCGAGTAAAAAATCTAAGTATAAGGATGTTTACTTTTTCTCTTTTATTTCCAATTTTGAAAATACGTGACGCGAAAATGTATACATGTTAGCGCTAATAATAATCAACTTTATAATAAAGGCTAATAATTATTAACTTTATTATTTTTAGATAAAAAGTAATTTTTTTAATCATTATATAAAATAATTTTTAATCAAGTTCACTTTCAATTTTTAAACTTTAAAATTTTTTTGTAATATTTACGTTCCGACTATGTATAACGTACTTTAGAAACCTTAAAAAAAAAATAAGGTCTTTTTACTTGCTTACAAAATTAAATTTGCAATAATAAATGTAATATTACGAATTTCAAAAGTTAAAATTTACTTAGAAAAACTTGAAATTAAGTAAAACGTGCAATAAAAAGTATTGCAATATATTTACACCATTCGAACTACACTAAAAATTTTATCTATTTTTTGTCTTGGTATTTTGTTTAAAATTTTGTTATTAAATAGTTATTTAAGGAATAATAAAATTTAATTTTAATAATATAATCGATAGAAATTCTCTCTGAGGTTATTTTTATTTTTAATGATATTTGTCGAATAATATTTAAGTTCGAAAAATTTGTCGGATAAATGTTTTCATCAATTTTTATTTTAAAATATGAACATTTTCTTTCGTAAAAATTTTCAATTTTTCCAGTTAAAAAAAAAATCATTTTTACTTAATCAAATAGCATATTTGATATTTTATTTATATAAATGTATAGAAAAGTAGGTTACACGTAGTTTTATTACAGATATATCATAATTTCGAAATCACATCTTTCTTCTGTTAGAGGATAGACGATATCGGTCAAAAAGGGGTCGAAATATTCTAGAGGCTGTGCTCATTGCCTCTCTTTTAATTCTCTCCGCTCACCGGCGCTCAAGAGAAAGAGAATTTTAGGTACATAAGAGAGAATTGGGTCCGCAGGTAGACTTGTTACGTCATTGCCAACACACATTCACGTGCGGTACACGAAAACACACGCATACAATTTAATGTTGACCGCAAAGAATGCAGTGTTGCCAACGCGGCGTAAATCATCCTCGCCGAAAAGAAAAAGAAAGGAGTAAGGGAATTAGAGATTCTCAGATGTCTTACGGCAGAAATTTACAATCGCTACCGCGTGGTGTGAGACAATGCAACGAGAAAGCGTAGAGTAAATGAGGAGTGAGTTAATATGTGTGTGTGTAAGAGAGAAAGAGAGAGTAGGGAAGGAGAAAGAAGAGTGCGAAAAAGATAGAAAATAAAGGGAAATAATTCATGTTTGAAGATTTGATGACGCGTTTAGTTCTACAACTTTATCTTTTTCTTCTCGTTGGGGCGTAAAGCAACTGACAAAACAACGCAATCTGTCTTTTTACATTTATATTCTTTCGAATTATATTTATTTTTTTGCACATTTTTTTTTATAACGTATTTATTCGAAGTAATTTAAAAATAATTAATATTGTTTGAATTATGGTTTAAAATTGTTTTTACAAAAGTACAAATTAATCGTGATAAAAAAACTGGCTATGACCAAATTATTAATTCTGACTAATAAAACAATTAAAATGAGTATTTTAGGGTTGTTGTAATATACCCAACTCGTCCTTAATCACAAATTCGGTAACTTAAAATTTATAAATTACGGAGATTATATATTTTAAAAACTTTAAATAAAACAGGTTTGATACGTATAATAGATTTCAATAATAAAATTAAAAACACTTTGATATTTTTCAATAGATTAAGATTATTGGTGAAAACCAGGAATTTTAATATAACTTATTTTAATAACTGTATTTTTATTTCTATGATTTTTTAATGCAAAAATCGAATTCGATGTTTAAATTTTACGAAACAAATTTTATGGTTGAATAATTACAATATTTAAGTTTAAAATAAAATTTACGTACTAAATTATAAGTGTTTTTATCAAGTTCTTAACATTATTTATGAAGCGGGACCCTCGACATTTATAACTTAAAGATAGGTAAATTATTATATTTTTAAATATTATTTTATAATAACATATTAAATTATATAAATCCTATAATTTACATGTAAATCTGCGTAACCGTTCGATAAAAATATAAATATGTTGGTCATTATTCGATAAATTTTCAAGGAAATTAATACTTTAGTAGGTGTTATTATTAAGTTTTTATAATTTTCTTGAATTCAGATAGATCATAAAATGTTCATTATTTTTATGATAAAAATAATTTATAATTTACAATACAGTAAGAATTTTCTTACCGGTTTTAATAATAAATAACAATTTGATAGTCTAGAAATAGATGTACTTTTCAGTAATTGAAAGTACATCGCAAAACGTTAGTATTTTATTAAACTTAACAAATAAGTTTTTGATGCAAATTAATAAAGTATTTTGACATATATGTAAATATTTAAAAATTGATTAAATAATAGATAGCTTCATTCAAGTAAAATATAAATCTATTATTCATACAAGATATAAAAATGTACTTTCCTAGAAATTTTTAAGCAAATTCTATTTATAACAATTAAGTTTTCATGAATAAATATTTTATATATTTTTACAATACCGTAAAATATTTATTTTAAATTTATCCAGATGCACTATGCTTTTGGAATTGAAAGTATTTTTTTAATACTTAGTTCTTAGACTGATAAAAAATTTCCAACTTATAATGTATCTACGAAACGAAATGAATTTACGCTGATACAATTGAATACTGTTTATTAACAAAAAAATCACAAGCTGCAATCTTATAAAACTCGGAAAAATGATTAATAATATATTAAAGAGGAGAGAACGAAAGAAAGAGCACGAAAGACGATACTTATAAATTTTAAAAGAGATTCGCGATCTGTAATCGACTGTTAATTGTTTATCCGATATTGCGTCTTCGGTATCTTTAATGCAGAAGAATCAGTAATGCGATATTTTACAAATAATTTGCATTCGAGGTGTTCGACCTTCAAAATAAACTATACATCTAAATATAGTCGTGGAGGCAACGAAATTCCTTTGTATATGCGTGTATTCCGCCTTATAATCAGAAATTATCTCGATAACGCAAAAGTAAATTCTATTTTTTTTAATGGATTTCCTCGGTCCTTTCCGCCCGCGTTCGGATCACGCGATCTCAGTATTATTTTCTCTTATTTCATTGTTATCTATATAAAGACATTAATATTATAACAATTGTACTAAATTTGTAAAGCGACGTTGTGGTATTTCTTTATTTAAATAAATTCATTCGTTGGAACATTAGTGTTACTTTCATAACTTGATAAAAAAAATGAAATACGATCATTTATATCATATAATTTTTAGTCGTGTATTGTCATTGGAATTTTATATATTTATTTCATAATGGATTACCAAATACGTAAATTTATATGCGGTATAAATCAATGAAATTACTTTAAATAGGTTACTGACATACAAACGACGTTACAAGTACAATGAAAATCGCAATTCTGTATCGAGACAAAATTTCAATATTATGATTTTTAGAACGTTATTTTTAATGTATAATCGATATAAATATATTAAAAACTACTATTCACAGAAATTACTTTTAATTATAAAATAGTCGCTTTTTTAAAATTCGTTCATACCATAAATTATAATGCTTAATGTATTATCAGTACACTGGGAAATAAATTTAAAATTGTGCAAAAAATATACTTATAATAATATAATATATATAAAAAATATAAAAGATCGATTTTTTAAATTGTTAGTCGCTTATGACATATTTAAAAATAAGTAATATTATAAAAATTTATTTTACTTTGATAAATACAAAAATTAATGGAAAATTTTTATAATCGCATTAATATTGCATAATAAAATAAGACTAGATAATTTAAATTAAACAATACTTTTTTAAAAACTGTATCAGCTTTTATTATTCTATAGAAATAAATATTTCTTAAATTTAAATAAAGCATTAATTTTAACTGATATAATTAACGATAATTTAAATTTGATAAATTTATTTTATCATTATTGAATTTAATATAAAATTGAGTTGTATTATTTTTTATTAATTAATATCGAATAAACTTACATTATGTTTATTTAGATTTAATGCTATAGATTACATAAATTATTTTAATATTACAATCTTTAAAAATTTTAAATTAATTTTACACATCGATCGAAGAAATTAATACTTTGTATTAAAATTTTATATCAATAAGATTTTCTAAAGCACGTAATATTAAAAATAATAAGTAAACGAAACAATAAGTCAAAGAGAGAAATATATATTATTTAAGCACATTATATTTATAAAAAATTTATTCCATGTAAAGTAATTAAATTAGATTAATCTATATATATATAACTGTAAGAGACAAGTAAATACATGCATTTCGAGCGATACAAGCAAATTGAACATTTTCTTATAATATCGTGAAAAACTAATGTTTAGAATAATGCAATACATAAGTTGTTTCTTACCAGTAAAGATAATACTTCAGAGGAGGCGTAGATACCCAAAATATCATTTTCATTATCACTAAATATTAGTTAAGAAAATTAATGTCATAATAAGAACAATTATGAATAATTATAAGTTTTATTTAATAAAGTCTATTATACTTTTTGAATATATTTTCGCATATATATTATTATATATAATTATTTGGATAATAGTCAATACTTAACTTTAATATAATATAAATTATTAAAATTGTAATAACTTTTAGAAAAACAAAAAAGGATACCTCCATACATTAGAATCAGATGTATTTAAAAAATTTTTTTTCTGTTCTTGATTTTCAAATATTGCTGCATAATCTTTGCCTTCACTTTTTAAGGTAATACGTTTCATTTCTTCTAATGCTTTTAAAGTTGGTTCCAAATTTCCATCTTGATGATTTATACCAAAAGCAACCCACATATCCATAAATTCTTCTTCGTCTTTGTTGAACAAGTGACATAATTCGATACCTATAGAATAAAATTAAAAAAAATTAATTTAGAATTTAAAAAAAAGTTTCGTTCTCAAAAGATATATTACGTTTTATTTTAAAAACGTACAAAATAAAATACTACCGGCGTGTATAAAATTGAGGTTAGATCATTTGAATTTATCATAATACATAAGAATTATAATTTATCATCAAATAAATAATAAATATCACTGTTTTATTTTTTTAAATTACTATACTGTTTTGATAAATATTAGTGGTAAATAATTTTTTGTAATCAATGAGATCTGTTCCAAGGTTGCTCATCTTGTAATATTTTTTACATTACCTTACAATAACAATTGTAAGTCAATATGATTTAATCGATTCAAAATGCAATGCAATATAAATATACACTTACATTTGTCCAAAATCTCGTCACTGAGATTTTTACATCCAGTGATTTCGAATTTCTCTACCAGATCTTCTTTTTCCACCATTTTAAGCGGCACTACACTACAGACGACTTCCCGCCAAAATTTCTGCAACGATCTAATCCCGCGCTTTTTTACTTCTAATACTTTTCTCGTTCGTTAATTTCGTAATCTGATATAGTATAAAAGCGGTGCTCTGAAAATGATGATGACTTATATTTACGTTATTAAAGGAATGTTTTTTTTTTATAAATAATTATTCGTTTTTGACCTAACCTATCAGACACGTAAAAATAAATGATTAGTCAATTAAAACCTCTTTTAAATGAGTCAGAACTAGAACTAACGTACATATTTATGACTGAGGTAGACAGAATGTAACTAAAGAGTTATGAGAAAAATAACTCGAAGTAACCAATCTAAATCTTATATTTCATCCTATTAGTTAATTTTAACTGTTTTTAAACGCCACGCCTTTAATCAGCCGATTATAAAACAATAAATCATCTCAATTTACTCGAATTCGTTAAAATGTAGAAATTTCTTTTATACGTATTTTAAAGTATAAATTTGATAATTATTTCAAATTTCGTACATTTTAATTTTAATTAATTTTTTTTACATTTGTTCTTTTTTTCTTATGAATTTTACCTATTTATGTACTTTTCTTTAAAAACTAAATGAAGAATTGTATCATGCAATTTTTATATTATAATGAAACCGTGCTTATCTTGATACATTATGATATCTAGTACAAGTCAACATAGTTGAAGGCAGATTTAAAAGAAATTTAATTCTATTGTACAAAATTACAGTTGTTATACAAATATTCTTAAATGTTATAAGTTTATTATCAATAAAGTTAATTTAAAGTTAATATATATATTCCAATAAGAGTTTATTATGCAAACATCGTTGCATATATATATAATATATTTTTTAATTAAAAATTTGGATTAGTTTCTTTTGTAATTTTATGGATTATAATAATGTAAATTCAATAGTTAATTTCATTTATATATTATTTTATGCAATGTTTGTTTGTTTAGTTACATATATGTTAAATAGTTATAATCTATTATTAAAATACTTATTTTTTCGTATGAGGGAATTGGGAATAAAAATGTTTTATATTAATAATTAATAATATTCTATATTGTATTGTACTTTGAAACTAAATTAATTTTGGAGAATAGTCATACAATATATATCATTTGTCTGTTTTACATAGTTGGAAATTTATTTTTTAACAAAATACTGTTTTAATCAATAATTTAAATTTTCTATACTTAAATAATTATTTTGTATTAGTTCATCCCAATACTTATAAAATTCTATACAAAGATTCTATTAATTTTCATATTTTTTACGATTTTGATAATTAAGAAAAAATTGTGTCCTTAAAGAAAGAGATAAAAAAAGTTGACTTATTTAAAAATATTTATTAATAAACATTAACTTTTATATGGTGTAACAAACTTTATAAAAAATAAATAATTACAACAAATTAACTTTCAAAATTTTATAGTACGTTTTATTTAGTATTTATTTTAAATGCTTACGTATAAATATTGAAAATATTTCCTTTATAACAAAAAATACTTGAAGATAAATTATGAAGATCTTATCACTCTAATTTATGTTTCATAAAAAATATTCTTAAATGCGTTTTAGTACGATTTATGACATCATTTATAATTAAAACTTAATGTTTAATGTTAGCAGAAGTAAAGAATTTTTGATCTTTCTCCCATAATTTGATAAGATTTTCAGATACATCATCCAATGGAAATCTATCCATCCATGATTGGATCATTCCTTCAAAAGTAGCATCATAATTCTTCAACACAATATTTCCAGATGCTAAAAAAAAATTATAAAATTTAATGATTACGTGCTTTATTTTATTACTAAGCTCTAAATGTACTATAAATAATTTAATGTTAATATTAAATTTAATCAATTTCTTTTTTAATTCTAATTATATTAAATATTTTCATATAAATATTACAATCATTTAGTTTATAATTTTTTCAAGTATTGAGTTTAAACATTCAATTTAGCTTTATTATTATATATACATACCATCAACAGTTGTATTTGACTGTACAAATATTTTTCTAGGTTGTTTCCGTGATAAAATAATGTCTCTCCATTTGGCCCATGGGTGCGGCCCACTTTCAGGTACCTCACTGTATTTATCATACAGTTGTTGAGCAGCTTTTACATCTGCAGTGCTTTTGTAATATTGCAACTTTTTCAAAAAGTCCGCAATTGCTTTCTTACCAACTGTATTTATTTTACTTCTATCCATGGTCAATCTTAAATCTTTACCGGGTTCTGTTTCAACAATTTTAATAAAATCTTCTCCAGCTTCTATACAAACTCTAAGTAATACATAACGAGCTTGAGAATGAGACTGTAACCATTTCTTTGTAGAAGGTTGATACATTTCTAAAGCTCTGGCACAACCATTCCATAACAAAGATAACCAATTAACATAAATAATATCATCCGCATCGGAACCACTGTAACCAAATATTTCTATTACATCTTTTTCTAAACTTAAATAAAGGCCAACAGCTTCAGCTCTGCATTCTTCGTACGATGATCCCATAGATCCAAAAACTGAATCATAGGTTTCACCTTCTAAATAATAATTTGATACCGGTTCACCTGTGATAGGATTTTTAACCTTAGCAGTATCAAAATTAAACGAACCATTTTCTGATTTTATTAATAATTTTCCACTTCCGTGACCAAGTAATTCGTGTAAACCTACTTGTACTTCAAAGCTTGTAATTCTATGCTTATTTAATAAAGCTTGATCTTCATCTGATAAAAATGGAATTACATCTTGCTTCATTGCAGCTGGAATAACATTTCCAAGCGAAACATTTTTGAAACCCTCCGTTTGCCTGATTTCATCATAGTTTGGAATATTAATACCAGAAGGGATTCCTGACCCCGAATACGTTAAAACATCGAGCGATGTAAAATCAGGTCTCAAAAATTGATCTTTTTCAAATTCCTTGCCCCATGGCAACTTAGGTAATAATTTTTCTGCACTATTAACAAGAGTTAAAAACTTTTTAGACATGTCACGATTCACCATTGCAACAATTCCTTCAAATTCACCTCGTTGACCAGCAGGATCTCTGTAAGTTTCAATGAAACCAATGTAAGTTTCAATAACTGGTCCTTTATCTTTAATCCAATATCTAGATCCATTTTTGTGTTCCTCCAATGAACCCGTTACAAAATGGTCTATATACTTGCTAATCATATTTACTTCAGTTTCATTAGCAGCGTATTCTTTAGCCTTTTTTAAATTTTCAATTACAGGTAAAAGAAGTAAATCATAATCTCCTCTAGTAATTTTAAATTCAGCATTTTTAAAAACCTCTTCAGAAAGAGTAATTTTAGGATCATCGCCTTTTTCAGTGGAAGCCAATCTTATCTCGTATTTACATTTAATATCACCCTGTGCATCTGTTTTAAAACATCTAGTGTTATAAGATTCTAAGCGTTTTTTTTGCATAAATTCATTAACAAGTTTAGCATCATCTTCTGTACAATTTTCTGAAAAATACGTAGTTATGCCTTTGCTTCCTAATCCTAACGATTTTACTTTCTCTTTTAAAGAGTACATTTCATCTTTTACCATCTCCCAAAGAATTTGTACCCTTGAAGAATCATTTTTATAAGCTTTTGAAGCTTTGATTATCATATCAAGTTTATCTTTAGACAAATTTGGAATGATCTTACTATCTCCAAAAGATTTGTAGTTACCAGCATTGGAAAATACACCGCATGTATATACTAAAAATGACTACAAAAAAATTGATTATTTTTTAATGTTTTTAACATCAAATTATGTTATTGTAAAATATATTAAATAACTTCTTTTTACAATAAAAAACTTATTTCCATTGTATTACTTTTTCAAATGATTTTAAATGTATAATATTTATTAATTTCATGAAAATGGCATATTTTAATAATACTGAATTATATTTAAACATATTCTAATTAATATTTAACAATTTTTTTAAATAGATTAAAGATATTTATAATTATCCATATGAAATTCTTCGAAAAGTCTAAAAATTTATAAAAAATATTTTCAATAATTTGTAATGCATTTTATTAAAAATGTATCAAAATTATTAAAAAATCTTAAAAATAAATCATGCGATTTATCTTTAAAATTAAAAATTTCTTTAGATATATATATGCACAAGATTCGACTTAAGATTTTGACATTATTCATGGACAACTTACCGTGAACTCATCTTCGGTAACTCCAACTGCAAGAGCAGATTTTCTTAAATCTGCTATTGGTTCGGCAAGGAAGATTTTATGTAAAAGTGCAAAAATCAACGGTGATTCCGGTGAAGTTTGTATCAATACTATAAGACCTCCGTTCCATGCTGATTGACTAAGATAATGTGCATATAATTTTTCTTTCAACGATAGAGCATTAAATGCTGCTTCACAATCCAATTGAACTATTGGTTGACTATTTGGTAAGGTGTATAATGAAATATCTTCACTCATTTTTACAGATGCAAGGTTTTGACTGCGTCGAATAAAATAATTTATAAAAATTAAACTATGATATAATAATTTTTTCTAAATTTATTTTACATTTAAATATTGTAATGTAAGTGAAATATCAATATATCTTAGTTTATTTAATTATATTTTTCGAATAATTATAAATTTTATCTTGTATTCTTTATATAAGAGCAAATTCCTAATATTTTAATTTAAAGTTTGAGAACATTTAATATTGAAAAATCATTGTTGTGCGCGCATACTCAAAATATCATGAATTTTTTCTGCGAATAATATCAGTAATATTTCAACGTGAAATTTAAATTTAAAAGATTCTGAAATGAGAGGTTAAACATTATTATTTAACCTAGAAATGTAATTTTCAAAACCGGAAATTATTGTAAAACTATATTTTACGATTACTATTCTAACCTAAAAAACTTATTTGGTTATAACATATTTTAGGCTATCTTAAAATAGATAAAATTATTAAATAC
Organism: Dolichoris vasculosae; assembly: GCA_018907195.1. Taxonomy (NCBI): domain Eukaryota; kingdom Metazoa; phylum Arthropoda; class Insecta; order Hymenoptera; family Agaonidae; genus Dolichoris; species Dolichoris vasculosae. Next base: position 11,658,313 of record JACCHY010000001.1, read on the forward strand.
CTATTTCGAACTATTAAATCTGTCCTATAAAAAGTTTTTTTACAAATACTGTTTGAAATATGAGTATAAAATCTTGACTGACGCGTTACTTGTTTATAATGTTTCAATCTAAACAAATTGAATTTACAAAATTTATACATTTTTTTACTGGTATTTAAAAAAAAAAGTGAAAAAACTATTTTGTACCGCAAGATGTCAGTTTCGTTAATAAATTCTTGTACACAATATTTTATGCACGTTTATTTTAACTTATGTGGTAGTTTACCTTCATCATAACCAATATTATATATTATACGAAAAAAAGGCGAATAAACTTACTTAAAATAGATAAGCAATGAATAATGAAAATGTCTGCTGAGGATCAAATATGCACTTTACAGTAAGCGAATCAATCCTAGAAGAACAAAAACACTTGCGCCACCAGCGGAAACACCGGTTCTTTTATATTGCTTCTGTCTCTTTTCATACATTATTCTGGCAACTTTGTTTAGAATTTAATAACCGAAATAGATGTGTACCACATCCTATTGTTTTGATGTAATTAATTAGATTGTTTTATCTAATATTAACATTTAATTAAAAATAATTTTATTAGATCATAAATGTGTGCATGTGTGACTGCGTGTTTCTGCGGTTATGTGTGTGGCTGCGTGCGTATGCCATTTAACTTTATATATATTTTTAACATACTTAAAAGGCAGAAAAAAAGAATTTTAAATGATTATTTTAGTTAAAATATTTGGATATATCGATACATTGACGAATACAATTTTAAAATAACAATTGTGTATTTTCCATTATAAAATTATTAACGACTAATAAATAAGGTTTAAAAAATATTCGGTAAAAATATAAAACTTCTTGGATAGAACTATTTTAAATTTTTCTTAGAAGCATAGATAAATATTAGTATCCAAAATTAATAAAAAAAAGATCTTTTCGATTCAAAATTTTACATTTTTATATTATTGGTACTAATACGATATTTACTTAAGAGTTCATTCAACCTTTCGAGCCAGAAAAATATTAAATTTGAAACTTTGTAATCAATACGCGCTTGAAACAAATACTGTTTTTCTTACGTTCAACTTTTTTATAATAATTTTAATAGCTTCGTTTTTATTCTTTTTAATATAATAAATTGTACTTTATAATATCAAATACAATAATATAAAAAAAGATATATTGCAAATAAATTTCTTACTCGATCAAAAAAAGAATCAAAAAGTTAGAGATCAAAATTTCTAAAGACTATTTATTTTTTAATTATGTAATTATCTAAATAGTTGTTTTTATTTATTAAAATAGTTTCCATATTTGATTTTATGAAATTTGAAAATTGAAATGATAATATAAAATATTATGACTTAATTATTTAAATTTGTACAAAATATATAATATTTAAACAAATAATTTTCTTATATTAGTATTAGAAAATTATTGGAAAAAATAAAATAATTTTATATATTAAATATTCTTAACAAATTATTTTTAATTTCCTGTATTTTCTTGTAGAACAAAATCTATTTTCTTATCCAATTCGAAATATCATTTGTTCGAAAAAGAAACATACTTTTTGTTGAGAATGGAAAACCTCCAGAAATTGAGTAAAGGGAAGGAGTTTCGAGCGGCGATAAGATAATTTAAGCAATTATAAACAAAACACGTAAAATTACCCGGACCCGGTCAAGAGACGGACAACGAGTTGTTCGTCTCCATTCCTGAAAAGGTGTCGCACGAGGAATTTATTCGAGGAAGTTGCGAGTGACTCAGGGGTCGAGGAATCATTGGATATGTAGACAGAACTGTAATTACCTGACCCCGAAGATGAAGTCGTGCGTGTGGTTTAAAGGGTCCCAAAGAGGAAAAGCTAGAAGGGGTTGTAACGCGGACTCCAGGCATGCGAGCAGGAGTCCGGGCTACCGAAGAGCCACGAGATGGCAGATAACATAGAAAAAAAGCGAAACGTGGAAAAACAACGGTACGACGCGCAGAGAGTCCGGAAATTACGCGACATATAAAACAAATGACACCTTGTCAAGGCTCGATCCCTGGGAGACAGTAAAAACAAAGAAAGACGGAAGGTGACTGAACTAGGAGGAGGAGAACGAGCTTTGTAAGTGATGCGTAAGTGATGCGTAAGTGATGCGACTCAGGGCCATTAGAAATAGAGACATCGTCGAGAGCGATTGCTAACATCAACAGCTGACAATTATGGAAACATTATACGCGACAGCGGGAATTGTTGTATAATAATATAATACAATATATCAAATAAATAAATTGCAATAACAGCAAACAAGAGTAAGAATTATTTCAATCCCAACACTTTTCGAACATTAAGGAGTTTCTTTATGTAATATAATATTATAGTGAAAGTTGATTTTTTACATTCTAAATTTTTAGACAAATTCAAAATATTCGTATTTATTTACTTTGTTTCATCGATATTACAATCGATATTATAACATACATAATTTTGTAATACAGTAGACATAAACGAAAAAATTTTAAACACTGAAGATTGGATATATTAATTAAAAAATAATTTTAATTTCCTTAATCTTGATTCATACTTTATTTATTATATAAAGTAATTGAATATTTTATTGTTATACAACATTTTTATTTTTATTATTATTAGATCAATCGTGTCTAAATTTTTTTTTGGTAAATAATTTGCAATCATTTTCATTTTATTTATCAAAGTATTGTATCACTTATAATTTAAAATGTAATGAATCAATGTGAATTCAATACAAAAATATTATCCAGAACGATAAAATTCGGATGAAGATATAATCTGACATATAGTTTTTAAAGAATGGGTTTTATACGAAATCTTAAATCAATTTAATTTTATTTAAGAATTTATTCATATTATTTTTTATCCGATACAAAATATTTGTATTTGTATAGTAATATGATTTATATATCAAGTCTCTTCAATAAAGAGATAAATAAAAATTTTATCTAAATTAATTTCAGTTTTAGAATAATTTTAATGTATTAGAAAATTTTTTAGTTATTATTAAAGCTAATGATTCTAAAAATGTTTTATTACTTTTTGTTATTAGAACGTGTTTTCAAAAATTATTTCTCAATTCATTTAGGTTATTGCTCGTAAATAAAATAAAATTTATATTTTCAAGTCTTTCAAAAATATCTCCAGCGTAGATTGGAACATCAACATTGTTAAAAATAATTGTCTTTTGACACTTTAAAAATGTGTGTTATAGTTAAATTGCAACTTTTGTATAATCATCTTATCTTTGTGCAACTTGATATCCAAATGAGAATTACAAACTTGTTCATTGTAAATATACTTTATGATTATTTTTTTCTAAATCAACATAAATCAATTTGTGGAAATATACAGAAATTCAAATTTTGTTTGCTAATTTTGTATGCGTTTTAATTTTTATTGATTTTGCGATGTATTCACAATTTGCGTATTCGAAATAAAATTAACTTATTAGTTATTTTATATTATATTTAAATTAATTATAGTAAATATATTATGTATAATAACTTATTATTATAAATTATAATTCACACAATATCTAGCAATATTAAAAACTATAGCTTTTAATTCAAAAATAAAATATTAAAAATTGAAATGAAAAGATTATATTCTCTATTGCACACATTACATATACATTAAAAGTGAAAAATATTTGAATTTTAAATATTTAAGAGTAGACAATGTATTATAGTAAAACAATCACATCTTCGTTCAATGCATTTAATATATATTTGCTTTCTGATAAGTGAATAATCATTTTATTTCTTTTGGTTTACATATGAAATTGATCATTATGAAATTTTATTTTTATTTTTATTATAACATTTCTTATTTTAATAATTTATTATTTTTATGTAAAAATTATCATATAACTTAAAAATATTATAAATCAAGAAAACAAATTAAAAAAAGTTTATTACTTCGAGAGCATACAATTATAAATTAATTTTACTTGCAACAATATCATATATAATCATATACATTAAAATTATAGTTAAATACAATAAATATTTAAGAAATTCCTAATTTAATCACTAGTATCGATAAAAGTTATTAATATTACGAATAATAATAGATTTAAAAATATTAATATCAAGTACATTACACGCAAATAAATGTGTACACATAAGTATATTTTTATAGGAAGATCATAAATTTCATTATGTTTATACTAATGTTGATTATTCTTTAAAAGATAATGGTTTACATTTATAAATATATATTTTTACCTGAATTATGAAACAGAAAATAATAATAAACTGACATAAGAAATTCTTTTTCAATTATTAAAACTCAACCTTTTATTAAATTTATTACAAATATTACTATTTTTAACTAAATTTTATACACTAAAATTTATTTAAAAGCAAGTGATAAATATAAAATATGGTTTCATATTTTTTATTTTTACTTTAGACCTCAAAATTACAAGCGATAATGTATTTAATGCACTTGTTTTTACATTATGTTTTTATTTAAGTCATAAACTCTTCTTTAATTATGCAAAGGAATTTCATGGAGAAGGTTTTTGTTAATTTTTTACGTTTTCTTACAAAGGGGAGTTTCGGTTAATTAAAGCTTTGTATGGCATTTTAAAAATAATTTTTTATTGAATAAATGTAAAAATATATATTATTTGCTTATTAAAAACCATTTATTTTATATAGGAAAAAGGGAAGGTAATAATAAATATTTATAAAAAAAATACTGATCGGCCTAGAAAAAGGTGTCAGTTTCATTGCTTGAATAGAATTTTTTTAAAAAGTATAATTTAAAAAAATTCTATTAGAGATGTTTTAAAGCTCTTGAAAAATCGTTCAAATGAAGAAAATCGTTAAATAAAGTGAAAAACAAATGTTTTATTGGTACAAATAGATTTTATTTTTAGTTTACGGTGGTTTCTAACAAAGCGACATGAACCTTCAAAAAATATTTTTACATATGAAAAAATTATTATTTTAATATAATTTAAAAAAATAAGGAATAACAAAAATATTGATGCCATAATTTTCTGATTGATATACAATTATACTTTAAAAATCATTAAAATAATCATGTGAAAATAAAAATTAGCTATTAGTTCTTAATTTAAATTTTTTCCTAATAAAAACTAATAACTAGCTATGATTAAAAAGTTTGTTTTAAAATATAAAAAACCGAATTAATTATTTTAAAAGAACTACAGTTTTATTCATTAAAATTAATTTTTTTAAGGTAAATTTATTTATAAAAAGTGATTTCTGTATTATATTAAAAAAATAATTTAAGAATTGCAAGTTAAATATTATAAATAAATTTTTATTTTAATAAATTATTTTACCAAAGAAGTTAATTAAAAATTTTTTTAGTTATGATTAAATATAAGGCTTTTCATTTGGTATCATTTAATAAATTTTCAAGGCAAAATATAGCGATAACAATGAAACTAATTTTTACAAAATGCATTATTACCAATTTTATGATTGTTATTTATTTTTTAATTTTATAAAGAAATGCTTTATGTAAAATAGTAATTGCTATTTCATGTAATTTTAAAATTTTTAATTTTTAACTTAATTTAAATTTGAATCACTACAATTTGTCACTGTATGATTAAATAACATTTGAATAATAATTTGTCATATTTACATTTTAAATCTATATATCAACAAATATAAGTAGTCTAATCATTTAAGTTGAATATATAAATAATATACATTGTTAATCAAGATACAAATAAATTTATTATAACAAAATTTAAGTTATTCTAATTTTAAACTTAAATATAGATAAAAGATACTATTTTTAGAAAAATATATATATTTTTTGGTAAAAGTATTGTTTTTGTTTTATTATAATATAATTCTCTTAAGAATCTATCTATTAATATTTAATATTATTATAACACGAAAATCTATTCTTTTACATCACCGATTCCATCTGCATTTATGGCAAATGTAGCTTCACTCTCAGGCAAACACGGAGAATCATAAATTTTACATATTCTTGTTTCACCTCTTCCTTTACGTAAGTAAAGTCTAGTTGTACTCGAATGAGCTATAATATTACCACCGATCGGTTTTTTCGAATCACCTCCAAACATACTTGCAGCACCATCGACTTGCGCAACAACTTGATTCGTAATAACTACCGCACATCCAAATTCATCAGCTAATCTGAGCAATAGTCTAAGAAATTTTGCTAAATGACTCTGACGAGCTTGTAATTCACCTCTACCTGTATAATCCGTTCTGTATAAGGCAGTTGCACTGTCCACTATTAATAATCCGTATCTAGACTCCGACATCATAGCGCTAGCTTTTATCAAAAGTTTTGTTTGATGATCAGAGGTATACGCTCTTGCAGTTGCAACGTTGTCAAGAACACAATCACCGTTAATATTATATCTCTCCGCAACAGCGATTAATCGTTCCGGTCTGAAAGTACCTTCAGTGTCGATATATATACATTTAGCTTCAGCACCTCCCATATCAACAGGTAACTGGCAATTAACGGCCAAAGTATGACAAAGCTGTGATTTTCCAGTTCTAAATTCTCCAAAAATTTCAGTAATCGATCCTGTTTCTATTCCACCTCCTAAAAGACGATCTAGTTCTGCAGAGCCAGTAGTTATATAAACTATATTGGCTCTAATCATGTGTACTTCTGCCGCCGTTTTAAATCCCATAGTAACTAATTTAAAAGCTTCTTGAAGAATTTTATCAGCTTTTCCATCGCTGATACCTTTAATTTCAAGTAAGATTTTCTTGGGAGTATACGCCACGGATTCAACTGTATAATATCCAGCTTCTTCCAATTTCTTAATATCACCAGCTGTAATACCATTTCCCTGAAATAAGTTTACAATAAATTTGTTAGAGTATTTACAAAATTTGCATTTAATACATATATTTACAAAAATTCTTTAGTAACTCAAACGTAAACAAAAGAGTATTTTATATATTTATACTTATTTAAGCAAATTACGATAGTTACCTTTTTAAAGTAAGTAAAGCAATAGAATATTAATTCATTACCTTAACTTAGAATTAATTTTATCGAGTTGGCAAAATAACATTTTTGTAAACAAACAAATGCATCCAAAGCTTATCGAACAACGAACGGAAAAGACTAGAAGAATCGTGTATAAAAATTCATCGAATTAACCATTTATTTTGTTTAAAATGATACGTTTTAAATAAACTAATAAATACACATCACTTTTTAAGTTTATTTTTGTAATAAAGTATTATTCTCTCTCGAACAAAATGAATTTTACTCACACTTTATTTCCATTTCCATTTATATTTTACAACTTAAACGCATAAGTGTTTTCTGTTGTTACGAATATAAGTATACTTTACACATTGAATAGACAATGTATTGACAGATGACATACGTACTTCCAAAGTTTTAATAAGTTTTGCTTGGCCTTGGCAATCCCCCGAATCTTCCTCTTCCACAACTGTACTCGCCGCTTCCGTAATCATTGTTTATAATATTTTACAAATAATAAACAAGAATCCGAAGCGAATGTAGGCCTCGTATACGTCAGACATACGAGTCCAAACAACTTTTAGAATTCATATGTAGGCTTTGAATTTAACGGTCGTCCAGTTTTGTGGCTGCGTCGTGTTATGACTGGAAATGTAAGCGATGTTATGAGTATATCCTCTCTTTTTTTCCGAATGAATTTTTGCTTCTGCGCTCTTCGAGTTCGAACAAATATACACGCGGCTTTTGCCCGATTCAAATTAATTTTTATATACTTGTTGAATTTAGTTTCCCGCTTTGCACATTTATTTCCCGCTTTGCGGCATTGTATTTTGCCATAGACGTACGGTTTCAATTATACCCTTTTGAAAAACGGTGAAAACGTAATCGGCGCGTGAAAAAGGAGCGAAAAAGTAAATCATAGTTGTCGTTTCTATTTTTAATAGGATAAACGAGGTAAACTTTCGTTACGTTTCATTAATAATTAGATAAGTGCACATTTTTGGTAAGTTTATTAACGCACATTTTCTGAACAGATTACATAAAAGATAATTTCAGATATTTATTATACAATACTCCAAAAGATGGCGCAATCAACGTTTAAATTCAGACTCTTAATTCACAATCTATCGTTATTTAATAGTTCAGGCTGATTTCTAGCGCTATCTTACGGTAAATAAAGATATTATTAGCTCTGTCGATGTAGTAGTTCCGACGTTTAAATTTTTACTGTATATTATTCATATTTTATTATGCAAGTTTTTGTGAGATCATTCAAAAAAAGGTCCAAGACAAATATAATTGTGTTTATTAAATTGAATTTATGAAATGTATAAAAATTTTAATATAATTCAACCGTGTTATTTTTTAATATTTTTTTCAAAAAAGAGATCAAAGCATAAATATTACGAACTAAACTAATTAAAATGATTAGATTTATCTTTCTTTTATTACTTATTAAATTTCATCTAGTTTCAATATTAATACTTTGATAAACATGTCAAATCATATTAATAAATAGTCCATATCAATTGTTTCAATTATCGTAATTTATTTGAGTACTTCAGAATAAAATTTGAAATTTCATTATAATTTTTGAACTTTTATCGGATAAATTATAAAAATTAAACGGCTATTTTAACCTTTATATATTATCTTAGTCTTAAATATAGTATAAATATACTATTATCAATGTTGGTAAAATTAAAAAATTCGATCCATCAATGCTATTTTTACTATATCCATTTCAATGTATTAATCATATTCTACTTTCATTTATTTTTTAATATACCAGTTACATAATAGTTAAAAGACTATGTATGCATTATTATTATAAACGTGATTTTATTTATAGTATTATATGTGATTAATTTAAAAAAATTAAAAAATAAAGCTTAAAATGAAGTCATATAAACATCGCTGTGAACTTACAAACCCAATGGATTGTCCATTAATTAAACCCTCAAATAAATTTAGTATTTCTGCTTTGAAAAAATTTTTTTGTTCATGGACTACCATTGATGAAAATCATCCCAAGTGTCAACAATATTTAATTAGTTTACCTGTTATACGTAAGGAAAAACTGAATCATAAAATTAATAAGCATTGGTGGATTGTTCATCCTTTTAGTAAATTGAGGTAAAATTCTTATTTCTCAGTATCATTTTTAAGAAAAAAAATTTATATATTTATTAAAAATTACAGATTTTTTTGGGAAAACGTAATGATGGTCGTATATTTTATTACATTTTTTCTAATTACGTTTTCAGTATGTTTTATTACGTTGGATTTTGAAAAGCCTGTTTTATATAAAAGACTTTCTATTATTTACCTTTTCTTTTGGATTGATATTTTTGGTAATTGCATCACAGGATTTTACGATAAAAAAAAAGACGAAATAATTTTGGATCAAATAATTATTCTGAAGTAATTAAAAATTTAATACATTTATACTTTGTACTATTTTATTGTACAATTCATTAATGAATATTATTAATTTTACAAATTTATTATAACTAAATCTTAATTTAAATCATTTTAGAAAATATATCAAGACTTATTTGTTTCTTGATGTATTTACATCTTTTCCATATGATTTATTTACATACTCGTGGAGAGAAGAATTCCAAGAGAGTACTGAAAATTACTTTGTTATTTTACTGTGTATTAATTTGATACCTTTATTAAAATTTGGTCGATACTTTACGTTTAGATCGTATGTAAAACAAGCTTTTTTGGTAATTATATAATTTTCTTATATTTTAATATCATTGGCATAGAAATGTTTTATTTGATAATTAATTTATTACTTCTCGACTTTAAAATTAAAAGTAAAATCCGAAACTTGATAATAATAATTGATAATATTTTAATACGCAATAACAATATGATTGATCATTATTAACAATAACAAAAATAAAAATCACAATAATTTTTTTTCAAAAGCTTTTGTAAAATGTAATAGAACAAATACCGTATGTTCAATATATGAAATGCCTGAATATTTTATTATCCATTTATTTTAATGAAAGACATGGCTTTTGAAGAATCCCGGAAGCAATTGTGAATAAAAAAAAATTTTTGCAATCGGATCAAATCACGGCTTACAATTTTCTTTCCTTTTACTTCAACATAATTTTTAAGATTTAACAGCAATTATTTTTTAGTTCAACGCACTATTTTATATTAATATGTTTTATTTTACTTTTTAGTATTTTGATAACGAAGATATATCATGCCATTTGTTTACAACGTTAATATCATGTTCTTATATTATACATTGGCTTACTTGCATTTGTAACGTTATCTTTTTGATTGAGATGTCCCACAAAAACTTTAACATCAAGGTTAGTAATTAATTATAATTTATAATTAGTTTTAAACGTTAATAATAGAACCGATAGAAACACTAAGTATTGTTTCTCAAATATTTGAAATATATTATGTATAATGTAAGAAAATATAAATATATGAGAATTTTTTTTTCAATTTCTTATTTAAAATAAGTGGTAACACTATTAAAATTTATTTACTTAAATAAGTATGAAAATTAAATTTCATTAATTATATATTATATTGTTTATTAAGTTGTAATAAAGAATTAAAATATGCTTGCATTATATTGGTTTTAATTATAAATAAATATTCAAATAATTAAATTTATTGATTATTGTAAAGATGAAAAGTCGAAACATTATTATAATAAATATTATATGATTATATAATTATTTTCATTAATTGTAATATAAACATTTAATTTTTTTAAAGATTTACTTAAAATAAAAAAATTTTTTTATTCATCATCAGTTCTGTAAAAAATTTAATGGCCAATTATTTTAAATATAAATATTCGAGAAAAAAAATCATTTTTATTTTATAATATAAAATACCATTTTAAAAATTAATTTTAAAAGAATTAAAAACTTTTGAATTTCAGAATAGAACAAGTACTTGGATTGCAGCAATTAAAGATAAAAATATGTATGAAAGATATCGACGTTCTCTTCTTATCGTGATTGAAAATTTCACTAGTAATGGTTATGGTGGAATTGAACCAGAAGAAGATGGAGATATTTTATTTTGTACTATTGTCATGATTATTGGTAGAATACTTATATGCTACTTAATAAGTAAATAGCATTCTTAAAACGTAAAAAAAGTTTATTTTTTTTGGTTTTTCATTAACCGTATGTTTTTTATAGTTACAATGTTATACATAGTAGGTAACAGAAAATCTTCCGAGTCAAAATATGAACAAATTGTAAACCAAGTTTGCGCTTATGCAAATCAAAAACAACTTCCTACATATATGAGACGAAGACTTTTGGCTTATTATCATTATCGTTTTAAAAATAGTTATTTTCTAGAAAAAAAAATTTTAAAAAGTTTATCCGGTTAGTTTAATAAATTGCACATGATTATTTATCAAAAATTGAAAATGCACAAGTATAATTTGTGTCCGTTTAAATTTTTTTTTCAATTAGATGCTTTACGAAAAGAAGTTGTATTACATTCTTGTAGACGTCTCGTCGAAAATGCAGACATTTTTCAGAATTTACCCAATCATATTTTGACATTGATAGTCACGAATTTAAAGCCAGAATTATATTTAGCGAAAGATATGATTATAAAAGCTGGTATTCAAGGGGATTGTATGTTCTTTCTATCTAGTGGAACTGTTGCTGTATTAACGCCTACTGGAAAAGAGGTAAATTCATTTAACCAACTTGAGAATAAAATACGAGAAAATGTATTATTCGATGTATCAGAATATCGTGTATTATAATATATAAATATTTGCTTAGAAAATTTGTTTTTTTCACGAACATTATTCGATAAAACTATTATATATCGAAGAGAGAAATCCTAACTTACCACATTTACCAATTTTCATCGATCCAAAGGAATATTATATTGCATTATATTGGATCCTTCGTATTTCACTCGTCTACGTTTCTTCAATCTAATTATTTTTAAGCTATCGGTTAACCTAGTAAATATTTTAAAAACACGGTAAAGCAGCGAGTCTCTCGTAAATAAATAATTTCCGAATGTTTGATCGCAAGGTTTGCTATCTGAAGGACGGCGCGCATTTCGGCGAAGTAGCGCTTTTGGTACAAGATCAACGTCGAGTCGCCAGTGTAGTGGCGGTTGAAATTTGCGAGGTTTATAGACTGGATAGAAAAGATTTTCGCAAGTGTATAGCCGCCCATAGCGACTTGTTTGCGAAGATCGAACGGATTGCCACCGAAAGAATGCAGCAAACCGTTTTGATCGAGGAAGAGTACAAACATTTGGACACTCATGTAACAGTGTCCGATACTAAGAAGAAAAAAATATAAAAATGTATAAATAAAATGTAAGCGTTGACTCGGTTAAATGAAATAAACGAAGCGATACTTTTTGTCATGTTTAATTCTGTATTTAAGGACCTTAAATAATATTATTGTCCATACAATATATTCGTACAATGGCATTCATTCACATTTGCCTATGTCTCTTCGTAGAATCATATATTAATTCTTATTCTAAAATACTAACAATTACAATAAAGATTTCTTGCTAAAAGATTTATGATAGCACTGAAGTGATAATTTATACGTCTAAAGATAATATTTTTGAGATATGATTCGTATATATTCTTTTAAAATTTGTTTTTCAAATCTCCTCGTGTCATTTTTTATCAGATACATGGTTCTTGTCTTTAAAAATCCGCATCGTCGCTGTTCTGAAAGTCTTAAGTGGTTTACATCGAAGATATAATTATTTGTTTGAGCACAGCATAAATGATTGTTATATATTATTTTGTTCGTATATCTGAAAAAACTGTTGATACAGATTTCTTATAATAATCTATGAATATTGATACGCGAGGTAAGTTCCTGAAGGAAGAAATAAAATGACCCATGGTAAGTATTTTAATACCGTTGTTATCGATATTCCGGATTTGTAAAAATTTTTCATTTAAACGATTACGATTGAATTATAATTCGAGTTATCAACGATTCATTGGTATGTTGTATTTTATTTAATGGTAATTAATTTATTTGCTGTCTTAAATAAACGTGTAAATGATTCGAACGTAATTTGTGCGTTAAAATTCGATGTATACGACTATTTTTATATCAGGCGGATTTGTACAAAAGTAAAAGAAAGTATAAAATAGTCCCGCTAAAAGATTAACATCGGTAGTTTTGGAAGATCGGTTTATACAAGTTTTTTTAGTAACTCTACAGCTATGTATTAGAATTAATATGGTCACTGCTTCTTTTGATAATTATATAATTATATGCGATAAGAAAATCTAAAAAAAGATTACCAAATGTCTCCGAGTTTACGACGTAATAAAATTCATTTTTACAATAAGATATCATAAAAATATTTGTAACGAGATACATTCTGAAATTCTGGAATTTATATTTTATATATAAATGAAAAAATTTAAATTTCTCTTAATATTGGATAATCTTTTTATCTCATTTCCTTATCACATCTAATAAGGCACATGATTCGTGACTAAAATTGAATAATATAGCTAAATTGATAAAACAAAAAAATTGAATTGTTTATTTTTAAGAAAATTATGACTTCTGTATGTAAATGCCTGAAATTCAGTGTAAACCAAAAAAAGTATGAATTTTCCAACAACGACACATTTTATTTTTATACGAATAAAATGACTTTAAGTTACGATTAAACAAGCGACATCCGACGAAAAATTGTAGTTTTAATCATAATTATTACTTGCTAATAATTAATAAAATAAATAATAAATGCTTGTCGGTGCTACGTTTTTTCAGTTTACACTGATAATTTTTACAAACTATGCATAATCTTGATTAAAATGGAAAAAAAATGTTAGCAGGTTTAATAATTATGACTGTACTATCGATGCTTCAGGAACAGAATCGTAAATGCGACATTGTTATTACTTAAACATAGCTTTCTGTTTTAGTAAATCGAACGACATTTATGATAAAACTGTACAGATATGATATTTTTCTTCTAATCCAGTACGATTTTTTGCTTCCTTTAGAAGGATTTTTGCCTACATGTGTCGTTGTTGATTTTCGATCAATAGAACGCACAACTGCACGTCCGTCAACGATGTATAAACGAGTATTCGTTGGATTCAACGTATAGATAAAATCCATTATATAATAAACATTAATAATTTTAATCTTGACAATGTAGTAAAGAAGTATGCGCATATAGTTATTACACAATAAAACTATTTAATACTTTACAATATAACATGGTTGTAAGCTTAATACATATAAACGTTGTTACCTTATCATGCATCTCAAAGAATATAAAATATTTATAAAAGCAAGTCATTGATACTGACACTGAGCACAACTTAAAATGCATCGACAATAATAACGAGAACTCGTTATTCTTGCTTTTAGAGAGATGATTACTCGCAGCGGTATAATTTGAAAATATGAAAATTTTGGAAATCTATGGCGTATTCGGATAGATACGATAGCGATAGTGGAAATGGAACAGCTTTTTCTTGCGATTGTAGATATCAGTGGCTCAACCACCAATCGTTAAAAAATCAGTTTAAAGTAGCAAAAGGTTTTTAATTTATTTTAATGCGTTTTCTTTAATACTAACGACCAATTCTCAATGTTAAATGTAAACACTTTGACTTGAATAAATCATTTTCGTATAAACAATATATATTGTTTTATTATACTCGTAACTTTAAACGTCAATGTTTATGTCAGTACAATACTTTATATTAATTAAAATTAGTCTATATATATCTTACCATATCTATTATCTGAGATGTATGGCATAGGTACAGTGGTTGTACTACATTATATACTATAACGATCAAGAACATTTTTATTCGTGATACTCTTTTTACGCTTTACAGTAAAAAAATTGAAGACCAGCTTTTTTACTTTTAAAGAAGGTTGAAGCGTTAGAAAAGTATAACGAGAAATCGATCATTTCCCTATAATTTTCGATAAGCTCGTTTTCTTTACACATAAAAAACGTGTCTTCGATTTTTCACTGGAATATTCTATTTTCTATTCATTGAAACTTCTGTGGTGATTGATGATTTTCGAAGATCGTAAAGATATTGTGAGTTTTGTTATGGAGGCAATTCTGGTAGCCTCGGAGGGCTTAGTTTTTTACGAAACAGGCCCGTTGGACTAGGAATCAGCATTAGATCAGTCTATACATAGGCGCATACAATACGTACATTAAACTATTATATTGTATTTACTTTAACGATTTTTAAAAATTTTCTTATTATACTTTATACTCTGTCTGTGAATAACTTATCGCTTTCCATGTATAGACGACCCAAGGCTTTGGCAGTGTGCTAAATTCGATTTTCCGTCATGCTCTTTACTAAGCGTAAAAAGTTTTTTATTTTATAGATTCGGGTATTGAAATTAGAACCGTTTTGATTCTTTGATCCTGCGACCTTAGCACTGGGGAAAAACGATTTACATTTTTAACATCCAGATTTTTTACAGAAAAGAAAAAAGGGACCTCTTTACTCTTTGATTTTCAGCGAACGGGGGAATACCTCTCGATGGTAACTGTCCAGCTAAAGTACACGATCGGCAACAGAATTTCGCGTAGTATTGATGTTGGCAGTATCTTGCAGTAACGATGAGACTGCAGTTGGCTAAGTGCACGTTATCTTGGCAGAGCGGGTCGATGTAAATACCTGTGGATACGAGAAATTGTATTTTCGGTTTAACAGCGCCAACTTAACGGATAGAAGAAATTAATAATAGCGGGAGATTATTTTATAATTACCGGCTACGCGAATTTCCACGCTTTCCGAGCTACTCGAATATTGATTGACTCCTTCGCAGCGGTAATTACCAGTGTCGTTGGAATTTGAGGATGAAATTGTTAATTCGTTTGTTTCTGATAATAATTAAAAGTGATTTTTCAAATTACAAACATATTTTTATAAGTCATGATGATTTATAACGATTCAGTGGGCGATCGTTTCAACTTACCAGAAATTCGAATGCGGTCATCTTCCTCTACAGGACTATCGTTTTTATACCATGTGACCCTTGGAGTTGGATATCCTCTAACGGTACAACGCAAATTGATAACGCTACCTTCCGAGAATCTAACTTGAGGCGCTGAGACGTTGACGCGAACCGGTGCTGTTTGAGAAAACGATATTAGAAAAGTATTAAAAATACTCGCAGTTTTATTCCTTCGATTTAAGCATAAATTTAAAAGTGGTTGTACAATTGTTTTCGTTTACTGAAAAAATATAAAATAATTGTAACGAATTTATTAATTATCGAGAAATTCAATTTTAAACACAGTCAAATTACAAATAATAATATTTAAATCAAAGCATGCACAAATTCGTTTTAAGAACAAAACCAGTATAAACTATAAAGAAGTTGTATTAGTAGTTTTGTAATATTACGTTCCAAACCATATTAATTACGAGTGCAAATACAATACATAGCAATGAAATGTGTAACTTTAAACATATTTAATATACGTGTAACCAAATCATTCGCTTTGCTTTGAAACTTACTTGCATATTGAACATTGGGAGTAGGCGTAGTCACGTTTATCGGTATGACGTGAGGGATTTCGTATCGTTTTGTCGAATAAATCGGTGCATAAGTTTGATTTTCATGAGTTTGAGTTCTGTTTGGACGATAAGGATAGGTTGGTTTCTCGGGTCTTTGGGGAGCTTGCACCAGGTATTTGGTGTATTTTTCTTGATCGGGTCTGACGTTCGCTACTGGACCTATCGCTTGTAAAATCGTTGACCACTCGGCTGGTTTTCCAATACCGTTGAAGGCGTGACACGTGTACACGCCGAGATTGCTCAAAATCACTGAGCGTATGCGCAGTGTATTATCGGACTCTTGCTCGTAGTGCTCCGAGGATAGAGGTAACATGCTATCGTTTCGCCACCAGGTGACGGTTGGCCTTGGCCAACCAATAGCATAGCAGTGCAAAATTGTCGGCGAATTCAAAGTGACTGTGATAGGTCTGTTTGGTTCATCGATTATACCAGGCGAAGATTCTTGAGGTTCTATATTTCGTGTGAAAGCATGCCCAAAGAGGTTTATGTTTAGCATTTAGGCGTTAGATCAAACACTTTTTAACTATTTACGTTAATTATTAGAATACCTTACTACTAAAACTGCTTGCACTTTTACCTTTTAATACCGCTATTTTCTAAGTTAACCAAATTTAGAATATCAAGCTTTGCCTTTGTAATTAACTTAATATATAAATATAGAATTTCGGTTAAGGATTAAATATAAATATTACCATATTTTAAATTAGAAAAGAATCGGATTAAAAGATTAAAATGTATAGGTTAATAAATATGTTATCACACTATTAGTATTTGAAAATGCAACTTTAGTCTTATATTTTAAACGCAATGATAATGCTACATAAGTTAATTCCAGTTAAGTTAATTTATCCCAAAATCATAAAACGAATATCAAAGTTGATGAAACGTGTACTTACCCATGACATCTAATTGGTATTCTATTCTGACCGGAGAACCGATTCCATTATCAGCGGTGCAAACGTAGATTCCTTTGTCGTATGGATAGAGATTAATTATCTGCAAAGATCCATCTCCGAGAATTCTTCGTCTATTATCATGAGAACCGATCTAAAATATCAGAATATCACACGATTAAAACCAACGATCTTGTTTAAAAATTATAAGACTTCCTTTATCGATCAAAATAACTTACCACTTTAGAATCCTTTCTCCAAATGGCGATTGGTTGAGGAGAACCGATAACGATGCAACGCATAGTTACGTATCCTCCTTCTTCTCCAACTACGTTCGGTGATTCCGGCTCTTCGATTCTAGCAGGGTATGATCCAGGAGGTATAATATCTTGACCATTTATATACGGCGCTGGAGTAGTGACGATTTCTTCCGATGCTGGATTCAAACAAGAAGTACCGCAACCGCTGTTACAACATTTTTGTTCACCGGAACAATCAGCATCGGTATAACATTCTTGGTCGCATCGCGTACTGTTGGAAACAACTGGACACCTTCCAGGCTTAGTAACTGCAATAAATAAATATCGGTATTATCGTTCGTTGATTCGCTAATCCAATTATATTCATGCCTACGAAACGAATCATTGATTATTAAATTAAATGAAAAAATATCTTGTAATAATTCGATAAATTAATTACGCGGGTTATAAAAAATTATACGGTAATTTATTTATATTTTTATTCATTTTTAAAATATGGAAATAACACTTTAACAATTATTTAGGAAATTATCGAGGAAATTAAATTTAAACGAATGCTCGCGTTTAATTAAGGAACCGTAATATTACGGATGAGATACTATACCGGGATTGCAAACGCCTCTGTATTCAGTCCCGTCATTCACTTCCACCAGAGTGACAGCGCATTTGGTCCCTTCGGGACATTCAACGGATTGACATGGCTCAACGCAACGGCAGCGTTGACAATTTTGCGAATCAACGAAATCTTCCTGCGCGTAAGGACAATGAATTTGATTGCAATGTTCGATAGCCTCGGCGCAAGGATTTTTCGTATCTTGTCTGTCGTCCGGAATGGAATTGATTTCTGGAATATTTAACGTTTTCAATTAAATTGCAAAGAAGGCAAATTATTAGTAAAATAAAAATTGGGAAATCATAGCAAAAATTATATATATACAGCGGCGTTTTGGATGCGTCTCCTAGGATAACTATAAATAATAAGCTAAAATATCCAAAATAATATAGTGGCTATACGTAATTGAAAATAATATATACATATGAATAATGTTTATGATCGCACATGTTCAAAAGCAGAAAAATTTACGTATAAAGGTGAATATACGTGACGATTGGTGTATGCACGTATTATAATAATTTATTTTCATTTATTACTAGAATGATAAATAGTACGAATACACAGCGTAAGTTTAAAAATTTTTAAAGCGAAAATTAAATTTATCCGTTTCTAGTAATAATAACATTTTTAAAATATCTTATATAGTGCAATTTCAATGTCACATATTTAAAAAACACACATTTTTTCTAATAAACTTACGACGACAAATTTTAAGACAAGAATCAATAGTCTTGAAGTTATTACGATTTCCACCGCAACCAGTGTAAATAAAAGCTCTGCACGTTTGATACTCATCGTCATAATAGAATCTCTTGTAATTGCCAACGGAACAAGAGCCAATATCAACGGGTTCTTTGCAGATTGCTAAATCACATCAGTACAATATACTCGTTATGTTAGTATTTTAAGAATATCGATATCAAGATATCAAATATTATATGGATTCAATATTTGACCTAATAATAACGAATGTGTTTAATTCGACAAAAGCAAAAATATGGTTACTCACTCAAATCGGAAAGTGCCGTTTTGTTTCCAGATTGCGCGGGTTCTTCGTGATGAATACAAACAGATTCGCATTCGTTGCGCGAACTAAATCGATTAGCATTTCCATCGCAACCACCGTAAAAGAATTCCGTACAAACTCGAGTTGATTGGTCGTAGTAGAATTTGGCGAAAGATCCTCTACAAGGACCTTGATCAACCGGAAGGTGGCAAATATCTATAATATTTAATTTATAATTAAAATTAATTAAAAATAGATTATATCGAGGATATTTTTTATAAATTTTCGAGACGATTTTCGTTTATCTTGGCTATAGTTCATCCTAAAAAATGCTTCTAATTTTGAAAAAAAAAACGTTTATTAAAAATGTAGACGTCATTGCAAAAAATTGTAAAGTCGCATCTTATCAATATTTAAACCAAAATTATTTTCATCCATTCCTCCCTGACATTTCCATCTCTTAAATAAATTATAATATATAGTTTCTGGGATTGAATCTCTATTTATAGAAATAGTCCACTCTCAAATCCTTGGCTCTCAACTCGAAAACTAGTTCATCGGTGGCACACGTAGATTTTATAGTAATATTTTTTTACCACTATAAAATTATCTCGCAACCCTGCCATCGAACGTTTGTAATTTAGCCAGAAATGCAGGATATTCATTTCTGGATAAAATAACGCTCGAGTCGCTCGAAACAAAGAAAATTTATGACCCAGTTCTTACTCGTTTCATTTTGAAGGGAGGGTAAAACTGCGTTTATCACCATTGACCATATCGGTTAGCCTGTTATTACGCGAGTTTCACACTTTCGCTTTGCTTATCTTCATCGTACCGAGGATGCAAAGCTCGAGAGAAGCGAGCAAGGCAAGGAAAGTATGCAACTCACCTTGTTCTCGGAATCTTCCGCACAGCCTCTCGCATTGCTCTTCGGTCTCGTATCTATTGGCGTTGCCCTCGCAGCCACCGTAAATAAATGCCTGACACTCGCCGGCATCCTTGTCGTAGAAGTAAGCGGTGACCTCGCCGTCGCAAGGTCCGGCTTCGACGGGTTCGAGACAGGTTGGGCTGGAGGAACGTTCGGTGGTCGTTGGACGAGTTGGTTGAGTGGTCGGTTGAGTCGGGGGCGCGGGTCGTTTGCGGCATCGATGCTCGCAGGTGCGAAGATCGTTGAAGCGGTTCTTGTTGCCCTGGCATCCACTGTAATCGAAGTCGTAACAGGCATCCGCTCTCCGGTCGTAGTAGAATTGAGGTACCGAACCATTACACGGACCCACGAGTACTGGCATTGTACACGGATCTGGAAATATTTATCTTATAGTTTTTTTTCTGCTTACTCGTAGCTGCGTTCGAAGATAATTCCAGAACTTTTCAACGTCGTTTCTTAAGCCTTAAAGTTCGCGACGAATTTTATTGCGTTAACAGCTTATTTTTTTGATATTTTTTATAAATTATGTGCGCGTATTTTAAATGTTTGAAGTTAAATATCTTACAAATTAAAGAAAAAATCTTGATTATTGTTTCTGAAAGAATATTGTAGTCGAATTATATCTTAAACTTTTTTTTGCTTTTTTCTATAACAAAATATGTAAATATAGATAGTAAGATAGATTTTTTAAAAAGTAACGTAAGTATCATAGTTTTTCGAATATTGTTATTTTTGGTTCGGTTTTTAATATTATAATATTAATTAATTATCCAATTTATTGTAACACCTTGAACTTCGCCACATCTGTATTCACATTCTTCACGAGAGTTGAAATTATTCCCATTGCTGGAACAACCACCGTATACGAATTGTTTGCAAATTCCTTCTCTGCTATCGTAGAACCACTTAGTCTGGTAATTTTGGCACGAGCCGCGTTGATCGGGTAAGAAGCAAAAGTCTAAACATAGTCATAATTTATTATTTATTTTCTGCCATTTTTTATGTTCAAACTAAAACGAATGAAAATTTAAAACTAATCATAACGGATAAATTAAATTAAATTAATTATTTTGTAAATTATGTTTCTTGAAATTATTTTTTTATTTTTTTTTAGAATATATCTATCTTTTTTAATATTATTACATCTAAGTATACAATATTTACTTTTTTCAAAATGGTACAAATTAAATGACAAAAAAACGAATTCCGCTATTTATTCTACAAAAAAAATAGATTACGATAATTTCCATATATTCTTTGTAAAAAGATTTTTAAAAAAAGCTTTGATATTTTTAAAAATCTGTTCTCAAATTTCGATTTTTTTTGCCTATTCATCTTTATCGTAAAAAAACACATTTTTATATTTATTTGAGTAAATCCAAATATACGATGTAATAATTAAAACTTCCCGTTGTATAATTTTTGCGACTTTGATTGTACAATCGTCTCTAATATTTTTATTAACACACCTAATACTTGTGTGATTATCTCAATAAAACCTATAGCGTTTCTTAAATAAAAAAATATAATAGTTTATGATACTTTCACTGAAAATTCGAATAATTTACCGATGAGGTTTTATCATGGCTTTTTAGAAAATAAACGAAATACAGTCTCTACCGAAGGATACTAATGAGAATTTTATATCAGAATCGAGGCTGGTGAGGGTCTTAGAAAATATTTAAGATAAATATTCGTAAATATTTTATAAATAAAACTGAAATTATTATTTAATAAATTAAAACAGTGTTTAAAAATTTTATTTTAACGCTATCTCTTATAGCTTTTAAGAAGTATAATACTAAGATAAATAAATAAATACATAAATATAATATATATTTATTTTAAGAAAAGATAAATCGTTGGAAATATTAAATATTACGGATAAATATAGCAGTGTAGGGTAGTAGAAGTAATGTAAGATATCGTATTGTACAAATTGATAAAAAAAGAAATACGAGTGGAGAAATAGAATTAGGTGAATTAGTTGAGGAGGCGTCAACGAATAAAAGTATGAAAGCCATGTGTACCCCTTGAGGATACAAAGGTCAACGTCAAAAAGTAAGCTCGAAGTAATGTGTACAATAGTGAAATAAAAATACTTTCGAATATAAGATATTGCTTATTTGTATTATTTTGTCAATCTCTATAACAGTTTTTTTCATTAATCGTAGATACAACGCAATAGAATAAATAAGATAATATACTTATCGAGTTCGGATCTTTAGGCAATAGTTGGATCTTAATAATAATAATAGAGATAAATTTTTGTATATTATTTCAAAAATATTGTTATGTTATCGAATTTTTTAAACAATTCGCGATATATTTACTTTTTTTGTATAAATAGCAAATTTTTAATTTTTCTAATCATGCATCAAATATTCTATACTAATAATATTAATTATTCCATGAAAATGAACCTTTAATCTTTTAAAAGTAAGCTCTTACAGAATACGATTATACATCCAAACCTCGTTGATTTGCTTTTACTATATAATAATAATAATAATAATAATTACAAAAGCAAATATACCTGTCTGAAATTCGACTTCTGGCGTTGTAGGCGTACTTCCCCGATGTTCGCATCGATTCGAACAATCGTGTTCCGTATGGAAGTTGTTATCATTTCCACCACATCCACCGTAATAGAATTGTCTACACCTTTGTTCGTAGGAATCAAAATACCAGCGTTGAGTGTAATTATGACATTCTCCGAGAAGTGCCGGCAGTAAACATACATCTTGTTCTATTTTTATAAAAATTATTATTTTATTGTAGGATTATATTGTTTATTTGGGTAAGAGTAAAAATTAAAATAAAATAATAAATATTTTATATATTTATGATTTTATCAAAAATTTTGAAATTTTATACATATAAATTTTCTAACAACGAAACTTTGTTATTGAATTTTTTTATATTGAAATAAATAAAAGAGTTATATATTGAAAAAATCAATTAAATACTATTATGTATTTAATTGTACACATACACACACGCATATATATAGTGAATGTTATTTTAGATTCTTATTTATATCGGTATAATATTTCTTTACTCAAATAGAAAATTAGAAAACAATAATACTTTTAATCCATATAAAGCAAATTAATAATAACAACACAAGCCAAATTACAATCACACGACTATAAAAAGATACGATGTATCCAAATACATGAATATATTTTCGAATGAAGTAAAAACTGATATTTTTAAATAATTAAAAATATCCTTACCAATTTTAGGTGGACAATCGGATTCGCATGCATCTCGAGTGTCGAAATTATTTGTGTTACCACCACAGCCAGTGTAATAAAATGGCATGCAACGGTTCTCCTGCTGATCGAAGTACCAACGAGAATACTTTTCTGTGCAGTTACCCTCCGATCGTGGCAGCGAACACGAGTCTGTTTATCGTAAGTTAAATTTGACCATGCAGTGTTAGTACAAAATGACCAAATTCAATGAGGGCGTTGACCTTACAAACTACATTTGATCGTCACCCATTTGGTCCTACTACTTTTGTTAAACTTTTCTACTTGTACCACTACCAATTCATGAAGCGCAGTTTTAATTGCTTGTTTTATTTATTAATCGACAAAAATACTGTTATTCAATTATGAGAGTGAAGCTTAATGTTACGTATTTTAATTATTTGTTTACTTTTCTTATTATAATTGTTTACAATGATTCAATAATTAAATAAAAATTTTAAAAAGTTTGAAAGGCAACGGATGATTCTTCAAAAAAGTATTACAAGTACACGACTTGTGAATTATCTAGATATTTTTATAAAAGTAATTATTGAATTGAAACTGTTAAATTCATTAAAGCTTTTTAAGTCAGATAAACGAACTTTTTCACACGTTTCATCATTACAAATATCGATATACATTAATTTTTAGATACTAGATTGTAAAATTAATCGTATGCGTCAACTCGGTTAATAGATAAATGATTTTTTTAATTCGTTTAAAATAAATTCGTAAAAATGAAAATAATTTTTTAATTTTTAAAGCTATAATAAATTCGTGTATTCGAAATAAAATTCTAATTTAACGATCGTGAATCTGAATATTACATTAAGAGTCCAACACCATAATTCATAAACCGAATAAGCGAAAACCAACGTTCCAATTATAATGAGTGCATCTACCGAGAACCAAGAGGCACTAAAGGCTTCAGAAGCTTTAATCTTTCAAATCTTCGGTCTCTACCTTTATGTAAGCAGCGTTTCTCGCACGCAGCCTTAGTACGGAACTTATTGCCGTTGCCTTTACAACCGCCAAAAATGAATTTTCTACATGCTTCATGATTATCGTCGTAATACCAACGTAGTAAAGAGCCAGGACAAGGTCCTGACTCACTTTCCAGAGCGCAAACATCCTGAATTACTGAAAAGTTATAGTTACGAGTACTCTAAAATTTTAGCGATCAATATGAAATTTTATTCACGATTTTTACATCGTGTTTTCTCTTCGTTTGGAAAGTACGTATATTATCAAAGATAACCTATTTAATGAAATATATTTATTATATTAAGCATGTATTATAATTGTTTGCATAATTAATTCGTAATCGTTATGAATAATGTATGAAATACGGTTAAAAATTATTTAAATAAACAAATGAATGTAATCATTAATAATTAATTGCATTCCATTGGTTTTTTCTCTGAAATTTATTAGCTTATTTTATTTGTGATTCAACACCATGCTTTTTGTGTTCTTGAATAATTAGTTTTCAATATTTTTAACTTAATATTTTAGTATTATTATATTAAAAAAAAAATTTTTTTTTTAAATAGCACACAGTTACTTTTTATTATTTTTTAAGTTAAAAAAAAGTGCTTTTATTACCGATGCATATAAATCGAATTATCGAACTAATTCATTTTAGAATAATAAATATTTTTTTTAAATTACCTCGACTGCGTCCAGGTTGCAGACATTGTTGGCGACAAGCCAATTCGGAAGGATAATTGTTACGGTTACCTTTGCAACCGCCGTATCTAAATACTTCACAATTCTGACTATCTTTGTTGAAATGCCACCTTGTAAAGTTTCCTTCGCAAGGGCCAGATTCTTTAACTTGGGAACACGGATCTACGAAGTTTATAATATAAAAATTAATTAACCAGTGTAAACGTAAATAAAATATTTAAGTCGCGTATAATAAAGTTTATTATTTTAAAGCTAAACAAATCTTTTAACGAAGACTAGATTTGGTGAAATTTTTATTCGTATTCAAATATTTAAAAATCGAATAATTCTAAACGGTCTTAAAATGTTGTAACATAATTAATAATACACAAACATGTATAGTTAGACAAGTATGTAAAACAACAATTAATAGTGAACTAAGAAAATAAAAATTGGCTCGGAACAGAAAATAATATCGCTCTACTTTCGAGACAATCAATGTTCAAATTTCGATAAAAATGAAAGCAATAATAATAATTGATTTACCAGCATCGTCTGGTTCCGCGCAACGTTGTTCGCATTCTTCGCGAGTTTTGAATTTATTGCCGTTTCCAAGACAACCGGAATGAATGAACGGACCGCACTGTTTTCTTTCGGCATCGTAATACCACATTGGGTAATATCCCTCGCATGGTCCAGATATTTTCGGTAAGTAGCAAACATCTGTAAAGGAAAAAGGTAGCATTTTAAAATTATTTAAAGATTCTGGAGATCCTTGCTAAAACACTAAATCGATAAGAGACGATAAAAATTGATAAAAATGTAAAAAAAACTTTCGATCCGAATTAACGTGGAATCGGCTACGAAAGAATCTTCGCAAGTTTAAAATAAAAGATAAAAAATAAAGGCAACGGGCAACAAAGGATCTACGCATCCAAAGCTACGTACCTTTGTCTTTGGGTTCGACGCAAACAGCTTTGCATTCTTCTTGAGTTTTGAATCGATTGTCGTTACCCTCGCAACCGCCGTACCAGAATTTCGAGCAACCGCCATATTCGGTGTTGTAGTACCACTTGACGGTGAAATCTCGACAAGGGCCTCTCGCTCGTGGCAAAGCGCAAGCAGCCGCGGGGATGGAGGGTACTTTTAGACATCCCTCAAAGTTCTCGCCCTGTGCTTCCTCGATTCCATCAGGGCAACAGCCGTACTTAGAAGCGTCGCAAGTGCAACCGGCAAAGTTTGGACCTTTAGCCGGAGTTCTGCCGTCCGAGCAACATTTGAACTCCGTATTTTCGCAACCGCAACCTTCGAGGGTTACAATAGCACAATTTTATTTTAATTATATCGATTCGAATTCGATGCTTTCGATATTACACCGACTCTATCTCTCTAATTATCGGTGTTTGATAATTTAATACCTTACGCAAATAATACTACTTTTGATCTCTTTAAGTTAAAGAATATACTTTTGACAAGGATGAACGTAATAATATCATATTTCAAATAAGTAAGCTCGAAATTTTTATATATTTATACGTGCTTATATTTTTTCTTGCATTTTTATAAAATATAAATTATTCGAAATTGTTTACTTGAAAATTTTGGTACACCCTTTATTTATCGCGTTAGAAACACGAATTTTATTTGGTACGTGTAATCGCTACTATTAATTTTAGTAGTAATACGAATCTGTATCCAAAGCATACATTTTATATAAGATCGTTTGTAACGAATGATCGACGAGTGATTCCAAGTTATATTGTGTAGTGGGTTAACAGTTGATAATGCAATTAACTTTATTCATTTATAATGTATAAATTTTTTTATATATTCGAAGAGGTTTTTGAATTATATGTTTGCAGTGATTTATTTTTTCCAATATCTTACGTTTAATTATATTTATTTAATAATGATACTGGGATTATATTATTACGAATCTTTAATATTTTATTAAATTTTTAAAATTAGCAAAATATTTTTCAATACTTTAAAATATTTTTTATATCAATATTTTTTATTTTTCAGAAAAATAATTGTAAGTATGTATATAAAATTGAATAGAATTAATATTGTTTGTAAAATATTTTGTAAAAAAATTTTCCAGATACCAATAAAAATTTTTTTTTGCATTAATTAATTTTAAATTTATCGATATTTTATACATTGTAGAAAATTGATAATTTACCAATTATAATATTCATATAAAATAAAAGCTTTTATTATTATTATTAAGCATTTTGAAAATATATAAAATTAAAAAATCAATCTATATACTTTTATGTATTAAAAATTTGATCCCGCTGATAAATCTAGTCATATTGCGGCTTACAAAATTAAATATTCTAAATATATTATGAATAATTCCATTTATTTCTTAAAAATTATGTTTATCATATAAACCTTTAACTCATTATAATTTTAAAGCACGTTCACATCTAATTCATATTTTACTGCTGTTTTTGCAAGGAACTTTTGGATTAATAATTAATTATACTTGATAATTAATAATTAAATGTAGCGAATTTGACATTGAGATTGATGTAACCAGACTCCGATATCAAGTCACTATAATTACATTATTATAGTCTACTATTATATTAATAATGGCTCCGTAAATCACATATGAATTATTGACAATTGAATAAGTGGATATGAAGCAATGCTTAAGATTTTGAAATAAGATTTTGATTACTGTTTTTATTACTTTTTATTGTTACAAGGGAAATAAATTGTTAAAAAATTAGTCTTAATTCTTAAAAATTTGGCTAATTTAATTTACGACTAAATATTTTAACAAAACTAAATGTCAAGACGATTTAATTCTAAATTATACTTGAAATATGTTTAAACTAAGTTTTTTTTTATTAATCTAAATACGTAAATATATTACTTTATGAAATGTAATAATGTAAATATGACGAATATTATATAAATATAAGAATTATTAACCTTTGCATAATAGTTAGATCATCTATATTGTAAAAACTATAAGGATTAATATTGTGAAACATAAAAAAATGAAAAATTGAAAAAAGTCTACGTAAAAAATGTTACTTTAAAAATTTAAAGCTACGAAATCTTATGAATTCATAATAATATTATTCAATATTTTGAATGTGAAGCTGTAAAAGTATTTCCGAATAAAAATAATAAATGACAACTAAAATAATTTTTATTCAAAACAAAATAAACAAGACTTATCGATAATGAGTTCATCGATTAAGGTTATTGATCTCAAACTGTGAATTGATTATGTTTATTAAGAAAAAATGTTTATATTATTTGGAAATGTTCTTAAAATATCACTAGTTTAACGAAAAATGTTTAGATTCCTTACAAGTTACTTTCTAAATAGATGTCATAATTGCCATCGATCGGTTCATCAATCGATGTTAAACGTTAGTAAATATTTTATTTTCAATTCAGAAATTCAGTAAAGATTATCCAAGATAAAAGTTCAATATTAAGTTACGAATTTAATAATAAATATTGGTCGTATTTTGGAACTATTAGTAATATATTATTTATCCACTTCAAACTAACACAACAAAATCTTTCGAGATAAAATTGACTTTTTAATAATAGTAGCAACTGACATCGTTCAATTTTATCTTATTATATTTAAGCATCGAAAATAGGCTATAAAACAATCTCAAAGAAATTATAAAAGTTTTCAGTTTTTATAAATATAATTTTACAAAAAAAGTTATAGTTGCGAGGGATTCTATTACAATATAAAACCTCTTTGGAAACAAAATAAATGGACTCTCGTGATTTTAAAAGAATTCAATAAGTACAAATATCGTTTTTATTTATTTTGATATAGTAAACTTATCAAGTATTTAACTAAAAATGAAGAATAGAGCAGAATCAAAAACTAATAGATAACTGAATCTATTATCTCGTCACGGAATTATTTATTTTATATATATTTGTATGAACTGCATCGATTGTGACAAGTAATTAACACCAAAAAAAAAATTTTATAGATTTTTCAGCTTTACGGATACATATTGTGATATTTAGTAAATCAATCGATTAATGGTATTTCATTGTGTTAAAAATTACTCCAATCAAAATTTGATTGTAGTAAGATAGTGCATTTGTTTCCGTCATTCTAGATCAATATTACTTTATCATGATTCGTTTTTAATATATAAATCTAACAATTACCAAACGATAAGCTCATTGTTTTCGATACTACAATATCTCAGTATTTGAAGCAATATTATAAAGAATAAATTGGTACGATTCGAAATTAAAGACTTTATTACGGTTGGTATTATTATTTTTTAATTAAGAGAAACAAAAAGTAAACGAAAAGAAATCAAATAAAGGTTAAATATAAACGATTAAAAACGAATATAAAAACTAATTTAAGGTTCTATTTCATTGGCACGGAAAATATTCTAACTTCGCACAATCGACCAGTTTATATTTTATAAAAGTGAATCGAGGGTATAAAATAGCTACCAAAAATCCCGAAATTTATTTTATACACTTCTAAGTTTACCTTGGCCGTGAGCACTTTTAGCAATGGATACACCATCGGGACAGCAACCAAATTGATACGTGTAACAAGGACAACCTTCGTAATTTTCTCCAGTAGCCGGTGTAAATCTGTTGGGGCAACAACCGTGAGGCGTGTATTGGCAACCACATCCTTCGTTGTTGGGTCCACGAGCGGCGGTCGTGTTATCAGGACAACATCTGAATTTCGAATATTGACATCCGCAGCCGTAGAAGTTTGGTCCGCGCGCTGGTAAGATATTGTCGGGGCAACATTGGAATCGACTCGATAAACAGCAGCCTTCCTTGTTCGGTCCATGAGCTGGAGTTCTTCCATCGTCGCAACATCCGTACGTTGTATTGTCGCAGGCCATGCGACATCCGCCATAGTTTTGATCAAGCGCTAATATAATATTAAACGTGAACATTTATTTTTTATATTTTATTTTTAAATGAAAATTGTGAGACAAAATCTTTGCATGCATTTACAACGGAAATTTATACGCATATATATATATATAGATTAAGTTTTAGATAAATTTATCGCATGAATTATTTAGCTATGGATATTTTAACAATAATATAAAATTTTAGGTAAATTTTGAAATAATTTGCGTCACATTTATTACCTGCGGTAACGTTATCTGGACAACATCCAAAGTAGGATGCGCTACAATTTCTGGTATTGATGATATCGCAGCCTTCGAAATTCGTACCGTTTGCAGTTTTCTGACCATCGGGACAACATCCGTAGGTTGAATTAGAACAATCTCCTGGTAATGTTGTTGTTGTTGTTGTTGTTTCAAAAGGACTTTCCGTTTCCTCGGTTTCCTCTTCGCATCCTAAAGAAATTTATATAGAAATTATTTTAAACGATTGCGTCTAACCGTTTTAATAAATTATATTTCAATACACATCCAGACTTACCTTTTTCATCGGGACCAGAAGCTGGTTTAATTCCATCCGGACAGCATCCAAATTCAGTGGTGTTGCAACATCCAAGATTGTCTTTACCACTTGCAGCTGTTTCATTGTCTGGACAACAACCAAATCTAAAAAGTAATTTTATCGATGTTAGCTATGAGTTATCGAATTTGATCGATTTAATTTTAAACAATAGCGTAGATTTGTATTTCTTACTCTGTTTCGTTGCATGGTTTTTTACATCCTTCGAAATCATTGCCTTCGGCTGGTGTAACACCGTCTTGACAGCAGCCAAATAGAGTTTCGTTACAATGTTCATCGGGACAATCTTCATTTTTGGGTCCTTTGGCTGGTGAAACTCCGTCAGGACAACAGCCGTATTTAGTTTCTTTGCAAGTATGCGGAGTTGGACAACCTTTGCTGAATGGTCCTTGCGCCATTGTAACACCATCGAAGCAACAACCGAATTCCGAAGTCTTGCAGGTCTTCTTCTTTTTGATTTTACATTTACGAAGTTTATGTTCGTCTGTAATTGCTTTTTCGATTGGACTAACAGAGGTGAACAAGTCTGTGACTAAAATATGAAAAAAAAAAAATATAAATTTATATGTTTATATCGTCAAAGTGTAATTAAACCCAAAATTAACTTACTGTGCGATTGTTCCGTTAATTCGGATTCATCGGTAGAAGAAATTCCAGTTTCCGTTGTTTCATCAGTGCTGCTAACCGTACTATAACTACTTGTGAATTCCGTAGTTTCAGATTCGCTTGAAATTCCTGTACTAGTTGTTTCTTCAATAGTCGATTCCGATGTTATTCCAGATTCAGTTCCTTCGCTTGATTCCGTAGTATCGATTTCCGTACTACCAGAACTCAAAGAACTCATTTCTGTACTACCAGTTTCTGAAACGCTGGTTTCCGAAACGCTAATTTCCGAAGAACTGCTTTCTGTAAAGCTGCTTTCGGTAGAACCACTTTCCGTTGAACCAGTTTCCGACGAACCATTTTCCGTTGAACCACTTTCCGTCGATCCACTTTCGGTAGAACCACTTTCCGTTGAACCAGATTCCGTAGATTCCGTTGTTTCCGTTTCCTTACTCATCGCCGTTGAGAACTCAGAAGTTTCGCTGCTTGATTGCGTCACATCCGACCCTACCGATATCGGAGTTTCATCCGATCCTATTGTATTTATCTCCGTTGATTCACTGCTTTCCGTTGAAACTTCTGAAGTTTCACTAACGCTTGCGTCCGTTGATCCTGTCACATCACTAGACGACATCGATGATTCCGAACTACTGTCCGTAGTTGGGGACGAGTCATCTAAAATAAAGCGATGTCGTACAAATTACACATTAATCAACGAAACGATAATATATTATAATTTAAAAACGTTATAGAAAATTGTATTGGTTACAAAATATATAATATACCTGTTGTTTCAGAAAGATCTGTCACAGCAGAACTAAATTCAGTTGACATACTACTATCCGATGAACTATCGGTATTTTCGGTATCGGATGTTGGTGTTGTATCGGTTGTATCCGTACTCGACGAATCCGACGAGTCCGACGAAGATTCCGTTGAGAAGGAACTAGATTCGGACGAAGCTTCGGAACTTCCAGTAAAGGAATCCGTACTACTAGTCGAATAATCTGTATTAGAACTGTCCGACGATGCTTCCGATGATGGCGATGTTGCTTGTTCGGTTGATTGTTCCGTTGACGATTCGGAGGATTCTTCGCTAAATGCTTGCGTAGATTGTTCGGTAAACATCGAAGAAGATTGTTCGGTAGACTGTTCGGTTGATTGTTCAGATGTTTGGTCGACAGATTGACTCGTAAACATCTCGGTTGAAATTTCCGTAGATTGTTCCGTCGATGGTTCCGTAGATTGTTCGCTAATCGCACTCGATCCTGCCTCGCTCGATGACTCGCTGATATCAGAACTTGTCACGGTTCCATCTGTACTGAAACCTAAACACATCCGTAAATAAAAGTATGTTTCATAAATGTAAATCACGAAAAATCTCAATCAACGCTTTATATTTCTTACTCGACTCGGTGATATCCGATTTAGCTGTTTCTGTTTCATCGGTGTCTTCGCTTGTACCGGAAGACTCCGTTGCATCGAAATCAGTCGTACCAAACGCAGTGCTTGCCGTATCAAAATCGTCCGGTGAGGTGCCGCTTCCTTCCAGTGTAGTTATTATCGGATATCCGGTGTCGTCATCGCTGCTACTGGATCCACTGCCGCTGTCGGTAGAGATGGAAACGTCTCCTCGGCTCGAGGAGTCGCTGTACATCATATCCTCGGCGGTACTTGCGGTGGAATCGGTATCCGATGTGAAAGGCGAACTCAGCGGTACTGCTTCGGTCATTTCCGATGATTCTTCGGATACCTGTTTAACACGATGCAACTTTAAAAACTGACCGCGAAGTTTTTTTGTACAATAAAGTTATACGAATCGAATGTTGGTACTTTTAGAAATATAGCGTCTGAAAATTATAACATCAACATTTTCGAATATCCTACTCTTTAAGTATTTTTAATTTTTGTTTAACTTACAATTGTATTAAAGCGAAGGCCTACGGTTACGAAGTCTTCCTCGTTTTCACAACCCTCGTCTTCGTCTTCGATCAAAGCTGTTACTTTTTCAGCTTCAACGGGTATTACTTCGTCTGTGAAAAATATAATATTCGATAATTTGATCAAACGATTAAATGGAGGCTACGACGTTCGATAAATCCATTATTTTTAATTACCTTCTTCACATGCTTGGGTATTGCAATCTTCGTTTTCGTCCATGATAGTTTCGTAATCGCATTGAGTCGACGAGACGGTTTTGTTATCTTGCAGACAAATTACTTTACGTACACTTTTTCCACCTCCGCATGGTTTCGAGCACTGCAAATATCGATACGGTAATAATTTTATAACGCGATAATATTTTTAACAAATATTTACTCGTACAACAATTTTGGCATCGAACGACGTTGTTTAAAATTCAGGCGAACTTACTTGACTCCAAGGTCCAGCGAACCATTCACCCTTGCATTCTTGATTTTGAGCCGTGCAGTTACGAGTAGTATTAAACTTTTCTTCCGAGTCACACTTATTGTCTGGAACTTTTTTCATGGTATCTTCATCTTCGAAAGTTGCGCAAAAAACTTTACGCGTTTGAATCCCGGTGCCACAGTTAGCCGAGCACTGAAATAAAGTTCGAAGCAATTAGTCGAGTTTCTTACTCGGAGCATATATTTCGACTTACTTTACTCCACTGTGTTTTGATCCACTGATACTCGCAGTTTTGCAATGTCTCGCATTCTTTGGTTAATTCTGGCTTCTTATCGCTATCGCACATGTGTTCTGGATAAACCGTACCATTTTCGGTGGTACACTGGACCGTTCGCGTCTCTTGGGTGAGGCCGCATTTATCCGTGCACTTGAAAAAAGTTAACAGTCTATGAAATTTTTATACCGACAACGAACGCCGATAAATAAATATCTCCGACGCATCCATACCATATCGCAACGATACTGTATAACTTCGCAAAGCAAATGCAAATATTTTTAAACTTACTCCGCTCCACGGAGATACGAGCCAATCGACTCCCTCGCAAGGCCGTAACTCGCAACTTTTCTCTTTTTCGGGAACGTCGCCTTCGCAAGCGGAATCATCCAGAACCTCGATTTTGCCTTCCTCGTTTTTCCTGTAACACGTTACTCTTCGTCTTTGTTTACCTTCGCCGCACAGACTGTCGCACTAAAAGTAGAATTGCATAATCTTATATAATTGTTTATTTACAAGTCGTTACGATCGTAAGATAGTGCCTATAAATAATGCGTTAAAATGGCCAACGCTTTTCTTATTCGCGGTTCATCTCCCTATTTATAAATTTTATGTAGGTACCGATACGTTTAGAATTTATACGCGTATTTACGAGTGACGAAATATAAAAGCTCCGATAGTCTTATGTAAAGATTCGACGCATCAAAGGTTTATGTTAAAAAAATTAAATCTTTTACGGCAAATTTAACTGTGTCTCGAAAGAAAAACATTTTCTTTTCAAAAATTGCAGGGAACTTGGAAAAATTACAAATACTTTGAGCATAAAAAGTAAAATTAAAGGAAATTTCGAAGATGAATACGTCGATACGAAATGAAAATTAAAACGAAAACGTATCGTTGGAAAAAACTTCTACGACACAATATTTTACAGTCGCGGAAGTTTTTCCGTGAGGAACCGCGAAGACAAGTTGCTCACCGGTTTCCAGGGTCCCAAATGCCACTGGGGACACTCGACGTCTTTATTGCACTGCTGCTCGGTGACGTTCTTGGGACCAACGCTTTGGATGCATTGCTGATCGTCGACGATCGACGTTACACCCCCGGAGACGATTTGCCTGCACTGGATGTCTCTTCTCTGCTCGCCACCCTCGCCGCATTGTTTACTGCAGGGTGTCCACTCGGAGGCGACCCACTGGGGAGGACATGGTTCGCTTCCACAGGCTTGGGTGTCCGCGGGTTCGAGCATCGGGTCGCACAGCTTCTCGTCGGCTTCTTCGTTGGTGCGTCGTTTCACGCAACTCACTCTTCGGGATTGGTAACCTGTACAAATTTACTCGGTAATTTTTCTGGGTTTCCTCTGCGAGGAAGAAGAGCTTACTCGACACCGAACGTGAAAATTACTCAAAAATACCTTCGCGAGATTACTTAATTAGGATTTCGTTTAATTTACCTTAAAGTTGAGTAAAGTTTCCTTAAATTGCACCGACTTTCGACTAAATGTACGGTGAAATTCTATTTAATGTACGTTACCCTACTTCCTAAGTAAAATTTTCTTTATCTCGATTAACGTTAATTTATGTCTGTTTGTACGCATATATATATTTTTTAAAGGAACTTTGGTTAAAGCAACGTATTGATAATTATGTTTATGATTTACAGTAATAATTTGAGTTTCTATGACTTTGTTACGTTCTGACCTACATATACGACACGTAGATATTGAAGTGTACGCGTCACATAAATTATTATAACGAAATCGCGACTTGGAAATAAATGTAGGTAGAAATAAGTAGTTCGTTTAACTTCTCATAGGTGAAATGAAAAATTATAAATATAGCCTTAATAAAGTTTTATGTTTTTCAAGATGAAATTCTTTATTTAATAATTATTTTACAATTATTAAATACGGTATAATATCGAACGGTATATAAATTATGTAAAATATTATTATTCAGGTAAAATCGGAGAATTTAATTTAAAAACGATTTATTGAAATTTAATTAAAAATACCATTTTACAAATAAATCGAAAGAACCGAAAAAACGCGAGACTTGGTGCTTAATTTTCGTATTTTTATCGATTGTTTCATTGCCATCTCCTTTCGAGCTAATATTTTTTATCGATCGATATTCCATCGAATTTCCTAATTTTTGGTTATTAATTAGTAATTCGTACATCGCGACGTATAAAACAATATTGTACGCGATATTAATAAATTTTTTACGTTATAAAAAGATCGATGAAATAACTTAGAAACAAAATAACCCGATAATTTAGTCTAATAAATAATAAAATTATCGTAGGTAGACATTAATCTAGGCTACACCAAAAATATTTAAAATATTTAATAAAGTATTTCAATTAAATTTTTCTTAAAACGAACGAAACTTTCCGATATATAAATTTTTGTTTTAAGTATATCTAAAATATTCTTTTAAAATCTGAAGCACCATTCAGCCAGAAAAATAGTAATTGAAAAATTTGGTTTACCGTCTATCGTAAAAAATTCTTATAACAGCGAGTCTTTTAAACGAAATCAATATTGACGGGAAAAAGAAATAAATGGAAGAAAACATACCGCCTCCGCAAGAAGCACTGCAAGATGAGAATTCATCGACAATCCACGTGTAGCTGTCGGGATCCGATTGTTGAGAAAACTTTTTCGGGATACTGTATTGATACTCGACTCCAACATTGTGATC
The DNA here is from genome assembly GCA_018907195.1 of Dolichoris vasculosae. Classification (NCBI taxonomy): domain Eukaryota; kingdom Metazoa; phylum Arthropoda; class Insecta; order Hymenoptera; family Agaonidae; genus Dolichoris; species Dolichoris vasculosae. The sequence goes on from JACCHY010000001.1 coordinate 11,694,963, forward strand.
TTGATAGAGAAGCTGCAAAGTAACGAAATCGAGATCTTTATGTTCACGATCGCTTTTACGCTTACCAGTTTTGTTTGTATTTTATCTCCTCCCAATAGTAATGTAATGAAATTCGGATGAAAGATATACTTAGGAAACTTTTATACTTACGACGATGTAGACCGCTTCCGTGGTCGGGCCTAGAGCCGTTATCGTGTCAGGAGCGGAAAATCCTTGCGGTTCTCGACTGTAATGAAAAATTGTCCCGGCGAATCGAAGACTGCGTGGAAAGTCTATTCTCCAGTTTCCGTTCAGGTAGTAGTGACCAGTGGTGTTTCGAACGGCTGTAAGTGTTTCACAGTGCACGAATTTTATTATTTCGCTTTACTCGATCGCACAACTTTTATCGTTATTTCGGTTCACCGACATCAAACAATAAGATTAAAGATTTAATTTTTTAATAGGTAGGTTTCGTTTAATAACTTTTTTTTTATCATTATTTATTGGCACATCCAATTAATTATCGGATTCGCGGTAAGAATCACGCCCGAGTCATCGCGACGAGTTAAATATAATTTCAAATACGTAATTTTTATCGATTACAGATTTTTTCTTACGCGCACTCGTTTACGCCCCGTTTAAAAAAAATGGCAGAACTCGTAATTACGTTACGTCGAGATCCAACAGCCATATCGAGTACTGTCATTAATAATTTTCTTATTTCTATCGTTAAAATCTCGGCGTTACAAAGCATCGAACGATTCCCGCAGCGATTAATCATTTATTTAAGATACTCGTGTCTTAATTCCACGAACCGCAGAATCGAAGACACGAGGAGGTTTCTCAATAAGGACGCGTTTACGTATTATATTCGTCCTCGCAATCGAATCTTACCGAGGTAATTATTAGACGGTCTGATCTCCTTGACAACGATGTTCGTCGCTCCTTCGGGTACGAGGAGGATATCGAGGTAGCCTGAAAAAGAAGAGCGACATCAATAATTCGATACATAAATTAAATTTAGTTAATTTGAGTTATCGGATGTTCGACTCCCGGTGACTTACCGACTTGCAAGTCATCCGCGTCGAAGAGTCCCTTGACGGTGTTGCATTCGGACCCATCACCTCCGCACTCCCGACATGCGTCTTCCTTGGCATCGCTTCCAAGCATCATATCGCATCCTACGGGCTGGGAAATATTTACGCGTCGTTATTATTTCGTTATCGCGAGGTTTTATCACTTTTTCAAACGGTCCTCTTACGCATCGTTAAAACTCCTTGCTATCGGCATAAATTTATTTAATTACGTTTCATAACTGATTTTCACTCTTTCAATATCATATTTATTAAAAGTCATAAATTTTTTCGGACTTGGGTTATTATTATTTTATTGTGTTACGCTACGCACCGACGCTATTTTATTCTTAATACAATTTTAACGTAAAATTGTGGTCCGAAGCGAATCACGGATGTACATTTATTATCGAACCCAACAAAAACAAAAAGAAGCTGCAATATAATTTTTCAATTACGCTTTGTGAAATACGAAAAAACGAATAACGAAACGAATGTAATTCTTGTCAAAGGAGGTTTTTTATAATAATTCCATTTAAACGGTGAACGGATACTTTTTATTCGGACATTCGTACTCACCATACACTTGCCCTCGACGCACACGTCATTTTTCTCGATATTGCAGAGTGTACCATCGGTCACGCTCTCTCTGTGTCTGTAAAAGAATCTTTCACCTCGAGGCATGCAATTAAGCTGACACTTGTTATGTCCACCCGTGTATGGTATCCAACTGTAAATAAAAATTTTATTGCCCGATATGTTTGCAACCAAAGGTGGAAGAAAGGGAATCGCGGCAGTGCGGATTTGAATTATGAAAAGAGAAAATTTCAGTTTCAATAGTCAAAGTTGGAAGTTCGAGTAATCTATTTTTCGATTGACATTTATAGACGGTAGGTTTTTTATGTAAATGTGATATTACAAAGTGAAAGAATCGCGAATTATTTTATAAATCGTAGCCGATGAAAAGTACTTACTCGTAATATACTCCTTCGAATGGTTTGTTATTAAATTCCGCGCATTGTTCGCTTCGAAAATCCTTTTGTTCTTCTGGGCATGACTAATGCAATAACAAAAATTAATACAAATATTTATTAATATTTCTGTTTTCAAATTATGAGATAAAGAAAATATAAATCTTTTATTTTATTATAGTAGTATCTAAAATAAAAATTTTTAGATAAACTAAAATTCCTCCGATAGAATTTATTATAGTATTCGATATATTAAATTCAAATAAAGCCTAATTAATTTCACTCCTATGTTATATTTTGTAACGTGAATTTTTTAAATCAATTTCAATTATAACGCTAAATTAGATAAAAATATCAAAATTAAATTTTGAACAAACTTTTTCATTTTATAAAAGTATATTTTAGTTGTTCAAGGATTAATATTAAAATATGATTTTCTTTGAAAATAAAGAGTTTAAGCTGTGCGCGTTGTTACATTTTAATAATTACGATGTAATAGAATATTTCATAATTCTGAGAATATTTTATATAAAATTATAACATAAAATATTAATTACTGTTAAATGTTAAAACAATATTTTTAATGATATTAGCTGCTTAATTAATTGCAGATTGTTTTTAGTTTATTATTATTTTTGTTTTATTATTACGTTTATTATTTACATTGTTTTCATTTAATTTAATTTAATTTTACTACAACAAAGTCATTTTGTACTAAAACCATCTGTCTTACTAATTATTAATATTTCTATCAAATTTGTTTTGTTTTTTTAATTATATAAAATATAAACACGTTTATAATTAAAACAAAGAAAAAATACATTTTCATTATAATATACACGAACGAATTATAATATTTAGTATATTAATATTTATTTCAATTTATCTTGTTTGCGAAGTTATTAAGCGTTACTAAACTCAATGCGTAAGTTTATTGACATTAAGAATTTCGTTTGCGTAACTTAAATTTTTAATTAAAATTTTATTTAAAAACAACGTTATTGAATCAATATTGTATAAAAAAACTTATTCTCGTTTAATTATTATATTTTCACTCTAAACCTTTTGAAAGTTTATCATAATTTTTCGTGTATCGATATTTACTTAACCTTTATAAAACAATTTTTTCACTCGGAAATAGAATACGGAAGAAAAGTAAGTAAAGGATTACACGGATAAAAAGTAAAGTTGAGCCACTAAATAATTAAGCTATTAAGTTTTCAAGCTACTTAAAAAATGCTGCCCTATGAATTTTTATCTTGCCATCGCATCTTCGCACTTCAACGATGCGAACGAACAAACCACCGAGAATTAAAGGACCCTCGATCCACCGTACGTGTGTTTTACGACTACGTGTATGTGTTCGCTTGCGTCGATAGAGCGGAATATCGCTGTAGTATCAATAAATCGAGTCTCGATGTTTCGAGAGCAGCAAAAAAGAAAAGAAGGCGAAGGATGACTTGGCCTGGGTAGAGCGCATATATTCTGCGGAGACCGATGGTTTGTATACGACATATATATACACACACCGAGTGTGGAATTTATGGCCGCTGATTTCTTGCTCCGTGAAAAGGCAGGATTCGCGTGACTAGACATACACACACGCACGTATAATCTTTCGGGGCTCTATTTAGCGAAGCAAAGAATTACTCACGATATGAGCCATGAGGAAAGAGGATATATGCGAAGTAGTTATTTGAAAATGGATCAAGCGGTATTTACGTTAACGTTCTGTCAGAGACGTAATGATGTTCTGGAGTTTTCGAGGGTGAGACTGTGACATTTTTTCTTTTTTGCTAAAGGTTTTATGAAGGGGAAAGAATACATACGTCAAAAGAGGTTGGTGGACGTAACTTCTTATATTTGGATTACTTATATTTCTTTTCGTATGTGTAAAGGATAATTTTTAAATCATCGTTGCTTCTTTTTTCTTTAGTCCTGTATTAGATTGTTATATTACGTATCGCAACTTTATATTTAAATATAATTAATAAAGTAAGAGTTCTTTTATATTAAATATTAAATATTAAATACAATTCAAAGGCTTTTACTTAATTTTATTTATAATAACTTATATAGTGGAACTTATATATTATGGAATAAACGATTATAGCAGTTGAGTTAAATAATTCAGTTCTTTTTTTTAGATGTGCAATTTTTATTAGCTTTTATTCTATTTTAAGAGATAAGAAAATAAGCATTATTGCTGAATTATTTAAGTGTAATAATTTTTTGAAATGTACCATAATTCACCACGAAAGTTCAGTCGTATAAATCATTTATTTTTTCAATAGTGATAAGCAATAATTTTTAAGAAACTCTTTAGACATATTTTATACATCATCAAAAGCTACAATATATATATATATATATATATATATATATTTATATATTATTTAAAATTTTTATTACGAATAACTTTAAAAATTATGATTATCATTTATCAAAAAGCGTGTCGATAAAATTATATAAAGAGTACTTAAAAATCTATGAATACTATGTAAATAAGATCTTAAAATATTTATTTTGATTTATTTATTTTTGTTTTTTCCTGAATTTAATATTATTTATTAAAATTCGCAAGGATATATATTATTTCTTTTCATACTTATTTATTAAATTGGGCTTAAATAATAAATATAGTTTCAAGTATCATTTTTTAAATTATATATATTTTCTTATTATAATAATCTCACGAATGATTCATTATTTAAGTACATCTAAATAATATAAAACCGATAAATTTATGAAACTATACGTAATAAAAGAGAATTTAAAAACTTCAAAAGTTTCGTTTTAATTTTTAAAACATTTTAAGAAACCCAAGTATACATTTTTCTTAACTATAAAACATTATTAATAATACAAATAACTGTAAAATAACGTACATTTAAAAAAGAAAATTATTATTATTACAAATTCATAACCCGCAACTGTAATAAATTTAAAACTGTAAAAGGTACTTTCCTTTTTATATTAAACATTAGATATTGTCTATGGCTTTTTAAATTTTTTACTTAAATAATAGAAATTTTATGAATATTTTTTAATAAAATTGTCAAAGAATACTCATATAATTTATCTTGTTATTAGCAAATTGCAATCATTTTTTAAAACCAATTTTCATAAGAAGGGTTCCACTTAACTATTAAATATCAATACGTAAAGTAAAGTTTACCATTCTACCCTTTAAAGTTATGCGGGTATCAATATCAATTTGGACTTCCGGTCCATCGTTGCAGATCTATAAAATGTCTCAGGACAGATCAAACATCTTGCAATTTTGGAAATCGAGTGTTTTGATGCGTTCCACGTTTACTTTCCTCTTGCGTTCGCAAAAGTTATGTCTTGTGCGCAGCGAATATCAAGCCAAGCAAAACGTAACTATGAATTATTGAAAGCGAAAGAAAAGTAAGGGCGAGACCCGCAAGATGTTTCGACGTGTCTTTAAATTATTGAGTAAGTTTTAATGGGATAAGCGCGTCGAATTTTTACCACTTTTACGATGTTTATAAAAGATACATATTTTACGTATTCTGATAGACAGTGGGAACGCTAAAAAATTTATCTACTATCGTGTACGTTAAATCGGGCTTATGATACGCTTATTTCTCGGACGTTTAACGCGAAAGTCGGTCAATTTCAAAATTAAGTTGCAAGTGCGACTCTATATTGCTGCAATGAATCTAAAGGTTCCGGCAGTTGTTTTTATCGAAGATGGACGTCGGTAAACCAAGTGGAATCATTCGTTCTGATGGCACATGTGACATGAAATATGCGACGGCGTATATTTAGGTTCTAAATTTTTTCGAATAAAGTATATCAAAATAAGCATATCGTGTTTTACCATATATTGGATATAAATTTTTGATGAAACATTTTTATACCCAATTCAATTAAGGGGACAGCGTAAGTTTATAAGTTATATATATTTAAAATTTCTTTAAAAATAGGCGTTTTTGTAATTAATATTACGCAACAAATTTATGTTCCGCTCTTCAAGAAATTATTCAATCTTTATTAATTTTTTACTCTTTTATTATATTTTCTGTTATATATCTTATAAAACTAATTAAATTGATTTTGATATTTAATACTCATAAGTTACATGTATATATTTAGTTTGAGTATATTTTTTACAGAATAGTCGAATATAAATATTATTATTTATAACTAATATTCGTGCCTCTTGTGTTAAAAAAAGGACTTTTTCAACATTACCAAATTCACTATTTTAAGTTATAATATAAATTTCACATTTTATATACATAAAGTGTAAATAGATACTGAATTTTTATAACTATTTTCATTATATACCTCGATAAAAATATAATATAAAAAATAATTAAATTAATAATTAATAAATTAATTATTTAGAAATTAATATTAATGAGTTTTATAGTTTTATTATTTGAATAAGTAATCAAAATTTAAATATTATATTATTTAATATCAAAAGGGATTTATTTACTATGTTATTTGTTTGAGTTATTCAAAAGATTAATCACTAAATTAAACTTTTCAACAATTAATGAACTGAAATTATAATACTCTTTTTAAAAACAATATTTTTGTCTAAAATTAAAATAACCATTAATTTTTGAGTTTATTTTTTACAATCTACAAAGCTCGTATATTGTGTTATTAAATTATGCTATGAATTTTTTCGATTATTTATTTTCGAATATGTAATAAAAGATATTAAAACTTATTTTATTAACTATTTAATTAACTTCAAAATTTTAATTAACTTTTTAAAAACTATTCAAAGTTTTGTTAAAAAAATTTTGGTAAAAGTTGTACATAAAAATAGTATTAGATATAGTTTAGTTGAGAAGAATGTATTAATAATTCCATTATTGTTAATAATTCAATCGCGCAAACTCATAGTGGTCGTTTTGATTCTAAGAAATACCTCCTGTGGTTTACAAGCGCACTGCAAATTGTATAGAATTCCTATGAGGTAATAGAGGTTAAATTTGATGATACTTATAATCAATATTTTATCGACTAGAAATAGCCAGATCATTTCCTGCTCTGATAACCACAAATACCGATTACTGTTTAAGTTGCATATTAATTAAAAGATAACCGATGAAAGTTAAGATTATCTTATAATAATTTTAACATTTTTGATCAAATTTTAATTAAAATCAGATATTAAACAATTACTCTTTTAAAAAATATTACATGCACAAATAAAAATAAAATATGAAAATAATTAAATTTATTTCAGAAATAAGCTTTAGTGAAATTATTTACATATTTAAATAGATTTTAAATAATATTTGATATTAATCTCAAGAAAATAAGTGTAAATATTTTTGAGTTTTTAACGTATATTAAGGAATATTTTTTTCAAGAAAATAATATACTTCGATATATGAGTTTAAGACGTGTAATTATAGTTTCCGCTTTCGTGTAATTACAGTTTACGTTTTCGCGTAATTGAAAACTAAAATTTTTTAAAACGTTGTTCGTCAAATAAAAAAAGATCATACTGCAAAATGTATTTCATTAATAAAATTCGATGATTAAAATCTAAATTCGAGGAAATTACTAAATTTCGCGATGCGCATCGTTCATAAAAAATTTGATATAATTCGACAGAAATATTGTTCCAGTAGACGCTTTCACTATATTAATGCAGAAATTAATGACTCGTGATATTATTAATCAGATTTAGTAGAAAAGTACCGTAGCAGAATGAAATTTCGCGCCCCATCAAAGTTATCGAGCAAACCCGAGTCATCGGTATTCGGATGTCACGCGTTGGAAGCACCGGATCTCCTCGAATTTCGTCTTGGGTTCGAAATTACAAGAAGCACTCAATGTACAAGAAAAATCACGACTTTTATAAGGACCTTTACGCGACCCTCTCCTCGAGGGATGCGAGGGATGTTCGCGCGGTCGATAAGGTCGACTCGAGCCAGCAAGTTTGTCCCATAAATCTGTCCGGGTCGCGTTGACAGAGGACAGCAGTTGGCGGGCGCAACTCGGCAAATTGCTTCGCGGTTAAACTCATTACGCCGAACAAATTACTCATTTTGTGAAATGGCTTATCGTTAGCTCCGTCGCGGTGCGTTTGTTTGGCTTTTAAAGGCTCGAGCGCAGGTGGAAGCTTTCGACTCCCTTGTTTATCGTTGCTTTATTACGACACGCGCATCGAGTTCGAAAAAGGAAGGACCTCGAACTTGGTTCGAGAGTGAACGCTTCTTTAAGAATGCGTTTATATGCACGGGTACTCTATAAATTTCTTTGGTGACAATTGCGATACTTGGGCTCTCGATTCTCGAGGCGTTTCTCCTTCGCGGTATATACGATATTGAAAGTAAGACAAGATTTATGGCGCATCGTTCCCGAGGAACTGAATTTTGTGGAATATATTTCATAATCATGTCAGTGGCTTTTTTAATAGACATTCTGCTTTTATTATTGTTGATTGTAAAAAGATATAATAATGGATAAATTTTTCTCGACGACGTTTAGTTGATATTAAAGAGAAATTTTTACTCGACTAGAGTAAATTTTTCCTCTTTAGTTAAAGCCGTGTTTAACGATGTAGTTTGTGTCATATTTCATATTTCATCCTATAATTCGAAACAAAGTACCACATTGAGAAAGTAAAGTGTATATATAAACATTTATTATCACACACATTAGAGTTTCGTCATAATTAAAAAACTTTTCTAATACGGAAGCTTTTCTGCCTTAAAAAATAATAATATAAAAAATGAATTCGCTATTACTAAAAGGGTAATATTTTATGCATGAAACGTTGTTCTTAATTATGAATAAGTTATAAAAGATCTGCGAAACAGACGCTGTTATATACACTAAATTAAGGCGATACTATTTTTTCACTAATTTTTTTTTATACGTTTCGCGTGGAACGATACCAAACATTTAAAAAACAATATTTTTCATTTTTCTAAAGGTTTATCCACCTTGCGTAAAACAGTGCTCCGATTACGTCAAAATTCCCAAAATTGTAGCTTTGATAACTGAAAATATCCCACGGTACAGGAACTAATTTTAGCTGGATTGTAGATTTTTTTTTATTTTTCAACGCTTATGCATATCCAAACGTTTAAATCAATTTTAAAACATTTGTACGTTCAAAACATGTGGTATTTTTTTGTTGACCTCGATTTAAATGCATGAAAATCTGAATCTTTTAAACTACGATAACTTTTATTGGAATAAATACAACTAGTTTTTTATGGGATTTATTCTTAAATAATTGCTACCTAACAATTTATTTACGATTTCATTATCCCGAGCTTTGATAAAAGCTAAAATTTTTCGCGATAAATTCTACTATTTTACCTTTTAAATGAGAAATAGTTTCAGAAACATAAGTTGCTTTTAAATTTATTCGTTTAAATTATACATTAAAGACGATATTTGAAATAAATTATTATCATTGTATGTAATAGACGTAATTACTTTAAATAGCTGCGTTCTCTTTGGCTTTCTCACTATTAAAATACGACACATTATTTACTTCTCTCAGCTACTTAGCACCTTTAAATAATGTCGCATTACTCTATCCCTTCAAGCTTTTGAACATCTTCGCGTTAGACGCGTGTAATCTATCCGCTACTTTCATTCCTTTTGCATCGTGTTAAATCATTTCTAAAGGTAATTCTAACTCGCTCTATTTCCGCATAAAGAGAAGCTGCCAATTAACAAGGAATTGGCGGCTTCATTAACGCGATAGGAATTTGCAAGTTATACGCTCGCAAAAGGAAAGACCGAATAATCGGACGACAGAAATTCTAGCGCTATCTTTTGATCGCGAACTTACGCGTATCACCCCCAAGGGAATTAAAGCAGACGAATCGGAACAACGCGCGTGACCTCCGCTAAATCAAGCGACTCTGCGCGTTTTAACATCCTTTTTTAAATCGCTCGTCTTCTCGTTTCGTTGTTCGAAGCGTGTCGTTATCAAGCTTTGCTCTGTCATTAAAGTAACTAACGTGTATATATATAAATCATACGAACTTTATGGACTTTACTACGTACTAGATTGCACGTGTCTTCAAAGACGATGCTTTTGAATAAGTAGAAGTGTTCGAACGATGTCGATAACACGCTGAAGGCGAGTCAATATATTGAAATTGAGATCCTTGTGTATCGTCATTTCGAGATTATTGCTAGGTTTACATTGTTTCGTAGTTATAGCTCATTTTCCGTTTAAAGAGTTAATTTCGCTATGACGAGGTCTTCTCGTATTTAGGAAACCTCACGGAAAATCTAAGCCAAGTTACGATTTCTCTAAAAAAAATTAGTCCGATAATATTAATTTTAACGTATTTGATATTGGCAATTCTCGGCAAAAGATAAATATATCTTCATTGTATTACATATCGATAAAAATATGCCTCGTTATTTTAAGCAGTGTTCATTTTCATTAAATAGTTTTTTAGGTGTGTAAGTAATAATTACTTTAAAATGTAACGATAGCCATTTTTGTTGAATTTTAAAAATAAGAATAAGAACATTCGATAACAGAGTGATTTAAAATTACTTTTAATAGAGCTTATTAATAATGTAACGTAGAAAGTTAAATTTAATTTCAAATTAAATCGATATTGTTAGGAATTGGAGTAATTTTTATTAAAAATATGAAGTTGTTACACCGTTTTTATACGATATAATTGTTTTTAATTATTTTTCACAAAAATAATTTATTATAGTTTTTTAAATATTTTATAAGAAAAATAGAAGCTTTTAAAATTTTGTGTCACTTGAGATATTTAAAGGTATAAGGTTCTTATCGAGCCCTTTTACGTGTGCCCGTGTAATATAATGCAGCAGTGGCTTGCCTTAAAAGCTTAAAAGATGTGGAAGCGTGCTTTAAATAATTGACACGTTTTATTACGATTAAGAGAATTTAAAAACTATGTGTAGAATCTATCAATTAAAACAGGCGCTGCTCAGTATTAGTAGTATTTATTATCGCTTCTAGTTAAAAGCTCGCGTTCCATAATTTTTAATCATTGTTACTTACAAACTCTAGCGATTTCACGAAACCGATCATTCATATTTAAACGAAAAATATAGCTGCAATAGCTTTCGAACAATAAAACTTTGCAACATTTAATTTTAATGCTTGCTTGAGTTATCGAGATAAAGCTTAATATATTCTTAAATGTAACAGAACTCAACGAGTGCTCGTCTTCAAAGGCGGTATTCCTTTAATACATTTCGAATCGTTGCTATTGTCTGAAAGACCGGCAAAGGGGAAAGGCCGGGAGAAAATAAAAATTACGTATGTGGTAAGAAAGGGCTTGACCCGAGTTTGACTGAGCGTACGAAGTCTTTTTTCACGCGGCATCTGGTTCACTGCTACGAGCGTGATTTTTACGCGTGTGACGAATGCTTTATTACCCCTGGAATTGACGCCTTCTCGAGAGCACCAGTACCGCGATATTATTCCGTCTATTTTTGAACGCGACAAGTGAGAAAGCGCCGTAGATTAATCGATGTATGGAGAATTTAAGAAATATTATGACAAGTTTGATAGGTTTTATGAACATTTTGTTAGTCGTACGTTTCATCGTCTTTTCATGATTTGAGAGCATCTTTGATCGAATATCGATCATTATTGAAAGCGAAAGATAAACAATATTTTTAAATAATTTTTGGACTACATTTACTTTTGAATTTTAGACATTTTTCAGATATTTAATAGTTGTTTTTAACGAACGATAATTTAGAAAAAATATTATATCTAAATTAGAATCGAGATCATTGACACGAGTCTAATAACTTTACGAGTGCAAATTATCAAATAAAAGAGTAAGTTAATATCTTAAGATGCATAAAATATTTTACTCGGTATTTTTGTAACGGAAACCTTTTTCGCAAAAATTACTTATATCCTTACGCAATAGTGATTACAAAGTTGAACTTCATTTTAAAGCGTTAAAAGAAGAAGGAAATTTTATCGCCGATTTTATTACTCGCAAGACGCCAAGTTTTTATCGCGATGAAATACGACAGCTGTTCGATATACATCCCAAAATCATCAAAAACTTGGAAAATAATTTTATCTTGTCGATACCGCTTTTTAATCGTACGCCTTCATATTTAGTATTTAATACGTTAATTTAATCGTTACAAGACCGAGATTATAAAACAGATATAGTTAAATCTTACCTTTGATTTATCACTTTGTTCTTACATCTATTACAAGCGAAGCTTTTAATACACCAGATATAAAATATTTCATGAAAATTTATATTTGAATCGATCCCAACATCTTACGAATAAATTACAGTATTAATAATTAAAAAATAAAAGGAACAAAGACGTCGAAATTAAAGATATCTCTTAACTTTGATGAATTCGATTCGAGGAGGGAAGCCGCATACATGAGCATTGTAAATGTGTCATAAATCAGTCGTTGTGCGTCTGCTACTGCATTCCTCGGTGGTCTTTTTCCTTCTAAGGCAGCCATTGTACTTCTTGGGAGGTGTGTAAGTCGTTTCGCTTCGCATTATTATTTTATTTTGCTTTATCGTTTTTCTCCTTTTTTTCATAAAGAACACATCGGAGTTCGCCCGCACCTTTTCGTCGGAGCTCTTAAGCGTCCACACTTTCACGTCAGAAACAAGGCTTCGGTTGAGTAAATCAAGACTATTCCGTGGGGCTCGAGAAAGGAGTTCGCACCCGTGGGTAAGAGCTCACGAGGTCACTATACCAGTGGATAACTATGTGGCTGGCGTTAGGGTGCAAGCACATAAAGACGAAAAGGGAGGTGAGAAGGATAAAGAAGGCAAGAAAGAAGCGAGAACTTTCTTCGACTGCTGAATTTAATTCGTTTTTGTACGCGTATTAAGTATTGTAAAAAGGTTGAAGACGAACTTTTTATGATTAGGATCCGAGGATAAAGACGCGTGGTGACTCGGTTAATACACAGTTTTAAGGTTTTAAGTAAAACGAGACCTTTTTCTGATTTATATATATTTATATGAAGAAACGAGTAACGATGACTATTTTTTTATGAATATTAAAAAAGAATAAAACAATACTTAAAGGAATAGAGTTTTTTTTATTTTAATTTGAAACCAGAAGGAGTAAATTTTGAAAATAATATCAAATACTAGGTTTATTGCAATGGATGCAATGTTTTAGATCAAGAACAATTATTACGTTTTTAGAGACAAAAATATTTTTTAAACGAATGCGTAATCCGATTAACTTTTTAAATGGAAAGTTTAATTATTTTGGAAACCTTTAAAATTACGTAATCGAGAAATATGTTGATCGGATATTAGTTAAGTAAATATCTATAAAGTTGATATATTTATTACCAATTTTATTACGATCGTTATTACAATATTATTTAAAAATCGTGAATTATAAATATTTTAAAAGTATCTATTTCATTTAATAATATAATATGTAATGATATAATATGCTCCATCATCCGCTATTGTAGTGTACATTACACCCAAAATATAAATGTAGCTGTAGCACTTTAGTGCGTAGTATAACATTTACGTGCACTTTAATCCTACGTGAAGTACATATTGAAGAACCTCAAAGCTTATGCGGTAGGCTTACGTAAAGTATTATTCGAATCGATTTGATCGGAATTGCTCAAATTAGTATTACATCTATGTACATAAAGAATTTTTATAGCTTTTTGATTGCACGCAATGTTAATAGCGTATAAAAATGTTAAATTTTGTATCATAAGGCAGCGATTACTTTTAGATTTCGTGTCCGCGGGACTTTTTTATGGATAACTTCACATCCGATTTTCTTTTCTTACAACGAAATATTTTTTTATCGCATTTAATTTTGTTTAGTCATTTATATTTATTTATGTATTTAATTTAGCGTTACTTTCTATTAAACGATACAAAAAATAAAGGTTTATTTACGTCTCGACTTACGAAAAAGTTGAACTATCTATTAAAATTAGACTATTTAGCGTTTACTTAGAAGCTAAAAGTATTATAAATTTATAGCAATTTACATATCAATATATTTTTTAATTATGGAAATAGTTTTTTGTTTATATACTTACGAGAGTTGATAATTTAAAAACTCATTTATAAATTTATTTTTAAAGATAATATTCTTACCTGAATATTGCAGGAAAAGAATCGTTTCCTTGCACCAGTACATCTCTCATTATTATAGTCGCTAAAACATAAAAGTAGTTGTTAAATATGTAAACGAAGAAGTTATAAAATTAATAAGATACGAAGCGTTTTATGAAAATTTTTCCTTTAAAAAAATATACGAGTGTAATACATTTTACATCTTGACGAAGTTAACAAAATATTAGCTCTGTATTAAAAGTCATAATAGTCTATTAAGAACGCGGTAAATAACTTAGCCGTAGGAACGTATTAAAAATGTTTCGTGTCATTTATAAAGAATTTTGCGAAAAAGAAAGCTGGTTTAGACTAAAGCGTTACAAATTTGATTACAAATTAGTTGTATTTGTCAACGTTTTTCGCGAAGGCAGTGGCAGTTGACGGTGTTAATATACGGCGAGTCTTTAATCGAATTTTATAGCCAGTTTAATCATTAAATGCACTCGGGAACTCGGCATAGTCCTGTCGCTGTCATCACCTTCCTCTTCGTCTATGTTGTCGTCGCGAACGCGGAGCTTAGCGCTTTTCTTTCGTCTAGGTGTGCGACCTACTGCAAGATAAAACTGGAGCACGTCAATGTTTTTCTAGCGAACCGAAAGAGGTGGACCGACAAAAAATACACGCGGTGTAACCGAGAGAAAAATACGCGAATGGGAAAACGGTCCTTTGGACGCTCGTTTAATTTCAACCTTTCTGGAAAAACTAATGTCGCCGGGCCTATAACAGTCCTTTATTTATTTCCATCGCAAGACCGACGCGGAACTTTTATTCCGACAAAAAACGAGCTTTTATAAAAGCACCGTGACTCGTGAAATTTTCCATTAGTGCACTCGTTACTTTATACGTCTTTATTAAATTAATTTATACGCTGCTATGTATATTCATCGATAAATGAACCTTCGTAGAAACGTAGAGTATAGCGTAAAGCATGGATTATGCGTTATTCAAATATCGAATAACGATTTACTCAAAGTACGTATCGTATAGTTTTTTAAATTTTTATTTCGCGTGGGCTGATAATATCCCCCAAATAATCTTTCGATATTTTCCTATCGATTCTACGAAAACAAACGCGGCACGACATTCGAAATAAATGTTTGAATAGATCGTTGATCAATATCTGTACGTATAAACATATATATCGGGTTAACGTATAAATATAACTAAAACGCGTACACCGTTATTTTACGCGATGATATAATTTATTTGTTTTCGATATCACCCGTTAAACGATGTTAAAAAAAAAATCGTACTTTTCGCAACAATTTAAAATTTATGTTTTAAATTCAGGAGTTTCATAATTCAATAATACGAACATTCCAACCCCAACGAGTTAACGACCCTTTTGTAAACGAAGCGCAATTTAGTTTACGGAATTGCAGAAGCGCACCTCCTCCATTCATAAGGAGCGAAACGTTGAACAAGACTTGGAAAACACGAAAAGAATGTTCAGTTTACGAAAGTCTTGGAGCAGTATATTTAAAGAATAGCCAGTTTGGACGTTCGATCGCCGATAATCGTCGATAGCGTCTCGGAACCCGCAGCGAAAAGACAATGGAGAACTTACTCTCGGTCGAGGCAGTCGCGGGTCTGCTGGGCGACTCCGCCACCACAGGTCCTCGAACAGGCGGTCGGATGCGACCAAGGACCCCATCTTCCTCTCTCCGGTTCCTCGGTCTCCAGAACGTAGCTGCCGGGTGCATAGCTCTCGCCGTGTTGCCTCCTGTGCCTGTCGTGGCGCAGCCGTATGTGATGCTGGAACGAAGAAAGAGGGTCGAGGTGAGTCGCAGGGCCTGAATTTTACGTTTTACGAGCGTAAACGCGGCTCGACGGCTCATTCCCAGGCTCTCGTTTAAAAAGGTCGAGACGCGAGAGGAACCTTGCCGCATGTTATTCGTCGCATTCCGCTCTTTAAAGCATGCATACGCAGAAATTAAGTTTGTCTCGAATCGTTATCGGCGCCTTTTTCTTTACGATTCGGAAGCCACGAGTGAAAACTTATGCTCTTTTGAATAACCTTATTTCTTTACGATTCGGGAGCCACGAGCTTATAATTTTTTTATAAGCGTTGAAAGGACTTTCTACTATTTCAAATTAATTCTGATTAATTCTGATCGTAACGGCAATATTTTTAAACTATGATAAAGTCCGACCGCTTCCATTGTTTATAAACATAGCCGCGTTACCCAAGGGATTAAAAATTTTAGTGGATTCGTGAAACAATCGGGGATGTTGTAAAACATACCGCTTTGTTAAAATTGGCAAAAACATTTTAAGGGCGTGCAATTTTAAGTACCCTTCGATGCTTTTATTTCTGGTAAATACTGGAATAGAATATTTATTCATCGATTTCCAATTCAATTAGTCGTCTACTTAAAATACTTGGACCAACATCATTTATAAAAGCAACTTAGTTTGACTAATAGTTAAATATTCGCACGTGAATTAACCGTGAATATGTCGCTGTGAAAGTTAATTTCCTAAGCCTTTAATTATTTGATTTCTTTTTGCGCTTAAACAGAAACGCCGAAAGCGTCAAGTGGTTGGGCTTTAAAAACACGTGAAAATGTTAAGGAGCTCGAGACTAATTTCAGGGCAAATAGAGCTATATAGGATTAGGTCGAAGTGCCCGTATAACATTTCAATGGATGGGTCCTTCTGGCACGTGTCCAGAACAGTTTGCATTCGTTGGGATGGGAACTGCAAAATGCGGTTCCCGATAAAATTATCGCCCGAGGAAAGTTGCCCTACGACTTTGTACATAGCTGTTCGTAGAGATTTTTAAAACATTGGTGATTAATTTTATTTTTCATATTTTAAATACTTTTTACGATTGGTTTTATAATAAATAGTAAAATAATGTAGTCGATAATTAAATCACAAACGGATGAATTTTCAAACCTTTTTTCCTTCTTCATCTTAAAATCGGATTTTATAATTAAAGTTTATCGTAGAAAATTTAAATATCTGCATTGTTTTAATTAACTTTCGATAAAACATATTTAAATCGATATATTACTCCTATTAATTATTCATTTAACTTTTTCAGGAATTCGCGAAAATCTTTTATACATTTGGTGTAAAAAATTAATTCTTCGAATACTTATATCGATATTAATAATATGCTAAATAGATAAAATTACGATGAATATTATTTTAGCGTAACGTAGATAATTATTATTCATATGCTGATTTTGATCATTGCATATATCTTTATGTTTTTTTTCTGCTAATTTTACTTATTTCATATATGAAAAGTTATTAAATTTTAATTAAACTAAAGTATAAGAATCAATATCGCGTATTAAAGTATTTTTAAATTTATATATAATTACTTTAATTTACAATTGTAGATTTATCGTACAAGAATCATTGCGCTAGTAAAAAATTTTTTTTTAATTTAATTCACTATAGTTTATGTATCGAATATCTATATAAAACGAATCGTGATAATATAATTTAAAAATTTTATTTAAAAATTTCATTTTCTTTCATAAATTTATAAAATTTTAAAAAATTTATAATTTATATATTCCACATATCGCAAGCATTTTTTAATTCCAACTTTAAAATTTTTTATCATCTACTAAATATAAATAATCAAATTTTAACATTTTTAAAATCGAAAGAAAGTAATTTGAAAAGAAACTTATTCGATTATCTTGGGTCTTAGAATACCTCGCTACTTTCTCAACAATAAGTTTAAAGTTATACATAAAATTTAAATTTATATTACAGATAATACGAATACTTATTTGATTGGCTTTGAAGTATATAATATTTTTTTTGATCGAAGTTTAATATTAGCTTTAACATAGATATAAAAAATACATGGAAAATACAGTGCAAATTTATATTCATTGAAAAATATATTGTTTTATAGTTAAACAATGTCGCAACGTCAACGCGAAATCTTTGCGGGAATTTCAAAATTGTAATTGGATATATTTTTCAGCCTTAGTAAACGAATTTTATAGACCCATGAATGAAAATAAATTCTCTCCTTAGATTAAAGCAAAGATTAAACCCTTACATAGTTAATCTCATAGTGTAGTACTCGAAGCGCGCGTGTCAACACGAAAGGTTGAATAAATAATTACTCTAGAGAACGGGAAAGCGGCTACGAGCGCCAAGCTTCTGAATTGGTAATCGGTGGAACGGCAACTTGGAAACGAGGCATCCTCATGTAAGAAGTCTCGCTCGGGAAACGTGGACTCTTGAAAACAGGTAATCCTTTAGGTCTCGCGTACGTATCTTCGTGACTTCGAGTACAATTGGAAAAGCATGGCTGTACATCTACCGCCGCTCACGAGGCTGTCAACGTTTTTGTAGTCCATGTCGCCGCGGCCACTATTATCCCGCGCACACGGCGGATAACGAGTCGAGGTTGGCTAGAGAGGGACGGAGGAACGAGATGTAAATACGCGAGTCTCCTAGAGAACCAACTCGCGTTGGTCGACAGCGACCGCAGCTGTGCCGAGGTGATTTTTATCGAGCGTGGGAGAGCATATGCTAGTAAGGCATTTTGATGAAAGCGCACTCGAGCTTCCACGAGTCGCTACTGATCCACGCGAGCATCTTCGCTTTTTTCCACATTTTTCCGACGAGCGCACATGTGACATTACTCTCGTGTCTATCATCCCCCTCCTTCGTTTTTTACGCGCATCGCGGAGCGAAGGCGAGTTGTAGATTACGAATATTACGACTCTGCGAGCTTTCATGCATGTCCAAGGGTTTTGCGCGCTTTTTTTTTCGGGTTCGCTTGTCTCTTTCAATGTATTCTTGGCAGCGGCACAAAAGGGGATTACTTCTTCCTCTTTTTATTTATTTTTGAGCCCTCTGACAAAGGTATTTCATTGCATCAATGGGATTTTTCTGAAAATTAGTTTCTCCAAGTTTTATTCTTCTTTTTTTTTTTCACGAGAACGGACGTGAAATATTAGCGGTTTCGAAAAGTTTAATCAAATTCACGCGGATAGCGACAAGCGTTTAAAAAATCATCGGTAGTTTTCGATCCAATTAAATAATGATGATTAAGCTAACGAATGAATTCATGAATAAATTTCAGGTGTGTTGCAAACATTTCGGGCTTTTACTTCGTGAAAATTTTGGTAAAAGAAGTAAATGTAAAAGACACTTTTATGCTTTTCATATTTCAAAAGGTAGCTTTAATTTCGTAACTATAGTGACACTTATGCATATTCGTAAGTAGGAACTTAGCTTGTTATTCTAAAGTTTAACGTTAATTTCATTCATGAACTAATTACTCAAATGTTTTTGATTACATTGTATACGAATGTAATTCATCACCATTCAATTTATTCTAGACATAAGTACGGAGTTAAAGATTTAATATTCGGCATAATATTCGCAATCTCGATAGAAAGGCGAATTCTAAAGATATATTTTTCTTTTTAGTTATCAAAATTATTAAAGCTAAGTCACTCGTGAATTCGGACACCTCGACTTTACACGGAAGTTTGCAAATCCCGTCCAATGCAGGAATCCATACTAATTAATTTACTCGCACGAAATTGTACATTTTCTTGGTATGTGACCCGATCGATTCGATAATTATATTAAAAATTATTTTGTATAACATTACATTCGTAATGATACCAATTCTTGGTCTTATACAATCTATATACATTGAATTCTAGCGATTATTTATTTAAAAAATATTAAGTGTATCGCGTTCACTTTGAATTTTTTAAAAATCTTTTAAAATTTAACCGTTATTTATAAAAATGAAATAAATACAATTTTAATAAAAACAATTGTTTTAAATTCTCAAATTCAATGTTAATTTTAATCGACTAAAATTTTCTTTGTACATAAATTGTGATGAAATAATTGAAATTAGTCGGTGTTATAATGCCAATATGGTATAATATACAAATGATGAGCAGAATTTAAACCTTTCATTAAAATTATCAAACGATATGAAGAATTTGCGTCCATAAATCAATTGTCCAATTTACTGCTTAAACGGTGACTAACAGAAGTGTACATACAATACAGTGTAACCAATAAGCGGTTCTCCTTAACTTATATTCTACTTAGAATCGTTTACGATATACTGTTATTTATCTTCGTGCTGTGGTTATTTTTATCTAAAAAAGTTCACTTGGTTTATTAAAATACTGTTATCGATAAAGTTTATTTTACGTACTTATAATTATGTAACAATAAATAATAGTATTACGCGATTTAATAGGGTGGATAAAATGGTGATCGTATTTTTTGATATAATACTTTGGTCGGTATTTGAATCAAGATAAACTGGTTTACTTTCTTAATATTTGTTTATTTTTAATTTGGTAAATACATGCCATAGTTTGTAACTTTTGGCACTGGAAGAGATCTATTGTTGTTCATAAAAGAATTTTTATGAGTTGATTCATTACCGGCTCTTTTACGAATGTATCTTTAATGCACTATACGACTTTACAATAGAAAAGGTTTACAGCTTCTCATTCGCATGTACTTATAGTATTCGTGAGCATCTAATTTATGCTAATTACAAGAGATTATACTTCAAGTAAGTTCAACAACCTTTCAAGATGAGATGATTTTCAAATAATAGTTATTATATAAAATTACATAATACTTAACAATGATTTGAAATGCAGATTTTCTTATTCAAAAATTTACTTTAATACATAATATTATTTGTAAATGATCATAATTTTAATGTATCTATTATTTTCGTAAATACTTTTCAAATAATAGGAATAATTTCTTTAATTTACTAAAGTAAATAATAAAAAATAAAATTAAAATAATTATTATCCTGTATATTTGCAAACATTTATAAATTATTAATATTCTTAGGAACAAAAATAATAGTAAAATTATTCTCTTTCGAGTAATGATGTATATACGAGAATTTCTGAACAAAGTATATAATTTTATTATAATTTTAAAGAAAATTCGGTTTTCGTTATAACAAACATTATGTATTTTAAAAAAATTGATAAACTTGTATTAGAAATAAAAAAATAAATTAGTTGATAAATGTAAAAAATTTCCATATATTAATTATAACATATTTTTATAAATATTTGAGATTAAAAATATGTTTGCTAAATCCTTTTTTCAATTTTCATGAATTAATTTTATAAATTTAATTTTAATTCTAGCAATGACAGACTTGAAGTCACAAAATTAGTATGTAAATATATGGTTTTAATGAAATGTGTTTTTATATACAAAGTTTTACCTGGGAAAATTGTATACTTTTTTTATACATAATTAAAAAGTATTTTAAGTTTTATAAATGCTCAATAAATTTTACGTTTGTAAAATCCTAATTTATTATTAAATTTTTCTAATATATGCCATATAATTGCATACAATATGAATAAAATACTAGGTTATTAATAAATTTAGATTTTACCATTTATTCAATTATAGTACTAATTTTTTATTAAAATAAATTAAAAGATGTTATGTTAAATTTTAAACTTTTTTTAAAATTCAATATTTCAATTGTAATTGTAATTAAAAAATATAGAACAAATGTTGTTTCAAAATAATAATGCATTTAAAAAAAATTAACATGTAAGAATTTTATAAAGAAAGAATAATGTTTTATAAATTATATATATATAAACTGTGATTTCATTTATTCAAGGACATAAGTTATACGCAATATTACTTGTTTATGTATATGGCAAAAAGTTGTTTATACGCTTTTTCACATAATAAATAAATATAATTTATGTATTTATCTTCGCTTTTTTAGATTAGAATGCGAAATAAAAATTTCTTAACCAGGAAAAGTTAAAAATATCTAAAAATATCTTCAAGTATCCGTTCCTTATTTTAATTCTTCGTTTGAACTTATTTTTTATGTAAAGTACTCAAATAAGCATTTACCTTGAAAAAAATCCGGTTATCTTATGCTTTAGAGGCAGAGAAAGCGAATGACTAAACATCGTTTTAAATTTATCAACGGTAGTGTAAGGAAGCGACGCACGTGGCAATGACTTTTCGGCATTAAGTGATTTTCAAGGCATGAAACGTAACCTTGAAAAGTTATCCGTACATAACAGTGACGATCAACAGCATTGACTTTAGATTATCGCGTGATCCGGTGACACAAAATTGGTTCTATCAACTAAATTATCGTAATCTTACCTCACGGAGAAAAGAGAATTATTCGAATCGATTATGTGCACGTAAATGTAGACCTTTTCTTTATGATGTTTCTTCTTCGTAAGATTCAATTGCTTGTCCTAATAACTCAATTTATTTGTTTCAAATTAATTAAGCAATAAAAAGTATTGAATGATATGAATTCATTTCCTCGCTTTTATTTTATATTCTTTTTTTGTACATAAGAAAAATATATAGTAATTACTTTTATAATCTTTTTATTGCATTTCATTTAAAAGTTTAAAATATATTTTTTCAGAGTATTAAAAATTATAAAGTTTTGAGCAAACTTTGATACCTATAACGAGTATATTATAATTACATCAACAATCATATTTTTAAATAAATTTATTTTTGAATAAAATTATTTTAATCACATGTATTAGATTTCATATTAGATTTCATTTTAAACAGAAAAAAATTCTAACGATGTATTGTATTATTAAATATCTTTGATATTTAAAAATCATTACAATAGTATCATTTTTTTAATAAAATTAATTTAATTATTTATAAAAATTAGAAAATTTAAATGAAATTGATGAAACTCATTGTACTTTTATATTCTTTTTCTCTATATTTTTTTCATCGTGTATCTTCGATTATTCAAATATTTTTGTAAAGTATTTATAGAAATTAAATAATTCATGGATTCGTTTATTAAAGATTACGAATGCATTTACGACGAAGTATATTACGATAAACTGTATTAGTTAAGTAAACGATATTAAAATATTTATCTAATCGGTCGTAAAAATTGAATTTACTAAATTTTAAATTAGGATTTTATTCCGATATATACTATTTAAAACTTTGTAGTTATTTTGTTTACATATTTAAATGTAACAAAGTTCATCGATAAAATTGGAAAACTCAAGATTAGAAATATACGGATAAAGCAATTTCTTGGAAACGACTCGAAAAAATCACAAAGGGATATCTAATCGACATCGCATTGAGAATAAAAATGAAATTCCGTTTCATTGAAATATTGTTGAAATATAGAATATTTTAAATTCTAAATTCGATATGCAGCTGCTCGTTTTTTTATAAATACAAGGCGAGGACCCAATTATCTTCAGTTTTTCGCACATTTTGTCTGTAACAGGCAACTTATCTCGGATTAGTCAAGCTGTTGGAATAGCAGTTTATCGCACGCAAAGGATAAAAACTTTCATAAAGACGCTTCTTTTTTATTCACATTTTGTTTTCAATTTTTTGATGTCGTAAAACTTCTTCAATTTCATCCTAACTTTTCGAACTTTCGTTTTTCCATGATTTTCAAGTTTTTATATTCTTGATCCATGCGTATTTTATACCATCGCTCTTTTTCCCTTTAAAATTTCATGTCTGCGTTATCCATTGTGAAGACGTATCACGAGTACCTTATTCTCGAATACGAATCAGTCGCGATCGTACATTTTATTTTCCGCTTTAAAGAACCCCTCCAGCAAAATCTAAGACACCGTGCAAACATCGAAATTCATGAATAAAAAGCTCATCTTCGTCGGCGCCCGCTCGAGCGAGTCTCGAGGCTCAACCGGCAATTAACACTAAAGCGAGTTAAGAGTAATCGAGCCAAGAAGAGTATGCGTCGGTCTTTTCCTCTTCGCCGCCTCGTAACGATTTGCGACATCCGTGCGTATTCGTCTTGGCTCGCCGCGAATCTCAGTGCCTCCCACCTCGTTACATCTTCGTTTTTGTTCCCGGGCTCTGCTCCTTCGCATTAAGGTCCCGAGGCCGCGCATCCATTCTCGCAGCCTCTTCTCCTTTTGTTCTATTAGCGAGTCTCGGGAACGCACGCGTGTAACACGATCCCCCAGGGAAGCGGTCGCGCGTGCGTGTGCGATTTACACGCCGCCGAGATTACTCGACGGACCTTCTCGATCCCTTACGGCGCCACTGGAGTGGGAATCCCGCGACCCGGGTACGTTGTTGCTCGTACATCCCGGCGGTTATCCCTTCGTGCCTGGACGTGTAATACAAGGGGTACAGTCGTGGCTGGAAGTTCGGACACGCGTGCACCGGAAGCGGATCGGGAAAGTCGATCGTAGGAGATCCTATTTCTCCGATTGATGAATATCGGGGGCTTTATAATTATCTTTGATGTCCTGCTATGAAAGTCGTTCGATGATGCCTCGGAGTTTGGGTAAACAATGGGGATATTCGATTTTGAAAGCCTGACGGAATTTTGGTAGGCGTCGCTCTTGTCCAAAAGCGATTATACGTGTGATAAACGTATGAAAAAAGTTAGGAAAAAGTAAGTTATAAAAATGTAAGTGTAAATTAAAATTCTTTATCTTTGGAGCCAATTTTATTGTCGGTAATTTGAACGTGAAATTTCTTTAATTTATCTGGTCTTACTTACGGTACATCGATAAGGAAATCGTTCTAAAATTTTTATTCATCAATTGTTACGTTTTCGAATTTTTTAGAGGTTGTCTATTCACGCGTACGAGGAAAATTTAAAAAATTTACAAAAAGTAACGATAACAAATGCATATCCATTATATATTTATAAAAATGTCTTGATTTATTAAATGGAATATTTTATAAGTATTTTAAAGCTTCTACGACTCGATTTAAACAATATTTTCTTATGCATTCGAATCACATCCGAATAAATTAATTCAAATACGTGTATTATCATTAATCTAAGAAACCTCCGATGTCTAAAACTAAATATCAGATTTTAAACACGTTCATATTTGATTTAGTTATAATAAATTATTATACGAAAAAAACGTGTTATTAAATAGTTGAGATAATTCAATGAAAATAACATAATTATGTAAATTGTGTAAAATGTAATATGTAAAATCTTAACGATCATTCACAATCAATTTAAAACATTGCAATTTTTTACATTTATATAATAAACACTTGAAAAAATCTCAATTCTTATCAACTTCAAAAGATTTTGAAAAAATTTTTTAAAATGTTTCTACGATCATTATATTAAATGACTAACTTTTTATGAGCGACAAGCGTAAAATTCAAAAGAAAAGCTCAACAAACTAAGAAACTTTTAATCAGCAGTGTACGCAGGTAGTTATATGGGTTCTTTCTTTTGGTTGCGCTTTACTTTTTATCCTTGTCTTACTAAATGAAAGAACGAACAACGTTCCGAACCGTACGAAGGTATGTTTTTAAAATTTTTATTCTCTAGTACACCTGAGAAATACTGATATGCAAAGAGGTGTAAATTCATATGAAACATGAGGTAGAGGAAGACGGAGATAAAGAGAGAAAAAAATCTAACGAATGATGAGTACAAGTAGTGTATGTTGAATTAAAACAATAGGATTTAAAACCTACGTTTTAAATTATGATATTTATTAGATAATTTATTTAACCGTGGCTAATATTTTAAATTAATAGGTAATATTAATAATATTAATAATTTCATGAAAACGTATAATTTTTGAGAATCATTTAGAAATATCATATTTTTTATTTACAAAGTTAAAAAATATAAAATCTTCAAACTTTTTATCGGTTAACTTTTTGTATTTTTTTTTCTTGCAATAACTAGTTGAAGTGTTTTATCAGTCTGATATATTTCGCTAATTAATAGCTTTGTTTTTTGCAATAAATATTTTTCACTTTTTTACTATTCATTAGATTTTATTACAAAATCACATTATCATAAAATTTTTTAACTACTACCTTGAATAAATTATATTCTCTACTCACTATAAAAATTCAATATTTTTCTAAATTTAGAATAATATGTCACTTTAAATTAAGTCAAATAAATTTAATTATTTTTTGCTATCAGTGAAATGACTTATTAAAAATAAAGGAAAAATTCGCTTTATCAATGTTATTACCAAGTGAAAATTCATTAAAAATTGCAAGAATGAATCTCACGGTAAAAACTTAACAGAACAGCTCGTATTTCAAATTCTGGCATTATAAAAGTTGCGAGTAACTTCCGATTAAATTCACGTTCATTTACAAAAACATAATTTTATGTCCGTTGGCAAAACCATGCTATAAAAAAAAGAGATAAAGAGCCAGACACAAAGGGAAATCTTCAAAAAGTCGCGGAGTAGTTTCGGAAAGTGAAGCGAGCAATAAAAGCTCGAAGGAATGCCAACGAATCCCTTTCGCCCGTTTACCAAGGCTACAAGTCAACTCTTTCCATCTCTACAGTCGCGGATTTGTCGCTCGCGATTGTTACAATGGTTTTGCGCACACCCCCATTTTCCTCTCTCCCTTCCCTCGTCTGTCCAATACGCCACGGAACTTCTAATTCGAAATAGTCTGCACCTGACGACATGATTGCAGGGTATTGTTATCATCAGAGTTGCATTGTCGCATGTACTTACGTATCGTGCCTGGGTATTTGTCACGTGTGAGGCCACCAGGACGAGGAGCACCAGCAGCGACCTGAAACAATCACGGATGTCAACTATTAGGTTTAGACATTGCGACAATCAGAGCTAATTCAGGGTTGAGCGGTGCCATTATTGTCAATGTTATTGACAACAAGATTGCAAAATTAGTGCGATGGGAAATCGATGAATTCCCAATTTAGAGACACTCGAATTCTTGTTATCGATAGTGTATTCGATATCTTAATTTGTTCAATTTTAACAAGTGGATAATATTGGTTTATAGTATTGTTGATTTTATGCGAAACGATTGAGAGAATAAATTTCGTTTTTCAAGTCTATATTTATTCGTGTTATTTATACAATATTTTCGAGAGTATTAATCTATGAATATGGAAAATATGCTTGAGATTATGCACGTATGATAATACAATAATCAAATATGAAAATCAGCTTTTATTGTTTAAAATAATATTTTTGTGTCCATTAAAATTAAGGTTAAAATTTTGCGTTTTCAGTCCACCCTATAATTTATTTTTATTGCGAGAGTCACACAAAATAGTATTTAAAACGTTATCGTACATAGAAAACATCGAGAACATCGGGAACATCGAGAACATCATTTTTTTAATTTATATTTTATGTTACTGTTTTTTCAATTAAAACTATTACTATGCAAATTGCTTATTTGATAAAACATATGCGCTAACTGGTATTTACTATTTTATATGAAATTTTGTGTATAATATATTTAATATACTAGTTTTGATATCTAACATCAAAGTACATTTGTAAAAATTTATTTTCATTTTTAATTTTAATACTTTCAATATTTTACAGATATTTCGAATAAAATTAAAAAAAGATGGGTAAGCATTCAAATTATGCATGTAAAGTAGGATTGAATCATAGTGAGGTATAAATTTACATAATTGGCAATCGCACGTAATATGGAATCAATAGAATCCAATATCCTAATAATTTTAATTAAAATTATTTAAAAAATTAGCCTAAAATATATTGTTTAATTATATAATAGAAAACATAAATTTTAAATGAATAAAATATACGGATAAACTTTATTCTCAAATATTGATTTATCTAGTTATAGTAGCCACGATGATGTGACATTAATAATTTTTATTTAGATTCGAAATCACGAAATACTTAACCTTGTGAATAAAAAAATATTATATTATATATCAATTAACATTCCTTATTAATTATCATATTTCTACTATTTAAACAGTATCTTTATTTATTAAAAGACAATTGTTTTACGATTCATAATAAATAATTACAAATTTCACCACATATAAATTATTAATTCTTATGTATTAATTTTAAAAAATGTGTATTTCATCTTTTAAAAATTATATAAATATTTTTTTAATTATTTTAAATAAGTAAATATATTGAAGTAATAAATCAATTTTTGTTTTATACATATCAAATTTAATTTTAAATAATAATACAGCTGTTGTAAAATAAAAAACTTTATCATGTAATTTAATGTAAATGAGAATTTGAACAAATATGACTTTATAAGTATTTTTGCGAATTTGTAAACTAAATATCGGAAGAAATATTTCTTTTTATTATGATATATCAACTTATTAACAAATAAATTTATAGAAAACTAAAAAAATTTCTAATAATAGAGAAATTATTAAATCTATAAATTTATTTTTTCCATTGCATTTTTCAAATTATTAATATTAAAAAATGAAACAATATTTTATTCAATGCTTATCATAATAGTTATAAATATTTATGTTCAATTTCATTTAACGTTCAATTTTTCTAAGGTGAATAAAATTCGATAGAAAATTCATTTTAGATCGATCTTATATCTATAGTGCATATAATTATAAAATAACGGTACTTCTTATTGTTTTAATAGAAAAAAATTCGCATATAAGAACAATAGAATTACCGCTTATATTATTAATACATTAGTTTCGTTAACATAACTAATAAAATATTCATAAAAATAAATTTGTCAAATAATAATCGAATATAAATAAATATGCAAATAATTCCTGTCTAAAAGATAATTTCTACTTAATTTCATGAATTTTTTTACAAAAATTCGTCGTATGCATTTTTACTTAATAACCTCGTATTTTTAATTAATGATATTTTTATCAAACGAATTTATATGTTACTATAAGCGTTTGATCAATATTTATTACTATATTAAAATTTATTTTTATCCAATTTTATTAAATTACATTAAATAAGTCATCACGCGATAACTAAGAATCCGTTGAGACGAATTTTTTGCCAGCAAAAGATATTTCATTTTTCCTATGAACTTTCTAACTCATCTTACTTTACGATTACCAATTTATATCCGAACGATATTGCGCGCTATCACAAAGCGTTACACTCTATTTTCTCTCGGAGAGTGGCGGCAATTGCTATATCCGAAATTTCCGCGTCGTACCTCGAACGTAGACGTATAATAACACTAACCCAGCCGCGATAATACGAGATCTCCGGGCAAAGACTCGTTTAACCATGGGTGCGATCTACGATGTACGTCGCCATCGTCTTTGCCCGAACGAAATGATTTCGGCAAAGTCATGCGCGACTCGAGGGAAGTAGAACTCGGGGCGGAAACTTTACGACGGGAACACACACGTGAACTCCTTCGCGATGATACTTCACGAGCTTATCAGCGTAATAACGTTGACCCAAGCTTCGGCCGCGATAGCGCGTCTCCTCGTACACAAGGGAACGATGACCTTCCAGGCCTCGAACATCTGCCCTGGAGCTACGCTACCACTGGACTCGTGGCGCTTCCGTTGTTGTTGTCCCTTTCCGCGGTTTTCGTGGGCGGCTGTTATTGCGCATAGAACGCATATAACTTCGATGATGTCGTGGCCAGATCTTGCGATCTGTTATTTCGAAAGCGCGAAGTCAAAGCGACGCCCAGTTGTGTAGGATCGAATGGAGCGTTCGCCTTGAGGCAACGGTGTCATTGTATTCGATCGAGTCTGTCCTAGATGAGATAGACTCGATCGAATGTGTAGAGCAGCTAATACATATACTTAAAATCGGCTTATCATCTCGTTATAACTATCGTAATTTCGACGTAATTCCTATTCCTTCGGATTTCACCGCCAGCAAATCTACCACGGATAACGATCCTTCGTAATTTACTCTTATTATTTATAAAAGTGAACGAAGCATTTACAACGTTAAAAGTATTTAAACGCTATTTTATATATTAATAATTTTTGGATTATGCTACATTTGTATTATGGGTAAAATGTAGGCTCGGGTAGTCTCGACATAATATACAAATACTTTTACCGTGTAGTATTTGGAAGTGTGAAAAAAAATCAAAAGATTGAGCTAGGTTGAAGGTTGCTATGTTCGAGTCTACTTTTATTGGTCTCGAACTTAGGGTCTTCTGGGACTATCTTTCGGTACGACAGAAAGTTTTTTATATAAAAGTCAAATGTCACTCAAATTAAAGTACGGTGAAATATCAGATAAGCTGCGATAGCTTTATGGAACTCTGGGGTATAAGACTTTCAAAGTACGTCATTTATTGCGTATTGAAATTTAAAAAAATCAATTTTAGTATATTAATGTAAAAAATATTATATTCCAGCGACAATGGACTTTTCTTAAATTTTTACTTATCCAGTGCGAAAAAGTACAAAGGGATCGTCGGATAAAAATAAATAATACTCCAAGGAAAAATATTGAATTTTGAATGGTAGGAGTAAATCAAGAATTGTTAGTTTACGAAAATTTGGACAAACATAAAACTAATATTAATCGCTAAAATTTATGGAAAATACTAATTACGAACTTTAATATTTAATTATAATAAATTAAATTGAAAAGTGATCGAAAACAAATAACTTTCTACTAATGATATTATCTTGATATCTGGGAGAGAATGAGGTCGAGAGATAAGTTTCGGTCGATAAATTTCATACCCAAGTAGAGCAATAACGAAGACTTTAGAAAAAGACTCCTTTTAAGGATTCTTTTAGATCGAACATTTTACATTAATTGTCCGAAGTGTGTTCGCAACATGTGCGCAAATACGGCTCAGTCTTGGAACAGTGCCCGAGATTGAAAAGGGAGGAGCCTTTGCCTCTCTATTAACTAAATAGTCAGTCGCAGTTTAATAATAATGTTTAAATTACTTCTCACGGAACAGATAGCATTAAATAATTATAGTACAAAACTAACGTAAGATTTTTAATGTCACCGTAAATAAATAAATTTGAGGGTTTGAGTTGGTTTTACTTTACGTATGATTTTGTCGATCGAAATTTATTATCGTTTACAGAGTGGAAACGAAAAATGTTTTCAAAGATTTCGAGTCGACGATGTATTCCTTACTTTTATAGCATTCGCTAATATACGTTCTAATTAATATTTATAAAAGTACGAAAAATATAACAGATCGCAAACTTTGCGTATATCAATAGCCAGGAAGAAAAATTGCAACAATCAATACACGTTTGTTTCGAAGTGGCCTTCAAAATCTGACGAATATTATATTCGTTTGAATGAAAGACGTAGAAAGTGTATTAATAATTCAATTTGTATGAAATTATAAGCTACTTAATCGAAAATGCATAATACGTGCATAATTCACCGAAATATTATTCACTTATAGTATAATACATATGCAACATCGCCTTACGCTCGAATCTAACGAAATTTATTTTTAAATCTGCTTTTTAAAAACTTTTTATTTGAGTTTAAATGTCAACTACGGTACCTGAGATATTTGTTTATAGAATATTTAATGGCTCCATCGTCCCCGAAACTTTATTAATACGATACTCTCCCTGCCGTAGTTGTTCGATAAACTCAATAGTGAACAGCAGCAGCGACGATGCTGACGTCGGGGGGGTTATGAAGAGAAGTTCGCGTAGCGTCGAAACATGAATATGTAAATCCTATCGTACAGCCTCTTGCACATCCAGAAGGAGACTTCTATAATGCAGTAAGAGTCGTGATGGCTCGTAACACGCTGTTTCGATGGCTTTGTTTGGTTCAAAAAATTTCAGTTCGCATCGCGCCTAATGTGTCAGGGACGTATTGTGATTCATAAATTTTATATCTGATTTACTCTCGAGTGATGGGTATCTGTGTACGTGTGTACGCGCGTCTGCGTGTGTGTTGAAATATAATGGGAAGCATAAACATTATTGAAATAAATATGAATGATATTTATTTATTTGAATTTCTAAAGATATTTCACGAATGAATGTAATACTTAAGAATACGCTGGTAAATACTTCGATAAAGGAATGATTTTTAAGCTCGAATACATTATTAATAAAATACTTTTCGAATGATTTTAAAAAATTTAATTTAAAATAATTATTATTTCGACTAATCGCAACATCCATTTGCTAATTAAAATTCTTTATTATACGTATTTGCATAGTTTTAATATAAATTCTCGTGTAACAGAAAATTTAATGCTTTAATTAACAGTAAAATTATTCACTAAAATCTACATTGTATACAAAAAGACGTATTTTTCTTTTCAAAGATTTTCTCGGTCTTTTATCATAATTTTAACATATAGTGCAGAATCTAATAAAATTTTCTAAAGTAAAATCATACCGTTAACTTCATAAATATTAAGTATTAATAGGATTATTTAAACAATATATATGTTTAACGCTATTTTGATATAATATGTTTACATTTTAATTGGTTTCCGTTGCACGTTAATTCCTATTATCCAAGTAAGTCAATTTAAAATAAATTTTCTAGATTAGAGAAATATTTCAAAAAATATCTAATACAATATGGTGGAACAATTATGTTTCGATTTATCGATAGAAAAATTTCAATACTAGTCAGAATTTTAAATCTAATAAATACCGTGAAATAAATAATCGTAATAGTAATTAGAAATAAAAAAATTTGTTAAACCATTGCAATATATAATTTTTATAACAATACGAACAAATTATAAATATTTTCCACTGTGATCAAAGTGAAAATTCTTGTTTCAATAGATTTTTCTATCGAAGGAAAAGAATATAGCGTAACTGCACACAAAATGTAAGGGCAGTCGTAAAGTTAAAGGTCGCGATAATGTGAACGAGCTCTGGGACTCCGAAAACTTTTGACTCCACGAGGCATAACAAACGACATAACGAGTCGGGCCCATTCTGCAATTTTGCAAATCGTCTACAGTCAGCACCGAGACATTTTGCGTGCGCTTGAGAAACGGCGCTTAATTATGCAATTGCAAAGTAAAAAGTGCCGATACTCTTTTCCCGCGGGAGCAAAATTGAAAGTAGATGGGCAAAAGGACATTTTTCCTATAATTTCCCTCGACACCGGCCGCTGCAAAATGCAATTAGCCATCCAGTAAATTGACACAAAATTTTCTTCGTCAATTTAAAGTCATTTTTGAAGTGCCTGTCATCATATTTTGTCTCGGCGAAGTTTGACTATTTTCTTGTACTTAGAGGTAATTATCCAAGTTCATCATATAAAATGCTTGAAATTTCGATAAAAATTTTTTCTTTTATAAAATAGTCAACTATTTTTAAAACAATATTCACAACAAATTTTTTGAATGATATAAAATTAAATTAAATTATGGAGAATATATTCCAACTCTTTACCGCTCTATTAAATAATTTATCAATATGCTTTTCATCGGTATAAATATATAAAATCGTATTATGGTTTGTGGAAAAAGTAATCTAAAGTAACAAAATTATCAAATGAAATAAATGCTTAATTATAAAAAGCAATCGATATCATACTTTGTTGCTCATAATCTAGTAAAAACTAAGTCAAATCCATTAAGAAATACCATAAAAATGTTCGGCTTTTGCCGTAGATCATATGCATATAACGCTAACTGATTCCTTAATAAAATATTCAAGAGTCAATTAGTGTATCTAACCGAAGCTCTCACACCCACCTGCTATGCGTGAATCGATTAATTATCGATTTCCATTATACCTGCGAAATGACCCTTTAACGACGTATCTGAATATTATATCTCTGATATGGCTAACGTAAAGTAACTTGTTACATTTTTCTAAATGATTTAATTTTGAACTTCATCCACTTTCCATTAGTTCTCATCTTTACACCTCTAAATTCTTGTTTAATATAGTTTATTATGCATATAATATTATTAATTTTCAAATCTAATAAAAGAATTATTAAAATTTCTAATTAAACACTTTAATACTAGTAAACAGTTGAATATTCCGTTATTTATGCAATAATTATAATAAAGGGGTATTAAAATATACATATAATCTTAGAATTTAATACGCTATGGTATTATAAAGTATACATTATTAAACCAAGCATACGATGAATATTTATTATACTCAAAATTGAATTAAATAAATATACTTTGCTAAATAAAATATCTTTGTCTCAATTAGTAATTAATTATTAGAATATTAGGAAAGCAATTATAAAAGAGAATTTAAATAAAATTATATAAAAAGTTATTATTGGAAATTATAAAGTTTTCTGCGTAAATTCGTACATGGATAATTTAAAAAAATATAAATTTTAAACAAATATTTTGAAGCAAAGTATAAACATTGTAGAAGTTTTGATTTATTATTATACCTTTGATTTTAATTATAATGTATTAAAATGGATTGATGTATGGTAATAATTAGATTATAACATACAATTATTATACAATAAGAAAAAAAAGGTTAATAACGGAGTTCTTAATAAGGTACAAACAGATGATTTAAACACTGTAAGTGTTGATAGTAATTGCTATATTCATGTAAGCAACTATAGCAAATTTGAAATCGTGCTCGTTCGCTGATTCGAAAATTACTGACGCTGATTACAACTACTTCTTGGCATTCATTTTTTTATCCCTATAAGCAGTGAAAGCATCGGTAATGTATTACACGTGCACTTGATCGCATGCGATTTCAAGACGGTCCATCTTTCGCTCTAATCATTATTGATCCTACGTATTAATCGAGCTTGCGAAGAAGTAATTACAGATTTCTATCAGTAGCAAAAGCAAGAAAGCACATTCGAAATTGGCAGCGAAATTCTATCTAATTTATTTCTTTAGTATATTGTAAACATCGATTAACTGTTATTATTTTTATTATGAATTTTTTTTATGATCCAGCGTTAGGTGATTATTCAAATGAAAATTTTGCGATCCTTTTTATTTGTTTATCGGATATTACAAACACAAGATTGGTTGAGCTTTTGAACAAACTCGTTTAATTGAGAATAGAGCTTTTGCATGCCAATGATGTTTTGATATCGGTCAAAGCTATAAAATCATCGACCAATAGGAAAGCTATATGCATTGTCCATATTGTTTTCATAAATACGCAAGGAAACTGTATGGATGTTGAGCATAAATTTGTATACAGCATAATTTAAACTAATTTTTGTTGTTTAAATTTGATTAACGTAAAAAACAAAAATTTCTTATTTTCAATATTTTAATTTAAAATCAACGTTATAATATTACTTATTACTGATACTACTTTTATATAATTAATATATTTATTATAAATTTGAGCGAAGACGCAATCCAATTTATAAAAAATAGACATAGATGAATATAAATCAAACATGAAAATGAAGATATATAATTTTTAGTCTATGGAATACATTGTTTCTAATTTTACATATTACATTGTACTTTTATTATAAATTAACAATACTGGTACATGATTAGTTAAAATTGTGTGTAATTAGATTCTAAGTATTTTTCATTATTCAATATGATGTTAATTTAAAAGTTAAAATGTACTTCAAGTTCTCACGAATTTTATCACATTTTAATTTTAATACCACAATTTAATTTGAGGTTTTCATTCAAAAATTGAGTTATAATAGTGTATTACATACAAAAGAATTTTCAATAATATTTTATTAGAATTTATATAATTTCAGCCAACATTAATTAAAATGTTTTTGTTTTCAAAAAGTTTACTTATTAGTAACAAATACACGAACTTTGCTATATAGTATATGAAAATATGTTATTTAAAATGCATATGGGAAAAAGGGTAATGTATCAATATTTCTATATTGTTTTAATTCAGGACGATATGCCGAAATATGTAGCTAAATTAAATGACTAAAGCGTATAAAAATGATAAATATTCAAATACTGATCAGGGATATTTTAATTACGGTTTTTGTTTTAATAATTTTAACGCATTATAACAAATGTTTAAAATTTTGAAATAATGAAAAATTTTCATTATTTAAATTCTGCAATTTTTCATTTTTTAACCACAATTACTGAAAAATACTGAAAAATTTCTTGATATAGCAATTAATTTTGTTGATTATTTGATGGATCTTTTTATACTTGGTAATTGAATTATGGATAAGCAATACGAGTAAATACGAACGTACAAATAAGTGAATGCGGAGAATCTACAAGGAACAGATGTAGGTACGAGAATGAATCTCATATCAATAAATTTCAGTGATTTAGATACACAACATGAATATTTAATCATGAATAGTTATCAATTAAAATATTTTATTCATAAAATTATTCATATAAATCATAGGTAAATAATATAATAAAATAAAAAACAAAATAAAAAATTTCTCTAATAAAATTCAACGATTATTCAATTAATTATCATCGATATTATTAAAAAATTTTCGAGTTTCTTCGATGATAAAATAAATATAATAATAATTCATGAAATCGCTTTTCATAAGTTGTTATTACAAAAATAAATGCATAAAAAAGGTAAATCTAATGTACAATCAAAAAATTATTGAATTAATAAAAGAATTATGAATATTGAATTATTCAATAGTATGAATTGTATTTCTAATTATTTGTGAATAGTAAATATAATCAAATAGTAAAAAATGAACCTGAATTAAAAGAAGGCTAATGTTAGAGATAAATTTAAGATAGAGAAACTTCGAAAAAGAACAAAGATTAAGTATCAAGTTGAAATCTCTAAATAGTTTGATAACTTAAAGTGTGATAGAATTAGCAGTGACCCCAAAGTTATAAGAACAAATATTGAGAATATGATAAAAGAGATCGTAAAAAGATTTAGTAAATATTAAAAAAAGGAAATTAAATTTGATGAAAGGTTAAAAGAGAAAAAAATCAATAACGATATAAAGTTAAATAGGAGTTTCAAAATATAGAATAACATAGTATTAGAAAAATGTCCTGTCGTTTGAAATGATATTAATAACGTACCAGATTAAAAAATAAAAACAGAAAAATTTTTATGATAAACATATAAAATAACAATAATAAAAGCAATACTCATGAATTGAATATAGATATAATATCTATTATGAAAAGTTCTAAACTATGATAAATCTGATGCAAGTCGAGAACGATAACTCAGAAGCAAAAACAAATAGTTTAGGAAGCAAGTGGAGAAATTATCTTGGTATTCTATTAAGGATTCATGATTATTAGATTAAAAGAGATTCTTGTATATAGAATATAAATTAAAAAATAAAAAACTTTTAGAAATTAAATAAGTAAGAATTTAAATAACAATTCTAAAATTATTAAATAACTCTGTATATATTATTATAGTTGACATTTATAAATTTTTATATAAAAATATTTTTGGAGATGAATAATATTATTTTCATGAAATATAATGAAAAAAATGAAATTATAAAAAATTGATATATAAATGAATATTTTACAAAACAATTTACAAAATATTTATAGATATTATAAAGAATTGCGATATTATAAAAAAAGTTTTAAATTATGAAGCTCATATTTTATTTAAAAATACCAAAACAAGTAATTAAATTAGTATAAATATTTCTTTACTATAGCTGCAGTAATGTATGTATTGAAAATGAAAAATTAGACCCATTTGATATTCGTAATAAATTAAGATTAATCGTCAGTTTTTGAATTTTTAAATTTAATTTAATTTTCGATATTTTATCATCTAGAAGTAAGAAAGTAGAATGAAAATTTTTAAATATTTTAATTTAAGTACTGATTGTATAGCTGACCTAGATTTAATGTTGGGTAGTAAAACAATTGTAATTACAAATGTAGACTATTTATTGAAACAAGAAAATAGTTAGAAGTAAACGAAGCAAAATCAAATAGATTAGTATGTACAAATTAAATTAAATTATAAAATTAAAAAATTAAAATCATATATTATTATAGCTAAAAGTGCAGAAAAATTAAATACTATTTGCTATAGGATAAAAAGAGAGGAAATCGAAATGTGCTTTCTTGCTGATAAAATATAAAAGTATCAGTTTTTTAAATATACCTTTAAAGTCCAAATTTATAAAACATTAATATTAATTATGAATACGAATGGTAGATTTTTATAATATATAAGAAAATTATAAGATTTAAAAGTAAATTAATTAATAAAAAATATACGATACAAAGAAAAGAAAATAAATAGAATACATTAATAAGAGATAAATTCCGATATTTGAAATATACATAAAACGATTATATATAGTTAGAAACTCGCAAATAAAAGTATATATACTTTCATAATATATAACCATAGGTATAATATGATTTAAGATAAGAATATAATTTTAAATTCAACTTAAATAAGCTACGTTATATCAAAAGAATCTAATTTAATGAAAAAAAACGAAAATTTGATATGCTAATGAAAAATAAATTCTCTACACCTCGATTCTAAGTAAATGATCCTGTTGAAAGATTCATTGATTTACTATTAAAATTTATACACATCTATATGCATTATTGCAAGAATGAGTAAAATTTTCAATAATATAAGATTAAATATTCAAGTATTAAGTTGCAAACTAGAAAAGTAAATTATTTTCAGTAAAGGTTTGACATTTGTAATATTCATCTTCTTTAAAAGTGACATCCCCATTTACTCCAGATGATGAATGTTAAAGGTCTTAAGTAAACTCTAGTTCCTGATAAACGTTATTAACTCTTACTAACTTTTATACAGACAATAAAATTGATCGCAGATTCCAAAAGTTAAGTTTAAGAACGATAATCTTCAAAATATTTCACCATTCAAGGGAAAAGGTCCTCGAAACTCGTTTCCTTTTTCCGTGACAGAATCGAAGCAAATCGCTCCTCGATCATCGACGGAAAAATATATTCCCCAAGCCCAGAGCGTAGGTACGAAGCGCAATAGAGTTTGATTCTCTCGCATCCGCGTATTCACTGCCGCTTTCGCATCCACTGCAATTACATGCAGAGTTAGAGGGAGCGTCGACAGCTTGGGCGAACGTCGAGCTCCGGGTACAAAAATCACGTATCGGCAATAACGACGGCGGATCGATGGCCGACCGTCGCGAATACCGAAACATGCGGGTACTCTTCGTTCACGGCGAGTTATTTTTCCGAGTGTCCCAACTTTGAACCATTTGCCATTTGCCATCCTCGTGACAGCTGCTCGCGATTAACGCACTCCTGCTGATGTTCTCTCTGCATGGATTGCGCCGTCCGGGATAATAAAGCTCGACCGCGAATAGGTGCGAAAGCTATTCTAAACAGCGGCCTTTGACCTCGCAAAGTGTTTATCCAGGTATACGAAATATCATTTGTTTCTAAGTTGCTTGATGGAGTGATTTGGAATTGAATAAGCATCCTCGTTTTTTCTTTCAGGTTCAGTAGTGAATTTTTTTTACTGTTAATATAATGATCCGCATTGGTGTAATAGTTTCAAATCTATATAATTATATAAAAATCTTTTTTTACCTACTAAAATATCGTGTTTCGACGAGACTTTTCTTATCCTTGTTATATATTGAAATTTCAAATTCATCATTTACGTATTTTAATGTTACTATTATTTACTATTCTAAATTATTAATTTAAATTTAGTAAAAATTATAATATCTATTTTTTATAAGTTATATTTTTGCAAGTTATTTTGACATTTACTTAAATTCAAACTTCTTTTTTTTTAAATATTTAATCATTCGTTAAAAATCTGTAAAATATTTCACTCGTAAATAAAGCTCTATATATTTATAATTTTCTACATCAGTGTCAGGAACATCTCGAAATTAATTTTAAACGATTCGTCCTATTTTCAATAATTCATTTGTAAGAATTAATATCAAAATTTTTTTCTATAATTAATTATATATTTAAATAACTTTCTTTTAAAATTACTAATAAATACCGAAGTATGACATTCTTAAAGATATTTTATTAATTTGCTGCCTATTTTTAATATAGGATTAATTTAATAAGAGGATAATTTTAATGAATTTAAAGTTAAATGGAACACTTTTTTTCCACTTACATGATAATTAGATATATATAGTAATAATTGTTAATTGAAAGAAATTAAATTTTATATTGTATTCGTTTAGTACGAAATTTGGATGCATATTTTATCTGAAATGGTACAATTTTATTAATTAAAAAAGAAGTGGCATTCATTTATTCACTTATATTTGATGAAATATTAATGGAAAAAATATGAAAATATAGATTTCTTTTAAATACGTAATTAATTCTTTTTTATCGTAATAAAACTTTCGAAAAAAAAATTTACATTACAGCTTTAATAATTTTTTTTAATTTGACAGAATTTGAAAACGGTAAACTATAGGTACTTTAGTTGCTATATTAAATCGAAATATAACTAAAATTTGATTTACACGAATAGTAGTGCCTAAAATTATCCTATATATTTAACATCTGTTTAATTATGCTTATGATATATGCCTGAATGTAGTTGACACGCAGTTAATTAGAAGCAGACTGTCTCTCTTATTAGACAAATATTCATTTCAATATTTGTAGATTTCTGTATGCTTGAGAGGTAGGTTATGATCATAAATAAGCTAACGCAGAGGATCCACGAATCCTGATTAATCATTGCGATTATAGGAAGGCTAAAAGAGTGAGCAAACGAGAGAGACATGCGATATATAGATTTATGTGTACTTATGCGTAGAAAAATGCAAAATTTGTCAGTATAAACTTAAGAAATAATCAGATTTTATGGCTTGTAATAAACATTCGATTACGAAGTACATGATTTTAATTAAAATTAATTGTATTTATGAAAAATCCTATTCACTTGCAACGGTCAATTAATTTAAATAGTTTTGAATATATCAGTCGAGTGAAAAGAGAATCGAATGTTTTCTTATTTCAGTTATAAAAGAGAATGAATTGTAGATTTAATAGCAGTCATTGACTAAATTTAATGCTACTAAAATAACTTAAGATTAATGAATATTTTTTATTATACGTGGTTTTATGCATTCACTGTTTATTACTTTTAATCAGAAACGATAAGTGATCTATAATTATTGATATTTGCAAATAATAAATCAGTATTTTAAATATTTTGATACTTTTATATAAGTATTCAATTTGAGTAAATTAAATATCAGACTGAATTATAAATCTGACTATTTCATCAAAGTGAATTAATTTATTTTCAGAGACTGTATTATATGTCAGTTAAATATGAAAACATAATTTTAAGTTTGAGAAATTATTTTTTACAAACTTTATAAAATATTTGTATTTAATGGTTCAAAGTGATTAAGTTCCGCACTGCTGATTAACCAAAAGTGATTTAAAAATATATTAGATCTTTCGAATATATAATCTTAGCGAGTATAATTTTACACGGATTAAAATCGTTTTTATATCAACAAAATATGAATAAAAGTTTTTATTTATATTTACAATATACATGTATACGTATTTTATATTACCAGAGATGAGTAGATTTTTCTTAAAATTTAAAGTAAACTATAAGTTTGAAAGTAACGATCTTTCACTCTATATAATAACA
The DNA here is from genome assembly GCA_018907195.1 of Dolichoris vasculosae. Classification (NCBI taxonomy): domain Eukaryota; kingdom Metazoa; phylum Arthropoda; class Insecta; order Hymenoptera; family Agaonidae; genus Dolichoris; species Dolichoris vasculosae. The sequence goes on from JACCHY010000001.1 coordinate 11,736,388, forward strand.
ATAAGGACAATTTTTAATAATAAAGGTGTGTAGAAAGCGCTAATAATTCACACGAGCGTAGTTAGTAAATAAGGTTAAAAGCTCGGTTTAAAATACGCGTGAAAAATTTGTGCGGCAAGACTCTTAGCTCAGAAGCATCGAGGTGAAACTTTACTTTTTACGGCGACGTAAATAATTCAGCTCATCTAATTATGAGGTCGTGCGCTATAGACGTCAAATAGTTTGGACGCAAGCTCATGCATCACATATGCACGAGAATGCAATGCATCTACGGCGTAAAACATCACTCCGGTCCCGTCGTTAATTACAAGCGACGTTGAAGTAAAGTACGAAGAGCAGAGCGGAAGCTAATCATAGATTTGCCTCGACTGAGTTATATTACGAGCTTGAGAGCGCGATTCGAGCGCTACGTTCGTAAATCCGCGGACCTGTCGCTAATCATGGCTGACGTGGACGCGATGTCGGTATTTGGTATGCGGAGGGACAATCGCCGTATGGAAAGTGCCGATGGCTGTTCATCCGTTTTATGCATCAAATGTAACCATTGGCTGGACAGTATTGCTCCCTACTTTCGAACGCGTACGAACGAGAAAGGATATAAATTGCCCCTTGCATATCATTACCGTAACTGTAAATGTAGAAGCACGAGAATATGTATTGCGATAAAAAAAAAGGATACTTTTTATGGGCAAATAAATTGAAGTGTATCCGATTGATGTTAAGAAAGCGTATTAAATCAGCGAAAAAACTATCGGACACAGTCGGATGCTTCAAATATAGAATATACTTTGTGACATTCATTGAATTTTTGTTCCAAGTTTCTTACGTCGGAAAAGTACATTATTTTAAATTCATACTTCTTTATGCGACTATTGCTTATATAGATAAAAACTTTTAATCTAATTTAAGAGAGCATTTCACTACTACTCTCTTTACGGTAAAATTACGTACAATTTGTAATATATTTTTTTATTGTAATTTAAGTCAACCAAATTATGAGTTTTCATAAAATTCTCGATATTCAATTTTTTTGTGTAAAAAATTACTTTATGCATTTTAATTGATTCAATCTTTTTAACTTTGTAAAAAGAAAAAATTTACTTTGTAACTTTATATTAAACGCATAAATTATTCAATCTGGAAATGTTTGATTTTAATAATGCAATATAGAAAAAAATAAAAATAGAAATTTCGTCAATTTTGAAAATATAAGATATCGCGCGAAATCATTTATAACACACAGCAATAACCTATGGATGTAATGATCAAGATGAAGAAAAGATAACAGTGCATCGATCCAAGAAAAAGGAAAAAATAAATAAAAGCTACAATGTTCGAGACAAAAGCGTCGAGTAATAGACGCTTTCTCGAGACGAGAAAACTAGAGACGATACCTTGAGGTACATCCAATCTTGCTCTTCTCGATGAAACCTTCCATTTCTCTGAGAATTTTTTTTTTTTTGCATTTACCGTCCTTTCATTCGCTCGTACTCGAGAAATGGGCGCAACGTCGAATTCAGCGATGGAAGCACAAAGTGTATGTGTGAGAATACGAATGATTGTAAGAGAGATTTCTCTAATTTAATCAATGAATGCACTTTTTACTGAAAAACTAATGAGATCCACTGTTCATTTCAGTGAAAAATTTACTTCATTTTTAAAGAAAAATGTATGCTTTCTTCAAGTTAGCTGCAATATTGATAGTTATGCGATAAAAAATCCAATTATTCACGTTAATTTCCATTTCTCAGCCTCGAAAACTATATCGCGAAACTTTAATGCTCGACAAATTTCATACCAAAATATCCCAAAAATCTTTGCTCTCGATGCTTTTATCGAATAACGGCACCGTGTTATCTTAAAATTAAATCAATTAAAATTAGATAGAACTCAGGAGTAGGAAAATTCGCTTTTGCGTCATAGTATGTTATTATTCCAACTAAATACTGCCTAATGCCTTCTTTAGCAAAGTTGACTCGGTAAACTCCGCCCAGTCTCGACATTTTTTAAAAAGCTACATGACCCGCTCACTCAAGGCATACATACGCACGAAAGCTCCCGTCTCGAATTCCATTCTTACCACGTTTCTCCTCTCCCTTTCTCGCCTCCGATCTTCTCTCTCAACGCCTTCTATCATCTCACTGGCAATTCATTACTCCGAGTTGAGTCACATATTTCTTTCGCCCTCGGGACTCTGCGAACTTGACGCACGGGACACAGTTGAGTTCTAGAGTAGTCCGCTAAAACGCCAAACACCTCCGCGGCCTCTAGGGATGTTTTTAGTCGAAAGAAAAGAGGATGAGGTGTAGCGGTTTTAATACCCAGGTAGGAACAGAGAAGGGGATTAGAGACCGTTTCTTTTTTACCGCTGATAATGACAGCTCTAGAGATAGGGCAAAAGAAAAAAGCAAGAGTGTTGAAAGTTAGCAGGGATCAGTGGAGATCAGAGCCAATGAAGCAAATGGTTCGTACAATGTTGCGTGATAAATCATAAGAAGGCAAAAATCTTAATGGAGTGGATATTTTTTGTTGGTTAAAAAAATTAGATCGAAGTAAGTTTTGGTTGTTCGTATCGGTGAATGGATTAATATTGTATTAATACGATATTATTATGGATAGATGGGATTTTAAATTGTTTGACACAAATTTTGAACGATATTTTATTTTTACGTTAACTCGAACAATAAATTACTCGAAAAGGTTTAATTTAAAAAAAAAAAAAACGACGAAAAGTGATGAAGTGTTTCGTAATTTAAAGTTTCTTCGTTGAAATAATTCTTTTGATCCGTCTAAATAATTTTATTTATTTACATAACGAAGATGAAGTAAATTACGATAAATTTAAGCACTTACACATCGCGTCTTTATAATACTTGAACATTTAAGGTTTAAAGTTTCTTCTACCATAAAAGAATTATTGGATTTTACAATTTCTTATTTGTAGACGAATAACGCTTTATGTAAAATTATGAAAATATTGTAATAAAATGTTAATTAAGTTACGAAAAGAATAAAATAAAAGTTTTTCAGTTTAAAAGGGAGAAGGTTTAATAAAATAAAAAGAAAAAAATTACCAAGAACTTGGTAAAGTTTAGTACGATCTTGAAAAATAGGTCAAAAGTGAGACGTATACGTGTCGAGCGAAGCTGACAACGATTGAGATAAAACGATGCTAAAAGAAATATTTAGCTTTCGTGTCGGAATAGTTAGAAATGAGAAAAAATGGATTTTGAGCGTAGCGTGAAAAACTGGCGATAAAATCCAAATGGAGCAGGATAATATTTAATAAGGAGCAAAGAAACGTAGGAATAATAAGCAAGAGCGGGAAGAAACGTAAAGCAAAAAGGAGGAAACTCGCGAAGAAGCTTAGTATGTGGCGAGCGATTCGACGGCGTAAATTTCCTCGCCTAGGAGCCAATTTCCCGGGTAAGAAGCGGAAGAGAAAGAGCGAGAGAGAGAGAGAGAGCGAGTGTATCGCGCGTCTCCATTACAGTACGGGCACAGGGGACACTTTGGTTTAGCAGCGAGAAAAGGAGGTAGGAAAGCCCGAATTACACTGCAGCCCGCATCACTCAATGTCGGCGCCAACGCTTCGAGTTTATCAAAGAAACAACCTGCTTCGAGGCTTGATAAATTTTTCTATAAAGCAGCGTCACTGCGCATATACCAAGATTTAGTGGAGTCGGGGCTACAAGCTCAAATGGGGATATGCTTTTAGCTGCGGTTTTGCTTTATTACTACTTTCATCTTATTCTGAACGCACGTGGGGTGTAATACTAATGCATACCTAGAGACGATTCGATACGCAGAAAATATTTCAAATCGTTATTCGTATACAGAATTCAGTGTATCGGGGTTTACATCGGTGTTATTATCGCGTCGATCGATTCCCTTTCATTTGATTATTTCATTTGTCAAACATCTCCGGCAAATATAATTCTTTTATCAAAGCGAACGAATTTTTATGTATCGAATCTTTTATGTCGCATATTTAGAAGCTCGCATTTTTTTCATTCTTCGAATCTAATAGAAACGTGACTTTGACTAAATTTAATTAACGTTATTTATGTATGCGCGATATTTTGTCTCGTCGAATACGTATTCGTTCGTTTTGAAAATTGCGCCTAGGATTTTTAAACAAGCATCTTTTCTTTTAAATAGTGTACGCGTTTGAAAAGTATATTTTTTTAATATATTGTAAGTACTAAATTACGGACACTGGGTTCATCCAATATTTAGTTGTCGGTTGCTTATTCCATATTCTTGTCATAGAAGATACTCTTTAATGCCAGCTAATTCTCGCTTGAAAATTTCACTTTAATTCTTAGTTAATATTCATTAATCATGTCATCCGTAATGATTATATATTATACGAAACAAAAGCCATTTTACTCGTTGTCTGAAAGCACGTAATTCTTTGCAGAAAATAAATAACATAGTCAAAGTTTTCATAGAGCCGTAAAAATTTTGCATGGCGCTTTTGCATTGGACAGAAGTAAGCGAACGAAAACGTGCAAAAAGGAATCGCAGTCGTCAGAACGTACAAAGCGAGTCAAAAATGTTTTAAATCAATCTTCGCAACCAGTTCGTGCATTCCCCTTTCCTCCCACCAGCGTCGTTTATTATTTGATCCTGAGCAAAAAATTACCGAGCCAATCCTTTTTGACTGCTTCTGTGAGAGCTAATTGACCAAAACGTTCCGGCTTTATACGCTTATGCGAACGTGTGTACGATACACTCGGACACAGGGATACGCTTGTGTACGAAGAAGGAATAGAGTAGACAACGACCAGTTGCATGTCTCGTTGCTCTTGTATGCGACCGACCGCGAAACAACCGTCTACTAGGTTCCCTTCGAGGCTGACTTTTTGGAATACTTCGTTCTCCGACCTCTTTGTCTTTTTTTTCCCACATGGACCAGCGGGAATTATGTCGAAAGGAGCGGTGCGGAAGCCTTACGTGTCCCTCTGGAATCACCTCGTAAAATACGAAGACGCGAAAATATTCCATTGTAACTTGGGTGCGTTTAAAATTGTGACGATACGTACACGTTGATTATAAAGTGATTATATGGCGCCTCGGATCAATCAGAGGAAAGCACTTGATTTAATTTTCACTCGTGAGAAATTCTATGTACCGAATATTATAGGGTTCTGCTAACTCGATATAAATATAATATAATATACAATGGATTTAAATTGTTTTCTTTTGTAGGCATAAATTATTATGATTTTTCATTATTACATAGGATAATAAAAGAAAAACTATCGCTTTGGATATTTTAACGACGAATCGTAAAATTCTTTCATACAATAAGTATTAAAAAAAAACTTAATCCTGAAATAATACAAGAAATATTGTTTTATAGTTTAATATATAAAAAATAATATTAGTATTTCAAGATTCTATTGCTTTCAAAGAGACATTTGAATATTTAAAATTTTTTTTATATGTTCAAATGATAATAATGTATGAAGGTTAATAGAATCAAATCACTTACATGTGTCAAATCTGAAGAACGAATACATATTTTTTATAAATTAATCTTCTAAGAAACTAAATTCGCATCTGCGATACCATAACGTATCAACGTTCAAAAAAAAATTTTGTTGGAAATATACGAGGAATTCTTAATAGTATTCTACCCTTTATTTAGATGCATGACTTTATTTGCTTATTTTTTGTGAGATCAAATTCTGATTTAGTTCGTTTAAATGTAAATGTAACATTGATATTATAAACAATATTTGGACAAAATTAAATTACATATCATTAAATATAACAAGGTACGAATAATTGAAATCATGTTTAAAACAAATATGATTATTTTTATAATAAATAAAAATGTCCAATAAAATTGTAAATAACAGTTCAAATAAAAATATGTTCTATAATTATCATGTAAATAAATATATTATACATATATGTAAACTCACATATATGTATAGTTTATTATTTTCCAAATCAATTTTAGATAAATCATTCTACAGTAATTATGAAACTTTAATATATAAATAATAATAATAATAATAATAATAATAATAATAACAATAATAATAATAATAGTATATAACGATAATTTTATTTCATTTCATTCCAGTCAAGATAAAGAATTTATTTCTTCTTATAATAAAATAAACTGTAATTAATAGATGTCTTTTTCTCGAATGTGATACCTATTCCGAATTGAATTAAATAAAGAAGTAAATACAATTTAAAAAATTGGACAATAAAGTATTATTATCAGCTAGTTGTTAATATAGATTTTTATTTGTTTTAAATAGATTCGTGACAATTTCTCCTATACCAAATATTCTTGCGTCTTTTAAATTCCTAAAAGTAGAACATAGCCAACAAGTTAAGGTAATAAACAGGCCTGTATGAATTCATAGAAGTCAGTCAAAAACTTTTTAGTCAAAAGTTAGAATTTAATCTCTATTCAAAGTTGAAAAATTTAATACTGAATTCCAAAGGAAAAATCTTAAGTTGAATAAATTACATTACTTTCATCAAAGTTGAAAGAAATCAGCCAAATTAAAACTATAAAGTATAAATGTCGCATAAAATGAAGTTAATTATTTATTTATCGAGCATAAATACTTCGTATATATTTTAAATAAATATCTCTGCAATAAAATAAATTGTTTAGTTTTGTGAAAAATGAAATTAAAGCAAATAAATATTCGCTAACAATTGATTTGACGTAACTGTGTTAGCGATTCGATACAAATAAAAATAATCACTTTTTTTACTTATTTTTATTGTTTTATTTTTCCTTTTACATTTATACATAAAAGAAAAAACACATAGTTTTTCTATTCATGAAAAATATCTTTGTACAAAAATTGGATGATATGGATGTTCATTCTATTTTGTCTTCCTCGATAGGAAAAAATTACGTATTATTTAGTATAAAATAAAATTATTTGTGCCCCACGTTTTTATTTTTCACCTATTTTTAACCGAATTTTTAAAAAGAGTAAATAAATTAAAATATACACATATAAAAAGAAAAGTTATCAAATAAAGTAATTTTTTAATATTATTCATAGAACGATTTAAAGTTATTTACTTATTGTATTAGAAATATAGTAATTTGAAAGTAACTAAGCTTAAAAAACTAAAGGAACTTTCCTCGATAAACGTACGGTTTCATATTTTCTAAGAGAAACGTTTGTCTGCGTCAATACGAATTTGTGTTATGTGACCTGTGAAATTGTTAGTGCTTCACGGTTGCACTATCAAACACCACAGAGGCATGTCGTATCGTAAACAATGAGCTTAACTATGTGTTATATTACCAAGTTGACAGAAACTAACACGAATCGCATCTTCTTCGTCTACATACATTTTCTGGGAACTTCTCGATATGATTTCCTCATCTTCCACACGACTTCCACGTCGTAATATAAAAAAAATTTATTTTTTATATATACTTGACGTTGACAATACTTTCTGTTTCAAAATAATTTACTTACCGAGAAAGCGTTTTTTTTAACTTTATAAATGGAATCCTCGACGATATTTTTATATTATTTATATTTTTGTTCGATAAGCGAACGATAAATTATAAAAAAATACAAAATGTTTCGTTCATTTGTTCATTTGATTATTTAAAAATAAATTATATTCAAAGAAAATGTATAATTATGGCCAAAATATGAATCGTTAAACCGCGTATATAAGGAAATGCGGAGGATGGAAATGTTATCAACGCTACGTCCGGGATGTCGTTTTTCTTGTCTAATCGAGCGTAGTTTGTATCTCTGCCTACGCAGTACCAGTCACTGACTACCAAATGAATCGACATTTTTGTCAACGCGTAATTTAAAAAAGTTTTCGAATAGTTTTTCGCTAAGAATTTTTATCTTAAATATTTCGTATATTGTTGTAAAATATTTAAATTTTTATATATAAGAAACTTCTGTTTTTATTAAAAAGAAAGATTAATTAAAATTAAGAATTAAAGTTCGTTTAATTTTTACTAAATTTAACCGATGAATGAATTTTATATCTTTAATAATGTAAAAATGAAGATAAATTCTTGGTATAACGTGTGCTTTGACGGTTTCATACTTGATTACTCGTAAAATGTTTTAAAATAAATTTATAAGTTTTATAGTAAGAAATTAAAAATTTATTTAACAAAATTATTTCGGTAGAATTAATTTTCAAATATGAAAAATTGTACGTTTTGAAATTACATACATATAACGCAAATAATAAAAAAAAAAAGAAATCAATTTATTTACTCTTTAAATAAATCGAGAAAATGTATAAATTTAAATTTATGCGACTTGTAAAAATCTTATAATCAGAATAACGTAATTATCGATCAACTCTAACGACGTACTTTTGCATTTAATAATAATTTTAATTTTTATGTACTCGTAATTCACAATTACGAATAAATATCGTAAGATTTATCGGTGCGTGTACATTACTATGAAATTATAAAAGCATAATAAGATTGGCAAAGCCCGTGAAAATATTTCGAGCAAACAGTCTTGGGAAGGTCTACAATTTTGGAAAAATGTAACGAAAAAAAGTAGATTAACGCATTTGTAAACCGCTGTTACGCGGTCGTTATGTGTACGTCATTATTTTGCTGAGCATTCACGTGCACGGAGCAACCAAACTCGTTTCTTGCAACGAACTAATTGCAAGGGACTCGCTCTCCAAACTCGACTTATTCTTTTTATTTCTCGTGTGCGGGAGCATCGCAGCGATAGCCGCTCATCTACTGGCAACTACACGAGAAGTTCACGGACCACCCGCCGCGTATAATCGCAGACTCGTTCGCTGCCTTTCGGCGACTCTGCGCTTTTCATTTTCCTTTTTCGCGCACCCGATTACGAAGCATACTCACAGGAGCGCGCGAAAATTCGAGCTTATTAGCAAACGGGATTGTGTTTTAGCTCTCCGTTAACGAGATCCAAGAGTTTTCCTAATCGTATACGGTGAAAACACTCTGCCTCGAGAGTTTCTTCCTTTCTTTTTTCAGGGAAGGACTGAAAGTGACGACGGTGGATGATTGGATGACGGTGCGCATTTCGGCTAGTTAATACTTGGTTGTAAGCAAGGGTTCGGTAATTCCAGAATTAAATAGATAATAATTAAGTTTGAAAGTACGATTTTTTTTAAATAATATTACTTAGATTTTCACTGATTTTAATTAAGACTAAATTAATTTTATTAGGTCACTTGTAAACTACGTCCTTTATTTAATTAACATTTTCTTTAATTAATTAGTTGTCTATATATAAAACACTGTACATTTGATACGAGATTTTTTACGTATAAATATATGATATAAAATTTTTATTAAAAAATTATTATTACCTTTAAATGAAGATATTAATTTATGGTATTAATTGATACGTAATTAAATTCTATATCAATATTAATTGAGAATGTAGCTAATTAAAGCGATACTATACATATATTTATTTAATTTTGGGTTAGAAACTTTGGAATTGATGATCGACAGTTTTTATATAAAGCGTATTAAAAATGGAATCATATTTCTATGAATGTGTTATTGTGAAAAAGTATTCTGAGCGAGCGAATGAAGTAATATTGAATTACAAAATTACGATCAAAAGATTGAATCAAATAAGAGTTTTAATAATTTATAAAATGTAATACAGATAATTGAATTTATGTATAAATTTAATGCAACCTAATAAAATATTAATGTTTCAGCTAAAACGCAAAATTCATTATTTTATTTTTTAACTAAGCTTTGGATTACATATCACTGCATGATTGAATCTATAATGTATATGCAGGTTTTAGTCATGACAACTAGTCAAGAGGCAACGACACAGTATCAATAACTGTTCGAATAACCACTCGATCGAACATTTAAAAGAAGATTATGTAAGATTACTATATCTTTTTTACTTTTACTAGAATTTTAAAATCGTAATATATAGTTAATTTACAATTAGACAATTAGAACTTTTAATGGACAAAAAATAGACTTATCTTAACAAACAGTGTTTAAGTTTAATATATAAAAATCAAAATCGAAAATTTTACAGAATCGAGCGTCGAAGAAATATAAATATTATTTAAAATGAACTGTATTTTAAGTAAGTTTAAAAATGATATCATAATAACTATGTTTTTAATTCTATACTTATGATACTATGAGTATTTATATAAATAAGTAAGTAATTAAATCTTATGTATTAAATAATTTAATATTATGATAAATTTGTACCATTTTGATAATAAAAGTATACGATTTTAGTAAAACGCTAGTAAATCTATATATTCTAAATACATTTCGATTATATAATACAATTATGATATAATAATATTTTGTCAACCAAAGCTCAGCGATGGTTGCATAAGTAATTGCATTTGATCGTATTTGCGTTTATCTGTAAAATCAATAAATAGATTTATAACAAAGTGCAACTCATACTATTTAATTAATTTTAATACACTGCTACATATTAAGTCATAGAATGGATTTTATTCCATTATTACGATGAAAATTTAATTTGAGAAAGTGAAAAATTTTCGAGTCTAAAGATTTTACCGTTTGAATTTTTTTTTGCTCATAATTTCTTTGACTTTTATTAAATTTAGGTAACTAACTGATATTATATTAATAAATAACTATCTTTACTAATCTTTCGGCAAAATAAAAACTAAGATAACATAATTTTGTCCGTAAAAGTATTAAAATTGCAGGAATGTCTTTATATTAATTTCTCTAAAGAATTCAACGATTTAGTAAAGCTCTTAAGCTATAAAATAAGAATTTTATATAAACTGACTTTAATACAATTTCGCGGTAATAAACTAGTTTAGATCTTATGTCATTTACGCTGTACACGGTGTACTTTGCCGAGTAATCGTATTATCGACATTTCTGACAAACTGAAAACGGCAAATTTAATCGATATTTCTCTTCTGGTTCACGTAATTAACTTCTGTTTATATAAGTCACATTGATTTTTTCATGTTAAAAAATTTTTACTATCTCAATTCGATAGTCAGCAAGTTATAAAATTACGTGATTAACAAAATCAAGAATATCGTACCCATATAAATAAATATAATTCTAATTAACTTGTAATAAATAAATAAAACCATATAAATGTGTTTACAAAATCTCAATATGTTTTACGATAAAGAATCACTATTTTTTTATAATTACAACAGATGCTATAACTTCGTAACGTCAAAGCCATTGAATTTAGCATTGTATTCACATATCAGTACTACTTTGAAGTCATAGGTAGTAAATTTTTCAGTATAACTACTGGCGTCTCGCGTCGTATCTTCGGAGTTAAATCGTCGATTCCATTCCCCATAACATATCTCATTGCGATACAATGCATACGTTCAGAAGACTCGTATGTTGCTCGTATCCTACCATAAATTTTATTCTTTACCATGCTGCTACCTATTACGTATTCAAGGCTCTCAAAAAAGATGGTCTCGGACACGAAGCTTCAAGTGACCGCAAACTATGTAATTTATAATCACGAATGAGATTGAATTGTTTCATATTTAAAGGCTTTTATTTATTTTTTTTTATTTAAAATTATAAAGTAAGAAATATTGATTAAGAAGCATCGAAGATGATTTACTTTGCATTAAAAAAGATAAATTGCGATACGATTAATTTATTACACTATTGGATACAGGGTAAATTAAAAATATTATAAATACAGAGTAATAATATTTATTATTTCGGATTATCGTAGATATTTTAATGGGAAAGTAAAAATACAATGTTCGCGAGCATATATGAATTATATTCTACTTGGTATTTCTTACGTAAGAGGGAAAGATGGAAACTACTGTCTATGGGGCACGAAGTATTAGCCATTCTCTAGCAATATGAAGAGCTTCTGGCTAAACTACTCATGACTATATACACTCTAATCATTGTCTTTATCATTGAGTGCCCTTTAGCTTAGTATAGTGACTATACATAGTTGTTTGCAATCGCGGAGGCTTGTATGCGGTACACTAGAAGTGCCCACCTGTTTCTGTATGATTGATCAGAATTGCAATGGCTCTCGAAGTCATAAAACACGTATCTGCTCTTCTATATTTGAAATGCGTTCAATATTTATTGTCGTTTAAATCACTATAATCGAGCGTTAATGTAAAATATTTTAATAACCACGCGTTAATCTACTTATAACGTTATTATTACGAGGTACATTAGCTTAATTATATTTAATTAAAAATAATTTATGTTGTGAAAAAGAAGATTAAGTAACTTAAAATACTATTTAAAGTATAATTATATTTTCAAAGGTAGATTGTAAAATGGATTAAAGTAAACACGCAGAAAAGATTATAATCACAGTAGCGACACTCGTTTTGTTTTTTATTCAACTTATAAAAAAAATTCGAGAAATACTAGAGGAAAAATTCTAACAGATGTCCCCGGTAGACTCGCTTTTGAGAGAACTTGCGGGAATAAATCCAGAAAGTACTTAAGCTTATGCAAGAGTAGAGGATAGATTGCTTAAGAAGTGAAAGAAAGAGAGAAAGATCCTTTGTATATGCATTAGAGGTGTACATCCCATATGTGCACTCACGGAAAAACGGAGCATTCAGAAAAGTAAAACTACTTTGTTTCGGTGGAAAAGTTTTAAAATCATGAATATGGAAATGTTTTTTATTTTATTCTATTTTATTGTACGTTCAAAGGTTTATTATACGGTCAAACTATACGTAAAATAATAACAGTTTGAAATATTTTCAAAACACGTCTAATAATATATTTGTACGAGTACGAACTATAACTGTAAAAACGACAGTCTCGAACAAATATAAATTAAAATTAAATGCTTTCGAGAAATCATTGAATAAAATAGAATACATGATTAATACCACTTTTTATTTCAATAGAAAGCATCGAATCGCTCATTAGTGTTTTAGATAATTTCTCTGGGTTCGCATAATACTAGTGTATTCATCGTAAGTTAAAAAGTTTTCAACTTTCAATTTGTACTTTTTTTTTTTATAAAGTAAGAGACACTATTTTCATAAAAACTGAAATATTTATAAAACTGTTTTATCCTTAAAATTAATTTAAGCATTCTAAATATGAGTAATTTAAGCAGAAGGTTTATCGTATCAGAGAAACGATCACATTATTCATTAACTTTTTAAAAAAGCGTGGGAAATGGAAAAATAGAGCTACAGTTTATGTAGTTTTATTCATAAGTACTTTTTCAAAGTAATTTGTATAAATCATTCGTAGTGTTCTAAATAGAAAATTAAACGTCGAAGCAATTTCCAATATTTCATCGAAAACTTACTAATGTCATTGTAAAAAGCTGAAAGTAATTATAATTCATTAAAAATTATATAAACTGGAATTCGTTTAAGCGAGGATGCGGCGTAAAATTTAGATAGAAAATAATAAAGGCGCTCTCGGACTTATTCTCGACATTAAACTATATAAAACATCGACGGTTTTATTCTCACTCTCACACTCTTCATTCTTATCCGAGAGCGAGTTAAAAAGGAATAGCGATACATCAAAAGCAAGTCAGAGAAGCGTCCATATGGAATTCTACAGAGGTCTTCATTAACAGAATGACGCATTGCATTTTAAACCCGGAAACTCGGGCAGTCAATGAAGTTGAATTTAGCTCTCGCTTTTTCTCCCTCTATATAATCGCTAGCTCTCTGCAACTCTTGACGAGGACAGGCTTACACATCGCCAGACATTAGTCAAGGGTAAAATGGACGCGCGAGTCGTTTACAAGCGCATTCTGTTATGCCAGAGCTATGCGAGACACTAGTTCTCATTGCAATTGAAGGGCGGTCAAAGCCACCGCGAAACGGGAAATTCAATTTGAGCTCGCGCACTTGACCACCGAGTAAGCGCGTGCTACTGGTTACGTAAACTTTCCACACATGCAATTCGCACGGCCGCTCGCAGATGAATGGCCAGTGTAAATTCGCGCCAAGTGCGAACTATGTGGAGTACTGACCTCCAACAACGCTGCTACTCTGCCGTTACATTTGTCTATCGGCTTCCACTTTTCGGCCGTTCTAATTTCCATTGTCCGTGCTTTATCGTCATTTTTGTATCTAATGGCTGCTTTTGCTCTTTGTTATTTTTAGTCAACCGAAACGCGCGACTATTTCTCATTTATATGGTTTATAATACCGCATGAATAATCATTTTTATCCATTAGAGAATTCAGAATGCTTTTTGCACTTGCTTTATGAATAAAATAAAGTAGAAATATACGAGATTTCAAAATAATACCTAAGAATAAATATATTCTAAAATATGAGAATGAAGCTTTGTAAAAATTATCTTCTTGTTCAGAAACTAACAATAATCTTTTGTAATTTTAAAACGGAATATTTCAAAATAGTTTTTTACTTTGCTAAAAAATTTACCGTTTAATTACTGTAACATTAAAAACGTTTCAAATAATATCATTTAATCGTAATAATCGCAGTATTTTTCAGAATTTTTTTTCTAATTAATATATAAAACTTAAAGATATAACTATTTTATTTAAAGTTATTTATATTTGTCGTTACGTCGATGGCAAATTTTTCACGCAGCTTAAAATTCACAATACGTTATACAATATTTTCTCAGTGGATTGTATTTTTTAATCAAAACTCATCTTTTAAATTTCAAAAATTTAGTTCGAACGTTAGTTTATTATTTTATGATTCATTCGATAATTTGTCAAAAAAATATATATATATATATATTCAAAACTTTGTTGTACGTAAATCAAAACATAAAAGTTTATATGGAATTATTGGCTACTTTTGAGTAACTTTGTATAAATAACTCGTACTATTAAAATTAATTGAAAAAACGAAATTCATTTGTAAACTGTATCAAAACTGAGTAATAAAAAAGATAAATTTCTGATTTTTCATGTATTTTTGATAGTTATACGTTATCCAACTAAGCTTTTAAATTCATGCTCTAAAATTATTCATTTAATAGTATTATGTACTTCATTTTATTTTATAATAGAAATTGAGTTTCCATTTTCTCTTGCTTGGGTATTGTTAAAGTTGCTTATTGTTTGTTACTCGTGCATATGATTAAGTGCTATTGATAAAGGATCAGTGTTTCAGAAAGCTCTTTCGAAGATTAATTTATTTTGAAATTCATTTTATTTTTCCAAATTTATGTTTAATGTGTATTAATGACGATATAAAACGATAGTCAACATAAAATTAGAAGTATAAAATCAAACGTTATTCACAGTAAACTTTTAATCTTTTCAATAAATATAGACTGTTTACCGATAAATAAAATTCATTATAATAATTCTCGATAATCGAGTACAATAAAAATATAAAATATATTTTATTCGAATCGTAAATCAAATATAAACAGTAGGTGTGACTATAATGGTTTTATTAACGATTAAGTCAACCGATAAATCTGTTTATGCGAAGGCGACTGTGTATAAATAAACCGAATGTATTAATAACGGTGACAAAAGTACCTCGTAAATAAACGAGAAGTATTCGTTCAAAGGTAACGAAAGATGTCTATATCTTTAGGAATGTCCTTTTTTGAGGAAGATAGGATCTACCGCATGCGCCCAACAATACCTTCTATATCCTTTTACCTGGCTCACCTTTCTTCGCTTCCTTTTATTTAGAACCAAGATTGAGAGTCGCGTGCATCATACGTGCCAAGCATATTAAATCAAAACAGTTCACGCGTTGTGTCTACATGTTGATAAGAAGGAACTTAATAAATTTACTTTTTCGCTTTTATTTATATCATTATTATTCTTTATTTTCAATTATTCTAAACTATTCAATTTACTCCGAGAGTAATAAATGTAACGAGCATTATATTTTTAGACTTATGAGACAATATACGTGTCCTGTACATAATAAAGTTTTTATAGACTCGAGTGTAATTTTTATTAATCGAATTTCACATGTAAAAATATTAAATTGAACCTACCTATAATTAATTAATTATTATTTTATTATGTTAAATTTAAAGCTTATTATCGTACACTACTCGATCATAAAATTTAGCTTTATTATACCATAAGTTGCTAAAATTGTTAAAACAAATATATATTATATAATAAAAATAAATATAAAAAACTTATAAGTGCTTGTAAAATCGTAGATTGAAGTTTGTTAATGATATGCTTGTTAATAAAAATATATTAACAGTAAATCTTTCATATTAATTTTTAACAAGCTCATGAATATTTTAACAGTTTCTTGAAAATATGTAATTTTTTACTCTACCATAAGACTATATAATTCTATAATCATTCAATTATCTGTTTTTATTATTTTTTGTACTTTATATTATACTAAAATATAATATTTTTTTCTGTTATTTACATCGTTTAAAAAATAGCAGTAAATAGTAATAAATAGAAAACAGAAAACACTTAATAAAAATCTTTTTTTATCTATCATGTTGAATTATAAAGTATTTTGAAGCATCTCCATGTATAATGTTTTTGAAACTAAAATTGTACGTTAGGTTGCAATGAAATAAAAAAAGCACATGTTGTGAAGATCGAAGAAAAGAAGAAAAGAAAAAGAACAATGGCATGCCCAGACAACTATAGAATAGTTTTAATCTGGGTAAATATATAATGCTGCTCTTGTTTTACATCTTGCTTTGTTTTTATGTCGTATTTTTTTATGTACTTTTTGAAGCTAAATATTTTTATTTTCCCAGTATACCATAAAATCACACATTTGTACATTTTTGTGGATTTTTTATGTTTTTTTTATGAACGTAAAGCTTAGTTATTTCGTAGGTTTTATAAAAAAAAAATAAAAAGTAAACTAAAACGAAAATGTCAATTTAGTGGTAAATATTAAGTTAAATCGAGTTATTCTGAAATAAAATTTCATTCTTTCATTACAAACATTTTTCTAGATATTATTTATTTTAAATAATTTTTCAGATAACTATAGTTTCAAATAAAAATTTTGCCATTGAAAACATCTGTAGCTTTTTCTTTATAATATTGTTTGACATATGATACATGTAGTTAAATTATACAGGAAGTAATGTAAATCTATATCGGGGATAAAAAAGAATTATTTAGACAAAACATTGCTTTAGTTGTTTACTAAACGGTATCGTTAAATTGACATGTAAAATATATATTAAGTTTCAAGTATCTTATAATGCGGGCGTAAGATAATAATTTCAGTAACTAGAGGCATGTGAAATATTATAATATAAAATTATCTTTTTTTTGAGATTTTATCATCTTAATTAGAGTTTGCTACGTACTAATTATATAAAAATTAACTAATGGTAATGATTAATTAAAAAAATTTTCAATAAAATATGATCAAAGAAAACTTATAAAATTATATTACTCGCGATTATTATGTCGATGTTATTTCCAACAATTGTATTTTGTTCAAGGTAATACTTAACTATAAAAATATTTATAAAGGAAATTAAATAAGATACGTTAATTTTATTTAAAACTTATAAAAAATGGATAATTAGAGTTTCTTACTTTTTAAATTAAAACTAAGTTTAAAGTCGAATTTACATCGAAAAAATGAAACTTGGTTAAAATGGTAAATGAAAATTGTAAATGTAAAAAATATCCATATTTATTTTCTACGCACTTATAAGAAGAGTTTTTATAAAAACTCAAAAAAGTCACCGGATAAGAGAAAATTTAATTTGCATTCTAGCTGGTCCAATGTATTGTTGCAGGTGCATCGCTGTAAGATGGGTGGGCAAGAAAGTGAGAATAATTCATCCAACGAAGTGGGCAAAGCGGGACAGAGAGAAACTGAATGGTGGAGGGAGAGAATGTCGACCAGACAGAAAAAAGAAAGAGCAAGACGAAAAGAACCGGGACCTGGCTTGAATGTTGCATAGGATTTGGCATTTCGTGCAAGGCGATATCAAAACGAGTCTTTAAATTCTTTTAGGACTATTATTGAATAATTTTAAGTAGTTCAAAATCTCTTCTGTAATTTTGAATGCAACTTTCTTTAATTTTTTTTTTATCTTTTCGGAATATATGTATACAGTAGTTACCTTCTTATTATCCAACTAAATTATTTATTTAATCGTCTTTTTTAAGTACTTATTTATTCAAGTTGTTTGGTTAAATTCCTTATTCTATTAAACATATTATGTTCATAAAATTATCTTTTCGAGAATATTAATAAATTCATAAAATAATTTTAGAATTAAGTAAAATGCATTATAAAATATTGAATAAAATTCATTAATACCAAAGTATATTTATACATAACTTTTGGTTTATATAAATATATATATATTAAGAACTTAAAATACCTTTCATTTAAAACGTGAATATTTCCAGTAATTATAATTTTCATTGTGCTTAATTAAACTGTAAAATTATGTAGTTTCTGTTATATTATTTACAAGAAAACATTATATATACACTAAAATTATAATTTTCTGTTTTATTTTATTATTTTCAAAAATAATCTATTTCATAGTAATTAAATTTTCTCTCGTTTAAAATAGAACTATAGTTTTCACAGCTGAGATTATAATTGCTGATCATCTTTGTTTAAAATCACTGAACGTTTCAAAATAGCATAAATAATGTAGTTCGATGATATTACATCATTAATGATTAATTTTTCGATTTATCTTCTTTGAAAAGTAAAGGTACTGAAAATGAAAGTTAAAATACCCTCGAGTTAAATATATATTAAGATCTTAATTAGTGAACGAATTCGTATTTATCGCTATTATAATATCTTTTAAAGAAATTTTTTTCAAACCTTTGTGTACTATTAAATAGAATTGAATCTGCGGCTCATTTTATTTGAAGGATATTATAGAAAAATCCAAGCTGAAGCCAAAAGAGAAAGTTACAATGGAAGATAGAATAAACACTTTTATAATACGAATTTCGAATTTGAATAGATTCGTAGCGTCGGAAATGACTTTTTGAATATTCGTGGCGATTGCGCCACGAAACTTTTTTGCAGTTGCGAATAATACATTGGAAAAAAAAGTTTGCAGCATTCATTTCAATCCTATATTAATATATTTATATAAATAAATCTAACGAATCGATACGACAGTGGTATATAAATTTTTTTCAAATTTAATTTTCCGATTATTAGACAACATAACATTAAAAGTAAAATAATTGCGTATAAATAATAAAAGAAATATAAGAATATTTCATTGAATATTATTCATACCGTTCGTTTTATCTTTTGAAAAGTATTTAAAGCTGTTAACAACGTATATTACGAAACAGCTATAGAAATTATGGGAGTTGTATAAGTTACAGTTGTATAAGTTTGATCTCACGCTTCAACGTGTCATTTATTTTTTAATATTGATAAGGGTCTCGTTTACGAACATCACTGTCTTATTCATGAAAAAAAAAATCACGATCAATTTTATTTATATTCAATCTCTCTTTCGAGTATTCATCCTTCGTTAATTGGTATCGCAAGAAAAACACATTTTCCTATCGCTCGTACAAAAAAAAAAAGAATCCAAGTAAAATTATACGCGTTTAAAATCACCTCGAGCTTACAAAAAAACACATCGACTACGTCAACGGGAGATTTTCTCATTCGTTACCCATTTTATTCGCGCATATCAAATTCAATATCTTTCCTTACATTTTTCACGCGTTACACACCATCGCACTCAACAGCGAACAAATTTCAATCGCAAGGAACAAGCCTCGGCGCCGAAGAAAAAGAGTAGGAGCTGAAATTAAAGCGAAAGGGAGCAATTAACTTATCGGGTGCGACGCATAAAAAGAGGCGGTCGAAGACTCGGTCCAGGACGCGAATCTTACCCGCTCGATGCACAATCCCGAGCGATAAATGAGCCCGTCGCCAGGCCCGGAGGGTATCGCGCGCGCGTCTCTCTCTCTCTCTCTCTCTCTCTCTCGCTCTCTCGCTCTCGCGTCGGCGCGGGCGTCGCAACAAGTGCAAAGAGTCCGGCGCGCCGCCTCGTCGTCTCGTCAGAGCAGACAGCGCGGCGCTTGCGTTTCTCTCAATGAAACTTTCCTTGCGTAATGACGAGCCGTTAGCCCCTTGACGCGGCTCCGTTTGCCGCGTAAATCTTGTCTTCTCTCGGATAGCGCGAATACCCGAGGTGCCGGTTTCGTCTCGTCTGGCTCGTTCGGAGGTGCACCAACACAGGGATACGGATTCTGAAATTCAATATTGACTGCTGGTGCTGCTTTCGAATGGTACTCGAGAGCGAACCGTCTTTCCGTTTTCCTCGTTAGGGAATAATGATGGTCTTTATTGTTTGGGGTTCATTCGAATTCTCAGATTGTGGTTTAAAGCTGTGTTTAGGTGGAAGTTTGAGCGGAGGGTTTCGAACGTAGGAAAGTAAGGAGAAGCATTTTAGTAACATTTTCGTGAAAGAAAG
The DNA here is from genome assembly GCA_018907195.1 of Dolichoris vasculosae. Taxonomy (NCBI): domain Eukaryota; kingdom Metazoa; phylum Arthropoda; class Insecta; order Hymenoptera; family Agaonidae; genus Dolichoris; species Dolichoris vasculosae. Next base: position 11,756,780 of record JACCHY010000001.1, read on the forward strand.
ATCGTTTCGAGCGTGAAAAATACTCCAAATTTTGATACCGAATCTAATTTAGCTCGTAATCTGCGTTATTTTAGGGCATAATGCCATCGTTATTTAATAGTTGATTCAAACTTTTGGAATATACAATTCTTATAAAGAACCATTAAAAAATACTTGATTTACGATTAAAGTATAAATTAAAATAGCTTTTAAAATATTAATATATTATGATGTATTCAAACATGTGTCGTACAACATGTAAAGTGGAAGTAAATTAAAGTAATCGAATAAATAAAAAAGAGACTGTAAATAAATATAAATTATTTATTTACAACTTTTCTGAAGTAATGCTTAGAGAGGTTAAACATTATTTTTTCGTTTAAAAAATCTTTTACATATGCAATCGAGTAAAAAATAAAGAAAATAATTGCTTTTTTTGTACAATGTTACGTTCCAATGTGTATATTTATACTTTATTTTTAGCATACGAACTACGAGCATTTATCTGTAATGGATCACATTATTCTATTGAATGTAAAATTAAAATTTAATTCATAAATATTATTCGGCTTCGCGAAATCTTACGTTCCTCGGTGGATATATGTGTATACGTGTGTTAAGGATTTGTACGTTATAATACATGTGGTTCAAAGATGTAGATTTAAAACACTATAAATTTAGAGACGCGGAATTAAGATAGGAAATAAATGAGTTACCGAACTCGAATTCGTAAAATTTGAAAGCCAAGAACCAAACCTCTATAATTGTAAAAATGTAGAATTAATGAAAGAAATGCAAAGATTAAAGCACTCCATACGTGAAGTTTAGTCCTGAGCTTAAGTTATTAAGTATGTTGAGGTGTGAGAATTAAGGTAAGAAATTAATGGATTAATGCACTCCAACACGTATGATTCAAAGCTTAAGGATTAAATATCTATGTATACAGTGGTATAGAATAGAGGTAATTTCATTTACTTTGAATTTACTTTGTGGTAATATTATGGAAATCGTGAAAAGCTTAAAAGAGAATATATGTATTTAACGTGCAAAAAGTAAACATTATTATTTACATACAAAGTACTTATGTCTCAACCATCTATTTTCAAAGCTCTATTATCACTTTTAATATTATGCACAATAAATTAATTCTATTTTTAAATAAGTTTGAACTTATTCGAGTTTTTATATTAACTTGCTCATTTTTTAAATAAATAAACGTTGAAACCATTTCATAAATAAAAATCTTTGCCAACTCTTGTCATTTTATTTTAAATTGATATAATCTATTACGTTAATTTTTTAAAACCTCGAGCTTATTTACATAAAGCCCATTTTATTTCGCAATCATTATTAATATTAATATTTTCTATTCGTATACTATTACGATCATTAGGAAAAGCTTATTAAATTTCTGTCATAAAATTTAATAATATATTTAAATTCTTCTAAACATAATTAGTAGAATAAAAATATTAATTCACTAATTTCAAAAATATATCCGTAAATATTTCAAGTTTGCATTTACTTTTTTATTGGTTTTTTTAAATAATATTTTTCCAATTTATCGACATTTGTCGAATTAACAAACAAAAAAGCGATAAATAATTTTATATCATCGTGGTAATAAAGTTCTACTAAATTTTTACAAATATTCTGTAAAAAACTAGAATTAATGACACTTTAAAATTAACTACTGAATTTCTCTACTTGCGCTTTCCTCGATTTTCTCACTTTTCTATACGAGTACCAAGATGACTTTCTTATTTGTAAGACTATCGGCTGTCCTATGTTTTAATACGTGAGAGTCGAATATGTGCCACCTGTGAGTTTTTTTGTTAGAACTTCGTGGTGTCGACGGTCGAATATGAACTTGCGTAAATTCAGTGTTAAATGTTGCGTGTGTCTAACCATTATAGAACAAATACGTACATAAAGCATTCCATAATTATTATATTATTATACTTTGATAACTTTGTTTCAAATAAATTGGACAAAAAAATATTTTGTTTTTATCGCTGGCTTCATGTTCTATATTTGAAAATTTTTACTCAATTTCTTTTAATACGTTATCTGTATATTTCCCTATAATTAATATCTCATATTTCTAACATTTTTCTGAGACTCCAGCGCAATCTTCAATGCGAATCACAAAGCCTCATCGGACTCAATTTAGATTGAAAAACCCCAATAGCTTCCCCCAGTATAGATTACCTTTCATCTTCTATCTGGCAAACTATCGCGTAAACCTTATTGGGAAATTATTCGAATATCCTATCCAAGCACCGTACATTCAATTTTTTCTACTTATTTTTTTTCTCGTAGCAGACGTTCCAGTTTCGACGTCAACTTTATTGTTATACTATACGTTTTTCGTCATATTTATTTTACATTCTCTCAACTTTTTTTATTACTGTATCCATATAGAAATAATTTTTTTACAGTTATTTATTTAAGTTAATCGTAATAATCATAAATTTATATTATTTTTTGACGAAATGATATATCCGCTGATCTTCGTATTCATATTATTTCATTTAATAAAAGTACAGGTTTATAAGTAAATTTTATATTTACATATATTTATATATTGTATGCTATAATGAACGATATAACGAATTTAATACAAGCGTTTAAAATATATTAGTAATTTCTATTAACTTTTCGATAAATAGAAGCTATTATCGCGATTAATTCACGTAGAAAAGTCTTTCATAGAAAATCATGATCTAACTAAAAAACGTAAATTGATACCTATAGAATATATTTAATAGTTATAATATAATTATCATCTTAATTATGATCTTCAATTTAAGTACACACGATATTAATATCTAGTTTCTATATTAAAATTCATACCTTTTAAAGAAAATTTGGTTCTTTCTTACTATAAAATATACTTTCATTATATCTCGAGGTGTAAATACCGATAGCGAGAATAATTAAAATTTTTTCGTGAAAATGATTTCTTCTTTTTACGAAAGATAAATGAACACGAGAAAAATCATAAATTTATTTCTGTAGTATAATTACTTAAGCTTCTGTAAATTATGTTAATTGCACGATACACGCTACTAATTATTTACGCTCAATTTGTAGATAGCCATTTTAAAATTAAAATAAGCAGATGGCAAAAAGTACTTTTTTAAAATTTATATGTAGGACACAGTTCTACCAGCTGTGCCAAAGCAATGTAGGATAAAACCTCTGAGGCACTGTTCAACGAATGCAACGTAGGCATCTCCAGTAAAATGTAAGTACAAGACGTTACTAGCAGCTAAGCGCCAACTTTTCTTTTGATGCATACGAGACTTCGCGCAGTATTTAAAAAAAGCATCTCTATCTCACGTCGCACAAGAGCTTCCTCTTTTTGTTGTCTGTTTGTTTCGTTGTAGGATCTCTGGAAGCATCTGAACTCCCCTATTCCCATTTAAGCGATGAAGAGATTTGCATTTACTATACCACGGGCAAAATATTTCTGTTCTCTTGAGAATATTTATCAGAGGACGTTATTACATTCGCACGACTAAACCAGCTGAACGTTGAACGAGTCATAGTACTTTTATTGAAATTTCATTTTTGAATTTCATTTTGTTGTATTTTTTTTATATTTTACTACTAAAGATTTGTAGATTTACCCCGAAACTTTTACAATTACGTAATTCTACACGAGATCGGTGTAAAAAATACGTAAAAATATGAAATTCGATGAAAGAAGAATTAGATTATTAATTACGTTCCGAAAAATATTCTAATTTTATTTAAATCGAAGAAAAATATGCCATATTTAAGTATTTATCTAATTAATAATAAAAATTAATAAATATTTTAAGTTTAAAATAAATCTTTACAAATTATCAATATTTTTAGCTATTCAAATAGGGATTAATTTTATAAAATTATTATGAGCTTTGTGAGAAATATTTCTTTTGATTATTTAACAAATTGTTAAATTCATAAATTATTAAAACAAAATATTTCCAAAAATAGAAAATAAAACAATAAATACAATGCAAACGGTAAGTACTTTGATTAATTTCAATAGTTTAAAAAAGTTAATCAAAGTACAATAATTCTATCAAGTTTAAATAAATTGATTGATAAGATATAGGTATGATTTATATTTCTTAACATTGTATTGACATTTTTTGTAGTTATCATTAGGAAAAAGATTCTTAAGTAGAATATTGAAGTTAATCGTCCCAGTGGTGGAAATAACTTTGAAAGAATATAGAACTTAATAGTAATGAAAGTTTCTCGACGTGATTAATAGAAAAATAAAAAGGTAAGAAGTTAATAGCAAATATAAAATAAAAAGAAACTATAGAATTGAGGATCTCCATAAACTTTAACAGAGTTCCCATAATTTTACGATTTTATTAAAGACACTGCCTTTAATTAAGAACAATCGATGCATACTTAATATTTTTTAATGACGAAACTGAACGGATTATTGATTTTTATATTTAATAGCATTTATTTTATAAAAGTATAAATTAGGTGTGTGTATATGTGTGTACATGTGTATGTGTTTCTTATCTGAAATCTTTATTATAAAGTAGAAGTATATCGAATTATTGATTATATAGACAAACAGATTCATTCTAAAGTATAATAACATAAATAATATACTTTATAATTATATAATATATTTTCAATTTTTTACAAATTTTTACATTTTTTTTAAAAAAATATTTTATAAATTCATTTCATTATGATAAAAGAAAAAATGAAGAAATTTTATCATTTTTAAAGTATACAAAGATTAATGTATTGAGAGATAAGGTTCTTCAATTCTGTAAAATGTAAAAGTTATATAATAAGTTATTTTGTTGGTATGATTAACGTATTTGATGCATAAGAAAGAAATTTTAATTAGATTGTGGCTATTGTAAAATTCACGTTTTAATCTGAAAAATGTTAAATCTGCACATAATATGTTATTCAGTGTAGAATTAATAGCATATTTTAAAATAATCAGATACCGACTGGTATAGAATATTATATTTTAATTAATTTATATGTAATAATTAGATTTTAAAAATAATCATAAAAGAAATTCTTATGCTGCGAAGACTAAAATTATGAATATAGAAACTAAATTGATAAACGAAAGAGCGTAATTTAATTTTTGAATAAAATAGAGAGTGACTATGCTATTGTCTTAATTTTATGATATAAGAGAATTTTTATTAAAATTTTGCTGTAAAAAATTACGATTTAATAAACCAATATCGATTCGCCGAATAACAAAGAGATATTTGAACTCCTTGCAGCGTTGGGTTGTCATCATTTTGAAATAAAATTGTTTTGTAATTGCTAAAATTTTAAATTTTACACTTTCTTTCTTTTAAAAATATAATTCATTAATTAAGAATAGTTTTAACGAAAAGAAAAATTTTTTAAGTAGTCAAAGTATATATTATTTAGTTGCGTTAATAATCCTATAAGAATATTTTAACGTTAATTTATTAAAAAGTTTAAAAAAATTATTATAGTTAAAAGTGTTAAATAGAAAATATATTATTCATTAATGGGTTTACCTTTATTTGACATAATTATCATTTTTTACAGTAATAAAAATGAATATTTTATTCCTTCGCATCATAGTAAAACATTCACTTTTAAATAAATTTCTACCCTGCGATCAAAACGGTATTTTACGGTGAAATAATTTAATTTAGAACAAGTATCTAATATATATTTTATTTGAAATTGAATTCTTTAGAAAAAATGCAATAATCTTTTACTAGATTTATAAACGATAAATTGTATCTTCAAATTTTATAACAAACATCGATTATAAAATTGTGCTCATCTTAAAATTATATTGTCAACATTTAGTGAAATGGATTCTATCTGTCACCTATAGGATATAACAATTTCAGTAACACATTAGGCTTCAGTCAGGCGAGATGTGACATCTATGCTGTCAACGCTTGTGTATGTATATTCGGTTCTTTATTATTTTATGTGCGTTTGTTGCGCTCGAGTCTGCGCAAGGAAAATGGCTTTCGTCGACTAATAGATGGACTGGTACATGCGAGCAAAGCAAAAAGTTCTGACACGAACATCAAGCGTAGATTATTTTTAGAAAGTAAAAGACAAGGTAATCCATAGGAACTCGAAATAAAATATGATAATACTAATTTTCTCGTAAATATGCTAATGAAAAGTAAAAATATTGTGATTCGATATCAATTGAATGTCGATATCGACATTTATACATTTTACATTTTTTGTAAATTACAAAAACAGTTTAATGCGAAAAGATTGCAAAATTATGTTAACTTTTGAAGGTGAAGTAATTTTATAATATGTTTGAAATTTTAAATGGATCAATGATATTTTGAATTTTTTAAATATAATTTTAATCGTTTATTAACATTAAAATGAGAAATTTATAGAGCATAAAAAGTAAATATTGTTTTATTGGGATTTCGAAAATTGACAGATTTTTCTGTGTACGATAAAGAATTTGTCAAGCTACGTTAAATTATATTCAAAAAAGCGTAATATATCATGACTTCGAGATTACTGCAGGACTAGATAGGAAAAAGTGACGTATTTGTATTGATAGGATGTTGACTTTTAAGTTTTCCATATTTTTAAGATAATAATTTTAATATTTTTAAAAATAACGATTAAAAGAATATATTATAAACAATGAAATTATAAATTAAATATTATATTAATGAAGTCAAATTTGATATATTTTATAAATATTTTATCAAGTGTAAAATTGAAAGTAAAAATAATATACTTGACAATTTATCGATAATTCATTAGTGTTATTATATATAGAATCGTAAGCATAAAAATCGATTCTTTTATTTTGTTGAAAGGTTTACAATACGAATTACAGTTTTTGAAAGAATAATACAGTGTAGCAGAAGGTAAAGAAAGGTTTGATAACTGTTATTTGTTAAACCTTACAGCTTTGATAAAAGTGGAGATTTTAAATCACTGACATCGAAAGTCTAAGAAAAACTTTAAAGAGATTTTTCCTTCGCCGCAAAAATCTTTTTGTTACATATTTATATTGATGAAATAAATTTTATCCCAGATTAATATTTTTTTCAAACAGTAGAATGTTTTAAAATATATACACAAAAGTAGTTTTTAAATTATTACAAGTGATAGCGAATAAACTGAATGATCTTATTTCTAAATTTAATTTAATTAGCTTTTAGAAACATGTACGCAATCACTTAAAGAAACAAAAAATTTCTTAAATATTTGCACATTTTGAAGAAAAAGCTATTCTCATAAATTAACTGACCATAATACTTCTTCCAGTTTATCATCGTACAAATAGCTTACTCGAAATAGCTTGTCTTAACAATATTGATGTTACCGTGTTTAGATTTGAATCTGAAAAAATATGTAGGCTATTTCGTACGAAATCGTGCCACAAGCTTTGAATAGACAAAATCTATTTTCAACTCTTTTAATTCTTAACTCAAATTTTAAATTATATTTAAAAAAATACTACGCGAAGTATTGATATGAAAATGTAAGATCTGAAATAAAATTATTTTTGTTAAAAATAGTAGGTTTGCTTCTCTAAAAAATATTCTTATCGTAACCTTTTTAAATTTAAAATTTTAAAGTATTAGCATGATATTTTTATCTTCTAGGAGGAAATAATAAGGAATAATATCTTCGCATTATAAATAAAAATGTAAGGACAGTTTGTTTGCTATGATAAACTGTATTTGAGTTATTTCGATAATTTGTTACCATTAGTGTTGTTGTTTGTAAAATATATGTTTACTTTTCACATATATGAACTTGCAATGTGCTGCACAGTATTTTATGTTCGATTTAAAGTATGAGTATTCATGTAGTTGAAGTTACACTCTTCTAAAAATAAAAATTCCTTCGAATCATATTTTAACATAAATTTAAAAAATATAAAACTAATTAAGGATTTTTCGCTCTTTTAATTTTATTTTGTGGTACGTGACATATGTGAAGGCAAACTTGCAAATAAATTTTAGAATCTTACCTATTAGATGTTTATATTATTTAACTTTTTTAGAAACTCGAAAAAACAAAATTGAGTTATCAACGTAACAGAAAACAATTAGTCTTACATTTATTAGTCAGTAAGGTCTTTGAACATTGTAATTTTTACTATTCAATAAATAGTAAAAAATGTTGATTTTATTTTTTATTCTCAACATTACTGTAAAATTTTCGATATTAAGATGCTAATCAATCTTGATATTTTTGTAACAAAAACTTAAAATTTTAGAAAATAAGTCAATCTTCTATATTTTATATGAAAAAGAATATTTTATTCTATGTAAATAATTAAATGTAAAAACTCGATAAATTACAATTTTATACCTAATACATGTATTTTTGTTAAACAAATCCATACAATTCGATAACTATCATTATAGATATCATTAAAATATTTAAATTAACCAAAATTGAACATTTGTATTATTGCTTAATAACGCATCGATACAAGTTTTATAAAGAACCAGGCGAGCATCATTTTATTATTATCGCGAATTATCTATGATATTATTCAAGATTGGAAACGATAATATCTAATTTTATTCGTATTTTTGGAAAAATTTTGTGAATATCTTGCACTATATTCTAGTTCTTTTGTACTATAAATCTTAATAATATAATGAGATGTTTTAAATTTTGGAAATGAATGAAAAGTAATTTTGCTGAACTAAGCCACAACAGTCCATTGTATCATAAATTGCAATACTTTTCTTTGCGAAGGTTTTGACACAAAGATAAAAGGTTTCAGGTTTAGTTCTCTTTGGTCAATTTTCATTTAACGATGTATTTACAGTATAAATTGCTCTAAAAGAAAAACATGCTTAAACGTTGATGAGCATACGAGGACTTAACAAGAACAATCAGTGTTTTGCGCGCGCGCACCGTAAATTCGCATACATTTGTTCTCCCCGGTTGATCTTTAGCACAGGAACGGCATGCAATACTTAGAGCGCAAGGAGAAAAAATTGCAGCCCCTTATCTTCACACCAAAATTCCAAATTATACAGGTGTCCCGTGTATATCGTAGCAATCTCAAAAAATTTTCACGGTCATTGGTCCACCAACGTTCACTCCTTTTTCATCACTGGTCAACGTAACATTGCTCGCAAGAGGAAGGAATGAGCAAGAACAAGAAGAAGAAGAAGAAGAAGAAGAAGAAGAGGAAAAAGAAGAAGAAAAAGAAGACGCAGAAGCGGGAGAAGAAAAAGTAGAGGAGGCGCACGCATGTGTATATGCGCGATGCTCATATATACGCCGACTTGTTATTAGCGCGTCGGCATAATCACGATCGCGCGCTGTAAAATCCTTACTGCGCGCACATTACCTCACCTGTGGTATATGTGTGCATGAACCCAAATGGGTATAGCATGTTTAAGGAATGTTCGGTATTCCGTAGGAATAGAATGCGTTTTTATTTTTGCCAGGCCTATGAAAAATCTAATAAGTAATGCATGCAGAGTTAAGGTTAACTGTCGTAAGCCATAAATTATTTTGGCTCGTTATTCTGCGTTTTCTGGGAAATGGAAAGTTTCTAGAATTCAAATATACCGTAAATTATGCAAAATTTACACTTTTATATAAATATATCGTTTGAGCTGTAATTTTTAATTATTTGAAACGAAGGTAACGCATGACCGGAGATGTACGCGTATATTACGTATGTTTATTTCGTTGGTTACGCCGTATAAAGTTTTGGAGCGCCAATTATTTATCGTCTCCGATTCATAAGTTTCGTTTATCGTAATAACTCGGATGACTAACATGGGATGGAATACAAAGCAAAATCTAGAATGGAAATTTAAAACGGAAGAAATTATTATTATATTATCGTAAATTCTCGATATAAAACTAAAACTAAACCAATAATTAAACAACGATAGCTCCAACGTCGAAAAATACATTAAGTCTTGGTTTGGTAAATTCTACCGTAATAGAATATAGCTCGTAAAGATTTAATTTTATCGACCATTTTCGTAAATAAAATTTGTGTGCTTTATGCTACATAATTTACATAAAACTAAATACTATCGGTACTAGAAACAAATAAAACATGTTTTATTGTACAATAAATTATTTAGCGTTACATTAAAGGTTTTTATTCTGCAGTAGAATAAAGTATAATTAACAAAATGCTTTAATACCAACATGAACATAAAGCGGATGAATCGAAATATTAATTAAACCTCGAGTACTCAACGTTTAACCGGATTACGGGGGAAATTATCACCGTCGCGAATCACTGAGTAGACGACGACGTAAAGACGAAAGATATCATGAATAGTTATAGACCGCTAAAAGGGATTCAATTATGAGACTATACTGTATATGCAGTATGTGCATCCCGTCATGTACACAGGAAATGAAGGTCGAGAGTTGGATGGCATACGTAAGTCTCGGGGTGTGAGTTAGTGCCTCCCAGCAACTTGCTTTACACTACAATATGATTAGACCACGTTTTCATAACTTAAGTTTCACTTTTCGCTTTCAACGAATACATGTATATTTTCTGATTGTTGCCCTAACGTTGAATTCTTTTTACTTTTAATGAGCCGAGACTGGTAACTTCGTAATCCTGTTTTACAAAAAGAAATAGTTTCTTCGACTAATTTCTTCTTTTACTTTGCTAAACTTTTAGCTGTACTTGTTATTCGAAGTTGACTGAATTTTTTCTCCTGTTTCTTCGGTCATTATTATCATTATATAATAAAATACAATAACGATGTTTATTTTGTCTCATTGAATATGTCTTATATTTGAATCTTCAGAAATAAAGTTTATCAACGTTTTACAACAATTATAAAATTATATAAATATTAATTAAATAAAATAAGTATTTTTTAAATATATTAAAAAGAAATTAAATTAAAAATTCCAATGTCTTCTTATATTTACATGTGTGCGTGTGTGTGCGTGTATAATTATCTTATTAATGATAAGCCGAGTATAAACAAAATGAGGTTTTATAAGCAATTATATGTCACTCCAAGAGGTATATAAAAATTATCAATCGTACATAATATCAATATAAAGAAATTCGATATAGAAATTAATCAGTATTTACTTTAATTCAAGTACAGCTGTAATAATATACTATATTTAATTATTTTTGTACTAAAATAAAGCATTTATAACAAATATTTCAGAAAGTTTAAACTAAAAATTTATATTAAATTATTTTTTATTAAAACTATTATCCTTTATTTCCTTGATACAAAAAATTAAGAAAATTGTTGTTTTTGTAATTTAAAATATCTTCCATTATATTTAATTACAAAAACTATATAAAATATTGTATATATAATTAATATAAACTTATAAAAAATAAAAATTTTAACTGTTTTTATCTTCAAACTTTTGCATTGTAAAATATGCTATATCTTTTATAATAAATAGAAAAGTGTAATGAAATAATAAGATTTCTTGAAATTGAAAAATATTTACTTACTATATTAAAATATAAATATATAATATTCGTTTTTTTATGCATACAAAAAAAATATTCAAGTAATGTAATTAAGTATTATTATTTTTCTCCATTCTAATGATAAATTGTGAACTTCCATCTTTGATTTTTATAAAATTTACATCATTCAAAATAAAATGATGTTTAACATTTGACTTTCTTTAAGTTACATATAAGAATTGGAAGAAAATTTATATTATTTAGTCATTAATACTGAACCAAATTTAAGCATATATAATTCTTATTTTAAAATATAAAATAAATCAAGTTAATAAATCAATATAGATGTTACTATTTATTTTTCTGATAAAATCAATACAATATCTGATATACGGATGATTTATTATATGACAAAAAACCGCTTTACTTTTGCTGACGAATTTTTTATCACTATAATAAAACGTTTTACACTTTTATTAAATATAAAATGGTAAAAACGAAAAATATATTGCCAGCAAAGTACTTTGATATCTGAAAATTTTTAAATAAATTCAATATTTTATTTAGTTCATTCAAACAAAAACTCTTTCTATTATATTTCAAAATAGAAAAAATGTCTTTTTTAAGCTAATTATGAAATTAAATAAGTCAATCGAAGAAATAATTTATATGTCGATGTACCGTACCATCAAGTTTAGAATCTAAATTTTAAGAAAGATCGACGACTTCTTTCTCGAAGTTTTCCCGAATCGAATTATTATGGAACGTCTAACTCACTAAAGAAGGACTCTTAATTTGATTTAATTCATAATGACAAAAAGTAAGAGTGCAATTAAATATCCACCGGGTGTCAAGCAATTTTTACTTCGGTACGTCGACTACTCGATTGCCTGAAGTGCGTGCGTCTGTAATTTCAACGGGTGCTTGCGTAATTAGAGTCTGAAGTGCTTTTACGAAAAACTACGGTTTCGTCGATTTTTCCTTCTCTTTTCTTATTTTATTTCGAGTTAGGTTGGAGTAAAGCTGTTTTTTATCCTTGGAATTTAAATTAATTATTTAAACGTGAAGAGATTATGTTTTAAAATTTTTGGTTTTGATATATACACGCAATTAAGAAACTCTAGAATTTTGATTGCGTGTATCGCGTAATTACATATCTTGTTTATTGCGTTATTATTAGTTAAACAATATTCTTAAATTTGAAATGGTTATGATTTATTTATTTGTTATATTCTTAATAAATATGTTTTCTTATTATTTTAGAGATATTTGTATACGTTATAATTGTAACATTATTTTAGAATTAGTAAAGAGTAAAAAAATAATTAGTATTTAAATATTAAAAAATTATTAAATTTCTAAACAATTAGTTCTTCGTACATTAAATGAACTATGCGTTCAATTTATTAAATCTTACGTAAATATTTTGAAAAGTAAATGTATATTCCTTTCGCTTAATAGCCAAAATTTTTTAAATATTTTAATCAAAAGGATTTAATTTAAATTTAATTTTAATTAAAATTCTTAGGTTATATCATTTCGCCAGAAATGTCTTGTTATTAAAGAGCCACGAAAATACCCGAGTTAAAAAACGGGTAACATTTAATAAATTTTATCGCCAAATAAAAATTTTCAATCAAATACGCGCATCAAACGATTAAAATTATTCATAATTATTTTAAAGGACTTCGAAACGTTTATATTTGAAATAAATACTATAATCAAGAAATAATCAGTTTATTCCCTTGGTAATCAATTATTGCGATACTATAGTTATACGAGAATCAAAAATTCGATTCCTCTTAAAAATTGATACTTTGAAGAAATACTCGACAGCTTTAAAATTCATATTGAAAATATAGGTCATAAAGATTGCGTTCACACAAACGAGGATAATCATAAGCGACTCTTTCATTATTCAAAGCATCCGAACACGCTTCAAGTAAAAATTGTAGAAAAGTGTCATGCTATCGAGAACCGAGGTGACAATGGACTCGTTCACATGGAGCCTAATTAAGCTGGAGATTTGGTTGCGTATCGGAGTATTGAAGCACGCAAGGTAAAAGAGTAATTAATGAAGACGGTAGCGAGTGTGTATCACACATAAACTCATGCACGAATGTCACGCGCAGACGCAGACATGTTTGATGGCGTCGCGATCCTCCGGGGTGGAGGAAGAAGCGAAGAGGCGATGCGCGATCTTGTATCACGTATACGTTTTAGGCATCAATTAGATTAATTACGCGTGCTCCTGCCATTCGTAGACGCGCGCAACGTTCGAAATTCGAGCCGCGGGCCTCGCCAGACTCCAAACGTCAAACGCACTTAAGGCTTTAAATTATGACTGAATCGAAACGCACGCGTATGCGCATATTCGTATATCCGTGAGAAAATGGCTCGGGTGGGGAGAGAAGCTGCCCTCGGCGATTGAATCAACCAACCAACCCCTTAAATGGATGTTGATTTATATTCTGAGTATAGCGGCGTGGGCGAGTCGGGCTTTGTCAACTTAAATCGCAGCGTCGACGCCGTATTGTTTCATCAGTCACGTCGCCTTGTTGCTGTTATCACGTATGCGCGTATTTATGCAATTCTTGGGCGGCTTTTGATTTACGGGAGAGACCGTAAGCGCGCTTTCGGCGAAACGCGACGTGCACTTTCTTTTGACCCTTTGTACCTTTGACGTCCATTTTTTACATTCTTTACCGCGCCGGATAAAGAATTAGGACCGAGCTCTTTTTTTTAGTTTTTAACTGGGTCAACGCGCGTTGCACTTGATTTAAAGCCGGTGAATTTTGTCCTAAGAATTCTTTCTGCGAGTCGTACACTTTCCACAGGTTATTGTTGCATTATGCTCTAAAGAGGCGTTTATTGAAAGTTTACGAAATCTTTATAACGCGATTATTTTATTATAAGTAATTTTAACTTTGTTGTACCAACGATGCAAAGATAAGGCAAAGACCACAAAAGTAATTTGCAACGAAATGGAAAGGATCTTTTCAAATATAAAACGAAATTATTAAAATTATATAATTTATTATCATTTTATTTTATCGTGTTAAAGATGCAACATTGTAGTAAATTATTTAGATAACGATATATTTGAAATACTAATATATTATAGATAACTGGAAAATGTGATAAAATATCGTTTAATAATTATATAAATCACTGAATCTCATTAATTCAATAAAAAAAAAATTATCTTTATAACCTCTTTTAACCTTTCTTTGTATTTCTTTCGATAAGTGTATTTACACTTCGATCGTGTAAAATACTTTTAAAATATTTTGTATACTTAGAGCGAAAAATAATAATAAGTTTAATTTTACCGCGACAATTAGTAGACATAAATTTGAATAAGTAACGAAGTTAATGGGAATTTATAGTCTAACGAATTGATGTTTAATTTACCGATATAAACTACTGTATATGTAGTAATGCATTAAAAAAATTAATTTTTCAATGGAAACTTTTATGAAACTAATAATCATCTATAAAATTTAGAGTTCGTTCGTAGAGTGTAACCGTCTTGCTTCAGTTCTCAAGCTAACTAAAATCTTAAGAGGTTTAATGATCTAATTCTTCAATCAATCTTCGTTATAGATTCTCTAGTTTACTTAAAATTTTTTACAATCTTCGAAATAGATTAAATAATCATTTATTAAATTCATTACTGTACTCGCTGTTTGCAAACCCCGTGAAGCCTCTATTATACACATTGCGCTTAGTAGTTCGAATATAAAGCGATACGTGAAGTGCGTATATGTCAGTTGTAATCTTTATTAATGGATGCCTCATGTCGCCTCGAGATGATGAGATCAGCGAAATGCAAAACAAACATGTTAGACCTAAATCAACAATAAGCCAGTCATGGCTGCCGTGCAAATTTACCTGCCGAGCTTTTTGCCACGTCCAGCAACTCGTGAATCCATCATATGTACTGTGTGGTCATCACAGTTGAACACTTGACGTAATAAATATTTTATTTTCAAC
Organism: Dolichoris vasculosae; assembly: GCA_018907195.1. Taxonomy (NCBI): domain Eukaryota; kingdom Metazoa; phylum Arthropoda; class Insecta; order Hymenoptera; family Agaonidae; genus Dolichoris; species Dolichoris vasculosae. The sequence continues at coordinate 11,772,186 of JACCHY010000001.1, forward strand.
TATTATTACATTTTCAAACTATTGTATCATTCGATGAATAAAAGAGACGACTTTTTAAATTACTTTAATAAAACTGTTACACCATTTTTTTTTACTGTAAATTTTTAAATAAAATTGATTGTAGACTTTTGATTAGTTATTGCTTTGTTTCATTAAAATATCTTTCGAGTGGAAATATACAAGTACACTTTGATATAAATATTAAAATACACAGATAGAATTTGAGCTAATTTTTATTTAAAATGTAAATTTATGTTAAATTTATGTTAAATTTATATTAAATTTAAATTGTAAAACGAGAATCTAAAATTTATAAAATATTGTTTTTGTATATATAATGTATAATTTTAATCGCAAGAGTAACCCAAAGTTTTCAAAATGTAAGCTTCGTGCTACGTAATTATTTTTTAATACGATATTTGCTATAATATCTTTACTGCTTTCAAAACTTAATTTTTGAAGTTTTCTTAAAATGAAAATTTTAGTTAATCAATTAAAAAATTTTTTTCGTTGTTATAATTTTTTTTGCAAATATTAATAAAACTTAATAATGAATAAAATTATGAATGAATACTAACATTGATAAAAGTATTCTAATTTTACATTGTTATAAATGATTTTTTATATTTTTAAGCATTTAATATTTTGTATCAAAATTTATAAAATGAGAAATTTACAAACATTTTTTTAAATTTAATGAAATTAAAAATATTATACGTTCTTTATTTAAATTAGAAATTTCTAAGTCAATCATAACTTCTAGCTTTAAATGTTGTTCAAATTCTAAAATAATTTCTTGTTAAAGTGCTCATTTCATATTAATATAAATTATTTACATTATGACATAATATTAATTATACTTATTATCTTTTATATTAAAGCATATTATTATAATAATTAAAAATAGCTATAAAGCATCTTATTATTTTACACTTGCATTAAGCAAATTAATTAAAATCTGAGATTTATGATGATTATAAGTATTGGGTATTAAATATTTACTTCGTTTTAAGTGTTCAATTTAAACATTAAAAAATGAATATTAATGTCGACCTTTGATAAAAATAACAATAATAATAAGAAATAATACAAAAAAGAAAACAATTACATATAAGATATCGTGACTCTACAAAGATTTTACAGTTTTTCTAATATTGTTCTCTCGACGATTTGTCCAATTAAAACTCTGTAATGAAAATCAATGTAAGGGTAAACGTGAATTTTAGTAATATCTTTTTTCTTTTATTCTACATTTCTCTCAGTAGGTCATGAATATGTGTTCTTTAATAGGTTACTGTGTTTTTAATACATCCAAATCTAATATACTTATTGAAAAAATGAACTTTATTGAAAAAATCTGAATAAATAATATTTTTCTTTTAATTATTTAAAATACATATATAATAAAATATTACTTTAAGAGATATTCGAGATTTTATATTCTCATTTTCCGAAAAAAGGTGGTTTTGTAAGATTTGTTTTTATCTATAGGTAAAAAATTATTTGAACTGCTTCTGGTTTTTATGATAACGGTATAACTGTATTTACATTATTAAATACAATTTTTTAATGAATGATGTAAGAAATTCTCATTGTTTATGTAGTTAAATAAAATTTAATAAATAATTATATGAAGCTTATTATGCATTCTATTATTTTAATTTTTTTAACAAATACAATATTGCATAATAAACAGCAGGAAAATTTACATAATACTTATACGATATAGACATTCTTTATATTATTGTTCGATGGAAAAAAAACCTTTAAGCGTGAATATAATTATATTTAATAAACTGATGATTATACATTTTTTAAAAACTGTTTACAATTTAATTAGAATTTTTTATCATTTTTAGTTTTAAATACGAATTCGAGTAATGCTATTATTTATTCATGAAATTATTTTTTTTTAATTTTTCAAATAAAATACCGACTTTATAAAATTAAAACAATTTAAGTATGACTTCTTTCAACAAAGTTTTAATTACTATGATTCTCTAGAAAGAAATTCACTTATTTTTATGATGACTGTTTTTTAACAAAATTATTACGGTATTCCAGTTTTAAGGTCCATAGTAGCCAGTGGTCTATTCAAACCATTAATTTGTATCCTTTCTCGAGTTTAAAATTAGCTTTTTATTATTCAAACCTGTTAATTCATTTATGTTTTTATAGATAATAACGGGTCAATTTAACTTATCTTAGATGTATTCGCATAACCACGCTCGCAAATAAATAGGACAGCAATGAAGATGTAAATGGACGCTAAAAAAGATTTTATAATCTTTAATTACTCTATTATAATGTATACAATCGTAGATAAATCTTAGTTTATTTTTAAATTCGTAACTTTCTTGGCTCTATCATTTTATAATAAATACAATAATTTGTAAATTCACAACCGAATGTTCTTTTTATTTTAAAGTATCAGAATTGAATATATTAAAAGAACAACAAAAAGGATAATACATTATTAAGAATTATATGTATAAAGAATGACTTTTAGAGTTAACGAAGATTATATAATCATAATTTAAGGTACGATTATAATTTTTGATTATGTATAAAGCAAGTGCACGCTTTGCGCAATTAATATTACTAAACATAATTAAGTCAACGTTTCAGTTAAGCGATACGTAAATGTTAGAATTTAAATAATCTTAAATTCGCTATAAATTATTATATTACTTCTACATAAATTTACTAAACTTCGGTATATAGTTCATCAATATAATATTTGAATGTAAGATGTTATGAATAAAATATACGTACAATCAAGTATCGTTAAACTCACATATGAATGATACTTTGCTCATAAAAGACTGTTTGAGATTGTAATAATTTATAGCATTAAGTCATTAAAATGTGATTGTATAAAATATATCATCTGACTATAAATTAAATAGCTTAGTTTTTCATTTGAAAGAAATTTTTATTACTCGATACCATTTATATTTTTACAATACAATGCTTTATATGAAATGGTATTTAAAAACGCCTATAAAATATCTATTAATAATTATAAAATTCCATGTATTATCAAATACCTATAATCTTATTTTATTTAAAAAGAATAATAACATTTATCTTCGTCGGAAATATACCGTATGTTCCGTAATGTACGTATATTCTGTTAATCTTCAAATAAAATATAACAGCAGTTAGGTGTAAGCACAATAAGTCACGAAAAGATTATTTTCTTCGTATAGATCATAATCCAAATTTTCCCAAATCTTCTTATAACATATATGCCTCGTCTACGTTTTCGTCTCAATCTTTCGGTTTAACTCCGCACGAAATGCGAGCAGAAATACACCTAAGATAAAAAGGAACTGCCAGTCGTGTCCAAACGCAGCAACGTATGGCTTATTTTCTGTCTTCTTTTTGCTGTAAATCGTACTCAAAGTTATACACCTCTAAAAATTTCGGGATTCCAAAGGGTCTACTAATTCTTAGCGGGATCCCCATTAAATAACGGTAAAGGAAAGGACATAAACATACAAAAAGAAAGTATGCATGGGTATAGAAAAAGGAGGGAGGGAGAGAGAGTGAGAGAGAGAGGAGGGGATGAGAGATAGAAAAAAAGAAAGAAGAGACAGAAAGAAAGCATAGATCACAGCGCTTTGAGCTTCTAGAAACAGGAAGTGCCGAGTACTTTTACAATTTCCTATCGTGGTACTCTTTGTATATGTGCGTATTTTCGTTTCTGTATATATGTATTCTTTAAAGCTTGCGCTTTTCTACCGTTACGATTGAAAAAGATAGATGGCAAGAAACAAAAGCGTGGGAATAAGAAAAGCTACGAATCCTGTTACTGTCGAATTTTAATGGAAAAGAAAAATAAAACCAAGAATTTTATTTTTATTTCTATTGGATATATAATAGTGTATTTATGATTTACAGTGTATAGGTTTTTGATAAATTTTTTTTTACTAAAATTGTACACTTTATGTATTTCAAATATTTATTTAATATTTTGTATCTTTTTAAATAAAGCAAAAATATCAAAAGAGGCATAAAATAATGCGAAGGTGTTATATAGAGAAAAAGAAAGAAAGAGATAGAGAATTAGAGAAAAGTCCGCAGATAGATGGAAAGAAAACCTATTTGCGCGAGAAAAGTACAATCAGACTCGTAAACCCAGAAGATGGTAGATTTTTACGAAAGGAACTTTCTTCGTATGGCTTGTTAATGTATCGGCTACACATATGCGAGCAAAACCTTGACAGTGACGTCTATTTAAGTAGAAATAGAGATAAAAGATATTGGTGATTTCTGACGTGCCCAAAGATTGCTTTACCTCAATGTAACCTGAGAATAAAAATAAAGAACGAGGAGATCGTACAGGAAAACTTTGGATTCTTACTCGTAATGTCGTTTCTATTTGTAAAATGCTTATATAGCAATTTACGAATTTTCTTTTTTCCTTTTACTTTTTTATGATTATATTTTCTACGTTTACTATTGTTATCGGACAATACATTTCAAAAGGCTTGTAAAGCGTCAGAATAACGTTGAACTGTATGAAATAAAATATTATTTTAATCATTAAAAAAACAATTAAAATGATATGAATTCAAAGAATATATCTTTACACGTTGTAACATACAATGGAAAAGTATGTGTATATTTATATTATAGAATTATATTATTTTTATATTTTTTGTATGGCAAATATTTTTATTATTAAGTTTCAATCTAAATTTTATAATTTAGAGTGTATATTAAAAAGAAATTGATAGAAATTTCATTTCTAAGTTTATTCGTAGTTTTTGTATAGAAAGTTTACAATATGTTGTGGATTTTAAATATTGCCACTAGCAATGTACTAACAAGTTAACCAAACAATCAATAGTTCAATTGTGTAAAGAAACTTTTACCTTTTAAAACTTGAAAGGCAAAATATTAAGACAATAAAAAATGTAAATAATAATAAGAAAATGATGCGCTACATTTTTATTTTTAATTAATTTCTTTGAATAAATTCATAATTTATAATATAGAATTACGTATTATAATAAAATATGAAAGTTTTCAATATACCTAACAATATTTTTTCTTATATGAATCAACAATAAAGCATAAATAAAGTTCGGTATCCTGTACACTATTTTTTGTAATTAATTTATTAGTTCTAAAATAATTTAAGATAAATTTAATAATTTTATCTAAGTATTTTTACTATCAACGATATTTAACCGATTTTCAGATTCTGTTTTCAAACTTCTAAAATACAAAAATAATCTATAAATATTGATCTGCTGAATTCCTTAAATTTATTCTAATCGGTTTTCTTTAAAAATTATTTTAATATAAACTTAACGTAACTTTACAATGTAAAATAATTTTATTAAAAACACTTACATAACTATTACTGGTGATATTATCAAGTTAAAATTTTTCTAAAAAATAAATTAACAATTAGTAAAATATTTTTAAGTATTAAATTAAAATTCAGTTATTATATCAAATATTTAAGAAATTTATTCTTATAAAATTATTTTAATAAAAATATTTAAAAAAATTTTTAAATCTTTTAAAAATCTGTTTTTATTAAAATATGATCAAATCAAATATATATGACGCTTTTACTTCAACGTGTACTAAGTTACAATCAATATGCTTTTAAATATCATAATCAGTGGTAAAAGCATCGTATATGATATGGCACTTCTATTTTTTCTAATCAGAATACCTGAATTTTAAAATATTTACTTTATATTTTATCTTTTTCCAATTATACATCTTATTATATAATTTAAAAATACGTAAACTTCGTGTATAATACAAAATTCTTTTATTATATAAAATTTAACAAGCCAAAAAGATAAAAAATATCAAAAACTTTAATTAATAACGCTCTACTTGTATACTTCTAGAGATAAAAATATTTTTGTTCATTAAAAATGTAGTTTTAAAGGAAACAATATACTTTATAATGGTTTTGAAAAACACTTTATCAATAATTGAAATTTTTTTATGCAAACATGAAAATGATTAAAAATATTTTATAAATTTAAATTTTATGTGATTGAAAATTTGAAAAATGTATGATACATTAACATAATGTTGAATAAATTTAAATTTAATGGGCTAAAATACGAAAAAATTTACCAGTATATTTTTATAAAGGTAAATTTTCACTTAATAATTAAAACTACTTTTTGGGATTACTTTTTGCTATCAAAAAATTAAACTTAAATGTAAATTTATTGCTGTATAGAAAAGTATTGCAATATTAAACCTGAGAGTTTTATCGAAAGGCTAAATAATTTGAAATAGTTATATGGAAGTAAATAATAAAATGGAAAATAATACATAATTTTAAATATTTTTGTATAGTGTTCAGTATAAAGACATGAATTAAATAACTCATTCCATTCATATAGAGTCTTATTACCAAAAGTATCATAAATTATTAAACGTGAAAGTATTTTTGCACGACGTATTAACACCGATAAATTTCAGCCTTCCGCTACACAATAAATATTGATCTTTTTTTTTCTCCTGTCTTTCTTATCACAATAATAATTCAAGAAATATCTGAAAGAAACGTCTACAAACCCCTTCGACGGAACCTCCAATTACCATCGATTCGTAATCTTTGATGTTTAATAGTGACTAAATCGTAGGGCAGAATCCGAAAGATAAAGTTTCATGGGAACTTATCGAAGTATACAAAACCGTAGATGCCACTGTTTTGTAAAAAAAGGAACGAACGAGTGAATATTCGATCTTTGAAAGGAAGACACGTAAGATAAGAGCAAATAAATTTACTACCTGATTTATAAATCTAAATCGAACATTTACCTGTTTACGGATTTAGAAACCATTTACATACTATTAAATCAAATGATACCTTTTAATAAATATCTTTTTTTTAACGATTTTATTATACTTTATCAGTCCAGTAATAATAAATAAATAAATAAATAAAGTATTATGTAATAATTCTATTTAATTTTATAATAAAATATTTTATAATAGAAATAATCCAGTAAATAAGCTGAGTAAACAACGATTCATAAAACAATCGGTGTTATAGAAAAAATATTTTATTTTATATTGAATACGTAAAAAATAGACTAGTAACTTATTTTTTTATTAAAATTGTGTAATTAAATTAAAAAATTGGATTAATTACTTTTTTTACAATTCTGAAGAAGATATTGAGTAATAATTCAGTCATAATTAGTTTATAAGTATTTCAAACATACATCAGATACAATACTGTAAAAAAACTTTTATTCTTATAAGGTAATTAAAAAATGTAATATATATTCTGTTCAAGGCGAGAGATGCTTCTTATATTTATGAATAAAATTTATATTCATTAGCGTTACTTCAAGAAAAAGTTTGACAAATATGTACTTTAATGCATAAGTGTGTTAAAAGCATTCTAACTAATTTCAACAAAATAATGAGAAAATCTCGCTCTATCTCCATACTTGTGTTTACTACTAACATTGACGCGATAAATTAGTAAAAATTATAAATATTCATGACTGTAATAAATATCAGTGTTAAAATACCCAAACTTATTATATGCATTTGTTTATATAAGTGTTGCGTTCTAAAACTTTCAAGATATACGGAAAGTATATCTTTCCTTTTGATTTTAAAATTCTTTTTTTCTGACGTATAAAATTTTTGATACACTTTTAAAATAATATTTCTAATAAATATTTATTGAAATACGTTACTCCAATTATTATTGAACCTTTGCTCTAGTTTACACCGGAAATGAAGGCTATTGGTTTCGAATACATAAATAACAATCAGATAAGATTCGCCTAAAATCTTCCTGACATATTCGATCACAGTCATGTCAGGTTTAAAAAGGTAATCCCGAATAAGACCGCGATCATCCAGCTACAATTTATTCATAAGCAAGATGTAAGACGATTGGATTACAGAACGAATCCTCGTGCCTTGTTGCATCGAATACGAAGCCTATCCAACATTCACGGAAGCATAATGCGCTCTATATATGCACACGACCCGATGCAAGTGTTGGTGTTCTGCAACTCCACCCCTTCGTTTCCCGATAGTGAACTGTTATCTCACTGAGCCTATATGACCGAGGCAAGCCGATTCCATTACAGATTAGAGACATTGCAATCAAAACCTATAGGATATTCGGAGGAATTCGACCATATACGATCAGCGCATTGCCTCTTGCTCTATCCTCTGGATTTTTTGTAATTGCACTGAAATTCCTTTTTTGGAGAGAATCGCAAGAGCTGTGTAAAGTTACGTCGAATTTCTGGAAGTTGGTATGGATCTCGAAACTTGTTTCGGTTTGTTTCGGTAAACAGTTTCTATTGTGCGAAACTCGTTTATTATATATTCGAGGATTCTAAAGATCTTTGGTTAGAAATTTGACCGCGTTATAATTAAACGAGAAATTAGACTGTGACTAATTTGAATAGAGACACAATGCATCTCCGAAATTACCTAAATTGATGCGTCGCATTTACTTATAGTTTGCTAGGTATATAAAAAATTTACGAGACGTTGGAAAATTGTGGATTAAAAATATGATTTATTTTAAAATATATTTTTGATATCTAGAGGATGTCGAGAAGTGTCAAAAATTATGAAAAGGGTACATCTTCTCTACTGCTAAATAATATACTCTAGTTGGCGTAATTAAAGTGGATTATAAAGTAGTGGAAAAATTAATCGCTCTTCGTCTATCATAAATTTTTTTTGAGTATTACGTATTTATTAAAGATACGAGATTCGCTTTAATAATAATTTTTGTTTTCATAAAACTTTTTATTAATTTGCTTATTCAAATATAAGATAAAAATTAAAGACGTACAATTTTTAATTCGTTACGTTTTCTATTTCGTTTATTTATGAAATATAAGAAACAATTAACTTTAGAAGATTTTTTATTTGCGTAAAAATCAGATTAGATAAAGAAGCTTAAAAGGTTACTTCTTTATATGGAAAATCATTTTTACATGAAGAAATATGGTGAATTATTGAGAATATAAAGAGAAAATGTTATTTTTTACCATTTTTCGAAATTTTCGAGTTGTACAGTAAGTAAATGTGCTTAAAATAGAGGAATGCAATGTATTCTTGGAAAATTTTATTTTTAAAATCCGAAGTATAAGAGTATGATGGCATAATTTAAAGAATTTTGATAGAATCTGTACATTCAGAAATACGAATCATTTTTTCCATAGAAATAGTATAAGATGAATATTAAATAAAAAATGCTGATGCTGTTAATAAAATAAAATTTTAAATAAAAAGTTTACTATAACGATATTTTTATAGTTTTTAATTACATGTTTTAATTTTTATATATTTAGTTTATACAAATATATATTTTTGTAAATTTAAAATGAATGATAAATATTTTAAAAAAATTAAAAAGTATTCGATAGAAAGGAATGATTACAACTCTAAATAATACTTAGTATGAAAGATATCACGTATTTCGTATTCACGAGTAAATCATTTTACGTAAACGAGTCAAATTCTTAAATTAAATAAAAATTTTGTATTTATAATGAAAGCGTTATTTAATTTGTATAATTTATAAAAGTTCAAGAAGGTAATATCGCGTGTAAATCTTGTAAAAAAAGATGTTATAAAAGTACATGAAATTGATATGCATAGGAAAAAATAATAAAACCGTTGAAGTATTACTCCTCGGAAAATTAAATTTTGGCTATGCATATTATTAAAAATGAAATAGCGTTTTTAAATGGTACGAAGTATTCAGTTTGTTTTTATAATAAATATAGTTAAATGACACAATACTCGTTTGCATAATCGGTAAAATACGATTTTTTCGATAAAGAGAAAATTCAGAGCATACAGATTTTCTCTCTAGGAAATATATCACTAATAAACTTGTACTTTTTATTTCGTAGGAACCGGATCACGATATCACCAAAGCTCGAAATACACCGCAGATTTTTAAATTAAGATGAGCCGAAATGCAATAAAAAGCAGGAGTAACGCAAGAATCAAACGATGTGTACCAATAACGTAATTCCCCGTTGGAGTAAACTTTCGTACCCAAGTTCAATAGTAATAAACTTGGTTTATCAATCGAAAAGAGCTTCGCACCGGAAAAAAGCACCGGAGGAACCAAATACACCGACGCGTTTCACCGAAAACTTCAATGAGAATAAATCGAGCGGACTCTTTTTACAATTAACTGCCGCTCCGGCGTAACACGCCACCTACCTCCGCGTTTCCGGTCCTCGAGAAAGTAAAATCGATAGCCGATGAAAAATATGGGTCTCCGAGGGACGCGGTCGCACCCGGAGCACCCGGAGCACCCGGAGCACCCGGAGAATGTGAGCCGAGCGACTCGACTTCGCACACGCCGTTAATTATATAGATAAGAGGAAACACGAGCGGGCGAATCGCAACGCCACGATCTCCCTCGCCTATGTTCACGATTCCACCCGTGTTCGCACTTCTGCGACATCAGCCCCGTGTCTTTTATTTTTGTTCGCGGAGATTCGCGACCGCGACGAGCGAGTGATCCCGCGCCTAATACACGCGCGCCTCCGCCTGTGTGCGACCGAGAGAGGGTGAGAGGAGGGCGTGCTCTATCTCCCTCGTGAGTTAGCTCCTATAATCTTTCTCTTCGCTGCCCGAGTATACAGCCGGCGAATATATAGGACATAAAAGTCTCTCCGCGTTGTAACGCTCTTTTCTGCGAGGCTGTACGCGTGTGTGAAAGAGAGAGAGAGAGAGAGAGAGAGAGAGAGAGAGAGAGAGAGAGAGAGCGAAATGGAGAAGGTAAAGGGCGGCGAAGGGAATTCTCGCCGTGGGTTCTTCGGCGTTTATTGATCATTTCTTAGAAATCTTCTGGTGAAAGAGTGCACTTCGACGCTCCTTTTATCGCGACCCACCCGCGCGCCTGTGGTTTCTTCTTGCAAGTTCGACTGTGAGATGCTCGGATTTTTTATTGCTTAAACTTTTAATTTTCATATTTTTATGTTTTATCGCGTGGACTAAACCATACGTACGTACGCGAATGCTTCTATTGCGCGAGGAGACGGTCGAAGCCGAAAATTTTATGCGTCGATAACCATTACTTTTATTTTCGTTCGTCGATTAATGAAAGTGTTCCGATGATGCGTCGAAATGTTCTCCGATCATTTTTATACCAAATTATCGTTGTATATATAATATATATAACGAGTGCAGATACTTTTCGATCCTACATCGATGATGCGCTTTTACCAGTTCAAGTGCAATCTATTTTTAATCGATGAATATTTTATCTTTGTCAACGGCACCGAGTAAATTATATTCTAAGAATATATTTCATTCAACGTTAACTCAACAATTGAATTATTAATCCGCGGGTAAGACAGATTGCGCAAACTTCTATTTACATCGTAAATAAATTAATTCCAATAACAAAGGTTCGTAAGCATATTTAACTATCGTAGACATAAATATTATATTCTGCGAAAATGAAAGATTATTCATGTATCGGTATAAATAATTTTCAGTCGTTAATTATAACTTAATGTATTATAAAACACTTTTAAAATTACTACTGACATTTATAAATTTTCTAAGCCATCTGTACCATTGCTAATAATATTTATCGTTCAATCTAATTAGCTCGTATATCTTTTTAATTTAAAGAGTAAAAGTACAAGAAATTTAGTCGATATTTTATTATTATTAGAATATACTTTTTAAATTTTTTCCGGTATTAAATTAAATTATATTATTATTCGATTATAAATATTTGCATATTTTTAAATTAAAAATACTTAAATGTACAAAATTATTATGCGATCGTTAACGCATCTTACGCGTAATGGATACAAATATTAGCACCGTAATATAGAGCTTACATTTTATTAAATTAAAAATCTTAGGTAATTTTCGCATACCGGAATATTGAATTTATTTGTTCATGGAAAAAAATTCTTAATCCACATCCAATTAAGATTGACTTACTACATATTAAATTAGCTATAGCTAGGGGAATATCTTTACGACTGGATTCATGATACAACGTACAAAATGCGTCCTTGTGGCACGATAAGTTTGTATCTCTCATTAACTTAAAGATTATCTTACCGTGAGAGAGAGAGGGAGAGAGGGAGAGAGCGAGTGAATGAGGGACCGAATGAACGAAAGAAAAAAATCTGGTGAGTAAGACCGAATGAGTGAGCGAATGAAAGGGCGGAGAAGAAGAGACAGAGAATATTGTTGGCCTTTTTTTTCGTTATACCGCGACTGCTTGGGGTTTTCGCTTCTCCTCGTATACATTTACAGCCTCTTTTCAGCTGAGCTATCCCTCGGTTTTTCAGTTTAACGAGCGCAAAATAAGGTTCACCGCTTGTGCATGCGATTACAAAATTACATATTTGAGTTTGTGTCCAGCGTGGTTTAAGCTTAAGAAGGCGTGAATACCATTAGCTTTACTGCCGCATTAACTCGTGGATTGAATTCTAAATAAATTATTATAATTAAAATAATCTTTCGGAAAATCTTTAATATCATCGTATTGGTTAGAACAAAAATAACATTTGCGATTAAAAATTTATTCGATAAGGTGAAAGCAAAGTCTATCTTCGTTTCGATAAAATAGAATAGTGGGGTATTTTATTGTGGCCATCTATAATCTTATAAAGTTCCGGATTATCTTTAAAAATACTTAAAATATGATGAAAATGAAAAAAATTTCATTTTCTTTAACTACACTTTAAAAAGTATTAAAATAAATATCTAACAGTTTGCAAAATAATATAATAATGAAATTGATTAAACGTACAAATTATCGAACCTACCGCGTTTCTTACAATAATGCATAAATAATCCAAAGTGATAATCGTTCTAGACTAGCGTTACTCAACCACTTTTCTTATTTAATTTTCATTTAAATTGTTCGACAGCATTCGTTAATAAACTTTAACTAATATTTGCACGAATAATTATTAAAAATTTTTTAAACATTTATTAGAATATGGAAATTCTATTTAAATAGAAGAATATTTTCAAATTTATAAAAATTCAAAGTTGAGTACACACGATGCAAATATTTATTATGACAGTCATATTAGAGTCAACATTGAAATTTCGCACCGACTCTCTTTTATTACATTGCGAGTAAGTCCCGACTTTCTTTTGGGGCTAAATTTAACATCCAATTTCTCAAGCGTTACAGCCTATCATTAATTTTGGAAAATATCGTAATTTAATACGAAAGAGTTATGGTTAAAATTGACTATTGTCGGAAAAGTTTTTTTCGAATCATGCAAATTAAGTTGAGTAGGTAATAACTTGAGATTCTTAAATTAAGTAAGAAAAATATAACTTTTGTGACTGTCTTACTTATTTACAAAGGTTATAAAATTTTTGTTTTGCATACATCGAAATAAGCGATTATTAAACGCAAAAAATTAATGTTTAAGCGGAAGAGTCCTGGGTGAAAAGATAGCGGAAAGTTTTGCATGGATTCGCAAAATCTTGGTGCGGTAAAAAGACGTAAGTTGCGACGATGACCGTAGGGTCGTAAAGATTCCAATTAGATAAGAGAATTAACTTGAATACCTTTATTTGCCAGGTTAATTACAGTAGTCATCATTTTGGTATTTACTTACTCTCTGCTGCTTTCCTTCTTTTTTATCCTATCGCTTAGCTGTGAGCAAAATATACTTACATTTTATCCTTTGGCGACTATTCGCGTAGATTCTCGATGTTCGAGTCGTGACTTATCGGGTTATAAAGCTAAGAACTTATTAAAGGATACAAATAACCTTGATTTTACTATATTTTTCCGAAGAAAAAGCACATTCCGGTTCGAAGCATCCATTATATACGTTTGGATCAAACGACAAAAAGTTAAGCGCTCGATCTTCGGTACGATAACTTATTACCAGAATTAGGAAATTTTGTCTTTAAGAATCGGGAATCAATTAAATGGAACGGAGCCAAGCACAGAGCGGTACTACAAATTACGGAAAGATAAGCGACGATGCAACGAAAGACAAAATTGTACAAGAGAGAGGAAACGAGAAAAATATCGATTACCCGGTATACACACGTAAGCTCTCGAGGAGTTTACACAAATGCTCGAGAGCAGCGCGATAATGACGATGTGCAATCGTGCCAGAGGGTGGATTTAGGAGTCGGCTGGTACAAGAGAACACAGACCGCGTGAGGGATCTTTGTAATGGGATCTTTAACATTCCTTAAAGAACAGGTCCTACTGTCCCACATCCTTGAGAATCTTCTCTTTCCCCCTCGCGAGTGAGATCTCTCGCACGCGTCCGACCGCCCGGCCTTTAATTCACCGACGCACTTCTCTTACTTACTCAACCCCGAGGCCCTTTCGTTTGTCTTTTCGGCTTCGGAGAGAGATAGAGAGACGCTTCTCGAGCCGATTCTCGAGCCGCTCTCCAAACGTTCGAATGCACGATATCGAGATCCAAGCGATTCCAACGCTCCAATATTCATGCGTCTAGACAAATCGTGACGCTCGTGTTCTTGCGCTTCTAGGAAGTCTAGAGTCCCGCGCAACTTGTATATTTAATGGGCTCGAGCCATATGTGCGCATGTGTTCGCACGATCTTAGCGTAACTACTTATATTATGTAAAATGTTTTACGTCCGTGAAGTCGTGGCTTCCAGGCTAGTCACCGAGTTTGCGCCGGTTGGTTATTACACGGATGGACGGTACCTGCCGGTTGCGATAAAATGGCAGGCGCACGGCGCCGCGTGTAGGGTGCAGATAATCGTTCCACTCTGCCCAATATATACGTGTGTACGTATACATACGCGTATGCATATATAGACGCGTGTATATTTGAAATCGGATTTTAACCTCGGCTGTCCGATTGATTTCGAGCATCCGACGCGGATTAAACCTTGCATGCGAATGACGGGGACCGGGGCCTCAATAAGAATCGAATGGTGGTCGATCGATGAAAAGAGAGGAGAGAACGAAAGTGGTATTACAGAAATCAGTTTTACGGGCACGAACGTTGAACGCAAAGACGGGAACAGATACAGAAACGGGGAGAGCTGCTATGCATATGGATGTTTCTGTGTAAAGCCTAATTATTCGACCGTTGGGTGAACGTGATCGGGAAATGAGCAAAGTATCTTCTAAGAATTAGTTAAAATGGAAATTGATATGGGATAGCGTAGGGTAAATCAATAGAACTTAAAATACTCCGAGTATCCTTGAGAACCAATTTTTTGTGATATAAAATTCTAAGTAATCGGTCTGGTACATTTATTTATCTTTTAACATCGGTTATCTTTCCTTTCTTTATTTTTTGTTAAAGTTTGCGTTCGGTTAATCGTGTTATATTTAAGAATTTAAAAGAAGAATTTTTTTTCGTTATTCGTTTAAAATGATCTCGAGAAAACTTGCCCGTGAATTTAAATAATTCGATATTATGAATAAATACTGTATCTTTAAAATATAAATTTTATACAAAGTATTTTAGTATATCGAAGTTTCTCTTCAAAAATTTAAAATGACTCAGTTTTCAAAAAGCAGAAGTTTATTTGAAACGTAAGAAAAGAAAGTAAAATACGATAGAGAAGACGCGGAAACTTGAAAGTACTTTAAAAATAGGTAAAATAAAATTTTTATTCGATGAAAAATGTAATTGCGCAAAATTAAGATTTTTTAAATTAATCATAAAATTATCATGAGTCGAGATAGTGATTCATTATTTTTTAAATTGTAGCGAACGAAATATTTAAAAAGACTTTCAAAACTTACATAATTTGAATAATGAATGAATTATATTTGGAAATTTTGTATGCAAGAATAATCTTTCGCGTTAAAAAAATAATTATGTATATTATAATGTTAGAATTACGAATTTCAATGCAATAATCTACATAAAATACAATTCGTTTGCGAATATATATAAAATTTATTATTTAAACTTAAAATTGAATATAATACTTGTACATTACCTTTAAAAAAATATACATTTATTATATTATTAGTGACTGAAAAATAAGTAACGATTTTTTTATAAAAAAATGGAATATTTTTAACTTGTGTATACAAAGCTAAGATGAGAAAGTTTGTTCGATATGAAGGAAAAGTTAAGTAACATATAATTCATTTCTCGTAGTTTGCGTTTATTGGCATTCCAATAGGGGACTTTTGAGATTGATATTACTTTCAGACAAGCCACGTTGAGAAACCAGACTCGCCTCGTCACTGTATGAAAATGTAAACTATTTTAATCGAAAGAATCTATTGCGTCATGGATGATCCGATCAATTGTATATATAATTGTAGCCAGCATTCATTTTTAGAGCATGAATATTGACAGAGAAAAAGTGATAATATAAATATAATGCTGTTCATCGTATAACAGTTGTACCCTAAACGAAATAAATGACGATTATCAGTTTAAACAAAACGCCCAATAGTTAAAAGAATAATCTTAACTCTGAGAAATGTGAAAATAAATCATGTTAATGTAAGCGAAGTACGAAAACCCATTTGTTAACTGTCGATTACCATCGTACGAATTTAACTACTCTCTAACTAGTTAGATCTATTTGGAGGTCGTGTGTGAATTAATTTTAGTTGTTTTTGTTTGAAAAAAGTGTAATTGCGTGAATTTTCTTATGAAATTTAATTCGTTCTCGTAGAATACACGAGGTTATAATTTTAAGAAAGATTCTTGTATTCTATAAATTGAATGTATCCTTATATATATCGAACGATATTTCGTTTAATTGCCGAAGATATTGAGTTTTGCGACATTAAAGTTTTTTTATTGGTGGATCAGTCGCTAAGACCAACGTTGAAAATGAAAACTTTTTCAAGAATTTTTTAATAAATTATTACAAACAGCTTTCTCAATGAATTTTCCAAGGATTTAAGTTGGATTTGGTGTAAATAGAGAACCGCAGTGTGAGATTAAGAGAATAAAGAATGACCCACGCAAGATGGACATAAAATAAATGTACAAAACAGAAATAAGGAAGAAAAGAACAGCACAGGAAGGAAAGATAGATCGAATGGACGAACGAGAGAAAAAAAGGTAAAAAGGAAAAGAGAAAAAAGGGTACGGGTATCGATGATTTTCGTCCTTGAACGACGTGTGCTGGTAAGGCGGCAAATGTAAGTTCCACTCTACTGCCCTTCCATCTTGGGTAAGAATAAGAACGTGTAGGTATTATGTGCGATATTTTCAGATACTATTGAATTCTTATTGTTTATTTGGTTCGATGCATTTCCGATTAAAGACACTAGAAGCTCTTGAAGAATTTCATAGTTAAAATTCTTAGTTCGCATATTAAAGAATACCATACTTTTCTTTTCAAAAGTTGTCGGGTCGTTAACATTTCTCTAATGTTATATCATAAATATATTATCAATATTTTATCAGATGTTTGATTTTTTACTTTGAGCGTTTTTTAACGATGTTTGCTTAACATCTCGATAGGAATTGTGATTGAAGTAAACATAAAAAGCAATAGCGAGATCAACAACGAGTCAAAAGTGCAAGTCAACACGCTGCATCGATCGCGAAAATGCTTTCTAAACTTTGCAATGGGTAACCTGTGGTTTCCAGAATATATTATCACAAACACAAACTTTTATAATTGATTTATTCTGAATTGCGATTCGTATAACTGTACTGTATTTTTTAAATTCTTTTAAAATAGCTTATGTAAAATACGTTCAAAGGATTTGATACATTTTTTATCGTTTCTTTTACACGTTTTTAGCTTCTCCAACTACATTTCACCTTCAAAATATATAATGCAATGGTTACAATATTGTATAAGTATTAGTCATTTATATTACTCGGTATTATGTAAACTTTTGTTTATTAAATATTATTCTGAAACTTACGTGATAAAAACATCTCATAAAAGCTGGTATTAATAACTCACCTGTAAAATAAGAAAATCTAATTAATTTATTTTTAAAAAATATACGTGGAAAAATATAAGCTTAATAAATTAAAATTTAATGTAATAAAAATAAAATAATGTTTATTTTGATGTTTATAAATTTTTGTGTGAAAAAATCAATGTTATAAACGTATTTTTATTATCTTTGTTCAATACTACAAAAATTTCAAAAAGATCTAATGGTTAATATTTTCTTTAAAAAAAATATTTTCTTAAATTGAATTGACTTTTAATTAAACTAAAAGTTATTTCTCATACAGAAAATAAGTTAAAATCACAGATGTCAACGTCGATAGAGTACAATTATAACTTTTAAATGCGATGTATTGATATGATAATAAACTCAATGATTTAGCAATTAGTACTCTTATGACATTTAAAATTTATTATTTAAACAATTATCAATTAACACAGGTGATAAATGATGATGCATGTGAAGATAAAACAAATAATATCAACGATATCGTTTGAAATTTTAAATAGTTATATAACTGTATTAATATACTTTCACCGATTAAAATATAATAAAATATTTTAAATTTCTGTTGAACTAATCGATATTTTTATCTTCGAAGATTATGCATTTAAAACTTTTAGTTAATAAGTATAAAAATTTGATAGGAGTATTTTACAATCATTGAGTCTCGTATATTTGTTCTCTTTAATGATATATAAACGTTAAAGTTTCTATTGTTATATGCTTAAATTGTGATATTGAAAAAATATAGTAATATCCATTATAAAGTTTAGAGGTTGACGACCACTTTTCTCTTTGATTTTCGTGAAATGACTTGGAACTTACTGTATAACAGTGAGTGGGGGATTAATTTTACTCATCTAAAAGCAACTCGAATACTACGTTTTAAATTTAAAGTGTTTTATTAATGTTTATTTACTTATTTATACTCAATAAATACAATATATATTCAATATATACACATTGCGTTGTTTCTTTCTCTAATAAACAATGATTTTACTTATAATAATTATTTATGCGTTTTTTTGTTTATTAAGATTTTTGTTGTGTGTGAGGATTTGTTACGGGAGAACAAATTTCTGGATAACAATTGTGTAGTTTTATTTATGTATAGAAAAAGGGTATAATTAAAAACTGTGCATTCAATTTCTTTATGTTAAATTTAAAGATTTCCTTTGCTACATATAATAACATCTTCTTTTTTCTAAATATAAAAAAATGAATCACGATTTATTTTTTATGAAAGTATTAAAATATTTGACTATTAAGAAAGGCAAGACATATTAATCGATAGGATTGATATTTGAACTACTTTCTATGAACAATTCTATACTTTAATTGTGACTTCAAAATAATAATAAATTTTTTTAAGATGCACACTATAATTAGAAAAATATATAAAATTTTTCATAAATAAATATGTATATATGCATATATAAGATCAAAACATTTTAAGGTTAAAAAAGTGATATTTATTTAAATTTTTAAATTTTACACATAGAGATGAAATCTCACCTTGCGTACACAAAGAGTAAAAAGGATTTTTGTTTTCTATGATCAAAGTAGAAAATAAACAAAAATTTCAAGGAAAAAATGTATTCAAAAGACTACATAAATACAAATGATGTAAGATTTCTTTTTCCATCAACGTTTCAACCGATTTTTGAGCAAAGTATTTTACCTGCGAACTTAAAGTATACAAGAAAGTATTACAGAAAATTCTAAACTCAAAATAAGCGTAAAATTGAAACAGAAGAACAGTGCATACACCTCGGATCTTGTTTTCTTCGTTTGAAATCTTCATTACTCTTCTAGTTTATTTTAATCTCATTTCGCGGTTCTCCTTTTTAATCATTCGTCTAATCCTCCGACGCCCTCAATATCCATGTAATCTTCTTTCTCAGCTTCGGGTTCTCGCGTGATTTTAAGCAAAGTAGTTACTGAAAATTTGATTCTCCTGGCAGAGGTAAACATGATTGCGGAAATGTGGAAAAAAGGATGCTAGATAATTTTAAAGTGATTTAAAACATTATGCATGGATATACTATGTAATGAAAGTTTAATTAAAATCATTATTTATCAAAGTTATAATAAATTTCATATAAAATATATTTTATTTGCTTTAAATATAATAGATTTTTTAATAAATTTTTATATTTTTTTAAATATTATACTTGATCACGATATTTATGTAATTGTATATACACTCGTATTAAAATAAAATCAAGAATTGTTACAACGTTAAAAAACGAGTGAATATATTTATCATAAAAAATGGCAAAAAAGTTATGTAACACGAAATAAACTGTAATTGGATTTATATTTGCAGTTAAATGTTTAATAAATGTACCATTATCAATGTGTTGTTAATATTGTTTTATTTTTAAATAATAAATTGATAACGAGCCTTGAAAATATACCGATTTATAAAAATCGAAATTTTATTTATATCGTACGAAAATTAAAAAAAAAAATTTAAAGAAATAACGAGCCATTTCAAAAATAATGCGAAACTATCGATATTTTTTATTGATAAAGTTAAAAAAAGATAGTTTAATTTAGATGAACAATTTTAATTGAAATTACATCAAAATTTCAAAATTTCAAAATTAATACTCTTTGATGGTGTTTTTATTTTATAACACGAGTTTTTCATATACTTAATCAATATTTTCCTTTATATTTGTTATATAAGTATGCAATTAAAATGCGAATAATTCTTTTAAATATAATTAAAAATACTCAATTGAATTTTATGCGACACTAGAATTTATATTAACCGCATTATTTACTTATAGATATTATTTAATTTCTCAAATAATAAAAGTCTTTTACGCTCAATTATTTAATATTTCACTACATACTTATGATTTATCGGAAAATAAAATTACAATTTAATTTGAAAAATTGCAATTAATTTATGATTAATAGAAGTTTACACGCATAATTTTACAAAATTTATAATCCAGAGGATGGAATATCACGAATTAATGTATTCCTCGTAACCGCTCGTGTTACAATATATGATGTATGCACATACATTTTTTGTACGTACGATTTAAGCATACTTTTCGTTCTCATAATTGATGTTACGCAGTTAATTACATATATACATCTTAATAATGGATACAATTTTTGGAATTTTTTTTTAGAATTGGATTTTTTGGGAAAAATTTCAGTTAGGTAAAATATCATTATAAATTAGAGCTTCGACTGAAATTTCTATATAGCGCAAGTACTACGATAATTTTAAAACGAAAAAACGAATACGGCAAACGCACAATGAAACGCTCGAAGAAAGTTTGAAAAATCAGCCAGAAATATTACTTTTCGCCATAAATCAAAAAATATCTCAAGAAGCTTCAAAAGTTATTAGGCCCACGAAGTAATATATTTTTAAAAGTACACAGGAGATCGCGTAAGTGAATAAGCAGAGAAATAAAAAGCAAGGAACAATGAGAAATGCTCGCAACGGCTTCGAAAACCTCCGGAGCGTTCGCGAGTCAAAGGGTCTGTTTCCCGGATACACCGCAGATCCTTTTCCAAAAGAAAGGAACGGAGCGCCATCGAAAGGCGAATAGTTTCTAAGGTAGGATAGTTCGCCTCTACGCGAAGGACACGCGTCCGGTAAGTGCCAAGGAGCCTAACGCCCCACGAGCGAGAGTGAAATAATAGCCCTTCGACGTGACCACTCTCTTCTATGGAAACGCAGCCTGGATCAAGAGATCAGTAGTAAAGTGGAGGAGGCAAGCTCAGCGGGTCTCTCGTCTTTCTCTTTCTCTTTCTCTTTCTCCTCGCGCAGCGTGCAGCGGAGAAGGAGGCTAGGCACACGGGGCGGGAAAGAGAGTAAGGACGGCGGCGAGCGAGAGAACTGGAAAAGAGAGACTGGTAGATGCGGTGCGCTGGCGCTCGGCGCACGAGAAAGAGCCACGACGATGCCCAGGGCCGTGGGTGCGAGTAGGAGACACGAAGAAACGGAGCAACAGAGTGCAACGTTTGAGGCCTTCGCCGCACCAGGAGAGCAGGAGCCGCGTCGACTATAGCACGTGTTCACCCGCGCAAAGAGCCACGAACCGGGGAGAGGAGGACGGCGAAAGAGAGGAAAAGACGCGCGAGAAGGAACGAGACGATCGCGCCGAGCCGAGGAGGGAGAAAGAGGAGACGTCCAACACGCGACGCGACCGTAAGAGAAGGACGAGCGACTGGGGCCGAGCGCGGATGGAAGCGCGGGAGAGAGAGAGGGCGAGAGACGGCGAGAGACGGCGAGAGAGAAAGGTGGAAAGAGAGAAAGCTGTAGGGAGACGCGGAGAGACTCCGAGAGACTCGCGAGGGGGAAAAGTCGTAGCAACAGGTTGTTTAAGAGATAGAAAGAGAAAGAGAAGAAGAGAGACTACAACGTCGAGGGGGCCTGCGACCTCGTGAGATTTCATCGGGGTCCGAGGCTCGCTGTGTCATCGACTGGACGCCCGTGTCTGTGTGCACGTCCGAGGAGACTATATCCTACGACTTTACGAAAGATGCGAGGCAACGCATCTTTGCTTGTGCCCGCGCCTCTAATTTCTATCCCTTTTACTCCTTTACTCCGGAGACCGAGGGAATACGGGTATACCTGTGCGGCTCTCCGCTCTCCTCGCTCTCGTGCGAGCTCGATCCGACTCTCTTTTCAGCGGAACCAGAACGAACGTGACGGCATGCGTACGTGATCAGGCTTTGTTCGGAGAATGTGCTTTGGAATAGGGGAGTGTTTGCTTTCTTTTATTTCTCCTCGTTCTGCACTTGTTAGGAGTACTGACGCTGATATGATAATTGATCAACTTGCGAGAAATACAAACTATGTTTTTTCTCTTTTATCAAATAGCTTACTTTGATGCGCCCGTGGATTACTTAATTAAATAATACTCTTCGTGCTTATGTAATTATGCCGTAATAATCATTCCGCGAAGCGTAAACATTAGGATGGTACTCGAGCTTCAATTTACTCTACGTGCACAATTTATCTTTCTTGCTTTTTCATCCCCGTGACTAAAACAAATTTTTTAATTACTTCAATGTCCGCATTAATTCTTTGCGAAATAATGTATTCAATTATTCTTTCAATTTACGAAAGTTTCGCTGCTTTTCTCAACCCATTTGTCTCCCTCTCTCTCTCTCTCTCTCTCTCTAGACGAAAATACACCTTGCGATATGTACGCCTTTATATATTTTAATTATTCGTGATACAGGAGAAATATCTGATATGTTAAAGACGTTAAGATCTTTCTTCGATAGACGCTTCGTCGAATGTTTCAAGCTGGTTTCGTATATTACTTGTACGGTAAGCGAAAATATACGTTAAAATTATTATCTTTATATTGTAGTTCTCGTTATTTTATATATTTAGCTAAAGCATTTTTTTCAAAACTGTAAAAATATCGTAACGGAAAATAATTGGCTGTAAAAAATATGCGTTTAATAACATTAAGCAAGTGTTAAATAAAATAATGAATCCGACTACGTACGTAGCAAATTTTTGGTCGGTATAAATTATATAACATGGCAGAAAATTCTAAGATCTGGAATTTATAGAGTTTAAAGAGATTTCGCATTTTATTTTTAATAAAATACAAATTAAATATCAAATATTATAAAGTTCTTGAATTTAAGCATCGTAATCATGATAAAATTGAAGTACTTGAAAATTTAAGAAAATAGAAATAATTGGCATTAAAAATTTTATATTTATTTTTTAGTTACATTATGAAAGTAAAATTTATTTTTTTTTTGAGAAAAATATTGAATTTTATTTGTGTATAATTTTTTTCAATTAGCAAACGTTAATTTCTAACAATGTATTTAAGTGATTAAACGAGACTGATTATAATTCATAAATTTTTTTTAATACTCCATTAAAATATATAAGTTTTCTTCTTTTGTAATAAAATTAATGAAATTATTTTTTTATATTTAAATATATTATTATTTAATGATATTTTTATTTTTCTAAATTAAAAAAAAATTTAAAAAAGTTTATTTAATTTTATAACTTTAGTTTTTTGCATTACAATTTTCTATTTATAACTTATTCAATTATAACATATAAAAATATTTCCAACTACGAGTATTTTTTTAATTCGATGACAAATCAAAATTCTTTAAAGCTATCAATTATCTTTCCATCATTATTTTTCAGATAATGATACATGTTTAAGAATAGGAAACGTAAATTCATTGCACGTTTTAATAAGCTTTTAATGTAAATTTCATGTTTGAAATTTATAAAATAATTTATTTGCTGCAATTGATTGTAATTAAAAATGATTCCTTTTTAAAATACATCATAGTTAATAGAAGATAAATGTTTGTAAGCAACGTCGAGATGATTTGTTTTTTACTTACTGATCGTAATTGTTGTGTAATTAAAAAGCAGAGAAATCACAGTCTACGTCTTAATAGATCATACGCTATTTTTTTAATGATAGTTCTCATTGTATACAATCACATGCAATCAAGAGTTTGTAATTATTAATATAACGTTTATAAATAATGAAGCAGTTACCTAATAAATTAATTTATTTACTAATTCACTTTAATAAATTTTACTTTATATTTTAAAGTAATATATTAACAATTAATTTTATTAAAAAAAACAAAATTTATATTTAAATATGTATCTATTGATTCAAGGTGAAATATGTGTAATATCAAAATACATATATATATTTCGGAAATTTTCATTTAATTTTGTTAAATTTATTATTTTTCTTAATTTATCAAAAAACTTCGAGATCGTTTGTCAAAAATATATGCTTTCTGTTTGTTACACAACCATACTTTCGATGTACACGAAGCTTTTGATTTTCAATCAATCATAAATTAAAAGATATACTTATAATCAACTACGCTTTTATTTTGAAAATTATGGACGCTTATATCGATAAATATACTTGTCAAATAACGTGGGCAGAAGAAACGAAGGGCCTTCAAAAGTTCTTCGGTAATCGTACTTCATTCGAACGTCTAATGTATGGTGGGTTCCGTCATTTGTCACCCCAAAAAACATCGCCTTCGAATAAATCAAAATTCCAGTTACAGATAATTCGGGAAACAATATATTAAGCGATTCTAAGTAACAGCTTAAAAACACTTAATATAAAAATTACGAGCCTAAATTTTAAGTTATAGCCCCAAGAGCAACGTTTCTGCCTAAATTACAAAGAATAAAGATAAGAATTCCTAAATTTCAGTGACTTATCTATAGACATCACTGTCTCACCGTTAAATGCGAGAATCTTGACTTTATTACTTTTTCCATCATCCTTCATTCTCGGCGACGTGGATTTTTCTCGGCGTAATTAAAATCTCTTAAAGATTCGCTCGCTAAAGCCAGAGTATTATCCGCTCTCCTCGCAATATCTTGTCCTGACCTCTTTAACGTTACCCCCGTGAGGAGCGGAGGGAGGAAAAGCGATGAGGTAGAATGGACCATTTGTCGGATAGACGAGTACTTCACGAACGCGTGTCCCATAATAACCATGATCGAACAATGCCACGCAGAGAATTGCACAGGTCACATGTATGTGCAGCGTGTCGCGATATCTCGTGAGCTACACG
The DNA here is from genome assembly GCA_018907195.1 of Dolichoris vasculosae. Classification (NCBI taxonomy): domain Eukaryota; kingdom Metazoa; phylum Arthropoda; class Insecta; order Hymenoptera; family Agaonidae; genus Dolichoris; species Dolichoris vasculosae. The sequence continues at coordinate 11,797,668 of JACCHY010000001.1, forward strand.
TGCGCGACTTTCGCTAAGGGGCTAACAAGATATACCCCCGGTCCCTCGCTTCCCTTTCGCTCGTGAATTATTATTATCCGGGCCTTAAGGGCATCCGATCGATCGTAGTCGCGCTCGTGTGCGTGTGTCGATGCTGATCGGATAGGCTATGCGCATTCACCGGATGCCGACGCAGTGTAATTAGAGGCCCGAAAAAGGAAGAGAGAGAGAGAGAGGGAGAAAGAGAGAATGACACGCCCCCGAACGCGTTGCAACGAAATAAATTAACAGCCGTGGTGAACTACTTTGGAGATTTTCAGGCTCTTGTGGTTTGCCTCAACGGAAAAACGACTACGGATTTTCAAACCGTTGGCTACAGTCGATTCATTCATTGGCTATGCAAACGAGAAGTTTATTTATATGCACGTAAGTTGACAGATTAGCACAAAATGTCGGCGAGCCAACCGTACGCGATGTAAATACAAGAGTACTTGTGGTCGTCCTTTTGCATAATACGTCATTACTTGTCCCTTTTTATTATAAGTAATGTTGATTAAAATAACGACGATTAAAATTTCGATTAAAATAAAAAACCTCTTTTAAAATGTAAAAATTTAGAGTTTACTTAATTAAATTTACTTGAAGGAGAGCATAATATAACGGATTTCGAGTCAATTTCAAATTTACGATTTCAAAAGGCTTCGACATAAAAATATTCTTCGGAATAAAAGTTCAAAGAAAAAAAATCTAATGCATATAAGCACTTTAGAAATGCACTCCGAGCATCGATTTGGTGTGACTGATTATATGGCACGTATAGAGCACAGCATGGATACGATAAATCATATGTACTTCCTACGGATAGTTAATTGTTCACAAAAAACGCAACGTATAGAATTATCAAACGAAGTAGATCTCAGCTAAAGATTAAAAGTGATGAATAATTAGATTTATAAAACGTGTCATGGTCTAAAGGCATTTAATTATGGTACACATTCGGTGAGATATTTAATTATCAAAAAAATCAACTAGTGTATAAATTATTGTAAAGCGCTTAATTATAGTTGAACGAATCGTTATATTTTTCTTACAGAGCTTTTATCGTTAGATTTACAGAAAAAGTAAATTAATGTTGCCTTTGAAAATATCGAAACTGCTTGGATATTGGATATACTTGGTGTCATTGTATATACAGTCTCAAATCCGGCGTTACCTTGCCATAATATTTATCCTACGAAGATGGCGCCAAATCTCTGCACAGCAGGCGATGCTTGCGCACTAACTCACAAGCAAACTAGCAAACTATTCACGTGGAAGAGGCGATAGGATTGTTGAAATGCTGATCGCAAAAAAAACTAGAAATTCCGCGTACGCGCGTGAATTGTAGCATTAAATCGGTTTTCCATTTTCCTAAGATACGAAAGAATTTTCTGTTCTAATAGTAGACAGTATTTTATTTTTCTTTGAAGCTTTGTTGTTTGAGTTTGCTTAAAAATAGATTTTCACGAGTTTCTGCGATTGCGAATCGCGAATGTAATGTCAGCATTTTATAATGCGAGCCTTTGTATGTGATTTAATCAAATGAGATGAAATAGATTTGCGGTATAGCTAAATCGATAGACATTGAATAAAATTCTAAATAGTGTTGTACAACAATCACCGAATAATTGCTTTAAATATTTGATACTTTATCGCAAATATTTCGTATATAAAATATACAACTAAATTTTACATTTTACGAAAATAATTGCCGTAACGACTAGATACTTATACTTTTAAGAACCGTGTCATATTTTTACACGAATAAAAGAATTCAAAAGTAATCAAAATAAATCACATTTTTTTAAAAATGAAGATTTTATACTCACAGTGTTTTAACAATAAATAACATAATATGTCACATCTTAATATTTATTATCGAGATAGGATATTCCATTGTTTTTCATTATCATGAATAATTGAACGTCTCTATTTATACATCGGCCTATAAATAATTGAACGTATTCGTTAGAAAATAGATAATAAAATTTAATGGATGAAGTATGTTTGATGATACGACTATTGTATTTCTAAGAAAAATAAATCAGTTAATCATTCTTAGTAGATCAATTGTTACTGTAATATTTCCTAGGGCGATAAGTTCACTATTAGCTTTTAAGACTTTCATTGCATAAGATTGTAAATGCATAAACTTTATCTATGAAAAATAATCGGCAAACATTGAAAATTTTTAAATACAGATTGCTACAAATTATGATATCTCAATTGTACAAAGTAAGATAAATATGGTAAATAAGTTAGCAAATAATCCAATTATTAAAATAAATTTTACGAATAGTACAAAAACAGTTATCAATTTATAGTAAATATTCTACATTTTCCATTTATCGTACAAATATTTACAGAAAAATATGTAATATACGTTCGAGAGTTTGCAGTAAAATGTTATTGATCCAAGCCTTTCACACGAGATAATAAAAATTCGCTACACTCGAAAACACTAAACAGTATTAAAATGAAATAATTACAAATATTTCATACATCGGCATCGACAAACATTAACCTACATATACGGCTCTAGAACTTTTCATTACACGCGAGCTTGTAAAGCTTCCGTACCCACGCTCTTAAAACTTTTGAAATCCAACTTCGTATTCAGTTTTTCGTAGAGCTTTAACAGATATACTATTTTACTCAACCACTCGCGCGCGGTCACACATACACACGACGAGGCATAAATATACGCGATTTAGTCGTAAATTCAAATATGTTTGCGCCGACGCGTCCGCAGGACGAAATCTGGAAGACCTTTGTACGGCCGAAAGGAGAGAAAAGCCGGGAAAAAATTCTACTTCGCAGACTCCGGATTCGACGAAAAGCCCAAGCTACACATGTCCGCAATCTTTAGTGCAGCGGGTAAGTAAGCTCTTGCGGACCGTCCTCGAAATAATTGTGGAAGGAGAAAATGATCCTTGGAAAAGGTTCGCGCACGCACACTAATGTACCTCGCGAGTATTTCGAAACGCCCTTTTGCGCGCGGCGGAATAAATCATCCGAGACTCGCGAACGTCGATGCGGATTATCACTCTTGTACGGAAACTCGTTTCTGTTTGCGATATTTTACTTATGCCGAGTGTACGGAACGTCGTGGATCACTTTGATGGCTCATTTTGCTTAATTAAGCCATGAAAACCAGATGTTTTCCCGCGATACAAATCAACGCGAACATACGAAATTGTATCGAATATGAAAATCATGCATTGTGTACCGGTATATATTTATTAAGCGCAATAACCCCTGCGAATTCGTAATTGTATATATAAATTCATATTTGGACAATTACGGATATTGTATGAAAACGAGAACGCTGAATTCAAAATTTTCAAAAATGGAAATGCGCAAACAGTATGCGATGAATTAGAGATATAGTTTTACTCTTAGAACTTTTAGCTTGTCTATTTCAACAACTTCCAGAGAGTTAAAAGTTTACGAGTGAACCCGATGTCTACGGTAAAAATTCCAGAGAAAGCCTACGTCGCTAGGAAAAAACGATACGTTTGTTAAAAATATGATTTAAAATTCGAGGCTTGGAGTTGCCGCGGTTAAACGAGATCCATGATTTATTTAATATATTTAACGTAGTTTAATGTTACGAACGATAAATATAAACTTTGTTTGCTCCTCTTTGAGGTTTTCATTGTTACATAAATATTATAAGTTGGTATTAAAGCGGTTGGTATTATTCACAATTCGATTAATATATGACATTAATTCCAAAAAAATTAACTTGGAACAAATTCATCGATATTTTATTAAAAATAGTAAAAAGTAATTTTAATAATTGCATACGTCTGTAAAAGTTCTAAATATAATAATTATCGATAAACGCGTAGGATAATGAATTTAATCGCGTCTCACGTTTCTACGTTTATCTCTAACTACTCTGCAAAACGAGCAATCGATCGGTTAAAAAAAGTAAATACATTTTCTTTTTTATCGGATGTTATTGCAAGGCATGTAAATTTATAAAATGCAAAGTAAACATTTCAATGACATTTTTTCCTTCGTCTGGAAATAAGATTCTATTACGCGTATTTTGCAGTAAACGATTAATTTACTTAGTTCCAACAATTAAAGACTATTAAAGTCACGAGTACATTAAGCTGATAAACCGACAGATAATGTTCTGCTATTTCAGACGTTAAATGTAGTACCGACAACCCCTGGGAAGTTCACTCCCGAAGGTTATAAGGTATGTACCGTAGTCACGTTATGGCAGTCAGACCGATGTTATGCACTTTTCCTTAATCTTATAATGAAATTAAATCGTTAACATTCGAACGATAATCACGGGCGAACTAAAATTTTTTAATATTCGATATTACGTTCGAAAAATACGATTGTTTTACTAATTGCATCGATGCTCGCTATTAGTTTCGAACGAATATTTTCCGTTCGATGTAAATTCACAGGACAAGTTTACGTTTCCTTTTTCGTTTCAATTCTTAACGCGATAATAAATATGTTTTATTTCGAGTAAATAAAATTGTAAGGTTATTTCACTGTATACACTCGTTAAAAAATTATGTTTCCCAATGTAATCGTATATCATGTTTTTATTTTGACAGTATAATACGTACACGGTGACTCATTGGTTGGCATCAAAGAGATTTCTAGATAACGCGTTTAATTTTTCTGTCCGAATAACAAGGCTTACTAATAATAATAATAATTTTTCACCGAGCAGACACAATTTTGAATTCGATAAGCCGACTACTCGCTTATGCGAAAAAACAAAAGCTTCCAAGGTACAACACAAGGTAAAGCGAAAACGAAGACTTCGGAAAGCATATTAAAATTTACGCGGCGAACATTACTCACGATTAACCTAAGCTTCCCGCTCGGGAATAAAATGTGAAACGAGAAAAAGAAGCGGCGAATCGCTGTCCGAAATAATCGCACGCGTATTCCCTCTTACGCAAGTACCTCGATGAATCCTCGCGCAACGTAACAACTCGCAGCTTCTCGTTCGCTTCCCACGCTCTCGTCCTCTCCTTCATCCCCCTTTCGCACTCGCGTACCGGGGATAAGAAGGATCGAGGAGCGAGAGTCGGCTCTATTTATTCTTATCTCGACGATTGTTTATACGGATGATGAGCGCGTGCCTCGAGCGTTCCTCCCGATCTCGACTGTCACGGGTGTACCTTGGGGGTAAGATCGATGCCTCATCCGGCCGAGACAGGAAGGGAGAGGGCGAACGGGCCTTCCGGAGGTTTTATTTTTCTCCACGAGAGATGAAAGTTGCCGGGCTTTTATAGATTTCCCGGCTAAGACGCTCCCGAGCGTTCACCCACGAACCAATGGTGATGGAAGGCGCGAGCTTCCGGAAACCGAGAGTCCAATTTTTTTTCATTAATTCCAATTTTCTCGATAGAGCTGTTTTTAAGTGAATTTATTTCTATTTGCGCTGATCGAAAGGCTTCGCGTATCGAGCATTGGAGCAAGTTTCGATAGACTGCTAAGAGAAAAAAGCTGCGTCGGTGCGTTGCGAGCGAATTTAACGTTTTTTTAAAACACTTATAAATAACGTTTAGCGCTCGTTGAAAAGCCATCCAATGGTAAAATCTAAGATAAAGAGAAAGCTTAAAATCGCGTCGCGTTGGAATAAAAACATCGCGAGACTAAATCGAAGGAGTCGTGCCGTAGATTTTAACATTCAGTCGATTTCTAGGAGCTCGGGCGCAATAATAAGTCGTGCGCCATCCTCGTCGTTCACCAAGGGTAGTGCCGATCGTATTGCCGGGAAAGTCTCAAGGCGAAATTGAGTTTTCTATAACAGGTGAACTCGCGGAAGTGACATAAATCCGACGAGGCCGACAGATCGAAGTTATATCCGGTGTGTTGCAGACGTGCGCCGTGGATCGAGTAAAGTGGCTGGGCTGTCTCTCTTTTTTCTCTCCTCTCACTATCTCTCCCTCTTTGGCAAAGCTCGACACGAGCTCGAGTACAGCCGAGCAATTTCGGAGCGACGTGGGTCCCTATAACCCCGACGTAAAGCCAATTCTTCGGGCGGCGTCCGTCGAAGATCGAGCGTAATTTTTATCCGCGCGTACTTGTTACGTAGTAACGTAGGGAGTATACGTTATAAAGCCGAGTGTAAATTTTTCTCTCTCGTTGATTTCAAATTCATTCGAAGCGATATAAGATTCGCATTCATCGTAATCAGGGGAACTCGAGCCTTAAAATATTACGAATACTTTAAAATTAATTACGACAAAATTTACGCGCGCCTGATTTAGCTGATACCACGGATAAATCCTGTTGTTGTTGTTGTTCGTAAATTATATCGATTCGATCTGTAATTAAAATCTCCTGAAACACCCATGATAACGCTATATTCGCGTACCCTCGGGTATTTTAAAAATCGGGATTATTACAGGATAATCAAGGATGATTTTCTCTATTTCAACAACCGCTTTATAACTATATAAATGCATCGTTACAAGAATACATTTTTTAAAGATGATGGGTGCAGTTAAATCTTAGTTATTCTCTACTTTCGTATGTATTTAAAGTAATAGCGATATATATAATTCCATTCATCCGTGTACGCACACACGCGCAAGAGGTTGTTTCCAACGAACGTCGGTACAGAGAAAAGATAATTTAATTTTTGCTCGGTAGAAAATGAATGGCTAACCGATAGCTTCGCGTATACTCCGTAAAAAGATATTAACTCGCGGAGTAGCCTAAGGTCATAGCAACTTATCTCAATAGAGCGGTTCTAATTTACTCGAGGCAGGCGCTCGATCGCAAAAGCATCGCAAAAAGTCGATCGCAACGTTGGAGTAGCAAACGACGTACAGTCATAAATCTTCGTCGCGAGATCAATGAATAATCTCGCGGTATCGAACAAAAGTGAAAAAGTCATGCGAAAATCTCGGTGATAATTTAGCGTCGATAAAAGCTTCGCGAACTCGGCTCTCGTTTCCGAATAAATTTCAAAAGCCGCGCGGAATGCGTAATTCGGGCGAGGCAAGGTAAAGCCGTACAATCGAGGCAAACGATCCGCGCACTGAGCGAAAGAAGAGCAGAAGGAAGGACGGCGAGGACCGGCCGCAAAAAGTTAGAGTTGCCCAGCCGCGTAGAATTCGGCCGTAAACGCCGTCGTCCTCCCGTGCAAGAAGAACAAAGGGGGCGAGACGCGCTAGAGATTGCGAAATGACCCGCTGAATAAATCGCGCGATTGTTCGCCAGGGTGACGGAGGCGGAGACCGGAGTGAAAAACTATCGGAGAACAATTTCGCTCGGCGCTTTTTGGCACGCCGCTTAATCGGCCATTCGTTATTTTTTGGATTATCGGATACGCGTCGTTGGAATCGAGGGGCCGCGACACTTTTGTCCCTCGCGTCTTCGATCCGTGCCCCGAGCGAACTTCGTGTCTCCTCTCCGAGTACTTTTATAGCGTTTACCCCCGGTGCATTTCGCGATATTGAGAATTTCGCTTGACAGCCCGGGAAAGTCGGAAGAGTCGCCTTTCGATGCTTCACCTTTTATGGAAATTGCTTCTTGTTGGAGAATTTTTCGCTGTCTGGATTTTGAACAATTTTTTAGACAATGCGAGCGCTACTTCGATAATAAAACGATAATAAAAATAAATTTAACCTTTTCGAATTATGTGTGAAATTGCGATCGAAGTGTTTAGCGGTATTTTTGATTCGCTCAAAATTTAAGCTAATTTTCTACAAAATTTACGTAGCAGTTTGTACTATAAAAAGACGATTTCATTTTCCACTTCATCGAACGATTCTAAAATCATATTTGAATTTCAGGTAGATTAAAATTCGTTAGTTAAATTTTCGTCGTACCTCTTATCTACAAAATATTGATTATTATTATTCTATATGTATATACATAGCATGTGATTGCAATTTTGCTTTAAATTATTTTTAATTTAAATTAAGATAGCGATTATTCTATAAAAAAACGAATTTTTTTAAGAAAATGATACCTTTTAGGTTTCGATTACATATTTTGAAAATAGTATAACAAATAACAACGTGAAAAAAGGATTTAATTTTATTATATTATCAGATCAATTTCTTGGAACTAAAATAAATTAAAATTAACATTTAATTTGATTAATTTTTGTATGAGACACTTGTAATGTTTTTTTGGAATTCATCACTGAAACGTATTTATCGCTAAATACAAGATTTCTCTCATATTACAATAAATTCCATTACAATTTATAAAATTAAATTCCAAATTTTTAACGAATATTCATAGATTATTAATTTTAGCAGTATATTGAATTTAATTATTTTCATACTATTGAAAAATAAAAGTAAAAAATATTTATATGAATATTAAAGAAATTAAATTTATAAATAATTTCTATAAAATAAATTATAAAATACCTAAATACTAATCACAATTATTAAACTTTTTATAGGAAATTTTATTCAAATAATTGTCAAAAATAATTCGACTTTGTTGAATAAAACATTATTATATAGTTAGTTTTAAATTATTCGAAACATTTTTTTATTCCGATTCAAATATGTAATTAGAAGTTTTTTCAAAATCAGAGGTATTGAGTTATATGACAAAAACTGATTTCAGTTTTATAAAAATTAAATACAATATATTCGTTTTATAAAATATTTTAAAATTAAATGAATAATTTATATATATAGATGTATGGAAAAGTATATAAAAATATTTCTCTATAAACTATTTTTTAGGAATTTTAATAAATACTAATTTTTTTTACAGTTAAATAAAACTTCTTTTATATACAGACACTACATATAATATGTACGTATATATATATTTTGTATTTTACTTCAGATACTATATATTACTGATTTTTGCAATTCAAATGTATGTATCGAATCATTTGACATATAAAATTTTTTTTACAAAAATAAAAATAAATCTTCTATTTATATTATTATGTTAAATTTAATATTGATTATGCAATTAATGTTATATTATATATAGTTAATCATTAATAATTCAAGTTGTCTATTAATATTTGTTATCCTCCTATCGGAAATAAGGATACTTGACTTTTTTATTTTGCGATATCCTTCGTTAAAACAATTATTTTAATTAGAATATAATGTTTTTTAAAATTATCAGAAAAAAAAGTTATTTCAAATTTCCTCTTGCCTCGGCGATAAAGTGAAATACACAACAAAGTTTTCCTCATAAATAGAAAACGAACGTACGAGCTCGGATGCTGAAAGAAAAAATAATATCTTATTTCCCTTTTCAGACCGAAGTGTCATAAAGTTCTGGCCGATTTGCATTTCTGGCGTACTTAAGGGACGAGTGGAAGGGACGAGTGCACTATAACCACTGCCGGGCAACATTTGTAAAAACAGGAAAAGCCAGAAATCCGACAGAGTCTACCGTGGAATTAACATATACCATTGTTCTGCCAAGATGTGGTAGGAGTGTCGCGATATGCTCCCGGTATAGAAGAAAACTCTCAACAATGACTCTTTATTCACTGCAGGTGGTATACATACTTGAAAACAAGCCTCATGAACTTAACTCTACTGCAACATTGCGCGTACACATTGCACCGAGCGATGCGAGTCTATTAAAGCCTCGAGGGTGCTTTAATAAGTCTTCGTGGAATTTTAGGGATGTTGCTACCGAACCTGACTCATGCGATTCGAATCATTTCAAACGAGTATTTCTGTTACAAATATTTATTTCGACGAAATATTTATACTTCGACAGTACTTGGAAATATTGTTCTTTTTTAACTTTGTAGTACTCTTATACATTGTATTAATTCTAAAACAAAATAATGCTTTCGAGTAATTATTACGGTTTTAAGATTTTCATTTTTTGTCTTTTTAAAGATAAAATTGTTAGATAAAATAAATTTATTTCTATTTATAATATTTGAATGATATATTTTTTCACCAGAGTTGTTATTACTTAAAACAGAATAAATTGAAGTTTTCTTTAAAATACATTCCCCCTTTGTAGAAGTACTTGTTCTCTACTGTTTGGATAGACGATACTCGAGGCTATAGAAACACATGTTGCCCAAATCTTGAGAATTCCAAACCCAGTATACTTGTGATCTTGTTTCACTTTTTAAGTTAAGAAATGTTCCCCTATTACAGATAACTGTCCTAGTTTAACTAGCGGAAAATAATCAGTTTGATTGATTATTTTTTTTTCTGTGGATGAGCATTTAAGTCCAAGATCGTTACATATGTATAACAACGATAAATTACAAAAAATTACATTTATAAAAATTATAGTTTACAATCAGTGGTAAATAATAAAAAATAAAAAATATAAAATTTGTTATATTTACAGTAAATTAAAACAATTATTAAATTACTTTTATTAATATTTACATATATAAAATTTATTATCATTGGTATAGTTCATTTTTAATTCTTAGTTGCCTTTAATATTTATAGAAATCTAATTCTTTTAGTATTGTATTATTGAAAAATTTAAATTCATGCGATTGTTATTTAAAAATTACAACTCGATTAAATAAATATACGATTGAAATTGTGACGTAAAGTGAGAATATAATTTTTACAAAAAAACCTTTGGTTTCTACTCATACTTTTAAATTGTTGTTAAATTTTATTTTTCATACAATAACGATAAAATAAGTTGTAAACAAGAATATTTTTATACGCGAAATAGAGTGATTTTAATTTTGAATGGCGAAAAATAATATTTTTATATTATACAATAAAAATACCCTTTTCCTATACGCATGACTGTTAAAAATTGATAATGGAAATAGATCGATCGAATTATTATTCTCTATACATAATTGAACGTAAAGATTTCAATTGGCGCTATTAAAGAGCTTGTAAATGGCCATAATAAAACTAATAGGAAGTTCTCCCGCGATATAATCTCATGATGTATAACTCATTAATGTAATTCGAATGAAATAACTCATTTTGCATTTAACGATTTAGTGACAATCGTTTGGTAAAACACAGAATTATAAAAATATAAATATTTATAAATTATAACTAATATGAATAAGCAATAATAGAATTGTAAAAATATGATTTAAACAGCGATAATTAGAAATCAGTTTTTTAAATTAGGAAATACATAAAAAACTTCCTTCTTATTATTCAGTGTTAAATGCTTTACTCAATAGAAAGTTTCACTGCTGAGCTTGAAACTAGAAACGCATATATTCTTCGAACATTAAAAAGCAATTCCATGTTGAAGTATGTAAAGGAAAATTCTTAAGTTAAAGAGACTCGCATTTAAATGTAGAATATAAAGTTGATTTCTACTCGTAAATTATATTATATTTAAACATATTATTTTATTAAGGGTCTAAAGATTAATTGGAATAAAAATAATTATTTTCAATTTAAAATACGCCATTAAATTATTTCACCGTACAGTTTTTTTACGTAAAAGTAAATAAGATATTCTTCTCGTTTCGCAATATTCATATTTCTGTGTAATTACCGATATAATATATAAACAATGATAACAATTCAGTTGTAAACTTGATTTATAAATATTCAAACGTATATTTCTGAGCTTTATCCGATTCCGGTAGCCTTTCCAGGAGTGTGAAACATCGAAGCTAACTTTAACCCATGCACACGTCGCGTAAAATCTCTCAAGACTCTCGCACACGTGTATACTGCAGAGTAGATCGATCTTAAAGCTCCCTCTTAGCTTCAAAGCGACCTCCGTGAGAAGATCCTTAGGAGAACATCGAGGACAAAATCGGTGACTCCGATCGAATCACGCGGAGTCATGCGCTTTAGATGGGGTTACTTATGTATACGTAATGTATATACTCCATATGGCGAACTCGTTAATGGATGGATTTTGTTTGCACGGAAAATCTGCGACCGCAAATTCATTCGAGATTTTCTCGCGGGATGAGCGTGAAAGCGGAATTTGTAATTATATGGAAATTTTCGAGTGGACTTTCGTAACTGTTTATCATTTTTATATTTAATTTATAAAATAAGGAAATAAATTTCTTGGTTAATTCTTTTAATTAATCCATTTTTAGAGATTAATGTGATAAGCTCTTTTGGTATGACCCATTATTTTTAATTTCGTTCTTCAAAGTAGTATTAGTAGATAATTTAATGTACAAGAAACTGTTATTTAAATTTTTTTTATTAACACAAGTTATTTAAAAGTAAAAAGATGTGTATTCGGTATACTTTAATTTAAGAATATTAAATAGATGTATACAAAACGTGCTCAAATTAAAGTTGATTCGGTACAGAATTATTTAAACGAAAAAATTCTCATAGATTAATATATATTGTTGCATAAATGGATATTAAAACATTGCGTTATAATAAGGTAGAAAATGAACAAATCAAATAATAACGGTAATAGTTTAGTATATTTCGAAATATTCTGAAGTTTAAACTATTTTGTTGTCTTCATTATCAAATTACACTACATTAATTTAATATTTCAAATTTAAGTCCATTAAACTACGCATTGTATTATGTAATTTTGTATCCTTGATTTAATATAATTTAAGGTATATTTTTTGCCATTGTTAGAATTATTGGTAAATTTATAAATATATATATAATACAATATAGAAATATGTTAATATATTTATTCATCAATATCAATATTATTAATTATTAAGTTATAAAAATTTTATCAATATTATTATTATCGTTTAAAAAAAATACAAACAAGTTTTTGTTAGAAAGTAAATTAAAAATAATTCATAATTAAAAAACACAATTAATTAGTAGTAGTTAAAAATTGAATCTTGTTAAATTTTATTTAATTTCGTTGAATTTTATTCTTATCAAGACTTTCATATCCTGATTCTTTAATTTAGTTAAACTAATGAATACTTTCTAAGAATAAAAAACAAATACTACATTTTGCGAACTATCCGCAAAATATTTTACTATAGTCAATATTTATTTAATTGATTGATAGATCGTAGTTATATTCATTAGAATGACAATATTTAATCAACTGCTAATTATAGATTCAATAATGTATAATTATAACAATTAATAATTAAAATCCACGCGAGGGTTTTTATTCGTTGTTTTATATTCAAGTAGAAAATTTGCTGTTTAAAAAGACATAGCATAAACAAGTTCTCATTTTTGTTCCATCAATTAGTATATTGTGGAAAATGTTGTATTTGTTTAATTAACAAGCTTAAATCCTTTAAAGTGCAGCGTTGCATTTAACAATAAGAACCAGATGATTTTTCTACTTTTTTTTACTTTTTTCATTATTCTTGGATAAACGAATGACGCAGGAAGTAGTGTATTTCTTCATTGGAAAAAGCGAGAGCAAATTGAGAGGAGGGCTATCATCAAACTAGAAACGTACGTTTAAAATTCTTTGCGGTGTCTACCGAATCTGGTTATTTGAATTTATTTAGCCATTTGTTGAAAATGTTGAGAATTTAAATTACTTATTTTGCCAAATAATATGTAAGAAAATTTCATATTTTTTATTCTTTAATTATTTTATAATTATATTATTTACAAACGTTAATTAAGTTTTATTCTTTTAAAGACAAGATTGTCGTTTATTTCCATTAAAAAGTTAATTTATCAGTTACGATTGTAAGATTAATTTCATTTTATTTCAATGTCCGTAATAATTGATTCAATAAGAATTTTTATTTTTAATTTATAAATATCCGAGTAAATTGTTCTTTTTTTAAAAAAATTTTGTATTTGAATATATTAAAATATATTTTTATTATAATATTAGATTGTATATATATAATTTTTAAATAAAAAGGTATGTAACTATCCATTTTTAATGAAATGTGTATTTTTTAAATTACCTGATTTAACGATGATGTATAATACAATAATTATAAAATTATATCTAATTATAAAATTTAGAAATTTATTCATAAATTTTAATTGTATACAATAGAAAAACAACAATTTTTTTATATAATCGGTATATTTAACATTGAAAAATTTATATTTTATTTATAATGTTAAATTTTATGCTTACTTCTTTGTATGTGGGTGTATATTGCATATATTTGAAACGATAATTTTATTTACTCATTTTATATGTATTATTGCAATGTATTCTCTATATATGTTTTGTATTACATTATTTTATACGAATTATATTTTCCATAAAAAATTTATGATAATTACTCTGAAAATAATAAACTTATATTCTAAAGGGATTTTTAAGTGCCGCGGCTACATAAGTTAAGAATTCGTCGTTAATATTTGAATGGGTACTCGTTGAATCGTGCAGAATCTTCGACGGATTTTAACGATGACCAGAAGGTGTCGAAGTATAGATTAGGCGTACGAAACGAATGTGCGAAGGAATGTGGAGTTCAGGTTTAGGAATATTAAAGATAATGACAAGTCGCATATATTAATGTCATGTATATTCAAAGTTCGCATAAATTTAATTTTTTGAATATTTTTTTAAAGTTCAAGGTATTTTTATATTTTATATACAAAAATAGTACTTTGGTTAATCGCGAAAATAATTTATATAATAAGGTTGGAAACACGTACATATTCGCAAATATTCTATTAAACGAAAGCAACAATAAATGCCTAAACATAAGAGAAATAGAATGTTATAAATAACAATATGTGTTTATTACTTTGAAGATAAAAGATATTGAATGGTACAGGAGCACAAATACATTTATTTCTGTCATAAAATATATTTCTCGAATTTTATCGAAGTGTATAAAAGTATGAAAAAAATATTTTTAAAACAAATAAATATAATAATTATAATATTTTAACATAAAAAATACTTATTTCAATATAATACCTTTTATTTAACTTTTGTATTATTTTTTAAATATAAATATTAAATAATTTTAAATGCTAAATAGGAAATAGTTCTTAAAAATATTCGACTGTATAAATATTTTTAAAAATTAAAGAAACAAATTTAAAATATTTACAATATTTTTTATATTTATAAGATGTTATTATATTTTAACATTATTTAATCGGAATAAAATTAACGAAACCAGTACTAATTTTTTACGAATCGGGAAATAATAAATATTTAATTGTTAAGGAGTATTTAATTGCAAGAATAAAGTTAAAAAAGTTTGAAAAAATGAAATACATCGCTGTTATACTTAACTATGTTCCTGCATCAAACGTAAAAGCAATATTTTCAAAATTTTTAAAGTTTTCTATCGGGAGTGACTTATTTTCTAATATCTTATATTGTAAATTCTAAAAATACTTTAAATACGTCTATTCGGATAGTATAGCAATATAGATAATCTATAATAAATCAAAGTTCAAAGCCTTTAAAAAATAGAAAGTATCGATATCTAAATGGCGTAATATGCTTACATACAATGCGATAAAAAATATTTCGATTCTAGACGAACCTGTCAAATTCAAGAGATATAACAACGTTCGAGATTTCAAAGAAAAACATAATCGTAATAATTCTAAACATACCACGACAATTAAAAATAATAATGATGCACGCACACGAAAAAATTAATATTCGATGATTTTACGCTTAAATAAAAGGAAATTATTCCATTGTAATCGAGTGCATTGAAATTCCTGTTCAAACACCATAAATAAAATCACTTGGTTCGTGCCACGAAAGACCGATTCGGAATCTTATTTAACTACAGAATGCGGAAAGCGCTCGTAACCGCATAAAAGAAAAGAGTAAGAAAGTCGGATAACCGTGTTAAAAAAAAAGGAAAAAAAAAAGAAAAGAAACATCAAACTAACCACGTGCTTCTGACCGGCGTCATGACCGGACGACGAGGACGGGCCGACGGCACCGCAGCCTCTTCCTCGAAACTCTTCTTACGTGTCCCCCGATCCTCGATCGCGCACTTACGGACTCCCTCCTTCACTTTTCCTCCTCCTCCTCCTCCTCCTCCTCCTCCTCCTCCTCCTTCTCCTCCTCCTCGGAAGCGAAAGCTCGCGGTTACGAAGGTGAACGCGAATGCCGGGGAGCTTACGCGGAAACGAAGGTAAGAACGAAAGAAGAGGACACGCGTCGTTTACGATGCAATGTAAAACACTGGCCGACAGGCCTGAGCGCCGATGATATATATTTAAATGTATGCGCGTGTGTTTTTATATGTATATATATATATATATATATATTTGGGTATAACACACGGTTAGTCGCGCGCACGCGCGGGACAGAACGAGGAGCTTCCGGACCTTCGCGGACGGGGGTCGGCGAGCGACTAAGCCCGCGTCTTCGGGCCGATGGAATACCCAGGAGGAGAGGCTGCGCGCGTTCGGGATCCCGCCGAGGCCCGCTGACACACAACCAACTTCCCCCGGCTAATTGCTCTCGACTCTCTCTCCTTCCCTCTTTCCCTCTCGCTCACGAGCGCCTCCCTGCGTGAGTGCGAGTACCAAGTCCCGCGTATCAGCGCAAACGAGCTTTTTCAGCTTTTTCATTTTTCATTTTTAGGGGCTGTCGGGCCTTTCTCGTCTTCTGGCTCCCATAAGCTTCGCATTAGTCGCGTGACACCGAAGGGGACCTCCGAGAGGGACGCACAGATTGTTCTGCGTCGATGGCTCGATCAAATTTTACTTTGCGCCTCGTTTCTTCTTGGAAGTATCGTGCTCTTCGATCGCTACAACGTATGGCCCGTTTCGCACGCGATGCTGGCCCCAAAGCTGCCTATCTCTTTTAGGTGCCGCTCACAAAGCGCAACGTGTTCGTCCGCTCTAAACTAAGTCTGTAATTTTAAACCATTCCGAATAAACTGTATTTATCTATTCACGCATATGCGTATGTGTAGTTTTTTTTCGATCGTTGTATCATGATCTAACGAACGAACGACCGACTCGTATCGATGGTACTGTTTCGGTGTCGCCAAGTTGACGAATGCAACCATAACAAATTTTTTAAATAAAATAGTTTTTGTTTTTAGTCACAACAACGCATAGTATATTGTCCACCGAGTCTCCCGTACCATCGATCCAAGCATTTTGCTTGAAAAACAATCGACTTCAAAAAAAGTAACCGAAATTTTTCAACTTCTGTCATCGCTGTAAAAATATTTCATTCTAGCAACCGAAACAATATCCGAATATACTACAAACTACGTAATTTAAATGCGTTTTAAGCTTTTTACGAATACAATCTTGCCCGAACTTTATTCACCTACATTATCCTAACTTTCAATTTTGTAGATTTAGCTCGTTTAGTTATTTATTTCATAAATATCGCTTAAAAATTAAAAGCCATTTTCGCCGCGTAATGTGTTTACTTTCAATATCGTATATTTAGATATTTTTTCGTTATGCTTTTATCGATTGCCTTTTATTTATCGCTTGCTCGTAATTATTACAGGTTCAAATATTTAAAATGGAATAAGAATTATACTATACAATTTTGTGAAGTAATCGATGAAGCGTCGTTATAATGTAAGATTCTTTTCATTCGCAAATACGAACATTTTTAACGCGTCATTTTTTAACGTTATAGGATAGTACTTGTAATCGCGTTATCGAGAATATTTTTGATAATAAGTGCGTTTTGAAAAAGATGTAACCACGAATCGAATTTATACGAGCGCACGACGGAGATGTAAAGTTCGTTGCAAAGAAGATCTAAAGAACAGTTCGAAGATCCGAATCACGAGTGAAAAAATGATGGAAACAACGACTAAAACGCAGCACTTGAAACAAAACTCAGGTACGGATTAACGCATCGTTCGCATCGTTCGTTCACCGCGTATTCGAAAGCATATCGAATTCTTCGACGATCGTCTCCGGACGCCCGACTCCCTTCGAATCCCGTTTATCCGAGCGCACTGGCTCGTTCCAGCACTCGCGAGTAAAGAAAGCCAAGCGAAAATCCCGAACCACAACGCAGTCAACATCCCCGGAACTCCGCCACAGTCATCCAATGGTAAATTCCCAGGAGGCGAGCGTCGACGACACCGCGGCGCTACTCCGAGACTAAGGGGGATGATTTATGTATAAAAATGGGAAGAGAGCCACTGACCGGAATGATCGCGCAGCACACATGATGAGCGGTTCGTCCGGCCCGCGGACGTGATCCTCTTAGAGCTGGAGGCCGTATCCTGCGGGTGCTGAGACGTGCGGTCGGTCCTTGGAAACGCGGCGGCTCGTAGCCAATCGTAAGCGGCGGTTCCCGTTCGGTCGTTCGTACGAAAACGCGCGCGCGGCGATCCACGAGAAACTGACCGTCGGCTACGGCAGTCGAGACTTAAGCACGCGCGAGAGAAGAGGGAGAGAGAGAGAGAGAGAAGTGAAGGAGCCGCCGCTCACACGAAAGGGGGGAGGGAAGCTGAGCGAGGGCTCCTTCCTCATTCATAGACAGTCGTGGCCGTACGCCCCCGCAAACCGCAAACCCTCTCTCTCCGGAGAACCGAGGAAGAGCGTCTTGGGTGTCTGGGAGATCATTGAATTCGATGGATGCTGCACTGGGAGATGATATATGTAAGACTCTCGGGTAATTCTCTTTTCGGATTGGTTTCGATACATTTTTTGGCTTTGTCGGACGTCTGTGGCACTTTCGGCTTCTTCGAGATTCGACGGGCGAGATTTTCGTATTCCTACTTAGTCATTGATACACGAGCGCTTCCGACGTTAAATGAGACGGACGCAACATCGTTTTCAATGGGATGCGCGTGAAAGCCGTGCAATTTATATTATAAATTATTGCCATTGACGTACGTCCGATCCTTCAAGGCGACCAAAATAAATGTGCGTTTGTTTGCTCCTTTGATGATTTAAGCGATAAACGAATTTTAGATGCGTCTCATCTATCGAATCCTTATCCGAGTAATTAAATAAAATGTATGGTTGTAAAAGTTTGTTTCATTTTTATAGGAGTGGAAGGATTATTATTCGGCTTTAAATGTTCAAAACGTAGTTAAGAATGATAATGGAATTTTTAAAAAATTAATAAGCTATTAGTTGATTCGATATTCCTGGCACTTGATTTTATTGAAATAATATTAATAAAAATATCGTTAAAAATCGATTGATTTATACCTGCATTCAAAGTTTAATAAACAAGGTTAGCTTTTTGCGTGTTCTGCAAATTTTTTCGATGCAATGAGAATTAGAATTACAAATGCACTCAAAGTAATAAATGTAATAAATACGTGTGGATCCTGTATGTAAAATTTTTTTCATTACTATATAATATAGGCATATTTTTATTTGATTGATAGATTTATTTTTATGTCAATATTTGTATACGTAGAATATATTTATTATTTACTCTTATCCATAGCGTAATTTTGAGGCACATAAATGCGTTTATGTTTTATACAAAATTAATATAATTTAATAAAATATTATTTTTAAAAATATAAAATTTTTTAAAATAGTGTTTTTATAAAATTTAACATGAATTTAATTTTAATTTTATTATTTTAACTTTTGAAAATTATATAAAATAATTCGTAAAGCTATAATAATAAATTTAAATCTTTATGTATTTATATGTGCGAAAAAATTGAACGTTGTTAAATTTTTTACATTAAATTTGTAGTTTATCTTTGCAATTAATGTGTACTTTATTTACATATTACATATTATTCCTACTATATTATTATATAAATTAGTACTACGATAGTCTGAATTTTATTCCAAGTTTATTGGTAAAGATATTTTGAAACGATACAGAAAAATTTTACACGATATTTTAATCATACAGTTTTTATACAGTATCAGCTAATAATTACTAAAAATCTTATTAGTGCTTTCATTTCGTATACCGGAGAATATATAAATATAATTTATAAAAGAATCGAGACATGTATAATAAAAAATGTATGACAACTAAAATAACAAATATTAATTTGCTTACCACAAACTTTGTAATGTAAATTTTGTAATTGTAAGTCTATGAAAAATGTAAAACAAACAATTAAATTTAGTTATTAAATACCAGATTTGAAAACTATTTCCAAAATACTAATTTTTTACATTAAATTATTTGGTATGTATAATACATAAATTAGTTATTATAGAAATAATATTACAGGAAAAATATACTTTTTCTCTTGATTTAATAGTCATTTCTTATATATTTTTTTGATTATACAGTAATCAATAATTGTCTATTTTAATTATTTAATTAGTTAAATTTTTCTTAATACTATAAATTTTTTTATTAAATAAAATTTTTTTAAATTATCTTTGACTCTTTTGATTTTTCACGAGATAATTTAAATTAATTTTTTAATTTTTTTTTTACATACATCACAGTATTATTATTATCATCGCACATATTTTTATTTTTGAATATATTATATGTGTAGCATATTTTATGAATTCATTTTGATTTTCGATACAAATTTTTTTGTTATTCAAATAATGAACGTTACACAGATACAAAAATTAACACATACATGAATTTTAATTTCAGTTTTTAGTATAAATTACAAGTTCATTAGAATTATAATACAAATTTGAAAATATAAAATATAAATATAAATAATATATATATTTTTCATAACACAAAAAATTATTGTATATAATTTATGATACATAAAAAATATATACCTTGTTTAGTTTTATCCAAAAAAATTCTCTATTATATCTACAAATAAATTCAAGAAAAATATAATAAGAATCGATGCGAAACCACACAATTATATGATGTTGCTGTAGATTTTCTCGGATATCAAACTAAAGCAGTTGATAGTACTAATCTGATTATTTGTAAAGTTTCTAAATGTAACCGTTGGAAGCAATTCCATACTCATACTAGTCAATATTTTGAGATTAATGGCATTAGTCTACATTACGGTTATATCAAATTCTAACGGGATGAAAACAAATTTTTAAAATTATAATACAATTTGGTAAACGAATAATTAAGAAATTCGTACATGATTCAGTTATTTTCATAGCAATTAACAATAATAACATAAGTTATTTGATTCTAGTAAAAAATTATATGCACTTATATTACCTTAGATATTATTCTTTATTTTGAATTTATATTATACATTATTTACATTATCCATGTTAAATAGAGAAAAAAAATATTTTTTTACTTTAAACAAGCCGTCGACTTTTTAAAATGCGGTAGTAAAACTTAATTTCTATTCAATCGATTATCGGAGACAATCGCGCTATTATTTTATGCATGAAGGGAAATACATTTCAATCACGGACGTAGTCGGAAGAGTTGCCGTCTACCGAAACAACCCAAACATCGAATCATGGAAACGATGTTACTACAAGGAAATATTTAACGCGTGGGTCAAATTACCGCCTCGACTCCTTTCAACTCCACATTGAGCTAAAAGGAAACGCTTTGTCTCAACTTTGCGACACGCTGGTTATGAGAAAAAAAATGGCATTTATTAATTAGAGGTCTTTGTTTCTATTTACAAAACCTGCTTTTAGAGTAATCAGAAACGACCATTTTGTCCTATAAGCTCTTTTCAGGACGAAGAATGCAAGAAGAGTCCTTGAGTTTGGTACTAAAATCTATTTCGCCTTTTCAGCAACTGCTAAGCTTCCTTAATCTTTAGCTTAGTTTGAAAGTAGAAATATTTTGAGTAGTGTACTTGTCACAGAATTGGTACAAATGTACGAACTCAATCTTCATTTTCAAGAATAGAAAGTGTGATTCAAATCAAATAGTTATGATGATGTCTCAAGAGTTGGAGGAGAATAGTTCGTGTAGTTTAAACCAAGAAAAGATGATCCATTACTAGAAATTCTTTTTAAAACCATTGATCCAACAAAGAGAAAAATGGAATTATAAATAAATATAAATAACTAAATGAAAGAAAAATCGCAAAATCATTTATATAAAATTTTCAAAAGAAAATCATTGTATAGAAAACGATAAATAATTACGATATAAATTAAACTTTTACAAAATATAACGAATACTTCAAACATATTTTTAAGTAACTAAAATTAAATAAATAATTTGTTCAAATATGCTTTGAACAAAATTATAAACTCGACAAATTTATTATTTAAATGATTATTCATGTACATGCATATAAGCTACATAAAATATTGTTTAGTTAATTAAAAGAAAATTTCAGATTGAATTAATTCAAATATTAAGAATAGAAATATGTAAAAAGACAATTAAAAAGGATTGAAATAAAAATGCAGAAAACTCAAGATAAAAGTTAAGGAATAAAAAATGTTATATTTAGCATAAATAATTTGTAAATTTAACATGTTTTAGTTCTTGATAATTTCATTATGAAAAACTCGAAAAAAATTTGAAGATAAAATAGAGAAATCGAAAACAAAACTCAGAAAGTAAAATAAATAAGATAAATTTGAATAAATAAATTAAAAATGTTCGCGTACCGATATACTTTGTTAAAATATTATAATTTAATATTTTTGTAGTTCTTTTTTAAGATAAGTTGAAAAAATGTATGAACTGTTAAACACAAAAAATGAGTAACAGCGTAGTTCGTGCCGATGTTCTTAAGATAATGAAAATTAGTACCGAAAAAAGAGAAAAGCTTCTAGTGAAGGGAACAATACCATATTTTATACCTGGAAGGGAACAGATTACTCGGTTGTTTACAAACTTTCATCGTTTCGCACCGAAACCAGAACAAATTTTTTTTATACTAAGCAATAATACCTAGAATAAGATGAAACAAGCTTTAGAAATATCAGTCACTTTATTGAAACACGCTTAAATTTTGGTGTCTTCCTTTCTCAGAAAAATACCGTCATACTCGAGAAAATATCGCAACTTGAATTCGGAGATATAATATATTCTATCTCAGTCGCTACTTGTTTACCCGAGTATTTCATGGATTTCAGTCGACTCGATCGCGAACATTTTCCTTCGTAAGATGAAGCGAAAGCAATGATGTAGATTCAATTCCTGTCTGAATGATAGCTACCCGAATTTAGTCATCGTAATGGCATTCCATTGATTATCTTCACATTCAGAAATTTTAAACAATGTTGGTTATATCTTAAAATGCGTTTTTAGCTACACATGTGTGTTAAATTTATACAAATAAAATTTAATAATGAAATATACAGGTTTCGTTAAACTTGATTATTCATAATAAAAATCGATTAATCTTTGTCGAAAAATAAGCAATGATTATAATTGTATTTTATTTCGAAATAGCAAATCAATAACTGATATTTCTACGCGATTATAAAGTTACAAAGATAAATTACAAATTTAAAACACAGCAATTTAAATTAATTTTCTTATAAAATATATCGCTCAAATTATAGCGTAATTATTCCTGAATATTGTAATAAACTCGAACGGAAGTAACTTAGACCTTTATTATCAAATCACACGTTACTCGATTAAATACTTATAGAAGAATCACCCACATAAGAATATGTATATTTAAGGAATTGTTTTTGTAGATAATAGACTTTGCATGACAATACTAGTTATTTATCGCGTATAATTTTCTCGGTTAGTCGAGTGTAGTGTAAATAGTGTAGAAGTTTCAATTTCTAAACATTTGTTATAATACAAAGGCGTGTACCTACAGATATGAAGTATAAGTAGTCTTAAAACGTTTAAATTTCATTACGTTTATCACTACTGAAAGAATTTTTTAAAACTTCATGTTTGTATTTTTAAAATACTCGATATAATCTTCATAATTTTGCCAAATTTTTTAATTAAAAATTTAAGAGTTAAAAAGAAATCATTATTTTTATTGTTGTTTTCATTATATGAAAATACGGTAGAAATATTCATAACTTACAAAAAGATTTACGTTTAAACTTTAAACCGATAAAAATAAAAAAAATGGCTTAAATATTACTGGACGTTATTCGCTTTAATAAAAGATTTTAATGAAAGAAACGTTAATACGTTTAGGTACTTTCAATTATAACGAGTAGTAGATATACTAAAATATACACAAAAATATTAAATATACCGCAATTACATTAATTAAAATAGAATATCATAAACAGTTTATTTATAAAAACATAATTTATTAAATAACGTTTATAAAGCAAATATCGTTAAATTAAATATACACATATATATTTATAAACCAACGGTACACTAATGAAAAGTGCTCTTATAGTAAATAGTACAGTAAATATATTCGGTAATTATACAATTTTAAAATCAAGCATTTTTCTTTTATAATTATACAAAAAAAGTTAGGCCTGCACGAAAAGGATTTTATCTTCGTTTAAACTTATGGAAAATTTAACTAAATTTTATTTGATTTTATTCGATTTTAAATTTTATTTAAATTTTATTTGATTTCTTTCAAAAGAAAAACCTTTACAGTCAACTGCACAAGATAGAACAATAGTTAATTTTTTAATTTATTTCTGCCCTTCGCTTAAGTCTACGCATATAAAGAAAAAAATACAGAAAGAGATAGAGAGAAACACAGCGATATATAGAGTGGAAAAGATAGAAAGCGAAGAGACTCTTACTCCCGGTTTTCGCCGAGTCAAATCATTCGGCGAGAGCAACAGTGATTTATATCGGTTATTATACTCTCCGCTGTGCTGTGCCGGCATTCACTCCGACTGTCTAGTGCAGTCCACAGAAAGCACCTGAATACGGAAAACAAAAGAACAGAGCGAGAGAGTGAGAGAGAGAGAGAGAGAGAGGGAGAGGAAGGACGAGTGAAAGGGTAGAAGAGATGTATATTCGCTTTGAATCCTGGACGATCGATTTTGCATTTTGACGCAAAACTCACGACTAATTGCCTGTATTTTTGTGGCTTCTCTTCGATACTTCGATATTCGATATTTTCTTAATACTTACCGAGATAAAATACCAGCGAAAAAAATACAAATGCAATGAAAACCTTTATTAGCAATTTTTGGCAATACTCAAGCTTCGGAAAAACGATGTTCATTCTATTTTCATTTTAATCTTATAATTTTAATTTTTTAGTAATCACAATTAAAATACTTGAGTTATTGAACAATTTCTATTTATTAGAATTATTTTTCAAGGAATTTCTTAATCGATGGTTTTTGTTTTACTTCAAGTTTAACAAGATTTTTGACGTTGATATGGAAAGATAAAAAAGGATTCCTATATTTTATATTTATATTTTAAAACGAATTTCATGATTATTTATATTCTGATATAAATCTCGTATTAAAAAAAATTATTAAGCATATATCATATTACTTACGTATACATAAAAAGAGAATAAAAATGAAAATTACGAATTAAAATTATTAATCAAGAATTTAATAAAATAAGTTGAAAATAATAAAATTAGATTTTTATCGCGAATTATAATATTTTTTTGTCAATAATTTAATATTTCCTTTATTACACTTGTACAATGAATATTATATTACACAAATGGATCTAATAATTTATTAAATTACTTTTTCAAGGAACGAAAAAATGTTAATTAATATATTGATAGATTGTGTAATTAGACAAACAAAAATGTTTCTACGAATGAGCAAACAAGATTACATTTATAAAACAAAAAAATTAGTTAAATAATTTCATAATTGCTCGATGTAAATTACATACACGTTATTTCGCATGTACATGCATATATATATATATAATTTTTTTTTAAAGCTATTCCGCGTGTAAAACCATATGGCTAACAGTGAGCATGTCTCTTGGAATTTACGAAAATCATAAATCAATCATTTTGCATCTACCAATGAATAATGACAGCTCATCGATCAGTGGGCGAACTTGTATAGCTGTCTTGTTCTATCTTACTAACTGTCGAGCTGTATTTCTTTTTCTTTCGTTCCTCTGTCTTTATCTATTTGTACGTGCATATATTTCTCTGCTGCTCCTTCATAATTCCAAATATGCAATCAAGATAATTATGGTACTCGTGTGGAACACTCGGTAGAAATTTCATTGTTAAAGACTTGAAATGATATTGGAATTGTACAGTCAACAACTGATTAATAATCAAATACAGAAGACCACATTTCATATCGTATCATATCTCAATACGGCCCAAAGTAGAATAATGCACAATATCGTCCGCTCAGCTCGTTTAATAATTGCCCGAATGTTTTGTTTAGTTATATAGTATTGTGCCCGAGCTACAAATATAGCTTAGCGTTACTGTTCATTCAAATAATCTGAATATCGCACGTACTTGACATCATCGGTTTGACAACTGACATAGCTTAATCCAATTATTGAGCAGCTTTCATTTTGACAGTTTAACTCCAGGTTTAACTTCTCATCCCTTAGTTATCTACGTAGTTCGTTCTATATATATCCACGCGTACCTGCATTTTCCGAGCTTCGAAGCTATTAAATTTTCCTAGCCATTTATTTTTAGAGCTTGCCAACGATATCAACTCGGTTTTCTGAATATTCCTTTCTAGACCGTCTAATTTATTCGTAAATATACAGTGCAAAAATTCGAATTTGTAATTAAAAAATTAGGGTATTCGTTTCTGAATTTTCATTTTAAGATGTTTTCTCTACCTTCTGTATAAACCGTCGGTTGAATCTGTAGTTTCAGACAGAATCTGAACCACCGGAATTGTGGTATAAGATAAGCACGTGTAATGTGAATAATTTATTCACTATGCAAAGATGCCGACAAGTCGGCTCAGACCAAGAATTTGAAACAAGACTTTTGGATTCAGAGCCGCTGATCCTACCGACTGAACCATTGCCGTACTGATACTCATAAATTTTATAAATTTACTATAGAGAAAGTCGAGATAAGAAAAATGTTATCTTTGTTGAAAATGTGCTGTATTAAGAACTTGAAATAACTTTTACGTGCAGAATTTATTAGCAGTGATTTTCAATCGTAAAACGAGATTCGAATAGATTTTCGTATTTATTTATAAAATTTTAAGCTTTCCGTATTAAAAATTACAAGTCCTATTTTATCTATTTATTCTTGATTATTAAATAAATTATAAATAAATAATAAATTATTAATTCATTTCATATTGTTATCGTATGAACAATATATTCATATGTTTACTGTAAACTTGAATAAAGTTTATTATGTTTTAATTTTAAATTATCGCACTTCCTATAAAACGTTGTCAAATGCAGAAGAGTAGTTATTTTTCTAATTTAAATTTTAAATACTTAGACTAAATACGAAATAATTAGAAAAATCATCTATAAATAAGTCGATATAACTTTAACAATTATTTTTAATATAAATCTATTTATTATAGAATATTTAATCAAAAAGTTTACATTTATTTATCTTTACAAAAATTTAGATTTAATATAATTTACTAATTTTTCAGTTGATTTAAAATATTTAATTTAAATGTATTTTTTATTAATTTAACCTTATTTTTCACGAAGAATTATGTTCTAATGTCACATTATTCAAACGAGTTATTAAGGTAAGTTAAGTTTGGTATCAGACATGAATGGTAATTCAATACTGCATAAAAATGTTTTTTTTTGAGAACTTTATGTATAAACTATTTTGATAAATTATTCAACGTTTATAAATTCTATGTGAGAAGAAAATAAAACAATTCAACGCTATGAAAATTTAGCAAATAATATAGATTCTCAGTAATTAGTATTATAATTTCAAAATTAATCAATTATCAGAATTAAAATAATCATTTCTAAATTATAATTTATTGTACAGCATAATATCATAAATTAAAATTCACAAATTTAGTTATTAAATTTGTCGCACAGAAATTATATCGTAAAATTTGAAGAATTAATTAACATTAATTTTGTCCGAAATCATGAAACAGAAAATACAAATTATAAATATTTAACTATTTATTAAGCATTGCAAAGTTTCGCATAATGTTTTATTTATAAAATACAGCTTCTGAAAAAATAATAATTATTATTAATTGGTCTTTGAATAAACAGACGAAAAATAATCAAATATTCGCATCTGCATTATTAGTAAGCAAAAACGAGTACTTTTTAATAATAAGCGCAAATTATTCGTCGACAAGTACAATAGTATTAAAAAATTAATGTGTAGTGAAATTTAGTTAAATGTAAGAAGTAAAACATTTTATCAACTTAATTTAAATATATACATATATGCATGTACATGAATTATAATTAAATGATAAAATTATTTGGAATTGTCAATTAATTAAAACCGGATATATATATATATATATATATATATATAAGTACATTATTATTTAATTAAAATTTGGTATTTATTATTAAATTTATTTATGAAAATATAAATCTCTTTAAAATGTAATTGATAATACAGTAAACGGATCGATTTCATTGCCTTAAGAAAAGTAAATAAAAAGAAATACTTTATTTAAAAATTCTTGGATGCAAATATTGGTAAAGGAAAATATTTTAAAGCAAAAAATGAAGAGTAAATTTAAAATAAGACATAAAATAATAAAAATATTTGTGAAATGTATATTGTAGGCTTATTATTTATAAAATATAGATTATAAATTATTGATATTTAAGTTATTAATTAAAGTTGTCAATATTATATTTTTTAAATGATTCGTAAAATGTAAAAAAATTGTTATAAAGTATAAAAAAATTAAATTCCAGCTATCGAAAAAGAAATTTCTTAGAAAAATACTTATATATCAAAAGGTTGATGAAAGTGGAAAATATAGGAAATTATGTTATATAAGATGGAGACTCCATTTCATCCAATATCGTACGCGAATTTAAATTGCGCAGACGGTTCGGTTATACAACTAGAATAGTAAATATACGAATATCATACCTTTATGTTTAAAAAAGAAAAATTGAAAACCGAAGTACGTTTTATTAGTTGAAAACAAATATGTAATAAAAATATTAAATTATATTTAAAAGAAGTAGCGTACGAGTAATCGTTGGATAAAAATTTGCTGTAAAACATTGAAAAGCGGTTGGTTTCTATAAACGAGGTAATAAATATTCCAATTTTCACATACAGATCGAGCGAATGAAATTCATATATCAGGCGGCAAAAAACATTGTTATTTATTATCCATTTATTTGCCTTTTTATTTCTCCTGCGAAAATTTTGATAGATTATTTATTATTTTATCCAGATAAAAACCCGTAATATATCCATACATTTTACGGTAGAAGGAAAGAAAAACAATTTTAAAATTATGGACATCATTTTTGATACTTTTCGATCTTATGGCTAACTGGATAACATATCGAGTGGGTGTAAAAAGGAAATGAACAGTGACCTCGAGCTTCTCGTATTCAGGCCACCCGATACACGATAGTCTAGCTTCAGGATGCGAGCTGATATAAAAGTCGGCGCGTGCGGAGTCGCATTCATTCACAAACTATTCATTCATAACAACGTACTAGATAATTACATTATCATGCCTAGAGATTTCCTCGCAATTCGATGTTTGATGATTCACATTTTTTTAATTATCTATTCTTTCATTACAAATTCCATTAAACTATTCTGAAATATCACTTGTAAAATATTCATTACGAATATTTCAGCTTTTTAATATCGCTAAGATTCTTATATACGACGATAAAAAGAACGAATGTGGGTTGACTAGTAAACGTGGATTAGAGAATTCTTTTTTGCGATCGTGAATTTATGAAATAATTTTTACCGCTTGTAAAAGATCCGTTAATAATAGTCGAAAGGATTAACCTGCGTTATATTTGTGTAATCGATAACGCTATAAATATTTTTAAAAGATTCCAATGAAATATTCATCGATCGAATCTTAAGCGCGATCTGTCCTCGATAAACGTACCTGCTACTATTATTATAAGCGGCGTTAAAATTTTTAATGTACGTAAAATAAAATTGTAAAATTTCGTGTTCTTAAAAGGTTATTTTTAACACTTAATTAACTCCGTAGTTAACCAGAACCGCGTTCGGCTACGGTTACTTCGAAAATTACGCAATGAAAAACTAATAATACATCGAAAAAAATGAGAGCTAGACATCCAAGATCACGTAGATATATTTTTGAAGTACAAGTTCAATGAAAAGTAAAAAAGTATCGAATAAAAAGATAAAGCTGTGCTTCTGGCGAGGATCGAGCCACGTACATTCCTCTAAAAATTTTGACGCTCTCGGGATGCCTGTACCGGACCGTCGACGTCGGGGAGTTGTTTTCGTGCGGGGATCGACGCATCCTCTTCCCTCCAGCCGTTTCCGGAACTACCGATCGAACGAGGCTCGTCCTAGCGGAAACGGTGGGCCCGGACACGCGGCGTTTATCTGCGCTATCATAGAGTAATTTTATTTTTAGTCCCTCGCTCGCGATTAGACGAAGCTTCTCGTGTTCTGTTCTGCCTCCTCCACGAGTGCTTAAATTAATTAACGCGAGCCAACGTATCAACGTATGGATGAACTTGCCCATCCGATAAAAGGCGTTCGTTTCTTTTTCGGATATGGCGCCCGAGTTCGTAACAGCCGAAAATCGCGGCTATCTCCAGCTGCGCCACAACATTCGCGCCTCTCGCTCGTTAAAGAGGTTAGATAAGTCCCTAGCACCTCGAATATCTGGAGCCGAATGCGTTTCCCGCGAGCGCACGTGCAAACTCGTAAAACGTAGTATCTGTTTTTTCTTTTCCTGGGAATGGAGTAATAAAAGAATAGAGACGCGTAATGGAGCAAACTTTTAACGCTACCGATTCTACCTCGATCGACGATGGGAATACCATCAAGCATGAAACCGAACGCGCTCTTCTTTATTTACAAACTTTTTGTCCCGAAGCCGGTGATAATCTGTGAGTCGGATATTATTTTTTCCGTAAAAATCCCATTCATTTAGATCTTTTCCTTATGTACGTTTAAGCAATACTCGAAACTTTTGTAAAATGCAGTCGAGTATCGTACAGCTGTTGAAATTTCAAATTTCGCATCGTTAAGAAGTAATGTATAAACTCTTAACTTTATATTAAATTTTCGTCAGATACGATCATCTTAGCGAAGTATTGAGTAAAATACTTATGGAAAGACCAGAAAATACGTTTGCATCGTTTGACGAATACAGTAGAAAATTGCGAAGCGATAAATTTCCAGCTATAAGTAATAATGTATGCAACGTATACGTACCACCGTCACCTTTTAAACATGCAAAAAAACTTATTAAATTATTCCAAGTAAAGACATTTGCAAAGTTAGAATAAATTTGTATAGAAAATAAATGCGCTATATTTAACTTATTAATCTAAGATCAAGGAACCTGAACCAGTGGATGAAGAAATGGAAAGTATGGATAAAGGCGAAAGTGAAGAATCTGTCAAAGAGGCGCCAATTAAAATGTTAAACATGTTCGACTTATTGCATTTTATTGAACCAGCTGATATTGGTTTACCTAGAGCCGAAATGATATACTTAAACTTGAGTATTCGAAAGTTAATGGAAACAACAAAAGTTGAAAATTTACGGTAACATGTATTAAAATTTTAATCGATAATTTAATGTTATCGTTAAATTATCGGTTGTTACGAAAATAGAATTAAACGATGAATTTTAAATTAATAAAACAGTTGTTTTCATTCGCTTTTAGTTTTTGGGGAAAAATTTTAGGAAAACCAAAAAATTATTACATATTAGAAGCTAATTTACCCGAATACGAATTAGAACGAAGATTACAGGTAACCTGTATTTATTTATTAAGAAATATTCATAAGTTGTATTATCTTTTAACGGTAAATATTAGTAGGAACTGAAAGGAAAGCAACGAAGTTTGGAAAGCACGAACGAAAGTTCGGATGTGAAAGGAATCGAAGAAGAGAATGCAGAAATAAATGCATTAAAATCAGCAATGGACAGTAAATCCGATGAAGACGGAGAAAGAGATGATGAATCGGAAACAGAATCGTTTGCTTTTATAATTCCACCACTTCCAGTAAATACGTGGGAACCTGTACCACAAGTCACCGAAGAAATTTTGGGAACTGGAGTTAATGAGAAAGTAAAATAATTACTCTACACTGTTAATGCGAATAATATTTATCATTTATCTTGAAAAATTTATGAGCAGTTTATTCTTTCGTCAGTTATAAACTGTTTAATATTTATATTGAAAAATAATTACAAGAAAACTCCAAAACTTAGATAGAAATTATTTTATGTTAATTAAATATGTAGGACTCTTAATACTCGATAATTCATTTGATGTTTAAATATATTTTTAAAAAATATAAAAAATTAATATCAAAACATACTTTTCCAGCTTATTTTGCACTTCATGTTTATTTCAACATTTTATGTAAGAAATTCAGTAATTATTTGAGTAAATATTTGTTATAATTATAATTATTGTAGCAATTTTAATTTTGGTGAAACACTAATTTCTGTGAAAATGTGAGATTGAAATATTGTTGAAAATTGTTTGAAAATATTTCTGTTCGTTTATTATTTTGTATAATATTATAGACAAAATTGAAACTAATTAACGAATTTTATTTCATTTGTAATTTTAATTTTAAAATTAATAAATCAGTTCTATACATATCTTAAAAAATAAAATTTAAATAGCTTATTATTATATATTATACTGACAATATTTCATAATTAATAGATAATAATGTATGCGAAAATATGTATGAGTTAATAGAAAATTGATTTTACGATAAATATTGAATATTAGCATATGTAGATTATAATATGCACTATAATAAAATTTTTTGTTTTAAATATAAATAAAATTTCATTCTAATTCGTGATATTTTTTGAATTTTTAAACTTTTATTAAAAATAACTCATGTATTGAGTATATAGAAATATGTTTATGTAAAATTGATACATATTTTATTAAATATTTTTTTATTTAAACAAAATCCATATTATATAATGATAGATGATATTTTACAGATTTTCTATGTTTGCAATACACCAGGACTGGATAATTGGATAGAACTACCTACGGTAACTCCACAGCAAATTGTTGTTGCTAGACAAATCGTTCATGCATTCACAGGAAATTTAGAAAGTTCGGTAATAAGTCAATTTTTATTTCATATTAATTTATACAAAACTATTGGGAATATAAATTAAATAATATCGGTTCTAATTTTAAAATAATTCTAAATTTAAATATTCACAATTTAACGTAGAGACATAATTCACGTATTTGACTACCTTAACAAAACGACAATGTTATTTTATTTATTTTACATTGGATCGAACAAGGATATTTTGTTAAACTCAACTTATCTTAAGTTTGAGTTGATATTGTTTTGTCATCCTTGTCTCTTCAATCTACATAATGTACTTTCATTTTCCATTTTTTCTAGAATAATTATATACTGTTCAATGTTTTTTTTCTAGTTTAGAATAAACTTAATCCATCATAGTTTGTATAATTTAATTCTTTTGAGAATATTGAATGAAATACGAAGTTTCCGTATTTTCAAACTATATAATTTCTCATGTTCTTTAAATATTATACTAAATAATTTATTTTAAAAAACTTTTGATTCTATTATTATTTAATTTTAATTTATTTTAATTGTTTTATTCACATTTTATTTGAATGTATATTTTAAATAAAGTTAGTATGTTAAAGGTTATTGAAAATATTAATGTTTTTTCATAAATGAAAATACAAAAATTCCTGAATAACAATCGAAAATTTAATTTCTTATGTAAGAAAAATTATTTCCGATGTAATACTTTTTTATCTTGTTACTTATTTAATTTCAATTAAAATTTTTAAAATGGACATCTTATTATCAGTTACTTTTAGATTATTGTACGTTTTAAATTAAGATTTATAGAAAACAATTTTATAGTAATTTACCTTCTATTTAAATTATGAAGTTAATAAAAACAAATTAAAATAAAATAACGTTAAAGTAATAACTTCATTTAAATATTTGTTTAAAAGAATATTATAATATTACAATGTTGTATTATCATTATCTAGTTTAACTTCATTAATGAGCAAATATTTTGATTTTTTCAATTATTTTTAGCTCTACTTCAATTCTAAGCTTTTCACATGAATTCAATGTTTTGAATCATCATTTTCATACTATCAACAACTAAATATAAATCGTCTACATACGATAGCACTTGAATGATTCCATTAAAAAAACATCATTTTAACTCTATAGTATGAATCTGATAATACGTCCTGAAATTTATTATAAATATTTTATATTATTTGTACATATAATTTCTTTTCTATCTTAAATGATATTAAAATGAGCGATCGTAATGTTTTCACTAAATTTTTGGACTGAATAATTGAACTAGAATTCAAAACATTTTATTTTATTAATGATAATATGCATTCTTTGATATAAAACTAATTCTTTGATTATTATAATTTTAGTTATTCAAAACATTGATTTAATTACATTCTAATTTTTCACATTTTTAAAACTACTGAAATAATTAGGTTACATTAAAAACAGAAATTCATAAAAATTTGAAGTTTCAATATTAATATATTTTATTAAGTGATTGATTTTTTATATTATGCGTTTATATATATTTTATAAAAGTATAGGAAAACGTAGTTAAGCTCACGATTTTCGAAAAAAGCGACTATGATTGGTGAAATTCTATGTTTATAATTTAATGTATAACATTTCACGTGTCTTCGTACTTTGAACTATTTGCAAATAGTTATAATTACCAGCTAAACTTTATCTGCAAAGATGTGTATTTCTAAAGAACTTTGATCTAATTTATTTTAAGACAACAATTAATTTCTGTCAAATCGGTAAAACTTATCGGGCGATTGACTTCATGTTAGAAATATCCTAAAAATTGTATACAAAATAATTATCGCGTCATGATTTTCTCGGAACGATTTTCTAGATTCATACATTTCCGCCATTTCCCGGAAACGAGAAGAATTATCTACGCGCTCAGATTGCTCGCATTGGCGCAGACACACATGTTTCTCCAATTGGTTATTTTAAGTTCGGCGTTAATAATGACAGAGACGACGGAGAGGAAGAAGAGGAGGAGGATGATGATGATGATGATGATGATGAAGAAGAAGAAGAACAAGAAAAAGGTACGATATAATGAAATTTTACAAATAATTCGGGTAATACAAGTTTTTAACAAGTATCCAAAATTAATCCTTTGATAATATTCAGAAGGTACAAATGTTTATATTCAAATAGAAATAAACTTACAACAAATATACTTAAATATTAAAAATAATCTATAAATTTTTATAAATAAACTAAATAAAAGAAATATATAAAGAAAAGTTTAGGGAAACAAATAAAAGAATAAAATATATTTGTACCATCGGTACAATAATTTAGTTTGTTTTTACATAACGTCGATACTCAAAGGTACAATATCAATTTACAGACCAGTTAAGAGTAAATTAAAGTTGTGTCTATATTTTACATGTATTCTTTTAAAATATATGATTTTGTTAATATATTATCTTTTCTATTTTTTTCATCCTGTGCTTTTTTAATAATCGTAAAATTTTTTACATTTTAATTTTATCTGCGAATATATTTATCATAATATACTAATTTTTGATAATTACCCCTTTTTAAAAATATTTCTTGACTATAAAATTTTAATTCAACCTCGTATATATACCATTTGCGTATGTAGATAAGAAAATAACGATCACGTAAAAGTTTTTATAAATTATATTGAAATTTTTATTTAAATAGTTTATTAAAAATTTTTTATATTTTAAATTGCCTGGACCGCTTAATAAATTTAATCTGATTTATTATTCATTTACAAAACAATGAAATTATAATACATTGAATAAAATCAAAATTGTAGTTACATTCAACTTTTTTAAATACAAATAAATAAATAAATAAATAAGTACATGTACATGTACTTATAATATTTTTTAATGTCATGAAAAATATAACTTAACATGTATTCTACTTTTAATAAAATATGTAATTAATACAGTAGACATTATTTTAGAATTAACCTGGGACAAATCTCATATAAACATTAAATAGTTACGCGTCGTAAAGATTAGATGTACGAATTAATACGATCTCTAGAAATATACTCTAGAACAGTATACTTAAAATATCTCTAATTTAAGGTTGTAAACGTAATAACTTAGTCTGTTTATTTAATACAATTTATAAAACATATCTTTGTTTCTTATTTATGTTTTAAAATATTTAAATTCTAGTATAATAAATAGTCATACAATTTGTTTAGAAAAATCATTAAAAATAATATTAAACTTATAACCAATGCAATAATATTTTTTTTATCTCGTGTAATTCAATTAATTTCTAAAGTATTGTGAAATACAATATTCCAATTTGAATTCGTATAGTGACTCGATAAAATTTCAAAAAAGTAGTTACTTTATTAAAATATATATGGGATACAATAAAATAAAGCTTTCATAAAAATGTTTTGTTCAAGAAATTTTTACAATTATTTTATTTGTAATTTATATAAGTATAAATATATTAGAAGTACTTGTTATATTTGAATTTATACGTGTAATAGATTTTACTCTTTACAATATTTTTTTTAAAATAATAAAATATAATTTAAATTTTATTTAAAGCTATAAATAATGTTCTTTTAAGTATTAGCAAAAATCCATTATTAATTATTAATTTGAATAAATTATATTAAGTGAAATAATCTCTATAAGCAGAAAATTTTCTTATTTTGTTTTATTTCTAGAATTTTACTATGAATATATAATATTTATCGTATTATTCAAATTAATAATTAAAGGATATACATTTATGTCATTAATTATAACGTACATGTTTTATGTTATCTTTGTATTATAATTTTACAAATATTTACAGTTTTGAGTCTTACTATTTTAGTTTGTTAATTCTTAGTGTACTTTCAAATTTCTTATGGAACCAATTTAATACAATATTTTCATTATGGATGACGCAAATAATATTTATCTAATCGATGATTTATATAATGTTAAGTTAATCAACGTCTCAGAATTAAATTTCTTTGATGTTTGGTAAAAAATATGAATGCAGTACAAGATTAATTTTTTTACAATTAAATTTGAATTGTAGATCGCAAATCTTATAATTTTAAAGACAGTTAATATTTCCTAATAATTAAACGGTTTCTTTAACTAAAATGCCTTAATAATAAATTTGTAACTGTATTAAGGATTAAATTTTAATCTTATTAGATTTATCGCATTATCACAACTATTAATTATAGTGGTTTAACCTTGAGACATAAACGCTTTAAACTCTATTAAAAATGAAACTCTAAACAATGATGTAATTAAATCGAAATCTTTATTGAGATTTGATCGTAACCCTTTATATAAACTTAAATTCGTAATTCGTTACAAATATTCTCATAAAATTTTATTTTATATCGTTAATTTATCTTTGTAAATATTACCACATATTTATTATTTTTCATTGTTATACTTTTTTGTTATTAAGGAAGTCTGTAAACACAAAAAACTGATGCACACTTATCTGTTATGACGCCAAGAGATTCAAATACTTTTACATCCGACTTGATCTTATCATTTACACTTGAAATTAAAATATCTTTAGCTAGCATTATAATAATTTTGCAATTCTAATTGCAACAATTGCGTGACTATAACATATATTTGGTTTTGAAAAATAATTTTAAAAAGTAAAATTTTTTAAGTATCAATTCCGTTATTCTAAATTTCATCGATCGATTAATACTTTTGTAATGGTAAGGTTATTTAAAATTTTTTAATTTGTATTTAAATTTGTTTAATTTATAAGAAATTGCGATACTCGACATCGCGATATTTTATATTTACATACGTGCTTTTCAAATTTTATTAATTTAAATATTTAAAATTTTAATCCTCGTCCAATTTTACTTTAAAATGTAGCAAGAATTATTTATGGTACTTTACCGTTGTTTTTTTAGATACATAATCACGGTAATGAATTTAGTAAATAAGCTTTAACTTAGATATTTGTTTTATTGAATATTGCTATTATTATCGTTTTTATAAATACTCACCATAGTTACATTTAAATTGTTTATATCCAACTTTCAAGTTTTTGCATAATTAAAATTTGTTAATTTTCTAATTTAGCGATGAATAACTCATTAAAAATCTTCAACAATCCAGTAAATAATAAATTGATCTCTTTTTCTTTGTCTTATTCGTACTCTTTCCGTACTCTTAAGTAAAATCCTTGTACGAATGCTCAGTTTCAGAATAAACTACGAACTCCATTTCGATGATCGTTCCAAACGAATGAATAATTTATTTATATTTAAACGTTATTTAAAGACAAAACTAAAATCGTGAAAAACGAGAATTACGAGCCATTACCACTGGCGGATCTCGTCGATCCAACAATGTCGAACTGGTGTCATCATTGTCCTTACATACTGAAACAAGGACGAGTAGTTTGGCAAGATCCCACAAAACGTGATCTTGAAAGTGAGGTACGCACGGAAAATTTTTTTTTGCAACCCGCGACCAAAGTTTTAGTTTCGATTAAAATCTTATCGATTACGGTAACAATTTACTTACATAAATTAACGTGCGAATTACAACGTTCGAGGAAATATTATTACCTGTGAATTTCGCGCCTTGAAACACGTGAAATCGATAAAAATAAATCGGATTGCATGGAAACGGCGATTCGCGAGGATTTACTTATATTAAAAATACGTTATTGCGAACGAGAAGGACGAAGAAAGCGATAAGGAAGAAGAAGAAAGCGAGGAAGAGGAAGACGGCGAGGAAGAAGAGGAGAGTCATAAGGACAATGGATTCGTTAAGGAAATCGGACGACCTTTGTTAACTCCGCTTTCCGAGGATCCTTCCACCGAGTTCACGGCACCTTGGACGGCTCGGCAGTCTTCGAAAATTCAGCCGGATACTGCAGTAGCTCTCATTCGATCCCACATTTGGCCCGGTGCATTCGCAGTTGCCTCCAAGAAGTTGGTTAAACATTTACAAACTTTAATTTGCTTCAAATTTAATTTAAACGATAAGTTTGTATACTTTCTAAGTTGGACCGATTAATTTACTATATAATCTACTGTATAATTTACTATATAATTCACTATATAATTCACTATATAATTTACTGTGTATACCGCGAACTACGTTGAACTTACGGAAATTCGTAGCGTTGGTTCATTAATAATAGCGAGCGAATGGATATTTTACAAATTTTACTATTTTCATCGACGTCTTACGATGGAATTGATAATTAAACCCAAAATAGAATCGATTCTTATAATTTATTATAATGTAAAATTACATTTCATCGCGTATATTTCAATGGTAGTATTGAAATATTTTATAATTGATTCGTGGGTAATCGCGGTAAATTAGATTGTAATTATATCGATTCTTCTATTACGTCTAGACACTAAAATTTTAATTAAGATTTATATACAAAATTTTCGACATAGATATTTCAAGAATTCGTAAAATGTTTATTTAAAAATAGTTTAAAGTTTGTTTTAACAATTACACTTTGGTACACACACATATTTTTTTTTGTCTTTCGAATTGTATCAATTAATAAAAAATATAAATTATTTTACCAACATTTCTGTAAGTACGCGGTTTTATTCTAATCAATTACAATTAATAATACTTAAACAATAAGGAATTAGCGAAAAAATACGTACGTTGTAATAATTTGACATTGGACTTTTGTAATACGCACGAAATAATTTGTCATCGGTTGCGAATATTTCTTTCATTCAAGGTCATTACCGTACGTCTCGAATTTGAATTTTTTTCATAATTATTACGTAGTTTTCTACACTTCCAAAGTGTCCAGTTAATTAAGTTCGCTTTGCAACGATATCTCAAAATAAAACACAATAATTCGTAAAGTTAAAAGTACTCGCATCTTCCGAAGGAAACAATGAATTTTAATTGTTCTCGTAAAATCGGACCGTAAGTGCGGTGTACGCAACGGAAGAAAAATTTTCCAACTTTTCAGGAAATTCGCCAACTTGTACGTCGGCTGGGGTCACAAGTACAACGCGTACAATTACAATCCTCCACCGATGCCGGATGTCGAAGACCAATACCCGCCGTGTGACATGGATCTCGAGGAAATGGACGATCCGAGCTTCGAGGAGGAAGAGGCTTATCGCATCGCCCATTTGCCCCCAGTTCCAGGTTCGTTTGTACGCTTGCACACGGCTGCATCTCGAGACTATAACTTAGGAAAGTCCTTTAATTATGCAAAATTCCTGAATCGTGCTCTTCTCTTTCCCGTTATAGATGGCGAAGAGGGAGAGGAGGAAGAAGGCGATCCCGTTGAAGTGGACAGCATTGACAACGATGAAGAGGAGTGAAACTCGGGGAATTAATTAAACCTCGTTTTTAAATTAATTCTCCTGTCATAATTTCAAAGTATCGCACTCCGCACTCGATTTCCGATTCTTTATCGTTATTCCAACGATCGACTCCGTTAATGTTAATGTTAATATTAATGTTAATGCGTACTGTAAAAGTTGGCTCTTAAAGTCACGAATGTCGAGATAATTCGCGATACCAGCTTCTGGTGTCTTTTCGTTCCAAGTAGTGGCTTGTATCGAATAAAAATTGGAAATGAAATAAGCCGCCCTTTCCTTTCATTCCTTTAAGCTTATGAAACCCTGATCCGCATACTTTCTATTTACCATACATATAAATACAAATAATTATCATACGTTAATATGATATATATTATCAAAAACCTTTTTATTGAACGCAAATCATAGCGATACCTGAGTTTGACTACTCAAGGTAAAACCTTCGGTAAGTTTAGCGTAAGATACAAGGATTTCTACATTATCGGTACGTACAGCGAATCCCGTGGATAATCAACGATAAACGCTTGCCGCTTATTTCGTTGGATGGCGCCACGGGTAAATTCTAAAAAGGTAACAAACAATCCGCTATATTTGAAACATGTGGTTCTAGCCATAACCTCTGTGTTTAAATTTTCCGTTTTGTTTTTAATTAATTTATTTTTAAAAATGACGGAAAGTGAATATTCTTTGCGGCCTATAAATTGTGAATTGAATTATTTATCGGTGCCCGATGGTTCAGCGATGTTTATGCAAGGTATATCAAATCGAATGGCATATTTAATTATTGTAACAGCGTTATTTACTTTTTGTAAATTGAGAATTTCATATTTCATTCCGATATTTCGAATACTTGTGTTTTTTATATTTTATATTGTATCCGTAATACTCATTTTTAACGTACGATGGTATTTAAAGACGTAACGATGTTTAATGACCAATTTTTAAACTTATTCTTAGAGTTTCTTTACGATCGTTGATTGAATGAATCGATCCATAAATTTTAGGTGATACAACCGTAATTGCTGGTATTTATGGTCCGATAGAATGTAAAGCGCATAAAACGTTTTATAATAAAGCCACCGTCGAAGCAACTTTTGGACCTATGAAAGGACCACCGAGTAAGTATCGATTCGTTTTACGACTCGAGAAAATCTGATTTTTATAAATAGATAATTATAAATTGTAGGTGTAAACGACAGACTAATGGAGTTATACGTCAGAGACACTTGCGAAGGAGCTTTGCTTACTTTGCTACACCCTGTATGTTCCATTATGATCAATTTACAAGAATTACAAGACTCCGGAGGAGTAAGTAATATACATGTATAAGAAACGAAATTTTACTATGAATTAAATTATTAGATACGCATTAACGTTGTAAAATATTGATTCACAGTTGTTAGCTTGTGCCATCAATGCTTCGTGTCTAGCTTTGATCAATTCCGGTTTGGCTATGAAATTTACTTTCGCCGCTGTTTGTTGTATGATAGACAAGGATACCAAAAATATAATTATCGATCCAAATATGAAACAGTTGGAAGTAAGTAAACAATGAAATACGTTGATTAGGATATCGAGATAATTGGAACTAACTTATTTTTTTATCGCAGAACGCAGCCGCTAGTTTTACTTACGTTTTTGACAGTATTAATAAAGAACTTATTTGTTGTCATACCGATGGACATTTTACAGAAAAGGAATTGTTACAATCTTTAGAAAAATGTAAAGAAACCGTTCAAACCTTATTTGATTTTTATAGAGATATTGTAAAAAAATATGTAACCGCAATATAATTTTACATATTTTTACAAAAGTAAATTTACTATATTATAACATTTTTTAAATTATTTATTATTAAGTCATACAAGTAAGTCAAAAATATTTATAAAGTAATCGTAATAGATATTTTAATATCATACTTTTTCATTTATTTGTAAACATTTTATTTTCATCCATTAATTAATTTTAACATCAAATAGCTTTCCAATAAGATATTTTCAAATCTGTGAATTGTTCTTCTGAAATTTAAAAGATGGCGTGTAATGTATTACTGGAAAGTGGTGCCACCTTTTGTGTTTAACGCAGAAATGTGTATATTGCTTTTCATTTTAAATATAAAAGTTAATAATATACAAATTAGAATTGTATATGTATTTATTTGTTTTGTTTTTGTACAACTGTTAGAATCGCTTATTTTTATTTTTATTGTAATTTCGTTTAAAAATGAACTAAACATTACAAGTTTAAAGCAAAAATAATCAAAAAATATAATATATTTAAATAAGGCAACAATAGTTTGTGATAGTTTTCTGTTTTTAAATTGTAATACTTATAAATGTTATAAATAAGTCAAAAGGTTTTTTAATTGTAGAATTTCATAAAAGGAATTTTATTTTATTATCGATAAATATAAAAATTAAATTGTCTTAATATATTGTATTATAGTTCATTCGATAATGATTATTCACGAATAAACAATCAATAAATGTATTTTTATAATGAATTTTTAATTAAGAAATTTGTCATTCGACGTTTTACCACTACCTTATATATAATTAAGTTTCATTTTTATAAAAAACATTTAGAAATTTAATTTTTACAATTTATATTCATTTAAACAAGAATAGTTTTGTAATAACTTTAGATTGTTAATACCGTTACAATGATATATATCAATTTATATATTTTAATTATCCTGTGTTAATATAGTTTTATTAAACCTTTCTATGTTTGATGAATTTAGTGTGTAATCAAACTGTATATTTTTATATACATATTATTTTACTCAACCATCATACCAAAGAGTAATAAAACACTAAGCTTGTTAAAATTTATATTTT
Source organism: Dolichoris vasculosae (assembly GCA_018907195.1). NCBI lineage: Eukaryota > Metazoa > Arthropoda > Insecta > Hymenoptera > Agaonidae > Dolichoris > Dolichoris vasculosae. The sequence continues at coordinate 11,840,646 of JACCHY010000001.1, forward strand.
ATTAAATGTAAGTAAAACCACTTTAATAATGATATTCTACGTATAAAAAGAAAAAGAAAAAATGATACTATAAATTAAATTTCGTAGTAAATCCTTATTTAAAGATTAAATTTAATAAATAATATTTAAACTCTTTATGAAATGTTTTTATAATGCATTGGATATTTTAAATTTAATCGTTAGAAATAATATTTAAAGAAATATATTTTTTAAATATTTCAAATAATTTATAAAATATTGCAATCATCGTTTAATTTAATAAATTTCTAACAAAAAATATAAATATATCAAAACTTTAAGATTTTGATATTTAACAATATTTGAACAATATTTGAACAATATTTAAATATTGTTCTAATAACATATCTAACGATTTAACATTATTTTAAGAAATACTTTACATTACTGATTATAAATTGAAAGTATCTAAAATTTTTTCATATACTTGAAAACGTAAATAAGATATTTAAAAGTTATTTCAAAAAAGAAAAATCAATAGTCTATACTATGATTCAGAAAATGACCAATGAAATATTATATCAAATAGAAAATATTGTATTACAAAAAATATGTTTACGATACGTAAGAAATGTTTCAAAAATTTCATTCGAGATTAATAGGTGTATGAAAATACATAAAAATAGTAAAAAATTAATAACGTATACGTTTTATATACTTTATTAATAATAAGAAATAGGTTAATAATATTTTATGGTATTTTAAGTAGAGATTAAAGCATTAGAATATAACTTTATTTTTATAGCAAATTTAATTTATTGTAATCGGTAGTTTTTATATCACTCGATAAAGATTTTGATAATCCAACTTTACGTATATACAACACAAGGTTGCAAAATCACCAACAGGTTCCAAATAATGGAAGTCGGTAAGTCATTCGGATACAAAACCAAATTTGTTGCATTTAAAATTAATTACGTTTGACGTTGTTTGGATAAACTGAGCAACGAATTTCGACGATAAATGAAATATTTTCGCGAGTTTTTAAAATTAAAAACCGTTTCTTTTATTCCTCGCTTCATTTTTTCTTTTACTTAGAATAATATGGGTTAATATACGTTTATTAAAACGAAGTAAAATTAGAAGCAAAGGCGTGAAAAGTGAAAGGAAATAATATTAAAAGGTTTTAAAAATTCATTTTATCATAAGTTATTTTTATCTTGTACATACGTTGTTATACTTAAGTCGTGCTAAAAAAGGAAAGAAGAAAAAACAGTAAGAATCAACGTAAAGTTCGTTGATACGAAAGCAAATTTTTTAAAGATAAAAAACATAAGACGTGAAAAATCTTTAATCGCGGTTCTATCCAGTGATTTTAAATCATTATTTTTGGATCGAAGAATCGCTGAAAATTCGCATCACTCGATCGACGGGATTCATCGGGAAAAATAAAAGAAAAAATATCGTTGGAGTCGAAACGACTTCGGGATTCGTAACAATCCATAATTTAGCGATTTTTATCCCGTAAAAAGCGCTGCAATATTTATAGGAGAGTCTCGCATCGTTCGAGACACAATACAGCAAAGAGAAAATAAAGCAAAGGCGCGATGGTTGGAAAAACGGAGTTGTTACTTAAAAAATGAACACGCACGCGATTCTGAGTTCCGGCGCGAACGCGGTCAGAAATAAAAGACGGAAAGGAACGAAAATGAAAAAGGAAAGGACGGAAAGGAGCTCGTGAGTCGAAGGGGGGGTGTTGGGGAGTGTTGGGGAGCGCGTGCGACGCGGTACTTTCCACAAATTGTCAGGTGCGTCGAAACGGAGCCACGCCCGATCGCCAATCACGTTAGCATCGATGCACCCTTTGTTTCCGAAGGCCTCGGCGAAATGGTCCTGCTCGCCTCGGCTCTCGGTGGCCATCGCCGGACCTACATTAAATATAGAAATGAGACTTCGAGGCGCGTCTCGAAAAAGAGAGAAGACCCAGAGAGAGAGAGAGAGAATTCTCATGCGCATTCGTTCGAGGCTCGACGTTGGTGAAAAGGGAGTAAAAATGGTGAGCTCGCGTATACGCGGCCGCAAGACGTACGTACAAAGAAAATAATACGCTGCGAGAATCTTCCGTTTATTATTTCAACTTTTTTACTTCGACGTTGTCTGCGTTGTTTTCTCTTCTTTTTTTTTTCCCCGACAAAATTGAAACCTTCGAAACAATGTTCTTTTTTTTATCTCGGATGATACGCTTGTAATTTCGATTCAAATTCGTGAAATATTTATCCAAGTTTCCAATTCTTATTTTAAAAATTTAACGAGCGTAAAGTTTATATTTGAAAATTTTTGCGATCTTTACTTTAAAAATACACGTACGTGAAAAATAGTCCTTTGTGCATTCTCGTGGTATATTATTAGTAAGAATATCCTTTACGAAAAGAACGTACCATCGGAAAGTCGATACACGTGTACTTATAATTTTTTAAATACGAATTTATCGCGAATCGGCGTTTAAATCAAGTTAAGTAAGTAATTCGATGATTTTAACTTAATTTTAATTTTACTCGTAATATTTTCAACTTGACGCTGTACAAAAAATGACTCCTTTTTACGTATATAATCGTACGTTATTCGTTGCTTTTTATATTGTTTTTCCAATATAATAAAAACTTGTGCTAAATGTTCGATAATTTATAACTTTACCGTTAATATTCATTTATTACCTATAATTATTTAACTATTTATTTACGTCGTAAAGAGATGTGCAACCGTTTTCTTATTGGTCCTTCGAGCACGGATCACCTGCGTTGACCTATTTTCTATTTCTTTATATTTTCTCCGCGTTTATAAAACTGGATGAAAATACTTTTCAACTTTTTATCGTTGCGTTAAATTATTTAAAAAAAAGTCTTAATTAGCCTTTTTTTCTTGTTTTGTATTTTTACTAAAATCGCTAACCTTACGAAATAGTTAACGTTTATGTACTTTTGAGGATGTAAGTAAACGCATAAAATGATATTTTACTACAGCTAATCTAATACTCATAGTAAAATATGATGTATGTTACATGGCAATTATTTTTTCGATTTCAGCAACTACTACAATTATAATTTTATAATTGGCTTTCCCAGTTGCTCACGGCTTTACGAACCGCTCTATATTTTCTATCCAACTCATTTATACTGTATCGACGAGATTTTTTTGAAAAGCGTTATGTAATCCTACTAATAATTTCTATACCGATAATTCACTTTTAATATTGCAGTAAATCAGAGCTTAGATATATTCACGTTGAGACTCCATTATAGCAAATAACTTTTAAGAGTTTGTAACATATGAAAGAAGAAAATTACGAGAAGGGGTTTTTATCTATTTTACGACAGCCTTTAATACGCTGAAATACAGTACATCTTAGTTAAGCTACTGGTTTCGGTAACTTTGATAGTGATCTACGTTGCATATATCCGTAGACGTACTTGTCATTTTACCTTCATAAAACTTTGTATTAGATATTTTTTGTTCGATTATTCCTTGCTGTTTTTTTCCGTACCACGACAAATTTTTATGAATTTATTAACAAAATAGTAATAAATACAGTGAAATGTTTAAAAATTATAAAATAAAACGTAAGATAATAAAAAATTAGATATTATATTTATAAATAAGTAATAATTTAATTTTCGTTCAATTACCATTTAGTAACATGGATTACTTAAAAAATGTAAGCAACGACCGAAACGATATAAGTTTTACCGTCGCTGCAATAGATTCCGTACATTTATAAAGTTATAATTCCAAATTTCGAATATAAAAATGAGATTTGTAACAGCATCGATATTCATTCGTAAAATAGTTTTCGAGAATTTGGTTTTATTCATCCGTACGATAAAAAGATACGCGTATTCGTATAAAAGGTGCGAAGTTGATTACTTCTCCGCGAGTTATAAATGGAAGGAGCGATAATCATTTTATGTAAAAGCCTCGTAAACGATAAAATATAAAAAGATAAAAAAGACTAATGTAGAACGAAGACTAATATTCTAAGCGATAGATAGATAACGAGAATTAGATAAATGCACGAGGCGATGGAAAGGAAAACGTCTTTATTGACACGTAGATAGATGATTTGGTAAGTAGACGCATCGATATATACCGATAGACGGATAAGTGGATAGATAAAAAGATAGTGAAATAGATATACAGATAGATGTAGAGAAAGAGAAATGCAGAAGTGGGAGGGAAGAAAGAGGTAAAAGAACCGAGCAGAGTCGGGTCAGAGCGGGCCACGTTTAGTTGAGGTCGCCCGGAGGCCCTTGGACCATTAACAAGGAGCGCAGCAATTTATGGACGGGCTCGCTCATTTCCACTTTATTATTATTTTCTCATCTCATAGATGTTCTTTCGGTTGTCGTTTTGTCTTCTCGTCTTTCTCTTTCTCTCATTCTTCCTTCTTCATCGCATATAACTTATTTCTTTCGGTTCTCTCTTTCTCTCTTTGTTTTTTTTTCTCTCCTTGCACATCCTGGATTTAATAACGAAAGTAGAATAGAAAGAGAAAGATATAAAGAGAGAGAGAAAGAGCACAACTACCGGCATCGGGACTTTCGTATTACACTGACTTTCCGCTCGAAAGCGTCTTACGTCGGTGTAAAAGACATTATTGCTTTTAGTCTACGAGTTGATTTCCTGCACCAGTTACACGAATACTTTTACCTATTTCATTTTTCGTTCGGAGATTTTATAACCATCGAGTAGTGGTTCGAGTACACGAGGATACTAATTTAGACAGTGAGAATAGAACGAGATTCTTAAATGATGGGATTGGATGAATATTACTATTAGACGATGTTCGGGATATTTGATTGATCGAGTGCAGTTAAGATGACGCGTTATTGCCGCGTAGATTAATTCATTTAAGACACAAACTTTATTTATGGTCTGATATGACGCCGTGCATCAAACGCTATTGTTATCAAATGTAAGGTTTTTAACGATGAAAGGATTATACGAATTTACCGTTATAAAAGTAATAAGTAAAGGAGATGTAATTTATAAAGAATTTATTTAAAATTTATATAAAAATTATTGTTGTAATGGAATAAATGTTTTAACGAGGGTTTTTATTTTTAGCATTACACGAAATTGTACTAAAAAGTATTTTCTTAATTTTACAATTTCATTAATTTTATGGTAAATACGTTTGTAAGTTAAAAAAAATTTTTAATGCATTCTTATACACACTATACGTATACGATATATATTACATTACATTCATAATTTAACTCATAAATTTTGCTTTATTATTACACTATTTTGTAAAATGAGAAAACGTTATGATAAAAATAAAATACAAAAGCTCGTATATTGAATTAAAAGTAAATTTTTTTTTATTCGTAAGATATTCAAATTCTTTTTAAAAATGTATACGAATAAAAAATGAAAAAGTATATAAAATAAGTATAAAAAATTATTTCAAATTAATAATTCAAGATTGTCATTTTTTCTTATTTTGATTCGGATATATTTACGAACTTGGATCGTATTCTATTTTGTTTATTCAATTTCATATTATTAATATTTATATTAACTGCAATAATAATCTCAATAAAATTTTTATACGAAAAGTTTCTTGTCATTTTTGTTAATCAATTATCAAATTGTATTTCTTCTTTAAGTTAACTGTAATTAATAAAATATTATGTAAGACTAGGACTTACTTAAATAAATTTTCAACCATTTAATATATCGATATTTGATCATTTATAAATATATAGCATTTTAATTTACATTAAAAATCTCTGGTAATATTTTAGTCTAAAGTTTGAATTTTGCTAATAAAATACTACATGAAACTTTGCGAATCCAAAAAAAATAACTAAATACTTCTACGATTATCAAAACTTTATCAATAAATTATCCTTCATCCATAACTGTAACTTATTTCAACATTTTTTTATTATTCTAATCTAAATGAATATTCTGAATCGAATTTTTATGTATATTTATACATCCCGTTAAAAATAGTTGAAATAGTAATTCAATGATCCAAATAATTTAACATTAAACATTTTTTCTTATATATTTTCTTAATAAAAAAGCTTTTTTAATACGATCAAATCCATTTTTCAGTATCTATTTATTTTTTGTATCAATCAATATCGCATATTTCGTAACAAATTTCGTAAAAGAAATAATTTTTATTACCCCTTACGTACGTTATTTCCATTATTAACTTTGTGCAAATTTTTTCTTTCGCTATTAGTTTAAACAATTTTCTGTTTAAAGTTTAATCATCCTACTATAATATTTATAAAGTGATTTATCGATCAACATTAAAGAAAGTATCTCGAGTACTCGTTTAACGTTGAAGTTTTTGTTTCCTTCTTTTAGATAAAATATTTTACACAATAGTATATCGTATAGAATATTTATGAGCAAATATTTATATTATTGGATGCATATAATTATAAGCTAAAATTTGTCGTTAATAAATTAAAATTCTCGAGACGTCATTTTTTATTTGACAAGAAATCCGCTTAGAAATCATCATGAATCATCTCATCATCGGTAAGGACGTTCGTTTCTCCTCCAACCAACTCGTTTTCCGAATTGTTGTGACGCAGAGATTCTACCTATCTGTCATAATTTATAACTTTTAAAAATGCACCTACGTTACGAGACTACCGTTTTCTAAGAAGTACTTTTTATTAGCTTTATTTTTTCGACTCATGATACCTGCTGAAACCACTCAGCTTCCGAAAATTTTCGTAGTATTAATTAACCTTTGGAATTTTTTGTCTAGACGAATCCCTGGTGATACGTTCGTTTTGTAAATAATTCAAGTTTATCGCTATAGACTTATCATATCTACACTTGGTTCTCGTAAGTTATTATATACAGTAACTTTTACCCTTCGTATTCGAAGGCTATATTTCTTATAAGTAAGCCCAGAACCGACAACGAATCGGTGATAAGAATCCATCCGGTCTAGTTTTATTAAGTGGAAGCATAATTTTATTATTTTATAATAGAATACTTAACGAATGTATTTATCTCGTAGCATTTTATTTATTCGAGTATATTTATAGATTTATAATTTGAAACTTATCTTACTGGCTAAATATATGGAATTAAATCCGTGTACTTTTATATTACAATATAATTTCTATTTTTTCCGAATGTTTAAGTAACCTTGTCTAATTTATAAATCGTAGCATTAAAAATGTTATTATTAGCCTTTACATAACTTTAATTCGAATTTATATCGAATATTGCATTTGTTGGGTATAAATTTAATATTTAAATAAAACGTTTTCCAAGGCATATTTAAAAATACATTTTTTTTTTCAGAAAACTTGATATTTAAATTTTTATTTTGGTATTCGAACGAAACACTTGTTACACGTATTACTTTTTAATTAAAGATCAATGCGCAAAGAGTAGCGAAAAATAAGAAATTCGATAAGAAAACGAATGTATCTATAACGAAATAAAACTATTAATCAAGCTTAATAATACGGCAGCGAACCTTCACGTCCCATTCCGTGTCTTATCACTCGCGTATTTTCTCTGGTGCGCCTCCCTTTTCATCTCCTGATCACGTCGACTTCGCCCTTTTTTCGCGCGTACTCGTACGATGTGCGAAGGGATTAATCGTGGCTCGCTCGACGAGATAATGCACTTGGACTCGGATTAGTCGTACATTGGACTTGTTCTCTTGACTTCGGATATAACGTTGGAGCCTTGCAAATAAATTGCCAATATACCAATTATTTCGGTCAGTGGAGATAAAGATTTGTTCGTTTAAAAAAAAATATTTTAATTCGGATTTAACGCTTGTAACAAATTTTTCATTTTTTCTACGTATTTTCATTTATTAAATGTATTAGGATTTTATTCGATTATTTAAATCGAAATTCTAGCGGAAAAAGTCTTTTTTTCGAGTAAGCGATGGATAAGAAATTGTATAGGGTAGGATTACTTAATTATGTTAAGGAAGGTGAATCTCATTCGTATACTTTTATATTAAATACTTGAATGATATCTAATAACTAATTAAAATTTAAATTAAAAAATCTTTATGTTTAGTGTACACAAAATTAAATATTTACGAAAAAAAATATATCAATCATAATATTTTAAATTGATGTAAGGTATATTGAATACTTATAAAAACTTTATTAAAAAAAATACGTTATACAAATGATTATTTTATCTTTTGTTTTAAATCTTTTCTCAATATAATAATAAAAATATTCAATCAACTTTTGTATTTTTTATACTTATCTCATTGATTGATAAATACTCGTACAAACGAAGCATAATAAACTTTTTCTAGAAAGTTGAATTAATAATATTATGTGGAAAAATAATTTTTTATACTCTGGTATTTGTATGAATATGAATAAATGGGAACATTGATTCTTTAATTTACGTTGTAATAGAGGAAGCTAGTTTTGATTTATTAATAATCCTCTTTTTCTGATCAATTTGAAGATTATATTGAAAATATAATCGTATAATTAATAGAAAGAATAACATTTCATCGGATCATAAAACTATTTACAAAATTTTTACAGAGGAAAACAAAGTCATGGTATGCTTGTGAAAGATTCACTTGCGATTTTATTATGTTGCAGCCATGAATCGATATAGAAGAAACCATTACAATCTTGCTGCATCACTTATTCGTACATGAATTGTTAATAATCCAAAATGCAAATGTAAAAACGAAGATTAAAATATTAATCATATTTTCTGGTACTATCTTCTTTTTTTTACGGTGATCAAAATTAATTATCGATAGTAAAATACGTTATCATCGATAAGCCGAAATATACGAATTATTTTACTGAATTAGCACGAGTTAATGCATCGATGATTTTTGATCAAAATGAATATTTATACGAATATGCGTAGGCGAATAAAAAGAAAAAATAAAATACAAAAGAAATTTATATTGCTACTGTGTGAAATCTTGTGCATCGAAAACGGATAAATTATTTCGGAAAAATCGTCGTTCTCTTATTTAAATGATATTTTTTTTAAAGAGTATTACTATTATTATTTTTATTATTTCAAATGTTTTGAGAATATCGTTCTTGAATTTCACTTTTATATTTTTTTCGTTGGTTCGTCAATTCGATACTGAAAAGAAAATATGCATCATTGTGATCAATAGTATTGATATCCCTTTATAAAAAGAAGTTGATCTGTTACGTCGTTTGTACGTATAATGAGAAATATAAAATCAGCAATCTACATCGGGAATACAACCTTTAATATCTTTGTATTTTTCATTATATGTATTAACAACATAATACATCAACTTCTCCTTATATTGCGAGATAAATATTGTTGACTATAATTACGAAATATTGCGTGTTTTTTTAATATGAAATTAAAGCAGTAGACCTAAAAACAAAAGCTTAATAAGGTAGAGATTTGTAAGTCGATACGAGATATGCTCTTAAATGAAAATTTTTCTTTTCGATGTAATCATGTCGAGATATTTCAACCAGTATTTTATATTTACTATCAAAAATAAATTAATATCTAAGAAGTAAATTAATAAAAGATAGTTTATGTGGATAATATTTATAGCTTTTATCATGAAGAAGAATAAGAAAATTACTTCCACAATTCTAATTTTTAAATTACTCATTCGTAAGTGCATTGTTTTTTAAGTAGTTACTTTATTCAATAAGCAAACTTGAATTCATCCTTAAAATTATTTATACGTATTCTTTCCTTTTTTTAGCATTAGGTATCTCATATAATAAGAAATACAATAAAATTTGTATATAGTTTTAAATTCTTGGGTTCACATTTAAATTGACTTATATTGAAAATAAACGAGTTAAATAGTAATTACTACTAATTTAACTGTAATTTTATACTTTTGCAAAATTAAAAAAAATACCAAAAGTACGAGTAGAAAATTTTCTTTACTTTTGCAACGTATTATCTAAAGTGCCTCAGAATAATAAAAAAAAAGAAAGAAATTACAAAATTTCTTATAAAATCATCGGGTAAGATTCATCGGATAAAGTTTCGATTTTTCATTAGCAATCCGCAATTTCCAAAGTGCAGGAAAAATGAAAGCAGCATAATCAACAGCGAGTATCTCATTAAATTGGTTCGACGGTATGAATTAGGCAAACATCTCATCGTCGTGCTCGTTGTCTTCATCGTCGTCGTCGTCATCGTCGTCGTCGTCGTCATCGTCGTCGTCGTCGTCATCGTCGTCGAGAGCAACTCGTGAATGGAGGACTCGGGAGAGTTTACGACTTGCGCGCAGAGCAAAATAGACTGTTCGCGAGCGCTCGTATAATCCGGCAGCTACTCTTCGCTCTCTCTCGACCATTTTTCTCGCTTTTTCGCTTCTCCTCGTTTCTTTTTTCCTCGGGTGCTCCGGCCCTCTCGAGCTATCTCTCTCTCTCCTCCTCATTTTGCGCGCCGGGAGAACTGCAGCAGCAGCAGCTCATTGGAGCGAGGGCCGTTGTTATGAAATTAGCATGAGCGATCGGACGAGGAAAGTAATCGCTTCCGAGGCCTTAGGATTGGGCGGAGGCCGGAGGGAGCGAGAAAGCCTTTAGAGAAACGCCGCCAATTCCGCCAGCTCCTCGCGTCCCATTGGTCGGTAGATTTACGACGGCGTTGCATGACTCCGACGCGAGGAGGCGAAGAAAAAATTTTCTTTCCCTGCCTCGATGGCCTGCGCTTCGCTTTGTCTCTTTCTTTCTCCTCGAGTGCGCGGACCTTTTGCCCTGTGAAAATTAATCTATAATTGTACCACGAGTTTTTCTTTCATCCATATTTTACGGGGACGGAGATCGGCCACTTTGTTCTCGTTTCACCTTTAAGAACATGTTTAATGATATCGTTACGGCAATTATTTCCCATCTCAAATTTTATTTCCAGTGTAAAAGTGTAATTTAATAAATTCTTAAATTTTCGTCATTTTTAATATTTCGTCGGGCGATTCTCGTTCGTTACGAAGTAACTCTTTATTTTTACCGAGTTTGTAAAATACTTTACAAAAATTAATTTAGAAGATTTTTTTAATTATCATAATTCATTTAAAGTATTTTTCATTTTCTCATAATTTTAAATTCTTTACGATAAATAACAACAATGGATTTACGGATAATTTTCTCAACCGAAAATACTATTTGCAAAGAATGTATTTGTTTTCGGAAGCGAATTGAAATCGAATCCGATCCGAGTAGATTAGATTAAAAAGAAAATTCTTCTTCAAAAACTTCTTCTTCATCGATGAAAAAATCCCATCGTTCAAATTAAGACCTCCGAATTTTTTTCCAACTCGCAATTATTTTTTTCGTACTTATTATCGCAATGTCCACGTCTATCCTTCGCGTACGCGATAAATCATACCGTAATTTTCGGTTGAGATCAACGAGAAAGGAATAACATCGTTTCCTCGAAACATAAACAATAAAGATGCGATTTAAAGATCGCGATATTCTTTGCACTTCGAATTTAAGCTATGGTCATTAACGACTGTCCATCAAAGCTTGGCCCAGTTTCGTATCGGATTCATCGATTGCGGTCGCGAAACGGAGAAAAAGCGCGAGCAAGAGAGAGAGAGAGAGAGAAAGCATTTGGTATTATCGAATCTTGAACAAAACCGCTAAAATATGCAACGTAACAAGTTGGTCGTATTATACAGACATCGTATATTGGTTTAGACAGAGGATATGTTTACATGCGTCGGTGCAAGATGCGAGTGCACGGCTCAGTGCCTCGGTTGCCCTTCGAGAAATGATGACGTTACGTTTTTCGTTGCGAGTCCGTCAGTCCACGTAGTCTTGCGATCCATAATCCGCCCTTCTCGAAGAGTGATTAACCGGTCTCTCGCGAGTCCCCGATCAAACCTGCGATCTCTCGATCTTCCGCGAAAGGGATACTGTACGTGCATTTATATATAGATTCGAGGTCACTGGTAAGGGCCTGATAATACGTGGGGAGTGGGCCAGGTCCAATGAAAAAGCCGAACAATCGAAACTGCGATCTTTCCTCTTTTTTTTTTTGCCCTCAGCCCCTCTCTCTCTCTCTCTCTCACTTCTCCGTTTCTCTCCAACTTTTTATTTTTTTGCATTGCGGCTACGCGAGACGTCGGCGATGATCAAAAGCGATGCCGAACGCCACTTCCGACAGTGCATCCATATACCTTGCACGTAATGCGCTTGCAAAAGGTGAAGGTGAAAGAGTCGAGAGAGGCACGATGCTTACCTGTATACATATGGGTGTAGAGAAAAAGAGAGAGCTCGAGGTAGAGCGAGTGCAAAAGTGCGTGTACTGCATGCTGGGAGAGGTGTTTTTCTCAAGCTAAGATATAGAGATGAGAAAGGGTCGAAGTTGAAGTGTAAAACGAGAGAAAAAAATTAAAATATCTTGACTGAAATGGTATATTGCCGATTAAGGCATGCAGTGTGTTTCGTTAACTTTTTTTGGGGAATACAATTCTCCTGTAAATTGTAACTTTCATGCGTAGGTTTATAAAAAGAATAAGTTATTTTGCGCTGCTTTAAGTAGAACGGGTCTCGCAATATTAGGTAGGATGCTTGAATTTTTTACCGTCCCGTAGATTTTTATTTTTTACATCTGCGGTAATACGGAATTTACATTCGAATTAAACGATAAAAGTTTCTCGTAATTGGATATTTATTCAAATTAATTTAGAACGAGATAACGCTGCGTAATAAAATCGATACGCGTAGGCATAATTTTTAGAAATTCGAAAATTACATTCGCTTTGTTTTCTTTCGCGTTCGTTTATTTACGGAAGAGAGTTTAATTCGATGAAAACTTCTTTCTCCGGCTAAATTGAACTTTTGATAAACCCAGGATGGACTCGTCAACGGGAAAGAAACGCTCGATGAGTCGTGTTACGCGATTCTTGTAAATTGCGCCGAGCAACTGCGAATCTACGCCGCGAGGAAACATTAAGAGCTATTAATAAGCGTATAAAAAATAAAGCAAAAGAGGTGACGATCAAAGTAGAGGATATATCGGAACGAGTGGCGATAAACACGTATACGCGTTGTAGATTGATAGACGCACGGATAAAGGTAGACAGGGGTAGAACGGGTCGAGCGAAAGCGCGGTGCCACCGATCGGATCGGGCTCGAGAGCGCAAGATTGATGGTTTCTTAATAAGCGAGAAAAACCGGCAAAACGATCGGCGTTCGAGGTTCACCGCGGGTGGGCCGCAACTCGCAACTCGCAACTCGCAACTCGAAACTCGCAACTCGCAACTCGCAACTCGCTACTCGCTACTCGCACCAATACAACTCGCCGAGTATCAACGACACGGGCTTTTCATCCCGCGGCGATCCTCCGCTTTTTGCTCCGAGACGCGCAACTTTTTCCCAGCTCAGCGATGTTTTCGCACCGACTCGTCCCTGCCTTCCTCGAGCTTGTGCGTTATTCCTTCGGTGCTCCGGGAGTAATGCGCTCGTTGCGGGTAATCGGATGCAATGGTTGAGATTCCGAGCAAATACGTCTTGCGCTGTTTCTAATGCTCCCGTCGCTTTATTTTTCTACTTCCTCGTTTCTTTTCCTTTTTTATCGGGAAAGAATTATTTTCAAACCTGCGTCATTCAACATTTACAGAGAAATTGGTGACTATCGATTTATGTGTGTGGACGCGCGCGTGTGTACGATAATACGATAATTTTTAAAATATTTTCCGCTGTCATCTTCTACTTGGAAAAATCATTTTTGGTGCGTTAAACGGGTAAATGTTAAAATCAAGATTATAATTTGAAACTTTTACGAGTATAATAAAAACTACACTCTCGAGTACATGGAATAAATACATTTTGCACTAAAGTGTAATTACATAAAAATACTCGAGAGTACTTGATTAAAAGATACATAAATTTTTTAAATTTGAATTCTGCGTACGCACATATCTTACATTTTAGATCTGTCGATTAAGTTGATAATGTAGCAAATTACATTTTTTTAATATATCATTGTAAATTTGTTTTATATTGGTGCGGGTAACGAGTATTTCCGTGCTCTTTTCTTTTTTATCGTACTCGGTGTTATTAGCATTTTAATCGTTTTACTTTTGAAAATATTTTTTGCGATCTTGTATGTCGTATGCTTTATTCATGATGTATGCGCCCGAAAGAATAATGAACAATCTTATAGGTATTCCGATCAATTTCATTAAATTAGCGTGTGACGCTGATGCATCATCATATTGGACTGACGAATCTGGGTAAACGATGGCAAATTAATGGTTTATGACTTGCACAAAATTTTTTCTATATAGTCGCTTTTATTTACTAAGGATTCGTTACGTCTGTCGACCACATAAAATTCGATTTAGTTGTTCAATAAATGTAAAATATAGGTTAAAATTGCAATTTTTCACTTATTTTGCTACTGGCTAAGTAAATTGAAATATAATCTTATAAAAAAATATATTCATTTATTACAGAAAACGATAAATAAAGCAATGTACATAAACATTTAAATTTTATACATAAATATAAAATTTTTTTTAGGATTTTTATCAAATGTTTATTATATATTATAAATATTTAAATCATTCCTTATATTTTTTATAAAGTAATTAATTTTAATTAATAGTTTCGGTAACTTACTCGTAAAAAAAAATAAATATTTTTTCTCTTAGCCGAATATTCCTCGTTGTACGATTCAGTCATATACGTATTTCTTGGCAAGCTTACTTCGCTTAAAAAAGGAAGTATAATTTGTGACCGAAGAAGTATAATTTTACTTTAGTATAAGTAAACTTGTATTTTTAAGTAGTCTCATGATCTTTTATGCGAGCATATTCCTATTACAATATGAGGTATTCTATTTTATAAATTCCACATTTAATCATAAATTTAAAGTGAAAAAATGTAAGCTTGAATTCTTATTATTTTTATAAAGGATAATGATATTCTAAAAATTAATTATTACAGTTTTTTTTAATTAGGTTAACATGGTTTAAATATATTATACATTTTATTTAAAATTAACTTTAAATACAGATAAACTGGAAAATTATATTGTTCACCAAATAACAAAAATAAAATTTTATATACAAAATGATACTTATCTGTATTTAACTCTTTAGTAAAAGCTGTCAATCTTAATTATCGTTGAAGGGGAAGATGATCGAATACGCCATCATATTTATCAGCTTGTATAAAGTACTATAATATTTGATATTACGATATATAGTTTGGAAATTGACTGTATAACATATTAGTAATATGTTATTTTTTGCATATTATTTTACAAATATTTAAGATTGAATAATAAAAATATTTTGTTATTTAATAAACATCTTGAAAATATGTTGAATATAATAGGTAAATATATATATATATATATAAGTGTTTTCTTATTTTATAAAATATTATTATTATCATTACTAAAGTTTACGTATCTGTAAAGCGTAAATAAATGGAGCATAGAATTATTTATCCAATTATCCTTTATGTTGTAACTACAATTAAAACTACTTCCATACATTGCTAGTGATCTTTGTACTGGATATTTATGTTTTATTTTATTTTATTTAGACTAGACTTTTAAATATATTTCTTTAATTGGTTATATCAACAATTCTGAATTTTAAATAAATTACAATTTTTTTATATATATATACTAAATATTTAGATAAGTTTGCAATATAAGAAATGAATAAGAATTATATGTTTTCCTTATAATAATTTTAAAAAATTCAAAGCCTTCATCCTTGTATTTATTTTTTTATTCTATAATACTATAAAGTATATTTTCAATTAAAACTTCGAATTAAATTTCCTTGATAATTTAGCTTCTAGCTACAATTAATTTTTATTAAACTAAGCTAATAAGACATGTGAATAGTATGGACAAAAGATTCAATTTATTTCACATATCATGCAATTAATTTCAATTATTATTAATATATTATTATGAATTTCATTTCTTTTTAAATTTTGCTGAAGCTGATTTTTTTTACTTTATGATATTATATATTTAGTTAGTTTTTTTAACTAATTTAATTTATAAAAATTTAATTTCTATTGATTGTATAAAAAAATGCAATTTTATTATATATGTATAAAATATAAATTTTATTAAATTACTCTTTATATTATCTGACTTAGTTATCGAAAGTACATTAATGATATTGTAAAGGTCTAGCGTGAATTTAGTCTACCCGATACTTAAATTATAGAAAGATTAGCATCAATAATTCAATAATATTTTTTGTCAAGAGACTTTAATTTTAAATAGTTAAGTATATTTAAATATTTTATATAGTATATATAAGATTATGTTAAATTTTAAATGTAATACTCTTTGATTAATGTTTACATAATAATATTAAAATGTGTTCATTTAGAAAATATTGATTCAGGAGTATTATTTAAATTTTCATCAAGATAAGAGTTATATTTACTTCGCAAACGTGGGTAATTATATTTTCTAGCGTTAGTTATTTAATTAATTTTTATAATTGTATTATAAATTATTCATGAAAAACATAAGTTTTATAAATTTATTCTTTTATTATGTTTATAACTAAATACATTTTAAATACATTTATTTACAACTTGTACTTTGCTAATGAAAATCTATTATCCACGATTACCGCGGGGATAAATGTAGTATTTTACATAAGATTTAGCAATACTGTTTGATATTTATTCAGAATAGTTGATATCTTAATGAAAAATTATTCAGAGCTGCTGAAAAACTAAATACTTTACAGATATGTTTTATGCAAATGAGATGTTATAAATTGATTTATAATATGTATTCTTTGAATTTTGAAAAATTTGCAAATAAAATCAATATCCAAACAAAAATAAATATCGTATTATACGGTTTTAAAACTTGATTTAACCTATTGTGTTTAAATTCAAACAAATTATAATTACATAAAGTGTCATATATTCTTTTATATGGTTGAGATTAGGAGAGTTATCAATGTTTTATACTAATTAATTTATTAAATTTTAGCAACAATGTTACATGTATAATTCTTTATAAAATATATGAAAAAAAATTTTTATCGTATATAACTAACATTAAAATATTGACAAAAGGTGCAAAAATTGAAAAACTAAACCTATTTTAATTTTATAAAAATTTTCATTAACATTATCTATCATAATTTCTTATAATTCGTACGTATATATTGCAAATCAAAATAAAAAAATCTAAATTATTTTTTTACTAAAAAAAATTCATGTATACACTACATATTAAATCAAAAGTAAATTAAATTTGTCCTATATATTGATTTACTCAAATAATATAATATAAAATAATTATATAAATAATTTAAAAGTTATAAAACATAAATTCTAAGATGAATTTAAAGTATTAGTACCACTGTCCTAATATTATGTTAAGTAATTGTACTATTAAGTAGATATTTATTTTGAAAGTAATACTTTATGGTTTTACGTAAGAGATTTGTAAATTAAAAATATATATTCATTTTAGTGAGTTAATATTTGCATATACGTGTTACATAATAAATTTAAATGTAGGATTTTTTCGAACGGTAAATAAAGGCAACAACGTTATATTTTTCTTTCATTTTACTTTCTACATAAATAAAAAGGTTAAAAAAAATAAATTCTTTTCACAATTATTCACAAACATAGAATATATCAAAACACGGTCTTGAAATTTCTAATATTTTAAATTAAACTTTTATGAATATCAAAACACGCATAATTTGCAAACTCATGTTCACGTAATGGCGAAAGCGTTAATATTACATGTATTTAATCTCGTAATACTTGATTATAATTTACAAAGGGTGTAATTGCTTCCATAACTATTATTATTATTAAAGTAACTTTAATTATTATCATTATCGCAATGACATCGGCGCCATTATCGTTGACTTATTATCATTACGAATGTTATTATTACTTATTATTTATTATTATCAGTATTATTATTACCGCGGTTGTCCTCGTTGTCCGTGTTATTATTATTTTTATAATTATTCCTTTATCGCGTAAAGCACGCACGGCGAATTCCGGAAGAGCCGTACGAGGAAGCGAATGGGCGCCAAGAAAGATGGAGATACGAAGAGCCGGGGAAAGGAAGAGGAGAGAAGGTCGGAGAGGGGCAGAAAAAAATGGAAAAGTGACAGGTGACGCGAGAAGGACACGCGTTCGCGGCTAAGCGGAGCTAATGAGGCTCTTCGTTCGCGTCGACGCAGGTTATATTTCTCTTTGACGCATCGAGAGGTTGTCGGTTCCCGTCCGTCGTCCGTCCGTCCGTCCGTCCGTCCGTCCGTTCGTCCGCCTGCCAGCCATCCATTCATTCATCCAGGAGGGAAGGGGCCCCGACCACGAGGAACGGGAGAACCGAGGAGAACCGATGAGAGCGAGGGGGAGAGAGCGAGGGGGAGAGAGCGAGGGAGCGAGAGGAGGAGTGAGGAGGAGAGAGATTGACGCGGCACGCTGTCCCCGTTGACAAGAATGTGACAAGAGCCGAACTGACCTTGCTCTCTTCGGCTCGGCGTCAAAGTGGGCGGCGCCAGGCGCTACTTCCTGCCCGTGGGCCTCTCGCCCGTCGAGGAGGTGGGAGGCACGAGACAGCCTCGGCAGACGTGTCCTATGACCGCCTGAAAGATGGCTCGTGACGTTTCGACGTGCGCCTGTCCTCCCCTGCGACTGGAAAAATTCTCGAGCACGTTTAGGCCCGGGGTTACCGCTGGCTATTTGTTTTCTAAACTTTAACTCGATTAGCGGTCCGAGCGATTTCTCCAACGTTTATCGCTCGCTCTCGCTTCCTTTCCGCGAGTGCCATTCCTTTTCTCCTAATTTATCTTCCTTGTTTTCGGTGCTCTTTATCGTTTTCGCCTACAACTACGCTCGTTCTCGTTCTATTCGACTCGGGTGTTACCGTTTGCGCGGTTCGACTTTTATTTTTCGAATCATTTATTAATCGTCGCACTCGAATCGATCGAAGGATTTAGAAAAACGCGAATGTCTTTCGTAAAAAATAGTGTATCAACTTTGCGCGTTTCTGAATCGCTAACTCAATTATCCGTTTATAGGCGATAGCGCGGAATCAAATAAAAATTCCACCCTGTAAAAAACGTATTTTTTGTCTAATTGAATTGTTTTATCGCTAATAAGCGTAAAATTGCATCCAACGAAGTTTGGAGAGAAAAAAGCAAGCCAAACGAGATCGTCCGCATTAAATAAATACCAATTAAGTCGGACAACCCGCGGTGCAAGTATACATTCGCAAAAACCATCAAAATCGCACTAAGGCAATTACCTAAACAAAATGCGACGTGCGTCAGTCGCGAAACAAGAAGAGGGAGAAAAACGCGAGAGGCGAAAGATAGAAAGAAGGAAAAAGACCGGTGGACATAAAAAGGGCCCACGAGCGACAGCTCCAAGACCTGGAGGGGGAGCAACCGAAAAAATACAATAGAACGTGAGCTAATTCATCGCGAGAGGACCGACGATCGATCAATCTTCGTAAAGGTCCTGAGATGCAGTAGCGTAAGGAGGAGTCGAGCTAAGTCTGCTCGTCCGGCGACGCGAGGGACATTAATTGACACGAGGCGAACTGCGATAGCTGTTGCTGCAACCGCTAGAGGCCGGGGAGAGAATCGCCGAGGAGCCGATAGAACCAGAAAGACAGAAGCTGAAAACTGACTATACAAAGAACTCGAGGAATCGAGAAGCGGAGACGAGAATGCTCAGAGAAAGAGAGAAAGAGGGAATCGCAACGGGAGGACGGAAAAAGATAAACTACAAGGTGATTCGTTTTTACGAAATAGTACGTTGTAATTTTTACATTCGATTCACTCGTGGTTATCATTTTCCAAGTAGGTTTTATTTTTTATTTAATTTATTCCTAGAAGATTGGAAGAATAATGAATTTATAAAAAAAAATTAACGCGTTTGTATATCTGGTTTCTGGTTTGGAAGTTGGAATAGACGCGCGTACTTTATATTTTATCGCCCAAGTTTTACAAGGTACGTTTCGTTCGATTTTTTAAGACTAATTTTATAACTACGCGTATTTTAACTTTCCGTTCGAAGAAACGCAATAGTATTTATTTTTATATTTCTTCACGAGATATTATAATACAAATTAAATGAAAAAACTTATAAGGTGACGTTATAAAAAAATATTTTATCCGAAGTTAATTTCGATATTATTTAGAGTTGAGCTTAATTGGATAAATGAATATAAAATTTTAAGCACATTATTTTTTAACTTTCACAAAAGTACTTGAAAAAGACGCTTATAATAAACTTGGGAAGTTAAACTTAACATATACATTCTCAAAGTTCTGAAAATCGTATTTTCACGTCCTAAAAGCAACCGCATTTAATGAAATTTCAAGCATATTCCGCCCTTATAACAGCAAGAAAGGACGAAAAGTTCAAGAATAAGAATAAAGTCATATACGAGATGGAAAGGAAAAAAGAAATATAGAAGTGAAATTGATGAAACACGGAAGAAACGATGGAAAAAGAAGGTCAGGGAAAGAAGGATAGAAGTTTTGAAAAGTCTGGTTTCGCAAAAGAAGTTCGGTATCTCGGTCGATCGCTCGTTCGAGGAGTAAAATGCTCTCGAGGAAGAAGGAGACTACGAAAGAGAAGAAGAAGAGGAAGAAGCAGAAGAAGAAGAAGAAGAAGAGAAGGAAGGACGAGAGAAAGACGCATGGCAGACGGACTCCCTTTCGTAGGCGGAGCTCTCGCGAGCTTTGTGTCCAACGCCGCTCTTCTTGCATTGGTCCCTAAAACCCTAAGGCCCTTCGCATTCCCTCTTTCTCTTTCTCTCGTTCGTCTCGATAAGGACGCGGTCGTACACGGTGATTCCTCGCTGAAGAGAAAACGAGAGAGCGTCAAAGGACCCAGTCGAGCAAATAAATAAGGGGAGCGAAGGAAAGGGAAAAGAGACGAGAAGGAAGAAGAAGACGAGGACTTTCCGTCACCCACGTCCGCGATTGTTTCGCATTTCGCTCCCGTTTTATGCACACGGACGAGGAAAGAGACAGAGGGGAAGCGGCGAGGGACCCAGGATTTATGTTTGCGGCCAGTTGAGACGTTTGCGCGAGATCGAATGCGATATCCAGAGGGAGGAGATGGGAGCTACCAAGTACACGGAATCAAGTGACTCGACTTTTTGGTCTTTGGATTCTTGTTGTTCTTTCTCTCTCTCTCTCTCTCTCTCTCTGTCTACCTTTCTATGAGGCCGTTTATTTTTTCCTCGAGAGAGTGAGAGAGGGACCGGGAGCGCGCTTAGGTCTCGCTCCTTTCTTATTTCTACCTTTCCTTCTTTTTCGTTCTTCGTCGTATCGCGAGATATATATACGCGAACGTCACGCCGACGGGGTAACGTCGTGACAATGCGCCTTGTGCTCAAACGCTAACCGGGCGCTTCAGTCGACGATCACCTTTCCTTAAAGAGGACTGTCCGAGAGAGAGGGATGCCCACTTTTTTCCTCTTTCAGGTTTGTTTGTTCGTTCGGTTCGATTTCTTTTTTTTTCTTCTTTTTTCATTGTTTTCATTTTATCTCTCTCTTTTCGTCTCTTACTACTGTCCGAGGTGCAGCAGAAGCGTCTCGGACTCGTGTGGCGATTGAAAAATGAGCCCCGCCGTCGACTCTGACTTTACATAATTTTTAGGGTTCACTCGAGAGAATGCACTGTCTTTTTTTGCCTCTTGGAGGCTTTTTCATGATACTTTATAACGCTGGCCTTGTGCCTCTTAAAGTTAACGGTAGAGAATGGTAGAAAGGTGCTAAAAAATTCGGTTTATTCATCCTACTTGTTTTATTGAACGTATTCAGGAGACCTCGAGGTGAGGAGATACTAAAATTTTATCAAAAGATAACTTTTCGTCCTTACGTATTTGGTTGTGCAAATGTAATAAGAACGCGCGAAAACTCGTAGACAGCAACTTTGAAAAATTAAAAAGCTGTAAGGAATTCTTTTAGGTTTTTCGTATAATTTATATTATTCGTTCAAATTTTATATTAATATAATTCAAAACCTAAGTTATTGCGTTATAAAACTTTTTACGCGGACGTTTGTGTATGAAACAGCTTGTCAACGAACATTTACGTGAGTTATACTTTTCGTAGTTCCATTCAAATTTAACCCCGGTAAAATATAAGTTTTATTCCAGTGAATATAATTAAATTAATTTTCTATGATATTTAAATAACTAATAAAATCTTATGAATCGGGGAAGAACAGACGTATAATTTATATATCTTCGAATCTTTGAATTACATAAATTTCGTTATTTCAAATATAAAAATTCCGTTCAAGGAAGAAATCCAATCTTTTTTACCGTGAAAAGTTATCAAATATCGATAAAGCAATGATAATTCAAATAGATAGTTTTACAAAATCTACTTGGAGTCTGAATCATCGTCGTAAGACATATCTTTTAAATCAAAACTCTATTAAAATTTAAAAATAATTTAATATTTTTTATTAGAAAGGTACACGTCATAAAATAATAATTTCATATTTATTAGGTATTAAAATTCTACTTATAAAAAAAATATATTCTATGTATCGGATATTTGTTTTTGAATAACAGAAAGCTGTTAAATAATTAATCGTTTTTAATATTAAAAATCTGCCCAATATTTCACACGAAGGTTTAAGAATTTTTAATTTTATTTATTTTCAAAATGCAACTTATAATCGTATTTATTAAATGATACATTTTAGTTTTGGAATTTTCAAGGGCGAAAAATTTTTTCTAGAGTATTTACTTTAATAAAAAGAAATCGAGGATATATAAACCGGCGATAATTTTATACTATGTTCGGTGTCGTTGTGAAAATAGTTGTGCATAACATTTGTAGTAAGTTTTTATTGCATTTAATCTAATTACTACCGCTTATAATCATAAATTTCTAATTATGAAATATAAATTTAACTTTTGATATTATTTTCTATGAATATCAGAAAATATAATAAAATATATAAAGACTCAAAGAGAATAATGTAAATTTATTCTGGACCAAAATGATATAACATTATAAGAGATACATTAGTATAAATATTGTATTTATAAATGAAACTATGGATACGCGTATAAAAATAATATTATTTGACAGCCCGAATTTTGAGCTTTTTAATAATTATAATAAAATTTATAAATTTATAAATTAATTTAAACTAAATCTTAAAATTATAATAATTATAATAAAATAATGATTTTTATGCAAAACAATTTAGGTACTTTTAAAGATTTATTTTTATTTTTTATATATTTTAAATAATAGCTTTTGATTTATTTTTTTATATTTAAAAACTATTGGACGCTTTACGGTTGGTAGGAAATATACACGAAAATATCCTATTCTTTGTCTCGGTGTGCATTTTTCTGGCTAATCTTCATTTTTTATATGTTTTCCTCGATACATTTTATTATTTGCACGATAGCATCGTTTTTATTCGAATAAATCGATAGAGTCTACGAAACGTCGCGTACATTTCTCGAAGTATGTACACACAGTTTTCTAAAGATACAGTTATTTCGAAACGGAAATAGCGCAGTGAATAATATTCGTTTCTAACGACCCACCGATACGTCTTCGGGAATAAATATTGGTTCGCGAGAAGGAGAAAAAGAATTTCGGAACGCTCGAGGAAAAGTGAGCAGAGCCCAGAAAATTGTAGGAAGCGCGACTCAAGGAAGGCAGACTCAAGAACAATGTAAACGGCAGTGCTTTTAAGTTGGAGTTAAAAGCACGATAAAACATAAAACTCCTCGCCAATAAGTGCAAAAACGCATTAATGAAATACATTGTTTAATTTCCCGAGCGGACCGTTAGGCAGCATCGAAGTATCAAAAGCAAGGAAGGAAAGGAGGAAAGGAGGAAAGGAGGAAAGGAGGAAAGGAAAAAAGAAATCGTAAAGCTCGATCGTCGGCGGCCTCCGAGTCGCTGCTGGCGGCCAGGTTTTACGCTCATTCGCGCGCGCCGACCGGCAGATCCCGTGCCTCGACGAAATAACACGTTCCCTTTTAATTTCAGTTTACTACTGTAAAATTGCCCGAGCAATAACGACAATGGAACTGTTTCCTCGTGCGCTCTCGGCGCATAATAGTAATGGCGATCCTTGGCTCGTCGGCCCGTGGCACGCCTCGCAAAACCTCTCATTCGCCGCCGAGAGCAAACGACAGGTTTGCGGTCTGCGGTATTACTTTTGCCTTCGACTTCGGCTCTTTCCTTTTGTCTTCCTCGGCCTCTCTTTTTCTGTCTCCCTTTTTCCTGCCCTCGCTCGGTCCCTCACTTTTTTCGTTTGTTTGCTCGTGCGTCGTTGTGGCCCGCAAGTCCGTTTCTTTTTTCTCGTTAACGGTTATTAAAACATACGCCGAGTAATTGGTGAATTTAAAATCGCGAAGTCGTTTGGCCAAGCTGCGCACTCGTTAGCTCTATATATATATGCGCGCGTTGGACGAGAGCGCGGGCAAATATTGCGCGATCGATTGGACTTGGGGTTTTGCAATTTATGCTCCCCGTAATCGCTGTTTTGGATGGACGTTAAAATCCATCGTGCACTCTTTATTTTCATTAAGAGCGCATTGTAATTGGACATTTTTTTTTTTACATCTATTGCCACTGTGAGTAAGTTCGTGCCGCACGTAGTATTTTAATCAATCTGTGCGAACATTTTCTAATATATAAGCTCGTTAATATCCTACCATAAATAACTGCATTTATCGCTGTATCTCCGGAACGTTGATAAATAGTTACAAGTTTTGGCGTTTTTAATTGCGAGTAGTGCTCGCTATTGGGGTTTCAATGGCGTATCGGGTTAAAGGTTGATCTCGCGATTGTGGAATAATCGAAGTTACTCGGTGCGATATTTCCAGTGCGTCTTGCTTTCGAATGATTGATTTGGAACGGTAACTAAAAACTGACGCTGCTCGAATCTCGTAATAATTTTCCAACTATTTATCCCTTCGCGTAAAAACGCTGTATTAAATGATAAATATACTAAATCGGTAAAACCATGGATGTCTTTTGTATCGTGATTTTTAATTTTAAAAGCCTAATGGCAGGAAAATAACCGAACTCAGTTTCTTAATAACAGCGCTTTAAAACTGATGAATCAGCAATTTAACAAAGTTCGCTGTGCATTATTTTTTTCTCATAAAAGACTCGTTCAAAAGTAGTCCCATAAACGTCGTTCAAGGAGCTCACTCAGAGATAAAAAGATAAATGCCTCAGAGCGAAGCCACAATTAAAATAACGAATTCCACAGAGCGCAATTGAGTCTTAAGCCCGCGTACCTTTACATTTGCTCTCCCGAATCAAAGTGCTGGATCTCGACGTTCGAGTTATTAAATTGTGAAGCTTTTTAATTTTTTCTTTTGCGAGCGCGAAAGACAATCGATCGCCGCGCGTCTCGTCATCGCCAATCAATATGTTAATGAGCGCGATTTCGAGACCGAAAATAACGAAAGCTAGAAAGCAATCGCCAACTCGAGTTTTGCTTGGAATAGGAAAATTATTACGGTATCGAAGGAATAATAACGAAGCTCGAAATCTGCGATTTCTTACCGACTTAAATCGATTGTGCACGATAAATCTTAAAGAGACGGAAAAAACAGAACTGCTTTTTGTAACGATAGATTTAATTTTTATAAATTACTGTAATGTAAAAATCATCGAATTCGTATGTTTATTATTAACTTAAATATTTCTTATAATGTTTAGTCTATTTTGTAAGGCGAAATTGAATATGAATTTATACTTATACAATTTATTTTGACTCGGGAGAAAGAACAAATTTTTTAACTCGTTGCAAAAATAAATATTGTATTCGTGTACACGAATGCAATACAGATATCAATTTTATCCTTGATATTATTTTTTTTTATGAATCTACGATATTATAATAATATTACGTTGATATTGTATACATTCTTAATTATTCGTATTTTACGCACTTGGAACTAGAAAATGAATCGTAATATTTATATTTTTGATAATAATTTAAAGACTTTTTGAGATTGAATAGAACAGAGTTTTTCAAAATTATTGTTATTTTTTATAATTTTTAAAGATGTACAGTTTTTAATAACAACTTTATCATCCAATGGAATAAACATCAGCTTTTAAATATAATCTGTGATTGAATTATAAGAAAGTTACGCGGACTTTGAAATGAATTACTTTTTTGTACAATCACCGTTAATAAAAGTATTTGAACGAGAAAAATTTTTGTCGGCCATAAAAACACGTGTAACTAAAAGTACATAAGGTCGTATGTGTTTATTTTTTAATTAAAAATATAAAAAATAAAATTACAAGAATTATTACAAGAATACTACAAACATAATTTTAAGCAAAAATTTCACAGTAATTATTCATTTACACAACTTATTTTCCTTTCTATTCTTGGCTTTTTTCTTGCATTTTTATTTTCGTGTTTTTATTGTTAAAGTAATACCAATTAAAAGCAATGGATGTGAAAGTAAGTGTTAATTGCTTAAAATTTATAAGCATTTAATTATCATTATTAAATAATCCAGTCCATTATTATTCTTCAAGTAATTAAGCTATTCGCTATAAACTACGGATATCAAATGTTAAATGATAAGTACGAGTACACTACATTTATTCATTGTCTCTATTATTTACTCATAAAAAATGCCGTAAGCTAACTTTTTTGGTATGCAAATTCAGTCTTTCGAAAAAAAAAATATTTCAATGCAGCTTACGCAGTGATAGAGAGGGAGAAGAAAAATACAGAAGGAAAAAGAACCGAGTGAAAGACTCGAGAAGGAGATGGTAGAGAGGTCAGGATTAGCAATCGGCAGCAGTTTTGCCTTTTCTTCCCTCATCTCTTCCCATCCTCTTCCTCCTCCACCTCCTCCTTTCTTCGGGGGTATTCTTCCTTTTGAATGTGCGCCGGCCAATTAAAATAATTAGCGACGAAACGAACGAGAGCGGACTCCACGCGATTATAGATACAGATAAAGAGAGAATCAAAGAGAAACGAAATAAGAAAGAGATAGATACCGGTAAAGAGAGAGAGAGAGAGAAAGAGGGAGGCATGTACACACATATAATATAGGTCTGTCGAAGACTGAGAAAGAACTCGTGTGCAAAAGAGAGGGAGGGTTTTCAAAGAGAGACAGGGATACAGCAAACTCAGGAAGGCGGTTATTTACGAGGAGCCTGATTTAATAACCGGCGGAATATAACGCGAATCGCTGGCGGCTCAATCGTTCTCGCTATGTGCAAAAATGATCGTCGTGCGATTGAAAGGGGCGAGTCAATCGGCGAGCGCCCAGAGAGTATTTATAAGAAGAGATACGGGGATTAAGTCACTGCTGCGGGAGCTGAGATTCTCATTTCCAAAGGAAAAATACCAGAAACCCCGATTCACCTTGTGTGAGAGAGACGGAGAAGTCGTGAATGCTTCGTTCGGTACTAGATTCTAACGAACGAGTCCATGATACGGATTTAACGAGATTTTATTCTAATACTATTAGAATAAGATTCAAATTTAGAGAATGTTTAATTTTAATTGTTATTTCCACTGTACAGATTTTTATGCATACGATTACATCTACTTGTATTTAGCGTCGTTTAAGTTAGATTCGAACGATTATACGATGTCATTACAAACTCAAAGTTTTTTTTGATCAATCTCTGATTATAGTTTGAAATATGATGTTTCACTTTAACATTTTTATAACTCATAAAATAAAAGTCCGGCACTAAATAAGCATGCGGACGCTTTTTATTGACTAGAAGTTGCGCTGCAAGAATATTTTTTATAGAAAATCTGATAAAAGAAACATTACATTTTAAACAGTATTCGAAGCTAGATAAAAATAAAAATGTGAAAAATCGTGTTTTCTTTATATCAAATGTACATCGTATTTCTAAATTTCAAATCAAAACCAAAATTTATTATCGATATTTTAACTCTACATATATTTCGTAAAATATCTCTTATGGGTAAAATGTAGCACGCGTTCGTGACACTAAATACACCCGCATATGCGCTCTGAATATTACATATATTACAAGGTGTGTTGTTATTGCATACCTTAACCTACCTTTAACATTGCGTAATACGTATAATTTATTTTATAAGTATTTAAGGTAAAAATATGGGAAGTTGTATGCAAAACGATTTTTTTTTAAATAGAAAGTATAGCGTTAGAATGTTTGAAAATTAAAAAATTGAATTTTTGTTGACGTTATTACGTTATTAGGTATCAGGGATAATAAATCCTTTTTTATTACGCTTTAAATAAAACATCGATACAACCAACGTATGGTGTGCTTTGGTTATACTTTAAAAGACGCGTAAAGATATATCAATTTATCTCGTACATTCATAATTAACGACCAATCCGATACTTATAATAACATTTTAATTACGTAATCATAAAATTATAAATATTTATTATTTATCGCAAAGTTCTTTCGCGTTTAAGATCGAGTTATTAAAATTTACACTGATAACGGAGAGTTAGTTACGAATAAACGGTATTTTTTGTTTTATTATAACGAAATAAACGTAATCTTTCCAAACGAAAGCCGTGAAATAGCAATTTTACTCAAACTAGAAAAATAAAAGGTTGAGAAATCGTGACGTATATTATTCAAGTTTTAGGAATGAAACATAAATAATTTAGTTAAGGTAATTTTGTCGATCTCTAACCGAACGATCAGCTCGTACAGAGTTTAAATAAAACTTCTCCTGCCTTTGTCATACACCAACGATAATAAAAAAGTAAACGTATAAATTTCGCGAATTTACATATCGTCCAATTTAAATGCAGGAACTCTCGCGCGACCACGTGACGAAAGGAGTTTTAAGCAGCTCGCTCCGTCATCTTCATAAATCTTGGCATGTTCCATAATGGATTAACCGTTCGCCAAGTAGTTGACGCGTATTACCATTCGTCCGGCCACTCTTCACTTCGCTAATCGCATATGAAGTCAGATTAATATCTCGGACCCGGTAAATTGAACTCGAAGTTTCGCTTTTGAATATCGAAATAGAGCTTAGCTTATCGCGATACAAATCGTCGTTCTTTTGTGACCTTTAAATAATATCATGCCCAAGAAATTCAACGTATCTTCAAATTTTGTTACGCTTAAGTTCGAAGTTGGTACTATAAATACAGCTCGTATAAAACTTTAAACAAACGTGTTTACAATATCATAATCATCGAGTTGAAACGAGGAGCGAACAAAATCTGCACTTCGAAGCAAATAAGAGAATTTTATCGATATCTTGCGAAAGATGAATACTTCGTTATCGTAGAACACGAATCAAGGAGTTTAAAAACGACAATCTACGAAGCCAGATCTGAAATATCGTCTCGATGCGATAAATAAATAGTTAGATAATAACCCAGAGACAGAAGGATGGTTTCCTTCAACCGGTCAAATATAGTAGCTCCGCTGATCGCAATAAATCACAACGTAGAACGAAGCACGATTTGGGCCTGTTTAGAAGAGCCGGTGACTCGAGTCGGTGCGGTGAGCAAAGATGTACGAGGACACGACGAGCGGGGGAAAGACGGCGGTTTCGGCGGCGACCATCGCTCGGGTAAACAATGAGCGAGGAGCGACAATGGCAACCGACAATGGGAAACCACTTGCCTCGGCTGTCAGAGTGTCCACGATCACGTCGACGACGTCGGGGCTCTTCTCCACGGCCGGACGCTCGGGAGCCGTCGTCGCTCGCACGAGGGACGGACGCACCATCGCGGCGCCGCGTCCGAAGACGAAGCACAGCCCGAAAGGAGCGAGATAATTTATCGTCCGTGTATCGGCCAATGAATTGTTGCCGTGGATGTAAGGAGTGGGCCCGTGGAATCCACCGATTTCTGGCAGCGCTCGCTTCCACGCGATGCCGCGCATCGGGAACGCGTGGACACGAGCTCCCGGGGTGCACGCGACAACCTGGACGATGTATATGCCGAGTCAATCGTCTCGTTTTGCGCGGCGTCGTTGGGTGGCATCTCGTTTTACCGAGGAGTCCCGCGAGGGATAACCCAAGTAAATCTTCTCTCGGAGTCGACGTTCCGATGATATTTTCATTTAATGCGGATAAGTGGCTCCTTGCAACTTAATTATGATCCTTGATATGGAATGTTAAATTCGGTCGTAGCTTACCGCCGAATTTTGAAACATTTTTACCAGCTTCGATTCGTTTTCACTTTCATATATTTATGGATTTCTAATGCTCGACAACTCCGAAATGATTCGTCGTCGTCCTTTGCATCGAATAATCTCCAATAATCTATCGATATTTCTCGGGTTTTTAAAAATATTTTTTCAGTAACGAATAAACTTTATTCGTTGGATAAAAAATTATCGTGTAAACAATCTAAGCTAGCGTAAATATTTATCGAGAAGTATTTGGATGATATATATTACGTACCTACAAAAATATTCGAAAACTAATTTAATTGGTAATATGTGTACCGTAATTTCATCGCTTAAATATGGACCGAATAAATTTAAATTGAAAATTTTCAACTATAATAAATAAAATTTATATTTTTCGTACTATTGAAGTAAGCGAATGATTTTTGAAAGTGAATTAAATTTTAATACTTTTTATGCAAATATGAATAATTATTTGAGAGAAATTTGTAGAATTATTATATTCCACGTGGGTGTAACATATATGACATCAAATGATTTCCTGGAATTCTGGTATTTCTGTAATTTGAATTCTGGAATTCGCTTGGTTTTCTTCATATTTATTTACGCTAATACAAATACACTTATATACTCCGGTAAGGTAAATAAATTTTGATTTTTAAGTCAAAATAATTTAATAAAAATTAAATTTCTTCTATTTATTTCATCTTTATATATAATTTAAAATGCATTAATCGATTTACGATAAAGCCTATATACAGTTTTTAAATCGTCGAAAATTCTTACTTTAAAATCTGAATTTAGAGAGGAAGATATTTTTTAAATTTAAACGACGCTGTAAGATTATAGTAAATTATAGCGGATTAAAACAAAGAGATTAGCAAAGTTTTCTTTTTAATCAATTAAACCTTTTAAAGGACTTGTAAATAAATACGTAAAGTTTTTTTTTCGCGTTTAAAAAAAAAATAGAATATATATCGTCCTACCAATTCCGACATTATCTACTTGCACGAACTTTATTCCGTCTTATCGTAATAAAACCTGCAATTTACACCGTTACAATACTAATTTGAAGTCTGATAAAGAACGACGCAGTCGCAACATAATACCGAAAACATGCGAAAACGTTGTGATTTTGTATAAAAAATTCAATGTTTTCTCAGCGTTGTATAGCTAAAACTTCTAATTAAGTAGCACTTTACCTGACAAAAATTCATAAAAGTTGAGGAGCAAAGGGTATGGGTATGCCACTGTTCCGCGATTACTTTCCTGATAATTTATTCCAGGATAAATTTACGGACACGTCATAGAACGCATACAATCGAAATTAGTGTAACGCCAGTGTTATCGCATAGGCAATAAAGTAGGGGCCAGAACCGATGCAAATACGCGTAAAAAAAGAAAGAAGCAAAAAGGGTTCGAAAGTTACTTGGTCTCATGCAGCTCGTAATACCCTAGGAATCACCTCGGAACACGTAGACCCAAGGTAAAGTCCGCGGCTCGGACGCGCGTTACTTTACGTATCGATCACTCGGGGGCCTCCGTCGAGCCGAGCTGTAGTCACGCCAGGTCGTTGCTTGGGTGGAGTCTCTCTCTCCCCGATGTGCGCGAAAAGTGGCTCGCATTCTCTTTCGCCGTAAGCCCGGCGTGAACCGTGCGGTATTATCGCGTGCGACTTTCGAACCCCGTTCGAAACTGCAGCAACGTCATCGCGAATCACCGGCGGGGATCGCACGGGCTTTAAAGGGTGCCGCTTCCGCGCTACGTAATCACACACGACGCCGAGATGGGAGTCGGTCTTTGACCCTTCGTAAGGGGTTCAGGGGGTGGATAAAAAAGGAGGAGGCATTCGAAGGAAATTTGCCGCCTATTCTCCGCGATTCTCAGCGATTCTCAGCGATTGCACCGAGCGCGAGGAATTTGCATGGATTAATGAGGAATGTAATTTCATTTTATGTTGATGATACCTCGATCGCTGGTTTAGGCGCGCGATTTAACTACCGGTAAAGGATTACTTTGAAGCTAATTATAATACGCGGATTATACGTGCACCTCCTCGTCGTCGTTGCTGCTCCTTTGAAAGAGCGACTTTAATGAATGGATCTCTCGGTCTTTTGAGTCGCACGGGTTTTTCGTCTTGCACGTTTCGTCCTTTCCGTTTTTCTTATTCGTTGTTTTGTTTCGTTTGCCGCTGGAACGGAGGTCTTTCTCGACCAATCTTCTTTTTGTTTTTTTTTTAAATCTCTAAGTACTCGCGTGGATGGGAAACGATGATTAATTGAGATTTTTTCTGATTTAATCGATTGACATCGCAGGTAACGATAGATTTTACGCTGTATTTAATTAAATTTGAATGAATTCCGCGTCTTTTGTTTCCAGAAACATTACAAAAAGAAAATTAGTTTCGAATCCACTCCAGAGATGCGATATTACATTATAATTTGATAACTGAAAATAAACAACGCGTAAATCGCAAACATTTCGCAATCAACTCGGCAAAATGTTCGTCCTGTATAATCGCGTAATAACCAATTATTTCGCGTTCTCCGACTTTCTTTTTACGTCAATTCTATATACATATT
Organism: Dolichoris vasculosae; assembly: GCA_018907195.1. Lineage (NCBI taxonomy): Eukaryota > Metazoa > Arthropoda > Insecta > Hymenoptera > Agaonidae > Dolichoris > Dolichoris vasculosae. The sequence goes on from JACCHY010000001.1 coordinate 11,873,337, forward strand.
ATTCTGATTAATTAAGCAGTTAAAGTTTATAATTATATTCTTATCAGCTAATTAAGATTTTTAATACTTTTGATAAAAAGACGATTGCCAATTTACGGGTAATTCATGCTGCTGCGAAGTATAAGAAAACGATTTTAATAAAATACGGGTAATTTATAAATGTATCAAGTTTTTCATTTGCCGATGCAATTTTAAAAAAGAAAAACTAACAGGCGAAGACAAAGAAGTTATGAAGCAATAACGTAAACCTCGCGATAAACCTAACGATACCGTTTCTCGCTCCGAAGCTCAATTTGTATGAAGAGCATTTTATATTCATTTGGCTCGTAAGTTATCCGCTACTGTTTAACATAAATACAGCCGGGAATACGTATAACTGATAATGAGTCGTTGCGAAAACATCTCCGACGCATTTATCACGCAATAATTTCGTTATCGCCTAATTTGCCTCTCTTAATCCAAAATCAATTTCGACGATTTACATATTAATGCAGAAAATGAAAAGAAACGCACGCGCATTAAAAGTTGGCGCGCGGTCGGACAAATTTTTTTAAACGCACATCCGAAACGTTTACACGCATTATATAAATAATGTCCGCATCGCATGCGGTGCGCTACAATTTCCGTCGGGCGTTCCGCAATTTCTCATAAAGCAGCGACGCGATCGAGAACTCGAGGAGCGCGAGCTCCGCTGAAAAGAGGAAAAACATAAGGATACAAGCGAAGAGTGTATACAAGAGGGAGGAACTTTTGTTCTTCGCGAAACCCCGCATTCGCTCGAGCGCACGAGTGTAAGTAACGAGTTCAGAATTTCATTAGCTGGTAGGGCGGCAAGATTATTTTAAAGAGATACGGAATTACCTGATTAGGAGGGAAAAAGTCATTAACTCAGGCGAAACTAATTAACGCGCGCTCGCTCGCTTTATAGTTACATAGCTACGTAGCGAGCAAACGAACAAGAGAGAAAGAGGGAATTCGCCTTTCCTTCTTCAGCCCTTCCTTCTTCACCGTCTTTGTCGTTCCTCTCTGTTCCTTTCGGCGTCGCGGATGCGTTCTCCTTCCTTCATTCCTCGTCTTTTCTGGGCATACCGGAGCGAGTCTGCGAAGCGCCCGCCAACTACGAAAGCGCATTAAACAATAAGATTCTCGTCGAGGGGGGATTGGATGATGATCTTGTTACGGTTATAAATAGCGTGGGGTTCAAGATGGATAAACCTATGGGTTTTGAATTTTGTACCGTGCTTTGGTCATGTATCAAATTTTCATTACATAACTCCGGGGGGAGGGGGGGGGGGGAAAGGCTTTTCAATGCAACTTTGTTGCGATGTTAATTGCTCCAACGTTACTCTGCTACTTATCTTCGCACTTTAATGCAAGCGAATTCTGCCCTGTTTTACAAAACGTTTTTAAATCAGCGATTTGTAACTTGATTGAGTAATATATTACATCGCCAACGCAGAAAACTTTCTTCCAAAATTCAACTTCAAATTGTATACGCTTGTCAAATATTTGTTTTTTAATTACGCTAATTTTAAGCTGCGATATATTTTTTACTCGTGCGTTATTTAGAAAGGAACTTTTATGAAAACAAAAACGGAATTTGTAGTAACATGAATGTATATGAGTTAAAAACTAAAAAAAATTTAACGCGTTCTGTACTCGCTGTTTTATAAAATTAATTTTTCTAAACAAGTCGTATTTTACGAAAAATAGTACCTGTATTGGTATTTTTTGCTTTAAAAATTGTTAATTAAAATTTATGAAAATATTAATGGAATTAATATAAAAGAATTAGTATATGCGTATATCTTACAATATAATTAAATTAATTTGACAAGTCAAAATTAATATTTTTTTTCTTCGTAGACAAATATGAATAGTTAAACGCGATAAACTTTTAATTTTTTGATATGTTAATTTATTCAAAATTTTCAATTATAAATACAATGGATTTCATATGAATTATTAGTTTAATTAAATTATTTAAAAAGTAAAACGCTTTTAAAAAATTCATGAAATAAGATTTTAAATAATTTGAGTAATTGTACATTTTACTTATTTATCTTTTAAGAGTCTGCGAACTCATTTTTTTAGTTTTAATTTTAATTCTTTAACAAACTTATATTCTGATTAAAGGAAAGCAAAACTTTTTACTCTTATTGATTTTATAAAAGTATAATATCAACACTATAAAAGTCTATAAATAATTATGAAAATACTCATTTCATATCTTTAACATTTTTTTATCATTATTCCAAAAACTATTTATTAGACACTACTATTGTTTAAAATCTTTGTACAAAATCTTTAAACTTTATATTTAAAATTGTTTATAAAATTAGAAGATATTACGTTTAAATGAAATCAAACTTTTAAAATTACGAATAATTAATTATTTACAATTGTAAAATAAATTATGAAATATAATTAATCATAACTAATTTATAAAATTATTCAAGAAACTGAAATATAAATTACAGGAAAAATAATGAAAGCGTTGGATAATAATATTATAAGAAAAATTGAATTTTTTTTCTTTGCATTAATTAGTTTCTGCTATTTTTAAAAATATTTTCAGCTTACATTTTTGTAATGAAATACAACGTAATTTATAAATAATACTACATTTTAAAAAAAATTTGTTTCAAAGAGAAACTGTATATCAGATTTCAACAAATAAAAACCCATTTTATTTTCTCTCACATAAAATTGTTGTTTTTATACTTATTTAATACCCTATAAATATTAGCTAAATTTTAGCTAAATTTAACAACGTTTTAATAAAATTACACTGTGTATTAATAATAATTTTAATCCTTTTGAAAATGGTTTCAAATTGATATAGTGAACAAAAATATTATGGCCCATAAATTATATGATTAGATATTTATTAATACATTAAAAGATCATAAATTAAATTTTATTTGAAAATTTTTGAAAAATTTTAATAACAGATTGTAATTCAATTTTGTACAAGATAAGTATCCAAAATTCAGCAAAAATAAAATTATATAATAATGTGTAACGAAATTTATACGTTAGTGTATAATTTTATATATAAATTTATAATAAATATCATTATTTCATAACGTATTTATTATAAACTATAATATAAACACTTATAATAATTAAAGTATAAATAATTATTATTTGTACATGAAAGCTAACGAAACAATGTAAAAACTTAACGGAAAATTTAATAGCTTCATTTATGAAAAATATAGTTAGTTTATATACTTTCAGTATAGACGTATATATTTTTACAAATATTGATTTATTTAATAAAAAATTATCATTTAAAGGTACTTTTAAATTGGAAAAATATCTTTTTATACAATTTTATTGTACAAGGTATTGAATTTGATATTGAAAATTGTGTCTCGCTAAAATCCACTTTAAAGGATTTCATGTAGACACAGTTTCCCATTACATTGCTTATGTTATTTTACAACTGTCATACAACGAAATGTTCATTCAAGAGACGAGAAAAAATACGAGAAACTTTCGCGTCAGGTAGGCGAGTTTAAATCGATCGTAGACTCACACACGTTTGCACGTTGTGTAAAATCTTGACGGCTAAGAATAATACGCGTGTTCATAATCGCTTCTGTTGCAGCGGAATATTCACCACAAATAATTGCTCGAAAGCGTCTCATGCTGTTTTCTTAGTTTTATGTGAGAGATTTTAAGCATTGAAATTTCACATAAAGATAACAAATTTTCAATATTACGACGTTGTTATATATAGTGTCTGCAAAAGCATTTATTTTAATATTTGTATTATTATTCCGAGTCTGTTTTTAAATTTAAAAATAAATATTGTATTAAGATTTATATTCATCGATAAATTGTTTTCAACGGAAAATGAAAGCTTGTTTTATATACTAAAATGCAATCTGTTGAGAAAATTAGAATACTTTTGTTATTTATTAACGCGAAATATATATTTGCGCGAATCCTTGCGTTCAAAATACAATAATTGGATTTTTCTTAGTACGGGCAATAATATCGTAAGAAAATGTTACATATAAGATGTGAAAAAATAGAAAGTTTCGACGGATAAAGAAAAAGGAATAGAAGAAATGACACGAGGCAGTCGGAGCTCAGTCTGGCAATTTTCAGGCATATTTGTGCGCTTCTTTACGGCTATATTTCTTTTCTTTTCTCTTGTAACCGTTGGAGGAACGAGAAAAAAGCGATCCGTAGTATCTTTTGGTGTATGCGCTTGAAATAAAGAGTGGCAAATCGCCGTTGTCTCTTCGGACAGTCGTGCAAGTACTCCCACGATTATTTCCAAGAGGATCGCAACACATTGTAGCTTCAAACTATTAAAACACTGTCTACAGACTCATTATTTGTTACATACGGATCAGATGTGAATGAGGATATTTTTTATTTTTTACTCTTTATTTTCATACGTGGACATTATGCGAGTCAACAAATTGTGAGCTATCAAGTTTCACACAGGAATGTAAGATTATAGATTACCGAATAACCTTTCATGTTATTTTATATTTTACAAACTTTGGTTTTTATTTATGATTAATTATATATTATATTTTTATTTTTATAATTCTACTAAATAAAAATTAGAATAAAAATATTTTTATCGATTAGTATTAGTATTAGAAAAAATATCATTCGCAAAACCTTAAATATTTTATTTAAAGTAATTATGTATAAACTTTAGTTACCGTTTTTTACCGCTGTAATATTATCGCGTACATAAAATATGAAAACATAACGTAAAATATATTAAAATAATTCTTTCCACCTCGGTTTTCGTACGTGCACACATCTCATTTTAATTTGTACATCGTACGAAGAATTTGTAATTTATTTTTAAATTGTGAAATCGTACACCTTTTTAGTCGAACATTTTCCAGAAATAAGCTAAAGTATAAGCCAACCGAGAACTAGTCCTTGACTTTATACTCGAACCGAAACATCAGCGACCCTTTAGTCCTATGAAATAGCGGTGCAACGCTTGACTCGGCAAACTCGGGACAATAGCAGTTGATAGATAGAAAATGAGTATCCGAGCCGCCGAACAAGTTGGGGTTGGAAGAGCTCGAGAAGAAGATCCGACCTCGACAGGAACGCGCGAAACTATTTCAGGAAGGATCCAGAAGCTCTCCCGACAAAATTCAAAGAGTGGGAGGACGGCCGGAATGTAATCACGGGATTCTCGCGCCATCCTCCGCGTTCGGCCGTTCCGGATTCTTAAGCGTGTCGCGCGAGTCCCTTCCTTACGAGGACCCTTCCGACAGTGACAGCTTGGCCCGGTCGAGGATTTCCGGAACCTTCTCTCTCGCGCTCTCTCTCGCGCTCTCTCTCGCGCTCTCTCTCGCTTCAGGAGGGACCGAGACGCCGGCGCCCTTTGCGGCTAAACAGCGCGGACCTGCAGACTCTTGGCTGTCGACTTAAGCGAGATCATCATTTACGTCGATGCCTCGCGCGCGTTTCGAGCCTTTCCTGCGACAGAGCTTTCTTATGTGCGGCTTTGCGGGAACAAGGCCGGAAGAGCGCCAAAGTACACCGACATTCATTAAAAGTCTTGCGAGATCCGCAGATCCGCAGATCCGCGCTTCCGTAAATTCTCTTGGCTGACCTTTTATCTGTTGGCAGTGGCAACCGCGGTAGAAGATTTGTTTCGTTGTGGTGGGAGCCTTGACGATGCGTCTACCTTTTCCTGCTAATTAGTTTTTCAAATCGAGACAGGTATTGGAGAATGACTGTCTACTTTGCTAAGCGTTTTTTGTCCTAGCCGTAAAGTTTTTGCGCTGACAAAAATGGGTTTATAATTCATACCATGAAACACGGATTTTAGGTATAAATCTTTACGTTATATTTATATCGTTATTTTAGTATTTAATTTAATAACACTTTCTAATCGTACAAAGGACGAACGAAATATATTCGATAATCGTACCATCGACTCGTCGTAATCTTGTATGTATCGATATAGTTATTTTGAAATATAAAAAGAAAATTATCGAATACAAAATTCTGTGGAGCAAAATTGTATTTATTTAAAGTAAACTATCGATTTACCGATATTATGTTACAAAATATTTAAAATTAATTTCTACGTTATTTTTAACTAAAAATAACTTTGTCGAGTGAAATTTATCAAAGATTAATTTTACTAATAGAATATAAACTCCAACGTAATACGTACAGAGAAAAAAATTCAAAATAAGATATATAGTATTTATTTAATTGATATCGTATAGTCACACGTATTAGCTACGCTCAATTATGTATTTAAGATTTATGTAATCAATAATAAACGTATTAATTATCTAATAGATATTTTATGCATTATGTTACACGTACTTTCTATATTACAGATCGCTGATTTACCATGTACGATGCATTTAATATATTAATGATAAATTAGGTAGATAATCAACGTGTAATTATAGAATTAAATTTATTATAAAATCAGCTACGATATTTTATCTAAAGTTAGTTATTTTATTTAATATACTGCCCAATAATTTTTCTATTAGAATAATGCTTGCTATGAATTAACGCTGCAATTTATTATTCGTGTAACATAAATTATTTTTTATCATAAATTAAATTGGAATTACATTTTATGTAATTTAAATGTATTTTGCGGCTGCTGTAAAGACATTCGTGTTAAATATATTAGTACTTATAACTAAAAACTACCATCTAATATAACTTCACAAAATTAAACAAGAGTACGTGTAATAGCGTTTATTTCCTCTATTCACTAGTGTATAAAGCCGTTGATATTACGCGTTATCAGTCCAAACTTACGAGGTAGCTGCTATCGTTACCGGAATTCGACAAACCATTGTTCCAACAACCACTACCGCTACAATTATCTTCACTTCCCACCATCGCTATTGGCAAGATCAACTCGACTTTTGTTTATTTTCTGTTTTTCGCTATGGAATACTTATCATATTTATAGGACAATAACCAGTAGTATGTTTTTGTTTCGCGTTATTAATATCGAGGTGTACAAAAATACTAGATTATTAATATCGTGGATAGAATGAAAATGTACGCGATATGTATATAATTGTTTAAATACAATAAATAGCTGTTTTCGTTTTATGTAATTACACGCGTAAAATAATTTAATTTTTATACATAAAATAAAAGAACGTCGATGGTTTAAAAAGAATTCAATACTTTACAAAATGTTTTAACGCGTGTTATTATTTGACACGAATACTACAATTTAAATTTTTTAAATTAAAATTTATGGGTAAAATCCAAAACAAATTAAAATTATCCGTTATTTGATTGTACGTTTTAAATAATTTATATATCTAATAAGTCTGATTTATAACAATGTTCTATTAAATAGACATCTAAATGAAAGTAACGAACTTGAAATAAAAAGAAGAATGAATCAGCAAACTGTCAATTATTTTCTGCCATTCATCGGAGTCTCTAGAATACCGATACAATCATTTGTGCACAGAGACAGATCTAAATCCTTAACGAATTCGTATCAAATCAGTATCATAAAAGTTGTAGCAATAACAAGCATTAATCAATAACAGCTTTGACGTGCCATCACCGAAATAAATTCTGGTATGCCGACTCCTCCCCTTGGTAAGTCGATACGAACTAGGTAACAAATTATATAAAAGTCGTCGCCGGGTCTCATAATGAATTTAGACTTCGCAGCAGCGTGAAATTCCCGAGATTCCTCGCTCCTCGCTCGCGAGGGTGATTATAATACAGCAAATGAGCGCCGACTCGCATCTCCAGGAGGAACGAGGTCGCTCCCACATAATTCTTCCAACAGCCGACGTAACCCAGAAAATTCACACTCTCTCTCTTTCTCTCTTTTCTTACGATTCTCCCAGTCCTCGTACAACGCACGCTTTTCGTTTATTCGCGCGGGTCCTCGACGGAGATTAAATTCGTCTTTACGAGCGAGCTTTTACGAAGGGGCTAAAGGGAGTACAGGTTCATCATCATCAAGTCACACGCGGTAAAAGGGAAAGTCGAGAGGCGAGGAGGCGGGCAGACGTACGTAAGGGTTATTCAACGCTGGACTTTGGAACGACATGGCAGTGACAGCCGTGTAAAACGGATTTATGTCCCTTTACGGGGCGACTCGTTAAGCTTGCGCTCGCGAATCAGTGGAACCGCGTTCTATGAGAAGCGTATCTACGAGGAGCGGATCTACGAGGAACACCGGAGCGTCGGATTTTTTCCCAGCGTTCATTTTTCATCGCTGAGACAATGCGACCGTCCGAGAAATGGAGTTTCCCGATGAGGTGCCGGCGTTAAATAGTTCGCGACCGCCGACCCGTCGGAAAAATTGCTTTTCCTCTCTCGTCGACGCGAACGACTCGTTTGCCCCCGTGGCCAAGAATGCAATTTTCTCAATGAATTATATACGAATGCCTAAGTATAATGCGTAGCCTTCTAGTTTTTTATCGGCGATAACGACGTTCCGTAGCTTTAAAATTGCCGTGTTTCGATGATATTACCGTTAAGACACTTTGCAATGGCTTATTACACTAAGAATCACGCGGAGCTTCGCCGATGATTTCTCCGTGTTTTTCCTCCGTTCCCTATTATTTGAATGATATATGTTATGCTCATAGTACTCATTATACCGATAATAAAAATGTTCCATGTAATTATATATTATTATTATTTATATACACATTGACTGTACCTTTGAAAACATTTACATTACTTATGTATATTATTATTTTTAAATTTTGAATTTCTTAAGAAACACACGGTTATTTCGTAAGATGTAATATTTTTTCATTCTTTTCCATTCTTAAAATTACTTTCTTGTTTCTAGATTATTTCTATAAATAGAACATTTTTAAAATTATAAAATTAAATAGGTTGTATTTTTATTAAAGTACGTCAGGCAACGTAAATAAATATAACGTTTTATAAATATTGAAAAACGTATCCATGAATTTCAAAACGTTTAAATTGCAACGCGTTTTGTACCAACGATTAAATTTTAACTTAATTTTACTCGCTCAAAGGAGATCGAACAAATTAATTTGAAATACAAGCGACGATCTTAGCAACTGTGTATGGTAGGATTTAATTATTCGTAAAAATATAAACAATCGAACGTTTCTATCGTCGCACGATCGGATAATGCAACTCCATTCGCCGTAATTCCTGCCTTGCGATTATCTAAGAAAATCGTATGCAAAAGGAGTTTGTAAAGGCAGTTTCAACGAAGCATAAGAATCGCAAGAAAGTTTTCTGCGAAGAGTTCTTAAAAGTTTTCCTACAACTTCCGGGATACCGTTGTAGTCGAGTCGCGCAATGTCATGATTTGACGGCTGCCGAAACCGTTAAACACTGTAATCCATGAACGAGCAAAGGTTTTCCTCCGCTCGTTGTTTATGGTAATGTGGCCCCCGGTTATAAATATTCTCGAAAATACAAAAATTACACCTTTTCCCGCTAGCTTCTTGGCTTGATCGCTTTGTTTATATGAGCGAGTGCGCGCTTGTGTAAGTGTGTGTGTGTGTAAAAGGAAGGCGAGGTAAGGCCGATTGCCGCCGATCACGCCAGGCTCGAATTATACGACGCGATATCGCGAGATTTTGAAGTCCGGTATACCAGAGACGAAAAATTGCGGCGCGGAACGGAAGGGGAAAGGGGATTGGGATAATAAGAGGGTGGAGAAAAATTCAGATCGGAGAAGTACGTGCACAGGGTCGACTTCGTACCTTTGGTGGGGACAGAATGAGGCGATTAATTTTTATTTTTAATGGTAAATTTTAATGTTTATTTTTATTGCGAATTTTAATTATCTCTCTTGTTTCGAGTATTAAAAGGATAAGTTCTGTTAATCGTGGTGCAATTTCTTTGCTTCGTTTATTCCTGTTGCTTAAATAATGAATATGACTGTAATTTATAAAAAACGTGGAATGTATTATCGTCTAAAATGTATTTAAATATCGATTTAAATTTCGTTGCAGCATCGAACGTTTTTTGCTTTCAAACTATTATTAAACGTATTAATAATCCTTACATACAATTTATTTACAAAATAATTAAAAAAAAATTTCTTATAGCCCAACTATAAAATATTTAATAGTTAATTGAACGAATATAATTCAGGGTAATGTAAGCTACTGGAAATATCCGTATGATTTTAATCTATAACGGATCGATATAATGATAAAATATATTGCTGTAATAAATTAATATAAATATTTGATGATTTTACTATGTAATAAATTTAATTGTAAATAATACAATATATCTATAATATTTTATTATATTTGCTAAAATTATTCCCCTATCAAAATTTATAATAAACGTCTTTTATGTTTTGACATGAGTATCGATAAGTTCCGTTACAAAGATTTAAGTATAAATCTTATGTTTCAATATTACCTTAATTATAAATGTAATAAAATTTTTTGTTACAAGTACATTAACTTTAGTATTATTTGACTATGAAAAATAACTCATTATAATATTAATTTTTATTTTTATAAATCTTTTATGAAATTAAACGTAAATCTTAGGAGAAAGTAACAATTAAACAGATTATAGTAACAGATTCAATGGACCTTATTTACAGTATAAGATTATTAATAAAATTTTATATCCTTTAAGATTCTTGTTCATCTTCAGCATCATCAGCGTGACCGTCAATAAAATGGCTATTCGATCTACTTCGTTCGGCCAAAGTAATAAGCTGTTGAATTCAGTGAGGTCGATAACATGATGATTTGTCAAGTTTTGATGAAGACCTACCCAATCAAAGCATATAAAAAAGATTAGACATTTTGAAAGCATTTTATAAAAAAAATTAGTTACTCGAGTCAAATAACGAATGTAAAGTTTGGGTATACAAAAAGTAACGTAACAAAATGTAGATGAGTATATAATAATTTTTAATAATGCTATTATTTTAGAAGTAAGTGAATGTTGCTATGTAAAAAATTAGAGACTATTGCTTTAGCAATTTAATTTAGTTTTTATACAACGTATCGAAGAAAAAAGTATACTTAAATTTATTTTTTATTAAAATTTTTAATTTGTAATATTTTTTATCGAATCGTTTCGATACTACGAGACTTTAAAAATCATATCAATTTATTTAAAAAATATTAGAATCTTTACTATAAAATTAACCATTATTTACCAATAAATAAATAAATTTAACGTAAATATAACCGTTAAAAAAAACGTTAAAAATATCACAAATATTTATTTCAAACATTGTATTGAAATTATTAAAAATTGAATTTTATATGAAAATTGCTACACTTATCGCAAATATTAATAATTTTCATAGAATTTTTTGCATATATAATGTACATATATACGTATAAAGAATGAATCAATTATTATATCGAGATTTTAAATTAGCCATTTTAAATCACGATAAGATAAAGAATACATCGAAGTCGATTACTTTGGTTTCGTGTTTTTAAATCATTCGAACAATTGTTTGGAGGTAAAGTAACTTTAGACTTAAAGTCGCTCTTCCTTGTACGATTCAACCTACTTACAATCATTTCACGATCCATGACCGAGCCTTTGAATTATCGCGCAATAATACAGATTTTAAGTTTTGCTTAAAACAGCTTGCGAATCACGATAGAGATTTATTCCCTTTACACGGCTTTGCACACAGGCCCCGAAACAGAGGTAGGGAAGAGGGCGGGAAAGAGAGAGAGAGAGAGAGAGAAAGATCGAAATCGATGTATAGGGCATGGCGGCCAAGTAACGAAGAGAAGCAGCGGCTACGGCGGCGTCGGCGGCGAGCCTATAAAAAGGAAGAAAATGGAAGAAGAAGAAGAAGAAGAAGAAGAAGAAGAAGAAGAAGAAGACAGAAGAGAAGCAGAAGAAGGCGAAGACTAAAACAGCGAGCTGGCGAGAGTGTAATTATGAACGGCGAGATCCGGTGAGGTAGATAAGGCATTCGGCGCGCGTGATGGATACTTTCAACGTCTACTTCGCGTCTGCTCCATATTACCGGGGAGGCCGAGGCGAATAGACGCGCTTCTTTCCTTCTCTATACACACATATACAAGTATATATTCCCGATGCTCTTTACTCTCTTTCTATCTCTCTTTGGCCGCGGCCATTCTATGTAAATCGTGCTCGTAAAGTCCTGACACTCGTGAGGTCGAGAGTGAGAGAGAGTGAGAGAGAGAGGCATCGCCTTGCGCTAAAAAGACCTTGCTTTTATACCGAGTATCTTTAATGATCTTTGACGTACGCGATCGATAAGCAACAGCGCGCTCTAACAAGTTCAGCGTTCTCTCTCTTTCTCTTCCCCTGATGCTTTATTTCCTTTTTTGCGCTGCTGAGTTGCTTTTACTTTTTCTTTTGTGCTTTCGTCGGGGGCTTCGACTCCTTTTTTTTTGGTTTACGATGTTGCATTTTTTGCCCGACATTGTGCTGCAGTGAGCGCGGATATACTTGTGCGCACAGCGGCCCTTAGAAATCTTTGGAAAATATCGGAGTCTAATTAATGTCAATGTAGGACTAAAAGCGACAGTCGACGATCCGTTGGAAAATTTCTGCAATAATAATTCTTTCGAGAGTGCACTGCAAAATTATAAAACAATTATACGGTGTTTTAAACACTTTCCTGATATGTATTTAAGTTGAATGCTTGGACGTCATTTTGCTTTTATCGCTTATCGTATAACCGCGGCAACCGATATATTTTGTCGAAAAAACACTGCAAATTCAAATAAGTTATTATTAAACCTTTCCACATAGTTTAATTGAACTTTCAATCATTCGCCAAAAAAACATATATGCAATGTCGTATCTTACGTAGTTTTATTTGCTCTCTGAATATGTTTACTTATTACTTCCAGAAGATGATTAACTAGTTATTTTTATTCTTTTTTTTAAAACCAAAATTACTCAAAGTATGAATTATTATTATATTACATTGTAGTAGAAAATATGAATATAAATTAAACGGTAATTGAATAACTTATCTCAAATTACACTCCTTGGACGTAGTCCCTTCCATTCGTACGTTATCCCATTTTATTAACTCCTTTTTTGTTTAGTTATGCATATGTAGCAATAAATAATAAATATGTTAATAAACTAAAGTCGATACAGGAGAGCATAATATTTAAATTTTCTTTACAAGACTAATGAATCACGAATGAAAAAAATATATTGCACAATGGCTTGTGAATAATATTCCTTCGGTGTTGTTTTATATTATAGAATAAACTTTAAAGTTGTTAATTTCAAAAGCACGCGTAATGAATTTTTAAGCGCGATCTTTGACCAATTTAAATATTGTTTATCAAACTTAAAATATTAATATTAAAAAGAAACTGTGGAAAGATCGATCGAGAATTTTTCTTACTCACCGGTACTTTTAATCGAAAAAATAAAGTATCTTTTTTTCGAATACAAATGTAAAATATGCGAGCGTAAAATCTCGGAAACGGTAAGACGAACTAACGGCAAATAAAGCAATAAATTGGTTAAAAAGAAAAGTTTGATTTCAATGAACGAAAGACCGAGTGAAATTGAAATATTAATAGATAGTCAAATATCAATTACTTCCTCGCCTAAGTATCTTATTTTGGCTGGACCTTCCGAGAGTCGCTCGCCGTCGAAAATAGATGCACCAGTTTCATTCATTTTTTCAACGCAGCAAGAATTTTTGCCAGCCAAGTTTGGAGGGTTGTCGCAACAGCTCGCCAAAAGAATAGGGGGAGGGGGAGACGGGGCACAACCCCCTTCCATCGAAACCGGCCCCGCGTGCACTCACATGGGTAACATGTGCATTTACGGTCCCGCCCAAGTTCGCCGGCCAATAGTCATTAGCTGGGCCCATTAAAGTTCCTCGTTGCGAGTGCACGCATGTGCACGAACCAGAAGGAAAGAGAGGGCGAGACAGCGAGAGAGAGAGAGAGAGAGAGAGAGAGAGAGAGAGAAGGTGGAACAAGGAAGCGCGTAGAAATTTTTAAGCAAGATAGAGATAGTTTGAAAGAGAGAGACGGGGAAGATTCTTCAATGTCTTGGATCTTGGTAGCTTTGGAACTCTATGCTCGGTTTGTTTTTTTTAATTAATGTATTCTTCAAATCCAAACCTTTTATATTTTGATTTCGTCATATATAAGCGGATCCGGTTGTTATGGCTTTTTCTCTTTGGGCTTGTCGATGTTAATGCAAATACAAAATGGTATAGAATAACACCGACGAAGTTATGGAGTGAAATGTTTCTGAGGTAAATGGAGTGTACAACTCGAGCGAGTTAATTATCGTAAAAAAATGTAGTAGAAGGCGATTTTGCATTTTTATTTTCTTTTTTGTAATTTTAACTGTACATAAGATCTTATAGATATGTTTCTGTTAATAACTTCCAGTCGACTTAATCGTTGTAAAATATTTTTAATGTGTTTATTAACGGGTACTGTTTATAAATTTTTAATTTTTAATGCACGACATTTTCTATTATTTGCGGTAACAGCTAAAAACTATAAAATCATCCGTATCGATTTCTTATCTTTTTACGCTTCACCATAATGCAAGTAAACATGAACGTCAATGTCTGAAAAATCGCAACATCATCTTATATTAAATTTATATCTGATAGCCTACTTTTTTATATTATAAATGCACTGTTTCTTTAAAAAAAATTTTTTATATTGTACTAAACAAAATAAAATTAGGTATAGTAATCCTGAAAATATTAAATACACATTTTATATTTTATATTTACCAATTAATAAACTGTTGTAGTAGAATAAATATTTATGTAATTGGACTAAACTGGAATCCTGTTGATTTATACGTATTTGGTAAATATAATAGCGAAGAAGAATAATTGATAGAAAAAAAATTGATTCGAAATGTTTATTCCAAATCGATGACACTAATTTATAATCATTAAATATTATTATAATAAATACGAATAAAAGTAATTTATATAAATAAATTTTTAATTATCAATGGAAATTTTACTCTTTTCTATTATAATTTTTAAATAATTGTTACGAGTAACTTTAAAGATAAATATTTTTTAAAATATATATTTTTATTTCTAATAAATAACATAATTTATAAAAATGGAGATAATAAATTGGTATAAAAAATATAATTATTTATATGTAACAGAATAGCATACCTAATCATACTTTTTAATTAAGTAATGAATAAAATTTCATGTATTATATTCATACGGCTTTCCATTGCAGAGCAATATTATTTTAATTTGAGAAGATAGAAGACAAAAGTAAAAAAATCGAAATATTAAAAATTGAACTTGCTAATTAATCATTTTGTTTTTTAAGAGAATATTTTTTTACGTAACACGAATACACGAAGATTAATTATTTCATTTTCTAAAAATATTTCAAGAAAAAATACCAGTTATATACTAATATATTATTTCAAGATCATAGTTCACAATTTAAAAAAAATTTATTTAAATATTTGCTAAAATGAGAATAGAAATATTTTATTTTATTACGATAAATGAATTTCACAATTTTTATACAAAAATATATCAACAGAATGAATATTAATTAATAGTATAGAATTTATCGTTTCCGTTCAATTAAATTAAGAAACGTTTAATTTTTGCATAATTTATAATTTATTATGTACATTAAAAAATGTATATTACACTTTGTTAACATATAAATTAAAACGAAATTAAAACTTTTTTTTATTTAGGAAGTTTTCTTTTAAAATTGAATAAATAGATACAAATGTACAATTTTTATTCATACAAGATTAAAGATATTTGATAATTTTTCTTTAAATTATACAATCCGTGGTAAAAACGTTTTTATATAGCGTGAAACAATTAGCTTTTTTAAATTTAAAGTAAATAATCATTTAATTATCGTACAAATGATTTAGTAAATTTACGGAAGTATTAAACTAACATCATAAATGTACAGAAAAATTTTATCAATAAAAAATTTAATTGTTTCTACGTACGCTGTTTTTGGTACTATAATTATTTTATAGTTTTACCATTAATAATTTTAAATGTATATTTTGAAATACGGTTAACATTGTAGCCTCGTTATTTCACATTTTTTCAATTTATTGTTCATTCGCCGTACTTGGCTTTTATTAAACCCCGAAATATAATCCATCTAGTTTTAATTCGATCAATTATCTCAAAATTTACTCGAAAATCTTGCGCCTCGGTTCGATCGGAAAGCGAGAAACAATTACGATTCCTACGAGTCGAACCCTCGGATTTACAAAAAAAAAAAAAAATTTCCGCAGGGGCCATTGTGTCCCAAGTTGCCAAAAGGTTCTACCTCCAAATGCGCTCGTCGAGTTTGCGTAATATACGCCCAAAGTGTGTACAAACGTAGGTACACACACGACACGAAGAAAGTGACGTGGCTGGCTGGTAGCGCACGTAAGTGACGGTTCCGCAACAGCCGGCGAGACGCGAGTAGAGCCTCGCTCGTGCGGGGAGGGGGCGAGAGAGCCAGAGAACAAGAGAGAAAAGAGTGAGAGAGGTGCTGTTACGGGAAGGGAGGGCGCAGGGGCGGATCCTGGAGGCGGCTTTAACGCCGCCTTCCGTAGCACGCGGTCGTCGGCGATAGTGAGGCAGTGTAATCAAACGGCACTCGTCGTCGTCGTCGTCGTCGTCGGCGTCGTCGGCGTCGTCGGCGTCGTCCTCTTCGGCGTCGTCGACCTCGTCGTCGTCGGCGTTGTCGGCGTCTAATCTGTATACGTAACGCGTACGTGCGTCATACGTGCGTGCGCGCATAATAACTTTTAGGATCGTTTTACTTTGCTAGAGCGAACCGACGAGCGGCGCAGCTCAAAGAAAATCCCCGGGCTTATTGCCTTTTCCATTCGGCTTTTAATATCTCTCCGTTTTAATGACTCGAGAGTTGAATCGCTCGGCCGAAATGCTGGTAATTTATCGCTCGCCGTGCAATGCGTTTAATCGGACTTTTTCCCCGTCGATATGTTCATTTTGATCGTCTACAGTGCCGCGAGCTTCGGGCATTTTCTTTTCGATTGATTTGGTGCGAGCGATGCATTTTTCTAGCGGGTTTACCCTTTACAATGTATCCATTGCACCTTCTTGTCACAAAAATCTAACGTATCGAGGAATTTTAATTGTCTTACCAAAACGGATTCTAATGATCTACGCAACCATGTAACTGCATATTTTCTTTAATTGCGTACGTAAAAAACTTGCGTGTAAACTAGTTTGTGAAACTATAATTTATTATTCTTGTTAAAATGCACAATTATTCATCCGTTAAAGACCTACTTTACATCCTTACATATTGATGCGCTGTAAATTGAATGTCAATTAATTTCTTGCCGTTACAAACATTTTTTTCTCGTATTTTTACGACATTATGTACTTTATATTTTAAGATTCATTTCGCAACGTTAAATTGCAAAATATATTAGGTTGAATACACAAGAAATTATCGCACTAATAAACAACATCGTTACCGATAAGAACCACTATTAAGAACTTATTTTCGATCATTTTCGTCACACGGAACGCGATCTTGCGGAATAATTTTTTTATATCAACGAGTCTAACTCTCTCTCGATTCCTCGCTATACGACACAGCTGTAACGATTCGAAGAAAAAAATCAGCGAAAAGAATTTGTAAATAATACGAAAAAAAGTCTGAAGTAGAGAACGGTAAAGCGATAAGAAACCATAGAATCGGCGGGCGAGCGATAAAACGAGACAGGAACATCGCTTCCTGGCATCGTCCAAATAACAACTGCGGCGAGTCCGGGATGGTAACCGCCGCTCCGTCTTCAGAAAGACCGAACGAAAGGATTTCACCTGGCGCGAGAATGTGGCTCCTGCTGCGACGCACCGATTATACATTTGTGCCATTAATATGCGCCAGCGAATAGAGATAGAAGGAGAAAAGGAAAGGAACGAGATGGAGAGACAGAGAGAGAGAGAGAGAGAGGGAGAAAGGGATTTCGGAGTCATGCGTCACTGGGTCGACTGGGTCGACTGACCGGGGTCTAGAGCCTCCGCGTTTTGCAGCCGCTGTTTTTTCTTATGATTATTTATCATACGCAAACAGAGACAGAGTCAGTGCAATGACCTCCGCGCGAATCTATTCGAGTAAGGGAGACACGGGATCATTTTTGACGTGACAAGTTCTGTACGAACTAAATCCGAAAGAGGTGAATATTAAAGTGACTGGACAAGAGATTAAGGAATCTATACAACGATTCTAAGAATTTGTTTTTTTATCAAATTTTAATTCGTTAAACTCGAGTCGAATGTATCAAATATTAAAAAATCCGCTTTTTTAGGCGTGCGATGCATTTTTTAAGAACATTACGATGACTTACGATCGTTCGTTAAAATAGAAGTAACTCGTGTACAATTTTTCATGGTACACGGTACTAGAAAATCTTTCGATTACCTCATCGATGATTATATATATATATATATATATATATATATATATTTAATTATTATAAAGATATTATTCTAAATCTTAGAAGTTCGATAACATACATTATATAACGAACTAACTTAAATATTAAAATTATGACTAATGATGTTTTGGTTGTAATACCCTCGGCAAAGAAAATAGCGTTATCCAATTTTTGATATTTTTATGATTGTGAATGTATATAATTATATATGTAAAGTGTACCGACAGCAACATCAAGATACGAGTGCGTAACATTCTAGAATTACATTACTGTTTATTATAATATCCAGGTGTAGCTTATCATAAATACTTGATAGCAACTAATTCGATTCAAAACTTTCACTCTATTACTATAAAATTATAATGGATGCTATGCCTAGTTATATCACACACAAACGATTATCTTTAACGCATTCGCCGAAGACTCGTCGAATCCGGTCGAGGATATTGTTTGTATATGGAAGCTATTTAAAGGTGAAATAAACGTAAGATATAAAATTGAGTAGAAGCTATGTGGAGTACCAGGTGTATACTATTATTGAAGATAATGCACACCTGGACATCATATTCAACATGATCTCACATGACACACCTGGACAACGTGTAATCGAGGTTCGTTCACACTTATAAGAAGCCCGAGTATACTAATTACATTGCGTTATTCTCAAGTTGAAATATTCACGCAGTGTATTTTAAACATCGCTAGGTTATAAGATTTCCAATATTAAAATATTTTGCATTTATGTATATTATTATAAATATAATTTCAAACATTTTTTAAAGATAAAGTTGTAACTCATAAAATAAGTTTTTCAATCTTTACTACTTTTATTTTTATATAATTACCGGGTGTCACCTTTTCTACAAAGAATTATTTCTCGAACGAGTAAAATTTTTTGCATAAATAAAAATCTTGTTATCTTATTTACAAAATATATTAAATTAAATATATATATATTTTTAATGTAGTCGATAAAAAAATTTCAACTAGTTAAAAATATTTTATCTTGGCAAGTGATATCTTACATTGGGATACATTTAACTTCTTTCGGGTCTCGGAGTAATCTTCATCGTCTACATCTTCTGGTCAAGATAGAAAATGAGTCGACACAATTCGCCGGTAAAGTAAAATAATATTTTAAAAAATACGTTGCGAGCTTCCGAGATCACAAAATGCTTTTTCATCTTCAACGCTGCGAGTTTTAGATCTTGATTCGAAAACGTATAACATAACTCGATAGATCCCATAAATACTTTATGATCGTTCAATGAATTAGAGTTATATACGAGTTTTATATGTGTATATCACACAGTGTAGAGTTAGTAGCAATGAAAGACAATTCAACGAGCGCGTTTAAAAAAAATATATATTAATGGTCCCGATGAGTTAGGGAGGTGACAGGGAAGTCAGGGAAGTACCTAACATACTTGTCAAGTTTAGTGACAAAGTAATTACTCTGTTTGAACCGAGCGTGTATAAGTTATTGCGCGCGGATGATTGAATTGTTGAATAATTGTACGCAGGATTCATGAATCGGTCTTGCGTTTATCCACACGAGAGTCTCGGAGTAGCTTCGGTACGATTATGTATCTTTGTAAAATAACTTATGCATACGTAGTTATGCGAAGTATGCGTCATTATTTTTAAAAAAGATCGATGTGTACGTTCAGGTGGAATATATAAAGCAATCAAATGCGCCATCGATACTTAACGTTTAGAACAAGAATTTTATTTATAAATTTGATAGACAATATTTCTAGTTTTAATTAACGCTTTTTATCATAGCACGTTTAATTATTATTCGAGAGACGCGGTTTTAGTTGCCTAATCAAATATTTAATAAAACATTAAATTGTAAATAAACTTTAATTTTAAATAAATTAAAGTTTTAAAACTTTTACATTAATTTAAGAAAGTGCAAACGATTAACTTTAATTCGTAAATTGATTTTTTATAATTATAATTAAAAATATCGCGATATAATTTATTCCAACGTAAGAATTTTCTCAATTATTTATCGCGAAATAACGATTCGGTTAATCGAAAATTATTAATGATTATAATAAACTGTATTCGATGATAAGTTATAGAAAAAATTTAACGCGATTAAATACGATACAATTTATTCAGATAATTTAATAGAAATTTTTAATAGCTAACGTAACCACGACTCGAATAAAGAGTACAAAAGTTTAGATTTTCCAGCTTATTTAAGCTCGAAAAAAATATTTCTCAATACGAAATAACGATAATAATAATTTTTATTTTATTTTTGTACTCCTTAAATCATTATATTTAATTAAAACTATTTATCGTAGTAACGATGTATACGGAACTTTGAGTATTTTCTTTCTTACAAATAGATTAAATTTTATCCGAACTAATAAAATAATTTTAATCGCTATAATTACATCTTTTTACATTCATTTTACGAATAGTTTAAATAATTAAATAATAAAAAAGTAATATCAACATAATTTTTGTAGAATTAATTGGCTACGTTATAAAATATTGTGATTTATCATCGTAAGTATTAAGAAGCTTAGGAAATGAAAAAGCTAATTTCGCACTAATATGCATAGTACTTTAACGCAAGCGATATAAATATGGTTTATTCGCTCGTCGTAGAAAAGCAATAGAAAGTGAAAAGTTGAAACGCAGAGTATAAGTAGTACGAATTTTGATTTATACCGTAAAGTTGAAAATAAGAATGGAGCTTAAAAGCTGAGAGGAGTCGGAGCCTTGGAGCGTTCGAAACGCACACAATAACCGAAGCGAAAAAGTCGATCGACGTCGCTCCTCGGTCCTAATGAGCTAGTCGCTGGAAACGTTGTATATAGCGCTACACGCCAGAATATTAGCTCGCAAAAGCGTATACAGGGACCCTACCTCTAAAAGCGAGGCATACCTGGCGGGACCTCTGCGCTCGATCCCGGGGCATCTTCCTCGCGATGTATATATATAGCGCGGCATTAATTCCACTGCGGGACGGTTATACGGCGAGTCCGCGAGTGATTTAGTAACTCGCTCCTTATTTTTTCCTTCCATATACCTCTCTTTTTCTCTTTAGTGAAAATGAGAGAGAGCGAGACGGAGCGCGTCAATATGTTAATCCATGAATATAATCCCGCGGTCGAAGAAGAGGAGAACGAACCCGTGGAGAATGCGAGAGGAGAGTAGACGAGGAATGAGGTTATTAAGGCCGAATATTCGCTCTCTGCTCTCTGCTCTCTATGAGAGGGACGTTATACGGGCTTGACGTCGTCGTAAATATGAAATATCGAAACCCGCTGCTTCTCTGCTTCTCGCTCGTTCGCGAGTAGGCCGTCAAATATCGCCGGAGCTGATCCTTTTGCTCCCAACACTCGTGATACTCTGTCGAACGGACAAATTCTTCCTTTTTCTTCACTCTAAGACTTAGCCACTGCTGATGAATACGCGAGGACGATCGTCCCTCGGTCGATTATTTTTTGGCCTCTTGGTCGCCAATTAAGTCTCCTACGCTTTTTTCACCATTTTTATGACGTACTCTAACGTCTCCGACGCTCCCGCGATATCAGCCAACTCAGCTAACTCTTCTTTCTTCCTCTACCGGGAAACACGCTCGAGCTTTCTCATTTTTTTTTCTTTTTTTACTTTTTTGCATATTGAGAACGAAGTGGATTCGCGAAAAGGTAGTTTCTCCGCGCGGCTGCGCAAAAGTCGGTTAAGTGCATTGCCTCTTAAATAAAATAGTACGGTTATTCTTTCTCCTACTTTCCTCCTACTTTCCCGTACGTACGTTGTTTTACTTCGAACCAAGTTGTTACTTTTCCATAAATATAACTTTTTTTTTTTCATTATCGAAATAAAAAGAACGTTTAAATGTAGCTGTAAGTAGTAACAGTAAGACTGATCGGACGATCGATCGTCGTCCTATGCTATAATAAATCTACGAGTTTTAAGGAGTAAACGAAAAACGAATTCTAAAATAAATAATTTTACTCGTCCTAAATATTTATTTTATCCTTAATACAAATATTTTATTATTTAACACAATTTTTTTCGGTCGAGCTTATCTGGTATTTTTAACGGCAAATTAATTTTCAATCCGTATACTTTTATTTAAAATACCGGAATAATTCGCGTTCGGAAATAATTGATGAGAAAATGATCGTACCTTTAATTATTTTTAATGCAAGGCAATTAACTCAATTATTTCAAAAAGCTTATTATAAAATAATATTGGATCCACGTTTGAAATTTATCGGTACGAAACGAATTCTGACGCCTTTTGAATAACATAACTTACAAAATGGTACTTTCTTTTAAATAAAATTTTTTCGATTCGCGCGCATCCGTCATAAAACGGCTGAAGACCATAATAAACGAGCCAAAATCACCTCGCAAGATCCGTAAGCAGCAAACCTGGTGAAACGTCACGAAACCTTAGGGAAAGAAAAAATAAAAAGAAACCGGAAAGCCAAAACAACGATAACTTACAGCCACCTTTTCCCCGAAGTCTAACATGAATCGAGGTGGAAAAGAAAGGGGGACGTTGAACCGAATCGGGACCAGCTCGCAGAGCTCGGTAGACTCTTTGCGCTCGAGAGCGAATGAAGAACAAGAAAAGAAGAAGACTAAAAAAAGGGAGTAAAAAAAATTGGAAGACACGAGAGAACTGGCAAAACCGAGAAAGATAGATACGTGTATACAGGTATCTATATGTGCATACACATACCAAGTTTGTTGCGTGTTTGCGTTTATGCGCGTACATATACGTATACGCGCGTAATAAAATAAAAGATAGAAGTCTTTCGTGCTCGCGCGCTTGCGCGTCGTAAGGATTTTTCGAAAAGGAAATTATAAAAGTCGGACTGGAAATGAGAGGGTCGGCAATAAAGAGGGATGTTTACGAGACATCGGCTCCCGGTGCGAGCGCAGCCAGCCTCGGGAACCGTGACATCCCCGTCGGTTGTTTATCGAGTCCAACGGGAATCCGGGAGATAATATCGTGAGGTATCCGTGGATGTCCGTGTATATGCACACGTGGCTCAAGTGTGTGGGTTATACAGCGCGAGACGAGAAGCTACTTCTGGCGCGAGCGAAGCGAACGCGCACCTTCGATCGTTATGCGCCGATTCGCCGAACCTATATCGACTTTGTCCTTATTCCCCGCGCCTGTTTTGTAATATTTAAGCAGCGGGGACGATAGCGCCCTACGACAAATAAGAATCAAGTCCCTCGCGTAACTACGAGCGCGAAAGGATTCGGCGTGCGCCGGCAACGGCAGCTTATGTGCACCAGCGACGCGTCGCAGCTATTTTATGTGACGCTGGTGTCCTGGCGTTTATATTATCTCCGTCGTTTTTGGTATGCTTTTACGGTTTGTTAGTTTATATATATACATATATCTACACACGTACACAAGCCGTACACAAGCGTTCTTTTCCCTAGTGTACGCCATTGTCGGGTTCGCGTGCTATTCAAAGCTTCAATTTTTACTCGTAATATTTTGCGAGTTTATGTGCTTATTGATCACGTTTACACTGTAACTTTCAGATTCTAGTCTCGTTTCTTTATGTATAAGCATTAATAATGTACATTTTGATATAATTTATGAAATTATTTTCCTGGTAAACTTTCAATAGCTTGAAATTTTTTCAATTTTGTTATTCATGTCGAAAATTTTGTTCCGTCGAGTAAGATATTACTTTATTTTACCGTTGAGCTTTTTTCAAATATCTAACCAAATACTTCGTAATTTTGTATAATTATTAGCTTCAAAATTATAAAAATCCTTACAATATTTAATATTTCATTTTATAATTAAATTTATTAATTAGAACTCGAATTATTGTTTTTCAAAAAACAATTTATCTATTCGTCTATAAATTCAGTGCGATAAAACTTAAATAATATCGAAATTATAGTTCAGTCGAATAAAAAGTCTATTAAATCGTTCTTTTTAAAGCTTTATTTTAATTCAAATATCTCCTTTAACGAAAAAATCTTTTTATCCTTAAAATAGAACCATCGTTCATTTATTAAAAAATTCACGAATTAAATTTAAATTAATGCTTTAACTTATATTTTATTTTCTTTATATACGATAAAAATATATAAAATGGAAAAGATAATAGAAAAATTTATCGATATTTTCGTATAATATACGTAGATATATATACGTTTATATCGTGTATTTTAGATAGTATTATATTGTTGAATAAAAACAAAAAATATTTCGAATGAAAGATCAAATAAATTTTATTCCATGTATAACGGTCGTCAGTTTAATTAATAAATTTTCGCTCCATTATTTATATAAAAGCATTATTCAAAATATTGCATGCAAAATAAGGTAAAAATCAAGCGAATTTATAAAAAATCAAAGAAAAATGACTTTGACCATTCGAAAATAATTTCCAGATGATGTCATTCGTGTTAAACGTGATACTGTTTTATAAAGCAACTCCGATTCTAAATGATAAAAATTCGTTAGTACCTGTACAGCCATATTTACGCGTAACAGAGATAAGCAAAAAATTAAAATCAAGAAATGCGGAAGTATTAAATTATGAATCAAGCTTGACACGTAACCGAGCGATAGTATATGCAAGGATCTTTCTTTTCTACGTACGTCCAGGAATTAGCTTATGATAAGTTGTGTGTTACTCTCATGAATTTATTTTAATTGATTTTTATTTTTATTTATGAATTCTATATTTTACTATTAAAATATTATAAAAGTAGCAGATGCTCGTATTTCAGATAGTCTCTGGTTGACGTTCATAGGCCGTCGTGGGACGCATTTTTCTTTAATATAAATAACTTGCGCGTAAGCGTAAGTGACCGCATGTAATGTAATTTCGAAATTTAACACGCGAAGTTACATGAACTATCTTTCGTACTCATACATAGATTAATTATGTGCTCTTCAGGCTTGAGTGAAAAAGCAATTTATAAAAAGAAATACTTTACTTTACACATATTTACATAGAAATGTTTGGGTTTTATTTTGATGAATTTATATTTAGTCTAGTATTAAATTTTGTAATTAATTAAATATTATTAATTATTTTTAACTTAAAAAATTTAATTTATTTTAAAATTTATACTTTAGTTCGTTATTAAAGCCGTTTTTAGAAAAATATACTAATTTTTTAAAGTTTGAAATAAAGTACGCGCATTAATTTAATTATTGTAATATTTACATGTTCTATCACGCAGATTATAAAAAAATATATATCGAAAAATTTTGTAATACTTTGAAGCTAATTTTAATTTAATTTTGTAACACTTAAGTACTACGGAAATTTTTTGATCTTTTATATTTAAATATTCGATAATAGCCGTGATATAATTAAACCAAATTTTTCTCTATTCCGATTCTTAGCGAGGAAAGAGTTACAATTTGGAAAAACCATTTATCATATCGTTTTATTATAAATTTTATTGTTCAAAATTTTATAGTTTTTGTCGATATATTTATTTTTATGTACGTCAAAATAAATAATTAAAATTCGTTATTTTTTTGTTACTTAAATGCATTTATAAACCTATTCATTATGTGCAAGTGATTAAGCAGGTGACTTTCCGAGGCCAATAAATTACAAATTTTTGACTCGTCATGCTGACAATCTTCGCCTTATATCAAGTTACTTTTTATTTACATTAACTTATCTATATTGAACGCGTAAGACTAGTATCGTCTTCGAATCAATAACGATTGCATTTTCAATACGCAGTATTAACAAACGATACAGTCATTCATATCAAATTCAATATGCCTCACACTTTATTTTTCTCCTTCATTTTTTATAATACATTTGTATTCAAACACAGTATATCTAAATGCAATTTATTTAGTATCAGGATCACTTTTCGCGAATGATTTTAATTTTGACAGTAGTGTGTTTTCGATACATCAATCCGTAAAATGATTACGCGTTCCATACGTTTCGACGCAAGGGAAATTAAAAGCTCATTCGAACTCTTGACAGTGAATCGTAGCGTCTGGATTTCTTGATTTAGGGGATCGTTTTCGAAAGCAATAATTTCCTGCCATTCGGCTACCAACCAAAGCCACAAGTCATTTCCACACCTAACCATTAGGAGCATAAGGGAGAGAGAAAGATCGAATGAAAGTAAGCAAAGAAAGGAGAGAGGAGAGAGGAAAAGGAATAAAAGAAAGAAGTAAAAAGCGATTAAAAGCAAAGGCCAGGAACAGAAGACAGAGGTACACGGAAGGGCGCAAATAAAAACGTGCGCTAGAACGTTAGGAACATGGGTAAATAGAGTGAGAGGCAGATAGAAGAAATAAAAAGAAATAAGTATTCCTGCGCGGTGTAAGAGCAGCTTGCAGAGCGCTAGTGCAACCGAGCGCAGCTGCTTGAGACCAAAATTACTATCGTCTGGCCATCGCATTACCGTGAACACTTAATAACGATAATAACAATGACGTGACATGAAATTTTACGAGGTAAACGCGCCACATTCTTCGGGTGCTTCATAAAATGCTTAATAGTGTTGATGATTGTGGACAAGAGTACCGAAAGGGAAACACTAAATACCAAAAATCTCGTAATATAATAAGGAAATGGGTGTGTTTAATGAAATTAACTTTATACGATAGTTACTAACACAACTTAAATTATGTGTTATTCCAAAGTAGTTTAATCTTGGTAAAGAAACCACCTAATTGGCAGATTCTTCAAAATGACTTATTCAAGCTTTATTGTACGCTTGATGGTAATGCAATAAAGTGATACAAAAGCTTATTATTATATCATTCGTGTTTTATTGTTTTTTAATTGCGAGCGAAGAAATGTATTTACGTTAAATGTATTTATATTGACGAAATTATGGATTACTTAAGTCTTACGTCTTAAGTCTTTAGCAAAATGAAAATTTGGCGATGTAAGAGGCTACATTTGCAGTTGCAATGAAATTGGTTAATTTTAAATCTCGGAATACAATTAATGAATCATCTATTATTACTTATTACTTATCAAAAAAAATGCTTTTAAATTTGAATTAGTTTTTTTAATTCATAAAAATACATTAGTCTCAAAATATATGTACATAACTATTTACAAATTTAAGTTTTTAGCATTAACGTTAAAATATAATGAGTTATTGATACAAGCACTGCTATTATTTTAAAAGTAAAAAAATTCTAATAATTGTAAAAAATAGGGATTGATAATGCCTTTGTATATAAATGAATACGTATAAAAAGATGTATGAAATTGATTTGTGCTTTTTTAAATATAAAATTTGATATGCTTATTTTTAAATCTAGTTTATTGGATTAAATATTTAGAAAAATTATCGTCTTTTATTTGAATAATAGATATTCTGATAAAATTATTCACGAAATATTAATTAAATTAGAAAATAACATAAAATTATTTATTTATAAAATACTTTGTAAATAAACAATTAATATATTATGATATTCGTTTTCAACAAATTAAACTTTATAATATTTATTTTCTGCATTATGAAAATTAGTATTTTAGAAAATTGTGCGAGCTATAATTTTAAATTAGTTTTAAAGCTTATAAGTCGTTTTATGAAATTTAAAAGTTTAAAAAGATAAAATAAAGCTCATGTATATACATATATATATACATAAATATGTTATAAATTAAAATATTTAAATTTCATAAAATATAAAAGAATATCAAATAAGTTTTTCTTCTTTTTTCAGTAAAAAATTTAAAACGAAACAATACTATTTTTAATATTAAAATAATTCAGTACGAAAGTGAATACGTTTGCTTAGTTTATTTATTATAACAAACGTAGTCTTATTAGGTGTAACGTTTATATTCTACGATAGAAATGAACTCGTTTGAAATATTATATACATATTTTATGGATAAAATTTAATTTGTCTCACTTAATAATTCAGTAGTGAATAAATTCTTTGAATATGTACATTATTTTAAACCATCGTATTAATTTTTTTCCTATAATATGCGAGTAAAGTAATAATTACTATAATTATGCATAACTTGGTATTAACTACTTCCATGAACTTAAATAATACATAAATAACAGACTTATGTATATGAAAGATTGCATTATATATTTAAGAACGCTATAAAGATTTGGCACGTTGACACAAATATCCATACATGGAAACCCGTTTAATAATAGAGAAAAACTACATTCATGATTTTCTTACGTCGGAGTCGTTTTATCGATAATTATCCGGTTCAGGTAGTTGCTAAAAAAACAAAAAAAGAAACAAAAAAAGAAACAAAAAAAGAAACAAAAAAAGAAACAAAAAATATGTGTGAGAAAGAAGGAGAAAGATAGATGTACAAGATAAAATAAGAGTGAGAGTGAAAGAGAGCAAACGAAGAAAATAATCGAAGACTTGCCGTCGCGCGATGGGAAACAGAAATGGGAATGAGGATGACGGTTTGATGGACAGGAGGCGTTCACGAGGGCGTTTCCTAACCTTGCTCTCGCTCTCTATCTCGTCTTCTCGTCTGCCGCATGTTACTTTTGACTCCGAAGAGCGTCTTCTTTTTCTCTTTTATATTATTCGTAGAATTGTTTCCACAAATTGTCTACTGTGTTGCTTCGAAACGATTCGCAGTAAATGTAGTAGTCCATTTGCCTTATTTTGATTGTTCCATTTCACGCGTTGTGAACGCTTTTGTATTTTGTCTTTTGTTTTGCTACGAGGTAGGTTATTAGGATATTGTTTTAACGACATTCGAGTATTTGGAAACATATTGTTTTACAAGACGCTTTATCGAAAAGTGTATTGTAATTTAGTCATTCGATATTTTAAGGTGGAACAAAGAAGCTTTTTAAACACGATAACTTTGATCGATTGGGTCCGTCTTACAATCAGATTCTCTTGGTAATCGTGTTTAATTTCTTTCGATACAAAAATACTATGCTAATTCTTTATCGATTCGCGGTAAATCGGTTAACGTAATGGTAATCGTTGTTACGGTACGCTTAGATTAAATTTACAAGTCGTACTGTCCAACAACTGAAAATTATTATGATTTACACGCTACACTATTTTTCAACCAATAATTCGATAAGACGATGATAAAAAAAAAATCCAAGATTTTAACGAGCGATAACGTTTCGGTATTGGGAACGATAACAGTTTTTAAGGGATGATAATTTTTAAAGTAAAAACTTGTGTCGATAGAGTCGGACGAGTTCAACGAGTTCAAATCTTTGCGATCGATCATTCGGCGGTGTACATTCGTAATTGCAATCCATCCGATCAGTGTGAGAAAAACAGCGAAAAGGCTTGTAGTAACAGCGAATGAAGTGACGTTTCATTTGTGGCTGAGAAGATGAGAGATGACCCGTTCACAGTTGAGAATCATACATGACAAATTATCAATAACTTTTCTGTGACTTTTGGTTTAGAAGAAGACTGATGATGCACTCCAAGAACTTAAATTTATTAGTTGCATAGTTATTCCATAAAGTAAAGCGACTTCTAGCTTTTCCACGGAGCTGAAAAACGAAATATAGTATTCTTTATTTTTTAAAAGAAATGCCTTTTTACGATAAGCACGCGAGAAATTTGTTCTTTTCAGTTAAGAGAATGTATTATTTTATGTACGTAGAAAAATTATACGCGTTGAGTTTATTCGTAATTAACTTTTAATGTTTTGGTTACATTTTCTGTAAAAATCCGTTCGGTCAAAGAGACGATCAAACTTATTAAATACATTCATTCGTAATTAAATTTGAATATCGTATCATCGTAAAACTTTTTTTATAATTTTTCAAACTTTCGAATATAAATTTTACGAGTAAAAATTTCAAAAATTAAAAAAAGTTAATAACTTGTAACTGTAATTGCACATTAAAAAAAAAAACGATATATTTTATAATTTATTGTTTCAACCTTCGCATAACTACTATAAGAGAATCGATTATACAAAATTTTAAGAATTAAAATTACAATTACGAACGAGCAATATTTTAAAAGAAATTTTATACTTTTATCGATGCGC
The DNA here is from genome assembly GCA_018907195.1 of Dolichoris vasculosae. NCBI lineage: Eukaryota > Metazoa > Arthropoda > Insecta > Hymenoptera > Agaonidae > Dolichoris > Dolichoris vasculosae. Next base: position 11,903,735 of record JACCHY010000001.1, read on the forward strand.
ACTCGATAAACAGCGAAACAACGAATTTGTGGAGTAGCGCTTGCAAATATAAAAAATTTTGAAAAGTTAAACAAAATTATTCTAATCCGTGTCGGACTTTTCTTGAAAAATTCTCGATCCGAACGAACGATGTCAAGAATTCCACGAATTCCGCTTATACAAGAACATCGTGCAAAATGTTTGTTCGACCAAATAGTATGTCAAGTATCGCAAAAATTTATCGAATTAATTAAATCCGAAGCTCTTTTTTTTTTTCATCTTCGCGCAACGTTTTCGCAATATAAACTACCCATATGCAATTGCATCAGTGGCTCAGCGAAAGCTATAAAAAGCAAGCAAGCAAGCGAAGGCCCTTGCGAGACCCCGATCAAGTGGATCCCCGTACTTTTAATTTTACCGCTGCGATAAATTTTCCGCCAAATAAAAAGTCTTGCAAAAGACGAACATACGAGCCAAAAGCTTTACGCGTCGCTCAAGCTTCACTTTCCGATTGTCGAGCGAGTATCAAAAGACGCGGAACGGCTCCCCGCTGTCGGAGCCCTTGCCATACCCCCGCGGGTCTTCTCCTCTCCACGGCACGGGGTCCGAAATAATTTATAGGACGGGCATCTGCATCGTAATTGATATTATCCAGCGGCGCGTGAGCCAGTCTCCGACGCTGTGGCGCTTTCGGCGAAAAAAAAGGTTTCCGGTGACTTTTCGTCTTGGAAATTACGTTCCATGTATCGAGAAAGAAATTTCTTTATTATAAGTCCATTTATTTGTAGCTGCGGTGCTTTGAGAAATCGCCTTTCGTTTCGATCCGATTTCTTTAATTATTAACAAATGACGATTCGCTCAGTTTATACCTTCGAGATTTATTAAACATGCTTGAGTATTTTATGGATTTCTAATTTTCACGATGTTATACCAAAAGAACGATATACGCGATAAAAACTATCTTTTACTACCAATCTCAAACAATTTACAAATTAACGTATTTTAAAAATATCTGTTTATGTAAAAGAAAAGGAAATATCATACGTAATAGCATAAGTCACACCATTTTATAGAAACTTAACGTTTGTTTTATTTTATAGAGAATCCATAACTATCTTTAGATGTATTTTCTCGTAATAAAATTTGAAAAATAAAATAAATTATTGTCGTTAAGTCACGTATACTATGTTCATTTTTTCGTTAACGCAGACGACATAATTAAAAGGCTGGATTTCTATTCGTAAATGTAATTTATCGAAATAATTTACCTTAATTATTAAATCAATATGTGTTATGTTCACCGTTTTTTAATAAAATATTATTAATTACTTATTTTAAGAAACATATACAATAAAACACATATCGATATAAATAGTTTCAATATCCATCCGAAAAAGAAATAATATTTATAATAAACAATTTTATTTTTATTTTATAAATTGTAGTTTTTATCGGCATACTAATTATAAAAGGAAATATTGCAACGTCATGAAATTCACGTTAAAAATTATGGCCTATATTTTAAATAAAAGTTCTCGAAATATATGTAATTATTGTACTTTAATTCATAAAATGTAACTACATATTATAAATATTAAAATTCATTGATAAAACTGTTATTTAAAAATTCTTATAGTTTTAATTGACTTAATTGTATTGCAACGATGAATGTAATTTTCTCATTTTACTCTACGTAACTTAAGCGAAGTACACATTTTCAACATATAATTATGATTAACTATGTATAAAATGTTAATTCCTTTTTAAGTATTTGCGAGAAAAAAATTAACTTCCGTTTATAAAACGTGGTTTCAAAATTTACTTTTTTTAAACATCAATTTATATAATTAGTTGGACGATTATATCGATACATAAATAATTAACATTCTATAATATCTTGGAGTATTCAAAATAATCGATGTTTATTATTATGTATTTTTTCCATTTGAAATTTAACGAGAAATACACGAATTTAGAAATTTATTGCAGCGAGAGAGAGAGAGAGAGAGAGAGAGGGAGGAAAAAGAGAAATACAATAATTAGTATGCCTAGTAAAGGAATTACTTTTTTTTATGACGTAATTACTTCTACCGAAAAAATCTCGTATCGAAAGATAAGCTGACTTTATGTAAACAGTTTTTAGTTCTTGGGTACACGCCTCTATCGAATGACTTTTAAATACTTGACATCGGTGTGCGTGTGCCTTCCGTGGGCGAAAAATTCTAAGGCTCTCGAATAATCGCATCTCGAGGCAGATCCCAGGAAAAGAGAATAAGAAGAAAAGAGAGGCAGAGCGAGATCGAGAGAGAGAGAGAGAGAGAGAAAGCGCACCTCATAAACACAATTATCTGCAGAAATGCAAACGGTCGCGCGGCACAGCTCTGCCGTTACTTTATACATCTCATGTAAATGAGTCTCGCATAAGGGCTCGTTCGCAGTTAATAAGAGCGAAGAAAATCGAGCGCAAGCGGTGCACATGTATATCCGTGCATAATCCGAAAGCAGCCATTCGGCGCTGAATCGATTTAACGGACGGTAGAATTATCGTGTCAATTATTAATGCTCGCGGGAGAGAAGCAGAAAGCTTCGTTCTTCGTTGGATGCGATCAGCCACATATCTTGGATTTTACGCGTTTCGCGGTGGTCGAGAGTAAAAGAGACGAGAGAGACCTGAGAGAGAAACCAGAGAGAGAGAGACCTGAGAGAGAGAGAGGAGAAAGAAACGCGAAGCGGATCCATGGCGAACAATATAATGGTCGTGAAGAACAGGAGAGAGATAGAACTAAACGAGCAGTGGGACGTCCATGCCGTTCCTCTCCTTTTTCTCTTTATTTTTCTTTCTATCACTTTTTTCCCGATGCTTTTTTCGACCCTTTTTCGACCATACGCTCGCATTTCTTCACTTTTTCTGCGCGAGCAAAACTGCCGCAGCCGCTGCGCCTTGCTTACGAAGACGAAAAAGATCCCGAGAGAAAGAGAGAGAGAGAGAGAGAGAGAGAGAGAGAGAGAGAAAGGAAAGAGAAGATAGGCTCTCTCTCTATGGCCTGCAGTATAATTAAAATACAGCTAAGCCTCCAACCGCGCGCTCGGCTCTGTGCTGCCGTTTCTCCCCGGTTTCATTCTGCCTCCTTTTTTCCTTTTTCATCCTGTTTCGTATTTCCTTTTTCTGCTTTCGCATCCTTCTCTCATCATTTTTACATTCTCCTTTTCTAATAATTAGTATCGAGAGTCCGGAATGCACTGCTCGCTCGCATACTTCGCACTATATATTTATTCTGATACTCGCTAAGTGGACGTTGGTGTACGGGATAAGTCCTCGTACGCGTACTAAATTTGTTTTCGTTTTCATTCGTTTCTGTTATATTGATTTTCATTATGCTCGAAATCTAGACTGTAATCCGACTCTTGCTTTATTTTAAATAATATTGAATTTTCCATTCTACAGCCAAGTTCTTCTTTTATTCCAAGTTTAGTTCGGTAATTGGAAAATCTATTAAAATCTATGGAATCATTTTCATACGCGAACGAATCGAATATCTTTTAAAACAGTGGTATTGATTCAAATTTTTTTTCAAATTACCTCGATAATGATATTATTTTCGTTTCTTGTATTTTATACGAGGCATTCGTCTTTAATTTTTTTTTTATCACTTTTGAAATTTAAGCATAGATATGTTAGAATTCCGATCGTATATCAGAGTAAACTCAATTTTTTTTACAAATTTTTTGTAAAAAGATATAAAAAAACGTTTCATTTATAATTTTATGTTAAATTTTTATCCATTGGATAAAATACTTATTTCAATAATTAATAACTTTACTAAAAAATTTATACAAACTCTCGCATCAATTTTTATACAAATAATATAATTATTAACTTTTAATAATATTAAAAAGCTATAAATACTAATTTTAACATTTGAAAATGAAAGGAGATTGAATAATACGTTAATATTATATTTTAGGTGTGTAATATATATTCGATTATCGCGACTAGCTTTATCAGAATCTGCAATGGAACAGCGCTTAATATTGTGCACAAATGATAAATAATTTATTTAGGTAATGATAAAAAAATATAAAAAAATTCTGGAAAAACAGTTTTATATGCTCATGGGATTGGATACTCGAGTTAATATTTGCGAGTCGCAAGTTGCGAATGATAAATGTTCGTGTAATGAGATCGTTATCATCGTCGCGCTTTACGATACTCAACAGTTTATCGTTAGAGATGAGAAAAAGGAGACTATTATTTCTCACATGGAACTTGACTCGTGTATGGTAGATTAAAATTGTAAATCTAGGTATCTTTCAAATTATGAATATATTTTCTCGATTATAATTTATAGCAAAAAATAGTAATAATTAAGATAGAATAAAGGTATTTTCCTCGATTCGATAATTTTTCGATTCGATAGAGAAATACAAATTATCGTTAAAATTTAAACGTATTATATTTTTATCCATAAAAAGTAGGAATAATTATAATAATAAATTTTTCAATATTATTCAAACACCTATATTTTTAGAATAAGAAACAACGAATCATAGCGTATAAATGAATAATCGCGTATCGATGTTCATTTGTAAATAATTTAGTTCTTTTAGAAAATATCTTTTTACGTAACGAACGACGCGAATACGTTTAATTAAATAAATGTAAATGTAAATTAAAAAAAAGTGTATACACGCGTATTTATCTATTCTTCTTAATTTATTTCAATAAAGAAAACAATTTTTTATCACGAATTTTTTAGAAGCGAAGTTGAATAAATATTTATCATTGTATCGATACATTCGAGTTTACCAATACATTGAATCAATTATAAAATATCTCGGAAATAATAAAGTATCTCATCGACAAAAGAGTCATAGCTTTAAAAATACGTCGAACACGTTGATAGTCGGTAATAAATTAATAACAGGTCCTTCGGTGCTGCGATAGTCCGATGGCTAAGAAAACAAGGAGCTTATCGAACGAAATCTTGATTCACGATTGACGCAACAGCTGTCAAAGGGATTTTTCACACGTGCGTATGTCCATTTGGAAGCGTCCGGCATTGCTTCCATCGCGTACGATGAGCTTTTTCTGCTCTGTTTCGCCGACGTGCGCAAAACGCAAGCGTACCGGGACGATACTTTTACAGTTTATGTATATGTGCCGACGGATTGCAAATTACTGTATGCGCGACGGGGCGGCGCGGAACAGCGAGGAACAACGAGGAACAACGCGTCGTCGTTCTCGTCGTCTTCGTTGGCAAATAATTAATATTCATTACGTATTAACGAAGCTATCGTATAAATTACAAGGAGACAGCGGTAACTGCGAGAGAGCGAGAGAGAGAGAGAGAGAGAGAGAGAGAGAAGGGGTGCATCGGCAGATCAAGACTCGGGTTGGTAATACGAAAATCACCAGAACCTTTTGGATAGAGGTTCATCCAATTCCCGGGAGATGTAGCGGCCTGTACGTCTTCGGATCTGCTCGCGTTTGCTTAATATTTGTAATATGATTTTTGTAGATCTTGATGAATTTAGCATTATGCTTGCGTTATTAAGCAAATGGAAGCGTTTTTGGTAAAAGTTTATTTTTTTAGTGGTTAAAAGTTGAGTAGTTCGTTGATGGATTAAATAACGTTGATGAAAATTATTATCGTATCTTTAGATAATTTATTACTTATTATTATAACTCGTTATAATTTAAAAAATCTAACGTATCGTATTTTAAAAAATAAAATTTATCATATATTTTATTTTTACGATAAAAAATATATCTTGTACAAACGTTATATTTTACAGTACTGATTTACGAATTTATTGGATTGCAATAATAAATTTTAATATTACCAATATAATAAATATTTCCTTTATGTATTATTTAACTATAAAATACGAACTACTTTCAACTTTATAATCACGACATTCCCGTGAATGAGAATAATTTATCGATCTTATCCTTCCTTACGATATACTTAATCGGTATTCTGATTTTTTTAAACGACACTTTATATTTTTTATTTAAAATATTATAATATCGTGAATTTTTCTCATATTTTCATTTTTTTTAAACAAATAGAAGTACTTTAATTTTCTATTTTCCATCGTATTCCGGATTGAAAATTTCGAAAAGCGTACTTAGATAATTTGGACATCGATGGAAAGTAATAAACATAAAATTAATCGTCCAGTTTGCTTCAATTTTACAAAATAACCTCACTTTATTCAACGGTGATTCTTATAGAGTGTTATAGCATCGATGTATAACGTATCGAAGACACGATAAAAAGATTAGAGTTTGTCCTCTGTTCCGTGAAACGGATACGCGAACATTTTAGTCAGCATACGTACTTGTTCGGCATCTCGTCACTCTATATCTCTTGGCTTCTTCTGTCTGTGAGTCTCTCTCTATCTCCTTCTTCTCCGATTCCAAAGCTGCAGACTCAAGACACGACTATTTCATTTTTGATGCTATAAAGAACCGTTTTATCGTCGCGCTTAAGGGTTATTGTACAATAAAAGTGGCATTATTATCAGTTAGACGCGCGCGTTCAGCTTCGCGTTTGCCTCCGCTTTGCGCGAGATGCGGGGGAAGTAAGGGCGAGAAAGGGAGCGGAGCGAAGAAGCTGTGCGGGGATCGTTGAAAAGAAGGCCGAGGTCGTGAGAAGCACGACTGCAGGAACTTTATGACTCGTAAAAGCTCGAGACACCTCGCGCGCGCCTTCCTCGAGGGCCCGGGACACGCGTAGTTCCATCATCCGTAGCCCCTGTCAATCCACGCCCGTCAGCTTTATCTATTTCCTTTCCTTTGCTAGATTTATTTTATTCTGTTTCAATCATGAATCCGTTAGTGATTTCGTTTCTACGCGAAATCCTTTTACACGCGTCCTTATTAGTTCTCTCGCCGTGTGTTGCACTTTAACTTCAGTTTTTTTAATTTCAATCGATTTTTTATCTCGTCAAATTATAAAAATATCCTCCGTGTATTTTCCTAATTTTACGCGGATTTTAAAATAATTCCGAATTATGCGCTACGCGTTAAATCTATCGACGCTTGATGTTAAAATATGGTAATTTTTAATGTACTCTTTTATAACGAGTTGTGAAATTTTCTACGCGAAATATAAACATTTTAATTTTAGTTATCGTCGATCGAAGGTGCTTCTTAATTAATCAAACGAGTTTTATCAAACATAAAATTATTCGGAAAATAATCTTTAAAAGTGAGTATTTTTATTTTACCTTGAAATTAAAATAAATGAAATACTGAAACGACGCGCGAGACTTTTTATTTTAAACGTATATTATATACTAATATGTAATTACTCTATCGAGAATAAATTTTAAGAAAATTTTCTAATACATCCAATGAAACGATCATAATTGAAGAAATTTTAAATACGATAGTTAATTTAATTCCTTTTGCGAAATAAGTAACTGTAAATAAAAGCCAACAAGTTTATTCGGATCTTAAAGTACATAAGATTTTAATACTACGTACATATTAAGTGGATAGTATGAAATAATTAATACTACTTAGTAATATAATGTAATTTCATGGATAACAATTTTAGAAATACTTCATTTTTAAAGGTAAATTGCTTACAGTCATTAACATAAGAAGATAGAGAAATATATTTGAAAAATTAGGCTTAATTTTATCTAACATTAATTATGTGATTTTATTCAAGAATTTTCTAAACATGCAAGTATATATTCTGCGGTGTAAACATATCATTATTTAAGACTAGAAAGTAAAATAAGTTATTGCGCTATTAAATATTTCTATGTAATATTATGTATAACAGCTATCAAAACAAATCTAATACTTATTAACATAACTTGAACAACTCTCTAAAATTACAGCCTTAAATTATGTTGAAGAAAGTTATAGTTTAACGAATTACATCTCTGTAAGTATATAATTACATTATTGATTAACTCGTATAAAGAGATAAGTATTTTAAACAAGATGGAAAAATTAACGGACCAGCAAATTTATAAATAAACCTCACGCGTATTAGTCACTTTATTTCTCCATTAGACGATATAATAATCCAGTTCTCAGCCTGGAGCAGAATTCTCGTGCCATATTCGCTATCATTGTTCTCAACAAATACATTCAAGTTGTATTAAAGTCAATGCTTCGGGACTCTCCAGCTATACGTACGAGTACGAATCGGAAGGATTTAAACTGCATTCTCCAAGGACTAAGGAGTGTCGTGAGATAAAGACTCAATGGAAAGACTAGTACGGAATCATGAGTTTAAATAAGACGCCCAATAATCAATCACACGGATCTCAATTAAAATTTTTTACATGTATTCTTGTTTTATATAAGTTTTTTATACGATAACATACACACAAATGTATATGTATATATATAAATACGCAAATTATATAAATTAAATTTGATACAGAATAATTATGAGTATTGAGAAATAAAAATAACAGTTATTTTTACTAGAATAAATAATGTTTGTATCTTTCGTATAAGTTAAAAGTTAATTCATTATACTTGATATCATTTATACTTGTACAGGGATATGACCTTTCGTGTCTTCTTGTCCTTCTGACTTTCTGATGAGAAAATTGCTCGCTGGATCTTGTGATACTTGTTGACTACATTAATTACAACTAATCAAAATGAAAATACGGTGTTCGTTTGAAATATTATTCAATAAAAATTTTAAATAACCAAAATTCGAATAAAAATAACAATTTGATTTTATGAAAAAATAAAAAATTGATTGTCAATTTTTAAAGGTTTCCCTGATAAATTATGTGTACACGTATGCACATATATAAATAATTTTTTGAAACTTTTTATTTGTAAGATATTTACACGCTTTTATTAGAAATTATTAGACATTTGTTAAAATACTTATCGAATCGGTAAAATTTCAACATTTTATTGGAAATACATTAACTAAATAATTTAAGAATTTATCCAAAAATAAAAATATTGAATCAGCTTTTATGCACGAATAATTTCTTATTAATGTAATTGGATATTATAATGACGTTTGTATTACGTAACTAATTTAATTATTTTAAATGAATACATTGATTTACATAATTCATTATATTAGATTATGTAACAATAATAACATTTTTCGTTCACATAATTTTTTAATATGCTAGTACGATAAATTATATGAAACATTAAAGAATTGCAGAATAGAAAATTAACTAGAATATTAAAAATTAAAAATAAAAAATAAAAAATAAAAAATTAAAAATTAAAAATTAAAAATTAAATAAAATAAAATTAAAGTTAAAAGAATAGAAAAGGATAAAATTATGCTAAGGAATATAATTAGTTATTTTTAAAAAATACAAGCTGTTCTGAAATTTTGATTAACTAAAGAATAATGAATATATTAAGATTAACATTTTCAAATAAACATAGTAATCAAATAAATTACGTATTAATGAATGAAAGTTTCGGCTGACAGTTTTAAACATAACTTTATAAATTACAAAAGACTTGATTAAATATCATTTATATCGAGCAACAGACAAGTTTTATGTACTGACGAGTAATATTATACTCTGATGTCTAAACTTATGGTAATAGCATTCTAATAACTTTCTCTCTTTTATATCAATACCTAATTAGCAGTTTAAAAATAACTAAATAAGGTTAGGTAATATTTATCTATAAATATGAAAACATTTTAAACACTTCAGAAATTAATTAATAAACATTGATTAATTAAAGTATCCTAGAATAATTTAAGATTAAATTTAGTGTATTTTAATAAGATTTCGATCGAGTTATTTACCTATATATATAAATATATATATATATACATATATATATATACATGAACACAATTATACATATTTAACTAAGTAAATTGTAAAATTATAGAATATTGTATATAATTTTTATACTCCATATATTTAATGTAAGGTTATTTGTTATTTATAATGTTAGTAAAGAACGGAATAATTTATTTAAATTTAATTATATATGTGCATAAAGTATTCAGCATGAAATTAACTATTCATGTACACAGAAAATTTTAATCATTTAAAAATGTTAAAAAACGTACTAAATAATCTATGTAGTTTCTTAAATTAATAATTTTGAAAGTTTATTAGAGTATATAAAAGTATTATAATAGTAAACGTAATTTTTATAAGATATTGATTTAATGTCTAGTTTATTTTATTATCAAGTATATTATTCAAATAAGCTAATTTGTTTCATATTGCAAATTATATTTTATAATAAAAATATTAATAAAATTTTATATCCGCATTCTTGATTAAGTAGTATACGGATCATATATTCATATAAAATCATTTACATCAATAAATTAAAAAGAAGTATGAAATTACGTTAATGAAAAAGATGATTTTAACAGATTTATATATATAATAAAACTAATATACTATAAATTTAACTATTAAAAATTTGATTACCTTATATTACGTACAATTTTTTATGAATTCTTTTATATTTTACTAATTTAGTATATAAACTCAAACATACTCGAATATTTATAAAATAATTTAATTCTTGATATTTTATTAATTATATTGTATTTAAATATCAATAAAGCTTCCAAAGATTAATTTGTCAAATTAATAAATAAAAACATATTTATAAGATTCATTTACAAATTCACTATATATAAGTTAAACCATTTTTATATGAAAATTATTTAAATATATATATTATAATGTGTTAAATAATAAATTATTATTTTGTATTTCTGTTAAGCTAATTTATTCTGATAAAAAAATAATAAATAATAAAGAAGCTAGATAAAGATTTTCAGATACTTTTTTGATATTTGTTACAGTCGTTACAATATTGTTTTTCTGAATGTAAAAAAAAATGTGCAAAATACTTATAATATTAAAAACAATATATTACTGTTTTTATTTAAAAATATTCGATAGATGTTTCATTTAAAAAACTATTAGGAATTAATTAAGAACAATTCATTTTATTAATTTTTAACAAAATATATTTTAGATTTCATAAATATTTTATTTCTACAAAATATGTATTATAATATGTAAATATTACGTAAATAATTATATTGGCAGTGTAACATATATTCTTATTGTTTATGCAATTATTTTATTATTATTGTTAGATATTTTAATTTTCTGTTAATATTTAGAAAATATTTATTATTATGGTAACGTTGTTTAAAAAAATAATTTTATAATATATAAATAATTAAAGTATTAAAAAAATATACTCGATAAACTTATATAACATATTTGCATTAAGAAAACATAAGAAAAATTTGTATTGACTTTTATTATTAATTATTATAGAAAGTAAATTAATAAGAATTTTAATGTGGTCAATTTACATTATATTTTTGACTAAATTTGTTACATAAACTAAAATAATGTGTAAACTGATATTACAAAATTTTAAAACTTTTTCATATATTAATTATATAATTTTTATATTCAAATTTATATGTATATATGTAGTAAGTGGCTTTTCAATAATATATAATATATTATAAAATATATAAAAATGACTTATGAAATTCTCGCATGAGGCTCAGATCAATCACATCTCAGCTTATACAAGATATGGGTGTAGTTTGCAAGAAGTTTGCGTGCGGCAAGCGAACGGAAGTCGCGCTCGTGTCCTCATTGGCGAAAGGTCTGTTTGAGATTCGAATGCATGATACCTTCTGATAACGCTTACGTGGACCGAGAAGCACCGAGCGCGAGTTCACTTCCTTCCAGATCGTGCCGGAAGTTCATTGTAAATCTCCCTAGTCGGGGCATACGAGGAGGCTCAGTTGATAGCGGCGAAAGATACCTCGAGCTCAAATATTTAGATTAGCCTCTGATTTTCTCACGGCATTTACCAACGCGACGCCGAGTGAGCCGCTAATGAGATCCTACATCTGCACGGATAATCGCGTCTACGAAAATTGACTTCCGTACAATTTCTGAAGTCCGACTATGTTGAAAAATACGTTACGTCGGTGCTTGGTCTTCTTGATTTATAACGCAAAGAGAAATTTGCGACGATCGAGAAAATAAATCGTAAATACTGTCGGCAATAATAATTTAATGCCTTTTAATATATATTTATTAATCTGTCCGTTCATCATTCTGGCGAATTATATATTTATAGCAATATTATGAATTTATCGGCAAATTTTAAAATCTCTTTTTAATAAAAGTTAATCAAATTATCACATTAAGTGTAAACATTATTTATCAGTGATATTATAAACAATTTTGTAGATTGAAAAAAAATTGATATTAATAAAAGAAGGTAATGTATAATACCGAAGATTATGAAATGACTGAAATTTAGGAATATATCGTACGAAATGGGTTATGGGTTTGTTAATGTATACAAATATGTATTGCAATCAAAATAAGTAGCTAAGCTAAGTAGCGATCAATTTTGATATCGATTGCTTCGATTAATCTTGTCATCGTTGTATTTTTAACTTATTAGTACGGGTCATAATTTTTACTTCCTTACAAGACCATGTATTAATATTGCAGATCTTCATCGTCGATGCAGCAAGCGATATCATACTGATTTTTTCTAATGCTATTTAGCATCAGCTACGTATCGCGAAAAATTCAAAAGGTTACGCTACGAGAGGTTTTTGGTCTTCTAACTTCATAATTCATCGCTTAGCGTTACAGTATTGATTAACTTGAACTTAGCGATCCAAATTGCTCATAGTCATTCATTGAAGTCAATTTTCGATCGAACGATACGCGAAATAAAATATTGTCCGAATATTTTCCTTACCTCCATTATTATACAAAGGAATCAAGTTTATTATTCGATTCGGAAAGTGTATGTTTTGCAAAAATAGTGAGTACACGGACCAATTCCAAATGCAAAAAAGATCAATTGATCAATACATATTGCACGTAGCGTTATCTGTCTACTTTGCTAATATCTATCGAATAAAAACCAAGAAGTTTTTTCCGTCTAGTAGTTTATCACATTTACAACCACTTGTTTACAGAGTACGAAGTTTGCTACGCGTTCGAGGAAAATTTAAATTTTTCATCATCGAAAAAAATCTTTAGATTTTTATAACTAAATATGTTCAATAAACTTCTTCAATAATCGAACAGTTCTACTTAGTAACTATACACGATAACTCTATTTTAGCTAATGGTTACTTATAGCATTGTTAGATAATAAAGAGATGCGATTTGATATGTAGCATTGTTCATAAGTGCGTCAGGTGTGGAGGATTCAACACTAACGCCTTGAAATACCCGACAGCTGCAAGACTTAACCAGAGTGATCGTTCACTTACACAGTTGTAGGGCATTTACTATTCGTAAATCTCTTAGAAAAGGTTATAAGCGCTAACAAGAGTTACGCAGCAATTTTTGCGTGCAAGGTTCCGAGGGTAGTACACATCGAGCTTGTGTAACATTTGACTTGGGCTGCCTATTTAGCCACTTATTCGCGATTTACATTTCTTTGTGATCGCTACAATGCAGTGTTTAGCGATAGCAATAATAACGATAAATACAATTTCTGTAATAATATAAGGCGAAACTACTCGGCAACACATTTTATCTTGTATCAAAAACTTTCGAAAATCGCTACGAACTTCGAAAAGTTGTCTAGAGTAGCGCATGAAACTTTGGTCTGTTTGAATTTCCAGTACCAAAATGCAATCAGTAGTGACCTTAATAATCTGTACACGTTGAGACCCAAGTACTTTTTCATCAATGATCTTTTACCCTCTCTCTTCTAAAATTTATTAAATAACGTAATTGCTATTCATAATTATTATATTTTTCATCGATTCATTCGTAAATCTTAACAATTTCATAATCTACCTCAAATCGAATAATAATAGCGGTGACATTTGGAGATATATAACATTCATAAATTTGAGCGTTCGTACGCCAACGAGGTGTGAACGTACTCGTTATCTTTTCGTGATGCGCGGCCAATAATCTGTCGTACACGTAAATCATTCGAAATCAAGTTGATCGTTGATTTTTTCGATGCGTAACTATTTTCCATGTACGTTGCAAGGCTGCGATCGATAGTCGGCGTATTTAATAAATTGATCTTAGTGTGGTAAATGCCGGAAATGGTGCATCTAATACACGAATCAATTGATTAAAGATCTCGAGGCGTCATTTCACACGATGGAATAAATATGCTAAAATCGTGATTATAGTTATAATTATAATTTATAGCGATAGGATAATTCGGATCGATACATTGCTTTACATTTAAAATTGTCTGATTTTTTAAGTCTAAAGAACTTCGGTTCACGCGTGTCGAAGTTTGACCGGCATTCGTCCGAGATGTTACGAGTTTGTAATTAGAAAATTGAAGTGCTTTGATTTATCGTACTACATCGTCTTTCTTCGTCTACGATTTTTTTGTTCCTCGGGAAGTTGATGAGAATTCATCGCTCGCGACATTTCACAAAATTGTTCTCTTCTCGAACGGACTATCACAAAATTTTAAAAAAACGAAATAAAAATTAAAAGCCGAGTCCGGTTTTTTCATAAAATATACGGGATGCAAGCGTACGACAAAGATGAATAATTATTAGAACAAATCGAACGGCGTACATTAGTAAAACAGAAATATGAGAATAACGAGACTGATTTTAACTATCTTAATTAAAATAAGTATCCGAGTTAAGCAGTGATGAATAGCCAGCAAAGTCGTAAAAATAACCCGCTTATTTATCGACGCGTACATTTTACATACTACGCGTTTCGTTCGACACCCTCCGCTGAGTCCGATCGAAACCGCGACTACGATAGACACGGACCAGACCAGTTCGGAGCCGAGGTCACGCCCTCCTTAGTAACGCGGAACTTTGTTCAAAAATATGAAACGATCGAAAAGGGTTTGAAATAGATGTTTGAAAGTAATTCTATCGAATTACTTGGAAGGATATTTAAAGCTGTGCGTTACAGGTGAACGAGTGTACGTTGATCGAAGAGACGCGTTCGAACCTTAAAAACCTACATGAAAATCAGCACCTTATTTTTCGAATACATCGATGGCTATTAGCTTGGAATTAGCTCGAGATTAGCTTTGAAGCCGAGAAAACATCGAAATTACGCGGACGATAAATCTTGTTTAGCTTTTCATTGTCAGTGGATAGTCAGACGCGTCATGACTACATCGAAGTATATCGATAACATGCAGCAACCGTCAATTGCATCTCGTCCTGGAGCAACGGTACGAGGGGACTAGTCCGAACCAATCACGACGAAGCCATTCTCGTACCGGAAACCGGATGCGAAGAAATCTCGTTTGGTAGGGCACTTTTTTCTCTTTTTCCGACGGAGCTTCCTCCGTCTCTTTCCCTCCTGTATCCGCGGGTAACTAGACTAACGTTTCTGCATTGGGGTAAGCGCGAGGAGACGGACGAGGAGACGGACGAGGAGACGGACGAGGAGAGTATCGGGGAAGTGAGAAGTAGCGACAGCGTAAATGTGTGCGCGCGAGTAGAGGCGAGAGAGAAAGAGGCTAGGGAGGATATTGAGAGCGAGTCTGGCATCGCGCTGGACATAATTTCCGCCCGACGAGATCGGAATTGCTAATGACGTCACTACCGCCTTCGTATCATTCGCGCTCAACTCCGGTGGTTGAAGCCATTTAACGCGAGGCGAGCAAATGGCGATGGCTCGAGCCGATGAAAAAAATGCCCCGCTTGATGTACCCCTCCATCTCTTGGTACGTTGGGAAATTTATTTTAATTAAAATATACCGTTGGCAATTTTCTTTTGCGCTCCAAAGCTTATTAAATGTTTCTGCTTACGTGGTATTTTTTTTATTTTAAATTAAATTGTTCAACTTAAACGAGATTTCCCGTATTATACTAAAATTTCATTGTAAAAATCATTCTAATGATATAAATTTGCAAAAATTCTTATCGATATTAATTTTTATATTTGATGTATCCATGATTTTTTATTTATTTTTTTAATATTCTTTCATTTTATACATAAAATATTCGGTATTTGATATAAAACGTTAAAATGCAATGTTCGATAAAATTTTCAATTACGTAAAAGTTACTTCTTTATTTATTTCTGATGTATTAATGTACGTATCGTAATATTATTATTGTATTTCAGATTTGTTGTAATTTTTTTTATAAAATGAATATAATACGTAAAATTTCAAAAATATTGTATAAATAAGAAAAATATGTATATTTTTAATTGATTCGATTATTTATTATTAGTTGAACACGGTACTTTTAATTCTTATAAATTAAATATTTAGATTATAAAATATAGACCATCGAATAAATAGATACTAATAATTTCAAAATTAGTTTTTAAATCATACAAGAAAATGTAGTAGTTAATTTATATTTATAGTTGAAAATATGGATAAAAATAAAAATTTTTTAGTAATATATACAATAAAGCAATTAAAATATAATTTTGATTTTTTCGTGTACTTTGGTAAAATCCACGTATCTTTTTTGCAAACTATTGTAACGTTAATAATATAATAGAGAAATTAATAAATAGAAATAGTTTACAATGTATTCATTAATATTTATTATTGTTTAACAAATTGTAAATACATTTATATAAGCTTTTAATTTATTTGAAATAACGTTTACGTACTTGAGATCAATACAATATATTTTACAATATAATGTAAGGATTGCGTAAAGAATAATTTTGGTTTAAAATATTTACATAAGCTGATAATATTTTCGCTTGTTAAATGAAAAAATAAGTTCTTTAGAAATAACGAATAAGAGATTATTATTTATCCGTAACCAAGAATATCTGTACAAATGTCTAATCTTAAACATAAAATAATTTTTTTTTGTTGAAACAGAAGTGAAAGGAATATAAATTTAAAAGAGAAATTTGTTAGTTCGGAATCGTTGAAAGTATTATTTTTCGTAATAACTTAGAAATATTATTACATATTATACGTGTTGGTTTGAAAAATAAAGTTAAATATAGTCGTCTTAAATCTAATCGTACGTATAAGTATAAAGAAGGGTATTATTGTTTTGTACCAAAGAGTAAAATACTCGTAAGTGATCATAAATTAAAAACAATAAAGGCGATTTATATAACGATTATTAATGTGTTGACTACGTAATCATATAAATGTAATTTATAATCAATAAATTAGATTAATAATATTTCGATAACATTGACATTTATTACTTGAAATTATGAAAGTATTTTAAAAGCTTGAACTAGCTTTTGTTGAAAAGTTTTCTAGAAATCGTACTTTTGATTAATCGCAGGTAGTATTATACGTGTTTGAAATATTTATAGACTATTCTCGTGCAATAGATAAACGTAAAAAAGCTATTTAAAACTTAAAGTAATTTTTAAATTTTATGGAGAATAATTATAAATATATGGAATAATTAGGACGATAGATTTTCGTAAACTTTTTATTTTTAAATATCTCGATACTCGAAAGTACAATAAATTACTCATCATATTTCAAGTATCAATATATTTATATTGCTTCAGTTATTTAGTAAATAATGATTTTATTCAAATATGGATATTTATTAGATGACATTTATACATATTTATACTTTATCGATAAATAATTTTGACAATATACAAAAAATGATAAAAAGTAAAAAAAGAAACAATTAAAAAGCAATGAAATTTATGAAGAATTATCGGTTTTTAAAATAAGCTTAAGGAATAAATGAATAAAGTAATGAAAATAAAAAATACATCGTCGGCGAATGAGTATTGAATGTTGGAAAAGGCATTATAATTCATGTTTCCTCCAGGGACTCTTTCGCGTCTTTTTCGGCTCTGAAAAGCGAGGAATTCCTTCCTGAATTTCAATCAAAATGACAGTCTCACCCCGACGCTTCTCTCTTCGCTTATAGCGTCGCATACACCGAGCGATGAGGTTTTTCATTAGCCGTCCTCTCTCCAATGCATTCCTGTCGAGCGATCCGCGGACATTTTTAATTACCGAGCAAAGCCGGCCACGCGTTTACCATCCTTGCATCGACTGCCAAGTATATTCGGGCGTGTCATCGAGTCCTTCCGCGCCTCGCCACCAAAATTGCTACGTTATTTGCTACGTTATTTGCTACGTTATTTGCTACGTTATTTGTTACGCGGGTACGCGTTTACTTGGAAAATAGGATTGGTATTTTTTTGAGCTTTCGTCCGACGGGAATACATTTACAAGCTTATACCATTTGCGAGAGGGTTACATTTATTTTGTTTCAAAGAAGCGTCTTAATTTCATGCAAGGGTACAGTTTATCAAAAATTCCGTAAATTAAGGATTCGTGAAAAGATCCTTTTGGATACGCGTTTGTATCGAATTTGACAAATTGTATAAAAGTTTGTTAAAAAGGTCGAAAGAGAATTTCTTTAGCTCGTAGAGGCAAACAATAAAACCGATCCTGTATCGCTTCTCCCCTTCTACATTCTTCACGCTCCTCTCGTACCTACGTCCTGTAAGATATTTCAAAAGCGATAAAGCAAAAGAACACTTATCGTTCACGATATACAATGCAGATTTGTTTATAATCCACAGGTTCACTTTGGTTGGCGAAAGCCTTCGGTGCAAGAATTCCGAGCTCTCACGGGAAAATCCTCGAGTGTTCCACGATCTGCGCGTGCGTACGTATTGTACTCGAGCTCTCGAGATACACGTACGGTGTCATTCGAGAGTGCTGACAACCAAGGCGATGTCTTCGTTGAAGAGGCTCCAGCTATTTTTCCGAGGCTTCGATCTCTTGATGGTGGATCGAGCGCTTGACTTTTAAGGGCGAATTTTCGCCACCGCAGCTCGACAACGGTACGATGGAGAAGAGTATTCTCGTGTGCTCTCGAAGCTTTTTGCATAAATTGTGGAGAGGCGGTAGAATGGGCTGTGCATCTGCGTTAATGTCGGAGTTAATATATTTCATTACATTTACCGTTGTTTTTACGACGCTCATTTTTGCCATTTTCAACCGTGTATAAGTTTCGAAATAAAGAAAAAGAAAATAAATGCTGATATTGAAGGAGATTGAAAGCTTATACGATGTTGAACTAAGGATAGTTTTAATACCTGTTATTTACGATTAATAATATATCCGAGTATCTTAAGATAATTTTATCGATAATTTATAATTTTATATACTGCATCAACTTACATTTTGCAACGCATCCGTTTATTCCAAACATTTTCACGACTATGTTTAAACGATGTACTTTTTAGCGATATTTTTTTTCCAATTTACTCGTTGAGTAAAATTAAAGTTACATTTCAATTTAACTTACGAAATTTAAATACACTTATAAAAATTAGTCCGAACAATTATTTTCAGAAAAATTTTGCAAATTATATAAAATATTGTTTTGTGGTTCTCGATTCGCACGCATTTCACGCTAATTTTGAAATGCGTTATTTTTTTACTTTTTTGCAGATGTCAAACGATATTTAAAGAGATATACATTTCGAATATTACTTATTTTATAAATATTTATAAAAAGTAGTTAAAGAACAATATAAAATGTATAAAATATAATATTCATAATCCAATTATTTTAATAAAACGTTTCTACTGTTTTCGGAAAGTAATACTTTGTGAAAAACAAATATTGTTTTTTTTCGATATAAAAACAGATCGCGTCAATCATTCGAATCATTGTCAAACGAATTTAATAGAAGTTAAAAATTACAAGTTCCATTTTTGTAAAAAGCGTTCAAAAGACAACGTTAAATATTTTAAAGCACACTGAAATGTTACGTTTGTATGTTCTTGTAAAAGCGTTGATCAATGATTTGGAAGATTAAATCGATCGTCAATTAAAGTATTCGTGTAACTATACTTTGAAGTATAAATAACGTACTTATACAACGCGAACGTTGAAAAAAATTTGAAACGAATGAATTTTTTATCGAATTCGAATATAACAAAATTCAAACCGTTGTGCAATGGAAGTAAAAATGCTGCTTTTTTATACTTTGAACTTCCTGGTACAAAGTGGATTTTTTACAAGTGAAGTAGAAAATTTCTCGAAAGCAAGTTTATAGAGTTAGGTAAGAAAAAGTGCTCCTGAAATTGATCGGCAAATTTTTGAAACGGCAAGACTCCTTTTTCTATTTTTTTTTAGATATCCAGCGACATTTTCGGAATAAACCGTCGCATAGGTTCGGAAAGCAATTTTACGAGAATCGAGATATAAAGGATTCGCGTACGCGCTGTTGGCTAAAAGTTCAACCGGACATTTAGCTTTGAAGAGGGGGGTACGAAGAGGGGGTAAGAAAAAGCTTGGCCCTCGGTGGCGAAGAAAATACTTAGAAAGCGATAAAAAGCAAAAGATCGCGCGAAAGCGCAAACATCCTAAATTTCGGAGTCGAAGGCGTGCTAGTCGAGGGGAAAGTCGAGCGGGCGACTCCGAGGTCCGCTACCGCCCTAATGGCCTGGGGGTGTAGGATTGGTCGCGGGGGAGGGTAGCAGGGTAGGAGGGTAGGAGAGTGTCTGCACTCAGACGATGCGGTTTCGTGGCCGGCGGCTCGCCTCGTGGACTTCTCGGCCGTAGGAAGGGCGTCACGCAGAGTGAAGACGGACGTCGCGACGCTACAATAAATCCCGGGTTTACCCCTCCGAGCGACGAAGAAGAGTCCGCGGGCGCGACGTAGTTCGGTAGCTGAGCTCGAGGTAGCGTCGAGAACGGGACTAACTGCGGCCGACTAACTTTCGCCCGGCGACAACTTTGATTACAACGAGCGAGAGCTTCGAGCCCTTCGTCTGCGAGAAGAGAAGCAACTGCTCCGGATGTCCGTTCTTGCATTTGTTTTACGGACCTATTCGGCCATTTCGTGCGAGACTTCTTTTTTAGCTGCTTTAGTTTAAGAATGATATGTGCGCTCGCTTTGAGAATTGATTTCGATATTGGGAGAGTGATACACGATATTGACCGTTCCTGAAACTCGAGATTCAAGATAGACTTTCGCGTATTCTTGGAGCTCTTGGATTTATCAGTTTTAAAAAGACGCTTGAGTAATCTTTCCGTGCTTTTTTGCATCCAACGAAAGCTTTTCGTCTTTTAAATATTTTTTAAATATTAGCTTGTTCAAAACTATTTCGAATCGTTATTAAAATTCGAATAGAATGGAAGCTTTCAAAGGAAAGTTAAATTCGAAGTTGATGTAAAAGCTTCTATTCGATAATCTTATCGAATTTTTAAAAAACTCAAATACGAAATACCAATGCTAGAAATTTTAATGCGTTTTAAGACGTACCGTTTTCATTCGTAAAAAATTGAATTTTTTACTTGAAAAAACTCCTTTTATTTTTTGCCTTGTACAATTTCATAATGGATCTCAGGTGCAGAACGTAATTAGCCCATCAAGCAACCCTTCACATTTCACAAGACATTGCTTTTACGTGATTTTTGTAACAAATATCTCCATTTATCCCGAAAATATTAGATTCCACTATGTAATTATTAATATTGTAGAGAAATAAATAATATCTGTGCAAGTATTAATTTTGCAATGGAATAAATTTCTGCGTATTATTTATATTACAGCTTCCATTGCAATATAGATAGATTTTCATTGCTCGTGTAGTCTCACAAGATTCCATGACAAGCTGTAATTTTGTATTTCATCATCGGACAATAGTTTATCGCGCGGACTACCGTATATGTTGACTGTCAGCAAAGAAAAGAAGTTAAATATGTGACTATGATGAACGGTCAACAAATTTTCAGTAACGTTGTTGTATAGATGTCAACCCATTTTAATTCTAGGACATAGACTCGCACAGTTTTTCTTATCCGATGTTCATTTAAACTTCTCTATAAAATAGTGCAAATTACCAGGTATCATTGCGCGTAAATTATAAGAATATATTTTGAAAATTATCGCATGTTAATAATTTAATTTTCTTACATTTCATTCGAACGGAAACGATGGTAGACAAATTTATATTAAAAATACGAAGTAAAATATTATAATAAAATACGGAATGGTTTATAGACTAAAATGCGAGATCGCCTTTTATATTTAATAGCATTCGTTGATGCTTTAAAGTTTACGATTAATGTATTAAATGAAAATAAGAAAACGAAAAATTTGCGATTTCGTTAATTGTATCAAGAATTCACGACTGCATTCGAATACAATGTATCAATCGTATCGTTATCGTTATTCATATTTATAATATATATTAAAATATAAATAACTTAACGAATATTTGTTGGAACGTTTCGAAAAATATCACAGACTACAATTTGCAAAGCTATTTTTGATCGAAAACGTCGATAAATAAATAATTAGAATATTCGAAAGGTGCAACTCGGATATCGTAAGCCAAGCTATTATTTAAAATTACAATAGATAAAGTACGATAGACGCATTAGTCTCAACGACGTTTATATCGATTTGGAAGTTTAAAGGAAGATTATGAAATTGAATTAAAGTATGTAGTAAGATATTAAAACTTAAAACTCGTAGACAGATGTAACGTTATTTTGAAAGTGGCTTATTTCGTGTAATTTTGTACTTCGTAATAATTTAACGATTACGAGTACACGCGCCATTACATAATTGTTTACTAAAATTTACGAGACGCGTAAACGTTGGAGAATAATTAAAAAAAGAAGAGGGAAGAAAAGCCAGTAGTAAATGAGCGCAATATAAAATCCGCCACGGAAAAATTGAATCGAGCTCCGGTAAAAGGCCGTATCAAAGCCATTACTCGGGAATAATCAATGGCAATATCCGTGCAAAATTCAATCGATCGTCGTCGATCGGACTAATCCTCGACTGAGCCGTGGCTGTTTCTCGTCCTCGTCCTCGTCCTCGTCCTCGTCCTCGTCCTCGTCCTCTCCGCCTCTCTCCCGAGCCATCGCTTCTCCCCGTTCGGCATTTCCCGAGAAAATGAGCTTTTCCCAGCAGCTCGCAGCGTTATCATCGACGCCCGTTGGTAGGGAGGGCTTAACGCGCCCAGAGATTCCCGCGTATTTCAGGTCCTTACCTTTCGCTCGCTCGCGAAGTTGGCCTGCAACGGCGCCTTCTCCCGCTTATCCGAAGGTATACGCGCCGTCTCGCTCTCCCAAGTATCCGGACTTATGATGGAAACAATTTAGGGGCTTTAGCGAGTCGAGCACACGTGCGCCGAGGCAGCGGGAGTGTGAGAAAAGGTGGAGACTCGAGGACGACGCGACGGAGGACGAGGGGCAACCGAGACTAAGCCGCAATAAGTCGAGGGATGAGCGCGAGATGTGGCCGAGTCGTAGCTCGCATACTGATACCGAGAGCGGCCTTCCCACCCTCCCCTGTCACGCCGTGCCTCTTGGGTCACCTTCCTCCGACGCCATATTGCCGAGCGAGAGAGACGAAAATGACGTTTCCTTCGATGCGCGCGATACTCGATCCGGGCAAGGGTGTTTTCATGGCTCCGTCAGATTTTACGAGTCGTTAGTCTAGTTATACTCGTATTTAATGCACGCGAACGTAATTCGCGTGAACGGCGAATGGTGGAACCGAGTCACTTATAAAACCACTAAAGCGTAATTCATATTTGATTTCATCGCTACGCAATTGGTTCTTAATTCCACGCGCTCGAGTCCTTTGCTTTGGAATTGCAATTTTAACGCGATACGCGAATCGGTCGAGTCTTCGATTCTTTTACTTTTCTTTTACTTTTAAAATTTCACGCTTACTTCGCGCGTTCACGGTACGATACTTTACCAAATTTAATTACTCGGATCTTCGTTTATTATCGTTTGATATCCAACGTTGGTTACTTTTTCAACTTTATCAAAGAATTCATCGCTTACTTATTCAACGATGTCTGGCCGCTATAATATTCGTAAATCGACGAATCATAATTTTAAATATTCTCGTCGTATTTCTTTAAACGCACCTTTTGCTTTAAAATGTAATTTGATGGAATAATTATCGCAAGTAGCTCGAAAAAGATTCCGAGACGAATCCTCCTCTCTTCTTGTCTCGGCCGCGAAAAGTGCTCTTTAAGCAAAATATACATCCGATTTAATCTTGACGCGAAATGGTTGTAATAACGAAGACCGAGAGAAAGCCTTAATTTTACAAGCGCGGTTTCGATGCGTCGAAATGTCGGGGGGCGTGTGCACGACCGAAAATACGAAACACCGAGCGGAGAAGGAAAGAAGGAAAGAAAGAAGGAAAGAAGGAAAGCCGAGCCGATGGTGGCGGTAACGGCGAAACGGCGAAACGGCGAAACGGCGAAACGGCAGCTTATAGCGAGGACTGATTACGTATTTACCAGAAGCGAGGTGGAACGGAAGAGAAAATTCGCTTGTTGGTTCCGCGGCTCTCCGCCATCGCCGCTACCACCGACGGCTGTGCGACTCTTTGAATTATGCATGGACACGGCTTGCCTACAACGTGTATTGTTTGCCGTATGTACACGACAGAGAGCCTGATTTTCGAGATCTCTTGGAGCTCGCGAGAGATCCCACGCTTCTCTGTGTTCGAAGGTATGCGCCTGTGTGCGCGACGTCGTAATATATGAAAATTCATGCTCTGTGCGAATGTGCAATGAAGGAGGTAACGCGTAGTTTTTGAACATTTTTTCTGTTTGCACGCTCGAGGTCTGCTCTTGGAATTGCTTTTGTTTCGCTGTAAAGGAACAAAGCCCTGAGAAATTAGATTATTTCGTTATACAAGAAAAACTATTTTATAACGTAAAAAATCGACGCTACATTTTTATGTTACCACGTAAAATACAAATCTTTTAATTTGGAAAGACCGTTGATCTCGTACCGCGTGAATTATAATTTTTTATGTTTCGCTATTTTCGAAATAATGATGAATTATTACAGAATTCTAAATTTGCTTAATTAAAAAAAAGAAACATCCTAGAATACTCATTACTAAATTAGCACCAAAGTTCAACGTAATTTGGGACACTCGAGGGAATTTCGATATTGTAATACTCTAATAGTATTCGGATTTCAGTTCGGGATCCGAAATTACATCCAACTTCGTTGTTATTTTGGTAAAGACCGATTTACCGAATACTGTCTCCAATTAAAGTTAAGCATTTAGGAATATAAATTTAGATCAAGATAACTAAAACTTACTGTCGAAGATATTACACGAACTTATGTTAAATTAACATCGTAATATTTTATTAATTTTAAATTAATAATATAAAATAATACAGTTTAAGCTGTAAATCAATCTGACCTATTTTATATTTTTTTGGTATATTAAGTATTATTATTGAATGCTTCAGTCTAGCTGTAATTATTTAAAATAAGGCAAAAAGTATGAACCGTCGTTAGAATATAGCTGCTGGATTTATTTATTAATTTTTGTAAAAATAGAGTAACGAATTATTTTTATAATACTGTAAATGAGTTAATAAAAAATTAAATTGAATCGCAATTTTCGATTTCAAGAATTTAAATAAGAAATAATCGTGTATTTTTTCGTATTAATAATTAGTATAAAAATTTTCAGGATTAATAAATATAAATATTATCGTGAACTAAGTTTAATAATAAGCAATTCAGTTTTCTATAAAATCGATTTATTTAAAAAAATAAAATCTTTATTTTTTACGTATTATTTACATTTATATATAAATTCAACATAAAAAATATTTTCATTTTTAAACTTTTTTTTTGTAATATTTCAGAATTGAAAAATAACAGATAAAATAAAATTTATTTATTATTTACGTTGAAATTCAAAAATAAATTAAAAATATCATGTTATTGGTAATATCAATCTATGTTAGTATTTATGTCAATATTGTAACACTAGTATAAATAATCCTTAAAATATACAATATAATATTTAAAATAAAGAGTAAATTAATAAGAGTTATATATTGATCCATTTATATTAAAAAGAATAAAATATCTATCCTAAATAAAATCATAATTAAAAAATATTTTACTTTGATGAAATTTTAAAAACTTATTTTATTAAAATTATTTTCTTATAACAAAATTAGATAGTATTTTAAAAGCAATTTTTTTTTAAATTAATCCTTTTATATTCTACGTATACTGAATTTTTTACTAATATTTAAATACGGAACATAATAGAACTTTTAAATATAATAGAGTAACGAATTGAAATTTTAAATTTTATGGATTTATATGCATTTCGTATTTTGTGGGATTATTTTAAAGTTTATTACTATTTTAACGATTATTTTATATTCATGAATTAATTTCATTAAAAAATACATAAAACTACATAAAAAATACAAAATAGTTATTTTAATTTAGTACGACGCTTAAATAAAACATTAAAGAATGATTTCTTATAAAAAATAGTATTTAGCGATATTAATCAAAGAGATAAATTAATACATTTAAAATATGAGTAATGAACAAAAAGTTCAGAGATTATAAAGACTTTACATTTAATTAAGGATAAAGATTTCTATAAGCTTTTAAATTCGAACTTTTCAATTTTATATAATTTATATTTCAAGAATACTATTTATGTCATAATATTATTTAATTTGATACTCTTTCTATAAAAATTGAAGTGCAATGTATTCGTTAGATATTTGATTTAGAAAAGTAAAAAATTAACGAAAAATATGAATTCATAATATTTAACAGGAATTATAAAATGTTAAATTAATTGAAATTTATAACGCAAAAGAAATTAAAAGTATTTAAGAAAAAGCAAATTTCCATAAGAATAAAATAATTGAATAAGAAAACTCGAATAGAAACGAACGTGTACCACGAAAACAGAAGTAGGAAAAATAATGTAAAAAAGATGAACAAAAGAAAAAATAGAATACAGAGCGAAAAAATGGAAAATATAAGAGCAAGGGAAGAAGACGGAGTGAAGAGAGAGAGAGAGAGAGAGAGAGAGAGAGAGAGAAAAGAGAAAGTAAGAGCGGTGGGAGTGGGAGGCAGTTGCTGACTACAGAGATGCCACCCTAATTACCTCGGGGCTCGATAAAAAAAGGAACCGTAGAAAAAAATGAATTAAAGAAAAGAATGAGGTGGGCCAGGGGTGAGCTGCTCATGACAGCCAGCTAATCGGGGTGTTTAAGAGTCTACACTGATCGCCGGTGCCTCGTTAAAACGAGGGCGGTTCAAGAGCACGAGTGAAAGAGAAAGAGAATAAGAGCGTGGAGAGAGGAGAGAAAAGAAAGTGATGGGGAGTCGCCTTATTTTTGCCTGGTGTGATAATGGGCTTGAAAGGATGAAGAAGGAGAAAGAAAACGAAAAAGCATATCAAATAGCTTGGATGAATCATGATTTACAACGGACTTTATTCTTTTCCTATTTCAATTTACTAAACAGTCGATACTCGTACGCGTTCGCTTAATATTAAATCAAAGTTAATGCAACTTTTTCGTTTATATTATCGAATAATCTATTATTCCAATCTATTTGGAAAAGGACATTTTTTTTATCGTATTTCATTTTGAACGTTCGTCGTTAACTCGTGTATTATATTTTCCAACGAAAATTTTAACGAATAATCTACGCTCGCATTTTTAAATAACTTTTATTTCAATTGACTCTCTTAATTTTTCACGACACTATTTTAGCGGGTGCGAACAAAGCTTTTGTAAAATAAAAGCCTTTCTATTTCTGTTCTTTCATTATCTTTCATCCGTCTCCCTGGTATCTACTTAAGATCACCTAGTGACGATCTCGATAATTTATTTATTTAGATGGCGAACGAGAGAGAGAAAAACTAATCAAGTCTGCGCTAATGGATATCGCTGCCTTTCCCTTCAAAGGCCGGCGCAAAACGGGAATGAAAAGTTTTTTCCATTCCTGGAATTCTCTTTTTTCTTTTCGACGCTTTGCATTGCCCTTTATACTTTTTCGCCTCCACCTTTTATAATTACGCTGTTCGTATAGCCGCTACCTTTTCCATCTCTCTTCTCCTCCTTCTCTGTCTTTACATAAAAAAAATAAATAACGCAGATTAAATGTGTCTAGTAGCTGTAGACGCCGGTAATAATCGCACAGTTTAAATATTTACGTATTTGTGACACCCACTTGGGCTGAGATCGCGACAATAATACAAGCACGTTTTAGAAGATGCTGATCAAACTCACGGAGTGTCGAGGTAAATTAACACTTTTGCATAAAATACTAATTTATTCGTCTATGTAAATTGATGCTATCGTTTGAAATTGGATGATTTTCATAAAATTTCACGAGATATTTCTTTCGATGTACGATTCGATGTATAATAAATGTTTGTTTGTAAGAGAATAAGAAAAGCAGACGATCAATCGTAAAATATTGAATTATATTTATTTAAAAAATAATAAAACACGAGTTTGTTAGAGTAAATTCTATCTTTGATATTTTATAATACGTTGATGATATTCTAAGATTTTTCAATTGCAATTATATTTTATAATATTCGTTACACGCCAAAATTTTTCGCGTACATTTATTAATTTTTAAAATGTATAATTTCCAGAAAACACATCGATATTTACGAGTTTTACGAGTGATAATTGCAAACTAGAATACGTAATTAAAAGGTGCGATAAAGGAGCGATTTAAGATATTTGTGAACATTGATCGAAGCACTTATGTTAAAAATATAGATTCAAATATGGTTTTTGAAATGTACATTAATAAAATGTTACAAAGGTAATATTTCAATTTCTTACAAAGAATTATTATTTGTGATATGTATAACTCTCAACGCAGATCCTTTGTAATACCTTTATATTCCATTGTACTTTTCATTTCATCTTCTTTCCTTTTCGAAATGGAGGGACCATCAGATTGCGTTTCAAGGAAATTGAAACATCCACCGCCTCGAGGCAGAGCAAAACCATGATTTAGGGAACAATTTGAGTTATGTGTTCTCCTGCATTAAAGTATTTCAAATGCAAAGCTATCTCACATTTTTCCAGTTTCATCGCTACATTCTTGTTGATTTCAAAGCTTTTGACTTTTTCTATATATTTATTCATGTAATTTCTAGGGAAGGATTCTACTTCCATGCTTGGAGGAATAAGCCGTTTTTTCCGACAAAAAATACATTGCATAAACCAAAAAAAAAAGAAAAAGGAAATTGTTTCTACGTACGGTAAATTCAGAATTTAATAGATTTATCGCAGGATATTTAAGTAATAAATCGAATCTCCCTTTAACACCCATCTTCGATAAAATAAAGTCCGATGATAATTAGATACTCGCGATGCGAAAGTATTACAATACAAAAGAAATGAAATATGCATTAAATATAGATCGATCGTTTAAGCAGATTCGAAGCCTCCGATAGAGAAGCAATGCCATTGTTCGGTGCTCTCCTGGTCTACGTACACACCCGGGCATCCAGATTCACCCAAATCAAATTTGTCCTTGGCGCGTATCGGTCCACCTTCCCGATCAGCTCCATTATTAAAGCGAGCCGCGAAAAGCAAATCAAACTCTCGCTCGTGCGCGTAAATACGCACAAGGAGTGCGGGCGAGGCTCAGGTAGAATCGCTGGAAGTCGGGCGGATGTAACATGCATTATGTATAGTACATCACGTTATTGGTTCCCTCAGTGATTCTACCCTTGGCAACCTTATCGTGTATAGCGCCGTAGTACGATGGCACGGCCTGGGCCTAGTAAAACATAAGCATCGGGAAACGATAAATAAGGGAAACGTGGCCCGAATGCCATCGTCGCGAAATTCTCTTTCTCTCTTCCTTCCTTGTATTTTGCTTCTTCTGTACGCGCTACCGTCTCCTACCGTCTCCTACCGTCTCCGTCTCTTTCTCTCCTGCCAACTTCTGCGCCATTATCTTTGTTTTCTTTACATTTTTCCTCGTCTAAGTGCATCCTTCTCGCTCATTTCTATCTTGTCTTTCTTTTAGATGGTATTTTTGTACAACGTTGTAGCTTACAATTTACGTGTTTTTTCTTATTTTTTCGAATTGTTTATGACGAACGTGCTTTTTATATATTTATTTGTAAATAGAAATAAAAATTCTGAGCAAAAGTAAATGTTTTTAATTCAATACTTTATTCTTTTTAGGTACTTTACGTGCAAAAACTACTAAAATATAATAGTTTCGTTCAACGTATTTTATGAATATTCAATTATATTTTTAGCTTTTTATGTTATAGCGTTATGAGTAAACGGTATTTATATTTATTATATATTTATTTTTATTACGCGCTTGTCAAAATTTTAATGGAAAATTATCGAAAGTCGCGAATAAACGCTTCTAAATTTCAGAGAAATTAAATAATGTAATTGTTGAGTATTTGGTGATATAGAACGATAATTTTATCGAATTACTAGTTTCAACTTCGTATCGTTAAAATAAATATCTGCTATTTCTTTAAGTAACCGTTGTTATTACTTGTAAGTTTTTATTCTTTGTTGTGTTAACGTAAAGTTCGAAACGCGTACAACTTGTAGTATTATGAAACGATATTTATTTTATCGGACAGTAATTTTTAATTTTATTATTTATTTCGTGTCATTTTCGAACAAGTATCGATACTTGCTCGTACACCATGCATAAAATATTTATTATAGATAAAGTAGCATATTCTTAGAAGGGAAACAATTCGTAGGTTTCTCAATCCAAACGAAGGATTGTAAAATGAAAAGATTGCAACGGCGTAGGAAGTATTTTGACATATGAAAATTTGTACATAGCAAAACTGAAGACAGCGATTGATTTAAATGGGTTATTTTGCCTCGCCTTATATTTGTCGTTATTTATCATATATATCACCGAACACGAGATCAAACATCTATTTCTCTATAAATAAATACAATATAAAATTAAAGTTGTGTTAGTTGTATTGTCCATGTTCCAAGAATCTTCGATGCGTTATCGACGTTTTAATGTTTCAATTTTTGCACATTGTCATTACTGCGAAGCAAATATTTTGGTATTACAATATATAAATATAATTCGTATATTTTAGACTAACTTCTTTAATTTCTTTTAAAAACTTGAAGAGAACATCTAAATTTCCAAGCGATATCGGTAGAAAATGTATATTTGAATTGCAAAAAGTATATTAAAAAAAAAAACCTTTATCCGTTTCATTACAATTTTTCGAGTATAAATTTCATAAAAATTTTAATATTGTACGTATTCTCGATGCGTTTCAGTCGTCTTATATGATCGGACTGTTTCTACTTATATTACTTTGCCGTATATATTCAACTTAATATTAAACATTGTATTTTTATTTTTTAAAAAACTAATATCGTAAAGTTTATTTATGACGTATTGTTTTATCGTAAAAAAGTAATAAATAATATTTTCGATAAAATACTTCAACTTTCGTAAACACGTACGAATAAAAAAAATGTATAATATTATAATTTAATATTCTAGAAATCATAATAATACGTAGAATCGGAAAAGTACCATGAAACTGAAAAATTCATGTAATATTCGGTAATAAGAGAAGGTTCGAGCGAACGGACAAATAAAAGAGTAGTCCGAAAAATGAGGCCGAACTCCAGTAGAAGAGAAAAGACACGTACGCGGCAATAAAAAGAAAAGGCTCTCGACTATAGCGCAAAGTCCCGGGCGAGAAAAGTAACGCGACGACATTTATCATGTTATCAAGGCGCGGGGGTGGACCCACATACGCTGTGTGTTGATACACAATTATGCGTGGCGCCGTCTTCTCTCGAAGCTCTCGAAGCTCTCGAAGCTCTCGAAGCTCTCGAAGAAAGAAACCCCGAGAGTCAGGACGAGTCGCGAACGTGACACGCGCACTTACCTTCTCTCCCTCTCTCTCTCTCTCTCTCCTAGGTCCGAGGAGTACCACGTGCCTGCCTCGGCGTGATCCATGACTCCTAAGAGAGGCAAGAGTTAGGGAAATAGCTTCGGATAACTTGTTTGCTCTCGCGCTCTTCTGGCCTTGGTGGCGCGCTTCTCTCTGCGTGGAGAATACGAAATTGCCGCCGAAATTGTAAAGGGGGTCGAGGCGAGCTTGGGGTAAATGTACTGCTTCTCTCTCACTTTCTCGCTTGGTTTTTCTATTTGTTCTCTATCTCTTTCTCCCTAACCGGTGCGTGGTGTTAAAAGAGCCGAAAGCCTTGCATGAGAAACCGACGTCGATGAAGATTTTTTCCGCTGTTGCTTCTGCCTCTTCTCGATATTTATCTTCTTACTCGTTTTATTGGAGACTCGGGAGCGTTCGTGTGAACGTGCGTTAAACTTCGGTCTTTCTTTCAACTTGGAAAATGAAATACAGAAATTTATTCAAGGACGGTCTTCGCGGAGCGACTCTTCATATTCCAATTCATATTTTTTTAAACCGATTTAACGCTTTGTTTCAAATCGTCAAAGTTTTAGGATGTAACTTTTTTTCATCTCGGACGTTATTGATAAGCTAGTCGTAACAAAAAATGTATCAATTATCGAAATTATATTATATATATACAGCGTTTAAAGAAAATTTATAAAATTACATTTACTGCGATACGTACTAAAAAATATATAAATTTATTTAATCGATGTAAATTTAACACGTAAATTTTCGTTCGTGACCAATCGATCCAAATAAAGTATTCGTTTTTCGATATTCTAAAATATCGTGCATTTCATTATCAGAAACTGACGAATAATGTAATTATCGAATTAAATTAATCGCTGCGAATACTAATTTAAAACAAATATTTTGTCAACAAATGCGCTACGAGCTTGTTAGTATACGTCTTTGAATAAAGAAAATTATATAACTAAAAATTAATTTATATAATAATATCAGTTTTAATCTTCGATCAATTTTATAACACTATGGTTATATATATTACAATGTTAAAATCACGTAGAAATATTTGTCTCGTAAGAAAGAAAATATTGTAACGTCTTATAGCGTCATCAAATATATTTCAATTTTATTATTTATCGGTACGAAATATGAAAATAGTACTTGGATAAAAAATGAATACAATGTGGCTCAATCTTCGATCACTCTTCGCTAAAAAATCGACATAAAAACGGCGGTATTTTTATATTTTTTAGTTTGATTTTAACTCGAGCATAACATCAATTACTTTATCATTCGTCTTGTTCCTCTTAGCTCTTAGCTCTCCATCTCTCTCTTTTTTAGCTCCTTTATCTCCCATTGTGCCTCATAAAGAGAAGATAGAAACCAAGAAAGAAAGAGCGAGAGAGAGCGAGAGAAAGGGAACGATTGGCTTGCGGCGCGACTTCTCAGAGTTAAATCTCCGGTCCGTTCGCAGATGCAATAAATTCGTCAGTGCGGGCGTGTGCGACGGCAGCAGCAACAGCAGCAGCAGCTACCGCGAGTCGAGAGGAACACCCGTGGAAAAGAGAATGCGTCGATGAATGCAGAATGGATGGAGATCGAGGAGAATCGCGACGCCGTGAAAGAAGCACCGGCGACGAGCGGAACGCGGAGGAGGCAAAGTTGCGTATGTAAATCGTCGAGACGTTCGCAGGAATATTTGCATGGCCGCGACGTCCCACGGTCTCTCCTCCCCCTCTTTTTCTCTTATTCTCTTTCTCTTGCGTTGATCTCGCTTGAGAGATGAGATCGAAGTCGAGGACGTGCATTATACGCGAAAAGAAGAGCCGAAGGTGAGACGAAGCAAGGGGCGCGGAAAAAAGGACGGAAAAAAAAAGGACGAACGCGTGAGCGGTGAGCTCCTTGAGAAAAACAATGTGCGTGTTTCTTCTGAATGCATTGGCGTTTTTCTTATTCGATATATGTGTATAAGGAGGAAGAGGGGAGAGAGGGATTCGAAAATTGTTAGCATAATGAATTGACTAAGTTATGTACCGGCAACACAGCCTGGATTGTCTACCATTGGGTAACGCGATGTCTTTTTATGCGTAACGCAGGTATCGAGCTTCGGAATTCATTTGATGGATTTGCTCTAATGGTACTTTAAAGATAATCTTTAACTTTAATCTCATCTTTAACTTCGGGATGTTTCCAACGATATTACGAATATTTTTATACTTGTATTTTATGTTAATTTTAGTAAATATAGCTACAGTAACGAAGTACGATAACAACTTTTTTCCCTGGTAAATTATTTCGAGTTTATTGATTCAACCGTGGGATTCGAGAATTATTAATTAAATAATTATTATTTCAATATTATGCGAGTTTCAAATTTACCTTCGAAAAGAATATACCAAGTAAAAATATTTATATTTAAATATTTATTACCGCATTCGTATAAATATGTTCGATTAAAAAGTTAAAGTAACATTTATTTTTTAAAGAATAATTTTATTATTTCGAATGTAGAATTACGTATATAATTTAATGATTCGTTAAGTTTTTTTAAATTTATAGAACTATAAATTAAATATATTTACAATTTTTTTAAGTTTAAGACATTATTTATAATTGCATAATAACGTATATCGTACTTTCATATAATTATAGTTTTAATTTTAAGTTTAACGATAAATAATTTTTTAGTTTTAAAGTACTCGAATAAATAAAATTATCGATAAAAATAGTTTCACGGAATGTTATTTATGCGACACGGATCATATTAGTTTTAATAAATAAAACGAGGTTTGATAATTCAGAAATATTGAAATTAACCATATTTAAACTACGTATCAATTACACATTTATTCGTGTTTATTTTGTTATAAGTCACTTGAAAAATAATGTCTAATCTTGTACGATTAAAAATTTAAAATAAAATATAAAAATATACGAAACTGCTCGCTTTTTTAGCCGTCATAATTTAGCTGTCAATTAAAAATTCTTATATTCATAATACAATAGGTTATTTTGGGAATAAAATATGCAAGAATAGTCAAGACAACGATAAATTAAAAGAATTATTTTCTTTATTTATAGCTTAAAATTGTATCGACGTAAGAAATGCAAGCTTAAATTATTATCTAAAGCTTTCGAACGCGGACGCACAAAACGGAGAGTAGAAAAACAGTATAACGTCTTAAGAGATCCAAAAAAAGTACGGCTACTAATGTTGAAGCAAACCGTTCGTACAAGAAAACTCCGGATGTTTTTCATTTCATCTAATAAAGTAGCGAGATAGAGAGAAAGGAGGAGAGAGGGAGATCGAGAAAAAAGGCAGTAAGTCGCGCACGGGACAAGTAGAAAAATGCAGATACGACGAGACGTGAAAACATTTTCCCTTCTTATAAAACAAACGGCGCGTGTGTGCAGTTTGGTCTTCTGCTCTCTCTCTCACTCACTCTCCGAGAGAGGCTGGGAAGAAGGAAAAAAAGACGCCGACACTCATTGTAAATTCATGTGGAATACGCGAGCACTGCGAAAAGAAGTATCTCCCCGAGAATCACACGAGAGGTAAAGGTCGAGGAGAACGAGGAGGACGAGGAGAAGGAGGAGAACGAGGAGAAGAAACTCCGGTGGAGAGATGCAGCGCGAAAAGATGAGAGGAGCTGAGAAGGTGGCGCTGGAGAAGAGAATAAGGGATGAGGCTTGCGCTCTCAGCAGGGAAAGAGGCGCGGTGACACTCTCATTTCGGGGAGAATTTACGGGGCGGCCTCCATCGCGTGCTTCGCATAGTCAGACCTAGTCCCCGACACCGCTCGTCGCTCGTTCAGAGTTAGGTTGAGAGCTAGGCCAACGCCGACATAGTTAAGTGCACGCCAGTGAGACTGGATCTACCTGACTGCTCTGCCTGTTCTGCCTGCTCAAATTCATAGTCTTCGAGAGATTCTCTCCGTCTTTATCTATCCGTCTCTCTCTCTCTCTCACTCTCTCTCTCTCTCTCTCCTCTACCGCATGATCGTATTTGCGGCTTCAACACAGAGTAACGTCTTGAGATACTCTCGCACCGTCTCTCTTTACCTTCCCTATCTTTGTATTATTACGCGAATGCAAGCTCATTAGTTTTCTTACGCGCGTCTAGCAGACAAAGAGAATTGGTTTGTGTATAACGTTCGTGGTTTTTAGGTATTTACTTGATAAAACGTATTTGAATTATCCGTTTTCAAATGTATTTTACAAAATTCAATTAAACAAAATTTCTTTCTTTAAGTTATGAATCTATATTTGTTATATTTTATAAAAACATTGGATTTAAAAATTATTGAAAAGCTATGCGTGGACTGTAAATTACAAGTCGATGCAAAATTATTAGCTCTAGTTACATTCAACACTATTTAGTTATATATTTCATTATATTGAATCTTCTATTTATTTATTTACATAATATCTATTATTTGAGATTATAATGTTTAATATAGTAAATAGATTTATATGGTTTTTTAAATAAAATATGATTAAAAATTATATTACGTTTAAAAAGTTACGCAAAGTAAACACAGTTTCGTATAATAAATAATATTTTTAGTCGATAGCATGCACGTATAAAAAAATATTTTTATCTTAGATTTTTATATTTATTTAGTAATTAAAATATTTATTTCAATTGAAATAATTTTAAAAATTACAGGAAAATCAAAGATAATAATTTTAAATATTATTTTAAATTCAAACTATGTTCTTCTCTTGAAAATGTTTTGAATCGATTATATTACAAAAGAAGTTTGTAGTATATAATTGAATAACATCGTAAAAGTGTCAATTTCAAAATAATATTCTGACTATTTTACAAGTGAATACAAATAACTTATTATTGGTACATGACATCGTGATTAATCGACTATCCTTAAACCACTAGTATAGATTAAGGAATACACAAGATTGAACGAGAGGATACGTTTTCTTCGTATATCCAATTACATTATGACTCATTCGAGTATTCTATGATTTCCATATTTATCGATAGTTCTTTTGACTTATAGAATCGATAACTTAAAGCCTAAATCTACACCGAGATCGCCGTTCTACTTGGAACGAGGATAGAATCATTCGATAGCTGCAGTTCAAACTATCGTATTGCTGAAAACGCGTGATATCAGCACATTTTTAAACTTTTAAGCCCGTCTGCCGTAAAACGAAGAAACTTCGTAATTGTATCACGCGATTCGAAATTTAATCTTCTCTTCGAAACTAGAATTTGAGAAACGATTCATAAGAATTTATATTTTGAGTACTTTTCGTAAACATTCGCTTCGAAAATAAGTTTGTAAATTGTATTAAAAAATTAATTTTGCTGCGATATTAAGAAACATCGATTCATAATTACGTAAATTAAAGAAACACAAACAATTCAATTGTATTTCTGAAATATTGGTGAAATTGAAAGACAGCGTTGAAATTGCACAGCGATAAATATAAGAACGGAAAGAAATTTCGAGTTAAAGGAGCGATAGGTAAAAAAAAAGCGTACAGATTTAGAATCGAATTACTCACAGCGGTTTCAATGATTCTCTAAAACAAAAAGAAAAAAATATTCATCATTGCAGCGTGAAATATTCTTGAAGTTTCGTAATTGAATAAGGCACGTAACAAGCGCGAAGAAATACCAAGGAGAAGGACAACGCGCATAAAAAGCAAGAGAAAAGAGCTCCTAAGTGACTCTTCGGAGGCGTCGAGACCGCAGCGAGAAAGAAGTACTTACTTTATTTATCAAAGGCGTGCTCGTGCTCTTTTCACAAAGGGTTTTGATTACACGGTGAATTATACGTAAGAATCGATTACCGAATGAAGTCGGCAGAGGAACAGTCCGTCGTTCCGATCGTAAACGCCCACGTAACTTCCATAATGGTGCAGCCTTCCGCGACTACGTACGTACATTCGCGTTCAATCGCACCGGAGCTAAAGCTAAAGCCGTTGCATCCAGATACAATGATTGCATGTCATGGAATAGCGAGGAGTTTTCCTACGTGCACTTAGAAAGGGGGAGGAAGGAAAGGATCGACCTGGGTAATCGGGTGTCGACGTAAGGATGGTTCCGCGTGGTACTAAAGCCGATATTTTCTTGCTTTTCGTTTCGACTTTTATTCTTCATCTTGATTTTGTTGATCGCGTTGTTTTATTCCCTCCCAGACTTACTTGCAACGTTCGATCGAGTTTAAGCTTTTTTTAACGTAAAAAGTAAAATTAATTATTCATTTTTATCGAATAATTTTAAGACGCGTATCACATATATTTTAAAAGAAATATAACGAATTTAAAAACATCGGTGTTCCACCTCGAATAAAAATAAATTATTTCAGACTTAATTCCGTGTCTTATCGACTATTTGGTTTTAACGTAAAACGCGAGAATTAAGTACGGAGATAGAAATTTAGACGTAAACAAATTTAAAGCAACAACGCTTACACTCGAGGAGCAGTCGAGGAGCAGTCGAGCAAACTGCAAAAATATCGACGACATTTCTTATATCCCACGCAAATACAGAAAATCAACACCGCACTCGAAAGATCATTAGCGTTATTCAGTCCAAGCGCGCGGTAAACATCGCGACATTACGAGCCTTCTTTCCGAATCGATAAATGCCAAACATACATTCTCCTTTCGATGTGAACTTCAACGGGATGTCGTCATCGGCGGTGTTGCGGCGGTGAGGAGGTGAGGCGGTGAGGCGGTGAGGCGACGCATACGCGGCTCTTTTACCGTATCCTCGTGCTGCATCCACATGGACGAAGTTGAAAGCAGCCGAACGAATATGACGAGATAAGACAGGAGATCGAGCTGCGTTTTCAGGAACGATCCCGAGACGCTCTCGGGTGTATCGGAGTTGCTTTACGCGTTACCCAGAAGCCGAAGCGACAGCGACGTTCTCCGTACTTATCGCCGATTCTTATTCGCGTGAGAAAATTACATTTGTAATTAACTCGTGCAACTGTCACCTTAATCTTGGGGTATTCGATCATTACGTTTAAAAGCATTACTTTGAAATATTATTTTCGAGCGGTGTTGTAACTTTGATAAAAAATCGATGCTTCCAAACAAGGCGATGTTGCCGAGATTTATTTCAACTGTAAAACTAGTAGTGATTCGCTTTCGTTAAATTACAAATTTATACCAAACTACCGAGACGGTGTTTAAATCTTGTATTTTACAAATTTTTTTTTAAGCTTTCGTTCGATGTTAAAAATATAATTTATCAACTTCCAATATATTTGATAATATTTTATACGAGAGTTTTCACAAAATTATCCATCCACGTAATTTTGTTTTGTTTCATTTTCACGGGAAAACTTTACAAAAATAAAATAACGTAAATTTTCTATTAAGTTGTTTCAACGTTTTTACTTTAAAATTTCGATGATTTTAAGTAAATTAATAAATTCATTTTACGTTAGAGCTCATTATTTTGAGGGTTTTTTTTATAAAAGAATACGGATTAAATATAAATGTTAAGTATCGTTTTTGAGCTGTAATTAAATTTATAATAAATAAATAAATCCTGACGCGTTTGATTATGTTTTATCGTATGTAGTTTTCCTATTAAAAATATACGTGTTTTATTCAAATACCTATTTTACATTTATTACATTAAAATTTTGCTCCACCGTAGTAATGCACTTAAGATATCGTATTTAATATTATATTCGTATAAGTATATTAAAGAAAATATAAAAATATTATGCGATATTTTTTCATTTCCCTTTTTATACTTTACCTAGCAATTACATTTTTTACAGAATATTTTAACAATACAGTGACTGCGGAAGTCGACTATTTGTATTCTCAGAATTTTAAATTGAAATATATGGTATATAATAAATTACGATGAGAGATTAATCATAACGGAATTTTTAGCATATGAAATATTTCGTGATATATGTGTTGAAGTGGTCATCTCAGCAATTTCAAAGTATTACTTTTTATGTTGTATAATAATAGTACGAAAAAACGAATAAATAAATTGAGTAAAATGTGGATATAATTAATTTATAATTTATAATTAGTATAAATGTATAACGGAAATATATTATGGAATAAAATTGATATCGAAATATTTAATGCACGATAATAAAAAAAAAAATAACAATATGTACCGATGCATAAATCTATAAATCAATTAAACAATATAATAAATAATAATTCATAATAATTGTCAGATACATAAATACATTCATAAGAACCGTTTCATTTGTTTTATTTATAAATAATGATAACAAAATTTTAATATTTCAGTTATACGTTTTCGCTTAAAATTTCGAGCAATAATTTCAACTTATTCTTGATACTCGAAACAGAAATTCTATTCTACGCGAATTTCAATGTAAGAAATTTGAAGTTACATATTTCAGACATTTTAGATATAGAAAGAATATCGATGCATGAAATCTTACAAACTAAACACCCCGAATCTGAAAAATAAAATAATCAGAGAGTAGACAACTTTTCGCTGTCGACGCCATTTGCCAACTCTACTCTTAAACCCTGTCGCATCGAAGGGATCGTCCGCGTCTGTTCACTCCGACAACATCCGACAACATCCGACACATCACTCCCGAGAAGACTCAGGTGTTACAGCCTCTCGGCGTCGCACAGTCGGGCCACTTTGCCTCTTGGTAAGTCTCGGGCGGGAACGTTGCTTACGCCTGGGGGAAGTTGCGCGTCTCTTCCCGGTCGGATGGGGCGAGGTTGTGCTGACTATTATACACGCATATCCCGAAGTTGCCAGTGCCGCGGAATTTGATGAGGCTTCCGGACTGACGCGCCTGGATCGCGCCAACTTTCCGCCAAGTTTTACTTACCCTGGGAACCGCGTAAAGAACGCTTGGGGGATGAGGGCGAGACGGCGAAAGCACCGAGGCGAAGTTTCCGAGATACGGAGCGAGCAGTCGAAGGGGGTGGAAAATGAAAAATGAAAATGAATTGGCCGCGCTTCGCAAGAGCGCGTTACGAGAATTAGGGAAGGGCTCGAGGATTTTCAGGTAGGGCTGGCGGCGATTATTAAAAGTAAGGCAACTTTGATGCGGAAGCTTTTTGCTCGTAGGTTAGCTTTAAGTGGAAATTTCAAGGTGGTCGCGGAGCTTTTCTATGTAGGAGGATACCATTGCGTTACCTGGAATTAAATAAAGATCGCGAGACAAGTATATTGTTTAATAGTGAAATTTATACTGAAATTGTCGTGTAATTAGTTGTTTTTTTTGTGTGTAAATTATTTAGTTATTTATTTTACCGCTAATACGAGCTTCGTTGTATTTTAGTTCATTATTTAGTTGTTAGGTTACGTATTTAATAGCGATATTCCCTGAAAATTATAATTCGATAGTTCGTGTTTAGGTTAAAATTTTACTGGTTAAATATCGAGATATTAAAAACTTATACCGAAAAGTTGGTTTTAAACTAGGATATTTATTTATAAAATAACACTAATCTAAGTGAAAATAAGTTGCTTCCTCCTGATTTCTCAGCTTCGCATACTCAAGCCTCTTCAAAAAGGGTACGGAAGTGCAATTAAATTTCAAGTAATTAAAACCAGCTCTCTTGACAGGGGTTGTTAGGGTAAGACTTCTCGCGAAAGTCTTATAATATACCAGTTATCTGATTAAATTTTTCAAGCGCTTGCATAATTATTAAATCTTTCAAGCTTGATTTATTTACTCATTGCATAAATTATGAACTTTTATTGTTCCGTATATTAAAACGATACGAAAGTTAACGTACAAATTTATTAATAATTGCACCATATTTTAATAATTACTTTATATTAACTTAAGTATTTCAACTTAAGGTCAGTTTATATTATTTATCTTTAATTATAACTATTTGGATGTGAAATATCATCTTTCGAAAGTTATCCTAGTAACAATTTTAACAATTTTGATAATTTTGAGCAACCGTATTATATTTCATTTTTTTTCATTTTTTACTAAATATAAAGGAAAAAAATATTTGAAAATTAGCGATTATTCGAAGAAAGTTAGAATATTAACGTTAGTTTTAATTTTTTGTTAAAATAAAGTAAGAATAATATTTTCTTGTAAAAGAAATGTATCGATTTTTAGTTAAACGTAAATGCAATACTTTTACTCGGTGGATATGGCAGGAACTTTTTCCTTTTTTCTTTTTACTCTCGAAATGATGAAACAAAGCGAAACATGCTGCCAAGATATCGAGGAAAGACTCGGTCTTTTGTATACGCGACAAGAGAATCAAGTGTCTTTCTCTCGTCCCGAAGAAGAAGCTCTTTTAAATCGGTGGAAAGAAGATATCTTCATCCGTATCAATTACTCAGCGATTAGATGGACGAAGATACGAAGTCGTGACTCGTACACGCCACGGAGCGACAGTTGGAAATCGAAACGAAGAGCCGCACATATCTTTTTCACAAGGTGGAGACAGTACAGCAGAGAGAGAGAGGGAAAACGATCAAAGAAAGGGGTAAGGGGAATAGTGTGATTGACAGCGACGCCGCTCGTGAGCAGTCCTGAGTCTTGAGTGAACGCTGTCACTCGACAGATAAGAAAAGCGGTGGTTGAAGCAGACCATTTCTCGAATATCTTAATGAGAGAAAATCAGTTGCTTACTCATCGCCTGAATTTTCTTTATCTTTCTCTAGTTCGAATCTCAAAATTCACAGCTTTTAAAAAATCCTATTTTGTCAATCCACGAGTACTGAGCTTTTTCTCTTACGCGTAGGTAGAAACTAGGCAAAATAATGAACTATAACCAAAACTACATCGTAGTATTTTCATTTATTTTTATCGATGTTTTACTATATACGTGTACGAGAGCTACTTCTTATTTTTAATGCTGACAAACGAGTCATAGCTATCTTTCAGTTATGCGTGCAAAAATGCTTTTCAATGAATGTATTTTTTGATACATTATATTATTTTAATTAGATAAATTACGAACGACTCTTAAAATAGAAAGTTTGTAAGATATCGAGCTCTTGATATTCACTCGCAATTCATTTGTAAGATAGTACAAAATTATCATTCGATCGATTATAACTCGCGAACGATAGAAGATTTTGTTCACAAGTTTCGTAACTTGATTATCGATAGAAGATACGTTATTTATAAAATAATTATCGTTTAAAATCATACAGAGTCGATCTTAATAGTTAAAAATACCTATGACGTAAATAATGTTTCGGATCTCACGAGTCCAATAAATTTTAACGGGAATAAATATTTCTGTAAATTAAAAATGTGTACATTCGTTCGGATTGGTCAAACGTTGTTTAAGGATCGTGAATCCTTGACCCAGATAGAATCGGCCGAAAGCAAAACCAAAAGTTTTATCCGAAGATCGCGAAATAAGAGGGAAACGTTGGAGCGTTTAATTAAAAGTCATAAAAAAGAAAGA
The DNA here is from genome assembly GCA_018907195.1 of Dolichoris vasculosae. Taxonomy (NCBI): domain Eukaryota; kingdom Metazoa; phylum Arthropoda; class Insecta; order Hymenoptera; family Agaonidae; genus Dolichoris; species Dolichoris vasculosae. The sequence continues at coordinate 11,946,791 of JACCHY010000001.1, forward strand.
CACATTCGCGCAGGGCGTACCGAAGGTTTTCGCGAGGAGCGGGAGCGAGAGCGAGAGCGAAGGAGCAAATCATTAAAATCGGTAGAGCCGTTGTAGGTAAGCGCGCGTTAAATCGAGAGCCGAGCGGGATTGTCCTTCAATAACGTCAGCGGCGTGTAAAAAAGCCTACCGGCACCGAGGATAAGAAAGCGAGACTCCGCCTCGGTGTATAGATGAAGGGGGAGAAGGAGAGAGGAGGAGTGAGGAGGAGAAAGGAGGAGAGAGGGAAAGGGTATGCGCGAGGCGAAAAGGAGGCCTTTAAGGAGACGCGGGACATGTAAGACGGGCCCCTAATCTTGTCGATCAAACAATTAACAATGCCGCTCGCTCTCTTCCTCTCGCGGTGGTACGAGCGGAGGTCTCGAGCGCGCAAAGAGAGAAAAGAGGCGAGATCCTCCCGTCCCCCGGAAGCCAGCGGTGGCTTCGGCTAAAGAAGGAAAAAGGAGCGAACACGAGCTCGGCTGGATTATCCAGGATGAAACGGAGAACGCCGCCCGCGCAATCCCGAGGAGGTCCGAGCAGCCGACGTCTCCTTCTCGTAGTGTTACTCGTTAATTATCCGTTAATTAGCCCATTCTTAATCGCCGCGTGGGTGAAAGAGAGACGGAGGAAAAGAGACGGAGGGAGAGCGAAAAAGACGAGAGCCCGTTGCCGAAAAAGAATTCGCCGCATCTTTGATTCTCGTCCACGGCGCTTTTGTTTGCTTATGCTAACTCCTTTCTAGGGAACTTTTAATGGAGTCGGGCTCTTTTACCAAATGTGGGCTCAATGGCCATTTTCTGCTGATCTAGAAACTCTATTTCGCAAAGGTTGCTATCGGTTCCATCGAATCTACAAAAATTCTTTTATTTCGATCATCGACAATTTTTATCTGATACGTAATTTGTTAAGCTTTCAATGTAATTTCGAAAAGCTTCGCAGGAAATTCTACGTTCGGATGTTTGTATTATTAAAAAATTTTCAGTCTGGGAAATACGTACATGTACATACGAGATACATATATTTTAGAACAATGTTTGGATAATGATTATCTTATTGAACAATACATATTACACGATTATTGAAGAGTTACGGTAATTTAAATTAAAAATTTGCTAATTAATCCTTATGAGATGCGACGATTGTTACGAAATTATGAAAACAAATTTATTAGTTCCAGAAACTAAGAATATTAATCGAAGTAAATTATTCTTAATTTTATTATCGAATAATTTAAAAGTATTTGGTAATAATTTTAATTTGTAGTAAAAAATGTGAACATTCGATAGTAAAAGATTAGTGAATCGTTATTTAAATAAAATATAATATACTTATATTTATTTCGAGATAAATTTCAATCATCAATTATCAAGTATAATAGTTTACTCAAAAGATAACGAAGTAAAAAAATATCTAACGTAAATGCATATATTTTTAAAATAAATTTAAAATATCTTTGAAATAATCCGAAATTAATTACTAAAAAATTTGTTGAATTTCATTAAATTCGTAAAATGTAAAATAATATCATATAAATAATTGTAAAAAATCTTTGATAAATATTTTACATTTTTATTTAAAATTCAAGATTTTTGTCAAGTATTATTTCATTTTTTGTTTGTATACAGATACGATGAATCGTATAAAAACAAAAAATATTCTACGTTTCTATAATAACTCGATGTTTACGAGTACATTCGATATTATTGAAACATGATTTATGAATAAAAGCAAATAAATATGTAGAATACCAATATTGCATAAAATCACCGTTTTTATTAATATAAATTTTTTTACTTGTTTTTCATACAGGTAAAAATAGCGTAAAATAACAAAATAAAGTCGTTCGAAGTAACATTTTTTCCTGCATACATCATATGGTAATTTATAAGCTGAATAAGTTTTTACATTCAAATATGTGTAAGTCGGTAAAAATAAAAAATTCCAATACTATGTTGTTTAAATAAAAAAAAATAGCTAATAGAAAAAAATTACATCGAAAACATGCGGGAAACATTGTTCTAAAATATACCATCGTATAAAAGTTAACAATGCACTTTCCAACTTCTCGAGTGTTTACGCAGCTGATGAAAAGGAAATCGTTCGATTCGCAATACCAACGATTGCTCCCAACGATAAAACGCAAACCGAACAGATCTCGAATTTCCATAGAGCGCGAGACGGATCTCACTCTCTTTGAGCGGCACAATCACTCGTAACGTTTCCTGCCGTTATCAAAAGAGACGCATCAGTCTGTGCTCGGATTTTTATTTCTTCTGCACACCCGCGACGCGCGTCTCGACGCAGGTATGCATCGGCGACATCGAGAGGACAGGAAACGCAAGCAAAGGACATACCGAGAGAGAGAGAGAGAGAGAGAGAGGAGATAGGATCCTCGAGATAGTCGGTAATTCAGGTGGGGAACTGCACACTAGACGCACAGGATGGGAGGCTGATGTATTTATAAGAAGGCAGAGATTTGCATAGGATGTACGGGAGCAGCAGCGCCAGCAGATCGCCGATAGGCTTTGGAGAGGCGGCGTGTCTTGCTGATTCAAAGAGGGCTTTTGTACCATTATGGTCTGCGTGTCTCTCTCTCTCTCTCTCTCTCTCTTACTCCCTCTTATACTTATTCCTCTTTGCTCAGCTTCCTTTCCACTCTTTTGTGGAAATAAAAGTTCGTCTTCGACGCGCCGTACTCTTCATCCAGCTCTCGATTTCCATCTATCGAACCTACTGTTGCTCCCCAGAAGTTTGCGGAGTAAGAAAATAGAACTCTGACTGATTGGCACTGACTTATGAAGCGATCGGTTTACTCTTAACCGAAGAAACTGCGAGAAACGAAAGTTTTTACGTTGATGATAAGGTGATGACGGATTCGTTGAAAAACATATTACCTTTCGACAACGGAAGTTTAAAAAAATGTCATCGAGTGGTCTAAAAGAATAAATTCTTTTAAATAAAGAAAGATGCGGAATAAATTTCCCCTTTGAAACATCTCGAAAATTATTAGAAAAGATTTCGCATCGTTTCATTTTCATTGATATAGATCATTTAGTATTCATTCTTTTTTATCTCTTCAATTATGATTTTTTATATATAGTGATTAATTTCTATGATTCTCATAATTTTTTCTACTCGCGAAATTTTTATTTTTTCACTGGAAAACGAAAGTAACGTACCATTATCTTCAAACTTTTCATAAATATTGCTCAAATAACAAATATTGAATTTGATCTTAGATATAAATCCATTAAAAGTTTGCGAGTTGGAAAATCAATTATTTGTTATATTTTTCAAAATATAATAACGTTGAGTTTTTATGAAAGTTTTCCAAATTGTTGATTTTATAGTATAAATAAGCAAAGCCGACTTAATTACGTTTTTTTTTAGATAGAAAAACGGTCGGTAATAGATAAAACTCGAGATTATTAAAAAGAATTTTTAAGCCGTATATATTTATAGCTATATCAAGAAGAAAACTTTTCTTTTCTCAAACTTTATAGTTTCACAAAGTTTTTTTAATTTTATCAATTTTAAAAAGTTTCGCAATATTTTGAAAGCATTTATATCCAATGTAAAAAAAGCTGGAACACTGGAGTTCTTAAATCGATAAAATGGTATAAAGATATCAATTGAAAATGAAAAGTCACGAGTCAATTAATTAGTTAAATAATTAAACAAATATTATAATATCGTACTATAAAAATCAAAACATCATAATACTATTTATTTTCGGAGATTTTGATAATTTTTGTACGTAGGAAAAACCAAAGGTTTAAACGACCAATCATCCACTTTTCAACAAAAACTTATAATTATGAATCACGTAAAAAAAATTATTTATATACTTTGTGAAAACTTACGATCCGTACGTACTAAATTAAGGTTTGAACAATGCAAATTGGATGAAAGTTGGAAAAACACTCGTGGATAAAAAATTGTGGAGAATAGCATATCTGTTTTTACCTTTGATTTATTATAATTACGCGTGGAAATGGTTTCACGATAAAAAGACAACATCTGAGAAATCATTACTTTTCTTCGCGTATTTCAAAATAATACAAAATAATAATAAAAATTATACGTTGCAATATCGCACTACCGATTCGCCAACGACGAGACTCAAACTTCTCGGATAATCGATCTAAAAACTGCAAAGGAAAACATTCGCATTTATTTTTAAGAATTACAATGTACACTAGTTACGCAATGCGTCACGGACAAGTTTATGCCAGTCGCGGCTTAGCAGGAGCGCAAAATTACAAGAATAAAAACAAGACGCTCTGGTTTGCACCGCGTGGAAAAAAACGAAAACCACAAGTCCCGCCATCAGTCGAGCAATCAAACGTTCCCGCTAATCCTCGTCTCGACCTCAACCAGCGAACAAAGCAACATCGCAGCATCCAGACTCGCGATTCTCCTCGACTAAGCGCCGCTGCGGCGAGGGACCACACCACTCGAGTCCTCCTCTCCGCTCCCTGAGCGTGAGACTCTCGAAAAGATGCGAGCCTGGACCACACCGTCGAGGTGTCAATGGAGCTCTCCTCGCGTGATTTAGGGCGCGGGTCCGATGGGGGCCCGACGTTCGCGGAGCGACGACAATGAGACACGCGTCAGGCGTTATCGAGACTAGGAATCTATCATCGGTCTCCTCCTCGGTTCGTCGGGGACGCAATGGTAACCCACGCGATGCCTGATACGCACGCACGTGATGCGTGTGCGAAAGTGTGGGACGCGCGTGAATCCGTGAATCGCGCGCGCGTCTTTTATTTTGGAGAATGGTTCGGGTATTGGGACTTGACGTTTAATCGCCATGTCGATGGCTTCTGATTTTTGTTTAGATCTTTTAGAGAATATTCTTCTTCTTCGTTTATTTGTGCTTTCGATTTCGACTTGGACTTTTTTTTCCTTTTTACTTTTTTCTTCGGCTAACTTTTATTTACTTTTTGATTGTTTGATTGTTTGATCGATCGTCGGTGTTGGATCATTCATAAATATTGTACGATCATTTCTATAGTATTTTTGTATTCCGTAGAAAAAATAATAAAATTCTTTCGATATGAATATGTAAAGTTGAATATTTCGTGAAACGAATACTTAATTTATGAATACAAAAAGGAATAATATTTCAACATTATTTAAATTTTAATTTTAAAGTTTTAATTCATCGGATTTAAGAAGTCTGAATGTATATTGTAAACTACGTTAGATTCCGAAAAAGATTAAAAAGTGTATAATAATTGAAAATTTGTTCGCATTCAAAAGTTTTTACTTAAAATTATTTGAAAATTTTATTTTACAACTATTAAGACGATATAATATTTACAGTAAAATCTTATGAAACGTACGTTTAATATTTAAAGTCAAATTGTACCATTAGTAAATATTTAAAGAATAATTGTCAAAAACGAATATTTTGATTTAAAAATATATTAAACATTTATCGAATTTATACGTTTTAAAAAAAGTAAAATTTTATTTGAATTACATAAAAATAGATTGTAAAGCAATTATATAGTTATATTGATATTACTCGTACTTTAGAAAACTACGAATAATTAATTATTGCATGGCAGAATAATTTTACAAGTGTAAAACATGTTTGAAAAGTTAATAAAAAAGTACTATAATCAATATGTAGAAATATGTTAATACAGTTTCCATTATAATAAATGAAGCAACAAAAAATATAGGTAATACAAAACAGGATTTACAAGTAAAATAATTAGTGAAAAACAAAGTAAAAAACTACCGAACATTAACTCGTTTCCAGTCTTGAAACTGGTTACGTAGACTCCGTACGGTCTGTTCTTGCTCGTACATACTTACCTCGACATTGGGCAGCGCATTTGAAGATATGTATACTGGTGAGGTCGAAGGTGACTGTCGGAGATACCGAAACAATGTATGCAGATTCTGTTCCTTTTGCTAAGAGAGACATCTTCATATCGGCGTCAATCTCAATTTAAAACCCACGATCAAAAGACATTGTAGTCACGAACAAAAAAAAAAGTGAATCGTGAAGATCGTGATGCATTCGTTTATTGTTTCAAGACAAGATAAGAATCCCGACAAAATACGAGAAAATACGCGATTTTTAAACTATGGATGCTATTTAAGCGAAATATAGCTTTAAAAGCTTTGATTTATAAATGGTACGTCGGTTGATTATAACTTTAATAATAATTATTTCATTTTTTCAACTATTTCAATTTCGTATACAAATTTGACTATAATACCGCAATATTCCATCCAACGATACATTAAAATATATATTGTAGTATTTTATAATTCATAAAAGATATAAAAATCTTTTACGATGATACTAAAGGACACGTATTTATTTTTTGATTATATTATAGTTCTACTCTATCGTATTAAAAATGTAATTTTTTTTTTAAATAAATTAGTCGATCCGTTCTTTTTGTATAAACAAGAAAACTTAATTTTTTTACAGAACGTTTCTCTCGTTATTGTAATTTATAATATAAATACTTTATATAAAAAAAAAAGTACGGTACACACTCAGAATTTAACAGCACGACTCGTCGTTAGCCTTTTTATAAACGAGTAAATCAACTCGTTTTCGAAACTCGTGTTTTTATTTTAAGAGAAATATTATAAATAACGCAACCCTTAATAAAATTCAGAGTTTAAATTTTTCTTTTGCTCGCTGTTGATAATAAAAAAAAGTAAAAAAAAAGTTTACGAAATATCTCATTGACCTATTTTTGTGTACCCAGAAAAAAACATTATCGCACCTCCAACCAACGTACTTTAATTGATTACACGTCGTACGGTCGTTGGTAGGTAACACGCACAACCTGCAAGCTTCCAAGTCATACTCGCTAGACGTCCGCCGATCTGGGGACCATTAGCCACAAGTAAACAGAACGATAATTTACCCAGGAGGGAGTCGCTCTTTTACCATCGTACTTCTCCTTCTTTATTTCCTTCTTTCCTTCTTTCCTCCTTTCCTCCTTTCCTCCTTTCCTCTAGGGCGTTACATCGCTTCTCAAGGAGTTTTTCTAATACTATTTTATTAGCCTTCCAATTTTTAAAAGAAATCTTTATAGTTGGTGATAAATTCGTCAATTATTACGACCGTTTCGGAACTAAAAATTATTACTTTTTACAATTTTATAAATTATATAAATGTTGTTTTATTTGATTTCAAGTTGTTAACTCGTGATTCTCGAGTATTTTGCTTCCATGATAAATTTTTATTTCCTCGAATGTTTACTCTTATATTATCAACTTTTACTCCTGTTTGCGATTTATATAAAATAATACTTTTATTTTTAGTGTGAAAAACATATTTAGGAAAATTATCTGATATCTTTGTAGCTAAAACTTAAATAAATTATCCTTTGTCGAAGCTTAAATTTATATTATATACTTTTTTCGATGTAATTTCTTCACTTTAGTTGTAAATACTTTTCATGGAACAAAATTTAGAGATTAATTTAATCCTAAATTATAGTATTAACAATTGTCGCTTTTATTTTATTGTCGTACAGCGTCATTTATACTTTTTTTAAGAAACTGTATTATACGCGTTTAAATATATAAGGCGAATAGTTGATATAAAATTTGTATTCTATTTTTATATTTAACGCGAAAAAAAGAGAAAAAAATATTATAAATAAGATAATGTAGAATAGAGTCTTTGCGAATAGAATATGGATCAATTTCATAGTTCTGTGTATTAATTTTTGAACCTTAAAGAAATATAAAAAATGTATCCTTGATAATTATAATTGTAATCCTTATAAATAAGGCATCATCGGAGGCATTTGGACACCCTCGATATTTTTCATTATATAAATTCATAATATTAGAAGAGATGGCTCGCAAAGCTCGGAGTAGTAGTGGAGCACCAAATCGTTAAACGTAATAATCAAAACTTATGGTAGCACACGTGTCGCGAATTTTGGGGGAACAGGGAAGTCCGAGCGAGGGACGAGAGTAAGAGAGGATTCAGCACGTGTTAGTGCAAATCCCCTGGTGAGCCAATCAGTGTGTACTCAGGGATGCAAGACACGGAAATAAGGTGCTAATAATACAATTTACGATTTTTTCGTCGTTATCCTAAATCAGTAGACATTTGTAACTAGCAAAAATCCGTGATTAAATACGAATGTTACTTAGCCAAATGTAACGATTATAATGGTTTTTCTCGCGTATAGCAGTAATCGATATCGTTCGACGAGACGCGATGCCAAATAATTTTCCGGAATATAAAATTTTGTTTCTTAATTTAACGATAGCTACTGTTTTTACGTTTATAGTTCGAAGTTGTTTCTTACGTCAGAAAATAGTTTAACGATCGAGATTTTCGTTATTTTCAATTTTTAATCCGGATTCGGAAACGCAAACGAATTTATGCATCGCGTAATAAGCTTAAAGAAAGTATTAATTTCCAAACCTTTAAAAATCTAATCGGAATTAATCGCTCAAAGTTTATCCCCTTAAAAAAAGCAGCGTTAAACGAGTAATAACGACGTTTCACCTCGTAATTAGCACTGTAATTACTTCTTACAAGATTAAATTCTAATATCCCGAGAGAACAATAGAAGCGATGATCGAATGACATTTATCGACGCGATAGCGAGTTCGCACGTACGGCAACTCTAGGAATACAAAGTAACGCCGATCACGAGACGAAAAGTGCGTATTGAAATAGACGAGGTCGGCGCGTCCATTTATACGACTCATACGTAAATCATTGTCGATTCTCGGCGCACCGCTCCCGACAATTAGCCGAGACTCCTGCAGTTAGCGTTGCATCAGACACCGAGGCATGTGCCAGGAACTTTCCGCGAAAGAAAAGACGCGGTCTGCATGTTCGCGAGTCAACAAGGTCGTCTCCCTATCGAGAACTACTCCATCGGTTCGCTACTACCTACACCGAACTAACGTAACGTCCGCTGTCTGCATCATTTCCGTTGCTACGGTCTATGTTCGTCGGTGTCTAGGACAGTTGAGTCGATTTTTTCAGGGACCTTTTTTTTCAGGGAGAGATCGTTTCTCCCTTCTACGTATATTTGTTATTTACTTTTAATCGATAACAGGAGAAACGCCGTATTAAAATGTATTTCATTAAATATAATATGTTTACTAATAAACGAAAAGGGAAATGTATGGATTTATCGTTCTGTTTAATAGCGTGTGCAATAAATTAAAAAATATTAAATGTCAATAGTATTGTTTGCTGAAATCGAATATAATTGTTTTGAATTTGTGCGTTATTATTATTTCTTATTGTTTTTTTTTTCGCGTGAATTTGATACAGCTTTACGTTACCGAGTATTATTATTACTTTTCCCATGTGTTTATATGTTAATTAAAGTCTTAGAAATATCCAAGATTTTTATAATTCAGATTTTACAATAATAATTTTTTAGGAGATTAAATAAATAAAACGTGAAATTCCTTATCGAAATTTAATGCGTAACGCACGAAATATATATATATATATATATTCTGATCTACGTATACGATAAAAAAGAATAACGAAAGTGAAAATGAAAATAAAAATAATTATTTTGTAACCTTGTATCAAATTTCCATTTAAATTATTTGGAAACGTTGCCAAGTACATAATTCTTTGAAATTATTTCGTATATTAAGTATCGGTAGAAAAGTAGATCTTTTATACGTATATTGCTTTTAAAATAAAATTAAAAAGTATTATTCGTATTTTTTCATTGCCTTAATTATCGACATACTAAAAAATCGTTTGAATCGAGAAAACGAAAGTCAACGTTTGAATATTAATCATTGATTTATTCAGAAATCACAATCTTCTTACATAATAATGCTAATTACGATACTTTGAAAAATGTATACATTTTACGATTCTAAATTATTATCATTCTACAAAATAAAGTATTTACGACTTTGCGAGAAGAGATTTTATGAGTTACTACGATATCACAATAGCTATAAAAAAATTAAAGTTCGTAAAAAATATTCGTACGAGTAAAGCCGAGGTCCTGATTTAAAAAGTCACTATATCCAATTACCGAAATCTTCGGAAATATATTTTTATTTGTCTTTTAAACTCTCATCTCTGTCTCCTCTCTCAACTCGCAGTTTCTTTTTCCAGCGCCTCTTTTAAAGCGTATTTCTCCCTCTATCTTCTTACCTCCTCTTCTTCTTTTTATCGCGCGCGAAGACGCACACATATGCAAAGAGATGGCCTGCACGCATACCGTCGTCCAGTCTAATTTGAATGTAACAGCGTTCCGTTCGGCCGCAACCCGATACCATCTCCGACTTCGCGACTGCCCGCCGGAGAGAATCAGAGGCTGGAAACGCGTACCCGTACTCGCCACCCCCTCGCGAGACTGAGAGAGAGAGAGACGCGGAGAGATGGAGGAGGCAGAAAGAAAGAGCCCGGGAAATGCGCGCGCCGCGGGACAAAGGGAATATTATTATTGGACCAGCTAAGCTGTGAAGGGCATGTTTTTGCACTGCCTTTGAAGTGGCGCGGCGATCTCTACTCCTGGCTTGTGTGCGTCGGCGTCATCGCTGAGAAAAATACATCGGCGATCGACTACTGCCTCGACATTGGCTTTCGTTTAATGGTTTTCGTATAAAGCATTGCTCGGTGTCGGTTGTCCCTGCATTTACGCTACGGACTTTACGCGTCAGAATCGTCGATTGTTTCGAGTATCGGCGCGGTACTCGCCAGATTATAAGATTAAAATGGGGGAGAAAGGTTTTGAAAGGTTTTTAGCATTCTCAACTGATATTCGAGGAGAAGCTCAACTTATTTGCAAAAACTGAAGCTGCGTTAGGATGTTAGCCAATTCGTGGCGAAGGTTACAAAATCTTCGACTACGTTCTCACTGTAATCAACTTTTCGTATCGAATACAGCATAAATATTAAATACGAGCTTTAAAAAGTCGAATATTTTTTAAGAAGAAAACATAATTTTTTTCTTCGTCAAATTTTTAAACGACAATTGCTTTAATATTCTGGTTCACGTTTTTAAATTAAATTTATTCTCGAAATATTGATTATCGTCGTTTATAACCTTCTAAAATACAATTATATATTTATTTTTAATGAATATAAAATAGAACTTGTTTCATATTAATAATACATAGATTTTTAAATATCAAATCTTATGATTTATAAAAAAGAAACATTTATGAAAGTCACTTGAATTTAGAAGAACTTTGGTCGTTATATTTATATATTGTAGAAGTACCTTAAACTGTTACGCTATTTACATTATGTTTATTTAGAAAAAATAAAAAAAATCATGGGTAAAAAATAATTTACAGCGAAAGATGCTTTCCATTTGCAAACGCTTCCCCTCATTTTTTGTACTCGTGGAATTTCACATCTGCCGATATCCTGGAAGACCCAGGTCAAACTTTTTTATGCACGATGATTCACAATCTTGAAATCGTTCAAGGCCTCGGATCGGTTGTGAAACCGTCTTGATTACACTTAGTTTCGAGCCCACAAGTCAACTTTACAGCTTTCTCGTGTATACTTGAGTAATTGTGTCGCTAAATTCTGCGTCTAGTGAGTGATTTCCGTTTAATTAAATTGAAATTCTTGATTTATAATATTTTTAATTAAGTTACAAATTTATATATCTAATTTATAGGTCTGGTATAAATAGATAAAGTGCGATACATCGGGTCAATTTTTCAGAAAATAATACGTATATGTTGAAAAATAATATACGTAAAAAAACATTTTTAAAGACTACGCTTTAGAAGATTCTTTCAAATTTTATTTAGAAAATAAACGTAAACGGTAACACGAGAATAAAATCTTGTTATTTTTTAAGTATACGAATAATAAATAATTTTATTTTTAAATTTACTGGTTATTATTAACATTATTTAATTAAAAATACAATAATTTATACAAAAGATTATTTGAACCTCGATTTGAATTTCAAATTTGAAATCTTTATGTAATTAAAATATTCGTAATATTAGATATAATAATGAAAGACTTTTATTTGAATAATTTTAAGATTTAACTATTGTAATAATAATTAATTATACAATTTTCGTAATACAAGTAAAATAATTTTCAAAGTAACGAAATAATATTTAAATATATTAATACTAATTCGTTAATAACTTAATTAATCATAGAATATTTTATATTTGATTATTATTGAAATAACAGTATTAAGCATGTAAATATCAATTTTAATTCTAATTGAATAAAAATATACATCGTAAAAATAGTTTTTTATGCTTATTGAAATCCTATATTATTCAATAAAAACATTTATCACGATTTGATTAGTATCATGAGATTGTAATCGTGATGTTATACGATACTCATAGAACACTACTATTGAATGTAGTATAATTTATTTAGTATCGTAAATAAGAAATATAGATTTCAAATTAAATGCTTATTTTAATTATTTGAATGGATATTATGAAAAGTAGAATTGTATACAATTGAAACATTGATTTGTAAAACACGTTCTAATAGCGGTAGTACGAGATTTTTTAAACTAATAGATGACTAATTAAATTGTTTATTTCGTGAAAATATTAAATAAATTTTAATCGATCGAAGAAACTAAACGGTTCAAATGGTTAATATAATTTTTTGATCGCGATAATAAAGTTATAATATATCGTTGGTGCGTATAACGATAAAAAATTTGAACCAACATCGATACAATTATTTAATTTAAGCACGTAAGTAAATTTCTAACGCGATTACGAATACCGAAAATTCGTATACACGATGATTCGAAGATTTCGAATAACGATGTCACTCACCTTAAAATAAACTTAAAATAAAATCGAGTATCACGAAGACGAAAAAACAATCGTTATAATAAAATAATTTAAAATAATAGTTGGCGACAAAACATCGACACCTTTCTCGGTATCGACGTCGAGCCGACAATAAGCACAACGTTAACACACTTTCGCATTCACGAGCAGTGAATAATTCCCAGTGGATGAGGTCAGACGCGACTAACCGCGAGTTCCAGGGTTCGCGCGACGTCCGCGGCTACGATTGAAAATGCGAGACGCGCATCGTCGGCTTTTCCCGGTAGTCGCATGAGACGACTTCGCAAGCCCTCGGTCGCGATTACCTGGCAAGGACGATCCCTTATCGATACGTGCTCGCACACACGCCCAGGAAGTCGTGGCTCGCGCCAAATTGCCCTGGACGCCGATCGATGTATGCGCTGAGAAGTCCGAATGTGAGTGCACTGTCAATGCATCGATGCAGAAACGATACGTATGTCGAGACACGTACCGGCTAAGACGTCGGATAATCGTGGCGTTAAACTGTTTCGTTTTCTTTTACAAAGTATACTTACTCGAGACTCTGTAATTTCTATGGACATTTGATAGTTTATATTCATGATTAGTTCAGCCGAGAGGAACGACGGTCATTTGAGGTTTTTAATGCACGTGGACGATTAAATAAATGTTAGGCGTTTGTTTTTAATCGCTTTTTCACGAGTAATGACTAATTCGAAATGCATTTATAAATGTTTTCTTTTCTCCCGATGCGAACCGATGTGTACTGGATCGATGGAATTTTATGTGTTCAAATATCTGTGAACGTACATTTAATTTCTCATATTTGGAAAGAAGCATTTTACTATTTAATTTTATCAATTAAATAGTATTATTTTCAATTCGATCTTTTAAATTTCAAAAGAATTCTTTTAGTTTTTAAAAATGAGTAAAGTAAATTATCTTTAAATTATATTGCAAAACAGTTTATATAATCAAAGTTGCAACTACCGTTAGTAAAAAATCATCTTATTTCGAATCTGATATATTTTTATAAGCACGTTTGATTGGATGATAAAGAACGTTATAAAAGTCGATTATAAGATAAATAATGTAATATGGAAAGTAATACAAAGCAATCTAATAGACATGTTTTTTAGGAGTTTGACTTTTGACAGTCGATAAATGGTTTGTAAAAGAATTTGGAATCTTCGGATAGTAGACATATTAATTACAACGTCCGTTAAATTGGATCTTGCGGTAAACGATGATGTCAAAGACGACTCGAAAAATGCATTCGGAGCACCTCAAATATACCATAGCATAGATTGAAAAGGTAAAGGAGTCGAGAGACCGAAACAAAATTGACTTCTTTGTACGTTTGTTCTCTTACAATTATTTTGAATGGGTCTGACCACTTTTAAATCATCCATCAGGTTAGATTTTATTTCATTTCTTTATTTCTATATATTCGTCTTTACTAATAAAGCAGTCTTACTATTCATTTCTTTTTTTTACATTATATTAGACCCAAAATTCAAAGACGCTCAAAATTTAATTTTAACGTTACGAATTTTCGATCCTTAATCATTTCTACTTGATATATTAAATCTATCAACTTATTAATACTGTTATTTACCAATTTTATACAATTATAAACACCGAAGTAAATATTTAAAATTTAATTTGCGGTTATCGCGCAATATTACTCATTACTTTTAAATGTAATTTTCAGAAACTTATCAGCTAAGATTGTACACGGATTTTCTGAAAGCGGATAGATTGATTTTTATTCTTAATAAATGATAGAATTATTAACATATTCGAGATTACATTAAAAGATATATAATTGGATAAATGTACTATCCGATTACATCCGATACTCTCGGAAGGAAAAATACCGGGAATGTGTATCTTCTTAAGAAATAATACTGTAATGCTTAATTTTAAATTGTGAAATATTAAAGAAGATAAGATCGGAAATTTAAGTCGTCAAATAAGTAATAGTCTAGGATAGTTACAAGTATAATTCTATAATTGTATAAAAGCTAAGTAGCTATATTTTATTAAGTAGAATTTAATATGTATCCAAGCTAAAAATTACGGGTCAACGAGCTCGACAAAGAAGCAACGACCGCTTTCGAACTCGAACAAATCCAAACATCCAATGGATAATGTAGCTATCGATAGCGGTACTTTTCCTACTGTACCAGCTCAATGACAGAATCACCGAGAGAGAAGCAATAATAATAACGATAAAAAAAAGAAACATTCCTCGAGCATTTTGTCAATCTCTCTTTACCTCTCGGCGGGTGTCTATTCGCGATTAATATCTTCTTGGATCCCTGGTCCGTTGGCTGTTGCGGCCCTTGAGATCGGCGTTGTATATTAATCGTCGATACGCATCTCGGCGCTCTCCTCTCTCTCAACCTGTCTCTCTCCCTCGCTCTCGATGGGGCATCTTTCGCAGCCGTGTCTCTATCGCACGCAAAGTCAGGGCTGCAACTAACACGGCACGATATATCCGTCCAAATATGAGAATATTATTAAGTCAAACGAGCGGGAAAGAGAAGGAAGAGGTGGGGTCACCAATCGAATCTGGCTCTTGACAAATAAGCCATCCCGGGGGGGCATATCGCCACGACGAACAAACGTACATATAATATACCGGTTTCACCTGACGATGAACTTGCACGAGTGATTTGAAAAATTTTTCTTTTTAATTCGTATCTTTTCCTTTGTGCGGTTCCGCGTCGCTCGTTCATTTTTTTTTCTTTCTTTTTCTTTTCTTTTTATTCAAGAGCCAAGTGTGACAAAGTTTAGATAGTATCTCATAGAAGAAAAATCGACCCGTGAACTTGTGAGTTGTTGCGACACAGATCTATCTATACGAAGATCTATCATTTATTAAAAGGCCATTCATAATTTCCGATCGCGTGTAATAAACGATTGGAACGTCAATTTTCATTTGTCGAAAGACAATGTATTAAAAGCTGTTGCTTTTTTTTTCAAAGATAACGTATTCCGATATCTTTCATATTTCAGAATTAAATCATTTTTAAATAAAACATAATTTATTCTTTTCCAGAATCGACAATTTTCAACATCGGATTATCGCGTAGGAACATTGTACAATTTATTAGAGCGTCTCGAATATTCGACAAATTATAAACGTAAGGTAAGTTTTTTTAATCGATGTACTATTTATTAACGTTATTGAAACATTCTCAAGCTGTGTACATAATCGCAAACTCTTATATCCACATTTCTCCGTCGATAAGGTGCGAAAGCAACAGTGTCGTATACAAATTGCGAATTAGAAAAGAAACACGTTAAACGGTATTACGAAAAGAATCTTCCAAATAATTTGAAACATCGATGAAACTCTATATGGAGCCATGAAGACGTTTTATATACACGGGTGGAACGAATCACCTTAGACGAAAGGTTGGTATCTCACGAAGATAATGTTACCGCGCAAGCTTCACGGTAAATCTCGACATTCCTAACGATGATACTCGAGATCGAATCGGAACCCTCGTAAGGAACTCCCGGTACTTTACCGATCGACTAATAAAATTATTTTTATATACTCTACGAGGTTTGGAAATCAGATTAACAATCAACATTGATTGAGCGTTACACGATTATTTCTTTTAATTTGCTTAAATTTATTTGTATGTTTTTAAGAAATGTATCGTTAAATAATAAGAGAATACATTTTTTATTTTATAACGATTATCTAAGTTTTATAAATTAATATTCGTTTTCTTGAATAAATAGTTAGACTCCGTTTTAGATGATCACATATTTATCGTACGTATTATAAAAAGAATTATCGACTCGTTAATAATATTAAATTTGATATAACGATAAATCCGAGATAAAACTTTTGTAAGCTTTTTATTTTCCGATAGTTTACAGTTAATTTATTGATTTATAATGCATAATTGAAACTTTAAATCGCGAAATGTCTAGATCGGTATAACGTATAAAATTATAAGCACGGTTAACGAAAAATAAAATATCAATGCAATGATATGTAGCATTAAATAAATTTCTGTGAATTTAAGGAAATACATAATCTTAATATATTTTCGGAAATGAATCTAAAACGTAAAAGGAACGTGTAAGGAAAGTGCATCATTTATTCGGCAACGGTACATAGATTTGTTTAAAGGTGGACATCGCATCGGTGGCCGTTTTCCGTTACGGGACATTTGCCGCGAAGAAGTACCACCGTCTACTCATTCGAGGTCTTTTCGGATCTTTTGCACTTCCGTCACGCTCCAAAGTTATTCGAGCGTCCTGGTAAAGCGGAAGTAGGCAAATTTGTTTTCGGAATGGTCGTATTTTAAATATACCCAAAAAAGACTGCGATTTCATCTGGACATTTATATCGAACGGTATTTTTCCACCATTTTTGCCATTAAAGTGTTAAATATTTTATAAATTTATTTAAATAAAGTTGATAAATTATTACAAAATCTGATATATTTGTCTAAGGTAAATTTTAATGTATAGAAATTTGTAATTTTAAAAATATGGTATTGCTCTTGTTTATTGTTATTAAATTATTACTTTTTACATTTTTCATCGACGATTTTATAAATTGGATTATAACAAAATACGTAATAAAATATTTATTTACACGAAAGTATAAAATTTTTATCGAGAAATTGTAATATTCGATAAGGAATTTTTTAAATATTGTAAACTTGTTTTTATAAAATATAAAATTAACGTTAAAATTATAAAAATAGTAAGACGATAAGTAGAAATTTCTAAGTATAGATCCATATTATAGGTTGTTATTGTTATTATTAGATTAATATTATTTATCAGTTCAAAATATAAATAAAAAATAATATAAATAATGTAACGAATATAAAAAAAATCAAGTAAACAATTTTAACTATTTTATATTTGATGATTAAAAAGGTAACATTCTTTATTCACGAAAGATTTATGATACGTCAAAAGTGAAAAAAACGCGAATGATTTAATAATAAGAATAATCTAAAAAATAAATCTAAAGCACCGAACGTGGCGATCGCGGTGACCACATTACGAACGAAATAAAAGGAATAGAGTAAATCCGACCATATAAACATCTCTTTTCAATAAAATGTTCATAGCCCGAGTTACGATACGATAAAAGAAGTCATTTTCTTCGCTCTCGCAAACTCGTCTTACTCCGCGACGTGCCAAAGACGACCTTCTCTCGTTTTTTCTCGGAAGAAGTATAACAGGCTGGAGGAGGCGACGTCGAAGGCGAAGACGAAGACGAAGTCGACGATGACGACGACGACGACGCCGAAGACGATGGCAACGACGACGACGACGACGACGACGACGACGACCGCCTCTCGTAAAACTCGACCATCTGGACCACATAAGTCCGAGCATACGGTCAGTGCTTCGCGTGTTTAGGATGGACGGAACAAGGCATCTCGACTCCCACGCCTCGGGGATAAGGCTTTAGTCAGTCACACTCGCGCATCTTCTTTCGAGCGCCTCGAGGAGAAACAAAGAGGGACAGAGAACGCCGGAGATGTTTCTCTCGCGGATGGGCAGCTTTTACGAGCGCATCATGCCAGATTTATACTTACTTAAGAAATCGCTAGTGCACTTTAACCCCGGGTTATGGGCCTCGCGAAAGCCCACCCTACGTGATATCATCTGACTTGATCGCCCTAGTATACGACGGCCTGGACCCTTTTCTCGCCTTTGCGAGGCGCAAGCGCTCATCTTTCTCTCTTTTTATGCCTCTTTCTATCTCTCTGCCTAGGTATTCTTCTGCTTAAAGAATGCGCTCTTCAAACTTAAATGCTGATTTCTAGGAGATCTTTAGTAGCTCGTTTATGCTGGAATGGCTCTTGATTGTGTGTCTGTATTGTTATAGCCAGTTTTTATTATGTGTGTAAGTAGTTTTAATGAATGTCAAGTATACGAGCTTTATGAGTTTTTAAGTCCTTTTATCTTAATTCGGAACGATACAATTAAAAGCCTAATTTATAAATATGTGTTTTACATGTTTATTGTAATTTATTGATACATACAAACGTTATTTACTTGATTAGAAGCAACGTCAACATTTTTATTATCATGTTTCATGGTTGATTGTACAGATCCTTAAGAATAATTATAATTTATTTAAATTTATAGATGCATGAGTTGAATATAGTAAAGCGCTTATTTTTTGTTCGTCTTAATCTTACCAATGTTACATTAAAATTTTATTAAATCATTAAATTATTGAATATTATATTTCCTTAGATCCTATAATTCTTTATTTATCAATTTAATTAAAACTGTAAACTATATATATGCGCATACATACCAAAATTAAAATAACGCAAAATTATATTTAAGATTACGTTATACATTGAATATCGAATGCAAATGTGATATATTTCTTTATTAATTACGTTTGCAACTAAAAGTGACACTTTTTATTGCAGAGAAAATATTCTTTGATATATTTCTTAAAAATAAGTTACATATATAAATTATTTCTAAGGAAAAAATAATTATTATATATAAATTTCTCTACATAATTGAATATTCAACTAAATAATTTATTTACTTTATTCTTAATTTTGAAGAATCGATACGTATTTCAACAAAATATTTGTAAAAACTATTTTTAATAAATTATTCCTTTTTATTCTGATCTTTAAATATATACATAAAATAGAAAGCGTCATCAATAACACAGATTTATGTATGAAAGTAAATACGTTACAAAATATTAGAAATTATCACTGCGTGAGAATTTTTATTATTACTAAAAATTTTTCAGATTCTTTTCCGTTAAAGAAAACAAAGAGGATTACATTTTGTGAAATGATTTTCTAATAAAATATTTATGTATACATAAAATGTATTATATTATTATAGCTTTATAAAAGAATTACATTATACGCTGTAAATACAGTTATATATTTTAAATGTCTTAACACCTGATTTTCAGTTACCTAATATACTTTGAATTTAAATTTTATATTAATAAGTAGAATATTATGGATTCGGAAACTATTAATATTTAATACTTTTATATTTAACGCAATCATAATTTAAATAAGATTACAAGTGCAAAAATATATACAAATAATATGTTGCAAAATGTACGACATTATGTAATATACAGGTAAATATTTAGTAATAGAAAATTTTAATTTTATTAAAAAATATCCTCATATTAAAATATCGTTTAATTTTTCTAAATATATATTTTTACTCTCGTAAAAAACATTCACATTTTAAAAAAAACGGAATTTATGTCGGGGGCTGAAAAACAGTAGTATAGTATGTATTAACATTAGCAATATTATAATGTACGTGTTGGTACTACATCATCATATTGAAATGATCGGGCAACAATAGGATGAATTGAAATTCCAGTAACGTACTTAAGTGTTACAACAATGTTTTCGAAATATAAAATCTCGTGCTTATCTTGAATGACTAACGAAGTTCGGTATAAAATGAAGGCTAACTTATTAAATAATGATAAAATCGAAACAGTTTTTTAATCAACGATTGTTAAACTATGTACGGTCAAAGGTATCGTCGTTTCGGTTCGAAAAGTAAAATAAAATAAAATGTTTCGATGGGAGATCTTCGATAGGAATAATTTGGTCTCTCAAACTCTCGGTTTATTAAGTCAGAAATCAACGTATAAATTGATGCGCGTGCACCTCGGCTTAATGCCCCCATATGAATAATTTATGTGTGCGAGGCACACAGGAAAACGCGAATGTTTTGCTAATTTACGGACGCATTGGTAGCATCCCACTCGGCGCAAAACGAGCACGAAGAAGAAGGAAGACCAAGTCCCCGATATATCCCCAGAGCTGCAACAGCGCGCGGATTCGCTCGTTCCGGATCGGCACGTATGTACAATCGTACGTGTGCAGTTTGCGAGTTATTTAGAAGCTATCGCTTACGGGCAGAGGCAAGCCATTAGCCCCAATCGCATTACCGGACTGAGTGGCTAATGGCCAGAGTCGCGCTTTTCCCCTTTTCCCCGGACCTCTTTTCCCCAACCTCTTTCCTCGATTTTCCCGATTTTACTCGTTGCTGCAGAATTTTACTCTTTCCTGTAGAAACACGCTGAGGGCCAAATACGCGTGACTCTTCCTGATAATACTAATTCCGCGACCGCAAAGCTCAAACGACTTTTACTCCCTCTCCATCCTCTATTCCTCTATTCCACGTTGTTTAATCGCGATGCTCGTTTAACTTTACTTCCAAGCTTAACTTATTTGCGAAGATATTATTTTGTAGTTCCAAACTGGAAAATACCACCGATATTACGATGCTTGATGAAATGTGTATCATCCGCGAGTCGGATTTTGTAATAAATTATTTTGTTATTGTTAACGAATCCAAACTTTTTCGTTTATTATTGCGTCTAAAAGTATCGATAATTACTTTTTTATAATCTTTTTATTAAAATCAAATGCTTTTTAACGATGGGCATTAAATATTTTTCATGCTTTTGTAGAAATATTGGATTGTACGTTCGCTTCTATTAAATGATAAATTTAATATATTCTATTCTTTCTAATATCGTGATACACTTTTTTATAAATATTTTTAGAAAAGTGTATTGAGAAATAAAAAATCTCAAAGGACAAATAAATACGACAAATTAGAAATTAATAAAATAATTAGTAAATAGTTATATATATTAAAAAAGTAGTACTTAAACGTTACTTCTAAAGTTAAAAAAATTTGAACCCTCCTTACAATTCTAGATTTACATAAACTATTACAGAATTATGCGAGAATGTCAAACTATTTCTGGAAAAAGAAAATAACTATGTAGATGAATTATAATAAATATAAATCAGAAAATATATTATATTTCTTAAATTAAGACTCAAAAATAAAATGATATCGTTATTTGCTTCTAAATCAAATAATTAAATTCTTGATACTGTTTAGAAAAAAATTTTACGTTAAAAATCTTTAAATGCAGTACTTTTTTATTTTTATATTTCGAAAACAGAATTGTTAAAAAATAATAGTATAATAATGACGCTTCAAAAATTTTATCGATATATTTTATTTGTGATAATATGTTTATGGGCCAAGTGATAATCGTACATAATAACATTCCAAATCAACACCTATAAACTGCACTTTTTTCATCCTCTTGTTTGATTATTTTTTCTTTTTTCGTTATTTTCCATCAATCCGCGTGACGTTTAACAAAAAAATCCAGTGGTACGAAATGAAAGGTTGGCTGCGCTGAAGAGAGGATAGATAAAAAAAACACTTCGTTCCGGTTATCAGAATTTTCATGCGTCGCTTCCACTGTGACAACAATACTTATGCATAGTTTCAAAGATCTCGATTTATTTGTACATATCTGCTGGAAAAGTTACCAGTACGAAAAAATTAATTATTAATACATGTTCAAACTTAAGAAATTATTAGAGGAAAGATTTACTTATAGATAAAAAAAGTATAAATAAAATAATTCGATAATAATATAATTTGAAATTTATTTACAATTATTTATTCATTCTTTTCGATACAAATGGTTTAACCCTATTTATTTTTACTGACTTTTATTTAAAAAACTTTTATATTCATTTTTATATTTATTGCAAGTTGGTATCATTACTTACGGAATTCTAATTTCATGTTAATAAATATTGATTTTACTTTTTAAATAAATATAAAATTTTAGAAAATTTGATTAAACGAATAAAATGTATAGAATTAAAAAAGTATTTTATTCTTCTATCAAAAAATATTCTGATAAATGATTTTATATATTATTGCATTAGACGAAATTTATGAAACCGACAACTTAGCTATATGTTAAAATTGAAATATTGACAAGTTTTTGCCTATATTACACAATATATTAATATTTCTCCCGGATATTAAATGTTTAAGAATCGTTAAATAGCGTTTCATGTAAGTTAAATTATTATCCGATATTGTCATTAATAGTGATATGCACAATTAGTCATGTCATGAAAATTATGTGTACCTTTATCGAATCTTCGGATCTTTGTGGATGAATTTTCTATCGTCTATTTGTGTTATTTGTAAGAAATGTACTTTTGCAATGATTCTTAATACTTTAATATTTATTATTCGCTAAACTTTCAAAGTAGTTGGCGTATTTTCAATGCATTTTCTATATTTATGTAAATCTTCGGGAATCTTATATAGTAATTGTTATGCAAAATTAACTTTTACAAATTATCCCCGCAAATAGCCAACATTTTTATTTTGTCATTACATACTTTTATTATGCTATTGTTTTCTTACTATAAGTAGTATGAAAGGTCATTTTACGACTAACCATGAAGTATCATTAAAGTCTAAAACGTTGACGATAATTTAGTACTTCAGATAAATTCAAGAATTATTCTGTTATTCTCACATGAGGTCCTGTGGCATTCTGAAATATTACAAGCAGTAAGTACATTCATAATACGAATGTTTAGAGAAAGTTTTGATCGTTTACTTTTTAATTCATTGTTCTCATGACTCTTCAAGAAAAACTTATGCAAAACAAAATTAAAAATATTCATTTTTATCACATGGGTAATGATGTACCTTCGAGAACGTCGATGAAGAATATAAGACATTAGTTTATTATTTTTATGTATTGTTTGAAGACATAAAATATTTTCACATATGCATATTTTAGATGGAAAAATTGTTTCAAATACAATTATTTAAATTTTTATACATTCTTTCAAAATTTTTTTATATATATTCATATATAATAAATCATTTAAAAATAAAAAATACTTGGTTTTAGAATTTACAAGTACATCAGATTTGTGAATAAACGTTGATTATATTATCGAAAAACGTCAGTTTTTACCGCATTTTAAATCTACAAAATCTATAAGTTTGTTCGATCAGCACCTAAACTAATTCTGTAACGAAATTTTAATTCGAAGCTTGCAATTGCATTATAGATTTTTCGTGTGTAACCTATTTCGGAATACTATAACAAATTGCAGTTAACGGTTTTTCATTACGATAACTACGAGAACTCTCGTATACGTTATATACGGTAAATCGGTAAATCGGTAAATCGGTAAATTTATTTAACTTTTGACGTTTTGAACATTTGTTACAAGACTTCAATAATATATAAGTTAAAAATATTATTACGTTTTGTGGGAACATATAGCAAAAATCTATACTGTACTAAAACTAAAAATCTTATTCAATTAATTTATTTTAAAAGTATATTTATATAAAATTATTTTTTATAAATAATTTTTAAATACTCGAACTTCCTAATATTGATTATATAAAACTTTTCAAGCAATTAAAATTTATTAAAGTCATTAATTAATACTATTACATTTACTCGTAAATAATATTTACCACTGTAAATGATATTATATATTCTTCTGTATATTTTTATTACAAAAAATAATGAGATAAATAAAAAATATGTATAATCAAATTAAATCATGATAAAAAAAACGAATACAAGATTATATTATGGATCAAATAGCGTTCAAATCACACAGTGTTAATAAACAGAAATTTAAAATCTTTATATACGATAAGAATGTATCGACGATCATTAAAAATTGAAAAATTTTATTTTGTCGCTATGAAAATAGTATTTGAATCTCTTTCGGTACGAGCCACCTATTTACTTAAGTCAAAGTACAATCGTCGTCAAAATTTGAGTTTTTAAGCTAGTTTTATTAAATTTCAGAAACTGAGTATGTCGTGACAGTAAAAAGAAATATACGTTTTCAAAATATCTATAAGTATCCAAGTTTAAATGACACTAACTTTTTAATAATCAGATAATAATTTACCTAGAAAAAATAAACTTGTAAAATATATGTAAAATAAATCCATTATTATCTTGTATATTATTATTAATACGTAAAGGAAGTTAAGAAATTATTAAAGATAACGAAAACACATTTTATATTCCAATAATTACAACCTCTCGAGTTTATTACCGTGTAATTTAACGTACGTAATAAAAAATTAATAATTTGAATGCACAATGCTTAAATATTATTCATTTGTACTATGTTACGTAAATTTTCTGCACAACGTATCAAACCATTTTAAAAATGTTACTCCTTTGCCGAATACTTCGTACACTTCCGATATTCCATCGATGCTTCGTTCCTCTTGCCAACACCTGTGATAGCCATTGCGTAAATATCCGAACTTGCATCGGAATAATCTTAACGCTCTTAGCATCGTCCAGTCATAGCGATATTCGTACATACTATTAAGCGTGTGTGCAAGTGTGTACGTAAGCTTCGTCGACGATTATAAGCCAACGCCGAAATTGGTATAGAACAATCATTAATTCACGGCGCGTAAAAATCAATGAACGGTCCATAAACAACGCGATTTCACATCTCCATCTCTGTTTACTTCTCCCAAACTCCCTCTTTCTCACTCTCCGTGTCTGTCTGTCTGGATTCTTTCTTTCTCTCTTTCCCTTTCGGTGTGTGCACGCGAAGCGACACGAATATACATATTCACTCTCGAACGGCGGTACTCGCCCATTTTCCAATTTGCAATTGCGATTCGCGTTTTTAATTATAACGAACACAATGGCGGCCGGCCGTCCGGCGCGACCGGGAATGGCATCCGGTCGGTTCCTCCCCCTCAACCCCATTCCACAGCCACTCTCTCGTCCTTTCGTGCACCAGCAGCCGCCGTCCGACAGCCGGACTCGGGATATTCCGTTTTCACGATAATTATTGTCGTTCGTTTATCTTTCTCTCTCTCTCTCTCTCTCTCTCTCTCTCTCTCTCTCTCTCTCTCATTTCCTTTTTTGCTCCATTGCAAATATTCGTCGGTGTGTACCCGTAAACTTGCATTTCGCTGTGACGTCGAAAAATGCATTCGTTCGAATGCCTGTAATCAATGTTGGTAGATACGCGTAAAAGGATAATTAATTTTATTAAGTTTTTAATATCTTAATCATAGATTATAATACGATACGCGGTGTTCAATTTCAATTTCGTTTCGTGAAAAATATATGCGCTACCTGTTTTATACAGCAAGCGTTTACTATAATAAAATCCTGTCCTGATATATTTTAGTTGTAATCTATAAAAAATTAAGTTTAAATACACCATTAATTTTTTAATTATTTATTTTCTGTAAAAATGTTTGATACGTAATAATCAAAGCTTTGACTCGATATTAAATGCTGAGACTGATAAGGTCAGAAATAACACTCTACTAAATGATTAGCAATAACTTGGTTGTTTCATTTGGAAAGAAGAATGGATCGAGAGCCATTGGTACATAAGCGGTAAAGATTTAACATCGGTGAAGCTGTCGAGCAAAATGATTTACTTAATGGATGAGTAATGAAATGATGAATATACGGTAGTGTACAGTGAAGAATACAAGGTATAAAGTGCGAAAATCGTAAAGTGTAAAGTACAAGGTCGATTGACTGTTATTGCAAAAATGTCCGAACTCGAATATAGAATGTATACTGAATTTCGAGAAGTAGTCTTAGCACCTAATTTTGGTACATTATTTATGAAGCTTGAAATTATGAGTAGCGCTACGATTCAACGCGTTCGTTATATTTTTATAACGGCATTTGTATAACAAATAAACTAAAATTCCTATAAAATATCTCTTAAAATTCGATGAACTTTTATTTGAAAGAGTAAAAGTTTTTGTAGTTTGATTATTACTTATATCTTCTCGTAAATAAAATTTCAAAATGTTCGTTTACTCGCAAGTGGAATATAATCGTAATAATTTATGTAACGTTCATAAATATTTAATTATTTAATTATTATTAAGATAAAGTAGAATAAATTTTACAAATAATTTTAATGTCGTTTAAAAAATGTATGTACTTCGTAATAATAAAATAATAATAAAATTCTGTACAATATATTCCTCTCGACCTTTCTCATATATATATATATATGCTAAATGAGTGATTCCAATATCTTATTAATGCAATGGCAAACCTAAATACTACACATTTCATTTATTATCAGATCGAAGCTTGACACTTATCAATATTCAACCGTTCACTAGTTATATCTAACATCACCAAGATCATTCTCTCCATTTCCTTTTATACCACATTTTTCTTAATTGCTTTTTTTCTTTTCAGTTATTCCCTAAGTAACGTCAAGGAAGAAAGACGTCGACCAGAACTCGCTCTCTTGACTTACACGCTCGTTAAGATTAAAGGATGCAACGGTTATGATTCTATAATGGGTAATCGCTACTGTTGATGATATCGATCTTTATAATGTCAAAAGCTATAGAAAATATTGCATTGTAGTTGATATACTTGTTTCTTATAACGAGATATGTGTGCTAATTTTGCATTTCACGATGATCTACAGCAAATATAAATCTTGAAATACTTTATTAAAAATGTTTAGTGCAACATCATCATCTTTATATCATTTAGCTATAGTAACTTTTTTTTTACATGGTAACAGTTTTGATACGTAGTGTAATATTAATCTTAATAAAGCGAAGGTATTCGTGTAGAAATATTTTTTTAACGTAAAAGAATTAAATAATTTTTAATTATTCGTTAATATTTTACATAAAAATATATTTTGGACAAAATAGAAATGGACAATTACAATTTTTAACTATTTTTACGAATGTATAAAATGTAGAGTAATCTTGAAAAATAGCGTTTCGTAAGATCTGTATATTTTATTCGAACTGAATTTTCAATACAATAAAACAAACTATTTCTTCCGATTCCTTTGAGCGTATAAAAAATACAAATATCAATATTTTGGTCATTATAAAACTTGGCGTCGTTACAAAACTTCGTATAATACGATTAGACGCTAATTCGATACGAAAATACTCAGGATTTTCAATAAACGGACGAAAAGTTTTCTCAGCGGATACTCAAAGATCTCCAGGTTGTTACAGATTTGCAGCGATGCCTTTGCCTCTGTGTTTGACTTTTCTCGCTCCTCCTTTCTTTCCGATGTCCCGGTTATACGCGAAGTATACAGAACGAGGTAATCCCATGGGCTCGCCGAAGGCGGGAGTTTCATATAGAGGTTTGCCACGACGTAGCCTCATATATAAGGATTTATCACAGCTAAGTCTCCCGTATATTGCACTGTACCGATCTCATCCTCCCGTCTTCGTCTCTTCTTCCTTCGACTACTTGCGCGCGTTGCCTCGCCTTCGCCTTGATGCGTATCTTAAAGCTCCTTCCTCGTCTTCTTCTATCGCGCTCCTTTTCTCTTTCTCTCTTTGATATTACGAGCGACCGAGCGAGATAAAAATTTTAATCGACCTAAACTTTTCTGTCCACAAGGAATATAAGAATCTTTAAGCTTATGTCGACTCACATTTTTAAAGAGATTAAGTTGAGCTTCGCTAACTGATACACTGAGACTCGAATAGCAGTCATAACATATTAAACTGTCGGGATTATTTTTTTTTTTTGAAAATTTTCGTACCGATCATGCATACATTCATCTATGTACACACACATACATACATACATATATATATACGTATACGTCACTATGGACGATGAACGAGAAATCGTGAAAACGTGACATGTATTTGTTGGCAGACTTGGATTTAAGCAATAAAAAGTGGAAATTACATTAGCTTTTATTTTTCTTATTACGGTTATTTTCTGCTTAACTTTCTAGCAAGATAGAACTTTAATCATCTTATTTTATTATTTATTTCATCTATAAAAATGTAGGGAAGTTATTTAAATATATTTTTAATAAAATATTTTAGTAAATATAATTTCGAAAAGACTTGCATCTAAAGAATGAATAATTGAAATTTTCATGACGTGCAAGCATTTTAAGTAATAATATATACAAGAATATTTGTTAAAATACAATTTATAAATATGATACTTTGAAAGTACTGGTATCATTTGTATTAATTTCAAAAAAAGTTTTATTAAATATTTTAATGCTGAATATTGTGAAACTTTGTACAATGAACATTTGTTTATTACGATAAAACATTTCGTTTATCATTTTTGTTGATTTTCTTCTTGATTCTTTATGGCATCTCTATCTTGTTTATTTCGCATAGAATCTACAATTTACTGACATGACGACGTTTCAACTCTCTTGGGATATCACGTACTGTTCACCTATTTTCAAGCCTTATTGTACTATGAAATACTTTTATTTTTTCACGCCCCTATTCACAAAACAAATCTTCCACGTTTAAACTTTCCGTTTATCTTTCAGAGATTTTAAAAATATTTTTTAAACCTATCTCTGATGGCCTCTAAAAATAAATTGCTACTTTATACTTTATTTAACTAAAAATTTTAATACAAATGAAGTTTGTAGAATTTTATATTTGTTTTATTTATAAAAATTTTTATAGTCAATATTTTAATAAATAATTTTAAATTTGTATCAAAATTTAATTATTATTTAAATTTTTTTAAAATAATTTTATATTATATTAAAAATAAATAATTTTATACATTAGTTCTGAATAAAAAATATTTAATTTTATAATTTCAAGAAAATATAAACTTAACATCAATTTAATAGTTATAATTGCAGATGATAATAATATTAACTATAACAAAATTTTTTTTTAATTTGATAAAATAAGACTTTATCGGTAAATTTGATATTTTATTTATTAAATGTAATAATAAATATACTATCGACTTCGTGATATTTAATATTATATAAAAATTAATTAATACATATAAAATTATTATTCATTTATAAAAATAAATCAAAAAATTCAACATAATTTAAAAGAAAAAGTATATTTTTATATTCAATATGTAAAAAATTATTAAATTATAAAATTTAATGAAATAAACGAGAATAGTTCATATTATTTTACGAAATTAAATTTAAATAAGTTATCGTACAATTCAATCGAAATAAATTGCAATTTATATTAAAAATTTATTATTTTTGTTATAAATATTCAAATTATATAAATATAGAGGGATAAGCTTTAGCTAAATTTATATCACATATAGATACTGAAAATTATAAGTAATCTAAAGAAATAATAGAAACTTGATTAATAGTATGTGAAATATTTTAAACACTAAGTAATTGTTTGTCTGAATTCTCCAAATGAACTTAATTGAAACAAATTATAGATTGCGACAGTTAAAAATTGTAAAGTAAATTATTAACCAATTGTTATAAAATTATAAATGAATTCGATTTTATCGAATTTATGCAATAGTAATTCATAAAATATTAATTAATAGTTATAAAATAGATAATTAATTTTTCATAATGATATTTTTTTTTAATTAACATCATAAATCTATATTTAATATGAATTGAATAGTAAATTGTGATTTTACAAATGAACATATTTTCAAGATATTAATAATTAAGCAAATAAAAAATTTTTTTATTAAAATTAATATCCTTTAAAAATCTTTTATTAAAATTACATATTGAAAATAAATGAAAAAATCAATTAAAATTTATATGTATATTATATAATTTATTCGATTGATAATAATTTAACAAAATGCACTTTACGCATTTCTATACGTCTAAACGGATTTATAATCATTCATTAATAATGTTATATCATATAAAAGCAATTATTAATAATAATTCTGAAAAACTTAAAACACGAATTAGGATGATAAAAATTGATATTTCACACTTAAATTAACTTAAAATACTTTTAATTTTACAGAAAAATAGACTTCAATAATCAATGATTAATCCATCATTAATATAAACTATTAAAATTAAAAAAACACAAAATATTGAGAATACAAATTTAAAAAAGATTTTGGATGTAGAAAAATTTATCAAATAAATAGAAAATAATCTAAATCTAAAATAATTCGTTAAGATAAAAGCCATAAAATAATATTATGAAACAAAAATTCCTGTATTAGAAATGAAAAACTAAATAAGGAATAATAAGCTGTTAAATATATAAAATAGTAATCTTAATAATAGCACTTATTAAGTACTTATATACATAAATCTGATTGGAAAAGATTTTCAAGCTAGGTCAAATCTGATATAAGACGAGAATGAGAACTTAGTGGCGGATATAAATGATTTATTTAACACCTGGAGAAACTACTTTGATAAACTGCTAAACACTCATGAATATAAGAGTGATATAAAATATGACGTAATTCATACTGTTGAGCTCCATTTGAAGGTTATTTAAGTAACTTTAAAAATTATTGCTATTATAAAAAAAAATTAATCACAATAACATAATTATCTATCAGTCAAATTTATTAAGTTTTAATAATAGTATTATTTCTTAGAAGTGAAAACGATTTTCGATTTATATACTAAGAAATATATATAATATACTTAAATTATTAAGAGAATTCATTATTTAATTTTTAGATAATAGTTATAATAATATAAAATATTAATTGAAAAATATGAGTATTTGAAATTTTATCTGATATTAATAGTTTTATTTTGTACAGAAAATATATCATTGAAAATTATCTGTGTGTCAAAATATAATAGATTAACATTTGTATACATTTCATATCGATAAATAAATAGTTATCAGAAACTTATAAGAGAACAAAAGAAAATTATTCTTAATTAATATTTGTAAATATTAAAAAGACAAACAATTCTATTAAAAGAACTAATATCAATAAAATTTTAATAGAAACAAGTGTCAATAACTCTAATTAAACTAATATAAATGTACCTTAATATTGCATAAATAAATATTTATTTTATAAATTAAGTTATTAAAATTTAATTACCATTTAATATAAAATTATATATAATCCAATTTTATGAAGAAAATACAGAATTAGGATTTAGATTAGAACATAAGCTACTTGAATGACTTTGAAATAAAAAGCAAGAATATAATATAAAAAATTTAGAGTAGGTAATATAAAATAAATAATCGCATATTTTATTTAATATTCTAAAAGTAATTAATTGCTATACATTAATATTACTCAATAGTATATAAGATAACGAGAAAACAATCGATAGACTTCATTTAGATAAAGGCAATCACAGCAAATTGGTATTAACACAACAAAATTAAGGTATGACTAACCGTTATAGATGAATTTAGAAAAATTAAAGATTACGAAAATCAATCTATAACTTTATAGTATAGATATAAAGTAATGACAATATTTCTAATAAGAAAAATTTAGAAGACAAAATTTTTATAACGATAATAAATAAAAATTATAAGCAAAGCTAAAATAACGAAGCTTAACACACTTTTTTACTAATTTTCAAACTTAAACAATCAAATTTAGGTAAAATAATTTAATCGACTTACATATTAATAAGAATTATACAATTATCAGTTACTTAATTTATCCAAATGTAAAAGTATTTATATAAAATTTGTTTATTATAACGAAAGCAAAACTGACTTTCACGAAAAATATTAAAACTAAGAATCGCGTAACGATAACTTAAAAGGCAAAAGCTATTTAATATTATAAAAAATGAAATTTGGCAAGATTTAAGAATATTCGAGATAATATATATATTTGTCTTATAAATTTTGTTCGCAAAACTCTAGTAGAAAAAATATGGTAAAAGCTAGGCTATTCCGAGTGGTACACGCACAGGAAGGAATTCCAGGAGGAAAACTTTATAGTCGAAGAATACAGCGAAGAAAAAGCGCGGCTTGCGTCTACATAGAAGCGATAATAATTTTCGACAATGGCTAAATTACAGGCGTTCTTTCACCTTCGCAACCCGAGAGAAGAGCCCGAAGTACGTGCATGCAACGCTGGAGCTTAGGAAAGTAGCACCAAGCCACAACCAAGGCGGCGAGAACGAAAGGACGCGAGTAGGCACTTTGTTATTTCGCTCGCAGGGAGAAAGAGAGCGAGAGAGGAAGAAAGGAGAGGGAGTACATCCGAATGGCGAGCAACTCGGGGCTCCATTAATCATGTTTATAGAGGCCCCTGTGTCGCAAGTCACTGTTGCACTTCGTGTAAAAGCACGTGCCTATGGCGTTCTCGCGCCGATTGCGTTTAATGGGGATATCGTTTTCCCGTGCCTCCCGTTACTTCGCCTTCACAATTCAGAATTGCGCGCGGCTAATCTATACAAGGGCAATTTTCATTCCTGCCCCGCTTTCCAAATCAGAATTTACCTCTCTTTATCTCGGCTGTGTTTATATTCCGACAAACGACGAGGATTGCGCAAACTATTTTTAATGTACCGTTTCGCTCTTATTTCATTTATACCCGCACAATTATAAGCGCGAGCTTCGATAAGATATATTTTTCGCGTTTTTAATTATGTTCGATCGCGTTACAAAGAATCAACGCGAGCATTTAGAGCGTTTCCCCAACGAATGTATAAGAATTATAGACTTAAACGAATATATCGATCGTATCAAAATTTTACTACTTTATAAATTTACCTTAATATAATGCTCGAAACTCCGTAAATAAAATTTTAATACCGAATAGATGCTGGAGTATAAATTCAGTCCTTGCTGGGAAAACGAACGGTTTTATTATTTTATTTTGCACGTGATAAGTATTTGAATAATACAGCTCATCCACGAATGAGACCGGTTTTAAGCCTTCGCGCATAAATATGCACCAGCAGATAAGGACTAGAGTCTCGGTGGATCGAAGACGTTGGACTCTCTCACGGGTCCTGAAATAAAATTGCGACCCGTGAAAGCTCGAATGTAACGCCAATCAATTGTACGAAATGATTTCTCGTACTCGTAATGATTTCCCAGTGGTGGAAATGTGGTAGATCGAGTGGTAGATCGAGTGGTAGATCGAGTGGTAGATCGAGTCCTGGTCTTACGAGATCGGCGTACGAGCGGAGAGAATTCGTTCCGACTTTTAAAGAATAATTCGAATCATAGAACGTGGACCAAGTCTCGCATCGATTTTTTATTCGTTTTATCTCTTCGGTGTACCGAGTCTTTTCGATTAATTGTACATATTTCTTAAATGAATTTTAGCTTATTCGTTATTTCATTAAATTTATTTATAAACGTAAGTCGTGACCCGAATTTGATTGGAATTTACGCGGAATATAAACGTAATGTTTAATTTCATTAATGGTCGTACGCGCGCGTATCAATCTATTTATATATGTCGCAATATTTAATCTGACTTTATATACGGTATTCATCTAAGTCGGGAATATATCCTTGCATTTTTCAAAGACCGAACGACATCGTCTTACGTATACATCAAGCTCTTCCTATATTACTTGGTTTTTATATCTATATCTAATACAATATTATTGCCCGAACCAAATACGATCTTTTATATCTATCCTTTGAATAATTTAATTACCCAAGTTATTATTTATTACTTTCGTTTGTCGATGACTGATTTTATTTCCGTATTTGGGGGAAAATTGGTCGGGAAAATGGTATAATGAATAAGCTCGAGTAATATATAATTTATATAAAAATTCTTGTATCTCTGGCAAAAATAAGTAAAACTATCTAAAAAATAAAGAGAAAATCGAAGACAATAAGGAAAAGTCAACAATACCGATGTGACATCGTTGATTCAATAAAGCATAATATCTGGTCCTAAATAGAGACCCTTAGCTTCGTAGCTTCGTAGTGCTAGTACTTTCGTATATACAGAGGGGAGCAAGAACGAGATGAAGTAGGGTGGTGGTACCCGCGCCTTTGATACCGACATAAATCACAATAGGAATTTGTATTACAGTTACAGAGAATGGCGGATAGGAAATAAGGAATGTAATAAAGAAAATGGTCGAATGGAAAAGGTCTGGTGGTAGAACTACGACGAGGGGACCAGAAACTACGTTGCCTCCTTAGTCCGAATCTTTAAATCCCTGACTCCAGAAGACTGAAAGTAAAGAAAAGAACTCTCTCCTTCTCTCTTCCTCTCTTTCTCTCTTTTGGTTCTGTTGGAAAAGTCGTTAATGTCTTTTTTTTTGTTCTAAATACTTTTGCTGATTCCACTTTCTTTCACAATGAAACTTTGTTTCTATAAGATTTTATATTATCTTTCCAAATATTATGATTACAAGAGCTTTTCAAATTAGTGAATAATACGAATTTGGACATCTATCGTAAACAATCTAGACTTTTTCTAAAATGCAAAGCGTTAAATAGTTGAAAATGATAATAAACGTATTATTAAATCAACATCGATACGAAGATAATTATCGATAAACTTAGAAGAATCTTTTGCTATTATATAAAATTTCCTTGCAAAAGTATCCATAAATCTATAAAATAAAAATGTAACGATATATAATTGAATAACTTTAGAAATTTACTTTTTAATAAAGACTAATTATTTTCCATTCGAATCGAATAAAATTGAGATTAAAGGATAATTCGATCAATCGTGCAATTAAAAAAATTATATAAATCTATTTCCGCGAGTAATAACTATAATAACTATAAATTCCAATTAAATAAATTTGAATAAACGTTCTTAAAAGTACTCATCTTTGGATTATGAATAAAGTAGCTATTTAGCAAACCTGTGTCAAGTTACAAAAACAATCTCACTGCTTTCGAAAACGAAAATGCGTTCAAAGTCGTATTCGAAGGGCGAGAGAAGGATGAAGGGCTCGAAATGCTTTGCATGCACCGAAGAGCGCAAATGAAACTCTCGTACTCTCGTACTCTCTCCCGGTCTCTCTCTTTATCCCGCTCTCTTTCTCTCGGAACGAACAGTAGACCGAAAGGAGGTTAGGGGGTGGATCGGTCGGATGGTACGCGTCGACAGGGGCGAGTTTCACCATGGGAGTCTTGCTAGAGCTGGCACACAAGAGAGCGAGAGGGAGAGACGAAGAGGAAGGTTTTCGGTAGGAGGAATGGGGAATTGTAATGAGCAGTCCGACAGTTACAAATGACAGAACGGAATTCGCGAATGCTCGCGTTGGTGTGTAGCAGAGCCGCGTTGCAGTGGCAACGGCAGAAACGGCAGAAACGGCAGAAACGGCAGTACCAACCTAAACCTCGACCTAAAGGCAACCGTAGAACTAACGGCAGAAGTAGACGCACTCGAGAAAAACCCCTTTTCTCTCCGTGTAGCTTTCCATCTCATTTTCACTCTCTTTCTTCTTGTTTCCGAGTACTTTTTGTGAGATTCTGCGCCCTGTTGTACATTTTTTCTTTCTTACTCCGTCGTTCGCTCGCGAGAGCTTTCGTTTATTCTTCCTTTTACCGAGTTCGGCCTTTGCGTTGAAATTCTGCGTTTTGTTTACGAACGAGTGTGAAAAATAATTCTTCCCAGCATTGAAAATAAATTTTTTGTTTCTTTGTAGTTGTAATTTTAAATCATTTTTTTTTATTTTTCCTCCCTTTTATGTATCCGATAAAGTATGCGTTAAAATTAAATATAATTATACATTAATGGTTCACGAAAATAGAACAAATTTAAAGAATAAAAAAAAATTTCGTAGCTTCATTTTTTATTCGTATGCTCTTAGAGTTTAATTAAGAAAAACATTAAAAAATATATAAAATACTATATTATTAAGTATATTCTTTAGGATAAAATTATTGTTAAATATGAAATTATACGTTTATAATAAATATTTCAAATCTGTTTAAAATTCGATCTAAATTTTATTACTTTTTTTTTTTAAGAAAACTATAAAAAGAATTAATTAAATGTTTTATTAGAAGCTATTATATTATATTAAGCAAAAAAATACATATAATTTTTTAAGTTGAGAGGAAATGTTAGTTATTTTAAACAAAAGATAATTATAAAAAAGTAATTTAACTGATTTTGTAATTATACGTTATCGTAACATATAATTACAGCGAATTAAAGAATTTAGTTTCTTTTACGTTTACCTTATAAAATGTATCGCTATTCGTAGGTGTATGTCTTAATAAAAAGTAAGCCTTATAAAATATAAGTAAAGCACGTAATATAAGTATAAATTGAATAAAAATAGATAATATAATTAATACATTCAATTTTTTTATAAAAATTTGAAAATTTGTATTACTATAGTTTCAATGTATGTATTTTATATAAAAAGAAATTATTTTTGTTGATCAATCATCAGAAAATATATATTCATTTGTCAGCAATCAAATATACTAATTATAATAAAACGATAAATTTTCTCTACTGAATATAATTAATTACATTTGATATAATTATTTATTACTTATTAAAGTAGAATTTCGTATATAATAAGTGATTCGGAAGAATAAAATTCAATAATATTCGTGTGCTTTATTCAGAAAACTTTAACGAAACTCCGCAGTTACGTACGAATCAAATATTTTTTTAAGTAATTTGTAAAACACAAATTTCTACGTTAAAACATTCATCTCGCAAATTATACGAATATAGTCCTAAAGTTTCTTTCGATCGAATGCACTACTTAAATAATGCACAAAGTTTACACAAGGACGCAGAACGACATGATCAACGATTCATGAAAAATGTCGAAAAAAAGCGAAACTTATCACCGACAGTGAATGTCGCAGATTCAGCAACGATTCGAATCAGCTAAATTTGTAATCAGATCGCTGTAAATCGCAAGGATGTTGCCGCATTCGACAGCGGCTCTCGGAATTTAACCTCCCTTCGACTTTCCTCGACTCGCCCAGCCGCGTTCTCGAAATGATAAGGTTTCCCGCTAACGATGCTTCCGCGAGTTAATGTACGGCAAACCGGCAAACTCCGACCCACCGAGAGCCAGAGAACTACCTCCGCACCTTGGAGGAATTCCTGATTGCACCGACCTTCCCCCGAGTCTCGCATCCGTTGCTGTCTTCCACTGGGTGAATTCCTCTGTGACGTTTCGCCCCGTTCCTTTGTTTCGCCGAAATTTGCGCTCTCCGTTGCCTCCACCTTTGCCTCCACCTTTGCCGCTGCTGTCGAGAAATAGTTGTCATTCGAATCGAAAATTTCCCGATGCGGAAGAGAGGACCATCACCTTCCACGGATTCTCCATATTTGCATACCTTTTTGCTTAATCGCTATCACCTTCGCAACTTTCAAAACGATATTCGCGTTTTTTTCTCGCTTTTCTGGACTAAACTCTTTTCGAACAAATTTTATATCGTCCACCCATAAATTTTGATCAGAGACAGATCGGAGATTGTACTTTTCTCAACCATTTACGTCTATTAATTTCTCAACTTGATTTTGATATCAATGTACGGTTACTTATATCTAAGTCAGAAGTTTGTTTCGAGCGGAACTTTTATTCGTATCCAACGAGCACCAATCTTATCGAGAGGTGTACGCTTTCAAATTAATTTGTATCGCTTCTTTCACAGTTACGAATCATAAATTCTACGCCAGCACTTAAGACAATATCGTTAGCGATCCTCGAACACGACGTTACAAACGTTATTCGTATCTAATCTTGAACTCAGCTTCGCGAAATCATCTCGCTCTTGCCGTTATCGGCGGTGTCTAAAAAGTCTATCAAGAATGATGAATTTTCCGACTGTATATCGCCGGCCGTGTACACGGATCTAAAGCCTCCCCGCGTGCACTCGATGTCTCCTGCCGTGAGCCAATAAATACATATTTACCGTGCACACCGGGAATCAGCTGACAGCAATGACACTAATACCATTAGCCCGTAAGGTTGCGCTCTCGCGCGTAGAAAGATAGAGATAACGAGAAAGGGAGAGAGGGTGAGGAGATGGTGAGGAGAGGGTGAGGAGAGGAGAGCGAAGAGGGGGAGATATTTGCCTCGCATCGTCCTTTTCGCTCGATGCGCGGCTCATAGTTCGTGATTTCTGCCGAGTCACGTTACAAATGACTCCTCTGACGGAGACCTCCTTCCATTCTCGTTACCAAAGTGACATAATCGTTCGGGCGTAATGCTCTTGTATTCCAGCAACGATATCCGAACGCAAGCGTGCGCTAGATCGATATCGCGTGTAATGATCTACCGAAGCTTAATGCTATTCTTTTTCTCCTTCCTCTTTCTCTTCGCGTTCTTTTCTTTCTCTCGTGCGCTCTCGATCCGCGTGTGTACGTATCTGCGGAGGTCAACGAGTGTCGTGATTGATTATACGCGTTGAAAAAAAAAGAGCTCGGCATCTACGAATTCTTTGCTCCGATATCGGATAGTATCCGTGTACTATTATTCAGTAAGAAGCTTGTTACGTGAAAAAGTACGTGTAAAAGTTTAGAATTCAAACGATGCGATGGATTAAAAAGTGGTCGTGGTAAAACGATCGCGGAGTACGATGTTAAAATATTCAAAGAAATCTATGGGATCATCAATTTTAAATCAAATCGTTATTAAGATACTGAGACTAAATAAAATTAACGATAACGAATTTGA
Source organism: Dolichoris vasculosae (assembly GCA_018907195.1). Lineage (NCBI taxonomy): Eukaryota > Metazoa > Arthropoda > Insecta > Hymenoptera > Agaonidae > Dolichoris > Dolichoris vasculosae. The sequence goes on from JACCHY010000001.1 coordinate 11,985,829, forward strand.
TGAATTAAAATCAAACTTGAAAGTCTTGTACTTCGATTGCGTTTAAATTGAAAAACGATAATTACAATATACGAATATAAAATGTACACGATACGTACGTTCGAACGAATCGAGCTATTTTATACTTCGACTATTGATTTTTTTCTTACGTACATGGATTATTAATCTTTGGCATAATTTCGAGCGGTACCATTACATATTATCCGTATTTATCATTCGATACACATGTAACTCTTTATCGTTAAAAGAATTAATGTTTCATAAAGCGCAGCTTCGCAAGCGAATAAATAAATCACTTTCGAAAATTCACTTTTGTAACAACGATAAGTATCGCAATTTTTTACTGTAAATATTAAATGTAGTTATTCATTTATTTACTACAACGACGTACAATGGATCAAGAGACAGATTCCAACACTTCGATGCGCGCGTTTTTCGTATATCGTTGTAAATAAACCGACCAAATCGAAGTACCATAACAAATGTAAATTAATCGGTCGTTAGCTGACCGATTCTTAAAACGGCTAATTTATCGAAAGGTTGCTCGATTCAACGGTCCAACGGTCCAACGGTCCAACGATCAAATCGGCTATCGGAGGCAGTCGAAGGAAGCCGGAGACGCGAGAAAGCTCTCGATTAAAAAATAGTCGCCGGGAAATAACGTTGCTCCTCTAATCCATGGCGCAACGGAAATCCCCAGGTTACGAAGCTCGCTCGCGTCATAATTTATAGCGGTATAAGAATGCGGAAGGGTCTCGCGTTGTTTACTGTCCTACGAAGGATTACAGCGGCGTTGCAGCGGCGTTGCAGCGGCGTTGCAGCGGAGTTGCAGCGGCGTTGCAGCGACACTCGTCCATTAATTTAAGCGCGGCCGTGGACTTGCCCGACTAGCGCCCGTGTAAACATCGAGGCTATCCCGAAAATAAGCAGTACGTATGCGCCCGGAGCCAAGGCGATAGAGATATCGCGGGAGCTCGACCGACGAAAAACGAATAAAGAGAAAAAAACAGCCTCCGGAGCGCTTTTAAATCTCTCTTTGGAGTCTAAATCCGGCAAACTGGCAAACCGGCAAACCGGGAAACCGGGAAACCGGGAAACCGGCAAAAGGACGACTTAAGCTCCGAAGTAATTTTTGCGCGAGCAGCGGCGCCTCCAGCCCAGCCCGGGAAGGACGGAAAGACACGACGGCCCGTATAAAGAGTAAAGTGCTACAGCGACAGATCCGAGAGCGCGAAATTGTGAGTTGTGCTTGCGGGTTAGGTTGCGACCTACGCACAGGTGGCCCCTCGAGCTGCGGTAAATATATTTGACACTGGCTGGGGAAGCACTGAAAAAATTCTACGCCTGACTCTGTAATTGTCAAAGTTACGGGGGTAGTTTTTTCTTTGCTGTTATCCAAGTACGTTTTAACATTTTCATGGTGAAATCACGCGGCTGAGTTTTTTCCAGCCGGCAATATTTTCATTTGTGAAAAACTTGCTTCGTTAAAAGTCAATTATTCTTCTATTTGTCGTATTCTTTTTTCTACGGTTGTTCTTTTTACGAAAAGAAATTTGTTCTGCGTAACGTTGCAAATTGAAGGTTGAGGATCCTGTCCAAAGAGTAACCGCTACCTTTACGAGTTGCAATTATTTCGTAGATTATTTATTTTTAAAATTGGTAGCGTACAAATAACTGTAATTCTTATTACTAATTTGTTAACCATACAAATTCCATGATTATATAACATCGCAAAAAGTCTGTAAACTAAAAAAATATTTAAGCACGTGCTGTTTTGAATATACGTATACGTAATAATTTAATCGACTGATAGAGATTGCAAAATGCTTAATTTAAAACTCAATTTAATATACTGTAAATTCATTACGAATAAAATACTTTTCGATAATCCTCCTAATGTATTTTGTTTATATTTCTTATGCAAAATAAATAGTAATGTAAAAAACTGAAGTGCATATTTTATGGTATAAATTAAAAATTTATATATTAATGTTTTTATAAATCTATAAATATACGATTACTAAAATAATAATAAAATTATTATCGAATATTATAAAAATGAAACTAAAATTCCCAACTAAATTAAAAATATAAATCCACGTTGTAATAAATCTATTTCTCTATATATGTATTTTGAAAAATTTCTTAATTTTTATATATTTAGATTTTATGGTTTTCCAATAATTTTCATAGTTCAGAAATTATATATAGAAGTATTAATTCGGTTTTTGATAAATTTGAAGCTTTAAAAAGAAGAAACCAATATATATCGATACAATTCTCTGATATCGATTAATATTCATCGAGTTCCATATAATTTTACTACCTAATTCTTCCATTATTCATTTCTTCTACAAAAACATTTTCTAATAAATTATGAAAATAATATACCACAAATATATAAAAATATTTCATTCAACGGTGTAGATTATTCTATAAGTAGAAAATATATTTTTATTGGATTCTCTAATTTTAATTTAAATGTCACATTAATAGCAATTCGGATATTTTTTTACTAATTTAAGACAAAAATTAAGAGATATAAAGATAACCGATGATTTTTACTTTATACTGTATTAAATATAAAACATCGAGGTAATAATCAATTAGTTCATTTTAATTGTAGTAAGAGTTTTTTTTAATAAACGTTCGTTAAGAAAAATATTTAAAAACAATTTCAAACATTTATAAATATACATTAAACTTATAAATGAAAATTCTGTGAAGATTTTGAAAACTCGCAAAGTTTTTCTCATATTTCTTCGTCCGTACAAAAAAAAATTCGTCTTATTACCAATTTAAAGTATAAATTTTACATTCGTTACCCAAGAGGTCCGCGTTGCTATAAAACGAAAAGATTGAAGTTACTCAAAGATACCGATCCTTCAACGAAAATAAATTAATATTCCTCATAGCGTCTTTCATCAATACCGACGAATAAGTAAAAAGTCTATAAAACCGCGCTTCGGAAGAGTCTCCTCTGAAAATCAATAATCGATCAGCTTGGCTAGCATTGCGTAATAAATCTTTGGCTGCAAGCTAGGAAAAAAGGAGGAGACTTGTTTTAAATTATTTACCCGCACCTCGACTCTTCCCCCCCGAGTAGAGCTTCTCCGATTCGTGTGCACTCAGCTTTAAGGCTCCAAAGGCTTAATGACGGCGCGTACCATCTGCGCCCAATCGTGCTTGCTTCGCGGATATGGCGCTTGGCGCTCACACCATCATTCCCCAGTTTCCAGTTTACGATTGCCAGCGCTTTCTCTCGGGCTCCGAGCACCGAGTGGAAAGACTCACGGCCTGCGCAGCTTCTATTAATCACTCCCGGCGTACTTCCCTCGCGAGAGCGAGTGATCTCTATACTTTCGGAACTAGCGGCTGTGCGCTTACTCTTTTCCGATACAATAACCATCGACTTTTTATCATTCCTTCTCCCTTCGTTCCTTCCCCTCGATGCGTCGCTTCCAGTGCGGTTAAGGTGACAATGGCAAAGTCTTTATGCAGCGCGTTCGCTTTATGGGGACGAATTATCCTTCGGACTCCTATTTTCGATTATTCTATTATCAAGCGGTAAAAATTGGTGGAGTTTTTTACAGGATTATTCGTTTTTCAGATTCCGATAAAAGAGCACGAGATACGATTTATAAATGTAAGGAAAAAGTAAGATATTTTTAAGAAATTCTCAAAGTATTTTCGTCGATGATTTCATTTTATTTACGTATTCCATTTGGTTATTTAAATAGAATAGAAACGCGAAATTAATCCACATCTGTAATACCGTAATTACTTTTATTCGCATCGAAACGCAATCAGCTACGTTTTCTCGGCTGCAAAATTAACTCTTTGTAAATTTTATAAAGTAATTTCGTTCAGCGAAACGTTTTTAAATATTAATTTAGTTGGAAACAAAAATAGCGATTTTTCCCTTTTTTCCCTTTTTTCCTTATCGAAGAATAATAATTTTCAATAAAAAATTCTTTGATCCATAATATATTATTATTTCGTTTCACCGTCCAAACTCTTGTTTCTATACAAAATAAGCCAGTAAACATCAATTGTCACTCGAACTCATAAGAATGGGTAAATGGAACATCAATAATTACTTTTACACGTAAAAGTTTGGCTAACGATAAATTAAGGGGTGAGAGGATCCGCTACCGGGATATAAGAAACTCGGCGTTGGCACTAAGAACAAACTCGGGCCGAGCTTTATTCTTCTCTCTACTTTTAGTTGGTGCGCGCGGGCGGATGAAACGCGTAAGTATTTTCGCTTTTGCCTGGTGTGTTCGCGTCGGCATGGGCAGCATAAATTGAAACAGATGCGAGTTGGCGAAAGTTTTTCGCTACACTCTTCCCCAAGGAGAACGAAAGCCGGAACGCCACTTTCCTCTTGCCCTTCGTTCCTTCGTTCCTCCGGAGAGGAAGAATACTCGGAGAGGCTTACAAGTATCGCCGCTAAAGGCAAACAAAAGCAATGACAAAATAGGCCGGGAACACGAAGGAAGGACGCTGAAAATGCCGGAATACTCGTCGGACGCGCGGCACTACGGAAACGAAGTAATTACAATTGGAACATTGTACGCTTTTGTTTCTTCCAAATGGCCGGGAAGATCCGATGAACTTGGAATCTTCTTATAGAAATCTCTGGCACTTTAGGGTTTTCGATGTAAGTTGCGTTGCGTTGCGTTGCGTTGCGTTGCGTTGCGTTGCGTTACGTTGAGTTGGTTTGCATTTCTTCTATTATCGAACGTAACGAAAGGATTGCTCTCGATTATCATTACCAATAACGCGGTATCGACGTTTCTCTAACATCTATTAAAATTAAAAAAAATATCAAACTCCTCTACCATATATTTTATCAAATTTAACGAAAAAAGAAAATGCCTCTTCGATCAATCCTGTAAACGTAACAACTAATAATGAAACGGCAATAGTTAAATCTGCAGAATCGTAATTTCCATCATCAGATATCGTTGACAGATCGTCACGAAAATTGAATATGTTCCTTTGCCGGCGAATGAAAGATTAAAGCTTGATGAGGAAGATGGCTTAGAAAGTGCGGCAAAGGGTGAGTTTACGATCTGGCTTCCCCTCAAGAAAGCGCTCATTGATAGCCGTGTCGCCGAAAGAGGACTCGGTGAGTGTGCGCGAATGTTCTTCGAGTCGTTGGCTTTATCCTCCTTTAATTGGACTAATTCATAGGAAAGACTTCTACGCTCCTCTTTATTTATAAACCACTCATATTTATGCTCTACCGAAGTGGAAGATTTATATCGCAATTACGGAATCTTTAACGTAATTATCTCCTTAGCGAAAAAATTTAATTTCGGATATTTCCATTCGTATTTTAAGAAATGATATTAAATCAAAAATTGAGGTTTCGGATTTTTTCATTTAAAATTACAATTTCTTATTACCTTCCATCTTAAAAATAATATTAAGATCGAATATTACGTTAACGGCTAATAAGAAAACGATTTATAGATAATTAGCCTATCGCTAGTTTCGTACTCGCTATAATTGAGATAACGCGAGTTTATTGGTACTTATTTTAGTTTATTCGTAATTAGAGATGAAAATAATGGAATAATCCGAATCACGAATATACTCTTAACTCTACGCGCGTATTCCTCAAATTAATAAGAACGCGGTATATTTTATTTGCTACGCGATTATCGCGATACACCGGTTGATATCCTCCGAGTTTATTCATAAAAGGTGCGACCGAGAAGCCAATGAAAGCGACATAATGAAGCAACGAAAAAAGCGATCGTGACCTTCGCTAATTTATTCGAACCTTCTCTGGGAGATTATTGCCGCGCTGTTCGCGGTTGGACGAATATCCGAACGTTCGGGGCCATAGCGCGTGAAGTTCATTTGCACTCAATGCCGACGATTAATTATCGGTTGGATGGCAATGCGCACCGCCGAAGAGCGGCGAACTCGTGTAGCGCAAGGACAGAGAGACGTAGCAAGACGTATGCGCAACGTAGAGAGAGAGAGAGAGAGAGAGAGAGAGAGGAGAAGTTGTAGGGCCATTTACGGTAAGCCACGGTGCCGTGTAAGCGCGCGAATACAAATTTGTTTGCACTTAAATTCCACGACGCGCAAAAGGATTTATACCGAGAGGCAGTCGCTCGAGATGGGCCTCACAACACGAGAGGACTCGAGATGGTTCTCGTTGTCCTATAAGCCGGACCCCCCCTCACTCTCTCTCTCTCTCTCTGTACGTTGTGCAACATCCCTACTTCACTTCGTGAAATGTAGCCGTTGCTTCGGAGAGCAAAAATCTCGCGTGCCCCAAGACTCTTACTCTTTTTCTCGCTATTCCACTCTAGTCGTCGCATCCCTTACCCCTTCCCCTCCACCCAACGAGCTCGCGTATCCGTGACACAGCCCTTTTTGCCTCTTTACACCGTGCTGGACTTGTTCGTTTTGGCTTTGTCGCACCGCCGCGTATCGACGATCGTCCCAGCAATTAGTAAGAGATCTCGTTGGTTGGATCGTGCATCGGGAATATATCGGGAATATATCGGGAATATATCGCGAATATATCGGCATCTCCCGCCGGTCACCGAGAAAATTAACCTCGCGAAAACGTGCAACTCGATCTTTATTTCGATCGAACCTTACCTGCGGTGTTCGAGGCGAAAGAAGCTTATTATTTGTTAATTGTTTGGAAGCGCTCGGGGAACGACGAGGCCAAGGAGAGAATAATGGCTTGTTGAATTAATCTTATGTAATTTCCTCTTCGTTAAATGTTACTCGATTTAATTTAAGCTATATTTTTATTTTACGAAATGATTATTGTCGGACGCGGAAAACTTGTCGGATCTAAGTACGGCGCGGGGCTTAAGTTGCATAAGGAAATACTTAAGGTAAAAAGGAACGAATAGTCGGTGGCGTTATTACACCCAAGCACGACTACTTATTTCGTTATTTCCTTATTTTCGTATAATGTAAAAAGAATTTAACGAGCCATAATTTTATATTTGCGTATTCGCGTTCCTTGCGCGATCCATAGTTAACTATTTACGTATCGATAATTGCGATGCGCGCGAGAAATAATTAAATTGTTCGAACATGGATGGAATTTCTCTTTGTAATTTAGTTTGTTTCGCTATACGCGGAAAAATTTGGAGGAAAATATTCGATGCCTCTTTCCAACGGATAATAGTCTTATTTTAACGTATTTAACGCGTTACTTCACCTCGCCGCTCATATTTTTCGAAATTATAGTATAAAAATAATCGCACGTTGGGTAAAATTTAAAATTATAGCGCCCGTTCGCACGAACAGGTGAACAAATTATAATTCGGACGCACTATATCACGACTAATTATGAAATTATACATCGAGCGAAGCTCGACGCGTGAAAATAAATACAGCTACATTCCTCGTCGAAGGCTCCGTACAAGAACCAGCGAAATGTCCTCGAATAAACGTTCGCTCGTGGCCAATAATTTACGCCCGATGAAGAGATTCGCGCGAAAACGAAGCAAAACGTCCTTAACGTCGAGGCAAAAAGCGAGAAGATCGCGGCGCACCGCGAAATTCCAGAAGGGGCAAAGAGGACAGGACACTCGCGGCACTGTAACGCGATATTACCGTAATTCACGTTGATTTTACACTTTATGCGACGCGTTGAATATGCCCGCGTGAGCTCGGGACTCGGGACTCGGGACTCCGCGAATTTACGGGGGATCCAGCGGCGACGGGACAAAACATTCGTGACCGAGGCTTGATGAACGCTTGGTCGGCTTTGGATTAAACGACGACTGGACTGCGGCGAAAGAGAGAGCGAGAGAGAGCGAGAGAGAGAGCGAGAGAGAGAGCGAGGGAAATGTCGGGGTGCGGAGGGAGACTGGAAAAAAAGGAACGAGCAAAAAATGCAAGGCAGACATGCCCGAGACACGCATATAACGCATCCAATGCCGTACGTGTGTTTGTAAGAGCGCGCGAAAATATTTGCTCTATCATGCTTTTCCTTTCCCATCAATCTCGTACTATCTGCGCTTGTTTATATAGTTAAATGTGCATTCGCGCCAAGTAGAGTAGGTGTTTAGTGAATGACGGATTTTAGTTTCGGCGTAAAAAATATTCTATGACGTGCATTTGCGTATACGATGAATTTCTTGAATTACACTATAAATGCTTGATTCGGCGTAAATAATATCCGATGTGTACATTTATCGCGTCATTCCGAGGAATTTAGAAAGCGGTTTATTGTTTGTTTTATTACCGTTAGGTGTGGGAAATGTCAAAGTAGATGAGTCATTAACCGTTTCATTTACTTGAAAATCTGAGCGAAAGGAAATTTTATCGTGTATTTACATAATTTCATATGCCACGCATATTCAACCGATCAGTACGTATGATCTTATGAATTTAAAATTTTTTAAATTATAAATATCTTAATGTTGGGGTATTATCAATCTCGAACTTTAAATCTAACGTAGCAACTACACGTTGATAAATAATATTAATTTGAAAAATATTTTAATTTATAACGCGAGAATATCGTTTTCGGTTGCGCTTGTTGTAATTATAATCACGCGTATCGATAATATTTTTCAACTCGTAAAAATGGTAATCGTATACGTTTTCTATCGTGTAAGATTCGTAGGTGCCAACGATGTTAAAATACATTGTATATTTTTATGCGTTACGAGTAACGAATCGTTAAAATATTTTATTTATCGCGAATCGTTCGCGGAAAGTCAGTTGTTAAAAAAAGAAACGAAACTGCTGCAACCGTTGTTATTAAAAGTAAAAAATATCGTTGCTACCGAAACATTTATTAAATTCAGCGAACATTCTCGTCTCGTTGAACCAATAATATAATAAAAATACCGATAGAGGAATAAGCGAAGAATAAAATTATTTTTTATACTCCATTCCAGGAACACGAAAATGCATTTCGGAATCGATCGATCAGCCCTCGCGGATATCGTTCATCGACGCGAGTACGAATCGATACGCGACGTAACCAATGCTCCACTCCGGAAATCGTCCTCGTTCGACGTTTACGAACATTCGATACCCCTTGCCATCCGCCGATGCTCCCTTTGTATTTTTCGGGCGCATTTCGCGCAAGAAAGAGACTATAACGCAAGAAAAGACGCGTATCGACCGAATTCCTGCCGGGAAAGAATAAGACGCGAAGGAACGAAGAAATAAAGGAAAGCTCGGCCTTGCCTCTTCTTATTTTGCGTTTCGTTCGGCTTTCTCTTTTTCGGAAAATAGGGAGCTAAGGGAGTGGCACGATACGATAAATGCGAACGATAACTCGAGCGAACGTCGAACGTTAGCCAGGAGAAAAGGAAAAAGGCAAATATCCGACTGGATACTTGGATACTTAACCGAAAACCATCCACTTTCTAGTTTTCTTCGACGACGTCTTCGAAGACGTCTTCGGCGATGTCCTCGACACCGAAGGGGTGTGTTTTCAAAGTAATAGCTCTATTTTATATATAGATGCATCTTGGATACCTTGGGATCGTCGTCGGTTCCATTTTCCGCTACATCGATTCCCAAATAATTACCAGGTCTCCTCGTCCAACGGTTTATAACGCGGAATAAAATAAAATTTTTTACTCCGAAAGGCGATCGTGGGAAAGCGCGATAAAATAATCCTCGAAGCCGTTCCCGTCGCCATCCTGTCCAAGTCGAGATCGGATTTTTCCAACGGGGGGAAACGATCGTAACCCTCGCGCTGATAAGGGAAAAGAAGGCCGTGTATCCGCGAGTGCGAGTCTTACCCACCGGTGCAACGACGCGCATCTCGCGGGGGTGGCGGAGCTTCGGTGCAGCTCCGAGGTGGGCGAGGAAGCGGGAGCGAGAGAGAGAACGTCTGTCTGTTGGCTGCCAGCGAGCCAGTCAATCATTACATGCCGCGCAGGCGCCTCGAGCCCTCGACGTCTCTCCCTCTCTCTTCAGCGCTCCCCTTTCTATTTTTTCTCCCTCTCGTTTCCTCCCTCCGCAGCCGCTCGGCGGTTACCGTCGCTTACCGACTCAACCTCCGGCACTCGCGTTTCCCTCAACGGCGGTGGAGTCGCAGTCCACCCTTTGCTTTTGCCTCGTGCTACGAACACGCTACAATGATCTGGCCGACATTGCCGACTCCACCGACGCCGTCGACGCCGTCGACGCCGCTAACGCCGCCGCCCATCCTGCATATTTAAGGGAGCTGTCTTGCTGTGTAGTAGTTACACCCCTTCCGCGACTCTCCGTCTCGCTTCCTCGCCGACCGACGTGGCTCGACCTATGCCGGCCTCGTCTGCTTTTTCTCTCCTCGGATCGCGCACTTTGAGCGCCGACTTTTTCAGTCCTGGCGCCTCTCGACTTTCCCCTTTCCTTCCCCCTTTCCTTCCCCCCTTCCTGCCACCTTTCCTTCCCACCCAACCGAGAAAACGATACGCGAGGTGCTTTTTAAGATGGAGACCTCACCTGGTCTTCTGCTCTTGCTCCTCCTGCATTTTTTTCCTTTCAATTTTACACTCGCCGACTTGTGCGACTCGCTTCGCTTTCCTCGACGTGCGAATAAATCGCTTCGTTCAATTTACGTTTCTAGGTATCGGATGGAGACGAATAATACTTTAATTTTTATTTCAGAATTGCTCAGGCAAAGATACAACGTTTAATTATTATTTTAAAGCTCGTCTGTGTTTTTCTAAATTATTCGTTTGTTGAATTAATTAATCGAAAAGTAGTCTATTACGATATTGTTATCGATAAACAAGTTTAGATATTCATATTATTCTTTTCTCATCTTTCAATTTATATCGATAGTCATCTTTTTTTCATTGCACGTATAAAATATAATTGTCTTCTCTTACATCGCTAATTCAAAAGTAAGAATATAATTGCATGACTTTCAAAAACGAATGAAATAATTGAATGATAATCAAATTTGTTTTACTCGCGTAACAGTTGATCAACATCAAATGTGTTTTACTCTTATTATAATAGATCAAACATCTTGACAATGATCCGTGATTCGAACATAGTTAATGATATCTAGTCAGATGTCATTGTACGTCATCGGTTGAAAAGGCAAAGTCATTCCACTAAATTATATAAGTCTTAATCATATTATAATAATTTTATTGATTTACATTATTTATCATATTCTGTTTAATATCGGTCGAGTCTAATTTTTTAATCGTTGAAAATATCAAGGTAATTTGTTATACGATAAACAAAAAGTTACCTATAAATCATTCCAATGTAAAAAATATCGTTTTCTCGAATATAAATTAAGTCTTCACTTTTAAAATTAGTTACGGTATTTTACACCAACGAATAAATAATGATTTTTATAAAATAATGGTTGAAATTAATATTCGGTGAATCGATAATAGGAAAACAATTCGAAATCGTGAATTTATCAAAGTTTTTAAACGTAATTTAAATTTTTCCAAAATTCTGATATTTGATACGATGAATTTATACGTAAAAGTAAGAACGAAATTACACACGATAAAGTATTTTACAAAGAATAATATTTAATAACAGTCGATAGAAAAAGCGATGAAAATTATAGGACATTAATATAGGCGACAAGTGTAATAAAAAAAGTCCCTCGAAAAATAAAAAATTGGATATAATTAGTGGAGTCGAGCAACGCCTTGGAAAGATCCGATGAACGTATCGTTCGAAGCTCTTTCACGAACGACTGCTTTATTTCCTCGTTGGAAAACTCGTACGAGTTCATCGCTGACATAACAATCTCGATAGCCAATAACAGAAATCGTAAAAATACAACATTTTTCGAAGCGTTAACTAGAAAAAAGGCCGTTGATTCGAAGGTTCGAAAGCGCCAAGCGCCCCTACCGACAACCGGACGTACGATCCGCTAAGCCTTGGAGATGCCACGTACACACGAGTCTACGAGTCCACATGCAAAGATTCGGAAACTCTTGCGCGCGCAACGAATCTCCGGTGAAAATTCGCGCCTGCGCTTTTCCCGGGTACCGAGAACAGCGGGGGCAGGGTTAGCGCCGTCGGGGCTCGCCTGCGCGACGACTAGTCGCTTCCAGGGTAGGGGGATACGTCTGTTTGCGCACGAGGGAAAGAGACGGAGAGGGAAGATTGGAGTGCTTTCCGAGAGAGAGCGAAACGGGGGTAGGTAGGTACATCTTCTCTCTCTCGCCAGCCGAACCGAGAGAGAGAGAGCGCGACGCACGCCGGAGGTGTTACCATGGTTACGGCGCTCGCGCCTTGACATTGACAAATGGCCGGGCAGAGGGGTGAGCCCGAACGAACACAACGCCGCTTTTACATATGCAGGGACACCCATTTGTCCGTGGCTCGCTGGCGGAAAGAGGGTAAGAGAGGGAGGGAGAGAGAACACACAGCGAGAATTGGAAAATTTTCGATAGAGAAAAAGAGAAAGGGAATAAAAATAGATAAGTTAAATAGTGGAGGCGAGAGGAACGGGGTTTTGTCGGAGAAGGAATTGGACGTTAAGAGAATAGCTGGGTAATGGAGAAAAGGAGATGATGGGACGAATGGAAGCGAGAGACAGATGATAAAAATGGACTTTTAGTGGACTTTTTATGAGCACTGGTATCCAAAGTCTATGAAATTCGAATTTCAAGAAGGCGTTTATGGAAGAGAGACAGGCTTCATTGTTTAATTGATGCGTATTAATCGTTTCTATTAATATTAAAGAATAAATATTGCTCGATGGAAGATCGTTCCATTGATACAACTACCGCGATAACTACGTAATTGGATTTTGATCATCGTGATTTAAGCCTGCGAAATATCATTTGCATGCAACTACTAATCACGAATCTGCGAGTAATTATATTTGTCAAAATTATATTACCGTTGCGTTTCGTTTGTTACATAATAAATTAAATAATACATTAAATAATACATTAAATAATAAATTAAATAATAAATATCGTCCAAGAATAACGTGTTATCGATGATAGATTTTAATTTATGGTAAAATTTTTTTCTAACCCAAATATCTTTATACACGGATATCAAAATATATTAGAAATAATTTGCTACGGTCGATATTACCTAATAACGGGGTTACGAGTAGTCTCGTAAGCCATTCGGAAAATTAATACCTTATCAAAATTATGAGTTTATTTCAATCGTAAAGAAAGTATTTCCCTTCCGTTATAAAATAAATACTAATTCTTCGAACAAATTTGTAGTTTGAAGATTCTTTAGAATAACGTAAATACGAATTTTATATTTGCTTTCGCGTTATTATTTAAGATAAGGTTTTCCGATAAAAATTATTTAAATTTATCAATTTTATCGTACGTATATTTATTTGGTAAAGGAGATAATCGATATCGTTACTCAAGTTTTTCAAGCTGAAAACGATTTTATCTTTCTTGTATTAGATTATAAAAATGTCTATCTTTCGAACGCCCATAGTTGAAAACACGAGTTCCAGCCGGTACAACATCGAAATCACCGATAGTTCGAAAACCTGTCGCTCCCACGGACTTGTACAGCATCCGTAGACCAACTTCCGAGCGGACCAAGAATAACGCACCCGAAAGGTTCGGTTCCGGGCAACTCGCAGCGGTTACCCACGACGATGGTGGATGCGGCCACGGTTCCATGCGAACGCGAATCCGATGCGCCTCGGCAAGCCGCTAACGAACGAGAGATGGCCGAGCGGCACCTGGACCTGCATTCCATCTCCCGAGCATCGGAAAGAACGAACCGCGGCTACTGGGATGTTTTATCGGCGCGTGGAAGCATTTGTGGCTGCCGTCGAACGACATTCGCTAACTTTACCTCGGCTTCTTCGACGTCGCGGCGCGTTTCCAAAGGCTTCGCTCGGATTTATGGATGGATCGTTGGATTTTTGTTATCGAGACGCTCGTTTAATTTTGTTTTCTCGGTGGAATCGTAATTAGAAGCGAAATTATACGGTGCTGATTCGACACCCAACGAATCGCGAGAGTTTACGTTACGTGGAATCTAAGATATTTCGGTTAGCCGGTGCATAAATTTGTAACGAATCGTAATATTTCGAGCATATAAATTGAAAGAATCAGTGCAACGAGCGAAAAATCGGAGTTGATATAAAGAGCGTGGCTGGAGAGGAAATAAAATTATAAAGATATATTACTTTTATCGCGCGTTATATTAAACGCCCACTTAATAATAAAACGTAGACTACAAACAAAGTAATAACGTACACGACAATCGGTTCGAGTCTCGAGTCTGTCCACACGGTAATTTATAACAGGATCACGTTCGACAAAGGGTACATAAAAAACAGTTTAGCAGTGGCAGAGCCAATACCGACCAGCCAAAGCCCCTTACAGTGGCTCTATTTTTCTTGGGAGAATAAAGCTCGAAGCCTGCAGGAAAACGCCGAAGAAAAAGAAATCATTCGACACCCACGCGTCGAATACATCGGCCAGATTAACGGCCCCGACGCGCATTTCGATCGCACATCCGCGCGAGCCGCGAAAAGTGAATAAACAGCGCGCGTGCAGAGTCAAAAGGGCCGGAGTCAAAAGGCGGCCTCGGAGAGAGAGAGAGAGAGAGAGAGAGAGTGAGAGAGAACTCGCTCGCAGTAATCGCGTCCCAGGAGGGTAAGCGATACCACCCTTAGCGGTGTATTCCGTAACGCCCTCGCTCGCACGCGCCGTATTAAGGCTCCCTTCGCTCTCTCTACGGTTAACACAAACACAAGCTCGACACAAGCTCGACACAAGCTCGACACACGCTCGACACCCGCGCATTCGCACGTTCACAGACGACGAGCAGCCACTCCCTTGAGCAGCGCCTCTAATATCTCATTACCGCGCCACCAGTCAGCCGTTCTGCCATTACGAGATTGTTTGCTCGAGGCTTCGTGGAGGCTCCGACGAGGCTCCGACGAGGCTTCCGAGCGATGCGATGTTTTATGGCTCGCTCCAGTTGACTCTCTCTCTTCCGCGGGGAAGGAAAAAACCGATCGCGCCTTCGCGTCTACTCCGTTTCTTTGCTCTGGCTCCGGCTCGGGACTCGCGGCGACTGCTGACTTTTTTTCCCTTTCCACTGGAATCCGGGGCTTGTTATTATTATTGCTCTTATCATTATCGGTATTATTATAACTGTATAATTTATCGAGCGCGTTGTTTTTGCCGCGGTGAAGAAAGCTCTCAGGGATCGTCTCGACGATGTTTCTTTTTTCGAAATAAAATACTATTCGCTTCGAGTACAAGTACGAATTATGCAATCCGCGTTTGTTTTTTATTTCACCGTATTTACGTTAATAAAATCAACAAAATCGTTATCGAAGGTAAAATTATAATACTCGTTTTAAAATTTCGTAAATAAAAATTATATTTCTCGTGGTAGCTGCGGAGGTATAATTAAAAAAAGCTCTCCTTCGTTTCCAGCGATATGAACGGAAACGAAAAATGGCCGGGTAAACGATAACTATCGTCCTTGTCTATTCTTAGGAAGCTCGCGAAGAGGGAAAAAGAGAGAGAAAATACGTAATAAGGTTCATTTCCATGGAATAGCCATCAACGGTAATTGGCATGGTAGACCCTTCCCCTACTCCCGACCTATCATATTTCATAAAGGTCCAAGGGATGCTGCATTCGACTCTCAAATGCCGGTTTTATACGTACAATGAAAACGACGCGACGCCACCCTTTTTGTACGGCACTCGGACGTAACGAAGCCGAATCATTGACAGCTCGCTAACAAACCATCGCACCCGTGCTTTATCGAACCGCTAGAACTAAAGGAGATACAACGTTTTTTCGAGATGAGAGTTTTTTTCCGCGTTATTTGTTTAGCGAAGAAATTCTCCGTCTACGAAAGCCTCGGAATGGAATCGACTATCGACTTGCTTTCAACGTAAATGCTTCGTTGCATTCGATTCGTAACGTTCCAAACGTGTAATAAAATAATAAAATTTAAGTTTTAAGAATATTTCGAACCATCGTTTCAACCCTGATCATCGTTCGGACGGTGGCTGATATCGTTATTCAAAATTAACTGTATCGAGATTATACTTACCTTTGTTGTACTTACCGTTCGAAGAAATTAAAAATAAGATAATTATTAATTATCCTTTCGGCGGATGAACGAAAACGTCTGGATCGATAATTTCGTTTCTTGGTTGGTTATTTTGATCCTTGTCGTTGATGGTTTAAGTTTAATGCAATTTAAAATACAGTATTCGGAAATAAAATATTTACGTGATTTTAAGGTTAGTGGATTGGAGTTATCGTATTTATTTCAAAGATTTTTGTAACGAATAAGAAACTCGTTTATTGATAAATTGCCGAATAACCGTTGCTGGAAACTAGGCAAAAGGATCTATGCAAAATAAGTACGAAGGAAAAAATAATTAGCGGGAATACAGGGAAGTGAAATAATTGTAAAACAGCATATGTACACAAGATGTAGCATTTAATGCTCACGTTTCAAAAAACACTATACAATGGACACTCTTCTAACACAGACCATCATGACACCGTCATCCTTTATTTGTTTCTCTAACTTCTTGTAGTATGTTTATGTGTATGTGTGTGATCCACGCGACGCTGAAAATGAGTGACACTTATTACTCAGTCGGTTCAACACGTGCCCGATCGAGTGAGAAACGCCCGCTTAAGTTTTCACATTTTACACGACTATTAAACAGTTACTTCAACAGTTCAAACGCCGCGTGACGCGTTTTATATATGCACCGTTCGATTTGTCGTTATATTTGATGTGCGAGCTATATTTTCGACGTAATTTTTTTCAAATTTTTCTAATACTTTAATATCGACGATACGTCGTTTTAAACGCAGTCCCACCCGAGATCGAAAAAACAAACGTTTCGCGTTCGCAATTTCTTTTCCCTTCTTTCCAATGTCGGGGTTTTCTTTCCAATTTTATTTACCTCCCGTGTATATACTTGCATCATTTACGTCGTCTATGTTGTTATCGGTGTGTCGTACGTCTGCACAGCAAAGAAAAATCGCTAAGAAACTATCGAGCGCTTTTATTACGTACACGAAATACGAAATGGGCGTACGATTTTCTCGAATTCGATTTTTCTTCGTTGTTCTTAAACACGATTTCAATTTACACATAAAAATCGTATACGAGGTTTATTCGTGAAAACACGGTAAAGATCCGTCTTGGAATATTTATCTCTTATTCCAGATTAAGCTTTTATCACAATCGCGAGTCGATTAATTATAGAAAAGCATTTGATTCACGAGTGTAATGTGTTGTCTGAAGGTTCAACTTACTATTTCTTTGACCGGATTAACTTTGTCATTACGATCTCCTAACATTCGGACGTGTTGAAAAGTAGTCAAGGTTTTGAGCGATGCACAAAAATAATAACCAGTGAAAAAAGTCAGATTTCATACCGATATAATGAATGTTATCTTATTTATACATCATCTTTTATCATTATCGTTTACAATAGTGATCGCAACAATTTTTTCGTTACCCCGATCTCTTTCCCGGTCTCGATCGTCGACCGAGTAAAGATCGGTTATCGGTAATCATAATTATACACAATATAATAATTATACAGTGTGTTTTCCTTTTTTACGAATTTCTCCACAATTTCTTTCGTTCATATGCTCATTAAACCACATACGCTCAAGCATTTTTATGTCTTGTATCATTTTGTTCAATCTCTCGCTCGCGCGCTCTTACATGCACACACAACGATTCATGCACATCTGTTTTATTCTTTTTTTTGTTCCTTTACTCTTTCTCTTTCGCTTTCGAGTCGCTGATGCTGTTGCTGATAAAAACTCTGTGTATTTTTTTATACCTCCTAACGTGTATATTACTTAGATAGCTTAACTGTTACTTCGTATACATTTTTAAGGCGATGATTCAATCGAATGAACTCATTATCAAACGAACAGCCAAACTGTCGGATCGCATCGTATCTCTTCTGTTTTTATTTTACTTCTTCAAATTTCACATCGTATATCGCTTATTGGAGCATTTATTATTGGTAAATCGTATACGCGCTTTAAAATTAGAAATCCGGCTGAGTTGCCTCTGAAAGCGGCGGAATTATGCGAATCATGATTCAGTGTCGGATCGAGATCCGACCGAATTTTATGATAATCGTATTTGTATTTCTACATTGAACCCTGTAACAAAAGGCAGCGACAGTGGGCTTTCAACAATCGGTTCGCCGGATTCCTTTAGATTTCTTTGCTCGACTCGACCTTTGCCGCTCGAGGCTCCGAACGCTTACAAAAAATCCGACCGTAAGCTTATGTTTTTTTTTTTTTTTTTTTATTGTATTTGTTCCCCTTGTCTCCTCGGTTATCGTCTATTATCGATTCGACAATTAAAAACTTTGCTATGAATAATTTCGTGGAAAAATCGGTACTGAAAAAGCGTTAAGTGTCTCATCTCAAGGAAGGTTCGAGCGATCGAGCGATCGAGCGATCGATCGAGTCGAGCAGATTAGTCACTGAAGCCGATTTCGCCTGATACGTGTACGTTGATTAAACGAACGTATAATAAAAAGCCGAAACTCCTGGCGTTTTGGGGCACTGCTGACGTCACGCTGATTTACGACGCGGACATTCAACAAAATTAGAGAATCTACGCCGTTAACAAATATAATGCGATAAAAAAAAAAAAAATGAACGATAAAAGCTGTCCGCTTCGTAGCGATGTCGGCGCGAGGGCAAGAGGTTAAGAGTTAATTGGTTAAAATTCGCTTCTATTTGATATACGCGTCTAATGGATGATTGTCTGCTTCGATCGAGTTGTCTCATTGAATAAAAAGTGATTGGCTCGCGTTCCGAGTGTCGATAATTTAAGACACTCGCGCGTGAAATTTTTGAAAGATACAAGAGAGACTTTCGTATTATTATTATTATTATTATTATTGACAGGAATTTCGGCTACGATCAAAGGCATTTTTTTCTCTTGAGTTTAAACGCGTGCCGCGATTCCTTGGAGAAAGATTCACTCGTTTCTATATCCACGACACAATTAGATAATGATTAAATGTGTCTGTCCAGTTCGAGTTTGTTTTCTTTCTTCAATTAATCGAGCGTACGACAATTTTTTAGCCACCTGAGACTTTCGGTATACATGAGTTTTCCTTTTTTATTTTTTAGTATACTAAAACGGCGATTTTCATAACACCAAAAAGCAAACGATCATTCGCATCGCGTGTATGATTTTACTTAATAGTTAACGTAAAGATAACGATCATTAATCGATATAATCAACAATCGGTAATGAGATTGGATTAAGTGATGTAATGGTTCATTAAGTATCGACGTAAAACATTGATCAAAACGTTTTCCCGCCTTGTTCTTAGATAAGTCCTTTTCATGAAATGTCGTCGGTTTTTCAGTTGCTATGATTCTCGACTTAAAAGTTAAGAGAGATTCAAAATTTATAACGATATTTCAATAATCTCTGGTGTGTAAGTTGAGCGTATTTAAAATATGAATAATTTCGGTTTAAACTTTATATAATCATTCTTGTCTCTTTATTTCTTTCCTCGTCTAAACGATTGCTCATTAGATCGTTCTCAAGTAAAAATTATTCTAAACGTTGTCATCACCAGGAGCCTCATCAAAATAAGCTTTGTTTTGTGTGTTTTTGTGTTCCCTTTCTCTCTTGTTCTCTTTCTCTCATTCTCTCTCTCTCTCTCTCTCTCTCTCTCGATCACACACAAACACTCTCTCTCGTACTTTCAGTCGCTCAATCTGTCTCACTTTCGCTCCCATTCTCTCGTTCTCTCTCTTTCTTTCCCTTTCTCTATCAACTTTCCTTCTTGCAATCTTACGTATATCAAGGACATTTAGTATTTAGAGATAACGAATGAACTTCCACGGGATCTTTTCTTGCTCTCTCTCTCTCTCTCTCTCTCTCTCTCTCTCTCTCTCTCTTTCACTTGCATTCGTTCGATCGAAACGGGCGTTGAAAGTTGGACGTCCGTTTCATTTTTTTCTCTTCTTCTTTTTATTCTTCTGGAATAAAGCAGAAGTAAAAATCGTATACGCCGATGTGATACTGCGAATAAATTAAAAGGCAAGAAAAACACACTGACCTTGACGAATCGCCAATCTGGAGTAAGCGCACTTTAACGAAAGAAAAACTGTTAGGGGAAGGGATATAAATGGGATTAAACCGAGTTCTCGTTTTCTCTGTGTTTCTCTTTCTTTTCTTTCGGTAATTCGCGAACGATACCGATTCACATTGTGTCGCCGGTACGCAAAAATCCTCGTACATTTCACGTGCAAAAGAGGAAAAGGATATCTCGATGCACTCCATTCATCGTTTTATTGCTTTTGAGGAGGGTAGAGCAACGATAACGGAAAGAGAAAAGAAAAAATGCAGACGAACCGAATGTGGACTGTGTGTG
Source organism: Dolichoris vasculosae (assembly GCA_018907195.1). Taxonomy (NCBI): domain Eukaryota; kingdom Metazoa; phylum Arthropoda; class Insecta; order Hymenoptera; family Agaonidae; genus Dolichoris; species Dolichoris vasculosae. The sequence goes on from JACCHY010000001.1 coordinate 12,006,179, forward strand.
TACTTTCGGGCCCTAAATACCTGCTACTCGCGTACTATATTTATAATATGTATATTCTATAATACATCGCTGCTCTGTCTTTCGTTCCCTTTCGTTCCATTTCTTTCGTACACAAATTTCTCGCGCAACATTCTCACAAAAGAAGAAAAGAAAATTAAAATCAAGCACTTTCTTTCGCTCTCGCTTTCGCTGGATTCGCAAACAACCTCATTCCCGTTCCCGGTCACCTTCGTTCACAGATTCTTGTTCTCTCAGTCTCTCTCTCGTTCTCTCTCTCATTCTCTCTCTCAATCTCTCTCTCAATCTCTCCGCCTTTCTCGCTTTCTCGCATCCCTTCGTCTATTCCCTTTCTCTCTCAATTGAATTAACTATTTATACACAATATATTATAGTAAATCGTAATTGTTAACTCTCTAATTATTTCCTAAGTTTTTCAAGCGGTTTCTCGTCGCTTCGGCACCCTCCGGTTTTCCATCTTCCGCGAATCCCTTCGGTACCTACGTATCCTACGTATCCCCCTTTCGCGCCACTATTTTTATCTCGTTACATTCCTTGCGTCTCCTTCCATTTTCCCGTCTTTCATTCAATCCAAAGTCAGATCCTTCTTCCATACTTCCAAACGCTTCCTCCTCCTCCTCCTCTTTTATAGCCTTCTCCCTCCCATTTATATTACAATGTGGAGCGGGGCGCGTTGCTCTGTACTTCCTGTTGTCTTTTTTTATAATGATTTATTTATTTATATATTTATATAGTTTACTTTTATTTAGTTAGTAAATTTATTTATAATTAAGAACTGTACAGATTCAATGTTCCTATTGCGTGTCGAGAAAATCCGTCGACGCTTCAGCGAGTGACACCACACTTTTATTTATTTAGTATTTCTCAATTCGTATATAATTGTCCGCTTGATGAGAGAGTCGATACCCAACGCGCGGACAAAGCCTCGCATTCGCGAGGACTCGTCTACTTCATATTCAATTCCTCGACTCGGAGCTCTTTCGTCGACGAACTCCGGGTCGGATCGTGAGCACCTTCTGCCTCGGGACCGAGCTCCTCGCAGATCACCTCTCCTAAGTCCGCTTCGAGATCGCATTTTTATGCGTTCTCGGTTTTATCTCGCTTCCCCCTCTGCCGCCTCGTCCCGAAGTGTGGATTTAACTCGCAGCGCGAGAATTCCATTGTAATGTACATGCCCGCTAAAAATTGCCTATATCACTATGTTCATTACATATATAGTCTCTGAATTGCGATCGTATTAAAATTTAACATTTAATATCTTCAATCACTACAATATTACACCGCAAATATTTTGTACAAAGAACAATCACATGAATTTTCATCTCGCGACCCACCACCGCCGTTTTTTTATTTTCATTTATTATTCTTCTTTTATCCTCCTTAATTCTCATTTAAAAACCGCTCGTCTCGATACGCGTCGCCTCGATTCTTCCGATGTTCCTCCTCGAAAAGTTAAAACACGCGCTGCAACATTTGGTCGCGTTCTCGCCTCGCGAATCGAAACCGCGTACTTTTCGCGGTTATCCCTTCGCTACTTTACTTTCACCCCCTTGAATTTTTTAGCTTCTTAGCGCGTACGCGAACGTCGCGCGCGTTGTCTAATAATTTTCGCGAGGACTCGTTCTTCGAACTCTCGCGGATTTCGCTCGAGGAAAAGCGTACGAATATTCCAGCGAGATGAGCTTACGCGGGGCAAGAATCATCGGCTCTGCTCCTTTTTTATTTATCATTTATTTTTCAACGCATCGCGGTGGCTCGTTCAGTGGCTACGCGCACGCGCGTGCGCGTGATACCACGTAGTTTCCGGGTTGCGCGCAAGGACAGTCATGCTTCATCCTGCTATCTCTTCGCTACGACGTGTGATCATTGTCTTTCGTTCGCCTACGCGTGCATCCAGCTGAAACAGAAACCAGAGATACGCCTATTTATTTCGTTTCTTTCTCTCAGTCTCTCCTAATTATACAATTTTAGGTCATTTTCCACGAGTCCAACTTTCGCGAATCGATCATCAACGCGCAACGATTTATAACTTCCGCGGTCGTTTCTTCCTTTCGATTCCGTCTTGCAGCTTAAATTTTGCTAATTTTTATCGAATACTCGTAAATTTCTAAATCGGTAATTATCTTATTAATTTATTCGAAAACGCGAGTCGAATCGGCGATCGATCGATATTTTTACGAAAACGTTGTATTCAACGACCGAATCGAGTTGTTAAAAAACGATTTTAGATACGTCGAAACAAAAATGAAAAAGATACAGCAAAAAGATACTCGGTATCTTTGTAATTAAATTAGTCGCGTAAAAATAAAAAGCGTTTGAAATATCGTACGATATTGATTTTCCAAAGATCGTAAAAGTTCCAGCGACGTCTTGTTATCGTTTCTCCAGCGTAAAACGAATTTACCGACTTTATTTTCCACTTATAGATTATCTCGTACTTTAAATAATTTAATGGAAGTAATTACGAGATATTAGATAACGATCGACGTACCTTTGTCGAATCGTAAAAACTTAATTACAAATCGCTATTGCAAGCTTATCGGTAGGTTGATCCAACCGATCGGAGACGGGGTGATAGTTACCTTTATAAGTGATGCCCATAATATTCTGGTGGATAGTGGTACTGATTGTGGAAGGTCGGGTCGCCAGGTGGCCGATGCATCATGCTGGCCGCTTGTCCGTCCATCATGTAACCCATCGTCGCGTCCGGACTGTAAGCACCGCTCGGACCTGCGGACAATGTCGGAAACACTACGCGTTACTACGGTTAGAACTCTGTTCTATTTTCGGCAAAGCCAAAATGGTAGAGCTCGTCGCTCCTCGAACTCGGTATTTTTTTTTCTTTTTATGTAAAGTATACGCATCTTGGTCCATTAGTTTTCTATCCGAGCATCGGAGCGACGAGCCGTGTGAGGTGTGTAAGTTCCAACGATACATTTCGCGAAACGTCTTACAAAGTCCCAGTTGTTATCAAATTTTTTATTCAACGCTTCGCTTCGCGCGCGTGAAAATATACGTGAATTATTTTCGCCTTTAACGGTTATCGCTGTGCGCTTAATTTTTAATTTTTGGAACGAGCAACGTTCGTCGGATGTTAAAAACGAAAAGGTCGTTACAGTTTAATTTAGCAAAAAATTGAAATTGTAATTACCTTGCTATTTCATTAGCGCAAATATTACTAATAATTTCCAAGCTAACGAGCACGATAATTTCGAGAAAATGAAACAACCCGTACACCCGGAGCAAGAGATCCCGGTGTTTTCTTTTTCTCCCTTCGAAATTCCGGACGGGCAGTTCGGGAGATCGCGGGCATACCAGACCAGACGAATGCGCTTAAACTCGCGGAGAGGGAGTCGAGGGAGTAGAGGGAGTCGAGGGAGTTTAGCATAAGAAAGGCTTAAGGGCCGACGCGAGTTAGGACGTTCGGGAATCCGACGAGCTGCGCGCGTCTTTCGCGGGGGTTGGGGGAGTTGGGGGAGTTGGGCAAGGGGGGCGGAGGGGGCGGAGGGGGCGGAGGGTGACGCCGACTCCGACGCTGGAGCGCAATCAGTGCCCTTGATTTATCGCGGCAATGTACATTAAGATACCGACATTAAAACTAGGGGAGTCGATCTCGTTCCCGTCGCTCTGTCCAACGTTGCAAGGGCGAAACTAGGCCTCGACTACCAGCGGCGATGACAGTCTAGTCATCTACCATTTCGGAAGAAAAACGGGAGAATGTCACGGGATTCGTTTCCGTTTCTCGTTTCTTTTCGAGCCGTAACGGTTATTGGGTTATTAGAGTGTCCGTGATGTCTCTTTGGAAACTACCCGCTTACTTCTTGCGCGTAAATATTTTACTCCCGGTAGCAAATATTTATTACGACGGATAGTTTTTTCAGTCGACGGTCGAACCCACGGATGAATTTTTAACTCGAACGAACGTTCGTCTCTAATTTATCCGAACGCGTAGCTTCGACGGTTGCATCGAAACGCGTTATTACATCGCGAGTATTTAAATGTCGGGCTTTATTTTGGTATCGTGAAAAATCACGCGATATACTTATTATTACTTGTACTCGAACGAAAGCTCGTAACCGAACGTATAATCAATTTCTTTGTATCCGGTACAAGTTCGAGGACGCTTCGAGTATTCCTCCACGCGGTACAATGTGAGATACACAGTTTGCAAAAATACTTTAACCGAGAAAGAAAGCAAGAAACGATGCGTAGGTTTCTCGCTAAGTGCCTCGAACCGTAAATCACAATCATTAAGAAGAGTATATTCCATCTCGCTTCTCTTTGAAAAGTGTTTTTCTAGTCCCACGCTGCATTTTTTCCGTCTCCCTCTCTTTCATTATCCGCCCTTCTTCTCCGCATCTCGAATCTCCGTGCGCATCTCTCGGAGAAAAGTATCTTATAGGTCTCCGTGCAACAACTTGCGCAAGATTATTACGGATCCCGACAGCTGATCGCCGACTGCGTTCGAGTGCTGGTAGCCACACGTACGCATACATCGAGGTCTGTCTCGGGTCTCAGCCTCCGTGGAATGCAGTCTCATATTATAGCCACTCGAGCGATATCCCACTAACGAGGGATGCGCTTGTAGTGTGATTAAACCGCGCTATAACGCAGCAGGGAGTCTCCGCCACGACGTGGCCAGACCACAATATGGGAAATTAAGGAATAGCCTCCGAAGCCGAGATGAGAACCTTCGTCGTCATTGTCCGCGAGGGGAATAAAGTAGAGAGAGAGAGAGAGAGAGAAAGAGAGAGAGTCTGATTCCGAGCGAACGATAACTTTAGACATCCGATATTTATGCATTCGGTAATAATTAGAAGATCCTTTGTGCACTCATATTTATAGTTTGTTGATGTGTACGCGAAAAAGTTTTTTTTCTTTTTACTTCGTATCTTAGACGACGTTTCAGCAGTTAGTTAGCGCGAGAGAAGAGAGTATTTTTGTTTGTCCGGGTCTCAACAGATTTACGCGGCGTCAACGGGGCGAAGAGAAAAATTTGAGATTAGAGCGAGAGACGGAGGAGAGAATCCGAGTGGTTGAGTGGTTCGTTATTGCCGATTTCGAGTACAGAAAAGGGAATCCGCGGGTAGAGACTCAAGATGGATGATTCGCTGCACGAGTGGATTACGTACGGAGACAAGAAGGAAAGTTTTTTTCGAATGAAATTTTCTTTCTTTACGACTCGTGTACGTGTCTCTTCGTCTACGAGTAATATTTATACGCGCACAAAAATCGCGTCGCAGCGAACTTTTAGATTCTTCGCGAGATTATACAAACAGCTGTACCCGATGATTTACATTAGTTGTATTGGAATTTTTTTTAGCGATGGGAACGTTTCGCACGCTTCACTTTCCCCGTAAAAATAATAGATTTATTCGAAAAAATAAAAATCACGCTCGAAATTTAACGACACATCGATGAAAGTTACGTATAATTTATTCGATATTAAAGATTATTTAACATTTATATATCGTTTTATTTTATCGCTTAATCGATTATACACTAATAATTACACACTCGTTTCCAAAAGTAAGTCACGATTTTGATGAAAATTTATAGTTTTATCGCGTTGACTCAAATTTCGTTGGTAAAATCGAGGGAATGCGGAAAGCGGCACGATAGAAAAATTTTCGTTAGAATAAAGCTCCTGCAATTTTGTATATTTGTTGAATCGGAAGAAACTTAAACGATAGTCAGTGAACCGCGTCTTCGTCGCTCTCGTGGAAAATGAAATCGGCAGAAGCGGTTGACGCGTACAACTCGGTTTAGTCAAAGTGCGTGCGGTCAAATTCGAGGGAGAGCCAAGGGTCCTCGTCGTTGGCGTCGTTGACGTCGTTGACGTGGTTGGAGTCGTTGGCGTCGTTGGCGTCGTTGGCGTCGTTGGCGTCGTCGGCGTCAGCGTCGGCTCCGAGAGCTCGAACGAGAGATTCATTGGCACGGCCGCGAAGACGAGGGAAAAACTCGCCCCCGTTCTTTGGTAATGCAATAAAGCACCGGTGTGTTTGGAGCCGCGTAAATCCTGTTCGCTCTGGGACACCCCCTCTTGTGTCTAATTTATTTAGAGAGAGAGAGGACGAGAGAGCGAACGAGAGGAGGTGGAAGAAATGAGCCAGAGCCCCGTTAATTGTCGCGGGTGCGCTAAGCTGCGAGAAAGTATTTCGTTGATACGAAACGAGAGGGAAGCGAGGGGATGATGTTCGAATGGCTCGGAGGAGAACCTCCGCTACTTTCACGGTATTTACCCAGCCGCGAAAAAGAAACCGAGACGGCGTCGGTGATTCCCCTACCTGCCGAGACTTTTCCTCAATTACGGGTTATTCCTTCTGTAAATACCACATCAGTCATTCTATATTAAAATGTTCCTAACGAACGGAGGCGAACTCGGGACTTCATTTTCGAGTCCTCCGATATTAGATCGTCGCGTAATACTCCAAGTATACCGGCTTTCGACCTACAAGATTTTATTAATCGAAACGGAGCGATGACTCTGCTTCTTTGCGGAGACAATAACGGAAAGTGTACATTATACGGACGAAGGTGAGATGATAGATTAACGCGGAGTAGTTATTAAATACGTTCTCTTACTCGTTACGAACGCGTACGATTGTACAACTACGATATGATAATTAATATTATCGTAAGTCAATCGTGAGTATCTTAGCGACTTACTTCGTGGGAACGATATATTTTCTTTTACGAAACGAATGCTAATGCGAAATCGTTGATACTTAAGATTAATTTTCTAAAATAATTTCCTAGTTTCTTAGCCTTGGATCTAATTTTAACTATCTTTTTACAAAATGTAACTATTTTTGTTCGAAAATAGAAGAAAAGGTACATTTATTTGCATAAACTAATAGAAAGTCGACTCGATGTTCTTTCGAGCGTATTCCAAGATTCGCTGAAATGAAAAGCTTTACGACTCAAACATCGCAAAAAGGAAAGAATTTTCCAATTGCTCAGCGCGAATAACAAACTCCGCTTGTTTGGCAGCCTTACATTTTTATAATTACGAAGTATATCGAGGAACAAGTCTCTTCCAGTGGGACTTAACGAGCGCGATCGACCTTCTCATTTGCAAATACGAAGGAAACGCGGATTTCTCCGGGAAAAAAATCATCGATTCCTCGCCAGAAATACGAACAGTGCCTTTTGCCTCGCTTTGCCTCGCTTTGCCTCGCTTTGCCTCGCGTACAGCGACGTAACTCCTTAAAGAGACCGCCTAATTAAATTTTTGCGAGTGGGTGTGTGCGTGTACGCGTACGTGTGAATGCGTGGAGCGAAAAGGAGGCTCGAAGAGAGACAGAAGAGGAGAGCGAGAGAGAGAGGAAATTCTGGTGGTTCTCGCTCTCTCGGAGACTTCGTCGTCGTATCCCCTTCGCGTTACACGAGAACGACATTAGTCGAGTAACTTATGGTTGCGGCCTGGCTGGATGCCGGTGTACAGGTCGCTCGAGTCGCTCCGAGGAGCTTGAGGTCGCGGAGTGGTAGGCGGGCCGCTACCGAGAGGAATCCTCTCGGATGTAGCTTCTATACGTACACGGGCGAATGCGACTCACACACACGCCCGAAGAGGAAGAAGAGCTGCACTCGAACTTAGTTGGCGGCGACACACCGAGTGTTCTCACCGAGTTTCCGACCAAGTTTTGCTCCGTTGCCTTTCTCCTCCACCTCCTCCACCTCCTCCTCCACCTCCTCCTCCGCCTCCTCCTCGCAAAGCTGAGCCAACGCAAACGCACACGGATGCAGGGGTGCGACGCCGACGGCGAGACTTACCCGGGTCCTCGAAACTGCGCTCGGAAGGCGGAGGCGATCAAAACAAAGAGGTGTCATCGGAAATTGAAAGCAGATAAGGGAAAGGGTTTCGCGGAAGGAAAAAGTACGACTCGGGAGAAATAATCGCGTGTAGATATAGAAAGTAAATGGGCGATCGGAGGTTTGCGCATCGAGTTCGAGTATGGGTTACAAGTTTTGCTGACTTTTCACTTACTTTTTGCGTTTTGAACGATCGTAAGTTTGAAAATTTCGAATTTTTCCCCTTTGAAAATAATGCTTTCATTGCGATTTTTCGGAGGGAAGGTACAGACGAGAACTATACTTTGGTATATTGTTTTTATAATAAATGAAAAGGAACAAAAGTTACCTTTTTCTTTTTTCGTAACGAAAACAAGAGATTGGATAAAGAAAACGTAAAAACATGGTTCGAACGAGCTTTGGAAACGTAATGGGGTAAATGGCTTTTTATGGTTTTCTTTAGTATGAAATTAATTACCTCGAGAAAAATTTACGGTAAGAACGATCGATACGAAAAAGAACAAGAATAGTGGAAGAAACCTAAAGTTCTTGTAGTATAATTCCGTCGAAGACAACGGAAGCGAGTTAGAAGAATGTTGTAATATCAGCGAGGAAGTAAACTAGGTGTAACGGAGGAGGGCGAATTACGATAGCTATGCCTAAAGGCCCATGGGTAATATCAAGTCGCTTCCCAGCTTCGTTCTCTCCGTCTCTACGTCTTGGAATACCAAGAGCGCGAGAGAAAGATAGGGAAAATGGACCGCGCGGGGGAATTTCAACTGCGGAGAGAGAATTCGCCCTGGCGGAAGCCGGAAATGTGCTCCGGAACCTTCAACAATCCCTCGATGAAACTATTGGTCATCCGCGACGCAGTACCGGATGCGCCGGATTTAATAACTCATCCGCCCGCCTGTGTTGCGTCTCGCCTGTCGGATCTGCGTAACCTCCATTTTTTTTTATCTCCCTGTCGTGTCTCGCTCTCTGCTGCTCTGCTGATGGTATCTTTTGTCCGTTTTATCGACTGCGCGTAATTATTATATAACTCTAAGCAACGATATTGGAAACGCGGGAGAAATCGAATTCTGTATCGTACAACGAAAAACTATGCTCGACGTAATTGTCTTTCCAAAAGCAATTTAACTTCGACTCTTTGATCCCGAGTAATTTAAACGGGTAAAGATAATTAAAAAAAAAAAAATGATATTTTACGTACCGTGACTTCGTTTTACATCAGCGTTTTCGCGTAGGGAAGGAAAATTTTGTCCCGGCATCAAATATATATTTCGAACAAAAATGAAGGAAGATAATTTGATTTTAATACGACGCATATTTGTAAATAAACGGTTGGAAAAGAAGGTAAAAAAAAAGTCGTCGTTAGTTTTGTAAATAATAAAATCAAATATCTCGATACTGTCGTATCTATGATAGTTTGAAGATTCATGAGCATCCTGCTTCGTTTTTCGCACCATCTACTCTTTTCATTCTTGGCGTACACATCCTCCTTTTTCACTCTCTATTTTACTCCCTTTCTCTCGCATTTTCTCTCTTATTCGTTCTTTTATACTTCACTCCTCCCTATCTTTCGTTTTCTTTTCCTTTTCATTTCCACCAACCTCCTTTTACTCCTTCCAGCTTTTCCTCCCTCCCTCGCGTACACATCGACGTAAATGCAGCATCGGCGCGAGGCTCTCGCAGAATAGACACACGTGCGTGTACACACGGGTTTCCTCCACCCCTTCCTCCACCCCTTCCTCCACCTCCTTCCTCCCAGCCTCCGCACACAGACTACACCACCGCTAGTGGAGTCCGCCCATTGCGAGCGCTTGATATATAGCCCCTTGGAGGTCGATGACTTCCGCTATTTTTCTTCCGCTGTCTCCAGCAAGCAACTACCCTTCCTAGCGTCCGAGTTCTCGTCCCTCTCTCACTCTCTCTTTCCCTCTTTTCTTCTTTCTATGCCACAGCTGCTCCTCTCTGCCCTTTTCACCTCTCGGTTTTCCCGTTCGCTTCGGCTGTGAAAATCCCGCAGAAGCCAATTCTTTCGCTATACTTTCAGCGGACGATGTTTTCCGTTATCCTGCGTCCATAACGAATGCGAAAATGCAAAAAACCATGGTAATGGAAAGAGATATATACGTGGCTACGATCGCGCGAAAACCCTTGAAACTTTAAAAAAAAAAAACAAAAAAACAAGGGTACGAAATGGGAAGAACCGTACGGTAATTGATTCTCGATCGGTCAGCTACTATTTTACGGTAATTAGAAACGTGAAATATTCCGCTTCGGAATTTGAAAAAATGGTTACGGAAGCGATTACCGAAATTAGAATCGCTGAGAACCGAGGGTATTGTTTAAGCGTACACAAATAATTGTAATTGGTTCGGAAATTGTTTTCCGACCTTTGTTCGAATGTAAACCCGTAACGAATCGATGATAATAGAAAAAATATACGCGGAATTTTTATACCTTTCGTATCCAGCGATCTCGATTTTTTTCGAAACCGACACACTCGTCGTTTATTCGAGAATCGAGTACAAAGCTTCGCTTTCTCCTGAATTTTGCTCCACAATTTTAACGAAGCCGTCGTCGTCGTTTCTTCCTCGAGTTCATTCGTCGAACGCTCGAGTCTATTCGGGAGTAATTAAGCGTTTATAATTAACGGATCGCTCACGGCACGGCTTTAATTTCACGCTGCGAGTCGTTCCTTTCGCGCACTTGTAACATCGGTACCGTCAAAACAAGTCGATTAATTCTAAGCGAATCTCGAATAGCTTACCGCGGCTAAGGAACGTTCGTGGGCAAGATTCCAAAATTCGATAGTCCGACCAACGCGAGCTCGGCGTTTCGTTTCGCACGTGGTAATAAGAAGCCGCTGCATTTATGGATGCGATCTTGCTGACAAGTTGAAAATTAATTTCCCTCCTACCTCGGGAGAGTCGGGAGAGTCGGGAGAGTCGGGAGAGTCGGGAGAGTCGTGCGAGACGCCCCGTGGCATATTTTAACCCACTTCTTAGAGCATCGCATAAATTTTAGGGAGGCACGGAGACGCCGACAATACGGATGGACGTACGCGAGAGAGAATATAAGCCCAATGACCGATGCGCCCCGGTTGGCTTCCCCGTCATCGGCAAGAAATTGCGTTTACCGTTTTTGTAGAAAAAGAGGATAATTAATAACCGCGGGCGAAGGTATGTATACTCGTATGCCAAAGAATGACTCTGTTATTTTGGCGTACGTTATGACTGTAATTTAACAATGTGATTCATCGGATCGAGCGGAATTATTTCGGACCAACTTCCAAATGATCGAGAGTTTGGTCGCGGTCTGGATATTGGCGGAAATTTAATCATCTTAAGATTGCCGGTCGAATCCATCGCGGTCGTAGATTTATAATTTCCTTCGATATTTTCGTGAAGCGATCGAAGAATTCGTATCGACCGATCGATCATTGGAACTTCCGAAAGAGTAAGTACGAGTGTACTTGAAATAAAATCGTTATTTTTCGCTCGAACGCAACGCTCGGCGATCGAAACGACAAAATTTACGAGCGGAGACGAATACAAAAATGCAAGTTATTCTCAACGTGATCGAATCTTGAAGCGCTCGAGGAACAAGGAACAACTAAAAACGAAAATTTATGCATACCAAGGAGCGACTTTCGTACTAAAATTCAAAGTTGGAAAGAAAGGAACTAAGAGAAGGAAAAGAAAACCGAAAAATGAAAGGAACATTCCTCGTTGGAGAGGATGGAGAGAAGAGGATGGACAAGGACGAAAAAGCGATACCTGCACTATGAAAAACTAGTATCATTCCGCAGCGATCCATAAGATAATCTTAATTCGCGTCAATCGGATAAACGCCACACGGTTCTCCGCTCGTAAGGAAGCAGAGCTAAATCAGAGACAAGCAAAGTCCGAAGAGGCTCCTCCGGTCGACGCGATAAATAATTAATGACGCGGTGGTTCGCGTCGCGCCGCGGTCCATAAGCCACTCAATATTTATAAGGCGTACACACGAGGTATCGCGCACGAACCGAACGCACGTACACGAGTGGAGGAGGGTGGACTCGGAGTCTGTCTTATATGGAGCTGCACGCGTCCGTACTCGGTATTTAGATATTTTAATTAGCCGATCGGCTATAAATTATTATAATTAACGGACAGGATATGCGAGCGTCTCGCGATATACGTCATCGAATGCTGGTTTTGCCCCGTTCGATGGAAGGGACTAACTCGTTAGGCCGCTAGTAGTTCGAGTCCGACCGGGAGAGACGAGTGATGATGATTTATTTAAGCGCACGGTAGCTCAGCACGTCCGGCTCCTCTCTTTGCTCCTCTCTTTGCTCCTCTCTTTGCTCCTATCGACGTTTCTTTCGCGATTAATTGATTTTTCATTGAGACTTGAGTTTTTAGAGATCTCTGCCGCTGTTGCCGCCGCCACCGCTGAAATATACGGCCGGTGCTCATCGATCCTTTATTTATGACTCTAATGCTAACTTTTCTGAGGCTTCTTCGGGATACACCGAGGTTAATTATAAATTGTGCGCATTCTTATTTCTCCTCGGACCTTTTCATACTGTAATAAATAACCCGATTGACTCGTTACGAAAATATTTCATGCATATCACGAGCCGTTTGTATCGTTTAAATTTCTATTATACCTTTCTTTGTCTACGATATCTTGGAAAAGGTCGTTGCTAGTTTGCGTGTTTTTATGGTTATCGATCAAAATGATAAACCCTAACGATCGAACGCCCGTGCTTGTAAAGGAAGAACGAGCTGGTTGCGAATCTACACATTTAGAAAGTGCATTTTTAAATCTTAATATTTTATCGATCGATTAATTTTCAAGTCAAAATATCCTATTCGGTTTATCAATCTATTCTATGCTGTTCGAAAAAAAAATCAATCGCTCGCTTCCGCGTACTCGTACTTAATCGATAATAAAGTATCGATTTTAATCGATGGTTGCTAAATCATTCTACAATATTCATTGTACGATAATCTTAAAAAAAGTAATACCACGTTTCGAGGGATTAAAGCCGTTGGTTGCGCGAGCTTATAATTTACATACTATTCGAACGAATCGAGGTTCGATCGTCGAATAATTTCGCGGTAGCATCGGATAGCGGAGAGCTCGTATTAAAAATCCGAACGCGAACTATTTTATATCTAAGAAAACAAAAACATTCTCCTCCGCCACGAGCATTTCAATAAAACGATTTTGCTCATCTTTGCGTAAAGCGTTCCAGCAGTTCTCGTACGACTGGAAAACCGGAAAAAAAGTCCTGGTTTGCGGGAACATTTGTTTATCCGAAAGCCAATCTCCTCCCGAAACGACTAGAAACACAGCGAGAGAGCATCGCAAGGGATGTAGATGTAGAGCCAGGGTGCTTATACCTCGGGTCCAGGCTCCTTCGCTATCGCGACGCAAGCCCGAAGGGGCAAGCGGCGACGGTCAAGCCACGACCGAGATGAGATAGAACAGGCCATTATACCCAGTCCTCGATAAGATAGGTCCGGTGGTGGAGACGGTGGAGGCGGTGGAGGAGGTGGAGGAGGTGGAGGAGGTGGCGTCCGGCAACCCTCCTTCAACTTTGGTTGTAAGGCTCTCGCTCTCTTGCCATGATACACCGAACGCTATACGAGACGTGAAAAATCTAGCTGGGTAATGCGAAGCTCTCCGGCAGGGAAGATAGAGCGGGAGGAGAGCGACGAGTTCACCCTTATCTTTTCATACCGAGCGAGCGAGAAACTCTATTTCCGCGTGGCTCGGTTCTCCGGCTCGAAGAGACGACGCCAATTTATACGCTTCTAACGAGATGGTTGGTCCGCTCGTTTACATGGTTTGGTCAAATCGAATGGCGTGTTTGCGAGCGGGATCTCGTACTCGAAGACGTTGCCCGACGATCGATGGTAATAACGCGGATACCACGGTCCAGCGTCCAGCTTTAGGATCCGCCAATGTTTTTCTTATATTACATTCTTAATACGGTATATCAAACTAGACTGATTAATGCTCGTGTCTCGGTTTTTTTTTCCCGGAAAATATAGCCTGGATTAGCATGTATGCGCGATAAAATATCGTGTATTCTAGAAAACGCTGTAACAAAACGTACCATTTTTTATACGCGGCAGCGATAAAATAAAATAAAATTAAATTAACGATTAGCCGTACTTTACGAGATTAATATCGTTAACGAAATCGAATTGGATAAGAACGCGCAAAGTCGCTGTCGCTAAAAAATTTTACGTAAAAAGTACGAAAGAAATAACTCTTTAAATAATTATTTCCATCCAAGTAACGCATCGAGTAAAAAAAAATAGCTCTGAATTCCCTCGTTCGGAACGCCTAAATTAAGGCATATCCATTTCAACGACCAACAAATTATCTCCGAAAAACAGAAAAGCCTAGAGGAGAGAAGAAAGAACGAGAAAGCGAGAAGAAAATGTTAATGCAGTGTCAGGGGCAATTTTCCGGCGCTAAGCCTCGAGTGCTCGGGAACGAAGACCCAGTCTGCTTTTATGCGTGTAGACGTGTACAGTAGACTGGCCACGGCAAATAATAACGTTTCTATAAGTCGGTCGTTTGTATTCGAGGACTGACGCTCTGGCGCCCCATTTCAATTAACGTATGATCTATGCCGCATAAGGACCCAATCCAGCACCTTTCGAACGTAGGTCGCTCCAGTTCGCAAGGGGGAACTGAGGTGTAGTAATGCGCGGGGGATCGTCGTTCTAAGTAACTCTATATCACGTCTACGTGACGCGGGCACGTCCGCTCTTTCGGCTGGAAGCTGTGCGAAGTAAAGGCGGACGCGTTGCTCGGCACCAAGAATAAATACGACGGATACAGGACAATTCCCGGAGTGCTTTTGATTTTGACAAAATTCCGTACGAAAATGATGGATTAGCTTTTCGTTGCTTCCTTCAATTTGACTTTTTATTTACCACGCGATTCGATTCCAGACTTTCCTTCGTTAAATTTACTATAAATCTATAATATTGTGTACCTGAAATACGAATTCGCGATTTTAAAAAATACCATTTATTTGAATGTAACGTGTCTCGGTAATTTAAATTACACGATATTCTCGGTTTACCGTAACGTTCTTTCATTACTTTTTAACGCATCCAATATTCAGCGTTAAATAAACTTTCCGCTTTTACGACGTCTATCTCGTATTTAAATATTTACGATGACATTGAAACTCCATTAATATACTATTATTATTTATCGCTCGTCTTCGCTAAAGTTTTCCAACTAATATCGCGTAATCAAGGAACGAAAACGCGTCGAGCTCTTCGATATTTAATAGCTGTTCTCGCGCTTAATTGAATTCTTACACGTACGAAGGCTGGAGTCGTACGTATCCGCAGGAAGCGACGAAACCTAAAAAAGGATCAGACGAGAAGAAACGCGGTAGTGGCGGTAGTGGCTCCCTCGTGAGTCTACGTCCCGGAGCAACGAACACCGCCACGCGTTCACCCGACCACCGCACGAAAGTCTCCGTGGAGAAGTTTCGAGAGACTGCCAACTTGGTCGGGGATCAATCTCTCCGAGTTGGGAGCGGGAGCGGGAGGAGGGAGGAGAGCCGAGAACCGGCGACTTTCTCCTTCTTTTAGTCTTCCAAATGACTCTGGGTAAGACTGTCGCAATTCCTTCCAATTTCTGACCCCGAGACATCCATTTTATTTAGTCGTACGAGAAACATGCCGTAGAGTGCCAAGGATATATCCCATCGGACTAAGGCGATCGCAGCCAGGAGCGGTCAAAGAATAGAAAAGAGAGAAACGAGGAGTTGAAAGAGAAAAAGAGAAAAAGAGAAAAAAAGGGGAGGCGGAGAAAATGAGAGTGAAAAGAAGGTAAGGGGGAAAGGAAAAAATGGTCAAGAGTAAAAGCTAAAGAACGCCTGGAAAAATAGCGCGGACAAAAAGAGAAAAAAGAAGTAAAGTAGCGATAGCTCCCCGCTACGCGAGAATTAAAGAGAGAATGGGAACGAGAGAGAGAGAGTGAGAGAGAGAGTGAGAGAGAGAGTGAGAGAGTACGGATCGGATCTCGAGATGGACACAGAGAATCGCCATTACAAATTGACAAGCTTGATTGATGGCGTGCTCGCGGAAGGGATGGCCGTGGGTCGAAAGTAAGGCTAGAGGGAGCAGCGCACGAGCGAAAGTCCATAGGGTCCGAGTGTGCGAGCGAGATCTCCTGAAAACCGAGAGAAAAGGAGAGAAAAGGAGAGAAAAGGAGAGAAAAGGAGAGAAAAAGAGAGAAGGAAGAAAAGAGGGGTACACGCCGGGAAAGCAGATAGCGCGCGAACGTTCTATCCGCAAAATCCGCCGGCGTATCTACGAAAGGGCGAGCGAGCTCGGTACCATGGGATGTAGGGAGAGAGAAAGAGAGAATGGGAGAGCGAGAGAAAAGCGGTGGCGTTATCGAGGTGAACCTCTCAGCGAGTGCGTGACGAATGGTCCGCGTCTAGATTCGATGGGGTCCGACTTGCTCGATGGTTCAGACCACTCGGAATATTCGATAGAAACGACCCTTTTTCCGAATTCGTCAGGGTACAAGAGAGATGGATAGCGAGAGAGAGAGAGAGAGAGAGAGAGAGAGAGAGAGAGAGACATCGAAGAAAACAGAAGAGAAGAGTGAAGTGACCCGGGTGCAATCTTTTTGGGGACCTTTATTTGCTTCGCCTCCACGAGCCATGCGAGAAAGGGAGAGCGTAATTCGTTTTTTTCTAACTTAAGGATATATATGTGCTGATAAAGAGAGTTAAAAATGACTTTACGGATTAGAATTGCAAATTAGGTAGTTGATACTTTCGTGATAATCTCCGTATGACCTTCCTACGTTCGAGAGATACCTATGATAAAGGGTACACCGTTCGCTTCACCTTTTACAATAGGGTAAAGTTTTTTTTAATTTCCGCGTTTTTGTTTTAAAAGTTTTTTATCTCGCGAAACGTACATTTTACAAAACGTTCAGCTTTCGATAACGATGAAGAGAACCAACTTTTTAAAATTAGGTTTAAAATTTTTGACAAACGTAACGATATCCCGTAAATCGCGAGACCAGAAACAAAAAAGATTTCTTACAAGTTCACGGTGATCGTAGGTTGCGTTCGAAATTCTTGGTAGTCGCGCGTATCGAGAAGACACGGCATTCGTCAATTTTTAGCAACTAACATCGATAAAATGGCCGCGTAAAAGGTTCGCGAGAAACTTAAACGCAGTTAAAAAATATTGTTCGAGCTTTCTACCGAAACTATTATCCTTAAACGAAGCTTAAATAAACGAAACTGTACATCTTCGGTACATTAAGAAAAAATATCGACAAAGCCGAGCATCAAAGCGGCAAAAAGAGCAAAGGGATGAAGTCGAATTTGAAAAGGTGTGCGTCGGCTTCGGTAATAAACTATGTCTTTCTCTCTTTCTCCTCTTGACTTCATTTTGCTTCCAACCGACAAAAGCAACTCGAAAGACGACGAAGACGAAGACGAGGAAGAATGAGAATGGAAAAAAAAGACGCGGGTCGAAGAAAAAAGCGGCGTCGTCCGAGGAAATGAACTGCGGGTCGTAAACGACAATCAGACGCTGGCGAGCAACGAAGACGGCGACGGGAACGGCGACGGGGACGACGTCGGCGACGTGGAGCCTGACCCCGCGTCCATTGCTACCGTAGGAATGCGCAGAGCATAATAAGCGAAAGCCCAGCAATTATGACATCCAGCGTAAGATTGACGCGCCGGCCGCCTTGACGAAGGACGCGCGGATTCTCGTAAACTCCCGACAAAAGGGCGGAGGTGAGCGCGTGTGCCGCGACGGATGAGCGATGTTTATTGAGATTATAGTTCGAAGGTGCGCTCGCGCCGCGCTTCGAGAGTCGTTTATTGCTAACTCGCCCCGAGGTTCAAAGTTGCGCGCCGCGGATGTACTCGGAAGAGTAGGAAGAGTAGGAAGAGTAGGAAGAGTAATTGCGCACCGACGATGCTTTATTGGCTAGAGGAAGAGTACGTGTACACATCCCCGCGAGTTGTCTTCGCCGGACTCTCGCGAGGCTTAAGAAGGGACCTACGGAGAAATCGCCGGACGTTTTTTGTCATTAGAGAACTCGGAGTAGGTCGTTATAAAACAACCGTGCGACCATTGTCGTTACTTTGTAAAACTCTTCTCTGATATTCCTAAGTAATTTACAAGTAAGCTCGAGTGATGGATCGGTTCTCTTTTCTACAACCGAACCGTAATTATTGCGATAAAGAATACCAACTTCTCAGAGACATTAAGCTATTAACATTCATTTTATTCTACATTGTATAATTACAATGATTTTATGACTAATGTTTCCTTCTGATGGAACTTAAGTACGATATCCGTGCGCCGAGTAAATTTATATACGTGATTCTGTAACGAATAAACATATTACGATTAATTTTAAATTAATTTTTTACGAATCCGAACGCGTGTGCAAATTAATTTATAGATCTCGTATTTTCGTCTTAAATCGCTTCGAAAATTTAAGCGATTACGCGAGTTTCAAAAATTACGCCGTTAAATTATTCGATATCTGCTCGTTTCTTTTACAAAATTATGTGTTTTTTGCCGCGATTACGATCGAATCTATTATTCTTCGTTGCAATAAATTTCAAAGATATAATATAGTACGAATTGTAAACTATAGTGTTCATAATAGTTATCACAATACACATAAACACCGTCGAAATTACACAATACGAAAATATAACGTTTTAAGACATCGTAAAAGGGTAGTTTACTGGGTCGAAAGTTCAAGTTAAGTAAAGATTCTATGGCCGTTGTAGATTCTATCGAATCGCCTCAACTTTCGTGAAACATTTCGTCTCCTCGTCCGTACTTAAAGACAGTTTCTTTATCGTCGGTACCGTCACAAAATGCACCTTACGGTCACAGCTTTACGGTACTTCAGAGCGACGTTACATTTTTACAACTCCGTCGTCGACCCTCGCCCGGAAATACAAAGGACGATTCAACCGGTGTTCGACTACCAAGATACGTACACCCGACGCTGTTACTTCCTCCATATCTTCGAATCAAAATCGTTTTCTTTCCGAATTAATTCAAACGATCGTATCATTTTTTTTATTCAACAAAAAATAGTCGATCGCCTCGTCGCGTAGCTACAATGGATCAACGCTTGGGTCATCGTTTAAATTTAGTAATTAGAAGAATCAATTCGAAAGTCTAAATTCCATGCGTTATCGATCCGATCGGTACGAACGAGGCAAGGCGTTAAATTTTTGAGAGAAAACAGCGACGGCAAGTAAAGAAGAAAATGTATCCTTTGAAAAACATCGATTCCATAGTCCGGTCAAAAGTTTTATCACCCACTAAGAAATTCGCCTTGTACCTATTTCCGTGCAATTATCGCAAAGTCTAATAGCATTTTTTACAGCGCTCGAAAAAAAGAAGGAAATAAAATTTTTATAGCCGACCGGAGATATCGCACACGAGTCTCGCTCGGAGCTTCGGGTACGGAGCGAAAAGTCCTCGGACCCGAGTCTCGCGGACTGCCTACATAAACGTAATAGAATCTCGCGAACGCCCGCGTTTTCCGAGGAGAGGGCGAACCTGGCAGCTTGTACATCGTAAAATGATGCACTGCGGCTTTATAGTTTATAGTTGAACTGGTTCGCGTGCGTTCTCGGGGACGCGCGCGCGATCGAGGTGGTGGGATTTAAAAGGGATCGCGCGTTTTATGAGCGGTATTAGGAACGGCCGCGTTAAATCCGTACGAGCGTTTACTACCGGCGGCGCTCATTTGCCGCAGACGACGGGGAGCGCGGGTTTTCCTCAAACTCTCCGTCTGCTAATTTTACGCTAATTTTCCGAATACGACACTTGCCACCGTGCGATAAACCGCGAGCCATGGAAGTTTCGGAGCTCCCCGGGTGGCCCGGGGTCGAGACCAACGCGTCGAGAGCATCGCGTTTTCGAGACTCGATCGCTCGACCCCGAGACTCGCTTTTATGATTTTCCTTCGAATTTTAAACGCAGTTTTCACGACTTGGATCTTTTCGAAGTTATTTTAATTATTTCTCGGGAATACATACGAAAACGCCGTTCGCGCCCGTCGAGGAAAGAAGCTCCGCTACGAGCTTTGCTTTTACGCGATAATTATTTTTATCTAATAATTAAGATACGCCGAGCGTGGAAAAGTTTTTTAATAAGGAGCCCAATGACACCTTAAAAATTGACGTGATTTATCGATAGTTTTCGGAGAGGTAGTAATTCTTAACGCGTCTATTTCAACGCTTTTCATTCGGTACTTTAAATACATCGTTATCAATGATCGAAAACGTAAAATGAACGATATTCCATAAAGATTTGCTGCCCCGACTCCGTACATTCTTATCTCGCAATTCGAGCGTCATAACAAAGAAATAAATAGCGATATCTGAAACGTCTGGCTTAAAGAAGAAGAAAATAAAAAAGACGAATAACGAGCGTTCGCGAGTATTTTACGAGGCAAGGGGTAAAAAACGAGCATCGAAGCATATAAGCGGTAATGATTACCTGCAGCGCAGTTCCTCTCCGAAATAATATCGCGCGAGCACCGCGTGATATCGGCTGGTCGAGAGAGACGCAGGGAGAGAGTCGGGGAGAGAGAGAGAGAGAGCTCGGGGCCTGATTTCGTTGCGACTCGAAATCATAGACGTCGAGGCAATCAGTAGTAGAAAGCGATGCGCGTCGGGCGAGTGGAACGAAAGGAGAGTAACGCAACGCTCGCGCATTATCCATAATGCAACGACGACAACGTACACGTACACGCGATACGCGCGTACGGACTTACCGGTAATAACAATGTCCCGCGGGTACTGGCCGTGAGTCAATGCCGGGCGGCCAATCCTCGTAATGAAAGTATGATTGATGGTACAGACGCGAGGAGACCAGGACTGATCGTTACCTCTCGACTCGCCGCCTATATTGCGTGTCTACCAAACGAGCGTGTGTGTAAGTGCGTGTGTATGTGTCCGCTGCGAGCGCGTTATTATCCGGCGAGATGTACAATCTCCGAGAGGGGGAGAGGTAAGGTGAGGATTGGTGCCGGACTACCTCGTCAACAAACTCCGGCAGGGTGGCGATAATTTAATCGAATGCGAATTAGAGAGCTTTGCTGGCTTTCGAAATTTAAACTTTCTCGGCGCTTCTCGAGAAACTTATATTTCTAACGAATTAACGCGTAATCGTTGCAATAGCGCGAAGTGTATTCGTCGTTTTTTTTAATCCGCATCGCAATCCGCTCGAATCGAGAATTAACCTTATCGATCGCAAGTGTCAATCTTATATGGTTTTGCATTATCGAACGCGAGTTATCTAATGCATAATACATGCTTGTTAACTATACTGTGCAGAGTAAACTTTATGTAGAACAAATCTATAACCAAATATTTGTCGATTAAAGGGGAATCGTATTACTTTGTACGCACATTCTTCACCGTGACGAATCCAAATGTATAACGATTCGTTCCGACTCGATGTTTTTAAAACGACAATAATCAACGTGAAAGTGAAATTAAGCTGCTCCAATATTAAAAATTCCCGTTCTACGAACATATATTACGATAAGAGCTATTTTTTCGCTGCGTTATTTTCTTCTTCTAATATTTCAAATCGACATCCTTATAGAATGAACTATTTATAACGAGGATTTTTGTATCGAAATCCGAAAACGAGGTTAAATATACAGTCGAGATGTAGTATTTTTGTAGCAAAAAGCTCGAGATGTCCGCTCGGAAGATAAAGCGCGGGTTAAGTGGTCGAAGCTTGCATTCCCTAGGGAAGCTCGGGGACAGCCAAAAGCACATTTATCATTTATGGTTTCCGACAGACAACAAAATCTGCCCTAGGGGCGATATTTCGGTTATTAAGGTATCGCGAAACTGTATCGAATGGAGTTGACGTGTCGGACGAGCGATATATTTTGAGCTTTAAATGAGAGAAAGACAAAGAGGCAATGTATGCAAGAGAGATAAAAAGAGTTAAAGAGATAGACGGAGAGAGCGATAGAGAGGAAGGAGAGAGGAAGGAGAGAGGAAGGAGAGAGGAAGGAGAGAATAAAAGAGACGGTAGCATAATCGACGCAAAAAATCATTGCTATGGTTATTTCCACAAGAAACTTTATTTGAATAGCTAAAAATAAAAAAAGTACTCGACGTATAACTTTTATCGACTTTGTTCAAAGCACGTAAAACATAGAATGAAATTTTTACTTTTATTCAGTCATCCAGTGTTGTTTAAAGCGTAAAGAGAAATAGTTTCGCGACTATTATTTTGCGATGAAATTGATGGTTAAATTTTTCAAGTTTTAAATAAATACCGAAAAGCCTCTTACGACTTCGCTTTAAATTTTATTCATAGTCATCTTCCATCGATTTCATAATTTTAAGTATAGCATAACCCATTCATTCTCGTGCAATATCACTTATCGAGACGACGATGGCAAGGCGAGTAAGTGCACGGTAAATTTGAGATAAAAGAAGGGGTAAAAGTAAAAGTACAGAAAAGGAGTGAGTGAGCTAGGCAGAGAGAGAGAGAGAGAGAGAGAGAGAGAGAGAAGGAAAGAGAGAAGAAAACATAAGAGAAGCGAAATGGCCATGATGAGGATTGACTTCGTAGATGATAATCTGACGAACACGAGTTTCCACTCTCAGCTACTCTTGAGATCACGCGGGCGGGGTCTTTCGGTCGATAGTAGTAGTAGTAGTAATAGTAGTGGTAGTGGTAGCAGTAGTAGTAGTAGCAGTAGTAATAGGAGTAGCAATAGTCACTTCTGGAATGCGCAAACCTTTCTTGATTTTCTACAATCAACTATTGTATCTAAATAATAGATACGTCAATTACATCCTTTATCTTCTTTGAATAATGGTTACAGAGTTTCAATAGAATGAACGATCGTAAGAAATAACGAGAAATTTCCGAGGAAAATTTTCATATTGTGTCTCAAACACTATATAACGCACCGAATAAGATATATTTATAATGCGAAAAGAACAGAAAAGATTCATATTATTGTCAGAAAATATCGAATTTAAGTTAAAGAAAATAATTCTCGTTTTAATACGAATAAATCTCGTTCGAGTACGAGCAAAAATAATTGGTCTAGTTTAAATAATACTTATAACTCTAAGAACCTATCAAATAGTTATAAGTAATTATTCGTTACCACGTAAAAACGTATAGTATTACGAGCTTTTACCGAAAACTATAAAAAAAAAAGGATTTAACGAAATCATCCTTTCATGCGATAATAAATTTTTTCCATTACATTCGAAATATCCACATCGTCCATTTGTCCCGTACGTCAAAAACGTAACTCGTACAACAGCGCGCGCCAGATTTTCCAATAAAAAAAATGAATCCATCTTACAACGATTCTCCTTGCACACCAAGGAAAGCATCGAAGAAACGACTGTGGCATCGCCGTGAATACGGTCCGCGTCGTTTTTCCGAAACGCCCCTAAAGCCCAGTTTTGGGAAGGCAAACAACCCGTAACTCAGTGAGTGTTTATGAGATCGAGGTCGGGGGTTGGTATAGACCAGTGGAGAGGCAGCAGTCGTAAAAGTACGCGAATCGCTCTTATGTCTCGGCCGTTACTTCGAGGGTCCGGCAACGGCACCAACGGCTCCAACAGCGGCACCAACAGCGGCACCAACAACAGTCCTCGAGCTTCTCCCGGTTTCCTTGCCTTCTTGAGAAAAGGAATAGCGAGGGAAGAAATCTCTGTGAAGAAAGACAAAGAAGGAGGGGAGAACGGGAAGAGTGAATTACTTTGGATCCTCCGAAGGGAGGTAAAAGAGGCGAAACAACGACGGAATGTAGTAGTAGTAGTAGTAGTAGTAGTAGTGCCGCATGTTGCCGGATCGTAAAACTCGCTCTGATCACCACTGGCAATTATCCCGTCGTTATCCGCTGCGTTATCCCCTCCCACCCTTTTCTTTCTATACTACTTTTGCCCTTTTTTTTTCGTAACGGAGGGGTTTCTCGCCTCTTTTACTGCAAACGAAGTGATTCCCACCTCGTAAAGACGCCGTTTTCGCGGATTACATACGTACCATCCGAGATGACTATGGTGACTTCGTCTTTGCATTTTTCACTCCGGCTCGGATCGCAAATTTATGCGATATTCGTGAATCGTAAGGTTGCGAGACACCGTTTACGTAGCCAACTGTATTCTGGCTTTTATTCGCTGCTTATTTTATGGAACGTTCGTAGAGACATTTTTAGGATTTTTTATCCGTTTTTTCGAGAACGAGATTTTCCGGAATAAAATATGATTTTGATAACAACAGATTTTCTCGTTTCAAATTTTATTTCATCTTACTAAGCTGATTTTAAATACGAAGCACGACTTTTCAAAATCTTTTACTTAGCGTGCAATATTTTTAATACGGTTACAAATATAAAACTACGTTTTAAAATAAATAAGTAGTGGTAATCGATACGTGTCAGACAAAATCTTTGAGTAAACTTGGTTAAACTAATTATTTTTCTCATTGGCTTTTATAAATAGGACTTTGTGAGAACTTATAATCGAATATTAGTATTACGAATGTATATGTGTGCGTGTGTGTGTGTAAGAATCGATTTCGATAATATTGGTTTCGACTTACCGGCTCTATTGCTCTGGTCTATCATAGGTTGAACGATTCTACGCCTCGCATTGATGAACCTGGAAACAGATTAAAAAACGGATATTTTAGACATTTATAGTTATGAGCGAAAACTGTAATAAAATACATAAAGATATATTTAAAGCATGAGCTTTCTATACGTTGATATTAAATTTCTCGTTAATTTTGTTTTACAAATCGCAGGTTGATTTTGTTCGGAAAAAACGACGCATCGAAACAAAAGTTAATTTTGCGACAGTGTCAACTTCCTGTAGCAGACGACAAATTATAGACGTTTTCTCGTTAAAAACAACAATGGCTCGGTGAACGATCGCGAATTCATCGTCGTTAGATAGGACGAGCTTTCTTTCCCGGCGAAAATGGAAGAGTGACCTCCCCACAAAACCTCGAATCTACCGGGATAATAGCGTCCTTTAATAAAGAACCGACTTCCGCGATACATCATTAGTCCTTGCGCACACAAGCAGGCGGAAAAACCGACAATGGTTCTGCGGTTGTGTTTCAGCCTAGCCGTCAAGTTCTCCGATCGCGCGCTCGCAAACAAAAAGAAGAAGCTTGGAATAGCGAGAGTTACATCGCGGGACGAAATAGTGGAAGGTCTGCACGTCAGCCGACGTCAGCGTCGCGGCGCCCTAATGGGCGCAGACGCCGGAAGTGATTGGGTTTCCGCTCGACTGACTCGAGCAGAGTCGTCCTTCCCATCTCCCTCCCTCCGCTATCATTCCTTTCTCAGTCGCGTATCCGTCCGTCTCCCTCGCTTTCGAGGCAGAGAAGATTGAGAGAGCGAGAGGGTAAAAGAGGGTTCCTCTTGTTTTGCGGCATAGACTTGGCTTCTTCTTGCCCCGATTTCCTTACGCCTGGACGATTCCCTCCTCTCATCCAGCGCTCGGAAATGCTTGCTCTTTCGGCTCGATGGAGAATTAGGTAGGAATGGGGTGGAAGTGGGGGTGGAGTTATGAATAATAATTATTGAATTCGCGTTTATAGAGAGGCAGCTAACCGTACGGACGCCTTCTATTATCACGTTAATGCGTTGGCATGTCCAACGAATGCGCGGTACGAGTATTTTGCGAGTGCGCGTATAAGGGATAGAGCAATACAATGGATTCGGATCGTTGGAAAATCGAGGATGCACGAAGGCCTCGTGCGATTTTGCGCTCTTCCTTTTCGCTCGCTCGAAAGCTCTCGTTTTATTAAACAGGCCTTTCTTCCTTCTCTTCCTTCTCTTCCTTTCGAGACTATTTTTGTATTATCGTAAGTAATACGAATTTAGATGAGTTTGGAGGAGAAAATATCGCAAACGATAAGAATTTCATTTTCGATAATTGAAACCAAACGCATAAGAATCCACGAATTTTGTACTTGATTATTTTGGAAAAAAGTTGTTTGCTTAGCCAAAATTTACCATCGTAAATATAGTAACCAATCAACTCAACCGTTGTCGGTTAAATGGTTGAAATTGTTGGTTTAAATTTATATCGCGTATACGAAGCTCCGATACGATATTAATATTCCGTTTGTTTCGAGAGGATGAAAAATGAAAGCTTCGAAAGTGGTTAGGAAGCTTAACACCGTTTTCTCCGAAACTGTACGTATCAAAACAATACGACTTCAAAAAAAAAAAATTCAGGCAATAACCGCGAGCCAAAGCTTAAATCGAATATCCGGAATATTGCATTAATAAGAGCCTCGCGTACGATCCCATAGACGTCAAAGGAAAACGCGAAAACGGAATCTCGAACGTTTCGTTCCGACTTTTTTCCAATCTCACCTCCACCCGCGCAATCTTGCAACTCTGCCGACTCCCCTTTGGGCGCGGATAAGCGTAGATGGCACGTCACATCCAGCTGACTTCCTCCCCCTTTCGCCCTCAGTCCTACGTCCTACGTCCGCAGCCGGCCGAAGCTGAAATATCACCCGAACAATGGCGGCCTGAGCGCAGCGGTGGAGCTACCGAACTCGAGACCTGCGTCGAAGGTCCCGGTTGGTGAAAATATCTTCCGGAAGCCGGAAAACTCTTGAATCGCGCAACGGGCGTACAGCGATAAAATTTTACAGTCGAAATAACTCGACGAGCCCTTCGTTCTTACCGAGATGTTCTACGTTGTTTCGTTGTTTCGATTCTCCAACCGGGAGCTACACTTTCTACGCTTTCTACACTTTCTACACTTTCTTAACTCGCTTTTCGGACTCTCCCTCGCTTTGGCTTGGGCTACATTGTTATTATTACGAATAAATTTTCAGGCGTCGATTTTGAGAGATATTGTGCTTTATGGGATGGAAAAAGAAGCTGGGTAAGAATTTAACTTAAATTTCATTGGATAATTTAAAAAAAAAAAATTGCTGTGTCAATGGAAAATATATATTTATCCTGTTTATAATAACCCGTGAAGTTACGTAATTTTGAGTTAACTATGCCATAAATATTATATAAATGACGGTTTAATAACTTATACCGACATTATATTTTTAATTTTTTCTTTAAATAATAATGATCGTGCAACATATGGAAATTGTATTTTGTATAATGTTTTACAAAGTTACGAGGAAAGTATTGGATTTAATTTATTGTATAATTTCATATAAACAATTGACTATTAGAAAAAGCATAAAATGAATTTTTTATAAGGAAACTATTAAATTTTATAGGTTCTATTCATATTATTGTGTATTGAAACGTTAAAGAAAAGTTTCGAATTTTTAACGCTATTGAGAAAAAATTTTTCACCGACGTACATTAAAAAATGGAAAATATTAGATATATTTGAATAATTTACTACATTGTATTATTTTGATTTCAAATTCTTAAAAACTTTTAATGAATTAGCATAATGAAAAAATCTATATTTTTATTTAATTTTATACCGTTATCTCTTGATAAGTTCTTATCAACGACTAAAGTTTTTAACAAAACCGTGAAAATAAAGAGACTTATTATTTTCTAGTTTAATTAGATTTCATAGAACTTACATCTGCGAATATAAAATCTCTGTCAATGTATTTTAATCGTAAAATATAAATAAAATTAAAAATACAAAATATTTATGACATTTTTAGATGACTGACAAATACAAAATACTAATCTCTTTGGTATTCGCCGATAAAAGTATACGTTGTCAACAAATTACATACTTAAAAATTCACCTGTGCAAAGTTTTTCGTTATTTTCTATTTTGGGTCATATAATCCGAGTATATAACGATAATAGTATTGCGTACCGATTATCGTAGATTTATGGTTTATTTTACATAGAGGACATCAACGTCAAGTCATAGATGAGTATATCATCAAGTATTTTCCGAGATGATAAAATATACTTCGTTTTTTGAGATATTTGTTTAAGTACATCTTTTCTTAGTCATACTATTGGCAATCGAGTTTTTAAGTTTATAAATGCGAGTTTTATTATTACTTATATTCAAATTCATTTTATTTTATAGTTATCATCTATTATCGGTCGACTGATTTTTTTTACACCACTTTCGCTCTATCTCTCTCTATAATTGAGCTTTTATCACTAATTGAAAGTACAACGATGCTAAATTAACGAGAAAATTTTCAACACGGTAAAGAAGTATGAAAGTTTTTTTTAAAAAAAAAGTAACAATGGCTTAAAAGGTTTTGTTAAAAATTTTGACAAAATAGTTTTATTTAATTAGTGCATAAATTTGATTAACTTTAGAGAATAGTAATTTAAGAGAAATTGAAATTTAAACTAAATTTTATTTTATAAACGACGTTTTCTAATTAAATTATAAATTATTAGAATATAAAAATAAGATAATGCTGAAAATTTGATATCGATTTACATTGTAAATATTAATTGATTACGTTCGTATTTAGTACATTATAATCGATATAGATATTTTAAAATTATTAAAAAAGTGATAAAAATACATAATCTTACTTAAAGGTATAAAAAAGAATTTAGTTAAATTAAAAATAAAAATTAATTTTAATAAAGATCTTATCTTAAAATAAGTAAGATAAGTTTGATAATATTCGCAAGGCTAATAAAACTTAATAAATAATTCGAAACGTATTTCACGAATGAACTCCGATAGTAAGTTATCTATAAAAAATAAGCGCGATTTTAATTTGTAAATATTTCTAAATAAGGAAAGGTAAAAGCGTAACCGGAGCGACGATCGCTAAGAAACTCGGAGCGCCAGATATATTTTTATGAAGAGCCGAAGCGGAGCGAGCATATGACGCTTCTACGTAAAAAAGGCATAAAACTGAGCGTATAGCCTATACGTATGGCTATGTATGCGGGGGATTGTCCCCTGCATGACCTCCTTCACCATGACTAAATTTAGTGCACTCTGCATGCATATATGAATAATATGCGACAGCCTCCCGAATATGACGCGTTAGAGCTTCGCGTATACGCGTACGCGATCATCTGAGACTGGTTACACGCGCGATTCTGATCGCATCGATGAAATGAAAATTTGTCATTTAAAAGCAAGTGTTACCACTTTTTCAAACACGATTATCAATGAATAAAACTCGTTAATTTTAAATCTTTTTATACGCTTGGTATTACAAGCGTAATACCAACTTTTCGTAAGCGGTTCTAAAGCTCCACTCGGAGAATTTTTATTTACATTTAGTTTTAAAGCACGCTTCGTTATTTTTCGTGTTTTTCAGAGAATAAGAAATTTTCGTTTAATTTTACGAAACATGATTTTCCAAGTTAGTATCCGCTAACCTAATTACTATTATTTATCAAAATCGCGCGAATAAAAAATTTATCCCTTATATACGCGGAAACCGGTGGACGATTTCCATTACATCGAATCAACGAATTTCAGGAAGTACGGATTACTGTAAGCACGTTGAAATCGCTCTGCATCCTTACCGAGTGAAAGAGAGATAAAGAGATGATAAAGAGAGGAATAAAGAGAGAGAAACATTAACAGAGTACGCGAGTGAAACCATTTGCAATTATCGAGGAGCTTCCATTAGTTAACTGTAGTCTACATATACACGGATAGAGTATCGTCTATCTCCCTTGCTCTTTGTTTCTCTGTTTTTCTCTATATTTCTCTTTCCCTCTACGTCTGTTTCACTCGCTCTCTCGCATCAAAACATCATTATCGCACTTGCGAAAGAGCTCGCGAGTGGAAGCGCGGGCAAGTGCGCGCGGTTTGGAAAGGGTAAGAGAAAGAGAGAGAAAGGGAGAATTTGCCCGAAGTACTATTAGTAATCAATTTCGCTATCGCACACACGTTGTATTTCGAACGAGGCCGCTGATGCTTATACGTGTGAGAGCATACGAGGGAGAGAGCGAGAGAGAGAAATTAAAGAGAGCGAAAGGGGACCGGTTGAAGAAACTTGGCAGTATGTGACTGCGTAATGCCTTTTCTAATTTCGTTTTACTCTCGGAGCAGAAGTGACTATTCGAAAACATTTTCCGAGTGATCGTTTATCATTTAAAACGAAGCTATGGAAAATTTTGTTAATGTTCTCGAAAGCTTATATTTTATGTACTTTAATGCCCGACCTTATTGTAAATTGTACGATCATATTTTGATGATTAGTTAGATATCGAAAACATTTTCACACAAAAATAATACTTTCTTTAATACGGATGTCGGAGAGAAAAAATGTTTCTAAAAAAACGAAAAGCAGCGAGAGACTTTTACGATTCCTAAAGACATATACACACATACAATTATATATATAGTATATCATAGCGATCCTTTCGAGAAAACTATCGATAATACTATGTCTGAAATAAATTTCAAAAAGAAGTATACTTTCTTCAAAATTATTAATTCTTGAATTACGAATTCTAGCCAACGGTGAATTAATCAAAGTTGATACAAGTGTATTTAAAGTTACAAAATTTATAATTCAAATTTACAATATCACGCCTTTGGTTTATAATTAAATTCTTTATCCGGGAATCGTATAATTATATTTGTAATATTATCGTGAAAATAGACGCTACATATTTAGCATCGACCAGTTTCATCCATTCGACATCCGATAAATACGTAACTGCTTCGGTACTCGGGTTCTAAAATATCCCAATAGCCACGAAGTACATCCATTACGAGTAACATGTGAGGCGAACACAACCCAAGCCGAGCGTAGATCCGCATTCGTGAGCATCGAAAATTTACGATTTACGAAAAGCGCATCTTGGATGCTAACCGATGATCGGTCGAGTCGAAGATCTTACGTCGGCGACCGAAGATCCACGCGATCACGGAAATCGGATACGCGTAGACTCGCGGATTCGCCGAATGATTTAATATATTCATCGCTATCGATACGCGCGTGTCGATGAGCTCGAGACAATTCCTAAGCCCGGAGGAATTTTATATCGGAAGGAGAAACTCGACATTGTTCGCGTTTTGTACAAATAGGAGAAACTTGCTTCGAATATGAATATTTAATTAAAACTTTTTTCGCTTCCTATTAGTTAATACTGAATATTTTAACGAATATTCATTTTATACAAACATTCGAGTAATTTGATTCGAACAATAGCCAAATGTTTAATTTAATTAAAAAACTTCTAAGCTTAATACAGACAATAACGTGTATTATGCGAACTCCATGGAACATAAACTTTTGAATTTTACATTGAAAGTTCGTATAATAATTATTAACTTTCTCGATTTCTCTTTTTTTTTTGAAAGCTAAAATCAATATCGGATGAATACAATATTTATATTGCGATTTCAATATTTATTTGCATAAATACGTTATTCAACGGTTTCGAAAGTATTATCCATTCTTTATTTATTTATCGCCTTTTCGATATCTTTCAAATTCGAACGCTTCTTTCTAAAAATCTATTTTATCTTCGCGATGGAAAATTAATATTTTTATTAAATTCGTTTTTCGGTTGAAATTATATTTAGTCCAACGCTTGATGTAACGTTATTTGTTATCGTATCGATGGAAGCTCGCATCGATAAATTATAATGTTTAAGCATTGACGTAATTTAAAAAATTAATAAGCACGAAATATGACCGAGAAAAAATATTCCATTTACAATTTCGTTATCTTAAATTAAATATCGAGTATGAATTTTCCTAAATCCTTAAGAAGCGTCTATCGATTAAATCGTTGTACGAATTAATTTAGAAATAAAATAGCTTCGTTATTAATAATACCATAAAACGAAAATACGTTTGTTTTGCGAACGTAACGTTTATACAGTTTATTTTAAGCATTCGACACAAGATTTTCCGTTTCCCTCCCATTTCCGTTTCCTTGCCCACCCTCCCCATCGATTTCTCCATTCCTTTCATAAATTCTCTTTTCTTTCATCCCGCTTTCTTTCCTCGTTGCTCTTGCAGGAAAAGCGACGTCGAGTTTTCCGAGCCAAACGCAGCCGAGGCCGAGCGCCAACTCGGTGACTCTGCATTTAATCTATGGCTGGTGAACGGTTTTTCGGAAAATTCCCTCGGAATTTATATAATTGTTTTGCCGGGGTCGTCGGTAAATTTTCCGCGGGACGCAAACGCGATAACGCCGCAAGCTCCGGCCGTTCAATGGCTAGAAGCGAGTGCACCGATGTTGATGGGCGCACTTCGTCGAATCCACCGATAAAACGAGCAACGCCGGCGCACAAGGGAAGAAACAAAAATCCGGGGTCGATATTGCCTTCCTGCACACAGGGACGACTCACCTACTCGATTTTACCCGCTGTTTCATATAACGCCATGGCAAAATGACCAAATTGTTTTTATCTCGTGCGCTGTACGTGCAATTTTCTCCGGGCGATTCTCTGCCCTTTTTTCCACTGCGGAAACTTTTTCTGATTTCATTTTAGCTATTAAAGTACGTTATTTATATCTATTAACTTCTGCTTCCTATTGTTCTAAATTGAAAATATTTTTTGATATTTTTTTATGTATAAATATCGGAGTTTCCGTCATTTCGTTGTTTTTATTTCGGTACGAGGGGAACGAACGTTAATGAAAAATTTTGAAACAAAAATAAGCTTGCGACGAATTATATTAATTACCCGATTATTATATTAATACGATAAGGTAGAAAGAAATCACCGCCTATTTCTAATATTGGATTTCATCGCGTATCGACTATATTTTGTACGTAATTTGTTCGTATATTCCGAAACGGTTATCGCGACCGGAATGAAATTTCACGACACGGCATCCAATAATTATATCCAATTTATTATACATCTTCCACGGAATTTAATATCAATTTAATTATTTTTTCCAACGCCGTATCAATTTAAACTTTTGTATCGCGTTCGGTATACAACGTAGGTAAAAAAAGAGAACACGAGCGAATAGAAACGAATACCGCGGAGGAAATTTCCAAAAAGTCAGCCGGTTAAAAGCTTCGGACGGGGACTCGAGTGCCCCTAATCACAATTAACGTCGACTTTGCGAAATGCGCGTATACACGCGTTGTTCGCTCGCTTTCGGCCTATCGTAATATACAAGCTGCAGAATGGTTCGTTTCCGTCAGAGCGCCTGTGTTGCACGAGGTCGCTGGTTAATCAGTGCAATTAGGGTAACACGTGCATAACCAGACACTGGAGCACATGTCACGTGATGAATGGTCGTCCCAGCGAAATTGTGATCGGTGGACGTTGGCTCTCTCTCCGTATTCCTCGAATATATACTTCATATATCGCATCTGCACGTATCGACCTACTCCCATCCCACCTTCTCGCATTTCCACGTTCCGGTATTGCTGTACGGTAAGTCTTACTCCGAGCTAATCGTATAAACGTAATTCGTGAAATTGTAACAACGTTACCAAACCGTACAACTTCTTTATTTTTAAGCGAAAATATTTGTGTGTAATTAGACGCGTTGGGAAAATTTGGGGAATCGAGGAAGAGAACGGATAACGTTTAATTTATAATAAAATGAACTATGGAGATGAAGCCAACTTCGAGTGAATTATGGTCTCGATGAAATCTTTCTTATTATGCGATATTTATGAGGACACGCGACTACTCGGTGTTGAAAAGCTAAAATTTGATACTTCGAGTTGATATATTTCACTCCGAGTGTGTACATCAATCAAATCGAGATATTTATTAAATCAACTTTTTTTCCGCCAAACATTTATTCGAACGTTAATAGATCGAATCTGAAAATTGTAAATGATTAGTTTTTTATCGATGAAATTTATTTGGATAAAAAGTGGTAGGAATCGATTATTCTAACTAGTGTATACAACGATCGACCGTTGCCTTACGCGTACGTAATTTAAACAATCCGTCCCGAGACTCGTTACGAAGTTGTTCGGTAAAGAACAAAGAAGGAAAGAATTAATTAATAAATTTGATAAAGCCGAGGCTCTCGCTTTCTTAATTAGCACTTCTTAAGCTCGAATAACGTCGCCTGCCCGACGAACGTTCGAGTCATCAATTACCATTTGCTAGCGACTATCGAGTCGAAATGATCGATCTACTCGGTGCTGCGAAGACTCCGCGCGACGATATCCTTCCCGTGATCTGGACCGATCCGTACGTCTCACTCTCTTCCCCTCTACCTTCTCCTCTCTCGCTCACTCTCTTCTCTCTCTCGTAAATCTAATAAAGCAAAACATCCAGAACGCGCGGAAATAACGTCCGCACGTTGAGCCGGTAATCGCGCGAGAGGATCGCCGGGCTTGTAAAGTGCAGCCCCGTCGTAGACGTCCAGGGGCAGTCGCCGACGGCGCGGGTGTACCGGTTAGGCTCCCCATTAAAGGACCTCGTCAGCCCTTCTCGGGAAGGTTCGCGTTCCCGTTCCCGTTCCCGTTCCCGGGAAGTTATTGGCCTCGCAGCTGTCGCCGAACGAACGCTCTCGACCGAGTCGATTGTCAGGGCATTTCTCGCCCGGGCCGGACTCATCTCGGGAGGCGCCGAGGGCAACGCCGATAGCCTGGCGTCAGCTTGTAACAGTCTCTTAAACTTCGGAACTCGGGCGCACTCTATATGTAGCAACTGCTGACGCAGTTATAAACTGCCGAGCGAACCGTCGTCCTCGTCGCCGTCGACGTCGTTCGGCTACCCTTCGTCGTTCGCCCTTTCGCTTAGGAACCGGTGCGGGAGATTGTCAAGCCGGTCGCCGTTGTCGACGACGGCGAGTCGACACCGCGTCGACACCGCGTCGACAGCTCAGCTGGTGGAGTCGGTAATTTGGGCACCGTTGCGTTAACTCGTTGATAAACGTAGGGAAAGTTAGAAACGTAGCCAACGAAAGAAGGCAACTTTCCCGAAACGGAAATCCCCGAAAGGAATTCCGTGGTTGGTCGTTTCGGGAAATTTCCCCCTCGCTCTTGCACGCACGTGATAATCCAGGCCGAGGATCGCTGCTTTCGAAAATCCACTGCGCCGCCGCGTAACGGCCATTACGCTCGACTTGATCCCACCGACAATTTCATCTTTTCTCCCTTGGAGCCCTCGTTCATCAAGAAAACCCATAACGGAGGATTCCGAAAGAAAACAGCGTAGCTTGCGGCTAATTTGCTTTTATTTACATTTGGGTACGGAAAAGCGCGTTAGTGGGTTGCGCGTTAGTAGTCCTCGGGCACGTGGCGTTCGGGCGCATAAAGACGTCTCGCTGAGATAAGAGGTCGTTTAGATTGACCGCTAGCGGGAGAAAGACCGAGATGGAAAATGCACTGGTGCGCTGGATGGCTGTAAGGGGCCACGTTTACCGTCTCTCCGCGCTCCTCGAATCTTTTCTTCGCATCTCGAGAGGCTACTCGTGTTTCTCGCAATCCTCTCCGCTCCTTGCCTCCGCTCCTTGCCACCGCTCCTTGCCTCCGCTCCTTGCCTTCGCTTAAGAAGCAGCATTACGGGAAATTTAATGCGAGTATCTCCTTTGATATCGTCTTTTATAAATTGTGAAAGACCGCGGAGTACTGCTGTATAATTGGGAGAGCCGTGCCCCGTTCGAATGGCTTTTTTAACAAGATTTTTACGAGACGCGAGAAAATAAAATGCTTCGATAGCCTATAATGGGAATAAAGTTTGTTTCTAAAAATAAGATTTTTAATTACGATTTACTCGGGCGAAAAAGCTCCGCCGGTACTAAAAATAATTTTAATATAACTTTTTTCTTATGTTTTACGAGGCTAAGAAGCTTCTTAACGGTTTTACTTTACTTTTTTCCGTCCGTCTCGAACGTCGCGTGCGATATTTTTAAATCGAATTTCACCCGCTACCTTAATTTATGAAAAATTTAATCGAGTTGATTAAATATTTCTACCTAATTTCGAGATGTAAATTCAACGTGCCTCGATTTACCGATGCAATTGCTAGTTGTCCATATAATGGGAAATCGTACGATAAGATAATCAGTTATCGATAATCCGACGTAAATCATCGTTGCGAATATTTGATTAAATTCGCCAACCTAACCATACGATACGATACTATCGCGAGTTTCGCAAGAATTTTTCCTTATAGGTTATTATCCTTTTATTTCGAGTACAAAAGCGAGTGGACATTGGTGCAAATCCGAGAAGAACTTTGCCATTGAAAGAAATATCCTTTCATTTTGTTTTCTCTCCTCTCTCCTCTCTCACCGTCTATCTCTATTTCTCCACTTCTATCCTTCTCTTTCGCAATAAAACTGCGGAAAGCGCGCGACAGCCTTTTCCTTTTGCTCGGCTCCGCGCGCTGCGGAAGATTTAAGGTCGGCGGCGCGAGGACGATAAAAAAAATCGAGATTTTCATGTACGCACACATACGAAATAGAATACACAGTGGTTTATGAGCTAACGCGGAAAGTCGCATTCACTCGCGCTCGGTTGCGACGGGGCTCCTTTTTTATATTTTGCTAAGTCCCTAACTCTTCGTGCTTCTCGCTACCGCGCTTTTTTTTCGTTTGCTTATTTTATTTATCCTTTTTTCATCGCTTTCTGTCCTCTGTTTCATTCGCTCTTTTTCTTCGTATTTATTTCCCTTTTTTCGTTTATTTCTTCCTTTCTTTTGGCCTCTATACGTATAGGACCATCCGCTCGCGGAATTTGAATCCGCTTGTAATAAAATCCTGGCTTTATGCGACGGCTCTCGAGAGCTACACAGACAACGTAGCTTTACGCAGTTGTGCAAAAAGTCTGGAGAACCGACAGCGAAAAGGAAGCGCAACTACGAGAAGAATGCGGAGATACACGCTACAAGTGCGAGAAGAACGACGCGAGTAACGCGAAATTGCAATCGTTTCGTACCAACGTTTCTACACGATGATTCGCGCCTTTGCTTCCCTCGCGAGAATCGAACCTTTTTTTTATAATACCATTCGGAGAATTTTAAGTATCGTATCGGTTAATTTTAGGTGTATCCCATCGTTTTTATAAGTATTTTTATCTCAAAAAATACTCGCGTGTCAATCGAAAGTCCAATATTTTACTAGGAAAGGTAATTTTATATTTTTAAAGTAGCACTTTTATAATATGCGAATATTCGTTCAAATTAAGTAATTAATTTATTAAAGTTTTAGTTTTTAAAAATATATTTCATACGAAAATACCGTATGTAGTACCGATAAACGTAAATGAGACAAGCGTTTAGTTTCAATTTCGCTAATTCGACACTTTTATCTTTGTTAAATTTTTGTAATAAAAATACACTTCCGCTTTTCAATTTTATTCTAAAAATGTTCCACGTTACAAAATACGATACACCTATCCAACAGTGTTCCGGTAAACGAAGCCACAATTTTCTAAACCACGGGTATTAAAGAAACAAAACTTGAAATTTGCCACCCTCCAAAGCTAAAATTCCTCTCGATGCATCTCCAATTAAGGAATCCAAATCATCCGACGAGGACTTTCGGATGAGCTGTTGAAAATCAGTCTCAACGACACCTTCGACTCTCTCTCTCTCTAAATCTCCCTCTGTCTGTACAGGCGTCTCTCTTCGATAGCCGGTAGGGTAACTTCTCTAATTACTCGACTGGCTGAGGTTCGAACGTTGATAGCGAAGTCGAAGTAAATCCGATTACGCGGATATCATCTGCGTAATGTATGTACTCGCTCGCACATACACCAACGAAGGAGCGTAAACCCGTTCGTACATATAGGCAAGAGCGGATTTTCGTCGGGCAATCCACCCCCGTAAGGTGCGAGAGCGGAGGGGATGCGCTTTACATGTATATGTATATTCACAGAAGAAGCCCTGAAAGAGAGATAAAGGGTGCAGCGATCGCGTAGGGGAAGCCGTAGGGGTTGTACACCATGCACGACATGTTTTTCTAGACAATTTGTTCGGCAACATTAATCACCGCTCGCAGGCTGCGGGGCTGGGGACATACACACGCGTACAGCAAGTTGATGTTGCATGCTATCATTCTCTTTCTCTCTCCCTCTCTCTCCCTCTCTCTCGCTGTCTCTTGTTGTCTCTTGTTGTCTTCCGTCTTTTTTTCCATATGTCGCTTGCCATTTTTTAAATTCATTCTCTTCGATGGAAAGACCGAGATGAAGAAACATAGTATGCGGGAAGGAGACAGAGAGTATGAGAAAAATCGAATGGATGTTAAGTGAAAAAATAAAACTGTTTGAAAAAATGCGTTCGTATTAAGTATTTCTTTGGATTTGTGCAAAGTTGACGTTATACGAAACTGTTCGAATACTCGAGCAGAGGATTTGAAAATATAAAAATTTGTGAAAATCTCATTACTTTTAAGAAATTTTTACGACTAAATTTTAAATTTATAATTATTAAAATAATTATCCCACGCACGAGCATTATTTTTATTATTTTTAAGTATTAAAACAGTGTAAAACGATAAAGTAGTCGTATTTGATATTTTTTAATTAGAGTTATATAATTGGATTCTACAAGGAAATATCAATAATACGCGTTGAATATTTAACAGTATTCAAAAAATTAATCTCGTAAGTAGTAAAAAGTTACTAAGAAATAAGTTACTTAGTAATTCCCAATTGCTGTTTTCAATGTAGCCATAACTTTCATTGCCAAGTTTTTACGACACCGATACTATTTCTTGGTAAAAGAAAATTTTAATACCAGTTTAAAATCGAAAATTCTTTACAAGAATAAAAATATTTAAAACGTTTAAATTAAAAAAAATATGTACGTATTAGATCATGAATATTTTTAAACATAAATAAATTAGAGGAATAATAAACTGCGCAAAAAATAAAAAAAATAGATCAAATAAGTGATACGATATTGCATATTTCAAAAAAGTTTGTTTAAAATAAGAGTTTCGAAACACAGTTGGAATTATTTAGTGCGTGAGACCCAGAATGGAAATTTTCGAAGCTTTGGAAGGATCTCGCGTACACGAACAAGCGCAAGAGGGCGAACGAGATGGCAACGCATCGAGAGGCTCGTCCATCATTGGGAGAGAGCGAAAATTACCTTCCTTATCAAGGAGTGCCTCGCAGCTCCGGATTAATCTGCGCTCATACATACTTTAAAGCCTAACTCGCTAACGCTCATGCAAATAGGCAAACGAGCGCGCGTGCGATTGTGTACGTTTCTTCCTGGAGAGAGAGAGAGAGAGAGAGAGAGGGTTGGTAAGCGAAAGAGGTAGAGAAAGAGAGGGCGAACGTAGCCAATGAGGTAAAACAACACAATACCAAGAGATGATTATCTGAGAAACTAATTTTGCGAGAACTCGGTGGCACCGCGTTGCCGTTGCTGTTAGTCGTCGTCGTCGTCGTCGTCATCCTCGTCGTCGTCGTCGTCTTCGTCGTTGTTGTCGTGTTGTTGCTGCCACTGCAGCCACGGCTTTCGCCGGAGGCTTTAAACAGGCGAAATGAAAGAGCATTGTGTAGACCATCGCCGCCGCCAATGCCCGCATCGAACGGGAGGATACGCGGATAGATAGGAGCGAGAGAGAGAGAGAGAGAGAGAGAGAATCGTGCCAAGAAAATACAACAGATTTAGCTGGCTTAAATTATATATTGAATTCCAATATTCTCATTTAAGTGCGTTTAATTAAAAACTGTCGTTTTTAGCGAACTTCGTTAACGCTTGATTCCATGTGCCTGTTTCGTTAGAGGAAGTCAATCTTTCGATAGAAATTGTTTTAAGATACGAGAAAAATAATTATAATATCGCACATTTTCGAAAAAATATCTAATCGTTATCAAAATAATTTTACCTTGTATTGTTTTAGTAATAAAATAGTAATATCGATAGATATTATAAATAAAGCATAAGAAACAAAATTAATTATTTCCAAGTGTATAAATTTAATTATCGCGCTTACATACTGATTAAAACCTATCGATGAAACGTAACACCATTTAAATTATTTTAACGGTATTATTTTTCCAACAGCATCGATATCGTTTCGTAATTTTGTAATTAAGAAGCAAGAGTTTTGTTCAACGATAAAAAAATTCTTAAACAATCGTAAATATTATAATATAATTCTAAATATAACGTAACAGCTAATTTCAGAATTTGCTAAAGTTAGCTCGTGTAGCTAGAATTCCCAACAAATTGTAATTGAACTTATCGCGAAAGACTGTAAATCAAAAACTTGGGAATTATGCCATTTCCAACGCTACATCGACGACTAATGCTCAATCTCCTTTAGATATCCGTAATAATATATTGTTTCGCTGGAGAAAGAAAGTAAGGCGCACGTTTGGCTATTTGTAATTTTCATTATCTCGACGTTAATGCGGACATTTACTGCCACAGCACGTAGAGAGTTAGCGGGGTGACGTTGATCCCGCGCCGTCGTCGTCGAAAGTCAAGGGAGAACGATTCGCCATTTCATTTTCCAAGGGTCAATCTTCGCTTCAGGTAGCATCCAAATGGCCTTGCGAACGTTCGCGGTACGATATCGCAGAGCGAACCAATTTCGGTCGCTCAAAGTCCACTTAGCACTTACAGCATCCAACGGTAATCCAACGAAAGCATCGAAGTAACGCTCGAAAAAATTGTTACCCAAACGCGATACAAAGAATCTCGTGCACGAGCTAAGGCTATAAATAAAAAGAAATACAAAGAAATACAGAGAAATAAAAAACAAGGAAAGGTCATCGGAAATGTAATTGTAACGCAAGTCGGAGCTCGCGAATCCGATTCCGGTGGTCCTTCCCCAAAATCTGAGGAAACGGGCACGCGCAAAGTACCGCGCCTTAGAGCAGCGTTTATTGGCTGCTTTAGGGCACTTTCTATGCGCGACACATTGTCGTCTAAATAACGTCGGGCCTCGGTGTTGGACGGGCGGCAAACGTCGGAGAAATGGGAGGCGCGAGCGGCTCCGCATATATGGTACTATACTCATACTAAACGCGTACGCGACTCGCTGGTGGAGACCGGGCGAGTATTTATAGGTTGAAAGCCCTCTTGAGGAAAATACGTGTACGCGAGTAGGCGCGATCCTTCTAGAGAGAGAGAGAGAGAGAGAGAGAGAGAGACTCTCGCTCGTTGTGGCGCACGCGTCCCCGTTAAATTTACGATTGCCTCTACGCGGCCAATACTAACAATGATAATTATAATGGTAACGTCCGAACGGACCATAAAATCCTGCGCCGAGAGTCATTGCCGATATATTTTGAATGAAACGTACGGAGCCTGAGAAGCTCGAGAGTCTAATTGTTGCCTTTCTCGGGAACCCGAACGTTCGATAAGATTACGGTGTCCGAGTTTCGTTGTACGGAGTCACTCAGAAAATTGACTCTGAAATATTCTTTCGTAACGAAAAAATTACGAAAAAATTACGAAAAAA
The DNA here is from genome assembly GCA_018907195.1 of Dolichoris vasculosae. Classification (NCBI taxonomy): domain Eukaryota; kingdom Metazoa; phylum Arthropoda; class Insecta; order Hymenoptera; family Agaonidae; genus Dolichoris; species Dolichoris vasculosae. Next base: position 12,047,326 of record JACCHY010000001.1, read on the forward strand.
TTACGAAAAAATTACTCCGAGTTGTCTCGCGTGTTTGCTCTTGAAAAGTGCTCGCGTCGATGCGGAGAAACAAATTACATCCTTACGGAGAAAGGAGAAAAAACTTTGTTCCAAAACGTTTAATATTACGTAATGCGTTTTCGCCAAAAATATTTGTATATTCGTTGGCGTAGATACAAAATCTACCTTTACATCGAGAAACACAGGGAAATCACACAGTCTTTTATCTTTCGCCGATTCATCATCAGCGCTTACGCGAGTCTCTTCGCCGAGGAAAGCCAAGCAAATTGCGTCTAAACAATGGTGTATTAAAACAGAAAAGCGTACGACGTGTCCGCAACAGCACAGGAGCACGCGTCTGTCGTCATCCAATCACGATGACAAACAAGAAAGGCGACGAATTAATACAGCATCGTATTTTCTTTGTACCGAAACAGGCGTTTAAGAACACGTGACGCGTCTTTTGAAAGCTGCCGATGCACACACATAGAAAAAGGGGGAGATTACATTCGCAGAGAAAGGGTTGCTCGGCTTTTCGCGCTCCCTTCGTTTCTCTAGAGAGATGGACAAAGTGAAGAAGACGAGCGGGGGTAATATTCATTCGGGTGTAATCGCGCTCGCAAAACTCCATCACACTTTGCTAATAGAGCCGAGGCTCGGCTCGCGAGTTACGACTTTATGCGGTGTAAACGCTGTTGCGTCCACGTCACCGTGACGCTTAGGGTCGGATAATGACCGAAACGTTGTAATAATATACGAATGACACGAGTACGCGAACTTTACTTTGCTTTCCTGCGCGAATCGTATTCAAAATGTAATTTTTTTCCTTTAATTATTGTTACCTTATCGATCGCGTCTTGCTTATATTCGTAATTTGTTTTTATTTGTAAAATTGCTTTTTACGAACAACAAAAACGTACCTACCAAATAAGAACTTTTTCCGACTCGCGTATTAAGAAATGTTTTTTTCATCTTGGAAATTTTCTTTTTTTTTTTCGTGATAAATAGTCTTCCTATCGAGACAAAAGTAAAATTGCTTTCGAGATTTACAAAGGCCTTCGAGATAAAAGAAATGCTTACATCCGAGCTTTTGTGAAAAGTTATTCGATATAATATATATATATATAAATATATATATATATATTGAATGTATATACATGGAATGTATTTAGTAAATAGAAATAACGTTATTCAAAAATATTTTGATCGAGTATACTTTGATGGACCGATTAAAGTATCTTATAAAATATCAAGGAGGCAGCTGTATTCGTATGCAAATAACACACACGCACACACAGGCAATACTTATTTTTAGTAAAACGTGTTATAAATAAAGAGTAAAGGCCATTAAAGATACGAAGAATGGAGGGAGTGTCTTGGTGAAATATTGATTGTAATTTGGGTGGTACATATGAGCCTTTGCTGAATGCGTTCAGCCGCCGCCGACACATTTCTCGTAGCTGCGTTGAAAGCCAGTGACGCAGGTGGAGCCGCCGATCGGAAGATTATTGTGGAAGAAGCAGACCGAAAACCAGTGTGGGACTCGCTTCTGTACTCTACGAAACTCCTTCATCACTTGTCTCTGGAATACGTGAGGGAACGCCACACTCCTGTTCCTATCTTTCCTTGTATTCGCGGTCAAATTTTTCTTCCTCTTTCTTCTCCTTCTTTTCATTTTCATCCTAATATTTCTTGCCGAATACTTTTTTACGTACTTTTTGAACGAGTTAACGCTTCGAAAAGACTATTAAATCTCGTCGAAGCTTTACATTATATCTCTATTATTTTGCATCCACGCGTTCTTCGCCCTTTTAATAAAATACGCGATTGTTCTAACCCAGTTGTAACCGAGGATAAAAGAAATTGCGACGTATCGAACATTTTTTGTCTCGTTCTGTATTTTTACTTTAATTTACTCGATAAAACTTATACAACGTTCGGATGGAAATAAAATAACGAGAATGGGTAAACATATTTCGTAAGTAAAACAACGTAATAAATAACTATAACAAAAGCACCGTATTATTTGTAATAAATAAATTTTAGAATCTCGTAATATCCAGAAAAACATTTATGTTCCACGGTACTTTTTTACGGATCTTCCTGTATCTTTTCCGCCGTTATTTACCGCTTTGTTTTTCCTTTCGCGCATCGGTAGAAAAAACAAGAGCAGTTTTCTCTCGACCGAAGCGAAGCTTTTCAGTGAGCTTGCGGCCGAGGCCAATTCTTGAAAGCGGAAGAGAGAGCGGAAGAGAGAGCGGAAGAGAGAGCGAACGAGAGCGACGAAGGGAAGGGGGAGAGAGGGCAAGAAGTAACAGAGAGACTAGCGAGTACCAAAGCGCGTAACCGGGGTGAGATAATCCCGGTTAATGATCGCCCGGACAATTACAGCGTAGCCTCGGAGATGGGAAGCCGACGATTCATTCCACCGTCGACGCCCTTTATTGGCATAGACACTACACCGTACAGCTCTGAACTTTCATTCTTTTCCTTTTTCGTGACTTAGACTTATTCGCGATCGGAATCACCCTAATTTATTTATATTTAATTAATTTACCCTTGATTTATTCTCTTTGTACCGATACAAATATTTATTCCGAGTTTACAAAAAATGCCTTTTATTCCCACTTTTGGATCAAGTCAATTTTCAATAAAGTCTCTTTATCCGATTCGTTTCGTAAAAGAATTTACTAAAATTGAATTTGCTAAAGCTTGATCGGAAAGAAAAATTTAACTTGGAGAATAGCGAACGACGAATCGAATATTAAAGTTGAAAATAAGAATTTGATCTTAAAGAAAGGATAATGGAAGGATAATTAAAGACAACCAAGATAAAAGTATCGCATCCGTAAGTGAAGTTATTTCGATGACCCTGAGACCTCGGAAGCGCAAGTATCTACTCGAGTAAGTAGTCTAAGTCGTCTCCGCGTACACAAGAGAGTTCCAACTGGTAAATAGGATAGTTCACTCTGGTGATGGTCTTCACTCGCGCGAAGATGGCTTAGTTGCCATGAGATGGCACACCTGTGGAGCAAATTTACGAAATGTTTACGATCGTCCTCGCCATCTGCAAGGGTGCTCGCATTCTATCCAAGGCGCCCTACGACTTCCTCCATTCAAAGTACGCCACCCGCGTCATTTGATATTATTACGACGGTGACAAAGATAATGTGCCATCCATCCAAGAGTCGAAGAGTCGAAGAGTCGAAGAGTCGAAGAGTCGAAGGTCTCGGTCATCCTATTACGACTATTCAACTGGATTTTTATACGGAAACGCTCCTTTCCTTCGCGACTCAATTTCTCGAGCGATCGATGTTTATTTTATGTGTTCGAGTCAAAGTGAGATGCGCGAATAAACGTCATCGAAAAGACCGAAGAAGTTTTTTACGCTTTTTTCGTTCATTTGGTAACGTGTCAATATTTTAAGGTGTTTCTTCGATAGATTTACAATTACTCCCGAGTAATTTTATATGCATTTCAATTCCAATAAAATATTTTTATGAAAAATCGATCGATTTCATACGAAAAGCTCAAAAATGTATCCTAGTTTCATTCGATATTACGCCGAAGAAGAAACTTTGTTTTTATTCGTGATTACATCCAAGACTCGCGATATTCACGATTTACGCATTCGCGAAAAAATTATAAAAAATCGAATAACTTTAGTTACTTGCAAAAATGTCCGTTTGATCAAACTTGATTAAATTTTTGTACGAACGGACATAAGAAATCAGCGACTCTCGAATTGTCGCTTGAATATCGACTACTGGTTCGAGTCGCGTTCGTCCAGAAACTTTCGAAATAAAATAAAAAGTGAGCGAAAAGCTTGCGACTCCTCTCCTCTCCTCTCCTTTCCTCTGCTGTCCTCTCCTCTGCTCTCCTCTCCTCTCCTCTCCTCTCCTCTCTTCCACGATCAACCCTCTACATCTAGTCGCGCACTCAGTTATGAATGTGCCCAATTACATCTTAAAAGCCGTGCTCCATTAATTTTCACAGCTGCTGCCGCTTAATTGGGAGCCCGGCCCTGATAATAAACCCCGGGTATAGTCGCCTCGTCTAACGCGCAGTCGCGTACACTATCGAGGAAGACGGAGATGGAAGGAGAAGCGTTACGCGTTGGCGTTTACGAGCTCGCGGAGTTTAGGGCAACTCCATTGACGCCCAGCAGCCCCGTATCATCGATCCTCGAGTTTGGATGAAAGAGAGAGGGAGAGAGAGAGGGAGAGAGAGGGAGAGAGAAGCGAGGCATGCAGTGCGACGGAAATGTCGTGGACCGCGCGGATCAGTTGCTCATTCTCGCTTACTCGCTGTATATCTCTTTTACGACTCTGACCTTGATCTAGTGTTTGCTCCACTGGCGATTTTAGGTCGATTTATCGTGATCGAAACTAATTTCAAGTAGATCGGTCCATTTTCAAACTTCCCTTTCCCGCAGTATATTATCAAATTTTCAAATTTCTAATTTAAGTGCGAACGTTATTAAGCTTTAATAGCTTACTAAATTATAACGATCCTTTCGTATACATAATTTATACGAATTTTAAAAATGATTGATACAAATTTCTACATCATTTTTAATTATTTTTACGTAATATTGATTCAATTACGGTAGTTTTCTTAAAATTCCGATATTTTTTGTACGAAATGTTTTATATTGATTAAAATTTGTATCGAGAAATGAAATGGTATACCAAAAAGAAAAATAAACTATTAATTTATATTTTTAATGGATCGAGTTATTTTTATTATTATACGTTACATTTTCTCTAATACTGTATTTGATTTTAAAAGATTAAATTTTCCATTATAAAATTCCAATTATTTTTAAAAATATTATTTCAGCGTAGCAATTACGAAAATAATTACACGAAGTATTATTTAACGAACGTGTACAAACTAAAATAAATTTTTACGATTTTACAAATAAACAACAACGAAAATAGTATTATTATAACTTTTAAAATTCTTTACTTTTCTAAACATGGAAGTATTTCTCTATCTAATTTCCTCTTGTTTTTTCGCATAACGTTTCTCATAGTTTCTTCTTTTTCGCTTTAAAATACGTTCGCGTAATATTATCCGTTGGCAAACGAATGCAAGTCTAAGGCGCGCCACCCAAGTGGACCTTGTTAGCAAAGATACAGTCCGGGAGATCAGCGTGCGACATCCAGTAGTAACCCGATAGTACATTGGAAAACGATCGCGTTTATAATGTCGCTTCTGTAACTTCGGTACACAAATAAAAAGCTGAATACGCTCATAATTTCAGTGCAAGAGTAGATGTTTATTTTTGTCTTAGCATCGTTTATTATTCCTTAAAATAGTGCGGTATTTTAAAAAAATTGTTAAATAAATTTTATCGTCCTTCGAGACGTTTCTTTGTGTCGTTTTCATTATACGAACACGAAATTTATTAAATTTTAGGGACTCGTAACGGAAACTTCGAATCATGCAAAAAAAAAAAAAAACTAAATTTGATATCTCACGTTACAAAGTTCACCGAAATCATCAATCACTTCGTTTTTTCTATTTCTATAAATTTTTCATTGTTCGCTGAAAATGATCTAACTCATAGTAAAAAAATACGCGTATTCGTAGACTCGATAAAAAAAAAGGCTGGTTAACGTTGCACGAAAAGCCGAAGATAATGCTCCGAGTCTAAGGTTTCGTTTAAAATAAAAAAGAAAAAACCACCCTACGCGTCGATGCCTCCGTCTCTCTCGTTTTCTCTCTCGTTTTCTCTCTCCCGGTCTCTGCTCGGAGTAGCGAGAATTGATGCACGAGGTCGTCGTGCGTTGAGTCATGTGTCATTGGCTCGCTCTCGATCCGGAGTGCCGTTGCCGTCTATGCGCAGCGAACGTATACGTGGCCGCAACCCCCGTCGGCTGACGCAGTACAGGGCCCGACTACTGGAAGACCGAGGGACGAGAAAAGCGCCACGAAGATTTCAGTAGCCGGAGAGGGAGAGAGAGAGAGAGAGAGTGGGGCAATGGCCCGTGAACCGCCTCTACGGCGTAATGACGCGACTCTCCTTTCAAAGATTGCATCGCCCAGGAAAAGCTCCGTAGAAGCTTATACTTGGTGCGCGTGTGTAGGACCGTTGCATACACGCGTCCCCCGTTTCGGTGGAAGTAGGCAACGAACTAATACATCCGAAGTAAAACGGTAATACTCGATTCCTGCTTATCCGCGATTATTCATCTACGGGAATGAAAGAGATACAAAAGGGAATCGATACAACTATTTAATAATGTGAAATATCTCGTTTCCCGCTCCAAAGAAAAAACCAATTTCGTGGTTTTCTAATCTGTGGAAAAGCTTCTCGAATATCAATAAACATTTTGTTGTAGTGCTTCCATTAATCTTCCTTTTTAATACAATTTTGAGCAGCGATTCCAATTTTATTAAGTAATCGTCGTTTTAACTCCGAGATGTTTCGTTTTAGTTGATTATACAAGGGAAAACAGAAAAGACATTTGTTCCAAACGAGTATATCCCGTAACGTAGTTAGAAAACTAATCTCAAACTAAGTACAGATTTTTCTTCCGTTTATAAGTTGGAAAATCCTTTTAAATATTACAACCCCGATCGTCTCTCGATCGTTCGGTCAACTTCGACACGCACCGATAACTTCGTTGCCGACCCGAAGCGGTCGCCGTTCCTTCACGCTTGGTCGGACTTTTCTCTTCCGTTCTCTCCTCTCCCAAGCCAAATTTCCATGCTCGATGTTGTTGTAACCTTTTAATTGCACGGACCTTGCACTCCTCCGATCCGTCTCGATAACGGCGATGGCAACGGCAGCCAAACTGCTGTTGGTAACGCGGCTGAAATTGACTCTTCTGTTCACTTTCTCTCTCTCTCTCTCTCTCTCTCTCTCTCTCTCTCTCTCTCTCTCTCTGTTCTATGCAAGCCAATTTCCAACGATCTAATTCCAAGGCGACTCACGCGAGAGAATATTCCTGGCTGCTACAAGAGTTTACCGACTGCGGCGCGATTTTGGAGCTCGTCCGGATCAATCGCGAGTTAAACTTATCTTGCCGACTTACTTAATTTCGGTGTTGCCTCGGTTCGAATATGGCCGTGTGGATTGTTTTCGAAGTTCGTCTGCGCGAGGCGGGAGTGAGACGGCGAACATTTTATTGATCTGCTTCACTTGTACGAGCCTCGCTGTAAATATTTTTCAACGATGGGCTCTTTCGCGTTAGTTCGTTGCTTTTCGTCTACACACGTTTCTAACGCGAACGGAATAAGCGAATAAGAGAACCTGGGACTAATTTACTTTTAACTTTGAGCATAGTTATGAAAATATGTCACTTTCGCGTGGTTCGAAGCTTTTTGTACTATAATTACACGTTTATTCCATAATAAACTTTCACTTTATTTTAAATTAAAAATAACTTTATGTTCCGTGTAAACTTGTAACGTATCGGTGATGGCGAAGTACTCGACAATGATCTTTTAGTGCTTGTATCGTATAAGTTATTTAAAAAACACGCTTAATCGAAATTTATATAATTTAATTAATTAATTTTTTAATATATATGTATATACATGTATACTGTGTTTCCATTTTTTATAGTACTACTTTGATAATAAAAAATAAAAAATTCAGAATAAAGAATTAGAAGTTAAACGTTGTTGTACCTATTAGAAACAACAATAAAGTACTCCCTTGTTCCAATAAAAATGAAAAATGTCTTTTCTCCCTATCCGGAATTAAGTAAGCAAAGAAATAGCCTCGGTCCACGGTCGCATACCTTGGGGCGAGTTTTGAATGATTCAGTGATCGAAAGAGGAAAAAATTCATGGATTCGGTGACATAAAGGGTCGTTGGAAAAACAAAAACGAAAGAAAATGTATAAACATAAAAATCAGTGACTCGAAAAATGTTAGGATAGTCTAGCGGCTGATGCGACTAATGGAAGATTATAGCATTAAAAATTTTAAAGTGCTCTGATTTGATTTTCAAACAGGTAGCAAATAGACGTAAACGAAAAAGTAAAGCGGGATTAAAGAAATAAATAAGGTAGATGGCGAAAAGAGAGAAAGGTAGAAAAAAAAAGAGTAAGAAACAGATAAGAGTCCACGAAGAATAAATGAAAAAACTCCTGCGCAGCGACAGATAAACAAAGAAATTAAACGAGAAACAGTCAAAAGAAGAAAGAGACGGAGAACACGGGGCGACGATGGAGCGCGCGTTTAAAGTTATAAGAACCAATTTAAAATATCGCGTTTGTAGAAAGAGACCGAGGAGACTGAGGAGACCGAGGAGACTGAGACTCCCTCTTCGAAAACCAAGTGCAAAGGCTAGAGACTTGGCTCTTCGCGTACGGTATAAAGAAACGTACAGAAATAAAAGAAAGCAAGAGGGAAAAAAAGAAGGAAAAAAAAGAGGGAAAAACGTTTGCTCTGAGTTAAATCCTGGAATTTTAGTTAAAAGAAGCAATTATAGAGCAGTCCGTGCAAGTAGGAAGATACGAGACGGACGATAAGGAAAACTGATCACCTTGCAGTGTCTTCTTGTTTCTTGCCCCGCGCAAGAAGAACGGCAATGCTTCTTAAAGACGGCAAAGTTTTGTGTTCTTCGGAGATACAAAAAATAATATGAAAAATACAAATTGTTCCAAATACTTTTAATTCCTTCAAATTAAACGGCGTATAACGAGGCTTTCAAACAATAATATTCGAGCGAGACATTCGGAAATATTATTGATTCTTAGTAATATTATAATATTTAAGATAAATTATGATAATGTTGTTGCGTTAAGTATTATTACCGTGTAAAGTAATAATTATCTCGCTCGCGTATTTCTTAATAATAAATTATTCATCTACTAAATTTTTTATAGCCTCGTAAAGGTAAATCCTTCCGTAATGTTTCAACGAAAATAATAAAAGATGAACAAATTTAACGATTACAATGAAATTTTACCTTTACGAGTACTATGAATATTTTTATCGATAATTGCGTTCTCGATAATGAAACGAGGTAAAAAAGCTGGAAAACATATGGCAACTGCGATATCCGCGACATAATTCTCGAGGAACTTTATGCACCTTTTTCCAACGACTGGTGCATGCGTTTACGATATTCCTAGTTCGAATTCCAAGCATCAGCGACTCGCAACGATCAAAGCCGAATGATCATCGTCTCGTTCCGATACAAAGCCTCGACGATACAGGGGACATATTTATTAGCGATGAGCGTCAATACACGGACGAGGAGACCATCGAGCCGGAAGTTTCTTCCATCTCCAAGAATGTATTATATAATGTATACTCGCGTGGCCAGACGTAGAAATAGACGAAGGAAGCGAATGAAATAAAGAACCGGTAAGTTGTAAATGCTTTTCACTTATCTCGCGCCTTCCGTACTACGCCTATATTTTCAACATGGGCAGGCAATCGACTCTAAGATTCATCGGCGAATCAAATTGTGGCCCATAACTTTTGCGCATCTGTTTTACGAGATTGTTTTCTTTTAAGTCCTAGTGGAAACGTTATTACTTGTCTTAAACTGCACTGATGTACACTGCACAGTAAATGTCACAACGAATATAATCTTTTCAAAAGTGTAGATACTATAAAATTTATGAATGACAATGATAAAAGAAGACAATGGAATATGAATCATTTCGAAATACGTAATCCATCGCAGTAAAGTGTTATTTTATGTCGTTAATATTAAATATTTGATTTTTCAATAACTGCATAATTTATAGTTTTATCTTGGACCATATAATTTACTATTTCAAACGTAGACGTGTAAAAGAAATTTTATACGCAAACGACATTAATTCAATCGTAGCGATAAAAATTAAAATATTAAACGGTATAATTTATTTACAAATTCTTCATCCCGCTAAATTATATCAACGTAAATTTCATAAATTCCTAACGGGAACTTTCGCGAATTAAAACACTTGTTAAAATAATTAAAACGGAATCTTTTTTTCGATATCTCGATTAAAAACATTTTTATCCCTATCAGTCGCTACCGCTGAAACGAGATCGGCACTACTCAACATCCAACGATCGCTCGTATAAATCGAATGCACCCGAACCAAGTTCGTAGGCCAAACGGTACGAAAGCTCGCTACAAGATTTCCCAAACGTGATATCGGGCGTCGGTGAAAATTCCCGGGGATCAATTATCGGCGCGAGCGTAATACGGACGACTCGGGCCCGATCGACCCTTCGTCAATCGCCGTTATTGCAGATTCGGTTCGGCCTCGCTTGATCGATGGACGAGCTTCTTCTCTTCTTCTCGATTGCTTTCCGTTTCTCCCTCCTAAAATGTCCGAGGGGAGAGGATGCGATCGTCCTAGTTCTTCGGAAAAATAAGCATCGAGTACGAGGGATTTTCTCATAGTCGTTGTGCCATTCTCATTGCCACCCCGCGTCGCTGTTTTTTTGTTGGCCGGAGAACGAGCGGCTAAGGCCGGGCATTTATTGGAAATGCTAAGGGTGATAAAATAGAGCTGCACACGTGTAAATTCACGCGTAAACATCGGTGCGTAAACATTAGGAGCACGCGGAACGAATATCTCGGGCGGTGTTTCGTCTTTCACCGATCGACAGGAGCGTGTTAAGGGTAAACAGTTATCAATGGATACAAAGAGAATTACGATAGAACGAGCCAAGTTAGGAAAATAATGAACGTCGAAAGGCGACAGTTACATCGGAGAAACGGTGAATATTTTTAGCGTAACGGTCATTTTCGCGTGTGTTTTATGGGCTTATTCCGCATAGACCGGAATCAAGTAAGACAAACAAACCCGAGCGATCGTAAAAGCGTACACCGTTATATTAAAATGAAGCAAAATAAATATAACGATAAAACAAGGAATTTAAGGAACGTCGTTGAATATCTTTATACGCGCAAAGTGGGATGAGTCGAGGCGATCGCGATACTCTTTGCCGTTCGATCGAATTACCCGATAATTTTTAAAACGAACGACCGAAAATTTGTATCCGAGCTCGAGAAACTAGAATTACGGCGCTAAATTTTGCGCTATCTGTCTTTATCGCGGACCATTCGTCGAAAATTTAGTTAAGAAGGAAAATGTAAGATCCGTGGGTCAAAGGAAAAAAGAAGGAAAGGATAGACGGCGTAAAAAGTGCGTTATATGGTGGAAAACAAAGCGTAGAAAGCGTAGAAAGCGGAGAAACGGGAAATGGAAAGAAACGGAGGAAAAGATGAAAAGCTCGTTTGGGGAAGTGGTGGGAGAGTGGGAGAGCGGGGGTGAGGAGGTGAGAAAAGAGACGGAGAGCAAGGAGGAGAGACGAAGGCTCGCCGCGAGTGATGCGCGAGAGGAGCCGAGCGCCTCTAGCGGGGGCTGTATGGAAATGTTGGTCAAATATATCATTCCGGCTTGACAGTGCAATTCTCTTATCTGCCTCGCGCCGCCTGCCTCTCCCGTGAGCGTTCGCTACCCGACCCGAACCCCGTCCTCGTGCGCGCGTTTACACACACGCGCGGGTACACGTACAGAGCGAGGGCGGACGGGAATGGGGTGGATCGGCTCGAGCGAGGAAGGAGAGGGCCGATAGAGGATCTGCAAACACGCTGCCGCTACTGTCACACTCTGTCCGCGCTCCTCTCTCTCCCTCTCCCTCTCTCTCTCTCTTTACACCAACACCGGCAGCACCGACAGCACCGACAGCACCGACAGCACCGACAGTACCGACAGTACCGACAGCACCGACAGCACCGACAGCATCAACAGCACCAACAGCACCAACAGCTCCGGAGAGAGCTGCTTTCTCGTCCTGTGCCTCGTTTCATCCTCTTTTCAGCTTCTATTTTACCGGGGAGCCCGCCTCCTTCTGCGCACTCCCTCGTTCGCAAACAAGTATGCCCGTTCGTGTAGTCGTGAACCGTCCGACTACGTGACGAACTGCTCTGCGAAATAGAACGGAATACTAGAGTTTGAAAATATGAGGATCGAAGGCTGCGCGAGCTTTTTCGGCTCTTTCCGCTTTGAGTTGTTGATCTTATTTACGAGGATCATCGCTGCTGCTGTTTCAGGTTTTCGATTCCACGTACAAGCAAGTTAAGTAAACGATACCTTTCGCTTTTATTTCTCATTATTTCTATGATTTAGGAGCGTTGACTCGAGTCTTTGTACCGGTATTTCGTCGTTTTGAAAATATACGAACGCGACGATCTACTTTTTTTTGTTTCTAATTTTATAGAATATTTGGTACGAGAGAAAGAAAACTGTCCGAGGAATAACGAACCGAATCAACTTCGTGGACTTGGCGCGTTCGCCGCAGTTATACAAATATTAAGACAATTACTTCCTCTTATGCGCGAATGCAGTTCGTTATATTTCCCGTTTCCTTTTTCATTTCTTTTCAACCTCGGGCTTCGCTAAATCACTACGCGCGAGTTTGGACTGCTCGCAACCAACGCTCCCGTTTACCTTGTAATAAACATCATCCACACACCGTAGTTTTTCACTTCTTCTTTTCTTCCTCTTTTTTTTTTCTCTCCATATCTCATCTTTCTATCTCGGCCACACAGAAGAACTAAAATAGCATTCGGGGTCAGTCGGGTTATTGACAGCTTTATACACGAACGATTTTATAGTAAATTCTTCTCGTTCCCCATTGGGTCTCGACTGTCCTTGTTTTTCTTACCTTCGGCATATCATCGTTCGTCGTTTATTGTATTTCTTCCTTTGCTCTCTCTTTCTCTCCCTCTCTTTCTCTCTTTTCCTCTCGCTCTTGATCATACATTATACGTATAGGTATCTATTTATCTATTTACGCGTACCTCAAGATATATACGTTCGGAGAAACAGATAGATCATTTATCTTTCTCTACTCTTTCAAGACACGTCCGATATATCTAAACACACTCGCTGAAATTGAACGGAGTTCCTGCGGCTAATTAATTGAGATACTTAATATTGTTTTAAATTTATTATCGGATACATAGTTAATAATTACGTTACTACATAATCAAATATACGATGTATCGTGTACAATATTTTTGTAGCTTTATCGTTACATCCTCCACTGCAATAATATATATATATATATATATATATATATATGAAAACGTACTTATTATTTTATTATTATATTATTTCGTTTAAAAAGAGTTAGCTTTATCGGTAAAAATAAAAAATATTGAAATATAGTTAAAATACTTAAAAAGTTTCGCGAAAGAAAATAACTTCGAGAGAGGCGAAACACGAAATAAACGAAAATCGAATAAAAAACTAAAGAATCAAGAGAGACGGATGGAGACTACGAGCAAAGTGAAACTCGAGAAAATAAAAGAGAAAGGAAGAAAGAGAACGCGCGAACAATTTAAGGATATATTGAGAACGAAAATAAAAAGGGAGTAACGGAAAAACAGAGCTAAATAAAAGAGATAAGAGACTTCGGTCAAAAGTAAAAAAATAAAGAGCAAAGAAAAGAAATAAAAGAGTAAGAAAGATGAGATTCGAAGGAGAGATAGCGTAAAGTCTGGTTTCTCTTTTCGCGAACTCCTCTCCTCGCGCGTTTCTCCTTCCGTTCGTTTCGCAGGAAAAGGAGCAAGAGCAAAGAGGGAGTACTCCAAACCAATCGGAACGGATGCTGTAGCCAACGTGTAGCCATGTATACACAACGACGTCGCGTACGCTATCGTCGCTGCAACTTGTACTCCGTATAACCGCGTTGCCGCCGCCTCGCGAGGGCACAAGAAACAATACAATTTAGATACTCCAACGGATATACCCCGCGCCTCTCATCCGCGACTCCGCACAGAACCGCTAATGCGAATCAGAGATTCACCACTAGGATTCGAGTCTCCGCTTCCTTTCCTTCTTCCTCTCCCGCCCTCTCAGTCTCTGCGCTCTTCTCCACGTTCAAGTAAATCCTTGCGTGTGTACGCGACTCGTGGCGCAGTTTCGTCAACGGAGTTCCATGAGATCTTCATTTTACTCGGTAAATACGGTGGAAATGCGGAGGTTGGAGGAATATAAAAATAGCGAACGAGCTGGTAAGTAAATAAACGTTCGTTGGCGGTTTATTAATATTCCTTGGGATGCAACAACCCTAAGGGAAAGGCACTCGATTTCGTAAGACATTAAGTTATCGCTTCGTATCGGCAGAAATATTTGTATCAGCGAGTTGCACGTAACGCGAATCGCAAGAAACAAACCAAAGGAAAACAATGGCGTTTGCCGAGCGCATTGGTCTCATAAATTGGTCTCACGTACGTTATGAAATTACGCTATCGCGTACATTTCCTACTTGGACGTCTGCACGCGCTTTGTAATCTCTGGGCGAGCGCGAGAACCTCGGATGTCTTTAAGCGATAACGTCTCGCGGTCTGATAACTCGATCGCAACGACGGCGGCGGTGGAGGCGGCGGTGGAGGCGGCGGTGGAGGCGGCGGTGGAGGCCCTCGAACCACGAGCGCGAGATGCAATATCAAGTTGTCCATCTCTCGGGGCCATAGCTATCGCGTCAAGGGCGGGAGAGAGAGAGCGGGAGAGAGAGAGAGCGGGAGAGATAGTAGGGGGAGGGGGGAAAGGAGCACCGGTTGTGCGCGCACGGGATGCATAAATGAGCCAAGTCATTCCTGAGAGCGAGAGTCGTTCATCCTGGCTCTCGTTTTTGCTTCTTTTCCACGGATATGCAGCGCACGCTCTTTCGGCTCTTGCTACACACGTGTCCTTGTCAAGAGTGATCGCTCTATTTTCGATTAGCGTTATAAGCTTGCGGAAATTACGAAATATCAATATCGCTACCGACCGCCATCCATTTTGTTATTCATTTCATTAAAATTTGTATGAATTTTATCTTACGAATGGCAACGTTCTTTTTCGCGAATGTCGAACGCGTTCTAAACGAAAATAGTAGGATTTTTTAATAAAAAATTTGATTTATGATGACATTATAAGTTCAACCTTTTAAAAAACGCTATCGCTGATCAAATATTAGCGAAACTGCTTCGAACGTTGAAAAATCGAATGGGTAACCGAGCAAGATATTTTTTCGCGATATTTATTAAACGGAATATTAAAATTAAAACGAATTGGACATCGCTTTTAACCAAGGTTATTACACTCTCAAAAGTATACGAGTAAATCGTATCTTTTACACTTTACAACATATTTTGTTCGATAAGTACTGATAAAAAAGTCGATATAAACAAAATCAGTTACAATAAATGCAATAAATAGTCTTACGATATAATTTATCGCATCGATAAAACGAATGAATTATCGATCATTTACGGGGAAACATCTATTTATTTATTTTAACGTTTCTGCAAATTATATTTGATTTAAAAATGTCGATTCCAATTTATCACGATAATCAAACTTTGCGTATACGCGCGTAACGTTAAATTTTCCAATTAACGATTAAAATAATCCCGATGGCTTCGAAAAATCCCTTTCGAGTGTTAAAACTATCAAATAACTAAATACCAAAAAAGATGCATCCGCGAGACCGACGATATCCATCGAAAGTTTCGAAGCGCGTATTTGCGTAAAGTACGCATCGATTTCTATTAAGCGCGAAGACGAACGAGGAAAATGTCGAAACGAAGGAACGAAAAGAGGAGCGACGAGGAAGAACGGGAAAAGAATCGCGAGAAAAAATATAACGACGCGCTCGAAAAAGAGAGAAAATGATTAGAGTATACGGACGATATTATCTTTGCGTGCGCCACGGCCCGTCGCTACATCTACACCCGCCACACGCACACGAACACGCAGATATATACTTATGCGTATACGTAGCCAAGGGAACCCCCGTTGGGCACTGCGTGTGTTAATTTGAATCGGGAGAGATTACGCGGGGACTCCCTGTCGTGAGCAGCCATTTTGTATCAAAATGTCGATAAAGGAAGTCCCATATCTCTATCCCTATTTCTGCATTACTCTATCTGTCCCTCCTCGCTTCTCTCTCTCTCTCTCTCCCTCTCTCTTACTCTCGATCTTTCACGATTCTCCCTTTGCTCGATCGTTCATTCGCTCATTGTCGTCGTTGCGCGAGAATTTCTTCCTCGAGTCGCGGGGGAAGGGAGCAGAAGAAGCCGCTAATGGCACTGGAGAAACGTTTTGATGCTGCGCACGATGTAAAGATGCGGAATATTCAATTTATACATAGGATAAACTCAATTTTCATAATTTTACTGCTAATGATTTCTGAAAACTTTATACGCTGATGCAAAATATGTACAAGGAAATCGTTTACGGAGAAAAGATGGTAAATTGGAATTAACTAAAAAAGCTCGTTTTCCGATAGGATGCCGCATATTTTATGTACACGCGCAATCTAAATAATATTACGGTTCTCGAATACGAATTAATTTCTCGTACGAATTCTTAACGATATTTATCGTTCCTCGTGAAATTCTTAACAATTGCGTTGAAAATTAAATTTTTGTACATTCATTCGACATTGATAATTATCGCGTTAATATACTTATCAATTTAATTAAATATATATATAATTTATATCGTAATACACTTCCGTACGTTATTTTCCTTGTTTGTTATTTTCCTTTTTATTTGAATTTCTTATAAAGGATATAGAAAAACAAATTAAAAAGGAAGAGAAAATACAACGTGTTATATCACGACCGACATCGTGTAATTCTACTCGACTTCTCTGGCACTGCGACTCTCTGCACCCCATAAATATCTCTGAATCATCGTACGTGTACGTTGTTCTCTGCGCATACAGCATTCTTCCTTGTAACCTATCGGTAAGCTTGGTAAGATTTCCTTTGAGAAATCTGCCGATTCTTATCAAAATTGTATCGACGTTGGAAAAATAATATTTTTATACGTATTATTCGAGTTTACTCGAATAAACCGTTCCATTTAATAAAATAAGTTTTTTTTCTTTATGAGACTTTACCTTTGTAAATATTTTGTTTTTATATCATTTTTTATATCCAGTGAATTTATGTACTTAATATTTTAAATTTCGGAAAAGAGTAAAAAATGTATAAATAATATCGTGAAAAACTCAACCTCGGCTAAGATTTATTTGCGCGAAACGTAATGCGTCATAATTCATAAACTACAATGATTTTATGATTTTCTAAAATATTAGGTGAAGCGATAGCAACAAGAACGTCATTCTTAATTTCAAAATAACGTTTTCCTGGAAGTTTGCCTACTTACATTTAAATATGACTGATCCAATTTTATTTAAGTGTCAAATACTTTGTATAAGCTTTTAGAATCTAGCTACGACATGCGAAATATTACAGCATTTTAAATGATGTTACTTAGTTTGTGTACTACATAAACATTGCCGAGAACCCAAAAATAAATATTTTAATTGTTTGCATAAGAAAAATTAATATTTTAAGTGTTTTGATTTAATGTTTATTTTACGCTCGTGAAAATAACGTTTGACAAAATTCATTTGTTAAAACGATCGTTTGTAAAAACTAAAATCGTACATAAAAATGTTTAACTAGTTTATTATTAGAAAAAAAATTAATGGTTATTTTATTTCGGAATAATTATTTACGTTTTACCGCGGAACGTTGAGATTTCGTTTAAAACCGAGAACATTCTCTGATATTTAGAATACGGAAGTATAATAAACACGTTGTAAGTAAAAATATCTATTTAGGTAAGTACTTAAATGACTTGAAATATGTTCTTGTTTCGTTTTGAAGTCGGTAAACAATAAGAGAAACGAAAACACGAGCTTGTAAATATTGCAATAATGTAAGTAAACTAGAAAGACAATTGCTTAGTACAGAAACTTACGTCTATTCTTGATACGAAAGAATAATATTTCTTTAAATATACCAAATGTTCGTAAAAATAGAACAAGCGCGTATTATTATATTAAAACTCCAGATTAAATTATATCGAACACAATTTTTCGAATAAATATTACAACGATTAATTTTTCTGGTAACGAAACTCGCGTATACGTGGCATTTAGAAAAAAAGTATCGACGATTTACCAATCTTACACTATTGGATGGAAAATTAAAAATGCAAATAAATTTTATAATAGCAATTTATCTCAACGGTTTTTTCAATCAAATAGAGCACGTCGTAAAAATAACTAAATCCGTTAAATAAAAGTTAAACGATAAACTTGTAGTAAAAATATGTTTCTCCAAATGTATTAAGAATAAGTTCAAGATGAAAATTGTCTACTAACTTGATTTAAGAGAAAATAAATGAAAATAACTTTCGCATACTTTATGTAAGTTTTCAAAGCATGAATTTCGCTCCGGAGCATCGAATTCTTTTAAAACGATCTTGCGTCCAAATTTGAACCGAGTTTACAACTTGGAACCTCGAGATAAAACATTCTTTACAATCTACCAAGTATTTTTCTTAAATTGTTTTTATTATTTAAAAAACCGATGCGACGAAACGCAATATTATTCAACTATTCGCAATAACGGTCAAAATTCGAGCGCTAGACGATGGAAATACAAATCTCATAGTATTCGACAACAAAAGCGGAATTTCTATTACAATCGCGAATCAAATACCGCTGAATCTCGATGGTCAAATGGCGAACAAACAAGCGGAATGGGGCCACACATAATAAGAGACGTATAACTCTATACATCTAAAAAGAGAAAGCGGGTAGTGCGGAGAGCGAGAGAGAGATGCAACTCTCGCCTCTCGCGTGGGCATCGCGAAAACGTCAGTCATAATAGCACGGACAATCAAATGCTCATCGGACCGTGTCGCGCTATTTGTCTCCGCGGAAGACGAGCGGACGTCGGTCGCGAGCCGATATATTTCGTAGCGAGAGAGTTGCACACGCGCAAACCCAACGATTGTTTGATCCATGACCGATTAAACGATCGCCCTCGCGATTTCGAGAGATAGTCTCGCTCGGCTGTGCATTCGAATGCACGCATCTACGCGCATTGTTAGCCTTGCACTATCGTCCTTTCGTGCGATTTCCGAAGTAATTGCGGTGCATCCGTAAAATCGAATTAAAAAACTGCCATGTTTGATCAAGAGCCAAGCAGGCGTAACCGAGTCATCCTCTCCCCTCTACACCGAATCTAGATAATTACTTGTTTTCTCGGTCTTTCGAGATCAGATCAACGCGTCTTTAATCACATTTTAAAAAATTAAGTCAAAAATGTTGCTTTTAAAGCTCCTCGATAAAATATTTTCACTTATTATTTTTCGCATTCGATCGAGAGTACGCGAAACTATTTATAAATACACGCAGCGATTCGATTTCAAAAAATACTTCTTACGTTGATAAAGGCTGTTAAATTATTAAATTACAAACAGTCGTTTATTACAATTTTGAAGAAATATCGAAGAAAACGAAGGCAGCGAACTTTAAAGTAGCGCCGTCGAAGATTCGTTGCGCTTTATAACGCGAGAAAATAATAAATTTGGAACGCTTAAATCGAAATAAAAGTCATCGAAGTATATCGATTTTAAATTATAAAATACATTTTGAAGTAATGAATATTGCATGAATTTTTAAAAAACTACTCGAGATATAGTTTGCGATTACGGAGCATTTCATCGTCGGAAGGAAGGAACATCGACGCAGAATCGTTACGAAAATCTCCCCAGCGTGACGAAATAGAGCAGGGGGTTCCCGCTCGTCAACGAACGTCGCTTCCGACGGAAAACCGCCCCCGATTACACAAGAATACCAAACCCCCGTGTATTTTCATTGTGCTCGTATCTATTCACGTGTTTGCCCAAAAAGTATACACGCTCGTGATACCCTTGGCGAAGAATCTTACACGTGTTATATTTTTCTAGCGATATTATATTTCATTTCGATGAATAAATTTCATCCTATTACATTATTTATATACGTATATTTCGATTCGTATATTCGTGGTACACTTAAATTACAACCACGCGCGATAAAATATACGGACGCTCGAAAACGTAGAAACCTCGTCGTGAAACGAGGAGTAAAGATCGTTGCTCGTTTTACCGATGAAATTTCAACGAAATACAACGCAACCGCGATACGAGCGAGTAGTTGTTATTATTCGATAACTAATACGTTCGCAGGACAATATCGAGGCATAATTAGAACGGACTCACCCTCGATCCGTAATGGAAAGACCAAGTTGCTGGTACTCACCTGCAAAAAAGAAAAAAACAAGTTATTAGTTGGAGGCGCAGTTTGTAAATGCCAGCTAATTCATCGGGGAAGGCACCGAGGGAAAAAACGCGAGCTCGAAGCCGCGAGGCAGGAGATACGATTTCCAACTCGAGCGCGTATCGGAGGAAAGGCGTGAAAAAGACGGAGAACAAAGGGCTTCCTGCAACGCGCGATACGGACCGCGAACAAAGCATCGGCATCAGCGCCGGCTCCGTGTCTCCGTGCACCACAACCTTCGTTACGTTCGAATCGCCTCGGTAATCTATCCCCTCGCTCTCTTCCTCCCTCTCCCTCTCCCCCCCCGTACGCGTGCAAGCTCGCTCGCTCGCTCGCTCGCTCGCACCCAGCTCCGCTTTTTCGCGCCATCCGCCGGCTCTCCTTTATCTTTCGCGTATTTCGTTGCAAATTTATCGCGGCTCGCGAAAAATATGAAAACTGGTTTGCGCTTGAGTGGTCCGACTCGTACCAGCGGAGAAGCGAGAGATGAAATCTTCTCGGCTTCTCGGTCCTGGCTCCCCCCGCGGCTACTCCACGTGTACGAAGGTCGAGGTGTGGGTTCGCGTGCGATCTCGCTAAGCTGTGCGGGTATTTATGCAGGCTTGCTCGTATTTATGTTTATGGGGGTGGCGCGCGAGGAGAGAGAAAAAAACGTTGAATCAATAATGCCGTGCTTTTACCTTCGGGAGGGTGAGATCGAAGGTGGAGGACGTCTTTTTCTTCATAGAGTTCCGTTGCCTTTGGGTAAACTTCGATTTTCTTAAATTTCTCTTTTAATTCGATGCGATGAATTCGCGCGAGCGATTTCGAGAATTCACCCAAGGTCGATGCCTTTTTAAATTGAAAACCGCGATAATATATTAACGCGCGATAAAAATCGTATTTTCATATTTTTAGGACACCTCGTGTTTTTTCAACGTAACGATAAACACAACCTTAATTAATGTTCTTCTTGAGTTAAAAAGTGAAAAACTATATAATTCAATCAGATACAATATAATTTATATATATTTTTTACAGATTAAATTAAATAAACTTGTATGATAAATGAATAGCATGTGTTCTTGCTCGTATCTCGCAATGAGAACGCTGACTGTAATCGTTCCATCTTTGGGAGGATGCATAAACATCTTTGAGACATCCATGGGTCAAGGACAATCGTCCTTTTATAGCGCGAACCTTACAACCTTGTACCGGAAATGCTTATCGCAACTTCATTTTTGCTTAACCTCTACACGTCTTTACGATTTAATCGCTCGTTAAAAAATAATTTTTATAAAATTGAATCATTACGTATGATACATGATACGGGGTTACGTAAAACGAATTAAAAATCCTTTCGTAGATTTAAACGGTGTAACTTGTTTTATCGAGATCGAGAATGCGTCAAATTATTAGATAAAATAAAAAAATGCGTGAGATCGTAATTTTACAATTTAGTAGAAAATTTGTAGGTAGGAAGTGGATTGGACTAATTTTAGAATTTTATTTTAATAAAGTACTTTTAAAGGCATTAACATAATAACCACTGTTATTTTAAATAATTATCCTATATTATCGTACTAATCTTTGGTATTTTTTATTTTAAAATATTATTAAAATAAATTTAATGACCATTATTACGCTTTTCTTTTCACGTACAATTATATAGTCAGACGTTAGCCGTTACTCGAAAAGAAAAATCAAGCGCTATTAGAAAGAAAAATAGGAATCACGAACAGAAACGTTCGTATGCAACGGAACATTACGCGTATCAAGTAAAAAATTAATAAAATAGAAAAAATAAAAAAAGCACTTTAAAAAACGAACAAAGTTCCGAGACGTACTTGTACAACTCCTATTTATGTAATTTTAAATTAAAACACGACGTTTTCAAATTAAGGTTTTTACCTCGAACTCTCTTTCGACGTTTGCACGTTGCTTTGGCTCGATTATGTACACTTCGTTTTTCTCCCTTTCTTTTTCTCTCTTCGTAAGCTGTCTCTCTCTCTCTCTCCCTCTCTCACCGAATCCACGAGCAGAACTCGCGCGTTATACCGCCGAAGGAGAACGGAACAAACTCTTGATATTAGCGGTGACAGAGTTTTTTCCTCGATGCGTGCTCGCGTAATCTCGGTGTCAGGAAATTGGTTTTTTTGACAATGAAATAGAAAAATACGACGAGAAAAGCGAACTCGTGGAATCGTATGCGTCTATACAACCGCTTCGATCGAGTGAGGGAAGAGACAAAGAATTGGAAAGGCGTTTGGAATAACGAGAGACGGAGAGGAAAGGAAGAATTTCGTAAGACTTATTATGCTTTCGATATCATTAAGCGCCGCTTGAAAGCTGATTGATAACGAAAGCTCAATGTGACTCTGGAATTAATTTCTCACGTGCTAAAGTATAAAAGGCCCATTGTTCAGCTTTCAACCGTTCGTGCGTGTGCGACTGACAAGACAACCTTTGGAAGACGTTCGTTAAAAATTAGACTGGCAAAAAAGGAAGTACGAGAGCTTTTGCTAATATTAGACTCGATTGCGTGAAACGGTCTTATTACACGCACGTATAAAAGACTTGAAAATTTCCGAATTTCCGTGCCTCTATTAAGCGAACAATGTAGGCGAATTGTCTTATCAATCATAAGACTTTTCGCGAACTATTCGCTGATTAAAATTTATATTACGCCCAAAACGGAGGCTTCCAAGTAGCAAAAATATATTCGTAAATTACTCGAAAATATTATCGTATATCTATTCGTATATTTTACCGCGGAGCGAAGTTCGTAATTACAACAAAGGTTCGGATCTATAGATAAACCTTCGAGAAACTTTTATAGAAAGTTAGTTTATTTACGTAGTCATGATTGCGAGTACCAAGAGAATTTTTTTCAAAATTAATGCATTTACGCGTTTGTACAGTTCGGCATACAAAACGCTATTAACCATAAATTGAAACCTATATCTTATCGCGAGAAACGTATTGGAAAATTTCCATTAATAATATTACTATGTATAAAATTTCTGCGCAATAAGAAGCGTTGGCTCGTCGAAGAAGAAGAAAAAAAAATTGTCTGCAATATTTCAATAAAGTTACAAGCTATTTCTACAATATCCTCCCGTTAATGAAATATCCAGTAATTATTAAAAGTTTTTTCTCCACCGTAATCACTCGACGATTCAACTTCCCGCAAAAATAACCGAAAGTAGCTTATAAAAATGGCTCGGTGTATTATTAACGCGATAAATAATTAGGCTGAAACGTCGAATGAGAAGTTCGCGAGCATCGAGCGCAGCACCAATTGAAATAAGATTGCGGAAGTCGAATCAGATACGCACCGATGCGCGCACAATCCGTTCTCTACTTCGCCCTTGTCCATCATCCTCGCGACTCGGCATCGGTGTACAGCGAAGCGAATTCGAGTGTAATTATCCATTACGATCGAATTATCCCCGCTTGTGCAACGTCCTGCGATGCGCGGGTTTATGCACGTAAGCGCAATTTGGCGGCGCGCGTGCAGCGAGGGAAAATGCCGGCGCGCGAATGGAAAAGAGCGGCGTCGAGGAGAAGGTGGAGGAGGTGGAGGAGGAGGAGGTCGGTAATTGCTCGGTCGTCGTATCTGAATAAAATACGAAGCTACCGGAGTCTCGGCTCGTCTCGCCTGCCTGTCCGTCCGTCAGCCTGCCTCGACCTGTCTGTCACTCTGATGTGGGAAGACACGCGCCGCTACCACGTGGAAGCGCATCCGCGACCTCCACGGCAACCTACCGAAAGCTAGTTACGATTGTTCGGAAACTCGCCAACTCATGCGAGCCACCCCGAGAAAATGCGCGCGCGCTTACGTGCGAGTCGAGCGAGGTGCAATTTCGCAGACATGCAATCATAATCAACGTTAGCGGAGAGCGTGCGGACTACGCGATTGCGTGCGTGTGTGGGTACAGCCCGAGTATCGCGCAGCGCGATAAACGTACAGGGAGCGAAGGGACGGAGGGACGGAGGGACAAATCTATGCACGATTTCACCCTGCATTATTGAACAATGTGTATTAGAGACTATTGCCAAGCTATTGCTATCGTTTCCGCTTCCTTATCGCGGCTAAGGCACTTGTTCATTTTGGATGATGCGATGCGCAAAGCGAAGCGCGTGAACTGCGATTTTCAGAAATGGATGATATTACGATGATATTCTTCAACGTTGCGATGCTTTTTATTTTCAATTTTCGACAGCTTTTTTCGTAATTACTCGTAAAAGTACTTTACGTTGCTTCTAACATTATCCGTGCACTCGACGAATATTTAAATTATTTTCGTTGATGTTGATAGGGAAATAGAAGGGGATAAATAGAAGGGTTTAAAAATTACAATCGTAAATTACGCGTTTGTATGCACGCCAGAAAAATATATCTATCGATTTAAGATTTTAAAGAATAATAAATACTCGAAACGTAAATTATTAACCGGATATGAAATTGATCGTATTCGATAAAATGATATAAACTTCGGAAAATTGATAAAAAGCAATCCAGTTTCGAGAAAATATAACTGCAAAATAATAAAGTATCCGGACTGGAACTGCTAGGATTCGAAAAAAATTCTAGCACGAAAAATAGTATGTTTGTATTGGAACGAATTAATTTGCTCTCGAGGTAAGTTTCATTTCTCGATCGCGTTCTCTTTCCATAAAGCGCTGGAGAGGTAAAAGCTCGGGTCCACGATCGAAATCGGTCCGGGGGAATAATTAGAAAATCGTTGGAGCCTCTTGCACGAGGTCAATTAGTCACACAGCGGGTATCGCTTGCACTACCTCCTCCCATCCCCCCCATCTCCCCCCCGAATGTGGGCCTCTTCCCCCGTTCGTTGTTTCTGTGAAACTGCGCGCGCTCAGCGATTCGTCGAGGCGCATCGCCTCGGTATTTCCTGCGAGGTCTGCGTCACGGCAATTTACGAAGGGTTTATCGAGATATCGCCCGAAGCTACATGCAAAATCGAGTGATTTTCAACGGAAACGCATCGTTTGCGGTTTTCCGACCGGTTTGTTTTCTCCTCTTTCTCCACTTGCCTTCATTGCACACGTGTAATTTCGGGCTTGAGTTTGGCCCTTATTCGTGATTCGGGGAATGGGCGAGGGCTTTTAAGATGGCACAACTCGAAAACCAAACATTTGTGGTTGTAACTGGATACCCGTTCCGTTGTTCCGTTCTCGAATAAATATATTTATATATTTTCGTTACAAAATGCTCGAATTTAATCTACTTTTAGGGTTAAGGCGTTTATCGGTACGAAATTTTCCCCGATCTCCAATGGAAAATTTCTCGTATCGTTATCATATCGGATCTCAACGGATCGTCGAGTTTCGGTTAAAATAAAAATCTCTCGAGTCACCGCTGCAAAGAATCGCTATCCAATATCAAAAGTTCGTTATCCTCGGCGAATTCATCCCGCAAATTTCGTTCCGGTGAAGCGACGAACGCGTTTTTCTCCCGCGCGCACTCGATAATTCATTAGCTCCGATTCTCAAAGCGTGCTCACGAGCGCAAATAGCGCACACCCCCGATACCGCAAATAATCGCCCGGGCTGAAATATAAAAACCGCAGGAAGCGAGCGAAATGGAACGACGATCTCGGCAGTCAAAGTATGTCAATGGCCCCTTCGAGTTCGTCTGTGGTAAACCGCTCGGTCATGCCCGAAGCGGCAGCAGAAGCGTAGCGACGACGAGGCCCGAAGATTCCCTTCTTCCTCTTTCCTCGCGCTCCGGTGGAACTCTGGAGCTCCAAGTCCGACGAAGGGTTGCCTCGAGTCATGCGAGGTGACGTGTCGACGAGACACCGGTCTTCGCCTTACTCACGTAACGTGTCGCGACGCGGACTTAAGCGGTCGAAAAAGGGTGGCTCGTTTACATTTGTTCTGGAAAACGATATCGTGTTAGCGCGTCGTGAGCATCAAAATCCTTTTCGAGAACCTCGACGTACCACTCGACGAATATGCCTCTCCTCGTATTCAAGGACCAAGTACTCGTTTTTCCCGCTTCTTTACGAGCCTCGCGATGCGGATGTACTTTTCTTTTTTTATTCGTCGCGAATAAAGATATTTTAGAGCCTATTCGGACTAAAGTGAGAAATACGTTGCTCGCGCGAAACGAGAATACATTGTTTATCGTAGAATTAAGTGTATCGTATCGTAAATTGGCTCGTTTTATTCTTTATTACGATGCTGTAGAATCGCTCTAACAAATAACGCGACTCTCGTATCACAGTTATTAAGGACAATCGTTTTTTCCAGGATTTGCGAGTGACTTGTCACGACTGTGTACCAGAAGAGTCCGAACGTTAAAATATCGCATTGTGCAACGTTTCGTACAACGAGCGGTGAGAAGCGCTCGGTAATCTTCTATTTATGCGCTACATATTTACGAACAATAGTTACTTAGTTGTGATTTATAACGCAGGCGCTTATTCTGTTGATTATAGAAAAGAAACTTTAATAGAATAGCGGTAAAATATCGAAAATTAAATATGCGATTGTACTTACATTGTTCGTAATGCATTTTGAAATTGGAATACCGAACGAAGCGAATAACGTTTAGCAATGATAATAATAAAAAATTGAATTTTCGATTCGATCCAAGGACAAATATAAAGATAGCATTGTTCCAAATTATCTAATCGAAATAGAAGCATTGAAAAATCGCGGTAAATATATTTGCAGAAAATTCGACAGGTCCGAAAAGAACCACTTCTCCTTTTATATTTTGATTTTTGGTTGGTCCTCGTGCCTCGAATACGTATTTAAATATATGGCTCCGACGCTCCTTCGAAAACCGCATGCCTAGGTCAAGACCTACGGATTCTCCGAGCGAAGAGCGATCGCGGTAATAATTTATAGGATTCCCCATTCATCGAAAAATACAGAGGGAGCAAATAGAGCGAGAAGGAGAGAAAAGTTTTACGCGTGCGATTCTTCCTTTTGCCTTTCCTTTTGCCTTTCCTTTTGCCTTTCCTTTTGCCTCGGCAGCGATATCAATATCTTTCAGGGAGAAAAGAAAGATAATTGCCGCGGCGCTCGAACGATTTCCGAGTCTGCTAATGCATGTAATTGATCTATTGTGCGATGCATTATCCCTTAGGTATCGCGTATCTCACACACCTAGTTTACTCTCTCTCTCTCTCTCTCTCTCTCCCACTCTCCGATCCAGTGTCTTTCCATCGGACGATCCAACCGATTCTCGGGAATAATAATATTCAGGGCGGAATCGAGACCGGTGCGAAGCTGCACACAAAAGCACCACGATTTTTCACGCTCTCTATGCTCGAATGCACATATAATATAATGTATCGCAAAACGCACGTTTGTTCATTTTATCTTAAGATATTTCTTCGCTCGATTCTATTCTTTTGTTACCTTTTATGATAAATATTATTCGATAAGGATATTTATAAAATATTCTTATAAATAAATAGTAACAACGATGTCGTTATTCCACATCGGTAATTCTCGTTAATGAAATAAATTTGAAAGGATAACGGATAATTTAGTTGTAAATCAAAGGTAAAGTGTAGTCTTGAAAGTCTTGCCGTAATTTTATTCTCACGATATTAAAAATACTCGATTTCAGCAATAACGAATAACCGTAGATTAGATGGTAAGCACCGCAATATAATCGCATTTCACTTAGACAATTTAATTTCGAAATTACAGCGAGTAAATATTCGCGTGGCTCAAGGCTACAACCACGAGCAGACGTATTCATCCCAATTAATTTCCTTTGATAATGCAGAAATGCATCTCTGGTTATTTTTTTTGGGAAAAAAAAACGCACGAGGAAAGAAGGAAATAAGGCGAGATTCGGTAACGCGTCGCACGTCGAGAACGTACGATGATAAAAAAGGAAAGGAAAGAAAAGGGGAAAAAAGGTAAAATGCAGAAAAGGAGAAAGAGAGAGAGAGAGAGAGACCCAAGCCCTCTCGAGCTGGAATCTACAATCGCTCGGCGCGTCTCGACAAGGAAATTCATAAGATCCGAACTTTATTCGCGTGCGCGCGTGCGCCGAGCTTGAATTTATACTCTCGGGAGCGCTCAGGAAATTTCGAGCCCTCTCCTCTGAAAACTGACCGACGCTCGTAGATAAGGAGAGCCGCAGGGCGCGCGGGTCACTCGCTTTGCCCGCGACTCTTTATGTGCGACGTACGAGTGTACGAGTATATAGAGACGCGCAGATATATCCGCTTTGGAATGGAGCTCGCGCGCGAGACGTGGACGTCTCAAGCAAGAGGAGTTCGGAGAGAGAGAGGGAGAGAGAGCGAGAAGCGAAAGCACGAGCGAACATGCGAAGCAATCGTAAGTTAGGGAGCGAAACCAACAGAGAGAGAGAGAGAGAGAGAGAGAGAGAGAAGAGGGTTTTAGCCGCGCGAACATAAAGTTCCAAACTTACGACGCGAGATCTCCGATAGCTCCTCGCGGTGGGCATGAAAGCATCGGCTGAAAAAACGAGAGAGAAAATAAAAATGCGCGTGCTCCGAGGAAAAAAGGAGGCTACTTCTTCTCTGGAGTGGAGGCGAAACTTTAGTTTGGTTATATGTGAGCGCGTCTGTACCGGTGGGTAAAGAGTTTGTATTGGTAGTTGAAACCCCGCAGCGAACTTACCTGCAACTGAGATTTCTTTCATTTTCTTCTTATTCGTATACCCGTGCTTTTGTTTTTTCCCCTGTATTTCATTATTTACAACTACTTTCTTTCTATCTTCCCGTCTCGCTGTCGCAAGCTTAAGTTTCAAAATGCGGATTTACTCGGTAGCCTTAATAACAAAATCAAAGATGTTGCTCTCGTTGCATATCGGTGTTTTCGTCCGGTACCTTCGCCATTGCAACTTATCGTAGACGAAGACCATTTTCCGATCGTTCCATCTCCGCTTCGTTATCTCCGATAGAGTTTTAACGCGACAAAAGTGGAGTGCCTCGGGGTTTTACGCGAGCTGTGCGAATATTAAACAAAAATATGATCGCGAATATTTTGCATTTATTTAAAAAATATTTCTATATTAGGTGATACATTATTTTAAATATAACTTTGTTATTTAAATACAGCAAATAGTAGTAATAAATAAAGTAAGATATAAAAAATCGTCTTTGAAATAAAATTTCTTTAACTAAAATTCTGAAAGCTATCGCGAGAAATAAATGTAATCGAAATATATAAAATTTTATGCGTTTAGTTTGAAAACACATATAATACAAATTAAACGCGATTAAAAATGTTTCAAAAGCACTAATATTCGCAACAGCGACTCAAACTTTTTAAACGATACACCGCTAAAATAAGCATAGTCTCGTAAATTCCAGCCGAGTTTCGAAATAAAATCAGAAACTCGAATCCTATTCGAAAAGACGAAGTGCAAAAGAAACGAAAAGCGAGGCAAGAAAAATTCCGAATAGACGGAGAAGGAGGAGGAGGAGGAGGAGGGGGACAGTAGTACGTGCAAGTTTGCGGTCTGAAGTCGTCTCGATGTAAACGGGCAAGTAACCGCGATTTCATTATTTTATTTCTCCCCGTATTCTTTCCTCCCTCCTCCTTCCAACCCCGTACCCGCCCGTACATACAGAACTCGCGTTAGACCCCCGCGGCGACTAACCTGTCTTTCCAACACCGTCGTCCACGCGCTATCTACGGATAGGAATACCCGATAATCCCCTCGAAGGCGCTCAAATTTTTCTTCCTGCCGACAACGAGGTGGGTCCCTCTCTCTCTCACTCTCTCTCCATCTCTCTCGCAAGCTCGCCCGGATAACGATAACACCGGTGTCACTTTCCAATGCACGCGAGGGTTTACCGACTCGCGACTAGATAAGGCGATTCTCCTTCTTTTCCCTTCTTTTTTTTTACCCGCTCCTAGCGCTATTTTCTCCTCGTGCACGCCCAAAAGAGTTATCATCGCTGCTTCGCTGGACGTTCCTCGCTTTCCCGATTTTTCAACGCGCGCGTAAACGTGTACGAGACGCAGACCTTGGCTGGAGATTCCACGCGATCTTTGCTTCGGTAACGAGCGACGAGGATCCCTAGATTTTTCCTCTTCCGTGTGTACCAGCGTATCGAACGCGCACCTTTTCGCTTTTACGCGAGTTGCCCATTATTTAGGTCTTTCGACGGGGATTCGCATAAGTCGGGTTTTTCCGACGCAATCGCTCATCGATATTACACTCTACGATTTTATTCGCGCTACTCTTCGAATTCGAATAAAAATTAAGAGATGGAAATTTCTATCGGTATATTTTAATCGAATGGATCAACGCGAAACGCGAGTTAATCGTATTTTTGGAGGAACTAACGCGGTTGAAGATTTAGGCTGCGACGTCCTCAAACTTATGGACTCGGAACAAGAATTTATTCGAAGCGAACTCGAGAAAATATAATTTTATAAATGCGGTAAAAATAAAAGTTGTCGGAACATAATAAAAAGCTTGAAAAATATGAAAATACTCGCATGTCAAAAGCATTATTCTTCATTTTGCGTTAACGCTGCCAACGTACAAAATGTATTTTCAAGGAATAAACGCGCGAGTTTAAGCCCATCTTTAAAATTAGCCACGCACAAGCGCGTCAACGATTCGCATTGTCGTCTAATCAGGTAAAAATTGTTCGTCGCAGCGCAGCTCGCAGACTTCGCCCGCCCTTACAATACACGCGACAATGACTCGGCCGTAGCCGAGCGCAAAGACGACAACGTCCACGGAGAAGAAACGGAGAGCGAGAGTGAGATCACTGGTTTGAATTATAGGATCCCCCAGTGATAATGATGAACCGTGTTTACACTGAAGCAGATCCTTCCAGGGACGCCTTCTCCGACTCTCGTCCTCCTCAAACCACATATTTGAAAATGTACCGCGGAGGTCGGGGAAAGAGAGAGAGAGAGAGAGAGAGAGAGAGAGAGAGAGAGAGGTTGGAGAACGCAGGCCCGTCGCAGAATAAGGGGCAACGAGGGAGGAGGAGAGAGAACGAGACACGGTGCGACTCCTTTCTCATGTAAATACGATGTAGCTGCGTGTAAAGCGCGACTGACCGCCTTCCTTACCTCTCTCTCTAGTCTCGCGAATATATGCGACTCACATTGTCGAGCTGGTGAGCGAGCGAGCGAGAGATCCCCCACCTAGACGGACGCGCGGTCGTCTCTCATAGGACGTATCTTTAAAGTCGACTTATGGCGGAGAGGAGGAGGAGGAGGAGGAGGAAGGTGGAAAGGAGCGCGGAGGTGGTGCTTCTCTCTCTCTCTCTCTCGCTCCTGCTCGCTCCCTCTTTCTCCAAGACGGAATGAAAAGAGTGATAGAGAGGGAAAGAGAGAGGGAGAGAGAGAGGGAGAGAGACGACAACGACCGCCCGTAAAATATATCAGCCGCTGTGTGACTTCTCGAGGCAACCACAAATCACGCGACCCCCCGTCGCTCTCTACGACTACCCGCCGCCACACTGCCCGGGAGAATAACCGAGAGGGAGAGGTGGAGAGGTGCGCACGATGTGGGTGTACCTTTATACGCGATAGGGAATACGAGAGTCCAGCCACGAAAGATAGCGCGGAGAACGCGCGAAAACGGCTGCTCTTCTCGAGAGGGATCTAACGAGACTTCCATCCGATCGTCGGGGATAGCCTTCGCCAAATATCCGTGTATTTATGCGGTACGGTAGACGCTTGGTTGATCATCGGCGATTAGCGATCGTCGATGCGTCGATGCGTCGATGCGTCGATGATTTTTACCGGCGTCGCCTTCGATCTACGTTTCCAGTCCTACCGAATAAAATATCTTCTTACCTTTTCATTTTTCTCGCGAATTTATCTCGGGAAAGAGAATTTACCTTCGCGTACGTCTCGTATCGAATAATTACGCAATTTTACAGGGATCTTATCCAATGGCGAGATACATTCGAATTATAAATCGCGCAACGTTGGCGGCGTGTTTTTTCCCTGAAAATATTTTATCATCGGTATCGAATTAAAATTTTCAGAATTGAATTCGAGATTCCGAATTGAGATAATCGATCGATAATGAAGCGGTCAAACTACTCGCGAGAGTTACGTTACTTTTCATAGAAATCATAGCGTACGATTATAATTTAGCGAACGTACGGGCAAGAGGAAAAAATATACGTATGAATCATCGGTCGAGGGGTTAGAGAAGTAAGTCGAATAAACTCGGCATCAAAGATACCGAAGAAAAGACATCGTTCGGGATGTTAATCCTCGCGAGAATCTACCTATCGTCTACCTAAGCACTTCTGTATATCGAATCGCTCGAACATGCTTGTGCGCTTCGAAGAAAAGGAAAGAAACGAGACAGAAGGAGATAGCGAGAATGAAACGAAAAAACAACGGAAAAAGAAACGTCCGCGCTCTACAGCTGGACACGATCAAGCCGAGGAATCTTTGAATACCATTAATGAGACTCGTCCAAGAGAAACGGAGAAAGAAGAGGAGAAAAAGCGAGAGAAAGAGAAAGAGAAAGACGAAGAAAAGAAAAGAAGAAAGACGAGCGAGAGAGAGACGGGACGGGTTGCGTTCTCTCTCCTTTTGAGAGAAGCTGGTCTTTTGTTGGACCTCGTGAAGTGAGCAAGGAAATAATGCTCGGTGGAATGTGACCCATGCACCACCTCTCTGGTCACTCCTCTCTCTCCTCTCTCTCTCCTCTCTCTCTCCTCTCTCTCTCCTCTCTCTCTCCTCTCTTCTTATACACTTATATGCATACAGGCATGCACGTGTGCGTAGATCGACACGCTTTCGAGCGGAGGAGCTGCATCATTGTGTTCCATCGAGTATGCGAAAGCCGAGATGCTCACCGCGGCATCGATGATGATTCACGAAAGATCCTGGAAAAAGTCCCGCGGTGTTTGAATCGTATGCACCGGATTCGTCAGCGCGCTTTCAAAATATTCAACTATTTCAAGAACAGTAACCAACGGCTCGGCTGAACTCCCGAAATCATCGCACTCATCGATTTCCCGAATGGATCGGTAAATTATAAATTCACCGTACGCGCGATAATTTTCGTTGACTAATTTCGAGCGCGCGTTATCGCTCTCCTTGATATATACGACATCATCGACGATGTTCGCGGTAACTTTATTAGAACGAACGATTCGAAAGGGAGACCGATTCATAAAGCGATTCATAGAGCAAAAATAAATTATACAACTCCGGAGTTTGCTTCTCAGTAATGCCTTCGCTTTTGTTCGAAAGGCAAAAAATAGAAGGAAAAATGTGAAAAAAGGAAAACAATGCCGACAGATCTCATAAATTGAACTCGCGTAATTCCCACTAGATGAATGCGACTATTTACGCAAACTGACAAATACTCGGCGATAAAATTAAATCGGAAAAGAGTAACTACCGCGAGGCCTGTGTTAATTCTCTTGGATTTTTTCGGGTTCCGTTGGCGGGTTCCGTTGGCGGAGGCCAAGAAACGCCGAGGAAATAAAGCTTATAAGCCGGAGGCTCGCAAAAACCGCGACGCGAGAAGATCGACACAAAAGCTGCCCGGCTCCAATTAGGTATAGCGCGACTCGACGATGCCACGTCCACGTATGTACAGCATATACGCACAGCGCGAGCTCGTGAATCCCGACTCCGAGGAGAAAACTGGTTATAATACGTTGGACTGCATATTTCATTTGCAATAAAATGGAGATAGAGAGGGAAGGAGAAATCTTGTTCGACAGGAGCCCGCGCGTACACACGTATATAAAGTATTATACACGTGTATGCGTACGGCGCGATCCCTCGTCGGCGGCTTTCTCGCTTTTTCAGGTGGACCTCCGATCGCTCATTCTCGACGTATATCGTTATTAGCGTTATTGCTCTCGCGTTGTCGTTGTTGTTATTACCGGAAAAAATTGATAGACGACAGTCTCGGTTCTTTCCAAGGGGTGGGAGGTCATTTATTACTCGAAACGAGAGACAGGGATGGGAAAGAGCTTGATTAGAAGTAGCGAACCAGAGTGTAGGAATGCAACGGCCCATATAATTTACCTTTTCCTGCTATGGGAATACTTTCCGTTCGAGCTGTATTTTAAAGCCCGATCAAAATATTCCGCAAATTAATGAGTCACTCCTGTCCTTGTAATGCGAATCAATTATTTAGAGAAACGACAAACTTTATCGAGTTTCTCGAGATAATGTCAGCGATGCTTCACAAATGTATCGTCGTTTAAAAAATTATCGTTCATTAAGACTGACACTTACCAGATAAGATTCCGCATTTAATAAATAACCGTTCGCCTAAGTAATTTACCCGATTCGACGATTGTTAAAAACTCGATGATATAAATATTACACCGAAACCGTACGAAAGATTCTTCGACGCGATCGATTCCAACGCACGAAACAAACTTATCTTTACGCTCGTTCCATAGTCAAACTTTACCTCGAACTTTATTCGAACCAAGTTTAAATCTAACTTGGAACTCGATATCCGCGTAATCGAGAGAACTATAAAAACAACGGTAGATTTTGGTCTTGCGTATAGTAGACGTCGATCCTTATCTCCGTCCTTTGGCCTTTAGCTGCTTTTTGCGCATCCACCCCGTATTATTTTCCATCTCTTTTTCTATTTATCCGTCCTCTCGGCGGCGCGGTACAATCTCGAATTCCCCGCTCGTTATTAATATCGAATAATGAGGAGCTCCTCGCTGGAAAAGTACGCGCGCGCGACTCGGGGATTCTTTATTAACGAACCTCGCGGCAATACCGACGACCGCTTTTGCAATATCGCTGTTGCAATAGGAAGCAAAAGGAAAAATACGGGCATAACGTAGCACTTGTATAATCTCGCGATACAAGCGCGAGATAAGATCTTGGGTTTCGCGAGACAATAACGAAGGTAACTCGTCCCTTTTAGCTAGAATTTAAATTTACCGACAATTTTACAAATATTTATTCTATTTGATATCGTATCAACTTTCTTTGCAAATTTTCGATTCGATTATGGTATCGATAATTGCACCGGACTATCTATTTAATTGGATCTACCGATGCGTTTGGATAAAACGTTCGTACGTTCGTACGGAACGACACATTATCGTAAAAAAAATAACGATGAACGATCCAAATTTAACAATAAGATGTTTCGATTCGATGCTCGAACGCGCTCGAGTGCTTAAAGAGGGAACAAAAATATGTATAACATAATATTGTAATACCAAAGGGAAAAATAATTCTTTCCCGACGCATAAAAGTTGGCGTAGTTCTGCAAGGAAAACTGCTTATACACGCGAAGAAAATAGAAGCGATAAAACGCGAGTTTGAGCATTGTATTCGAAGCGTTGCGTGTGCAGCCTTAATTTCTGTACGCCGGGAAAAATAACTCCGAGTCCGCGAGCAGCGACTGTATTTTCGTTTGTGTAAATTGCACGTTTAGATCGCCCGATAAATGGAGACCGATAAGCTACAACAATTTGTGCGCTGTGCGCGGCTATTTATATTTAAATCAAAAGCTCCGAGCTATACGTTTTTTTTCTCTCTCGATTCGACCGATCGCTTAAATACGCCGTCCGATAATTATGAATAATCTCGTATCCGATCGTTTGTTCAAACAAGTTAAGTTACAATATTTAATAAATAATTGTATTCGGTCGATTCCGAAATACTTATCGGACCAAAATAAGCAAGTACTAAAATTGGATATCGTTGAAACTTAAAGTCCGGACCGAGCGCTTAATATTATTTTCCAGCGATGGAATTTTCACGATTCGGTGGATGAAGCAATACCATCGATAGGATAGTTAAGAAATCATAAAACACATAAATCTCTTGTTTTCCGGATGCGGTCGAGTGTTAACTGATATAAAACGAAGGAATTATCGAGCGAGTGGTGCGCGAGTATATAACGACAAGACACGTGCAAATCGTTGCCGTGGCTTATTTCGCGAAGTAAACGTTTCGCCTCTCTTTCTCTTATTATTTATTCGCCGGTTCGCAAACGCACACTTGCGACTATTTTCGTCACCGGTGCATCGTCGCCTTCGGCACTCGACTCGCCTCGACTAACGAATGCGGTTATAATTGCGCGCGAACCTAATGGTTATTGATGGGACTCTTTACTCTTACCCTCGCTAAGTCGGCCAGTACTCGCCTTAGGAGACCTGGCCTTATGCTTTCCAGGGCGAGAGAGAAAGATGCGAGGAGAAAGATTCTCGCCTGTATACAACACACATACATACATATGTATATTCGCGCGGTGAACGAGAGAAACACGACTCGATTTGCCATGGGGACGAGAGACTTTTACACGCCAGTTATTTTAATCCGTCGCGATGATGATCGCGTCTTTACACTTTTATGCCGATCTCTGAGAAAAGGAAGAATGGGCTAAGCCGGGCCTTGCATATTTATTTCAGCCCGAATGGAAGATCATCCTTTACGGATGGCTATTTTTAAGCTTTTTTATGGAGGATCGTAAGGCGTTTTTAATGGTTACGGTATCGAGAGGGTCGATGGACGATGCCACGAATATTCCCGGACTTTTTCGCGATTCGCTACATATTCGGGAAATTATAAATTTTTACCAAAGAAACTCGTCGCGTCGTCCAAAAGACTTTTACCCGTACGCGATAATCTTATAGTATTTATACGTGCAATTGGAAGCATTTCGCAGTCTCGCGTTCGTTACTCTACCTTAATTAGTTAAGTTGAAACAACATTTTCTAATTATCTCTTCGAATGGAAAGCTTCTAAAAGTAATTTTCAAAGCGAGAGTTTATTTACTCGGTGCCTGACAGCCGACCATTTTTACTACTTCTCTAGAACAATCGCGAACATCGTAAACAAAATATACAATAATTAAATATCTGGAAAACGCGCGGGTAAAATCAGTGTATTACGTAACGAGGCAACGAGTTATTATTATAAATTTCACAATTAAACTCGGTTGCGAAACGCTTAATTCTTCTTGCGCCTCGTTCCCCTAAAAAGTTCTTTCGCCATAACCGTCATTAGCCGCGAGCAATAAAGAGAGTACCGAGAATCATCAGCGTTTGCGCTTCACCCGTCTCCTTCCCCCTTCCCCCTTCCCCCTTCCCCCTCCGCCCGGCCGCGGCGAGGCAATCACCGCGACTAGAGAAAACTTCCAAACGATAGCGCCGAATGTGGAGACGAGGTTGTTGGCTGCGATGGAAGTGTCACCGCGGCCGCAATCGAGCCCCGCACGACCGTAAACGCTGTCGTTACGCGCGGCAGCCGCGACCCGGTCGCGAGGGAACGGCCGGTTGCGGTCTTGGCAGCCTCGTTGTCTCCTCCTTGGGACCGCTGCCGCAAAACCCCGACGACGGTGCCTCGCGTTATCGAAAATAAAAGGAACGGCGGGACCGTGGAAAAATAAGGAAGGCAGAGACGCGCGTGCGGTTTGTCCCCTTGTCCCCAGCAACGAGGCACTTAGCGTTCGTTAAGTTGTCTCCTCCGCGAGTACAAAGGCGAAGAGCTTTGACGAGCGGCGCGGAGTTGGCCGAGGGGAGGGGTGGGGCTCGTGTTACAGGTGTTGTTCAACAGTCGAGGACTAACCCAAGATTATTATAGCTCGGAGCGTAATCACGCCGGAAAGCCGAGCTCGCTCCGAGTCATAAAGACGAGGAGGGCGAGGAGGGCGAGGAGGGCGAGGAGGGGAGAGCTGAAAATGGAAGGACTCGCGAGAAATCTGCAACTTGAGCGTGAAGATAGCCGAGAGCTAGGAGAGACCGTGTCCTCGTTATACGCCTTTTTCTTTTGCGAGACGAATTAATTGAAATACGATGATGCTTAGGGATTTTAATTAGCGCGACGAGCCAAGCCGAGATTATTTTATGATGTCGAAAGACTGCGGAGGCTTCGATAAGGCTCAGCTTCGAAATCTATTTAGCGGTTAAGAATTTAACCCTCCGCTACGAGTGGTTATCTTTCAACCGCTTCGAGAGACTCGTCGAGGTATCGAGGACTTTTGTCTTATATTCACTTTCCGACCGCCGAACTGTAACAAATTATTACTTTATCGCACGAAATCGAATAGCGAAATTAATCGCTCGCTAATTAATAGTCTCGGCGCGTTTAACAGCTACGCGCAAAAAATATAATTTTCCAATTATAAGTATATTCGGCTGGATATAAATTTGTCGATATACGTAATTAAATTTACACAGGGTAAAAGAAATTATTCGATTCGTACCGATACACTTTCCGGATCCTTTTTTCGATTTAAACTTCGAGAAAGCTGCCCGACCACTTTTATTTTAATGCGCTACGTGCGATCGTTAACAATAAGAACGTACAATATTTTTATAATTCGATAAATCAGTTGGAATTCGTAATTCGTACCGAATTAGCGCGTTTCCATTACTTGAAATTCAATGCATAGCAGCATAAAAGAAGTACACGGAAATATATTATTCGAATTGGCGAGCGCGTTGCAGAAAGATCCATTCACGGATGCTCAGCGCGTCGTTGTTCGCATTTCAAAGCAAAAGCTCGGTTCCACCAGCAAGACGGAATCGCAAGCAAGTAATTGAGCCTAACGAAGTGTTCCGGGACCGCGCGAAAACGAATTCGACGAATCTCTTGCTCGCGATCCAAATCCAATCATCCAATCGGAGTCAATTACCGGCTCACAATGGCTCCCCCCCGTGCACCCAAGCCGCCTAAATGTCAACTCCAAGGCGACGGTGTCATTTCGAATACAAACAGGATTACGCGATCTAATTCACGGGCTGACAAAAGGCCGACAAAGAAACGCCAGCCAAGTGGAAGGCATCCGCTGTGGGGGGTGGATGGATCGACCCAATACACACAGATGTACACTCGTTGCACTTTCCCTAACTCTCATTGGCTTTTGGCACCTACATCTGTTCTTTGTTCCGCTTTTTTGAATCGACTGTACGATTTAAGCCTGTGTTTCGTCGGTGACTCGATGACGGATTAGCTCGTCGACCGTAAGGAACTTTCCATCGGACGGAGCGATAAAAGCAGGGACGCTTTTCGTCTTTTCGCTTTTCATCGAGTGTGGACCGAATAACTATCGAACGAGCGTTAAACGATTTTTTAAGGACGCTTCGATAATCCTACGATCGCGAAAATTCCGAAATAGCGAAAAGAATCAGCGCGCAATTTATTTATAATCACGATTCCGATGCGAATTCGTTTTAATAAAATAGTTCGAGTGTGTGTTCGACGAAGACACGTTTAATCGTTATAAATCATACAAGCCACGAACACGCGAAATCTTTTCGTACCGGACAGTTATTTTAAACCGTAATAGAGCTGAATCCATCAAGTTTAACCGTTACTATTTATATTAAAATACAAATAAAAGATCCGTTGTGGGAAATTAAATAAAAATGTACAGCTCGTCCCGGAAACACGTGCGAGGCGTATGAAAATGTAAACATTTGTCTATCGCGCGGCAAAGTTAAAAAAATATGCTTAAACGGAAAATTGGCGAAGGTCCTATAATCGATCGTATATCACCGAGTGCATCGATTAATTCGATGCTTGCGCAACTCGTACAATGTCATTATGACGATGTCGTGACGGACGTAAGTTATGGAGGACGACGAACGTACACCGATCCACGATCCGTCCGTGCCGTGGTTAACGTGGTTAAACGAACGTTGCGTTCCTACGGAACATCGCGTTGTATGCAATGTCTATATAGAACGGCTACGGCACTTGTACAAGTCTCGCAATCCCTTAAAAGGCAGCTACGGATAGATAATCAGCCATTGTCTTACAGGGATACCAACTCGCAAACAACGCGTGCTCGACTCGGCATTAACATTATTCTCCGTACGAGCAGTTCAAGATCCTAATGCAGATTATCTCTTCATTTTGAAATTTCTCGATTTTTTCAATCTTATCGAGTTGCAGGTACGAGACGCGGTTCGTAACTGTTTTCGCGTCTTTATTCGATCGACGCGAAGAGCCGTGTTCTTTATCTAACAATTTATATAAAATATATTATATTTGACGGATGTTATTTACTCGGTGAAGTGCACCGGTAAATAATTATGCTGACACACGGTAGTATTTAACGAATAATAAAAATTGAAACGAATTATTTATTTTCCACTTTATAATTAATTATGGAATGAAGCAATTTTCGTTGCATCTCGAAAACTTGGATGAAAATACATTAATTATATAACATTTTATCCACGCAAGTTGCAATACATCATTAAATACATTTGTTTCTTGCGATTATTCAATTACGATAATTATTAATCACCGACTATTTACAAACCTAACATCCAAGGTTTCTTCTTAATTTTTAACTTCTTTTAGCCAATATTATTTATACCGGTGAATATTATAAACGTTTCCAATCGAAAATATTTATTCCTTATTCGTAACATTTTTATAAGAATCCTTTGACGCGATGAATTATAAGTTTCGAATAAAAATTTGAATTTACATTTTAATATAAGTTCGGGACTTGGAAAAGTTGTACACAAACGCGGTAAAATTTACGCTGTACTCGGAGCGAACGAACACTGCCAAAAGACAATAAACGTACATGGAAGGGTAAGAAAGTCATCTCGAAAATCGCATTCTTGTCTCCGGGACGCGAGGAAAATCAAATTCGGACGGGCGCGAACTTCCGTAATAATTCCATGTTCGCTGCGTACGCGATGTTTTACGTCGACTGATCTCGCGGATGTTTCGGAGTTTGCGATACGGGGAGGCCAAACGAAAGCGGATGCTGCACGCAGGGGTAAATATTGCAGTATGCACTCAGCGCAGAGACACGATACGTACCTTCCAAACCCCATCCTCTTCTCCGGGATTCGCCGTACACGCGTCTATGCATTAGCAGTCGCATATATTATTTTCAGGGTGAAACGCGAGCGTTGCTCGCCTAGCGTTTACTAGAAAGAGGAAAACTGAGAGATGAACGGACGAGAGATCGTGTATTCGCTTATTTCGGAATTTACCGCGTTTCTAGCTTAAAGCGAATATCGAATTTAGGTATGGTCCAGGCGCCGAATTACATATGCTCGTCTATCCTTCGCGTAAAAGTGCTTTTTGCGAAATGAAACATTGGTTTCTTCGGGAACGAGCGAATCTGTACGGATGACCGTTTATCAATAATATTCTTCCTTCTACGAGAAAATCGATAAGTTTTGACTGATTAATGGTGCTTTATTTATAGAACCTCGCGATATTTAATTAATTAAAACGTTGAAAATACTTTGTTTCTTTATTTATAAATTTGAAATTTGTTGATCAAATGTCGAACATTATACATTATATGCACGACCTAAACTTTGTTCCATTTTAATGTAATACAATATTAATAATACTCTATAAATCACGTTACTTTATAAAAAAAAATTTTGTATTTTTCGGATCGCGCGTAGTTTCGATTAATCTTTCAACGATATATACGTGAGCATTCGTCGTCGAGTCCGTCAAAACAATTTCACCTACCGAAATAAAACAAAATCCAACGCTAAATTCTCAATTCCCGCGTCCTCGAAACTTGGAGAAATCAAACGAAAAGCTCCCAATTAAGTTGGAAATACTCTCTCAAGCATCGTTAATCTGGAACGGAGACACATGCATCCCGCGAGCCAAGTGCATCGACTAAAGAGCCAAGTACTCCCTTAGCAGTGCTAAACTCTCGGACAAGACTCGCACGAGAAAACGTCCGTGAACTCTGAGCGAGTATACGTACAACTGTATATATATATATATATAAAAGTCTCTCTTTCATTGTCGACTCGTTTTGCAAAACTCGGTTCGGAGGTGGAGGCGACTTCGGTTTTTTCGAAAAAGCTCCACCGAACCTTATACGAACGAACGCTTACACCCGCGCACGCGAGTCGCGACCGTCATTATTTATGACCGCGATTCGCACCCGGCTACCCTCTTATTCATAGTTTTTACTCGTATTTCGCGATGAGACTACGCACCGGAGACGAGATCCACCGGAGGATTCGAGGACCAAGAGAATGAGAAATTGAGAAAGAACGGGAACGAGAACGAGAGCAGCAAAATTCGCGCTAAGGTTGAGTTGATATCCACGAGACAGATGCGAGAGTGAGGAGGAAAGACAGGAAAGAGAGGAAGAGAGGAAGAGAGGAAGAGAGGAAGAGAGCAAGAGAGATGGAAAGCAGAACGGTCGTTATTTATGATACTTTCGCAATCCCAAAGCGGTCGTGCGGTTTTCGACGAACTCGATCGTCCTCGCATTCTTTTACTGCCTTTTTTCGACCACGAGACGATTTTACATTTCCGTGATCTTTTACACTTCTATGCTTACCCCTTTCTCCTGCGATACTACGAAGCTTTCTACCAGTATTCTGTAACGTGGAATAAATTTGGATCGGAATAACTTTTCGAACAATAGAAACGAATCCCATTATTATCTATTTATAGGTCAATTACGTGTGTGATACATAGTGTGTCTTAAATCTTGAAATGCCTTCGTTTAAATCAGTTTAG
Organism: Dolichoris vasculosae; assembly: GCA_018907195.1. Taxonomy (NCBI): domain Eukaryota; kingdom Metazoa; phylum Arthropoda; class Insecta; order Hymenoptera; family Agaonidae; genus Dolichoris; species Dolichoris vasculosae. The sequence goes on from JACCHY010000001.1 coordinate 12,089,842, forward strand.
CGAATGGAAACGAAATAATTTATTTCTATTCTATTAATATTTATAATTATTATCTTGCGAACGTAATTTTATAACTTTTTTCCGTTCGAATCATCGTTTTTAAAAAACGTTCGATATCTTGTCTCTGCGATCGGTCGAAATATTCACAACGAAAAAATAAAAAACCACCGGTGCGTGATACAAGACAGTGTAAATATTTTCGAAGGAAAAATTAAGGAAGACGAGATATTTCGTAGGTCGCAAAGAAGAAAAAATCATCTCGTTTCGCGACCATCCCGCAGGTATTACGTAGCTTCGAACGTTTGGACCTAACCCCCGAAGATGTACAAGACGAGGGTGGCGACGATGGCCAGGTGTTTTTCGGATTAATCCCTTATCCATTTAAACGTTGTGTATTATTATCGTAAAAACTAATTCGGAAGGAAGCGAATCGTACTACCCTCGTAAGTAACTCAGTCTTGCACGTTTTTCTCCGTTGGGCGTTAAACTACCGGAGCGTCGGCGAATCGGTCGAAAAAAGGAAACAAAGATGCGAGTCGAAAGAATACGCGAGTAGCCGAAAGAGGGGAACGCTCGATGGGGAAAGAAAAAAAGCGGAAAAAGCGGAAAAAAGCGGAAAAAAGCGGAAAAACTAGGAAAAAGAGAAATAGAAAAATCGTGCGCTACGGGAGATTTTATGCGTCTACTTTTTATCGGTGTTTTAACATTGGCTAGAAAGGAAATTTTGTAGGGAAATTACAATATTTAGAGGCAACTTGTGGATATATTCGCTTATCGTTTTGCAAGAAGATAGTTTCGTTTATGGCGAAAATTTTCACCCGCGTAGAATTCGATGTTTTTGAAAATGCGATATTATAATTACAAGAGGAAGATAAGGCAGCCGTTACTTTAAATAAAATAATCGATAAATTTTTTCGAGAGATAACGCGAGATATTAATATATTTCTATTATTTTTATACCAAGGAATAATTGCATATTATCTTACAGTATTTTTAATTCGATTTAATTTTAGGTTCTACACGGATATTTATACGTTCGCGTTCGTTATTTTATTTCATTTATAAAATCTGACACAGCGTAGTAGGATATATACGTAAACTTGCGAGTCTCTTTCACGCTTCTACCTCGAATCGTAAAAGCGTCGTAAAGGAGAAATAGACGCGAGCAACATTTGACCAAGAGATACAAGCTACTACGTAGCTTATATGGCACCGAACATATAGAGAGATGGATAATAATAATACCCATAGATTCCAGTTCTGATCATAAACGAATTAATGCTCGGTAAAACTATAACCTTAAAACAATGTTGTCGAATAACTTGGCGTTTCTAAATCTATCGGCGGAAGTTCATTCGTACAAAAATTAATGCGTATTCCGTCGTTGTTTTTAATCGAACGAACTCGGAGGGAAAAACAAATTGCGTAATTTGAATTCGGAAAACGGACTTACAAAACGGATCGAGACGATTCTTAAATAATCGCGCGGTTTCGTTTAGGCTTCATCAACGCGAACATTCATCAAGTATAACGTATATCCCTTTAGCAGACAAAAGCGTTAACGTTAATACTTCGCACGATAGCGATCCCATAATTAGAATTGGCACTGTGTGCGTCAACGCCACTACGACATCCGTTCGTACGATCTCCATCGCGAAAATGGACGAAAGAAGCGACATTGAAGTCGAGGTTAAAGATCAAAAAAGCTTCTATCTCGACCCGCGCCGATGTTACCGATGTCTCGGTGATCACTGAATCATTGTTCGTGATAGATTGCGCAGCTGCTGCTTCTTCGAGACCGTCGGATCGCGCGGCTCTAGAAATAACGTTTTCCAACAATGCGACCGAATATCGGAACGACGAGGACTCGATCGACTCTCCGAACGCAAGAGTTTATCTCGAGACGAGCTTACAGATTGTGCCGGGAAATGGAGAAAAACGAAAAGGGCGCAGAGTTGAACGAACAACACGCGAACAGCGAATTACGTTCGGGGTATATTTGCGCGAGTTACTTCGACGAGTTGATCACTAGGCATTTCGCTTTCTTTGATGTTTATTCCGTGCAAAGGATGAAAGATCCGAGACGAACTCTGGACAGAATTACGATCTTATCCGAAGAGATTCCAATATAAACGTTTAATAACGTTTCTCTTTGAACAATTAATCCGACAGTTTTAACCATTCGTTTAATATCCTTCAAAGCGAGCTTATTTAATATAGATTGTACCGACGCTGTATAAATTATTCTAGAATTTCGTTAAATACGCGAATAACGTACGCGAATCAAAATTACGACATAAAGCAAAGATTAATATCATCGATGAATCAAGCTAATTAGCGGTGAAATTTATCGAAGACGCGCTTACCACCGACGAACCCAATTTAATTATGTATAGTATTTTTGGTTCGGATATATTTACCTTCCGATCGCTAGTTTTCCTATTTAATAATACGCGCGATAAGACGGAAAAAATGTCTTCCACGTTCGAGAATAAAAGAATAATGACACGACTACAAGAATAATCCTTGGTCTCCGTTTACCATTTACCCCGAGCACCGATATTCTAAACAAGTCCGAGTCGTGGTCGAGCTTAAATGCATCCTCCCGTGGCGTATCATTGAAATAGCGAGTTTACGCGATGATCTTTCGAAGATTTAGAGCGAGTGAAAAATATCTAGGAATAAGCAGGAGGTCGGCGTCCGAAAGTTGCTCGTATCCGTGTAACATTTGGCTAATTGCCCGTGCGGTGCGCTATTGCAGTAGCGAACGACGACGACGACGACGGCACTTGGTTATGGCAGCCAGTTCGACCCGACGCGCGTTAGGGCTTCTCTGTCTCTCTATTATTACGTTACGAGGCGGGATAAGGCCACGTTATTATAAATGGAAGACCAGTAGCGCGGTTCGCTCTCCCTCGACAACTTTACGGTTAGAAAGATGAGGATGGTCGCGAGCTACCGTATAATTACGTCTACGCGTGCGTTTCGGGCCTTCGGGCGCCACCGACTCCCCATTTTTGACCCTAAAACGCCTAAATTCCGTAAATATAATACTTCATTACCTCCTTCTCGTCTTTTACGGAGTCTTCGTTTTTTAGGCCTCGTAAAATGTGCGCCCGCGCGCGTTCGCCTGGCAGTTTCGAGGAAGCACCTGATGAATGCGCGTCCAGCTATATTTTAGGAGTGTCGTGAAAGACTTCGCATCAAAATAATATTAAAGCTCTTTTTTTTCAAGTATTTTTAATGGTTTTTACGGGCGAATATTTCATTCGAGAGAAAATTATTCGCAAAATAAACACCGGTAAGATTAATGACTTTTTTAATAACCAATAAACCGTATCGATAAATAAGTTGTTTTGATTCGAATACATTATGGAGAGACGGTGAATCGATAAGTTACGCCGTAAAATGTCTTGGAAAAAGAGCGAATTAAATTTCCGTTTCGATGTACAATACGAACGTGGTGTATCCCTGCACCAGAACACGAGGTAGGAAACATAAAATTACGAATTCAAATCGCGAAACGAGAACCCGGCGAATCGAACCAACGTTTAAAAACGATCGAGGCGATAGGGAACCCCGAAATTGCTTTTGATTTTACAAAGTCGCGTCCGTATCGCGAGTCCGCGTATAATTGAGTTGTTGGGTGCACGAGAAGAATCGTCCGAGAAGGATTCGCTTCGACAGGGGCAAATGGAGCTCGAAACGTTTTTTCCTGTCTGCCCCTATTCGACCGAGAGCTTCATCGTTTCTCAACCCGCGGATTTTTCTCCACCTGCTACTCGGTTGATGCTTTACTGCCGCCGCTTTGATAAATCGCTGTACTTCGTCCCTGGTTCTCAGTCTACACGCGCACACACCGAACGCGAAAAGCCCTTATCGAGTCGGACCCGTTGCACTTAGGCCTCCTACGGCTTTCTTTTGCCTTCGGACCAATCCCGGCCTGTCTCGCTTCTATTAGGGGCTAGCCAGTGTCGTTCCATTTTTTCTCGTTTTCACCCGCACCACCGACCTCTATTCGCTGTCGACGTGATCCCTGAATCAGTCGGAGTCTGTCCCTTTTTCCGGATTTTATTTCTCCTATTCGAGGCTGGATTTTAGGAGTCTTATTTCAACCAATTTTCAGAGCTGCCTTTCGAGCAAAATTAACGAACGTACGACGATTCTACGTCTTCGTTCGGTCGGGTTTCGTATAAGCTTGTATAAAAATTGCGTCTCTTATTTATGTTATTGCACGAGATACTTTTATTAAACTAAACTTAATATCTCAAATTAAATTATGTATATTTCGTATCTATATATCTTCGAAATTAATTTTTGTCTTCGTCTACGCGTACGTAGAAATACCTACATTATTTACGTTTATTATATACATATATATATATATATGTATATGTTTGTATAATATATATAAATGTACAGTAATCATTCGTCAAAATTAAAGGAAAGTATAAACAGTAATAAAACAAACTATTAAAGTTACACCTTTAATCTAAAAATAATTACCCTACGCGCTAAAAAATACGCATTATTCAAGATTCAATCGCTTTTACGACTTCGATTACGCTTTTACCGACTCTTAATCCTCTAATGAAAAATTACGCTTTATTTTTTGTCATCGTCGAAATGACAAAGAGGGAGAGAAAATGGGGAGAGAAAGGGAGATAGAACGAGAAGGAAGAAGTAGAATCATCGCGTTTTATCGACCGACGCCATCCCGCAAAAGCACTGCTATCTGGAGCAAATCCGACTGCAGAATCCCGCAGGTTAGAGGTAAGAAAATTGGAGAGGGAGAAAGGAATGGACCGAACGCGGCTGCTGGGGGCGAAAGAGAGTGAGACGGAGAAACGCGGGGGTTCCGAAATGGCCCCCGAAGGGGTGATAGAGGCTACCTAATAGCTCACGGAATTGCCTTTGAAACACCTTTTTAATGAACTATTGCCGCGGGAAATGAAAATGGGATGAGCAGGGGGTATACGCGACATCGGACTCTATCCGACTGTTTCCTCCCAGTTAAGATACGCCTCGAAAGAAGAATCGCTTTTCTCGTGCTGCGCAGTTTCCCTCGTATACTCGGTAGCTCGGATAGTCCGTATCTCGGACTCTATATCTCACCGTTTCAAATTGACAAAGTACATTGTAATTCGAATGTGGTTAATTAAGAGAACGAGCTGTAAAAGCATCGTCGAGAAATCGACGATGGAAAAACGCAGTTTTTCGAGAGAAGGCAAATTTTAAATCGTACGCGCGGAATAAAAGATGAAAAAGTACCGGGATAATCAATTTTCGCATTAACAATATTACGAAGTTCAAAGTATTATTAAGTTAAGAGATAATTAGATTTTCGCATGGGACTCGTAATATAGATACAATTGAATTATAATAAAATTATATAATGAAAATTTAATACGCTTATAATTTGATAAGCAATTTTTTGAAAGTAATGGATAACAGTCTAAAATAATAAACACGAAGGCGTCGTTAGCATTTTGGATAAAATATTAAATCTCTAAAGTATTAAAAATACCCGACGCTATTTTTGTTGCACAAAAGACGCGCCTCCATCGTTGCCCTCGCAAAAACACTAACAATCGTCGGGAAAAATTGCAATTTTTCTGCGCGCAGTCCCGAGAGGCTGCATTTTTTCATTCGTCCTCTTCGCGCAGTCGGAAGGAGCAAACTAAAAAAATAACACGAGCCGAGCGGCGTGCAAGACGAAAGGGGAAGGAGGCAAGCTGCGCGATCCCAGCGAGACGCCATCCGAAAACATTCCGGGGAATTAGACGAGGAACCGCGTTTCGTGGCTCGTACGCGGGGGGGGAGGGAAAAAAGGAGGCGAGGAAGTTGCGCACACGCGCGTGCGCCTCGTGCTATATACCCGAATGTGAGAGATGGAGGAGGAGGAGGTGGAGGAGGAGGTGGAGGAGGAACAAGGCGATTTGTCAAAACGCATCGTCGCACGCCTCCGTCTCTCTCTCTCTCTCTCTCTCTCTCTCCCTTTCCGTCTTTGCGCTATCTTCGCCTTCGCGCTCATTGTTATGCTAAGTGCGATTACGGATGAAAGCGCAAAGAGAATGAGAGGGAAAGAAGGGCGGGAGAGCGCAAAGAGAACGAGAGGGTTTTGCGAGTCGAGTCGGCGTTTCACCCTATTCAATGTTTCAGAACTTTTTATCGTTTCTTTCCGAAAACAGCGAAAAAATACAAAAACTTTAATGACATACTTTCGGTTTGCTCAAAATTTTAAAACTTTAACTACCGAGTGGATGTTTCTTGCGATAGTGTACAAACGCGATAATATATCGATAGAAATTTTCAGTTTCCATTTTTGTAACGAACTAAGAAGCAAAGCAATTTTATTATCGGTGTTCGCAATGGTTCGTGTTAACCGAACGTGACGTAAAAAATCTATGAGAATCGAAGTATATCAACGACAAAATTTAATTAAATGGAATTTATATTGTTCGTAAATTTGATAAAAAAATTATCGTGCATAATAAATTCTTCGAATTCTTCGTTTTGAAAATTTTTTACAAACATCTTTGAAAAGTAGAACGTAAAAAAAAAAATTGTAAGGAGTCCCAACGAAGTAGTTGGAATTGAATGTTATCCTTTACAATGATTGCGAACAAAGCTAATTTTTTACCTTAAAGGATCGATCAAAGAATAAAAAGGGCAGGAAAGACCTTTTTTTCTATTCGAAAGAGACCTTCTCGTACGGATAGGAACGAGGAAACGAAACTACTCTCGTGAGAGTCCAAAGTCGCGCGACCTGACCCATTAGGGAACACGACGAGTTGCTTCTTCGCCTCCAAGTTTCTGGTCAGCTGTAAGGGATTCAAGATTATGGTTGTAACCCACGGTGTTTACGAGTCCACAAAGGCCGATTACAGCTTACTGGTGCACGACTTCCCTTCGTCAAGGTCGGTACTATCTCTCTCTCTCCCTCCCTCTCTCTCGCTCTCTCTTTCATTAGAGAAAATACAGACACGTGTTAAGGGTCTTTTAAATTTAGATACGAGTAATTCTAAATCATTGTACAATATATATATATATCCGATTAACGTCAATCAACGAGATTATGATTTTTCCATTCCTTCTTAAACGTAGCTCCAACTTTTTTAATTCCATGTTCGAGATGCGTGGATTACGCAAACATTGACGGTAGAGCAACTGGTAAGATTTAAATAAATTTATAGTACTAAATTCAAAGTAGTCCTTTGCTCGACAAATTAATCCAAAGGAAAGAAATATAACTTTTTGGAATAAAAATTCGCTTTAAAATATCCGAGTTCGAATAAAGGAAAATGTGATTTAGATCAAAAGCTCGTTTTAACAAAATAATGCATGTAATATTCTTTCTTTCAATTACAATTCATATTCAAAGCATTTTCGTTGGAAGCTTATATACCGAGATGATTTTCTTATTTTTGACGATAGTCCGGTAATGTTAAAATTATACACTCGAACTTACCGGGAGATTCTTACACTTATAAAGCAAAGGAAAAATAAGCATATATGGGGCATATTGTACCTTTGGGAATAGCAAAACGGACAGATATGAAAATTTTTCGTGCGACAAAAACTGTATCGTATGTTTCTAAAAAAAAAAATACATAGGACATTTTGATTAATTATCCTACTCTCCGGAGAGGCCTGCACGCGTCCTTCCTTGCTTCCCTAAAATTAGCAGGAACCTCTATATACGATTCGAACCCTCTTTTACCTACAACCTCCCAATTTCGAACGAGACCCCCAGCAGCATTTTTCCAAGCGACCCGATTTCATTTCTCTCCCGCTAGCAAATGCTTCGTCATCATTTTTCATAGCTACTCGTTCTTTTTTTTTTTTTTCTCTTCCTCTCGCGTCCGTTCTCTAAGTTTCACTAGTTCTGTATCCGTGCCACCCTTACCCCCGTGCTCGCTACGGATAATGGAAGGGAAAGTTTTTTTCGCGGTACTTCGCGTACCACCCTTCGATGTACACACGCGCGCTTACGTTCGGTCGACGCTCCAACTCCAAAATAATCCATAAACTTCATCCAATTCCACAAAACGAACCGAACCTACGATAAAACTTATCGAATTATTTTAATATCGTCGGCTTTTCATTACGTATTATGCATCGCGTTCGAAGATATTTACACCCGGTGCTTTCGAATATTTAAAAAATTGCGAGTTGTAATAAACTTTACAGCCCGTCTAATTCCACGGACTCGTTATAAAATTAGCGATGATTTAGCGCACGCTGTTTAAGCATAAAACGATAAAAGTACCGTAACGCTACGAATGAATTACGCCTCCAATTTAATAATTTGTCGAGCTCTGACGAAACGAGAGTTGAAAGTACACGACGTCTCAATTCCGCGATTACAAGCGGGAAGACAATGTATTCGAACAACGGGAAATGCCGGGAAATACGAGCCGCGAAGACGAGAGAGAGAGAGAGAGAGGAAAGCCCAGGAAACGGTCGCAGTCCTTGGAACGAAGACACCGACCAACGACTCGAGGTACTTTAACAAGTTACTCCTTTACGCCCTTGTGTCGCGCCTTTGTACACTACTCGTGTCCGAGTCGAATGAAATTCGCTGTCGGTAATAATAGCCGGACGCGCGGGGGCGGGAAGAGAAGCAAAGACGAAGGGTGAGAGCGGGTCACTTAAAAATAATCGCGGGCTTAAAAATATTCGGTGGCTGATGTCGGCCATTGCCCGACGTTGCCGTTGCGTCATCGCCGTCCGAGTCCGCGAGGCGCGAGTCGGGCATATTACTCGGACCTTCAACGGGGGATCCGGGCGCACGGCGACAGTGACGGGCTTAGGGATGGCCAAACAATATTCATCGTGTACGCGCGCCACTGTCACGGCGCCCCGCTCCGGATGTAACGCGAACGCGCGAAGAAGATTCGAGAGCGAGATTAATGCGAGACTTTGTTGTTTACGACGTTCGGACTTGTCTCGCTCGACACGCGTTCGCTTCGTTCTTCCTTTTGCTCTTATCTCGAGATTAGCTGGCTTTTTTATATTTCCTTTTTCCACGAGGGAACCGAGACTCGGATACGAATGGGCTGTGTACTCACGGCAGGCAGCTTTAATTGAACCTTTTGGCCTTTCGTGTACTCACCTGAAACACATCAAATAAAATACATTTTAGTTCAAACTCGTTCCTGTGTGCGAGCTTCGCTACTTTCTCGCTTATTTATAACGCGTGTAAGCCCGTTGAATTCTGTTTGCTTAGCATTTTCCTACTTTATCAACGGCTTACAAATAAAGTTAAACAATATTCGTACAGCGTACAAATTTATCTATTTATCGTTACTCGTACGGTATAAATTCGCGATTCGTTCAAAATTGATCGTTCGCAATTTTTAATTTAAGAAATTTGGTTTGTCATTTTATATTTATATTAAATTATTGATCGAAATCTCTCTTTACGATAATACGTATTAAAATATTTCTAAATAGTACCGAATACATCCATTCGTTCTTGTTTGTAAAATTTTCATTCGATCGATGCTCGAATTTCACCAGCTAACGAAATAACCGCTAAAAGAAAGCCGCACTTTGAAAATTCAATATTCTCGGAAAATAATAATCGAAAAGTTAACGTAATTTAATTTTCCAAGTACACTCGTTCGTATATTTTTTTCCGCTGTTTGCGAGCAAGGCTCCCTTTGTCTCGCTCGCACGAACTTCTTTGCGCAAGCGAGAAGCGCTTTCGAAGTCTCCAAGGAAATCATTGAATATGCAACTTAAGAAAATCCTCGGATATTGTGTTTTATTATAAACGGGCTTCGCCACCACCGCAGACGTCGCCACCGTCGACGCGTTTCCACTCAGCTTCTCGTCTCTCCTCCCGAGTCCTCTTTGCTCCCTTCGGTTTTCTCGTCCCTTGTATTTTTCGCGAGTGACTTTGCATATGAATATTTTCAGATTCGAGAATTCATTCCCATGATCCCGTGGGAGCATCTGGCGAAAACAGAAACGTGTAACCGACTGCTTACTCGCCTAAGCTTCGATCTACTTTGCATGGAAATATCAAAAATATACGCGTGTATAATTAAAGAGCGTAAAAATTATGATACCGATTCAATCTTGGTTTTTCGAATATTAATAATCCGTTATTTCAACTTTATTACGATCAAAAAATTCTTCGAACATTCTACTGTAAACGAGGATAAATTTTCCTCGAAAACATTTATCCGTAATATTTTTCACGAGTGTATAAAGAAAAATGCGAGGCAAATTTATATACCTTGTAACATATAATAATAAGAAACTTTGAAACGCGGTTTAATGCAAAAATTTTTTAACGAGTGAGATATTTTAAATGCAACATCGAAAACATTTACAAAGAGACTTTTGGCGATGAATTTTTATTACGTAGATTAAAATATAAGTCGAGGATTAAATATCATCGTTCAAAATCATGACTTCGATCCCGTACCTTTGAAATTTTCATAATTATAAATTCTCTTAAAGAAGATGCCTTCTAATATATATGTATATATATGTATTCACGGTAACCCAAGTTAATCCTACGCAAACCCGTAGATATTCTTAAGCAAAAGCAACGTAGTAAATATCGCGCTTAAAAAATCTTGCCAAGTACATCCGCAAAATCTGCATTCGTTGCTCTACTCGTTCCGTATTCGACGCACTTCTCCCACTCGTGTCTCCGCGACCGGAAGCAGACATAAAAAAGTAGGAGTCAAAACCAACGCGCGGAATCGAGTAAAAAACTATAGAACCAGTTGCACCGCGTAGGCAAATTCTAATAGAGAATAAATTCTAATATAGAAGAAACCCATGACTCGAAAGTGGGTCAAGCTTCGTACGACGCAACGACCGCGAACGGGTAAAAGGTGGAGTTCGACGGCGACGCGAGATATCTTCTCCTTGAAACCGGCGCACTAAGGTAATCTCTTTCTGCTCGTCCAACTCTCGGGACTCCTGAATTATAAATGGCGACTCCGATGCTTCCGGTAAGTTCACGCAGTCGCTGTTACGCTCCGCGGAGACGAACGAAACTCGAAGGAGAGAGAGACGACGAGAGAGTCGACGAGGCAGACGAGAAGAGAGGAAAACAGTGCAGTTAACCCCGTCGTAATTAGCGTAAATTGTTTCTCGCAGTTTCGTTGCAACCCGCGCCGAAGTGCGCAAACCTTTTCTACCATGTTTTCGCCTTTGGCTGTGCGCAAGAATATTTTGATTCGCTTAAATATTCATCCGTTGGGATTAACAAATTTTTCATTTCTGGCGCATTAACCAGGTTTAAAAATTAATTTGTGATTACGGCCTTAATTGGGTTAAGCGCGCGCAAAATACATTACGCTTACCAAAAGTTATTAATGATTCTTTTTAAAAAGATACATAGCTACGTTAAAGAAGGTAATTATTTTTAAACTTTGAATTCTCGAATGTACAGCGTCCGACGAATTTTTACATTGTAAAAATAAACGAAAGCGTATTAATTTTATAAATACGCAAAATGACAACGTCGCGAAAACGCTTTAGGATTTAAGCTGTTTCTCATTTTACGGTATAAAAGAATTATTCCTAATTATCCTTAAGCGTTGGTAAAAAAAAAAAAGAAAAAAAAAAGGAAAGATAAAAACGATGTAACGGCCGCTGTTAAATTAAAAAAAAAGTTTCAACTAATTTCACACGACTTGTAAAACGGAAAGGAACAGAGTTACGCGAATAATCTTCGATGCTCGTAAATCAGCGAACCGAGGAAGAAAAAAGTAAGTAGACGTCTCGAAGTTTTTTATCTCTCGCGACAATGCAAAGTACATTGATTCCGCCCTATTCAATAATCATCATTCATATTCATATTTGGAAGTTGAACGGCGAGTCTCGGAGGTATAAACGGAACGAGGTAGGCAGCAAGGGACGCGAGAAGAAAAGTTTCGAGCCTCTCCGGTGTATTAAAAGCAGGTGGCGGGCTACGGTGAGCAGTCCAGGTTGATCCAACCGCGAAAATATACAGTTATCCGCACGACTTAGACGCCGTCGAGACGGAAGCCATCGAGCGCTTCCGCTTAATATACTGCTCAATAAAAACTTAGTTACTGCCTTTTCTCTCCGCTAACTCGTTAAAGGTAAACTCTCCTCGCGCGTCGAGCCGCTTCGTGGATACGAGATTCCGAAATAAAAGAAACGCCGAGTAAATACGGCACGAGGCTCACGGGAAAAGGAAGAAAGGCAGACGGTAGTCCCGTTCCCTCATAAAAGGCTGAACAAGGGATTCGGGTTTTAACAATTTACCCGGTGTGTGTGGTCAGTGGAGGCCTCCTCGAACGAATCGTCCGCTCGCGCGTGTACCAACACCGGGTGGATAAAACTCGTACGCGGGGTGAATCGCGTCTACGGAGAAACCGAAAGAGAAAGAGGGAGACGAGGAGACAATAACGGCTCCACGGACCATCGAACGAGCTTCCGAATGGCGCACGAAGGACTTTGGACTTCCCGTCTAACAGCTCCGTGACCTCGCAACCCCCTTCCCCCCCCCTCACCATCACCCTCACCCTCTCCTTTTGTGTCCTTCCTTCCTTCCTTCTTTCCCCTGCGCCGCCACTACCACCGCTGCACTCCTGTTTATATCTGGAAATACCGGAGATACCTCGAGAGTACAACCCGCTTTTCTCCCTTTGGACGCGACGAGCGGAGAGGGATGAAACCGGTGCAACGCGCAACAACGCAGGAACAAGTTTCTCGGGGCAAGTTTGAAGGCTCGCGTTGAAATTATTTTGCGATATAATTATCGAGTGACCGATAAGAAGAACCAACGATGCACCACGAATGTTGGTAGGCACAATGAAAACTAACTTGCCGCATAAAATCATGTTTTCCCTCCGTATTCGTACATCCCGGATGTTCGGGCAAAGTTCAACTTAAATGGATAATATGCGAGAATAGCGGATGTCGATACTATATAGGTCTTCGAATCGTTACTCGAACAATGCCACACGAGCGTTATTAAGCGAATTAAAATCTTTAATTAGCTCGATATCGTTCCGATCCTTGCCGTATTTTATTAGAGACGTTACGTTCCGCGGGAATATTACGATAAGGGAAAATTTTATAAAACATCGAGGGTGAATCTTACCGAGTTTTACAGCGAAATTAACGAAACGATGTAAACCGAGCCTTTCGGAAAATTACCAAGTTACAATGAAATCCGACGATTCGCGTATTACGTTCATTTTTAATCGATAATTAGAATCAGCTTATCGCGTTCGACATGCGAAAATCGACGAAGAGCGAATCCTTCGATGCAAACGACGTTATCGTACCACTCGAATTATAACACACCAAATATATCATGGTTACGAAAATTTACCAAGAAAATTATTTAATACGATAACAACAAGGAAGAACCGTTTTAATTTCACGAAAGCGTTTGTCCGGGCAAAGATTCTTTTATGCCGGAAAGGGGGATGAGAACCGACCTTAATTATATGTAATTCGAGAAGGAACAACTCCGCATCCTCGACGTTCGCGAGAGTAACGCACAAGAGTCTCTTGCCGACACAAAGAAAACTCTCGAGTTTATTTTCATTTGCGCCGGCGTACGGTATAATCAATCCGCCCACGAAAACATATGCTCGACTCGAGGTGTACCACACAAGCAACCATCGAATCGGTTACACGCGTACACGAAGAAAGAGCAGCTCCGCGTACGTCGTCATCGTCGGGGGTGGCAAATTGTTCGATGGTTGATTCTCGCGATACTTGCTTGGGGGTCTGCGAGTTGCAGACCTTCTCTCTTTCTCGTCCGATTGGGTCGCCGCGAAACATCTGCCGAGCTCCCGCGGGGTTTACCGAACGACGATCAACCGACGATCGCAAGGTAATTTTTCCATGATATCTTCGTTCGCTCTCGTCAGCCTGACTCGACGATCGTCCCGGATTACCGACAGATTACCGACAGATTACCGATACGAGTGGCGATTCTTGTTGAAATTAATTCGCGAGGACTTTCGAGGCACGATGACAAATTAATGGCTCGACTGTATCGGAGGTCGGACGATATTCCGGCATTTTATGTTTCGACTCGGGTATTGTTCGCGCGCGATTCGACTGTTTACTTATTCCGACGACGAGCCATCGATAATCCGAGATACGCGCGTGCACCGATCCCAGCTAACGAGATAAACTCAAGCGTTCGTTAGGATATCAAAATTACTTATTTAACTTTATCCGCGTTGCAGGTAATTTAATACCTTCTTCGAATATAACTTTCGTACGTTATTATCGATATTTTACTCGTGATTATATTACTCGTTTGACCCAAATCCATAAATAAGATACGCAAAGAACAATAATAAATAAAGCGCGTTATAAAGCAAGTATTTATACAAAAACTTTCGCTAAACTACGTCTTACCAACTTTCACGCTCGAGCGACCGCGAGTAAATCATTTTAGCACTCGACGCTCGCAACGGACAAACGTTGTTGCTTTCCAACGAGAAACCCTCGGCCTTTCCCCTCGACCCGTACATTTTTATCCCCTCGCAATCAAGGTCTCGAAAGAAAAGAAGAGCAGCCGCTGACCCAGAAGCCGAGAACCAACATCGGACAATTTTTCGACAAGCATTCGACGTACATCGAATATCCTAGACGGCGGATTCACGTTCCGCGAGCGACCGACGAGGAGACTCGACGTGCCGCGCGTACATCCGTCGACAATGGATCCTTTGCCGCTAAAAAGCGTAAAAGAAAGGAGGAGCGCTAGTGCGCGGTCCAGCTTCGGGTAGGGTAGAGGTACGGGTGAGGTAGGGGTGAGGTAGGGGTGAGGTAGGGGTGAGGGAGGGGTATGAAAGAAAGAGCGCGAGCGCGCGGCAATGATGAAAGCATTGTCCCCGTTCTCTCTCCGAGCAAAGCGCAGCCTTTTTCTTCCTTTTCTCTCTCACTCGCGCGTTCATTCGCTCCTTCCTCCCTCCCTCCTCCCTCCCTCCTCCCTCTTACCTCCTCCAATTTCCCCCCTTACTTATTCTTCTACCTCGTTTCTTTCTAGTCTTTTACGGGCTCGACTTCTCCCCCTTTTATCTCCCCCCCGCGGCTGCCTACGTCTCTCTCCGTTGTCACCAAAGTACCGAGCGAGTCCGAGATCACCTCTCGGCGAAGGCGAAGCAAAGCGTCGTTACTACGCGATGTCGCTGCTCTTTGT
The DNA here is from genome assembly GCA_018907195.1 of Dolichoris vasculosae. Classification (NCBI taxonomy): domain Eukaryota; kingdom Metazoa; phylum Arthropoda; class Insecta; order Hymenoptera; family Agaonidae; genus Dolichoris; species Dolichoris vasculosae. The sequence continues at coordinate 12,105,011 of JACCHY010000001.1, forward strand.
CAGAAGTGAAAATGAAACGGGGGATGGGCGCAATTTCCGCAAGATGAAAGAACGCCCGCCCAGAGGGAGTGAGATTTTTAAGAAAAATAAGGAAAAAGAAGTCTTTGACTTTCATGATTTTATGCCTTCTTTTATAATGAATCCCTTAGCTTGGTTTTGTTCGCCGGGATATTTCGTTCTTGCGCGAGAGTGTATTTTCATTAGATGCTTGAATAACTTTAAATTTGAAACAAAATAACAAATATTGTCTTTCACCTTCTCGTTCAAAAGTTAACTATCGCTCGCTTCCTTTCTTGCCATCGAAAGAAAATTTACAACCCAACGATAACGGCAAAAATATGTTTAACGGAACGGTAACAAATATTTTTAAACACGAACGCGGTCAACCCTCTCGTTATTCCTTACGTAACTCGAGTTCCAGAGATACAAGAGTGACCCAAAAAACGCATTTAAATGTATTTCGCTGGAATTTTCCTTCGATTCCTTCGATGACTAGACAACGAACGTAACAAAGCCACGAAATACCAGACGTTCGCGTTTCGCGACGAGTTTTAACGCAACCATTACATCCCCTAATTCCATCGACTTCATTCTAGACAAGTGCGTAAACAAGAGTTATTTGGTAAATCGCAAAAGGAGCAAATTCCTGGACCATCTAATTCGAATCGCAATTGGCTTAGCCAGAGAAACAGAAGGTCTACGAGAACGGAAGTAAAAGCGACTACAAGCACGCAAACGCCTCGGCTTAACCATCGAAAACCTCCATCATTATCTCACCCTCGCCTCGCGTGTCCTCTTTCTCCGGGAAAAAGGGGCGTGCGAGGGCACTTCTGTACGTACGCGTGGGTAAACCAATAGCGCGATGGTAATTCGAAAGATTCGAGTGTTTGCGCATGTCCTTGTCCGCCGTTGTCATCGGAACGTGTAGTAAGCGTGTGTGTCGGCAACCCTTTCGCTGGACCCTTGACCGGGACAACCCCAAGCTCGTGCAATAACCTACGTTAATCTGTCTCTATCTCTCACTTTTGCCTGACTTAGGGCAACCGAGTAAACGTCGACTCCCGGAAAACAAACCCTTTACCGTTCGCTCGTGCCCCGTAATGACCGATCGACCGTATCTAGCTGTTTCTTCGTCACTGAAAAGGGGATGAGTGAAAAAGGAGTGCGCATTACGCAGCGACCGAGGAGATTTGCTTGGAGGGGGGATTTATTCCCTACCTTCCTCCCTAGTGCCTTCCAAGCCTACCCGAAACCGAGCCGATTGCTATTCTTGCAACGAAAACTATTTACACGGACGAGGCTAATGGCTTAAACAGATTTCGATATCCACATGCCACCCCCTTAAAGGGGGTTAAAGGGGGTTAAGGGGGAGAGTTCAATTTCGTATCATCGTTATTACCTTTAAATCTTGAATAGTGGCATTCGTTGCTTATTCGACTCGTCGATTACGAAGGCCGGTGCCAAAGTTACGCATCACCGGTTAACAGTTTCGTAATATTTTACCGAGTTAAATCCGTTTCGATGAAACTTAGCGCTTATCTTTCGCGAGAAAATTTTTCGATGAAAATTTCATCTCCGCCGCGTACGAACGGGAATCTCGTATCCAAAGGGAAAATAAATACACGGATATCATCGGATAAAAAAATTCGATAACTCGAGCGCGGATTATACGGAAACGGAGTAATTACGATTCTCATATTTATTCCTTTCGAGAGTTGGAAATTAGTTCGAGTTTAATTTTAAATGTCTCGTAACCGGTATCGAATCACGAAACTTTGCCTATTAAGAAAAGTGTTTTATATCGTGGAAGGTACGATGCCGATGAAGAACCGTGTTGATAAAACAACGAGCGAAAAGTGAGTCGAACTCAATGTACGCACTCGAAAAGACAGATGCACGTGTGCCAACCCAAGCCTAACGTAATAAGAGTTTTGTTCTTGCGCGGGTTGGCAAACTTATGCATATTGACCCCGTCGATCTCGTAATGCCACTATCGTCGACGCGAGCGAAATTCCTCGTTCCACCTACGATACCACGCCTAGGAGAAACGCTACTCGCACTCCACAACCGGAACGAGCTTAATTCGATTTTAACGTGCAAAATTTAATTTGTATCGCTCGATGTATTAAAAAGGTTTTAGACTGGCTCTTATTTGCGTTTTAATGAAATGGATAATGAATGTGTGAAAGATCTAACGAATTTAAAAATAGTCTACGATCTGCCGCGTTCCATCGGAAACGTACGTACAGTTTTAGGGAAGAACGTATTCGACAACGATACGAGCATTTCGTACGTTAATTCGTTATTATGTTTATATATATATATATATAGCATTTCGCATCGCGTCCGCTGCTTTTATTTTTACAGCGAATTACCGAATTAATTACGAAAGAAATTACTCGTTATCGCATAAATGCATATTGAATCGAATAAAATATATAAGAAGCGAGGGCTTGCGAGGAAAATGAACGAAAGGAAAGGTAAGATTTACGAACTAATTTTAAAAAGAATACAAAAGCTAACGAAGAAAATATGACGTTGGTAAGGATTGTTAAACAAGGATTAAACGCAAAACGTATTTACCACCGGTATTGTACATCCTTCTCTTCATAACTCTGCGAGTAGACGTATATCGATTAAAACGGAACAAGAAAAATTAAAATTTTACATGGATGCTTAAAGACTAACATAAGTAAAAAGCCCGGAGGCGAAAATCCAATATCAAAGAGAGAAGAGAAAAGCATTACCACTCGGCTGAACAACAATAGAAATACTTGTGCCTTTTGCGCAATGCTACCGCCGCCACAGCCCTTTCTCTCCTTCTCAATTACTCCACGACTTACTACTCGGCTGCTATAGAGTAACATCTTTCATTCCCGCTCTCCCTCGCTCTCTCCCTCGCTCTCTCCCTCTCTACGTGTATATATATATATATATCGTCCAGTACCTCCGCACAATTCTCCGTGCTCGGTGCGGGTAAGAGAGAAACGGAGAGAGAAACGACGCGTACAGGCTCTCGGCGCACAAATGGAAAACGGATTGATTAATCGTAGTAATTACCGATCAGCCCCCGCTAATTAGATATCCGACTCCTAGCGTCTCGGCCCTAGAGGTTTCTCACTCTCTTGCTCTTTCTCTCGTCGTTCTTGCCGCTGGGACTTTCAGACTGTGGCCTCGCACGCGCTAGTGAAAGAGAGAGGGAGAGAGAGGGAGAGAGAGAGACGAAGAAAAGCAGGAGCATATGCCCGCACGGCAAGGGGTGCGCCAACGTGTACTAAGGGCCAAAGCGCAGTTCGTTAAATGAGATTGTTTGACGTGGCTATCCAATATTAGTCTTTCTCTTTCTATTTTTCTACAAGCTCTTTCTCTCTTATTCGCAATATGGCTGACGCACCTGTACCCGGTTGCAGCGAATCGTTAACTCGATAGCGCTTATAAAAAGAAGTAACGACGATTTTGATTTAGTTACTGCAAGGACGGAACTTATTGCGGTTCCGTGATTTATTAAGACGTATTCTCGAATATTGAAAAGATATTATTCGATAGAGCCGAGACTTCGTCTTCGGATAAGCGCTATAAGCGCGAATATTAAATTTAATTTTAAATCGACATCGCTGCATCGGTCTCGACTATTTATCGGAAAATTTCGAGAGAAAAAAACTGTTATTCGAGGGAAGAGGTTCGCGAATGAAATAAATTATAAACGCACGGATAAAGGCTCTTTTACTCAAAGAAAATTTACATCCGTATCCCGGCGATATCTTCAAAGTTCATCGTACGATGCAACAAAAAACTGTCGGGATCCAATAATAAGTTACGAGCACGGATTAGTTTTTCGAGAGAGTCCCACCGAAGCTACGTCATCGAGTTCAACGAGTCGTCCAACGCCTTACTTTCTTCGCACGGTACGAGATAAGGTAAATTATTAGCGTTTCCTCCGAGGGCCGATTTATAGCGTTCGCGGCACGAACCGCAGGTGCGAACTAGTTCCCGGTGTCGCGACGATGAAGCGACGACGCGGAAGGTTTAAATTAAGACGGTCTTCGGTCGCGGCTCGTTTCCTTCGCGACCGTCCCAAAATCGCGGACGGCGGGGACTTACACGGTTGCTGGGAGCGTGCCTCGTTCGGGATTTATGATTTCAGATGAGACCTCGGAGATATTCGGCTGCGCGGGCGCGAGTCTGCCGTTCCGTCACTGTCCGAGTCCGCGATAATCTTTTAATAGCGATGAATCGTTCGGTGATTTACGAAAAAAAAAAAAAAAAAAAAGAGAGAGCGACGATGAATTCGGTCGTGTTTGGTACCCGCGATGTTCGTTGCGATTATCAACGTTGGTCAAATTATATTGCTCGGAGCAGATCACCGGGGAGATTCTCGTGCGTCGAAACGTATAAATAATTCGTTAATTAACCGGCTGTAATTTTTAATAAAAATCGAATATCGCGGTGTAATAACGAGACAATTAACGGATATATTTGCAAAAATAATCGAATAACGAATACTTAAAAATGTAAAACATTGGTCAAAAATGCTTTTATACCAAATTTCCATTTAGATAGTCGTTTCCATGCGCATTTGTCAACCATTGTAGTGGATAATTATGTATTTAATCGATAGCGTTATCCTTGTATTAGCATATTTTAAGAGAACATATTAACAAACGAATAAGTAACTCGTAATATAAATTTTAATACTTTAAAGCGAGTAGCTTTTACGTTGTAAGTATTGTAAAAAATAGAGAAAATTTACATAATATCTTCCACCGAATTTACAATCCGGTTAAATTTTTTTTCTCTCGAAATCAAAACTTTGCAAAAAAATATCAATTTATGACACCGTTATTATAATTCTTGATATTTTGAGTACTTTATACGATTTTTTTATTTTTTTCTTCGAAATTAATCGAGGATCGCGTATACTTATAGATAAATATAATTTAATACGCTTTATTTTAAACGAATATTTATCGGAATACTCAAGGATAAAGACGCATCGTTGAAAAATTATTAGTTGGATTATAATTAAAAATTGCACGAATCTATCCGTGCCCCGACAAAGTACGAGAGTTACCGGTTACTCGAGGTCGGAAAAAAACGGAATGAATTAAATTTTGCAGCGCATTTTTATTTAAACAATAAAAATACACGAAGGCGTAGGTGAAAAACTTAAGGTTGGTTCGGACTCGGTAGTAATATTTTGGTAAACGGTTGGAAATCCACCGATCCCGAGGACAGCTTTGCGCTGACAAGCGAAATATTTTTTGCGAGCACCGTATCTCCGTATTCGTCGTATTCATCAAGCTTCCATAAATAACGTTATCACTGGCGCTCGTAAAATTAAGCGCGAGCCGCGATCTTTGGAGTATAGGAGGGTTGGGCATTACGTGGCACATGTGTAACGACGACTACCGAACCTAGGCGACATCGGGACAAAACGGGGAGTATTAACATCCGGTTGCCGCTAGAGAATTTACGGCCGCGAATATACCGCTGAGCACGGGACGATTTTGTAAAACGAAATGTCTCGTTAGCGCTTTACAAGGGTCTAAATTACGTTCGGTACGGCAGCACTCCGCGGATCTTAACGATCTTGTAACGCCTGACGGTACAACGAGCCCAGACACGGTAGTCGACTATGACTCCCCTCGCGAAAGGGCAAAAATAAAGAAGACGATATTACGACTCTGGAGGAGTCGGAATCGATGCGCGGATGAGCCTCGCGAGGAACACCGAGCCAACACCGAGGCAACACCGAGGCAACACCGAGGAAGACAAGCTACACTGTACGTACACGCGTCGACGACAGTGTACGAGGAACCGGTATTTCCATCCGTCCCGTTCGCTTCTTAACGTCCTCTCCGGCCTTTATACGACGCCTTTATACGATTTATAATTTTTATTATCTCGTGTAAGAGAGGCTTATTTCTCCTTGCTAATTGCAAAAACAGACGATCGTTAAGAAGCGTTTCTCTTCGGGCGACGCGGAGCTTGTTTCCATCTGTTTTTTTTTTTCTTTCTTTCTTTGCATTCAGCGGTATGCGACCGGGTCGCTTCGAGCTACAGCGACCGACAAATTTTCCATACCTTTTAAGCGTTTACTTTGTAAATTCTTTATTAGCGCGATAACGTTACTTCATTTTACGTTCGCGCGCGCCTCCGCTCGTCCGAATCAGCCCAACTCCTCACAGAATTCTGTCTCTCCCCGACCCAGAAATCGAGGGTAAATTATAAATTTCCATTAACGAGTTGGCAAAAACGTTGTTTGATTTAAAGCGACGTAATCGGTGGTTAGCGCTCGTAACTCTCGTACGGAGAATGTATTTTGTATTTTTGCCGGCTAAGCGCAAGACGTACAAGACGATCCAACTTCCGTTGGATCGTGCAAGTAATTATTACGTCCGTATGGAACGATCGAGAATCCGCGATACAGAGTCGAAAATTGGGCAACATCGGTGAAACTTCTTACGACGCCAGCGAAATATATATATATATATATATGTATACGTAGCGGTTACCGGACGCAAATTAATGCCAAAATATTTCGTAGCTTTGCATCACGACTCCGTAAAGCCCGAATTACGCGTGTCTCCTCCCATCCGGAGGTTCGATAAATTTTATCCTTGATTAAGCATCGTAGACCGGCGCATGGCTTACGTAAAATAACTCTTCGCCGTTCCCATCAAGATCCACTCTCTCGTCCGTAGTCTTCTTTTCTCTTTATTTATCCATCTATCTAACTACCTCTTTCTTCCTTTCGATCTCGAGGCGAGACGCGCGACCAATAAAATTATTCCGTCCAGAATAAATGAAGTCCAACTAAGCGGCTTCGCCTATTTCGATGTTTCAACGACGCCCGAGACGAAGAAAAAGGATAAAACGAGAGATATGACGACGAAGATGAAGGGGAAGATAAGAGAGGAGGAGGAGGAGGAGGAGGAGGTGGGGGAGGTGGAGGAGGGTACTTGCCGAAATAAACGGCGTAACTGCCAAGCGGCGACGAGGGCTGGAAGGAGAGCGAGTCGATAAATAACCTCTGGTTTATTAGCGCGGTATGCGGGACAAGACGAAGCTGCATCCGTACCGCTGAAGAAGAGAGAAAGTGGTTAAATTAGCGAGAATATTAGTACACATTCGTGGCACTCGCTGGTACATCAACTAAGCGCGTGGCTAGTCTCTCCGTTCTCCGAGATCTTCTCCTAATGCATTGTCGCGTCAATTTCAACTTCAAACGAACGCTGTCACCTTCTTCATTTGATCTCGCTAGATATTCTTCGCTCTTTCCCTCTCGTTTGTTATGTCTGGTATCCTTTTAAATTTCTCGAATATTTTTCCTTCCTTATTTATTAACGGGCGCAACAGCGTTTACTTATCTACTTTTACGAACGATTTCTCCTTTGTACATGTACATTCTTTAATATTTCATTCGAGATCGAATCGAATACGTAACTCTGTTGCTTCGGGTACGCGTTTCGTAAACGCGAGCTTACAAAAATCAATCTGGAATTTCAAACAAATTTTCATAATCTGAATACCGTATCGTTGACTTTTGGCGATTACTCTCCTACGTACGATATTGTATACCCATCGAGATTATTCGCGTAACGAATCCGTTGTACAAATAAGCGAGCGAACGAGCGATTTTAAGTTTCCTCGTAAAATCGATCGTCGGATAGAAGCAACCCAAGATTCGCGAGTATTATCGCAAAATAACGATTCATAATTAAAATAAGAGAGAACGAAAAAAAAATACAAGTATATCGAGATACGATATCCTCCTTACAAATTTTTTTTTGATAAGTATGTTCCCTCGAGCGCCGATAACGATCGACGCGAATTAATTTTCGAGCAAACGAGCGGCAGGAACGGCAGCGACGGCAGCGACGGCAGCGACGGCACCGACGGCACCAACGGCACCAACGGCACCGACGGCACCGACGCCAACGACGCCGAGAAATCGAAGAAAGCGACAACCAAGAACTCGCAAACGGAGTCGAGCAGTTTGTCAAAGACTGTGGCGTCTTTACGGGCCTGGGGATCTCGAGGGCCTCGACGTTGGCCGTCGGTATCGCGGCTCCGGATCGGCGGTGCAGGTTGTCTCGGCTCGATTTTCCGCGACGCGATCCTCGGCTTTAACAAGCTGGCAGCGATTCTAACTACCGTCCCGGGCCCTCCCGAGATATATGTGACGGAAAATTGCGAACGACGGGGTCTTCTTTTCTTTCGGGCTTCGGTGCCTTTTGCAAAAAAATAAAAAAATGATAGAAATGCGTGTACGGGTGCGTTCGAACCCTCGAGTACCGCGCTTTATCTATTTTATCGATTTTCTCGGAAGGAGCGCCAGGGATCTGAAATATGATTTGCGAAATTCGAGAAACGAATAGACCAACGCGGTCGGGGATACATTTCCGATACGGGGCAGTAAATTACAGCGCTTATCGTAGTAAAAAGTGTCCGGATGTATACTCGCGTGAAATACTTCTTAGTCGGTATTAAATATGCGTATGCGCCGAAGCTTTAAATTTCCCTCCGGTTTATCCAGCGAATTCGGTAGATTCTAAGATCGAGGCGTTATCGGTGCACGATCAAAATTTAATCGACGGTCGAACGATCTCGAATGATATTAGTTCGCGACCAACACGAGTGGAAAGAAAATATCTATCCGAACTTCGTATAAATTTGCTTAAGTTTAGGAAATGTAATTTTAAAGCGAAGGCGTTATTCGTTCGGCCGTTGTTTATCCGCGAATTATTTCATTTGTCTTTGCCGTACGTAGGAGAGATCGCTTCGGACGAGTTGCAACATGCGCGGTATTCTAATTAGAGCGACCATTTCTAAGCCGTCTTGGCGCTTAGTGAAGCCGAAAGGATCCGTGGACAGTGTAGGACGGAAAGAGAGAAATGGAGGAGCGGATAACCGAGCGAGCGAGAGAGAGAGAGAGAGAGAGAGAGAGGTTAGATCTAATTGCATTACGGAAACATGAGTTCCGCTCTCTCGAGGGGTAAGGCCTGCCTTGGAATACTTTACGCACTCGACTTTACTCGAAATACGTACACGGACGAAAATTGCACCCGAGTATGCGATGCAACGCGTAAGCGATTCCAACGGACAACGGTATTAACATCTTTTTAGTGCTTTTTCCCTACCCCGTTCGTTTCCATCGCGCGTTTTCGTTATTATGCTTAGAAAAATTTTGAAAGTTCGCGCATTTCCGCGTGATTTACAGGGCTTGGAGCGGCAACTTGTATAACGGACAGCGTAAAATGTACGCGAATATTTTTTGCAGTGCGAATGTCGGCAGCGACGAGTTTTACGAGGCAATTTACTGGCTCGCATAATGAATTTGCAGTCTTACTCCTCCGACGATGCTACTCGAAAAGAGAAAAATTTTAAAACGGGACAAAGTTATACTCTACTTTTAACCGTTGCTTCTCGCCAAATTGAGAGACGAATTCGAAGGTACCGGTACGATGTACGTAATGTAAAACACCCTGCTCGGAAATTGAATTAGAACCGGAGGATTGAATTAGACACTTGGAAGAGAAACAATGTTTTAATTTGAAAACAATGACAACGAATACGAATCAAAGAAACGGAATCGCGAGCGAATGTAGGTTCGATAAAAGAACCTGGGGAACCTGGGAGGAGAGAAAAATGGAGGAAAAGGAGCGCAAAACTCTTCTTGCGAGTCTTTTTTGCCGGACGCGAAAACGCAGGCGTAACAAGCCTGTATACATCATGCGACGTTGTATATACGCGAAGCCCGTGAAAAAATGAAAACGTATAAGAGGCGCATGCGAGTACGTGTACCATAAATAAGTCGAAAAAATATACACACCTTTGATCGCATCTTCGAGATAGACCTCGTTCGCTCGCTCGCTCGCGCAAGGAGGAGAAGCGAGAGGACGCGAAAATACACGTCCTACGCGCAAACACAATCTTGGCACAAAGCGACTCGATGCTAAAGAGATAAAGGCGCGAGTGTAACGCAAATCCAGCGGCACAGAAAACGAGCGAGACGGAGGATGTTGACTCCGGTCCTCCTTAAAGTTGATTTGTGCTCAATTATCGCGCATCCGCGCGTCCGTCCGTTCGCTCGTTGCAGTTATCCCATCCACCCCGCAGTTTTCTCCCCCTCTTTATTTTAAAGCCAGCGCGACATCGTCAACGAAGACGACGTCGCGACGATTTTATTTATACACGCCCGCCGATCTCTCGCTCTCTTTCTCCGGTGCCACCCGCGTTTCGCGAACGCGGTGCAGTCACCGTCGTTAAAACCCGTCCACGGCGACCCGGCGAACGAGGAGAGGAGCAAAAGGTGGATCCGGCAATTCATTCGGCGTTTTATAACCCCGCGCGAATACGAGGCGGGTTCTTTCCGTCTACCGTCGCCTCGCGGAGGCCTCGGCTGATTCACGCGCGCTGAATTATTTCGATCTCTACGTCTAAAGTTAGCCGAAGGGATCGCTAACTAAGATCGCTAAGAGCCGCTCGTTCGAGCAATCGCGTTTCGTATCGCAGGACAAACATCGCAGGACAACTCGAAGCGCGAGCGAGCGAGCGACCTCGGTGATAAGGTGAGAGAGGCTGCTCCTAAGACGCTGGACCGAGGGTCGAGGGGGGAAACAAACGCCGATGCTCGATCGATCGACGACGCGAGAACGTTCCTCGCGTTTCTGCCATATTCCGAGGGTGGAGGTATTCTTATCGCGTGCGCGCGCGAATCCGTACCGACAGTGTCGCAGATTTTCCAAGGAAGCTTTCACGAATAATGACGGTCTTCGATATCTAATACGAATGTCGCGATAATCGAGAGCTTTGGCGAAGGAAGAAAACCGAGAAGGGGATATCGACCAAGTACGCGGAAATTCGGATGTTTCGGACGCAGGTGTTGGGAGAAAACATTCATCAAGATGATAAGATAGTGCGAAGGTTTGAGTCGAGTATGGGATTTGAGGTGAAGCTAAAGAGAGAAAGAGAATATCGTCCCTCCACACCCAAAAGGGATTAACCTCGCAAAGACGCTTTCCACGGTCTTAACCCTTTCCCGATCAAGCTAGGATTAACGGCAAGGTATGGATTCCGGATTACCGAGTGGTTCTAACATCGTTCCTGACACGTCGGAGCTTTTACAATAATAACCCAAAAATATTCTTCCAAAGGCATCTTAAACTCCAATTTATTCGATTATTTATTACGGGATTAACCTTTATTTGTATTAGCGACGGTAGCCAATTTCATTGTGCAGAGTTACGCGATCGTGGGAAATAATAGAAAAAAGGTCGAACTGTACGCGTATTCGAAAATCGCTTGGAAGAAAATTTTAAACAATATCGCCTTGTTCGCGAAAAAGTAATTTCCGAAATACGCGACTACGCGAGCAATAATATTCGCTTCGGATAACAATGAAATAAATAATTAAAAATATACGGATTGGGTGAAAGGTAGAGGATAATCTTACTAATGAACGTTAAATGAAAATAACTGCAACACTCAACCGCGATCGTAATTTTCAATTTCAGGTATTTTACACCCTCGTTTGCTTTCGCGTTCCCGTATAATTTAAAAATTTTAACTCGAAAAGCGGCGGAGGTTCGATTACGGAAAAAGAGCATAAAAATAAAATGAAAATAAAGAGCAACGCTTACAACGGAAGTTATCACTACTCTCGGCTGTGATCTAAGCACAGCGGGTTCTTCGGATTTACAGCGACAAAGTAACGATAACACGCGTTTTTCGGTTCGTAAAGCAATCGAGAGAAACTACCGACGGAAGGCGGTTGAACGCGCGCCTGTCGACAAAGTCGTCGGCCCAGATACGAAAATCGTAAAACAGCAGACGTAACGGCTACCGCAGGGAGAGCAGAATCCAAGAGGCACTTATCCCCGCCGAGATTAGGCGCGTAAAACGCAATGGTTACGTTTACACGCCATCGAGTGTATGCAACAGTATCGTCTCCAAGCATAAGCTTTCCATCCTATCCAACCTACCGACACGACCGACTTCGTATTTATACACCGCTTACTTTTACACGCTATTTATACTTTACGCGCTTATTGTAATTTTTGCCGAAGCTGTCGTTTTTAAGTTGTTTGCGTTCGGTTCGCGAGATACGCTACCCAATGCTTTTACATTAAAAACACGTATCTCATTGGATCCGGTTAAATCCGTAAATATAAATGACCTAAATCCGTTCCGAGGATTTTTAATCGTCTCGAGCCTAACTTTAAATAAAAACTGAAGCGATATTTCTTCGTTATTGCGAAAATAATATTTTAAATTACTCGCTACTTAAATCCTTTCGAATTAACGGCTACTTTGCGAAATTCGGCTCGAAGCCTTTCTATTTTCGTGCGGAATCCGTAAAACCTTGCCCGAACTTTTGGACTATTTACGATATCGATAACGCTCGAGCAAATATCAATATTTACCTAAAAGATTTAGCGTTCGCTGAGAGAGGTATTTCTACTTTGAGAGGAGAAATTTAATTCTTTCGAAACACCCGCTCGATAACGAGGTAATCGACTTAGCGAGAAAAAAAAAACTCGCTACATCGTTCGTATCATTCTTCGTACAATGGATAATCCAGCCTCCACTTTGAATATTTAGTGCATATTGGAAGGTTGCTTTATGAAAAAAATTCCGCACCGTCGTTTATCCGCATTATTCTCTCGATTTATTTCGCAGCGGTTAATTTGAACGTACGCCCGCGACGATTTTAAAAGGAAAAAATCCTTTTCGTAAAAAAAGGCGCTAACGAGTAAAACTCACCAATTGTTGACTTGAAGAATCGTTAACCCCGTGTCCTGCGCCAACTGTTTCTTCTGGTCTTCCGATGGGTACGGATGCTGGAAAAAGCAGAGAATACGACAATTAAAATATAACACCATAAATTCACGCAACTGTAATTGAAAATAATAACGAAAGTCGCGCGCGAGTCTCGACTAGCGGTGCGAAATAACGGGGATAAAGGGCCGTTCCGAAGGGGGAGGGAGAGGGGAGGGAGCGAGGGAGTCGCAAAAATTCGATATGCACGAGGCGCTAGCTGCAGTATACCATACACACAGGTACCGCGTGCAGCTAGTTCCGCGTATATACGCCCGGAGCATTACGCGTACTCGGGGCACACCTGCGAAATATTATTTATTGCTCGGGAGTAAAAAAGGAAGGAGGGGGACGGCTGAACAAAAAAAAAACAAAAAAAAATAAAAAAAAAGGAGAACCACCGGAGATACATGGATGTTCGGCGCGAGAACGCGACGCCGCGCGAGCATTTTATCGGCACTCGCATCTGCGCAGATGTGCGGTCCTCTCGGCGCTGTTAGTCCGGACGCTCGTGAACGCGCTTCGGTCTCCTTTCGAGTCGAGATCGGATTTTTCGTTCCGGCTTTTGTTCGCGGGAAAAGACCCAAAATTTCGAATCTCGTCTCTCCTGGACTCGAGATAGATGGAGAGTAAGAGAGTAAGAGACAAACCTTCTCCTTTGTCCATTCGCCAAACCTTCGACTTTCCTTTCAATCTTACGCTATTTTTCTGTACGGACTTTTTCCGCTCACCGTCGATTTCACGCGCGAGAGTCGAGATGCTTATCGAATTCTTTTACGCGGGCTATTGTTTCGGTAGAAATTTTTCTTTTAAATTTAATACGATTAAGAATAGGTAGAGTACCGTAAAAAGCGAGATTCGCGTTTAAAAGCATTTTTTTTTAGATGGGAACCATCCAACGAACTTTAAAAACTTTAAGTTCTTTATCGCTGTATTAGTTTCACGATTTTTTATCTTTTTGTTCCCGAAGAAACTCGTTCGCTTCCCTAGATGTATTCGTAACGACTCGACGATCGTGGATACGATGCCGACGTTAAGAATCGAAATTGAATCGCAAAAAACGACCCAAAATCAACGTAGCGTCGTCGAGGCTGTCGTAACTCGTTTCGATTTAATCTCTCCGAATGCCCGAATCGAAACGATAAACCATCGAAGCTCGCGGCTCTCGAGGAAGACACGGACGCGGACGCGGGGCAAGGGATTTCCCGTTCGACGTCCGACTCTTATAAATAAAAACGATAAAAAACGGGACGACCGAGCGAACGTCGTATTTTTATATAATTAGCGCCCGGCGATCGCGGGTACTTTTTGCCGAGCGCCGAAACCCGTGCGGTATTTTCGGAAACCGCGACCGCGACTCGCGCACCGGAGTCCTCCCCTCGATCGGTATATCATGTTTCTTGGAGACGAGCCACGAGCGGGCGAGGAAGTCGGGGGGAGGTGGGGAGAGGTGGGGAGAGGTGGACAAAAAGACAAAGAGAGTTCGCGTTTATATACAGCGACTCGACGTCCTCCGTCCGCGTCTCAGCCTTCGCCAAGAGATTCTTATCCTAATTAAAGCGACGGCGATACACCTATTGTTAACGGACGGGAGTTCGCGGAGGCGCCTCCAGATTCGACGTAACGAGCGTGGCTAGTTCCACTTTCGGGGCTCTTTTCTCCTTTGTACACTCCTTTATATCCCAATACACGCTAACCCAACGGAGGAGAACGTTTTCTTCTTCCAAAGAAAACGTCTTTGTCTTTTCAGGGTTGTTACGGGAGATTTCCAAAGATCGTACGCTGTTCGAACGATTCCGCCCCGCTTCGCAATTTCCAAACTACGGAAATAATCGTTGTAACGCAACTCTTGCAAATGTTTCGATTCGGTCGAGTTTCGTTTCCGCGGTTTCCGTGGATTTCGCATCGACTTTTGACAGTTGTACGGATACTTAAATTATATGTGCGAGAGAAGGATGATTTTTTTTCAATTAGCGATAATAAGTGCGATAGTCGAGGGAACGAAAAATGTGCGACTCGCCTAGAAGAAATAAAGACTTAAAATTTATCGACACAGGTGAGACAATTTTCTAAAATAGACTCGGGCGGCATACAAAGAAGACGAAGAAGCGGAAGAAGAAAAAAGAAGAATCCGGTGTAAATCAGAAGCAGCAGGTGCGCGAAACAACGCCGGGAACATGGCCGAATTAGTAAAGATAGTAGAGAGGAACAAAGAAAGCAAGAGAGAGAGTGAGAGAGAGAGAGAGAAACGTGCTCAGGCGGCAGAGGTAGAGAATTACAGAACTAAGAATATTGTCTATCGCTCTCTTGGCCTCGGCTCGTTGCGAATTGCTCTAGCGGGTGCCAACCGTTGTTATATGCATAAAACAATCAAGATAATTGTCGAAGCTTCGTGGGGACTGACTCGCGTACTACCCTTCCTTTGCGCCGCTCCACGCTGCATTCGAAGGTGGAAGACGAAGGGAGAGCGAGAGCGAGAACGAGAGCGAGAGCGAGAGCGAGACAAAGAGCATGAGCTATCCAATTACATTGAAAACAATAGTCTTAAGTGCTGCCGGCGTCCCGTTCTGGTCTACCCTTGCCCTCCACCTCCAACTTTCTCGTTGATGGTTTTTCAGAGAGGGAGACATCTCGCGACGACTGTTCTCCTTCCGCTCCCCCCCACCTTTTCTCTGGACCGTTCTTAATGCCACGAGGACGATAAGAGCACCGAAAAATTATCGCGTTCGGCTCTTTTCAAATGGAATCCGAGCGTGTCATCGCGAGCACTCGGATAATTGCGATCACGTGGCGCCATTAGCCTTTAACGATCTTATGAAATCAAAGACTGTTTTATCGAGCATTGGGTACGTTTTTTAGAAAAATTCGAAACTCTTTAAAATGGAGCAACGTTTCGCACGTTTAGTACGTTTCGATCGAACCTTACAAGTGATTTATGGTTCCTTCGTAATACAGACTTTGATATTAAATTGCAGCCTGATTTTTTACATCCGACGAATACGTTTTATTACGCTTTGAAAAGGATAAGTATTTGAATTTAAACCTCGATCGAACCTCGCGACAAATATTTAATTCTATATTTCGAACGGGGTTTCGCCGAAGGATCGATGCTGACTTAATAAAAATAAGAATCCAACGATATCGTCTGAAAACGATTATCGCTACAAGGTTGACGAAATTTCGCATTCGGTTACGTTTAATTTAGAAAACGATAAAAATCAATTTGAGTCAAAGTTTATTCTTTCTTTATATTTCTAGATGGACGTTATTTCGTAAAGATGACTTGGAAAGAGGGAGACTACGGTTCGAGGGTAAGTTTCATCGTAACTGAATTAACCCATTCGAAGGGTCGAGATCTCTCTCTTTCTCTTTCTTTTACTCACCCAAACAAGCAATAAAATGAAAATGAACACTAAAAAGACAATATGAAAACCATTTGGGCCTTCGGTCTTTCTTTGCTGGAATAGTGAATTCCGGTATGAGAATGGGAAATGGTTCGAACGAAATCGTAGATTAGTACATAAACGAAGCTTATTACTTTCTCACAATTTCATTATAATTACTTGCACCAAGTAATACCTAGAGACGGAATAATTACACGATTTTATCACTTTTACATATAAAAATCTCTCTCGACAAGTTTCCATCGACCACCTACAAAAATAACACCCGTACGTATCGTCGTTTCGAGCTGTAATTCGGAAAATCGCTGGAATATCTCATCCCTTCGACGAGGCGAGGAAGATAATTAAAAATTGCCTCCGCAGATGGTTCGAAGATGGTCGGGAGAAAACGACCTAGAAAAATACTTTTCGATGGATTAGTTACGTCACTACGTCAATCCCGCGGGAATAAGATTTCATCCCGTTAAGAATCGACGACGTTCGTTCAAAGAGAGACTGAGAAATTAGATAAAGATACAGAGACTAAAGTTCGCTTTCTCGTCATTATATTCACCTCGGGCGACAATTTGCGTCGCGTGCTGCGTCAGGTCGAGCGTCGGGACCGCCTCTATGTATACAGCGACGGGGGCGTGGTGGTGCCGGTGTCTCCCCAGACGTGATCCTGCCATTTTCGAAGGGCCCCGAGAAGAGGGAAACCGAGAGAGATGTACCAACTCTCCCTCTCGCTTTCTTTCTCTCTACGTACGTACGTAGGCGCGCGCGCGCGCACGCGGACACATACAGACGCACACACAGACACATCGATCTCGGCGTCTATTCCTCGTCCGGGCTCCTCCCAAACGACACGTCGATGACGACCCGACTGCTGACTCCGGCTAACGAGAGAGGCGTGGGATCGAGCAGAGATCGCGCCTCGTCATCACCGAGATTCTCGGAGGTGGAGGAGCGCAGACCCGTCGATGTTGCTGCTGCGTGATGCTTTGGACGTTCGGGAGAACGAGTTAACGTTAACCCGGACAGTTGTGCGAGAGAAAGTACGTGCCTAGTTCGATTTATTTCACCCCGTCGATCCACGCTTTTTCTAATGATCGAATCGAACGCAAAGTTGATAGTTCGCTTAAGGAAGCGACGAGAAAATAACGTACTTTCAAATCGTTTATTCGTGAACAATTTATACGGTGTAAGCACTTTTTAAATATGCCTGGCGAAGCATCGGAATTTTACCATTGATAAAACCATTTTTAAATCACCGGATATAATCTCGAGAAGAATAGTTCAAACTATCGTTACGCTTTAAGTCGAAACGTAATTCGCCAGACATTATCCAAATTCGCCAGGCGTTGAATCGAACGGAAATAAAATTTCTAAATGAAATTGCGGACCGAAAAGCTATTTAGCATTGAAAATGAGATGTCTGTGGAATTCACCGAGAATTTTAGCGAGAAATATACGTTTACCTTCGTTTTTAGACTCTGAGCTTTAAAAGAAAGAGATAAAACAAGAAATGTCAGCGCGTCACTCAGACTCAGTGTCTTCATTTCGTCTGACCTCCTCCCCGGTTTCAACTGCGGAATATTAGGTGCAGGTATTTTCGCGAAGAGGGCATAAACTCGTTACCTCCCATCTCAGGGGTTATTCAATTTGAGCGTTAAAATCCTCTAATGTGCCGTTATTGCCAGACGCCGGGACGATAATGGCCGCTACTGTTGAAAACTCCTTCCAGCTGCCAGCACTTGATCTTTAAAGAAAAGAGCGCCACGGAGGAGAGAATATTAACGGCCTTTGCTTTCTTAAGAAGAACGTATTTACATCGTAAAATTTTTCGGCGTATTAACCTCTCGGTGATAAGATGACGTTAACGCATAAAAATTATAAGGCTCGGATATATCCAAGATAAATTGAGAAACGTGTAGGTTTTGGGCAAAAGTTTAGAGTAGAATAAACTTTAATGTTCGAAGCGATCGTTGGTAATTTTTCGAACTCGCCGTTCATCGATATTTAGGTTACGGAAAATAAGACGATCCATGAATAATATTTTATACGTTGTAACTTCTCACGCTTGCTCCGAGAAGAAGATCAAAAAGACGGAATGCCATGTAATTATGCGGAAAAGCATAATGGAATGTTGGATGGTATGCTCGGCAGATACGTGAGAGCCTCGCAGAGACAGAGACAGAGAGAAAGAGAGTGAGAGAGAGAGAGATTTTAATATACGAGAGATAATCGATAAGCCGATAATTCAAAGGTATGCTGAGTCGTCAAAGGAACTTGGAACTACGGCGAGATTACGCATCATCCACCTTCTGCGTTTTGCCTCGTCATCGTCGGAGGCCAAACGGTCCCGATTCCTCTAGTTCTCCCACTACGAGTCTTCGTTGAAGATGCAGATCTTTGCCCGCAACGCACTTTGGATAAATAAGAGATCGACCCTTGTACCAAATGGAGATAGCGTAGGAAACGATGGAGACTCGATAAATATGCATAAAAACGACGAAAAATTTAGATGAAAAAACTTTATCGGAACGTTTCATTAGTTATTTTTATTAATTTATTATACACGAGAGACCCAATAATTAAGTTTTACGAGGCTGGAGACTTATTTTAAAAATCAAAAACGTTCCAAAATTTATTCTTTAATTTAACGAACGATAAAAAAATTTTGAATGAGCCAGGGTCCGAAACGTAAATCCGGTGCAACGTACAAAAACGTATTATATTTCTAGAGGGTGGAGTAAAAAAGGAAACAAGGAGCGACGACTTTGAAATATAATTTTATATTCGTGCTATTACTCGATAGGTGACGTTAGTCGCATTTAAAAGTCGATATTAAAGAAAAGTTAAACCTCGGACTAATTAAGGCTGGTTTATGTCCCGATATCACGTAGCCCGCGGCAATGAGATCGCAAGCCTCGTTAGCATCCTTAACAACGTAACAACGTCTTCGGCGTTGGAAATCACAGGCTCACGGGTGGCGTTCGATTAACGCGGACGGTAACACAGTCCGTACAAGAATCGGCTCGCGCGTATCGCGGGCGTGGCTGGGGTCGATCTTTCGGGGACACGAGGCACCTCGATCACGTCTCGGCGAGACCGAAAGCCTGTCATTATCACACTGGTGCGTCCGGAGACTCCTACAGCATGAATAGCGAGGGTTACCGAACTGCGTCGTCGTCGTCGTCGTCGTAGTCGTCGTAGTCGTCGCGAGTCGTGTTCTGGAATAAGGGAGGAAGGGAAGGAGAGAGAGAGAGAGAGGGGAGAACGGAACCAACGTTACACGAGACACGAGCTACAGGCTGGACATCTCCTCGTCACTTCTCGTCTCGACGACGGGAGCGAGTGAGAGCGAGAGAGAGCGAGAGAGAGCGAGAGCCACACCTCCCTCATTGTTTCCGAACACGGTCGAGGACAACGTCCTAGAGAGAGCAATCGAATAGCATCGATTCTCCCTCTCTCTCTCTCTCTCGCTTTCATCCAATAATACCAAGGTTCAATCTACACCTCCGAATATCCCTCTCTTCTATCCGTCCTCTTCTCTCTCTCGTGAACGCTGACCTCGTCGATCCCTTCGCGCACTTACGTGCTAAACTTGCTCTCGCTCCGTCGCTTCGTCCGTCGCCGTCTCTTTCCATCCGTTTCGCGTGCTCTCTATCCAGGGCTTGGATCTGCCTTTGTCTGCCAATTTCATTGATTAGATCACCTCTGGCTTATCGAAGGCGAGACCCCTTACCCTCCGACCCTCCTCCCTCCCGGTCCTACCGTCTGCCTTGTACACCCGACACGCGACTGATTGCGCCACACTAATGAAACGACTAAAAGTTACGCGAGCCTAATCTTGTGTACGAAATAGAAAGTGGACACTGGTCGAGGAGACTTCCAACTCGACGAGATAAAACGCTCGTTTGCTCGTGGTGGACGAGGACATTGGAAAAAGAGAAGGAAAGGCTTTGATTAGTTCTCGGTGCCGTACCCCTTGACCATTCGTCCTTTCTACCATCGCCTCCACCGGTAACATTTTTTTTCATTTTATCGCCGAGGAAAAATTTACCTCCAACGATACAAATATTCGGTAAACGGTGTCTTTTTTTTTTTTATCTTTTAATAAAATTCATCATTTATTTTCTTCCGTTTCCTTCGAAGGACGTTCGATCCTGCTTTTCAATTCAAAATGTACGTCATGTTCTAGGCGGTGTAGCAAAAACTTGGAAGCGTCTCTTTGTATCGTAACGAAATTCGGTACCGAATATCGACGAACTCCTTCTCGAAATACGAATATAATAACTCGACGGATATAATACTTAAACATTCGATCGCACCTTGCGAATTCCACACTTGTTCGAGTTTACAAATTTTCGATACTTCCCTAAAATATTTCCCTTTTCGATAAAAAGGTTTTTCGCACGAAGATAATTTCCTGCATCATTCATCGTTAATAGGCGATATCTGTTGATCTATAATTAAGCGCGTGCATTATCTCGGTACGAGAACGAAATCCAGATACGGATAAACATGTTGCATGTCGAAAATATACGTTTCCAAAATAATAGTTTGTAAACAATAAAAAGCGCCGAGGTAAAAGTCTAGTATTAGGGATCATTAAAATGGCCGAGAATTGGAGGCCCGGGGAACTATCAACGACATTCGTCACGATTTTCCATGATTGTAGCGAAGACTCGCGCGAAGCTCAGGGCGAAGCATCAGGGCGAAGCATCAGGGCGAAGCATCAGACCGTGCTGCTGAAATTCGGGACTGCATGAAAACAACACACGTACGCACGTAGACATCGCCGCTTTAATTATAACGTTCATGCGTTTAGATACGGGGCGGATGGGCCAACCTCCTTCGCTTCCACCTTCTTCTCTCTCTCCACCTCCTCCACCTCCTCGTGCACGCGTTGGATGCCCCGGGCGCGCCGATTCTCTCCCCGCCGCGACTGCTCGCGCCGGAACCCAGCAATCATCCCCAGTCAGTCTTTCAGTCAGTTCCTGTTGCTATTTAATTATCCATTTAAAGCGTATAATTTTCTCCCGGGGCTCAACGATCCGTGCTCGGTCGCTCGTTCGTTCGCTCGCTGCTCTCCTAACTCTTGCCGTGGCTCGATTCTTCTCTCTCTCCCTCTCTCTCCCTCTCTTTCTTCTCTCTCTCCCTCTCTCTCTTTATTTCTCTATCTCCTTCGCGTGCTGCAATCGGAGCAGCCACTCCGCTCTCCGACTCGTGTTCGAAAAGTTGTGACGGAAAGCGTGGGAGTCAACTACCAAATATCACGAACTGGATCGCTGTTTCGGATGGGCGCGGTTTTGTCGCTTAGCCCCGAGAACTCGGCTGTGCTTTCGCTCGCACGAGGATAATATTCTTTTTTTTTTAATGGGATATATTAAAACAAAGCGCATTATGTTTTTGCGCTTCGATTTAAACGTCTCTCGCCGCTAAAGAAAAGGTCCGCTAACGATCTCACGAATCAATCACGACGCGTTCATCTTTTTTTTCTTTCGGTAAATTAAATTTACCGTTTCGTAAATTCGCTCGCGAACGCACACGTAAAGATTCGATTAATAAAAATTAAACGCGTCCGTAATAATCGAGGTTTACGTTAATGAAATATATATTACCTCTTAAATTAGTAATGTACGCTTGTATTCTAAAACGACGGAAGCGCGCGAATACATTTTTGGTAAAGAAGGGCTATCCGTCGATTATACGCGAGGATTAAATTTATAGCGCAGCTCGTTGCGATAAATATATTTAAAAATATACGTCGATATTTATAACTAAATATAAATTACAAGCTTATTTTGGTTACGAGCCGTGTAGGTAAGTTCGCTTCTCGAATTATTCCGACGTATAAATTATTCGATTCGATAATTTAATTACGTGGAATATCGGCGTACATTTAAAAAAAAGAGCAACCGCCTCCAATTTAAAAAATCCTTCGTAATATAATCCAACGTAAATGTAAAATTTAAAAAATATTCCACACTCCGGAGTATAAATTTGCGTTAAACCGTAGTATCGGGACGATTGCCGATAACCCCGCACGAAACCATAGAAACGACGACGATCGGAGATTACGCGAAAATTTTTCCAAGCTCGATCCAAGAGGCGAGAGAACGAATCTCGGGTAAAAAAAAAGGTCTCGAGCGGACGCGTTTTTCGGGGTACGAAAGTTCCTCGGACGAAGCGAAACGAACGCGTTTCTCAAAGAAAACGGTTGTTGGGTGGATATTGGCTGGGAAGGACGTCGCGCTTTCTTATTATCGATATTCGCACCGATTTTTCCCCCGGATCGCGGGGTCCGCTCCCTTCCACGAAAACCCGTTTAGTGTCAATTTATTCGGGATTTCGGTGTTATTTCGGAGATTCTCTAGGCTTTGCGTTAGCTCTCTCTCTCTCTCGCTCTCTCGCGATCAGCTCGCGCTCCAGGCCGTTTGCATAATATTGTATTTATTTGGTCTTGTATCCGGCGCCCTCCTCGGAGCTTTAGCGGAGGTGGCTGGCTGCCTTCCTCGGTCGGGCATAAGCCGGGCTGCCGATGCCGGCCCCGAAATGGGTTTCTCGCGAGCTCCAAGGGGGATCTTTGAGCGAGGCGTGCCCATTCGCGACGAGCAATTTGGATCCGGTACGTTATTGGACGCGTGCTTCGGGCGTTCGAACTTTCCTTGGCTCGCCTCGTTTTTTTTTCGCTTTATTTCTCTTTCGTTATTTCTTAGCCCGAAGCGGCTCGGAGCAGGAAAGCTTCGAGAGATCTCGTTGGTTCCTCGGTCGAGCCTCGGTCGAGCCTCGGTAGCCTCTCCGGGCCTTCCCACCAAATTCCGAGTTCCGACTTTCGAGATGCGCACGAGTTGAATTTTCGTCCTCGCGTCGTTATTTAAATTTTACGCGTATCCGAATCTCCGATCAAATTTGGGTACAAGTCCTAGATTGACGAAATCGGTCCTCGTTCGTGATAAACGCGTTCCGTCCAACCAATAAATAGAATATAAATTAATCGCTCGATCGATATTGTGCCTTCTTAGGGAGACGTCGCGCGGTTCAACAGTCGAAAGTAAAAATACGTGATTTATAAAGTAATAAATACACGGGCATCGATCTTTCTTTAAATATTTTAAAACTCGATCGGTGGACAAGATACGAAATTAATACTTACAATTAGTAGCTATTAATTATCGAGCGAGAGTGCTGACTTGATTTATCGGACGGGAATTTATTGGAACGAGCTATTAAGATTCTCGTTATCTCAATATTACGTCTATCTTAAGACACTCGAAACGACGTCCAGAGATTTTTCGAGCGCGTACCTTATCGATTCCGTTATTTCTCGCTCGCTCCGATAACG
Source organism: Dolichoris vasculosae (assembly GCA_018907195.1). Classification (NCBI taxonomy): domain Eukaryota; kingdom Metazoa; phylum Arthropoda; class Insecta; order Hymenoptera; family Agaonidae; genus Dolichoris; species Dolichoris vasculosae. Next base: position 12,128,567 of record JACCHY010000001.1, read on the forward strand.
CGCGACCCACGTCGATCCATCGGCAGCCTCTGCTTTATTACGGCTAACCTTAAGCGACAAAAAATCGCGCGATAAAGTTCTCGCGAAGCGCTCCGAACCCTCGACTTCTGAATTACGAGCGATGAAAAAGGAAAAGCACCGGGAAGACGGAGTTCGACGAGCGAGAAGGAAAAAAGAGAGCCGCTAGCGATAATTTTCGAAGCGCGTAAAATGTAATATTCGTAACGAGCGCGAATCGTTGCTGGATGCTTAAAAGAGAGCGAGCGATCGACACTGACGAGCTCTGGTCCAGCGATTCGCCGTTTGCCCTTCCAACCTCGAGCTCTGAACCTGTGTCACGGCGAATCGAGCCTCCTCTTTTCCCCCCGCCTCGTTCAGCGATTTCGCACCTACTTTATTACGACTCGATGCTTTGGAAAGGATTTTTGCACTTCGGGGTGACGATATCGAGATTTTCCACCGCGATTTCGATGAATCCGCGTTACGATAAGCGAGGATTTTTAAATTGTCGGCAACTTTTTTTTATTTCCCGGTGATTGGGTGAATTTATTTACGTTTTGCAATATTTATCGGAGCAGAATTACTCGCTGGGAATATTTATAAGGTCTGATACGTACGATAAAGTAGTTTAAAATGGTCCGTTTAAATCCAACTTATTTTTACGGTATATATCTGGACGATATTGCGTCGAAAGTAATCGATTATGTTTTCAAAAATATGGGGTTTCGAACATCCATCGATCGGATGAACGAAGATTCAAGAATATCTATTTATATACTTGTCGTTCGAATTAAATAAATAAAAATATACCCGCGAATATTTTTCGTTCGCACGTAAAACTAAAAATCAATAAACTGTGTACAACGCGGCCGAATATATCGAAAATATCGCATATTTTACAGAAGTATGGATTTTTCGTTGTATAGTAGGAGAATGGCCAGGATGAAAATCATGTTTCGCCGATACGAAAAATTTTTCCTTTCAAATTGGCTAGTTAATGGAATTGAAAGCAAATTTGATCACAAACGAAATGCGTAATTACATTAAAATACTTATAAAGGTAGAAGCGCGAATAACCGATACACCGATCTAATTACAATACGAGCCATAAAGCAAATTAAAATCGCGTCAAAAATGGTGAACTCGCAACGGTCATAAATACGAATAAAAAATAAAAAACGGCTTTCGCGTATCGAACCCGGTATAGATTTTGCATAAATACACGCAGCCTCGGTGTGCTCAACCGGCCGACGCAATTTGTATGTAAAAAGTACCTGCTCATCCGCACGTCGCTATCGGTTAAACGCATGGACGCTGCCTCGGCAGATAATGCCGCGTTAAATCGATTTCGCGCATCCGCAAAAATGACGCGTCATCGAATTTTAAAAGCCCCGAGAAACAGGCCGACGCCGCGTGATTTTCATCGCTGTAATAATGCGCCTCCTATCGATGTTTCCGATGTGCGATATATACGCGCATCGAAAGCCCCAGGCTGGACGTGGATAGAGAGAGAGAGAGCGAGCAAGAGAGAGAGAGAACCTTCGCTTTTATCGCTGCAATTTTGCGCGGTTGCGCCACTGCCCAGAGATTACGAATGCACTTTTCCGATTTATTCGCCGTTTACGTGCCAATAAATATGTTTTGACTAATGAACTTAATTCGCTGTATCGCGGCTCCTCCCACCGCCTAGATTCGCTTCGGAAAATAATAAAAGGGTGATTAATACCGTTTTCGAGGATACCATTATTTTATTTTTATCGATAGGAAAAGGCGCGATGATTTTTTGTTTGTTTTTTATCCAGCTTCGAGCATCTCGATTCGATGCGCTGATTTTTTTTTTTATTTAATTTTAGTTTCGTTTCCAAACTTACTCGCGAAATATTTCCTCCGAACGAAATAAATTTAACTCCACTGTCACCTAATAATTTCATAAAATTTGAGTTCTAGAATCTTAAAGCCATAACTTTTAATCGATATTTAAATTATCGTTGAATTATTTATTTTTCATCGTAACACTTATTCAAGCTAATGTAAAAGAATATCACGTTTTTGAATCGGTGCATCGTTGGACACACGTTTCGATACTCGATTCGTGAATTTGGAGCGATATCCAAGGATAAAATTATTTTCCTCGCGATGTTACAACTTTTAATAATCCACTCGTCCACCCATAAACGTCGCAACCCATCGTCTTCATTCTCCATCGTTATAAAATAATTTTTAACGAAGGAAAAGAAAAGTAAACGAACCTCGCGAATGTTCCGCTACCTTGAAACGAGCATTCGAAGATATTCGCTCAACGATATGATTTACAAGCCGAGCGAATAAACTCGCACAGGTTCCTCGTTTTTCGCGACCCTACCTTCGTTCGCGGTTGCGGAGGGTCGACCGAGCCCGAGGTTCGCGAACATTCGAGTACATTGTCGACGTCCGACGAGACAAGAGCAGCCAAGCGAACGCTCACGCGCAAGATGTAAGAAGCGGAATTCTCGTACCGCGAAAGGAAGTCTCGATTACGGTGGTGAATCAGGTCTGTTTCCTCTCTTCCCTCTCTTCCCTCTCTTCCCTCTTGCCCGCCCATGTAAACTCGTACACACGCTTTTGCGCCAGAGACCGAGTCCGTTGTCTCGGTCAATTAAGTCAGTGAAATTCAGTGGTTATTCCGATGGATAAGGCGAGGGGGAGCGAAAGGACCGAGAGTTGCCTCTCCTTTTATCCTCGATAGCGGCAAAAAGGCCTTCGACTGGATCGTTATCGTTATTTAATATCCCGTCATTAGCGCGCTCTAGTGCTAACTCGAGAGTGTTGTTTATGTTGTTCACGTTGTTTATACACAGGGTTGCCTCCTTCTCCGTCTTTCCGTCTTTTTGCACGAGCTTTGAAAAGACAGGCGCGCGCCTTTCGGCCTTTTAAGAGTATATTTGCGACGAGACGACGGGACTTTTGCTTAGTGAAAATCCAAGCCAGATTGTCTGGTTTTTTTCCGCCTCGTTCGCGAGCGCTCCTCTTTACAACTTTCTTTTTTCATAGAAAACCAAAGAAGGAAATCACGGAAAAGCAGATTAATAGTCGATGATCGTTCGCGATCGGTTTTGATTGCCGCGTCGGTCGTTCCGATACGTTGCATCGAGTCGAGCGAGATCGTTGGAAAAAATTTCCAGCTGGATAAGCATTTGCAAAGCTGAATTATCAATTCGATTATTCTCGAGTCTGTATCGTAAAAATATCGCGGACCGACAACCTTTAGCGATCGATCGGACGTACTTTTTATTCGTGAGAAAGTGTCGACTATTCGTTAAAACTGCGTTTATTTAAACGTTTGGATAAAATTGAAAGTTTATTTAAACGATGAATCGGTTGAGTTTGTAATACGTCAAGTTTAATAGATCGATAAATTAATTATAAAATACGCGCTTCTTTAATCTCTCCCGCGTCTACGTTAAAATTTACAAAGTACACGGAAAATTATATACGTTAAACATCCGCTTACCAAAGATACATTTAAAAAAGAACGAAACAACCAAAGACTCGTACTTCCTCTCCAACTCCCGGGGTAAAGTTTAAAAAATCGACGTTCCAAAGTAGCTCGCTCCGTTTCTCGTATTTATGTTTCCTCGTTCTTGCCTCGAACGTATATTTCCTCGCCTCGACGCGTTGGAACTCCCGCGTCAGTTTATACGAACGAGAGCAAGAGACGCGACTTACGCGCTTACGAAGGTACTTTCGGTAGCGGACGAATGGGATGGGTTAATTATCGTCGTCCCGGATCGCGAGTCCTCCTCGAGTTTCACCCAGATACGCGGGACAAAAGTTATCGACCACGGGTATGCGCTTCTTCTCGTTCTTCGATCGGTCCGCGAATTCCGCAGCCACTTATCGTCGCGAGAGCCACAATTAGGTCTTCGAACGTAAGGAAAAACGTGAGAAAATCAGAACGCGGTCGAGCAATTCGGATGAAGCGATCCCACGTCGGGGGAGACGTGTATACGATCGACTTTTTGCGAGACGGAAGAAAGACGGAGAATCGCGAGAGGATACTTAATTATCTCGGTACGTGGATCGCGATTTAATTACGTAACGTTCGACTCGAATCTCGCGCTATTCGGAAAGAATTTTTGTACGTCGATAATAAAATATAATTTGCTTGGCACGTGAAAATTAACCGTTTGATACTTTTCGAGCGAAGCCGTACAGTTCGATCTTAATGCACGTTAAGTGTATTAAATTACGAGGAGCCTCCGATGCGCCATTAACGCACGAATTTCCATTACCGTAACACTTAGCGCAAAACTTAGATTTTCAGCGAGTCGAACGCCGCAAAAAGTGCGATATCACGGCACGAGATATACCGAACGAAACATTCTCGGTCGAATAAAATAAGAAGAAGAGAGGGAGAGAGAAGGGCTTTCGATTTTTCCGTCCAAGAATTCGAGAAATTCCAAAGCACTTATCAAGATCGTCCCCAAGTGGTTGAATGGCAAGCGAACGGCTCTCGACGATCATTTTACACTTAAGCAAAAGTAAAAAAAATAACGGCAGTTCCACGGCAGACGGAAGAATAATAAAAAAAGTAAAAAGGAGTGCGAGACCGAGACTAAAAAAGAACGTAATATCAACATCGGGCATCGCCACTGTGCCGCTGCCTCGGACTGACAGGCGGATATTTTTATTCGAAGCCCCGCATCCGATAATCCGTTCGCTGTTTTATGGCTGCGGCGCAGCCGATGCTGACGTCACGCACCGCGCGGAATATGAATTTCGCATCCTACCCCTCTCCCACCCTCTCTCGCGGTACAAATGTCCCGCTCTGTGTACCCAAAGAGCGCTGCGCTATAAATTGCGCCGCTCCGTGTTCCCTACGCCCGCCCGCGAGGGTTTTAACGAAAATCTGGGTATTCGTTTACAGATGCTCGACGCACGGAATGACGTGCGCGTGTTTGTTCGATGAATACGCGCGAGTGTCGCCAGTGTTGGCGGCTGTTTGTAAATGCATTAGGATGCACGAGTGACTTATGCATTTTTGAATTTGCTCGGTTCTCGCTGCACCGCGAGTTCGGGCACAAATGTACGAATTTTTGGAAAATCCCACGGAGCCATTGGATTTTCCTTTATTTATAGCTTAAGCTTCTGTTTGTTCGTTTAAACGAATGAAAACGGACGTTAAATTCTATTGTTATTACTTTTGCAAATCAAACGAGGATTTATATTTCATATTATATGTTAACGGAGTTATTCCCTTACGTTCCTTTCGCATTTTTTTACAATCGAGATTAGATATTTTTTCTCGATAATAGACGTTGATTCAACGATATCCTAAGATCTCGGCTACGAAATATACCGCAAAATTTTTTCTACCGTTCATTGTTTTAAATTTAATAAAACATGTGGAATATCCTGTATTTGCTCGTATGTATGTTTGTGTGAATTTACGTACGTGTACACTTGTATTTATCGCTTGAAATAATATAAAATAAATAAAATTAATGAAGTATCAAAATTGCGTTTCATGTGCGAATCGAAAGAATCTTCCCGAAGGTACCAGAGAGGGAGAGAGAGAGAGAGAGAGAGAGAGAGAGAGAGAGAGCAAACGTGCGTCTGCATACATCGCAACTTCAGCAACGCGCAGAAATTTTTCTTTCTTTTACGCTCCGGTTATTGACAGATGATGTTTTATCCGCAAGCAATGTATGCGCACACCTACACACACCTTTATTCTCGGCGCTCGTTTGATTCGACTGACACGTGATATTATTTATCGAAAAATTATTCCGTCATTAAAATAGAAAATAAATCACTAATTGTCAGAGATGATTGCTTTGGTTCGTTTGTTGTCTTTTTATGTGTGTGTACTAGAGATGAAAAGAGAAAATCAGTCATGTTTTTATTTAACGGATTACCTCGAAATATTTGAACTTTATTTCGCGTTATCAATATTGTAATTATATAATCGTAACTGGATAATCGTACTCGGACATTCTTTCGCTTAACGAACGATTGCTACGCGTGTGATAAACGATGGAAATGAATGTTGTACGCTTTCCTGAAAATTCCGTCTTTTACTTTGGATATCTGAACGAATTTTATTAATAATTAGATTTTTATTCGCGTTTATTTAATATTTCATTCGTGAACGGACTAAATATAAATTAAAATTAAAAATATATTTTATCTTTACTTAATTATGTCTAGAGAGATTTTAGAATTTTCAGAAATTTATTTAACATACCGTAAATTCAATTTTAATTTTCTCTACTATACAAATTGGTTTAATTTCGAAATGAAATTTCAATTTGACGTAAAGTATGTAGATTAAATTTACAAAAATCTCTTTAAAATGTATTCAAAGTTACAAAATTTCAAATTTATTTTCAATTTTTGTTATACAATATTATTATTAATATTTGATTTCTCAGCGAATAATAAATTGTTCTTTATTTTGTATTTTCAAGGCGCAATTTATTTTACAAGATGATCGAATTAAATTTGATGGTCTTATTTTAATCATCGCGTATTCCAAGCATTAAGAAGCAATGGTCCGATATTAATAGCTCTTCCAACAACTCGTACTTCCAAAACCAATGTTCTCGTTACATAATAAACAAGATGATAAAGGAAGTCCAGCGTAAAGTCCGATAAAAGGAAAATGACGATCGCCGGGTAAGGACGGACCGGAGTCGAGAAAAGACCATCGGGGATTTAATTTCGATGGCGTTTCGAAGTCATCTACGGCGAATGATCGGTAATTAGGTGGAGTCTGCCAAGTACAAGCTACTACGAGAAATACAAACAGTCCGGAGACTCGTCCGGTCACTCGTGAATCGACTGCCGGTGGCTCCGACTAGTCTCTCCGGCAATTACCGATAGCCACTGCCTCTCTTCCTCTTTCCATACCGCGCAAACGACAAATGCATTTCACCCGTTCCATTACCTCCCGATCGTTCCTTTCACTCTCTCTCTCTCCCTCTTTCTCTCTCGGGACCGAGGACAGTCGCTCCATTCTAGCGTAACTCGATTCTCAACTAGTTATGATACGACTTTCCACGCCAACAACATGCTTACCGCGTCTTTTTGTATTCGATCGCTTATCTCTTCTTGTGTTTTTGTTTCATACGGAATCGGTGGATAGCTACGAGGCAGTTTGGATTACTTTGATTTTTTCCTTCCGTTCCTGCCAACCAATGAATTTTAGCGATTCCAACCGTTTTTTAATACGTACTTAATAAACCTATCGGAAAATATGTAACACGCGGTTAATATAGGTATCGAGAACCCTTTAAAAAGTATAATATATAATCAAATGTCCGTGATAAGCTGATTTCATCGTAAATGTTATCGAAAACGAGGGTTAGAAAATGGCAGGAGATGGTAAGCGTATTACGCTACGATACTTATCGCTGGCGATAAAATAAATTTTAAAGGGTTAAAAAAATTACGTGAAAATTCGAGTTTAAATCTTACGCTTTTACGAAATGAAATCGATTCCCGTGGAAAATCTACGAACCGTATCCCCGGATATCTATTTAGAATTGTAGGTTAGCGCTGTTTAATAAATATACTATAAATAAAACTATAAATATTAATAACCGATACTCGGTTATGAAATAAATTACGGTTATAAATTAAATGAAAGATTTATCGCAACCGATCATCCGAGTGTTTATCTTTTACAGCACTTTCGAGAATTCGAATTACATTTTTCTCTCGAACATTATAGAGTTGATCCAGTCATTTTTTCACTTCTTCGATATTCAAAAGCATCTTTGCGGTAATTATTTCCCATTTATAAAGGTTGCATTCGCGAAAGACCGGCGAATATTTCAGATCTCGCATCGAAAACGTAGACTCGCGGTACTCGCTTAAATTTCCAATAAATAATAAATAATTCAGCGTTGCAATGATCCCTTGTAATACCGAGCGCAGCCGTAATAATACGGTAATTTTTCTCGCGTAATTTCTATTCTCCGTTAAGAGCCCTGAAAAATGCCGTGCCAATGAATCACGACGAGCGAACAGCGTTAAAAGGTATTAAGGTCAACACTCATCGAAGATCGAAGATCACCGGCTGCGCCCCCCGACCGCAGATATTTACAACGGCGTCGCGATTCCTCTCCTCTCTCCCTCTCTCCCAGGGCAGCGGTCGCGATTACCCTCGCGTCCCACCCTCGCAGCCTGTGTACACCTACCAGCAGACGTGATACGGAATATATGAATAATAATGACCGGAGCCGCGCGGTATCGCGACCACCGTCACCGGGGCCGCAAACCACCGTCACCGCCACCTCCGCCACCTCCACCACCGACACGGTACGAACGCGCCCCGTGATGTACTGGCTAGACGCGATTCGCTCTGATTAGCGCTATCTCCAACGATAGGCCTTCCGACCTCTACCCCCCCCTCCACCGAACCCGGTGTATAATCTCGCCGTAATCGAACGACCCGGGAACGAAAGCGTCGCCGTTCGTTCGTTCGTGTTCGGCCTCGGGCTTTCATTTTTCGCTCTTCCTCGCGGTGGAAGGATCGGCGACTCGTGCGTGTCTTTTCCACTCGTTACCGAGTCGATCCTGGTAGAGTTGAGCACCGTTTCGATCCTTTCCTTTCTTCCTTTTGAAATATCGCGCGAGAAAGAATTACCGAATATTACGTTAAACATCGAATCATTGATCTCGATTCAAAATAAAAATCGACTCGGAGCTCCGTTTCCAGTACGTAAACAACGATACCGATAAACGTAGCGATTTCGCGTGTCAAAACGCCCGTCGAGCGTTCCAGAAAAGCTCGTTCGAGGAGAGCCGAATACGTAGGAAAAAAAAAGATCGAGGAGTTTGACGAATTATCACCGGCGCGTTGCCTCCATCCAGGATTTCTGCGGTCGCAACCTCGTATAGTTTACGCGTACGAGCGCGTTATAAATATGGTTTACACGAGTACGCGTGGAACACGCGGCGCATTAATGCGGCTGATCGCTCGTAGATCAATCGGCGACGAGGCGAGAACTCGACCCGAACCATCTCGAGTCAGCTTTATTAAAATATCGGGTCACCCCGGCCCTCGGGTAATATATCGGACTTAGGCGCGCGTCTGGGGAACCTCGTCACCGTGTTTTATATATATCCCGGGCCCGAGAAAAAGGCCGAGACGAAGGCCGAGAAGAAGGCCGAGAAGAGGCCCTCGAGAGGCCCTCGTTACGAGGGACGGTTCGTTAGAGTCCTCGGGAAATACGAGGGACCGACCTTCGGATTCGCGTGGCTCTCGCTCGGTTTACGAGTCCGGGTGGTATTTCCTCTGACCCGCGAGCGAATTCTCCTCCTTATCGCCGGTCCGCGTCCTTTCGCAAGGAAAATAAAACAAAAAATCTAGGGGCCTTTGTAGCGATGCGTTCGAGATGGCGCGAGGCCGTCGGTTTCGCGTGCGCCAAGGGACGAGAGACGGAGATAACGAACCGACCGAGGCGTTAAAAAGCGGACTCGGAGCGATTTGACTTATCGCGATAGAATATGCATTTTTCGCGTGCTTTCGAAACGCCGCGTTCCAAGGTCCGATTTCTTCTTGATACTTTCGAACGCGATCGAAATTACTCGCATCCTTGGTTATCCCTTTCGTTATAAATATCGCGCGAGAGAAAACGAGACTCGGAGAGAATAATTTTTCAAACGAAAGGTAAATAAATACGAATCGAGGCGACGTTCGCGGCCCTCGAATTTTTGCACGGTTCGACCGACGCGACTCGCGTTCGCTACAATGGAGCACGAAAATATACCGTAAGGCGTATATTGGAAAAAAAGTCGGAGAGCAACGATAAAAAAGGAGGAAGAGAGGCGAAACGCAATACCGGCACCGCGAGGTGGTTATTTATATAAAGTCAGCGACCGATAATTCATTCACGAGGCGACACATTCGATATGCTTCATGCTTAAAGAAGATTTCCAAGTCAGCCGGATAATTGGCTCTAATCTATAAGTTTACGACTTAGGGAATAAAGAAGTCTCCCGCTTCTTCTGTATCCTCCTCTCCCTCCTCTCCCTCCTCTCTCTCCTCTTTCTCGTCGCGAATGGACTTTTCCTCTTGTTCAACGCGAACTTAGCTGCGCTCCGGCTTTTTCGCTCTTCCCGAAGCGCCCAGGAAATTGCTTGCTCGCAGCTCGCGGCGTTATTGAACGACGAGCGAACAAAGTTGCTCTAAATTATTATGCGCACGGTACCTCCAACGCGGACTACGAGAAAGAGCGCTTGCGAGAAAGAGAGACGAAGGAAAGAGATCGACCGGCTTATGCAGCCTCGTGGCAGGGAAATATATATTGCAGTGCAGACGAAGGCCGCTTTCAACTCTGCCTGTCTTTCTTGCTCTCTCTCTCTCTCTCTCTCTCTCTCTATCTCCCTCGCGTGTATTATAAGAGTTGGGTGCATCAACCCCCTCCTCTCTCTCGCTTGCTCCTTCGCTTTTTGGTTCGCTCGGCCGTCGCACGTATCGATGGATCCTCAACGGTATTATCCGGTATTATCCTCGTCGGAAAATTGTTTCTCCGAGGCACTCGCTCGAAACTTGCAAGTTTGGTTCGTCTCGTATCTCTCGTCTCGGTTCCGCTGTGCCATTATAGAACCGAGTGTACGGAATGGATATACTTTGTGCGTCCGCGGAGATCGGAAGGAAAGATTAAATCGCGTTGCAACTTAAATTCCAGTGCGTACGAATGTTAATTTACCTCGTTGAATGGTATAATCGATTCATGAAGCGAAACGGTTGCGCGTACGCCAACTTTGACTTTGATAACGTCCTTAGTCGCGTTGCTTTTTTGCTCCGACGATACGTAAGTTAAAGGATTCAAAGAGTAGGTAAAGACCGAGTAGAGGAGTAACGGGCTTTTAAATTAATCGCTGAAATAAAGATCGTCTCTTGCGTCCACTCGATAACTCAAACGTGTCGATTTAAAATTTTACCGTAGCAAGCGCTTTTTTCTACAAAATAAATAATTCCTAAATCAAATCCTCGCTGTAGCGTCGATCGAGAATTCGCGATCGGAGGATGAAATATGTATCGTACCCTTCGGAAAAATTTCGTTTACCCCGATAAGCGATAAAATATCTATAAAATTATACCAGAAAGATTATGAATTTCGTCACAAGCGGCACGAAATATTTATCAAGATTCAACGGAAAATATTGCCGGAAAAACTTGGATGAATCGAACGCGAAGAAAATTCGGTTGGGTCGCGTAAGAAAAGCCGAAGGAAACGCTAACAAGAATTAACGAGCGATGATTCGAGGATATCGGACGTTTCTGTCGCGTGTTCCCCGTCCAATTCACGTTCGCGCTGATAACCGCACTGTAAGCGTTCGACGTTATCCAGAAGCATGACGAGCTCGCACACGCACGTGCGCGCGGAAAGGGCGTCGAAAGCCGGATTCGCGACTAGAATACCCGGATAACATTGTGCCGGGGCGAATGAACTGCGACGCGGTTCCACTGAATGGCGTCGAAAGCTCCGCGCGATAAGTAAGCGAGTACACCTATTCGTCTCTTGCTTCGACACCCGCTTCGTCTCCCTCTGTGGCCCGGAACTGGCGGAGGAAAATCGGATCCCGATGTGGATTTAGTCGGCTAGTCGTACGCGCGACGACGCGATTGATTTATACGCGCATCGCTCGGTACGGGTACACGGATGAGGATACCGGGGATGAGGAGGAGTTAAGTGGGTACGTAGCCGTGCGCGTGTGAACGCGGGTGTAAGCGGGGTTTGTAAGCGTGTGCGGAGCGAAGAAAAGAGCAGAGTTTGAATCGTTGCAATATTGTTCTTCCCTATTCAGAGCAACCTTTCAATGCGATGAATGAATTTACGGATGACAGCGTGGATCAAGGACGTCTTTACAAACTAGCATACGTACTTATTCTAAATTTAAAATAGAATGCGTATATACGTACAATGTATAAAAGATTAATAGAATTTTGTGGATATGAACTTCTCTTTGTACAAGACGTTGATATTATACAAGCTATTTTTATAAATATGAATACGCTTCGATATGAATACGATGCTTTGAATTCGCGGACAAATGGAAGTATCGAGAGAAATACGCCGCTGTATTTTACAAATACCAATTTATCACGGAAAAATTTTGATGTAGAAAACTTTAAATTTATCGCCATCTGTTTGGAACGCAGCGTCATTTTTATAATAAACAAAGTGTAAAAAATGAGAATTTAGAAATTATAAACTGCGCAAAATTAGTTATTATTCCAAAATAATTGAACAAAAGATTAAATAGACATAGTAAACTTTCGATAAGGCTAAAATATTTACAAACGCGATGTTGAAAAGACGACGACGAGGACGACGACGAGGACGACGACGACGACTACGACGAGGAGGAGCAACCAGCGCATGTAAAAGAGTCCCGGGGAGGCAATTCCCAGCCGCGAAAATGACAGCCGCCTGTCCCTCTTCCCGCCCAGCGGGTAATTAAAATCTCTTCCAACAAAAATCCCTCGATAATTGCCATAAATTTACGAGGCGGCCGAGTGTAAAGGCTACGGTGCCGAGAAAGAAACGAAGAGAGCGAATTCGGTGTAACTCGCGAAAACCAAGTTCGCGATGGATAGAAGAAGCGAGAGCGAGAGAGAGAGTAAAAAAAAGAAAAGGAGAGAGAAAAGCGGAAACGACGAGGCCTTAAGTTTTGCGCGTGTAACTCGAGTTGATACATTGCGGCTCGAGCGAGAGAGAACGGGTGAGGAAGGGAGAGAAAGACTTGTCAACTGCTTACCCAACCCCCTCCTATACGCCTTCGTGTTATGTTTTAACATTTCAGTTTACACGACCGCTAATCATGCTGGCGACGCGATACGTTTGCGTGAACCGTCCTCCACGTCGGGCCGAGTTTTCTCGGTAAACGAGGTTTATCGCTCTTGCGGGAGAAGCAGAGAGAGAGAGAGAGAGAGAGAGAGAATCGAGAGCGCAACCGGTAGGAATTTTGACTCGCGCACCCCACAAATTAAGCTGTTCGTGGGTAGTCCTACTTCCTTTTCAAATTTTCTTTTTCCTTTTAAACTTTCAGCTATCGGTTCTGGTTTTGCCGTGGCTGTGCCTAAAACTATGGCCACTGGTAAAAGTCCGTTGGATAAAAGTTAATGCTGGAAAGTGTAATGCTGGATCGAATTGTAGTGGAAATGTATTACAAAACTAGAAAAATATTTGCATCCTACTCACTTTGTGTAAAGTTACGTTCGAATTCTACTTTGTCTTATTTGGATATTTCGTTTGATTAATTCAACTGAAAATATCGAGTAGTAACTTTTCTAAATTTCCATTGTTCGGATACGCGTCGATAGTTTTGCAATATCGTGTCTCAGATACGTGATACAGTGTTCGCGAATTTCAGGCAACAAAACTAGTAGCCATCGAGAAATTAGATATTAGTGATTTTAACTTGCAATAACAAATTAACTTTCCTTTTTCGTATTACATATTATTGTTACTGACCAATAATCGTTGACAGATAAGACGGCACTCGAAACATTCAAGGTGTCGACGAAATCATCAACCATCATCGATGTGGTTAAATAAAAACGTTTTCTTTGAAGTTTACAGCTTTTATATTATCGATTCGGAACTGCGAATGTCGCTAATAATACAAAAAAAAATTGCGATCCTTGCGATTTGGACTTCGCACGGTTAAATGAACGAAAGCTACGGAAAGTGTGAGTGAGAGAGAGAGAGAGAGAGAAAAGTGCAAGAGAAAATATCGGGACGAGGAGAAGTGGTTCCAATAAAAAATGATGGCGCGCCACGATGCCAAGCGACTTCGTAAGTGTGTCCTAAGTGCATTTAACGATTATTTTATATTAACGGGTGAATTTATTAGCGGCCTCCATTATCGGAGAGAGTTCGGCGTTCGCCGCCAGCGTCGGTCGCTCGAGAATCTGAAGGAGACGAATAAAAATGTCGTGGGAAACAAAAAGTATGAAAAAAGTATCAGCGGGAACTGCGATAGAAAGACGATGGTTCGAAAGGTTGGAGAAAAAATTAGGAAAAGGTCCATTTCGAAGGTTTAATACAATGAATAAATATAGTCGATAGTTTTCGAAACTAGTAATTCCATTCTTATCGATTACTAATTTTATTCTCCGATGGTATTACAAAGTATTGAGAAATAAATTTTTGTCCAGCTATATAATTTAAAATATATTTTTAAATATATTTCATTCGATTAAACGACAATTTATTTTTGTAAATTTTTTTTTAATTATACGACCAAAACGTGAAAGTTCACTCGCGTATAAAACTTTTTATAACGTATAATAAATTTATTGAATTTATCGCAATTTAAAATGTTCCAATGCTGCGGAAGAAAGCATCAAAAATTCAATATTTTTCATTTAAATAGCGCGAAAGTCGTTCCATATTCTTTTCGCAATTTCCTCGATATTTTGTTAACACGGCTTAGAGTGCTTTTGTGCAATAAGCGATTCGTGAGTAACGAGTCCCTGGTAAGAAACATAAAAATGAGAAAGTAAAATAGAGTCTGGAAAAAGGAGCGAAATTATATGAGTGAATATTATATGGGAAAAATAAAGGTCAGGTGCTCCGTGTCTTTATTCGGTGGTCCAAGTTATCTCTTCTCTCTTACTTCCGGGATTGTCGTGCGCGCTTAGTTCTCGAGATTACTTACCGGAGGTTTCTCCGGTCTCTTTCTCTTTCTGCTTCTCTTTCCACTTCTCTTTCCAATTCTCTTTCCAATTCTCTTTCCAATTCTCTTTCCACTGCTCTTGCAACTCGTGTGTGTTTGTGTGTGTAAAGAATGTGAAAAAGTAATGTCGTCTCTGCCACGGAGCCGATAAAGGCGACTTTAAAGACCTTACGAGCCAATAACACGAGCCATTTAAATTTTACACTTTATGAAATTATTTTAATTCCTTTCGTATATCTCTTTAGTTGGTATCATTTTCTACCGATGGCATTTTAAGATAAAGGTACGCATGAATTTCTGCCGTGAGGAAACAAGATCCACCGTACGATGATATTGTACGAAGGCAAAATTAAGACCCCGGCGAGAGCGAAAGAGTCCCTGTACGAAGAATTACGTGTACTGAATTACGCACGATACTTTATCGCGAATAAACTTTTGCCTCGATGCTCGGTATTTTTTCTTAACTTTAATCGGAGATTTCTCGGTATATTGGATTCGAGAACATCTATTTATTTTGCAAGCACGAACGGTACGAAAAAAGCATTAAAGTACGTAAATAGAAACGATATTACCGCGTATTACGAAACTAATATTTTATTATCGAGACGCTAATATAATTTTAATGCAGACTTATTAATCGTATAAATTATCGTAAAACCGTTGCACTTAAAAAAATTACGGAACCGATAAATTTAGCGAACTCGTATCGACAGGTCAATATCACGGATAAATTTTACATGTTTAAATTACAATTTGTTTCATATTTAATTGACAGGCGGTATAATTATTTGCTATTTCGCATATTGAAATTTATTAAGAAACAGGCGTTTCTTAAGCAACAAAAATAATGTAAATTGATTTTTATAGCCATGGCACGGCATAATCAGCCAATTGTAAGTCACGCGGCGAAATCATTTTCAAATAACATAAACAACACTTTCAAACGATACGATCTTTACATTAACCGGCATTAAAATGCGAAAAAAATTGTAAAAGTTGTACCCATTCTCTCTCTTTCTCTCTCTCTCTCCCGCTCTCTCTTCTCTCGCCAAAATCGCGCAAACGAGTTAATAACGAAGGTTCCATACTGTCACGACAAGATAATTTCATTTTATGCACTGGGGCAATACCGGGCCAACGTTCCCAAGCGAGTAACTATAGCTCGGCCCCTTTTTCAATCCTCGTCGTTCTCAGGAGAGGAAGAAAGAGAGAGAGGAAGGAAGGGAGAGAGAGAGAGACGTCAATTCTCAGCTGAATATGGCTAAAGAAGAATCTTTTTCGGACGCGAGCATCTTGAAACCTCGGTACAGCATCTCCAAATTCAGACTGCGAATATAAGTAGGATGGAAGGAAGGGTGAGGGTGGAAAGAAGAAAAAAGTAGGTTTTTTCTGCTGGCGGAAAAGAGAAAGGGCGTATTTAATGCGACCCGCGAGACTAGTCCTGATGGGGTTACGGGCCTCCCAGGCTTACTCTTTTTCGCCTTGTTTGCGTCCCGTTTTTCCCTTCATTCTATTCCATAATACAGCCAAAAAAAGACGTATTCGTCCTGCCGAACGATGCCGCAGAAATGCTTTTTAGATTGCGAATAAGACTCTACGCGGAACATTCGTACGATAGAGGATCGCGGTTGGGTGTAAAACGGTGCCAGGTTCTTTCGAGAAATCAGATTCAGATTTGTCCGTATATTTTATAGATGTTTTTTTTCTATTCTCTTCTTCCTTCGCTCTCGGAAGGGATTATATTACCCATAGAATGAAAAAGAAATAAGCGTATGAATTTTCTTACGATATTGGACTGGATTATTGTTTCCGAGTCGTTGTTTTTTAATGGCAAAGCTAAAGGGTACTTACGAATAGCGTTCGCTCATTGTTACGTTCGAGGTTCGTTTACTCACCTGAAAGAACAAAAATAAAAATAATTAGGCGAAGGTTAACGAGATTTTTACGATAACATTTTTTACGTTTAAATTAAAAATACTACTACTCGATTCAACGATTGTAAACTTGTACATGCGTATATATTTGGAACGAGGAGATCGTAAGACCGGTTGATCCGAAATTTATCAAATCGAAAGAAATTATCCTCGACTAATTTATTTATCGCGTAGTTTCGCGGTAAAAGTTATATTAGGTAATATCCGTAAAAGAGAAAAATGCAACGATAAACCATTTATTATTCGAAGCATAATTTTATTTTAATTTCTATATTTCCTTGAGTACAAGCCAACAAGCTTATACAACCAAAACCATTGTCTACGGATTTCTAAATATTACTCTTGCACAATGTAAGCTAGCCAAGAGTTGGGGGGAGGTGATAAAAAAAGAAAAGAAAAAAGCTAGAAATTATGCTTAAGAGTAACGAAGGTTTCTCCAGTCTAAATCTACGTTGAATTTAAACCATTCCCAAACATTTATCCAGTCGATTCTAATTTCACCAAACTACCAGGCAAAACTAGATCTCGATCTACGACTCTCCAACGTAATCACTTCCCAACTCTCGCATCTCTCGTGTAAGTACACCATCGCGACATTTAAGCTTACAAGGGAAACAACATATATCTTTATGACAAGAGTCATGTACCTACACTCGTACACTATTTATTTTTGCGCAAAAACAGCAAACAAGACTGCCTCTCGTTTTTTTCTTCCTCTCGTTTTCGCAGAGGCGCGCGTGCCGGTAAATCAAGCGAGCAGGGATCCAGTATTCCGGGGACTCGTCGAGCTTTCCGGCGCTCGGCGCAGACGCCCACGAGAGAAGAAGACAGAGAGGAACCGAGTAAACGAGTAGCTTCTCCGTCGCTCTCCCGGACGGCCGTTGTCTCTGCGCCGGTTCGCTTTCGAAAGGGTGTCTCGCGCAGCCGGAGGGTGTAACCCCGGCTTATTCATTCGCAGGAAGCAAAACGAAGGAAGCGGATGACGCGACATGCAGATCATTCCAGGTTCGCTCTCCTCGTCTCTCCTCGTCTCTCCTCGCCTCTCTTCGCCTCTCTTCTCTTCTTTCGCGCCTTCCCGCTTTCCCATCGGAGCAGCCGAGCCCAGACGACGATGACCGCGTCTACTAGTCATTACGATGGGCGAGGATACGAGGAGTCGCTGCGTTATTCGGCGCTTTTAACCCACTTCTCCGAGAGCGATGCGTTCTTCTGGCGTTTCGGGAACGAGTCCATTAATCATCGTTTCGTAAATTCTCGATTCGTCCTTTGTAACTTTGGCTCATAAAGGCGATTACTCTTAAATGCGTTTCGTCTGTATCGTACAAAATTAAGGTCTAATTTCTCCAAATTGCAACTCGTGATCGGGCGTGACTCGACGCATCTCCAACCGAATTAAATCGATCGTTTCGTTTATTAAAATATAACTAAGCGCAAAACTATTCTTCGCGATAATTTTTCACGATAAATTTTCGTATCGAAGTTGCCGCTACTATCAACGATATTCCCGATGAAACAAAAGCGCATTTTTTTACGTTAAAATTCGCACGTATACGATCGCGATACGGTTTTACACCGAGAAAAAAAGCTACTTAAAAAGTATAAACCCACGGTGAAAGAATAAGCAAAAGTCATATCGAAGACGAACGAGCTCCACTCACGGCGAAAAAGATTTGCATTATAATGAAAAATCATAAAACACGTAGTCTCGCGCGGTTGAAAAAGGGCGAAAAATGGAGAAGAACGCGACCGCCGTACCGACGGTAAATTTCCACGGCAATTTTCGGTGCATCCGTAATCGAAATACGTTATAAGCGATTTTCTCGTCCGCATAGAACGATTCGCAAGTTTTACGCGTCCTCGAGGACCGATTGTCCGCTCTACGGATTACCGAAACCCCCGAGCTAGAAAAAGAGAGAAGGAGAGAGAAAGTATACAAGTAGAAAACGCCTAGATTCACCAGACACGGAAAGAGAAAGGCTAAAGGAAGGGGACGAGAGCAGAGAGAAGAGAAATACGAGGAAAAGGTTATTTCAGGATTTTGCATTATTCCCAGCAGCCCTGCCCCTTTTCCCTTTTGTCCTTTATCCTATATCATTTTCTCTCTCTCTCTCTCTCTCTCCACCTCTCTATCTCTACCTCTCATCTAACGGAGAAGTCGGAGAAGCTCTTGCGAGCCGATGTTCTGCTATGCTAAGTTTATGTTACACCAAGGGATGTCGCCCTTGTAAAACCATTTTCAGATAACACATCTGTTTCTCTCTCTTTTTCTTTCTCGTCTCTTGGCCTCGCACGAACGCTGCAACGTACACAAATAATAATCGTGCACGTATACGATACATGAGAGAGAGAGAGAGAGAGAGAGAGAGAGAAAACAGGCCTCCCTCTCGTTCCTTTCCGTGGCTAGCTTCCGACGAAGGAAGGCAACGGCAGTCAGCGGCAGTCCGTGGCAGGCGTTACTGAATTATATATGAATTCGTATCGTTCGCCCGATCAGTTTATGGTTTTATATTTCTGTTGGGGTTTTACAATGATTGGAAACGCCGCAAATAGATACAGACGCGTTTTCACGCGTATCGACTGCTCGCGAGAGTCGCGTAGGCGCACCCGCAAACTCGTTCGGAGCTTCCGATCAGCTTCTCGCGTACGTGAGACGTCGATGTGTACGCACAGATTGTTTCGCGCTTGCACTCACACCAACGCACCACGGAGTACACGAGTGCAATTTCTGTGTGTTTACGCGTGTATGCGGGCTCGGAGCACGGCTGCTGCAGCTCTACCTATAGACGCGTGTGCATACGATGTAACGTGTAACGCGTATCTTGAAAATACGAATGATCGTAATCTCAAGAATTAAAATATACAAATGCTTCGTCTGCGTGCATGCAATTATGCATGATGATGTTTACGTGCTGTCGTGTGCGCACGTTTTCATACATATCTAATGTATCTAAAACTCATGCATACATAATTTTCGAGAACATATGAAAATGTACCGCTTGTATTTATTTATTTTTTTCTCCTTCGGTTGATATTAAAATATTTTTGATAAGACTTTATCGAACGATACATCTGAATTTTCGGAATTAATTATATCTTTACAAAGTTTACTTATATTTAATAGTTAAATAGATAAGTAGCGGTTAGAATATAATGGTCTATAAACTCGTACATTTAACAAATATAAACGCGTACGAAATACTTCAAATTTATTTTAATTTTAATTTACAAGTCGTATAAGATATTTTATTTTTAACGAGACGTACGGTAATTCAAAAATTTTTACACGCGATAAAATTGCACGGAAAAGAACGAAAAATTAAAATAATTATTATATATTAGTTGTTTTACCGTTAACGTAAGAAATGTAGAAATAATCGCAAATTATAATTATACTGCATTTTTTTAATCAATTACATATTTTATCGTTAACGGAAGATAAAAAAATGTTGATACACGTTTGGAAAATTTCGAATAACAAGTAGTTATTTAGAAACTCTTGTGTACGTAATATCGTATCTAATCGTTGCTTATTATCACTCGTATACTTAGCTTCTTATAAATATACGCGTATGTTTACGTGTACGTATTTTTTCCTTTCGTTATTAATTATTCAAAAAACCAACTATCGTTATTCATAGATCTAAAAATAATTATTACGCTAAATATAAAACAACGAAAGGTTCGAATCTTGTTATTCGTTCGCAAATATTACGTGTTCTTAAACAATAATCTTTACGCTCTACGATAAGAAAGCAATAATTTTTACTCTATTTTTATAAAGGCTGAAAAGAATGTATGAAAAAAAAAAGAAAAATTAAAATCACGCGTAAATTTATTATATAAAACGCGATCCTGGAGAATAAACGCGTAAAATTATATGGTATTGGAATAAAAAGCGGAAATTCGCAAAGTGGGTTCGATTTTTAGACACATGCCACCGAAAACTCGCAAATTGAAGCCAAATTGAAGCTACAGTCTACGAATTACAGTAGTCCAATAGCGAGAGCTAAGCTAAAACCCTTACTATTCAAAGTATCGGGAGTCGTGGGACGAAGACGGGCGAACGCATAAAAATTGCATAACCGGCTCTTAGAAAACGATCGGCCAGAGTCCCATAGCTTCCCGGGGGAGAACTGCGGGGATGGAAGGGTAAGGGGGAACGGCTCATACAGGACGGATCGGGACGATTACATGCCATGCATTTTTGAAAAACAAGTCGAGGAGAAATGGACGGAGTGAAACCTTCGGGGCAGTTACCCAAAGGCGCACAGAGAATTTCAAATTTGCCGTTATTTGTTTTGCCACAACCGAGAAGCTTAGGAATCGATCCGAGCTCCTCGACTATTTATTCGCTCGCTCTCCAATAACCACGACAACTATTTTCGTAAGATGCGAGCTACATTTATACGCGTAGATTCAGCGTTGAGGAGAAAACATTAGCGATTTTTTAAATTCATCGGGAAGCGAATGCGGAATTTCCGGTTCGTATTTACGATTTCGTTGGGAAATAAAAGTGGAATCGCCCATTCGGTAATATATTCTTGATGAACATTTATTCTAATTATTTACAGTTTTTGTATTTAATACAAATTACGAGCAATGTATCAACCTTTACTTTATATGGATACCGTAAATGCAATACGTAAAAATTGTACTCGATGTAATTTCGTTCATCGTATCGAATCGGAGAATACATTTTTGATATTATTTTATATAATGATCGAGTTAATTTTGTACTTTATTCGAACAGCGTATAAATCTTCGTACGAAACAATTAAATATATTTTATAGGTATAGTAAAATCCGATGTGTTTTTCATACGATATTTATAAAATGTTTCCAATCCTTTGTCCGCGTGTAATAATGCCATTGTTAACAAAGATCGGTTCTTTCGCATTTTCCAAGTAACGCTGTGACTTCCGCCGGATTTTTATAATTTTATAAATACCGTCACTTTTCGTTTTCGATACACCGTACGAAAATATTACGGATCCGAGCGGTAATAACGTAAAATTAAAATCATGCATCGCGTAAAATGTACCGAAGCGGAAAATGAATTTATTCGATCGAACGAATCGCTCGCAAATAAACTTTTAAAATCATTTATACCGTATTATTTTGCGCATTGAAAATTAATACGGCCACTGCATAGCCGATGCTACGAAATCATTTGAAACAAATGCAAATTTTACACGGATGCTCGAATAACTTCCATGTTCCTAAATTTGGAGTATTTTAGAGTGATACGATAGAATTGCGCGAGTGAATAATTCAATAATTTTGTTCCACGGAAATATATCCAAAAATTCAATTTCATTTGTATCGAAACCAATTGTTCGTTATTAATAAATTACAGCTTACATTACACGAATAAAAAATATTTGTTTATATTTATAGGCATTTACAAAAATTAGCGATATTTCCACAACGGACTCGTAAATATTTTAATTTAAATTCGGTTGATAAAATAATGTAAAATAATTTTGAAAAACCAAAGCTTTCAACTTTCAAAAATTTTTTGAAAGTTTGATTTTTAATTACATTTAATAAATAGACTTTTTTTACAAAGTTAATCAAGCGTAAATGATAAATACGGATACTTTCGAATGTAAAAAGAAGGCGAAATATGAAATTTTAACCACATTGATTTTAAAAAATATTTTCTAAAATATCGATTCAATCTAATATCTCGTGGAAAAATTTGTCGATAATACTTTTAACTTTGAGCTTTATCTTGGTTTCTATCCTTCCATTCGAACACCTCTCTTTTACTCTCACTCTCCCTCGCTCTCTTCTATTTTATTCCTCTCTTACCGCATACTCGCTTATATCGTAACATTGCCGAGGAGCAGGAACATTCTCCAAAATGAAGAAAGGTGGAAGGAGACTGCCGCGAAAGGATGGAAGATTGCGAGGCATAGAAAGCAGTCGAATCGAAAGCTTCTTCATCTTTCTCTCTTTCGCCTTCATCCCCGGTATCGCCGTTCCTTCTTTTCTCCGGCAACGCTTCTACGGCGATGCTTCTCCGACTCCCTCGATCGTGTTCGGAACTACGTGTGTATGCGTGAACGGCGATGCGCACGAAAGATACCGAGGGCACGTAGCGAGTGGACGGCGTATCGAATAATTGGCTCCCGCGGCAAGTGCACATCCCGCCCATTATGTGCATCACTGCATCGTGGCGGAACGAGCCTTGAATCTTCCGATCCAATCGACTTTCGCAGGAGAGAAGATCGTCCTAGACCTGAAATCTACGAACTATCGAGAGAGAGGGGAAGAGATCGCCTCGCGGACTTTGCTCCGACGACTCTTTGTTATTATATCGCCGGGCAATCTGCTGATCGATCCATGACTTATACGACGAGAAGATAGATAGATGGAGAGAGAGAGAAATAGAGATAGAGAGAGAATACAATTTCTTTTCAACTATTTTAATTGTATTTCATACGTCTTTCGTTGCTTCAAATTTTTTACCTTTTTAACGGTCGAAAACAGCGTTACTTTATTTCAAACTTTATTTAACTTACTTTACTCGAAAGATCGATCGCTTCAATTCTAATTTCGTTTAATTAAATATTTCGATACTCGTTGCACAATTTAAATAAATAGCGAACCAAGCGAAAGGATATCGATCGAATCGAACCGTTTTATTCGTCGTATTTTTTTTTTATTTTATTTTAAAAATGATAAAAGTTCTTTACGCTCCAAATATTTTTGTAATTACGTAACATTCGACGAAATATATTAGGCGATCGATATTTTTTATCTTTAAAATTCCTGCTCGACTACTTAAAAGCGGACGTTCTCGAGGCTTATTTTATTTTTAAGTACAAAAGAAGTTCGTACGCGAGATCGTCGTTTTGGCATAATGAAATGTTTTACGCGTCCAAAAAAGAATACAAGTTTATGGCATAAAGTTCGCAAAATATTATTATCAAAGGAAGTTTAATATTACAAAGGTACGCAATAAATGCAACCCGTAATAAAACTAAATAAAGGAACCAAGGAACGCATAAAAATTGCACTCGAACAATTATAGACCACCGTGCGTTGCAAGTGCGACAAGACAACTCGCACATAAACATAAGTACGACCACGATAAGTCACAGCATCCAGTCGCGGACGCGGACGACCTCAACGACGCAATCTTTCCTCTCGTCGTCGTCGTCTCTCTCTCTCTCTCTCTCTCGACCATCACCGCGAAACCCCGACCTCCTCCCTACGAGGCTAACGAAACCAAGAGCAAGACGGATCGACGCTCGGCCATAATTTCATCAGCGACTCTCGTTCCTCTCTCACCAGCCGACCGAACCCTACGCGGATTTGATTGGCGGTAGTCGGCGATGACACCCCGCGAGTACCGCAACCCCAAGAGCGCGGCAACCGGTTGTGCGGCTCAGTCATCGCGGCTGCCGCAATTACCCGCGGACGTCGAGGTCTTCCCCGTGGATCGCGCGGCTCGAGGTGCGGAAAGGTTTCGTGCTCTTCGCGCCGCCAAGGTCGAACCAAGATCTCCGGATGTCTAGGGGTATGACTCGGAGGTCCGCCGTTGGATTTTCGTCCTCATCCGATCGACGCGCTTATTTACCAATACCCGAACGCGATCGTAAATAAATCGTAGAGCAAACAACCGCGTGGAGTTGTGTCGATTTGAGAAAGTTGGATCCGGGAATATGAATAAAACAACTGCGCCAAGTTTCGATCAGTTTGTAATTTATTCGATGCGTTTCGCGAAATTAAATTAGCTTCCATATAAATTCGTTTATCATCGTGTACGGTAATCATAAATTTATTCGCTTTAAGTTGAGTCTTAAAAACTTTTTCAATTGAATTCTAATTTTAATAATCAGTGGATTAAATTCTTTTATTCGATCGAAGAATCGTACCGTTCGCGCATACTAACTTTGGTGTAATAAAGGTAAAGATCATAAAGGAATGGTATAAAAAGTCTGGCGATTCGTTGTTGGATCGCTCGGTTGTGTCTTATCGAAACGTTAGAAAACCGTATCGATCGTAATTCTTTCTCTGTTACCTTAATAAAAGAACAACATGGAACAACGATACCAAGTTACGTTCAGATTACACTCGGAAATTATAAGAAAATAAATTGTCTTATATTGTAAACACGTTTCGAATATTTCGCGAAAAGTACGCGATACGTTTGGAGTCGGTGCAATTAAAAAGAGTTCACAGTTGTAATATGCAGTTAAAAAACTTAAAGAACTTGTTAAAAATTTTACTTTGATTTTAAAGCCAGCGAAACGCATTTCCATAAAAGAAGTTAACCGCGATTACATTTTATTTCAATTTGGTCGTCCAAGTTATCGCTCGTATTAATTTACGTCCAACCAAAGTATCGCACGATTCGAACAAAGTACCATTTTTACGGAAAGATCATCTAGGAATTGTCGAGTTGGTTGGAACAACGAGCATTTTGAGTTCGATTAATATTTTTACGCGTGTAGCCTTGGTGTAAAGAAAGAAGAAGAAGAAGAAGAAGAAGAAGAAGAAGAAGAAATCTAAAAACCAAGTCCACCGTGTCTCGTCTCCTCCAAATATAAACCCGCGTCGAATTTATCAATTTATTTTCAAACACGGAGCGATATTTCGGTGTCATCTCGAAGGAAAGATCACCTCTCGATTCAGCGACATCGATCACGCGATGCGCCTCTGGTGCATACTCGGCGATATTCCTCCGATCGCGAACCTCTTTTACGAGCTTTTCGGGCCTTGTTCGCGCGGCTTCGATCTTCTTTATATATATACCCTTCCGTTATTCCGCGTCCTGACCCTCGTTTTTATGCGGCTCTCGGTCGCTCCGTCGACGCCATCGACGCGGTCTCCGGAGAAAGCCAAAAATGCAACGCGATGTTTTATCGCCGCGTCTCGGTGCTCCAGGCAGAGTCTCCCTCTCGTTCCTTCTCTCGTTTCGTGCGCTCACGTTCGTCGGGACGTTTATAAGGTTTTAATTAAAACCTAAATCGCGATTTAACGGTGCCGTAAAACAAAAGCCGATCTGTCACTTTCGAGCGCGTTGTTGTATCGCGTTCCTTCCTATCGCTGCCGCATGCCGTCGGTAATATTGGGAAACGCGCGCGAACCAAGCGACTTATGGTCGGCGTCTGCCTCGTTCATTTTTTTAAACGCAAATTTCGTTGGAACGCGTCGTAAATGTCAAACGATTAAATTATCCGTGTCTACGCGATAGAAGCTTACTAATTTCATCCTTTTTTTTTGTCCGACAATGAATTTTTACGATTACATGATCTTCCAATGAAGTGCGCCGTGAATATTTGCGTGAAATATTTTCTCGGCTTTTAATTAAAATAAAGAAAATTCTGTCGTAAAATTCTCGGAAGAGGAATCGAACGCCTTCTTTTCAGCCACCAAGATTTTTATATTTTTATACCCGCGACTCCGAATCCCTTCCGAAATAAAATCGAGAAGAATTCTCGGAGTAAAAGAACGCGTTCGTTCGTTCGTTCGTTCGTTCGTTCCCTCTTCTCATTTTTTCATTTCTTTCTTTCTTTTCTTGCGAGAGAATCTCCGTCCCGTCGCGGTCGTTCGTATTTTTTGGAGGCTCGGACGCGGATATACGCGATTCGAAATCGATGCGCGAGAGCCTCGGAAATGCAAGCGAGGCTCGTCGAGATGGCCGGTCCCGGGCAAGGAAAACACAAGGAAAACCCAAGGAAACCCAAGGAAAACCCAAGGAAAACCCGTGAAAAGTGCTTTCTCAATTAAAAGGAAGAATCATAAAAAGTTAAAAGCACGAGAAGGAAAGTTTGCATTCAGCGTATCCGATCTTAAATCAAAAAAGAAAACAGAAAAGTTCCTCGCCGAGAAATTCTTTAGAAACTTTTTGATAAAAGATCGTTCGCCGGAGAAGAAGACACTGCTCCGAGCATGGCGCACGTTCTTTTACACCGAGAGAGCGAGAGAGGTATGCGTCGGTCGTCTCTCTCGTTCGACCAATCCCTCTTCTCGTGGCTCTCGCGTCTCTTCTTCCCTTCGCTCACTTGCCCGCTCTCGAGCCGCAGCTCCGCAAAGGACGGGACGACGAGAGAGCTCGCGAGAGAGAAGGAGAGATAGCAAGAACGAGATCCGCATATAACCCCGGCAATAACGTCGAGCACCAGACGCTAATAACAGAGCGTGCCGGCTGCCCATAGGCCATCCACGGCAATGAAACGAGACCAAACAAAAATTTCTCTCTTTCTCTCTCCCTTGCTGGAATTATTATGGCGGACGGAAACGCGCGAGCGGAGAAAAGGAGCCCCCGATGCAAGAAGAGAGGCCAAGGGGATATACGCGTATGGGAGTACGAGGAGGATGGGGAGACGAGAGGAGGAATACAAGCGAAACTCTTGCACCGCGCACACCGGCTTCGTTTTGCGGATGAGCCTCGTTCGACTAGAGAGAGAGAGAGAGGGAGAGAAAACCGAGGAGGAATTTTCATCATCGGAAGGCATTGAATAAAGTCGTTGTACCGAGGCAGTGACGAGCGTGAAGATTTCAATAAATGCTTTGCGAACGTTCGATTGTACGAGATGTAATTGCGTTCTAAAGATTCCGGCGTCGAGTTTACCGAGAGAGAAATTTTATATGCACAGTTTTTATCGAATCGCAATTACGATCGTGGAATTAAAAATTTACTTAATAACCGAATACGAATGACTCACGCTTTTAAAATCGCATCTAGCGTAATTGTACGTAAAATGATATATGGTTTTAAGCGTTTCGAAAGTTTAGTCATCCTTTTTACAATCTTAAATAAAATTCTTTCCGATAATTACTCCAATCGCTATTAATCTTAAAACGGCTATACTTACAATAATCTTAGGAAGCAGCGTTTGGATTACTTTTTAGGAACTTACCTGTAACAAATAGAAAACAGGTTATTAGTACGAGGCGCAAAATAATTTACACGCGGGTATTTCGATATTGATAAAAGTACACAATTAAATTTCTTAATTACGATTTATGTTCGAGAGCAACTCTCGCGCCTACTTTTACGAGCTTATCGATGTAAGGTTGCGGGAGTGTTGATGGAAGGAAAAGGCGGAACGAAAGGTTTGAGAAATATTCGGAGCAGGGAAAATTAGTTAGGATTCGCTCGAAAATGTTGTCTTATCGAAGGTTCGAAGGTTTGCTAAATAATAATATCTAAGAAGGTCGAGACAACTATGGTAAGGAGTTGGTTCGTAAATCCAGGACTCGATGCCACGAATGCCACGAGCTCGAAGCTCCGAGACTCCAGGGGCAATTTCGCGAACGTGGGAAATTCGCGAGGAAGAGACGCGCGCGTTTCGCGTTTCGCTTTGCGCGTTGCTTTGCGCGTTGCTTTGCGCGTTGCTTTGCGCGTTGCGCGTTGCGCGTTACCGCGGCGTGGCGGCCTCGCTATTATCGTCCACATGTACTTAAGTACTCGGTTGGCGCACTTATATGCTTATGTGCCCGGGTCTTAAGCGCATTTCTGCCTGCGTTCGCATGCGCACACAGACGAGCCGACGTTGCACCGTCGGTCCATGCTCTCCCTCTCTCGCGAGGAACGCACTTAAGCACACGTGAAGAGAGAAAAAGAGACGAGTCGGGAGGAGAGAGAGAGGTGTTCGACCTTCACGTGCACGCATCGCTGCCCTTAGGTGGTAAAGAAGAGGAGCATCGCGAGCGAGAAGAAGAGAGATGGAAGGCTAACCATCGAAAGGAACGGCGATGCTGAGAGCCGCAGAGAAGAATGGCCGACCGCAATGAAGATTTTAACTGGTACCCTCGTTGCGAGCTAAGTCCTTTTTGCTTTCTTCGTCTTCGTCTTCTTATGCTGCTTCTTTTTCCCCGTCTTCTCTGTCTCTCATTTCGCCTCGGATGCTTTTTTGCTTCTTCTACATCTTCTCTCTTTTTTGACTCGGAGAAGAATTTATCGAGGACACCTTTCTATTTCGTTGGAATAAACATACCAACGAGAATTAATCAGTGCGAACACTCGTGTAGTACGGAACATCGGTGCGAACGAAGGCGTTTTCGTCAATTTGTTGCTCCAAGGTCTAACGCTTTTCTTACTTTGTTCAAACAAATTCGAACAAAGTCAAACAAATTATATTTATTCCTCGTCGTTTATCGCGAGCGATATTTTAACCGGTTATTTTCTTTAATAATTTAAACGTATCGACTACTTTATTGGGTATTCTAATTTCGTAATAAATATCCGATAACGCTTTTATGGAATCCGCGGTAAATAAATGTTGTAAAACGTTAAGAATCGATCGATAAATTAGATAATAGCGAATGTACGCCGTTTTTCACGAATACCCCGATAAATTTTGTTTAGATTCAATTTAGCGCTAAACTTACTAAGTTACAAGGATATATTATTAATATCGACTGAAATTAAATTTAAAGTCTCGATAAGTCGAGACTTTTAGCGATAAATATACGTTAAGTATACGCATAAATAATTGATCGAGTCTAAGATTTAATCATCGTGAAATGGTACGAGTTAATTTTATGAATATTAAAATGCAAAAATGTTTCACCCGACATTGCTACAATTTTTATTAAGATCGAGCGTGTATAAATATGCAAATTGTAATTAAATTATAATTGTTTAAGATAAAAGGAGCGTTGGGTTAGCCGCTATTATTATAAAAAAGAAACAACGACGCGGTCCGTTATTAAATTAGATTTTGAAAGCAACGATCCCCTTTAAACGATAACGGAAGATCGGAAAAAGCCGCATAGTTGGAAGGAAAAAGGTAAGCTCGCGTTGCGTAACGCTGGAAAGGTGCGACGAGAAGAAAGAAAGAAAGGAAGAAAGGAGGAAAGGAGGAAAGGATGAAACGAAGAAAGAAAGTATCTCAGCGGAGTAATCGAAATGCCCGTATCCGGGAGCCAGGCAACGTCGGCGCTAAGAAAAGAAAGTCAATAATCAAACGACGACGGCGCTCTCGGCGTCGTTCGCCACCTCGAGCGTCGGCGCGATCCCTCAGGAGCCGGGCGTACGTGGCCTCGACGGCGCGGCGTCGAAAATGCACGCCCACACACGCACGCACGGCCGGACCGCCGACACGCGATCCGGGGAGGCGGCAGGTGCTCGGCCCGCGATTGGCCACCTCGCAAACATGGCCGGTGCGCACCCTTTTCCTTCGACGTGGGTCCGCCGCTCCAAGGGAGGAATCCGCGCGGATGTTCGTTCGGGAGGAGTTAGCCCCGACGACGACGACGACGACGACGACGTTGCCCCGGGTTCAAGGGATGTCGCTTTTATCCGATCCCTTCGACTCCTTGCCCTTTTCACTCCACGATGGGAAATTTCTTCTTCTTAGAAATTGCTAAGAAAGATGGATCGACCGGGAAAGCTGGGTTGCTCGTATTTTTATCGGCCAACCGATGCGATCCGGAGGCTGGCTAATATCGAGGAAACGCAGGGTTTCGACGAGCCTCTCGAATACGACTCTGTACGGCTTTACATTGCCTGCCGCTCGATTCGAGATAAGCCGGGCGTCGAAGCTGTACAGGTAAAGGAAAACGCACCAAGACACGATCGGTGTAATCTAAAATACTCGATAACGAGGATCGATAACATCCTAATAAATTGGCACCTCGACCCGAAACCCCGAGTTTAGCGATCGTAATTGAACATCTGCTCGGATGACTGCGACTCCCAAAGTGTCAATCCCATTTTATGAGCGACGCCGAAGGATCGACGGTCGACGACTCGCTCGCCACTTTTTTTCGACCACCCGATGAGTATATTTAATTACAAGCTTCGGTAGTCCCACACCGCGGGCGCAATATAACCTACTCGAATCTTTTATCTTTTTCTCGAAACCGAGAAACCCACGTGCGCACTGTGTTTACCTCGCGCTTTGTAATTTCTTCGCGAACTCGAGTCGGCAATTACATGGATCCGCGACTACTCTTCTCCCGCGCCGGGGAATTACTCCGATCTCGCGACCACGGGGAGAGAAGGGGGAGAGAAGGGGGAGAGGCGGGGGAGAGCGAAAGGAACGGAGACGAGCGACGCTAATTATATCGAACGTCGATCTCTCGACGCTGTGGCCCTTCGTTGCATGATACAGCGATCCGACGATGTACGTTGCATTTTTCGTTGGCTCCTGGCGCTTTTGGAATTACACGAATTCATCCCAAGCGCACGATTCGACCCGTATCTTTCTTATTTTCAAGCTCATGGCTTTTTCTAATCGGCCTACGTAATTTCTTTGTTAGACGTTGATGAAATAATTGTATGCATACGAAGAATTATTACGAGGGAGATCGCGTGTTACGATTTTTTAATTTCAACATTTTCGAAATTTATTTATTACGTGCACCGAGTATTTTTTAAGTCAGCGTTAAATAATATTTTTTTCCGTGTTGAATATTTTAATACACGCGTACGCGTACGGATGTACGTGGATGTAATGTGAACGCAAGCGCAGGCTTAAATTAAAAATTGTGTCGTTATTTTTATAATAATATTTTTAACGATGTTTGATGCGCGTTAGATTTTAATACACTGTAAATAAATTTTACTCGAACTGATTAAATTACAAAAGTTACGTTCGAATATTCGAGCGTAAAATTTTGAATATACTTATATAATGAATAAAAACGTTGAAATAAGCTTCGGGAGTTAAAAAATATGGTATACAAATAAATCATCCGAAGTGCTATAGTTAAAAATAATAATTACTTTGACTAATTAGGATATATGAATAACCGAATATCTTTTGGCCTTTTAAGAGACAGATTTATATCCATGGTAATTTTATGCAGCATCGTTCCAAAGCTTACGAGAAACAATATAAATATTCAATAAAATGTTTCTTCGACTCGTAATATAGGAAATCCTAGAAAAAAAGTAGTTCTGGAATTCTGTCCGATACTATAATAACTTCGTGACTAAAGAAAGTCTTAAAAAGAAGGAAGCCTCGACGAAATGAGCAAAAAAGTAATACACAGTATTAGAGAAGAGATAGAGAAAAGAGTTTGACGAAAAGAGACCAAAAGGAAGCGAGAGAATGGACTAAAAGGGGACCCAGCGGGTCAAAAAAGGAGAGAAGAGGCCCAAGGAGGCGCGCACATACAAGGTTGGCTTTCTATAAATCATTTTAGTCCCTCAAATCCCGCGGACCCGTATTTACGAGCGTTCGAACGGGCCCCGCGCGTCTATACGTATACGCTCACCGTTCCTCCACCTTGTCTCTTTCTCTTTCTCTCGCTCTTTCCCGCGCGATTACCTTGTCTCCTCCTCCACCTCCTCCACCTCTTCCTCCTACTCCTCCACCTCCCGCGCCTCTTTTTTCTCTCCTCTTCTTTTCCTTTCTCGTCTTCCTCATCGTCTTTCGCACGACTTCTTTGTATTTAACGGACGCGAAACTAACTTTTTTAACGACAGGACAAAGTTATACTTTTACGAGCGTGCCACGGCGTAGGGCATCGAGGGGGTGTGGGAGAGAGGATACGAGGGGGGGATACGAGGGGGATACGAGGGGGGGGGGGATACGAGGGGGGGATACGAGGGAGGCGAGAAGGGTAAGACATTGAAATTCACGGAACCACAAAAAGCGAAACGATCCTGTAAGCGACTGCGATTTCGCAACGATCGCTCTTAGCGCGACCGAGGAATCGAAATATAAAGTTTTCGGCTATTCGTGCGAGCGCGAATCACTGGAGACGCGGTCCGTGTCGCTATTTCCGTGTAGCTTATGAAAGATACGCGATAAAACGTCGACTTTCTTTTTACTTTTTTTTCAGTTATTTCCGTGAGCTCGTACAAGGCGGGGATTTAACCGAGGATTAACGACGTGCGCGGATGCACTTTCGTCTTTTTATACTTATTTTTGAGGGATGCGTACGCGCACGCACGGAGCGATCAAAAAAGTACAAGATTTATTTTACGAGCGCGGCTTCGCACACGGTCCAACTAAGTAAACATTCGCGCGGGTTTTTATCCTTCGCAGGAAAAAAAGTGTTCGAATCTCGCGATGCAAATATTGGATTCTTCCTATCGCGACGGGTAGTAAATACGAAGAGAGTATCGAATTCGAAACCTCGCGAACCTTCGAAGTCGTTACGAGTTTCCGGATTCGCAGCATCCGTAAAACAACATCGCGTACGTTCCGATACGTCTCGGGAGGACTCGTAATTGCATTTACAAACGGTCGCGGGTAATTACCTATACAACGTGTCGTTACGTTGCCATTAGCGACGACTTTTGGAAGAAAAACCTCTCAAAATCTCGACGACTCGAGGATGTCGAGAAACGAACTCCGGTGCACGTCGCCGAAGACCGAAGACGAGGAGTTCGCGCGTTCGCAATTGTATTTTTATCTTATCGCGCCGAGCTCCGTACGTTTCACGCTCGCGTATATCAACGCACGCACTTATACGCGTTTCGCGATCTGATTACCCTCCCCCTCTTTTTAGCGGGTCGACAATCGATACGAGACTTCTCACTCCGCTTGTTTCTCGCTTTGGAACATTCGACTTTGTCAGGGGAGAGCGTTCGTTTAATATTTTTTTATTCGACGAACAGGTTTTCATTCGAATATCCGGTTATTGGGTATTTTTCGAATAAAATATATATATTTTGTACAAGCCGGTATCGATGTTATTTTTATGAATAATTCAATTTTTTAATAACCGAGCTGACTCGATATAATTCTCGTCGATTTTAAATTATGTATTATCTGTAGCTTCGATCGCATAAAGTACGGTAAAAATTTAATTTTGCCTAATTAAATAAAAAATAATCTCGTTCGAATTTAGTTGCGCGAAAAATAAATGTAAAAAATGTTTTTCGCGTGGCAACGACAACTTTACGATTATTATTTATTTCCGTTCGCGAGTTTCTCCGTACTTTATTCGAAATACGTATCTCCGGTTGTTCCGTCCTATTTAAATTCGATAATCCCACCTTCGGGATTAAAACCAATAGCATAAATAGCGGCGGGTAAGTAGAGGACGAAAAAACGAACGAAACTCTAGACGCCTCGTTCGGATAATCGAAACGGAGTGCGCGATAACCCGTTGAAAATTTCTCGATTACGGAGAGCGAGCGAAGAGAGTACGATGGCAATATCGCAAGCTTTTTGGTAATGCAAAGAGTCATTAACATTCCTGTTTTAATTACAGTCCGGTTCGTTGGTGCATCTCGTCCCTCTTTATTTTCCCAGCAGCCTTCCATACCATTAGCCGACAGTGCGCTCGACTACTCCGCAAAATTTTCCCTTACCTTTACATAGGTCTTTGCGATAAATTGCATAATTTGCAATACCGCGTACTTTTTAAGCTTTTTTATTACGTTACTCGATCGATTATTTCAAAATTAATATACGAATAACAGCGCTCGTGTATTCGTACACAAATATATCGTACGATGCGTAAAAAATATTTATTTTCTTGTACACCGATGGAAACGCGCGAATACCTATTACCGATAATGAAATATTACACATTACCAAAGTTATCAAACCGAAAGCTAATTTCCAATTTTCCAATTTAACGCAATTTATTTCCTATTTTAAAAGATAATAAGTATTAAATTCACGCATTCGCGTACTAAATTACAATTAAAAATACGTTACTTCTTTTATTGCGCGAACCTTTCGCGATCGGTTACGAATATTGTAGAAAAAAAGTGCAGCATCCAAATACAAATTCGATCTAATATTCGTTAAATACGATTATTTTACGTTACATTTTCCGCCTGAGAAAATCTTGGGTTTTGGATCCTCGAAAACCTTCGACTTTGTCCAATTCGAAAATCGAAACGACCAGTTTGTCAAAAATCGCCCGGCAACGGATTCCTTCCTAATTTCGCGGATAAGAGCATCGCCGTATCGAATCGCCGCGGCGAAGCGTAGATCCGGGAAATTCGGCATTTGGCGAACGAGCCTCGCGCCTCGCATCCCGATCGGATATCCGCGAGTGCGCGGATCCGTACGACCTTGTACGAGTGCAGTTTCGAGCAGGACGTCCACCCGAGCGACTCGTATCGACCTCCCCGACTATCTCCACACCTCGTTGACTCCGCCGAAACATAGACGACCGATGGCTCCGTTTCCTTTTCGTTCCGAACAATCATCCCGGGGATTTCGAGTATCCCAGGACGCCTCGAAAACATCGCTCCGAGTTTTCCAGGTTTCCCTCTAATTTCTATTTCGAGCTCGGGTAACGTACGTACGCGAGTTGGTGAGCTCTGGATGTATTCGCTGGTGAATGCGGGGGGAAAAAATGTTGATGGATGATATTTTATCGTACCGGTTCGCTCGCATGGAGAGCGTGTTTTTACGTTTTGGTAATAATGGGTGCTTTTCGCTTTAGCTTAAAATTTCATACGTGCTCGAACAAAACAAACGCAAAAAAAAAAAAGACACGAACGATAAATTCGAGCCGTACGCCGGTGTAATTAAATGTGTAACGTTGCGCCATCCAACATCGCGTTTCCTATTAGGAATAGTGGGACTCCCCCCGAACGAGACTCGCGCGAACCGCCAACGCAAACCCGCGAGTAAAAAGTTTGTCTAGCTCGCGCTTGCGCACGCGGTCACGATCGTTGGGATAATGCTCGATGCATTATTCAAAAGACGCGATACGAATCGGAAAATCGCGATACCGTCGGCGGCTCGGGGGCAAATCGCCGACCGATAATTCGCGATCAGCGGTCGACGACGGCGTTGAAAGTCGCGGCGGCGTGACTCTCGCACCGAGGGGGTGAAAGGGGCGAAAGGGGCGAGCGGTTCGCGGGGATGAGCGAGGGTCCTCGGGTCGGTTCCATTTTGTTTCTCTGCCGGCGTGTGGCGGAGCGATAGCAGCGGCACTCTGTCAGAGCCTGACGTTATCGCGACACCCCTTCTCTTTCCGTGAGCACGTATATGCGTACACGGAGAAGCGAGAGCTCATTGGGTACACGAAACTTCGTCCGGCTCCCGCTCGCCGCTTTCGCCGGTGCTTTTCCTACTTTTACTTTTTGGTGCCCGAGAGAGAGAGAGCGAGAGAGAGAGGGAGACGACGAAGCTAGACCTCCGGCTAGAGCCTCGAAGAACAGGGTAAAGGAACGGGCCGCGATAAGATTACGGTTGAACCGAGAGTTAGAATTTCGAGGCATGAAATTGCGAACCTCTTTGCGCTCGTAGTTTTCGGTACGGCGGTGCTGATCTTCAAAGGAGGTGGAGAAGGGAAAGGTAGTTTAAATGAAATTATGTTGGATCGCAGAGGACCGACGCGCTCTCGAGTAATTTTAGTTATTCCCTGCTCGAAGAGGAACAACCGACGACCGAAGCTTCGAGGAAGGTGCCCGAACGTACGCAAACACGGGCGAAGGACTCGGTTGTTGATGCGCGTTGCCTCTTTTAAAATTGAATGGATCGAGTAAATCTCCAACGTAACGAAATTACGATAAAGTTGGAAGATGTATCGAGAACAATCGTCGTTATTGATTACCTTTTCAATCGAGTAAACGTTATCAATCTTTTTTCCGTGTAACCTCGAAGCTCCCCTCTAAACAAATAAAATTTTAAGCGCGTACACGAATCCCCTTCGGAATTTTTTATTAGAAATATGGCTTTGGTTAACAATTTTCCGTGGAACGTTTTTCAAAACTTTGCGACGACTCTCGCGCAATATTAGACTCCGATAATAAATAAGTTGCGGGCCGTTCGCTCGTCCTCCGCTTTCCGGATTAAAAGCAAAGTTTTCGCGAGCGGGATATACGAGGGAATAATAATAATAATAAGAATCGATGCGTGGCGTCGGTGCATTAGATCCTGGCTCGGGATGCAGAACATGGACAAAGGTAAAGCGAATCTCGAAGGCTCGAGCGCCCCGGCGAATCGTGAATGCGCGAAGGAACGTATTATATGATTTCGGATCGGAGCCAAGAGCGTTTCGGAATGAGACGGAGAGATGAAGAGAGGAAGATAGATAGGAGGGTTGGAGGGAGGGAGGGGGGGAGAGGAGAGGGGTCCCTCTCTCCGATCTAAGCAGGTATGCAGTGGGTTGAAAATAAGCAGCGACACGCCATCAACGAAGCAGCGCGGAGAGCGAAGGGAATCTCTTCTCGCATTTGACTTTTTTGCCAGCTGGCAGCCTGTTATAGCGGCAGATGATCTTCGAGTAAGCGCGCGAGTTCCTCTCTCTCTTTATCTATCCATATATCTAACCATCTTTTTCTCTCCCTCGCTTTTTCTTCCTTTCTTTTCTCCGGCTCTCCTTTTCTCTCGCTCCTCGCATCATCCCTTACCCTTTCCCCTTGGCCTTCCTCAGCCCTTTTATTTCGGCTCATCTCTTACTTTTCTCTCGCTCGTATTCGAATTTATTCTTCCTCTCTTTCTATTCATTTCGCATTACGTTATTTTACTACTGAAAGGAAACGCGAAACAAAATATGTCTTTTATCAGATTTTATAATATCCGAATGCCATCTCGGAGGTTTCGGAATAACAGTTTTTATTCCTTCTCGTTGATCCCTGATCCCAACGAGACGAATACTTTAACGTTCCATTACCGATAGAATATTACGTAACGTAAATATTCCGCGATTAATTCCAGATTGCGTAATACGATTTTTTAAATACCATCGTTAGTCGTTACGTTCCGTTAATTATATTCTTCCACTACTCGGAATAATTTAATTTGATCATCGTTGAACTTTTAAATAAAATAATTGGACGAGGTAATAAAAACTCGTAAATAAAAATTATAATTCGTACAGTGATGTGTATTTTTTACGAACGACCACTTCGAAAAAGTATGAAATAACGATTACGGAATATTGATATTAAAATTCTAATACACAATTACGAAAACTACCAACAGTCGCGAGATAAAAGGTAAAAATGTAGCGGTAACGATATTTATTTCGATAACCCTCCACGAAAATTTGAATTTCGGAATAATAAAATGTATTATCGAGCAACGCTAAATACAAGCTTTCATATTTGGTCTGCTGACCACATGGCACCTTTACAGACGTACCTTGGCGATCTCCGTAGATATACATCGATGCGATACGTATATGTGTGCGTGTAGCTCTATCTCTATCTCTCTATTCTACTCAACTCAAGTTCAGCTACCTCGCTAAGGTGCACGATTTATTCGTTCGCGTCGCAGTCGCACTTCTGAAACGAATAAATTCTACGCGAGCTCCGCTCGAGAAACTATACGTATATATACATATATATACATATATATACATATATATACATGTATATATGTATATATCTGAAAAAGAGATAGACAGAGAGAGACGGAGGTAGAGCCCACAGGGAGGAAAGGCGTCACGCTTCCACGCGTCGTATTCTTTCAACGGGCGTTCGCCATATGCCTCTCCGGAGAATTGGCATTACACCTCTGTCCGTGAGAATCGACGGGTGGAATCGAAACGGCTTTCTATATACAGTTTGTAACGAGAAATCCTTTCGGTTCTGCACCGCGATGAAATATCTGATTTTCGACTATTATTCGCTTAAAAATTTCCAATTTAAATACTTCGCTCCTTTCGCTGCTCCTCCAACGACGAGCGAACGGACTTTTATTTAGTAACCATCGGAACGAGGGCGAGACGGTGAAAAATTCGTTCGCTCGTTATTTCGGCAACTTTTGCTCTAATTTAAAAAATAAAACTATTTTGGCGAGCTGCGCGAATATAAATAAGACTTTCTCGACGCGCATAAATATTTTTCTTCTATTTCGAAAGAAACTTCTAATGTACGTTTCTACTCTGTACGAAAACACGTTGATCCTTTCTACGTCGCGCATCGTTCACTTTTACGATATATAAAATAAATACGTTTAATTTACGATGCCGTTTCAAACGTTTCCAACCATCGAATATATTTTATTCAAATGTTAAAAACGAACGCTGGAAATAAATTATAGTTGCGCGAGTCGAAAGCATCAACTCAAAGATAAAAGCGTTATCATCGATATTTGATTTCGAACGACCGTTTCCTCAAATGATGTACAAGTATCTTAACGAACCTTTTATCGCCAAAGAAATTATGATTTTGCTTTAAGGAACCGATACGAGAAGTTAAATTTATATCGCTGATGGTAAATCAAGCCCTAATCTCGGATTTCTTGAAAATCAAAAGTTTTTTTTATTCGATCGCGGGACAATATACGCGTAACTCTTTCTCACTAAACGAAATTCTTTTCGAAAGCGAAGAAAGTAAGAGGAACCTCGAACGCAACCAAATGTTAGGAACCCAAAAAAGGCGAATTAAAAGGAGACCAAGAATAAGAAAAATAATAAAATGGAGGAGGAGCAGCGCACCAAAACGAAAACAAAGAAGACCAACCAACGAAGCCGGAGCCCTACGACCATACGGGCGACACCGTCAGAATTCGCGTTGCTCGCAGAGATATCCTAAACTCGATCGAGTTGCCATAAATATCGAAAGGCCCGGTAGAGCCGGTGCACGATCCCTTGAGAAAGCCAGAGGAAGAGAAGCCGCCGCCCGCCCTACTCTCTCTCACTCTCTCGCTCTCTCACTCTCTCACTCTCACTCCGTTTCTCGTATACGCGAGCACGCATACGAGGACTTTCTCTCTCAGAAAATAAGAGAGAAAAATGAGAGAGAAAAGGAAGAGAAAAGGAAGAGAGAGAGAGAGAGAGATTCTTGTTTGCGTGTACGACAGAAATCTCCGATTTTTATCGGCTCTCGGAGACACGAGGCTGCGGTAACGAGAGGATTCGTAATCCCGTCAACGCGTCCATCG
This sequence comes from Dolichoris vasculosae, assembly GCA_018907195.1. Lineage (NCBI taxonomy): Eukaryota > Metazoa > Arthropoda > Insecta > Hymenoptera > Agaonidae > Dolichoris > Dolichoris vasculosae. The sequence continues at coordinate 12,167,904 of JACCHY010000001.1, forward strand.
AGCACCGCCATCTCGTCGGCCCAATGAGAGAGAAACGAAACAGCCAGCAATGTGATAAATTTGACGCGCACTGCAGATGAGACGCGGGAGAATAAAATTGTAGAGGAGACATTTGTGGAAAAAATTTTGAGACGAGATATGCGCGATATTGTGACTGTACGATGATTTCTGGGAAGATGAAATCGCTTAAGAATTCTTCCCGTAACATCTGTATTATAAGGTACGCGTCGTATTTCAAAACTAAATTATTTTTAAAAATTGCAAGGAATGACCGTCGCGTTGGTAACCTTGCGACACACGAGTACCGATGCTAACAGGTTGGATCTATTTAACGTTCGACTATCGACGACGCGACACATTTTACCCACCGTCGAAGGATACTTACGATCTACCGCGGAGTCGTTCTGTATTTTCGCGATGCAAAAATTGTAAGTTTAACTGATCGTTCGGAAGAGATTTTCGACAAAGATCGTTAAAGAACTCGCGATAAATAAAAGCCGCAAGTTATTGCAACGAGCTAATCACGGCGTTTAAGGTATTGTCAACGGATTGATTTAACGTCCTCCCATTGACACTTGACTTCCAGGAGACTGAGAGATAAGATAGAAATCAAACGAACGAAAGGCTAAAAAATAGCGAAGGCGCGAGAAGGGGTAGATAAAAGGAATCGAAAAAAGTCAAAGAGATGGAAAGACGAATGCGGTCGGCTGTCGGAGCATCAAATATCGAAAGAGAGTCCTTCTGTTCTGAGAACCGTCCGGTCCACGACGGTTGTTAGTTTCGGGTTTAAACCGAAATAATTAATCAAGCCAGATCCTGTAGTCGCCGTTGGCTGTCTCTCTCTCTCTCTCTTTCATTCTCTTTTACTTTCTCTCTCTTCCTCTCTCTCTCCCTCTACGAAGAGCCCCGAGGTATCCATTACATTATACATCACGCGAATACTCGAATTCTAATTTATTCACGGCCGTCCAAGAGACTCTTCGAAACTTCGTCTTCTCTCTCTCTGCCTTTCCGCTGCGCTTCTCTCCGTCAGCGCGGACGAGTTCACTTACTCTCCTCTTTCTCTCTCCGATCGCACTCTTATCCTTTTGTTTCTTTCCTCGACGCTCTTTTTCCGATAAATCTTTCACGCGTTCCGTAATTGTCGCGATGTAGACCCGCTCGCACCTCCGAACCGACCAACTTCCAACCAACTTCCAATGTAACCGTGCCTCAGAATTTTCCGTGCAACCTCTCAAACGCGAGTAGATCTAAAACCGAGAATCCGTATCTAATAAAAGATTTCGCCAGAAGATCCGGGACTCTGGGACATCGTTTTCGAATCATGTAAATCCGTAGAAATTTATTCGACGTTCGCAACTTATACATATTTACTTAGAATCTTAATATTCAATTTGAATGCGTTATTTAACCTGAATTTTTTAATTATTCCAGCATAAGTAAACGATAAAAAGAATGATAAAGGTGAAAAACGTTAAATATTAAATAAAACGTTTTGAATAAAAAAGGGAAGAAATTCTTTTCGGTTGGATAAGGCACACTTTTAATGCTCTAGGTATTTTTCAGTTTTCTTTTAACGAGTTTTAATTAGAGCTCTCGCGTAGACGTAAAAAAATGTCCCTTTCGCCTTTTTCACGCGAGAGTATACGAGAAAAAGTCCGAGAGAGAGAAAGAGAGAGAAAGAGAGAGAAAGAGAGAGAGGGAAACACAACGAAAGTTGTCGTAAAAAGAAAGAGACGGAGCGATTCTTCTCGTTAAGCGCTTTAAAATCGCGAGGATATAACGTTTCTCTCGTTCCTTCTTTTTCCATAGTCGCGTCAGACACGTCTGGGACAGGTTAGCGTACGTTATGTGACCGTTGGAAGACCTGAACGTGCCTTAATACGTCATTTACTTTCGCAAAGAAATTCAACTCGTTAAAATGAGTAGCTTTTATTTTAATTGTCTGCACGAGGAACGTATTTCTATTCCTTATTAAATACTCGAGAAAATAATGTGCGGTAAATCATTTTGCACGGATGAATGTTATTAGTAGTTTAATTCGTTCCCTAAAAATCTTGCGATGAAATGAGTTTTATAGCTACCCTATAAGGTGACGAGTAAACATCTGGTAATTACGAAAACTTATTCGCATCGTTCTATCGTACGCTGTTGATTCTCGATTGAGAATCCGCGCGTTGATGATTTAAAAATTGATGCTCGGTTACGCGTTGATTTATGAATACGATTAATCGAAAATTTATCCGATAGCGAATTGTTTTCGATGTTTTTTCAAGGAAGTATTTTCTTTTGTTCAACCTAAACGAGACTGTGCGCGAAATTATTATAATTATATTTTTCTACGACGTACTACAAACATCGTCGGAGATTCCATTGTGAATAATAAGGAAAGAAAATATTATTAAGAGGATTTCAAGATCTCTCGACTTTATCGATGTCATCCCGATTCGACAAAACTTAAGAACCATACTATTCGACTGGTTACTTGTGACGACGTATTTTTGTTTTGGCGGACTTTACTAGGCGTACATAATTTAACGTTGTCTCCTAGTCTTTTTTTTCCATTCCCTTTAATTCCGCGATTTGGCGTGAGCCGGTAGGCAATCGCAAAATTGGCAAAAAGACCTAAAAATAAACTGTTACCAAACGCGCGATAAATAATATTCCAATAAAGGAGAATTCGCTATTTGTTTTTACTGGAATATCTTCATCGTACGGACGTTGATGTACGAGAACGAATAAAAAAATGTCGGCAGATAATTTTTTTTAGATGAAATTTGGTTTTAATTTAGATCGAACTTTTCCTTTTAAATTACGCTTACATTTATAAAAGATGTTAAAAAAACTCGGAAAAAAACTCGGAATAGCATCGAAACATTAAAAAACGGGAGGAACTTTTTCCGAAATCGTCTTCTTTAATATCTTTGCGTTATCAAATCCATCGTTCTTCATTCCGCTCTCCTTATTATACTTTTTCTTCGTGCATCTTACTTTCTCTCTCTCTCTCTCTCTCTCGGTGGATGTTGCTCCCCTCTACATCCCACGGCACATTTCTTTCCCTATCTCCTTGTCTGCGACGTTTCTTGCCCCCGTGACGGAGTTGAGCGGCGACGGGCGGCGGACGGCGAACGGCAGGATAAACCGGGATAAATGTTCCGGAAATATAGCGAACTCCCCGTCGTCTTAACCGTAGCCGAGCGACCGGAAATGGAAGCTTGCGGTCGGATACGGATACACACCGATATTTCGCTCGTCTCGGTGAATTTTTCCCCGCCTCTCCAGACCGCAGTTCTTATAGACGCATTCTATCGCCAGCAACGCTTCAATTTCTGGTCTCCCTTACGCGCTGGGCTTTTCTTTTTCTGCACTACGAAACGCGGCTAGTTCTCGATATCCGGAGGGTGCGATCGAAAGAGCCAGATTTCTTCGTTTCTTATACATCGACAGTCGCCGCCTGCCAACAATCGCGGTCGACTTTAATCTTCGCAAATGTTTTGCTCGATTGGGTCGGGGAATATTTTATTTCTGATTACGACAAAATACTCGACGCTGAGGTACATATCTTATAATTGATCTAATTAAACTCTGGAAACGAATGTATACTTAATATGTTCGAGTCGTTACGTTTCCAGTACGATGGGATTGGAAGATCAAAACTTTACTTCCTAGGTTTAGTTATAACCGTGTTACATCGCCTAAACTGTGCGCTCGAAATTTACTTAGCCTGATTTCCATTGTACAATTTTTAGTCAACGAAAAGAATATTTTAACGATAAAATATGTGCAGCTGAAAATAACGAATTAGATAAAATGTATGTTTTACGCGTATGTACGAATCAATGAATATAAAATATTGAACACCGAATAAAAATAGACCTTAGCGTAGATTTTTTGGTACGAAAAAGAAAATATTCACTATATAAATTGAAAAGCGAAGCTTACGCGATGAAGATTAATCTTTTACACGGATAAAAAATAAATCCAATTCATTTGGAACTTAGGAAAGGTAACGATCATTCACGGACAAAGAAACTTCAATTTCCCGCATAATATATATATTTTCGAAACAAGGAACAACTTTGTCCGTCTTTTTCTAGAAGTAGCGCTTTGACTCATCGTTGAACGATTTGCGTATTTCTCGCGAAGATGAAAAAGAAACGATCGAAATTACGGCACGGATAACAAAGGGAAACCGAAAAAAAAAGCTAGAACGAGAGAAAAAGTCAAGGTGTATTTTTCAGAGCGTGGGCCCGCGAAAAAGTCTGGAATAGAGCTTTAGTAGAGGGGCAAGAGGATGTCCGCGAAGATTTATGACAGGCGCTAAGCAGTAATGAAATTGCTCGTTGCTCGTTTCCACGAGAGAAGGACGGAGGGTGAGGGACCTCCGGAGAAAAGTACGAGAGGGATGGAGGGACTTGTGCCTCGACTCGAGAGCGTGTGTGTGTGTACACTCGGGCGGCGAGTCACGTGGTGCAATTACCTCTACCAGCTGTGAACTCGCATCGCCTCGATGGGTGGCTGTTGCGTAGCTCGAAACAACACAGAGCAAGAAGCTTTAATTCGTCTTTTCGTTAGCTCACTCCCTCCTCTTCATCTTCGCCACTCGCTTATATCGTTTCACGCCTTATCTAACCATACCCTCGTAAAGCCGTACCGAAAGATGTATCACCGTTGACCTTTTCCTACGCTTTTCACCTATTTCCCCTCCCCCTTATCCTTTCTCCTTTCAGGTAATATTGGCTCGCTCGAGCCCAAACACGAATCTCGTTCGGTTGATTTCGTTTCACGGACGTATAAATCATCGATCTAGGAAACTACTCCACCATCGTTACACCATTCGAAGACGAAGACAATGGAACGGAATTTCATCGTCGGTCGAAACAGAACCAGCCGAACCAGCCGAACCAGCCGAACCAGCACAAAAGATCGTCCCGTCGAATTTTTCGCCCGGATCAGGAATTTCGATGGGGCGCTAAAGCGGAATAGAATCTCATCGGGGCAAGCAAAGATCGGTAGCCTCCGAGGCGTTGATTAGTCGGACGCGGTCCACGGATGTTTTCTCTCCCGCTCTCCCGTATTCTTCTTCTCGCTCTTTCACACCTGCTCTCTTTTCTCTCTTCCTCGGAATCACACGCACGCGCACGTACACAAAGATACGCGTGGAATGCGGCCTACACGGCCTATCGCTATGCGCCCGCAAAAACTGGTCCAGCGAATCTCCGCGTACGCCACGACCTACGCACGCACGAGAAAAAGCAAAAGACCCGGGAAGATAATTGGTAGACTTTGCGATCGCAGCTCACTCATCCGTGTAGGCATTAGGGCCAGAAACCCGGTGTAAGTCAACGCGTCGCGTTGGGATAGAGGCGCTTGCCCTTCCTGATGCAGCATCCAACGCCGATAGGATGGGAAGAGGATATCCACGATATGTATACGCTTACCCGGTCATCCTCCCGATTACGCTGGGTGTGAGCTTACGACCGAGCCGAGTTTTTCTTTTTACGAAAAAAACCTTTTATTTCTATCGTTGGATGAGGGTGACTTTCATTTATTTGGATTATCGGTGTAACGAGGCTTTTTTTTTGGATTCGTATCGACATCTTGGACGAGTTGCGAAATTTTTAGTTTTATCTAATGTTTCTATTCGAGTTGTTTTAAAGAATTATAATAGATAGCTATTCGTTATAGGAGTTGCTACTTATTCTCGTGTAAAGATAAGAGATGATCGATCGCTTAATTAATTGTACAGATTTATTCTTTGTAAATAAATCGATCGTATACCGTGAAACTTTCTAAAACGAATTTTATTCATTTTTTTATATATAAGTTATCGAATGCATAAATGATTTTGATCTTAAGTTGATACAGAATAATAATTTATATCGTACACGAGAGCAAGATTGTTCTAGCTGAAAAAAAATATGGTAAGTGCGAAGTACGAAGCGTAAAAATTCAAAAAATACCCATAAAACGATACACGATATCTTACTATAACTTTATTATTCGAAAATGAGTTAAAAACCATATCCGTTCTCTTTTCAACGGAAGAATAAACACCTTATTCGAATAAAAAATTGTCGAGATGACGAAATCGTACTTTTCAAGTTTTCAGACGCCAACGGTATTTCTTAAAAGTATAAAAATCCAAAAATAACTCGATCCATCAAAATTTTATATAAAGCATTCGTTTATGACAATGATTTAATTTTAAACAGTGTCCGATCCTCTAAACATTATACTGCGTTCATTAATATACAATGTGTCGCGTGGCCATTGAACTCAGCCTCTTAATTTATCTGTGCGCCGGAAAATAAATTCCATAAAGTGAGGCGCTGGCCGCAAAAGTGCTTAACGAATGGAAGGCGCTTACATAATTAATGTATATCTCGAGCGCGACTCGCGACTTTAACTGTCAAGACAAATCCAGAATGCACCCGCGCGACGACAGCGAGAAATCGGGACTGGCGCCAGATAATGCATTTTAGTACATTCATATAATACTCTCCCGTGCGTATTGTTCATTCGTTTTCGCACCCGATTCACTTTCGCAGGCATACATTATGAAACGCTATACACTGGTAATTATTCGTATGATAGATCGTGTCATTATTCGAGCTTTATAGCCGAACCTATCGCGAGAATAACTTTGGAGATCATTTTTTTAAAATGACCTCTTTTATTTCGATCCGTTAAACGATTATAAATTTTTATAAAATCATTGCGTCATCTCAATCACATCCTAAATAAATATAATAGTTGGATGAAAACGCTACCGATTTTACGTCATTTCGGTTTCCCACGATTAAAATTCCTTTGTACGTTATTTTCATTAATTGGTTTAAGTTCGCGTTAATAATTTCTCGCCGCTGTTTATTTTACTATATTGCGATGTCGATCGATCGAAACCAATTAAATACGCGTAACGATATTTTCCCTTGGTTCGACGTTTCTTTAGTCAATGAGACGTACGATACGCGGATAAACTGCATTAACCGTATAATTTATTAAACGGACGAAAGGGTTTCGTTTCCAAAAAGCGAGAAGGAACGAGTCGCGAAGAATAAGAATGCGAGAAAATTCGATGGAATGGTAACGGTGGAAAGAAAAAAGAGAAAGAAGTCGATCGAAGCGAAGTACGTCATTCCGGTAAACGTTCTCTTGGACCATAAGGTCTGATCAGCGCATCGGAGACTTCGCTATAGCGCATTCTAGCAATAGTAGTAATACGCCGAGACTATGGAGATAGCTAGAGAAAGAGATAGGGAGCGAGAGAGGAAGAAAGAGAAAGCGAGCAAGAAGAGATGGGATTCCTTATATAGAGATGGTCGCTCGTGATATAAGATCCAACCGATCCCGTAGGAAATCCTGAGAACGGATCTATCTTACCCCGAGGGATAGCCATCGGCCTGATAGTGGGTTGAGTGGGAGGGGTACGAAAAGGGGTTTACCTGTCAGCCTGAATTAAAGGATGGTCGGGTCGCACCGGTGAAATGGAGAGAACGAGAACTGCTGCTGCTTCCGATGCTGCTGCTGCTGCTGCTGCTGCTACTGCTACTGATGTAGGTACACACGGGGACGTAGGAAAGAGATCGAAGCCATTTTGATAAAAGGAAATGTTTGTTAAAAATTAGAGGATAAAATGGTTCGCGGAGATTAGTTAAATTGCACATTTTTAAATTTATCGCGTTTCTACATCTTCGTGAGAAATTGCTCGGGAGAAGTATTTTTTGCGCACTTGTATCGTTCCGTAAATTAAGAACGATGACGCAATGTATTTTCAAAAAGTACTCCGAGTGATTTAAAGAGACTTAAAATTAATATTGGTCGAACCGTCGGCCAATATATTTCAAAAAGTACCGTAAACGATGATTAAAGGTAACAAACAATAGGAACGTTTCTCTTCCATGCCAAAGAACGCCAAGTTTAGATAAACAGCGAACGTCTCGTTTTCTTAAGTACTTATTCAAAACGAAAGAAATCTTAGCGAAGGTTCGCTCGAGCGTTACCATCGATATCTCTCTCTCTCTCTCTCTCTCTCTCTCTCTCTCTCTCGAAAGTAAGTCGCACACCGAATCCATTAATATCGCCAAAGGCCCGATCATCAAAAATAACCAACTCACGAGCATTCCTCGATTTCTTTGTTCGGATCTGTCCGAGGAACACGGCGACTCCTCCGAGCATGCGACCAGTCATCTAATCGTTCCCGCACGCCCGCGATCCAGCGTTCCTTCGATGGGTTCGATCGTCGATTCGATCGTCGATTCGATCGTCGATTCGATCGTCGGTTCGATCGAGACTCTCTCGATCCTCCCGCTGCTCGACTCAACGGTAGTCGTCCGAACCGGAGCGAGTCTCGTCGCTCGGGTCGCGGTCGCGAGTTAAAATGCACGAGGGCATCGTCTCGGTGAACTTTTTATCCTTTTCTTTCCTTTTTTCCTTCCGGCTCCTCGCGGTCTGAATTTTAAGCGGCGGAGATAGGCGCTCCAGGAAAAGACGAGAAATCGGGAGACGACTGCTCTCTTTGCTGATGCAGGACGAGACGCGGTTACCTGCGGGGCAGAGGCAAAGTCAAACTATCCCGGAGTCTTCCGCGATTACGTATCTTTCCCCGGGAGTGGTTTCTGACCTTTTAACAGTTTCACGGAAATACCGAAGTGCACGCGTAATTTTTTCTTGATGCCGCGTTCGTTCTCGAAGCGGTTCTCTCGCATTCTTCGAACGTGACGCTGGACTCTAAGCTGAAACTTGATATTCGTAGCTTTAATAGAAATCGTAAAACTTAATTTATTGTAGTAATGCAGCAATAAAAGAGAACGTGATCGCTCGATTTTTAAACATGATTAATGCACTCCGGTAATTATTGTTTATCAGCTTCGCGATGTAGCGTTCGATCCGTTAAGATATTTTACGGTAGCTGCGGGAGAAAACGTCGATACGCTTAATGTATATGTTAATTCGGACGGAGTACGTGTAAATTTAAAAAAAAAAAAATAAAGGAATAACGGTAACACCGTTGCTAATAAGCAGTGCAAGACTTTGCTGTATCGGGAGCCACGAAGCTGCGCGTGTAAATATCCGAGACGTATTTTATAATTTATGCTTCGTCTCGTAGACGCGAACGTACGTAGCTACATTTTGAAGTTCGCAGAGATACCATCGATTAATGGGCGAACGTATTTATAATTAATCAACGATACATTCGTCTTTGAGCGGAGAACAAAAATGCCAAACGACGCGACGCGCTTTCCCTCTCGATCTCGCATTCCATCTCTATTTTGCCAGGTTTCAAAATTGAAACAAGAGACGAAGGAGCGTTAATATTTTATTGCGATAATAGATTCGCGGAGAAGATAAATGAAAAAAAAAACAATACACGCGTGTGTGTATACGCGTGTGTACGCAAGTGTATGCGCGGATGTATATATAAAGAAAGAAAGGCGCAAACGCGAAATCCGTTTCAAGCATTTTATCGAGTCAAAATAATTAACGGTATAATTGTGTCGCCGGTATCGTGGTTTTATGCGAGCACGTAAGCTGTTCCATAAATTCAATCGGTCGCTTAAAAACAATTAACTTGGACCAATCGGACGGGTGCGCTCGCGATGCAAGCCTCTGTGTCTCCCCCCCCCGTACACCTCCCCCCCGTACACCTCCCCCCCGACGTCTCGCACGCTCTTTTACTCTCGTTCCAACGCACGATTTATGTCAGTCTGATAAGTTCTATGAAAATTCATCCCCTGTTTATACGCGTTCATTTTACAATGGTAATGTTTGCTCACTCGCAAGATTTAATCACAATGGAAGAGAAAGAGTTGATTTTCCCAACTTCAATGAACTTCGCACTTTATTACGTACGATAAAGTCTCAGAACTCGGTGCTGTTGTTACCGTGATTGCCTATTTATTTAAATCGCGTTTTAGATGTGTGCAAGGAAAATTTAAACGCTAAACTTTGTTCATTGTATCGCCAATTCGAAAGTTATCGAGGAATGTATTTAACGATCGTAAGATGTTTACGAGTATTTAAAAGTGTAAGCACGATCGGTCTACAGCTGGTTAATAGTCTCGATAGGCAGCTTTATTTGCATAACGATAAAGTCATAGAGAGACTTTGGTGAGAAAATAATCGCGAGCAACGCACCGGAGATACCAATTAAATACACGGTTCGGTTTCTTAATTTTCCGAGTGAAACCGAAGAAGACGCTCGTAAAATCCGGCGCTGCTAAAGTTTACTTGGGTACATCCGCTGCGTTTACTTCCTCTTCTCGAGCTCGCGGGTCGCGTACGAACGCATCTGCAGAGGTGGACGCGCGTAAGGCTCGGAGTTTCGTGAATTATGTAGGTATGACTTTAAAAAGTCACGACTGCTGGGACGAAGCTCGATTCGGAACATTCAACGAATGTTCGCTCGGTCGTAAAGTATTCAAAGAGTGAACCGACGGTCGGAACACCGCGAATGCTTTTTTCCAGGCACCGAATTAGTGCCTCGTGTCTGCGGCAATCGATGCGTAAGCTTTTCTATAAGAGTGTTAAAGTGAAAGGGAGCCGGACGGACGTTCGAGCTTTCTATAAGACATCAACGTTTACGAGGGATATCATCCCTCTCGAGACCATTAAACGTTCACCGGAGATTCGGTGGTCGAGTAATCCTGCAAACCTACAAATGCACGAGCAGTCGCCCTTCGCTCGTCCATCTACCTTCCATTTCCACTTTCTTTGAAGTAGCCGTTTCGTTCGAATAACGGTAAATATCTTATTAGTCGTTGGGTGAAGAGAGAGCAAAAAATTACCACGAGTAACGATGTAACTTTGATGATCGAACATCGCCTATCGAATTAAGAATTGAAATTTCCTCGATACTTAATAATCGATGGAAAATGTTCGATGTAAATAGAGAAAGGGAGATCGAATGACAGAGAGCAAGAGAGAGAGAAGAAAATTATTTCGTACGTATTCGCTTGGACGGATCGATCGATAACCGAACCGATGTTTCAAAATATTTACGTTAACTTGCGTATGTTTTCTTAATCCGTTAGCGATCATTTTTTCGATTATTTTTGAACGGGAAAATTTACGACGCAAAACTTTATACGTTTAATAAATATGATACGATGTAATAATAATATATACGATTTATCCAGAGATACGAACTACAAATACGAGTATTGCGTATTTAATAGCGCGATATCGACATCCAGCATAGAATACTTTTACGAGTTCTAAAATTATAAGATGATGCATCGCGCGCTGTTAAAATTTGATAAAAGCCTATTAGAACATTGGAACTATGGATTCTGGAAACACCCGCGGACCTTCCCTTCTCCCCCCCTCTTGCCTCGAATGATACACCGAAGGCCGCGTAGGCATTTTCCCGCCGCGGAATCTCCTAGCGATCGCCGCGTCAAAGTGCTTAATGTTTTGTGAATAATATAATCCACGAGTCGCCCCTCGGAAAACGGAGAATCGGCTGGGGTCGGATACGCGTATCACCCAAAGAGCAGCCACCCCTTTCGACCAACACCTTCCTCATCTTCCATCGACCAACACCTACACACAGGTATACGAGCGCCGACCGGGCTTTTACATCACCGGCTCGTACTCGCACTTAAAAGTATCGCCGTATCGCCTAACGACCGATCGCCTAACGACCGATCGCCCGTTACGTGTACGATTCGTAAACGTGGATGTCCGAGTGCCGCTCTTATCGGTACCGAACACCTCGCGCTAGTTTAGATGTTTCGATGCTCTTTACTCGATAACGACCGAGTGATATCTCGATAAATGCTCCAACGGAGGAAATTATTTTTTAACTGCTCCGTTCGTTTCAGTTTTATGCGACATCGTTCGGCGCGAACCAGTGGATATTATTCAATTTAGGAATAGCAAAGTTGCAACGTGGATACGTTTAATTGAAAAAGGCGCGGTGATTCGGTCGTTGGGAGAATCGGATTCGCGACTCGGTGGACTCGACGAGCCCTGATCCAAACTCCGGCCTTCGACCGCTTCGCTCGATGCCTCTGTATTAAATTTCATTCAACTTTGTATGGGTTTATTTTTCACCGCAACTCTAGTAGTTCGTAATCCACTTTAATCTATAGGTCTAGTCGTAAAATTAACACCGAAATTAGATACCGAAAAACCAACGTAAAAGATTCTAGGTTGAGAAAACGTAGAATTTTAACGAAATTTCATAATTCGAAATAACGCCGTAAAATTTAAGCTCGAGATCGTCTCGCGTAGACGGAATCAGACCAGTGGCATTGTTAAAAGGTTGACAAAGTATAAATACGACACGATTTTAACTCAAAGCAGCTACTAGACCATCGTTAAAGTGGCCCCATCAAGATTTTACTGTTCGCGCAACGGGTTTACAAGTAGGGACCCTGGAAGAGCATTTTCCAAACGATAGAGGTTCACGAAATCGCTGTAACTAATCCTCGGAGCACACGAGCGTTTGCATATGGATAGACCGGTGGCAGCGACTCCGAACGCGGGAGAGTCTCACATCCATTACGGCTTTGGAGTTCCGAGGTCCGAGGGTGCTAATGTCTCGAGCATACGTACTCAGCATGCATAATTGGATTAATTTAAAGGATAACGCCACAGCCGCGTTATCCGAGCAACAGACACGACGCACTGCCCCTTTCGCGCCTTCCGATTTTTTCCGATCCCGTTCTCTGTTATGCATCTCTCCTCCCCGGTCTCCAACTTTAAATCTCTCGCAACGCGTCTCTCGCTCTCTCTCCTCTTCTCGTCGACTACGCACCGAGAATTACGGACGCATAAACGGGTTCCTGACAGCCTGAAGAGAAATGAGTCTGCCCACTGCTTCCTATGGGAATAATGTGACAGAGCACTTAGTCATTTCGATTCCTGGAATGAGCATTTCTGCATCATCAACGCATGAATAATTTTCACTTGGATTAGTCAAAAATAGAGGTGGATCAATGTTGGATGGATGCGTTCTTGTTCTTGCAATCGTCGACTATCAACGACTTTTTTTTTTATGTCAAAGTAACAAATACAAAATCTTCCTGATACGCGTTACTTTTGTTATTTACTTTGACTTAGAAAGTCATCGAGCTCATCTTTTGCGCATAGATTCGCTATCGAATGTTAAAGTTGATAAGAACGATGTACCATTATTGTCTCATTTAAAAAATATATAACATCCGGTACTATTCGTTTATAATCGGTTTTGCATAATAAAACAAGATAACGTTATTTTCATTTGATTAATAGAACTAAAACATCGTGTACCAAAATTTTTTATACGTAACTTTCGAGTTCGTTAAACTAATAAATATACGGGAAATTATTATATTCCAAAGCGTTGGTTAAATAAAAATTAAATTCAAAACCGTAATAGATAAATCAAGAAAGAATGACTTATACAATGTTTTACTATTAAGTTACAAACCCTTATGAGATGAGCGTGCAAAGATTATTACGAGTGACAAGTGAGACTGAAAAGGCTAAAACTTATCCTGAATTAATATTGTACCTTTACCCTCACTCCCAACCTACACGCTTTCTATATTTGGAAATGCTCGCGTTGTTCGTACCGACGAATGTGCGCTCACGATACGAATATTTTAAATCCCACCTAAATTAAGAATCGCTTAATTACATTGCTTATATACACGTACATTTTGCCATTTTGCCCAATCGCATTCGAAAAGGGATTTCGAAATGCTCGAACGAATACACCCTTTTTAATATCGAGGAACCGAGTAGCGAACTTATAAAAGAAGAGTGTAACTGAACACGTAATAAAAAATCAAATACGTGTGTGTGAAAGAGAGAAAGAGCGAGTGTGTGAAAGAGAGAATAGAACGAGAGAGATAAAAGGCTCGTTGGCAGGAGAGCTTGAGGGATTAAAGGCGATAAATTTCACAAAAATGGAGGCTTAAGCTGTCGCAAGGAAAATGCTCTAATCCGGAGGTCCAGAAGCCGCGTACTACCGACGACAGAATGAGGGAGAGGGAGAGAGGACGGAGAGAGGACGGAGAGAGGACGGAGATATGGTGGTACCAGGATCCTTTTCAGGAAGTACAGTTTTTTGCAATTATCTGCAACCAACTCTTAGAGCAGTATGGTAAAGCTCTTTCTTTTCCTCTTTTATCTTTAGTTAGGAGTCGGTACCTCGAGCGAAGGATTATACGATTACTTTTGCTACGAAAACAAGAAAAATGAATTATCAATGAGAATGCTAAACTTACGATAGAGCGATATTTTAAAATACTCGTACCCCTTTAAGTACTCGAGTATTTTTTAATAAGATTTCACCCTACGTAATAATTTTTAATAACGTTGCTCGTACACATTCGGGGACTAGCAACCAAATACGAAAACTACGATACGGTTTTTCGATAATGCAATATTAACGGGATACGATAAAAAAGAGATTTCAAAGGATGAGTAGCCGAAACAATTGAGATAAAACTCGAAATAAAACGTACGCATGCTAAATGTCATCTTAATATTTAATAAGTAACGACTACTTTAAAACTCGCTCGGAAGAAAATATTGGAATGGCTCGAGCGAGGGAGTAAAGTCAAACCCGACGACGACGTAATTTCCTCCGCCGAGGATATTCCGTCTCTCTTTCTCATTCGGCTGCACCGTATAAGCTGGGCCAAAGCCGCACGCATTACCGCATACACTGTAGGTATCTCTCTTGTCTCCTGGTCTCCTCTGGTCCTCCTGCGCTTTCGCTCCTTCCTCCTCCCTCCTCCCTCCCGTCTCTCTCAACTCGAACGCACGGAACCTTCGCTCAGCCCCCGGGCGACCACGAGGCCTCCTCTCTCGCGTTGGCGCCGCCTTGCATTTGAATATAATGCTCTTTTGCTCCGTCTCCTGGGCCGTCGGCCGCCGTCACGCACACGTTCCTCTTGGCCGCGCCGCCGCTTCGCCCTACCCTTCCCTGACTCATTCGGATAGCGCGCGAGACTGTAATTATGTTGATGCGCGCAACCATTGTTGTGCGCCTGACTCAATGGCCGCGAGGGAACGGGGACAACGCGGACAACGCGAACAACGCAGATTTCTCGTTGCGGATTCTCTTGCCCACGTCGCGCGAAAAAAACGGTTCCACTTCTCCTCGAACTCGTACCCTTCTACTTCTACCGGCCGTGTCACAAGCCCGCGACCAACATTTTTAGAGGATCGCTTCCTTTCCAGACTCTCTCGATATCTTCTCGATATCTCCTTGCGAGACAACCTCGTTCGATGCTGATTTATAGACGCCGAGACAAAGGGCGCGATTTCATTTTTAACCCATGGATTCTATACCATCTTCTGTACTCCTTCTTTTTTGTACCTGTCTCTCGCGTTTCGTGTATTTTTACTTTTTCCAGACAATCGGGGACGATTCGCGGCAAAAATTATTATTCCCGGCTCGTGTGTTTCGCGAGACCGATCCCACGATGACGCGTAATTTTTCGATCGCTTCTCGACACGGCGAACGTTCGATCCTACCTACGAATGAATCGTCGATCTTGGCTCGCGTTTATCGCTTTCCGAGACTCGTAAAGTACACGCGATACGTAAATATTCTTTTCCGCTGGTAACTTCGTTTCTGTATTTAAAATAATAAAGACGAAATGCCGGACGACTAAACGCGGAAACGAAACAGTGCAAATTTCATCACCGAGGTAGGAAATTGTATCAGGACGCAGGAACGTGAGTCAAATAAATTTCTGGAGAGAAGATCCAGAAATTTTATTCGCATCTACGTCCAAAGCGCGCACCAGCGAGAAAAATAATCCCCTTACGGACGTTTGGAATACCGTCGCGGATCTACGCGAGCGAAGAATACGAAAGAAAAAAAAAACAAAAAAGCAGAAAAAGCCGCGATAAAAAGCGAGAGGGAACAATCGAGACCGAGAATACGCAAAGTGTATTCGCGTACGCAGACGCGGAAACTGGGAAGAGAAGAAGAGCGAAAGAGAGAAAACCACCCGTTGACTTTTCAGCCCTCGAGGATTTGTTCGAGCGGAAAACTACCGGCCGATGTATGCAAACGTCTCCTCGACGTCCTTTAGTACCGATAAGGTGACAACGGGCGTGTCGCGAGCGCCTCGGGTTCCGGGACAACGCGAACCCGCGCATCTCGAAGCCGCTGCTCAAGTATTGTCCGTCCTCTCTTCCTCCCGCCCCGCGGCAATTCCTACTCCGCGCGTTTCCCCGAAGGAAGCCGAGTTTCCGGGACAATAGATGTTAGGTCCGGAGCGCCCCGTTGGTGCGATACGAGATCTAAGTAGGCCATGCCGGGCTACGGTTATGGCGGCATAAAACGCTCGACGCGGAAGGCAGTCGAGCAAGCGAGAGAGGGAGAGAGAGAGGGAGAGAGAGAGAGCGAAAGCCCTGGAACCCCCTTTACTACCGAAAAAACTGCCGCTATGATTGCCTATGCAAATTGTTTAAGATATCCGGCTTGCTCTCGCTCCCTTCGTTCTCCTCGCGTTCTCGTCTCGGTGATCCTTGGTTATACGTATGTTAACGCTAGTGGTAGACCATTTTTATGTACAACCGCGTGTGGCGAGGGTATTTATATTTCCTTCCCCCGCTCGCTTTTTACGGTTTCGAAGGAGTTGTTTCAAGGCTGTTCGATGGAGCAATTTTATCAGTTTTATCGTCGATGGATGCTGAGCCGATGTGGTGTGTAATTTGTAGTGTTATACGCGATTAAAACTATGAACGAAGAGCTTCGAGCTTTTTTTCTACTTACGATGCAGCGATGCAACCAACTTCAACGAATGGATAATGCTTACCTGAAACAAAAATTAACATGAAAATTTAGTCGAACGTTGTTACGATCGTACCGTCGAATACAATAATTTTTATTGGTAATTTAATTGGTAATTTTTTATATTGCGCTTTCCGTAATACGTGTCTCGCCAACTGTACACCGAATACGTTGTATACAGATTTTAAATTACCGTCCCGATTTTAAATTTCCAGCGATACTGGAATTCCAATTTTCGGGATGTCGAGCTCGTACATAATCGAAGGTTACGCAGCCCCGGCGAATGTAATTCCTTGGAACGTTTCTATTGATTTAAGAAGAGCGGAAAAGCGGAGAAAAGGTGCACACGAGCGGTTTTCCTTTTCGATGCAGCGAGTAGCGAGTCGCATGTATGGAAAAGAAAACTGCTCGCCAAAATGGATGTATCTTCGGGCTGTCGGTCCCCTTCCCTCGCACCCGAGCAAATTAAAATGGATTATAAATTTCGTTCGAAAAATCTTCGATCTTCTCTCCAGCCTTGGCATTTTCTCGTTTGCTATCCCTGAGAGGAATTCGCTGCTTCGCCGATACGTGCGGAGCGATCGCAGGCAATTTTAAGAAATCACCGAAATTCCTCGCCAAATAAATCATTACGATCGTTATATTTCCGCGTATACGTACGCGTCGGTGCCCAGAAATTGAATCTTTCACTTAGCGAGTAAAGAACATCGTCGCTGCTCCGAGTATTACATACGTGTATATATATATATATATATATGTATGTATATACTTTTTATCGGAGTGAAAAAGTTTTACCGGGTCGAGTCGAGAATAAGCAACATTGAAAAATAAATAATACCGTTCACCGAGTGATAAGAAATAAAACAACCCTCAAAAATGATCGACGACGTTTTTATCTATTTAATAAACGTCAAAAGAATCCGTTTAAGAGAAAATACGCGTATACGTGTTTTTTGCGATGTAATTATCGTAACGTAAACAAAACCGAACGACGACTCAACGATTGCAACGATTTAAATCGAACGCAACTTTAACCAATGATACGCGTTTCGATTCAAGATATTACAAAGTTGCGATACCGTTGAAAATAGAACCTCGGTAATAAATAAGCTTCAATTCGAAATTAAAAAAGAAAAACACTTGGTAACAATTAAAGTTTTCCATTAAACGAGTCCAGGGAGAAAAGTTGTTGGCATTTTGAGTTTAATACCGAAAGGGAGTCGGGAGGAGAAAGAAGAGCGACAACCCGTTGAAATTAAGGCGCATAGGTGCAAAATATGAACGTAAGCAGTGAGGAGGAGAGGAAGCCCGAGTCCGTGATGTATACACTTCCGCTCTTCCGTCTAATTAAATTCTAGGAGAGTCGTCGCAGGGTCGCTCGTTTAGCCCCGACGGACTACAGCTGCCTGCTACTACTAGCCGGAACCTCCACCGCTCCGAGCTTTCAAAATGACAAGACTGACGCAACGTCCGACCTTTCCTTCTTCTAAATTTGAAAATGTTGCACGGCCACCTACGAAATTTCGAGGATTTCACTTACGCGAATTTTACTTTCTTCCACCCGACGTTCCGGCGAACCTAAATTTTCGTTAGCCGGAATTTACCGCGATCGGTGAGATTTTCCGGTATTTCTTTCATTCCGGTAAGAGCTAATGCTTCGCTGCATATTTATCAAAGGTAAAAGCATCGGTGATAAAGGGAGAGAGAGAGAGAGAGAGAAAGAGAGGAATTTTTAAGCGGTGTAATCTATGTAAAAAACAAAGCTCGAAGCGGAGCGGAGCGATAAAATTTTCCAGCGAAATCAACCAACTCGTATATAACGAGTGGAGTACGTCTCGCCGGATGGAGGGAAAATTTTTAATTTTCGAAAATCATTCATCATCAACGTTGTCGTCCGCTGCATCGTTTCATCAATTTATCGCTCGCGCGCGCGAGAGAGAGAGAGAGAGAGAGAGAGAGAGCGGCCGTCTCTTTTTATTGGCGCCCCCGACGAGGCGAGAGCGAGCCAGAGGATAAAAAGTCGGTTATTTCTACGTATGCCGCCGCGAGTATAATGCACGTATCTCTAGTTTGCGCGCAATCCGCGTAACAGGAACGAAATTTAATCAAACGGACTTGTGCCTGCACTAGATACGAGACACGTTGGCCGCGCGTTTCGAGCAAATGTACGCTCGGGTGGAATTGCCGAGGAGAAAGAAAGAGAGAGTAAGCGGGGGAGAGAAAGAGCGGAGGGAACGAGCGAGAGACGAGAGACGAGAGACGAGAGACGAGAGCCGAGAGCCGAGAGCCAGGGATTCCACCTCCATCAAATTAATTTAATTTATATCTATCTGTCCGAGCCTGCCAGGAGATGCGGTCAGAACTCTCTTCTCTCTCCCCGTCTCTCTCCCCGTCTCTCTCCCCGTCGCTCACCCCATCTCTCTCGTTTTCATTTCGCCTCTTTCTCTTTTCGTTTCGCGTTTTCCACTGTTGCTGCATTAATATTAGACATTTGCAAATTGAATAAGTTGATTTGCAATTTTATGGGAATATAGCGTGTAGTACATTTTCTAAAATTAAGAAATTTTAATATTAATGTGTTTGAATCGCTCGCAACTTTTCAAGATTCTCCGTTCGCTTTTAATTTTTAAATACTGTTCCATGGTCGGAAATTGTTATTAATTGAAAATAAAACGAATCGAAAATTTACGATTATTTTTTTTTTTAATCGCGCGCGAAATATTTAATATTACAACGAAACGTAACTTAAAACGCCAACGAATATTTCATCAACCTTCGTAATTTTCTCGCTTGAATTACAATCCTTTGTAAAATACCGTTTATTCCGTATTCGAATGTACGGGAAATATAATTCGATTACCGATTACTTTATAAAATATATACACGCGAATTATTTAATAATACCCGTTCGTTGTACGGCAAGTAAATTAATCGGTAGGAAAACGAAAGATGAATATACTTGGCGATTATCAAAGTTACAAAGATGCTACTATAACCCGAGTTCGATGGAAGGAGTAAAACTCTGAGAATCGAGCAACGTCCTAAAATCATTGAGAGAAACGACAATTTCACACGATACGTAGGAACGATTTCAGTTTTTGTTCCACTCGCGACATTCGACACTCCCCCCTTCACGCTTCGCTCAAAAGCCCACCCCGAGGTTCCCGATCGCTTTATCGCGCACATACATACAAAAGTGTGCGCACCGCACAAAATATTTATCGAGACATCGGTTTAATCCGGTAACTCGGATAACTCGGGCCCGTATTCTCGAATTTCGGAATTATTATAATAATGACGATCGAGCGCTGTTGCCGTCGCCTCGCTCAGCCCTTGAGCTTTGCACCCCCGACCCCCAGCCAATCATACGTAAGCCCGATTCGATTACCGCCAGCTAGTCTCCCTCCCCCCCACCTCACCTCTCCACCACCCTCTCGGAGCCGATCGATCGCCGATAGTTAACCCAGAGCCGTGAACGCGTTCGTTCGCTCCCTCGCACCGCGTACATGCATTAAAGCCAAGAACCCAACTATGTTGCGACGTCATATCCAATACAGCCGGTGGCTCGCCGCTGCTCCGGAGGGTCGGGGGGATGACGTTGCGAGAGGGAGTCTCCGAGCCCTCACCGAGTCGCCACCCCCGATTGGGCAGTAATGGCATTAGGCGACACTGCAATGCGATTACGGTTCTCTCGCCAAGGTAACCTGATCGTACCCGAAATTCGCGTACACTCTCGACACTCTCTCTCTCTCTCTCTCTCTGTCCCTGTAACCTTCTAGCTATCCCTCTATCCGCGTCTCCGTCTACAACCTGTTTTCTACCTAGGTGTTCGCGGTTTCACTCGCCATCGCGAACAGCCGTCCTTGTAATCGGGTTTTATTCCGAAATTCCTTGGCGATTTCCTCCTCTAACTACAACAACTATCTCTTCGCTGGCTTTAACGGCTCGATCAATTATTAGAAAATCGACCGCTCTTACTTTTGGCCGAGGCGAATTAGTTGTAGCGGAAAGTTGACCCATTTAGCGGAACGGTTTAAAGTTAAAAATTTTCGAAACTATTTTCGTCGGTTCGATGAAAAATTGTCGAAAAATAATTTTTGGATTCTTTAATTTTCGCTCCTTCATCCCTTAGGGCTCCCCGGAACAATGAATTCAATTATTTAAATAGTTTCTCTTTGTTTCACCGTACGGTCCGACATGTGGGCCGTTGCAACTATGACGCCTGGCGTAACGCCACTTATACGGTACGCGTGCTAAATCTAGTTGTGCTTTTTGCGGCTCGGATTACTCGTGAATCGTTAGGGGGTGCAAAGACCAGGGGGACGTTTCTTATCTTAACATTAGAAGATTAGGAGATTACGATAGGATTTTAGGCAGCCGTGGCGCATTCTATTTTTTCCCTTTTCCGATTCTATTCGCGTTCGTTCTACGAGAGAATCGACGTTATATTGAAAGAAATTATCGAACCCTTCGAATTTTTTACTTATTAAATAGCCAGTTTTTTTTTAATGGTACAAAAATTTATTTCAAATACACTTTTATGGATTTTTTTTACGCGAATCGTTCCAATTCTTTCGCGGCCATTCGATTAGTTCGAATAAAGCGTATACAAATACAAATACGAAGGTTAACCGTGTCTCGAATCGAACGAGGGAAAGTTTAATCGGAGCGATCGTTGAAAGAAAATTTCTCGACTTTTCGATACTCGCGCGTCTAGGTCTATCAGTCCACGATCAGTCGAGAAAAGACACTCGTTCATTTCGTAATTGTTTTTATAATTAACCAACCTCCGATGAGTAACCTACATCCGCGAACACCGAGTGCGCATCCGATCTAGTTTTACTTAAAAATAGTTTTCGAATAAATTAACTATTCCCGCCATAATCCACCTACGACGACTAATTAAATTTGCGTTGTACTATTCAAAGGCTTCTCTCCCGCTAAAATTAGTCCTAATTAGCGGCTTAATTCGTTTCTTACATAAACGATATTACCTCCGCAGTCGGTAAAAATATCGTTGCAACGACAGCTAAAAGTTTTATTCGGAGTTTCGAAAAGACTTAACGCAACTCGACACCAATTATCAAATTATTTCACCGCTGTTTTTCCACACTTAAAGAACTCGAAAACAATCCTCTTAATTTCGAGAAAACTGTTAACGCCCGTGTGACAGCAAAGAGCGGACGTTTAATTAAAGCACGCGAGGAGTTATGCGTCGTTTCGAACAAGAAGCAACAATTTCACGCGGTGGGATCGCACTTTTTTGCCGGTTCAACATTGGAATTTCGCACGGGGTGGGATCGCGGCTCGGGGGGGGAGGAGAGAGAGAGGGAGACAGCAGAGAAACGTACAACCAGCCACTGGCAGCTTTCGACGGGACGCGCGACGCTTCGCGGAACGCTGATTTCGAACGAGCAATCGGCGCGTCGTCGAGTTTGCCTCGACCGCCCCTTTCCTTTTCGTTCGTTTCGTTTTATTTTCCACGTCACCGCCGCCACCGTCTTCGAGATAAATGCGCGGCATCGTCGCGTATAAAAATGACTTCCACGAAACTTCTCTTCCTCTCTCCCTCTCTCTTTCTCCTTCTCTTTCTAATACGCAAATGCGCGATATACGCGTATACGAACTTGAAAATCGTCGCATGTGTCCCGAGGACGGGAATCGTCGTCACCCTTTCCGTTGCCAAACAACGGCGCTTTCGAGCAGCGATGGAAATATACGCGGAGACGGAATGTACTTAGAACGATGAGTAGGTCATGCGTATTCGAGTATTCGAGTATTCGAGAGCTTTCTTACCGTGAGGTGTTGAAACAGCCACGCCCTGAGGATGTTGGTCGCGACCTTGGGAAAGATGCCCCTCTTCTTTTGGTTCTTCTTACCCGACGAGTCGTCGTCTTCCTCGCCCGTCCCTTCACCGCTGCCGATACTCGCGTTGCTCGCGTCGCCTGAAACAGTAAGCATTTCGTCCAACCTTAGTGGATGATCGTATCTTTGGCTGCGTAAAATATTTCTATCGCTATGAAAAATACATCGAGCATGAGAATATCGATCGATTCGCTGTCGTCGGTGCTCCGATGGATTTCAAAATCGATACGAGCACGTCGTATATGTAATAACGCTAATGAATCGCATTCTATTAAAAGCAAGGAATTTTATATTATTATCGTATGAACATAACTTATTTTCAATGCGGAATTTCTATTCTAATTTTAACGATGCTGAAATATCGAATGTAACCGAAACTCTTTTTTAGAACACGAAAGAAAACACACGTATATACATATAAGTTTGTAACTTTCGCATTCGAAATTTTTATCATTTTACTTTAATATCGATGTTAAAATAATTTAAATGTACATATTCGAGTGTCTTCGTTCGTATTTTGAAGATAATCGTAATAATGTTTTTCGCTATTATTAAAATTACCGAGTTATCGTGGGGTATTCGAACCCATTGATGCACGCGTATAATCACGAGTCGTAAATTGAAATAAAAATAAAATTTTTTCGCGATAAACATTCTCGACGTTATTAATTTAGACGAAAATAGTTTACTCGATAATGTTTTTCGAGTATAGAATAAAAGGCACAAGAGCATCGGCTTTAAGCCGGGCAAACGCTTTCTTCTCTCGCTTGCGGTTACTCCATTTCTCTGTATAAGAACACACTACTATCGCATAAATTCTCCGTCGTTTATCAATCTTAGCTTTTTAATTGCCGTACTCGGAGCTCACCGGTTTCTAAAGACCCTTAGCAAGCTCCCGAGCTTATGACAGTAATGAGAGATATTAAAGCGACTTATACACCTACGTGAGCCAAATATTGTTCTTACAATCTCTAGGGAATGACACGACAAAATTTTAAAAGACGTAAACTTTTTTCACGTTATAACTCCTCTTTTATTTTTACGTTATGAAATTTTTACAACCGTATAATATTTCAGAAAGGAAAAAACAAGGATACGCGATCGGATAATAATTAAAATAAATGAGTCGTAATTTTACCGTTTGTCGAAGTAGGATATTCGCAAAAAAATGTTTACGTCGATAAAATTATTTTGCAACGATCGCAAAGTACCATAAATTATTTTCTTCTAATAGAATTATTAAATAAAAATGAGGGAAGAAACGACGGTTATTTTCTTAAGGTTCTTATCGAAACTTAATTGTTTCGGTAGAATTGGCAACGAAGCTTCGATTACTTGGGTGAAGATACTCGAATTCATCAGCTACGCGATGCTCAAAGTTAAATTACAGAAACAATTGTACAAGAAGTACGATTAAAGCCCGACCATTACTACTGCAAAAACATTGAACTCTTCTAACAGCATGACCATGCGAATCGATGTAATAACGTAAAAGTCATCGAGATTAGGCATCACCGTGTCGTATCTTGGTAGTATTGGAGAGTCCTCCGTCCGCTACATTAACTCGATTCACCCAGCAAATGAACCGCGATTGGAGAGACAAAGAAAACGAGAGAGGAAGCCAAAAAGAGACGAAGAGAGGGAGGGACGACTTAATCTTTCTCTCTCTCTCTCTCTCTCTCTCTCTCGTAGGGGTTTTGCCGCAGAGCGTATATTACAGACGACTGCTCTATCCGTTGGTTCTTCGTCCGAACGCCGTTATCGAGGAACTCGTCTAGCGTCGCCAAGTATAAAGCTCGGTTGCACTTTCCCTGTCTTTCCCTCTCTCTCCCTCTCTATCGCCCCTACTTCTATTTCTCGTCTTCAACAGTTTTTATATAATGCTCGAAACGCGAACCGCAGTCTACCGTAACGGTATTATAGTTATATACGCGCTCCGAGTCTTTCCCCTTTAGCCTACAAAAACGAAGAGTTACGGAGAGCGAGAATAAGGCAAAACTTACGCCTGAACGATTTAAATTTTCTTTCGACTGAATTGCAAGACGTCGGCTATACTTGCTGCCTTTCATTCGTAAGAATAAATTTTTAAGAAATCCTTTTCAATATAATTCATTATGCGCCAAGTTGATATTTCATTTACGATAACAAATAACGCATCTCGTAACGCATCTCGTAACGCATCTCGTAACGCGTCTCGATGGGTAGGCAAGAGTCATTCGGAAAACATTTTTAATTCCGATAAGTTTATTTGACTTTGTAAGTTAAATTCTTAAGTAAATCGATATATCAAGGTATTATTTCATAAATTGTCCCTTTAAAAAAGCCACGTCATTAAAATTCATTGAAAACATCGAATTAAACTAACAAAAGAATTTTATAGCGGCATTAAAAGAAATCACGTTAAAGAAAATTTCGAAACAAAATAAAAAGCATTCTCAAACAGACTTACAAAAACTTTTTATATTTTGTTTTCTTTTTCGTAGAAGAAACGTGTTCTTTTAATAAAAGATATCCCGGTGATGAAAGAAAAGATAAAATTGAATAAAAAAATCGACAAATAATCGGAATATTTTCGGGCGCGATCTCGAGCGTAGTATTTTTCTTGAGCGTCGTCGAGTTCAAAGTTAATCTCAAATGCGGACCGCTTGGCATGTGAAGGAAGGGTGTTGTCATCGTGAATCTCCGGAGAGAATGAGAGAGAGAGAGGGAGAGAGATCGAAAGAGTGGAAGCGAAGGACAGCGAAGGAAACATGTAAAGAAGTAGAAGGCAGCGAAGAAGAAAGAGCGAGAAAGAGAAAGGAACTCGTTCCTTCTCTCTTCGCGATTTCTCCGGCACGATAGAACCTTGGGAAACGGACCGTACGATAAGATTCTGTCATTTATAATCCTGCTCTCTATCAGATGAAACTTCGTCAGAGATAAGGTGCTTCTACCGTTTTGCAGTTATCCTCCAACTTTTTTTTTCTTTTTCTTTAAACAAACCACAAAAATTTTTTTAAAGGAAACGTACATGCTTTACTCAAAACATTAAGCGTTTAATGGCTGTTATTTATTAAGAAATTATATAGTAAAAGTTTAAAGTATGCGGTAAAACCATTAAATTATACAGTAGAATCCTTTTAAATATTGTTCTTTTATTCTGAAAAATAGGTTCGATTAAATTTACCCATTAAATACACTGTATCATTACCACTTATTTACAGATATCGATACAAATTTTTCTTCCATAATTGAAAATACTAATGTTATCGAAATTTTAAATACTCGCTTATAAGAATGAAGAAGTTTCGGTTTACACGATAATTATAATAATTACATTTCATTTTTCATTGATATTCGGCGTCAAAATGAACGAGTACGACTACATCGGAGGTTGCCGTCGTACAAGTAGACCGAAGTTGCGAGCAAAAGCGTTCTAAAAAAGAAGACGAATTTGATTATGGGTTTACGAGCGTATCAAGAATATCGTGATTGCAAAACGATCGCGATCGTCGAGAGAGAGAGAGAAAAAGGAAAAGACGAAGAGGGTTAAAAAAGAGTTTGCGGGGTGGTCGAGCGCCATATCGTCCTCGTGTTGATTTACGCAGCGGCTCGTGCATTTTTACTGCTGCGTTATAGAGATTTAAGTGCAGCCAATTACACGTTTATGCGTCCCTCTACGTTGCGCTTGAGCGGCTCGAGCGTTTTTCTCTTCCTGACCCTCTCTACATCTCTCCCCCTTCCCCCTTCTCTCTTGTTCTCTCTTGTTCTCCCGTGTTCTCGTCCCTTGTCGCATTTTTCGCGCGGACTTTTCCTTCGCGGACAGCGAACATTCGACTGAGCTAAGACTAAGACTAAATTTAGAAACGCACCACCGATCCTTCCTCGTTCGATTTATAAATTTGTCCACCTTTTGCCAACCGGGAATCGCGTCGGTGAACATCTCCGCGAGCTCGACGTCTCCAAACTCGCAAAATAGCGGCGTTTCTTGGGTTTCACGCGCGGGCGAACCAACGAAGAGTAAATATCGTAAATTCGACGCTCTCTTGGATTAAAGAAAGGTAAAAAAGAATAAGAATTTAGAGCTGACGGAATGAGAAGACGGAAACGATGCTACTGCGCACGTACCCGAGAAGAGTGCGTGGGTTGTTTCGTCTCGCCATGCAAGCCGAGACATCTTCCTCCCGCGAGAGAGTAGCGAGATAGCGGAGACTCCTCCTAGGCTCTATTTACGGTCCTGACTTCGGAACTCTCTCTTTCTCGCTCTCGCCCAGGCTATACGCACGCACGCACGCACGCACGCACGCACGCACGTATATACGCCATCGAAATAACCTCGCATATGGTCGACGAAAATAAACCTCCTAATTCCCATCTCGTCGAAGCCGCTGTACGCTCGAGTTTGGTACATCGCTGAGACAGAGAGAGGGAGAGAGAGGGAGAGAGAGGGAGAGAGAGGGAGAGAGAGAGCGAGAGAAACGAGTTGCAGGAAGCCACCCTGGTGTTAACGGGCTCTCGCGAGAGCTCGAGAATGGCCACCGCTGCCACTGAGATTTATACCGGATACTTGACGAATCGTTCGCCGAGAGATTGACTGTAATATCTTCGTCAGTTAATTCTTTGTTTGCCACGGGAGGATTTATTTCCGTAGTTAAAAAATCATCAGTTGAATTTATTGCTCGCGGGTAACTTTTACATTATATCCCGAGGAGTTTTAAATAAGCTTGGAGAACTGCGGTTACGTCGTGAGATGCGTGAGCTAAATTCATGGGTACGAAGAGTGAATCCGATGGAGCGATTTTTCATTGTCTGGAGGATGAAGCGAGAAGTAAAGTCCCGTAGGATAAGGTTAATTTTTAAGGTACCGTTTACACGCGAATCCCTCCGGTACCCAAACGAACTCGAATCGATTCCTCGCGCGATACTTTCAGCTTACACCCACTAATACGTTACGCGTCATTTTCGCGTTACACCGAGTAAAAAGATAATATGTAAATTCGGTTTCGACGGACGGAGTCTTGGAAAAAAAATCGAAAAGAAATGGATTAACCGCGGAAATGAAATGGAAAAAGTACTCACGGAATTAAAAAAAATGCGAAGTAAGGAGAAAACGAAAAAATAGTATATATATATATATATGGAAGATACGTATATACCGGATACCGAGACATTTATTCGCTGCTACGCAAGGGTAAAACGAAGTAAAAAGTAAAGAAAAATACGAGAAAAGAAGTCGAAGAAGAAGAAGAGGAGGAGGAAGAGGAAGAAGTAGAAGAAGACGAGGAACATGAAAAACAGAAATATCTACGCCTCTTTAGATATCGCGTTTCACGGCCACGAATTTCTCTCGTGGTTCCTCCCTCCGTTTTATGTTTATTAAACTTGCTTATTTATTTTATATTCCATTTTCATTTTCCCTTTTTATCCTTTACGAATAACAGGCGTCGCGCGCTGCCTCGAAAAAATAACGCGAGCGCTTTTATAAATTCTAATAGTTTGGGTTACGAGTCGGCGATACAATTTCGTTTAAAAATCGAAGAAAGTCTCTTCGATCACGAGAGAATCAGTTTCGAGGTTATTAAGCCGTATACAACGCGAACCCAATAAAAGTCTTCCAAGGGTAAGCCCGGACTAAAATATATACGCGTAGTGTAAGCGAGATCGCAAAAAGAGCGAGAGAAAAAGTAACGGAAAAAATATCCGAGGTCCGTGATTCAGTTACACGAACGAGGAAAATTTAAATACGCGCGGTCGAATCGGCACGAGCCAGCCACATTGAATTCACCGGAGCGAACGACTCTGGGAAGCTAAGCGAAAGCCCTTCAGGCTCAACCAATCCCACACGTCGCTCGAAAATCGACGACCCACGGAATTTTTCGTTCTTGTTGCCGGCGCTGCGAATGCAATAAAGCCTCGTTATTTCGCGACGGGCGAACATTGAATTCCCGAGACCGGCGCATAAACGTGAGCGCGAGCGTATTTCACACCTTGGACCTCGCGAAATTTCAGCGAGAAGGAGCGATGGAGGCGAGGGTCGAATAGAGCGAGAGAGGGAAGAGAGAGAGGATGAAAAAAATCGACGCCCGAGAGGCAAAGAGTGTGCGCAGACTCTTTATGGATATTGCCGGCGGTACGCGACGCGCCCGGTTTTCTCCGGAGCTCGCCTTAATACCCTTCCCTTTCGTTCCTTCGTTCACCCTCGGGTGAAAATATGCACAGGCACACGTTCCTTCTCCGGGTTTTGAGAGCGAGCTGGGATATATTCCGACGTTGCTTTCCCCGATATTTTCCGGAAAACGGCTGAGCGAAAGATCGCTGAGAGATCGAGCGTCTTTTCGCTTTTCTCAAAGGAAAAGTGAAAGATAAAGTGGGAGCGAGTTTTTCTGGCTTCGGTTGCGAAGGTTGCAGCTGTTACCGGATGCGAGTTGGAACGACGAAACGCGAGGCTTTTCCGGGGACTGCAACCGATGGCTCGGATGATATTTCCCCTTTCCCTTCCCCGTTACTCCGTGCGATCCACGTCCAAGGAAATGCCGCGTATCCAAAACGCTTTCGTTGGATTCGGTTGAATTTCAATGCTCCTCGAACGCGACGTTGCTTTTGCAAGAATGCATATTCGAAACGAAAATTTTCCAAATTCTAAAAGTAGAAACTGAGCCCTTTTGAATTACACTCGACTGCGACGAGTATTTTTCGTTTGCTTTTTGCGGGATTAAGTATAAACCTTCCCGTTTTATAATCTACTTATCGCTCTAATTTATGCTTTTGTTTTTGAAAAGTAGGAAAATCGGTGGTACGGGATAATTTTGCCATTTTTTTAAAACTCGATTAGAAGTTTCTTTAACGAAATTCTTCTCAAAAACCAACGATTGTAATTAAATTTACAGCGGTAATTTCGAGGATACAGACTAAAAATAGTAGATATATTTGTCTTGTTTCGAAGGTAACGAACTAATTTTACAAAAAGAAGAAGAAAAACAACATTTGTAGCGTAAGCTTTCGATATTGTTGCGACTGCAAATAATATTTTAAGCGTAACGAAATATTTAGTCGAGGTAAAACAATATTTTCGCTCTTCCACTTTAGCGAATAACAGTGCGAACCAACGACTAAAAAAACTATAATCCACAAGCTCTCGAAAAGAACAACCCGAGACAAAGCGAATAAAAATCGAACGCAATTCCAGATTTATTCGACGAAATAAAGGAAATACACGGCAGTTTTCATCTACTCTGTCTCTCCTCCCAACCGAGGCATAAACGCAACCGCAATTTTTATCGGTCCACGCGCGAGAAAGAAGCTCGATAGAGAAGCTGCGTCCGCTCGTCGGGGATCCGGAAGAAAGGGGCCGCGACTTCGTCCGCATTCCTCCCGACAGACGAGGTGCAGCTTCAGCAACGGCAGGCTACGCTCTTACCCGTCGGAATTAAGTGCGAGTGGCACTTAAAGTGCCACAGCGGCGCGCCGAGGCGCAAATGCACCGACGATACGAATACGCGGCTAATGTTTTCGCATACTCCAAATCGAGAGGGGGTCATTGCACCAAAACACTCCTCGACTCCCGACAACGACTATCTATACGCTCCGGAGGCTTTCGCGCGGTGCTCGAGTCGAGAAATTCGGATGTTTAATGGAATTTAGAGGCGCAAGCGGATGGAGGAGTCGAGACGCGCGTATTATTTTCAAGATCTTCCAAAGTCGGTCGGTCGACTCGCGTTCGACGCACTTCCAGCGAAATAACCTCGCGATTGGAAGTTGATCGCGTTAACTTTTCGTTCCAATATTACGGATGAGTACGATCGACCAGTAGAGAACACAATTTCGATGCTATATTTATGGATGGCTGTACGGCTGAACGGCTGTTACTTTAACGAACTTTTTCCACGCTAGCATCGATTTATCGGATACAATTTATTGGGTCTTGGAAGGATTTGTATTCGCGACTGAAGAATATTCTAATTTATCGAAAGGAAAACATAATTAATAAGTCTATTTTTATTCTATTTTTCGAAATGTTATTTTTATACGTTTAAAATAAATTACATTATAGTTTTAGGAACAAAGAATCGAGCTGCCTTTTTCTCGTATAGATGTAAATGAACAAAAATTGTCGTTTACGAATCCATGCCAAGATTTCGAGACACGCAATTATTCTTAAAGCAAGACCAATTCTCGGGAAGAAGTAAAAAAACACGAGAAAGCGTGTTTCTAGAATCGGAGCCAAGAATTTTTTCGTTTACGCGTAAAATACAACGACACACCCGATGAACGCGAAATGCTTTTTCATAGACGCGTATCCAACGAGTCAAAAGAGAAGCATCGCTCTCGGGGGAAGATTAATCGAAGATCCGAATCGTGAAATGTGTCGCGAAGTTGACTTTTACGCTTAGAACGAGTCGAGTCAACGTTATCGAGAGCAAAAGAGCAAATCAGAAAATAGATATTCCATCTCGCGTGTGTAAAACAATGCGACGCGTTACTTTCGCTAAAGACGGGGAAAGTTGGTGTTGTCTCGAATTTTTCTTCTTTCGTTTACGAACGCGGAGACGAAACACCGAAAGCTCGAAGAGCGACCTTCGAAAGGAAGTAGAAAAGAACTAGAATAAGAGACAGGCTGGAGGGTAGGATGGGTGGTAGGATGGGGGGTAGGATGGGGGGTACAAGGGAGGTACGAGGGCAACCGAGTTTGTCTTACAAATGAGCCGCGCGACGCGAATGATTTAGTACGACGGCGCAGTGTGCCTTAACTGCGTTAACCTTTGCCGCGGATGACGAAGCGTGGGTGGCTAGTTACACTTTAGTTTATTAGCCCGCGGTCCGAACCAGCACGAGAGCGGACCGCTCGAGATAAAGGCGCCCGATGGATAATAAATATCGGCGGGTCGTTACGCTCGCGTATAGTTGCGTGTACGTATATTTGGCCCGGTGCAACCGCCTCGGCTACCAACCTCGTCTCGGGGAACGATAAATATCGATCGGCGTGTTTCGCTTCTTCTAGAACATCAAAAGCTGTGTAGTAGTCGAAGCCCCCGCTCGCAAAATTGTTTTTAATGGAAAGGGAGGGAGCAGAGAGAGAAAGAGAGAATCAAAGGGAAAATAAGCTTTCGAGTGATTACGGCCAAGGTATATTACAGTCCTCGTGTGCATTATAATTGATGGTTCGGTACAAAATTCTCGATGCTCTCGCGCGTATACGATTATTTACGGTCGTTTATCAATTTTGTATTACGCTAGATCAGAAATAGGCAATTTATTATCCCAACCATTTTATTTGTATACGTAATATTACCGTAAACATTGCGTACACGCGGATCCGACGTCCAATCTCGCGTATTTGTAACACCCCGTTTTGCTTGAAAATAAAAACAAGATACTATTTATACGGTTGTAAGATACCGTTTATTTATATTTAGCGATCTCGGTAATTAATGTACAATGTTCCAAAATTCGAGGCACAAATAGTATCGGGCTATCGAATAAAATTATTTTTCACCGATAAATCTCCGCGCTGAAACAACAACGAGCACAAGGGTGAAGAAAGTTATACACAGCGTAGAAAACCCGGTGAATTATCCTAATCCCGATGACGCACATTGCAGCCACGAAGGAGTCAGAAATATCTAATTCTGGCAGACAAGGAGCTAGAGAAGATCCGAAGGGACGACGAAACTCGGAGCCACGAAAGTTATGCGGATTAACGAAGAGAATCCTATCCCCGCGTCTTTCCTCTCTCGAACGTCTCTCTGTTTCTCTTTCGTGTATAGTCACGTATACGAGTGAGTACATGTGCACGCATATAACACAAAATACCGATTCCTTTCCTCGATATCGCGTACCAATTTTGGACGGTGTTTACCGTTCTTACGATGGAAGAGGAGAGGATTTTCGGAAACGCGTCGCTCCGATGTAACTTTTTGATCTATTCGAGCGTCGATACACCGACCGACATGTTATACTTGATCCAAACGATGCTACTACATATTTATGAGTATTTTTATGTCTTTTTCCACGATACCGTAAGATTAGTCGTTAGCCGACCAATAAAGCCGGTAGGAACGAATTTGTCGTGTTTTCAATACGAGGTGAGCGATTGGTTATGATTTTATTTTTATCGCGATCATTGGTCGAATAATAACAGCGGAATCGACGAAAAATTAAATTTAGAAGACGTTAAAATCGTAGCTTCGAAAATAAATATGTTTATAAGTATATACGCGCGAGTGTATAAATTAAAAAGTAAATATTTTAATCTTTAAATATTTTAATGTACGTTTTTATAATCTCAAAATACGATCGCGACGTTGAACGTCAATTTTTCATTTTGATCCGATAAAATAATGAATAATAAGTTGTTCCCCGTGTTACTAATTAAAAATAATATATAAGTGAAAAATATCGCAAAATTTTATTAAAATTTAGAATTTGCTTTTATTATAATAATAATGAAAGGAAATGAAATTGGTAGACGTTCGAAACGAATATTTACGTTACGTTATATTAAATAATCTGATTATTCCATTTTGGAAAGTTTGAATTTATTTGAAATTTATATCAATAAAAAATCACTCTTGCATATTTTATTAAATGTACGAAAGACGGTGTAAAATATCGGAGCCTTTATAAGATAGTTTCGACAATCTTTTAAGGTATTCCAGAATGCTGCTGAATTATTCATGAAAATTTCCAAAACTCTAATAAAAGCATGAAAATTGAAACGTCAAGGAGGCACAAGATTTTAAATTTTTGCCTCGCTCGTTCGAGCACTCGTAATTTCAGAGAAAGAGAGGGAGAGAAAGAGAAACAGCAAAACATCTTTTAACCAAGGAAAGTCATTTGCAATATACGTTTGAGTTGGAAAAGAGACAGAACCGAACGCAGTTGTAAGCAAAGAAAGAAGAAGACGAGAGGAAGCGAGAGGAAGCGAGAGAGAGAGAGAGAGAGAGAGAGAGAGAGAGAGAGAGAGAGATGGATACTTAAGGCCCTCGACGATTGAGACATTGCTCTTTGGAGCAGCACTGACAGTTATCTGATTCATGGACATGCCGAGTGTATTTTATGCCGTACGACCTATGAATACAGATCGATCGCTGCTGCCGACCGCTCGCAGCACACGCGAAGAATCGAGAGAGAGAAGTCGAGGAAGAAAGAAGCATCAGCGGCCAACGACTGGTCCAAGCGGGAGATCATAGGTCCAGTCTTCCCTACTCGTATATCAATTACACCTATATATCGACGAATATACAGTGTAGTCTGGAGTTCTGGAGGAGTACTCGCGGGTACTCGCGGGTACTCGCGGGTACTCCCCAGCATCCTCCGCTTCTCGAGAACCGAGCTACGATAAGAAAGACGAATCGCGCCAAGTGAATAACGATCCATGGCTCGTAATTAGTCAAGCGAATCGTTGCACACTCTGGGAGATTACGTGCAATTTTTTTCCGGTATTTTTCAAGTCTCGCCCATCTTTCCTCTCGCGCTTCTCGTTTCGTGCCACGCGAATTACCGACCGCCTTCTACGGCTGAGGAATTCGTCCGCGTTCTCTCGCTTCGTTCCTACAGAAAAACGCTTACATCGGCGCTCGAACTTCACCCTCCGATCGGAATTCCAGCCTCCTCGATTCCTTCAAACCCATTCGAATCGGTTTCATAATAATTTTCCACTTTTTATCCCTTCGTCCGTCGAGTGTCGAGCGGCTAAATTTCCACGGAGGTAGAAAAATTCGAGCGCCGAGAGCTGCAACGAAAAATGTTCCACCGAGCGAACGTCGTATCTCTCCTCCTCTCGGAACGAGTATCAAGATCGGTCCCTCTTGGCGCGTTTAAAACGCTGCCATCCGTTTCTCCGGATGAACGCGTGCCCGGAGTAACGGAGTAACGGAGTAACGGAATAACGGAATCCGCACGCGAAAACTGTAATGCGTTCGAATCGACGAGTGACGTTGACGTTCCTCGTTCGCTTCCACCCCTCAAAAATTCCGGCTTTCCTATTATTTTCCTCGACGCGTCGAATCGTTCGATCCGGTGTACTTTTTTTATGTAAATACCGCTGAAAACCCGTTGAAAAGTTGATTTCGTTTTATTCGTTTCGAACGAGGACGGCTATCGCGCGTTTCCCATTCTCGGTGTCTCTCGGCTTACCGACCATTTTTTCCGTTCGACGGACTGATTTATTCGTTTCGAAAGGGTTCGAAATGTAACGAGCGTAATGGAAAATTTGAAAAGCTAGAGAAAGAGGGAAACGCGAAAGATCAACGAACCGATCGGTCTTTAAAAACTTTTAAAAAAATTCAATTCCTACTTTCGCGTGTTACTCTCTTTTGTTTCCGGTGCTTTAAGAACGATTTCACGCGCTCGCAAAGTACTCGATCAACGAGGAATAAAAGGCGAAGATGTTTATCCACTCGACAGCCGAAAAAGCCTCCCCTTACCTCCGAGTCCGGTGTTTACGACGGCAGCCACGAGCGGTGTTCGCGTTACCTATGCCGTAGTACCGCGAACCGAACCGGCGGTAATTATCACGGTAACTGCGAGGGGCATCAACCGATGCTCGCGGGCTTCGCAAGGAAACAGAACGCATTAATTAGCCTAATCTCCGTACGTGCCTGGCGGATACGCGAATGCCGGGCACGCGATATCTTCGGAAGCCGTCGATTCTCTTCTCCTTTATATACCTGTTAATCGGAGTGCGAGCGACGCCGGATCCGACGATTCCTCGCTCCTCCTTAATTCAGCGATTGGATTAGTATTTCAATTGCCGGAATGGAAGTTCCAGCGCACCGAGGATTCGACTTAACGCGTTGATGGATCGTTATTACCCTGAATATTTCTCCATCGCGAATCCAGCAAATATTCTCTGTTTCAACTCGAGCCTTTTGATTATCGAGCGATCGGACAAGATCGTAGCGTGTAACTTCCTCCGAGCGAACGAGTAACGAACATTGGGAAAGTTTTCTAATTCTCGGCGATAATTGTAAATAGAGGGAATCGATACGTTCGAAATTTGTCGTGCACAATTTTCTGGTGAATTACGCGTAAAATTTAGCGGTGAATAAGCGTATTTAAATTTAGTTAAACGACCAAAATTTTATTTCTACGATATTATCGTTAAGGAAAAGATGTAAAAGAAAAACATCTTGGATACGGTAGAAATCTAAAAAAAATTCAAAACATATTTGTTTTACGAAATCGTGCTATTTTCGTGTTTATCTTATAAATCATGGTTTAAATTTAGTAAAGAGAATCTATTTTGTAATGCAGCGAACAACTAAATATACAACGGTAAGTATTCTTTATCCAAAATTTGCGTTCTACGACAAAAAACTTCTCGAAATATCGACTTACAACCCCGAAGAATTAATTTCAAGGAAACAAGCGAAACGAGTGAGACTCAACGAAGGCGTGTGCGTCTTTCAATCGTCGAGGCGATAAATAATTTCTCTCTCTCTCTCTCTCTCTCTCTCTCTCTCTCTCTCTCGAAAGACGTAGGTGTCGCGATTCCGCGGGATGATTACGCAGACTTTGGTACGGGGCGTATTTGTATAAACTGGAGAGGTCGTTCGGTGGAACGTAAACGCCGTTGGTAAAATCGCTCGTTCGACCGCCGCTGCCAGTCGTAAGTGTCGAAATAAAAGCGTTAATGGAATCGCTTGGCATCGCGACGCTTTGTTTTGCGAGGAGAGCGAAGAAGAAGATGTTGAAGAAGAACAAGAACAAGAAGAAGAAGAAGAAGAAGAAGAAGAAGAAGAAGAAGAAGACGACGGAGAAAAAAAGGAAAGACCGAGAAGCCAAGATGACGGGACAAAAAGAGCGAATCGAGTTTAAAAACAACGAATAAATTTAGGAAGAAGGGGGACGAAAAAATAGACGAGTTCGGCGAGGGAGGGGCTGAAAGGAAAGGATAAAAATACACGGATCCGTGGAGAAACATGAAAAGCTCGAGACGAGATGATAGGAAGCAAATGCGAAGACATGTGACGAGCACGTGTCGCGAAGCTTCATTAGCTGCACACGTAGATCGCCTCGTGCGTGTGAGCGAGTCTCCGTTCGCGTTAAGAGAGTGACGTATGGGCCTGTTTAGATTTCCGGAAGATCCACGCATCTGTCTTCAAATCAAAACTACAAACGTGAAAATGATCCTCGCTCGTTCGAGGCTATCGATTATGACTCCAGAATCGTTCCGCGCATCTTTCCTTATTTTATTTTTACGAGGCTTTTTACACGGAACTCGTTCAATTTATTCGAACGCTCGTAACGATAATTTTAAAAACGTACAACGCCGTCGTTTAACTTTCGAATCTCGTCCCTATTCTACCGATATTACTCTTCGACGTTGCGCCGCTCTTTTACCTCGAAAGTCTCGAAAGCTACCGACCCGCTGCGTAAATTAAGAGGAACGACGCGAACGACGATCGGAGCTTTCCGTAAAACCAACGAGACAAATCTTAATTCTCGATGGATCGACGCATCGCTCGCTATCCGGAGCTAACGTTCAAACGAATACGCGTCGAAATATTTGTACCGTCGACGCGCGTGGCTTAACGCTCGCGATTTATCAAAGGACCGTGGCGAACGCGTAACTCTCCTACTCTCTCTTCCTCTCTCCTTCCACCCTCTTCGCGTCGCCTACAATTATTTTTCCGTTCCTTTACTCTTCCGCGCTGTCGTAGATCGAGCATCGGAATGAGCTCGTAAATATGCGATCGTAATTAACAGTCGTCGGACGGGATTCCCAGCGATCAAAAAATAGAGGACATCCCACGGGAAAAGCTCGCGAAAGCTCGCGAAAGCTCGAAAAAGAGAGGAACGAGTCGGAGGAAAGAGGAATGGGCGCCGCCGGATAGTAATGAGCCAGAAAACTGGCGACAGCTCGCTATGCTCGGGGATACGAGAGACGCGGTGTCCCAGGCTCCCGTTGCCGCAGCATCTTCCTCGCAAGATTCGCGCGCATCGGGTTCGCGTAAGTGTGTTCGTGCGTGCGAACAAACGCGGTCCCATAATTCACGCGCAGGGAAGAGCGGGGCCCCTCTTTTGGCAGCCTCGTTAGCGTCGAACCGAGCGACTCGAGTCAACGTTGAGATTCCCCCGGGTCGAAGAGACTCGTCGCGCTCGGTATACGCGATCGTCGCGTTTCCGGGGACCGAGGGAGAGGGAGAGAGAGAGAGAGAGAGAGATCGATGGCGGATAAAGAGACGCCGTGGAAAAGGAAAATATTTTCTTCGAGGTGAGGGATGCGTAAATTCAAACTGTTGCTTCGGACTTGGCTTTAAAATATTACAAACTGGAAGCAGGCGCTTGGTTTTCCGAATAAAATGTTACCGAGCATTTATCAGTGGCGAATGTAGATAAGGAGATGTACATTCCCGCGATTTCGTTGCGTTTTATGGAACGGTCGCTATCCTGCGATCTCCAACCGTTCGAACGCGTACTCGTGTGTTTTGTAGATTATACGAGAGAATCCGAAGGAGTAGCCGAAAAATCGCGTGTGCGAGGCGATGATATCGACTAGGCGAGTGGAGAAGACCAGATAGCGAGGGAAACGGGGACGACGATCGAGACTAACTACCGACTGCGAGGCGTGAGCATCTAGAGAACGACGTTCGTTCGGTGCATTCGATAAAGATGTTTAAATTTCGATCGGTGCCGTATTATCGTTTAAATATTTGTCCAACTAATAACCAAAAGAGTCGATCACCGATATACAAACAACTTTGACTACTTAAACAAAATAGTACCCGATATAATCATAATTCTTCTGTAATAATAGAACAAATTTCTCATCTCGCTTTCTCTCTGAAAAAACACAAGGCGAAGATACCGACTATCGTAAAAACGCGCATCGGACGATTCCTCCGATAAAATCTCCCTCGTTTCGCGAGCTAGAGTTCACAGGTAGCGAACAATTACAGCTAATAATAATTTTTGCGTCTTACCGCGAGAGATGTAACGAGCGCGGAAAATTCCTAGTAGCGCAGATTCCAGCGACGATTAGGTCGAGAAGAGACTCGCGCAAAATTACGCGTATCTAGTCAACGCATCTCCGCGTTCGCGGCCAACCGAGAGCCAACGTTATCGCACCGCGACTGCGAGCTGATAAATCCAAGCCGGAGAATAATGAGCCGACATTAGTCATCCGCCCTCATCCCCCGTCAGCATCGCGTTGAATCATCGCCGTCGAACCGCGTCATTTTTCCTCCCCCCGACCGACGCCGATGCGTGTTTACGATCCGAATTAATAGCGTTTCCTCTAGATTTCCCTCACCCACCGAGACCATAATCGAATCGTAATTCGACGCGAATTCAACGACGCGCGCGTGTCTGTGCTTCCCTTTGCCGCCGGAAAGAGAACCAAGCCGCGAGAGAAAAGAAAGCCACGGGGCGTTCGACGAGGAGAAAAGCTCGGAATCATCTCGTCCACGTGCCTAGAGGAGGATCCGAGTTGGATTCACCCTTCGCTCCTGTAAAACCATAAAACACGTGGCGACAAATTCGACGCATCGACGATCGCGATCGATACCAACGGCTGTGGTCGGCTCGCGATCTCGTTACAAGCGTCGGCTCCGATTCCGGATCGTACGAGCCACGAGTTCTAGGAGAATGGAGAATCGTCGGTTGCCTTTCGGTGGTTCGGTGGAGCGCGGGACGTTTTGCGGGGGTCGATTTTTATTCCTGGGAGATTGCTTACGCAACCGTTTCGTTTTTTTTCTTTTTTCGGTGTCTGGTTGCCCGCGGCGCCATTGGGACGGCGATCCTCGTTGTATCGCGGAGTAAAAGGAAAGTAAAAGGAACGAAGATAACGCCGTACACGGATATTTATACAAAGTCAGGCGTATTATGTTCGAAATAGACGGCGCGATAAGATCCCCCGACGAAAGTAGTAATTCAAAAAGAACGCGATCTCGTGACCGACTCGCTCGTGCAAGCAGGTGAAATATCAGGGATCAAACGGACGGTGGTGCTGGGAGCGATCGCGCGAGATACGAACGTCGCGGCGATCCGCGCAATAAACATCCACGAGGTCGGCCGATAATCGCGTTGTCCCTTTCGCACGGGAGAAAAGAGAAGCAACCCGAGCATCTAATCGGCCGGCACTCGAGAGCGCGATTATTATCTCACTTATAAGATGACGGGAACTCGCTCTACGCCAAATATGGCGACGGCTCGGACGGAATCCGTCGATCGCCGCAGGTAGAGAGAAAACGCGGGGAGTGTACGGAGTGGAGAAAAAGATATAAATATACGCACAAAGGCCGGAGAGTAAGTAGGGTGTCTTATACGGCGCACACGAGCCTCCACCGCGAACGCGTATATATATAGTATCGACGCCTCGATACTTATGTAGATGCAGCGCGAGTACGTCGACGGAGAGCGAGAGAGAAAGGGTGGGTCGAAGGCAACATTCCATCAAACCAGCCTTCATCTCGAGTACGCTCCTATCCCGCGGCTGTGCCTCTCTCTCTCTCTCTCTCTCTCTCTCTCTCTGTCCCTCGTCTTTTCTCCACGCTCGACTCCTTTGTTTATTTTTTTTCCTTTCCTCTCTCTTTAATATAAGCTCGCGTACTCGCACCCAGAGACATAGACACGGAACGCGCCTCGTTCTCTCTCGAGTTATTCTAAATTCTTCAAAGATGGAATTCCAGCTCTTCTTTTCCTCGCTTCTCGCACGCGTCTCCGTTTCTCTCCGCTAAAAGCGGAAACGGCTTCGAGCTACGAGAGCTTACGAGAGCCTACGAGAGTCTACGAGATCCCGAGCGGAATTATTCGGAACGGCTTAAGTAGGTTCGACGCGATCGCGAAGGAGCGAACGGAGAGACGAAGCCAGCGATCGGTTCGCGTTAATATCGCGAGGCAGCTGCGAAACTCGAGCCGAGACGGTCGACGCTTCTCCTCGAAATTGAACGAATCGCGTCTCTCTAGCGTCGAATCGAGATTTAAAATAGCCCCGCGGCCGCGTTCGTTGGCGCCGCGACGTTGTCTACTCGCGAGAAACCCCCGTGCGTTTATTGTCCTCGCGCTTTTATTATTAAACATCGCCGGGTCGCACGTGCGACTCACAAAAGAATACGTTGAAGCGGTTAACGTCGACGATGCGTGCGAGGGACCAGCGCGACATCCGTGTCGCAACGCGGCTCGATGGATACATTTTTAACGCAACGAAAATAGCGAGAGCGGGAAGAGACTCGTGGACGTGTTCCGAAGGCCGCGGAAAAAAGAAAAGCGCGGCCCTCGAGGCTCAGACGAAAGGATACGACGGGAAGGAAGAGAGGAGCGAGCGGCTGAGAGGCAGACAAAACAGCGGCGGCAACGACGAATTTCCTGACTCGTCGTCGTCGTCGTCGTCGTCGTCGTCGTCGTCGTCGTCGTCGTCGTCACCGTTGCCATCGTCCCTACTCGCGTTTAACGTTTCAATTCTCCTTACACACTTTATGCCGGCACGTCGTCGATGCCTCCGTCTTCGCTTCGTCTTTGCCTTCGTCTTCGTTTCGCTTCGTTCTTCGCTTTTCCCTCCGGTTAACGAGACTCGTGACGAGTCTTACCCGCTGCTTTTAACGCGGCTTTACGGTTATTACATTAGGCAATATGCCCTATCTATTCAAATTTACAGCTTAATCTTGAATCGTCAAAGTAACTGTCGAGCGGTATTTTAAGCCGAAATGTAACTACTTTGTACGATAAGAGAGGAAACTGCTTATTTCGTTTGGATGTGTAATTGAAGATTCAATTATATTTGTAGTAAGCGTGACTTTTGAGATGAATCGTCGTTCAATTAGCCTAAACGTATTATTTGAAATCCCCGTGAATTATCTAAACGCGCGAGGATAACTTTTTTACAAAAATTTATAACAAGGATGTACCGACGATGTACAAGGTAAATGGTAATTTTTAGTTTTTTCCGCTCTTCGGATGAATAATATTCCTACATCTACGTTCTAATTTCAAAAAACTTGCGAGTAAAAAATGATGGGTCTTTTATAAACTCAATTTATGTAACTGAAAAATTTTTTAATTAAACTCGTTATTAAAACTTTTATCGCGGCGGTCGAGGATGGAAGGAAAATTCTCGATTAATACATCGTTAAATTTATCTATATATTTACAGTATATAAAATAAAAGAACGGAATAAGTTTCTTCAGCGATTTACGATGGTTGACGAACTGCGCGGAAGCCTCGAATCGAAGAAATCTCGAAGAAATCTCGAAGAAATCGCGAAAAAATCTCGCGAGATCGTACGATTAAAATTTGCCGTAATAAGTAGAGATTACGGATGGTCGTAAAAAATTAAGGTTATCGCCATCTCACGCGCACGATTACATTCAACGAATACTTTATACACCTATTTCGTTGGAACAACGCGCCCAAAAGGAAGAAAGAAAGTCCATCCGCGTAGGAAGAAACGGAATGCATCGGAACTGGATTATACGCGTTTACCGAGAACCATCCGAAGGTGTAGGCTGATAAAACGTTGCGATTACGCTTTACAACGTTCGCCTTTCGAAAGTTATATATACTCAAAAATGCTCGTTCTTATAATAAGTACGTATTCTATTCGTATCGCGAGAGAAGGTTAAAGTCGCATAAATCAGGTTCAAATTTTGAATATCTTACTCGCCTCTCGCGATCCTCGAACGCGCGTTCCACGGATACTGGGAAAAAACGAAGTAGAAAAGGGTTAGGGAAACACGATCGAAAATAAAGGAGCACGCGTAATAAGAGCATCAACGAAAGAAATTCTCGGCGAAATTACCTCGATGAAAACGACGAAAAAAAATCAGCCCTCCTTTCCGAATCTTTCGCGCGACAACTCTGTATATATATGAGGAACGGGCATAACACGGGGCCGTAAATCACTCTGATTGGCCCCCGAAAAACGATTAACTTCTCGGTGAAGGAATTTTACGAGTCCCCGAGGAGCGTCCTCTCGAGCATCTGTTTTTCCCGTCGAACGCGGCCGGAAATCGTGAGGAAGGGGCGCGAGATATCGCGAGCTCGACGCGACGCGAGGCAACCGGGACCACCAAAGTGGTGACGAGGCTGCGGCGCGTGGACGAGATGATGACCTCGTAAATCACGAGCGCTTAGATTGCACCGTATTAGCGCCGTTTTACGATGCAGTTAGCGAGATACGAGGCAGCGGCTACACCACGAGCGAGTCTGCAGTCTCTAGTAGCTGTGGAGGGGACCGGCTAAAAAGTCACGTCGCCTGCGAACCGCAGCGCGAGTCATTAGGAAGTCCGTTCCAACGTTCGGTGGTCTAACCTTCGCCCTAGAGTCCGCGTAACCTATCCCTGCGCACCGGGTCGGTACCACTCGAGACTTACTCGCACCTCGGTTGCATTACCTTTCCTTTCCTTTCCTTCGTTAAATTTTTATATCCCAATTTTCGATTTTAATACTACGAGCCTCTGCTCTGCTCTTTTTTTTTTGTTTTTTTTTTTATTCGACGCGTATCGATCATTGGAAGCGTATCGCTTTATCGCGTAACTTTATTTCGGAAGTACGTTTAAAGACTCGCTAACAAGATTCGGGGAATATTCATCGCTCGGTAAAAATATAACGGACGGAACGTACGGTTTGGTAGGTTTGGTAGGTTTGGTAGGTTTGGCAGGTTTGGCAGGTTTGGCAGGTTTGCTCGAACCGAACCAACGA
This sequence comes from Dolichoris vasculosae, assembly GCA_018907195.1. NCBI lineage: Eukaryota > Metazoa > Arthropoda > Insecta > Hymenoptera > Agaonidae > Dolichoris > Dolichoris vasculosae. Next base: position 12,211,139 of record JACCHY010000001.1, read on the forward strand.
AATTTAACGAGATTCTCGCGATAACGAGTGACGCGAGAACGAATGCACAAAAGAAGTAAATAATTGGTTTCGCCGTAAAGTCTCTCGACAACAATGCGATCCGAGTCCTCGTAATTTGCACAGCGAGGAACGCGCGCGTCCGCGATACACGCCCACGGTAGCGTCGTTGAGTATGTAAATGTTCTAGAGCACCTGCAGTGATAAATTGATTATCCCTTCCCACCTTTTCCACCGTCTCGCGGTCTCAGGGGCCAGTTGAACTGCCCTTCTCTATTCCTCTTTTTACGTCTTGCAGCTCTTATTCTCTTATTCTCTTATTCTCGGTTGGCTTGCCGATCGACGACCGAACTCTCTCTCTCTCTCTCTCTCTCTCACTCTCTTCGTTCTATCGCACCCTTCGGCAATGTAATAAATACGTAATATCGATGCTCTTCGCATATTACCCGACTCGATATATGTGCGAGCAGAGGCAAGACATATTTCAAGCCCGCTTCGCCAATTAACGATGCATCTTTGATGCACTTATGTGTACGGTTGTATGTATAGAAGCGATATTCCGAGTACTCGAATAATTGATAAATGTGATTAATGAACGACCGTATGCCGTTCTACATACATATTCTTAAATTATTACACTGCATGCTTAGACATTAATGCGAGTTATCTCTTATATTGTTAATTTATTTGTACGATACGAGACTCTTTGCCAAGCGTGGAAATAAGGTTTCTATTTAAATTTTTCAACCATTCAAAATTCAAAAGCACGTTGTTACGATAAGCTTGGATCGGTGAAAAAGATATAAAGTCGCGAAGCGACCCAACTTTTCTTCCCGGAGCGGACTCGAATTTTTAAAAGTGGAAACCATCTTACGCGTTCGATCAACGGTCCAACTTCCGAAAATCGCATTAAATATAATTTTAATTGGCCCGACGAATCGCTCGATAAATATAGAAAATATCCTGACTCACGCACACTCGAAAATCTTCGCTCCATTAATTTAGCAAACACGCGATAAACTCCTACGCCTAAAAGGGACGATGCGTGTGATCGAGTGTCGACTATCAAAGCTGTTTTTGTTTATCCTCGGATTCTCTAGCTGCATCTTGGGGGAGCTCCGAGTCGTTCGTAAGGGGATCGCCCGGATGTACGTACGACATCGTTTCGCGTGCGATGCATTCCGCAAATCCGACATTGTTTTCTTCGATCTCGGCAATGTGTTGCGGATACTCGACTCGAGTGGCTCTCTTCGAAGTCCGACCCTTCGTAACCCATCTCTAGTGTTTGGACTTCTCGACCACCCTTTCGATCTTTGTGCACGACCGAACCCCTTGCGACTTTGTCTCGCGTAACCCTTTTAGCTCTGTTCTTTCCCGCGTGTCTCTTCGATGACTTGGACAATTAGTTTCCTATTGACCTACACTTCCGCGATTTCCGACAGTCGACTCGAAAAATTGTTCGGATCGATTTCTTTGTACGTAACCGAAACAACCGCTGTTTTAAACTTCCGACTCAACGAAGCGAATCGCAGCGATGTTTAATCGTTGTGGAAAAACTTTCGTTAATCTTTTTCTTCGATCTGAACAATAACGATAGTTACAATCTTGTTACATTATAACGATCGTTTAAAAATAAGTTTCGGTGATCAAAAGCATCTTTACAACGTATAAAATAACCTTATTTCGATTCGCGAACGAAGATTTAGATATAAAAATAGAAATGTGTCGATTAATTTAAAAAAATAAGCTAAGGTTTAAAGTAGCCGCATATTTTATCGGATTTGAAAGTTATCGAATCAATTAACAAACCAAAGTACCTACAAGTGAAACCTCGACCGGTAGATTTTGAAGATAAGCAGCGCTGCTTTTAGGATCGAATAAAAATCTTTGTATCCCGTATACTTTTCGCAGATTCCGACGAAGAGACTTTCGTGAGAAAGAAGAGAGAAGGGGAGCATAAAAGCGCGGCTCGTGTTGCCGCTAATTAACGAGCACGAAGGTGTTGAAATCAAATCGCAGTATTTCACACAACGATGGCGACGACCGCGAGCTTCGTTCGCTCCAAGTCGCAAGAGAAAAAAAGGAGGTACGAGACGAGGCGACAGTATAGACACTCTTGGGATGCAGGAACTAATAGGCGGAGTGAGAAACAAGCCGGCCGACAGATAAGAGACCAACGCGCGGACCCCGACGCAATAATTTGTTTTGGTCGCAGAGAGCCTCTTACTCTCTTTCTCGCACTCTTTTCATCTTCCGCTACAAGAAAGAAGGAAAGGAATCTAAAGACATCTCTATTAAAGCCAATGATCGAATATTCAAATTACGCATCTCAACCGAACTCGCGACAAGGACTGAAAACCGTACGAGATAAGAGAACGTTGAGCACTCAAACGAGACTACTCTCGCGACTTTACTCGAAAGCAGAGAAATGTGAAAAATCGATTCGGGAATGGAGATAAGTGCAGTACTGTCACCTTGCCAGAATTCTTCGAATCTAGAAATAATGAGTTCCGCCGTTAAATAAAAGAATTCTACGAAAATTGCTATTTCTTCACAATGTGATTTCTAAGAAGTAATTATTGGCTTTTTTTTTCTCTCGACGTGAAAAATTGTTATCGATTTAAGAAAATTCATGCGCGACGAGAACGCTTAATTCAACCGTATAAATAAATTCAAAAAACTTTATGCAACGTACGAGTTCGTTACAGCATTAGCTATAAATAATGATTGATAAGCAAATAAAATTGTATGTCAAGATTACACCGATAGAGCGAATAAAATTATCCGTTACACGCATTACTTTGTTTATTTTAGATCTCTATTTGATTCCGACTAGGCACGTTGGAAAATGCTAGAGAGAAGTTAACGCGTTCGTTCAACGAAGCTTACATTATACTCGACCGTTCGAAAATATCAATTTTTCAGCGTCGGTGTTTCGAGCTGAAATTTTTCACGATGATGGAGGAAACTTTTAAAAGCTGAAATAGGAGCGAAAACCTACGAGCGAAATAAAGCCAATACATTGTCCATGACTTCCTTATAAGTTCTCGAGATTAAAACGGTCGCGTCCTCGCGTATCTTTTAATTTTAACGAGGAGGACATCCGCAACGAACCACGAGATTGCTTCTCTGTCTCGTACACACATACACACACACTCTCTCTCTCTCTCTCTCTCTCTCTCTGTCTACGGCTGCGTGGGCCTTAAAATGAGAAACGAGGATATTCTCAGTGTTCCGGCGACAAGGTCGAGAAGTGGACGCGGAGACTGCGACTATTCGCACGAGCGATATGTCGTGGGAGGTAAAAGGCGAACGAGCCGGTCTTATAAAAACGAGAAGACGGAAAAGGAGCGCCGCAAGGATCATTGTGTCCGAGGAGACGAGAGAGATAGAGAGTCGCGTGTACGAGGAAACGTAACACCGCAATAACACGGTCTGCGCTGCTCGGCGATATCGTGCCAGAGATACGCGAGGCGCTTGTAAGCGCTTGTTCAAAACGTATCGGACACCCGGCGAAATGCACTGTGTACACAAGGTTAATAGACTCGTACGTGCTTTATGAAAGGCTACACAGAAAAGTTGAAATTATACGCATCCGATGCTGAAACCGTTCCAAGTTTTACTCGGGTGATTAGTCTTCGAGTCGTTTGGACTAAGCGCTCCGACCAAATGACTCATAAACTTATTATCGCTTCGCTCGAAACGTAAATGACACCGAGGGATACGAATGGAGGCTCGGAGGCTCGTAGGCTCGTTACATCGGATAAGAGGGAGATTCTTTTCGCGAATCAAACAATCAACCAAAAATATATTTGGCTTCGTAACCTTCCTAACGATCCGGTGAAAAATTCTCGCATTTTCGGTATTGGAAGGAAACGATCGCCGCTCGCGACAAAGAACGAACGCACGCGTTATTTATTCTCGCTGCTTTTCGCGAAAATGCAAATGTTAAAACGTAAGCCACGGCCTTAGGTGAGCTCGAGTCCACCGGACCAAAGTAAAACTTGCCTGGGGCTACGAAAAATAGTAAAGGGACGCGCGCTTTATGGATTTTCCGTGAGTAGCGGCTGCGCTGCGATGCGGTGCAAACCGTGTGTGCTCTTCCACGCTCGTTAAATTTTATATCCGTCTGGATTTTTTCACATTTTTCGCACTCCGAGGTCGTGAGAAAGAAAATCATTGTTTCATCGAGCCGGAGCTTCGCGCGGTACGAATTATGCTCGAGCGCATGCGCGGGATACGTTGCCCCAAACAAAAACCCAAACAAAAACCCAAACAAAAACGCGTTTCGCTTAAATTTCCATCCGCGAGGCTTAACCGCGAGTACAGCGATTTTAATTTCTATCCTCAAGGACCGAGGCTTTTTCCACGGTTCCTAAGAAGCTGTACGAGTTAGATCCGTTGAATCCGGTAGATTTTCGATTGGAAAATACAAAAATACAACGTCTACCAAATGAAACGTGACCTCGGGTACGTTATTTACTAAATAAACGACGCCACTTTTTTTCAACGATAATATACAACGTAGCTTTCACAAGCTATAAATCCAATTGACTACGCGCGTACGAATAAAAGTACTTAAAATACAATAATCGATTGAGTAACGATTTTAATTTATCGAGAGGTAACATAAGAAAAAAAAATTAAATTTAAAATCAAATTTCTAAAGCTTTCTATGAATATTTTAAAGTTTTTCTATAATAGGAACGCGAGTTCGATTGTCATGCAAAATTATCCCGCAAAGACGATTCAACGCGTATAATGAAATAAGAAACGCGCGTACCTGTGTATACGTACACGGAGTAATAATCGAAATCCGATACAAGCGCCCACGATAAAATATGGTACGTACGATTCGCGATTTAAAAGAAAAAAAAGAAAAAGAAAAAAAAAATCCTCGCCGACGACCTTTTTAAAAGCTGACGCCATCAAAAGCCGAGTTAACGTCGACGCTCTCGACATCCTCCGAGTGCAATTACGGTACGTCGAATGTCAAACGGGCAGCGGATAGAGCATACTTTTGTTGCAGCCTAGTGTTTTTCTCTCAAGACACACACTCGTTTTCTTTCCATCGGTGCATTCTCGGTCTCTCGCTTCAACCCTCGAAGCCGCCGTGGCGTGGCTGTCTCATTGTTATCCGAGGGGCCCACATTGTGCACCGACACAATAATAATTGCTCTAATGATCGCGTGCGCCGAACAAAAATGCTTTGTAATCGCTTCGCTTTGGTACACGTACACGAGTCTCGGGTCTCCGTACGCGTGTATTCAAATGCATTCTCAGCGATGGATTCGCGAGTGTGTAGGTCCGAGTGCCGACGACGTACACACCTACGATGTACACTCGTGGCTTGACTTCGCCTTAACTTCAACCGAGTCTTTGAAGAGCAAAGAAGAGGCCTCGAATAAAGCGAGAACGTTGCTAAGACTTTCGTTGCGTTGCGAGTCCGGAGCACCGGCGAATGCGATTTTTATTTTAGACTCGAACCAAGTATCGGGTATCGCGTTTCGAAAATTACTTTAGCTTATCATCGCTTGATAAAGCGCGGGTAAATTTTGCGCGGTCGTGCATTAGCTTATCAACGCCCGAATCTATTTTAGGCATCGTTTTACAAATTATAGCGTAACTTTGTAAAAATAGATAATATTTTAAACAATTTTCGCGTATCCTTGAATCGCTGAAAATATAAACGTAGTTTTCGTAAATACGCGTCTCGAGTATAAAATATTTTAAAATATACAAGCAGCGTAAACGATACCATCGGTTTTCAATTTTAATATAATGTAATACGGAAAGGCCACAAATTGAAAAGCTTTTTAAAATAATTTTAAAAAACGGAAATTTTCCTAAATAAAAAACGTGTCTTGGAATAAATATTCCGGTATAAAAATATCGTACATTAGAGAAAAAACAAGCAACACCAATGAAAAGTATTCGAAATTGAAATAGCGAATGCGAATTCGAGTGCACTTTAGCAGCGGCATCAAAAAACTTGGATAGATATCGTAAGAAAAATATCGCGCACGAATGCCCTGAAAATTTTATTCGCGATAAACATCCGACAACGCTACAAAGCGATAAAAAAAAAGTCAACAGCCCTTAAAACAAGGCAATCAATCTTCGCGAGTACCCGTCATAATTAGTCACCTTTCGAAAAACATCGAAAAAAATACACGGACAAGAATCTCGATGAAAGCTTCGGGAAAAACGATACGCCTCGAATAACGATTTCTTTCGTACCTCGGTGATCGCGTCAATATCCCGGAAACTCGCGAAAACGAAACGAAACTGAAACAATGAAAAAAATATACGAAACGAATCGTCCGAACATCAAAGCTAAACGCTCGAAGAGAAAGTTTCCGAAAACAAAAAAAAAAAAAATAGAACGACTCTCCCAGGAAAACAAACGAGAGGTGCCTAAAATTAAAAAAAAAAAAAAAAAAAAAAGCAGCTTGCGAGAGTTGGAAAGAGGGAGAAGAGTCGAGTGCCGAGGTGGCCGGTGAAGGGTAGATTTTTCCACTGGTATAACGCAAAGAGAGCGGGAGAGAGACGGAGAGAGGCGAGGCGGCCTATATAGGGCGGTCACGCGAAGCGTGTGCCACCCTCTCCTCGTGCCTACACACACACTCTCTCTCTCTCTTTCTCTCTCCTTCTCACCCAACAACCCAGACCCTGCAGCTGTCAAACGCAGCCAGAATCTTCTTCTGCTCGTGACAGCCTGGAAATGAAGAGAATGCTCCTGCCGTTGCTACTGGTACTACCCCGAACTCACCGTACTCTCTCTCTCTCTCTCTCTCTCTCTCTCCGTACGTACTTGCGTTCACCCACCCGCCCACGTTTCTGCTTCCGTGTGTACTTCGCATCTACGCGTTTCCAACTGCGAGTTTCGCACTTTGGGCGAGCGAGCGAGAGAGCTAACGAACGATTCACAGAGGAAGGAGAGGGAGGAGAGGAAGGAGAGACCAACTCTTCTTTCCCTTTCTTTTCATACGCCGAGATGAGACCCCTCTTGGCTTTAATCGCTGCTCACGGATGCAATTATTTTCTTTTTTTATTCTCCTACTCTTCTCGGGGTTTACCTTTAAATACTTGATTATACTTTTATTGGCCGATGGGAAGGAAAAGAAAAATAAAATTGAAAATGGGATTGATTACGAAAGACGACCAACTACCATTTAATTTACGAGTGAGGCTATTGTCGTGTTCTCCGATTATTAATTTCAACAATTATTTTCAATCTCGCGTGATGTAAACTTATAAATAGACAGAGATCTTGTAACGCGAGTTCGCACGTATACCATAAACTGGGATCTTCGTTAGAAACGCGATAAATTTATTTTGCTCTTGAAATCATTTTAATATTTATAATATTTATAATATAATTTTAGTGCGCTCGTTACGATATGGTTATTATCGAAACCTGCGATAATTTACGAGTCAAAATTACCCGAGACAACGAAATCCTTACCGTCGTCCGAACGTCCAATTTTTTCCAACTCTTTCCAACGTTAAATTATCTTTACTCGTTACAAAATAATATCGTTAAACTTCGTAATAGTTGTAATCGAATATTTGACTCCTATCGCTAAATGATTAAAAAATGTTAATAAGTTTTTTTATGTAACCGATTACGCAACTAGCGAATGTTCGTTAAAATTATTATTTTTAATTTATCGATAGCTTAATATCCAACTCGATAGATGTTAATTATAAAAATGTAAAGGTTTCATACATCTCGAATGTAACTATTTTAATAAATTTTAACGATATTCAAATTTGAACTTTCAAAAATAATAGAAAGATAATGGAAAGATAAAAAAATATTTTTGAAAAATTTATATTTCGAATAACGAAAAGAAAGAAAGCGTTAAATCTGGAAGTAGAGTTTTAAATTTACGACTGGTGACATCGTAACGAATCCAATAAATAAATGTATATTTTATTTCTTACGTAATGAAATTTTCATACTTTCAGCAACGTAATTTAATACAAAATCGCTAACGAATCGCGAATATAATAATTTTGATAAAGAGCATCGGTAATACCTTCGAAATCATGAATTTCGATCGAAATTATAAAAAAAAATTCCTATACGCAACGATAAAAGGGGTGTAAAAATTTTTGGACGTAATTTGGAAAAACGACGACAATATTGCACATTTCGCGTACATAATTAATACGTAATGTATGTAAAAAACTACGGTTCGTTATGATTATTTAAACTCGGTGTCCATCCGTTTCTCGTTCGCTCGTACCTTTTCTCTCGTTTCCCTCTGCGTCCACATTTTTACCAGTCGTTTTTCTCGTATTCGCTGTTGCCGTTTTTTTGTCTCCCAATACGGTATCGTTCGTAAATGCACCCGGCGGGAGGATACACGCAACCCCTTCGTAAATACCACATTTTAATTATTCCACAGGCGCTATTTTTTCCGTTCGCCGCTCCCATGTGTACTCGCGTATATACTATATACGTACTCGTAGCTCGTAGGATCGTAAGCACCGGTGCCCGGAGCCGAAGGGAAGGACCGAGGAAAAGAGGAAAAAGGGACGACGATGAAACGCTATGGAACAATGCGCGGACGTTCCATAAAAATTGAAAAGCACCGCGGGAATTACGTCCGCGAATTTCCCGCGTGCGGTTTCAACCAAGTCTAAGGGAAATTTCAACTCGACGCACTTCCGTAAGTCGGTCTTTTACTTTTATATTCATCGGAACTCGATTAAATTTCGTTGCTCGTTTCGATCGATCGATCAACCGAGAACTATAAAGACCGTATCTCCGAGAAAATAATTTATTCGTTTCGCCGAGATTTCGAAAGTCCGAATTCCTCTACTTTCTTAAATAGTATTCCGGTAACGATCGGCAAATCTATTCGGTCTTTTTATGGTTCTTTTTGTTTTTGTTTAAACGATAGTTTTAACGAATCCGCGATTAGAAAATTATGTCATTATTATACGGCTCCGTTCGAACGGAAAAACAATTATTCGCTTAATTTCGCTTCGATCGATGGATCGTTGAATACGCGAAGCGAAATCTCACGGTGGTAGCGTCTAACTTATTACCTATAAAAAGTGTAAAAACTAACGAAAACGTTTCTTCGAAAATTAAAGAATCGCAAAATAATTTATTACACGATTACTCGTCACGCTAAAAATGCGAAGACGTCAAAGCGCATAAATGAGTTCAGACCCGCGGAAAATTCGAAAATTCCGTTGAATCGATGAAAAAGAAAAAAAGAGATTGGAGGTACGGAGAAAATGAAGAAAATCAGCTTTTCGCCTTTCGCTTTTCGCTTTTTTTCCGGATAGAAAATAGAACTTATAAATTGTCTTGGAAGCACATACGAGAAAAGAAAATGACTCCAACTCGCGATCTCTCCATCTCGCGCAGCTGCTCCTCACGGGATGCTGTGGAGGCGGAGGAGTTACAAGGCCATCCGTATGACGAACTACGCACCGGTGTGAATTTCATATTGCGACTGATATTGCGCCGCGCAGTTATATATGGGTGTACGCGTATACATAGGCGTGGTTCATCGGTAAAAATTGCAGGATTTTCAGACTACCGATGGCTGCTGGTTATATTTTTACGCGCGTATTATGCAATCGAGTTTTCGAATAAAAACGTTCACGAGCGCGTTTATTTTATCGCGCGGAATTATGCGGGATAAAATTTTCCAAATCTTACGGATTCTATTTCAAAGTGTTACAAATGTAACCGAGCGTTCAGCGTTTTTATTATTCTAAAACATAATATACGTAACGATACAATAATACGATAATATTACGAGTAATTTATCGCGAGTATGCATTCGATTTTAAACGCATTCTGTCGGACTAAAGCGAATTATCCGCGCTCGTCAAAAGATTCATCGAAACGGAGACTTTTCATTGTGCGAAACTTCGCATCGCATCGATCGATGCATTTAGATTTAACGGAGCTTACATAAATTATAACGAGTATCGTTTTCATTTGTCAATATTAACGTTACATTGAATAGATACGATCGTCCGAGTATCGCAAGGGTTTTCGTTTGCGTGAATTATTTTTCGAAATTTCGCGTTAAAGTACAAGTTTAAAGCGAAACTTATAATATATAGCGTTTGAAAAGATTCGCCGAAACGTTACTACTTCCCTACGAGTAGACGAGTAGAAAATTTTCATTTTTTTCCCCGATGCTACTTACGCTTTCCTTTGTTTCGGTTTAGGTACGCGCCCGATTGTAAATTCAAAACACACGTAAAACAAAAAGCGTACGCGAGAAAGGTTATGCGCTCGCATCGCAGAAGCGTACGCGATGAGAGATAGAAAAGAAAAGAATCGAAAGAGATAGAGATAGTAAAAGAGAAAGAGCGAGAGAGACGGGGAGATTTCGAAACGCAGATGCACCGACGGCTGCTGGCTGTTTAATATCGGAGCCGCACATGGGTACAGCTCGGAGACACATTTCACTAATATTACACGGAAGAGGGAAAAGGGAGAAAAGAGCAAGAGAACTAGAGACCGAGAGAGACAAAAAGTCATATTCACTTTCCTAGTCGCGTACGCTTTACATATCTCTCGGCGCATTAATATATTCAACGCGTATGAATATTACGCCGGCAAAAGTGTACGAGCGCGAGCGAGAGAGAGAGAGAGAGAGAGAAGAAACCGGAGAATGGAAAAAGAGGGAAGAGGAGAATGGGAGAAGTAGAATCAGAGTGAGAACGAGAGAAGAACGAGACGAAGCTCACGTGCGTACATTGGCTAAAGCATTGTGCCTATCTCGCGGGTTCGCGGGCTTCATGAAATCTGCGGCTTTCATTGTTCTACGACGGAGAGCTTTGTGCTTTGTGCCTACGCCATCTTTCTCCTTCTCTCTCTTCTCTCTTCTCTCTTCTCTCTTCATGCAGTAACTGCGGAACTATTCTCCCGTTCTTTGAATAAGGAACTAATGAATATCCCTGGACCGTGCACCGCGCGCTTCTCTTTGCCTCCTCACCCCTCGACCCGCGATATCCCTTTTCTCTTACTTTTGCATTCTCTTTCCCTTTCTCTGCTCAAGAGAGCGACGGAGAGAGAGAGAGAGAGAGAGAGAGAAAGAGTTGGACTCTGTTTCGCGAGGAATTACGTTTATCGACTCTTTTATACAGGCGATATATCGCACGAGGTTCTTTCCCTATAATAGAATTCCTTTGTAGGGACACGACGTCGCCACATTCGTACTACCCGGCGAATTCTTTCATGAAGTATTTTCATTTATTTCGAAACGCCACCTTCGTATTCGATTTTATGATGCAAATACACAAAGGGGCTACGCTTTGATTTTTTGCATCGAAACCGAGCCGCGCTCGATTCCAAGTAAATCCCGGATCGATTATCGCCCGTTGCTAAAAATGCTAAAATCCCGAATCCAGTCCTGTACGAAATCCACCCTCGCGGAGAGCCTCGCAATTACAGAAACGGTAACGGATAAGCGTAAGACGAAAAGTCGAAATAACGAAGGAGAATAAACAAGTTCTTCGAATCCTTCGGGACGATATCGCCGTAAGCCTAGTCTCGAGCCTCAACCTCGACATCGCTCAAACCTCGATAAAATCGCGGACGAATGGCATTTAAAGAAACATCGAAAAATCCTACGCCGCGTGTGCGAATGGCGCGCGCGAGAGATGCGCGAGAGATGCGCGAGAGATGCGTGAGAAGCGCGCGTGTCCGCCGCTCTTATGGACGAGAAAGCCGGAGCTCCATCGAGAGAGGCGCGGGGAGAGAGAGCGACGGTCGGAGAAGATAGGGCGAGGACGAGGAGAGAGAAAGGCCTGCGGTGATGGATCGTCCAATCAGTGCCGCAAGATGGAGCACAGACCCGTGTGTGCGTGTGCCTACGGGTTCGCGGCACGGATAAAGAGAGTCGGAGAGAATCACGGATAGAGAGAGGCTGAGACAAAAGGTCACGGTCGGGTCGCTCCTCGTCCGCGACTAATCGAGCCACGCGAGGTCTTCCAGGGTTTCGCAGGGTAAAGTAAGCGCGAGAAAACGGAGACGAGGTCCGATTCGTCGGCTGTTCACGTTTTTTTCCATCGCTCTTTACAAATCGGGCAGATATCCTCTTCGAGATCCGCGTAATTATTACACTTAGGGCGGTGTCGTTGAAAGCTAGCGACTACGATCGTAACGATGATGACGAGGTCCGAGCCGACCGAGCCGACCAAGCCGATGATGTTCCTTACGGTAAAAAGTATCGTTAGGACTCCGATTGTAATTCACGCACGGACCCGACTCGAACGTTATTAATTATTCTTATAATTATTCGAATACATTTTTACGAATACATCATTTATAATAATTGCCCAATATCCGCTAGAAACGTAACGAAGAATAAAAATTTGTTCGCTCTTAAATTATTCACGGTTTCACGATAAAATGCGATGTCTATGAATAATTTTTCGTTAATCATTAATCATCGAAAAATTCTTTGGGAAGAAAATCAAGAAAGTTAAGATACTCGTTATTCAAAAGTCCTCATTATGTCAAAAGCACGTTATCGTTACGAACGAGGTATAAATCATGCATTTATTCTCTACGTTCTCCGACTCGTCCCTATTGTAAACCATCGATTATTACAAATTATAAATTTCGAATGATATTTTCGAGTACGGTGTTTCGAGTACGGGATTTTTCGTCGGTGATCCAGCCGAGAAAATACGCTCCAACTTGGATGGGAATACGATCAAAGCGAAAGGAATAAAAGCAGCAAAAGGAAGAATCGCCAGAAACAGGACCGAAAACCGCAACGGTATCTCACTTCTCTCGTTGTTTCGCGCGAAAGCTCAGGTATAAGTTGGAGGCCGCGCGCGAAACTTGCGGTTTCATCGGAGGAGAACGGGAAGAACTCGGAACGAACGTCTCTCGAAGCGTCCGAACGGATAAAGAAAGAGAGGGAAAGCGAACCGGAGAGGAAGAGAGGAAGAGAGAAAGAGAGGAAGACACCACCGTTACTCGCGGGTAAAGAGACCTTTACAAACAATGCTAATAAATCCATCGAGGGCCGTGGCTTCGGCGGTTCGGGGCCGAACTTCCGTTTTCCTGAGCCCAACTGCGCCCAACTGCGCCGAAATGCGCCGAAATGCGCCGCCGGTCTCGGCAACTCGCCGACCGAATCTACATCGACGAATGGAAAACTTTGGAATTGATCGATCGCGGATATTCGCTTATTCGCTGGACGAGAGAAAGTTAGCTTGGCTAGCCGATTATTTTCGATGGTGAACTCTCCAAAGTCTTCCAACGCGGTAATTTCTTTCGCGGAATTATTTTGCTCCGACGGACACTCGATTATTTTGTTTAGCCAACTTTACTTCTTTCCGGGTTTAAATTTATGCGGGGTTCGTTTATTCGCATCGATCGCTGCCTGCATCGAAACGAATACTCGTCGACTCGCGGGAAAAACGATGTAAAATATAATATTCGGAAGAAATTATCATAGGGAAGAAAGAAGGCGACGATGGTGATAATTTTTCGGTGCAAGAAACGGAGAAGTCGACGCGTACGAACGAAAATCTCGGAAAAATGAAAAATGAAAAATTGGGTTACGTTTAGAAAATCTCGGAGAGAAGCGGAAAGCGGAAAAGAAAGAATTCGAATTAAAAGAACAAAGACGCTTAGACTCTCCATGCAAAACTCGAGAGTTCGGTAGGATTTTTGTTTCCTCTCGCCACGTAATTCCTTGACGAGAACGAGTTCGCGTACCGTGTTTTGAAAGCAAGCGCTGGCACTTTAAAGGGAAAAGCGAAAGACACGGAAAACGAACGAGAGCTGCCGAAAGGGGAGAGCGAAAGAGAGCGCACGCGATAGAGAGAGAGAGAGAGAGAAGGAGGGAGCAACTAACAATGGCCGCCAACCAAAACATCCGATAAATCTAACCGGCCCGGACCTCAAGCCCCTCGGGGTTTTAAACTCTCTCTCTCTCTCTCTCTCTCTCTCGGGCGCACACACGTACACGCGCACGCAAAAAGTATATCGCCCCAGCGCCGAAACCGAGACCGACGCGCAACCCTTACATTAAAGGCAGACCTCAATGTGGAGCTGGGCGCGGGAGAGGGGAGAGGCGGAGAAAACACTGGGTGGACTCGTGACTACTGCCCCCGGGGGGTGGGAGCAGGGGGGATAACGATGCGCGAGCTTGAAAAAACCAGCGGTGAAAGGGATTTTTCCACGGGAGTCCTGGATATAACCGAGCCTCCCAGACATTTGCATACGGTTTTGTCATTTTATCCAATGGACTTGGCTGGGACCAAGGGTTGACCGGGTGGGAGAAATCGAGTTCCGACGATCGAAATTTTTTTAATAAAGCTCCGACGCAACCTTTAATTTGCGTTACGATCGCGAGTAATCGTTACGGTCGTTCGGCGTAATAACATTTAAAGTCTCTTCGCTCTTGGGTAGACTCAAAGTAAATTTCACCATAAAAAATTCTTATGCTTTTTTAAATTATGTAATACCTTAATTACACGCTTCGAATTATCCTCACCGTACGTTGCGCATTCGTAAAAGCAAAATGGAAAGAGATAAAAGATACGCGAAGGTAAGCGAAGGTAAGAGAACGAGGCTCTACGTAGACTCGCTGAAAAAACAGGTAAGCGTATTTGCGTTCGCCGGTGAAGAAAACAGAATAAATTTACGAAAGTTCGCCTGATTTTAATTTTAATAAGACGTAAAAAGCCATTGTCGCGTCGCGTCGAGCCACTCTCGAGGTGATTTTAACCCCAGAGGATTTGTCGTTGGCTCGGGGGTGACTCGGGGGTGGCTCGGGGGTGGCGCCAACCTCCCGGTAACGCGATATCCTGACCCTCGAACGTCCGGCTCAAGCTTCTCGTCCAAATTTTCGTAAATTTGTATGCGGTCACGTCGTAATTCGTTTTGCGACCCTACTCACGCACGAAACACACCGAGACTCGCGCGCTCTCATCTTTTTCTCTATCAAACATTCAAAAGTGCCGGGACCGAGGGTCGACGCGTGTCCGAAGCCGGACCGCAAATTGTTTTCAGCTTTTCCTAATTTTCGACGGAAACGTAAGCGCGCCTCGCGATAAATAATGTAACGCGAGACTCGGACGACGATGGGGCAGGGGGGAGGGGGAGTGGGAGGGGGGGAGGATGGAGGGAGGCGAGACCACTCGGACTAAGTCGAACACTCTATCGAGTATTCGTAAAAATAAGGAAAGTAACGGCTGCGAGTTAAATACGTTGCGTGACGGGAAAGATAATTGTCGTCTCGATAAATAATAATCGATCGCATTTGTCGTTTTATAAGACTACGGTGATATCCGATAAAACGTTCGAGTGTTCTTTATTTACAATTTGCCATATTTATGTAATCACTATTATTAACAGAGCACATCTGCATTTGAATAATTGCCGTAATGATAATTACTTTATTTTTACGATGCACCGTATAAATAATATTTGTGATTTATTTAGAAATAAATCCAACGCTTAATACGCGTATAATTTATCATCCGATTATTTTAATTTTAAGTTAAATGCTTCTGTTACTTATAATTATTCGTTACGACGATGTAAGCGAAAATTAACATAATTTAATAATGATGAATCACGCTGAGACGCAAAAGTCGAAAACAAAGTCCCACATAATATCGATTAACCTAATTAACCTAATTAACTCGAATTACTTTCCTCGGCGTAGCGAAGGAAAAGAAAACAATCCGATGAAGCTTTAACAAGACGGTCTACATCCTTAACGACTGATAAGAAATCGCTATCGTCACCGACTACGTAAAAACGTCCCACCAATCAGTCATCTCAATCGAGACGCTCGCGCTCCCGCGCCAAGAAAAAAAAAACGACGCTACCACACGAGCTTATCGATTGCCTCGAATCTCAAGGTCAATCTACTCGACCGACTCTATGACGTCAAGAGTAAATCCTCCCTTCTCCTCCCCCGGCGCCTTGTGGTTACAACGTCATCCTCTCGCTCGGGCCCTTACCTCGTCCTTAATTCGTCCTTTTCGACCCTACGCGCGGTTTATCCTCGTCCCTTTCTCGCTCTCTCTCCCTCTCTCGCTCTCCTTATCGCATCCGCGAGGACAGTGTACGTACGGATATGGAAAAGCGCGAGTCTCGGTGTCCAGAGTCTCGAGACGCGCGGAACCATCGCGCGAGTTCTTCTTTTCTCCATTCTTCGGTTCTCTTTCTCTCGCGTCTACCTTTCCGTGCTCCTCCTCCGACCCCCCTTTTTTCTTCGCCTCCCGCTTTCCGTCTACGAGAGAGCGGAGAGAAAAGAGCGAAAGCGAGAAAGAGAGAGATTGAGAGAGAGAGAGAGAACGACGCAGCCACGGTAAGAAAAGGCAAGCGCACCGGGTAGAAAGAAGAAAACAGAACTATGAACGGCGGATTGCAAAAGAAAGGAGAAAAGTACGATTCTCTCTGCCCCACGGAAGAGTGAGAGCGAAAGCGAGAGAGGGAGAAGGGAGAGAGCAGGTTTCCGTGGGCGGAAGGAAGAGGTCCAGATGAGGAGAGGACGGAGCCGAAAGAGGACAGACAGGTTGGGCCGAGAGTGAGGCAGAATCGAGAGAAAGAGAGAGAGAGAGAGAGAGAGAGAGAGAGAAAGAGAGAGAGGTGGCTGCCATGGTTACCGTCGCATTCCCGCCTCGCCTCGTTGCCATGGAGACCTCACTCGCGCTAACCTTTCGCAGTGCCCTGCCGCCGCCGCCGCCACCAGCGTCGCGTCTTTCCATCGCGCGGGTCGGAAAGAGAGGGAGCGACGCGACTCCGCGGCTCTCCGACCGAGAGGAGGAAAGAAACCAAGACAGAGACGGATAAAGACGGCAGACGATACTAGGACGTATAGCGTGCCCAAAGAGAATAAGGACGAGAGATGAGATACGCCACCTGCGCATGCGCCTATACAATATCATTCTTTCCTTTACCTCCGATCCCACTTTTTACTCCATTTTTCCCACTTATCGGTCCAACTACTTTTCTTCTTTTACTGGATTTTCCTTCTATTCTCCTTTTTTACGTATTTTTCTAACGCCCGGAACCGTATAAAAGAATTTTACGAAAGATATATTTTATTCTAATATTATTCTTCTCCTATCGGTACAATATAATTTCGAAGAACCGAACGAAGACCAGAATAAGTTGTAATACAAATATATATATTATAATTAAACATCAGCCAATCGTCCGATATTAATTATCGAATATTACGTATTACCGAGGCGGAGAAATTATCGTTAAAAATAATTTTTGGTCAAATAATCCTTTCGAATCCATCGTTGCGGTAATATTCGATAAAAAATAAAACCTTAGGAACAACTTTGCCATTGTAAGACCAACGTAGTTAAGGTTCTTCGACGCGACCGCAACGAAAAAAATATTCGAACGCATAAAAATTTAAGACGAAAGGCGACGATCGAAGCAACCAAGACGCCAAATCCACGAACCTCGAATCGAACGTTGCACGGCCACGTATATGCCATCGAGGCGAGAAACAACGCCTGTGCACGATAAGCACTCGCCTCGTTCAAATAAAAAAAAAAACCGCGGAAGAAACGAGGCGCCGCTCGGCGAAACGAGCGAAGGTGCGCGGGACCGACGTCGAGGCTCTTCGCGATTGGTTCCCGTCTCTTACGCTCGGGCATCAATATTTACCCGGTGCGGCGAATGCTCCCGTCTCGGAACCGCGGGGCCGTCGCTCCACCCACCGGGTGCACGAGGTTCGCGAGTGATCGTTATCTCGGCGGTGTTTGCAATCGCGACGACTCCACCGCTGATTACGCTTTGACTTTACCGCCGTCGAATTCGCTCCCGACCGTTCGCCCTTCGTCCCACGACCGAGATCGGATTTATACGCTACTACTCCTACGCTCCTACGCTTTCGGTTGTTCGGAGTAACGAGAATAATAAGGTAGACTTACCAGGACTGCCGAGGAAGACGGAGGAGTAGAGGACGCCGCGTCTCGCTGCGTCGCTCGCCGCTCTTTGCGCGTCCGGTGGTGAGCTCCAGTCTCTTGGACGTTGACACCATTTGCCTGCGAAACAAAGAAGAAAACACGTCTTTACGAGGAACGATAGCGATTCCGGGGTGGGGTTCGCGGATCGCCGGCGAATCCTCGATAACGCGAGAACTCGTCGTCAGGAACGAACCGGAGAGGGAGAGAGAGAGGGAGAGAGAGGGAGAGAGAGAGGGAACGTCTTGCCAAGCGGGAATAAGGGCAACCCATTCGCAAAAACTAATAAAAGAGATTTATCGCGGGGTAGTTCCTTTCCTCTCTTTTTATGTGTTTAATGTAGAAATAATGTTGTATCGAAGTGTATAACGGGAAGGTCCTTTGGTTAGGCCGGTCACGTGCACGTACACAGGCGGAAGAGGCGGAAGAGGCGCCGCCGAGGCACACTAACCGCGAATGTGTGGGTCGATCGTAAAGGTGCGAGCCAGTAAATCAAATTCCCATGAACGCGCGCGTACCCCGAGATAGGGAAGGAGAAAAAGGAGGCTGCGTTCGCTCGAGCACGCGCGCTTAAAAACCTATAACGGAAGTTATGACACGCGTTACGCGGCCCGATGTTTTTCCGGCCTGCGGAAAACTCCTCGCGAGCACTGAGATCTAAGAGAGGCTGCGACGAGGAGTCCGGTGCCCGTTGCCTCGGCAATTTTATTCCTCGTTACGTCGTCGGATGAGTTACGGTTATTTCCCTCGGAATCTTTGGCGCGCGCCTTTTTTTTTAATGCGTCCTTTTCTGTTATTCCGCTTCTTAATTTCTCTCCAGGAGGAAGACGCGAGACAAGGAATCACCGGACCGCTCGATATCGCGAACCGAAGGCAAATTTACTAATTTAAATTTACAAATTTAATCCTCGCTCGAGGAGAAGAACGAGGGAGCGAAAATAAGTTCTTAATCGTCATCGAGTCGAGCGATTTTATCTCGCGAGGCTCGTCTCCTACCGTCCACCCTCTTCTTCCCATCCGCGCTCGCGGAGACTTATTACGTTTTTTGCGCCTCCTCCTCGCGAGAACGCGCGGAATAAATCCTGCAATTACGTTAAGTGCGCGAGGAACGTTTTATCCTCGGTATTCGATGTGTGCACCGGTAATGATCGGTAATACCGTGCGTTCGACGACGGCCCCGGGACCGAGGGTAGACGGATAATCCGAGCCGCGGACGTTGGAGGAGGCGCCCGTCGTAGTCGTGGTGGAAGGTTGTCTCGGACGGGTAACGAGGACGAATGCGCTCGTTAGTCTCGGTAATCGATGGCTCGTTTCGAAGGAGCTTCGGAGTCGATGGTTTTCTTTCTCGTTAATAGGTAACTTTATAATATAGGTTCGGTATCGTTTCAGCGGTTTCGTTTTGCTCGGCGCGACATTTTTGTAAGCGGTGGAGGGCTTTTAATTTTTTCTTTTGTTTTTCGAAAAGGATTGAACGTTGTAGAAAAAACGTAGAGAAAAAAAAGAAAAGAAAAGAAAAGTATACGATGACAGTCGCTGATATTTGTTATATTCCGACGACCGAGTCGGTCACTCTATTTATAGTGTGTGGAAAATTACGTTAAATGGTTACAATTTAAGAATTAATGTAGTTAGAGTAACCAGATGCTCTTACCGTCACAATAAGCATCTTCAACCAAAGCCATCTGGTAGGACTAACCAGATAAATATTTGAGTCACATTTTACTATTAAGTTTAGTTAACTTAACGAGAATCACAGCTGTACATCCCGACAACGACTTCTTGTGTATTCTTGTATTATCAAGGATAAGAAGGTTTATGTATTTAAAGCGAACAATATTTAATAAAATTTATAATAATTCTTTTCATTATCGTTTATTTATAACTTCAAGATATTCCGAAACTAACTTGTATTATTTTTAATTTATTATTAAATTTATCTTATAATTTCATAAATTAATTATGCTTGTTAAAACTCGATTCAAATTTATTTCTATCGCTGTGATTATAAATTTACAAATAAATGTTAATATAGTCTGACTCGAAATATCGTTTCGTTCTCTATAAATTTAATTCATTGATTAATTTTCGAAACAGCGAATAAAATTACCTAAATTTATCGATCTTTGTGTACCGAACGCGTTCGATCGATGCTACATCGTATCGCTCGATACAAATCTCATTCTTATGAATAAAAATGAGCGAAGTTTGTTGTATTTTCGCTCAAATTTAAGTATACAAATTTGCGAGTGGATTAAAATTATTCGTTAAAATCCTTGATTCGAAAGATCTTACATTGGTTATCTCGGGTTGATTATAGGTGGAAGGTAATCGCTCGATATTTTTTTCGTTCATCTCACGAGTCGTCCGGTCGATTACAAAATTAATTTCCAAAATAAAATCGGGAAAAGCTGTTTTCGAAAAATTGTCGTTCCAATAATCTTGTAGCTCGGTTGGAGTCGAAAGACGAGTAAAGATAACGGGTAGATTTTTTGAAACCATTCTCATTTTTCAAGGGTCGAACGGGGACACCTTCGAAAAAAGATTCCCCGTCCAATACCCGGAACAAGGATAGACCCGACGGTCTAGGCGACCCCAACCTAAGATCCTGCAGTCCAAAGCGATACGTTGGAGCGTCGGAGGGAAACGAGTTCGCTCGTATTTATACGTATATGATTTAGTCAAGCGCGAGCGACGGGAGAAGAGAGCGAGATTCGGAAAAGCAATTCGAGGCTCGGTACGCGGCAGCAATTTTCCAGATGCGAAAATAGGAAAGGCGTCTACTTTATTTCCAGGGAGATCCTGCGATCCCGCCCGAACGAGAATACACGGCGCCCTGGCGAGGGTAAGCCGCGGAGCGAAGTAATTTCACACGGATGGTGAACGGGAGGGTGAGACCGCGGCCTTATCTCGGGAATGCCGTACCGGAGCGACGAGATCCCTCGGCGCGAAAATTATATTCTCGAAAAGCAGAAAATTGCTTCCCTTCGACGGATTCGGAATTTCGCGCCCTATCGACGACCGTAAAAATCGTCCGCGAAATTACACTTCCGTCGATACATTCGAGCCCCTTGGCATTCCTTTTTAATTCTGCCTCGGTATTGGCGTTATCTTTTCGTGCTTTTTTTTTTTTTTTTTGCTTTCCTTTCCTTTCCTTCCGTCGTCCCCGCGGCATTAAACGTTTTATTTTTACCTGTATTTAACGGGATGGTCGTTACCTTATTTCATGGAATATAAATATGTAGTCTCGCGGGACGTATTTAAAGTGCGAACGAAATTATGAACTCCTCGCCGATATGTACGTTTTTTTTTATCGCGATACGATATATTTTCACTTAGTTAAAATGCGTTACGGTATTAACCTCCGACGGTGTACCGTTTATCGAATCAACGACTTTAAATGCACTCGTTATAATTTTCTTTTATTATATATATATATATATATATATACGTATCCGAGCGTGCAACTAAATATATGCATTATCTTTTAATACGAGAGACAAACTACGTTTAATGCGGAGAATATATATTATAACGGACATTTTCTAAATCATTGATCGGTAATTAGAAAACAGCGGAGTATTTTAAACAAGTTTCGACTCGGAATGTACATTTACCTCCGCGCAATAAATGTCAATTATAAAGGTTTGATTGTATGTAATACGTAATGACTTCACTTGTATTGTGTCACCTTTACGATTCAAACTTTTGTATGTAAATGTACAATTACTAGATTTATACGTTCTCGTACATGATCCGGAATGAAAGACCGATGTGAAAGTATTCTCCATGCATCGGTATTGAAATCGTACGTGAACGTTATTTTTTTTTAATTGACTATTTATAATTTTCACGCTCGGCAGTCCATATAAATATTGTAAAAGTAGTATGCGAGACACCATTGTATCGGTACTTTTGATATATTCAAATTAGATTCAATAACGATGATATACGACTGCGTCGTCTGATTTTTAATTTACGATCTTAAAAAATATTACATAGTAAAGTAACGTTTTTAAAAAAAACAACAAAAAGAAAAAACAAGGAAAAAAAGAAACAGAAATATAATTTCTAATGCGTTTATTTAATATTCATCGATTAAAAATTTTTAAACGTCGATATTATTTTTGGTATTTATTGAAATTTTATAGCGATATTAATTTTTTTCACGCGCGAATATATTAATTTCTCTCGGTTATTTTAAAGCGAAATTACTTTTTTTTTCGTATAAAATTTTTCACGTAAAATTCAGAAAGATTATTAAGTAGTAAAAATTTGTAATCAAAAAGTAAACACGAATATGGAAGCTGTATTTTCAATTTGATAATCAAAAGTATAACACGCTTATCAAAATTATCAGATATAATATGTAATAATTTAAAAATAATTATACCCAACGCTAAAAACTTTTACTCGTTTCGCTCGTTTTTATCGTCGAAAATTGCACGCGAAAAAAGCGACAAATAAATCAGAATTAATTAAACGTAAAAAAGAAAACTCAAACGTAAAAACACGAAGTTTATTCGTTTTACAAATTAAGCGCGTTAAATTTAACCAACGAGAATAACAACGTTTTATAAAGTCATCGATGCCGCGTAGTCGGAGGGAAAAAAAAAAAAAAAAAAAAAAAAGTCGTAAGACGGAACACGAAAGGAATACCATCAAAATTAATCAAGCAACCCTTAATCTCTCATTCGGCAACGAGGCATCGGGAGATAGCGAAAAAGAAAGAGGATCTCCGCCACTTATCAAAGAGCGATTAACGTGGAGGAGCAGAGGCTGGAGTCAAGGGGAACGGCCACACCTTCTCCCGACTCGGCAATTTGGTAGCCGGGCCAAAGCTCAAAAGGCAAACGCGGTCGCGTGCTCGACGTTATACAGCAATTCGGAAATAATGGAAGGAGCCTGCTAACTCTCTCCCTTCTTCCTCTCCGCGGGGATCACCGTAATTATACTAATGGCAATAGTTTGTAGCAGTCGAGCGGGACCCTCGCGTCGTTTTCTCGCTGGTTGCGCACCTCGCGAGCAGTCGTCGCTGCTTTAATGCGGGGGTATCGAAACGACGGACCCGACCACGGAATGACTGGACGATTCGGAGGACTTCTCCTCCGACGCCTTCCTTATCGCCTTTGCTTTTTATTAAATGATTACTGTGATTCTCGGGTAATGGCGGTGGGAGGAACGAAAGAGGAACGAAAGAGGAACGAAAGAGGAACGGTGCTAAACGTTCCAACGTTCGGCCCCGCCGTAATCTATCATTAACTTTTACCTGTGCTCGAGTCTACGATACCCTCCGCGGAACTGGACCGCGACTAGTGTCGAGACCGGATGTTCGGCTTCGGAGGGTCACGCGTGTAATACGGAATTTATCCGTTTGGATAGATTTGGATTTTTATTTATCCAACATCTCCGTAACTTTCTTCCGTCTTTGAAAGCGCAACCAATTTTTCGTTTTCCACGCGATAAAATAATTTGAGAGGCTTCAAAAAAAAATTGTAATTAATTATCGAGGTTCTCGCGGATCGCGTCGTCGTTTAAATTGGAAGAAAATATTAAAAATTCTTGAATTGTCGAATCGTTTCCAGGACCTACGTCGAACGATCGTAGGTGTTTTTTAAATTATAATACGTCGACGACTACCGCCTGTCTCACCGCACCGGAGAAAGTATTATAACAGCCCAATGAGTATCGAATTCATATCGTAATAAAGACTTATAACCATACGTCATTTGTAACAGATAAATCGATAGGCAATTCAAAACGAACGATTCAATCCTCCGACAACAACTCGCTCCGGCCCCCAACGTAAACAATACATCAGGATCATTCGGCGTCATTTGATTTTCGTGGCTCGGCCGTTTCGACCATCCCTCAACGCTCAGACACCGGAGGACCTTCGAAGAGGAAGACAAGAGGGCGCCGACAGTCCCGGAGAGAGACGAAATACGTATACGCGCGTATACGGAATATATACCTGGCGTGAAACACGCCGTTTTCGCGGTAGAAGGAGGAGCGAGAACGGGAGAGAGATTTATAGCCGTTCGGAGTCAGGGTGTAATCATACGCATCACCCCATCAACCCTGTAACTCTGATTTACCGTGGGAATTTTAAAAGTCGTTTCGATTTCTCCGCTCGCCCTCCGAGTTGTCGAGAGGATTCCTGACGTGCCACGCGCTTACGTATCTCCCGCCCTCGTACCGTCGCCGTATCGATTCCCATCCGACGGCGAACCCGCGAACCGATCTTCTCTCTATCCCGCGAACTTTTACGCGCGGAGCTTTGCATCCCGAACTTGGTCCGCCAACACCGTTTGAAAATCGTCTTTCCAGCTCGCTTCCTTCAAATTTATCTTTCCAATTTACGATATCGACGGGACGCCGACTTTTACGTTTCAACTATTAGAAAAACATGATTTATATTTTCTAGTAACGGAGTCTAGTAACCATCGGTATCCTTTTTTAAGGTAAATTGGAAAATTACGAATGCATCGATGGTCGGTTGTGTTTTCTTATCTTTGCGTTTCACGTTAATAAATTACGCGTAAATTAAATAGCCAAGGTATAAGGTATTCGTTACCGAGGTAAAAATGCTCTACCTTTACAAAGATAAAACAAAAAATCTTTGCGTAACACGGATATTAAAAGAAGTGTTAATAATTTAAGCTCGACCGTAGAAGGATTTTCATCTACGTCGCGAAGACACGGGAAAAAAAAAAATTCGTCTCGATAACGTATCCATTCGGGCTCGTGGCAAGGCTACGTTTAACCCAAGACGTCGCTCGATTCGCTCTCGAGCGAGTCCTAGTCGTACCGGATGGCGGATAGCCGAGAACACACACCGATGATACGAAGTCTCGATCGCAGCCGTGTCCGAGCGACAGTTACAAATTGAAACGCGATTCCTTGGACACGCGGCACGCGAGAACCCGTATCTGAATCTTCGAGACATCGGCTCCGTGACGGGCGTCAAACTTCGACTCGAGTCCCGAGTTGGGAATATTTTCATCTCGATGCATCTTCCCGACGTCAGCGTTCATTATGAAAACCGCACCGCCGTTCGTAGATTCACGGGATGCTTTCGGTGAAAGATACGAGCGGAACGGTACTTAACTCGTATCTGGCTTGTAAACGACTCGATCGCGAATTCGGAGTCGTCGTTTTACGCGAATAATTAAAGACGGGGTGAAGGTGTCGATGAAGGTGGCGGTGAAGGTGGCGGTGAAGGAGATAAAAGTTCCGTTCGCGGAGCGATCGACGAAAGTACCAAGGATCGTAACTGTAATCGAGTACACCGACGGAAATAGACTCGTTTTCTATCTCCGACGTAACGATATCGAACCAAGGGCACACAATTCGGACTTTCCGCAACCGAGAAGTCGTTCCACCGTTCCAACGATTCGCTTCCATTAGCCGACTTTCTCGCGAAACTCCGCGCTCGGGTGGAAAAACGCGGAAAACAAGAGGCGCTCAGCACTTTGCTCTTACGCCCCCTCGAGAAGCCGAGTCGGATGCTGGATGGAGCGATCGGGGAAAAGGACGAGTTCGCGGTAGACAAAGTGGGCGACGCTGCAAAACGCTTATTTTCCCAATAACCCCATCGGAAAGTGGCTCGGCTCTCTTCCACTCGAGCTTGGCTTGCTCGGTATAAATAAATCAATATATCCCACCCTTCGGCGAGAGTCGAGTCCCTCTTTCTTCCCGGAGGCGCGAGAGCACCGCCCGCGTGACGTACGAGGCTCTCTCGCGCGAGCGAGGAAAAGAGGCTATATATACGTCGCCAGCCACCCCGTTATTTCACAGTTAGGCTCATTCCACCCTTCGTCGTCCTCCCTCTCCCTCTCTCTCTCTCTCTCTCTCTCTCTCTCTCTCTCTCCGCGTCGCTCGCACCGCCCTCATCTCTTAGCGCACATACACGAGTCTCGAGGGAAGCTTTTGTCCTCGAGCTGTAAGCGACTTCCTGACAGCCCAAGTTTGCACCTGCTCTCTTCTGCCTTCTGCCCTCCCTCTCGCTCTCGGTCTCGCTCTCGCTCTCTTTATCTCCTCCAGACCGACCGACTTTGTCTCGCTCGCTTGCTTCGCCTAGTCCCTGATGCCCACCCCCGCGTACTACCGAAGGTAATTTATTCCGAGCGTACGGAGCCTTCGACGAAGATAATCCCTAGATCAGCTATCTTCCTTTTTCCCGCGCGGGAACGAACGAGAAGCTACGGAGGATATTATTTTCTCTTCGGCTTAGTTCCGCTCGCCGTTGCCGCTTTTAAAGTCCGTCGTTAGCGTAGTTCCCGGGTGGATGCCGGAGCGGAGGGCCCGCGGAAAATAGGAAAAAAAAGGAAGAAAAAAAAAATGCAGCCTGATTTACGACGCGACCCGGACGCGGCGTCCGCTTGTAAACGATCTCGTCCTCGGATCGTCTTCCGCGAGGAACGCACCTTCGCCAATTCGCGGACACGAGCGAAGCGAGCGCGTTGCTCTCGATCGCGTCCGATTCTCGCGGTGGAAACGCGCGCGATGATAATGGAGACGTATATCAAAGACTTTCGCTGAATAAAGGCGCGCGATAGTTCACGGGGTGTATAATTTATACGCTCGATGAGAGTTTAGTGCGTTTTTATGTTCGTTGATACGTTTAACATCGAATCAATCTTCCGTTAGCGCAAGTAATTTAATGAGTTCCGTCGGATTTTCGACTTTATTTATAAGGATTAGGCGTTTCTGTGATTTTTCAAAGTGATTTACAAATTTTCCTCTTACTCCTGCGTTACAAAGTGATTTATCGAGCTATATAAAGCGCTCTTATCAATACTTATTATACTCGATTCAGATAAGCTGCGCTTTAATCAACCCAATCTTATTATTTATTTTCATTGGGTATAAATAAGAAAAAAACTTGGCAACAATAGCAATTAAAATCTATACGTTAATGATTATGAAAACGTAAAATAAATTACAAGGTGAAAAAATACATAAAAACTGCCGCAAAAAACTCACTTCAACAAATCCCATAAATTCAGTCCTCGCGTTTAATCATAATGAAAAAATAAAGGCGAGCATTTACGAGCGAATTCAGCTCTATGTAAACTAACGCTGATAATTAAAAGTTTTTCAACGCACTGCCGACCGATCGAGATCTTCGCGAGTCTCGGGCCGCGGGCTCGAGCCGTTAAAACGGGAGCATCGACGAGTGACGGAACCACTCGTACCACGACCTACGCAGGTTCAAATCTGTCGGTCCCAGCCACCGGAAAACTTTCCCTTTACCCCCGGGGGAGAGAGGGAGAGAGCGAGAGAACGATCGGTTACGATTCACGCGTCTAGATTACGCTCGAGATTTTGACGCGGACGCGCGATGATGCAGTTTGCACCGGTTCGGCGGCGGTGCGAAACTGCCTACCTGTCGAGCAGACGGACGACTCACCGACCGTGGCGTGGTAATTAATTACGAGCAGCGGGATGCGATATTCTCGTCGGGAGTTCGCCACCGGTCTTTACTCGCTAATGCAGAATTAGCGCCAAATGCCGACATTTGCCGACGACGATATTTAAAGCGAACAATGCCCAGACTTTTTTCCGGCGATCGGAACCCGCGCCTCCTTTGTTGATCCGCTGCCGTTAATTTATCGCGCGAATTTGTCACTTTCGAGGGAGTTTTATTTTTTTACTTTCGCGCCGAATAAGAATGCGAGTTACGGTAATTGCGGGATTTATGTGCTTTATGTGCGTTTCGCTACGCGTAAAGCTCACTCTTCGACTTAATCATTTTCGCGATACAATGAAATGATCGAGCAGTTTGCGATTTCATTTTCTAACCATATTTTACTACTTTTTCTCGGTCATTATATACTACTTTCGACGGAAGAAAAAAAAAATAAAAGCTAAACACCGAGTACCAAAACATGCCTTATCCATCACTCGCGATCGTAAAAAAATCGTCGTAAACTTTCTATGGCCCCGTGTACAGTTTTATCAATCGTGTGTAAAAGCTCGAGTGCCTCTTCGTCCAAGAAAAAACTTCCCGCGTTAAAATGTTAAAATATAAACAGTGTCTTCGAGCGTATTCGAACGAACGTTAAACATTTGTACTTAAAGCCCGAATGTTATTCCTCGCTAACTTGGAAAACAAAGTGCGACTTGGAGCACGTGAGAAACACCTTTTGTATTCGTTGAAGCGCTAAAACCCGCGGCGTAAGTTACGAGCGTTGCTTAGATTAGATTAGGGTGGCTCGGAATACATATTTGCGCGACTCGCGCTAAATGCAAAAGCGGAAACGATGAGGCCGCTGCACCACTGTACCACCTACAGATAAGAATCGGGGAACGACACGGTTCGAGCGCTGTTCCGCGACAGCTGAGAGCGAGAGAGAAAGAGAAACCGAACTTCCGGCATAAAAGGCAAATTCTACGATCGACGCGTCTTCGAGCGACGCAGCTTACCGAACACCTCATAGAATTACAAATTTCAACGGTCGCGTGCTTCGTAAGAAATTCCATGGCTCTTTATATGTAGCGTTAATTTCTACGATACGCGATAAATTTACATACGAAATAAGCAAAAGTCCGAAAGCTGCGAAACGTACATCTTTTTAATAAGAAGGTACTCGAGTATCGCGAGTTCCTTCGATAAGTACAATTTTAGTATCGATTCGAGAAACTAACGTCGGCTAAAAATCGGCTAATACACGTCGATGCAAAACTATAATATTGCAATTACAACGCAAAAACGTGTTTCGGTATACAGAGATTAATCGATGTTTCCAATTGAACCGAAAATATTAAAATTTTTATTAGTTCGTAAAGTAAGCACTTATTTCCTATTATAAAAACTGTTTGAAAACTATCGATAATACCAATTAGTAACGTAAACTGTAAACGAATCCGACTCCGATCCTTTCCGTATCCTTTTTGTAACGATAAACTTTTTTTTTCGATATTTAAATTACTTTCGTTTTACACTAAAATGTGCATCGCTATTGTACTCCGAAAAATTGGAAGCTCCTTTGAAAATTGATTCGGTGAAATTAATTACAATATCGTAGCCGCGTGATTTTACATAAAAACTTCTTCGCTTTGTTCTATTAGAGACACGCGAAAGTTAATGTGACAACGGCATTCGAATCGACCACAAAGGCACGAAATGCACGACTACGAGTCGCGATACAAAATAGACTACATTCGTTCGCACGAATAGAAATTACGAAAGTGACGCCAATATATCGCGTCTGTAGTAATCAGCGTTCATGGTTTAATTATCGGTACAACGAGGAGGAGCCTCGACTGTAGACTCGACTGTAGACTCGAGCGTAGACTCGACCATAGACTCGAGCGTAGACTCGAGCGTAGACAGAAGAATTTGGGGAAAATCTGTGTGTGTGGACCGATTCCTCGTACAGCGATACTCTGTTTCCCTGGCACTTTGCCCGTGACCTTTGACCTCGCAGAAGCAACCAGGAGTGGCGGCACGTCGCTGGGCCGATCGATTCGCCCTTTTAGCTTTCCTCCTCTTTCGTTATCTACTTCACGACTGGCCACAATTGATCGTTTGCTTTCTAGGTTACGAAATTTTCCTCCATAAGCGTTTAGAGAACTTGTATTTATGCAAATCTAATATGTACGGGTGCTTTTCGATATTACGCATGTATTTATCGATAACGTTTCATTGATTGCGATGGGACTATGAATTTTAAACGCTCCTTCGAAGTGTCATCGTGAGTTTCGTTTAATGTAAATATTATTGAAAAACTTAACTGGATTTATAAAATGGATACTTTAAAATATTATTAACGCACGGATATGTTCCATAAATATTTATAAATTATATTTAAAAATAAATTTCAATTATTTATTTATGGTTAGATATCTTCGCGGTAACGATGGAATTATATATAATTATTTAAAAAATATTGAAAAAGTTAATTATAATATTGCAATATAGATGTACTACGAATATCGAATAATTCACAAAATCTACGAACTTTTTGTCAAAACAAATAGAATATATTAATAAAAATGTTTTAAATATTTTGAATGTAATAAAATATACAAATATATAGAGCACTCGATCCATTATCTCGATACTTAACCTATTTCTTCTCTATAACTAAAATAATTAATACAAATCTTGACAGAAAAAATGAGGGAATTTATGGAGTCAATATGTTTTTAGCAGACGTCTTGCTTCGAATAAACTAATCTTGCTAACATGCCTATTAAAATTCCTTTCAATTATCTTGCAGTTGTACAGAATTATAAAAATATGTAATTTCTAAATTTGTTATTTCTATTTAAAACATCGCTGAACGGAAACGACGTGTGTTCTATTTTCACTATCGTATTTGTGTAAAGACGCCTCGTTCGGAAGAAAGAAAGAAGAGATGGAGGAAGTTCACCATTGTCTAGAAGCAACAACGTAAGAGGATATTTGATCGTACTTTCTTTCAAAAATTGATCAAAGATGATTTCGATTATGAATCAAATAAAAATTCGATGATATCTTTATTTTCTCGTTTTTTGTTTTTCGTTACGTTGAATTTGTATATTGGATATTTTTTTTTCGAGTTGTTAGTCGTAAATTAAAATATAAAATAAATACATTGTACGAAACTATACAAATATATCGTTGATATTTAAATTACAATAAGCTAATTAAAAATCAAAGCTATTTTATCGATAATAAAAAAAAAATTTGCTTTGTTCATATTTAAGTTTCAGCTTGAATTGAAAATATTTTAAATTGTTCCCATTCATGTTTATTCAATTTTTTTATAAATGTATTTTCAAATATTTTGAATTTCAAATGTAAATGTTTAATACTTCCACTGCCATTGGAATCCAGCTTTGAATTTTTCCTTATTCATATCGTATTATTGAATATTTGTATAAAAAAGTGTTTTTTTAAAATGCGAATAAAAGAAAAAATTCTCTGTTTAATAATCGAGTATTCGGTGATTTAATAATAGAGGTAATGTAAAAACATAAATATGGTATTCCAAATATTATAAATTCGGATAAAATTTTACGCGAGTATATCTAAGAAATATATTTTGTTACATGTTTAATTAATGTATCGTTTAATTTTTTACCCAAATTGTAATACTCGATTCCACTCGAATATCGCAATCATAAATACAAACAAACATTACCTAAGACCAAAAATTAAAAAAGAAACGAAGACGGTCCTAATGAATATTTATTACCCAGATACGAGTAAAATTAGCCAGAACTTATGATTCCGTCATAACTCTATACTAAACATACTTAATAACATACACTTAATAAGATATTAAAATAGTTCTAATAGACATCAGAAATATTTCTATTATTATTTTTTCCTTTTTTTTCAAGGTGCAGATCCGCACTTTTATACTGTCACGAATGCCGGACTAACCATGTGTTGAGCGTGAAGAACTGGCTAGAGAGATTTAAAAGGTTGCGCAGGTCCGGGGGAGGGGAGGAGGAGGGAGGAGGAGTGGAGGGAGACAGAGGACTAAATGATGATAAACTATCTTGACGGCCCCACGGGCAGCAGACTGACCCACGAGCGGTTTAAATTATATTCTCCCAAACGCTAAAAAAAGGGTCGAGAAGCTTACGAGTGAAAAAAATAAGGTGGACCAAAGAGAACATTCCAGACATTCCGGACTTGGGACAATTATAAAATTTTTTAAGTTTTCGTGAGCCGAATATAACCAGGTACGCGGAATATCAAATGGAATCATTTTGCAAATACGCGCTTATATTTCAACGTGTCCATCTCGCCGAGCGGATTCTACTAGAGATACAGAGAATTTCAGCTCCGGAGCCAATGTCGCAGCTTTGATCGTTAAAATGATGTAAGGTCTACCGAGGGTCCACTCAATTGTCCACTCGATTTTCCACTCAATTTTCCACTCAATTTTCCATTCAATTTTCCAAGTAAAATTTTTATCGATCGGTAATTGTGCTCGCCGGTTGGTAAGCCACCGTCGCTCCGCTCTCTAATTATTCTCGTGACGATTCTTCCCCGGTGCGTATACGTTACGAAATACACGACCGACCGAACAATGTAGTGGTTTTGAAAATTAGCGCAGTTAACGCGATCCCATAAACAAATTGAATGAATTCGCAGGCAGGCGAATTAAGCCTCTCTAAAATTCATCGAGCGCAATAAATATCTCGTTCCTCTCTTTTTTCCATTCCTTTTTTAAAGCAGCATCTTTATTTGGCGAACGCACGACTCGCACACCAATTAATAATCGCATCGAAACTAATTAAATCGGGAAAACATGCAAATGCCTGGTGTTTATATTCCCCGTGGGCGACGCGGACGGCAACCAATCGGCACTGGACTGTAGCGGATAAAACACGCCCGAAAGCTTCGGAGTCCTTCAAAAAAAGAGAAGGAGAGAAAGTAAAATTCGAAATTCGTGCGGCGTTTCGAGATATTCGATTACAAATTGGTCATAAAAATGTATAAATCGAGCTCGCGCTTCGTTAATTAGATTTTTGCATGATTGCTAATGCTCGTCCTGGGTTCGGAAGCAGAATCAATCCTATATCGCAGTCCTCGATATTAAATTCGATTTGAGTGCGGTTCGCTCTGTTTCTTTCTCCCTTTCTTTCTCTCCTCCACTTTTGTTATTCCATTCCTGGCTTTCAATTCGGACTCTTTAAAGGCTCGGCGAAATCTGCGGATTCTATAGGGAATAATATAATAATTTGATTCGAATGCTTCGCATTTTATACATTTACATGGTACGTTAATGATAAATTAAATAAAACAATCGAGAATAGAAATACAATAGCCGTGAAAACTTCATTTTTATTTATATGCGATACTTTTAATTAACTTTCGACTTTTTAAACTGCTTAATTTTTTTTTTTACGCTGGTAAATGTATAAATAAACTATTCTTCTATGTACTTTATTATTTCATTTATTTTTTAATTAATCTAAATGTAAATTAGTTGATTTAATTATTCAAGCACCGATATTTGTCTTTTAGAAATAAAAAATTACGATTATGTCGTTGTTGGTAAAATGACTCATTTTCGAGTGAGACGATATTCGGTATTTTAAAAACATTTCTATCGAACTTAATTTTTTATATCGATGAATATCACGTTTTGACGAAAAACTTTAAGACGTATCTTCCGTGAAAGATTTATTGGATGATATTTAAAATTTGTCGCGTAGAGTTTTTTCGAAAATATAATTTTTGAAACGCAAAGATTAGAAGAACATAATAACATTTTTCGAAACGCGTATTCTTTTTCACAGAATGCAATATTTTAAAAAATTTTATACATATTATTCGCTTGAGTTTTATATTTTTCAAAGAATTTTCGTGCATTATTCAGATTAAACGTTATTTCAGATTTTTTTACTCCGTCAACTTGTTATGTATGACATAATGGAATTCAATGACGTATACAAAATACGTCCATTTCATAAAACAAAGTTTTTTAAATATTTGTTTGTGCTTTAATATCCGTGCAATGTACTTTTCGATACATAAGCCATTATATCTTATAACAAACGTTTTTTGTTGTATTCAATTAGTTTCCTGCGATAAATCACCAGAATCGAAAGTCATTTTCAAGCATCAAGGTTAATGCAATGTAAATTAAATATGTATATCGAATGCATTTTTTTAATATTAAATATATGTGCACATGTTTCTAATATCGGTGCAATGAAATATTACTTTGATCGTGCAAAGATTTTTTGAATTCGAAAATATATTATTATACCGAGATAAAATGTTTGTTTTCAATTATAATAATAAAATTTACATTTTAGTTTTTTAATTATATTTGCCGGTATCGAAATAATTTTGTTTATTATCACCGTAACAAAGTACAACTTTAAATATATTAAAAAGAGAATAATAATAAAGTGAAAATTATATTATTTTAACCAATGAATAAATATTTATTTGATACGATATTTAATAACGGTAATACCAAACAATTAAATAACGATTTTACTTATATTATTATTGTAATGAACGCAATATCAATTCTTTATCGATTCAATACGCATAAAAACACGGTTTTATATACTTCTAAATATATTATAAGATATAGTTAAGATGTAGTTATTTTCTCATAATACTGGAAATAATACCGAATATTATTAGTAACATAAGTTTTACGATGAAATTTATAAATAACCGAAACGAATTCGACCAAAATTTTACGATCAATATAAAATTAGTATTATGGAATTCTGAATTGCAGGAACGGACGTGTCTTTAATAAAGGAACGCGACGATAAAGAAAGACGATGAGTTTAGAAAAATTTTGCGGATCTTATCGATAAATAATTCCCGGAGGAAAAAAATTCTGACATAAGAATGCCAGGCTTCGTTTCTCCCTGCCAGTGCTGCCAACTGTTGGCAAAAACGGGAATCGCCAGGCCATGATCCTCGTTCCAGCGACGCGGCACGAGTTCCGTTCGAACTACACCGGCAATTCTCTCTCGCTCTCTCGGCTTTCTATATTGTACATCGAAACCGGCCCTTCCCTCCACACATGCAAAAACCCACACCCACACCCAGGCAACAGTGCAAACACACATTAGCCCCCTTTCGCAGTCCTCCGTATGCAACACGCGATCCTCTCTCTCTCTCTCTCTCGCTGCTTCGCCTTTGCATACGAGCGTAAAAGGTGCACGGACGCATACAGAGGCACGTAAAATTCCCGCCATAGCAAGGAAGAGGAGGAAAGCGGAGGACTGCGGAGGACTGCAGGGAACGCAACGAAAAGAAAGGAGGAGAAAGAGGAAAAAGAAAGTGGCGGTGCGGCGCCGGTTTTTATTCGGTAATTACGTCGTTAAGCGCCGCGAGGGCAATTAAGACGCAAGAAATCGAAGAACAATCACATTTACGGGTTGTTGCTGCTGCTGATGATGCTGATGCTGCTGATGCTGCTGATGCCGGTGGTGCCGATGGTGCCGGTGGTGCCGGTGCTTGTAAGCGGCGCGTATTGATCCACGATACGATGGGATAGGAAAAGGAGACCGAGGCTCTGCGCTCGCATCGAGAACGAGAGTAAAAAGAAGGAAAGGAACGCAACGGATGTATGGTTGTTTCGGGGCGGAGGGATGAGACGGAGGTGAAGGAAGAAGAGCGGGAAAGAAAAACGAGAATGGACGAGGCAAGAGTACTAGAGGCGAAATTAAAACATTTCCTTCAGTTTCGGAAAATCTTCGAGCTTGGGCGACGAGAAGACTGCGAGAACTTTATCTTTATAGCCGCTTTAACTC
This sequence comes from Dolichoris vasculosae, assembly GCA_018907195.1. Lineage (NCBI taxonomy): Eukaryota > Metazoa > Arthropoda > Insecta > Hymenoptera > Agaonidae > Dolichoris > Dolichoris vasculosae. Next base: position 12,246,323 of record JACCHY010000001.1, read on the forward strand.
ACCGCTTTAACTCACCGCTTTAACTCACCGCTTTTTTCATACGATTAGTCCGAGGCGCGTATCATCGAAGCTAAATAATCGCCTTCGTTATAGAAAACCGCTTTGCTTCCTCTCCCTCCTTTTATTATTTTTCACCGAACTTATTTTTACGCCCAAGTTTTTGGTTCCCCAAAGACGGAGATTTTTAAACACCCCCCGAGCAATATTTTACTTCATCTCCGAGACCCGAGACGTACCCACGCCACGCGTTCGCCATTCGGAAGGACTCGGAAGGATTCGGAAGCTAAACTTACCTTTGTCGGTAGAAAAATGTATCGTAGCGCACGCGATAAAATTAATTAATTTTTATAGCCGCGAAGCTCTCCCATCGCTTCGCGCAATAATTTTTAGTTACGGTATCATTACCAACGGAATAAGCGGACGAAACAATTTATCATGCTCTTGGTTCGCGAACTTTGCGAGCCGAAGAGGAAACCGCGTTCGAACCCGGTTAGTCGGCGAAATCAAAATTTTTCCGAGTCGGTGCGGTTGGGGAGGAGGTGGGAGGAGGGGAAGGAACCGAGAACGGTCGACGTCTTATCGAATCCTTTCGCGCGTCCGTCGGATCGTCGGAAGGAATTAGTAGCAGCTATCGAGCCGTGAAAAGTGCGTCGTACCAAAACCGCCGGACTCCCGGGGTATATATATATATATATACTATAAAATACGTTTAAAGTGTATGATACGAGAAAAAGAGAGAAGCGAAGCGGGAGGTGGACGAGGTGGGAGTGAGCGTGTCTAATGACGTGGGAAGGAAAGAACGAAGGCGCGAGAGAGAAACCGAGATGAAAGGGGTGGGGGGAGGGAGGAGGAGGAGGAGGAGGAGAGGAGCAGGAGGCAAGCGAAGGAGGCAGGAGCGGCGAATCAAACGATATCGGGCTTCTGGATTAATTTATGCAACGAAGGCTGTTAAAACGCGACACTCAAAGGCCCGCCGACCGACTTGCAATCACACACGCGACTAACGTCGTCATGACCACCAGGACGGATTCGTTACGCATTGTGGGCTTTGCGCCTGCCCTGATATCGCCGCGCGCGAGACGCCGATCTATAACGCTTCTCAAGTGCATTCTTAAGATTTTGCTTTTATTCTCTACGGCTCCTTTTATACTTTATGGATTAAAAGGTTCTCAGCCTTTTTTCCCTCCGCTGCGTGTTTGCTTTACTTTTCTGTTATTTGGAGATTTATTTTTGACACGCACTCGCAAAGTGTCGCGTTAAGTTGCCGAGGGGTAGAGGAGAGGAGAGAGGAGAGCCAACTCGTAATCTCTTACAGTATTTTAATCTTGCGAAAGATTATAGGAATTAAGAAATCAACGTCAATGTTTTACAAGAAATTATTATGTACATCATTTATTAATTAAAGCGTACGGGAAATATTTTCCTGCACGAAGTGCAATTTAAACTTGTACATTTGAAGCGATAACTTTCCAAAACGACGTACGTACGTTATTTACGTTAATTTATACGCAGTCGAACGCGGCGAACGAGACAAAATTCGAACGTAACGTCGACTCATTGCCGCGAAGCTCCGATCGATTCGCCAAATTGTTACAAACGACGCCGAGCTTTACTCGGGATAAAATTTTATTTTTCTTTTCTCTTTCCTAAGCGTTTCGTGGCGATGCCGCGTAATATTCCTCCTAATTTATGAATAAATCAATCATAAATCTACAGGCGTTCCCCTAAAAAAGAAACATCCCCTCTTGTTTACTCTTGTTGTAGGATTTCGGATGATCCCCCTATTTTTACGCGCCTTCGTTCGGGCACCTTTCGACTATTCGAAATCGCTTCGTCCCGTCAAAATAGCCAACGATCTCGATGGAAAAATAAGTAAAAGAGCAAAGACAACGAAACCGAGCCAACAAACTCTTAGGCCGTATTAGCGATTGCGTAGCGAACGAGAAATCTCCGAAATGATTCCGAGTATCTTACGCTCTTGTCGTTGTCGACGTCGTCGTCGTCGTCGTCGTCGTCGAGCCGCCGTAAATCGACTCATCTGACTGACCTCTGAGCTTCGCGGGCGCATGCGCAAAATGCGCGCGACCACATGCGCCTGTCCCTCAAGTCCAATGTTTTTCTGGATTTTCTTTTTTACCTGTCATCCGCGAACGCATGAACGTTCGAACGAAAAAGCCCCAACTACTCGAATTATTAAAAGCAATCGATTCGTATTAAACTTAGTTGCTTAATGGGTAAAATAAATTTCCAGGTGTATTCATAGTTGAAAAAAAAAGTAATGCACTTGTAAGTCTTTCATCTCGGTGATAAAGAATTTTAGTTTACGATAATTTTATGTTCTATTTCCCTCGGCATTTATGATTGACTAAGTTTTTTGTATCTCGGCGTTTTTCTTGCGTTTCTTTTACGCGTCAGTTTTTCTCGTACTATATTTTCCAGCTGCTTAACATCGTTACATTACTACATTAAAACAACTTCGTTTCGTGAACCGTTAAATCGAATGCTTCGCGGAATTATAAAAATAAAGTGTTGTAACTATAATTGTTACTTTAAAAAATTAAAAATATGATAATATTTTTATTATTATAAAGAAGAAAATATTACGGTTATAAAACTTACCGCGTATCGCGTTGGAACAAGATATTTTCCCTCGTATTTCACTGTAACGTTTGTTCTCCTAAGTCTCGGAAATAGAGATATTATTTGGAAAAATACGAAGAACTACGGAATAATGTTTTAAACTTTAAGACGTCTTTAAAAATGAAATCACGCCTCAGAATTTTCGTTTTCCTTTAAAAGCCTCAATTCCAGAGGCTTCATCTTACAAGACTCCCATTTCCTTATTCCAGCATGACGCGCAGAAACTCCTTATCGATTTTATCAATGATCTTGATGCACTCTTTCTTTTTCAACAATTTTGCGGTTCTTTTCTTCCCTTACCATCGCTAAATTCTCCTACCATTTTAGTTTCCCTTCGTACATACGTAGACGTAGACGTAATAGCAAAAAATATGGAGATCGGGAGACTTTCGAGTGTAAAATAAAGAAACCGGAGCTTTCCATTTGCTTCCGAGACCTTCGAAGATGAAACAGCTGACGCTGTATACTTTATACCATCGCCGCTGTACCATCGGTACAGTAGACTTCACATTTTTGATTCGTTGTTTTTCGTTTTTTCCATCCCTGCGTTCACCTGCTTCATCGTCTACAAGGATTTAAAAACAATTCGCCAAATTGCCTCACCGTGGAAACAAGCCGCAAACGCACGCGACACGTTGAAAAATCGACCATACAATTTTGCTTCCCGCTGTGGTAAAAAGGTTTTTCTTAAATCTCGAATCATATATTCTTATATTTTTCGACGGTTTTTCCTCGACGCAAGTTCCCAACCAGTTGGATTGGCCGTAGCTTATCAATAGATAAAGTTCCATGTTTTGGTATTTTTCTCGATCAAAGTTTTCTTATTTACAAAATGTAAGTTTAATCTACAAATTTTGTATATTAATATCATTTTAATTTGCGTCCTTTGATCGAGCATCGAAGCTCGTAAACGTATTTTCGATAAATTATTCATGTTTACTTAAATCGAATATTTGAAAATTAAATTACGATTTTATCGCGTTCGGAAATAATATTCAAAATTGCGTTAGACGTACGTATTTCTTAATATAGCCGAATATGTTGCATCATAAAATTGGTTATATTTAGTCATAAACGTAGAGAAATAAAACCAATGTAACTTTATCAAATAATGTATTTTATATATTTAGACATAAATAACGAGAGTTTAATGCAAAAAATCACTTTTAAATTCCTAATCAAGCTTCTGCTTCATAATTTTCTGGAATTACATTAAACGTACATTTTAATATCGTAAAATCCTTTAAGATTCGTATAAGTAAAAATTTATTATGCAAAAGATATCTCGCGGCACTTATCGCCGTTTTATTCGTATAAAAAATATATAAAAGCATTCTGATTTATTTAAATTTGAAATACAGAAAAAATAAAAGTGCGAAAAGATAAATATGAGATAAAAATAAAAATTACGAACCATTTTGAAAAGTAGAAAAACTGTGAGAAAAAAGGTGACATAACCTTCTATCGCAGCATCTCAAAGAGTTACGTGTCCCATTATACTCTTAGATTTATACAACAACCGATACAGTAAACGCATAATTTATCTTTTTATAAAATTACTTTCAATTTGTAATTGAAAAAGGAATAGAAAGCAGATTGTTTATTGCAGAAGAACGAGTACGAAGTATAGAAACATTGCAGCCTAACAATTGGAATGATTTCATTGCGGTCAGGTATGATGGAAAGCGCACGCGCACGAGTTGTGTGATTTATAAAGGCATAGCACTTATGGAAATAGCAAGCAGTAGGCGCGAGGAATCGAGGGCGAGGAAAAAGCGCGAATGTCTTGGCCGATAATATTATTATGCTAACAGTCCTACAGGGGCAACGAGACTTGGACGTCGCCGCTCCTCGTCGAGTCTGAAAATCGCAGTCTTATGACTGTTTTTCAATATTTCCTTTATTACTCGAGTACAATGGCGAGTCATAAGTATTGTCGTAAAGTATGCATTAACGTAAATATATATATATATATATATATATATATACGCGTGTGTACGCATATTTGTGTGCGCGTATCCCATCATGGAAAAAATATTGAAATTCTTATATAGCGACTTGTACTAAAAATTGCAAGCACATTGAATCGTTCTGGGAAATTGCTTAACCTTTTCAAGTGTAGTATTAACCTACATTTCCATTCGTTTTCCCAGGTATCTTAAATTTTTTCAACTTTACTTTATTACGCTTTTATATATATATATATATATACACGTATCCAAGCCGAACAACGTTGGAAAATTCTTCTTTACTTTTTTAAAAGTGTCGAAAGCTAATTAATTTAAGAATACATTTGTATCAAGAACAAATATGTACGTTGAAAAGTCGATGTACCCGATCGGACGGACGATCGAGAATTTACCTAGATTTCTTCGATCGGTCGCATTCGATAATGCGTCAGGATGACTTAAATACTTTGTATATCTTACGAAAATATTTGTATCGACGTCGACGCGAGTGACGTCTACAAATACGTAAGAAAAATTTATACAAGTTCAGTGACTACGTACCGAATTAATCACTCGACACGATGTAGCGAAATAAACGTATATTTCTAGTCGATGGATCAGAGTTTAAGCAAATTATAAAGACATCCGTATTCGGTTTTTATCACTCTATTTACAGTATAAAAAAGAAGAGAAAAAAAATACAATTTATACGAAATGCGGTACGTTGAAGAAATTATTTTACCGGAATATCGACAATCGTATCTTTAATTCAAAAGATACGTTAAATTATTTATTAGAAAAACACTTTCTCACAAATGTAAATTTTCCGTTCACGGTGAGAAACATGAAATTTTAATCAAGTTCGATTAATCAAAGATAACGACAAGATCTCCATTTTTCGAGCGCATAAAAAAATCATTATCCCGTTTCGATCCTCGCAACTACAAGGCGCATCGATAAAAAAGGAATTGATATTTATGTATACTTTTATCCGCAACTATTTATTTTCGCCGCATCGAAAAGAAATACATTTAATTCCGCCCTCGAGTATCGCTCTCGATATTATTATTAATAAACGAGTAATATCGATCGAAAGACGATTCGCACTAAGTAATTTATTCGAGGATAAAAACAATCTCGAGAATTATAGGCGAGAGCTATAAGAAAATAAGGGGTGCAAAGGTCTTGGAGTTTCGCTGTCAATCGGCGTTACGCGTTTCCGTCAGGCATGCGCACCTCGCCCTCCTCTCCCTCCTCTCCCTCCTCTCCCTCCTCGCACGAACATACCTCCGCGACTTCCTGCTTGCACCGGCGTCTATTACGTACCCGGAGAGTCGCTGCCCCGCCTCGACGTCTTTACTCGAAAGGTCGCTCTCTCGCATTGCCGGACAGCGAGCGGGAAGCCTCCTTTTGCGCTACTGGACGTAGGCGCGTACAATGACGCGGAGAGAATAAATAATTTATTGGCAAAAACGCAGCACCGGCACTGGCAATGGTCTGTGCAGTCTGCTCTCCCGTCTTTGCGTGATTTGCGGCCGAAACCCGATTCATAAATAATTTTCTAGCTCGCGCGCGACTCTCTCCCTCTGTACGCGCATGTCCACTCGCTGATATTTATTGCGATAAGAGAGACTCACCCAAGGATTAGCTCTACGTGAAAGTCTCGGGAAAACCTTTGTATATTGTTGAGACGGCTATTTTTATACTTGCTTTTTGTCCGGGAAAGTAGCGTGTCATTGGAAATAAACAAGATTGCTGTATCGGAGGTAATTTACATAGGCAATTTGTCACACTTATTTAAGAATCTTTAAAACAGCTGCGCCTCGGCTTCCGATGATTGTAAACCGATGCGAATATTCAATTATTTAATCTCTTCTATAGCTATTGATATTTTCCACCGGCGCATTCTAAGGCTTTCTATACAACGTATTTAGCATTTATAACTACCGCTATTTACACATCAATTAACGCGGTGGCAATGGAAAATATTATATTTGTGCGTCGCTCGAGAAAAATAAATATTTTATCGTAACGAACGTTAAATCGTAACTCCGAATAAATCTTCGACGAGTCCATTCGATAAAAATACAAGTATTACATTTTTATAAAAATTCTTTATTGCCAACGTACGGGAAAATAAGCCGAGTTTTTAAAAAATCAATATAGAAAACAATGGAAGAAAAGCGGAGATATCGGGACAAAAGAGAAAGAATACGGAAGACGGTTCCGCGATCGAGAAAAAACTATCGCAAATATTTATCGAGCGGACTCGGGAATTGTCGAATGATGCGTTACGCGTTTTTAGTTTTCGAATAATGGTAAATAAGGCGATACGAATTAAACGATTTGGTCCATTCCGCGAATTCGAAAAATTTTAACGACGTCCGAAGTATTCGCAACGATTACTCGAGAGCCAAGACTTCGTGGAAAGATATTAACAATATAAACGACGAAGAGGAAGTCGCGAAAATTTAATAACGTGGAGGGATCGAATAAGTGTAGCTGGAAAAAGAAAGAGGAGGAAGAAAAGTCGGCGATAAAAAGGAGAAAAAAGAGAAAAGTTAAAATCGCCAGAAAATAGAAAATCGAGACATCGAGGCAAACGTACGTGTACATATATATATACGTATAAGAAGGGGTAGTAAGAATAAAAAATAAAGAATAAAAGAAAGAGGAAGAAACCCGAGGAGAGAAGAGAGGTGGTGGACGCGCGTGTAGAGGTGCAATGCAGGAAAGAGGGATGGAAACGGGAATACGATTGGTTTGTACGGGTCGCCATTTACACGGAGGGGTTGTTCTCTCTCGCTCTCTCTTTCTCCCTCGGTTATAGGGAGTCTGCGTTAGAGGAACGAAGCTCTCCGAGACTCGCCGCGTCTGCGCGGTTCCTTGACCCTGGATCTCTCTCTCTCTCTCTCTCTGTCCCGCTCCAGGAACGAGAGAGGCTGCGCTATCCGCGCTACTCCGACCAACCGGCTCGAGCTTGACGGACGTCGCGACGCCCTACGTCACCTTTATCGCCGCCCGACGCCTTCGACTAACAGAAGAAAGAAACGGAAAGAGAAAGAACGAGGCCACTTTCCTCTCGCTTTTCTTTTTTTCCGAATCCTTCCGGATACTTTTCATCCAATTTTTTACCTCCGAACCTTCGAGTTTCGGCGATATTTTAAAACGAGTCTTCCCCCGATCGTCGCCCCGTTCAATTCGATGATCGGGAAGACCATTTTTCTAATCTTACCTCGCGGTTTCGAGCCAACGATTATCTTTACGAGCAACGAGAAGGCGTTGTTCCCTCGTAATATCAGTTCCGAAGATATTTGAACGCAACGATATTCGAAATAAAAGAAACGTACAAAGTTTCCGAGTTTCTCGTTTGGAAGGAACGCCCGGGAGAATGTGAAAAAATGTGTGTCGATAGACGAGTAGATAAATGGCATTAACAGGTCAAACATCGTGTAAAAGTAAAATTACGGCATTATAAAAAGATCGTAAAGGACAAAACAAGTTAGCGAGCGAATGCGCCGTATAGTCGGGAGTTTACTAAGATATAAAAATAAACGATGTAAAGGCCCTCGTTTCCGGGCATTTAAGAAAGCAGCACGGAAACGCGACCGAGGCAAACGAGTTTCGTTTTCCGATCCGCTGGAACGAAAGGCCTTTATCAACGTCAACCCCGCTTCTTCTTTGCTCCGTTTCTTCACCCCACGGACGTGTCATAAACGTGTCCGGACGAGCGCGTACACCCGTAAATACGTACCAATGTACGTAATACTAGGCCAAGGACCTCCTTACCGTGACCTGGCTCAACAGTGAGAAATGTAGCGCGACTCCACCTCGTAAATAACGACTCGAGGACTCGAAGCGACCCTTTTACGCTTTCGGGAACGGCCGCGGACGAGCCAACCCCTTGACGTCCCCTTCCAAACAACCGCACCGCTGAGAGACTGACTTTCTCCTACTTTGGACACTTTTTTTTTCATCGCCGAGTTTAGTGCCTCCCCGAAGCGAGCCGAATTTTATACACCGTCTGCGACACCGTCTACGACACCGTCTACGACAGCGACTACGATATTTGGAACCGTAAACGAGAGCTTGTCCGGATTTTAGGCGCTTTACCAACGCGTACACGTGATTTTTACCAGAACACGTTTTTACGCTCTCGACAACTCGTAACGTCATCTTCGAGGACACTTTGTACCCTTGTAACGTAATCCTGTCGATAATGATTCTTTGTTCGGCTCACCGAGTACTCGAAACGAAACCATTATCGACCGACAGTTGTTCGAGAAATTTAAAAGGAATGCGAGTAGAAAGTCGGAGCCGTGTGGAAAAATTCGGAGGCTCTCCCGATAGTCGACTTAGAATCCGTTTACATGTGTTTCGCAGCTTTCTTCTCACGGCGTATCCGACGAATTTTTTGTCCGTCTCCTCCGAGCCAAGAGTCAGACACCGGGTACGAGGGGAGGATAAGAGGAGAGGCCCGAGGTGCGCGCGCATCCTCGTCGACTCGTGTGGATTTAAATTCTAACGCCGCACCGAGACCCGGTAAATATCGATGATAACGATAACGATAATAATAAAATAATAATAATAACGATAATAACGATAATAACAAGGGCGATAATCGCAGCCTCGGTCGGCGGACTTTCATCGAGCCTCTTATCGAGAGGCAAGACGCCGAGCGGGTTCGCAATTAATAGCCGCGGCGACTCGACGCTCAAATTTATTCCACGTCAAAACTATCCGCGCGCTCGATGTTGCCAGACACGAGAAACTCTTAAATTCGCAAAATAATTACGAGCGTGGGCGTAGCTTTTTATTTGCCGGGAGTTCTCCTACGCGGTTGACAACTTTAATTAACGAGATTAATTCTGATTTATCGGTATTCGCGAAAGTGCAATAAGTTATTCGTAATTACTTTCCAAGTATTTCGCCGCTCGCGTTATTTTTGTAATATACAGTTTCGCGGAGGTTAGCGTTCGGTGTCCTGCCCCGGATACACGCGACGATAACGGGAGGCATCCCCGGTTCAACCCTTTCCTCTCGTGGATCGGAGACGTAGACGCATGAAACGTAGACCACGAAAACCGCGACGCATCCGATTGCATCTAGGGATCTTCGGAAGCTGCGTAAAGTGCGTCAGTGATCGCGTTCGCGGAGGCATCTCCATCGGTTAGGGGTTCGGAGAGGAGCCGCCGCTCGATAGATATCTGATTAATTCGCATCGCGGACGTCTTTATTGTATTAACCTACCGGATCGCCGCCAATGCACCGACCGGATAAGATAAAGGCTGCGGCGGTGAGCTTCTGAGACGGCCAAATGCGCGCGCTCGTGAATACGACGAGGAGCGGGATGGAGTGAGAGAGGGAGAGAGGGAGAGGGAGAGAGAGAGAACGCTACAATCCGGCGGTTCTTCGCATACTCAATGCGGCGATGGAGTTGCTTGTATATTTAAAGCACATAATCGCTGATACGAATCTGCGATAAAAAAAAACGGCAGGTTTATGTTATAAGGTCAAGAAAACCAGTAAGATTTTAGCCGTTTCTGACTGCGAGCGGACCTCGTTAAGGGTCTCGTTTCGTTTCTGTATTATGTGCAGTATCAGACCGCTACAGGGACTTTGATACGATAAAAGCTTACATAATGTATTTTACGAGAATTTAAAATTTTTATACGGAATTTTATGCGCGTTTACTTGCTGTATAAATTCTACGATTTTAATTAGTATAATAATTGATATTATTATTATAATTATCGTGATCAACCGTATTATTATTATTATTATTATTATTATTATTATTATTATTACTATTATTATTTTTCGTCGTCGTCGTTGTTATTGAATTTTAACGTTTTGTACGGATAAAATATATTAGTAATGGTTATCTGGTTGACGAACTCGAGTTTATAAAAGATATTTTTAGTCGGCGTATAAAAAATTAACATCGATTACAACGAGGATAAATATTCGGTCTTAATTCTCTGTACTCGTTATAACAGTGTATTTTACTGTTTTCAATTTATCCAACCGCTGCAAGCCCCATTACTAATCCATTATATCTACATTATATCTACATTATATTATAATAAAATTATCGAATAAGATACAGATGTCGTTCGTATTGATTTATCTATCTCGTAGAATATTTCTATTTTATCGCTTTCCGATTATAGAAAATTAAATGGATATTTTATTATTATTATTATTATTATTATTATTATTATTATTATTTTAATTCCGAAACTCGATATAAGACATTTTAAGCACAGTTTTAAAAAATGAATATAAATTCAGAAAAATACAAGGAAAATGAAAATGTGCATCGTGAAAAATTGAAAATAATAGAGGCACGCTTAAATTTTAATTTGTATAAATAACGATGCGTTCGTTTCGATACAAGTATTGAAATCTTGTGAAAATAATAAAAACACATTTTGAAATATTGACACATTATTAATTGCTCTCTAAATACGCGATAAAATAATAATGACATTTATCTTTATTTATTTCAAGTTCTAAGTAATCGACATATTCGTGCGGATACTAATGTATAATTGTAAGGACAGGAATTTTATTACCGATATTACCACATCCATCAACATTTTTACTACTACTTCGAAGATATTCTTGATTTTATGTAGAAACTACTATACGTCTTGCTTAAAATACTATAAACGTATTTAATAAGACGAAAGGTGATATAAAATCTCACGCTATATATCAGAAAATATCCTCTACTCGAAGTTTATTATTTTCGAAGCTACAAGTATGTTTCTTTCGTTTCGAGGTAACAAATTTAACCGGTCGTTCTTTTTCGATCCTAAACGTGCAATAACATTGTATTCAAATAGTATCGTCGATTTTCTATAGAATTTCGCAGACCATCGGAATCCAACGTTAAATTATTCCAAGTTATTCAAACCCTATTTATCCGAAAAGCCAAAGCCAACGATCTCGTAATGATAGACCTGAAATTTGTTCTCTAACCTACGTTACAATTCTCCAACACCTCTCCGCGGATTTCCTCCCTCGAAATTGACTCGAAGAAACCTCGTCCATCTCGCAAAGGAAGGTCAGTCATTCGCCTATGCCCTACAATTATATCTTCGGTTCACGCAACGACAATTCGCGTTCCGCGATCCTCACTAGGTTAGTGCAGTCACAAGCGCCGGTGCATCGGAGTGTCTATCGGCACGAGGGAAGAGACAAAGGGGCGCCGCGGTAGTATAAGAGAAAATGAATGGGGGAGGGAAATGGGGCCGACGGTAGTGAGAGAGAGAGAGAGAGAGAGAGAGAGAGAAGGGCACGAGGTATTAAATCATAGAGCCGAGCGCCTGCCGCCGTGCCGGTTTACTACCGGATAAAACGCAGCGACTGTTATGTTATGGACCACCTGTATGCCTCGACCCTGAACTCTCTCTCTCTCTCTCATTCTCTCTCTTTCTCTCTCTCACTCCGACGTTTAAAATCTATATAGCGACCGAAAACAGACCTCTTCTACAAGCTTCCCTTTCTACGCGAGTCTCTCTCTCTCTCTCTCTCTCTGTCTTTCTTCTTTTTGTTTCTCGGTTTATGATCATTTCTCGTAAGGAAAAGAAAACATAGCGACAATAAAATGTACCATTTTGGAAGAACGATAAATTAATGGCAAGATAAAAATGTTACGGTAACTCTCAATTTGTGGATAGATACTCTTAATGCGCTGCTCGGTACATTCCTAGAACGCATAGCACAAAGCACGCAAAGCGATTTCCATTTCGCTCGAATATAATAAACAAACGTCATTTAATCAACGTACGATACTCCGCCAAAGGTACTCGCAAATAAAATAGTAATTCAAGAATGCTCTTAAACGTTACGTAATCGTTGCAAGATATTTCTATTGGAACGACCCGCTTAAAGAGTAACAGGAGTAGCATCGATTATTTTTCACAAGGAGTAAATTTGAGAATTTGGTTTTGAAATAACGACTCTGGTAACGTATTTGTTTTTCTAAATCTAATCATCGTACACGAATAATTGATATCGCAGCCACTGCGTAAGAGTTCTTGCCTCGTAACGTTACCGCGCTTAAAATCCAATTGGATAAATATTAAATGGAAATAAGTACCGCATATTTAACCGATATACTTATAATAACAAATTACGTGCATAAGCTACGCGTTCCTCCGATTACTCCGCGATCGTACCGTTCGCTTTCTCCTCGCGCACGCGGCAGTTTCTTACGAGTAACGAAAAATAAAACATCGCATAGGAAGTCGTGTGCCGTCCCGCAAAATCAATTCAGCCCGTGTACGAAAGTGCACGGTATACAAAGGGTACGGGTTATTATGCAACTTCAACCACCCGCGGAACAATCAAGGCATTTGCATAATCAGTGCACTTTAATCGCCGAGTACAAATTATCGAGCCTCCATCGAGTTGCGGAGGGGGAACGAGGAACAGAACGAGGAATAGAACGAGGGAGAAAACGAGGGAGAAAACGAGAAAAAGAGACAGGTTCCGACAAAAGAACCACCCCCGCGTACACGTTGCACACCGACCGGACTCTCCCTCTTTCGATACGCAACCATCTCCGTCGTCCGTCCTTTCCATCTCGCTCTTCGCTGCGCAGAAAACGACCAATCAACGCGGAGGAACGGGATAGCACGGTGAGCGTAACAGCTCCGAAACATTTTCAAGTTGGTAAGCCGCATAACTCGCGCGCGCGGAAGCTCCGTAACTCCGTTAATTCATATCTCGAAAGTTAGCCTGACGATGTGGGCAGAGAGAGAGATAGAGAGAGAGAGAGAGAGAAGGGGTGGAGAGCAAAAGGACGGAGAAAGACGAAAGCGAGAGTGAACGAGGGAGAGAGAGAAAGCGGGGGCGTTTCTGGTGCTACCGCCGCCGGCGGGGGCGGCCGGGTGCACAAGAGTAGAGAGGGTTGCTTTGCCTTTCGCCTTGCCTCGGCTTTCAGGAATCGATACGCCGCCGCCGCCGCCGCCGCCACCGCCGCCGCCACCACCGCCGCCACCACCGCCGCCGCCACCGCCAGCGCCACCGACGCCTCTCCGCCACTCTACGTCATTGCAGCCGGTGCTCTATCGCGCTTCCTTCCACGCTGCCATTTCGAAATCCCAATTCACCTATGGAGCGAGACGCGACCGGCTACTCCCCCCACCCGCCCTGCCCAGACTCCCGTACGCCATCTCCTCCGCTCCTCCGCTCCTCCGCTCCTCCGCTCCTCGATGTGCACTTTCGCGGTCTTACCTACGATATATACCCGGGATAAGTTTCGCTCTCTGGAATTGCCGTTACCGCGCGCTGACGCCGCCAAGACTTTCTGATTTATGCTCTAATTGCCGAGGTATAATCGAGAGTCACGGAGGAGGAGGCGGGGAGGAGACGGGGAGGAGGCGGGGAGGAGGCGAGGAGCCTCGGGATAAATGGAAAAAGCTCGGACGGTACAGGTTCGACGCACCTTTCGGGGAGTCCTTGCCCCGGAGGCAGTCGACGCTTTCCGGTTCGACGAGGAAATTTCTCTTTTTATCGCGTCGAGTTGCACGCGACTGAATTTCGATTGATAACCGTCGTTCGCGGTAATTTAGAACTAATTACAACTCGGTATTCTTTTGACGCGGAGGAATTTCTTTATTCGGCCTCTTCGAGCCGATCCTTCGCTTTTTTACGATCACCAAAGTTGAACTGTCGCGTCGCCGATCGACCGTACGCCAAGATTAAATTCAACGAGCGATTAATTATAAAAAGGAATGAAACGGACGATTAATGCCGCCTTTCCCGATCGATAGGTTTGATCGTTGGATTGTCGAGAGGCTCGAGTCGCTCCGATTTGATCTAACTCGATTAGGGTACGGAAATATCGTGAGAATGCTCGGGACTAGATCGGACGTAGATCGGACGTAGATCGGACGTAGATCGGACGTAGATCGGACGTAGATCGGCGAATAAAATTTGTCTCGCGAAGAAACTCGCATTTGTGCGGGTTCTGCGTGGTTTACCTTATACTCGAATTAGCCGAAGCAGTTAAAGAGACATCGAAGTGACACGCTGCGTTAACTTCTGGCACTTCTCGATGCTAATGTCGCGCTGCCAACCTCCCCCCACCCGCGCTCACCCGAGTGGATGAGCGGGCGTCGGAACATTATGCGCAAAGTTGGATCGTCCCCCGTGACTTTCGCGAACTCGGCGCGTTTATTCAAATCGCATTCGTCTGCCGCGTCATTTTATCCCCTCGTCGATCTCTTTTTCCGCGTGACGCGCGCGACTCTTCCTTCCGGCTCAACTCTCTCTCTCTCCCTCTCTCTCTTTCCTTTTTGAAGGAGGCATCCGGCTGCAGTTCGGGTGGAACACTGACGCGGACGAATTCTCCTGACTCCTTCGCTTGATTAATTACGGTTATGACTGTCTTTGCAAAAGCTGTAAGATGATGACGAATGACGTTCGTCTACATCGAATTTTAGGTACCAATGACATTTCATTTTCCGAGAGTCAATTCCAATCACATAAAAAATTCCCCGACTTGTATCTCCTGATAATCATTGACATCGGCTCCTATTATAATTATTAGTCTTTCTTTATATTTTATTTACTGGCTTAGAGTTAATATTAACTCTAATTTCGTTTTTCAATTTCGTCAAATTTTATAAAATTCGATAATTATGTAGACTTCTGACAACTACGATGATTATATTTCAAATTACCGAAACTTTATTAATTCCGCTTTAATTTGCAAATATAAAAGAGAGTGTACATCAAAATATATTGATATCAACTTTATTATTTAATTATCGATATCATTATGGTATTTTATTCAAATTAAAAGTCTATCAAAGAAAAATTTTCCAATTCTGTCGTGTTAATTGAGATTTTTTAAATTATCAAACATTTAGTTATTTTATAAATAAATTATATTGAATATAATTTTATAATTGGATGGGATTTTAAATTTTTATAATACGATCAAAAGAGTGTTAAAAAAAAGAAATTTAATATTTATATATTGAATATTTCAAAACCAACGAAGAGGCTTCGAGTTTTTTACCGTTTTATCGATTGTAAGAGAATCGTATCTTTTCTTTATTTAATTTACCTTTAAAAATCTTCGATCTTCACGTATCTTTTATATTACTAAGATATGCGTACGGTAAAATATTAGATTCTATATTTTTAATTATCGTAAAAAGAAAATATTACCAGAAAGATAATATTTCAATAAATAAGGAAAAATAATACAATTAAATAAAAATTCATAAAAGTAAAATCCATGCATTATTTAATTTCAATTGTATGTGTGCAAAGAAACTACAATTTTGTCAGTTTCGTCGAAATAAAAATAATGGAGTGTCGCGAATGTATCGAGTGACACTTAAATATAATATAATGGCGATATCGAGTTAATATTCCATTCATAATTAAAGTTGAACCACCCCTAAACCATTTTTTCAAAAAGTATCGACACCTTCACAAAAATAGTGCAGATCCTTAATTGTCCTATAACTGATAATTTGTTGAAATATCCAATAATATTTATAGTCTTTTTAATTTAGTTGGCAAATTTCTAGTCGATAATAATTCTATATTTTTATCGAACGTAATTATTATAAAAATGATCGCGAATAGTTGATTAAATCAAAAGACATTACACATAAAAATTTAAATATTATTCGTGTAAATTCGCTTAATTTTAAATTATTTCTATTTATTTGCAATAAAAATCATTTTCATTCTATAATTAATTAAATTTCTCTTATTTAATTACAATCTTGATCGTTCCTAAATATCATTGACTATTATTATAAAACTTTGAGAAATATTTCATAAAGATAAATCAAAACGAATGAAAATCAATTAAATCTATTAAATTGAATCAAATAAATTCCTAATAGCTCTGAGATATTCATGAGAATACGATGAAGCTGTGTATTCGATACACGGTCAAAAATGTTCCGCTCGACGCTGCAATATAAAAGAATAATGATTGTTCGAACGAACAATGCTAGAATTTTTTACCCCCTATGAATATGAATTAAAACATTTTTATCAAGACGAGATCATAAAAGGTCGTCTTTAAAAAAAGATAAATAGAATGTGTCAGTTACGTAAGTCAATATAAAGATACTTTACGAAACGCGTTACTCGGATAAGCCGAGAACCAATACGCATAATAAATAATTGTTCGATCGCACGAGCCTCGATTTCCACGAAGGGGGGACGGACACCGGAGCACCTTTATTTTCTCGTCAACCGTTCACCCAGTGGTAACGGTTCCTTCACTTTTTCTGGTTCGATCGCTACGATTGTCCCGGCGCGATTTTCTACTAAACACCTGGTCGTCGACCCACTTCGACCATTCAATTTATGTATCTGGTGTGCATTATTTTAAATTTATTGTTTTACGCGAGGAAAAATGAGGCGTTGGATATTACTCGAGTGCCACTTTCGTCGATCGATGCGTTTCTCCGACTTACGAACTCTGCCGAGTAGATCTCGTGGTACAAATTGTCGGTGGATCGTAGGATCGGTACTCACCTGAAACATAAAAAGAAGAGATAGACGTTAATAATTTTTCACGGCAAATACTTTTACGCGAGATAAATGAAATGTAGAATGTTGGAAATATTTCGCACGAGCATCGGACACCGTATCGAAAATATACCCGTCCAAGTTCGCGAGGACGGAGTAACTTCGCGCCACCGGCTAATAAAATACAGGACTGAAATATATTATTGCGAAGCATTAAAGTAAATGAAAAATAGCGGTAAAACGACTCGATAATAAAACTCGCAGCTTCTAAAATTACAGTAGCAAACGACAAACGAGAGGATTACAAAACGGCTCGTTCTTTCATAATTTCAACGCTCGCCAGCGGAACAAGCGCATCATTTCGCTGCTAATCCCGCAATAAACATTCCGCATTGCCACTAAAACTGCACTCGCCGAATTACGTTACCGTTCGCCCGAAGCTTATATTTGAAGCTTATATTTAAAAGCTCGCGAGCGGAGCGGAGCGGAGCGGAGCCGAGTAGGGGAAGTTCCCTCCGCCCCCGAAATTTCGCGCGCGTTCGCGTACCCGCCATAACCTACACTTTAAACGGCCTTCCACTCATTAAAATCTGTTTAGCTCGCGCGAATAATAGAAGCGGAGCCACCCTCTGAGCCACCCTCTGAGCCACCCTCGGAGCCACCCTCGGAGGCGCCCCGAAAAACAGCCGGAGGGAGCCGCGAAATCCCAGGAGACGGAAGAGGAAGGCGGTGGCTGACCCCAGAGCCATTTGAATTTCCATCATAAAATTATCAACTGTTTTGATTTTATCGCTCGATGCGTCGCTATATCTTTGGAACTTCTTGGGCTCTTTTACCGCTCGATGCTTTTATGGACGAGGGGGTTGGAGTTTGCGCGTGATAGCGCATATATAACCATGAATAAGTTCCGCGGACGGCCAGCAGTTAAAGCGCCGACCGATAGTTACGGACCGAAAGATTATTGCGTCAAATTTTGCGCGATATGTCGCGGTCGGAGAGGATGTCGAGGAGGTCGGTAGCTTTCAACGACACCCAGCTTCAAACTACGTTCTTGAAACCACCGTAAATTTATCGGCGCATAAAAATTCTTCTCGCCGCCGCTTCCAAGACGGCTCTTATTCAAGCTAACGCATTTCTATAATTACCCGCTCCGGGTTTCGGTGAGGGAATCCTCGCGGACCGCGTTCTTATAAATCAGAGGCAACGAGCTCCTCCCGAAAACAGTATTCGACCTCGGTCGTAAGCCGCGAGACACTGTCGCGACTTTATCGCGGATGCAACGGATTGTCTCGGACGATGGACGCGAACCAGTCCTCGGATATCGTAAAGGTTACCACTAATCCGTGCGTGGCGTTAATAGCCGAGAACTGCGTTGGATTACGTCCGCGCTAATTACGTGGCAACGCCTCGATGTGGTCGAATAACGCCCGTTTAAATTAGACTAATGGCCGACGGTCGACGTACGGTCGACGTTGCCGCGTCCTTCCGCGAGGTTCGGATGACCCTCGCGAGAGTCGAGTTGCTTCGATCGAAAATTGAGGGACGACGGAAAGAAGGTCGTCTGGTAAATTAAAAGGTGTTTCCGTGGTCGAGTTGATATCGATTGCTTCCCACCTAAAGATATTGGCACGGCTGTACGCGCCAAAGTTGATTTATCGAGTACAAAATCTACGAATTAAAGTAATTAAACCGATCCTTCGAACCGGTTACAAAAATATAAGATTTATGCTTTAAAGCGAGCGGATACCTAAGATTTTGCGAAATAAAGTAATCGTAAGTATATCGCCCAAGTCGAAACTTACGTTCCGGTATTATGTTAGAGAAAAATTTACTTACGAGAGAATTACGCGAAATTATGCAGAAATGTAATGAAACGTTACACGAAAAAACAACGAATTCGAATAAATCCAACGAATTTCTACCGTCTACTCGTTCAAATCTAAATTAAAATCGATAATACGTAGAAAAATGGATAAAATAAAAAATATCGAATGCGTATACTTTCCATTCAAATTATATATAAATGTTTCACATGGATAATTAGCTTCATTTTTATCATCGGTAATTAAATTTTTACTATTATAAACTTTCTCTTCTAATTAATATTAAATATATAAATATGAAAGTTTTTAACGTCGATTTTCGTTTTAAATAAATAATGTACGCTTAAAATATTACTGTTTATATTTAGATAAGAAATATCTCTTTTATTAATAAATAGAAAATAATTAGTAAATTAAATAATTTATATAATCAATCTTACTAATAGAATTAAAAAATCCATTTATCGAATATACTAGAAGAAAAAAAATATATATATATATATATAAGTAAGAAGGTAAAATTGATTAATTTTTTCCTGTAAATAATAAATGGAGTGTTAATTTAAAACTATTTTCATCCAGTGAATATTGTACACGTGTAAAGACACATTATTAAGTAGAAAATTTGTCCGATTCTTCATTGTTTATTTAAGATTTTAATTTCGTTAACAAAACTCATAATTTACGGTGAATAAAAAACTTCTTTTGTACGGTTCTTTAAGTTTACTTTCTTCCAACAGATAAAAGAAGGTTTACTTTGTTATACTAAATCAATAAATTATTATTATTAAATCGATTTATGCGAAAACTTCAATTCATTTTGTACTACCTTATAATTAAAATCATCGTCGTCTATCGAATTACTCGAAACAATTACGATTGAAAATTCAAAAGGAAACGTCTAAATATAATTAAGCAAATTAGGCAAATCTTAAGATGAATTCGATCGCATCTTTTCATGAATAAACCTCCCACAAAGACGACTCTCAAAACGAAAATAAAAATTTGGAACATCTCCTTTGTATATTTAACGTACAAGGATACAGAAGACAAGAGAAAGATAGAAAAAAAAACACCAGAAGGAAGCGACTGCGCGAGTTAAGTGGCTGTTTATGCCTGTTTTTCGTTGGCCCCACCTTCCCTCCATGTATCCTCCCTCCTCCCCTCTTGGAACCCCTCGCACCCGTCCTTATACTCGTAACGTAGATGCAAAGCTCGCGCGTCGAGGTTAAGAGAGAGGACGACGCGGTCGACGAGGAGGATGACGAGGAGGATGACGAGGACGATGACGAGGACGAGGAAGAACTCGCGTACGTGGTAAATGGTAAGCCATTTTCCAGACGATGAGGCGCGAAGCCCCGTGGCCCCCTACCTAATCCCTGCCTTACCGACCGGGCTGGAAAGAAGCCTCCCTCAGGTGAGTCCGCGACGGGCTTCGTTCGCGTATTCCGTGCAGCTGTCCTGATTACGCTTCGTGAGATTATCGGACGTTAGCCCCCACCTGACCACCACCCGACCTCCACCCGACCACCACCCGAACGGGCTTAGCGCGTTGGCGAGTCGACGGGCGACAAAGGAACGGGGAAAGAGGCAACGAACGTAATCGCCCTAACGCGATCCATCTTGCAAGGCGTTTGTGTATCGATTGACACACGTGGCGTTATAAGCTACGGCTCACGATTGTAAAACTTGTGCTTAAGGGCTGTAACGAATTTCTTTTGTGGCTATATGCGGGTACAAAGGCAATTCTCGACAGGCTATTTAGATGTTGAATTTATATGCAAATCTCTAGTTCTCCTTAAGGATTTTTACGAATGTAGGTGTAATAACGTCTCGCTACGGATATTTTACACCCAATATTTATTAGCTTTATATACCGTAACGTTGCATTTATTAATCATGCTATTTTTCTTATGGATCTAGACTTTTTAAAAATTTTACGTTCGCTGAATATTTCATCCGCGTATTCGATAACTACTGCCTGTAATAATATAGACTTTAAAAAAAAAATAAGTAAGAAAGGTGGTGTTTTTCATAGACCCTTTTCTTAAAGCTCAATTTTAGTTCTTGAAAAAATATTAAGAACTGCAATTACATTTTTTTCTACTACTGTTTACCGAAGACCTTACCTATTATCATTTTATCCTGCACCGAAACTACTTTCGAAAAGCAATTTGCATTCGCAAAAATTAGATATAGGTACCAGTTATTATGTGTTATGATTTTTTTTTTAAATTATCGTAATGAGTTAACGAAAAATTTTTGAGTAATTGCTTCGTACTGCCAAACTTTTTTCTACGCTTTGTTATATTTGCAGTGTGTATCGCGGTATTCGTATTCCCAACCGATACTTATTCGATTATCGATAGTAACGTATCCCGCGTTTTTATCGCGGACGAATAATTCACGAATAACGGCAATTTTATTACCAACGCGAAAATCGACCGTTAAAAAATTATCCGAGGAAAGGCAAGTTGTCAAAAGTTTCTCGACCCAGAAGACGAGTTTCTCCGACCGGATTACGTCTCTCGAAAATTCAAGGGGCTGCTCCGAAAATCGAAGGAACGCAAACGTTGGAAAAAATCAAGAGTACCGGAGCGGAGGGAAAAACCGAGAGATGAAACGGACGCGTAGCTGTGCCATTACGTAATATCCGAGTCTCGCCGGGGACGTCCCGCGGAGTCGCGCACTCGTGCCTCGCCGGATCCAGGATTTATGCGTCCTTGTCTCCGAAGGAAGTTCGGGGTATCGGTCCTCCAATCCCCGTAGGAAGTTTCCAGCCTCTCCCTCGACCGCCTGACGTCGCCGCGTCCGAGAGAACGAGTCAACGTCTACGTCGACGTCTACGTCGACGTCTACATCGCCGTCGCCGTTAAAGACCGGAGGAGCTTCCGAGACGAGTCGCTCGCTGTGTGCTTCATAAAACTCGAGCGCCCGAGTCTTTCTCCGAAATTGCCCTTTTCCTGCCGATTCGAGCGAAATACGCGCGACGAGGCGGAGGAGTTTCGTGTGCCTATTTATTGCTTTATCACGATATTCCGTCCAATGCTATCCCCGATTGTTGATCTTTCATTATTTTAGTATAATTTTATTGCGCGAGATACGCGTTTATTTGCCGACTTTCTTTTTACAAGAACGGGACATTTTCCTCCGACGAATAATAGATCACCCATAATAAACTTATCGGTGTGTAAAGCGAGAGATCCATCGCTCGATATTTTTATTTGCACGGATATTACGTACCGGGGAGATGACAATAATAAAAATTGAACGGCCTTGTTTCGAAAAATTTATTTACCGTCTTCTTTTTCGAGGAGTTATTAATGAAGGCGACGTAAATCGCAAGATAAGTATTTCATCAATTATCTTTTACGTATGCGTGCGAATTATTTATTCCCAAATCTTGGTGTAATTTAAATATAATAATAGCAACATTAACTGGGAAGTAATTTATCCGTTTTTTGCTTTTTCGATGTAAATTTGCGAGACGTATAAAAAAATTTGGACCGCCAGCGATTTGTGCCCGACATTTCATTGGAATTACACGTAAGAGCGAAAAGCCTTCGGATTTAATTTTTAGTAAATGGTAAATGGTAAAAAATCGACGGGGAATTCGCAAATAATTATTTTTCTTCGTAAGAGAGACGTCAGCCGAAAACCGCTGTCGTTTCCGCGCAAGAAAATTGATAAATCACCGAAACGCATTCTTCGCTCGCGCCTCGGTCGCACCGATCGCTCGCGTAAAGAAAAGAAAAGAAAGAGACGCCGGTAGAAAGAAAACGAAAATAAATAACACCGACTCCTTCTCTCGTACTTCTATGCTGAGCGGTCCATTAACGTTTCGAAGGGGCGGAAGAGAGGGAGCAATTAACATTCGTGTCACGCGAGCATCCGAACCGGCGCGGATAATAATAAAAGAAGTACCGCCTAATTGCCAACGTTTACTTTCAAAAAGCCTAGCACAAACTCTCGCAGCCGACTCGCGAGATCCGCATTATATGCAAAAATGCCGAGCGCGATACCCTCGGCTTCTTCCTACATGTGCGGGTACACGTACGATATACACTTACGTGTATTTTGTTCTCCGAGCGCAGAAATCTCTCGCGGTACTTTCAAAGACCGAACGGCGCATGATTGGCCGACGTCACGCGACCGGGCTATTTTTCCCCGACGAGGCGGTTTCGCTAAAATTCGCAGCCCCGGACGACGCGGGGTGGCCCCCCCCTCCCTCGTTGCACCAAAACTCTCGCGGACCGTAGCCGCGGAATATTTAACGAATTTCAATATCAAAGTGGTATAAATAGCGTAGGTACGAGTAACGTAAACAATCGCACGCGGCGATAATTTTTAATGCAATGGTATTGGTAATGCATTGTAATTTATCGGTGGTCGGGCCACGAGGCATTTGCAATGCAAAAATACAAGGCGAGCCGACGAATACGTGGTTTGGTCGTTCGCTGCCGATTTTCCCTCCCTCGATCATCTTTTCCAAACTGAGCGAAATACGTTTCCTCTCCTCACTGAATTTCCATCCTTTTTTTTTATGCGCGACGCGCCTCGTCCGACTCCAACAACTCGGGAATGAAAAAAGAACGTATCGAGACTCGCGGGTCGTGCTTCCTATCTTATTTACAGCGCAGTCTTTCTTTTTGGCACTTCTTATCTAAATAAATGCCGGCATCAATTCCCGTAAGGACTGTTTTAGTAGTTTATTAAAAATTTATCTACGATCGGAGAACCGCCGCACACACGCGCAGACAAACGTGCGCGTGACTCTCGAGTCACCTCGTGGAAATAAATAAAAACGACGAAACAAGAAGAGCGAGAGAGAGAAAGAGAGAGGGAGAGAGAGAGAGGGTCGAGGTGACTTTAATCGTCCTACGCTTAGAACGCGAGCGGCCATGTGACTCATTTATTTTCTTCCAACGTTTCCAACGTTTTAACGTGGCCTCGGCCTTTGTCAGTCTCTCCTCGGGAACTCGCGAACGCACGTAATTGTTCGTTCACTCCACTTTTGTCCGGGTCTCGGGGAAACCCGGGGAATCGAGCCTGTTGCGCGATCTCGGAGTCCGGCGACCGCGGGAGGCTCCGAGGATCGAAAGACGAATAGCTGGAACCGAACGAGGCCGATAAGCGTCCGAAAATAGAAATGGAATTACTCCATTTCGAATACCCAAACGATTCTGCGTTTGCGTAATGCTTCTATTCGCGAGATTTACGTAATTAAGACGTTATTAATACATTCGTACCATTGTCCGATAATCCGACATCGAACTTCTTTCGGAGCGTCCGATCGAGAAGATACGTTCGGCTGAGTTAATTGAACCAAATGCCTCGCTCCATCTAAATATATAAATATATAATATCGAGCGCGGTTAATTAATAGCTTTATTTCATCGGTGGAATAATCGCGTTATATTTTTAAATGGAAGCACCTCGACGATTAGTTTATTCAAGCAAGTTTATTTAACCGAGAAAACGTTACGAATGTTAATCTACAATTTTAACAAAATTTACAGTCAACGATTCGCAGCCTGTCGAGCTTTCGACTTAATTTATTCCTCGATGTCGGTAAAATTGTTGGATAATTTTAAAAGCAGTTTTTAATATTCAAAAAAATAACGTACCGCTGGTTTTTTTTATCTCGAAAGCTAATTGCACCAATTACTACTTAAATCGATTAGGAATTCTTTACCATCGAGGAGTCGGGTATGTACACGTTTGAGCATAACTTTTTGTACCCTCGATTGCCTAATCGGTGCGAAGCATCTTTCGTGTTTTAGAGCTGTACGTTCCGAAGCATAAGCAAACAAAAACGTGCGTCGAGCGAGAAAAATTTCATGTAGCGGTGTGATAATTATTAGTTGTTTTTCCTTATAAAGCGACAAAAAAATACGTGGATTAGTTTTAACATTATCATAATTAAGATATTTACATAGAAAATAAGCTTCTTACGATAAAATTATTATTTTAATGTATACGAAAGATACAATGTGTAAGGTTTTATTGCATATATTTTCCTCCTGGCTCGTAAGCGTACACCGAGTTATTAAAATTAAATATCTTATTATCTCGCTATCCTTGTAAATATAAAATGGATGCTTAAATCTACTCGAATATTGGAATTATTTTGACTAGATTTTAGTTATTTTCTACAGTTCTTTTGTCATTGGCTTCGTCGTTTCGGTAAAACACCTCCGATTTCCCCTGCCTGGATTTGCAGAAGGGACGCGGTGTCGACGATAATATGTAAATATTCCGTTATCTATGAATACCTTACCCCACGCGCAAAACCGATGACATTAATGTGCTCAACAAAGTCACTGAATATTTGCACAATTAGTACATGCAGCGAACCGATGAGTCATTACGGTCGTACGATTCGAACGACGATCGATAATAAGACGAAAAACGAACGACTCCCTCCGTAATTACAATAACAGAATACCAAATTAAAGTCAACGTTTCGAAATTACGCATCTAACATTCTAATGGGAAAACCTCTAAAGGAACTGGATTGAAAACATCTCGGATCAACGAGAGAAAACACCTTGGAACGTATTTGACTCGAGTAATCGAATTTTGCAAATTAGCTTCGACGCGATAAAGAATTTTATTTTAACGCGTTCGTACGCCTATGCTGAAACAAAATGAACGAAAAAAAAAAACACAAACAACTTTGATAAAGATTCGCGGGAAATCGTTACGACCTAGGAGCTACTTTTTCTTTTTAATATCACGAAACTCAGCCAACGTTAAACGTACGGTGTAAAAGTTACCCGTTTTCCCCCGCGACGGCCACTGGCTCGAAGCCATGGAAGTTACGCGCCGAGAGGCGACGAACGCTTATTCTAAGCGCGTAGTAACTCGTACAATTACGCAGCTTACGACAAATCGATGGTCTTTAATTGCGTCGCGGAATTTACAGCAGTCGCCCTCCCCAACTGTACTCCTTCTTTTTCAGGATTCGAACCCCTCGGCTCGGAGGGACGGAGACCCGCGCGATCGTTATTTTAACTCCTCCCGATTTTCCCTCGTTTCATCCTTTTATTTTTTCCTTTCCTTCCTTTTCGCCATTTTATTGCGCCTCCCTTTATTCCCTTACGCTTTCTCGCGCCACCGAGAAGGAGGAGAGAGAGCGTAAAAAATCGATCGGTTAATTTTTCGCGTACTTTTTTTTAAACGACTACATTTTTTCATAAAAAAAACTTTCGCGATCGTTATTAAGCAGGAAAGCGCCGTTCGCTCGGAGAATTAACATCGACGCGATAAAATCCAAAAATTCTTCCATTTCCCAAGCGATAAAAATCACTCGTGGGTCTTCCGGCGAGTCGCAATATAAATATTAATCGAAAAACTAATGAATTCGCACAATATAAGTTGAAAGAATAAGAAGAGCGAGAATACTTTATGAAAATATCAAAAGCTATCGATCTTAATAATAACACGCCCCCTTTTGACAAAAACGTAATAATCAAGCGAGGCTGCGAACGAAGGAAAAAACTGCGGCGATCCGGGAATAAAGATAAACGACGGGAACTTTACTCGCAAACTGCCAAAAAGGAGGATGCGGGGGACTGGCTTCTCCATCCCCCCTCGAGGAGTCTCCTTACGGTAGCGGTTACATCGCGTCTCGGAAGCATCGACATCGGCATCGACATCGGCATCGACATCGGCGGCGGGGCGATGGCGGGGCGATGGCGGGGCGGTGGCGGGGGGGCGGCAACGGCGGTAGTGGTTTCTCCACTTTTGCGGAGAGGAGAAGCAACGGGCCCAAAATGATTAGTTATTAAAATGCCGATAATTATATATAATCAAAGGTCCCGGGGAGTGTCCTGTACGCGCGCGCACACACACAGATGCGCGTCGGCGTGCGAAACACGCGCATATTATAAAAAAAAAAGGGGCCCCCTCCTAATAACTGTTATCCGCAAGATCTCGCCGGGCGAATATACGCACCCGCGTGGACCGGCAGCAGCAGCAGCATCAGCAACAACAGCAGCAGCACACTTTCGAGGATCCCGGTCCAGTGTTCCGCGGGAGCTAAGGAGGGAGGGGGACGTTTTCGTTGGTTCGGTCCGAGTTCGGACTTTTCACAGTTTTCCGCGAGC
Organism: Dolichoris vasculosae; assembly: GCA_018907195.1. Taxonomy (NCBI): domain Eukaryota; kingdom Metazoa; phylum Arthropoda; class Insecta; order Hymenoptera; family Agaonidae; genus Dolichoris; species Dolichoris vasculosae. The sequence continues at coordinate 12,273,368 of JACCHY010000001.1, forward strand.
GCCGAATCCTCGCGCGCGTTTAATTTGTTACACGATAAAAGGCGATCGTAAAAATTATTGTTCGCGATTTAAGTACCGAGTATTCGCGAGAGTCGATCATTTTATTGTCAGCGTAAAATTATGCATCGATAAAATTGATTATTAACCGCGGTAGTCGGTAGAATTTTACAAACTTGTGTAATTTACAAGTCATGAATCTTACGGCTCTCGGAACTTAATCGCTCTTAAATCTTTGCGCTTCGCTTCGCCTCTTTTACAATCGATAACCGATCGTTTCTCCCGCGCAACGAAGCATAAATAGCCTGCGATTTAGCATTTTTTTTCGCGACAATGGCCGTGATTACTATTCGCCGATAGAACGTCTCTGCGAGGCTCGTAAATGCGCGCGCATCGCGATACAAGAGCGGAGGCACGTAATTCACGACGAGATACAACATCACGGCGAGCGGCAACATCAAACGGGACATCGCATTAGTCGAGCTCGCGAAAGACGATACCGACGATGGGATTTTAGAATCCGCAGAGTTTATTATCTTTTTCGCTGATTGAATTATCAACGATTACGCGAAAACTTTATTAATCGCGTTCGATCGGATCTTCGTTCGAGAATCGAGAATCGAGTTACGCGTTACGATTATTTATAACGTTAGAGAGCGATCGCGATTTTTCTCGAGTACCGAAATCTTCTATAATTTGTCCAAGCGGTGTTTCCTCTTTATCGAAATTATCGAAAGAGCGGCTGATAAAACCTTCCGACGATCGAATTATTCTACATTCCGATTCCCTGGTATTGACGAGAACGCAGGCGGTAAATTTTTCTATTCGATCGAATATAAAAATTTCTAGCGCGGTCGTGAGATTCGTTCGATATTTATGGACGAGCCGTTTGCAAAAAATTTCAATTAAGTTGGTATTACCCTACTTTCGATATCGAAAATACCATAGTTTTAATGTATTTTTAATACACCTACGGAGATCCACGTTCGTGTGCCAAGATTGCAATTACTAATTAATTTACCGTAATAACGGCGAGCTTCGTCCAAAGTCCGCGGATCGGTCCGAGTCTACGTCGGCGGTGGCGACTACCTTACGATCGTCCACTCGAGATAACCGACCGAGAAGACCGAGAAAGCGTCCGCTAATTACGCTGAAATTAATTATAACCCGCGCTCGTGCGAAATACATCGGCTATAGTTTTCTTTTCCGAAATAGCTTTTCGGTCTTTAATATCTTCATCCATTTTCGATCCTTTCGAAGTAATCCACGTAAAAATTCAGAAATATTAGCGGTTTTACAAATTACGCGTAATAACATGGTGTTAAATACGGCAGATTATCTATTATTCGTGAAATAATCTCAATTACAAGTATACGGCGTTACTCGAACATTTTAAAGAAAATTCTATATTTCCCAAGTTTTATTCTTTTCGTTTAGATGCTCGGCAGTTTCCTCGTTTCTTTTTTTTTATTTCAAAATTATTGCTAATTATATCAACAGCGATGCGTGGTTAGTTCATTCTCCGGTAATTATATTACTTTAGCTATGCGGAATTTTAAATTTCGAACGCATGAACAGGAAAAAGAAAAGCAATTATAGTCCCTGAAATAGCAGGTAACAACGATAAAATACGTTATAAATGACTTTTTTTCGCATATTTTTCAAAGACTCGGCATCGTAGACGAAACTCATTTCTTATTGCAAAAAGTCTAGATTTAAAAGAAATTATAATAATCCAGCTTACGTTATAATTTCCAAGCCATTTAAATATTATATATACCCTCGTAGCGGCCTTTAACTTTTAACTTATCTCCAAGAGTACTCAACGCGCATTTTAAATCCACCTTTCTTTATTAAACTCGAGCGTCAGCGAATCGCAAACGAGTCCTACATTCTGAAAAGGCGTTCTTAATTTACGCAACTCGCGCGGCAGTTATAAAGTTGCGTACTTAACGCGACCTTTGCATTTTCGCGCATTGGAAATCGTCTCCCCGCCTCGGATACTTAAAAACAACGAGGAGTTTATTCCAAAGTTGTTTCTCAACGTCATTTTTTCCCCCATTTTTTCCCCGGTTGTTCACAGCGCAGGCGCGAACTTAGCCGTCCGCTTAGCATATCTCGCGAGGCGATAAGCCGCGGCCGATGCACCTCGATCTTTGATCGCGCATTCATTATGCAGTCGAGATCGTGGTGCGCAACCCACGGAGCGTCTATCTCCTCTCCTCTCCTCCCGTCTCGCCCACCGCGCGATCTCCTTCGCGGCTCAGGTGTGCGCTCGACGAACGAGAACCGACCTTCGATCCTTGACACACATGTGGCCTCGTTCGCCTCCGGAGCGTTCAGCCCCAGGACTCGGCGCCTCCGATGTTTATACGATGTTTATGCGCGTAAGCGAGTCGGACTTGGATGGAAAAAACGGCTGCGATAAATCAATCGCCGCGTTATATCAATGGCGGATAAAGAGGTCTTTTTTCCCTTGATAAATGGAACTTGAAACGCATCGTTCGACGTTTACGAGTAATCGATCCATATCCACGTTACCGCTTTATCCGATACATCGACTTTATTTTCGTAACGCCTTTATTTTCGAGGAAATTCAATTCGTACAAAATTATATTTAATTCAGGCTAGTTTCTCGCTTTTTCGCAGTCGCTGCGAAAATTATGATGGAATCTTGGTAACCGGATAAACGTTGACTCTGCTCGGACAACGATAAATAATCGTAGTTACTCGATTATCATTCATGCAAAAATAGGTGAAATTAATGAGACACTGATAAAAAGAGCCAATCTTCGCGCGAAGATGCGGAATATTCGAGATCCATCGCGATGATCGAGAAATTAATTGGGTCGCGAGGATGGAGCGGAGGTGCCTTCCTCGGGAGCTCGAGGACGCGGTGGACGTATGCGGGTGACGCGGCCACGGCGATGCTTCCCTCGCGTGATTTACGTCGCCTGCATCCGTGTCGTCGTCGTCGTCGTCCTCGTCGCAGACTCACGCCGAGAACACGAGCTTAGGGTTCCTCGAACGTATCGTCGAATGCGGCGTTCGTTCGCTTGGCCACACGAATACTCGAAGAGACTCGCGTATGCGGTGCCGGCGTTGGATTTTATACGCTTGTAAAGATACAGCGAAACGATATTCCCGCGTTTTCGCACGCGTAAAATGTGTTAAGTGTCAGCGGACACTAAAGTTTATTGAGTCGGACAGCAACGCTGATCGTTAATCTTTCTAATGAGAGCTGTAAAATATTTTATAATAACACCTGCGGGCGAATGCGCTGCCCGCGCCGATGCTCAATAAATTATCAATTAGCCAGAATCGCGCAAGATCGGCGTGTGAAAATTATGTCTCTCTCTCTCTCTCTCTCTCGCTCTCTCTTCCCGCGCCTCTCTTTTTAACCTTTCCCGCTCTTTTATTTAATCCTCGCTAGGTGAGATATTAAACGATAACTGGTTCTAATACCGTAAATCACGCGGAACCTACAGCGAGCTCGTGCTTCTGTCGCGGAGAGAGAAAAAAAAGCGGACGGAGAGAGGGAGAGAGGGAGGGAGAGAGAGAGAGAGGCGACCCGTGCCACTTGTGCAATACTCGAGAACCACATGCGCGCTCGTAGAGCAACTTTTACAGATTATACCTTGACATTTTTATCGCATTTCTCTCTTTCTCTCTCTCCTCTCTCTCGCTCTTGTTCCTCCGGTATCCGAAGAAACATTCGTTACGATGTACTTTGCTATCGCGACGGCCACGCGGGTAGCGAGTAATATCCCTGGAACGAAGATGTTCGTTTATGTTTTTATTTTTTTCTCGTTAATACGATATTGGCTTATCCGGAATATAAATGGCTATGAATTATCCGACGCGTATTGAAAATCGTAAATACCGTTGGAATCATTGTTCAGCCATTTTTTACACAGCCATTTTTTAAATAGGTAAATGTACATCGAACGAATTCTCTATCTAAACCTACGGAATAGCAGCGAACGGCAACGGTGTATCGATTTGTTTAAATTGACTGCGAAACGGAAATGTAGGATGTAAATGCAAAAAAGTTGAAATTAATTATAAATACAAAATTTAAATTAATTGATCTCTTTTTTTTTTTTTACGTAGCGTGAGTCTTGCGAGAATTAGTTTCGTTATACCGAGCGTGGCATTAAAAAAAGATTTATGTGAATTCATAATTCTGTAATAATTTTTGATCGAAGGTAAATAATTCATTACGAAACTGCATAAATTAGCTTAGGTTTAAGTAAGTATTGTGAATGAAATTATTGCGAACTCGCGTATTTAAATTAGCACTGTACATTTTCATCTATACTGCGCCGTAAAATTTCTCGTAAATCGTCGAACGGTTGCCGACTCGAATATGTATTTTAAATAAGCGCTCGTTTTTTTTTTCCCCGGATTTTCGAAGCAGTTTCCCAAGTTATTCGAACCGAACTCGTCGTTATCAACGGCGTGCTAAAATAAATTTTCCACTTAAAGAATCCACGTACAACCTCTTTGCGAAAATAACAGCGAGATTCGCGCGTAATTTTTCGACTCCTTGGTCCCGATGCACTCGCGGATGATGTCGGGAAATCACGCTTACATATTTAACTATACATATAGTTGGAGTACGCGAACATAAACAAGAGAGACAAGCTCGAAGCGTATACGAGACAGCTCTCCTCGACGTTGCGCCTGGTGAAAGTGAAACGGACGCGGACCGACGGAAAGAGGGACAAAGAGAGAACAAGTTATCCGCTCACGACTCGTTACTTTATTCTCGTCATTTGTGTATAAATAAAGTCTAATGGGGAACAAGCGAACGAGCTATAGCGGACCAACTCGGAATTTTTATCGAAGATCCGCGACTTGTCCTCGCTGCGAACGATCGAGGTGTGAGAAAAGGAGCGGAACAAGAGAAAGAGAGATAACACCGTCGCGAAGACCGAAGACGAGACGACTCCGACATGGACGTGCGTCTCGTTAATTCGTCGATGTCGAATGTCGAGAGTGTGTGCGAGGGAGAGCGAGGGAGAGCGAGGGAGAGCGAGAGAGAGAGAGCAAAATCGCGATTCCAGAGACTCGGAGATGAAGAAGGAAAAAGAGCAAAAACGGACGGGAGTAATGCGTGACGGTGTTTCACTCCTTGGCGAAAACAACTTATCTCCACCTTTGAAAAATATATCTCACCGATTAAAAAGAGAAATACCGGATCGTAGAACAATAAACTAGAAATGTTGAATTGACCTAATCTTTTTTATACTTTTAAACTGCTACGTGACCATCCAAGGAAATACGTAAAAACACGAGAGATTCCATTATAACGTTACAAATACGTAAGTAATCGTTAAATACATCGTTTTATATCGAAATGGACAAATTCCGCTTGACGATTTAACTCGAAGAAGAAGCCGTCGAGATATAATAGCTTTCGCAAGTATCGTTGATCCATCGTAAGCACCGTCGTATTTATACATCTGTTACCACAGACGTGAAACTTAGCTGTAAACAACTGCAAGCAAATGAATTTGACGAGGGTAATCGTCGTAGTTGTTACAATCGGCAAAATCATCCGGGTTGTCATTCGTATAATAACGATGAAGGTATTCGGTATTTACTCGCTTTGCATCCAATTGTGTACGTGCGCAAGACTCTCCGAGGAAATCCAAGGGAGAAATTACAATATCGCGTACAAAATTTAAACGACGTTTGCATTTGATATATTGAATGATACATCGAATTACGCCCGAGATAAGTTCGAATGGAAACGGTTTTGCATCGCGAGCGAATATCGCTAACAATTCTACGCATCCGTTCGACGATTAACGTAGTTTCGCGAAATCACTAGACCAATTATTAAGTTATTAAGAACGAGTATTGGATCGAGAGCTCGGAAAATGAGAAAAAAACTGGTTCGATTAGAAAGGTATCTAACGAATCTTGGAAATCCTGAGCTGAAAATTATTTCACCAATTAGGGAATGGAGAAAAAATCATCACCGTCGCCGTAATTTGCCTCGCGAACCAACGGAAGAAACGAAGGAACAACGAAAGAAATCCATCGCTCAATGGCTCAATGGACCGCCGCTCCGAGGAATGTTTCGTAGGCGAAACACTAGCTCCTATTTTCCCGCAAATTCCGTCGTTTACTCGACCGGACCGTCCAAATTACTGAAATATAAAGCCGCTCGCGCTGTAAATCTCCGCTAGAACGAGCTCGCATAATAAAAGAGAGAGACGGAAGAGACGGATAGGCTGAGAGATGGAAGGGAAGTCAGATTGTGCCAAGATAGAACCCTCCCTCCTCTCTCGGTCCGAACCTCCCGCCCGCCTCCCACCGCCGTCAAAACTGGTAGGCCTTGAGGAATTATGCGAACTATGCCTCCGCCTCGTCAGTGTGTCCGAGAGAAGCACGCGTTGGTCGCTCCGTGAATTTACGAACTCTCGCGGATTCGTCCGGTCCTCCGGAGGAGATTCGTCGCGTCGCCGGAGGCGCGATCGGCGTGTGTCTTTTTTAATCGGGGTGTAGGAGGAGAGGAGTAGAGGAGGAGAGGAGGAGGAGAGGAGGAGGAGAGGAGGAGGAGAGGAGGAGGAGAGGAGGAGGAGAGGGAAACCCCCTGACCGAATCGAGAGACTGAAGAATCGTCCCCGGCGGTTCCTGGAAGCGCTCCTTTCGACGCGATACCCTCTTCCTCCCGCCCTCCTCGCTCGATACGCATCCGATAAATCTCGCGCTAGCCGGGAGAGAGACTCGATCTCGAGCCGACTCGAACTCGAATCGACCGGAGGCCAATTTCCCGAGCTAGCCGGGAGTTTTCGACGTTTCCGGATGCTGATCGATACCTAGCCAACCCCGCATCCTCCACCTTTCCGAGTAGATGATCGAGCAAACCTTAGGTACGCTTTACGCGTTGTCCGGCGCTAATTTATCGGTGTATTTTATAAGCTTTGGTATACCTGCCCGATGAGGACGTCCACCCGTTGCTTTATTTGCTCTTCGATCGGTCGTTTTTTGCTGGATGGTCGAAACACCGCGTCCGAAGGAACGAAAACGGTTGTCGGAAAGTTTCGCGAAAACGTCCGTCTCGGGTTAACGGAATTTCAGGTCGGAGCGAGCGACGGGAGAAACAAACGCCAAGTGCAAAAATATGAAAATGAGAAAGGGTGCCGACGTAATATATTTCAGCGGGGGCGCTAAAATTACGATCGAGAGACACGCGAAGACTTAGACGTCGGGTCGGACTCGCGACGCTCGATAAACCGTGGAAGAAAGCCGCCGAGTAAATAAAGATCATCCGCGGAATCGAAACGTGCATCCGAAACGCTCATGGATGCTAAGCACGAACACCTCTAAAACGTCCGAGCGAGAGCCTGAGAGGAAAATGCGAGTCGGAGCTGACCTGGTGCTACGTAAGGAAAGAAAAAGGGAGAAACGCGACGGATAGACGAGGAGACGGGGAGGAAGAAGCGAGAGGTAAAGAGCGGGTTGGAGTCGGGCAGGAGTCAGGCAGGAGTCAGGCAGGAGTCAGGCAGGAGGCAGGCTGGAGTCAGGCAGGCATGCCACTACGTGAATTCTAAAGCGTTTCGGCAAAACCGTCTCCTTTCTTTCTCTCCTTCTTCCACTCCCTCTCTCTCTCTCTCTCTCTCTCTCTCTCTCTCGCTCGCTCGCTGTCCGCCATTTCCCGAGGATACAATGTATAGCTCCGTTCTCGTGTGTGCATGCGTCGGCCTAACTTCCAGACGAGTTTCATGAATTTTAATGAAGGCCCCCTTCCTATCCCCTCCACCAGAAAAAGTAATAATTGAGCCAGCGCCCGGGAACGGCCAGGTTGTATATACGCGTATGCACGTTGGGGCAATCCAAAGGTACGGACTCGTTTCGTAATTTTAATTACAATTTCGTGGTCGTAAGCGTGTATGTATATTCGGCGGAAATTCGGCGCGGATATACGAAAGTGGGAGTTTGTGTGCGTGCGAGCCACCGTTTTAAATTCGGTTTTGATATACGTTGGGAGTTCGTCTTCGTCGTTTTATCAATGACATCGAAATCACTTTGCGTTAAAGCTTCAATTTCTTCCGACTACTCGGAGCAACGTTAATTTAATAATAACGAATTCGTTTCTCCGACGAATATGATTAATCGGTTAAAAGGTTTCGCGTGCCTTCGAGACTCTCGAAATTGGCATGCCTTTTTTGATAAATAATTTGTTTATATAAATTACGAAACGATGACTCGCGCAACGCTAAGTTCCGAGTTGGTTTTGTAAATTTATAAATTTATAAATTAAAATATAAATTACGACGCCAGGTTTTTGTTTTATTCGCTCGCCCTTTTTTAAACGCGTATCGAGTCTACGGCCTCGTTCGAATATTACGAATAAAAGATTATTTAACGACTAAAATGCAAATTAAAATTAATCGTACAATTTGAAAGTTGAAATAAAATAATGCAAATTTTCTATTTGAATACCGCAGCGTTGGTGAGCGACGATAAGAGCGTTCCTCGTACGCATCGCAAAAGTGAAATCTCAGAAAATCGTTTGCTTCCACGCCATTTTCGGATACGTCTTTAAAAACACGTATATATTAAATCACTTTTACGGTATGATAGATCGACGAACAAGCTCGGTTTATTTTTTTCTTAAATTCATGAAACTCAACGTTAAATTAAAATACAATTTCGGATTCAAATTCGGCCAATTAGTATGATAATCGGCGCGTACGCAAAAAAGGCAAAACCAAGACTCATCTTCCTACCGGTCAAACCGAAAATTCAACTTTTTTCACGGCTCTCGTCGCAACGATCGGAATGCGTATTATACATACACACTATAAGGAATACATAAATAGATGACTTTTTTATAATTGCGGGGACGATAATGAGGGGGACGGAATTTTCCCTACAATTAACAGTGTTTTCATTGAAGTATTGCGCAAAACATCTTAAGGCTTATGCGCTGCGGAATAAAACGCGCCCGAGCGACTGCGCTACCTGTGCACGTAATCATGCACACATATATGTGTGTGTGTGTGCGTGTGTGTATGGGAGCGTAGAAGCCTGGGCACTCGTGTATACATTGCGCACGAGTTAAAGTATTGGCCATTGTATGTACGACAGCTCGGAAACGTAGTCGATCGTTGGCGGCGCGCCGCTCGGACATTTACATTAAAGCAACCGTTCGATTATATCGGTTAGAGATCGAGCAATCCGGATTAATTACCGTGCCAACGCTGCCTCGGTTGCCTCGGTTGCCTCGGTTGCCTCGGTCCTGCGACTGCCTTACGGTTGCTCTCCAATTGTAATTCTACATCCAGATCGAGCTTTTTCTTTTTTTTTTCTCCTTTCGTTCAAAAACTCACAATGCACCGCGAATGCATAATGCGACCGAGCATAAACGGCAATTAATACAATTTATCCGAAACAATTTTTTTTCTCTCTTTTTAAGTCAGCGTTCCTTCGATGGCATTGTTCGCGCATGAAAACTAGCATGAAGAAATACGAGATTTATTCAAATCGAATCGACAATGGCTGATTAAGCTATCTTTAGCGGTATCTTTACATCGGCTTTTCGAGTCGGAATCGTAACTATGAAATTTCGTATTAGAATCGCATTAACTTTCCTACCGTGTGTATTCATTAGTTGTATACCAATTATTCCTTGAAAAGTGATTGTTAAAATAAACTAGATACCTTGTTCGACAACGGCAACGACAACGGCAACGACAACGACAACGACGACCGACGACCGACACGAGTAATTTTGTAATCTTATTTCTCTCTCTCTCTCTGCCCGAGGCACTTATCGACCAAAATAATTACCCTCGATCCAAAGCGCTACGAGTTTATTAATCAACCAACGTAATTTTACTAAAACTCTATCAACGATCGAGAAAGTATAAATCTAATGGCTTTGTATTACCAGTGATCCGAATTACCTAATGGTCTGTACAGAAATCGTTCGTATCAATAATTAACTACGATATACCTTTCGTAATAAACCGTATCCGAGAAAACCCAGCGTAAATAATTCCTTTCGTATGTGCGAGATCTTCGATAGGAAATCGTACACAATTTATAAATGAAACGCTTCGATGATGCCTACCTCCCTCGAAAACCGGGGAATAACAATTTTCCGCCCTCTTCGAGGTGTTGGGCCAAACTACCGGACACGTATTCCCAGCTCAGCGGGGCAAAACGGTATCCTCTTCGCTCATGAAATATTAGCGCGGTAAACGCGAGTCTGGCTTCGCTCCCTTTGATCAGCCCTCGAGAAAATCGTCCGACCCGGTCCCGCGAGGCCCAACCACCGATGGGCTTCGGCGCTTTGTATCCATTCGATCCCGCACCCTCCTAATCGTCGACCGGGCTTCCTCTTCGTCCCAACCTTGCTCCCAACCTTGCTCCCAACCTTGCACCAGCGTCTTTGAATTCTAGAGTCCGTTTTTCACTTGCTTTTTCTCTTTCTTCTTGCCGAAGGTACGCGAACGGGAAGATCAATTAACTCGGTAAGAAGGCTGGAGAAATTCTTATCGCCTCGCGCTAAATAGTTTGTCCAATTCGATCTATAACGGTACTACCCGTGAAATTCATTTTTACTCGTAATCGGTGTAAATTAACCATCCAAGTAAAATTTTCCGTGCTAAAAGCAAGCAAATTTCACAAGGATGCCGAGCAGTTGTAAACTCGTCTGTAGAAACAGCCTCGAATAGTAAGAAGAATAATTCGAAACTCACCACCGTAAAAGCACGGTTACCAACAATTAAAAGAATTCCCTAAATTTGCGATACAGGTAATAGGATCTTCGCAGCTCATCCGTAAATCTTTTATTCGAACGCAACGAGAGTTACATCCGATTTCGTAATTCGACCGAATTAGTCGAAAGCGATCCGAATTCTTCTTTCTTTCCTCGTTCCCCGAAGCCGCGTCGGTCGTTACCGAACGTTCCTCGTCCACCGTCCCGAAAGGACGCACCTCTCGCTCTCGCGTAGAATATAGTCGTCCGACGGTTCGATCCGTCGCTCATGCATAAAGAAAATGATAATTTACGAAATCGAGTCGAAGGTAGAGCGACGACCGGCAGCTTCCATTTCTCCGTCTCGACTCCGTCCTCTTTCCTTCTCATCCTCGCCTTCTCGGCGTTCTTTTATTCGCCTCTACGCGCCGTCGTTCGCGTCCTCCTTGGCCTCGGGAAGACAGTGGTCATACCTTATGTATGGCACGCCGCAGCATCATCCGCAAAGGGGCCGGAGGATCCGCTCGTCATTTCGTATTCGGCGCTGACCGCTCGGCACTTTCGTCTCTGACCCCGACGTTCGCTACGTGCGGACCAGCCGTCTAGTTACTTTGCGGATATGCCCGCGACTCCAGATAGAGAGAAAGAGCGAGAGAGAGAGAGAGAGAGAGAGAGAAAAATGCAGTCGGTGTTTCGACCGACGCACGAATTTTTCTTCCTGCTTCTTTTTACTTTCCGAGCCGAGGGTTACCGAAAGAGCGCCGATCTTTTCCATATTTATGAGAGAAATTCGATACGGAAGAGAAAAAGGCGGAGACCTTGGAGATAGCTCGTTGGATTATTTTACGCGACGCGTGATACGTCGAAGATTGCGAGCCTTTGCGCAACAAGAGTCGAAACGCGTGAAATACGGTGAAATGCGGTGAAATACGGTGAAATACGGAAAGGAACTTCTCGCGTCTAAATTTTGATCGATTCGCTCGACGAGCTCGACCTTATTGAAATAAAATTTATACTCAATTTGCTACGTGTCTCAACAATGGTCTAGAAATAAAGACGCATTATTTATTCAAAGTAGTAATGCACGACAATGAATTACCGTATCGCACCCATTTAATGTAAAATAAGCGTTCGATACGTAACGAGGTAACCATGAATAATAAAAACCGCATAAATAAAATTTTCTTTTATAGAACGTCGAAAGGCGTTAACGCGTCCGACGTTATTAATGAAAAAACTGTCGATACGCTACAACGGAAAAAGGAAAAAGCGAAAAAAAGAAGACGAACGCTTTTAAAGTTCGAACATTCGCAGAGTAAAAAATAGCCGCGATAGACACGATCAAACACCGATCGACTACTTCCCTCGCGTAAATCGCAACCGTTGGCCAAAGGAGGACGAATCGCGCAATTAGCGAAGCTGCGACTTTAAACCTCTCCTGATCGTACGTGAATATTTCTTGCGCTTTCGTCTTCCGGATGGAAGAATACATCTTTCGTCCTCCCACTTTTCGCTCCATCCCGCACTTGGAAAATTTAATAAACGCGATTCGCTTCTAAATACGCAGTCGATGCTGTCCGCGATCGACTCCGTAGTTTCGATTATCCATCGCTCGTTCGTGTCTCGTCGGAAGCTAAGGATCGAAAGAGGAAAACAGTTTGCTTCGAGCGAAGTTAAAATAATCTTCGATAGCGGACGTAAATTAAACATCGCGAACGATAATAGCCATTTTAATTAATACAGAAAAACGTGAATTTTAAAGTTTCGTAACGCGCTTTCTTCTCGCGTAAGCAAAATAGTTACGGCGTAAATAGCGAGATTAATATTAATAAATTTGATAAAGAATGGAAAAATTTGTTCGACGAAAGTCTCGCTTAAAAGTTACATATTTACGTACTGTGAAAAACGATGGAAAAGTTTTTAAATTTGTAACGATTGATCGAGGCCGACATTCGTCTCGATTCTGTTTATTTATTTAACTTTTTTAACGCTAAATCACACCGCGATACCTTTGTCATTTAAATTTAATTACGGTCGATTAAAATTTTAGAGAATTTTATGGGAAGGTGTTTCGTCGTAAACTTTGCTCGGTCGATATCGATTCGAAAGCTATAGGCACTAATTACCGAGCAGTGCTGTAACTATCGTAGCGTTATTTTCGCAAAATGCAATAAAGCAAACGTACGATTACCGAATCGCTCGATTTCGCCTTCGAATACTATCGTATTCGATACGGTAACGAGTCGAGGATAACGAAACGAAAAAGCTCGGCATCGGCGGGAGCTTATTATCGCGAGCCCCTACCAAGGATAGGAGAAAGCGTATTCTGGAAAGGCATCGATCCAAGCATCTCGCTCCCCCTCGTCTCCCCCTCGGCACCCCCTCGTCTCCCCCTCCTCCCCCGCCACCTCCAGTACACGCCGCGAACTCCGCGACGCCGTCGGCTTCGACTGCAATGCCGCGATCGGAAGGTGAAGCATTGCCTGCAGCCGTGACGGCGGTTAACCCAATAAGACCGAGCGTTGGATTACAAAGGCTGCCGAATCAAAGTCCGTTTCATTTTATACACTATCAAAGGCCACGGCCTCGTTCACACACGAGCAATGGAATTCAAAAGCTCGCGCGAACGACCTCCTCCCTCTCTTACCCTGCGAGACGTCACGAGCACCGCCGTGTGCACCCCGCCTGTATAAACAGGCTACTTTCGCGATTGATGGAGAGAAGGAGCGGGAGAGAACCGGAGAGAACGGCAGAGAACGGCAGAGAACGGCAGAGCAAAGGTGAGGGATAGACGACGCAAATAGGCCTCTTTGACGAAGGCGAGAAAAAGGAGTTGCGAGCGAGCACCTGTACCGATACCAAGCACATAATATAATAAAAATCAATTCGTTTTATTCGATATTAAGAGTTCTTGACGTACCGGTGCCTCTCGAGAGGCTGTAGAGGCTGGAGAGGCTGCCTCTGTCTACAGGGGAAGAGAAACAAAACTTTTATCGACAAAATGTTCGCTCGGCGTTTCGATCTTTAATTAATTTAGCTATTAAATTCATCCTTCGAAATTTACATCTTTCGACTATTTTTCGAGAGAATATACTTATTTTACAGTATTTTTACGCGGTTTTAACGTCCAACGGGAATACCATTTGCACCTCTCCTAGTGTCGATGTCCTTTTCCTACAAGTTTTACGTTAGATTTACGTTACGTTTTACACATCTCGCATTTTAGTCCGTTGATTGGCGAACGTTGAGCATTCGGTCGTTCTATCCTTCGGACCGATCGACGAGTAACGCTAGAAACTCCCGCAGAAATTCCCGCTTAACCAAAATTACACGCGATCGCAAATTTTGCGGGTACTTAATTTAATTCGATGTTAGTTCGGTATTTGCTCGCTGTATATAAATAAATTCGTGTACTGTATAATTCAACGAAAATTAACGACGAAGCGAACGCTACTTGATTTCTGGCACAGATTACTATCGTTATACGAGTCTCGTAAGTGCGAAAAAAGTAAACAGACGGAGAAATGTAGGACAAACGGGAAGGAACAAAAAATAAATCCGAGGTTGCACGAAAAGGACTTATAAGTAAGGCGAGTGGCGAAGAGACGGAGATGTCGTCCCCATAAATCACTTTAATAAACAGCACCGCCTCGAGAATGCACGACATGCATATGCACAGCCTTCATATATGTGCGCCGGCCTTTCCAGCTCTTCCTGGCTTCTCGTTTTTATGCCTCGTGTCCTCCGCCAACGCGATAAATACCTTCAAATTTCATTCAACCGACGCGCGCGGTTTCATTTATTTCGTTCGCCTCCAAACCTCGTTTCTTACCCTTCCTTTTTTCCCGCTAAATCTTTTCATCAACGATATCCCGTTTCTTAATTTTAAGGAGCTGTCGGTGAACGATCGGCTCGTAAACTTGCGTAATACCGCGACATTCGAGAATCGACGTCTCTTGCGGTAATTCTTGAACCGATGAAGGAACGAGCCAAGGAAAGAGCCAAGGAAAGAGCCAAGGAACCAACCAAGGAACGTCTCTTTACGAGTACTCGAGGTATAATTTTGCGCCGAGCGTCCGAGCCTAGATTTATCGATAGCTCGGAAACGTAAATGTAAATCCGGCGCTGGTCGGGTCGATGGAAGCGGGGCACCCGATTCGGTCGAAAAACCGAGGAATACACGTCGACGACTGCGACTCGGCTCTATTTCCAATCTTTAGCAAAATCCTCGGACGCGTAGCAAAAGAAACATCGCTATTATCAAAGGCGGGCGCACAATCACTCCGGAGGGACGTTTTCATGGTTTTTCATCGTTGGATGAAAGAACGTCATCGAGAGGCATTCCTCGGTGTGCAATGGCAGAAGCGCAACGAGGCGGGCGACGCGGCAGTGGAGGAGGTAGTCGACGAGGCCGTCGAGGTTGTCCGGTTGCAGCAGCGACGCTCTCGTAAAAGAAATTCGCTCCTTACGAGAACACTTACGAGAACACTTACGAGAACACTTACGTGAACACTCGTAAGTACGCGCGAGCGAGTCCCTTTGTGAAAGGGTCGGCATACCCGAAGACGCGCGCCTATCGTCCCGTCCCGTGTCAGTGTAATCGCTCGTGACACAAAGTGACCACTGGTACAGAGGCGTGCGGCGCTTCTTGCGCGCGATGGCGACGAAAAGATGGTGCGCTGGTGTCCACAGCCGCGGCGTGACGGACGAGTGACTAAATTGTCCTTAAAATGCGATCGCTCACCTCCAGCGTCCCTTTTTCTCGGCGGCCGTCCCCGTTAACCCCTCCTTTCTTGCCGTCGGCCGGCGCGCAGAAAAACTTCGCGCCTCTGATCTCACCGCGAGCGCGAGCCCGAGGCCGACAATTTTGAGGTTGTTTATCTACTTATTATGTCAGTCGGGGCTAATTGGGCATATTCGACGGACGGGGGACCCGAGTCGACGTGCTCGCACGTATACATCGCGGAACTCGCTCCTACTATCCCGCGATAGTCCCCGTCTTTTTCTCCTCGCTCACTCAATCCCGCAGCGACTTCTTTTTATCCCGGCTACCCTTTCTCTCCGATTCTCTCACGCTTTCCTTCCCGCCTCTGCGACCGTTCTTCTCGCGCATCGATATTTCGCGCGCGCGCTTATCCTTCGAGCGCGTCTCCGTCCGGCGACCGATAGCCACCGTCTCGCGGATGGATAATATCCCCGAAGGTTAACGGCTGCAGTCTGCAAGAAAAGTCGCATAACTTTCGCGGACGTCTTTTGGGAAGTATGCGTTCGAGCCCCGTTCCTCTCCGCTCCTCACCGCTCCTCACCGCTCCTCGCCCCTCCTCGCCAACCATCCCCTCGTCCTCGCTCATCCCGCTTTTTCCTACTCTTCTTTCCCTGTTTCTCTTGCAACGAGGAGCTCGTGTATTTATACGCGCGCACGAATGGAAGATGCATCGCTTCATTCCGCGCTCGACCGACGTTTCGCCGCTGGCGGTCGTTTTATTTTTCCTTCTAAGACAGCCGAAGGCTTATGGAATAAAAAGTGGATCCGTTTAATTTATCAAATATTTCTAAGCACCGGCTTGGAAGCGTATTTGCAAGCAAATAATTTAACTTCTTTTACAACGGGGAAGAAACCTACGTTTAAAATGCTGCGTGTGCTTTGCTACCGAGCCAAAGAAATTGACGAGATAACGCCACGATATTTATTTTCTTAAAGCGGAGATACGCACGAAGAAAGGATATTCCCTTAAGAGTAGCCAACCTTTCTCGAATCTTTCGCAACGCGTCTTTCGGTGCATACGTACAAAATTTACAAAATTTACAAAAATGGCAACCGAACGCGCAGCGTGCGTTAAATATTTTCGCCCGGTTGGACCGCGATCCATGTGCTTTAATTCCTGCCTGTTACCCCGTTCCAACGACTTCGAATCGCTCCGCGCGACTTTACAAAAACTTATCTATCCCCCGTAAATGGTAATATACGGGAATTAATTTGAGAAAAAGTTATAACCGTGGATACTCGGACCGTTGACAAGATCCTCCGAGAGAACGGCGAACTCGCAAAAACCAAAACGACGCTCGAGAGTGTAACGCGGACGCGGAGGTTCTTATTCGGCAGGCGACAGACATTTTACCCTTCCAGCCAGAACGGCCTTATCCTATTCGGTCCGATTATTCCCGAGAGAATAATCAAAAGCCGCGGGCGTAATTAGAGAAGCTGTCCCGACCCTTTGTCCTTTGCGCGAATCGCGAATTAAAATCTTACACGTATGCGCCTTTGCATTTGAAAGTTAAATCCGAGAAGGAGCGAACTACGACGAGACGGAATCGCGCGGTTTCACTTTCCATGCAGATTACCCTGGCGAAACGCTCCGGATGGAGGATAAAATTTGCATGTTAATTTTTTGCGAGAGATATCGTCCAAGTATTGGAAACGATATTCCGTTTAATATTTCGCTGCGAATCCGACTTACTGTATCGAAACCGACGATTCAACTTTTGCGAAATTTTAGACATTTTCAGGTCCAAGCTTTATTTTTATATTTTTATCGAGCTCTCGGTTCCCTCCGACGATGAAAAAAACGGCTGTCGAATATCGCATTTTCTTAATAATCGAGATAATTCTTATTTACACGAACGCGAAATTACTCGGATCGGGAGCGTTTAATCGCGAGCGCATCCGGGGCGCAAGAAATTACGACGAATTATGCGAACGCATACTGTAACAACCCGAGTGCCCGCACGGAAAAGATAAAGGGATAATCAACGAAAACCTAATCACCCACCGAAGAAATCGTGCGGTTAATCCGGCCGCGCTTGTCCCGACGTTCGCTCGTCATACACACACGCGATCCGCATACACAATGCGCCCGCAGCCTCCTCGAGCTCCGACAACGTCTCTCGCGCGACACGAACCAACCCCAGCGACGATTTAATAATGGAACGGTTAGTGGATTCGGGACTGGTAACGCGTTACAATTTTTCCCCGAGCACGAAGGAGGGGTCGAACTCGGCGGCGAGGATACGCTACGTGAGTGGCATGTGCGACGGCTGGAGGCTCGCGAGACCCGGAGAAAACGTCGAGGAGGGAAAAGAAACCCCGGCGGCACGTAATCTATTTGTCGGACGACCGTGGCGCCAGGATCCGGCGGGGGGTCGCGAATACGGGCCCCTCGCCTCGACGTTCGATGCCCGCGGGTCCGAGTAATTGCATTTCAACCCCGACCACCCGATGCATATTCCGAGGCGTTTTTCGCCACTCGGGATTTTTCGCCTCCTTGGTTCTCGAGTCCGGCTCTCGAGTCCAGCTCTCGAGTCCAGCTCTAGAGAGCGAAAGTATCAGTCGTCTCGTCTATTTTCGCGGATCGCGCCGCTAAATTCTCGCTGAGAGAATCGAGAGGAAAGTGACGAGTTACCCGTTAAACGACGACGCGAACAGCCATTACCGAGGAGTAGACTAAGAATATCTCGGAAGCGCGGAAAGCAACTTTTGCGATCGGTTGTGATCGGTTGTGATCGGTTGCGATCGAGGCACTCCGGAATACAAACATCCGGAGCAACAAAAATAACGACGTCGATGCACCGAATAACGTATCGGGAATTCCACGCGCGTTAAATATTACTAACTCGGCGAATAATTTAGCGCAGGTGCTATAAATTCGATCGAAACGCAGCGTAAATGTTTCCAAGGTTTATTAAACCAGGTTTAATTATAAACCTTGAAATTAGCGGTGCCCGCCAACTCGTGTACGCGAGCTTAATGTCGCTAGGTAAAATCGGCGAAAAATGACTGCATAATCAACGCGAAATTAATGCTACAGAATTCGTACGCGGACGAACGAGTCGGAGTGGATTCGTTCGTTCGCGTGGAAAAAATCGTTAAATCCTAGAGGCGTTGGACGGATAATTCACGGATTTAGCGAGCGATCGTGATTCACGCGTGTACGCGGTTGTACCTGGAGCGAGACTCTGTACACGTATTTACAACGTGCTCTCTCTCTCTTTCTACGCGTGTCCATCTGTTTATCCGGCCTAGCGACTGTTACCGCTTATATATTAATTATCGACGCTCGTTAACGATCGCTGAAGCAATCGTGTTTCGGGGTACGTGTGTGTGTGTGTGTGTGGCTGTGGGTACGCGTGGATACGTCGATGAAATTTGCGAGTGCGTTCTGTAGGCATCCGTGCATGGGCGAAAGAGAAAAAGCGAGGGAGAATTTTTACGAAGAAAAGAGAATTGATCGATACGTTTTGTAATTGGTGTACAATCTTGTGGATTCCCCGAGGCAAACGAGCTTGATCGCGTTAACGTCTCCCGGCTGCAAATTATTTCGTTGAAAATTTACATACGTTTGTCGTTACGTTGAAAAATCAATCACTCGCTACGCATTCGACCAACCACACATTATTTTTCCTTTTTTCAATTTTCCGACCGAAGCGATATAACAATTTAGTCGCGGTGCAAAGTATTTCTATAAATCCGGAATAAATCCAGAATATTCGTGGAGAAGTTCGTAAATAGGATTAAATCGGTTCCTGGTGAAGCGAACGTCGCTTTATAAATATAATTTGAAAAAATTCGATGGAATATTTTCTCCTCGTGTTACTCGGATGCGACGACATCGTTTCATCGAATTTATCCTAAAACTCAAAAATGATTTGGAACGTACGCGACTCCATTATAAAACATTTATTTATAGAAGAACGAGTTCAACTTACACTTTTGATTAAAATTCAATTGGAGGAATGTTCCGGAGAAGCGAGAGGACCAGAAGACGCTTAATTCCATCAGCGCCAGCGAAGCAACGCGAGTCAAGTCGCAAAAAAGCGCAAGAAAAATGAACGAACGAGTCGAGGCGTCGAAACGAATCTCGCGAGTCGCGTGTAATCCATTAAAAGGCGAGCGCTTCGCACTCAACGACCCCATAGAGCCAATGAATCTCATCGCGGTCGCGAGTTCGGATTAAATCGTCGTCGATTCGCGACCCTCGAGAAGTTACGCGAAAGTCGTCTCGGGTCTTCGTTACTCGATCGCGGAGCAACGAGCCGAAACAGCATCCGAGGAGGGAAAAAGACGCAGGGAACGACATCGACGACGATCGCCTCGGTTAATTGCGATCGTTAAGGTCCTCGCGCTTACGAGCAGCGGAGGCGAGATCCTGCGGTGATTTCCTCAGCAGCAGCTACGAACGACTCGTGAAAGCGATCGCGATCGACGCTTGCGTCGGTTGCCGAGTCGAACCGCGTGGCTCGTCGGAGAAAGGCCGATTATTCCACTTACCCATGGCATCTGAAACAGAAAGGAGAGAGAGAGACGGTTAGTGCGTGCGTGCGTGCGTGCGTGCGTGCGTGCGTGCGTGCGTGCGCGTGTGGGTACGAGTTCGCGCTCGACGTGTGAACGATGCTGCGACCCAACACCGAGACCGTAATGCTTTTTCGTAGAAAAGCTCGGAGATTGACTCATCGTTCAATTCGCGACGTCGGAATAATTCGCCGCTTCGAATCGCTTTTAATGCACGAGTTATCCTATTTTAGAGTTTGCGCTGCCTTTTGTCTTCGCTGAGAAATGAATTTCTTTACTTTATGGTATTCGGAATATAAATTTCTTACATCGTACGATAAATATAGAAATACGTATCGTTAGTCTAAATATTTCAATCGATGTTCGTTACGTATTCCAGTGTAATTCACGACTCCTTTACGAGCTGATTTTAAAATCGTTACGAGCGAGGAAATGAGTTATTCGAATCTTGCGACGATACATTATTTAAATATCTAAATTTAATCGAATCGAGTTATTTTTCTTTTTCTTTTTTTTTTTCGACTTGGATAGTTAAAATCGATACAACGCGATCGCTTAAAAATAATATCGCGGTATCGGAACTCACCGAAGCAAAATCATCGCAACGTAACCCTTCGTAACGAATCTATTCCCGTCGAGCGATTACAAAAAGTAGGACTTGGAAGTTCGGAAGCGTGGGTTTACACGTGTCTCGTACTTTGAACGCATACGTTCCTCAAAGATTCAACGGAAATGACATTTTTTTTATTTCCTTCCCTTGAAATTAAATATTTTAAAATTTTTTATTCGGGCGAACGTATTTCGTTGGTTATTTCGTTGGTAAGACCGAAAGAGAAAAAGAAACAGCGAAGGAGTTGGGAAATTTTTTTCGATTATTTTAGGATCCGTTCGCTCGCGCATCGATGGAAAATACGAGCGAAAGTCTTACTCGTACTCGAGAACGCAAGATAAACAACCGATGGATAACTAACTTGCAGCGACGAATCCACTCGAAAAGTTGGATGGAAAAAAGTAAAAATCGAAGCGTCTTGTTCGGCTCGCGCAACGAAAACATTTACCGATTCAATTAAATTTTACCATATGCAATAATTTACGTGAAATTGACGTACGCGCGTAATCGCTCCAAAGACAAAAGCAAAGAGCGGAATACGGAGAAAATTACATGGAAAAAGCTCGGATTCGTCGAATCGGTAAGTAGAAATAACGAAGCTCGGCTCGTTGACTCGTTGGCTCCAATCAACCGAGCGATCCCGTGCAAAATAATCCACGTCGGACCGCAGCTTCGCGTTCGCGCAAGACGTACACACACACACACACGCGCGCGCACACATACAAATCGGAGATAAGGTATATATCTCGGCTCGTCTATCTCTATTTATTATTCCTAAGCGCTCGGATACGTGTACGAACAAACGCACGTAGGCAGTTGACTTTTTCGCGCGTCCTCCTCCACTGCGAAAGACTTCGTTCCACTTGGCGATCGCGGAGAGACGTAGAACGCATAACCCGTGACTACCCATTAGAGAACCGACGGTTGGAAGCCGATTGACGTCTGGAATTTATTGACCTGCGCGGATTCCGCGGAGACTTTGCAAGAGCACTCGCGAACGTGGGTTCCTATCTGTATTTTTCTCTTCTGGTGCAGCGTGTAAGCGAGAGGGAGAGAGAGAGAGAGAGAGAGAGAGAGAGAGGGAGAGGGTTTTGAATACGTGAGAAAGTACGATATTCCACGCTAGGTGGAGCGGAGGTAAGCTAAATGAGTTTCCTTTCGTGGAATCGCGGAGATTGAGACGATGAATATCGAAATGAACTAAGCGCGATGTCGCTTTTGCAAAATAATGACACAGGTGTAACTGATTGCCGCGTGCTCGAACCATGATTTCGAGGAATTCGAATCGTTCGCGAGCGAGCGATAAATTATTCAACCGGGCGAGCAAATGATCAAATTTACAAAAATTACACGGGGCCTAATTAAAATGATTAACGAGTCTCGCAGAAAGCAAAGCACGGTTTTACATTTCCGCTTAATTCTGTTGTAAGAATAACGAGAATACTCCAATATTCTCGGATAAGCCGCGGAAAACTGTTACAAAACTACCGAACGATAATTTTGTAATTTTCTTATTTATTGCCGAGCCTTGTAAAATCCTTCTCGTTACCTTCCTACAAATAATGCGCCTGATTTTTAAATCGAATCGAGCGATCGAATCGAATAAGAGGAAAAGCAATCGTACAACTTAATAATTATAAATATACAACGATGTTCGATGCTCCAAGACGAAAAATAATTGCAAATTCGCCTTCCGATATTCGTAATTTTAAATTTTACGGATTTCTATATATTTTCCGAATTTTTAAATACTCGTCGCTTCGAAATATTAATTATTCGGTAAGATCGTATCGTAACGAGCGAGTGCATAATATTAAAATAAAATTTCTTCCTTCCACAATGTAAAACGTAAGATTATTTATATTTGCATTCTACATTTTTCAAGTACATTTTTCACGTTATACTTTGTAAAACAAAAAAAAAAAAATACTGCTTTAGAATTTTTAAATAAAACATCGGAGCTTCGTTATATTGTGAATATTCGGTACTCGATTAAAGTATTGTAAATTAGTTACATGGATCACAATTAGCGTTTATAACGTATGTACTACATTCGTGCTTCGTAAAATGCTCTAATAAACTTTAGGATATTCGTAAATTTATTTTAAAAGTGGAAGACACGGTTAATTTTAAATTGAAAGAATTTCCTTTTATGTTCCGAGGAGAGCTCATTGGCTACTCGAGAAATAATATATTTTATCTTATTTTCCTGCTTCTGTTTATATTCTCTGGAGAAAAAAACTTGTTTCGCAACGTAATTAGACCAATCGGAAGGTCTGATCAAAATACTGCAAAATTTTGAGAAACTAACTATAAAGAAAAGAAGGATACAGGTTTACAGATTACATCTACATCGCAATTAAAGCAAAAGAAATTGCATAATTTCTCCGGAATAACGTAGGCAAGAAAAAAAGAGCCCGTAAAAAGTAATAGTTTGAGAAATATTTATTACGACTACGCGATCGACCCCCGCAAAATAAACGATCCATCTAATTATCGAATCGCTCGAATACCCGAGGAACGTTGATTCGCTCGTGGAAAACGTTCGGCTCGAAAGGAGTAACGAGCTCGAGGTCTATTCTCGCGGTGCCAAACGTCAACCCTCGTGACAGCAAGCATCCGATAAACCTTTGCGCGATCGGCTGGAGGAATCGGATCTCGGACTCGCAGCGTACGCATAAGTGAGACGTTAAGTGGGCGCTCGTTTCGTCTATATAAGTATCGCGCGTCATACATATATCCTTACACACGGACACTCGGCGAAGCGTCTCGCTCCGAAATCGTCGGACGGAGATGGTCGCACAAATCCCCATTAGGTCGTCCGTTCGGCGCTCGTCGCATAAAGCAACCGAACGAACGCCGGACCGAGCGAGCGAGTGAGCGAGAGAGAGAGAGAGAGAGAGAGAGAGAGATAGGGTGTTATATACCCACGCGGTTCCTTTTTTGCGGGCCCTGTAAAGAAAGTCGAGCGCTCGTACGTAGAGCGAGGAAACCGGCCGCGGTGGTGATTCGTCGGAATCCGGAGGCCTCGCATTGTCACCGAAACTGATGCGAACCTCCTTCCCTCCTCCCTTCTCGGTCGGCCGAGCAGTGTGCTCGAGATTAATTAGGAGCCGTGCTTTAGCGGCAAAAATGGCTCGCAAGAAAATAAGGCGCAACTCGAGCGAAGAGCGCTAGACGCTTTTCGAGCAAGGCAAGAACGTGCTACAAATTAAAGCCGTATCGGACCGAACCATCTCGAAAATTCACCGGCGCTCGTTTCCGAATTCCGCCGGCTCGTACGGAGAAGCGCCGCCTCGATCCTTCGTTAGGAGTGCCGATGGAAGTCTCGTCATTAACAGCGGTTTTTGACGGATCGCTATATCATCGCTGGACCCGCGCGATCTAAGCCTACCTTTTTTCGCGCTTCTGCCGAGAGTCGCTCCCCTCGAATCTTTCCCGCGGATTGTGTCCGTTTACGGGAACGATGCGAACCGAGCTCCGAGTGTTTTCATCGTCTTTAGCGTCTTTAGCGTCTTTAGCGTCTCGAGCGTCTTTAATAATCGGCCTCGTTCGCGGTACGATGTCACGCAGCGTCGAAAAAAAACCGACGAAAACACGTAGCTCGAAAAAAGTACGGTACGAGAGGAAAGAATATATATTATTCTTGGTTGTATCTGTGTTGTTTTTACCTCGTGAAAAAGCCTCTTCTGATTCCATTATAATCATCGAGTATTTAAGTTTCATAAGTGCTCTTTTACCGCGACTAACGATTACGATAAATTAGAAGAGGAGCAATGGTAAAAAAGCGGACACAGCCACCGTTAAAAAGTTCGTCAAAAATGTAAAAACCCGGAGTCGCGTAGCCGTGCCCTCGGTAGAATAACTGGCATACTCGGTTGTCTAAGCGAGCGCGATTTTCGCGCAAAAAAACCATCGCCCTTGGATTACCATTTAAGAAGCGCTAAATTAGACTCGCGCGTTTCGGGAATTTGACGTGGCGCATATAAGCGCGATTCCCTCTTGTCTCGGAAGGAGACGAGACGGAGGAAGACGGGGACGGAGAGGAGGGAGATAAAGCGGGCGAATCCTTCTACATTCCTCTTAACAAATTTCGGGCGGGGGAAAAAACTTGCCATGCCCGTTCGTGGGTCGACGCCTCGGTATTAGAACGACGGCCGCGGACGAAGAAGAGACGCAGACGACGACGACGACAACGACTACGAAGACGGCGACGACGAAGATCCGAGGTATATGCCCCCGTCGCGATATCCCCCCCCCCCTAAAAACCCCCTCTAACTCGATCGCTGTCGATGAATCGATAATTTTCGTCCGCTTGCGAACTTCTTTTCGCGCCCCCTAGTGCAAAAACTAATTACTCTCGGCAGATATTTATTGCGCTTCGGACTCTCGCTGTGCGTACAGATCGCACATAATGCCATACGAGAAGAAACGCCCGGATAGTATTTGATTATTTAGGTATTTCCGAACAAGAAGTTCGGTGTGCTTCAGGTGATAAATTAATATAAGTGAAGCCAAGTTGGTAAAACAAGCTTTCGACAGAAAGCTTACACTCGACTTACTATTTACTTCTGGATGTCGGCTCTCGATGTCGGTTTGTGTTTTTTCACGAAATTCCTCCATGTTTTTCGACGAGACTACTCGCGCTCCTGAATCCCGAACGGACCCGGCGACTTGAGTTATTACCGATATTATCAAAAGCGATAAAAAAGAAACGATCGAATATATTTGAGCGGTAGGCAAATGGTATTTTATATTCGAAAGAAGCGCCGATGTCGGGCGATTATATTTTTAAATATCGTCTCCTCGGCTTCGACGTCTTCCCCCGATATTCGCGAACCGCGTACGAATTTCTAAGCGTGTAAATTAAGAGCAACGCGCCCCATAAATTGAAATCGAGTCGCGAGTAACTTATCCGTTCGACCATAAAAATGTCACTAATTTGCCAAAAGTTGCGTTAGCGCTTATTTTTCCGTATCCTCTGTATCCGTGTCAAGTATATTTTACATTTGCATTCGAAATCGTAAATTCAACAATACCATCGCAAAGCCATGCATCAGCCCGCGAATTCCCACGGCAAATGGAGTTGGCCGAATACCAACTCCTCGGCGACGTCTCGTCGCGCTTATAGCATCGAAATACGCCAGACGATGACGAGGGCGATCGAGGCAATTAAAAGCGCCGCATCTCCGCGATTTCTCTCGCGTTCGATGGACGAGTCCCCGAGGTTTATCGGCATCCCATCGCCGATGGACGATTCCGGAGAAACGTCGCTCCACGTAGATTCGATCGGTGGAAAAATCACCGGTCCATCCATCCATCCATCCGTCCATCCGTCGGACGAGACGACTCTCAGGGAAAAAGACGTCTCGGACGCGCGGCACGTGTGTTTCCGTGTGGGTGGCGAGATGATCCACCGTGAGCGCGGTCCTAACACGTGTAATTAATGCGATCTAAGCGAAGCCTGTCCGCATGAACGCTCTTTCTATCCGTCATCTCGTTTATACTCTTCGCGACGTTATGCTCTCCCACTCGCGCGGTTCTCGCTCTTCCGAGTTTCGTCGCGCTATATCACGTCTGCCACTCGTCCTTTTTTTTTTTCTCGTTATATCGCGCACGCCTCAATTATAAATCAAAATGTTCTAAAATGTTATAATGTTTCCTTCGAAATAAATAACTTTGTCGCAATCAATTATTCCCTCGGGGTTATTAGATGATTAAAAATACACGACCGAGCCCCGAGAGTTGTACTTATAAATAATAAGCATAATGAAACGATAAAGCTCCGCGAGTTTTCTTTTTCGTCCTCGCGAAACGTAAAATCATCGGCGATTCGAGCTCGAGGCGTTATTATTCGTCACCCCTTCTCTCTCTCTCTCTCCCGTGGCATCCTTTACTTCGTTTCGTTTATTAATAGAGCCTCGGTCTCGCCCCGAAGATCGTACGATTATTACACGAAGGCGCTCGTTCTCGCTTCTCGCTCGGTCGGGTAAGTCGAAAAAGGGGGTCGAGAAGCGAAGTATAAACGAGGATACCGAGGCTAAGAAACAAGGCTCGCGCTCTTCGCGCTCGCGATCCTTCGACCGCCTGCGGAATTTTCTCGTTCGTCGGTCGTACGCACCAACGTCGAAAATAAACTGTCGCGCCTCGTAATCTTCGAAAATAAACAGCGAACGCGAATTCCGGCCCGAGGAGGAGAGGGACGACGGGGAGACGAGACGAGCGCCGGATAAAATAAAGTTGCGGCGTTGCGGGGCTTTTGCGGATTCTGGCGTGAAATCGTTTTGAAATTTGTACGAGGTCTCCTCGCGGGAACGGCCAGTCGAAGCATTTATTGCAGGCGCGAGCCTCTCGATTAATCAACGAACGGAACAGTATTTTCGAGCGAGTCGTACGCAACCGTTCCTCGGCCTCCTTCGCTTTCCGCTCGGATCTACGCGGACCACTCGGATGCTATTTTTCTCGCGAAGTTGACCGAGATTCGCGTCGTTGCCTCGGAAGGGAAACTCGTCGCTGAATCTTCCTCTTCTTCTTCTTCTTCCTCCTCCTCCTCCTCCTCTTCTTCTTCTTCTTCTCGAGACAAATTCCTTGCCTCGCTGATTCGATTATCGCCTCGGCCGCGAATTCGGCTTCGAGGACTCGCGATCCTGTCCGAGAGGAGGGACGTACTTGGGATTAAAAAGTCAGGAGGCGGTCAGTCGAGGTATTCGTTTGAAATTCGGAGGTAAAAAACCTCGAGGGATATATACGCGGAGGTGTAATTACGTATCGAAACGCATCCGGGCTAAATATTGATGGGACGAGTGCGGCGAGAGGATTTTTTTATTTTTTCCAAAGGAACGCTTAATTACGAAGACCCGCGGAGAATAGAGATCCAACTGTCGGGTTAATTGAAATAGCGCGTCGTTTCTCCGTAGCACCTTCGTAAATACGTAAGATTAAATTGTATCCCCACCCACGTGTCATAAATATTGGAAAATTGCTTCATCGGTACGAAAAAAGAAGCTCGCGGTGGAAGCGTAAAAAAAGCGAGGATGAACGAACGTGGAAGCGGCCTCGGGAACAATGGCCGAACGTAAATATTATGACCCAGGCGCGGAGTCCCGAGGGGCCCCATTAAGAAAGTGGCACACGCGATTAAGAGAGAACGCGAAGGAAAAAGCGGAAAGGGATCGCTGCAGCAGCCGGTTTTAACGGGGCGACTCGGCGCGTCGATGAGCCGGTTAATTGGTGTTCTATGAATTTGACAGCGCTTACCGCGAAAAGGAATCGAAGCCAGACAGCGACGCGCTTCTTGCGCCGGTCATCGGGCAGACGGAGGACGAGTTGGAGGACGAGATGGAGGACGAGGTGGAGGACGACGGGGACGGCGTCGACGACTACCAAGACGACCAAGACGACCAAGACGACCAAGACGACCAAAATGGGCGATCCGATGGGGAATCCGAACAAGAGACACCGCCGCCGTCGTCGTCGTCGCCGCCACCGCCGCCACCGCCGCCACTGCCGCCACCACCGCCGCCGGGCATCGTGGAATTTTAATTATAAATTAGTTGATTAACTCAATAATGTTTTTGCTCGTGGCGACACTGTCTTCGGCTCGTCTTTCTCACACAGAGGCGGCGCGTGTGTGAGTCCGAGCGCACACAAGAGCAGCGGTTCTCTTTCCTCGGGTTCGGGCGGCCCTTCGATCGTCTTAGGGGATTTTGGAAATTCGCACTCGAGTCACGATTGATTGATCCGTTTTTGCGAGGGACCCGCGGACTTTTTGCTTTTTTCTTTTATCCTTATCTCCGCTTCCACTTCGATTCGGTTTGGACGACATTTAAATGCGCTTAACTGTGAATGAATTTTACATGTTTTTAACTGATGAAGCGAAGGATCTGCGATACACATTCCGGTTTTTTGACTCGGAAATTTATGTAAAAGAAGAGAAAAAAGGTGTGTAGACGAGCCAATGAGTTGTAAAGTGGATTTTTTCTCTATATTAGTCGGATTAATGAAATTTACAAGTTTCACTGTCAGTTTTTTTACATTTTGTAAATATACATGACGTTTATGAAAAGTCGATACAACATACTACTATTTAGTCGATATCGAGTAACCGTAATCGACTGAATTTCGACCATAGACCGATTCGAGATGTAGCTTAATAACAAATTTAATTCTCCTCGACTACCGAATAACGATATATTGTACAAACGATATTCCTAAGATAGATACGAATACTCTTTGCAATTTATATTACGATTGCACTAACGCGGTATTCGAACGAAGCGATTCTCGTCATTGTTGGATCATTCGTCATTCGGGTAAAAGAAGAAAAGAAGATAAATGTAAAATTATAAACAACGATGTTTCTACTCAAAATCGTAACGTTGCTGTACCAACTCAAGGATTCAACCTCGCCTACAAAATATAAACGAATATTTATGCGGGAATGTATTTTAATTTTTCGCTCGACTTTGCAAATGACGAATGCTGGTACAAGATCGATGTAATAACAAGTTAAAATTCCTCGTGGTCGAACGATACATCGAAATAAAAATAAACGATATAAACTAATATCAATTTATAAATTTTCGCGCGTTCGATATTAATAAACGGATTCGACTCGCGAGACGATTAAAAAATTACGTCTGTATTTCTGATTCGTGTTGTTATATCATCGCGAGTTGAGAACCATCGCTCACAGAGATGCACCAACACGAGAATAGCAAAAAAATCGCGCTCGCGAGTCGTTTGGCACGAAGTTACAATGGCTGTCGGAGAGGAGCGTCGGCATGCTCAATATTCCAAATGCGTTCCATTTGAAATTAAATAAAACATGTAGAATTTTCGAACGAGAGAAAAAAAGAAC
This sequence comes from Dolichoris vasculosae, assembly GCA_018907195.1. Lineage (NCBI taxonomy): Eukaryota > Metazoa > Arthropoda > Insecta > Hymenoptera > Agaonidae > Dolichoris > Dolichoris vasculosae. Next base: position 12,302,844 of record JACCHY010000001.1, read on the forward strand.
GACATCGCGATAGTGCAAAGACTCGGAGAGCAAAATAATTGGAAACAAGAAGTTTGACAAAGGTTTTTCGTCGCGATTCATAATGCTTCAATGACATAAATATAACAACCTTGTATGATTTAATTAGTTCAATTAACGTTCCCATCGGCAAGAAACATTTTCTATGCCGCGGTAAACAACGTACGTAATTAATTTAAATATATAAAAACGAATGAAATTTAATCATCGTTCCAACAATAGTCGTTTCCTTTGAGGGGAAGATCCGGTGCTACTCGGTGACGCAAGTGCCACGCATTTATTATCTGCACCTGTTGTCCGTTCGCGATACGTCCCCAGGTGTCGGATGACAAACTCAAAAATCGCGCATTGTCATTTAATTTAAAGCTTGAATTATTTAAAATTTGAATAAAAACGTTAAGATACAATTTTTTATGCAGCCAACCAACGTATTCGTGCCAATCGATATTTCCAAAGCTTTATTCGAATAAGCGATACCTAATCGATAATATTTATGGAAAACCCTCGATTCGGGTTATCTCCATCGATCGATCGAAATGCCTCGCGGGCAAAGTTGCGCTCGTGATTTTCGTTGGACACTCGTCAAACTTATACAAGAGAAAATACAAGAGAACCTTGTACGTATACCAAGGCCGAAAAAATCGTGAAAAATTCGTTCAATCCTTAGAATCCTCGGGCAAAAAAGACATTCATCTAGCACTTATGCGACCGCGTCTCACGGAGCCGAAAAATTGTCGCGGAGAGTCGCGGAGAGTCGCGCTCGCGGCGTCTCGACTCGCCTCGTCACATACCGAACGGGATCGAAATGCGCCGTCCTGACAAAAACGCTTCGTAAGGTCTATGTGACCCGCCGCGGTCGTGTCCTCTTTTTGTCTTTTGCCGCGACACCGTCGCCTACGAACCGCCAGCCGCGCGAACGTCGGCAGAATTTAAAATATGCAGCTCGCGAGTTTGGGTAACCAAGGGATCGAGGGAGGGAAGAGCGACGGAAACTAGGATCGACTTATCGAGACGATATTATCGCGTGTTTCAAAGGGACGTAAACGCGAAAATTAAAAACTTTAATCATCGCGTGTAATCCGTGCGATTAAAATCGACGCTCTTTCCGTCTTCTCCAAAGTCGTAATTTTTCATGGATCGTAACAAGCTTTCGATTTATTCGCAAATAATATATCGAAAGCCGAAAGTACCTTGTAATTAAATAAAATACAAGATAATAAGTTTCGATGTTAACGTTGAAAAAGACAAGATGCTCGTAAATAAAAGCGGATTTCTCATTATTTCCGGCATAATTATCGCGACTACTTAATTCATCTCCTGCGCTCTTAATCAAATTTAGATAATTTCGCGTCTTATCGAGATAGAGGCTCGACTCTATCAACTCGTCCGAAGCGAAGTCCGTCTCTCCCCTCGGGATTCTAACTTATGCCTTACACGCTGTAATTGCACCTGTCGAATCGAGGCGCGGTCGTAGCAGCTGAATACACTCGCTGAATACACTCGGACGACAAAGCGCTTGGAACAGGCGTAGCTCGAGTTCTCGACCGAGGCTCGATTATACTTACTAAATCTACAAAACAGAGAGATCGCGTTCCTCGAACGAAAGCTTCTTTGTGTCTTTGCATCGGTCGGAGGTGTAGCGCTTATCGGAAACAATCCCGCGTATCAACAGGCGCGAAGGATGAAACGTTCTCGAGATACGCGTTTCCGCTGAACAAATTAACGAAGAAAATATCCCATTCGTTTCAAAGTTTTTAAAAGTTCACGGAAGGTAAAAAAATTGCGCAAAATCTTCCGAGTAACGCACCTTGTAGTTTCTCCTCACAATACCGTATAGAGCGTACGCCGAATGCCCGAGCCGTAACGATTCTCGCGCCTAAGAAAAGTGTAAAATCGCTCGTGAAAAGCAGTTAGAGTCGCCGGTACGAACGTGTCAATGGAATGTTGCGACAGTAAAACCAAGCGTGCAATTGGCATCTCTCTCTCTCTCTCTCTCTCTCTCTCTCTCTCTCTCTCAATTTCTTACACTCGATTGTCATCCCCGCGAGAATACCGCGCTTTTGTCTCTTTTCCTCGCGCGTGCCGATCTTTCTGGTAAACAGCGATTAAGGCCCAAAGCTGGAAGCTGTCGTCTCGGGCTTTGCGGCGAGTCTGTGTTCGCCAAGTTTATCCGAGTAAGAGCGCGTAGGCACGTGCGAATGCTTCTTTCTTTCTTTCTTCCTTTCTTTCTTTCTTTCTCGTAGCGGAGAACAGCCCAGCGCAGGTGAGAGCGAGAGAGGCGAGGTTCTTTTTGCGGGCTGTTAGCGGCGGGGAAAACGTACTACTTGATTGTTCGCGGAAAGCTCGCGTACAGGTGTGACTATTATCTTGGGAGCGAGAAAAAATTTAACAACTTATCGATGCTCTTTCGCGAAAGACGTCTTTACGGGTGCTAAGATACTGTATACGCTGTCGACGGAGAAGAATACGTTTTTTATTATACCCGGGTATTCCGCTTTTTCCTTCGACTACTCGCGTCTTCCTTCCTACGTAAAACGTACGTAAAATGTCTCTAATATGGTCTATAATCGGTGATACGATTCGCGAAAGCAATTTGCGAACCTTCCGACAAACTGGGTCGATCCGATATTCCAAAATACCGAATAAATAAGCAACCAATAACATCGCTTCGTTCGCTGGTCTAGTTTACACGCGTCCGTATCTCCCAACTGCTTAATTATTCTTTCAATAACCAACCAACCAACTCCCCTCCATTCTTCCGCTCCCTCACCGTCGTATCGTCGTTCTTATCGCGCGCATAATGTCCTCTCCTGGGCACCGTACAGTCGTTTGTTGTATACATTGTGCCGTTCGACTCCCTCGGCCTGTCGTGCCATTACACGAGTTTTGATCGCTGGTCGTTAAGTCCCGCGAGTACAAGCGACCGCGTTCGTTCGTTCGCGGTCGACATTTGCATAGCTACTTTGTCAATGCTGCGTCGACGGCTTTCGAGATCGAAACGCGGGACGAGAACGACGCAGGACGTCGGCTAACCGAACGAGGATGGAAAAATTAGGGCGAGCGATAACGAAAAAGGAGAAACGGAGGATCCGGAGGATGGGAATTATGATAATTGAAGTCGTACGTAAGGGAATTTAATTTAATTTGGTAAACGTTTTATTGTGGTGCGATTACTTCTCTAATCGAGTGTTTATCTAACGATATTAAAGTTGGAAGAAAGTTAACGATTTAGCGTGAAATCGTTCCACTCGAAAATGCGATCGTTGGTCGCGTTCCAAAGACAATATTTTAAAATACTACATTTTGAAATCGTCGCGAAACGCTTAATTTAATCAACGATATCGAAACGCGAACAATACGTAGTAAAATTAGCTTAAAATCGTGACCGATACAATACCGTACGCAGAATGAAAGAATCGCCCGAATTATTACCGGAACGTATCACCTCGTCTCGTATCTCGGAGACGAAAAGTCGAAGCGAGCGAGGAAGGAGCAACGGTGGAGGCACGACGCGAGTCGTACATGCAAATTCTCCCGCGACTTTTTCGCAACGCAACGAGAATGCCGCGTGTCTAATGCAAGCTCGACGCGATGCAAGGAATAGCGGCTCAACGACTTTTTTCTCGCGCCGACTCGCGTACTTCGAAGCAGCCGCAGTTTTTGCAAAGCTGCTCGTGCCCGGGCATAAATGCGCGACTCGTTTATGCTCGTCGTGGGAAAAATAGCTTCGCTCGCGGCTTCGATTGTCTATTACGGACAAAGACGAGTAATTGGGCGGGGTTCTTTGGAAATACGCCGCTTTTTCAAAAACGCTCGGGGAGATTGGGGAAAACTAGTCGTATTCTTTACGTTTTTCTTTAAGTTTTTCTATACGAACTCGATGTATTCTCTCGGGACTGAAATACATCCGTAAACAGTTTGTCCGAACACAATGTACTTTTTAAAAATATTTTCCTCGCTTCTTCCGTGCAGTCGATCGTTTCATTTATTTTCTAAACCAACTTTTTAGATTTATTACGATTATTACGATATTTACAGAAATAAAAACGTCGTCGATAAAGTCGATTCGAAAAATCTACCGAGTTTTAAAAGTCCGAGATGGCGATGCACTCGGTTGTTTAAATTCGTAAATTTAATCCTCTAATGAAAAGCGACGGTAATCAGCGATTAAAAAGTTAAACGAAAATCGTAAAACTACAGTTTACGATTCGAAAGATTCATTCGTATATTAATTTTCGCGTGTTCGAAGATTAAACGAAAAAGATAGCGCCTATTAGCGGGAGCGAGTCCCAAAAACCGCATTGAATTTTTTCCCACAGTAAAGAACATCCTATGGCTTTCCAAGCACAATTCATTGGCGACCCGAGGCCAAAAACAGCGATAAGCGCAGCAACTTGACTTCGGTCAAAGCAGTCCTTTATCTGCATCAGCTCTCGTGACGAGTTTTCGCGAAATAAGCTAGCGGCAGCAACGGCAGCAACGGCAGCACCACGCATCACGAATCGGACACAGAGCTCTCGATGCCTCGAGAAGAAGGTGAACGCCACGCTGAGAGATTGGTTCCAGCGATAAAAGACGAGGCAGAAAAAAAGACGAGTCGAAAAATAAAAGAAGAGCCGATGCACGCGTACGAAGACGAGGAGGACGTCGACGAGGAGGAGGAGGAGGAGGAGGACGTCGACGAGGAGGAGGATGACGACGACGAAGACGACGACGACGACGACGACGAAGACGACGAAGACGATGACGACAACGACAACGACAACGACAACGACAACGACGACAACGACAACGACGACAACGACGACAACGACGACGAATACGACGAGGGAGACGAGAACGATAACGGCCCGAGAAGTCAGGTTATCATTAAGTGAAATGCCTTGTCCGCTATCCCCTGCTCTCGTCTCCCACTCCCCTTGGACGAGACCAGAGCTTCGAGGACGCTATGGCATATAGAACAAGGATAATCCGAAGAGCTCGTGCTTGGCTCTCGCGTATTCATTTTTGGCTAAGTGCAGCGCTCCGAGTTATTTTCAATTCTCTTTTATTCTTGAAAAATAGCCTTACCGAATCGAGTAGATTTTTTAATGTTGTCGGTAATACCGCGACGAACAAGGAACGAAAAACAAGGAATTTTTACAAGCTTCCATAGATATTTTAAAAAAAACGAATACATAAAAAACATAAGCTCTCCGATTCATCGAGCGTGTAATTCGAGACTTTTATTTTAAAATTTGAAATTAGTTTATTTTTGTATCGCGTATCGTAACTATGCGCGGATACTCGATTCGCAGCGAGAGAGAAACTTGGACCGAAACTCAAAGAGCACACGGAGCTTAATTATAATTCTAGACGCAAACGTGAATTTTGATAAATGAGAAGATATTTTCATAAAAATATACAGAAACAGTTCGGAGATTATTCGAGCCGACTATTCATGCATACAGATATTCTAACATTGATAAGCGAGTGCATATACGTACAACAGCCCTAACGATTTGATATTCCAGCGAGTCGTACTCGTAAAGTAAACTTTTTTATATTGTAAAAAAATACACTCCGAGAAAGAAAGTGGAGAAAAAGCCACTCCTGCCTAACTCCTGCCTGACTCCTGCCTGCGAGTCATGCCGAATAACTTCTCGACGTTAAAATAAAGAAGATATCGCATACGCGAGTGGTTCGTTCGCCGAGCACGTGAAGCAACAACGAGAAAAAAAAACGTAACAAAACGTGCTTGGAAATAGGGTAAAAAAACCGCCAAGGGAAAGAGGGTAAAAAGGACATCGAAAATGGCACGCTACAACGCGATGCCGGGATATTAATAAGGCAGGCGCTATCTAACGCAATTAGAAGCGAGGTTCGAGGTCCGAGGTCCTTTCCTCGACGTACGTGAACGAGATAGTCGGAGGAGAGCGGTAGCACCGGCTTCTCTCTCTCTCTCTCTCCCACTCGCAAAACACACACTCTCCTCCTCGCGACTAAGAAAAAGAATGACAAAGCGATCTTATATACTTCGTGTCGCGGCGCGGATGCTGTCGGTCCGTATAACTCGCCGCGTAATTTGTCGACGAAACGAACTCGTTCGTCGTCTGGATAAGATCCATTGGCACTTTGGCGCTTTTCTTTTTTACCTCTTTGCTCTCTTAATGGAGGACGGTACTCTTAAAGCTGTGATTATACGAGGGAAACTCAAAGGGAGTTTACGGTGTCGAGTGATTTTATTTCGTCGTGTTCGTGACTCTTGGCGCACGGGATGAATTTTGCGAATCATACTAAGTATGCGGAGCAGGGAAGAGGCGCGAAGCCCAACTTGACGCGGTTCCGCTTTGCTTCTCCGTTTAATTATATCGTTACCAGCGGACCAAAAATTTCGACTCCAATTAAATCAGCGTTTGAAGGTAGCGAGCGAAATGCTACCAAATGGAAAAGTATCTAATCCGTCCGACGTTTCGGCGTTCGTTACAAATTAAATATTAGCACGAAACGAAGAAAACTATCGTTAAAATGCAAATTTTAACATTTTTCGTTGTAATATCGATTTCAGTGGAATTTTACCGCATTTTATTTTTCTACTTTCCAAAGACCGACGCGCAACCGAATAAAATACGAGTCATTTATTATTTCGTACGCATGCACTTTTCGTTGTAACGTATCTTCGATAATTCAATGCGGACGTATAAATTTCGAACGTACGGATGGTAAACAGTGGCTTCAAAGTGATCGGCACAAGGTAAAATTAAGTAAAAGAAAAAAAAGGAACTAATCTTAAAATTAACTTTCACAAACGAAAAGGAGAAAGAGCTTCGAGTCGTGCACGTGGAAGGGAAACGAGCGGGAAGGTGACGAAATACGAAGCGGAGGAGCAAAAGAGGAGTAAAAGAGGAGCAAAAGAGGAGCAAAAGAGGAGCAAAAGAGGAGCAAGAATACATTTCTGGCGCGTCATTATACGACGGGAAGTCCGTCCGCCTCGGAGCGAGTACGAAGCGACTACGAAGCGACTACGAAGCGACTACGAAGCGAAGACCCGGGAGGTGTCTCCTCGTAAACAATCGGGCATTTACATAACGAGTGACATCTGCCAGCCAATCATACGTGCACGGATCCAACCCACGGTTCTTTGTCGTGACACCGAGTAGACGTGGTCCGGCATCCCTCGCGAGAACAACGGAAAGGTTCGATCCCCGGTTCTGGACTCACGCGTCCCCCGGAAGCTTCTTCCTCCCGCTCTCCCTGGATTTCGATAAGAGGCGGGTCCGAGGTCTTGGGATCTGGTGGAACTCGGTATATCTGCTTACACCGGTAATTAGTCGTGCGAGTAATTAATTAGGATGGCACGTCGTTCGTTATTTCTGTTGTGCATCTCGCCAGCGTCTTTTACGTACGTGCACAAGTGTACGTGTGTCGCCCACAACGACACGGTCACGCAGATTGCCTATCTAACGCCTCGACAACGGTATCTCGATCTTCGTTAACTTTCTTACCGACTCTGGCGTTTCGCGTCGAGTAATTTCACGCGCCCGTGCAATAAAAATATGACAGGCTGTTTCGCTTAATTATCCTAAGTCCGCGCGGGTTTCAAAAAGCCTTTTCCGTGATATTGCGAAACGAAGAAGTATTAAAATCTAAAGATAAGTCCCGCTTCTCTTAGATAAGTTTCCTTGTCCCAGGTTCGAGAGTGCGAGAATGCGAGAATGCGAGATAAAACGCGAGTAAAATCGCCGTTTCCTTGTCCCAGGTTCCAGAGTACGCGAACGCGACTGTTTACGCGCTTATATAAAGAGTTTTTACCGGTTCCGTGTCCCCAGAACTCAACGTCGGTGCAAGATCTCGAAAACGAAACGTCGCTTATCGCTCGACGCGAACTCTCGATTTATTAAGGTTGCTCGAGACACCGAGCCTAAAAAGCCGAATAAATCAAAGATCCGTGAAAATCTGCTGGGAATAAATGTGTAAAATCGAGACTAGCGAGTCGCGATCGAGGAATCGCTCGGTGGACGTTCCAAGAGTCGCGGTAAACGCCGGGACTGGTAGGCAAGGTAGAGTAGGTACACGACGCGGAAGTTCCTGGACGGTGGATCGAGCTCGGAAAAGCCCGCGAGGACCGCGTATCGGCCATAAACGAGGCGAGTCGAACGAACCCGGCGACGTGGCTTGATTTACACGGAATTGGACAGGTATATCGCGCGACCGGTGAACCGCTGCCACGCCCTGGAAATCGCCTCCTGCGCGCCTATAAGTGCGAGTACACTGTTGGCTATAAGTTCTTGAGTAAACACTCCGTTTTAAATTACAGTGTGCATTGCCGTAATTAACCGGTCGGCAACTTCCATTATTACTTTTTCGCGTTGTCGAGAAAATAAATTGCGGTCGTCGTACGCGGTTTACGCTCGGAAGATGTAAAATTTTTAATTAAGACGAACATTTTTTCTCTCGATCGTGTTCGAGGCGTGTTTGATGTTTCTCACGATAAAGATGAAAATTATTAAACGAGCATCCATTAAATAGCCGTTTCCAATAATCTTAAACTAGTTAAGCCGCGCGATTTAAAAGAGGAGAAAATAGTTGATTTATTCAAATGACTTTTTACGTACGCTGCGTTGGGAGTTCGGGTAACGCAGTGAAAACTAGAATTCCCGATGCATCCAAATTGAATTTAAGTGGATACGCGAGTTCGACTTAGTTCCGGCGTCTTATAAAAATATTTCCAACTTGCGATATTTCAAAATGCGAGGATAAAAATAATAAAACAAATTACAAAAAGGCCGATAAAATGAAAAAGATAACGCGTTACATCGAATTTTACCGCTGGTGTGTTGGACGGGAAGTTTTAGCGCTAAATGTATCGAGTGCCGATCGCGAACGAGGAAAATGAAATCGCCAGTTTATGAATTCCAATGACGCGAGGCGACGGCTAATCGCGATAATTGGATAGTTCGCGAATCAGCCAAGTACGCGACTCTTTTACTACAAGAGCTGAATTAGCCTCAACCGCGAGAAATCGCTCCGTAAAAATGTTCGCCTAACAAGCGCAATAAAATGTATAAAGGAACAGAGTTCCGATCGCCTCTTTCTTCGCACAATACTATACCGTCGTAAAATTTCAAAGGCTTAAACGCGCCTTGATTTACAAGTAGCGCACTATCCGCTTAGATTATAAATTTTAGAAACGAAAAGAGCGATAAACTTTATAAATTACAAAGCATTATCCATATTTGTACGAATTAAATCCGTGGATGGAATATGTTGGAGAGGCGGAATAAATAATTCTTTCCGAAATTATATGGCGAACGCAACGAGTACATCGAGAAGAAAAAAACGAGGAATAATAAATATCGTTAAATATATTTACAGCCTTTATTCGCGGGCTCGAGCGTGTACGTACATATATTATTGTTAATTACCTTATAAGAATCCGCATAAATAAAATCGATAGCGGACAAGCTCGTCTCGAGTCCTCTCGATTCCTCTCGACTCCTCGATATCCTCTCGACTCCTCTCGACTCCTCTCGACTCCTCTCGAGTCCTCGATACTCCATTAAACGCGTTCGCGCGTTAACTCGTCGACGAGGACGAAATCGATGAAATTTATTTAAATGAAACCTTGAAAATTCGCGGCGATAAGGTCGGGAGAAAAAATCGGCACGACACCGACGAGTCTCGTAACTCCAACGCGAGTGGAATCGACTCGAACATCGGTTCCCGCGGCGCCGCTACATCAAGGCAGTCGTACACGCAAACTTCGGGGAGCGTCGGGGAACGTCGCGGAACGTCGGCAGGGGGCTGCGAACCCAGGGACAAAGTCGCAGCGGGTGGCCACCCCCGAATGAAATTTTCCGCAACATTGCATCCGAACGCGATTAAAGCGCGAGCGACACCGACTCGGAGTCCAGGACTCGATCCCGTCGGCTTCTCAGGCTTCTCGAGAGCTCGCGAAATCGAATTGTAACTTATCGGAGGGTGGAAGAGGGAGAGAGAGACGTATCTCGAGATCTGGATGCAACGCGGAGAATACGCGAGCGCGATTTTTACTTTTGATCGAAGCGAGAGACGCTTGGGAAAATGTAAGGCGTTCGGTGGATCTAGCGAATATTTCGAATGCTAATGTTTCATCGAGAATGATTTAAAAACTCGTAATTGTGTCGTAATTATCCGATCTAAAATTTTATATACGTATTTATGCATTTGATATTTTAAAGCTAATTTTCGTTATTTATAATTGCTAGAAACGCAATTATTATAATATCGAACATGGATTATAAATACTTTACAAAGATCGTATCCTACCTTTTTATACTTGTAGTAGGTATTCCGAGTACTCGAGTATAATAAAATACGTTGCTTACAACGGCAGCTTATAGACGTTAAAATTTTCAATATAAAAACAAAGCATCGTTAGCGATTCGACCGATGCTATGAATTTCAATTTTTAATTTTCCGATGGAAATTTAACTAGATTTTTGCAACGCGTACTTTAATAAATATATCTCCCGAACCTTCCAACGTAATTAGCCAAACAATATATGGTATTGTGCGAGAAGGAAAATACAACTTCATTTATAAAAGAAAAATAGTAAATTCTAGAATCATAATAGCATAGCACCTTTAAGTTATTGTAGCAATAATTTACGCGTATATAGCGGGTATGTGACAACTGCACGCTTCGAAGCAAGAAAACATTTCAATGCAAATGAGTCGAGGCGGTCGAGCAAAATAATACGCTAAACATTAAGAAACTACGCGAGTGAACGACGTGGGAACTTTCAAAAACCTGCATCATCCGCGTACGTTAGATCACAATTATGTGTCTCTCGCGGAGCACGCGTTCATTTCTTTGATCAAGGATATATTGATACATGCAGAATTTTCTTCGCTCTTCGAGGATCGAAGGAACTATCGCAATAACAACTCGAGCCGATGCTCGATTCGAGTCATTTCAAGGTGTGTTTGCGTTAAATTGAACAGTTACATGGTTTTTCTTACGCGCGAAAACAAATTAAAAATAATTAAATTTTTTTAGCGTGTGTTCATTCTCGTTTGCTATGTAAATCTACGTATATAATTATCAACGCTTATCTTTTATATAAAGAAAAAAATGTATTCTTGATAAAAAAATTTTTTTATTTATAATATGTATAAAATGCGATAAAACTTTTCAATGTTTAAGCTCTTTAATGTATTTTCTAAAAGTGGAACTTTGTCAACTTCGTTTCGTAAGTAGATGTCCTTCCGTAAAATTTGACAGATATAATAAAAATATGCTTCGTTTCGACAACACCAACTTATACTTAGTCTTTTAAGAAGTACATTAACTTAGCTTCGTGATATTTATGCTCAAACTCGATCTTGTCGTTGGTTAACTTTTGATTGAGTTTGAGAACTGCTTTTAAAATGTCTATAAAATATTATATACTCTATTTGTATAAAATAAATTATTCTGGATTATTGAACCAAATAAATTATAAAAAAATACGGAAAAATTTTAACAATTTTCATATTTATAAAATAATTTTTAAACTTTAAATATAATAAGTTTAATCGAAAGGTTATATCGCTTAAAACGATAGTCAAAAAAATTATTTCTATACGTTTGTTTTGTTAGATGGAACGGATGATTTAACTCTATCGTAATTATTTTGATATATTTAAAAATTTTCAAGTTTCGATAACTACTAAAAATTTTAAAACGTATACAAAGAGAAAGGATCTTATCGTTTGAAAAGCGAATAATCCAAAACAAAAATCTTTCGGTCGGACTTATCGCTTTTAAAGGAACAGAAATTGTTTCAAAGTAATATTTTATCTTACGCATAGATTATAAAACTTCCTTTCATAAATATTTAAAATATTTTAATACAAAGAACCAATAACACGTTTATCTTTTCGATAAAAGTTTTCTTTTTCAATTAAATTTGTAGAAGAATTTTCTCGCGTTATCTCTTTAAAAGGATCGCGTTTAAAAAAGATGTATTTCTCTTCGTATACACGCGGCGAGCATAATTAAAAATAAAAGTATTTCCTTTAATTTCTTGTACAAATTGAATAATTTAAGAAAATAATGATAAACGTCTTAATTAACGAAAAATTTATAATAGTGGTAAAAGCGTAGCGAGTACTTTTGATCTTGGACATCGGGCGCGAATACATAAACACGTATAAAGTATAGTTCGAACGCAGGCGTAAAAAAATCGTACAAGATTCGATAAATGTATTGGATCGACATCGTTTATCTCATCCGTTTACTGGACGAAATCATAAATAACTCTGGAATCGGAAGGTGAAAATCGCGATTCGAATACACGGAAACTCTCCAAGAGGTAGAGGCGCACCGAGGAACACTCCCTCCCCCCCTCCCAACTACTCCTCCACCCTCCCGCTCATCTCATACATCACGACTTCGCACCGCAACACTCCACACTAGAAACGTGTGCGTGCCAGACTATCTAACAGCCATAAAACACTCGCGACCGACCGACCGACCGACCGACCGACCAACCGACCGTTGCCGCTACATAAAGGGGGTGTAAGTTGTGCCGAGGTGTCACCGCAGGTGCGGACATTCTCATCGTAAAATAGTCCGAGCGAGTACTGCACCACCGAGAGAAAGAGTTAAAGGAGCGAGGGAAAGAACGGCCCGTTTGACCTAATTGGGGCGTGGCCCCTGCGGTTGCACACCTTTGAATCGCGCCGAGTTCGGACCCTCTCTCTCTTTTTTCTCTCTTCTGCTTTGTTCGCTCACCGGAAGACCAAACGCCTCGATAAGATCCTTGATAAGCGAGCGCGAGGCTTAAGTACGAAATAAAAAAGAAGAGAGCCAAATAAGAACGAGAGAACTTACGAGGCCGAACAAGTGCCATACTTTGCGAAAAATTATAACGAAATAACCAAAAGATCCGAGGAACCTTCTTTTTTATTCGCAATTATACGACAACGAGGCGACGTGTTTCTGCCGAGGTGATTTTTGCATTCTTAATTAATAACCAAATCATTTAAATTCGTCGACGATTCGTTCAACAGGCTAAACTAAAAGGTGTAAATACAAAGTTTCGCGGTGTCCTAAGTTTGCCAACCGATCGCTATTGGTTCAACTGCTCCAAAAATCGTCGATCGGATCTTGGAAGGATCGATTTAGAAAAATTATAAAATATCTCCGTGGGTGATTTATAGCTCTTGAAAATGTTAGGAAACGAACACGGAAATAAGAAATTAGTTCGCACAAGAACGAACCGAAACTCCACGCGTAGATAAATTCGCGCGTGATGCTGGAGAGACCAAGATTCGTCTTCGCGGATGTCAGAAGCTCCCGAATCTTGGGTACGAGGATGACGAGGTTGGCGTGAGGAGCGGCAATGATCGGTCGATCGGTCGCAGATCGCCCAAGGCACGAAGGCGTGAAAACGATCGAGCTCGAGAAAAGCTGTCGCTGGTAATGACCAGTGCGTGCGTGGAAAGTCCATCTCTCTCCTCTCCTCGCTCTCGACGAGGGTTGCAGAGCGAAGCGTTAAAAGGTGGGCCGATTCCCCGTTAACCGATTGGATCGTTTCGCTTTTCTTCTCACACCCGATTTCGCGAACCTCTCTTTATTTTGCGAACGAATTTATCGCGTCGGGCAGTTCAGGAGAAAGCGGTTGGCTTTAACTGTCGGTTGGCATGAACCTGCGCAAACCGATAACGACCGTTCCGTGGTTCTACCTTACGACTCTCTTGTTTTCCTTTCCGCTCTCGCCTTTCCTCTTCTTTCCGTTTCGTTCTCTCTTATTTCTTCGCCGTTTCACGGACTCGAGTCGGAGTAAGAATAAATAAGTAAAATAACCGAGAGCAAACATCCGACGTTTTCGCCTTTAGCGTAATTCGGTTTTTCTTTAATCGCGGTCGTTGAAAGAAGCGCCAAGTTCGCCGGAGCTTAGACTCGCGGAAGCCATGCAGGCGAGTTTTAAAGATAAGCTTACGCGGCTGTTCTCATAGATGAAACTCTGCTGGATCGTAAATTACGCGTTGGTTGTTATTCTGTTTAAAAGAATCAACTTTAATGTTTTATTTATACGTATATACATACATTTTTTTTTTCTCGTATCAAAGCCTATGTATCGTTGGTCGAATCTCCAACGCAACGCGTATCGATTTAATGATTTAAAGAAGGAAGCACGGCTCGAAAATTAATTAAGATAACGACGTTTCGAAATTTCGACGCGCACGAATTTAACGAAAGAAGCGGTGCATCGTCTATTTCGGTACACCTTGTAAATATAGTGGGCTCCTAAACAAAAATTCGTAGACTAATTTCGTACGGCTCGTTCTTCATTAAGTAAATATTCCCACGGTGAGCGACGATAAGACGAGCACGTACGAACAGAGGAAGTACTATCCGCTTCCTGTACGCGTCGAATCTCGCATCGTACTCCAAACATTGTACTTGATAATAGACGAATTCATCGCGGTATCAGTTGAAAAAAATGCAAAGGTGCATTCCTCGCTCTCTCTCTCTCTCTCTCTCTCTCTCTCTCTCTCGTAAAAATAAGAAAACATCATCGAAATTACGAGACACCGTGAGAAACGCAAGTATCGTCGAAACGGACGAATATATTCGTACGAGAAACGTCTTCGCTCGACTCTCGATTCTTACATAATTTCCTCGAGATGAGCTCGCTCTTTCCTTTTCCTCCTCCTCCTCCTCTCTCGAATCATCGCATCATGGCGCAATAACTGACGAATCTTGCTTACAGCTTTGATAAATATTTGTGTAGTCTCACCGTCGAAAGAAACGTTATCTCCCGTGGCTCCGTGCGACAGCAGGTTAATTCACCGGTCCCAGAAGACCCATTAATGAAAGGCCTTCTTTCACGAAAAAATTTCCATGTTACGGAGAGAGCGAGAAAGAGATCGAGAGGCGGAGGGATAGAGCACAAACGTGTTTAAGAGATCATAAAAGTGGCTCTCTATGTCCTTATTCTTTTCGGTTGTACGGATACGATCTAATCTTCGTGTTTGACTCCGCATCCCTTCCTTCGAAATCCGAAGTCACGGGCACAGTTTTTATCATCTTTTTAAGCTATCCTCGAGGAGAAGCAACGACGACGCATTTTTTCCGTATAAATAAAACTATTCGATAAAAGTCGAGCGCAAGTATTTTTCCAACCTCACCAATTCGTTGCTTCTTTTTCCTTTTCCTCTCTCGAAGGTCCAAGTAATTACAGCTGTTCGGTTCGTCGGTCTCACGGAATTTAACGAAACAAATAAATTCCTCGATAGTTTTTCCTCGCGTAAACGTTGACATCGTCGATACGAAAAGCGGATGATACACGCGAAGCTTTCCCGACCGCGGAATCGACCGTCGAGAAAAGCACGTATTTACTCCTCGTCCGAAGGAGTCCGAACGACGAGGCTACAAAGGGGAGATCGATAAATCGCAGTTATTAGCCGGAGATTAGGTGGGTTCTGGTAAGGGGCCGACGAATCGGCTTCGAATCCAAAATCCATAGGATATAAACGAGCGCGAACTGGAAAGATGAAACGGCGGCGGACCTTTCGCGCGTCAGGCCTAAAGAGTATAGCAGTGTTCGTAAGAAGATTCCGACGCGTGCACATTGTTAAGGGAATCAGATTAGTCGCGGATCCTGATGTATGTTCCACCAGCGAAGTGCTTTCGTGCCGTACACCCCCGGAACGCCTCGTGAGCGTATCTCTCCTCGTCTCCTTTTACTCTTCTCTTTCTTTCAATCTGATGCTCTAGTACTAGCAAGAGTGCCGGAATCTAATCCCCGATACCCGAGTAATACCACTGTTCTTGGATTAAGATCGATCCGACGTTAAGTAACTGCTTAGCTTAGCTTCCAGTAGCTACGAAGGTACGCGTGCGAGGAAAGATTTATTTTGCCTTGGGACTCGCGAAAGTACCGTGATAATGAGATATGCTTTTTATTCCGTCTCTCGCTTCGGTGAAAAAAGGAAAATTAAAATAAATCGAGCGAACTTTCGCTCTATTTGATACACGTACGTGTACATTTTGCGCGATAAAAACAATCGAGCATAAACGATTTCGGATATAGAATATAAAAAAGTATAAAACGAAAAAAAAAAAGCCGGAGGATTCCTTTAAAAACAAAAGGATTAAAAGAATCGACGAATGCCTGCCGATAAATTTACAATAAAATACTATCGATGAAATCAATGTTGAGCGAGGTAGACAAAACGTAAACTATAATTAGCTGGTTATCCGTGTAGCGAACGAAATCAAACAAACGAACTTCCTTTCTCGGTCCGTTCTCTCCTCCAATTCCAACAGTGGATACGACACTCCAATTAATTAGCTTTCTCGATATATTTTCAACTAACTACACGAGCCGGGGCAAGAAAGAGAGAGAGAGGATAATTAACGTCGGTAAGCAGCGCACGGACACACAAGCAAACGTATCTACACTCGGAAGATCACGGAGACGAAGAGGACTCCGCTACCCGTGCATTAATTGCACCCGGAAATATTCTTAAGGGAGCGCGAGCATTACGAATTCAAGAGGTAAACACTCGTTGGTTGCATCCAACTCCAACCGGACTACCGTATTTCATTATTCGCGAAACCTCTCTTCTGTATTATTTACGTCGGTTTAATTCCAACGATTATTTCGGTACGTGGATTCGACGCGAAGATTCTTATCAATTTTTCAGGAGCATCCGAGTCCGCCGTTCGCGTACGTACGTACTTTACCTGCTTTGCCTACTTTACCTACTTTACCTAGAGAACGAAGCGATGCATTCTCAAAATATCGTCCGGCGAAATTTGTTTATTTATCGCCTCCGACTCGGATTCGGGAGAGAGGAAACGTAACGTTACGCTAAACATTACTCCCGACTTACTCCCGACTTTACCTTAATATTATAATCAACGGTTATTTACAAGTTTCGCCAAAGGAAAACCCGCTCGGCGGAATCGAATGAATAATAGGCAATCGAAGCCAAGCCGTTAAAAAGAAATTCTCGGCGAGAGCTCGGAAAAAACGTTTAGCTCGCCGACACTTACGGCAATGCTACAATCCATAAATTAGCATTCGCGAAGGTAATGGCACGAGTAATCGAAATACCTTGAGTCGTTTTCCTCTCCGTTCTTTTCTTCCGTTCGTCCGTATCGGCGGCGCGGGGGAGGCTTCGGTAGCACCGGGAGCGCGTAATCGCATAAAGCGCGGCGTTCGGGTCGACGGGTCCCCGATGTAATTATCGCCCGGCAGCCCGGGTGAGTAATGTCTTTTTTATCTGGCTCAAAGCGACGGCGGCGGCGGTGGAGGCGGTGGTGGAGGCGGTGGAGGCGGCGGAGGCAGTGGAGGCAACCCCGACTCCGCGTCATTACGCGTCTGCCTCATCGTTAATGCAAACGCATCTTGCGAGTTTCTCTCCTTCTCCCGCTGGCGGCGGCGGCGGCGGCAACTCGTCTCTTCTCGATCCCCCTTTCCTCCTCGGGAGCGTAACTTAACGCGTCATCCCCTGGTTCTCGGAGCGTTCGGGGGAGGGCGCGGATGCCGCGCGCGTCTCTCGTCTCTCGCGGTATCGACTAATGAAATCAGCGGGCGTCGAGTGTCCCCGGGCCCCGAGTGCGATCGACCGAATCTCCGGGACATCCCCGGGTGTATCTGTTTTTTCGAGGACGGTGGAGGGAACTCAGCCTCGTGCTGAATTCGTTAATGACTCGCGTTCGTTCCTTGGCTTTTGCCTCTAACGCGATTAACCGCGGGAGATTCCCGATGTTTCTTTTCCTTCCTTTTTTTTCTTCGTTTTTTTCTTCTTTTCTTTTCTTTTATTTTTTTTCTTGCTTTCTACATCAAGAAAGCTAACGAATGAAGAATCACGTGTAATCTGCTCGAAAACATCGTTCGCTTATCCGACGGTTAATTTAGAAGGGGCAATTTTTTATTCGGAATCGTGAACGTCGTTACAAACTAACGGAGTGTGAAAATTATTTGGACCAGTGCTAAATACCGTCGAGTCGAATGACTATTTAACGTTGAACGCGTTGCGATCTATTCTATATTCTATTCTCGCCGTCTCTCGAGCAAATTTTTATCCCAACGATTATTATTCCGATTTTAATACTCGACGTTCGTACGCGACTCGTACGATAAAATAGAATATTATAGATAAATCACTATAATATCGGTATAGAACACAATTGGAGCTCGATGAGGAAAAACTCGACGAGGAATACCAGAAATCGAATCGGCGAAATTATAAAAGAAGAAAACTAAAGAAGCTATCGCCACGATGAATTCCGATAAAGCGTAATCCATCATTCGAAATTGAAATCGAAATACCGAAGGAGAAGGAAAAAAAAACAAAAAAAAAAAATGATGGAATAAAAGCGGACAACTCGGGTATAAGGAGCGAAGGAGCGAAATCGAGAAGTATCAATTATAGTGGCTAATAGACGGCAATGCCGAGTCTGGTTGTAAAATTCAATTCGATTCGTAAAAGAAGGGAGACGTCGTCTCGAAGTCTCCGAGTCTCCGAGTCTCCGAATCTCCGAGTCTCGAAAGAAACCCATCGAACTATATATCGCGGTTTCCCGTGACTACGAATTCCCGCGCTAGAAAGGGAAAAAGGAAAAAGGGGAAAGGGGAAGGCAAAACTGCTTCCTGGCAAACGCAGGAAGGGCGAAAAAGGGTGCCGCGCGTTTAGCTGCCGGTGGCACATCCACGTGGGTCGGGACTACCACCAGGCCACGGCCACGTGCTGTTCGCTATAAGCTGCTATAAGGAAGGTACTTGGTGGCTTCGAGCTTCGAGCGAGGCGGTATTGTCTTTTTACGGCCTCTGCAGGCGCTTCTGCCGCGGAGGGAGTCCTCTCCTTCCTTATCTCTCTCCCTCCCCGTTCCGATCTCGCCATTGGATCTACCAGTGGAACGGGTAGTAGTCGCTCGTTTTCCGTCTCGGTCCTCTTCGTTTCCTTCTCCCTCGCCCCTGTTCTCCTAGCCGGCAGGCATTTTCATCTACCTATCTATACATCTCTACCTCCGACTCCCCGGCTTTTCTACATCTCTCTCGTATCTCTCCCCTCGTACCGCTAGCCTTGTTCCTTAACGTCCGTCTCGCCACTTCAGCGTTTATCCGAGCAGAGATCGCCTTTTTACCGGTCGTTGCGACCTCGTCGCTCCGCCCTTATCTTTGGCTACGAGGATCCGAGAGAGGCGCGCGTCGTACGCACCTTCGAGCGAGAAGCTGCGAGGGGAGAAAATAAGAGAGACGGTAGAAGGAGAGGATGCGAGAGAGCAAGAGCCCGTGACGAGGTCATCAAATCCGAGGGCGATTGAAAATTATACAGGGATCAGCTTTTACGAGCGTTCGCTTTAGCCGCGCTGACGTGCCGGGAGTTTATATTTCGCTTTCATCCTCCAACGGTGGAAGCGGCATCCCTCGAGTCTTGCGACGAGAAGAGTGAAGTTGACGTCGCGCACGAGTTACCGTCTACGTACGCACGTACGCACGTACCCGCGTACCTATCCACGTGTGCGTGTGTGTGCATTTACGTACGTGTGGATGTATATCAGAGCCTCGGGTCCCTCTTTTTCTTTTCTTACTTATCTTTTATGCGCCTCTGCCCCTGTGTTAACTCGTTCTTTAGGGATTTTCCGAGGAAATAGAAAAACCTCTCGCCCATAAATAACGTCGTTGACAGATTATTGTGTATCTGGGTTGGATCATCGCACCAATCTTTCGTAATCTACGACGAACCGAATCTAAAGTACGCCTCTCCCGATCGGGGATCGAACGTTTTTCATCCGCGAATATCAACTAAAATTAAAGGAAACAAATTAAAGGAAAAACTTTGCTCTTTCGGTTGAAATTTGCATAAGATCGCGACTTCGTTCGCAGCACGACGAGAATCTCGTTAACGAAACCCAAAAAAAGGTAAAAACCTTGGAAGCGTATCGACGAAACGAACCGAAAATCACGAATCGGGCACCGATGAGTTGTTGCATCACTGGACGGATCCCATACGAGCGCAAATGTACCGCGAAATCGCATCGGTCCGCTTCTCGTAATAAAAGCCGCGTCCTGGAACGCGAATAATTTTGTTGCTCTCGTACGGTTGGCGCGTGCGTACCAACGAGGAAAAGGACCGTTTTACGAGATTTGGTTTAGCGAGGACCCCCGAAGACTCCGACGGGTGAAAGTACAAATAAATATCCTTATCTTCGTACTCGCTGATGTACGAGTATACGCGCTCGCTATCGCAAGAAATATGCGGCCGATACGGAATCGATTCAATAAAAAAATAATTATATTCTCCGCCGAGGTTCTTTGCTTTGAGATTTTAATTAAAATATATTTGTAATACCGCCGGTATTACTGCGGTCGCGAGAAACGTTCGTTCGCCAACGCGCAGATTTCACTCGAGTACAAACGCGTAAAATGAAACGCGTTTCTTTGCTTTTCTATTTATAATCGTCTGTACATTCGTATTTTAATTTTCATTTTTAAGAAGCTGCAGTGCACGAGAATTTATCTCAGCGTCGGAGAAATAAGTTCCGCGGATACGTACTTTTAATAAGCTCCCCCCTACGAGTTTAACATTCGATTAAAAAGTCCCGTTGCGAAATAAGCGAGGCTTCCATCTCGAGCGTCTCTCGATTGGCTATTTTTCGATCCCCGTCCCAGCGAGTAAACTCACGGGCGACGTCCACCGAAGCTTCGTTAGAGAGATGAAAAGCCACCGCTGGCGATAGAACCGCGGCTTCGTTATCGTCCCGACTTCGATGGGCGAAATCCCCGAGTCCCGGGGCGATGAAAGACGCACGCGAGTCGCTGAGAAAAATGTCGAAAGCGGGAAGTTGGCGCCGCGTCTCTTAACCGCGGGTGATTTTCATCGAGTCTCTCTACCCAGGGCACCTCCAACTACCGTAACGACGTTCCACCCGTACGGAGTTTACCGTTGCGCCAACTTAGCAACGAGTCTCGAATCGCTATCTCGAGCTCCGGCACCCGCAGCTTTTCCAGCCCCTCTCCCTCCCCGCGAACGCGTGCACGTAAGTAGTATCGCGTATAAGTATCGCGAGCGCCTGGAGATCCCATACATTAGCGTCGGAGACAGCCTCAAATTGCTTCATTAGCCGCGAGATATTCTATACAAATTGGGAAGTAAATTACTGCGCCGGCGGTTAAGGAGATAGAGAACGAGAAGCTCCGTTAAAAATTCGTAATTGGACCAGGTACAAGTGCGAGGGTAGACTAACGAAAGGCCCGAGGTGGACAAGGACGCGGAGACCGGAAGAAAAATGAACGATACCTGCGGGGATGCGGAAGTAAGCGAATCGCACTTCGTCTACGAGAGTTTGGAGCCGCGATCGGAAAATTGCATCGCCGATTGACCGTCCGAGCATAATTCACGCTAGGCTCAACTGTTAGTGGAGTTTTCTACACTGCAGTTTTGTACACTCGTTTCGTGCTTTCGACCATTAAGGTTTTATGCGATAACTTCCGGCGATATCTCGAGAATTTAAAAATTCAGGGATAAAAGTGTGGAATACGTGTTGTTGTACTCGAAGAAAGTGGAAATTCTTAGCTGCGAGTTTGTTCCAGCGAATGAGAATTTTTTCGTTGATATTCGTAGCTATTTTCGATGGGTAAATTGAAGATTGAATGAAAGATTGAAAAATAAAGTCATTCTTCGAAATAAATAAATAAGACCTCGTGGAAATTTAATGGAAATTTGTAATTTCAACTAAAATTTAACCGAATTTACGACTCTGATAAAGCATTATTTTACCATTACATTTGGCAATTAATAGAGTAATTAAAATTGGAATATTAGGTTTATCTCATTAAGCAAAGACAACGCCACCATGGATGAGTGAGTAGTCCATGTTTTCAGCTCGTTAAAATTTTATCGCGGTTGTACAATTATATAATTATATCGACACGAATGTTCCATGCACTTAGTCCATTAGCACCGAATAATTATTTCTATTCGTCTAGGAAAGGGTCTCGAAAAAAAAAAAAACCTACGAATCGCTATTTTATTCGAACGAGAATTTCGTAACCTAAAAAAAACGATCCCGTATAAAAATGTACGCGTTGGGAAAGCGTAAAAGGAAAGGACGAATAAGTTGGATACGATGCACATCTCATCGCCCCAACAAAGTAATTTCGCGTCGTCATTTCCATAACGAGATGATTTTTCAGCAGGCGCCTTATTTAAAAACATACTCACCCGCGAAGCTCCTCCGAGGGCCAAGACGAATTTCGCGCTACAGTGAGATACTTTTCTCCCTTCCCCCGAACTCTGCCCTTAATTTCCTCGACGACACAAACTTCTTATTATCTCCGACGTTTCCGTGTCTCGATTTGCCCGCTATCTTTTTCCAGCCACCTCTGCGAGCGTTTTAAAACAAAAGAATAAGCCGTGGGGGTTGGAATCCATTTAGGGGAATGAGGGAGTTGCAGGGCTGGAGAAGCGGTCGGCGAAATGAATTGGCAACTTTTAATTAAGATGCTATCTTACGACCGACGTTTCTTCTTTTATTTTTCGCCGTGTACCTTCTTAATGCTCCAATCAATCTGCGCAGATGTGTTATTTAACGTATGAGTTCAACGACGATAATTTCGGTCGGTTGTTACAACGTTCTTCGTTTATAGTTTCGATCGAGACGCGAATCACGCCTACGATTGTAAACTAATTCTTATCGACTTATCGACGGGTGGAATCGAGGAAAACTTTCCTTTTGTCTTTTCGTTAAGGAATTTAAAAACGAGGAATACGTCCACGTAAATATTAGTACGTAAATACGCTACGTTATTTAAACGCACCTAGAAATATCGTAATCGACGTTTACAACGATAAAGTTGCAACGTTCGCATAAAAAATTATATTATTATTAACCGTAAAGTACATTAATCGTCCGTTTTCGAAATAAAAATGAAATAATAGACCATTACGAAAGTGGAAGTGATTGGCAAAGCTCGCAGCGAACGATTTCATAAATTGAGTCCCTCATTTTCGATAGGAAAAGCCTCTCTTCTTTCCGGAGGTTGGGTCTGAATAAGAAACAGGCAGAAATTGGAACCGCTGCTGTTGGATGGTGTGGGTGGAAGGGAGGAAAGGAGGGGGTGGTTAGCATTTCTTTTTGTTCATGCCAACTATTCATCATCGGTGACATTTTCCGAGATAGAAGGATCTCTCTCTCTCTCGCTCTCTCTCGCTCTCTCTCGATTTCGTTCTCGTTCCCTGGCTCGTTCGTTTCCCCCTCCCCGCTCCATCTCTCTCAGTCTCGTCGGTAAAGAACTCGCTCGCGAAACCCTCGGGGCCTCCTAATGGACTTGGCTTCTTCCACCGTACCCTCGAGTTCATCCCTTCCTACTTCTCGGTATATCTCCCCCTCCTCCTTCGTTCGACGAGAGAGACGGACAGACAGACTCGGAGAGATTTTAATTTTCAACCAACGGTCTCGGGGATAATTCGCTCTCTTTGCCGATAAGAGTCTCTGGCAGGCGGCAACTGCGAGGCGAGGCCATTGGCTGCGCGGCGGTTTGGCTTACTCTTGAAAAATTCTTGGGAAGCTCGCGAAAAATAAATTGCTCGGGCGTCAGAAACAATTTAGCTCAGCGGCGTCGTAGCCGCAGCCTCGATCGCCTTTTCTCTCTCGCTCCTTTCCTTAAAAAATCGAGTGCTTTAAAATCGAGGAAAAGTCAATTATGGTATTATAGGTTCTCGATGCGCGGAAAGATTACCGCAAAAAATTACTGCAAAGTAGGTTTCGTATAAGCTCGGCGGGAATTGGAAAGTCAGGGATCTCCGAGTAATAATGGGCGTTCGCTATCGGATTCGGTTGCCGTTCGACTGCGTGGCTGACACGCTCGACGAAGGAAAAATGGTCCGAGACGTTTCTTTATCTTTGGGAAAGCGTTATCTTTCGAATTACGGAGAAACGAACGACTTTCTCCCTTTTTCGGCTAATTTGCCGAGGTTTACAGACGGACATTTTTAAATAAAAGAAGGGTGTGAATTGAATGGAATCAAAGATAAGACGTCGGCGAAAAAATCGTTTTCTAATTCACTGCCAAATTTATGCTCGCGAGATTCGCCGCCCTCCGGTGTCACCAAAGTTCCGAGGGATCGCTAACTTTTCACCCACCCGAGAAACGAGCGACTCGCTCCGACTCCGAAAGGTCTTTGCTCCGACGCAAACTTGATATCGATTCGTTCGATTTCGCCGCTTGAGAAATTTTTACGAAGGAACTGCGTTACGTTCGCGTTCGGTTTTACAGTTATCGTCGTAAATATTAATCATCCGCGATCGATAAAGTACCTCGTGCTTTGTGCTTTGTGCTTTTTGCTTTGTGCTTTGTGCTTTGTGCTTTATACGCTTTCGCGTGCAGTAGTCGGTGAAAAAGATTCGGTTTTCCTCCGCGTTAATAACAGGATAGCATCGACATCTGCCTCGCAAAATACACACACGCGTTTTTTTCACGGATAGCCGTGACGCTCGTTTCGTGGCGTGCACGTAGGCGCATCCTTCAAATTAAACCGAACCGCATATGTACACACAAATTGAATCATACGAACAATGACATCTATTACGAGAAGTATTGTAAGGCAGGAAGAACCGCACGCCTCCTCGATTATACGTATGTAAAGCCCCGGCGAGAAAGTAAAACACCTCTTTCGAGCGCTTCGAAAAGGAAGAGAAAACTCGAGGGCTCGCGATAAAAACGAAAAAAATACGATGGGGGAGGAAGCGAAACTCGAAAAAACCGATCCGAGCGTAGACCCGGAGAACCGGAGCACCGGAGCACCGAAGCACGTGGCCGAGGCTACGATCGACACGCGAAGCAGACGACGTCGAGTCGCTCCAACAATACGAACACGCGAGGTTCTCTTATTAACGCGTCGAGTCGTTGGGTGTTGTTGGGTGTTGTTGGGTGTTGTTGGGTGTTGCGCGGTGTTGCGCGGTGTTGCGTTGGTTCTGCGTGGCGAGCATTACGCGAAAAAGCTTCGTTATACGGTGATTACGAGGAGGGACGTCCGAACAGCGGCCGAAAGGGAAAGTCATCCTCGCTGACTCGACGCGGTCGCTTTGTCGCTTATCTGCGTGACGCTGCGAGAACGCGTATTGTGCCGGGATGTATAATATATCGGACGAGAGGAGCGAGGTTGTTTCCAAAAGAACGAGCGCTTCGAAAAAAGAGCTTCCACGAGGAAAGGACTCCGGAAAATCAGACTCGAAAATCCAAGCTCTACTTTCAGCTCCTTGGAACATCCGATCTTAATTAACCCCGTTGATACATCGCTGCATCCGAGCGTACATCGCGAATTTTGAAAATGTTTCCCCCGCTCGTGGATTAAATTGCCTTAAAACTACCTCGGAAATAGCATCGCGTTTCAAGAGCGGATTATCAACGGGGAATATAAAGCTCGAGAAGCCGTAGAAGAAATTTGAAATTTTCAGTGAGTCGCGAAGCAGGTACGCATCTCGGGCTCGTAAAACATTTTCAACGGGGCGCGACTGCGATACTTATATAAATAATAAATGCGCGTCGCAGCGAGGCAACATTTTTGCGCGCTGAGTAACGCAATCATAGGACGCTCTTACGTCGATTCCTTGCGACCTCCTCTTCCCCTTGTGCTCCCGAAGGATCGTCGTCAGGTCGGTAGACCGACTTTCCAGATGTCTCGTGTACGCCTCGCCCGAAAGCTACATCCCCCAGTGACATCCTGATAAAAACGAATGGCACCGCGAGAAGCGCGAGAAAGAAGGAGGAGGAGGAGGAGGAGGAGGAGAACTACGATCTCCCGTGAGAGGAAAAATAAAGAAATTACCAAGGACACTGCCGTGTAAACAGACTCAATGAATTCCCAAGGAGAACGTGAAATAATTTCTTTATCTCCTTCATTCTCTCAATTTCATTTTACCTTACGAGGGTTTGGATTTGTCGTGCTCGGCTTTTTTTTTTCCTTACTCTTATTTCGTTCGAATTAACTACTGTACTATTACCAAATACGTTGTTAAAAATTTGTAGGCGATCGATGGCGAGTACAACTTTTCGAATCGAGACTCGTTTAAATCTCTACTTACGAACCGAATAAATTTACCGATACGTTGATATTTTCTCGGTAAAGTAAATTACAATCTCCGTGATCGATAGCGATAATTATATTGTAAGTAATTTTCGATGAATCGTTAAAAATAGAAAAGATACGCGTACTATAAATCAGATGCATAGGTCATTCTTGTTTAAGAAATAAAACTTTTTTTTTTCTTATCTCCGAGTAAATTCCTAAACTTGTATCTTCGTGTCGTTACGGAGTAAATCTCGTACTAATTTTATCGTTTATATATACGTGAGTATACGTAATGATATAAGCGCGATTTATCCTAACACTCGGATTAGAAATATCGACTTATTGTTGTCGAGAGAAAAGTAGAAATCAATATCGTTGTTTGTAACAATGTAGCTACATTGGTATATTACTTTCAAAAAATGTATTATTATTCAAATCTGCGAAGGATTAGTCGGTAAGAATCGAGTATTGTTACTTTTAAATATCAATCATTTACCGCCTAACCTATTTCACGACATCGTGTACATACACCTACGCGAACTATTCCCATCGATGGAGACGAATTAATAAATACGTCGTAATATATATTTATCCTCTCCTATATGATATTAATCTTTATTAAATATGTAAAACTTACATATTCAAGTAGCATAAAATAATATATTATCGATGCTATAATTTATCGATAATAAGTATTCAATTACGACTCTGAAACAATACGGAACCGTTCCACCACCAAGACTCAATCGTTAAAAAAAAAAATTATAGACGATACCTTGAACAAAATACGAACTTATTATTTTAATACTACGTTACATTCAAAGACGAATACCTCTAAGTCTAATTTAAAAATTCTTCTTTAAATGCTTCGATTATCTAATTATTATAAATCAAGTATTTTTCTTTATAAGAGTTTCCTACTGCATTTTGATACGTCGCACTTATGTTTATATATAATATTAATAATACGTGTAAGTATACGCGTAGCGGATCGTAAACTTACGGCATGAAATATCGGTGAATAAAAATTCGACGATTACGGTATTTTTAATTAAAAATAAACCGGTTAAAATTTAAACCGCAAACTTTTTTCAAGCTCTCCGAAGCGAACGTCGAATAACCCGAGACGCCGTAAAGGTACTTTATAACAGTAGAAAAATAAAGCGAGAGTCAAGAAAAAGAACAAGTCGAAAAGAGGATTATACCTCGGCGACGATATAAGATAGTCCACCTGCAACGACGTCAGCGCGCGAGAAAAGGGAGACAAAGCGACGCGTAGCCGAGCCAAGACCAAGTCACGGAGCTTCCGTTCTCGAGCCTCCGACACCATAGAATATTCAAGCCTCAATTTCATATCGTCGCGCGTCCGCACCTCCTCGAGACTAGAAAGCGTAGAAAGTCAGCGGGGGATATTAAAAAGAGGGGCAGCAAGATGGAAAGATGGAAGGAGGCGAAAGGAATCACAAAGCGGTCCTGCCCTCATATTTGACACATAATGGAACGATCCCACCACCCGCTCGATGTTTTCTACGCCCCCCGTCAACCTCTCGCTTTCTTTTTAACGGAGCCTCCGATATTATGTGCGATTATTATTCATTATGCGCCCTCTCTCGCTCACTTCCCCCCCCGACGACGTTCCGCGAACGACGCGCTTTCTTCGAGCATTCGACGTTCCTGCCTCCTCCGTTCATCCTTCCGCGAATACCCCGACGTTTCGGACCGCTGGGGATTTAAATCCTAAGTTGCTGCACTTTCCAAAGGTGGATGACGACCACGATGATACAATAAAACCGAGCGCCGGGTTCGAGAGAGGAATAGAGATACGCGAACCGATGCCTAACTCTCGTAGATCGGAAACAATTTGTAAAGGCAAGCTTGATCATCCCCGACGACGTCTTCGCGGGTACTTCGGAGTACGCTTGCGCACATCCGTGCGTATAAATACGTTCGAGCCGAGCTCGTACGATACGTGTGGCTCGAGCATATATTTATACGCGGACTTACATTACCGAGACATGTATACCTCTTTGCATACGCGTTGAATTGCAAATGGCAGTTCGCGAGAAGACGAGAGAGAAGGAGAGAAGAGGGAGGACTAACGCTCACGTCCAACTTTCATCGGATGTTCCTTTCGCCCCTTCCTCTCTTCCCTGGATGCGACGGCAACGACTCTTCGATCAACGCTCGAAACATCGTCCTTCTCTTTCTCAGCCCTTCGTTCGATCCGCGTTTTCCAGCATACGAAAAACGATCAACGTTGTCGAACTTTTTTAAATATAGATACAAGAAAAAAAGGAAAAAAATACACGGAGCTAAATTTCGATCGCGTATGCGCCACTCGTGCATTAGCCGACTCTATTTTATAGTCGCCGCGTATATCGTAACGATAATATATGTAAATTATATTTCTCGACTTATAAAGTTCTAAATTTGAATTTGGTAATTGTATATTCGAGGAGCGATAAGCGAATGACGTACAATTTTGAAAATGATGCATAAGAAATTTTATCGCTGTATTACACTTTTTTCATCTCGCCGCGATGCGGGGGTTAGACGCGTAAGTGCGCGAGCTTAAAGCGAGAAGCGAATACGGGAAGAAGGAGACACCGAACGCGAGTCTTCGATCCCTTCCTCTTCGTTGCGGATCGTTCCTCTCATCTCGGAGGAGTATCGTTACGGTTATGGCATCGTCGGGCAATAGGGCTACGTACAAATAGTTATTCCGAGAAAACGACCCACCGCCGCTTCTTACCTCCTGCTTTAAGATACTTTCGCGTAACCCAATATCGACTGTAGTATACGTAGTAGGTAGTAGGTAGTAGGTAGTAGGTGGTAGGTAGTAGGTGGTACGCGGTAGGTACTACGAGGATACGCAGGAGAATAAATTGCGGCCTTCGCAGGCTGCCTTTTCTTTTTTCGATCGCGAGTTTATCGGTGTCGCGTTATTCGCAAAAAGAAAAGGCGGTCGGGATAAATAAATGCGTGAATAAACACGCGCCTGTATTCGTCTATTTATTTGTTTAATCGCTTTCGTAATTAACGATGCTTACGAAGGAGGAGAAAAATACGAGAGTCAACGGTCAATTATAGCCGGGGAGCCGAGCAGTTAGAAATCGTAGCCGCTACGCTCGGACGAGCTTTTAATGACTTGCGAACCGGAGACAAAAGGATTCGTTTGCGTTCGCTGCAGCAGCAGGTGTATCGGAGGAAGGAGCCTCGTATATGCACTGTGGTACATGCACCTTTCTTCGTTCTTCGCTTTCCTCTTTTTTTCCCGATCTTATTGCGCCGGTTTGCCCCGCGCTCCTTCACGGGCCGTTCGCGCGACTCAAATTTCGCCTAATGCACGAATTAATATAGCCAATTTTACATTTCGTTTTACATTCGCCGACTCGAAATGGATCCATAACCCTCGCGTTTAATCTTTGCGCGATTTCGCAAAGTACGTGTCGTTAAGAATTATTGTTTGCTCTTATTCGCGAAGCGAGTATCTCGGCTTAATGTATAATGCATTTAGTTACTCGAGTCTTCAACGAAATAAAAAGAGGAGTGTGTAACGCGAGAAGACCCGCACCGCTAAATCTCAAAAGTAGATTCGGATTAAGCGGTAAGACATTGTTCGTATACCAAGTATATTCGAGTGCGCCATTAAGACCGACAACGAAAGAAGAAGAAGAAAAAAAAAAAGGAAACCTCGCGTGCAAAGATTCGCTCGTGAAAATCCTTACGCTTATCGTCCGCGAGGATTTCTCTCGCCCGATAAACGTCAACATCGCGAAAAGCCCCGATCTCGGAAATTACGCAAAAACTTCCATCCGTTCGTTGGTAGCGCGAGTTCCGTAAAGTGAAAACAAAGCCGCCGGTCCAATTACGAAACTTCTTCATTAGTCGTCGCTCTTTGGCTCTCTACCTCCTCCTCTTCCTCCTCCTCCTCTTCCTCCTCCTCCTCTTTCTCGCGACTCGTGCATTTAACGCAAATTTCTCGGCGCCGTCGTCTTCCGTCATCGCCTTCTCTAAATACCTCTGTCATACATTTATGTATATTCAAAGCTTCCTAAGTCTCCGACGCTGGTAACTGTCACCGGGGGCGCCTCTTCATCAGATACCGAGACGCTCGGATCCACCCCCGTTTCACCCGTGCCCTCGGTCCTCGCTCTCTTTCCTCCTCTCTTCCGTCCAACCCAGAGAAACCGAGCGAGAGGCGCCGAGAACGCTTCTACAAGGCCTTCCTATTACGACGAGCTCGACCTTAAGATATTAAGTACTTTACCCGCGATTAGATCTCTCATTGTGCCGCGCCGGTGTCAGACAAGCGCTTCGCTGGAGGAACCGACTAGCCGAGAGAGAGAGAGAGAGAGAGAGAGTGAGAGAGGGAACCGGAGATCGAGGGACACCAAGATATATATATGCACAATGAGAGGAGACCTATACACGGTGCGAGTGATCCGAAGCTTGCCAGTACACGTGCACGTGATCCTCGAGAGACCGAACCAAGGACTATAACAGGATTCTACGACTGTATGCGTGCATACGATAAGAGAATAATAGAGAACGATTAGAGTCACATAAAATTACGATTCTTATGTTTTTCCGAGAGGGAGAGAGTATAATACCTTTACAATCGTTGCTCTTCGTCATTTTTTTTTCTTGCCAAGGTCGAAAGCGGTAATGTGAGAAGATTGTTGTAGTTTCTTTATCGATTGAATAATTTTATTCGTTTTACACAATGATGAAAAATGATAGGGATCTGAGTCTAGGAAACGAGGGTCTGCGAACACTTGCTCCCGGTGTAAGAGACGTCGAAACTTCTAAGCATTTTGTATCGCGTTCCAATTCACTTGTTTTTCTTTAATTATTCGACATCCTGTTACGGAATAACCGCCGGATCAAAATTTCAGAGTTTCCGTAAAATATGCTAAGTTACGCATCGCGAGTGTTACGTTGATACGCAAACAAATTTTCAAAGCTTCGATTAATTATTAAATACGAACGGTCTAATCAATATTTACCTTCTCGCTATGGAATTCATTTTAAATTCGATGGAAAGAATTTGTACTGATGTATCTTACGAAAAATTATGTTTCAAAAATAAACGATCGAATAATCAATTACCGTTATTAAAACTTACTACTAAATATTATATATATATTTATATTATTAAATCGAGACATTATTCAAAACATTGGTTCGGAAACTTTAATTAAAAAAGGTAAAAACAACTTTTACTTATAAAACGTTAAAAGCAAATTATATTTATACAAAACGTAAAAAATTGTCTCAAAATATCGTACGACGTTTAACTTTAGCTGCAAATTCGATGCGGGTAAACGACGAAGTGGAAATTTTCACGATAGATTGAAAAAAAAATGCGTACGTTATTTTTAATATCATATATATATCTAAATAAATACTCGATAAACGTGTATCCAGATTTTACCGTTGCATTACTCGATAAAATAAAAAATGTAATAATTCTAACTAATTTCATCGAAAAATCGCGTTACAGTTTGAAGAACAGTTTAACTTATTTTCGTTTCAACTAGTACAAAAAAGTTGCAACTGTTCTATGGTTGTAAATATTTGAAAATATGGAGTAATTTACTCGTATTACAAATAAATACATTGAAATTACATTACTATTATTCAAATATATCGATAATACATTTGATTAAAATGTATAAAATTAATTCTTAACGCAAAGCTTATTTTAAAGTCGGATGCAAATAAATTAAAAAATACACGATTCTCTTTTAATTATAGTTAATTAACAGAAACATTATTTTTGGGTAAAAAAAACATTAAGGAGCTTACGAAATAAACTTTGGAAAAGCTATCACGGCACTAGTATAGTCGAGCTTTTAGTGCTCCGACAAAAGAAGATAAAAAGCGGATGACTAAAAGTGGATAAAAAAGGAATTACAGAAAAATCGCGGATAAAATGCGCGGCTGTAGAGAGAAAGACTGGTTAAAAACACGAGCGAGCGAAGGATAAAAAAATTCCAGTAATGTAAAGAGAAAAAGCGAGGGAGGGAGGAAGAGAGCTGGTTAAACTGAAAATAAAAGTTAAAAAAATGTGGGGACACGAGGCGACCGAGATAAGGGTGGGAGGAAGAGTAGTGGAAAGACAATGCCAACCTGAGAGACAATTGCTTAGAGCGACGAAGCTCCTTCTAACTGCTGTATAATTTCCTGCAACGACACCTTCATTGTGCGGCTGCCCATTTTCATTCTTATCTGCGCAACGACGAGAAATAAGGGGTAGAATTGGAAGCTCGTCATTGGGGGAAGAAGGACGGAGAGATAAAGAGCAGAGCTAAGAGCGCACGAGCAAATACTCGAGATCGAGATGGAGATGGAGATGGAGATGGAGATGGAGAAGAAGCAACGCGCAAAGTCTTCGAATTTATCCGCAATTTACCCGGAAGTGAACAAAGGGTGGAGACGATAGGCCCATCCCATTTCGGATATCGCGAAAGTGTACTTTTTTACGACACCGGAAAATTAGCATTTACAGATGTAGGAAAAAGGCTTGATCGAAGCAAAGGGTGAAGAGAAAATTGAAAAGGATCTTTTTCTTCGTTGCTACTCACGTGGAAATCGAGCGAATTACATCGGTTGCTGATCAAACTTGCACTTACCTAAAACAAAGAGAAAATATATCGTTAGTGTACGACGAGAAAAATGTACAAGAAAAATATAACATTTATCGCGTTTAAATATTCTAGTGATAATTTTACTGGGTGCGTTTTAAACGAGAAATATTTTTATATATATCCAAACTTGCTCGCGAGCAATATTATATAATTACGTTGGCAACGTTTTATAATATATTTATGCATTTCTGTATTTCAAAATAAACACGATCGTTACCAGAAATACCCAACTCGTCTAAAATAATTTGGTTTTTGAAAAAATATCGCTTTTCAACGTTCGACGAATCAAATCGCTTAAATTTTATTTGTAAACGGGTACACGATTAAAATAACAAAGGTTTTTCTGGCTCGGGAAGTACCGATTCGGTCGACGGTACAATTTTATAAAATTATGGAAATTTAGCGGATCGCAAATTGCACGGAAGACTCCGGAAAGCTAAAGTAGCGCGACAATCGACGGTCGGTAAAGACAGGCTCCCGTCCGTTTACGATTTCACAATTGCAGAGCAATCGTCGTGGGCTTGTTTGAAAAAATGGTCGAGAGGATCGAAGAAAGGGAGCGAAGAAAAGAGACAGCGCGCGAAAGAAAGGAGAGTTCCGGAGATTCTCTCCCACGATCCGAATCGCGCGGAAGACTCGTTCTCTCGAGAGCCTCGATAGAAAGCAATCACACACGAGGAAGACGAAGAAGAAGAAGAAGGGACTGACAAGCATCGAGTCCGAGGACGATCCGGTATATTCTTCGCTCCTCTTGTTTTTCCCCTCTCCTTGAACCCGGTGTATGCCTCTTCAAAGCGAGTCCCCTTGCTTCCTTCTCCCTCTCTCTCTCTCTCTCTCTCTCTCTTCCCATCGAGCCCCGAGATTCGGTTTGTTTTTTCAAAGTCACCCAGCGAATATCCACTCGAGTTGCGCCAACGACAACAAACACTCGCGACCAAATATATCCGTGTACGCTGATCTAACGCGATGCGCTCGGAGGATACGGGTAGGTATTTTTACCCGCGAAGATAGCGAAATCGGGAACGGGATGGATAGAAAGAGAGAAAGAGAGAGAGAGAGAGAATCGATTACATAATAGTCGAAAGCAACAAACAGATTTTATCCCATAACCTATTTCTACCACATGTCACGAGTATTTCGTCTCCATTGTTTTTATACGTACGAAAGAAAATTTGTTGGATCGAATGAAAACATTTACCATTCTTGCGAACGCAACTTATGTCATTGTATCGACAAGTTCTCGTTCTCGTATGCTTTCTTTTTCCTTCACTCTATCTATCGCACGCATACCCATACTCTCTCTCTCTCTCTCTCTCTCTCTCTCTCTCTCTCGAACCTAAATTGCTCTTAAAGATTCGCATTTATCGCATCGATAACCTGCAAATATACACTTTCGAAATGCAACTACGCGTGAATTAGGTCAGGCTCATTTTGTCGAATTGAATTGTTAACCGTGGAATGACACAAATTCACCGAGTATGTGAAAACTTATCCAATTAAAGTATAAGTTGTCCAACGGTTGGATAAAAATTATAAGTTTTCGTCGATAAGTTGGTTCAATAATAAAAAAAACAAAATTAAAAAGTTTGTATTTGCGAGAAATCGTTGCTACGAAAACAATTAAAATTCTAAATTAAAATATGTGCATCGATACCGGGGTAATAAAATTACCAAGATAATTACCAATTATAATCTAAAAAATGATTTACAACAAAAAAATGTGGCGTTAAAACCACGCCTTTAACAGAAACACCATTTAAATATTAAATATTTCTTAAGTTTTTAATGAGATTTTACGCGTGCGAAAGTAATGTGCACGCATGCACGAAGGGACAAAAGACCTCGAGCATCGAAAAAAAATCTATAAAACGAAGGTAAATAAAAGATAAACAAAAGGTAAAGAAAAGGTAAAGAAAAGGTAAAGAAAAGGTAAGGAAAAAGAAAAGGCTCGCTTCAATAAACACGAAAAGCGCGAAATGCAAAGCGCAACAACGGCACGCGCATTATGCGAGCGATGCACCGCGCAGTGCTCGGCTTAATTAAGATGCACCTCTCGGCCGTAAATCGGCGCTTAATTCCACGTTGGACAAAAAAGAATTGGACAAAAAATGCGTCAGCTGCCTCGTGGGCCGAGTCAGTCCTTCCTTCTTTCGAGAGGAAACCTTCCTCTTCTTCCCCCACGGAATCGCGCTCGATAACTCTCATCGACTGCGATTATTTTAATTACCTGTGCATAATCGTGTGCGCTTGTATCCGTATTCGTGAGTACGCACACAGAGATCGCGGCTCACCTCGAAATTCCCGCGTTCGTTAATTGGTCGTAAGTTCGCGAGTAACGCACTTGGCATTAATTGTCTCTTTCTCCGTTGCTCTCTCCCTCTCACCCCACCCTCTCACCTCACCCTCACCCCATCCTCGACATCTTTACACAGCTTCGTCGTTCGCGTACGTTGCGACAGTTGAATACGATTTAATTTTGCCTTTTTATTCCAATGGTGTACAAAGCAAGGGTGATTCGTATAAACGAATCGTACAAAGTAGCCAACGGTAAATAATGATCTACATATCTATAAAAGAGTATACAGCGGTAATTGCTGTTATTGTAGTTTGTCCGACGACAACGACGACGACGACGACGACGACGACGGATCGTAGCAGCGTTCGGTCGACGAGTCAAGTCTTAGAAATCGGGAATTCGGTGAGAAAAATTGCCGACATAATAGCTAATGCGATAAAGGACGGAAGAGAATCAAGTGAACAAAAATGAAAACTACGCGTAACATTTATAGAACGCGTTGGAAAGCATCGCTCGAAAACAGGATCGGAATATAAAAGTGGTTCGGGGCATTGAAAAAAAAAAAAAAAACGAAGAGTGGAGGGACGCGGACGTACCGAAAGCGATTGACGCGGGCACCTCGTCGATGTCCTTTGTACGCGTTCGCTACGCAAGCCAACCGCAAAATCAGCGTTTGAATGAAGAAGTGACACAATGCCACAACGTACGACGGCACCCCAACGCATCATCCCCTTTCGCCGTCGTCTTCCTTGGGACATTGGCGCGGACCCTTGCCTACGAGTACGCCTAGGGTAGAAGAAAAAAGAGAGACGAGAGTGTGGCTCGTTGTAATAGGCGCAGTGATGCGTGATATACGACTCTCTTCTTCTCCGTCGTCTCTTCGGCTACGTGTGTGCAATGAGATAATAAGAGAGAGAGACAGAAAGAGAGAGAGAGAGAGAGAAAGCAAACTCCACAAGATATACGGATAGGTGCACATTGTAAACGAAAAGTACTCCGTGTCCTGCCCTTCCATGGCTCCCATTTCTATAGGCACGCGCATAATGGATATTTGCATGAAGCGAATCGAAAAAGACACCGTCGAAATTTTAACATGCGGACTTCCATCAACAGTCAGCCTATCGATGTTTTTTCTCCACGCGTTAAATGAAATTACGCACAACCTGATACACTTACAAGGAATTATATTTCGCTTCGGATTTACAAGGATGTGTTTTACAAAGAATAGTATTAGTGCGATAAAGTCGGTGTAACAAACAGCTCGATGAATAAAACAAAAAATCACGGGTAAGAAGATCGCGTATAAATTCCTACATTAAACACACATTATTCGAGATTTCGGTAAATTAACTTAACGAATTCACGATCTTAGCTCGAGTTATGTTCCATTTAAAATGATTAAGAATAATACTTTTTTTTACATTATTCAACGTTTACCGAATAAGTTTACTTTCCCTTGTTAACGATAATTTAAAACGTTGCTAATAGTTTTATTATTAATCGATTCCGCAATTTTCTCGCTTATCGCCTTCTCGATATTTTCTCTTTCGTGATAAATAATTTTTTGAAATTTCATTGTGAGATTTTCGAGCAAAACAAAAAGAAGGTACTTTTTAAGACTCCTTATCAGAAATTTTATTTTACCGTACTCATACTTATGCAAGTGATAAAAAAATATCGTCACATGATTAAATGGGAAATACTAAATTTTTAATTAAATATTTGATATCTTTGATTGTGCGCGGCCACTGGATTGGTTGCATAGTTACACGTGCACGTACTTAGGCAAACTCGGAGCGAGCGGAGGAGAAAGCGAGAGCGGGGAAGAGAGCGAGAGAGAGAGAGAGAGAGAGATAGAACGAGGAGGGGGTTTATCTCTGGAGCGGACTGATCAGTACAGGCAGATAAGCCTCTTACGTGGTCCAATTGGCAATTACTTATCGCATTCGGATCGTTACATAACCTATAACAGCTTCGTACCGGTCCACGTGCAATTAGACGCCTTACGTCGTATTATCCGACGCGATGCTCGCGCAAATGCAGCGAGAGTCCGAGCCCCGATGGGATTCTCGGGCTTTATTCCTCGCTCGCCGCTTTGCGGTCGCGTACGTTTCGATGATTGTCGTCGGTCCGCGGAAATAGACGCTTATCAACTTGTCAGTGCTGTAAGAAACGACCGCCGTACGAGATAAAAAAAACTCTTGAAAGACGGCTTATATCGCTCGTGTACTTCGTCGTGTAATTATGATTTACTTTGATTGCCATGATAAAAATTCTGTACACTTGCATTGTCGCGTTAACAAAGCCTGGATTGTAAAGACTGCATTTTTAGAAATGTTCTACAACCGCATTATATAAGTCATGATTAATTACGAAGCTCTTTATCATTCGCGTACAATGACATTTTTCTATACGTCCGTGTTATTTTTATTTTTAAATCTTGTTCCATGCGACGACGAATATTAAATACCAACGTTGCATACGTTCTATGCTATTCCGTATTAAAAATTCGTTTCTAATTTTAAATCAATTTTTACGTTTTTTTTTTATTAAATACGTTGTTTTAGTTTTATTTTTCAAAACTACTTGTACGATATTTATCACGATCACTTTTTTACGCCGCGTATAAATCAACACTGGCATTAAGCATAAAAAATTAAGATTCAGGTGTATTCCTTATCGTAATTTTATTATATTTAAAAAAATTTAATTTATTTTGTAACGATACGATAATTGTGTAATTAACGATTTGAAACAAATTTTGTACATTTTCCGCCAACGATTCGAGTTTAACCTTCCGTAAGCGTAAAGGAACTAATTTTCAGGGCATTGTACCAACTTACTACGAAACGAATAGACGCGGTAATAAAAGAGTGAGTTTACGATGAAACAATTTGCCGAATTTGGACAATATCGCATTATAAGTTTGAGGATACTCGAATGGACCTTTTGTTACTCGTCGGCGACGCGCAGTTCGCTGTTCGAATCCCGCTTTTCTCTAAAGTGCAGTCGCGGATACCGAATGCCCCCTTGAAACCGAGACTCTCGGTTATTCGGACCCACATGACTTGCAAACCGTATTGCCGCAGAGTCGGTGGTATTCGCAGGAACAACTGCCGCAATGGGGATAAGAAAGCGATGACCCCGGATAAAAAACACGTAGCTCATTAGGTACGATCAGAAGCCGTATAACTTACGAAGTATAATCATAAACGCTGAATTTCAGCGAGACTAAAAAAGGAAATATATCACGTTGAATAATTATAAATAAATCATGGGATCTCGGTAGGATCCCATGAAAAATCATGTCACTTTATCGTTATTATTTTATAGTAATAGCCTTTACAGTTACGTCAATTATAATTTATAACAAATATGTGTAAAATCTGAGTACAATTTAAACTGTATACATATATTTTAATAATATGACCGTTTTACCGTTTTAAGTATTTACAAAACTACATTAAAGAAATTAAAGAAAAATACGTTATTAATAAATATAATTAAACTCGGCAATGTAACTAATTTTACGCGATTTACATAAAATTTTAGCTCGAATCGAAGGAGAGATTTTTGTTTTGGTACGCAAAAAATCTACAAGACTAACGATCGCATCGATTAAAAACTAAAAACGTACTTCCGCTCGACTAATATCTTGCGATGTACACTTCAACGGATTCAACAATTTTCCCAAGAGAGAACACACTATCGATAGAATGCAGTACTCAAATCTCGAGTCAAAACGCGACTCGACGGGAGTTTAACGATCCGGACACTCGTTATAAATTATATAAGAAGCAAATATATGCTAACAAATAAAAGTTAATCTTTTTTGTAGTTTATAAAGCGATTGAATTCGATTGGAATGAAACTGCAAAGTCGACTATTACGAGTACAGTTTGCCGTTTCATTGTTTACCGTATTTTCAAGTCAAGCACCGACGCGGATCGACAATTTGTCAAGATAATGTAACGAATCGTTGAATATAAGGAATCGTTGAGTGTACGTCCAGGACTTTGATATTCGCGAGGTAGAAGAAGAAGAAGAAGAAGAAGAAGAAGTAAAAGCAGAAGAATAAGAAGAAGCAAAAGATGAAGAAGAAGAAGAAACAAGCATTTCAAATTGCAGTGAAATTAATTAATATGTATTGTGCTGCGTCCGAATGTCCTTTTACGGCCCATTCAAATTCACGCGTAACGATATGCTGCCCGCGTAATTTCAACACGAAAATACGCCGTTCAGGAGTAGAAATACAAGCGTCTGCACCCGCACGGTTACCAATTCCAGGATCGTCACCGTGTTTTCGATCATTCACGTCGCCGGATTTCGATATTACCAAATTTATAAACCATTTTATCCGTGTTTCTTTAATCGAATACCGCTGACATAAATAACGATCGCTTCGAGTCCCAATCTTATCTATAATATAAAAATATAAGGATTCGATTTGATTGTTAATTCAAATCGCTAATTAAATAAATAAATTAATTAATTAATTAATTAATTAATTTATATATATATGTGTGTGTATATATATATTTATTCGAAAGTAAATTGAACTTTACATTTTATGGGTACGTGCAAAAAATATTAAACTCAAAGAAATTTTATCGCCTTATGCATATTCATGTATGAAAATTTAAACCGAGTTTTTAATTAATTTTGCATAATTTTGTAATAACATAATAAAATTTGCGATTTTAGAGTAGATACCGCTCACAAAACTAACAGTGCAACTATTCCTGACTCTCACATTCATATTTCCATTAAAAAGCAATTAAAATACACCGCAGACAGTTAACGTCAGTTTTATTATTTTCTACGTCAATCATACAAATCCTTGTTGGAACTGTTGCCGATTTCAAATCTTAATTTCAACGTCGTATACAATATTTGATTAAATTCTTAATTTCGGGTATAGGCAAAGGTTTTTACAATCGTTAAGATGGTTAATTTATCTCTCAAAGGAAAAAACTACGAAAGGAAACGAGGAATAAAGAAACCCAAGATCGACATTCCGGAAGATTCATCGATCGATGGTAGCTTTAAACTCAAGGTCAAGAATCCTTCTTTTCATTCTATCCTGTTTATCGCGAACAACGGACCAAGAGTCCTCGCGGTTTGTGCTTTTAAGGACGTCGATTGCTTTCGGTGCTCGGCAGCATCCACTACTATCCACAATAGTAGCAACCAACATCCAGTATAAGATGTATTTTTTTTTTTTTTATTACATATATTGTAACCCCCGCCCCTTTCTAAGCAACTTGTCAGCAATAAAGCAAACCGATGCCGCTGTCGAAGCCCTGGAAGAAAGTCTGAATCGCGCGTCGTCCTGCATTAACGTCCATTGATTTTCCTTGCGGTTTATCTCACCGCTTGATCTCCTTCGTATTCGTTCTCTCTGCACCCTGGATATTAAATCGTAAAGCTATTTTCGTACCGAGAGAACGGGAGGATTTTTATGCTTTCCTATCGAGTCATCTCTTCGCGTTACACGAAAATCCTGATATTATATGTAAATTACCGTACATTTACTCATTTTCTGCTTCGGAGAATT
This sequence comes from Dolichoris vasculosae, assembly GCA_018907195.1. Lineage (NCBI taxonomy): Eukaryota > Metazoa > Arthropoda > Insecta > Hymenoptera > Agaonidae > Dolichoris > Dolichoris vasculosae. The sequence continues at coordinate 12,343,408 of JACCHY010000001.1, forward strand.
CTAATTTATTTATAATTGTGAAATCTGTATAACATCGATCGTAGAAATGTATATCGAGTCGTTAAAATAATACCGTTTGCGTAGATACTTGGATACGCGCGGTCATTGTATAAAAATTTTAATTTCGGTATTCGTTAATCTTGGGTACGCGTATACACTTCGGTTATACGATACGCCAAGGAATGTGATTTATAAATTTTTCTATCGATAAAATTTGATGTAATTTATCGATAAGGTATAACTATGCCTGCTGTCTACTATTTGTAAAAGCCCAAAAATAAATTTACTTAATTTCGATAATCAATTCCGAACTAATTTTAGACAAGATAAAAATATATTAACGTGTAATATAATTTATATAGTCGTAAATGTTTGCGCACGTAAATTTAAAATTGAAAATTAACGTTGAAAAAGAGTAACGAACCGTCAAAAAAATACTTATCGAATTTATTAAATATTTATTTAATTTTCTTGGACATTGTGTCTACGAGCGAACCGCTATGAATTATCGATGTAAAAACATGGAATAATTTGTCGAAAAAAAGTTTATTTAAATAAAAGAAAATTAATTAAAAAGATAATTAAAATTGAATTAAAATAAAAAAGGCGAAATATATACATAAAAGTCACTCAAAAGCACGGTACTCTATAACTCATGCATGTACGGTTACTTTATTAAGAAAAGAAAACAAGACACGAAGAAAATAAGAAAATAAGAAAAAAGAAAACGGAAAAAAAGGAAAAAGGAGAAACACTTTATACGAAGAGAAATTCCCCTGCTATTTATACCGGCAGTTCAGTCAATTCGAACATGTGCGTCCAAACATCAGCATCAACTTTAATCCGGATATACAAAGTCTCTCTGTTTACTTATATGTGCTCGATGTCGTGTAATGAATTTTTTATTAGATCGCGGCTGCCCACGATGATTAGGGTACTTAGCGGTGTTGCGGCATGGCGATAAAGTTTAAGGGCGCATTTACGCGATACACGCAATAAAAGTCAAGTCGCTGGGCGCCACACGAGTAGCGGCAAGAAGAAAAAAGTAGCCGTGCGAGCAAACTTAGAGCCTCGGTTCGCTCATCCGACGGCCAAGTCGAACAACGTACACGAGCCCACTGATTTTACGAGCGGTACTTTGCGGTTTTAGAAAATTTTCCTCGCGTCTTCTCGGTCGTCTCCTCGGTCGTCTTCTCGGTCGTCTTCTCGGTCGTCTTCTCGGTCGTCTTCTCGGTCATCGAGCACGAATATAGCTCATCGTTTCTAATACGAATCGATCGCCCGTACGCCAACGACTCTTCTCTTCTCTTCGACCCGTTGTTTTTACTGCGCGCGTGATAAATAAAACGAGGAAACCCATACGCGATCGTTTCGCTGTTATTTTCTTATTTAAACTATTTAACCCGTACGCGATCCCATGGATAATTGATAATTGTTGCGATAATATACGAACGTGCCACGAACTGCGCGCGATTCGATGAAATTCATATCCAGGTATTTATTAATCTATCTGGAATTAACGATTCCTCCGCTTCATATATTTATTCGAGTTTACTCAAATATAAATTAGAATTGAGATATCATTTGATCTTTGCCGTTTCTGTTACTCGAGAAGAAAAAAGTATAAAAAAGCATAAAAGTTAACGGGTAATTCTTTCCTCGTTAACATTTTGCCATTGGTTTATCTCCTTTCGAAACTCCTATCCCATCGACCATCGAGATCTTAATTCTTTTACGCGGAAATTGAAATTATCGAACGGCGTTCCGATTTTCGCCTATACGCTACGTACATACACGTTACGTAAAGCCGACGATCCCCGATGCGCCGCCCGAGGATAGACCGGTTAAAATCATCTCCGAGACGGTCAGCCTCTTCCGATTGGAAGCGCGTGCGTTGGTACAAAGTCAACGCGCCGCCTCGCGATTATATACAAAAGGGACGCGTAACTTTGCGCGGACACGTGCGTCGAGCTCGACGGCGCGGTTATTTTAACAACGTGGTAACCTCTTTGTAGACCGCATGCTTGTAAACCAAGAACCAAGTCTGTTCGGCACCGCGGAAAAGGGAAAAAATAAAAGACTCGATTTATACGTTTCTTCGACCGTTCCACTTTTACTTAGGCCTTCTTATTCTTCTTAGACTTCCGTCCCTCCCCCCCCCACTCGAGGCTTTATCATTTTCGTCCTTATTTTGCATTCGTTTTCGCCATTGTTTTTTATCCCTTCTTTTTCTCGTTCGCGCATAGTTGCAGATCCGAGCGAACCGGTTCCTCTCTCGGATTCGTCGATGATGTTGACGATGATTCTTCTTTATGACGTCTCTCGATTCATATTCGCATTTTTAAGCGTGGTTTTTGTTTCGGAGGAATCGATTAATTATCATCGGTCGCGCATAATTCGATATTCTACGCATCTTCGATCGTAACTTTCTTTCGATGCGATCGGGAGGATGTTCCCGAGTCGGAGGGAAACGTCGCAGTACGGTAATATTTTTACAGATTTACGTAGATCGAGAAATTTGACACTTTGCGCGAAAGAAAAATATCGAAACGGTCTCGATCCTTCGAAGCATATTTCGGCCCTTCTCCAACACAGCCGAATATCCATGAGTCAGGCGCTATTAATAGTTGCCGCGTGTAAAAATACATCGTACATTCGTCTTTATACCGCGCTCGAGAGCGCGAAAAACAAGAGCAACGCGATAACGCGAAGAAGCCAAGAGATGACGCGCGTCTTCGAATCCACGTGGCGTAATGTGTGGTCCATCGAAATTTCCCTAGATTCCGAATTTTTTCCACCTTTTCAATTTCCTCGCTCCACGAATAAAACGAAATTCGCGCGTGTAAAAATACGTTATTAGCTATTCCTACATCCAAAGTTATCAACGAACGTGTATCGCACCGTAAAACGGTATTTATCGGATGGTAAACAAGATTTATTTACAAGATGGCTCGGAACGTAAAAATAACGAAGAAACATTCCACTTATTTGTATCGCACGTTGGAGACATCGTAAGAGACGAGCAACGAATTCTCAGAGTGGGTAAAAATTGAATTTCAACGTGTCAAAATACGTTACTCACAGGAGGTAACTTTATCGATGCGAGGAGCTGGGGTACATCGAAATAATGAATATCGATAAAAGCAAGGGATCTTAACCAGAAATCCTCGGACGAACGAGCCCAGCCACTCCCCGAGCAACGCGTCCGGCGTCTTTTATGAAATAACATTTCTTCCCCGAATGCTCGTAAGAGTAGGTCGTTCGGAAAAAGAAAACACGCACTGTCGTCAAGGGACCGAGGCTCGGGCGCGCCTCGAAGACGTTGCCAGCCGAGAAAACGAGAACGAGGGCCCCAGATGGAAAGCGCTTCACGAGTTCCGCGGTCGAAACGGCGTGACAACTCCGCCCCCGTTCCCTCGTCGTCTTCGTCGGCTGCTCTTCATCCCTCTTGCTCTCGTCACGGCAAAGTTTCATCATCGCCGCGACGCGAACTCGTTGCGCCTCCCCCCGGACTTGGCTCAGCCTGTACGCGATCCCCGAACTTCAACCAACAACTTTAGCTCCCCTCCTCGTTTATTCTGGGTGACTGCACTTTCCCTCCGCCTCGCAACAGCCGCCGCTACCGGAGAGTTCGTTCCGTCTCGCTCCCTCCGCGGATCGCGGGCCAATTTCGCTCGATTCCCCTTTTTCTCTTATCTCCTTTCCCTCCTTTCCCTCCTTTCCCTCCTTTCCCGCTCGCAGAGTCTCCGCTTCGTTCCAGAGCTCGCCCAGGATACGAGCCGAGTCCTCGTGGAAGCCGAGCTCGAGGAACCTTCCTAAGGCACGTACTCGAGAGCTCGAGACGTCTCGCGTTTCGCTGGATTTGTCACGGGCGAACCGAATATCCCGGACGCGCCAAGATGAATTTCGACGCTGCGAAAATTGGCTTTTCTCGAGCTTAGGGGGCGACGAATCGTTGCCGATGCTGCGAGGAATTTCGGAGATTTTCAAAATTATGTCGATCCACGGATTTCTCCTCGGAACTATTTTCGTACCAACAGTTTTCCGTCGAGTCGGTAGTTTTTGTTGTAAGAATTACGAAGAGCGAAGAAACGCTGCGATCGAAGATTATATCGACTCGTTGCGTAAACAAAAATAACAAATAGTAAAAGCATCGATTATACCGTATGCGATTAAATACCAGATTTTTGCTTTCATTAACATATATGTTAATTTTCGATGATTAAAAAAAATCAGTCGATAAAAAAGCGCTTTACGAATAGTTAAAAACTACATAGAAACTCTTTACTCGAATTCGATAAATTTTTTCGGGTTAAATTTAGTTTAGTTTATGATTACATTAAAATACACTATAATCAGAAAAAACCATTCACACTTAGGCAGTCAAGGCGAAGAAGATATACCAAAGCATACTAAAACGACTACATGACTCAACGCGAAATTTTTTTTCAACAGAGTCGAATACGATACGAAAAAAAAAAAATACCGCGGCACTCCTATGTCACAGGCAAAACTATGTATAAGATACGAAAGCGGATAGAACTACGCAACATAGCATTTAATGCATTTTAATGACAAATTGACACGCCGAGGAATCATACCGAAGAGCTGAAAAATAGTTACGAGGAACGCGATACGTTACACGCGAAGAATAAGCGAAGCGACGAAAAGGTTCGCTCGCTGAAAAGTCGTAATGAGACCAGGGCGATTAAACCCCATGGATATAAATATTCGCGGTTTAACGACGCTGTAAAAGTGTCAATAAACTGCTCCCGTAACGCTCTCGTCTCGGAAAAACAATGTAATTGAATGAACGAAAGGCCAATTAAAGCGATAGCGAAACGCCGCTCAACTGGCGCTAATTATCGTACCGATTCCGCGATATTCCGCAACCATCGAATTCGCGTTCGTCTCCGATTCGCGTTCGGGCCGAGTCGCGAATTGTATCCTCGCGGAGCAACAACGCCGATTCGCTATGTAATATACTGTACAAAATGTTTCCAAATTTTTGGACGACGATAAAACCGACGAACATCGACGTTCGCGAAACGGTACGACAATCGCACGAAAATAAACCTCGCGCCAATAAAATGTACGATGTGCGATTTCTAATTCGAGGTCGGGATGGTAAATATAATACCAATGGCTAACATTGCGCGAATTTTATTTAACGTTATCAAAATTATTATAAGCGACAGCTTTCGGTTAAGAATCGGTTGGGAAACAAGCAGTTTATTATAATATTTGTGGAATCGCTTGAAACTGGAAACTGGAAGATGACATCGGTTGTTTGAGAAACGACTCGATCGCGAAAACGGACGAGAAGGGATAAGAGCAAAAGTTCCTTCCGCGACTAAAATCACCCCGTGTAGTCACCGAAACAACTCTTCCAGAAAATAGGCCTCCCGTAAGAGGCGCGCCCTAAGCTCTTCGGGAAGACGATTTCTCTCGTGCAAAAGCATAAAGGAACGCGAGACGAAGAAGGCATTTTGCGGCTTTGAGTTCGCGAGGCGTAGAATCGCTTCTCCGAGGGAAGAATTAGCTAATGGTGCAAGATGAATCCGTAATGGGTTTGCTCCGTTCCCGCTAGCGAAACGGGATTTTGCATTCTACTCTCTCGTCGTTTATCTATATATATTTATTTTCTGTTTCTCATTATTTCAAACTAACTCTCCTCGTATTTCTCTTTATATCGAAAATTTTAATTCTTCTTTTTCCCGGTTCTTTTACGCGCACGATTCTACGATTCTCGATACAACGAGTTTAATTTATATGTAAAATTTTCGAGAATACTTGAGTCACGATTTTGGTAGTGAATTCACGAAACTCATATCGTCGATACCGACTCGTTTCGAATCTTCGTTTGCTTCGTAAATCTTAAGTTTTTTGATGGTTCGCGAGTAAAAACCACACCTAGTTTGTTCGAACAAATTTACGATTAATATCAACCTCGACGATCGACCGTATTTTCTCAAATTAATTCTTCTTTAGCTTTTATTCATATTTTTATACAAATTTCTTCCGATGCAGCTTCGCCAACAATTTTTTCCTCTCTTCGACGTTATATTCTTTACGTTCAACGAATAATAGACGAAAATGATGTCTAGAAAATAAGTTATTATAATAATCGTGTAAGTTTGAGAAACTAAGAGAGAGAGAGAGAGAGAGAGAGAGGGAGACATTCAACGACAAGTCACGGAAGAAACTAGCAGATCTGGAAGGGTTTTCTACCTTGGAACCCCAAATAACCAAAGCCTCTAAAGTGAAAGAGGCAGAAAGACAGGATGAAATAGATAGAGAGAAAACAGTACGGAACTCTAAGAGGAAAGCAAGTAATACCCCAAGGAATGCGGAGAAGATGGAAGGATAGATAGGCCGGTTCTCTCGAGAAGAACGTACGACCCTCTCTACATTTTGCACTCGCGGAAAGGGGTTGTTCTTTGCCTCGACTGCACCGGGAGATTTCGGAAGATGGAACGGTATAATTCCTGGAGGATACGAGTAGAAACGAGAGCGAGCGAACGACCGAGCCGTGAACGATTTGAATAATGTTGTAAGATTTGACACAGAATTCGTTATTTAAGTAAATTTCATGAAATTCCGACATCCGTAAACTTCGAACCGTGGAACGCATACAGCGATAAGCTAATCCATTTCTAACTCAGCGATCGTTAAAATCATTCCAAAGCACTGTATCCAAACGTTACCATAATTAAATACGTCCCATAATTAAATACAATACAAAGAGAGACAATTCCACTTGTAAAAAGTAGGCCAGGGATACAGGTTTAAACGTTTAATCTCCGAGTGTTATTTTTTTCCCACAATGGAACCATAATCTCGGCCGGATAAAATATTCATCCGATGCCGGGGAAGGAAATACCCATTCGTAGGCATCGAGGGAACTTTTGGTCGGACTATAAAGGAAACAACGTACGTAATTCACGAAAGAGTTCTTAATCGAAGCAGGTAAATTTCCTTCCTATCGAAACGATAAAGAAAACAAAAGAGTAAAAAGGAGCCTTGAAATGGCGGAAGGAACAGAGGATGGTCGATCCGAGCTGCCTTGAACGTCTACTTCGTCCGCACCGTCTGCTCGCGCCTCGTGCATCTACTTTATTATTCCGAGATCAGCGTGGCTGCGGCGCAGGCTTCGCGGTAATTCTCTATTTGTCTACTTACATGCGAAGCGCGGCAGCCGAGAAAAATCCCGATGTTTCCGAGAAGACAATCAAAGGCCGCGGCGGCCCAGACTATTTGTGCATATGGCCGAGTCCGAGCACAAGGGACGGACGGAGAGGAAAAAAATGAATATAAACGATCCGCACGATACACACACGCGAACTAGATTTCGCGTTCAGGCTAAATCGGCGTTTAGGTTATTTTGTGTTTTCGAAACAGCTGTCGATCAGAGGTTCTCATTTCGCGTACGAAACAATTTTCAAAGAAACCGACGTCCCTCCCGACCGCGAACGAGCTTTCGCAACATTCTGACTTTCGCAAAAGACAGTTTTATTATAACTCCACCAGCTGTGATAGAATAATTGCTCGGAAAAATATTGGAAAACACGGAAGATCGAACGATGCGCGCTTAAGTGAAAAACCGCTTTCGCAAAGTACCATCGGTTCGTCTTCCACCTCCGCCCGCGATCGACGGACACGCGAACATCTTTCCACGACACGCTACTTCGCTCCGGTTTCGACTTCCTTGCTTAAACGGTCGCGTCCGCCTGTGAACGCGGGTGCGAGAGAGAAATGGAGGAATGAAAAAAGATGACGGAACGCACCATAAACAAAACAATCGTACGTCGTTTGACGAATCCAACGTTTCGTCGACGCGAGCTTTCCGCGCTTTTCTACATCGGGTCTCGTCTGCTCGCGTGACCCTACGATTCACCACTGGGTAAATAATAGATAAATAACCGAATAAAAAATTTAAAGAAACGTTTTTTCCGTTTCTATTTTCTATGCACGCATCTAACCTACTTCCGTGTCCACTAATTCTCTCGGTTCCTTCTCCCCACGCTCGACTGGTTCTTCTCCTTTCCACGTATTGCCGTTTTCCCCGCGTTCTCGGTCAGGTTCATGGTTCACTTGGAGCAGGAATTCGAATCGCGTGATCGACGTCGTAGGCTGAATCGCGGGGTCGAAGCCTCGACGGATGGAAAATTTACCGCTCTCGACGAAGCGAGCCTAAATTTCCTGTTTTCTTGCCTCTTTGCTTACGTACGCGTCGCTTTCCGCTTCTTAGTAGTTCCCCTAGCTTTCCGGTATTTCCCCTCCCCTTCCCGATCCATCCGCATCTTTTAATTTTTGCCTCTTCGACTTTTGTGCAGCTCTTTGAATTTGCTTGGTCCTACGATCGATCGCGTATCCACGTATTTTGTTAAGAAGCTTTTGTTTCGTTACAAGATTAATTTTAAAACGTATTCGAGGAACGATAAGAATATTTAAAAAATGTTTTTATTCGAGTAAACTCCGCGATAACGACGCTTAAGAAAATATAATTAAAAATGTATTTAACGCGTTTCCGTTTCACCGGCAATAAGTAAACGAGTAAGTAGCTCGTAAAAAAGTTTAAACAAAATGGAGCGTCGAACGATCGATGGATGGAAACATTTAGAAATATTTGTGTTTACGTATTAATTTTCGCAAAATTCGCGTTGGAGACTCGGTGATCGAAAATACAATAAACAAAATTTATTTACTCGTCTAAACACACATTTCTGTCATCGCGTCAATCCCTGTTATTCCCTCTTGCTCCCCTCTTGGATAATCCGCACCTACATTTCCTCTCTCCGTATCCATCAATTTCTATTTCTCGCTTTCTCGGTATATAAGTTCCCCCCCCCCCCATCGCGTGTATCGGCATCGATGCTCTCCCCCTCACTCGATGCATTTTGCACTGGAAACGGGGCTCTCTCTCTTTATCTCTTCTTCTCTCCTCGAGTGCAGGGACAGAGACATTACTCATTATAACACTCGACTCGTCGTGTTCTTGCGTACGGGAAGAGAGAGAGAGGGAGAGCGAGCGGGAGACGGAGAGAGACGGCGAAGGCAAAAGCGAGCGCGTGGAATTACAGACTCGGTCAAGGGTCAAACGAGCCTCGCGCTCGATCGAGAACAAGACAGCAGAGGAGTACACTGAAAGTAAGAGGGGGAGACTCCACACTGATATCGGCACTTATATCGTTCCGAGTACACACGCGAAGCGGACGAACACACGTATCGGAGCCGTGCCGGTAGCGAAGAAAGAAGCGTTATGTTCGCCTCCTCTGACGACGTACACACGGTCTTGGAGGGATCGGACAAGGCGCGCACGTCATCCGATGAAGGGGCATCGGATGTCAGGGAGCAAGCGTGGAAAAAAGTGCCGAATGCTGGTACTGGGGAGAAAGATCAACGACGCGCAACTCGGGACGTTTATAATTATATGCGTGTGCTTCGAGTCGAGGCGGGAAAAAAATTAAGAATACTCCGCGCTCCGACGTCGAACGACCATTCGTTTTTACTCCAGTATTTTCTTTCTCGCTCTTTGCGAGAGATATCGTCCGAAATTAACTTTCGTTGGAATAGACTAAATCTAAATTATCGATTCGCCACGCTGATTAATTCCGTGGATGTTCAAGGAAAAAGATAAAAATTAATGCACTCGGCTTACGATTCTCCGAAACGTATAAAATCGCGAAATTTATCTCCGTAAGTATTTAAAAAAATGTTACGAAAAATAGTAAAATATGTATCTTCTGTCAGCAACTGCAGATTAAAGACTCCCGTGCCATAAAAACTAAACGCGCGAATCATTTTTCTTGTTTTTGTTCATTTTCGTTTGAAGATTTTATTATCTTAATAAACAACATAAATTTCGCTAGTTAAGTTTAAAATCGGCATCGATCGCATTTTTTAAGCTTCCCTAAAAGCGATTAAAAATATCAAATTTTAATACCGAGGAGAGCATTTATTATAGATTTATGATATTTATAGGCATAGCCGACGCACAAGAAGCTAATACGATTTACATAAAAATATAAAAGAGGTAATTGTATCGGAGTTCCGTAAGTTTTATAGTCCTTGTAACGCCACGATCGTAATTTACAACGCGTATTAAAAATTAGCGGCTCCGTCGTAGAATCTCCGAAACGATCGAGTCGATCGATTCGGTGAAGTGCATCCATAGTCCTTTATCGGGTCGATCTATACGACGCGATTAGGGTCGCAATTAAATCGCATAGGCGCAATAATATAACGACGTGCCAATGGTACCGTCGATAACGTCCGCAAAGATAACCGAACTAGATTTCCCAATAACGCACATAATTACGGTGATAGTTCTCGCCGACACAGCGTAGATAATTTATTTCTTTCGTAATTTACTAGTTGTCGCGGAAAATAAAACATACGTATGAGAAATGTGCTACAACGAATATTTCTGCTCGGATAATCGGCAAATTTGTTGATAATGAAATAAATTATCGAAACGTAATTAATCGCGAGCTTCTGAGAAATCATTCAACAATGAAACTACGTAAACGATTATTCGGAATTGCGAATTATCAATGAAGTGCGGAAGTCATGATCGCGAACGAAAGAGCAGCGGAAAAAGCGAAGCGCGTAAAAAACGTATTGACTTCGATTAAATGCATAGTAAACAGTTATTATTAATGAGATTTCCAGTACTCGGCAGTTATCGACCCTCGGTCTGTCCAATTGCCCGTCAACATGACAGCGATACATATTTATTATCCATTAACACGTCAATTAACTTCGTGTCTCGGCGAGTAACCACGGATAATCAATCTAAGCTACAAGACTAGAATGGCCAAGGCTTCTAAAAATTTAATCTCAACGATTGCGGTTGAGATTCATTTTAAAACGGAACTATCGCGATTCTTAATAAATTTGTTCGCGCGCAGCGAAAATTTGCCGGTTTGAAATTCGAAGGAGGGAAGAGTCGATCGATCGCGAGCGTGAATTCCCTTTGTCCTCGAAAGCGCGGAACAACAAAATCCTCGTCCAAGCGCGCATTAGACATCGCGAGTACGGAGAACTACCGTACGGAGAAGCCATTGACACCCGCGCCGCGAAGACGAGAAAAAGAGACTGAAAAAAATTGCATTACGCAAATCCGTTCACGCGCGCGAGTTCGACGAACCAAGCGCCAACCGATAAGTTAATAATAGCGTGGATCTTCTTGGCGAAATATAAAAAGAACAAAAGGTCGGTGGAAAAAAGGGAGGCAAAAAGAGGCGAGAAGAGGCGAGAAGAGGCGAGAAGAGGCGAGAAAGGCAGATAGCGAAGCCGGTCGAAAGGAGCGAGAGCCAACGCGCAGATTTCCTCATCCCTCCCCCCCCTGCCTCCCCCTGCCTCCCCCTACCTCCTCCTGCTCCTCCTGCTCCTCCTGCTCCTCCTCCCCGTGTTAAGATAAGCCACGCGATAATTCTCGCGCGCAAGTTCGTTATAAACATGCGCCGCGCGGACGCGTCCTTAAATACGCGGCGTACACCGGCTAGTCTACCTTCCCCCCTTTCTAAATTGGCAATAAAGGCACCGCGGAGTTTCGAAGCGGCCAAGGCGAAAGATGAGCGGAAAATAAAAAGCGCCGAGCGCGAAGGAGGACAGACGACGTTAACGGGGGAAAAAAGCGAGTCGCGTAAAAAGCCGAGCGGCGTGGAAGGTGCTCGGGGAGAGAGGAGGAATGAGAGTGTGTGTGAGAGAGAGAGAGAGAGAGAGAGAGAGAAGAGAAGAGCCCGCAACATGAAGGCCTCATTATGCTCGGGGAACGTTGCCGAGGATCGAGCGCACGACGCAAAAGCGAGAGGGGCGAGAGCTGAGAAAAGACGGCCGATAACCGACCGATACCGCACTCGCTGAAAACACAGAAAACACGGAATCAGCCTCATTACTTCTATCTCTTTCTCGAAAGGAGGAACGTCGAGAGGGCATAAAGCGAAAAAAGAACGCGCCGGAGAAGTCGTCTTTCTTTTTTTCCCCGGGGCTCTCGATCGCGACCGCCGCCGCGTAGAAGACGCGACTCCACCGTCTCCCACGATTTCCAGGAATATACGTGATCTTCGGTCCCTCGACCCGACCTCGCGGAACTCTCGTACTCTCGTACTGTTTGGTGGGAGGCCGAGGGAAGAAGCCAAGAAGGCAAGAGATACGGCCCCCGCCCCTCGAACCCGGGGATAATAAAAGTCAACGAACGGCCTTTACTTACGCCCGATAAAAAGAAACTCAGCCGACGAATTGCCATCGCGTCGTTTGGCCCTATTGCCGCGCAACGAGATGGAGCTCTAAAAGGGCTCGACCCACTCCTCCAAGGGGCGCCTCCACGTCCGTCGGGCACTCGCGATTTTATATTTCAGTGATCGCGAGCGGCACTACCTTATGCTCGCTTATGGAACTTTTATGTACTTCCGAAGCGCTCGTGATCAATGTGGAGGGAAGTTCCCGCGTGCCGCTGAGAAATGGCTTTTTTACAGCGTCGCCGAGGTAAACTCTTGTACGTTATCTCCGCTTAATTCTTACGATGCCACCTGATCCGTTCGCGTCCGTTCGCATCGGTTCGCGTCCGTTCGAGGGACCGTAACTTTCCCAGCGTTTAAAATCGAACGTGGAAACGTTAGAGCTCGAGTGGACAATAAGATTAACCTGTATTTCTCTCGCTTCTGAGAAAATGGTGAACCGTTTCTATTTTTATCGAGAATATCGAGAAAGGGGACATTAATTTTAGAGGAAAACATTGTCGGATGAGTCAACCTTTCGTAATATTGGTAAATATTTTTCCCAAATACATTTCACCGGTGCGATGGACGGAAGTTATTTATCCTTGTTTTTCTTCTCGTTTTTTCTTCCCAATCACTTTACAGAAAACACCGAAAGTCGGTGTCCGAGTTTCGCTCCGACTTATCATCGCAACCAACGATAAATATTTTTATTGCAAAAGTAAATGCTGCGAATCCGAGTATCAACGGTTAAATATAAAATACTCCGGAACGCTTTATTAAAAACACGATTGTAAAAGCTTCGTCTTGATTTTACGACAACTTTCGCGCAGAAAGTGCTTATATAACGCATATGGTGGTATAAAAAGGAACGCGAGTACGAATTCTCTCGACGACCCCGAGGTTTATTAATTTTTTTTAATCGCAAATTTTAACCTCTCCGCAAATTGAAGGCTTTAGGTGGTCGCTTAACGAGGGACGTTAGGCGCAAAACATTTAAGTTTGTCGTAAAATCGGTACCTTCCACTACACCTCCCGACTCTTCCTATCTATTCGCGCACCTATTAATTTACTCTAAGCACCTGTCCCATTAAGCAAACAATTTACTCCAACAACAGCGGTTAATTACATATTACTCATAGGTAGTATTTAATAAGCAGCTCTCGTAAAATATTCCTCGATCGAGACTCGACTCGAATTCACGAAAAGAACGCAAAGGAAGCGCAATTAAAATCTCCTCCGTGGGTTTAATATTACCGATAAAATCGTAATCTCGGGGGCGCGATCGGTGCGAAACCCTTCGCGGTCGGACAGCGACAGGGTTTTACGATGTTTACGAGGTCCACCCGATGAATTCCCGGTAGGTATTATACATCCGGTGCTCGTCAACGCGTGAGCTTCGCATGTCCGCGGAACTATTACGGAACACTATACGAAAATAGTACGGACGGTAAAAGCTCGAAGGTGATAGCGACCGTTTCCGCGTTTTCCGATCGTATCCGCGAACGACCGGGGAAACGTAACCGGTGCAAAATTTTCAGCGACGCTCGAGTGAAAATCGCTCGGGAAGTTCGAGCGATCGGAGAAAAAAAAAACTTGTTAAACTTAAAAATTCGTTTTTAATGCAAAAACCCGAGATATTCCTTAGGATTCAGCGATAATTCAAGAAGCTCGACGTTTATTTTGTCGGTAACGTTCGTACGATATTTTATCTGCAAAACGCCGTAAAATTAAACGTGCGGGTATTAAACAATCACTTAAGAGTATATCGTATCATCAATTTTTATATAATTCGTGCTTTAAGTGGACGTAAAAATTCTATCTTTGTCAGTGCGTTTAATAATAAAAACCACTTAGTACATACGTCGATGATAAATCATCGCGGTATTAACATACTCTTAAGAGGTTACATTCGAGCGCGTTAAATACAAAATCTTTTTTATTCCGCGTAAGATTCGACACGATTCGACACGATTCGACGCATATTTTACGACACACGCGAATAATAATCACCGCATCGATTTTTATCCATCGAGGCCGATTCGATATAAAATTCTCTCTATCGAATAAATCTTTAAAATTATTTATTCGTAGCCTCCGTCGTTATCTTATTAATATTTATCATCGTAGCTTGTAAAATATTTGTAACAACTATTCAAAATTTTTAAGCGGAAACAACCGTAAGATATTTTAAGATATTCGCTTTATGCAAAATATATTTACAGAGTAAATTAACCACGATAGATTAAAATCTATCGAGTAGTTAGTTATGGATCTGATTAAAAATAAGGAGAGAATAAAAATATAAAAATTAATTTACGAAGCTATTTTTTTTTTCTCGCTAGAAACACGGTATATTTATAACGAGTGTATAAAAATAATTTAAAAATTCCGCGGTAATCAAAGCGGTTTATCTCGTGAAATAACTTAATCGGTACGTAGGATCGATAAGTCATTTGCATTACATTCGTTTACTATTTTAATAAAATTAATTTCAAAGAAGAAAAAAAATGGGAGAACAGCCTCGGATCTTAATTACGAATTCGAGCGTCGCGTCAAGTTGGAGGTTGAAAGTTAACCAAGCGGGAAAAACGCCTTTAAAATTGTTCTTGCATCGAGAGCGGGTGAAAAGCGAAAAGACACAGGCGAAATTAACAACGATAAAAACGCTTGGAACGAGGAGGAAAAGGAAGGAAGAAGACACGAGCGACGAGCGGCGAGTGACAGAAGCAGCGACGGTAGATACCATCGCTCGACATTAGGCTAAAGTAACCTGCGACGACAGCGACGAAGCGTTGACGCACGACACGAGCAGCGCCAAAGTACCGATGACCGCGTAGCTCCAGGAGGTCGGCAGAGAAGTCGGCTGAGAAGTCGATTCAAATACGAATTATTCCCATTCGTAATTGCAAATTGACGAGAGGATAGCATGATCGTGTATTCGTTATACCTCCGAGAGCATTTTCACCAATCTCGTCAATGATTTTGATAACGAGTACGAGAATATCGGTGAGTTGGTCGACGAGTCGTCTAGACTTTTTAACGAGCTCGATGCTTCGAATATTTCGTTGACACTCCGTTACCGGACTACGCGATAAGCTCGCCAATATTTGTAGATCGAAATTGATAATTTGCGAGAACAACTCGTTTTTATTCTCGTTGAACTTGACATACTTTATTTTCAACGATTTTTTTCCCATTTGCCGATTACCTTTTTTAAAAATACATTTTAATCCATACTTATTTTAATTCGATTTCGGAGTATATTCCTTCCCAACCCGCAAACCAACGGGGAATTAAACAAATTTTTTATTTTCCCTCCGAACGATCGTAAACAATGTATATCGTAAATTTAAAAAATCAATCGAGGGAACGTCAACGACTGATACAATCGATAAACGTACGAAACAGAATTTTCTCTTTAATAAAGATAGAGCTTTCGTATTTATTGTTCGATCGACGAGAATCGGTCAAAATACCCCCTCGACTATGAATTTTTAATACGTTTATATTCCCGACGTTATTCCTACGTTATAAATAATTTCTAGCAACGATGCAAATTTATAATCGACTATGAAAATTAATAATTTATATATTTCATTGAAAATCATCAAATATGTAGATAGAATTTATAAGCGTTTGTTAATGCTACATTTATATAGAATGACGTGTTCTATTAGATATTCGATAATTTGATTTAACGACAAATTAAACGAGTCATTAACCAACGATCGTCGTATCGAGCGAACGAACAACAATTAAAAATATTTAAAAAAGCGCAAATGATTTTGTAGGTAAAAGCGCATCGAACGTATTTGTCTCGCTAAGCGATATTGCCTGCACCCTGATTGTTATTGATCGGTCAATTTATGCGTATGCGAAAGCTCGGGAGAAAATAAGATAGAAAGGGGGAGAGAAGGGGAGAGAGAAGGGGAGAGAGAGAAAACACTCCACCGCAACGCCCAATGCTTTTATAATGTTGGCACGACAGAGAGAATATAGACGGCAGAACTTAATGAATCTTTATGGGATGGTGTCGTGAACTTGTATTCCCTCCGGTGACCGACTCTCCGACTCTGTCCACTCTACGTACACCCATTGGCGCGCTTCCATTTTGGTCCTCTTTCTCTCTCGCGCTCGTACCTTCCTTCCTTCTTCATCTCTTTTGGCACGCTACTATTTCCATTCAGAAATTTTTATTTAAATATAACTTCCTCCAACGCCGACTCGATAATCTATGATTATTTCCCAGTAGTTCTTATAAATCTACCGTTCGATGCTCGGCTCACGAAACCGAACGTGAAATATTTGTTTCGTCTTATCGATAAGCAAAATTCTATGTATTTGTTCTATGTATTTAACGATTGTTAAAATATCGTCAAAATACAATATCCTCGAAACGAATCGCAGACTCAATTTCATTATTCTCAGTAGTTTGGAAGAATTTCGTCGGTACCGTGACTATCGTTGAGAAATGCGTTCGAAGCGAGAAACTGATTGAATTTTTCGAGTTGAAGCGAAAAGCCTCGCACGAAATGAAAACTCTCGCTTTAGAAAAAAAGATGCTCGAAAGGCGACGGTAATTTTGTAAAATTCCACGAGTTGCGGCGGTGATTTTTGCGAAGCAAAGACGTCGAGAATATAAAGGTCGCACTCGGCGGGGCATTTTTTTCTCTCTCTACGCCAATGTGGGACATTTCGCTCATTAGGCAGCTCAGAGGCGCTAGTCGTTGGTTCGTTCGTTGGTTGGTTCGTTCGTTGGTTCGTTCGTTGGTTCGTTCGTTGGCTCTCTCGAGTCTACACGCGGAGCTTGTGACGTATTCCAAGTCGCGCTGTTCTCGCGTGTAAGTTAAATTTGAAGGGTGTGTCGAAGATCCGCGGAGTGGATCCTACCCCGCATCTTGATCCTCGTCGACTCGATCGTCGCGTGATATTGTCATTAGCGCACTTCTCCTCCTTGCTTTAGATCTCCGTTTCGCTTACCCATTGTGTCCCATCGATCCGGCCAAGGCCGTTGTTTTTTAAATTCCTATTCCCCTTCGATTCGTACGTATTATATTCGTACGTACGAATACCGCTTCGTCGAGGTCGTCGGCCCGAATATTCTCGCGATCATCGCTAAACGAGAGAGTGTAAAAAATGGCCTGTCGACTCTGTGTGTTCGAATGAAAAAGAAATTTCGATCGATCGTCGGTCCGCGCAGTATATAAGAACCGATAACGATCGCTTCGCGTTTCTACTCTTGGAGGTTCGAATCGCGAAATCAAAACAATGCCGCGACGATGTCGAAATCACTGTATAAATATCGATACGGATACGTCTATTAAAGTTAAAGGAAATTTATACGTCGATTTAAATTTTTCCGAGTAAACCTGATATGGTAATACTATTAACGATCGTGGAAACTAGATTTCGAAAGCTCGCGTCGCGAATGCTAATCCCACCGATGAAAAAATATAAATGTAAGAACCGAGCGAGATAAGCGTTGGGTCTCTATCTTTATATACATATATATATATTAATTAGTAATCTCCGAGGAGAAAAAAATGACTTACCAGGATCCGATGAATCCAGACTTGTGGGGGCTTGTTGGCTGAGGGGTCCGGGTGTACCCCCACTGCCGGGACTGCGGGCGTCGTCGTTTCCACCGGGTCCAGGGTACGAGAGCGACGAGGAAGGTGGCCTCTGTAAAAACGGGAAAAAAATATCGGTGAATATATATATATATATATATTTTTTAAAGCACCGAGGCTGCACTTTTCGTATTTTAAATCATCGGGGAAAAAGGCGACAAGGGTAAGGAAGGAGAAGGAGCGGGAAACAGTATCGAATATCCGTTGGATATTGTATTTTCTCTGTGTCTTTTTTTTTTTTTCGCGCCACGCGAGTTAAGCTGCAGTCAACGATCTTCCCGCTCTCGGATGAATTTTCGGTCGCGGCTGTGTACTCGGAGCGCTCGGATAACGAAGGTGTGTGCGTGCGTGCGTGCGTGCGTGCGTGCGTGCGTGCGTGCGTGCGACCTTTGAACCGGCGCGTCGATAGCGTCGAAGACGAGACTCTTCGTCGCTCTTCGCCGCTCTTCGTCTCTCTTCGACGCTCTTCGACGCTCTTCGACGCTCTTCACGTACGCACTCACACACCCGAGGAGGGAGGAACGCGTGTGCGACGAGCAACGATGAGTGACAGCGACTCCCACACGCTGTCACGAGAACTTGTCAGGGAGCAATTGTTTCGTCTCATTCTCGCCTATCCACTTGAAATCGTTACGCGATTGAAATTGGAGATTCGTTAAAGAGTTGACTTCGCCATCTTCGAGCACATTTTTCATTTCTTTTTCTCGCTCGTTCCTCCGCTACATTTGTGGGTATAAAACATGCGATAGTATATCCGTGGTATAATCTTAATTTTTTAATTAGAACTTTGTAAGTACGAAGATATTTATTAGCGATGTAGCGAATTGCTTCAACGTGTAATTATGTCAAACTAAACTTAAAAGATTTGTAACGTTATTAAATGTAATAGTTTTCGCGAAGATTTATCTGGACTTATGGGATAAATTATTTCTCTTTTTAATTGCTCTATTTCCAACTTTATTAAGAAATACCTCGACTAGTTTGACAAGTCGATAATCTTAAATATTAACTATTAATTTAATCGCGTGTACTTATTTGTAATAAGTAAAAAATACCTTTTTATAACGGTTCGAGGGAAAATAAATTTTACTCTAATTTAATTACATCCGATATTAAATTCCATTTTTTATTGGAAAAAAAATCGTGTTTACCGTACGATGAAACGAGAAAGCCGAGATGCGAATATCTCGCTCGGAAAAACGAGCGATAAATATTTCGGAAAATTTTTGGCTTCCAAAAATTCGCTCGCTTCGGAATCGACTTTCGAGAATCGACGCGAAACGAAAAATGAAAAATAAAAAATAATAGAGCCGTTTTCGAGATTCGCGGATGCGTTTCGGCCGACGAACGTAACGAACGCGGATGTATTCCGAAAACAGCGCATTTCGATTCTTGTAATCTAAAAACGTATTTTTACGATGATATCCGAAAAACTTTTTTTTCCGTAACGAAGTTTCCTCTACAAGGAAGCAATAACGTTTTACCAGAGTGAAAATGTAAACGCGTTTCAGAAGAGCGGTAAATCTTTACAGCGATAAAAAATTTGCTATCATCGTGAAATCGTATAACTACGCAACTCCTGTTCCCTCTTTCCCTCTTTCCCTCTTTCCCTCACCCAACTCGACTCGATACTTGAAAATGAGCAAAGAACAAAGCTCCGCTTATTAAGAAGGGGACGGGCAAAAAGCGCTTGTACTACATCCGTACAGAATGTTGCCTTTCTTCCACCGGCTCGACCACCGTTGCGACGCCCTTAATGCGTTTTCCATGCGCGGGCACAACTTATCCGTCTTGGACGACAAAACAAACGGCGATCATCCTTTTTTACCGAGTTCTACCTCTCCCCTCTCCCTCGGCGCGGAACGGAACGCGTCCAAAAGCGACCGACGCCGTCGTAATCCCTGCGAGAAATCCTCGACTCCAACGACTCCAACGACCCCGTCCAGCATCCCATCAATAATGCATCGCGTCGAGCGGCTTCCTATCCGCGCCGATTGCTCCAGCCGTCGCCTTGGAGGTTCTCTCCAGAGAGCGGCGGAACGGCGGAACAGCGGTGTCCGAGGGAGAAAGAGGGACCTCGACCAGCCAGTTTAGGTGTCCCACGCACGAACGCGTGTCCGCGCACGCGAAGAACGTGGACCCCGTTTCCAGCCGGTCACTGACGTCACTTCCTACTAAACGAGCCCCGTCTTTTTGCGGAGCCGAGGAGAGACCGAGAGAGCAAGAGAGAGACCGAGAGAGCAAGAGAGAGACCGACAGAGAGAAAACATTTAAACTGCTCGCTACGAATTTCGTTCGCGTTCGTATCGACATCCGCGCGTTGTAATTATCCTTCTCAAATATGAGCCAACGCTGGATAACCAAGTTGCGAGCATAATTTTCTAACTTATCGTATTCGTAATTAGGAGATTGTAGCTTTCCTGCTCTCCGCCCAGATTATTAAGAAATTGATTTAATAGTTCTCGATCGAATTATGAAACTCTCGATCGATTCGGTTAATTGTTATTCCAACGACAAATCCATCTAAATATATTGAATTTAAAATTATACGTTGCGAGGCTTATTTGTACACGTGAACTATCAATATTCATAAAAACTGATATCGTTGATAAAGCTTATAAAGAAATGCAAAATTTATTACCCTGTACAAATAGACACGCACTTTATCAAACCTTATTCGAATAAACAACTTTTTATATTTAACCAAGTGACGAAAAGTGACAGGCTCGAAAATTATCATAATGTCAAATTGCTCGGTCAATGCGCGTCGCGTTGCGAACGCAATTTGACAAAGCGGATGTCTGGCTCGCTCCTTAAACAAATCAGTGCCCGCATCTCGTGTTTCACTTTCCCCTCCAAAAGTCGGAGCATACGCCGATCCTCTATTTTTTCCTCTCGCAGTCGCACTCGTAGCTACGCTCGCGTCGAACCGCCGAGCGCAAAAAAAAAAATCAACCGAGGGTCAAAACGCCCCAACGTTCCTTCGGCCCTGGTGCGAACTCTCCACCAAAGTCGAGTGATCGAAAGTCGCGCATCGTTGCTCGAGTTTTCGTCCGACGTCGAAGCGAGAGTTCCCCGATTTATCGCGCGGCGGCGGCGGCGGTGGAGGCGGCGGATCGAAAACTCGGAGCGAGGCACGAATTTCTCCCTATCTCTTTGTATCGGTGGCGGTGGCGAGAGAAGGAAGGAAAAGGATTCGAACGAGAAGAAGAAGAAGAAGAAGAAGAACGTCGGAGGCTGCGAAGAAGTTGGCGCACGCCCGCTGTCAACGTCCAAGGAGAACGATAAATTATGAATCTCTCGTGATCGCGCGCGTCTACACCGACACCGGCTGTGCGCGCGTCCGAGGACGACGGCCTCGAGGACTCCGAGAGCTCCAGGAGTCGACAAAAAGAATCGCGCGGACTCCCGATGCGAAAACCAAGGAAGGAGACGGACCAACGCACCAAAGCCGCGCCTCGAGCCTCGGTCGAGGTACAAGAAACGAGCTCTCGGGGGTTACGACGAGGCGAAAGCTGCGGGAATTTTGCGCTCGCTTGCGTGGAAACAAATTGCTTCGTTCTTGGAAAAGAATTAATGGACGAATGCCGATGGTGTTTGCTAAAGATATCATCGATGCATATTAATATCGATGAATTATGATAGAGAAGGAGCGGAGTTGTAATTAAACAAACGCCGGCTAATTAAATAAACACAATTTATGAAATCGAAATTAATGCGTACAACCTGTTCTCGATCGTTTCATCGATCAACCGCTCGATCCGGCGTACGATGCAATCGCGAAAAAAGGTGCAAAGGTAAAACGCGATCGTACTTGGGACTCGGCCTCGTGATCGATGGTTCTGGTAACCCTTCGCACGGGTTCCTTACCTTCTTCGCGAGGATCCTTACGCGAACCCGAACAAGACGTAAATCGGCGCCCCGGTGATCTCTAGCCATCTCTAGCCATCTCTAGCCATCTCTAACGCTTCGCTAGAGTTTTGCTAGCGTTTCGCTAGCCGCATTTATTAACCGCCTCGACTCGTAACGTAATGCCATATAATTACGTAATTAGCGGCCGGACATTAGCGCGTCGCTGACTGGTTTACGGCTCAGATACGTAAATCTCCGCGATTAATTTATTGGCTCGGCGACTCTCCCGACCTTGCCGACGACGCGTGACTCTGCTCTCTCCGAGAGCGAAAAGAAGCCGAGAAATCGACGACTCGGTGGAGAGGTAATTACATTGTAAACACGCCCGCAGCATCTTTCGGAGTCTGGGGCTTTTCCCGCTGCCCCTTCGTTTCCTTTTTCTCTCTTTCGCTCCGTCCTCTCTTTGTCGTCGTCCTCGTCGTTGTCCTCGTCGTTGTCCTCGTCGTTGTCGTCGTTGTTGTCGTCGTTGTTGTCGACGTTGTTGTCGCTGTCTCGACCGAGGTATATCTTTCGCGATAAGCTCGAGACGAGGACACGAGAGGGCGAAAAAGAGTTCGCACGGAGATACGCGGGTGGAATGCGTCTCTCGGAGGAGAAGCAATGGTAACGGACAGAGACGTTGTCGGATAAATAATTTTACCTTTCGTATTCCCACGCGATTCGGTTCCTTCGTTATTTCCGCGGAATTTTTTTTACATTCTCGAGCGAACGCGTTCGAATCGTCGGATCGGGTAACGCGTTTACGCAAAAAATTTCCAGGATCGTTAAAAGAAAAAAAAGAAAGAAAATGTATATTTCGAAGCGTTAATTTGGAAAAAATTGTCGTTAGCTCTACGAGGAATGGAATAAGTATTTTTAGTATCGAAGCTAGACTCCTGCTACATTCGAAACAAACTTACATAATCTCCGAACGCCAACTCGAAATTTTACTTGCGCTCGACGAATCGTTCAAAGATCGATACATCGGGAACGCGTTAATGAAACGAAGAAAAATAATCGTCGGGATAACGATTAGTTAGGAAAACAATCGGCAAATGAATATTGGTGGCGGCGTCGAAGCGATCCGTCGATGTTATTGCCTTCTCGAAAGACCTATTTTTAAAAATGAGAATACAGCGTAAATAACGAACGAGAATAGAAGAAAGACCGAACCGAGACGGGGAAAGGTACGGCCTTGAAATCTCGACTCGCGCGGTAACAGCGAGCGACTCGAGAATCATAGATATATTTATTGCTATATTGCTGCTAAGACAGCAGCACGCGCCTCCGCTTGATGGATAGTACGTTACCGTTATGTCAGCTTGTCACAATCAAATTAACATTTTCTCCACGTAACGCCGAGAAATCACTGCACTCGATTCTTTGCCTCGCAACCTCCCCCTCGAGCCACCTTCTTACCTTTTAGGTGCGGATTCGCGCGATCGTCGATGTTCGATATCCGTATGGTATAACGACACCGGTTCGAAAACCTGAATCTCGGGACCGTAATAAATAACAGCGCCGCCGCCGGCAATTATTACTACGCGATGACAACGATATCTGCAGCGCCTAGCATTTAATTGTTGACTTCGTTTCGATTCGACGTTAATGCTCGCATATTACTTCGCGCCATTCATCATTTTATGGCGAAAGAAACGACGACCGGAGAGAAAAAAATGTATTCGATCGTTGCGAACTCATCCGTAGGCGTAATTTATTTACGAGATCGTACGAAGAACTCGACGATTGTCAAAGAAATATGTATTAGCGATCCATCTTTGAGAATCTAGATTGGAGAACACGGAGATAATGTATTTGCGCCTGTCGTCGCTCCAATAAGGGTAATCGAAGATTCCAGCATCCGTCCAACTCGTTTTTCTTTTTCCTCTCGCGCCAATATCAAAAACGTGAAAATAAAAGCGTCGACTACGAGTTTGGAAATCTTAATAAAACGGCGATCGTCGCTCTTCTCTCGCGAAAGGTCGTTAAACGCGGACGGATAAGTTAAACGAGAAGAATAACTTTTTAACGCGGATACGAAGATCGCGTTACGATTTTATTTTAGACGGAGGATCCGATTGAAAACTTACAGAGCCGATCGTCGAAAGCGAGAGGAACGCGAAAACCGGAAATCTCGAGTTCGGAGAGAAATAAAAAACCCAAAGTGCCGAACGTCGGTGCATCCCCGAACGAGCGACGAAACGGAATGCAAAACATTGGCGTAAGCGAAAAGGAGTTTACGAGGGTCGCTCGGGTCACACGAGCGGGTGCGCGAGTAATCCGTCGAGAGACCGACGCGCGCGTCACGGCGGAGGCAGCCCGAGACCTGCGACCCGGCAATAAATATGAAATCCGAGGGATTTTCGTTCTTGTCAATAAAGTCGGAGTTTAGATTTGTTGTAGGTTGTAACCGAGCGACGAGTACGGACTCGGAGGACTTTACGACCTCTCTCTACCTCTTACACGCCGTTCTACCGACTACCTCTCTCTCCTCTCCCGCTCTCCCGCTTTCTCTCTCCCACACTCCCACGTCATATTCACTTTTAAACATCTATATACCCATTGCCCAAGCTCGTCGGCCAAACTACGCGATCTACGCTTCCGCTTTCGTTAAACTCGCGCAAAACTAAATTTATGAAGTGCTATCTTTGCGTTACTGCTGCAGTTAGTTTGATTTAGAGCGGTTACAAATGAGCGCAATTAGCTTAACCGATAAACCCATTTTTTCCTTTTTTCCGAGCCCGATATCCGCTCGAAATTTCGACGACAAACTTACCGACTAGTCCTTCGTTAAGATAATCCATCGAATCGTTAAAAATTGAGATAACCTACGACTACTTAATAAATTATCGCCCGACTAATTTGTACGCCAACCATAATTTATGAAAATAAAATAGGGTAAAGGGAAAAAAATATTCCTTATCGTGGACATGGTTCGATCGATACCGAAAGCATTAATTTCGCTGTCGAATGATTCACGGACAAATATTTCGATGAAAACGGTTCAACGGGGATGTTATCAACCGATAAACAAAAAACGAATCACGCGAGGATTCGAACCGCGGAAACGAAGCCTGCTAAAATCAAGACATAAATCAAAGGGTGGAAAGGGTCGGAGGCAGCTTTCGCGCTGCTACGAGCAGGAATTACGAACGATCAATTTGGAGAATGCGAATCGCGCATTTTCCAAAAGACTCGGGCTGGATCGGATCAGACGCTGATCGCGAACGCGAGTCCGGCTTTCGCGTTATTAGCCCGGCATTGAACGAAAGCAGAGGACAAAAGCATACCGCGAGTGATAAATGCCAAGGCAATTACGTATCGACAGTCGACGCGTATATATATAACCGCTCCAACCTTCGTGCTTTCGCGACTCTTGCTATATTTCCGGCGCTTTTCGACTTTTGTTTTCGAAAGGACGCAGTTTGTCATTTTTTTTGTTTTTTTTTTTGTTTATTCGTTCGTTTTTTCGTTCGTTTTTTCGTTCGTTTTTTCGTTCGTTTTTTTTTCGGCGGATGTTCGGTGCAGCGCGAAAAAAATGAGCTATCGCTCGGGACGTCCAATGTCCTGTTTGCGTCGAGGCGCGCATTCTTCTTAATTTTATGAGCGATCCCTCTATTTTACAATAAAGGTAAAATGCATTTTTGCTGCCTCGACACTCGTTTTGCTTCCTACTCGAAAAAGTTTTATAAGCGACGTTTTCGTTGGTTCCAGACGAGCAGCCTGCGAATATTCCTCGCTTCCGAATTTTAATCTTGTAACAGCGCGAATGTAAATATCGAGTTCCCTCGGGATGTTCTTACAGACGGGAAAAAAAAAAGTCGCTTCGATTTTCACGAAAACCAAGAGTAAAATTCCTAAAGAGCGACTTTGCTCGTACATCAACGACGCGTCGCATTGGGGCGACGACATTCTATTTTTAGTCAAAAAGCCAAAGCTCTCGAAAATTTTCAACATTCCAGGGATGCGCGGGTGAAAACGTGTGCGTGTGCAGCCTCTCTCCCGAAAGCGGTAGGGGCAAGCAACCGAGAGAGTACGAGAGTAGGTCGAAAAACGACTGGAAGGTCAGAGGCCCGAAGATTTCCAGAGGAATAGAGAGAGAGAGAGAGAGAGAGAGAGAGAGAGAGAGAGGAATAACGAAGCCTGGGTCGAGAGAGTGAGAGAGGGAGAGAGAAAAAGGAGGGTTTGCCGTTCGGGCCAGCTGATGGATCTAATCAACATTCCTCCCTAATCGTCTCGCGTCTCGTCTCTCCTCCTTAGAGCTGCTGGAGTTCCCTTCTCTTTCTCTCGCGCGCTACCTTTTTGCCCGTCTTTTTCATACACGCACTTTCCATCTTAATTTCTCCCTCCGGCTTTTGCTCGCATTCTAAAGTTCTCGACGAATATGCTCCGCTGCGTATAGAGAGAACCGGAGAGAAACGGAGAGAAACGGAGAGAAACGGAGTCAACGAGAGACGGCAACCTTCGTTTTAATTTAACCATTTAATTAATTAGACTTCCAAAGATCCGAGTCCGTACAATATTCTCTCTTTCCACGGATTTATAGCACCGATGCACGGAATCGCAGCCACGCGGATAAACGATCGAGCTTACAAAATGTCCCGTGGTTCGACGATCCTCGAACACGCGATTTATACTACGAGTACGCGTGGAAAAGTCCGCTCGACCGACTATCCACGGAAAAACGGAGCGTTCCCGACGACGAGACACGTATTCGCCCATATGCACGTTCTCGAGTGGACGATAGAGAAAAATGATAGGGAGAGTCGCGTCCGAGGCTTTCGCGCGAGATGCGATAGCGCTCGTATCGGAGGTGAGCGTACGAAAGAAAAAGGACGAACCTATCGCCGCACCCGCATTAACTTTCCTCGCTCGCTCGCTCGCTCGCTCGACTCGCTATCACCTGTACGCAACAACGTCGAAACGTCCACCGCTCGCGCATAAATATATACCGATGCATTAACGCGTTCGTGTGTTCGCCAAGGGCCGACGACCAACTCCTCCCCGCGTTTCGCAGCTCCGGGTCGATCGAATATTTCGAGGATTGTTTGCAAAGATAGAAACGGGGAGGGAGAGAGAGAGGAAAAGAGAGGAAAAGAGAGGCAAAGAGAGCGAAAAAGAAATGTACGCCCTGCGACACTCGCCAATTATTTCGGATTTCAAATACTTTGTGTAGAAACAAATTCTAAAGATAGACCGCGACGGAGTGCTCAAAATTTATGCCGGACTCGCACGAATTTTATTAGAGTGCGAATCTGCGGGCGCTCGCTCGCTTTTAAAAGCACATAAATGCACTTTCCAACCGATATCGAAAGTTAATTAAAGCGAAATAAATATGAGCTCGGGAACTAATTATGATTCCTCCTCCTTTCTTTTTTAAAAATCGCCACGGCAAAATTAACGAACTCGCCAATTCGCCTCGCAAAATTATGCAAAGTCCTCGTTACCGTCATCCAAGTGCGCGGCTCGAAGCCACCCGTACGCGTTTCCTATCGGGGCGCTGCGAATAAACCCGATTACCCAAGCATTCGGCAAATTGCGGGGCGGCGGGGCGGCGCGTCGATATCGCACGTGGCTTCTCACCGCGGCCTCTATTATATACACAACGGAATCCTCGACGTAAGCCGCGCGACTCACAAGGTGGCGGATCGCGGACGGGGGCTTTTTTTGCATCCGCCGGGGCGATAAGACGAGCCCGAGGACTCATATCTGGCTGGCACGGTGGCGCGCCGTCCTCCGACTAATTGCTTTCCCGTGTCGGCTCTCCTCCTCCTCCTCCTCCTCCCCACCTCCCCCACCGGGATAAGGCGAGCCGAGCCACCCGAGATTCCCCGCCCCTCTCGGCCGAGCGCGGACACCGCGTCCATTAGGCCGATGCGAGGGAGAGGCGTCATCGCGTATCCGATGATATATCCGCGGGTGAGTCTCGCTCCTTTTTCTTTTCGCTGCCGGTGATCCTTTGGGCGGAAACACCCCGCCTCGGACGACCGGGGACGGGATCCCTCGCGAGGTGTACCAAGATACCGTTAAAAATGGAAAATCGTCCGACTTTTTTTTTTATCCGAATTCGCGAATAACGTGATTCGATGTATCTTCGGTCAGATGGATCGAACGATATCCCATCTTTCGAGAGAATAGATAAGAGAAAAAAAAACTGCTCGTTTTCGATTTTGAATCGCACCGTTTATTTTTCGTATCGAACAACGCAACTTAATAATAAGCGATCGACCTTTTAATAAGCGTTTCGCCTCGAACCACTTACACATACGTCTGTATATTATATTATAGCTTTTAGAAACATGCACACACGTATACAGCGATGCGTACGTGGAGTGTTAGGCCATTATACAGAAGCAGAGAAAGAGAGAGCAAGAGAGAGAGAGAGAGAGAGAGAGAGAGACGCTCACGCGGTAAAACGACGCTAACGATTGCCGAGAGGCAACATCTTATCGTGAACTGCAATCGCATTAGCGGACAGTGACGCCCCAGCGCCGTGTGGTTTCATTAGCGAAAAAATAATCGAGGCCTTCGTGGAAGGTTCGGTCGTTATATGCACGAGAAAAAGAGAGAGAGAGAGTGAGAGAGAGACTCGGAACTCACCCAAGTTCGTTCGAGCGGCTCGCGCTCTCTCGCTCCACACATCGGCCAAACGAAGAATAAAAATAAGGATGGAAACGCCAGTCGTTAAAACAACAGTCACTGAAAGAAAGAGAGAGAGAGAGAGAAGAAGCAGCTGCCTAGTTAAGGTTGCGACGTTGACGGAATCGTTAGGAGACGCGCCATGGCTTTGTGCGTGGACTTTACGTAACTCCACGAATAGATGGGATTCGGGTTATATGGGACGAATTAAGATTCGACGCTGGGCGGTCTATGACTCGAGCGAGATTTGCCTCTCCTTCGATCGATAAGCAGTTTCTTTCTTCGTCCGAAGGTCCAGGAGTTTCGAGCCGCCCTTATTCGAGGATACGTTTGCGGTTGCGATCGCGATTTCAGAATACATGAAAATACAATGATTTCGAGGAAAGTTAGCAGCCTCCGGAAAGGAGTCGATCGAAATTGCACCCGAGACGAGATGGGCAAAGTTCGTTTAATCTTCTCGCAGCCGCGTTCCCGGTATAATATTCGAAAGTACCGGAAAGTGCTGCAACTCCCGCGAAAAGCTATAAAAACATCGCGGCAAGTTTCGCTTGTAAATATTCAACGGAAAGCTATCCGCTTTAAGGAAAAGAAGTTTCGAAGGAAGCCCGGGCGCACGTCGCTGGATTTGATAGAGGATCACCTTGGCGAATCCTCGGGGGATCCCCTTTCGCGAAACAGCGACGAGCTCCTCCGCTTTTTTCTCGGCGAGCGCGCGAACCCGAGGGTGAACGTCGCGGCTGAGCATTCATATTTAATGGGCGAAAGCCGCGGCCTCGATGCAAATTGTTATGAAAGCTTAGTCGTGTGCCCCTTCGCCGCGATATGGGAATATGTGCGCGCTTGCGAGTCCCGCGCGTGATAAAAAATATACCACTTTTCGCCTCGGTGCGTTCCGAGCCCGGGGAAATTCGCGTGACAGTCGACGCGACTCGCAAAGCCCACCCCTTTTTCCTTTTCTCCTTTTCTCGGGAAGACCCCTCGTCGTCTTCTATCTCGGTATCTCGGAGGAACCACGCGATAAACAATTTCGGGAAAGTGCTGCTGTTTTCTCTCCTTGCCACGGAGAGTTGGGATACGTAAGAGTTTTCACGAAGTACGACGCGAGCGATGATAGTTCCGAGGCTATTTATTTGGATTATACTTCGAGGGCATTTATTTAGATTATAGACTTTCCGGAGTTCTGCGTTTACGCTCGACACGAGCGTGAATAAAGTTGACGAAAAAACAGGCGAGTGATCGAAAAAATGGGGATGGCTCGAGAAGACGGGAAAAATTTTATAAAATTTAACGCGCGACTCGAGAGCTGAGAATCGGACCGAAGAATCCGCGCTAATTAAAAAAAAAAAGGAAAAGAAAGAAAGAAAGAAAGAAAGAAATCTCGCTTATCCATTTGCATGTAAATTGCGCGTTGGACGTCGATGGTAATAAATAGATTCGCCGGAAAATAAATAAGTCTATCCGATATCTCCGCGCACGAAAGCAAAGGGGAAAAATGCGCTGTTTCTTGGGCAAAAAAACGAGGCTGATCGCATAGGAGCCGCTCACGGAGGCAAAAAGCTCGCGACTGTCTCCCTTCTTCCCCCTTCGCACGAGTTAATTGTCTAGACGACTCCGCGCGGCGATTGAGTCGCGCGCACTGACGTCAGAGAGATCGAGAGAGAGATGATCGCCCTCTCTCTCTCTCTCTCTCTCTCTCTCTCTCTCGTTCACTCTCTCGTTCACTCGCGAGCCTACGACGGCGGCGAGATTTTCCGACGCTGGCGGCGCGCGAATGTCTGTTATTACGGACGCGCAGAGGAGAGATATCGCGAATACGTCGTAATTAGCGAGTACGCCGTGTCTCGAGATATCGACTGACATTCGCGCGGTTGGAGTCGATCTCCCTCTCGCTCCCTCTCGCTCCCTCACTCGGTCTCGTTTCTTATCATCGGCTACGCGTAACGAGGTATGGAAATGGACTGGGCATCGCACGCTAATAATAACACGTATGATTGAATGGTTCGCGCTCGCGCGCGTGAAGCGAACCGATCCCCTCTCGATCCCCTCTCGATCCCCTCTCGATCCCCTCTCGATCCTCGATTTATCTCTGCTTTCTAGGAACATCCGTATAAAAATTCGACGTACGTGCTCTTTCCCTTTTATCGAACAGCGTTTTTTTTCCTGTCGCGTACACGTACGTTATCTGTAACCTTGTTCCTCCGTTCCACGTCTGATTTTCCCTTCTCGCGAACGAGTATTATTTATTCTATTTTTACTACGCTTTTTTCCTCCTTACTTTATCGTATTTTCCTCGCTCGCTCCACGTTCGCTCGCGTATCGACTCTCTCGGCGTTGATTCCGCTTCTAAATATATAAAGCGACTTTATTATAAATCGCTTTCGAACTATTACGTATTTTTAAACAATTTAATTGTCAACGATTATCTATGTAGAATTAAACGATCGAACACTTTAACGACGTTTAATTTATTCAATTTGATTAACTTTGATCGACTTTATATGTATAACTAATTACCGATTATTTATTCCGCCTGAAAAAGTCAAATAACGCTTGTTAAAATGTCAACCTTACGCACATATATATTAAGCGCAATAAAGTAAATTAACGTTCTCCTCGCAGCTCGTTATCTTTTCAACAACGATTGTATTTCTCAATAAACATGGCTGTATCGCTCGGGTGTAGGATTCGGAGGGAAGGCTAACATAGCTAAATTTGAAAAATCCTCGAATATCGAGAAATGGCTCGCGCATCGTTTTCGAACCCATAATTCCTCCGGAGAACGCGCGATAATTTCTCAAGAGTGTAGGAACGCTTCTCTCGATTCGCAACGACACCACTTTCGCTACATTGCAACGAATCTTCCTCAACCTCATCCTCTGGCTCTTTTCGCACGCGGCATTTCGCCCGATTTCTCTTTCTCTCTTTCTCCTCGTTTGCTCCCATTTGCACACAAGTTACCTCGTCGCTACCTTTTGAATGAATGGTCACGTATTATTACCGACTTAAGCGAACGTTCGCTTAATGCCGGCTACAACTATTTTCGTCGTTTGCCATGTGGAGCGAAGTCGGCTGCGAAGTCGGCTGCGGAGTCGGCTGCGGCGACGGCGGCGTCGACGGCGTCGGTGGCGTCGGCGGCGATGATTAACGATGGCGCTCGTGTATTCGCCACGCGGATGAAGTCCAAAACACGGAATCATCGCCACCGAGCGCGAAACTCGAGAGCCTTCAAATTAACTGCTTCACGCGCGCTTTACGCCTCGCGGGACGTTCAATTAATTTTCAGCGAAACAACTACACCGACGAAAACAACGATAACGACAGCCAACGATTACGAAAAGGAGAAAAAGGAAAAAAAAAGGAAAAAAAAGGAAATTAAAATCGAGAGATGGTATCGAAGGAACTGCCTCGGCGGTAGTCCGAAAAATCGATAGAGTCGAGGCGCGCTTCTCCAAGGAAACGCAAGGATGTTCGACGAAAGGAGCAGCGACACAGGTGGAATGAAAAAAATAAAAAGAAGAACTGTAGGAAGCGGCGGTAGTTCGCTCGCTTGCCTCCTGTCCACGCGCGTCTGTCATTCTAAACACGCAACACGCCAACACCGGGTTCCCGTGTGTTCCCGACTCGCACGACTCGCACGACTCGCACGACTCGCCATCATCGACGAGGGCGAAGGGAATTTGGAAAAGTAATGTTTAACCGACGCTGGAAAAGCAACCAAGAGCGTCATTTTTTTCTTCTTCTTCTCTAGCGAGGACAACGGTGCCGTTTTCCGCACTTCCGCGATCGAGGGGGAGATCGAGGGGGGCGATCGAGGGGGGCGATCGAGGGGAATACATGGACGATAACGCCGCGCGACGATTACGTTTATGGGTCCGAGAGACGAGACGGGCAACTAATTAAAGGCGAGGGCCCGATTTCGTTTCGCAGGCTCTACGTGGAACTTTTAAGATTTAAGAGCTTTGTACGCGCGTGTGCGTAAACTCATTTTTATCAAGCCTTAAATTTTACCAAGTGGAAAAGGCTGCTAATGCTAATGCGTTTCGAGTAAATTTTATACCCCAATTAAAGCGGAATTCATCGGATACCGAGTTTCATTTTCATCGTTAACTCGAGTGGAATTATTATTTTATCGACACAATTTTAGATTATTTCTTTTTACCGTCCACCCTTATTATATATTAAACGATTATATATTACTTATTGTTTTTGCAACGGTAAATCAATGGTATTTTTCCCAGGGGATAAAGATTTCGAATCTTAAACCGACTCGACGTAATTTCCGTTGCAAGATTTTCGTAGATAGTCGCGCTCGATTAAACATTTTAATTCGATTTGGTCCCAGGCCGCGATGACCAGCGAGTCGAGTAAATCGACTAAATCGGTCGAGGCGCGCGGTAATATTAAACGACTGAAAATAAATGCGACGAGACGTGAATTTCGAAAATTCCTCCGGCGCCGACTATCGTACGAGTAACAGTACGGGATAACATTAGAATAATATCATCTCGTTTTTGTCTTATCAAAGATCGTCAACCTCGATAATCTCGCGCTGAGCGACTCAACGATACCGACGACACGCGTACGAGCTCCGAAAATCATTCAACGATGTTTTCGCTTCCACGAAAGACCCGCGAGGAGCAGAGTAGCAACGAGAATAGCGAAAGACAGGGGGAAAAAAAAAATGACGCGGGAATCTCCTCGCGTAGTTATTATCCGGGCCGAAAAACGAAACGACCGGTGACGATTACAGGATGGCTCGCGAGTAACAACGGAGCGGATTTACGAGGACGCGCGCCGTAAATTCCACAGACTGGCGTCGGGTCTACGTACGTTTTCGCGGATCGGCGTCTCGTCCAGACTCTCGTCGACAGATGCCGAGAGATCGGACGCTTCCACCTTTATGGGCGAAGCGCGACGAGGGTATCAAAGCTTTAACGAACTTTGCTCGAGTTCCCGCCCTTTATCCGACCGTTCGTCCGTTCCTCCGTACTTTCATCCGCGTTTTCATCTTGGCTGCGAGGATAGGGGCACAACTGGACTTCGTTTTCATTGGGACGCTCCCTTTTTATGGGGACACGGCTATTCTTCTTTCCGTTACGATTCTTGTTTTTAAACTTTTAATCGAAGATGCTCGATAAACGATATCGCGCCAACGTCAATATAAATACGGACTTTGTCCGAGGCACTGGAATCTTTCCATTACGAAACTTTCATTTATTCCGATAGTTATGCTCTTATCGGTCGTTCGACCATCAAAATATAGACGGTGTATCGATACGAACGACGTCGTTCCAATTTATCTACGAGCGCGTTTATAGAAATGTGTGTACTCGTGGATGGTACGCGGATCTACGCAGGTAAAACTGTACGAACTCGGTGCAATCGAAAATTGTACGCAAACTCGTGTTCGTAACGCGGAGAAACGGTTCGAGATCCAGATCGAGGTAAATTCCTCTCTCTCTCCGTCTCTCCGTCTCTCCATCTCTCGTGCCACCCTTGGACTTCCGTCGAACGGCGCATCATCGGCACGGACGAAGTCGCCTACGCTCAAGAATTCGAATAACCCAGTGACCGGCGGATAAATGCGGCGCAGAAACGCGCGTCACTTACGCACGAAACGAGAGCGCGCGCGAACGAGAGAGACGGAATATTGGGGGGCGGACGGCTGGGCGGATGTGTCGAGTGATGACGCTTCCGGTTACCGAGCGTCGCGTCCGAAGGCGTCCGAAGGTTGAAGTCGAAGCGAGGCCGTCGCTCGTGGAACGATCCGAGGACCCACGACTGGGACCCACGACTGGGACCCACGACTGGGACCCACGACGGCACCTGGGACCCCGACTTGGGGACCCACGGGGATGTCCGTGCGTGCCTCGCATGGCCGACCTTCCTCTCGCGGAGTTTCTTGGACTTTTCGGAAAAGCTCGCGGCGAGATGCGATTGAAACGTCGTCGCTCGTGACATTATTTACAAGCGAGCCAAATGAATATTTAAATGGAAGTAATCGTGGCCTGAATAATACGGGGATCGCAAAACCACATTTCTGGCTTTTGAATTTATAAATAAATCGAGACGCGGAATCAGCCTTGCCTTGCCATCGTTTTTTTTTTATCTCGGTGGAACGTCGTTTTTTCATTCCGAGTACCCAAACGAATTCTTAAAACGTAACTCGGAGAGAAATTTGGAAGAGAAAATACGGAAAAGCGCGAAATCGTCGTCGGTAGTTTCTTTAGAGGACGAAAAGGTAATTTTAAACGTTTCGATGGAAATAAATACCGCGAATAATAATGTCGACGTATCGATCGCACGAGCAAATCGATGCCCCGCGTGAGACGAGATCATTTTATACGCTACTTATTAAACACAGAGATTGCCATTATAAATCACCGACTGCAATATTTAACGAATTTAACGAAGCAACTTTTTCATAGATATATCTAAATTATAATCTTCAACGCGTACAGTATAGGATCCAATGTATGAAAAACTCCTCGGAAAAATGAGGATCCAATCTATGAAAAATGAGGCTGAATCTTTTACGGAACGATTCGAATGCTCACGTGCGTGCGAGAGAAGGGGAGAGACTCAGAGACTCGAACTCGCGCGTGTGAAAATCTAATTAAAAGCATAATGACTGACACGCCACCGACATCAACTAGACCAATGACCATCCGTACCTTGCAAAGCGCGCGTATACATTTTTAGAAACTACATTTGTAGAAATAACCAGCCATAAATCCGTATGCGTATATGCGTACGTTGGTACGTTGCTTACAACATTGCTTCTAATATTATATCCCTACACGAACGTAGAGCCTGTGAGTAACGAAAACGTCAGAGTAGCAATAATTTAACGATGCTCTTTGTATCTTTGTACTTTTCTCTTACGTGCTTTTTATAAAATAAAATTACTCTGTATCGATCAACTGCTTTTTTCTGCTTTTTCTGCTTTTTCTGCTTTTTTCTATCGTTCGATCATAAGTAGTGGATGTTTCTTCGCTCCGCAACGCTCGAGCCTAATATTTATAACTAGAATACGATTAAAAATTTCTCGATTAATGGGATTTTTGATAAATTGTTCGTTTCGATCGAACGAACGCTGCGATAATTTATTTAACCTATAAATAATAATCTAATTAAAGAAAATATGACTTTCCGATACGACACCCGAGTATAAGTTACAAATAATAAAACGACGTACTTTCGGTGGTCTTTCGTAACTCCTAATCATTTCTCATCGAGAAGAAATTATACCATCGATAATTCCGTAATCGTCCTTGTTACGGACGTAATGAGCGATACGTCGGTATCTTTATACGTAAACGCGTTCGCTTCCCCGGAAATTGTCCTGCCCGCGAGTTTATATAGAGCGAGGAAAGGAACGATGAAGCGAGAGACGTAAAAACGGAGATTCTTCGACAAACTGGAGCTGGACTGGAAGACCTTCCCCGCGAAAGGAAAGACAAAAAGAGAGAGACATAAGTGACGCTTCGATTAAACTAAATTAACTCAACGTTGCTGTTAATTTCATTAGAGATAAACTGTTCTCGATCGCGCTATTCTCCTGGATCGCGACGCACACGCCAATCGATAGAAAACGATGGAAGCCTATTTCTTATCGATAAGCGAGAGTACGCGTGTACTAGCGTACGGAAATTTAACGAATCCACCTTTACCGCGAGAATCGAGATCAACTCACGGTAGGAAAGACGGAAAGAGCGATCCATTAAATTTCCGAACGATCGATTCGCGACGACTGGATGACTTGAACACCTCCCACGCAAAACGAGCCGCTTATTTATAAGAATTCGTCTCACGTCGATACGACGATGTCGTTCAATTTAAAACCGTGTCAGAGCACGACGATCGCGTGAGTTACGCAAGTACGTGTAATTCACGGACGACACACTCGATAACTCGATATAGCGCAGTCGTGTCGAGCGTTCGTCCATATCGGGAGGCTCGACTAGCGATGCTCCTAAAAAAAAATGCGCGTACTGAAATTCCACGATGGAAGGCGATTCCGTAACGCGACGAACTTTTTGTTTACCCGCCAGCTTCGCACAAATTTTCAACGCTATCAACGTAAATGGCGCTACGACGTGGACATCGGATTTTAGGCTAAGGTCGCTTTTACGGATCGAAGGTGCGTTCATTATTCTCGCGAACGATCGCCCGGGAAAAACCGAGCGAGGGAACTAGTCGATAGGCTTCGATGCAAATTTGGAATAATAAACCCGAGCTCTTCTTAAATCTCTCTCTCTCTCTCTCTCTCTCTCTCCGTAAACAAATTCAAAAAACTGCAACCTCCGCTGATTACAATAACTCCGATACACTCGAGCGAATAACGTAAACTTTTCCAAAGGCACGTAAGCGCGTCTCTATCTATAGACGGATTACTCAATGCAATCATCTATTAAAATATTGATTCAGTGCTCCGTGTCTCTGCATCGAACCGCCCGACCTCAAAAACGTTCGTAAACATCTCGCGGGCGTAGCAGCGAAACGCGCGATCGCGTCATGTTTATCTGTGTTGTTACGTCGGTGTTTTCGTTATCGCCGAGCATCCAACCAACTCCGAGTCGCGTTCGGCTCGAGGAAAGCGGATCCTCGAAGCGGATTCTCGAAGCGGATTCTCGAAGCGCATCCTCGAGGTCGAGAGGGTTGCGAGCGGATGGGTTCCTTGGACATACGGTAAACGCGGGTAGACGATCGTTACGACTTTCCCTTCCCCCGCTGATTGTTGTTTGCGTTTCTATCAAACCGTAACAGTTAGCTTCCGGTCGCGCCTCGTGCGTCGCTTTTCCACCCCGCAATTAGGAAATGCATTTTTAACGCTAGAAGTGACGCAACTGGCGCTTATTCGAGGAAGACTCCGAGTGCTTCGTCGACACGCGACGATACGGAAATTTACGCGCGTTTCTTCGCCCGCGGGAGAGGAAAATAATCAGCGATGATCCTTTAGCGAAATCGATACCGACACCCGCGTGATAAGCTAACGGAAATTTTACATTAAAGGTGTTTGCGTTATTCCGGATTTCCCTCCGATATCCGCGCAATTCGGATTCACCACGACTTTACCAACTCGGACACGGCCGAACGAATATTTTTCTTCCAGCGCTCGATTACCGATTCGTTTGCCGTGCGGTTAACGCAAAACCGTTTATTTATTTATTTATTTATTTATTTATTTATTTATTTATTTATTTTCAAAGACGCGTTCGACCGATAGCGAGTTACGTTCGATCTTTCGTATAC
Source organism: Dolichoris vasculosae (assembly GCA_018907195.1). Taxonomy (NCBI): domain Eukaryota; kingdom Metazoa; phylum Arthropoda; class Insecta; order Hymenoptera; family Agaonidae; genus Dolichoris; species Dolichoris vasculosae. The sequence goes on from JACCHY010000001.1 coordinate 12,381,050, forward strand.
GTACAATTACACGCACACACGTACGGAGGTTCGTAGTCGCGCGATTTGCATAGTCTAATGAATATGTTAAATCAATTTGAGAAAATTCCTCGGAGGAAGCGTCGGGAGAGGAATCCGGAGAGAGACGGAGAGAGGCGGAGAGAGAGGGAGAGAGGGAGAAGCCAGCGTGGGTCATTTTAACCGGGAACCTGTTATTATTGTAATTGCTGCGCGTGTAAAACCGCTTGTGGAAAACGAGCCTAATGCGACGTGTGTGCACGCGGACATGCGCACGCAGGCCGCACGCACGCCGCACGCAATGCGCACGCGGAAGTACCGTAGGAGGTTCGAGCGTAGGTTTCGCTTTTTCCTGCCTGCGCGTAGGATCTTGGGAACTGTTCCGAGCGCCGAAAGAAATCCGTAATAAGAGGAAAAGGGAGGCCTTTCCAATTTGTTCAGAATGGGATACTTTTTGCGCCAACTCGATCGATTATCTTTCCTTTACGTTTTTCCTATCCAGAGGTGTTCGTTTAATTATCCTCAGTCCGCTTAACCCGAGGAATTCAGCGTTCGGTTGGGCTCGAGTTACAATCGAGTACGATTTTCGCATCGAGGCGAGCAATTCGTTGGATAGAGTAAAATACGCGCCAAAGGTAAGTAAGGGAACCCTCGCGGAAGATTTCGATCGTTAAAAACGAAGAAATTAAAAGACCGAAAACAGTCGCTTGGGTCGCTGAAAAATCCAGAGATACCTGTGAAGCGAGTGAGAAAAGCGCATCTCGTCCCTCGACTACGACTAATCCGCAAGTTTCCCGAACGCGTATAGAGCGCATTATGCAAAACGACGTTGCGTTTTGTATCTGTATAAAGTTTCTCTCGGCTGAGACAACCACGGAACAAGGACGGAAAGGACGGAAAGGACGGAAAGAATGGCGGACCTTCGACGTTGCGTCTCTCGCGTGCGTTCGCGTATGCAAGCGCAGCTTGTTTGTTTAATGAGGGTAGCAAATCTTGAGGTGATTTCGGGCCCTTTTTTCGAGGAGTCCGACGGAAGACAGAAGAGACGCGCAGAGCGACACACGCACGCAAGGAAGAGTCCCGAGTCCGGAGAATATATTCCATATGTCCGGAGTCTATATGTCTTTTCTCTCTTTCTCCTCGTTCTTGACGAGAGCGGCCCGACTTTTGCCTCTTCCTTTCTTTGTGCTGCTTCTCTTTCGCTCTCTCTTTTCTCCCTTCCTTTTTTTGACCTTCCTCGCGCTACTCCGCAGCTGCTTCGAAAAGCTCTCTTCCTTTTTCTGAGTACGCGTGTATGCCTCCTTTTTCTCCCTTTCTATTTCTTTCTCCGAGTGGAACCCCGACAACTTTTCTGGGACTAACGAACCGTTGCTCATTGCCACTTAATACTTCTATAACGCAACATATTATTTTCCTATTACCACTTCTCTCCTCTGTACATTTTGTACAGGAAAGAATTCTTTTTCTTTCCGAAGATTCTTCAGAATTCATTGAATAGTCGTAAATATTGTAGAGAGTATTGTTCGACTTTAACATTCACTTTGTACAATCGTAAGGAAACGCAAAATTTTACCTCTCGCGCACTCTCGAAAAATGAAAAATCACCTTCGCAACCTTCGAACGTCTCAATTTAATTGGTGCTAATAGTCCTTTGGTATTTTTCCTCTTCGCTCGATCTTATAAAAATGAATACGATTATAAGGAACTTCTAGATTTTTATTCGACAACTGGAGTAATTTTTCATATATTTAATCGATCGCTTATTGTGATTCGTTCATCCAACGAAAAATCCCAAATCCCTCGATCGGTATTGAAAATCAATTAACGTCGTTAGACGCTGTACAAATTTACATAATACGTACGTGCGAATCCGTCCCATACGTAGGCCATACGTAGGCACAGTTTGCCGCTGCTAAGTATTACCGAGCTTGAACGCGAGTCATTTAAAAAATCGAAAACTCCCGCATGCGTGTATTTTTAGCCACTTAGCCACGAGATTCGATGAGGTTTTTACCATTTTCATTGTATATGCATTTTAAATTTACCGTGCATCTTAAACTTCCCACCGTGGATAAGTGTGCCACGATTTATTTATAAAATTTTTATCCGCTTCGCGGCAGGATGTTTAAGTTCCTGTTTGTGCGAATCTTGACTCAAGAAATAACCCTTTCAAGATACCATTAATTCGCAGATTAAATAACTTTATGTCCAGTCATTAAGCATTTAGTAACGAAACAAAGTATACCTTTAATTTTATCACTGCTAATACGAGAACATTTAAGTTATGCATTAAACTACAGAAAATTTATCTTTGGCATAAATTACACTCGTTGATCGATTTCATTCATTTTCACTAAACTCTAACTATTAAATTTAAAACGCTCCGTCAGCAAAGACTTAAATTACGACCGTCGATTCCGCAACGCGATTCGTAGCGTAAAACTAAGCGTACCTACAATTTTATAAATTATCGACGCGGTGCAACGCGTAATAATTCCAATCGACATCTAAATCGATATATTAGAGATTACGGATATCGAATTCGAGAGATTCCTCGGGTTTCGCTCCCTCCGGTCTTCTTAAAGCAGCGCCAGTAGCATCGGTTCGCATTGCGCAGTATTCGTTATCTCTCACCCGCGCATTCGCAATACAAAGATCATCGTCGTAAACACGATTGCAACAGCTCGTAATCCGCGAGCGAGGAAAGACGCTATAAGGAGTTACTCGGTAAAAAAAAAAAAAATAAATAAAATAAAACACAACCGTACCGATTGCATTGGAAGAAAACTAATTTTCCTTTCGTACCGACGCATTAGCCTGAATCACGTTACTCGGAGAATGTCCCAATTATCGATACGACCTTTTTCTTCTTCTATCCGCGGATGATTCGCTTTCGATGGATCGATTCACGCTGCGAATGTTGCGCTCGTACGCGAAAGCACGTCTATGAAGACGACGAAGAGGACAAAGAGGACGAAGAGGAGAGGCGGAGGCGAAGAAACGAGTTCGGTGTTTGCTCAAAGAAATTCTAACCAACGAGAAAATTTCGTACGTGTTTCGTTTAAGATGTGCGTCGTATTGTTATTCTAAGGCCGATCGAATCGAGAGTTCTGTGATTCGTGTGTAGATAATGAAAGCGCTTCCGTGTCGTTGGGTACGTCAATGTTATGACAACCATCGGAGATTTAACACCGAATACCTACAATATCGATTGTACACGAGTTTATCAACCTATTCGCTCCTTGAAAAGGTATCGAAGCTCGGAAAGAATTTCGAGTACAATAGAACTATAGTAGAAGTATCGTATGGAAAAGCGTAAAATTTCCATTGACGCGTTTAAAAATTTAAAGTACTAAATCCAAACAAACTATCACGCATACGTAATGTTTTGAAGAAACACGTGCTTATAAAAATTGAAAAAAGCGTTGATCTCGGCAATACGGCGGTGGCAGAATGAAAAACTCGAGTTATATATAAAAGTGAAAGAGGGATCCATTCGTTTACGAGTGGCACGTGCACGAAATTCCTCATACACCTGTCCACCTTGTAAACGTTTACAGCGCGTTGTAAACTCAAATTGATTTGTCGCATTAGCATGAGAGCGTGAGAGAGAGGGAGAGAGAGAGAGAGAGAGAGAGAGAGAGAAGGAAGCCAGAACAAGTCGCTCTTCTGTCTTATGTTCCCGCGTTTTTTTACCCGATATAATCGAGCGTCGAGTCGCACTTTCTACCCTGACGGATCAACATCGAGAGCCGCGTACCGAAATCGACCAAAGTCGACCGAAAATTTTACGACGTCTGTCTCTGGGCTCTCGCGATTTATCTTAGCGTAGAGTTTCCCTTTCCCTTTATCCAGCGTAAACGAATCCTTTGATAGAGAACGTTATTAATGGATGATTGTACGATTCCGTTCGAAGCGAACGCAAATACTGTATCTTTGGAAAAAAAAATTGTAATCTTTAATTGGAATCGCGCAGATTACGATTTCTGCGAATCATCCGCTCGCGAGGCATTGCAACCGATTTGCATTAATTATATAACGAAAGTGTTTTTATCTTTGTTTTCTTCGAGCAATAAATGTATTTACGCGCGATCCGATGTTATTAGGTGCGATAAACGCAAAAAGTTAAAAGGAAATATATCACTCCGAAACTACGAATTCGGGTAAATTATACGATTTTTTAAATATATATTTCTGACTTTAAAGGTATATAATTTTCTTAAAGACGCTATAATAAAACAAGTTGGGTTATTTTAAGCGAGATCTTACATTTAAAAAAAAATGTCTTCAATCTCGTGCATACTTTATGCCTGATTTCGCCGTACGGTGGATAAAATTTCTTGGAAATACGTCAGAATATCTTCGCTGTATTTCTTTTACTGCTCGTGGATAATCTTGGTTAAAAGGAAAGGAAAATATACAGCAACGGCTATCGCAGCTTTAACTTTACTGCGGAAAGAGCAATTGATGAGTCAAAGTGCCCTTGCGAAAGGTACTTAAGGTCGTACAGGCTAAACTCGTTACTTATGTACTCTCATCGATCGACAAATTCATCGGTGTAATTAGCCCCGGAGAGAGACTTTATTGTCACATTTCTCGCGATGAGTTTAACGGTTAAAAAGGGATAAACGGCCGCTGAATTAAGAGAGATGTTACAGTTATACGTCCTCGACTCGGAATTACAGAAGGCGTTTATACAGAGAACTGCATTGCTTAACGAGATTTTAATGAAAGCCCGACCACCTGCCAAAATGATTGCGGTAACAAAGTCGGAGCTTCTTTAACAAAAACCTTCTTAAACCTGCTTCGTTTCTCCTATTTTCTCAAATAGTTCAGCGCGAGATTATCAATTTTCCGGTTAACTGCGCCCATTTTATTAAGAAAATTCGCAATTATTTTCTCGAGATTATTTCTACGTAGACGATGACGATATCGCGTACTTGACTTATTCTTAACCGTATAAAAATATAATATACGTAATCAACGCTGAAACTTTACGGATATCGGGTTTTATAGTAAATTTAAAATCTCACGAGTTCGCTTCGCTTCGATTTGACTACATTGTACAAAAGAGATTTTACAACTCCTACGCTTTCATAATAAGTATATTTGTAAACGAAAGCGAAAACGCGGATTCGATTAGATTTAAAATAACGCAGCGATCCTATACTCATCGACGAACGCTGATTTCGTTTAATTTAAATACCGCAACCAAAGCCAACTATGCCTTATCGCCTACAATTGAGTTGTAAACACGCGTTTTTTTTCCGCGCTTTTAGGTATCCGATTACGATTTAACAATCCATTCGAGAAACGTTATTTTTTGCTCGCTCTCGACTTAAAACTCGCACCCGCGAACGCTAAGTAGGAATAATTTATAATAATTTGAGGATAATCCAAACCTCGGACGACTCGCGTATTTCTCCAAAGTGGAATTACAGCGGAGCTAATGGAGCGGATGAAACGCATTAAATAATCCGAGCATCGCAACGTGGTTAAACGTACACGAGGTATACGAGGTATACGAGGTATACGAGCGGGCGAGGATGTAAAATCTGACAAACGAGCATTTGTAGACATACGCGGTCCGCTCGCGCATTCCTTAAACGCAATCGCTCGAGACGAATGGACAAAACGAGTCTAATTAACTTTCCCGCTTCGAACGCCACCGCTAATCCTGTTTACAACGAATCGCGTTACCTCTAATCGGGTTTTCGCCACACGGGAACTCATTTTCCTCCAAGAGTTCGCTTCGAATCATCGAGCACTACCTTTTGATGCCTCGAGTACCAAACGCGACCAGCGATTCGCTCCTTCGAAAAAAGGGTAATATGCGCCGCGAGTTACGTGAGCTCGTTTACGATCGACTATGATGAAATACTCGGTTCTCTATGAAAGTTCTGACGGTTATTCTAGTATTACGTGCCATTTGATTTCGATCTACTTTAACGAGCGACTTATATTTTGTCTTTACGTCTCGTATGTGACTGTATACGTCAAGATTATCACGGGATCTCCGGGTAAGTTTTATTTAGGCAAGCCATGTCCATTAAAAGCTTATCTTTTCCTTGTCATGGTAATATTCCGTATTTGTGAACGCGTTCGTTCCGAAGAGTAGAAAAATAATAATTATCCTTTTCATTAAATTCGAGCAAATTAACTAACTCGGCTATTAGGGAGGTTGAAGCAACGGTTTTTGTCAAGTCACTATGTCATCCCCAATTATTATTCAAATTACTCTAAATACACACTTCAATAACAAAACTAATTAGATTATTGGAATTTCTCCGTGCGTATCCTAATGCCGTTTTAAATACGTAAAAATCGATTCGTAAAAAAAATAATATCCGAAACATTAGACTGTAATAGTCACGTATCGCACACTTAAGATTTCGTCGTTGTACCCTGGTAGACTCTTCCTCGAAGCTTCATTTTCAAAGCGTAAGGAAATCCGAAACATCGGATCCTTGAATAAGTAAAGGGAAACGCGCTTATTGCCGAACTTATCTGCGGATCTTTATCAATCACACGAGCACTTTAAATTCGAGCGACGACTCGGAGGAAACGTCAAAAGTATCGGCAGCGCCGCGCCGAAAGAGCCGTTAGGGCTTCGTAGCCTCTCGTACGTTTCCAATCACTTGGAAATAGAGAGAGAGAGGAAGCGTACGTAAAACGAGACGACGGCCAGAAAATCGACCAGAAAGTAGACGCCAAAGTCGTGAGCACGCGAGGGTAAAAGACTTTCTCCTCGCGCTCCCTCGAGCATTTGCGTGCCATGTGTTTGTCAACCCCGAAACCGGAAAAGACGGGGTCGAGGATTTTGAAAATACTTTCCTCCGGCTCGCTATCGCTCCGGCAGATGGCCAGTGCGGAGGAGGGAGGGAAACATCCTCTCCCGCTCCGAGGAACGAATAAAACCCGGGGAGATCGGAGAGGAAGGAAAATGGTCGAGGGAACGGTGGAAAAAAAGATGATGTCCAGGCTCGCGATCCACTGCGATCCACTGGGTTATAAAACCGACGTAAAGATCCGCTATTTTGACAATCCCTGACAGGCCAGAGTCCGAGAGTCGAAGCTCCACTCGGTGATAAAGTTTACGACGGCTCGTTTCTCGATCCTCGCGCGAAGTATCTCGCGTGCCTTCTTCTCCCTCTTAACCTTTTAGTGCGGAACCTCTCTTCGGAAATACTCGCGAGATCCAAGTATCGATCGGCTCGAGGACAAATTATTAATTGTATCGTTTAACATCGAGGCTCGGGAGCTCGCGTTATAAATATTAGAAGCTACGCGAGTTCGCGAGTTCGCCGCTCCGACGCGGCCATCGCGCTCGAGGCGAACTTTTTTAGATCGCTCGGAGGATATATTTAGCTGGAAGCCTTCGACGAAACAGCTTTGATTAAAATAGCACTTGGAATGAGTTTTATCGGAGTAATAGTTTTAACGAGTTAATCATCGCTGCGCGTATCTACTTTGTAATCCATTTCGTAAAAACGGGAATCAGGTTGAAGGGAAAGTACATATCGCGTTATCGTAGCGAATATTCTTTTAAAGTGGATCCGATATATCTCCTTTAATTACGCGAGTTTGAGGGTCACTTGCTAATTACGCTTATTCTACCCACCGATGATAATTTATTTTGGAGTTATCGTCGGATATCGCGAGAATAAAATTCTTTAAAGAAGATAATTGCCACTTTCTTTTTTACTATCTCGTTACATCATTTATTAAAGAAGACCGGTTTATTTACGTTAGAAAAATACGGGTTCGAAAAACTACGGACAACATCGATCTTATTTCGCTACTTATGCGATATTTACGCGCGTTATTATTATAATAATAATAATCGTAAAAAATATCGATCTCGCATACTTTGTATAAGAACTCGAATACTTTTCGAGTTGATGGACATTTTGAAATGTATCGCTGGCTCTTGTTTCTCTTTGGAAAAGTACTTCCTCGACTCGATCGCCGAGTGGAAATGCACTCAACGTTGAAACATCGTGGAAAAAGAAGAATTATTACTCTCGGCGTTATTCGCGTAATCGATAAGTAACGCATCGTACGTCGTAGGTTATAGCTTGTTCCAACTATTCGCCAAAGAATTGCACCGTAAGCGCGTCTCGCATCGAAAAAAAGTGTAACTTGCAAAAGAGAGAAAGAGCGAAGACGCGAGTCGAAAAATGTAACGGAGCGTAAGACGGTATATATATATATTATGCACGGAAGCAGACGCGTGCATCAACGGGAAAGAGAGAGGTAGGAAAAGGCTTGAAAGCTTGGGTGGAGGGGGAAAGAAAGCGTACGGGGTGTGTCGTGCAAGTCATGCCGGGTAATTGTCCTTTTGCCTGGCGGCGTACACTGATGCGCATGCGCGCTCCTTGGACTCTCGAGTCCCTCGTACAGATCGAGCGAAACGGACGAACGTTCGTTCGTTACACGTGAAAGAAAAAAAAAGAAAAAAAAAAAAAATTGGTAGTTGCCGGAGGTGTAGGATGATGTCACAACTTCGACAGGTTAACCGCGACCCCACCTGGTTTCCCTCTACCGGTGTGTGTTTGCTTTTCCCTATTCGGGCGGCTCTTATCGACGTCGTTTCTCCGCACGCGTCGCTCGTACGCCTTATTTTCCGTTACGATCTAATACTTAATGCATTTCATTAAATAATAACGCTCGATGTAATTGTACGTAAGATCGACGTTGTTTCACCCGAATCGAGTCCGATACTTTGTACTCGCGCGTTACTTTCCTTTCTTTATCCTTTTCCCCCGCGTTTTCCTATTTTTCGATAAATCCAGTTGCGCAAGATTCGTAACAAACGATAAATAAATTAAACGTTCGACCTGTTTTATTGCTCGATAAGACGCGAGTGACGCCTATCGTTATTTTTCTCGCGCTAGTATAAACATTTTTCATGAAATATTTCGTCGTTTATCTATTTATTTTCGTGATAATTTATAACGTGTATCTCGTAAAATGTGTATTCGAATAATTAACGCAAGTTAAAAATACCGTGTGTTTCTCGGTCGTGTATTTTTATAATTGATAAATTGAATTTTATAGACTGAATTACAAAATGAATTTTAAAAATACGACTCGCTCCTGTATTATTAAATTTCACGAGGTAAATTAGGAACATTACAATTTGTCATTAAAGTACCGCGTATTCCTTACGAAATTGAAAGGCTTCTACAAAATTGGACGAAACTGAAATGTAGAATAAGTTTCGTTAAACGCACCACTCGAAGATTCTCAAAGAGTTAATACGTCGTTATTGGAACTAGTTTACTCGTCGGAAATTGGAAGCTGCAACAGCAACCGACGTAAATTTCCGATGCGTACGCTCGATTAAATATCGTGCTCGATCGTTTCTATCGAACTGGTACATCTCTATCGATACCGAAACAATGAAGAATCGTACTTTGGACGCGATCGAGCCGCGAGTTTTCGTTCGAAAACCCAGGCGTGCGAATAAGTCCGAGGTAGAAGTACTCCAACACTTTTAAGTTCGGATCGATGCATGCGAGTGAGAACACCCTGTAAATATGTATTGTGGCGCGTGTGTAAACATTAAAGCCTACCGGAGCATAAACTCATGCCACTGGAGCGAGAGTCAAAAAAGCGCGCAAGGATACGAGGGAAGAAGACGGACGTTAGTTACTACCTGAGCCGGAAAAACCGAGCTGAATCAATTTAAACGGCGACGAGGGACTCGCGCGGCTCTTTCTCTATTCTCTTCAATTTTTTTTTTTGTTCCCCGTTAGTGGGGTTGTACGAGATCGCGCCATCCGTGGAGAGCTGAATCTGCGCGAGAGGAAAGCAGCTGACTGGAGATTTTCTTTCGCCCCTCCCAGCCAACGACTTCACAAAGGAACCAAGCAAACTGGGAGGATCAGCTCTGTTTACCAACATCCTTCGTGTATTCCCAGCGAGATTCCGGGATTAGAGCCACTGCCTTTTTTCGGCGAACTAACGGCAGTTTGATTCTTCCTTTAATGAATGACATCTGCTCGAAATTTAATTTTGAATTTATTTTAACTTTGAATTACTTTGATATTCGGCCTTGGTAATCAGGTCAAAACGCGCGAACGCTTTCGAGTTCAATTTTTTCTTGCCCTAAATTTCCGAGGCTAAATTTACAAGGAATTGTTTCGCATATTTTTTTTTTATTTGACGATCTCCCCCTCCTACTCAAAGCATTTTCAAAAGCAAGTAGATCGTTTCAACGTGTGCTTCGCTCGACGACGAATCCAAATCACTTCCAAATAAATAATTTACGACTCGAGGTACGTTTTCAATATACAAAACTCTTAAGAACAATCATTGAAAGAGTCACGAGAGAATTACGGTATTGTCAAGTTAACGGCCCGACCAAAAGCAGACTCGAATGTCCATCAAAAGCTTGTTAGTGTACTCGCACAAAGTACGTAGAAGCCAAACGTAATAAAGTACCGAGGGGACTCGGAGATCGGTCTCCCTCTCTCCTTCTGTCACTGGGTCTCTCGCTCGCTATAATTTTTCACACGACCTCGGCGTTAAGCGCATAGGAACGGCGCTATTAGTCTACTAAGCTGTAACAAATCAAATCAATCGCCGCAGTCGCGAGTATCAACAGAGTCTCGTGCGCATCTCGATCTTGACACCCCATCGAGGAACTCGTGTCCGTGAACACGGGATTCCTCCGTATACGATCGTTCGTAAACGTATCGCAATACACGCACGGTATTCGAAAGACTGACGGCTGGTTGACAGCTTGGCTTGGGTCTGAGGGAATGTAACTTGGATGTGTCTCGAGTTGCTTCGTTTTCATTGCTGCATCTCGACGTGCACGGTCGAGTCCTAATTTATAACGCGCGTAAAGAGACCGATTTGCTCGGGATAATAATCAAATTCGAAAACTAATAATTTTCTTCGATCTCTTAACATTGTCGCGTGTTATTGTAAGTTGTTGATTATAGATACGGGCTATTGCGAAGGTGATAAAATCGGCGATAAAACCAAGCGTTAAAATTATGTGTCCAACTTTTCAGTAGGAAACAACGACTTCATTTTATTTTGCTATTTATCGCGACGTTATTATATACGACTAATATTTAAAAGCAATGAAACGGAAAATACCGAAGACAAACCCAAGTTCTTAATTGCGATAGCGTTCGAGTCTGGAGACGTCGTAAACCACGAGTCGAGCATCTTGCACTCGATGCAACGCGTCGATATTGCGTCGGATGATAGGAGACGTCGAGAGACGCGAAACGATATGTTAATTTAAAAAACCAATTCGAGCAAACGAAAAAAAAACACGTTCGTTGATTTTAACTCGGACTTTTAGGTCGGATCGGTTCGAACGTGACGAACGCCACGAACGCCACGAACGCGACGAACGAACCAACGAATCGCTCGCACGGATGACCCCCAGGGAGACTCGCATGAGGGTTATATCAGAGTTAAGCCAGGCATTATTGTACGATAATGAAATTTGATGGTATTGTGCATTTTACTGGGTCGACGTCGCTTCGGTTTGCTCTTTGGCTGAAAGGTCGGTCGTTCCAGGGTCGGGAAGAGAATATGAAATCCCGTGAACAAATAACCGTCCTTGAATCTCGTTGATTATTTCGTGAATCTTAGATGGGTTATAAGTCGTTAAACTCGAACGACTACGTTTGTGGAAAATTCTCCGATACGCGTCAGTTTTATAAGGCTCCAGGAGTATTCGATTATTTTAATGATATACGTTCGTTCGTTGCAATTTATCTCACGCGTTAATCCAATAATCTTTGTTATAAATTAACGATTCAATATTTTACAGCAACCGATGAATTTTTATGAATTATTCGAAAAAATATGCAGCGTTTCGATTCGAGGGGAGAATCGCAAACGATTTCGCCATCAGATTGTTCGACTGTGCACTTTCGCGAGGAAATAATTTAATATCGTGTTAGCTTTGGTGAAGAGAGACGTTGATGTATTCGAAAGATCGAACATTTTTATGGTTAACATTTTAATTACCGCGCGTTCTTTAAATAGTCGCTAATCTTAATATCTAACCTACCGCAACTTTACGAGCGATCAGCATGCTACAATATTCGTAAGTTCAAAGAGCAAAATCTCGAAACGAGCAAAGTTTCTTTGACATAGCTTTGAAAATAGTATTTCGATGTTAATGAACACGTCGGAAAAAAGTTCATTACGAGAAATGCTCGTTGCGAGTCTAGAAAAGCAATAAAAGCCTCCGAGACAGAGAGAAGAACGCCGACGTTTTTAGGCTCGCGCGCAACCCTTTTTCTAATTACATCGGTGCAAAGAGCCGAGAAGTAGTAGTTGCAGCGGTAGCAAGAGTCGCTCGGTGTCGGGACTTTCCTCGTCACGCGAGTCGTAACGCGCACATGGATTTTCCTTTGTGCTGTAGAGAGAGAGAGAGAGAGGTGAGAGAGAGGGAGAGAGAGAACAAACGCATTTGTTTGCTCAAGGTACGCGAGCTCGGCTTGTTCCTCGTTGCGCGTCTTTAAACGCATGCGCGATACGACTGTCTTCGCAATCTCGCGTTCGTCGGTCCGTGGCGATGAAACACCGGAGGATTCAGTCCCGGGAAGCATCGAGACTTTCGTCGAAGCGAGAGTCGCGTCCCGTTAACACCGATAAAGGACGTCGTGGGAACTTTCCGACCTCGTCTATCTTTACGACGCTCGGTTATCAATTCGGAAAACGCGCGCGACCCTCGCGTCGATCTCCGCGCATCCGATCCACGAGAGATAAGGCAAGGAAGCGAGACCGAGAGGAGGTGAAAAATTAAAGACCGAGCGATCATCGTCCGGTCGGCGAATGGCCGCCCACGAACGGAAGAGGCAACTCGCCGCTCGTTGGACCACGTGTTCCGGGAGGGAACTCGGGGCCCGTGCCCGTGACGCCGAATAGGATCACCCGGGGACGACGTGTGTGGCGAGAGCGAAAAGGTCTAAGCCTTCTCTCGTCCTTCCATCGCGCGTTCGCGAGCTCACGGATATTATTAGAACTACTACGAACGCAGTCGAGCCACTGGAGCCGAATCGATTACGAGTCTTCGTTTAAAATGTAGCGACGAAGACTGGAAGACTGGAAGACTGGAACCACGCATCGCGCATCGCGCTCTGTTTGTACTCGGAGAGAGAGAGAGAGAGAAGCTTTATAGTTTCGAGATTGACTCGGTTCGCTTTTTGTTTGTCGCTGGATCGCCTAACTGTATACGCAATAAGATAAGATTATTATCCGCTTCTCGCGCCTTCGGTGATAACGAATTTAGTAAGCGTACTTTTTCTCATTCGCGAAGAGTCGCGAAGACTCGCGTGCGATAACACCGGCTGCGATTCTCGTTATCGTTCCGTGAATCGGTAAAGGCGAGAGAGAAAGAGAGAGACAGAGAGAGAGAGAAATCGAGATCCATCGAGTCGACGGTCGAGTACCGAAACCACGAAGCCATCGAAAACTACAGCGGTAATAATAATTTTCGACAACGGGCCTCTCGAGAATCTCATCGACAATGGCCGGAAATGCTTGGACTGGCGCACTGATTGTTTGATTATGCCCATATATACGATGTGTGCATTAAGTACACGAGCCGCGATTAGATAGGGCGTGAAACGAGTGCTCGTGGCTCTCGAGTTTTCCGCCGCGTACCGCACGAGTGGGGGTCCTTTCCAGCCAAGAGAACAACGCCGCCTCGTGTACGTACCTGTTCGCTATCGCCTGGGAGAATACGGAGAATACACGACTCGAGAATAATCGTCGGTAAATAGCGATACTCGGGAGATTTTCCGAGTCGACGCTCGCGATTCGGAACTCGTTGTTCCCTGGAGGGATCGAGTGACTTGGAACGCGTGGATCGATCGATGCTTAAAAATAACAACGAGCGGCGAATAAGAGACAAAGGCAAGACACAGTTTCTTCGACTTCCGTTTCCGTTTTCGTACGCGTGCGTTTGGGAATCCGCAGCTGAGAAATCGAATCGAACCGTGTTCGTTGGAGCGAACGCGGCTAATCGGAAAGGTTAAAAGGCACGCCAAAATATCCTCCGGTCGAAACGGATTAGAATTTGAAAGGCTGGCGATACGAGGCTCGAATAAACGATTACCCTTTCGCGCAATTAAACAAGCAAAGAAGCAAGAGGAGCGGTCGAGTCCACGTTATACCCCCGCTATTCCCCCGTTAATCCGGCGCCGAGACTCGACGTCTCCGAAACCGGGAGCAAAAGTAAAAACCCGCAGGACGTCTACTCAGCGTCAGAGGCAAGTGCACCGAGGCGACGCGTAATAAACCGCGGCAGCGGGCGGCCGGTCCTTGGTAACCCTCTCTCGACGCGTGGATATTGTTTTTGAAAACATCGTTACCGCGGATGACTGTCAGCGGATGTATACCGCGGGAGCAGCGTGTAATCGCATTAGACAGCCATGGGCGCGCACTCGTCCGCGGTACCGGAGCCAACCCCCCACAAACCCGTGGTTCCCTGTGGCCGCGCTGCGCTTTCGCAGGGCGCGTCGTTGTAGTCGGCCATTGTTACGTCATTATTCGCGTACGCCCCAGGGGTGCGCCATTGTGCGCCCGGGTCCGAAGGTGTTGGCTGGCTGCTCGTACGAGCTCGAAAAGGGGATGCGGGGATGCGGGGATGCGGGGATGCAGGGATGCCTGGATCAGCCTTTTTTTCCGAGACTCAACCCGCTCGGCGATCTCGTCGACGTACATACAACTTGGTCCAACAACTTGGTCGCGTTTTCTTCACCTCTTCGTCGCGTTTTCGTCGCGTTTTCGTCGCGTTTTCGTCGCGTTCTCTTCACCTCTTCGTCGCGCGTCGAACAGTTGCAAAATTACTCGTCACCCTTGTAAAATACCGGTTCTTGTAACGACTGGGGAATACCTTGCGAGCGATCGATGACGCGAACGAGGAGCTATTATATGCAAAGGGAAATATTTTCTCGCTACATTAGGCATAGAGCCAGCGGTGGAGTACGCGTATCGACATTGGACGCGATTTTTGAGGAACGGAGAGGTAATAAGTGGCGCGGATACATCCCTACCGCGAGTGCGATGTGCGCGAGAGCGAGAGATGCGACTATATGGGCGGGTACGCACGCACACATAAACGCACGTACGTAAGTACCGGGTAGCGGAGTCGCTGCTGGTCGCATCAGTCACCCATCTGGCACTTGGTCGATCCGTCCATGCGTGGCGGGTTACAACCTTTTCTATTTCTTTCTCGCTTTCTCTCCTTGTGTCCTTGCGTTTGACTGCGCGTATATCGACAATGCGCGCAACATGTCGAAATAACAGTCGAGACCTAGAGGGTGTGCCGGTATAAGCGTTGTGCATAGTTCTCGGGTGAGAAGGACAGAGGGAGAGAGAAGGTGACAAAGATGACTGACGGGGCTTCCCTCGAAAATTAACTTTCAAATCCCTGCCAAGCCGATGCCGTCGCGACGACGACGACGACGACGACGACTACGACGACGACTACGACGACGACGACTACTACTACTACTACTACTACTACTACTACTACTACTACGCCGATCTCTGCAAGAAAGAGAGACGGAGCGATAGACGCACACTTAAACAAATCGTTTGTGTGAGAAGAGCCACCGTAAATAATGCACACATGTATCGGGAACGGGTGGCATACGCGTACGCATCTCGCCTTAAAAGTACTTCGACGTATTCCTCGGGGGAATCTCTGGAGAGCGCAGATTTCATTAATCAAAGAACCGTGCGACTTTGACTACTTTCAATTGGATTACAATTATTCTTTCCGAGCGGAAAGATATTATTTAACGAGTATATTAATATCTACTCAATGGGAAAAAGAAGGCACTGCTGCGCTTTCGATGAAAAATGTTTCGATAATTTATACGCGAATAAAATTTTTCCCCCGGACAAAGTAATTTAATTCTTCTTTTCACGACGATTTTAATTATTTGTAATTTGTAACCAAGACAAATTTCAAAGTTAAAACTTATATTTACAGAGTGAAACGCTCGTATAAATTTGAATCGGTAAATATTTAATTTTGAGAAATATCGTTGTCGTCGAACCATTTACTTTCAAATACAACGTATCTGCAAACAAACCGAAAAACGTACAGAATATTCGAGTTTCAACGATTAACGCGAAACGTCTTGGTTCCATTTGTAAAGCTTACGATACGAATAACAAATTATACGATATTATCTACAACTTGGAATATTTTCTTAAAACATGGAAACAAGCGAGAATCTCTTTATAGTTCGTTTCGTAGGAAATTATTTTTAAGCGCGATATAATTACGATATGTACAAAAACAAACACGCCGATATAAAATTATTATTTATCCGAATTATATTTCTTTAATCGTATATTTGATTCCAATCGAAATGATAATCAAATTATTTGTCGATTCGAGACGTGGATGTACAAATCGATAATACAATAATAAAATTTAATTAATTAGCGACGTATCGCCATTCTTTCTCGTCGAGTGCACAAGAGAAAATCGAAAAAAATAGGAAACGCAAACTTCGGCTATGGTATTTATATAAGCGTATTCGATTGCCAACTGCTAATGTTGCAATAACGTCAGTCCACCGAAAGATGTGACGAGTGAGGGGCTAGTCGCTACTAGTTGTTGACTGTTCCCGTAAACACGTCATCTCTACTTTTCTCACAGCGATAACTATTTGCAAAAAAGCTGAACGGTAACGAGGTACATATTTAAGTCTTTTGCTCGGCATTTTTTTCAACTAAAAATTTCTTTAATCGCTCGCGATTTACGCTCGCTAAATTGACAGCTTCGAATAAGTAAATTACGAGGTCGGAGCGAAGTTTGTTTGACGTGTTATTAAAATAAAGCGATCGTTCGACTCTCCAAGAAAAATTACACCGAGAAAAATGGACGGTCTGATATCGAAAACGGATGGAAAAAATGGGTACCCGGACGCAAAGTACGAGGCAAGATCGGAGTTGCAACCATTTCCGGCACCGACGTACACTCGTTATCTAATATAAAAGTTGGTAGCGCGCACCTCTCGAACGCGGTGCCGTCGTTCGTTCGTTCGTCCGTTCGTTCGTTTGAGAGGACAGGCGTGAATAACGCTAATGACAAGAAGGATGTAGTAATTCTTCCTCGCGCTCGCGAGACGATCAGTCACCTAAGACTTGATGGACGTCCGCTGTCGGTACGGGCGAGGAAAACAAAGCGCGTGAACTTTGTTTAACAAGTGTATAATACGATACGTGGGAAAAGTCGGCAACGATAAAAAGAGAAAAACCCTTTGTCGCGAAAGCCTGAAACAACGGTAACGCCAAAGATATTTTACTTGGACCGCGATCAACTCGAGCGAGGCGTGGGACGTGGCCCAGACGTCGTCGCTTCACCGCTCCGAACCGGCAAAATCAAAATGCAAAACGAACCAGCGGTCAGGGAAAAAAGAAGAAAGGAGTGGGAGGAGAGGTGAGGAGAAACGCGGAGAGACGAGGAGAGACGAGGAGAGACGGAGAAAGACGTGATTCGGTATGGAATGCGTTAGTGGCTTTGTTTCGCCCTCGTAAATTTTGCACCGAGAAACGCGAGGGACACTGGAATTTTGGTGACACGCGAAGACGCCGAATAAGACGCACGGCTCGAGTTAGAGCCTAGAATTATACAAAGTTCCGAAGCTTCCATTTTTTTCAAATAACTTCCATTCCCATTGTATTTATGCAGCGCACGCGTATAAATCTTATAAATCTTATCGGTCGCTCCGGTAAGCAAAGTTTTTTGCGGTTTCGATATTTTCCCGATGAAGATGTAAGAGTATCCTTGTTCTTTGGCTTCTTTCGCCTCTTACATAATGAACCTACACAACGAAGTTCCAACATCGAGATCGATTCAACCATCTTTTATAAAAATTTCCAAAATCGTTTAATTTAATAATCGAACGGCGAAAAAAGATGCGCTGCTTGTTTTAGAATTACACGCGACTCGTTATCGAACGATTAACCGTGATTAATAAGACAAGTTCCGTTCGAGCGTAAAGATCTCGAATACTCGGCGCTATCTAAAATACGAGCTCGATCGTAAGTCAATGAAGTCAATGCGCGTTTGTTTTTAATAAATTGTGCTTCGTAAGTTAACGCTACTTAATCCTGGTAATTTCATGGCGTTGTAATTCTAGTCGATAAATTTGTCTAATTCGAACGAGTACGTTTCCCACTGTGCGCTTATTTAAAAATAATTTTTTCGCCGCTACCGTGATTCACTTCCACATAATTGAAACATTAGGCAGGGAAAATTTATCGATCGGCTTTATCGAAATGATAAATGAAATCATGACGCGACCGAGCGTAAAGCCCGCGCGGCAGGAAAAGGAGAAAGCTCGACCGCAAATCGAGCATTTGCTTCGACCGCACCCGGAGTCAATTGATATTATTGGATTGGCACCCCCGACGTATGGTACTCGAGAAAAAGGAGGACACGTAAGAGAATCATCCCTTACGCCTAACCCCGCCGTCACTCACCGACACGAAACTCGTCGGTAAATTTCATTTTGGCGAATTATCATGATTGAATCGACCGCTCTCTCTTTCCGTTTCGCTTGTTCTCCTTCTCCGTTGTCATCCACTTATGCGACTGTCTAGGAAGATTCGTTTTTTGCCATCCAACCCCTCGACTACGTACGATGCAACCGTTCTCTCAGGAACAGTCGCAAACGTAATTCGATCATCGCGCGAATACTTTCTCTACTTTCCACCGAAACATTCGTCATTTCATTTCGCGCAAACTTTTCTCTTTCCTTTACATCGAGAATTTAATCAATTACCCGATGCTCCAGAGTTAATAACTCCAGAGGCCAACTAATAAGCCTAACAACGTAATTCCTTAACGACTCGAGGCTAACCTTCGCTGTTTTCGTTACTCTACAAATTTTCGCAGCCAACGGCTCCAACTTTTGCGATAATTGACGCAACGGAAATATTTGCGTGGAAGAAAACGGTTAAATCGTGGAAAATTTACTTTTATCTATTTTTACGTAAAAAAAAAACAAGTAAATAATAATTAGATTACTCTCGTAATGAATAATAAAGCAGCGAAGAAAACTCGGATCGAAACGAAGTTATTCGAGTACTCGTACGCGAAGTCGAAGCGTTTTCTAATTCCGGTAACGCGCTATCGTTATCAGCGAGCGATAATGAAACAACGCGCTTGCATTTCGCGAAACGAAGGCATCCTTGCGACTTATTGCGGATCGGTAATAACTTTGGCGCGATTCCGTCCTTGCACCGTCGAAGGAATTCAACCGTAGCCGATCTCTTGGTCGCGCGCACGCACACGCAACGCGCACGCACACGCACGCGTTGTCGGTTCGGGACGCGCGAGCCGCAGGAGTGATTTATGCGCGGTCATGTCACGGCCGACTTGATACAGTTACAACCCGCTAACTCAGCTGGCGAAGAGGCAGCCAACCGGCCTTTGCATCGCGACTCGTCCCGACGTCTAGTTTGTTTAGCCCCGGAGACCCGCTGATTTCTCTCTCTCTCTTTCTCTCTCTCTCTCTCTCTCTCTCTCGCTCAACCGATCAGCTCACTCTTCGAGCACCGAGCGACAAAATGGAAAAATCTTTCTTCGCAATTTTATTTCCGATAACCGAGTGCTTTTTCCCCGAGCTGACGTTAGTCACGAAATTATTTCCGATTTCGTTCCGAGGGTCGCGAGTTTCAGCGGTAACGATAGATACCAAATAAATGGATAATAAATAGGCGCAGCTTTGCATAAAATAATTTATCTGGCGTTACATCGCTGCATGAATAAAATGTTGGATAATTCGATACGATCCGCGATAATATTTAAATTTTATCTTTTCGTACGCTCGACTCCTTCGAGTATAAATAAATTAATATATCGGTCGCTTTTTAAGCGACGCGCGTTTTCGTTATAACCAGGATAGAAAAAACCCTCGCGAGAAAAAGTTGGCTCGCTTCGATAACCAAATTTTCACGGAATATCGAAAATTGGTCGACGTTGCGTTACTCCTCTTCCAAGGAGCGAAGGCCGCGTCCATCCAGTGCCTTTACACACCGGTGTTATCGGATTCGATAAATTTTCGTTCTCGGGTTTTATTATCGAACCGATCGAATACGATAAAAGTAATTAATATTCGATAAAGATGACTAAACGCTGACACGATCGGTTGGTTCGCTCCTCCTCCGCTCGGTCGTCTCGCCTCGCCTCTCCCCCCG
The DNA here is from genome assembly GCA_018907195.1 of Dolichoris vasculosae. Lineage (NCBI taxonomy): Eukaryota > Metazoa > Arthropoda > Insecta > Hymenoptera > Agaonidae > Dolichoris > Dolichoris vasculosae. The sequence continues at coordinate 12,401,258 of JACCHY010000001.1, forward strand.
ACCGCCGACCGCCGACCGCCGAAAAAAAGGAAACGAACGAAAATGAAAGAGAAGGTTTTCGATAATAAAAAGCACTGAGTGGCTAATTAAGAAAAAATTAATTTCTCGGTTGAAAACCACTGATGAGAGAGTACATAAATGGTGGGTGAGTTCGGTGCGGAAAGGGCTGCTGGTGCTCGCAGTAACTGCACTCACACGGCGAAATTCCCTTCTTTATAGCTCGGTAGTGTACCGCCGCCACGGCCGCCACCGCCGCCACCGCCGCCACCGCCACCGCGCAAACGCGAGTGATAAATCTTGCTTTGGCGCTCCTACAATATTATATTCTTTAATTAAAAATCAAGGTATAAAGATTACACGTCATAACAGCCGCCGGGCGGCTTCCTCTGTCGTCCCGGCCACCGATTGTTTGTTTTTCAGTTAATGTAACGAGAAACAATGAAAGCGATTGTACGGAAGGATCGAAGGAGTGGGAGAGCTTTGGAGAGAGACGGACGTAAAAGACGAGGTAAGAGCGCATTCGCGCAGAGGCTCTCATTACTTTGGCGGGCTAAAATTACTTCCCGCCTTCTTTTCTTTCAACGCCTTACTCTACGCCTCGAACGCCGGGAAATCGTCCGCGCTTGCTTCCCTTACCCTCCTCCCATCCCACTCCCCCCAATTATATATTATTTTAAATCGTTGCGAAATGCGCGCCGATTGGATGAGCATTCGCGATTACCGCGAGTTTATTAGTCGATCGAACGCACCGAGTTTTCGTCGCGAATAACTCGAGGTTGCGGCTGTTGCGGCTGTTGCGGCTGTTGCGGCTGTTGCACCATTCGTGTAAATCGAGCCTTGGTAACCGTTATAAATATTTACCCGGGCTAAAAAAAGAAAAATCAGGGTAACAAATATCGATGCCGTTGCTTATATTTTTTCGCTCAATTTTCGCGCTGCATCTCGCGATTACGCTTTGATTTATAACGAAAACAACGACTAAGCGAACCGATCCGATATAATAAAGATCCGCTTCGCGCGTAAGGTAAGCTATAGGTGAAGCCACCATTCTGGAACATTTACCGCGTGCGTTATAACTTTCGTCGAAACCTGCCGCGAGTTTATACCCCGGTTATAAAATATCGTTCCTTGGCCTCGCGTATCTAGAAAAATGGGTCGTCGAACTCCGAGAGTCTTCGTGGCGATGTTTTCCGAGCGGTTACTTTAAACTACCTTGACTCGTCCTCGGCTTTGATTCCGCGCTCGAAAATTTAGACAACAAAGTCGGAGCACAATCTCGGTTTCGATTCGCGTACACGGGAGCATCGCGAAAGGGGCAACTCCGGTCGGTGTTTATTGGCACGCGGCAGCCGCGCAAGAAAGAAAGCGAGAGCAAGAGAATGCACACATGCGCAAAACAGCGGTAGCAAGAGTCTCTCTCTCACCCTGTTTCGCGTTAGCCGACAAGCAGCGCGAGCGAGGAGAACAGAGAGAGAGAGAGAGAGAGAGAGAGAGAGAGAGAGAGAAATACAATTGCCGCGCGCATTTCACGGGCGGGCTTTCATGTTGCCGACACACAACGCGCTGCACACGCTTCTCTCGGTTGGCCGGTCCATATGCAGAGAGAGAGAGAGATTCTTTCCTGTTCGGTCTTTCGCCTTACGCACGCGCATAATACTTGCGATCGAACATAATACGAATGTCAGTGCACGCGGATTGCTATTATAACGTACTCAAGATCGAAAGTCACGATGCGATGTGCAATCATAATATGGGAAAACATTGTGAGTGGTAATTTACGAATGAAAAATAGTCATTGGGCATTAATGAGCCGAAAAAGTCACGTAAACATTCGCTCTCTCTCTACGTCTATGTATTTTTTTAATTTATCGTTTAGAACGTCGATGCAAGGAAAGGTTTTTTCGTTGCTGGTACCCAAAGTCGATAACAACGCGAATTAAGCTATTAAATAATTACCCGGTTTATCGTAATCGATATTTATCGATATTAACGAAAAGGATTTTTTGCGATCCTTAAATCTTTTACAACTTTAGCAATCGAGAACGGAATCGAATGGAATCGAACGGAATCGATCGGAAAATATTTTCTTGCTAAATATACCAATTCCAACGAAGCGATTAACTTATTACCGTCGAGCACTTAAGCAAAACGCAACTAAGAACTAGATACGAAGGCGAGGTATTATTCAGAGTCGTAAGTGAATTCGAGCAAACGATCGAGAAAAATTGAAACGTTCGAAGAAAAAATCAAACGTTCCTTCTAGTTTTGCAATCTCTTTATAAAGTTCCTTGCCTCGTTTATCGCTCACACGAGCGCGTACTTGCTCAATCTTTCGCTTTTCGTAATCAAATTTCGCGAATGCGATAAAATGAAAAAAAAAAAACCGACGAAGCGGCTGTTAAAAAGAAACGATTTCGACTGTTCCCGGTGGAACGAGTCGGTTATAACGAGGCAACCAGTCGCGAGAATCGACAGCTTTCTTTTCCTTCGCCTCGCGATGCAACGCAAAAATAATCGAAATTAGAAGTCGGTTTGGGCGGCTATTGTAAATCACATCGCTCGATCCGACTCGCGAAAGAGAATGATAAATTAATGGGCCGAGTATCTGTTTACGTATTACACCGAGTAGCGCGTGTTTCGAAAGCAGAGAAAGAGAAAAAAGAACGAACGGGCGAAAGATGCGCGGCGTTTCCCGAAAGACGTGCGGCTGCCCGCCACATAAATTTCGCTCGGTCGCTCGCTCGCTCGCCCTCCTTCGAGAAAGAAACGATAATTCAAAGACGCGAAATGAATTTGTCGTCGTCTCCTCGAGAACCCGTAACGCATCGCGCAACCAGTAGTAGTTTTCGATCCCGGTGGCAATAGACGCTTTCGTGGCAATATATACCCCGACGCTGCTGTTTTCAAATTCATAGCGTGTTTCAGCTAATGCGATCTACGACATCCATTACCGGTGGCTCGGCAAACAGGAGGGTCTCGTGCGATGTGTGGGGAGAGACGAGGAGAGACGCGGAGAGACGCGGAGAGACGCGGAGAGACACGGAGAGACACGGAGAGACGAGTAAAGCATCGTATCTCGTCTCTCTTTATCTATCCATCCATCCATCCATCCATCTATCTCTCTATGGCTTTGGATTTTGGGGTTGCAAAGTGCCGGGGGGAGTCGGGCACAATGGAAAAACCACCCTGTGAGAATGCGAACGCACGCGTTTCTGGTTTCGGTGCTATTGGTGCCGTTGCCGACGCCACCGTTTCTCCCGTTGATGCCGTTGCCGCTGCTTCGTCATCTGGCGGTGACTTTTGTAAATATTGTTTAGACAGGCCGGAACTATGAAAGTGCTGCTTCAAAGATTGCGATATAAACGATGCGTTGAGTTCGTTTTTCATCAAATTACTCTTGCGCTCCTTCTCTCCTCTCTCGCACTCTCTCTCTCTCTCTCTCTCTATTTACAAATAGAATTTTTGCCCTTTCGAATATCATCGACTACATTTAACAGGATACATCTCGAATACAACGACTAATTTATGCCAAACTTTCAATATACTCGCGTACGTGATCCAATGCATCGTTTTATCTCTCTTTTCTTCGCTCCGTTCGATTTCGCAACTACTTCGGAAAGCTTAAAAATTTATGTATTTTTTTACGCAAAGTTCAACGCGATACTTTTACGAACGATACGCGTTAAGATTCTCCTATAAAATGCGAATAATTTCCATTACTTAAAAATAACGAGTCTATTACTGAAAATTTCTACCGATAAACTCTTTTACGTTACCGATAAAAAAATCTAAATAACGTTATTCGATTATACCGGATTTTTCTTCGTTATAAAGGGAAAAATTCTCTATTAAATACAATAAAGCGTATTTTCGATATATAATGTTTTATGGTAAGTTGTTAAAGTTTTATGTGTAATAGTTGTTTTTAGTAGTCTTTAGTAAACGAAAACTTTTATTATACCGAGGCACTGAATACGTATTATTTATATTGCACCTACATTGTAAGCGATAACTTGGCGTTAAGTTTACCGGCTATCGACTATAAAATAAGCGTATAACTTTAGAAGTAAACGATTCCTTACCACGAGTCGGCCAATTTTCCCTAAATCAAATTCAAAGGGTGTAAAGCCAAAGGAAAACAACTTTTATCTCGTGCGTCGAACGGGACTTTATCCAAACAAACGGTACGCGACACCAACGTTGGGGAATGAAATTGTAATATCCTAGAGAAAAATAAAGAGCCTTTGAAAAGCTATTAAAAACGATTGCCGTTCCTCGCGCACAATCAAACACGACTCGAAACTTAACCCCAGAGCGGTGTGCATTCGTCGATTAAATCCAGCCAAAGGCGCGCGTTTGAATAAAAATAAAGAAATCAAATTTACCGAGCGGGAAAGAACAAGGAATAATCGTCGACTATCGCCCGGAGCGATCCGAGCCGCGTTCTCGTACGCGTTACAATTACAAAACACAAGGACAGATATTTCAATGACTGGCGCATCTACCTCCCCACCCCAACCACCCCTTTTCATCTCTTTCGCTCGTTCTTTCGTTCTTCCGAGCCCTCTAAATACTAGTAATACTGATTACACAACCGCAGAGCGAACGACGCAGCAGAAGCTCCGCACGTCATCGGCGGCTGCACGCAGCAACGGCACGTGGCAAATGTCTGGATCCGTCACGCTCACACCGGCCAATTTGCGTTTCCGTAATTTCTGCCATGACAATGGAGAGCGTAACCCCTCGGTTTAATCCGCGCGTATGTGTGCGAGTGTGTCTCGCTCTCTCGCTCGCTCTCTCGCTCGCTCCGCCAATCTCCACAGGCCCAACACCCGCGCCTACAGCCAATAATACAAATTGTACCGGTACTCCACTTTCACACACTTTCACACGCTTTCCGCAACCGCTTTCGAGGGGAAAATGGCCACTGTTTCCATAGAAATATCGATGCTCGCGAATAACCGAGTACAGCTTATTTGCACGGTTATCCAATGGGGGGGGGGGGGGTTTCTTAGGGGTCGAAGGACGGTACTTGGTTAGGATCCGATATTTAATTAATTTCGGGGGCTCCGACCTTTGTGGAAATTTCAATTCAATGGAAAACTCGACGATCGCTCGTCGGTACGAGCGAGATTGGCAGCATCCGATTCGACGGTTTCGGTGGTTACTCCAAAAAAAATTGCTCCACCGAAGAAAATGACCTCCTCGAAAAAAGCGTACAACTCGTAAAGGTAAATCTGCATATTCGCGTATCCGTAGCCGCAGGATCGTCGATTCGAAATAAACGCCGCCGACCAAAGTCTCCCCTAAAAGCACGAGTGAGCTAAATAATCCAATTACGTGAAGCATCCGCGTAAAAAGTCCCTCCCTCTTGGGTTAAAATCGTGGAGACGAAAAATTCAAAAGACCTCCCAAGTGCCTCTTTCACACAGACGTAAAATCTAGAACCGCGCACAGATCATCGCCTCTGGGACCTTGCAGTCGACAAAAATCGTCCTTCCCAGTAAACCGAAACGTTTGCTTCGTGAAAATCGGCAGAACCAACGGAGGTTGGGAATAGATCGTAGAGCCGCTGTTGCTGCTGCTGCCGCGCCCGCTGTGAATGCGGATTACAACAATGGAGGAAACAGCAGGGGTCGCACCGTTTCTGGAAAATCTTTCCGGGAATTTTCGTTTTTCCCGCGCTCTCGCGTATAATGCGAGAGGCGAGACCGAAGAGGGGAAGCGGGGAGGGAGGCTAGAGGCTGCTCCGACTACGGAAACTATGCAACTTGGAGAGCCGGTCAGAGCCTGAATTTTGAGGAGAGTGGAGAGAGGAGAGCGGAGAGCGGAGAGCGGAGAGCGGAGAGAAGAGAGCGGTGAGCGCAGAGAGAAGAGAGACTCCATTCAACGAGGCATTAGCGCTTTGGAAATTTTGAAAATCGCTTTGGACAAGAGCGAGCGAGAGAGAAGGAGAGCGAGGAGAGGGCGGGAGAAAGGAAAGAAGAAAGAGAGAAATGTCAGGGGCTCGCATCGCCCCGACGACGCGACGGTCAAAAGTTGAAGGCGAGAGTGAAAGAGAGGGAGTGAGAGTCTGGCTCGGTGAGTTTCTCGCGACGCTGGAAGAATTTTCTGTTATATCTCAGGGAGTTGGAAAGAGCATGTTGTGACTTCGCAATTCAAAGGGCCAAATATAAATAGGACGTTTGGGCATTGCTGAGAACTCTCTGATTTATGATGAACAAAAAGAACGCTCGGTGAACTGCGGGCTTAGACTTTAATTGCTTAAAAATAGCCGTGGAGAATTCGGTTAATCGGACTTCAATGGGGTGTTGACTTTTCGCGATGACTTATCTTATTTTCTTGGATTGCACCCACCGGTTAAGCTAAACGGGACATTTTTTTTCGAGCTCTTTTTTCGACCTTTTTACCAACTTGATTTTTTTTTTTAACCACGGGGAAATTGTGTAGCCGATGAAAGGCACCGAATAACCTACGCGTTATTTTGCGATTTTAGTTGTATCGACGGACGACGCGATAAAGTCACAAAGTCACGCGTAAGCTTTTTTTGTCGAAACCTCTTTTAAATATTCGTAAGAACTCACGCGCTCGAACGCGCGTAAACCGATTTAAAATTATAAACGTTAGACTATTCGTTTCCCAAAATACAGACGCATAACTTATTTTGTTTGGAAGCGACCTATCCGCAAAATTATTTAGCGTCTAGACACGTCTCGTCGGGAGCAGTTAGGGATATAGAAAAAATAGAAAAAAGTCCTCGATACATGACTTGGATAAAGGGACGCGATCGAGTGGGCGCAGGGGTTACACGGACTGTACGCGGGGATGAAAAAAAAATTCCCCCGAACAATGGCGTCGGTACTCTCCGCTCGTTCTACGTACAGAGCACAAGGTTCGAAATGAATTCCGGGCAAAAACGGGGTAAGCTTACTCTTCGGTGCGTGTCGCTTTTCACTATGGTTAAAAACGATCGCGCGTGCTCGCGCCATTGTTGTCCGCGTACATTTAACTCGAAATTGTATTAACAAAGTATACCTCAATGGTAGAGTCCGATTTCCGCTTACTACCTCCGAACGGTTCTTTTTCACCATCGCACCGATGAATAGAGGATCATTGATAAACATTCAAAGCGAAATTTTCATTTTAAAATGTCGGTAGGCATTTGTGAAATAAGAGTTTTATATTACTCGTTAATTCGAGTAAATTTACAAATTGCGACGGGTGTAAAATATATGTGTACCGACTCGTAGGGAGAAAACTTACCGGAACGACGGTCGCGTACAAAAATTGCTAAAGACGCGGGAATCGAAAGGATATCGAAACGATTGGATTATTTCGAAGATGCAGGGGTTGGTTGCGCAAAGATGCATAAGTAGACGGACTTTACTCGATTACTCGGTCCGATTCTTTACTCGAACGGATTAAAAACGCGACGATGGAAAGCGAAAGGAATCTCGCGACAAGGAAGATAGAGAGAACGAAAAAGACGAGATCGTCGGTGGAGGGAAAAATAAGGGGAAAGGCGCAGAACTGGAGAGGATCGTTCGAATGAGTAATACTACACCTCGCGTACACCCACCCACACTTCTATGATGTTGGTACGACTACGGTGAGAAAGTGAGAGCGAGAGAGAGCGAGAGAGAGAGAGAGGAGCTTTGTTTGATACCGTGCATTGTGCTCCCTGCCACCGGTTCTCTTTCTTTCTCCTTCTGTCTCTCGCTCTCCCGGTCTTTTCCGTTTCGCTTTTTCGAGCTACGAAAGCGGCAGAGACCGGCAACGAGCGCAACGTACGCGTACACAGCCTCGCCGTTCCCTACCTGTGGACTCAACTGCTGAAAATTGTATTATAATGCAACGAGGCCACGACAATGAGGGAGCGGCACGTTCGAGTTGCCTTATGCCAATCTTTCCAGGGCGGGGGCGGTTATGATTTCAATGCGAGAATGACAGAGAGCAGAGAGAGAACAGAGAGAGAACAGAGAGAGAACAGAGAGACAGCCACTCTTTCGTTCCATTCCACTTTTTCAGCCCGAGACCGCTTTTATTATTATTATTGTTATTATTATTGTTATTATCGTTGTTGTTCCCGCCGAGATTATTGTTTCATCTATTCGTTACGAGTGTTCGATGTACGCATGCGGGAAGTAATCGTGCTTTTCGATGCTCACAGCTTCATTTACAGCTGCTCATTGTGCGACCTAATGAGATTATTGGGAGGTTCGAGGAGCTTCTTTTGTACCGTAAAGTGAAATAGCTACCGAGAAAGAGAATAAATCTTCTTAAGTTCCCGTACGCTCGAGCTCCAGAGGCATAACCGGAGGTATAACCGGAGGCATTGCCGGAGGCATTGCCGGAGGCATCGCCGGAGGCATCGCCAGAGGCATTAATAAATATATCGTGAGCGCGCCGACGAGTATAATCCGAGAAAATTCGCGTGGATCTCGGTTCTTATCTCGGTCGCGTACGAATCCAGATAAACAATGAAAATTAAACACGCGCGTGCAAATTAAGAGCCGTGAATACCGGTTGCACGGATTTATCTCGGAGTAAAGATGGAAGGAGGACAACACCGGGCGATGCAAGCCCTCGTCCTCGCAAGCGTAGCGCCTCGGGCGGGTGATAAGACGCGGACGCGGATAAGCGTCGGGTGTGCGTGTAACCGCGAGCGTGTACACACGAGTGTGGTGTAAGCGGTGTAAGCGGTGTAAGCGGTGTAAGCGGTGTAAGCGGTGTACGCGGTGTACGCGGTACACGCAGATAGCGACAACTGCCTCCGGCGGTCGCGAGAGGGAATTTCTCTATCTCGGCCCCTCCGATGTTTATCCCGCCGAGAAGTTTGGGCTCCGACCGGTCGCTCCGTTATCGGTGCACAGGCGATTGTTCCTTTACAAGCCCGGTTTTATGGCCCTTGGAGCTTAGCTTAGCTTGGAAAGCACGTGGATGCAGAACGCTAACAGATTTGTTTTCAAGGAAATGACGTTTATGGACTTCCATCTGTAAGGGCAACACTCGATGCGATATCGCTTCTTTTTTTGTGAAAAAGGCGTCGCTCCTGCTCAAACTGGAGCTCGCATAAAAAATTGTTGCTGATTCGCGGGTGATAAGCTCGCGTGGGAAAATCGCGCGACCATTTAGTTCCGCTGGTTTCCGCGCTGGTTTCTGTGCCGGTTTCTGTTCTCGGTTTCTGTTCTCGGTGTACACCAAGTGCGTCGATCGGATTATGTCGTACCGTGAACGCGTTTTTCTCAAATTAATTATTTCTGCATCGGCGTACGAGAAGTTTTGTACACGCTCCGATATCGAAACCAGGTTTCCCTCGAGCTTAAATCATTTTGGTGGACGCTATTTTTCTTTTAACTCGCTCTATCGTCCGTCAACTTTTAACGTTGCCGCGGAATCCCGTTTTTTAAAATTGCGGTCGATCTGTACGCTTTTCAGGGCGGAGGAAACGAGACTGGGAAAAAGGTGTATTCTGGAAAATCGTCTACGAAATCGAAGTCTAATTATACGTAAATTTATGGAGCTTTACCACGAGACCCTTCTAAATCAAGATAATCGACTTTGTCCATCCCAAGATAATCATCATTGCGCCTTTACGAAGCTTACGAGCCGAAAGAGGAAGAGCGATTGGCCTAGAGAGAGAGAGAGGGAGAACGGGAGAGAAATAGAGGGACGGACAAGTGAGTTCGGAATGGATAGCAGAACATCAAAGAAAAATTTGAAAATTCAAAGGATAATGAAATGGGGTGGCAACGCAAGTTTTTTTTTCCTATCCCAAGATCCAGACTGATGTATGGTCGATCTTCGTAAAGTAGTTGTATGTAGTAGGAGCCTTTTACCGGAGAAACGCGCGAGGCTGCATCGAACAACGCTCTTGCTCTCACGTAGAAAGGGATGCCACCAAAGAGGCAGGTACACTTCTTGCTCTCTGCATCCCTCGACTTCACAATGCCACCAAATCCCTCGACCTTTTTCGAATTGTCGTTGGGACGCCTGCGACGTTGCCACTTTTACCAAATCCGAAATGGCTCATCTTACTTTAACGAGTTTATTCTGTTTTCGTTTTCTATTTCGAACTGGTGCGAAGCTCGGTATTATTTATTTTCTTGTACGTTGTTTGGACAGTGGCTGTATTTCATCCCGTTGCCCGATTATTAACACGGGATCGTTTGCTTCCGATTACCTCGATCCACATTTTACCGATAATATTTTTCGCTCGATCGAGATACTTCCTACTCCCGTGGATTGAATTAAGTTATTAAATTACCGCGATTAAATCATTATTCCAAACAAAAATAAGATGTTACAAATAAATAAATCCGATAAACTGATAAATATTCTTCGATGGGGAGAAATTTTACTCGTTTTCAACGATCGAAGATGCAAAGTTTATTCGAATAGTCCGGTCCGGACTCTTTTCGCTAACCGTTGCACTGCGAACGCGCTTGTAATTATCGATACGCGTACGGTAAATTGATAATGTAGGATAATTAAGATATAAATATTATTTTGTGGAGTGGAAACGAAATAGAAAGGTATAAATCGTTTCCCGCGTTAAATGTAAAGAAAAGCTCGGTTCGGTGATACATCGCAAGACCTTGGGGACACAAGCCCGAATTCTCAAACCCTCGAGACAAACCCGTTAAATATTCAGACGACAAATAAAATATTCCCAGCCCCGACAGCCGGAGCCTTGCATAAAATAAAGAGCGAATCGAGAGCTCTTGTGTGTTTTGAAATGAAAATACATTCTTTATCGACAATAATACGGAATTATGTCACCGCGACTTTGGCCGAACGTCTCTCGTGTATCGGGCGAAGAGAGTGGAGGGGAAAGAGAGAAAGCGAGACGGAATGATACCTTTAAATACTGCATGAGCAAATTGAATTGATATTCCGGTCGTCTCCTCGCGAACGGGCAACACACGGACGTTACGAGTGGACGAGTCGTGTAGCGTCCGACTTGACCGATAACGTATCTTCATTAACAGCGATTAAATTTTATTTCCTTGTCGATGAAACACGTCGAAACATTGGTGCAATGAATTCAATAATTAAATGAACGTATGTGTCATACTAAATTTAAGATTTAGTGCATCAACTTTAAAAATTACACGGATATAAATATATTATCCGAGGACATTTCACGACATAGTCGTGCTAAGTGTTTTATTAATCAACGAATTCTAATGTATATTAGATATAAATCATTAATGATTGATATTTATTAACTTGGATTTGATTAAATTATCGATGAAATCTTTTAAAGCTTCCACCTCGATTAAATCCAAGAGTAAACACTTTTTAAAAACATCGATAAGCGTTTCGAAAATAAGATATAACGGCGCGGTAATAAAGTGCAAGACTCGGTCGTTTCGCCAAAACGTTTCTCGTATTTTAATCTCCCGAGAGTCGATGTAAAGGGGGTTTACGAATCGATCTCGTCGAGGCAGAAATTCGTCCGACTGGATCCAAAATTTTCGACGAAAATAATAAGCGCGGGATTTCCGAGGCGTTTGCCGGGGATCGTAAGCGTTTTCAAATCACTCGTGTCATGCGCAGAGAAGATGGTCGAAAAGCGAGAGGGAGAGTTCGCTTGGTTATTTTAATAACGTTATAATAAGACATCGGGGATTGATGCTAAACTATTTGCTGGCAACAAGCTCCAAAGCGTCTAGCGCGAACATCCAACGATGCCACGTTACTGCCCCGCGCTTCTTCTCTGCGGTCGCTCGAACGATATTCTCTCGGATCTTATGCGAAGCTGTTCACCGAGAGAGAGAGAGGGAGAGAGAGGGAGAGAGAGAGAACGGCGACTTTCGTCTTTTGAGACGTCTAGATCTAAGGCTCGTCACCTAAGAGTCATTAACATACCAGCTCTTGCGAGTGCGAGCATTCTCTTTCTTTCTTTGTCTTTCCGAGCCTTTCCGATTCCCCAGGCCTCCTTCATCGTTTCTTACATACTTTGCGATAAAATTAAACGGAATTTTTCGAAACTTAGATCATATTTTATTTTCAACAATGTTTCAAGATAGATTCGGCCAGGCTTACAAGAACATTCCATACGATTCTCGCTCTTCAATTTTTACGCCCGACAGCCTCAACTACACCTATTCCGTTACATAACGTCTTTCGTTTTATGCTAATTTCAAATTATGATCGTTCGCCGACTCCGATATTCCGACTCGACGATTGAATTCTAATTTTCGTAGGGATTATTATCTCGCGAATCGTTCAAATTTCGTTGTTTCGTTCGTTCTAGGCAACGAGAGCGGCTTGAGAGTTATTCTCGAGGAATCGATCGAATAGAGTCATTTGCGCGTGGAATCTCATTCGATCGAGGCGAATGTTGGATCGAACGATTAGCGCCACATTTGTACGTATATAACCGATTAAATCTAACTTAATCCTGTTTCTAAAATTTCGTAAACATTTCAGCCGTATACTCGTGATTGCGTACGCGTATATTTCTCGAATGAAAATCCAATAAAATATATTTTTGATATTCGAAACGAAATAAAATACTTTCTTAGTTATGTTAATAACCGATGCCGATTAAATATTCATGAGGTTGTAGGTAACGTAAAAATGTTATAAACACATCGAAAATGAAGGATCGTTCGGTGTTTTCGAATACAACTTAATTCGAGAAGTATCGAACGAGAGGCTAGGATTTTTTAAATTCATCGAAAATAATTGAGCGTCGAGCGTACGTAAACAAACGCGAAAAAAATTTGACGAAGTAGTCGCGAATCGAATAGCTTAGGTCGAGCGTACAACATAATTTTTTAATGTCCGTACGCACAATATTTGACCTCGTGCAACAGAGATACAACGTACGAGCGATTCCGGCCGGCAAATAAATGTCAGCAACTCGATTAATCGGACACTAAACGGAATCTCCCCGCAATAAATCAGACAGCGAGAGTGAGAGAGAGAGAGAGAGAGAGAGAGAGAGAGAGAGAGGGAGAGAGAGCGCGAGGAAAGGAGAGCATAGTTCTTTCCGTCCTTCGCTACTGGTAAATGAGCCGAATTAAGAGTGACTCTCTGGACCGCTATCCGCCGCCCCCTCCCCCGGTCCCGGCCAGAGACAATGTACAGAAAACACGCGCGTCTTGCTCTTGATTTTAGAGCCGCGCTCGCGTAAGAGCGATCTCGCGCTGCACTCTATAACCCAACGACGAGGAATGATCATGTGTGCCCGCGCCTCGATGACTTTACGGGCGTCGATGCTCGTTCGCCGTGATTTACAGCGCTCCTAACCTTCGGCCGGTCGCTCGCGCTGCGTTGCTCGGCAGCCCCCTCCCCCGTCGGTCCGACTCCTCCTCGTCCTCCTCCTCGTCCTCCTCCTCGTCCTCCTCTTCATCCTCCTCCTCCCCCCCGACATTGTTTCGCTCTCTCGCCTTGTATAGGAGAGAGGAGCGCATCACATCGCCGACTCCCAACGTGTAGACAGACCGTCTCTCTCCTTCCTTCCATCTCTATCTCTATCTCTGCCTCTGCCTCTGCCTCTGCCTCTGACTCCCTCTCGCACTCTCCATCTCTCTTTCTATTCCTCTCGAGCTCGTCTCGGCTCCTTCATTCTCCGGGAGGGACCTCGACCTTGGTCGCTCTCGCAGTTCGATTCTACTCACGATTCGTTCGGCTCTCGCGGGCGGCGTCGAGACGAGCCCGAGAATGGCCAACGGAAATCTGCGCAACGCTCGCGCTTTTGGGAGAGGACCGAGATTATCCAGGTTTCATTAGCTTCCTTTATTTCTCTTTGTAGTTAATTATGATCCACGAGAGGCTCCAACGGTGATCTATCAATGACAAGTCGCGATTAGGAACGTAATGTTCCTTCTATGCTTTGCTTCTCGCACTATTAGGCTTTTTAGATAAAGCGTAAGTGATCGATGAAAATCCGACAATTTATAATAGCCATCGATGTTCGTTTATCGACTCGACTCACGAGTATCCTTATCCTACCTTCATTCGATTTTTTGTCGTTAACGTTTCGATAGTCTATTAATTTTTGAAAAGAAGTCATCGATATTCCTACGATACCAAGTCGATGGTAAGTAAACGTTGCGAAAAAAAATTCTTGTCTCGAGTCAAAGTCGATCTCACCTTTTCGAATCCATTTCTTATCGGAGGTTCGTTAAAAGCGAATTTCCTACCGGATTCGATAATGGAACGGTCCAATATTTGAAAACGCCTCGGAGGTAAACACCGATCTCTCGATCGATCTCTAAATCGAATTGGCAATTGTTCCAACGAGGTTCGACTCCCCGATCGGATAAGTACTTGAAAAACAGGCATGGATACGGTCTTGTCCGAGACGGGACGGGACGGGGATAGGAACCAGGAGTCGGCTCGTCCCCCCAGCATCCCGACGTCGACTACGATCCGCTGACGTTTCGCTCGTGTCACCCGGTATAACGCTCGGTGAACAGAGGATGATGACACTCGCACGCGAACGAGTGGCGGTGAAGACGACGACGACGACTACGACGACGACGACGACGACGACGACGACGACGACGACGACGACGACGACATCGGCGACATCGGCAGCAGCCGAGAGAGGGCCAGAGATATTTTTACGTCCAAGTGGAGCGACGCGCGAAGAGCGACGGAGACGTCCGCGCTTACAGTCGCGCTCTCGCTCGCACCTTCGCGGCTCTCGATTCGAGTGCGAATGGGATAATTCATTACGCCGGTAGAAAAATTTGAACCGCCGCTGATTTCTTTCTATTCGTATATCGGATCTCTCGATCTCTCGATCTCTCGATCTCTCTTTCTCCTGGTCCGGTTGATGAAGCACGCCTACGTCGTTGTCCGCGCGCACAAATGGTCGCCGTAATATTTACCGGAGATCCAAGTTCTCGAAGCGTTTCGTGGAATTGATTTCGTACGAGCTCGAGTGTACGAATCGAGGAAAAAGTGTAATAAAAATCTTTATCCGATGTTCGAGTGACGGAAGCATCATCCGTGATATTTTAAAAAATGATCAATTTTTGTTTTCACTTTTTCTAGCTTACCTGGAAATAATCGAAAATGAATATAAATAGTTTTAATTTATCTCGAATTCGTACGCCTGGATTCGATTTACTATCAGGGATATACACGTATATTAATTAAATTCTCTTCGAGTATACCCAGACTTGCGAGAAAAGGTTTTGGTTTATTCGTTTTTTTTTTTTTTTTTTTTTTTAACTTATAGGTACTCAAAAATTCGTCTCCTCGACATCGGATATTACGAATTCTTCGCTCGATCATCGTTTTACGATCGAGAAAAATAGCACGTGAAATTATTAACGAATTTAAATATGCGATCGTTTCAATTTCTAACGACAACCATTGGAATTTCAAATTATACTCAAGAGTTCGATGCAGGGAAATCATTCGGTAATTTTCGAGGTCTTTGTAACATCGACGAGTATCGTTTTGTAATCGTGCAACGATGGTTACGTTGCGTTCGTCGATCGTTCCGCTAATTCCGAATTAAAATAAAAAAATGTGTAAGCAAGATTAAAGAACATATAGGCGAAATAATGGGAGAAAGTGGAGGCGTCTCGAGTCGGTGTAAGATGGAATAGATGTTGTTTTGTAGTGCCGGAATAGATATCGGTGGAAGCTGGCGCGGAGACAGGGAAGTGCCACTATTTCTGACGAGTGTGGAGCTTCTTCTCCGTCTCCCTCTTTCCTTCGCTCTCGTCTACAGTGTGCTCTCGTCTTGCCCTTCTCGTAAAGCATGGCAGACGCTTCACGGGGAAAAAGAGAGAAAGAGCGACGAGTTTCTAAACGTACGGCACACGCGTTAATGGAGGACAGACGCACCCGCCGAAGCCAGGAATAACCGTCAAGATGTCACACTTTCCATATAGACGTCGCGCTTGGGTTCCGCTACCCAATAACGCGCACAAAGACCGAGATTCGCCAAATCTTTTAAAATCGGTACCATCGACGAATCCGAGCGTTCCCAACTTCCGCGGAAAAACACTCGTATCGCATCGGAGTTCTCTGTACCAAGAGACCGTCGTTCGCACCATAATAGAATTTCAAACAATGGATCCGTTCAAACGATTTTCTATTTTTATATTAATATAGGCGAACTGGGCTTCGACCGTACTCACGAGACGACTTTCCATCAAAGTGTATAACGCGTAATCGCTCGGTAAACATTTAATACCGACTACACTGCATTAATAATCGATCGTTCGAGATGACTCGGCGCAATTAATCATTACCGTATTCCAACTATTCAACTTATCCGACTCCACCATGGTGGAAACGTCGAACGTCATCGCGTCAACGAGCGAATCTTTTGTAAATACCGAATCGACGCGTATAATAAGCCTCGACGTACGAGTCTACTGGATGCCAAGAATTCGATGGGGTCGAAAATTAGAACGTATAAAAAAACAGTCTTGTCATATCGATCGGAAGGAGCCAAGCGAGCGCGAAATAGTGTCGATAGAACAACAAACTAATTGCCAAAATCGTTGTTGCGTCTACTACGAGCGGGACGTAGCCGATTTAAACTTAGCCTAGCCAAGTCCCCGGACTTTCCAAGGCAACTTCGATATCATCGACGACGACGTTTATAGGAAAACGAGTTCTAATCTCCGTTCGATGCTTGACGTTGGAAATTTCGTGCTTCGATTCGCGAGTGAGAAAAGATTTCGGACGTCGAGGGATAAAATAAACTTGGTTGGAATAAACGTTATCGAGTCGATTATATTTCGAACCTTCGATAAACAGTTTACTCGAGTTGGAAAATTAACCGATCCAACGAAACGACGATCGATCGAAAGAGTGGATGTATCGATTTACATTAAAATTATTAAGGGAACAAAGAAACGTAATTTTTGTTCGATGTACGACAAATCAGGGAGAGAGAGGGAGAGAGAGAGAGAGAGAGAGAGAGAGAGGGAGGAGAGAGAGACAAAGGCAAAAGTAAAAAAATACTTAAATTATTACGCACGCGAAAAATGAATAAAGAATATAATAAAAGATCATAAGATATAGGCAATTAAAAAGGGAGAACGATACGTTAACTCGATGAATTTAACGAAACGGAGAAAAGAAAAAGACCGCGTATGCAGGAGAACCCATAAAAAGAAAGGAGCGAAGGGAAGGGAAAGAGGAAGGAGAGGCTGAGAACGAAAGAGACGGAGCAAAATGCGAAAAAGCACGTGGGTGTCGGGGCGAGCACAAGTAGGTGCCGGTAGCTCGACTCGGTGAGGCTTGTGTACCGAACGCGATGTGGTGATGACGTGGGTTTGATGAATGCCAGTCTGGTTATCGACTTGGTAAATTTCGTCGCTCGCGGTACCGCCACCACCGCCACCACCGCCACCACCGCCACCACCGCCTCGAGTTGGATTCGTTATCGCAGTCGGACGCTCAAATACGCCCGAGTCAAGGGTTAAAACGTCTCGTCGCCTCGCGCAAAATCGATAACTCGATCGTTATCGTCGTCGTCCTCGTCCTAGTCCTCGTCGTCGTCGTCGCGGTCGTCTTTCCGAGTAAACTCTCTCGTATAATGCGACGTCCATACGAGCGTCGACGGAGCGGCTTTGGCCCAAGTAGGAAATATTCCTGATCCTCGCGATAAAGAACAGGTTGGGCTACCAACGCGCGCCTTTTTCATCGATTCCTGCTTTAATCAAACAAAATGGAAAACTCGATATTTCGCGTGCGTTGTTTCCGCGATGTCTACCCGGGCTTTCGAATTATATATATATATATATATATATATATATATTAGTTTAACAAACGAATTCACGCGATAGAAAAATTGACGCTCGATGAAACAACGTGTTTGTAATTATGCACCTCGCGAGCGCATCCCTACCCGAGTACCCAAGGTTTCGGACGCCAGGCTAAAGACACTTGGCTCTCGCCGAAGAAGACCCGACCGAAGAAGAACGAGTGGACGAAGATGAAAAAAGGAGAACGATACCGCTGAATAACGTCGTCGAGTACACGACATTGGAAGCGGAACGTCGATTCGCTCGGTTGTTGTTTTACTTTGTTTATTTCGTTTTCTCTCTTTCTCTCGTCCCTCCTTTCGTCGAGGAGGGAGAAGCATCGGCGGGAGATATGACGAAGCGAGGCGTGGAGAGACCGAAGACAAGGAACGTGTCGTTACTTCGAGTCCGCACGAGTTGGCACACCTGCCCCGCATTCCTACCAACCTAAGCCCAACCAAGGAGACAACGAATGCCACGAGGAAGACGCGCGTTGAGTTCGCGTCGAGTTCGCGTCGAGTTCGCGTCGAGTTCGCGTCGAGTTCGCGTCTGGGTCCCCTCCTCTTCCTCATCCTCCTCCTCATCCTCCTCCGACTTTAATAACGCTCATTGGACCGAAACGATTACATCATCGTTCCAACGCCGCCGAACATCGAATCCAAGAGACGATTGCGTTTGAAAAATTATCGACTCGACATCGACCAGCGTTTCCGGTTAAATAAGCCACCGAACGAACGCTGAACAAGGCTCGAGGCTCGCGAAAAAACTGACGCATGTTTTGCGCGCGACCTTTTATTAAAATTGAACGACCGCTTTTACGAGTAAAGGTTAACGGAGCAAAAAAGTGGGATGGCGAACGCGAGTTCCTTTCGATTCCGACGCTTCTTTCTCGAGCCTACGACCGATCTCGGCATTGTCGTCGGAGATAAGACTCTCCTCGTCGTTAGAACCATCCCAAGTCCATAAGCCGCAGGCCTCGAGCTCATCGGGATGCGCGTTCTCAGCGAGCTCCCAACGCGAAAGAGAGCGCAAGAGAGAATACGACAATGACCACCCAGGCGCTATCTCCGGATGACAAATGCAAGTCCCCGCGTGTGTATCGGACTCGTCTCCCGTGGACAGGGGCAGTCAGGATCTGTCTACCTTTCAACTGCTCCTCTCCGTCTCTCCTCTTTCTCTCTTTCTGCAGCTATCGGGTTTCTCGTTCGCTCTCGGAAATCGGTCCCACGAGAGCGGGAGAGAGAGCGAATAAAGCGGGGTGTTGAGAGGTGTCGTCATCGTCTTCGTCTTCGTCTTCGTACTCGCCTCGGAGGAGAGACAGAGGAGAGACAGAGGAGAGACAGAGGAGAGACAGAGGAGTCAAGGACTGAGCCCGACGAGGAAAAGAGTACACACGACTCTTCTTTCTAATGCTTGCGGTGCGACTCGTCGCGAGAGCGGATTTTCGCGCCCGCGGACTCGCAGTGACTGATCCTCTCAACGACGCGTCGGTTTTCTCTCTTTCTCTCCCGAGACCCGTCCACTGATTACCATCGTCGGGTTCGCGCGCACGCGACTCGTCCCGTCTCTCTTAGATCCGCGAAATTCTTATTCTCTTTTTCCCCCTCAGCCTCTTCGGCCCTCCTTGGACCGATGCTTCCTCGGATACGTAATCGTACGGTGGCGCTTCGAAGCTTGACAAATTAAACGAAAGGACGACGAGCTTTCGTGGAATAAGCAAATTTGAATCTGTACCGTTGGTAAAGACCGCGCGAAGAAAATTAATAAATAAATTATAGTCGGAGGGAGAAGGCACTATCAAAAATGTGATAAAATATGATAAAACATCGCGAGTTGATTTATTAGTTCTAAAATAGAAATTGGGAGCGAAATAAAGATCGTTGATAGGAGGATCGATAGGAGGATCGCAGGTTGAGCGGCATCGAAATAAATATCGAATTTTGGTCGAGCGAATGAAAATATACTCGAAAGCCGAATTTTTTGTCAAAAGTGCAACGGCCGATCGCATTGGAAGCGCATTGGAAGCGCATTGGACGCACATTCGACGCACATTCGACGCACATTCGACGCACTTCATTTCTCTCCCTCTCTCAGAAACGCCGCTCGGAGTCTCGACAGGTCGGAGACACATCGGTCGACGTAAAAGCTGTCCGAAATTAACGGGTTAACCCGCGTACGTTCGCAGCGGTCGTTAAATTTAGATGGCCGCGCTTGGAAAAGGTGCGCGCACGCTCGTTCTTGCTCTCTCTCTCTCTCTCTCTCTCTCTCTCTCTTTCTCGAGTCAGAAGGGAAAGCGAGAAGCGAGAAGCGAGAGACACGAACGGGAAGAAAGAGGAAGAAAGAGGAGGAAAGAGAGGAAAGAGAGAAAAAAGGAAGCGGAGAAAAAATTCTCTTGCGGAGATGCTGCTCTCTCAGTGCCTCGTAAAATCACAAGCCCAATCCGAGAATGGAGACGGCGCTCGCGAAGCGCACGGCACTAATAAGAAATAAACGAGCAAAATGTCGTTTGAAACAAATTTTCTATTTACAAACCGTATCTTCCAATTGTTTTATTTTTCCATGCTCGTTCTTCGCTTCCCCGGTTCTTCTTCTTATTTTTCGTGCGCGCGGTCGGTTTTTCAGCTCGGCTCTACACGATATTTCACCAAAAAATTGAATCGACCCAGGGATTTCGGTTTTACTACCGAGTTACGCGCGGACCTGGAGGAACAAGGGAGGAACAAGGGAGGAACAACGGAGGAACAACGGAGGAACAACGGAGGAATAAGGAAGGAAGAGGTGGTCGCGAAGGGGAAGAAACTTCTCTCGTTTTACTACCTCGGAATCGAGTAGAGATCCCCGTTCCGCTCCGGAAGTCGTAGGAATTTCGAGTCGTAGGAGTTCCCGCTCGGTTTGCCGAGATGTATCCGGTCGTATAAGACTCCGTAACAACCCTTACGCGCGGTTAAATGTCGATCTTTGTATTTCGCTTTCTTGGGCTACGGATGGGTTTTAAGGTTATTTCTTCGTTAAAAGTAATTATCGTTTTCCGACCTTTCCAATCCACGGACCTCCTCCGCTCCCTCCCAACCAAAGTCTACAATTTTACGTTCCATCGAATTCGCGAAAAGAGTCGTTTCGATAACTCGGCGATCGAGCAATTTTAATCAACGCGCGAATTCGTTGCACCGCGAGAGTGAAAACTCGGTCGTCTCGCGTTTGCCGTAAAATTAAAGCGACGGAGCGACTCGAAGCAAACTTCTGGCACTTTTGGCACGGGTACGTAATTTAATAATTTAAATTTGACGCCGATTCCTCGATCGGAAAACGGGGAGTCTTATCGCTTCCAAGACTAATCCTTTCGTCGCGTTTCCTTTAATCCGACACCTCGCGAGTTGCGATTCACCAGAGTTGGAACACGGTCACCGCTTTGGGAGGTCCCACCGCAAAATCTAAACTGCGCTGGAGTCGCGATCGCAACCATCTAATCCCGTAATAGGATTTATAAGCGGGAGCTCGATTACCTTTGGTCGTTTAAGGTCCGAGAGTTGGACGAGCCTCGGTAATTGACCGATATTAGCCGGTAATTTCCGCCTCCAATTTCCGCCTCTCGTTCGGGATTTTTCCTCGCGCTTATCGCGAGGATAAAATTATAACACCAGCGGGGGAAAAAAAGGACGCTGGTCACTTACGTCGCTAACTTTCACCCGTTTGTCAAATTAACAACTCGAGCGGTTGACTCTTACGGGTCTTTCGTGTTTTTCGTGCCGATAACGCGCAACTGCAACGAACGAAAACCGTGGCCAATGGAAAAGTTTCGCTCGGCGCGTCGATGTTTGATTTATAACCGATATACGATTCGCGGAATGTTTGAAGCTTCGATAAAAATTTATTCAGCGTAACGCAACCGAGTTCGCGGTGCATCGAAAATCTTGAAAGTATTTATCGTAAAAACGTACTTATCACCCTACCAATTAATCCGCAGTTAATTACTTTTCAAACTTTAATCGTATTATCGAAGTTCAAATTAAAAGCTCGGCTCAATCTCCGCCTCGGCTTTTAAAAAATCACGTCTCAATTTATCTATAAAATTTTTGCCAGTATAATTTTTATGGAAGCTCGGGGCGAAAAAAGGCAACGTCTGTAGGATTGCCGCGCGAGTAAACGCGTACCGTAACCCAAGGTTAAACGAACTTTGGACCGAATCTAGTTACGTGAAACGTTTTTTCGGTTCTCCGGGGCTCTCCGGGGCTCTCCGGGGCTCTCCGAGCGAGATGTAAAAAAGCGGCCGGGCTAACGAGCGCAACATCCGCGAGCGAAATCTCCAACCAAATGTCGGACGCGTCGAATGTTTTCCAGTGGAAGGTGTCCACACCGCAGCCTCGAAATTTCCTCTGTTCGCGCTCCGCTTCGGCTTTTTCGACAAACCGCATATTTCCCCCGCTTTCCTCCTCCGCGGCCGCAATAACGATAAACCCGGTGATTCACCGCCAAGATTCACCTTTGCACGCTGCTCACGTACGATCGCTTTTTTCGAGATCGTGTGCGGCTGCCTCGAAAAATACCTCGGCGAATAGTCCTATTCGCACCTTAGGATGGACCTCACCGAGACAAGAAAAGACCTCGACTCCACCGTTAAAAAACACTCGAACCTCGTTCCGTGTATATTTAATCTCAGCGGAACGGATCATAGTTGCGTGGTTAAATTCGAATAACGATAAAAGCCGCGATCGAAATATTATAGCCCCGTTATTCATTTTTCGAATAATCTGTCATCGGAGATTAGGAGTGGCCAATCGGGAGAAGTCGGTGAGTAAAGTCGGTGAGTAAAGTCGGTGAGTATCAAACATCGAACAAGGAAAGAAACGGGTTAAGGTAATCGTTGGATCTAAATAATCTAAATCTGCTCGGATGACTTTCCGTCGTAGCTCGTCCTCCAAGCCCGCTATAATTTCCCTCGGTATTTGTCGGGAACCAAGTTCGAACCTCTGCGAACCTCCGCTTTCGGATGATCGAGACTCGCTCCCGTAGCTCCGCAACACCTGCGGCGATCGCGGCAACAGCCGCGCTTTCATCCTCCCGAAAACTCTTTAGTCCCCATTTTCACGCTCGAACGCGGCACTACTGTGCAACGGAGGCCGGAGCCCATCAACTCGGCGGCTACACTTTTTTCCCCCCTCGACGGATTTTTTTTCGGTCCCTTCCATCGCCGAGCTCGAAAAATGCTCGCGCGAGATTCGCGTCCGGGATAAGACAGGCGGGACAAGCGGGACAGGCGGGACGGGAGGACCGTGGAGTCGCGGGATTCGGCGGAATGTGCGTTTTCGATTCCCGTGGACCGAGCGAGCGGGGGAGGGAGGAAAATAAAGGAGCTCCATCGACGCTTCGTCCTTCGTCCGTGCGACTCTCGCTCCGCGCGGAGATGCGGAGACCCGGAGACGCGGAGACGCGAGAAGTCCGAGTCGGTATAAATAAGAGGCGAAAAAGAACGAGGAGAGATAAAAAAGAAAGAGGCAGGGCGCAGGGAGAGAAAGAGAAAGACTCATATATCCCTGCTTGGTTCTCTCCGTTCCTCTAAGGGCAGTACTCCTGTAAAACGACTCCTTCCCTATATCCTTCCCCCGTGTGTGCCTTTCATGCGAGCCGGCCCGTTAATCCTCCACAGATCCCGCCAGGATCCCACGGAGATGCACCCAGAGAATTTGCATACAAGATCTGCCTGGCATCTTTCGCTCTCCTCGCTCCGTCTCTCCCTCTCGCTTGTCCTACTCACATCGGATGCTCTTCCTTCTCCTCGTCGATTCTTCCTTCTGCCTTCTATAATACTATATAACTAATGCTGCTTTGACTTTCAGCCGTCGCCATCGACCCGCTTATAAGTTCGCTCGTACATACGTGTGTGCATGTCATTCGTTTTCTCTCCTATCTTGTCCTTACGGCCATGGGAATCCTTTTCGTTACTTTGAAATCGACACTTTTTCTTTGCTTATGTCACATTTTTTTGCTTGAATTTAGTATTGTTCCCAAACAACTTACGTATAAACGACTGCCGAAGGGGTGTGAGATATTTTTCATAAAAAACTCCTTCTTAAGCGCAACCATATTTATTACGATATACGATATAGAAATTAATTTTTACGATATTCCTTGAAAATCTTTCGATAAATACATCGACTACGAACGATTTTAATCTTTATTTATAACCTTTCGATAGGAAAAATTTTGTTTTAATAATCGAAGAAACGATTATAAATAATAACGATTTTTCATTCATCATCAAACGATTCTAAAATTTCTTTAAAATTTCGGTAATTCTTATTACGGGGGTTCGAAACGTCTAAAGTTGTATTTGCTTTTCAAGGTTAAACATCCTTGAATTTATTTTTCACTATAAATATTTAAATTTCTATAAAACACTTTAAAAAATATAAAAATCATCGTAGAAAAATTGCGCGTAAATTGTGCGAAAAAAATATGTATTTATCGTTCCGATGGATCCAAAATACGTAATATTGGTATCTTATATTTTTTAATTAGGTTCGACACTCGGTCGATATAATTATTGGCAAAGATAACGGTCGATTACTCGCTATTGACGAGTAACGCAACCATCGAGAAAAAGCTTGTATAAGTAAAAAACTCAGCGGAGAAAAAGTTTTAAATGTTTACACGAATATTTTTTTTACCGCGTTTATTTTCGCGATCGTTTACAAACAAATACACGTAAAATAAAATAAATCGAATACGGCCTTGTTCGGCTTAACGTCCCCACACTTATTCCGGCTGCCATCCGTTCGTCTCTCTTCCTCGAATCTATTCTCCTTAACACGCTTAAACGTCGTGGGCTTACCGAGGAATTCCAGCGCGAGCGAAAGCCCGTGTTGCGCGCGAGGTGCGAGAGGAAGAGTGAAAAAAGGTATACGGGGAGGGAGAGAGAAAGAGAGAGAGAGAGAGAGAGAGAGAGAGAGATGAAAAACAAGGACGATCCTCCCGCGGGAACAATGGCAGCGTGCGTAGCGATGATTCCACAGCGGCAGGAGCCCAAGCTTTTAAAGTATAGTAAGCGGGGAGAGGAGGACTCGCTCTCTCTCTCCCTCTCTCACTCCCTCTCTCTCGTTCTCAACTATCCTTTCGGTGCGGCTTTGAAACACACCCGAGGAGGGAGCAAACTAGCGTGGACTCGCGATCCCGGCGAATTCGCATATTCAAACAGGACCCACGGGAACCCTTTGCTTTTACATTGATTCCGCGCGGAGTGGGGGAGGAGGAGGAGGTCGGGAGAAAAAAGATTTCCTCCCTCTCTCTCCCTGCGCCCTGCGACCATTCTCACTCGAGGAGGGCCCTGAAGGTCCTGGATTCGATAATAGGAGGGAATAAAGAAACGACGAATGCCGATGGCCGACGATGTTATTTAAAGGACGAGACTCGCGTCGTCCCTGTCTTTCGTTATTTTATTCGAGCGAGACGCGGATTAATGCCTCTCGATTACGAGTGACCTACGGCTTTATCTTTCGGGTACTTTGAAAACAACCGAATACACGTTCGAAAAAACCCGAAGGGAGTTGGACTTTATTTCGCGAGCGAGGAACGCGGAATATTTACGAATGTCGAGCGGGACCCTAATTATATTATTAATTCGTCGAGGCAGCAACGATATTACGAAACAAAATAAGCTCCGGATAATCTTCCGAGTGCTCCGAAAGTATTTGGAAGATCGAATGAGAACTTAATCTGGACGGGGAACGGATCTTCCGATATTCGTCGATTGGACGATCAAACCTAAAATTACTTCAAGTGATTTCCAATATAATTAACTTTTTCCATTTAGACCCGAGGCGGCGTCCTTCCGCACTTCCTAAATCATAATCGAGAATCCATCTACTTAACGGTTCCTCGAGGAAATTAAAAAGACAATCGGGGAACGCCCACAAAAACGAAACTCGCACGAGGGTTAACGAATGGATCAATGGAGCGAGGGAGACAACCAGCGAGAATCAACAAACGCACTTATGTCCCGACTCTCCTCCTCTCTCATCGGAACGATATCGGGTGACGTGACCCCGAAGAATTTGACGCTTACGCGGCGACTGGGATGGGCAAGCTACCGGCGAGGGTTCCCTAGAGTTAATCCGAGCCATATACGCGAGCTATTACCGTTAATTATATTTTCGCAGAGCGCGAGGCTTTTTCGAGGGGTTGCATACGTACGCGCGTGCACACGTGGGCAGCCCACGGATACGGGGAGAGAGAGAGAGAGAGAGAGAGCGTACGAATTCCGCGTGGGAAGGGAAAACCTGCGTGTGCGTGTGCGTGTGCGTGTGCGCGTGCGTGTGCGCCTAAGTACGACGAGTACGCTTCGCTCGCATCGTCCCGTCTCCTTCCCTCTCGCGCCAACCCGACCCTCGAAGCCACCGCTGCACACGAGAACCAAGCTGAACGCGCGAGGGGCAGAATTAAATTGGCACCAATTACCGGCAAAAAACCCTCCACGCACCCTCCCTTTCTTTTCCGTCTCCTCTCTTTTCACGCTGCTCTCCGCTCAAGTCCCAATTTCTCCTTTATTTTCGGTGTCTCGCGCCGGCGCTGCTCCCGAGTGAGACGGAGGCGCGCGACTGGTGTAAATGATTTTCTACCGGAGCGTATTATTATTCACGGCTGTCGAGATTTTTTTTTTTATACCTCTCCCGGCTCCCGGTGCTCGCTTCCGATCTTCCCGGATACCTCGACAACGCGTTTCTCACCGCCGACACACCGACTACAGCCGTCCAAGCTTCGAGCCAACGATACGCTCCAAACACACACACAAAGACACACATGTGTACACAACTCGTGGAGCTCGTGGATTTAAGTAATTAAAAACGTTCATTACCTAAAAGCTTTCGCATCGGATGAATCATCGGCAAGGAATACGTCTCGTGGTCGCGATAAGACGCGAGTCGCCGACGGTCGACGAATCGATAGATTTTTCCCTTTCGAAAAAATTCCGATCCCGACTCGAGGAGATATCGCGAATAAAAAAAAAAAAAAATTGTATTTATTTCGTTGGTTCGGTTTGTTCGGTTTGTTCGGTTTGTTCGTACCCGAAGCGTTGTTCGGGATCGAAAGAAAAATTTCCGAACGCTCGAAATTAACGCGACTAATCTCACGAGAAGATAATAAGCCGTGTCGCGCTCCGAGAGGCAATAAAAAAGAAAGGGACTCGTCCGATACGCGAATCGTAAGTTTCCGTAATACATTGATAATGGCGCGCGTACGGGGCGTTACCCGGTGTCCCAGCTGACGGTTCCGATAATGACGCGAGTTCTGCGGCTAGGAAATTATCGCACCCGCGTTCCCGAGCGATGCGCAGGTAGCAATCTTGCGCCTCCCTCGTTGATCGCTCTCTTACATTCGTATCGTATCGCTTCGGTGGAGCTACACTTAGGAGGGAATAAAAAAAAAGGAACGCGCGTAGGGCTCATCCTTTTATTCCCCAATGTCAATAGGAGCGTAATAACGTACCGGGTAAGTATTTATTAAGTAATCGCTCTGGAATTATCGTTATATGTTTTTCTTTGGATGCCCCTTCGGACCCCACCTACATACACCCGACGGGACATCGGTTGGGAAGCCCGTGTTTTTCTCAATTGATTCCTGACACGCGTTTTCTACTTTCTCGCTTGTACTCTCGTATACTCTCGGTAACAGCTTGCGTAGAATAGCTAATGTGATTTCGTACATCCTTACCACGAACGCGGCAAATTGCTCACTTATTTTATTCCGCCCTATTTTAATTATTGATGAAAATTAACCGATGGGGTTTGGAAAATGTATTCAACGATGAGTCATTCGTCGCGTACTCTGAATAATCCTTAAATTTAGCGAGTGTTCTATAAATAGTTACTGGAAACGTTGGATAGTTGAAAAATCTTCTCGCTTCGATCGTATTTCGTTCGAGTACTCGTTACGCTTAGCGTCGATACGTCGGATAGGTGTAGGAAATTTATAAGAAATTCACCGACACGGATTCTTTTTTAAAAAAACGTAAAATTCTATTTTTTCTATTTTATAGATCGGTGAATAATTCTTTCAGACAATAAATAGAAACTAAATACGAGAGCCGCGATAATCTCCATAATGACTACGTAAACTAAATCTTTCTTATAAATTTACTCCTATTTTTAAAAATAAGTCCAAGCTGCTCAAAATATCGATACTTCTACCTAATAACAATCAATTATCCAAGTATTAAAATTAACGTTATTATTTCGAAAGGTATTTAGAATTTTTATCGCAAAGATTATAAGACATTTTTAAACAAAAACAAATATTTCACTCGCGGAAACTTTAGCGTTTAGCCAAAAATTCCATTGGGATTAAAAAGTTTGTATCGGAACATCGAAAAGAAACCAATAATACGTACCTTCACCCTAAAAGAAAAAAGAAAAAAATGAGGAGAGTATATGAAAGTGTTATTCCTCGTAGACAATGTATTTATACGCGTTATATTCGCCTTCGAAAATAGAGAATAAAGTGTAGTCTCCACTGATCTATTTCGGTAGAGCGTCAAGTCGGAGTAAAGTAGAGTGAGAGAGAGAGAGAGAGAGAAAGAGGGAAGGTAGGGAAGCAACGTAGAAAAGATCCGTAATTTTCCACAACTCACTCGCTAAGTAAAATAATTTTTTCGAGGAGTTACCGCTTGCGACGTTAGACGCACGTTACACACAACTACGATCGGTTACCTCGACAACAGCACCGACACGCGTTGCGTTAGCAAACACACGAACGCGTAGAGGGAGAGAGAGAGAGAGGGAGAAGCGCGGCAATAATCACCGGTGTGTACAAAGCGCGACGGAGTAGTTGCACATGCCTCGCGTTTGCAAAAGCGAGCGAGAGAGAGAGAGAGAGAGAGAAGTCGAGGCTTTGATACACAAATGGGCGGGTATACCGAGTCGAGGAATACCGCACTTGGCTCCAATTGGCCGAGGGTGTCGTTACACTTATCGCATTACTCGGTGCGCGCTTGCGAGCCGGTGATATTTTTAATGTGTGTACGCGATTGTGTAGGTGTGCATGTACGCGACTCAGAGAGAGAGAGAGAGAGAGAGAGAGAGAGACGAGACCCACGTGATGCAAGTAGTCTGCGTGCGCCGAGACGCCACCTTGCCACTTGGACTTCATTTCGCCTCCTTTTACAACAAATAAAGACCACGAGACGAATCGTGTATTTTGAGCTTTGGTTCTTGCCGATCGAACCGGGTCCAACCGAACGGTAATTTATTTTCCCGATTTTCTCGCTGGCTCCTCGAAGAAATGTTTCCAACCACTAAGTCAAATTCTTTCGTAAGGCGTTTCGTTTCTTTTTTTTTACCAAAGCTTTTACCAGCTGGATTTTCTTTTCCACGTTATCGCTCGCACTTTCTTGTCGATCGTGTCAAACTTGGGCCAATGTTTCGTTCCTTGGAATTTCTTCCCGGGAAATATCAATATCTTATGGAATATTTAAGTTCCGATGCGGATAATGTTTCCGTCGAATAAATTAACCGCGTTCTTAAAACTAGATTGGCTAATTTATGCGATCGAAAACTTACATCGATCGTTAAAAAAAACACCATCGTTGGATCGATCATTTAATTTCGTTTGGAAAAAATATTGCGAGCTACTAAATTCGATGGCGTTGAAATGTTTTAAATATTTGTCAAATATTTTAGTTATATTATTTTTCTTGCGCTTAAATAAATTGAATCAATCGTTCGATTCGGTCGATACTACCAACCGTTTCGTTCGGACGCAAATATTTATGCTTTTGAGAATAAAATAAAAATTCATCGAAGAAATGTTTTAAATCGTAATACAACGAATAAAAAAAATTTTTATCTTCTTCAAAAATAAAAAAGCTTTTCGAACGAAATAACGTAGGTTAATTCTTTCGTTATCGATATTAATATACGGAAATTGTTTAAAATTGGAACGTTTAAATATAATTAATTTAGCTCGATTTTTCTATCTTATAAATATCCCCGTTAATGACCTTCGTTCGCGATGACGTAGAAGTTGAAAAAATTCATAACAGCTACGAATATAGATTTCCGATAAATATTCGAAAGAACTCCGAATTTAAAAAATTAACCAACGACTCCCCGAGTTTTATTTTACCGCCAACAACGTACACGGGAACTATGGAGACGCGATTTATGGAGACGTCTATTCGTCGTCCGAACCAAAAAGCGACTCGTCGAATTAGCGTCGGAAGCGATTACATAGTCGCGTGTACCGACTCGCATTAATACGTAAAGTAGGAGCGACGCTTCGAATCGCAAAGAAATTTTTCCGCCTTCTCGGACAATCGTGGAGATCCGAGATCGAGATCGAGATCGAGCCGTCGCGATACGAGAAGCGAAGAGGAGATTAATATCCCAGGGTGGTTCGCTCCAACGCCTGCGGATGTGCAGCTTCGAAAGTAAAAACAACTAAAATCCGTGGAAATGATGCTTAAACGCGTTTGCGTAGGCGAAGAGAAGCTCGGCGGGTCGGCGGATACTTCTAAAAATATTTGCGACGCGTAACCAGCGCCACGCTCGAAAGCGAAAGCGACGAAGTAGGGAGGAGAAGAGAGAGACGAGAGAGACGAGAGAGAGAGAGAGAGAGAGAGAGACGAGTGGTGGTGTTCCCGCCCTCGAAAATACGCGAGTTATCCACGTCGTTTTCATTCCAACCGTCGCGGTCCGACTTGCCACACTTTTCGGCGAAATCTGAAAAAGTTTCGAGAGGGAGGCGAATCCGATTTACAACGATTTACTCCGAACGCGTGTCTCGATGTTAACCTTCTTCTTCGCATCGAGTTAGTCTCGATGCTTTGGATTTTTACGCGCGCTCGTTAACTCGGAGGAAATAATAAATAAGCGAGCGAATAGATAAACCATGGAAAAGCGGGAAAAGTCGATCGAGTAATGTTAACCGGCTAAAGTTAGAAAGTTTAACTTCCCGTTTCTATTTATAAAGTTGTCGCTCGAAATCGATAACCCGAAATATTTAATTAACTCGTTTTCTATCGGCAGTCCTAAGAATTTCAACTAGAATCGATCGGGAGAAAAAGTCGCCGAGTTTCCGGGCTTTCAACTTCCGCGCGACTATTTCCCGATGAAAATTTCGACTCGGCCGTGACGATATCCGATATCGCGGTTACTTATCATCGGTAAGTATCCCTATCAATTTTGGTATCGATGAAATTGCCTTGGTAAAATATCGCTTCCACGTCCTTCCGAAAATTCCTAATTTACTTTGCAACGCTGTAAAATGTTTCTTTCTCCACTCCCGCTACAATTAATCAAACTCGCGAGTACGCGGTTTTTGATTTATCGAAATATTAAAGCGAGAACGCGAATCGTCCGAATCGTCTTCCCGTAATTTATTCGGAACGAAATTCCTCGGTCGTGCGAACGAATCAATCTTGGCGTAGGTAATCTCCCCTTCTCTCGCATACCTCGATTTTCAGGATTTTTAGGCTCGAGCGCGTCTAAATCGCGTGACATCTAAATTACGTTATCACATCGCGGATGAATCGTGACTCGTGACTCGTCGGGCGAAATTACGTTCTCCTCGAACGCGGAATAAATGCTAGGCGGAGTTTGCGACTAGCGCCGAAGCGATATAATGCAAATGGGTCCATTTTCGGATGCGCATCTTGGAGGGAAGATCCGAGCGAAGACTCCGGGGGTAAAAGTACGAGTCTCGCGGTCTCGTAGTCTCGTAGTCTCGTAGTCTCGCACACCTTCGCAGAGCCGCGACGATTCCTCGCTCGCGAAAACGAGGGTGGCTTATTCGTGGAAGGTGGAAGGAAAGTGGCCCCGTTACAAGTTTTACCGCAGTTTTGCGGCTCGCGAGGAAAGCAAGACCGAGAGAGAAAGAGTCCGCAATTGAATTTAAATATTCAATTATGCGATGTGTAAATGAAATAGAAGCCTTATGCAAATGGCTACACGCTAAGGGCTGTTGCAAATTTAAAGGGTTAAATATTTATTAGCGAAGGGGTAAACCGAGATTTATGGTACCAGTCGCGAATTGCCTTCTTTTTCCCATTTCCCCTCCTCTGTCACTCTCTCTCTCTCTCTCTCGCTCTCTCTCTCTCTCGCGTCTACCCGATTCTTATCCGATTCTCTTCCTACGTCGCGTAGTTTACCCTCGGCTCGTAGTTTCGCCAAAGCCTCGCGTAAACCACATCACCTCGTGGGTGCATACTCCACTTCCCCCAGCCCCAAAAAAATATGTCTGCGTCCAAGCAAACGAGACTCACGTGCGTTACGACGCACCAAATACAAACCTCGTCGATATGATCGAGACGTACGCGAGACACGCGGAAAAGACAAAGAGAAACGTCGAGAGAAACGTCGAGAGAAACCTCGAGAGCAACTTATACCAGCATCCGGGTACTCGTCCGCCGTAGCTGCCGTCGCTGCCGTCGCCGCTCTGCCGTTGCTGATGCTGATGATTCCTTCGAAGAACCGAGTCGTTTCTTTTCCTCGGTGCAGTTCCGACCAAGTTCGATTATTTTTAAAAGTATAATACACGCTCTGCTTTCTTTCTCCTTTCTCGATTGAAGAGAAGAGTAACGGAAGGCACGGGAGGAGCTTTGATTCTCATGTAAACGAGATATGAGGATGAAAATTTTATAAAACGGTGTGTATAAGAGAGTGAGAACGCATCAAATAAATAATAAGTCAGTGAATTTCGTTTTAACTCAACAAGGCTAACATTTATTTATAATTAAAATACGTTGATTGAGACAATAATTTGAACAGTATTCATTATCGGTAATATATTATATCGCTATAATGCTAATCGTATACAATGTGCGGGTGTGTTGTTTGTTTCCTTTTATTCTTTTATTATCCTCTGAATCCAGCCTTAAGTCTACATCCAAAAGAATTCCGTTCATTTTTTTCTCGTATCGATATCCATGTAATATACATATATATATATCTATATATGTATATGTATATGTATATGTATATGTATATGTATATGTATATATATATATATATCTTTTCCCATTTTTTTTTTATTTTGCTTTTAATTGCGTATATTGACACACATACATTGACCATGTCCGTCGATAAAAAGACTCGTGCCGCTGTTAACGCGCGCATTTGTATAAGAGACTCGATTCGTATCGTTATTACAGTGTACATACACACGCATTCGATACGTACACCAAAGATCCCGAACTCTCGCTCAATGTTCGCTGCAGCAGACCTTTTAAGCAGGCGTAAGTACTCGCGCGGATTTCACTCCCGTGCGTGGAGTCGAACCGGGTAGTCGGTGTCGACGGACCCGTCCGATTCATCCTTACGAATTACTGTAACCACTGTAGCCACTGTAACCACTGTAACCACGACGCGGGTGCTCACGCCTGATCTCCGAGACTGCCGTTATATACAAATGCATATATACAATATACGTAGTAGAATATCCGTCGACCTGAGCCGTACATCGATAATAAAAATTGCACGGACAAAATGGAAACGCGACAAGGAAATGAGAAAAAATCCACGTCTCTTTTGCGTATACGTGCACCAAGATTTAACAAATGCGAACAAATAATTACTAGTGTAAACAAAGAACATTTAAGAAATCGCTTATTGCGTCATAATAATAATAATAATAATAATAATAATAATAAATTCAACACGACATCAACAAATGCATTTTCCGACGGGTGTATTAGCCAAACACAGATGTAGCATGTATAAATATATTTTTTTCGCGACTCGACGTTCGACCTACCTGCGCACACGCGTATGTATTTACAGAGAGATAGATACGCGCGTGTGTGCGTATAAAAACGAACCAACTCGTTACAAAATGAAAATGAAGAAAAACACGGTGCGCGCGACGAGACGAACGAACCGACGATAAAGAAAAAATATATCGTATCGTAATAGTAATAGTAATAATAATAATAATGATGACGATGAAGAAACGTAATCGACCTACGCTCGTTACTTGTTTTTTATTTTTCTCTCTCTTCCGACCACGGCGTCAATTTAAGCTAACCTCGACAACTTTTAATTAATTAAGTACAGTCTTTGCGCGCCGATGCGCCCGCTGCAAACTCTATGGCACTAAGTATTCACGTGATTACGCTAATGTATCCGTCCATCTCGCGGCTCGAAACGTGAAGTATATTCGTGTGTATATACGTATAAAAAATGTATTCAAAGGATTAAAAAGACGAATGAATTTCGTTCGCGCCTACAACCGTCGCCGTATCGAATGCAACGCAGGAGTTCTCTAAAAATAAAAGACGAGTAAAACTCCTCGTCCCACGCAGGCGTCGTTCGAGACTCGTCGTTGCATTTATAAAAGAAACTTCTCGCAAATTCAAACTTAACCATCGAAATCTACATATAAAAAAACTCAATCAATTGTGTTCGACTATTTTTTATTTCAACTTTTTCTTTCCCTTCGAAGAAAAAAACATCGAAACATTCGCGTATAATGTGTCTCGTCCTACTATCCTTAACTAACACCGCGCTCTTTCGAGTCTTATCGCACTCGTACAAACAATGCCTTATCGAAGTATATAATAAAAATATAAATGATAATGATCATAATAATAATAATGTTAATAATAATAATAATAATAATGATATTAATATTAATAATAATAATAATAATGATAATAATAAAACTGACTCGCTTTAAGTAAAACAATGTATTGATATATAAACGCATTTCTCTTTTATGATTGCAGCTTCGTACGAAACGTTGTCTCACCAGATATCGGGCTACGAGTGTTTCACCGTATCTCTGGTGCAATTGTCGAGAAACCGAGAAAGACATTTCTTCTCGGCCCTAGGTTCGGCACTCGTAACTAGGGTTCCAACCTTCAGGTGCCGAGTATCGACCCACCAAACTCCGTACTTGTTTATTAAGTCCTCAAAGTTAACGTTTCTCGCGAAAGCGATCGATTCCAAGGAACGATCGACTTCGCTCTACCTCGGATGCCACGTTATTTCTTATCGTCGTATTGCAACCTCCTTTGGCCACTCTCGAGTAACCCTTTGCTCGATCTCCCGAAATTATATCGTATATCGGCGTTGAGACGTCTCTCGGTACACGTCTCTCCGTACACGTCCCTCCGTACACGTCTGTCCGACGAGAGTCCAACGACGTAAAGAGAAACGGCCTCTCTCTCTCTTTCACTCTCCCTCGTCGCTCTCTTTATGCGTATGCGCCACCCTTGGATTCATCTCGGCGCGCATTCGCATTGGAAGCGACGAGTGAGTTCTCCTTCGATGCGCGTGTACCGATATCGGACGATGTTCGCGTGTCTCTGTTCGACCGCGAGAGCGAGTATAGAGAGAGAGGAAGGGAGACAGAGAGAGAGAGAGAGAGACAGGGTGTCGTCGGTGTGCGTAAGTTTGCAAAGCGCAGCAATAACCACGTCTCTCGTTCTTTCTATCTCTTACGCACGTGTGCGCACACTTTCTCTCTCGATCTCTCTCTCGATCTCTCTCCCGATCTCTCCCTCGATCTCTCGCCCTCGGTCTCTCTCGATCTCTTTCCTGCTACGAGAGCGGAACACCGTCTCTATTCCAGACTGCTTCCGCGCCCAGGAGAGCGCCCCAAAGGAAGCAGCGTTATGCTTGGCATCCGAGTTCTTTTGCTTCGTCATGATAGATAACGTCCTTTTTTTATACTTTCTAAGCAATTCTTATTGATTTATTGATTTTTTTGTGATATAAATGGGGTAAGTACGGGGGTTGGGGGGTGGATCTCGCGCGCCCTGTCGGTCAGGACTTTGTACCTCACACAACTCCCTAGTTACGAGTACCGATACCTAGTCATGTTTTACATATCGTTGTTTTTACTTGATAAAGCATTTTTACAATTTTACAAAAAAAAAAAAAAGAAAACGGATGGGATTAGCTTTACTTATTAAATTTGGCAGTTCTCTCTCTTATACATTTCAATCATTTCTGATTTTGCGCAATTATTGATACCGGTACCGATAGATAATACCGCGCATGCCAGCCCGTTACTTTCTTACTTTTCCCTAAAACTTTTTTTTTCCTTCTCTTAATTGAAAAATAAAAATTCGTGTTGCCTAGCGTGTGTTCAATGAAGAATACAAGCGTTTATTCGTTACACGGCAGACCGCACACAATTCCCTTAGCTCGCCGTTAACCGAATCTCGAAACGCGAATATCTCGAAACGCGCGTACGACGAATCGCGTGTTCGCGCCTATTGTACGCGAATATCCGAGTAATGCATTTAATTTTTTAAATCCGGTAGTAGCTTTAGTCTCCTATCGAATCCTATCGAATCCTATCGAATCCTATCGAATCCTATCGAATCGTTGTACAGCCGTGACTTTATATTCCAGTTTCTCTTTATCTCTCCTCGGAATTGTATTCGTTTACGATTATGGTAACCTAATCACTAATAATTTAAAAACTACCAGAGGCTAAAATCTGTCTCTCTTCCGCGCAATGATCCGTTGCACGCGCCTCTCCTTTCGATATATATTCGTTTAAAAATAGACACAAATTTATTTGTGACGATAGACTTATGAATTAATTACGTATATTCCTGATCACGATTAAGATTCGACAAACGTACGCGTAAGTATCGTTTGTTCGCGCGCGTCGCGTCCGCCTCTACGCGAAGCTTCAACCGCGACGCGACTTTATCAACATTGTCGTCAAAGTGTGATTAGATTGAAACGAAACATTATCTCGTTACCACGATCGCGTAATGATTCCATTCGTGGATACAAGAAGAAAAAACAAACGCGAGGAACGTTGAGATCGGACGTATACTCTGTTTTACGTATTACGTAAGTTGCGCGATCGTCTCGCGTCTTCCAAAGGCAACTTTATTCGCCGATATCGGAAGCTTGGCAGTGTAACGTTATAAAAATAAATCGAACAACGTCAAAAATTAGCCGTTCGCTATTTTTTACATCCTGTTTCGGATTCGTATCGTTGGAGGTAAGCGACTCGAACTAAGATCCAAGGCTCGACGAACGTTTTTTTGCGACTTTTTGCGACGAGAAACGGCGCGAGAAATTGCCTTCGGAAAACGCGAGATAAACCAACTAATCTTCCCTAGCATTGGCCTACCGAATTTTCTAAAGTAATAAAATAGAAACGCACGCCCGCGTAATGCCCTCTTTATAAATAATGAAAAAAAAATGAAAAAAAAAAAAACAATGAAATTTAATTTTCGGTACCGATCCACGATAAACGTTCTCTCCTTCTTCGTTTCCACCGACTTTGCTTCGTCCTTCCTTTTTTTTTTTTCCTTCAAGGTCACGAGTCAGATTTCGTTCTTTTTTCAAAGTTCTCGAAAAACGGAAAGTTCATGCAAATCCGATACCGAGGCCAGCTTGATATCGAGAGGTTTCGAGCCTCTGACATTCTTCTATTTTCGCAGTTCCATTACAGATTTGCTCGTAAAAAGAAAAATCTCTAGATCTTTGGCGCGTGACTTTGAGAGTGGAAAAGTAGCTAACAAGCATTAGGAATCACACGCATGCGCGTTTGGGTGAACGAAGAAGGATCGTCTATTGAGAAAAGCGTGCAGACAAGGACAGAGGAGCGATAAGACGTCAACAATCGGATACAACTGTATATGCACGAAGATAAAAGAGAACAGTACATGAAAGCAAAAAATGTATTTAGACAATATTACAATAAGAGGAGAGAAAAAAAATAAACGGACAAGTGTCGGTTCAGAGGTTTTAAGGTAACGGTGCAACATCGAGCAGTATTTTATAGGAATGCTCCGATCGAGGTACGCGATAAAAAGTCGACTCGTTCGGATCGCTCGAAAATATTTTCCGCTCGGATGCTAAGCCATCCCCTTCGATCTCTTTTCGACCTTTCAACGATGGCCGAACGCGAAATAAAAATGAAGAGAAGCCGCGATTAGATACAAATGCCAGTCCGATCCAGAAGCGATGCGAACGCATCATCGAGAAGGACGGCAACAGCGATCGATTCGCATTCGTCGTTAGGTTTTGGAAGCGGTCCCGAGCAAGGACGGACCAAAGTTGAGAAAAACCGCGGTCCTGGGAAGAGGTTCCGAGAGTCGCGTCGCGGAGACGACGAGAGAGAGCGCTCGAATAGAGCGGAAGAAGAAGAAGAAGTAGATGAAGAAGAAAAGAAGGAGCGGATAGTCGGCGAGAGTGAAGAGTCCCAGGCGAAGAGGAAGAAGACTAGAGGTCGATCTAGGCTCGCTCCGTCCGTGTAGTTGCGCGCGTCTCTCCCCGTCTCTCCTTTGCGGATAACGTCGGCTGTCGGCTTAGAGGCTTACAGGCTTAGAGGCTTAGAGGCTTAGAGGCCTACGGGCCAACGGGCCTACGGGCCTACGGGCCTACGGCGTCGAACGCGTCGTCGTCGTCGTGTCGTCGCGTTCCCGTCATTACGAGCACGGATAGATGGCCGAGTGATAGGCGGCGAGGGCGGCGTGCGCGTGCGCAGGGGGCGCGGACGCGGCGACCGCGTGCGGCGTGCTCGCCATCGCGGCTGCCATCATCATCTGCTGGTGCGTACGCTTTAGGGAGTTGGGAGTTGTGGCGGCGCTACTCGGGGTCGTAACGGTGGTGGTGTTGTTGTTGTTGTTGTTATTATTGTTGTTGTTGCTCTGGCCGTTCGTTTGCGGTTGAGGCTGTTGCGCCGGCTGGTTGGCCGGCGGGTGGCTCGTTTGGCTTTGGTTTTGGTTGCTCAGTTGCAAGGGGCTTGCGGTACTGCCTAGAGCGGCGTGATGGTGATTGTGGTGGTGGTGATTGTGATGGTGGTGGGGAGTTATCGCGTCGTGCGGATAATAAGACGATGAGGTGGGCGAGGTACTCACGACGTCCGGCGTGCTGGCTCCGTCGGTGTGGCTGGTGCTGTCGGCGGTGCTGCGAGGTCCGCCCCCGTCGAGGCCGTTCCCGAGCTCGGGGGGCTTCGTGCTCTCCCGGTCGTCGATCACCAGGTCGATCGGCATCTTGCCCTTCAGGCAGCTGATGTACCGATGGCAGAAGTTGTCGCAGAGCTCGTGGACCTGTAAAATGAAAGAAATAGGGCAGCGTTAGTAAAGGGTTCGAGGCGGCGTTGAGCCCAGGGAAATACCGATCGGTGTTGGCGTACGCGCGAATCCCCGAGAATCCCCGAGAGTCCCAATCTCGCGTCCTCTCTCTCTCTCTCTCTCTCTCTCTCCATCTCTCTCCCTCTCCCTCACTGACCAAATCGTCGCACGGGCGTTTCTTTTATCGCGCACGCTCGTCCCGGCCAATATAGCCTACGGAATTTTTACAAGCGAGGGACGCTTTTTGCCTCCTCCCACTCCTCTCGACGACTGACTTCTTGTTCCTATACTCGCGATTGTCGCTCAGTTTTTAGGCCGTGGCGTGCATCGATACGGTGGGATGGGTCGCTCGTTGCTTGTTGGCTGCCGCCGTCGCTCTCTTTCTCTCTCTCTCTCTCTCTCTCTCTCTCTCTCTCTCTCTCTCGCCCGGTAGAAGCGATTCGACACAAAAAATCGAGAGAAGAGCGAGACCCGGAAAAAAGAAGGAGAAAGCGCGCGCGCGGATCGGCGATGCTCTACAGCCGCCGCTGCAGCAACAGCAGCAGCAGCAGCAGCAGCAAAGGGAAGAGAAGCGAGGAGAGGAGGTTTGACCGGTGTCCAGCCGACCAGAATGTTATGTATGCAAATGAGGGCTGACAGGCCTATAGGATAGCCCGTACTTTCCCTCCGCGCACCCGCCCTTCTTTTAGACCAGTTCTTTCTTCTCTCTCTCTCTCTCTCTCTCTCTCGCTCCTTCCCTCATCGTTTTTTAACTTTCTCTCTGGATTTCTTGCTTCATCTTTGTACACGGGCACGCATACATCGTCCTCTCTCTCTTCCTCTACCTTTCTCTCCCAGCTCTGTGTCTCGTGCGCCGTCGCGACTCTCGGATCGATTTAGAAAAATATATTATATAAGCAAAAACAAATAAAAATCGTTATCTTGTTATATGTAAATCGGTGAACGAGCCGAGCAGAGCCAGCGTTATTATGATCGCGTCCTCGTTCTTTATTTTTGCCCTATCTTTCGTTCCTCACTCTTGCCTCTGCGTCCACTCCTCACGGTCGTCTCGTATGCACGCACGCACGCACGCACGCACGCACGCACGCACGCACGCACGCGCACACGCGTTTTATACACGGTGTCGGTTCGAAGCCGCTTCGCGAGCCTATTCCCATTAGATATTTACATGTAATAGGGAAACCAAGCCGTTCGCAGACGCTGACCAATAGCTTCCATCCATCTCTCTCTCTCTACTCTCTCTCACTTTGTCTTCTTTCTCTCTGTCCTGCGTGAGTCGCTTGCCGTTACAGTATGCCGCCGCCGCAGCCTCCACCGCCGCCGCCGTCGCCGCCGCGAGGGAGAATAATTGCGCTTGTCGATGCCGCAAGACCAGATCATACTTTCGCATCGCCCATGAAGAATTCAGAGTGTACCTTTACACTTGCGCCGAGTTGTACGGGAGGGACTTGTCGAGGTTCTGGATAAACATCTTATGTATATACGAGTCCTGGCTTCCACGCTCTTTGTTCTCCGTAAATTTTTTACGAGGTTCAACCAACGATCTCGGAGTCGAATGTAACTATTTGAATACAGTGATCCACCTGTGTGCAGTGAAATATTTACCCCGACATCGCTATCCGAGGAAGAGGGATAAAAAAGGGAATACCGATATTTTCAGTGGATGTTGGACAACCAGATTATAAGCGAAAATATTTGGATTTGATTTTTAAAAATAGATTCTGCTAAATCATTTTCATAAATTTCAAATTAATCCCAATGAATTCGCAGGGAATTTTTTCACTTGGAGATTGTAAAGTTGACAATGTATCGCTCGAGAAAAAAAGTATCGAGCGCAAGTTCCAAGTTAGAATACTTATTCGTCTTTGAT
This sequence comes from Dolichoris vasculosae, assembly GCA_018907195.1. Taxonomy (NCBI): domain Eukaryota; kingdom Metazoa; phylum Arthropoda; class Insecta; order Hymenoptera; family Agaonidae; genus Dolichoris; species Dolichoris vasculosae. The sequence goes on from JACCHY010000001.1 coordinate 12,441,903, forward strand.
AAAGGAATTTACGAGGAGAGCGCAATCGCGACGTCGTTAGTGTTTCACAGGCGGGGAGGAGAATTCGGCGACATTTAAATGCCTTGAATTGGATGCGCTCGTTACCTCCACTCGAGCGAAGCAAAGGAGCGCGGTTACTCTTTTTTGCCCCTTTTTTCCGGAGGCCCTTTGCATCGTCGTCGGCTGCACGAGAAAGGACCAAGAGAGATTTCCTCGGACCGAAGACCGCCACAGCGGTTGTCGTTGTCGTTGTCGTCGCGGTAACACAATGCAGCGAAAATGACTAGACTCTCTCGTATATCCCGCGAGAGAGCGAGAAGGAGCAAAGGAAAAAGGCAATAGGAGAGCCGAAGGACACCGGCTATAATGCCGGACTGGTTAAAATTTGATCTGTCGAGCGGGAGTCAAGAGAGACCAAGAGAGACAAAGAGAGACAAAGAGAGAGGAAGAAGGTGGAGAAGAAGGTGGAGAAGAAGGAGGAGAAAGAAGAGAGCCGAACCATCGACCGGTCAACAATGCTCTTTCGAAACAAGAGAACCAACAGTCTCCACGAGCACTAGGACATGGATTCGCTGATCGATGTTTCGCTTACACAAACTTTAAATCCTTCCAATTTTAATTGAATTTTTCGATACACGTTTTTTACGGACACCTAGTAGTACGAAGATCTTTTTACATCGTGATTAATAATTAAATTCGATGCATTTGATTAATAGTTGCGCAAATTGCCTTGAAAATTAATCTTCGATGGTACAGTTATTATCCTAAATATCTCACGCTCCGAAATAAGCTTTCAAAACTGAGGGATCAAAAATTTGATATCGTGTGCGCGAGTTGCCGTAATTGCGCGAAATAGATTTTTTCCTTTTTATGGATTTGAAGTGGCTGGAAGAAACTACTCTGAATCATCGATGATCGATTTTACGAACTTCCTGACTCAATATCGAAATCACCGTATGGAATTTAAGAAAGTAAAACAATATTTGAACGATACTAGCGACGAGTGGGAAAGTCGATCCTTCCGTCGATCGTTCCAACGATGATCAAGTGGGATTCAAGAGTAATCGGATAAATCAACTTTGCGTTATATAAAATCAAATGAGATATTTATTCGAACGATGCGTAATCTCTAAAAATATTTGTTCGCTATTCGCGAAGGTATTTTTCCATCTTTAAATAAAACCAATGTTCCGGATTTCGTATGTCAAACGTGTATACATTGTATTTATAATTGTTTTTTAATCGCGTAAAATATACTTTAGAGAGAAAAAAAAATATGTCAAAACGCCACTAACCGTAAAATATTACGTTTTCATGGATAAAACGCACTTCGGGTTATTAATATAATGAAACTGGAGCCGTTTCGCAAACACGTCTTATTCAGCCGCTATAAATCAGGCGGAGTTGGAATCCGCAATCGATACGTAATGTATCAGCCGGTGACAAAGGACAGTTTTGAGAATCCTAATCATTTAGCGCGATTGTCCGGAAAGTCAGATATTACTTTTTTAAAAAAAGGCTCGACAGTCTCGCGGGCGACTATTAAAATAAATCTAAACCTGAGCCCATTGACTTAACGTTGTCGAAAAGCACACAGAAGAGAATGAAAGAGGGCCAATGCAGAGGGGTTGGATATTATCCATGAGCCCGGGAGGAAGTCATTGATCAAACACGCGTAGTCCCGAGGGATCAGTTTCGCTTCCGGGAATTCGATCGACTTTTTACCCTCCCCGTATCACGTTCCGCTGAGCAAGCTCGCGTTGCAGAAAATAGCAGGAAGAAGACTCGGCGCTCTTTATCTATTTCTATCCGTCTTGCTCTTCCCCGTGGCGAAAATCATTACGCCTCTATTCGAATTTGTATAGTAAATCGTAAATGCGACTCCCGTGGCATAGATCAGACAAAATGAAAACTTTAAAATAAGAGCTTAGACTCGTGTAGATTTTCGAAGCTACGGTGCGCTATTCAATATCTTTTTCATCCTCTGTCGTCTCTCCCTTTCCGTTCCTCCCTCCTTCTTGTTTCATCTCTCTCTCTCTCTCTCTCTCTCTGCCTTTCGGTGCTCTTATTCACGCAGAATTTTGACACGCGATCCTGATCCTTGCACGACTCGCATACCGGTGACCCTCGACTATGCATCGTTAACCTGGATCGTTTTCCACATTCTGTCGATGTCACACGATGTAAATATATACGACCGCATCGATGCAGTGCGATAAGAAATAGAGCAAATAAAATTCACGGTAATTAATTTATATTAAACGATTATATTTCTCGTATATCGCTGCATTCGATGGACGAGTATACCGACGAAATATTTTTCTACGACGGTAGACACATTGGGAACGAAACGTGCAAATAGATCGTAAAGTCGTAAAGTGCAAATAGCGAACATTGGTACAAACGACCTTAAAATAATTCTATTCTATTTCGAATCTTTTGGACGAAATTGATTATAATTTCAAGAAAGAAAAAAGAACAAAGGTTTACTCGATATCGCGATACGAGTCTGAATGTAAGACAAGCTATTACTCGGAATAATATCAAGATATTTATAAAAATGTTTATTTTAATGAAATCTCCGCGTATGTAATCAATGTATCGTAAGACTTATGGGTAGTGGTTTGTTCACGAGCGAATAAAATCGTGCTCGGAAAACAATGTAAGTCGATCGAGACCGCTTTTGTATTTCTAATATACATAAGTAACCTATTTGTAGCTGTCTACATTCAATGATTCGAAAGGGTTTATTAATTTTATAAATTACGTGTTACGGTATCAACGAGGAATAAAAATTAAAATTAACGATAGAAATATTAACAAAGAAGAAGTAAACGCGTAGCACCCAAAAAAATATAAAGTGGTCTATGAAAATGGACGATTGAAAGACGGAAAGGAAACGAATTTATAATAGCATATTTACAATTCCGAGTTTCGACAGCCTACAGCGATAGAAAAATGAGAAGGAGAAAGACGCGTACAAGAGAGGGAGAAAGGATTGAGTAAGCGTTACGAGTATACGTAACTGTATATCAAGACTTAAGGACGACCAAAATCCTTCAAGGTCGCAAAGCTGCTCGTACGTATGGTTTTTGGACGACGCCGAGTTTTGGTTGATCTTGGAGCGAATGCGGCAATTCGTATCGGAAAAGGAGATGACAAAAAAGTCGAAAGAAGCCGTAGCATCGGTTAACCAACTAGATTGACTTACGCCGTGGCCACGCATCGATCGTCCAGATACGAAAGACATTGTATGTAAACAGAAATACGCGCATCATTTTTTCGGTCCACCGGTGCTCGATTGACTCGTTATACTCTTGCGTGATCCGTATATTTTATTCGGAGAACGGTTCGCAGATTTTAGTAATGCGTTACGAAATTACAATGAGATATTAATAATATACGAATCGAGCGATCAAATAAATTTAAATACGAATTATTTTTATTCGATAGAGTATACTACTCGGTATTACGGCATAAATTTTAAATACCAATTTAAAAGATTATTCGACGAATAAGAGAGAGAGAGAGAGAATCCCGCGAATATAAATATACGTTAGCTCGTTAAATGTTCAGTGTGTATGAAGTGGAGCACTTCTTTGAATTTGCCGGCATAAAAAGACGCTTTCCAGGAGATTAAAAAAAGGGGACCAAACAGGCACCACGACACTTCCTGAGCCAGTGTCGCATGTAACTCGAGATTATTCCCATTTTATAGCCGATTTAACAAGCACGAGGGTAACGTCATCGGAGTTTCCTTCGAGAGTGTAAGGCCTCTGTACGAGCACTCGGAGTATTATATTTAAGCAAACAAGGTAAGCTCTCGTCTTGTGTTCCGCAAATAACAAGATTGTTTTTTAACGATGCAAAATACCCGAAAACACTGGCGACGAAAAATTTACGAAAAGTCGAATTTACAAATCCCCTTGTCCGGTAGATAACGGTGAAACCTTTCGAATTTTGGTGAAAATACCGATCGTGTACTCGTGGTACGATAATAGCGGCTACGTCAACAGAAAAGTTCGCGTCGTTTTCGGAAGCTTAGAGACGGGCGAGGATAAGTTTACCTTTCAAAGGGATGTCTGGCTGCCTTTTGCCTCGGCTCCTCGATTTCGTCGCGAAGTGCCCTTTTCACGGACGCAACGCGATTCGAGGAAAGTTTTCTATTTGCGGTGAAGGCATTTTCTGACTCGCGCACACGGATTACGTTCCATTCTAATCCCCAAAATCGACCAGAAATTTTCGCAAAAGGAGCACGGTAAGTAAACCTTCGAGTTCTTTTCCTTTATGTTCCACTTAGCGCTAAGATTTTCTTCCCTTCCCGCCCTTCTACCCAGTTGCAGCTAGGCATCAAGTTTTCCAAGCAGACGACTCGAACGGGGATCGCGTCGACCAAGGAAAAAGAAACGCGGGACACCCTATTTTGTAACACAATGGATCTTTCTTTTCAACGGAGAAGTAACGAAGGTATTCATGCGTAATACTCGCATGTACGCGATTTTTCCTCTTACATCCCCCCTGTGCGTTTACTCTTCGAACCGAGCTACTCATCTTTCAAAACTATTCTTCGCTACGACTACACCGGTGAATCACAATACCGATTATTTTAGGTGACTGAGAAAAAGGAAGCATAAAAGATACTCGAGGAAAGTAGATTCGGTATTCGAGCTCTTGGTTTACTAATTGAATTATTTACGACCATTTTTTAGATAAACAGAAACGCGATCGAACGGGACTTTTAAAATTAAAATAAATAAAAATATAAATGAAGAATCGAAGGTTCGATTATAATAATCCGAACAACGGATTATAACGTTGCGTAGGTTATTAAAATTTCTGAAAATTTCAGCGCAAAATCGTAACCGAGCGGTGACAACAAAGCGGTGTCATTTTCTTAATTTTTGATTTCTCGCTCGCCATCTCCGAGTCGTATCTTTCGCGGAACAAACGACGTCGATTCGGACAGCGTATCGATTACACGGTACAATTAAGCGGCTCCAATCAAGACATCAGCTAGTCGAACGTAAAAGGACGGACTCGGTACGGTCGGCTGTCTACCAAGAAAAAGAGATTTTTGCGCAAGCTACGAGCGTGAGAGAAGGGCAAGGGGGAGAGAATCTCTCTCACCGACTTAAGCACGCGTGCGGGTTTTGCAAAAGCCCGTACAGCGCGAAGTAGATGCAAGTAACAACGCACGGTTCGGTCGTAGCGCAAGGAGAACATAGTGGCTGTTGCGCGCGCGGAGAGAGAGAGAGGAGAGAGAGAGAAATAACGAGATTGGCCCGAGTGCTTAGAGAACCAGTTTGTTGCGCATTGCACGGTGGGTCGCCGCGGCACCGCGCACACAGGCACAGGCTAAGCCAAAGAAAAGAGGGTACGTACGTACGAGGATAGACCGACGTTGGCGCGCGTTGGCATGCGCGGAGCCGCGGCCATAATACTCCATAAGAAATTTACCGCTCGGCAGCCAGTGACGACGTCGTGCCATCGCACCGCGAGGCCGCTCCACCGGAGACGCCGACCAACCGAACTCGGTCCCGAAAGACGTCGACGCCGGGTTTCGCTCCGGACGGACGCGTAATTCCGAGACGAGACTCCCCCGTGAGAGCAAAAGGAAACGAGAGAGGCGCGTGATTATGCTAACGCGGCACGTAATTATGCTACGGCCTCCTCGGCAGCTGCCGATGCCGCGAGAGCAAAGGGATCCCCGGTATCCGTGGAATCTGCGTCGTTGTCGTCGTCGCGGTGAGAATGCATCGGACGGACATCGGGAGGCGCTTTTCATCTTCATTACCGTGCGCCGATCGCGCTGTTATTATACGAATCGGGGGAGAGGGAGGAGAGAAGAAGAAGAGCTTTGCATACGACATCAATTTCGCGGGTAACGAGGAAAAATGGACCGCATCAAGGACGGCCGCGTTTTTTGTAAAAGGAATTACCCGATTTCTTCTCCTTCTTCTCCGCCAAATTCATGCCTTTAAACTTTTCGAGCCAAGTAATGTAATTTAAACGGAATTGGGATAACGAGCGAATAATTTCGACCAGTTAATTTGGATCGATGGGAAATCGTTGCTCTAAGCGAAGGACATCTCACCGCTCTTTCGAAGCGAGGATTTATTTCACCGAACCGACGACTATCCCACGGTTTACCGGTACCTGCCGATGGCAACTGCGTTTTTTGCATTTTAAGAGTGAAAATAGAGTTAGAACCAAGCGCCAAGAGAACCGAGTCGGTTTTTAAAAAAAAAAAAAAAATGAAACCGTGAAATACGTGTATTCTAGGATAGACGGAAGATCGTCGAGCTAAGATCGAACTAGAGTAGAGTTTACGCTCGGTTCTTCGCTCTCTGTCTCGATGACGAATCAGCATAGCTCTCGACGAGGTGGAACGCGCATTTTAGGGTCAGTAGAACTCGTGCTGCTTCTATTATCGACGCGGTCAGAGTCGGGAATAGAAAAGATGGCCGCGCTACTCGAAATATCGTCCCAAATAGTCGTAGAGAGTCGAGAGCGCGGCTCGCGACCACTGCAGTTCGATATAGGCGATGGGAGCGAGTGAGAGAGAGAGAGAGAGAGAGTCGAAGGAGAATCGAACGCTCGCGTACAATAGTTAAATTTTAGCCCACGGGGGTTCGTAGCCCTGGCTTCGAGTCGAATATCGGTCGGTAATCACCCCATAAATGAGGAAAATTGCTATAAAATTGCATGATAAACCGGACGAACTGGTGCAACGCGCTCGCAACGCGTTCGCAACGCGCTCGCAACGCGCTCGGAACCGAACCAACGAAAAGGGGAAAAAAGACGTTGCAGCCGAGGGCCTTCTTTAGCTCTCGCTCGCTTCTCCATTGGCCGAGTCGATGGCTGCCTCCACCGCGTCAGCTGCCATTTCGATGGAAATACGATGGATGTCCGCTATTTTGTATGATAAAATATCGCGGTAAAAACGCCACCTGAGGGCTACCGATGCAAGGGAGGAGGAAGGTACACACGATGGGCTAAATCTCTCTCGTTCCGCGGTTCTCTCCTTCTTCATTTTTTTTTCATCTTCGTTTTACGTAGCGGCCTATAACGTACACCGGAGAATTTGCATTTAGAAAATTGGAATGAATCTGTTTACGATGGATTCAATGACCTCCGATTATACGCTCATTTTACCGACGATTATGAAAAAATTTCTCCGCGCAAAAAGTATAATAAAAATTTTAAGATTAATGGGCCATGGGATCGCATGTATTAGAACCAAATTATTAAATTTAAATATGTACTTTAAATCATACCTCGGTTTTTACATTTTTCTCGCAAAATTATTATTCTTGCGATCCATATTTTAACCGATTCGATCGCGCGTTAAAACGAAATCTACGAAACGCTCATTTTTACGAATGAAAAATTGGCTGGTTTATTACGAGAAATGAATTTTTTCTCGCAAAAAAAAAAAAATGAAAAGAAATAAAACGTAGCATCGAACAATCGAAATAAAACACAAATCATTCCTCGGATTTCCAACTTTCGTTTCTCGACGTAAACTTGCCGGAAAAACTTATCATTCGCTGGCGCAGATACGATGGATACGCGTGCCCTGAGTATATCCAAATCGGAATGATACGCGAAAGACAGAGAGGGGGGAAAGGTAGAGAGGAGGAGTAAAAAGCAACGCTAGAAAATACGGAAATTTCTTCGGCACTTTACCGCCCATCGGACAACTAAATCACTCGGCTTAGAAGGCGCAGTCCAACTATAGCGAATAAGAGAAAGACTAAAAGCCGGACGGGCTTTCACTACAATTACGGAAAATTGCTTCTCAGTCATAACAGTCGTTTCCCAGGTGTAAAATCTTCCTCCACTATTTTTTTTTACCGACACTGTGCACCGATACGTGTCCGAGCGACGTTTTTGATGCGCGTGATTATCGCGGATTATCGACAAAGATGGAGTTTCTCCTCTTTAAACTGGACGATTTTACGCGCTCGTACAAGAACGCGCACTAAAATAATAATATTAACGTGTGCAATACCATTACCTTTTCAAGCTCGAGAAGGTGAAACCGGAGTACTTGGATCGCTTGAACCATCTGAAATGAGAAGAAAAAATGTGATTAACGATCGAGTAACATTGTAACCGCTTGATTAAAACGAGGGAAATCGTTTAAAACGATAAGCAATTTCGATGTCGTTACATTCTAATTCAAGTAGACGCGAAAATAAAAAAATACCTAAGATTGTAAAACGAGAGTAAACATACCAAAGGCATTTCGTCGAGGTACTTAAAACGTATCTTTCCAATGAATTATAATTAAGAGTTACGTTTTATAAAGTCTAATTACAAAGTTGTTTGACGCATTAATTTATAACTAAGTACTCGCGTAGCAATTTTTAAAAGGTCGAAATTAAATTTCGCAACAACGAACGCAACGAAATTTGATTTAGCAATCAGCGGACGAGCAAACCTTGGATGATCCCTTCGTTCGAAATGTAAATTCGTCGCGTGTATTTTAGTTACAAATAAGCGGATTAGTTTGTTAAAATAATTATTATAACAAGGTGTTGTAAAGTGCGTCGCTATCGAAGCAAGTGTCGCATAAATCTCGCGTGACACCAGCAGTCGTCATTTCGCGCGAACGCAGGAACAAGCTTTCACAAAGTCTCGTGCAGCTAACACAAGTCCGCACACCGTAAACGACGATTTTCATTATTTTAATTAATGGGGTAAACTCGCGTTTCTTCCGCGTGTCTTTTTCATTAAGTGACACATCGTCGTGCATCCGCGCATCGCTATTAATTAAATGAAAACGGTGAAAAACGAAAGCAAACCCGGTGACAGCTCTTTTATGCCCCGCGCTCTTCCTTTCGAATCAATAATGTACTCTCGGTTTATATTGTTTATTTTATCCGCGTAAGCGTAAACCGCTTTTACTTTTACGTAAATTAATTTTCGCTCGTCTCGTTGGGAAATCCAAACGATTACAATATTTTTTCTTGCCGCGGTGAATAATTATAAAAGTAACCGTGTACCAAGTGTACTCGCGAGTTTCAGTGGTGGGTATTAAATTATCGGCTTGGAGCGAAAATCTATTTAAAAATCCAGATTTTGGTGCTGCTCGCTGAAATTTAATCCACGCGATAATATTTATAAGCAACGCAGTACGTAAAATATTATCTTCCACTCGTAGATAAGTCCTTAATTATTCGGTAATTATTCGGTAATCTGAATTCTCAAAGAATAATTCGGCGTTAAGGTACAGCTCGAGCTAATCGCGGAGCTTTTTACCAATTATCCGGACGTTCGAAAGCCGAGCGATATCAGCGGTTCACCCAGTCGTAAAGTATGCGCGCGAAATTTTGTTATTTTTTTTACTCGTGTGCAATGAAGTCGCAATAAGGTAGAGAAAAGTTATCCTCTCCGAGGTGCAAGTCAGCTCTCTTCCATTTCCATCCGAAGTGGTGATTCAATTAGGCAAAGCGGCAATCTTAGTCGTTAATTAACATTGTATTTATGCAATTATGGTCCATTATGATTTCGCGGGGCCGATAAAGAGGCGAACAAGCGCGCGATGAGTTGCACTTCGCATCGCTCCCTTCGGTTCTAGATAGCAGCATCGTACACGTAGATGCGACGGCGATGTTCATCCTCTTACATACTTTTGCGTCAAAATGCAACCAGTGCCGCTAATGCGCTCTTTCTCCCCTTAATTAAAGTCTTGCCGGAGGATCGATGGATATCGAGCTCGGGATAAAGCGCGAATTTATACGCGCGGTCTTTTCTTAGCCAGTTTTTACGTATGTATATTGAATAACTAATTCAGGATACTTTTAATGCAAGTGGAATCTTAACGAAGTCTAAATGAAAATAAAATCCCGTCCTCGAGGGACAATTCCATCCTATCGCTTGTTTTTCGTATCTCTTTTTAACGCGTTGTTTTCTTTATTATTTTTATTTTTCTTCTCTCGTCCTCGGATAAAACCGAGTTTATTTTTGAACGAATTACGAACGAGAAACGCTACGAGGTGTTTGACGACGTTAGCCGCACTCACGGTAAAAGTATCGAGGAAAGAGGAACCTTCGAGTGGTTGGGCCAAGTGGTACGAACAGTCGATCACATTATACTGAGCGACGAAGGATAGTAAGTACTTCAGGGTTGGCCGTCTCGCCTATACTTGTGTCGAGACGAGTCAGAAAGAGAGATAGATAGAGAGAGAGAGAGAGGATCTACTTTCCTTTTCACTCTTACAACGATCGTGCATCACGCGTGTCCCAAGCGACTAAACGTTTAAAAAGAGAATCGCGAGTTCAATGCACAGCTGTTTCGGTTTTACCGACAAAAAATACCAGCCTTCGGAGATAACAAAAATCTTGGAATAATCGATCCGAGAACGTTATAAAAATTTGAAGGATAGATAATAAAAAGAAAACACAATGTACTAAGCAGAAAAATGTAGTTTCTCGTTGGAACAATTCGTTCGACGCGTCGAAACGTATGTAAACAATTTTAACGAATGGGTATTAAAGAAATAACTCGTTGCCTCGATTATAAACTTTCAAAATTATTATCCGTAAAGTTATTTGAGATTGAATAATAATTTTTTTCCTCGTACATATTTAATAATTATGCACATTATTTACTATAATGATAAATTATATCTTTAAGCTTATCGTAGAAATACTTGTTCGGTTTATGTTAATCTTTAAAATGCAAAAAAGCGTGGCTTTTGCTTAAATTAACTCAATTTCCATAAGATAGATACCGCCGACGTACTGAAAATGTATACAGATCCGTTATCAGTATTAAAAAAGTAGAAAAAAATTTCACTTCCCTCTAACTAATCTAACTAACTCTTAACTAATCGGAAGAGGGGCAGCCAGGCAATTTAGAACACCCACCGAACCCAGCACCAAAAAAGAGACACGTAGAAAGGCATCGCTCTTATCCGTGGCACATCGCGAAGTAAAGAGTGCAGAGACGAGAACCTCGACCCTCCTTGCAGCCACACAATGTCTCTTCTATGTCCGAAGTTGCAACTCTGTCTCTCTCTCTCTCTCTCTTCTCATCTCCTCATCTCCTCATCTCCTCATCTCTTCATCTCGCTCCCTGATACTCTTTTTACACAAGCAACACGAGCTGTTGGTCAGCACATGTTCGCGTACACTCGTGGCCGGAGATTTCCGCGGGTGTTCGCTCGTTCATCGCGCGTGATATTAATTAAGCGCGTCGGCGGTACGCGACCGGCAAAGAAAAATAAAGACCACGAATAAATAAGTCGAAGCCGTGCGGAAGAAGCGGATGAAAAAGAGGTCGATAGGGAGGAGCGCGTACGTCGAGAAAAAGCGCGAAAGCATGGAGATCGTGTTGTTTATAAGTAAGCGAGTAAGTTGCCGCTGTCCGCGAGAGCCGAAGCTCCGCGCGTCCAAGATTCGAGATTAACATCGTCTGGACGTTTTACGTTTTCGCTATCGAGGATGCGTCTCTCCTCCGCTGGTCGCGACCACCGAGTCGGCTTCGACCGTTCAATTTTTTCCTTTCGAGAACGCACCTTCGTCGATTCACCAAGTAGTCGATGCTGAACCAACCAACCAGTGGATCATCCACTCGGTAACGGTGTATTTCATCGAGCTCCATTTTTCTATATTTTATCTCGGATTTTGTTTAATTATTATTTTACGCTTTTTCCAACCTATCCCGATGACTAAGCGTATTTTTAACGAAGACGATAGGATATGATCTACTGCACTCTGTAATTGCTCCTGTTTGTTTGTGCATGGAGCATACAAATTTTCGATTCTCGTTAATTTAATAAGCAATATATATCGAATTAAATTACTCGAGGCCTCTTCCAACTTCAATTACCAAGTTATTTTGTCCAATTATTTATCTTATAAATAAAAATATTTTATTAATTTTCTAAACGAGTTCCTTCCAAGATCCATAACGAGGCTGGAGAATTTTAACGACGAAATAACGTTATATTTGTACGATGCGATTCGTTGCATAGTTATTTTCATTTTCGCTACAAAAGAGAGTAACTTTAAATTCTTATTCTTTCAACGCAAGAATTACATCCATTGTTGTTAGTCAAGATAAACGCGTCGGGCGTCCGTTCGAAAAATTCGGAAGACAAATTACTTGGTCCGCATCCCGACACGCGAGAAGGCGAACCGTTCGCTTGTGTACATCGAGCTCGAAAAATACATCGACATCCGCTCTTTATACGCGCTATATCGCGGCGACGGTTGGCTTCGCTTCGCTCTCTCGTGCGAACGACGCTAATCGCTTCTTTCGAACGCCTCATGAATGACAAAGGCGCGTGCATAATTAACGAGCGAGACGCTCGGATAATGAAGTCATCGCGTTATATCGGCTAAATTGTCGAATTTATATGCGCTACGTACGCGAGCGGCGCGTTCACCGAGGAGAGGACGAGAAGAGAAAAGCCGCGAGAGACACGAATGTCGAAGACGTAAATCACAAAGCATCGATAAGCTCGAACCACGCGCGAACGTTACCGGCTCGTTAATAATCGATACAATTAACGTCTGTTCATTGGCGCGAGGAGCGAGGAGCGAACGGTTTTGGAGTCTGTTGGTTTGGAGTCGAGGTTGGCTAACCGATGCAAAGATTCCGTCACTTTATCCAACGCGGAATGCGTACTCCGATTACTACATCGGCCTCGCTTTTCCCGAAATGACATTTTCTCACGGACAGGCCTTTTAAATCGCGCTTCAAACGCGTCGGTCACTTCGCGATAAATACATCGGTGGAAAGGAAAATACGGAACGTTTTATTAACGACGGGAGTGAAAACGAAAGGAGGAATCGCAGAGAAGTTCGCCTTTAAATATTTACGGCTTAGCTGTCGATGCCGCTTTTTCTAAAATAGCGTTCGAATACAAAGTCGGATGCGGAGCGGATCACCTGTACGGGGCGTATAAGTCTAGCCTTTTATCCTTTCGAGTCGGTCTGATTTACGACGCCATAGATACGTATTCGCCATATATACGTATGAAAATCGAACGGCATTATGATACTCTGGTTCGGAGTCTCTCAGCATGATTACACGCGTGTTGCCAATATGGCGCATTTGGTTGCGACGTGTCGCGAAAGTCGAGCCCCTGATACTACGGTAGTAAAACACGAGCTCTTTTGCGCATCTGTGACGCTTACCACTTCACAAAAGTACATACGGAACCTGAGCATTTGTTTACTTTGTAATGTACTGCGAGGAAAGAACATCGAGCTTACGAGGATTTATCATTTAGGATAGATGATTGTCGAACTGCGTCGTTTCGGTAATTCTATTTTATTGTGCAAAAGTGGGGGATAATGAAAGAAAGGTCGCGTTTTTTTTACATTCTTTTTTAGCGACATTCGTGTTCTGTCATTGACATGTTCCTTTTATACTTTGAAAGAAAGATACGAATATAAGCTGATGCATTATCGATCGAAATAATAATTAAATTTGTTTACAAAAGGTTAAATGCGAACGTTGAAATTATAATACCGATCGAAAATACAAATATTTCCTCGTATCTTAAATAAACAAATATCGGCAAACTAGAAATCAACGATTTTCAAACGATGCGTATACGATAGAAATTTCCGTAACTTACGTAAACGAACGATAACCGTTGAAACGAATATTTTTTGTAAAAGGAACGAATAATCCAAAACGTTAATTATATTTTATTTTATAAAAAAAAAAACAAAGAAAAAATTGGAAAGTTAATTATATTTTATAATTTACAAAAAAAATTAGCGATGTAAGAAATTAATTGTAGAGGTAATTAAAACTAGCGTATAAAATACGAACGTATTAATTTTATTTAGCCAAGTAATTATTTTTTAATGTTATACAAAACTAAATACACGTGTATCTCTTTTTTAATAGACAAGCGCCTACGAAAATAACGGACAAGCACCTGATATTCGTTTCGAACGAGCAACGACCATTAAAATTTCAAACCGGATAATCACCATTTTTATTAATAGACCATAATATTTTTAAGCAAAATAGGAGCTTTTTTCAGCGATTAAAAAGGTAGTTAGTCGTCGCATATCGAAAAATAAATATTCGCCAAAGATTCGAATCAAAACATTTCTGTTTTAACGATGACTTTTCATTGAAGTCCTACCTCCAACGAAACTTATAAATCCTCTAAATTTGAATAAAGCAACGAGTGTATTAGGAGAAGAAAAAAACGAGAGCTCGAAAAATTACAATCGCACGCAAAACAATAAATTAGATATTATCGCGAAAATTTTTCCCTTCCAGTCCAACCCGGAGAAGTGGCAATAGGGATTTAACTCTCAAAATCCGTGCCCGGTAAATGTGAGTGTATAATATGTACGTATGCATGTATATATGTATATATGTATATATACGGGCGTAGGAGGGGGTATAAAGGGCTGTGTAAGCAAACGGGCGGTTTATCTTCGACCCTTCGGGGCGCGTTCCAACCCTCGACACGCCGACGACAATATTTAAATATTGTTAAGCGTCTCGCAGCGCGATACTCCGGAGTCTCCCCTTGCTTCTTCTTCTTCTTCACGTTCCCGCGCACACTTTTCCACCTCCTTATTAACATTTAATTTGAGACGGGCGTCGGCGCTCTCCTTCCCGGAAAATTCAATAAAGCACGATCGGGCGTCCGAACCTACGTCTGAATCTACTCCGAGCGCGATAAATAAACTCCGCGTTCCCGGATTTTCGACGCGCCGCTCCGCGTCCGTTGCGAGCGCGCGCATTAGTCACGCACCGAATGCGCGGGAGGCGAAATTTTTGCGCGGACCGGGCCGATTTCTGATCCGGGCGTTCTTCCTTCACGCGCGCTTTAAACTCAGCGCTCTCGCGGAAAATGAGCCTCGCTCCGAAGAGGAAATAATAATCCAGGCCTGCTCGTCTGCCTGCCTGACTCGAGATGATAGCGGCTGCGTACCACCGCACGGGTCATCAAATCTCGCGCCACCGTCTTAATAGCCGGAGATTTATGGTCTCGGGGTACGGTAACGCACGCGTGCGACGGCCTAGCCCGCTATCTAAAGCCATATACGCTGCTGCGCACGATGTACAAGGAGTCGGGGCGAGGTCCGGAACGCGCTCTTAACCCTTTGAAGCGTAATGCCTCCGCCAGCCAGCAGCGCTATTTTTACGCGAGTAATCTTTCATTTGTTTAACGCTGTTGTTTATTTATGAGCTTGCAAATGTAAGTTATTGCGCTTGAAATTTGAGAGTTTGCGCGGAGCTGTCCACGTGCTCCTCGAGTGCCAGCTTTTGGAAGCCAGAGGCATTAACAACGCCTTTAAGTATAGCGCTCGAGATGAAAAAGTGCCAACGATCACCTTAAGTGGCCTTGCTTTATTGTTATTGGCTCGTCTGGAATTGAGACGTCGCGAGAATCGCAACGACGCGTCGAAAGTTCGCGCGACGACGCCGACGTCTAGTTGGAAGGATCGCGATCGACCGATCCACGCAGATCCACGCTGATCGCGGTGGCGAGATCGACGTGGAAAATACGCGTCCGCGGTCGACATTTTTCTACGCGCGTGGTTCGATGGTGCGATAAGCGTTAAGTTACGAGGATCGCGGAATCGTAAAAGATATTCTTGTTTATTTTCGGTAAATCGAAATGTAAATATATTCGAAACGTGATTTCCTAGTGTGGAAGACATTCTACCGAGACTTTTATAGTTGAAAAACAATATCGTAGTAAAAAATAATCCGAGTTCTCGTTGTAAAATAAGAACTTATAATACTAAGCGAGAGAAGGGCGGTAGTAAAGTGTAAACAAGAAGAGCAATAAAAATAGTAATAAAGGGAAAGAGAAGGAGAGGGAAAGGGTGGAGAGGCGACGCGCGGTGTGGTCGGCGTCGTGCATGCATGCGTGCCGCGACTTTACTGCGCGCACCTGCATTTTTGCGAATATTTCGGGAGACATTAACGTCTTTAACGAGCGCCCGTAACAAGCCCAAAAGAAGGAGCGGTGGTGGTGGTGGCGGCGACGAGAAGCCTCCCTCCTTTCCAATTTTTTCTTTTCCTACTTTCTTAACCACGGGGACATAAACTTTCAGCGCACTCATATATATGCAAGCCGCGACGAGGACCAACTCACCGCTTCTGGTTTTCCCTCTCCCTTTCGCTTTTCGCTCCCTCCTTTCGCTTTTTCGGGGAACTATTTTAATTTGGCCAGAAAGATAATAGATAACGTCGGGTTAACCGAGCGACCGACCGACCGACCGACCGACCGACCGACCGGGATCTCAGCGTTGATACAACGTCAATTACGATCCAAATTAATACGATTCGCGAAAAGTCGGCCCTTTTCGTTCCACTGCCGCGCGATTTATCCTTTCTTTTCTTTTTAGGCGCTAAGTATCGCGTAAACACACACGCCCCCGACGCAAGCTACATTATTTAATTAATCAATATCGATCGAGCACTCGAAGAAACAAAAATACCGAGATCGCGCAACTCGCGTACTCGTAAAACTTGAAACTCGAGCGTGAATATTGCGCACGAAAAGAAATTCGTTCCAACGTGTCAGCTTGCTAATAACGCAATTTCATACCTCGTCTTAAACATACACGTATATACCTGTAATATATGTTTTTCTGCATATTTATATGCGCTTGTGGCTACGTATAGGCGTACGCGTAGCTATGGATGTTGCTATGGATGTTGCTATGTTGCTACGGATGTAGCCATGGTTGTAGCTATGGGTGTAGCTATGGGTGTAGCTATCGGTGTAGCTTCGGGTATAGGTGTATACATGCTCGGGAGAATTATGCGTACGGCGGTAGGGGGACACAGGTGATTTAACGGCGATCTCTTGTCGCTGCTTGCAAAACGGGGACCACCCGAGACGTTACCCTAACGTGTATTCGTGGCTCTCTTTCTTTCGCTGTTACGCTATACTTTTATTATGCGCGCGCGTGTTCGCCTTTTTTCGTGGTTCTATCTCTGGCACCTTCGCGTGGGCGTTTCTTATTTCTAATTCAGTAAAATCAAAGCATAAAAGCCAACGGGGATATAATGTTACCGCGAGTCGTGGAGGAAAGCGATGATATTGGTGTCGGCCAAGCCGAGCCCAAACAGGATTCCAACGATTTTTAACCACCCTCGAATCGATTTTAAATCCGCCCCGAAGCTCCGACCGTGTTTTTAATTCGAATCCGCGATCGATGAATCACAGGCGATGATTCTAAAAATGTAGAAATTGTTCGCGTAGTATCGCGAGTACAATCGTTATCCAACGTCGATCCAACGATGTCGCGCGAAACACGCTTTGAATATTGTTGAAATTAATTTTCGATCGCTCGCTCGCGTTCGCGTTCGCGTTCGAGAATAAGGAAAACAAAAACGTCACGAACGAAGTAGAAGTTAAGGTTGGCTCTGGTCGACGGCGAAGTCGAGTCGAACGATCGCGTGCAAGCTGAGATGGACGACACGCGCTTCCTTGAGTCGTAGCTGCAGGGTCGCGGTATCTGATCCTTACGCGTCTCTTTTTCTCTCGTCGAGTATCCTCTCCGTTTCTGTATACCGTTAGCGAGAGATTCCTCTCCGAGAGCGAACGATACTCGAGCGCCGATGAACAGTGCTTACGTATTGTTTTTTATTTCAGCGGACCTAATCACCCGAGACTCTTGCTTTCGTAATTATAATTCCAGACGTTGGAATTTATGTATATTTATGACTTTCTTCTCTACGTACGACAGTTAATAAAATATATTTAAAATTAGTATCGGGGTTTGTACGATTTTTTCGAGCCGAGGAGTATCGAATAGAATCGTTGCGTTTGCATAATTTTTCGACAAAGTTACAAAATAACGCGCGAAAAGTTGCGCGAATATTTGTAAGAAAAATTTTTCACCCGTTCGAATTATATATTTAAAGGAAAGAAAACAAAAATATAGTAGACGTAAAGAAGAGCATCGCTCTTCGAGGAATTTTGGACAAGACGATATTCGACGCGAATATTCTTGAATAAAAGAAAAAAGGCATCGAACGCAAAAAAATGCCCAGAATTCACAGGGAGTTTTCGAGATGACTTATTTCGACGGAATTAATAATTTAAAATTAAAAATTACTCGAAACGCCTAACTCGTTATTAAAAATATTGATCTTACACTTTTTCCTCGGATAAGAGTTAGACTCTCGGTTAAATTTAAAGCAAACGAAAGATGTAAAAAAATAACGCGGTTTCTGTTCTCGGCGCGGAAAGAAAACAGGAAGCTCCGAGCGAAAAGAGAGAAGCATCCAAAGGCAAGGAAGAAGGAAGGAAAGAAGGAAAGAAGGAAGAAGGAAAGAAGGAACATTGGCCTCGCAAAACTGTAACAAACGTCGCTGATTTACGCGCTATTTTTTCGAGTCATCGCTAACTCGTCAATTACCATCTCATTGGCTCTTTCCACTCGCGTGCTAATTTAAATATTATTTAGTCCCCGCGCCTTGCCATCCTCCTTACACGTTCTTGCACTTTCCAAGACTCGGTATTGCTTGCTTTGCTCTCTTCGGTAGTGGCACCCGTGGATCTCCTACGGTGCCGCTGCCTCTCCTCGAATATCCGCCCACCTAACGTCGTCTCGAGAGCTCTTCACCTTCGAGTGCCCCCCGTGCACACGGCACACCTTTTTATTTGTATAGAAAACTTTCCCTGTACTTCTTTATTGTGCAAACTCGGGCTCGTGCAAACATTTTGACAAACATTGGGGTCGCCAATATTTATTGTACACGTTTGACTTCTGTTTCTCGTTCCCTCTCTATCCTTTTCGAACCAATGCTATTTTTAAACCGTCCTATCTTTCCTCGATCGATCATTATCGTACCCTTGCGGTGAATTTTTTTCCGGCAAATTACGCTGATTCAAATATATTTAACGGGATTAACCGATATTCTTTGGAAAGTAACCAAACGTACGCGGTACACAATTTTACCGTGTACACGTACGAACGTGACATTAGAATATCTCAATAACGTTACAGATGAACTCGAACTACGAGGTAATAATCGATTACGAGCGCATTTTATCGAATAATGCGACCCGACAAGAATAAAGGCATCGGACATTTTTCGAAATTCTTCGGATAAGGTGAGAAACAAGCAGCTGTCGAAGTTGAATTTTCTGGTACTTCCAATTTCTTTCAAGCGCCCAAACTCGTTCAGTCGAGCGTGACGGAAACTACCCCAAATGTGCAGCAGGCGATTATTAGACCCGAAAGACGAAGGTATCGCGTACTGTATTAAAGCTGAAATCAAAGTTAAGGCGAGATCCAATCGGATTCGTTCTCCTAAGAGCACTATTTACAGAATCCACGCTGGAAAAGTCCCCCGGTAGACCAAGGAACAGATGTTGATATTCTCGAACTGCGAATCTAAGTCAAACGTTCTCGTGTATTTACCGGAACATCTCTAAGTCGTTGGGCAAAGTAAAGAAGCGTAAACCGAATTGTTTTGTACTCGGTATTAATAACGATGAAAGTCCGTTTCTGAAATTCGATCCAACGCGTACATTTTATCGAAAATTTCATTTACGAAATAAATTTGATCGTCGATTTGTAATTCTTTAAAAACAAAGCCCAATTAGAAGTTTTAGTGCATATTTATAAAGCAAGACGCATAACTCACCTTTTCTAAAATAATGATTCCACGGAATAATGCTTTGGCGCGGAGTGAAAAATCTTAAATCCCATTAACTTGGTTTGTTTTCTCTTCCTTTCTATATAAGTACAGCGATAAAGGCTACGTTAAATGAACTAAGCTATCATAAAGGCATCCAGCTGCTTTTAGGATCATCCACCTTCGACTCGAAGCGAGTGCCTAGAGGCGAGGAACAACGGCAATGGTTTCGTATCCTCTCGCTTTCACGTGTACGTAAGCACACGTACGAAGATCGCGAAGGTAATTCCTTGGAGGGGACTTTTCCGTTCTGCAAAATTATCGACAAAAAGTCGAGGACGATCGGTCGCGGAAGGGCAAACGCGACGAGGACTCGCATCTCGTGGTAAATACGCGGGAACAAAGGAGAAATCGGAGGGATGACGAACCAAGAGATGGAGAGAAAGAGATGGATAAAAAAGCACGCGAAGCGAGAGTAAGGAGACAACGTAGAGCAAAAACTGTGAACGCGTTACGTGCTTCGTCTCCTTTACGATAGAGGCTCAATGTTCATAGATTGCGATTAGCCACGGACGTAATGAAGCCACGGTAAGCTACTGCTTCTCTTTCTCTTTCTCTTTCTCTTTCGCCCGTGTCTCTTACTCTCTCTTTTTTTTTATCTCGGCGTTTGTCTCACCCGCCGTTAGCTACCTTACGTTCGCGCGTGCACCGGAAGTTTTATTCTTCGCCACCGCTCGTATAAGTATTAAAGACTTCTCGTCAACTCGTATCTTCTTCTATATACTTTTATATTGCGAACGGCGATGCAGAAAATAAAAGCTGGTATTATCATTATATTGTTTTTTAAAAAATCGAACGTTGAAAAACTTGTTTAATAATAATTTCGCAAACTGCTTTACATAAGCCTTTTACAAAGCAAACAAAATACAATTATTTTTTATTGTTTCGAGGTTAAAGAGAGTGACTCGACTGTTTTATACGTGCACGGAAAATTATTTAAAATATATATATATATATATATAGACAGAGAGTGAGAGAGAGAGAGAGAGAGAGAGAGAAATTAGCGATTCGCTTGATTTTAATAAATGTTATAAAATATCATATAAATTTGTATAATTTCATTTTTAATTTCGAAACGTATTAGCCAAAGCTTGTTTCAAATTAATGGTGCGGATTGCAGGATACGAAAATTTAACGTGAGAAGACTTTTTTGTGCGGAAGAACCAGGCATAAGTGAGTAGAGAAATGATTTATGAGTGGCTTTAACTGCGAGAAATTTTTAAAAAGTATCCTTTATGATTCATAGAGAGCATTTATTAGATACTGGAATAATTCGAAAGACTAATGAGAATAAAGAATGCGAAAGACATCCATGAACCCTTTTTACCGGCTTCGTTAGGACATTATGTTTCTCGACTTTTATTATTGATAAAGATAATTTCCAAGTTTGTAACGAGCAACAAATAACCTAAGAAACTACAAAGTTAAACATAGAATTAATTTTATGAAAAAAAAAAAAAAGAAAAAAACAGCACCTAACTTTAATATTTCCTGTAGAAAGAAAATATATCTCGATAACTTATCGAGCTCGATCGGAATTGAAAAATATTTTATAATTAATCATAATGTTTATAAATTACGACTAATAAAACTTAACCTACCGAGTTTTATTACATTTTTGAAAGCATTTTACATAACATTTAATAAAATTGTCACCGTTTTAGAATCATTATAATATTACGGTCATAAATTGATTAATTAAAATAAATTTTCAGTTTAAATTACATATTTATTAGCAATTTATGATTAATTTATTTTTTTTTTTCCGTAAACTGTTTATGATATTTAGTTAGTCTAGAATTAAAATTTCATATTTATAGCGTTAGGTGTCGATATCGACAAGTCTACAAATTTTGCGCTGGTTTTTATTACCGATACTGAATTGTGAACAACGCTATAAATACGAGATTTATGATATTATCAAATTATTTTTTAGCGAAACGATGTACTGCGAAGCTTCTATCGATGCCCGTCCCCTTTAATCCTGTCAACTTCATCTTTTCATCGCATAAACAAAGCCAAGAGTATCCTTACTCCCGATCCTTCATCGGTGTGCATCTGTTCGTGCATTTTTTCGCAGCATCCCTTTCGCGATACGGACGACGTTCGCTTACTTTTCCATATCATCTTGCTCGAACGTACAACGCAATACGAGATAATTTAAATACACTCGAAGCAATATTTTTCAAAGGCCTTCCACTTCTTTTTTATTTTAGTCTCTATTTGTCGCTATTACATTCTCGTGGGTTTCATTCAAAGCCGCGACACTGCCGTGACTAAGAACAAAGTTGTACGATAATCCAATAAAAAAAAAGTGGAAAAAATACTTGAATACGCGTATATATAATTGGAATTACGAAGCTCGGATACAACGTAGTTTTTGCTCGGTACGAGCATGAAATTAGCATAAGCAAATTATTTGAGGTCGAAACTCGCTCGAGTTTAAAATATGCAATAACGTCTGATTTTCCAACGAAGGTTAATACGCTTGAGTTTTCCACGTACACCGATCGGAGTACATCCAAAAGCTTAATATTTTCTCCATTAACCGACACGTAGTATTTTAAATGTCTCGCGAGCATAATGGAGAAAAAATGCCCTCGAAGCATTTTCCTAAATAGATGAAATAAAGCGGCGGCAACCCTTTCGGAATAAAATTTTAATTTTCCGCGGGATTGACTCGGCCGTAAAATCGCTGTTTACCGTGAAGTTAGGTTTTTACGCGCTCCTCGAAAAATTCCCGTCTGTATTTACACCTCCTCGGTGAGGTTCTCGGTGAGGTTCTCGGTGAGGCTCTCGGTGAGGCTCTCGGAGGGCCCCATTACCCGGCGCTTACGCTTAATCGGTCCTGGACACTCGTTAGGATCGGCTTCTCCGCAACGAGCACCGCACCTTCGCATTACACATACCGTTGTTGTGCCGCGAGGGAGAGCGGGAGAGCGGGAGAGCGGGAGAGCACGAGCGTAACTCGCATTACAACGCCGGGCTACTTTGAGCACGCGTATAAGGAAATATACTCACCAGCGAGTCCACCTCCGGGTCGGCAATGTAGTAAGGCTTCTCTTGTCTGATCTGCAACAGAGAAGCGGAAGGTGGTTTAATAATTAGGGCTGGATTGGTAATTGGTCGAGTTATTAAAGGGCGCATGTACAAACACACATGACGACGCGATCGGTGTGTAAGTGGGCGAGTGTAGGTGTGCACGTGTGCGCGTGTGCGCGTGCGCACGGGATAAGGTTCGCGTGGTCGGCGCATAGGAGAAAGAGGAGAGAACGCGATCGTATCTCGAGGCTCCTCCTAAACGATTTCCTTCGCGTGCACCCTTAATTGGAAAAGCGTCCCCTTGTCTCCCTCCTCGCTGACCCCGTGTTATTGTCTTTTCCCTTATACCGCGGGATTCGTACGTGGAGGAAATTAGTCTGGTATTGGCGGGAGAGTCGTTGAGTTCTCTCGTGTATATTCTTCGTGGGCGTATCGATTACGATCGCGGCTTACTCGACTTTTCGTTGGGTAGTCTACGAGTGCCTTAATCATACGATGCTATTACGGAAAAAGCAAATTTTCTCAACTAATTTTAACGTAACGCGAACGACGATGTATTCTTAATTATAAACCTTTGGATCTCGTTATATATCTTCTCGTTATATATACATATATATATATATATATATTCTACATTTTAATCGAAAGGTAAAATAGAAACTTTTTTTACAGCGTTTCTTATTATTGCCGTAATAAAATTTTGTAATAAGTCTTGCTTTTTTTGGTAAAACAATTTATAGTAACCAAGTATTTACTGCTGTATATAATTAAATTTAATGAATATTATATCTTGGTAAAAAAATTAAAATGTATTTAATTTTATCGAAAGTTATTTAGTCTCCTTTTATTTTTTTCCGCGCGCCAAAAATCTAATAACCTTACGATTCAATCGTTCGATTACATCGGCGAAAGAATTTTTGCGCAAAAAGGAAGGACTCGGCTTGTCTCTCATGCGTCCGCAATATCGGCAAACATTGCGCACTCTACGATAAATGTTGGGGGGAAAAAAACGTAAATAAATGTAAATGGAAATGGACTTTCTTACGATTAGCTTTACCGCGGTATTCGGTACGGTAGGGTAACGTTGTCAGGATAGTTTTTACCATCGAGGAAACAGCGTAAAAAATTAATTCACGAGAAACTATTATTACTAAACATACCGTAGGGGCAAAAAAATTTTGGAAAAAATCAGCAATGAACCTAATCAAAATTATGACTGTTCTCGAGAATCTTATTTTCGACGCATAAGAATGCGCGTACTCCTTCTTTTTTGCGCACATTGCTAATTAATTTCCGTCTCTCGTTTTATCCCTCGAGTGCATCACGGTTTATTTCTCTCGGTGCTGCCGTGTTCGCGGAACGTTAACTCCTCGTACCGCTAATACACGTGAGCCTCTCGAGTACTCGCGCCGTAAGCCACGCAATCAACGACCGCGCTAAAAAGCGCGCTAGAAACTGTCTTTTGTACAGCCCCGGAGATCGGGAAAAATTGACTTTTTCCTCTGGGAAATTCCAGGTCGACGGCGGGCAAATCTCCCGGTTAAAAGTCGACGCGTCTCTCGCGGCTTCTCCAAATTCCTCGGAGGGAAAACGTCACCGCTGTCTCCGATGTTGTCTCCGTTGTCTCCGTTGTCTACGCTGTCGACGCTGTCCCCGCGTTCGAGGCGTCTCGTCGATGACAAAATACCGAGCGGAATCGACGCTCGAGGAGACCGAGTGTGACTCTTGGTTGCGTGGAATTCGAAGAGCCGGGTTCTCATGCCAGCAGCTGTCAGTCGAACGAGCGAACGAGCGAACCAACGAGCGAACCAACGAGCGAACCAACGAGCGAACCGCGTCCGCGTGCGTCGCGTTATTCATGAGACCGAATTCTGAATGGAAGTTCCTGTTCCCGTGCTGTCGCCGCACCAGGGCCATGAATCTGTAGTAATAAAGGTGTCTCGAGTAAGCCGGCCCTAACAAAAATACAGTCCGACTTCTTTCGCGCGGGCCACTAGTTTCTTGCGCCCAGCGTTGCGTTCGTCTTTCCTCCACTGGCCAGTCTGCATCTGTCTGTCTCTCCTCTCCTCTACCCCTCCCTTCCCGCTTCATCACTCTCTCTTTCCCTCCCTTTTCCGTTGTTTTTTTCAAGGACCCTGTCTCACCGTACCGATCGTTTCCTCTCTTTTTCGATCCACCGGTACGCGGATTACAATTCGTAAGAATCTCGGTGTCGCGCAGCGCGTGGCTCGCTTCTCTCGATTTTTTGTCCCGGTTCTTTGTCTCCGCCTCCATTCACCGGGAGTACGTCCCTTTTGTACAACAGCGGGAAAAGGAAGGAAAAAAATTAATCGTTTTACGAGAAACGATTTTTTTTCGCGCATTCGTTCGGACTCGCTCAAAGTTGGACGCCATAAACCCTCGGTCCAAGTTACCGAGGTACGATAAACCCTTTCGAGGGAAATGGTCGGATTCGTCGGAATTCTGGTGAATGATTCCAAGGACCGGGTGAAACTGGATGAAACTGCCGCGAAGTCCATCTCGCGAATTCCGATTCCGCGTCGCGCGTTAAAATCCTCGGTAGCGTCCTGGAATCAAAAGCTCATCGGTCCAAGGGCTCGTAAAGCGCTTTAAACTTGGAAGGTTCGCGAGAGTCGTCCCGATCCCTCCAAAAGCCTCGGTGCAAAAGCTCCCAGACTGCGGCGCATATGGCAGCAAAGGACACTTTCTCCGGGGCGTAAAGGTAATAAAGCAATATCGCCGCCTCCCACTGACCGGATGATTTTCGGGGCGTCGTAAACCGTCAATGACAGCTTGACTTTCCCCACGCGACCGCTCACCGGAGATACTTAGGCTCGCGCCTCCTCGTTCGGATTTCTCCTATCTGTTTCCCGGGTCCGTTCGGTCCTGACTCGTTGCGAGCCGCAAAGGTTATATTATACCTGCGATGCCGTTTACCGACGCATTCGCTATTATGGTTATGGGGGTGTATATAAAATCACGCTGTTGGAAGGTCGGTATCCAGTTTCGTGGGACATTTTCACCGCAATGCGATTATACGTTCTAAAATTAAGATATATAAACATAGTAAATAACGACGTTGAGCAAGTTATTGGAAAAACTTGTTGCCGCGAAAGTAAAGTCGCAAAAAAGAAACGCTTAATTGGAATTTCTTCCAAACATTTTTTTGTCGCGTTTCGCTGGAAACGTCCGTTCGGTGAAACTTTTTGTCGCGATGCGCGAACCGAGAAAATATTGAAAACAATATCGATTTTCAATATCGTTGCGAGAAATCGTTAATCCCCGGTAGTCTGAAAAATGAAAAACGTCCGTTGGCCTGGCCTTCGTTCGTGAAAGCATGTAATTCGCAAATTCGGTGTAAGCATCGTTGCATCGCCGAGAATCGATGTTTTTGTTTTCGATTTTATTCTATATAACTTTTTCCTCGAAGTACGGTGACGGTCGTCCAGCCGAGACGAACTACTATTCGTTAAGCCGTCCGGCGTGATTTAAGTTTTTGTCGGTGGACGCGATGCCTCAATAAAATATTTTAAAACGTTAATCGATAGCCGATCGATGGCCGATCGATGGCCGATCGATCGATCGATCCGATCGATCCTTATCACCGCAATAAAATTCGATGTTCGAATTATCGGGTGGTATTTTTAAGGATACCCGAAATAATAAATTGAAAAATACGAAGGAGTATCTCGAGAATTGATAAAATAAAAGATTTATCGGAAGACGAAGGAACGAAAACTCGTCGGCTCCGAGAAACCGAGAAACGTCTCGTTGCGCCAAGCTTTTATCAAAACAACAAAGAATTCTCGAAAACACGTATTACGAGAAGAGGTTGTTCCGAGTTTTGTAAAATAATATGCCAGATGAGCGGAACCTTTCTCCATCAACGATCAACGTACACAAAATGGATATATTCGGAATTCGAAATCGCAAGAAATACCCAGCGTACAACGAAGTTGCATTAAGGAAGGAGGAGGAGGAAAGGTCGGAGAAAGAGGAAGAAGGATAATAAAACAAAATTGACGAAGACACCGATGCAAACATCATCGGGGCTCTGGTAAAAAAAAAAGCCAGTTGATAACCGCGCTATTCGCGTACACGGCACGTCGCGTATTTTCTATTTGCAGTCGTCGTGCAATCGTCGTCGTTCGGTCGTCGTTGGGTCGTCGTGGAGTCGTCGCTCGCGCAGTCGGCCCTCGTCGCTTGGACATCTGGCGGTCGGGATGACACCGAGGCCTTGGCTCGGGCGCGCGATGGACGGGGAACCGGTCTAGAATCGCATTATAAGTTCCCGCGTTGGAGATTAAGCGCTCGCCTAGGTCCGTTGGTCTGGCTTTATCGGGCTCGTCTCGCCTACGCGATTTGCCTGTTAATTGACTCGGAATGACAATTAGAGGGAGAGTCGCGATGCATCCGGTGGCGATCGGTGCGCGTTTTAACGGTCCGCGTCGCTTCCGTGAGAAACGCGACGGAGGAAAGCCGTGGGCTCGGTGGACTCGGTGGTGGTATCCTCGCGCGACCGAGAATGCCGCGATATTATTGAAGCATTGAAGCAAAGAGAGCAAACCGGCGGATCGCATTTGAATAATATCGCCTTTCGACGGCTTAAGAGAAGCCCGGGAGGTCGTTATTGTCCGCACCGCTAACTGCTGATTCTCCGCGTGACATCTTTTGAATTCTTATGAGGCCTCGTACCGTTACGGTTGTTTTCAGTGCTCTCTAAACGAGCTTATTTTCATATTCGATCTTGCATCAAATTTGCCGAATAATGCGAGCGACCTTACGCGTATACTTTCGTAACGATCTTTCCCAAGATTTCAGCCTCGTAAACCCGATACTATCAGCAAAAATTGAATATTTTTAATTAAAATAACTCGTGAATATTGTTTTTCGGTTTATATTTTTAAAAATTTCTACCGTATGGAACGAGAATCCAATTAAAACTCTAGGGGAAAAAGCGAGAAATTAAAAAAATATTGTTCCGCGAGTTCTCAACAATGCGCGGAAAAAGATTAAAAGAAGAATAGAAAGAAGGGTAAACTAATTGGTCACGCACCGAGTAATACTTCTTTTTTACTCGGCAAGTGTTAGTTTCGACCGAGTTGCGTAAGATTATTGTAAAGAAATCGAAAATTTTTATTAGTGTATATCGACTTTCATTCACGGGCAATAAATAGATAAGACGCGATGTCGAACAGACCGACAAAAGCGACATTCTCGACTCTCGAACGCTTTATCGCGATTATAATAATCCGGCTTTACGCTTGTTTACGTTCTACTCTCTGGTACTCTCCTTTTCTTCCTTCAAATCACCTTTTCTCTTGCTCTTTTTTAGGTCGCTCTTTATCCTTAAATCCTGTCGCTTATCGACCGGTCGGATCGTCCAAAACGTGGTCCCGCCAAGAACCTCTTTATTTCTTTTTTTTCTTTTTTAAATAATACATTAAAGATACATTTACGCGACATAAAAGTTTCGAATAATATTTTAATAAATAATTGCCTATATCGCTGTAGTTATTATTTCGATATTATTTTTATTAACTCTTTGACTTTTTCTTTAATTAATTTCTCTAAAAAAACTTATATCGCGTTCGTTGTTACACATTCAACCGAGTATAATGAAAAATAAAGCTTGCGTTTGTTTTATATAAGCAGCTGTTCCGTATCGTAATCGATTTATCGAAAATCCCGAATTAATTATTGGAACAAATTTTTAAATAAATATTTCGAATATCGAACGAGTTTTTATTTTCAAATTATACGATAAATTAAAATTTCAACGTTTTTTAAATTTACGCTCGATTAACTGCAAAGTCACGTGCAGATTTGCTAACTAAATCGTGGGCAGTCTAGCGAACCGATTATTTGAACAACTAGACGTAACCTCTTCGAAAACGAGGAGGCTATAACGAAAGCGAAAAAGAAAGTTGAAAAAGGGCCGATCATCTCGAGATTCCACGATCGTGAAAAGAAGAGTGAAGGTAGGTTAGAAAAGAGGAGGAAAGAGACAGAGGCAGTAGTTTGTATACTATAAACCGTTCGCTCGACACGATTCGTCTTCTCGGGAGAGAAAGAGCAGGTAGCACACGAGCTTTCTCTCGCTCTCCCTCTCTCTCTCCCACTGTCGTGAACATTAGTCAGGCCGTCAGTGCGGTCCAACGTTTTACGAGGGTTTAATGCCCTCGAGGTGCATTCTAATTGCGCCAATAAATCCCAACGGAGCATCGCGGGATACTAGAGACACCGAGAGAGAGAGAGAGAGGGAGAGAGAGATGTTTCTCTTCGGAGTACCGGCATACCGTGCGCGCAAGGGAGGACGGAAATATGCGAACACTTCTACTCTGCGCTACACACCTACGACGACGTTTCCGGAATAATCAACCTCGCGACGACCGCGCTAAAGTTACCACGGACACTTCATCCGTCGGAGAATCCCTTATCGCGAGGCGTCTTATCCGATACCTATCCGGATCCCGTACCTTTGCTCGCTCTTACGAAATTTTCTATGCCGCGGGTGAACCCGGGCATAGTTACACGCGGGGAATACTATTCGTAAATTATAATCACGATCGCGTTATATTAAAGATAAACACAACTATAATGATGGACGGAGATAAAGTTTATCTGGATTCGAGCGTCGAGCGATAAGTTTCTTTAAAAACTATTTTAGCTTTATCGATGAGTAACGCCGATGTACCTCCGAGTACAAAGTCTCCGAGAGAAATGACTTTATTTTGTCCGGTAATATAGTTTTTTTACCTTTCTACAACGCGAAAATTAACTCGGCGGTATTTCGATAACGCGCGTTTCGCAAACGTTTCGTGGATCGTTGCGTTATTTTAATTATTACCGAGCGATCGGCGGTACGCTTTACGAAAAATACGCGCATCCGATACACGATACGAAGGACGCAAACGCGAAGTGGTCGGAACCAAGTTGCGTTTTTCGAATTCCCGACAGCGACCATGAACGGAGCAGTTTTAAAAAAAATGATGCGAACGGAAAACCGTTGAATCGGCTGAATTCTGGCGCGCAAGGATAAAAAAAAAAAAAAAAATCCTACGCATCGGGAGGTTTATAAAGAAAAGCTAGTGAAACTGCGATGGCAGAGAAACGTCGACGCGCGGCCGTCGCGATTTTACGGGGAAAAAAAAAACGTAGAGCTCGCCCCTCTCGGCGCTCTCTTTCTCTTTTCGACAATGCTCTTTTGCCAGTTGAAGGCCGTCATTGTTCGATTATGCCGTTGCGTCGCCGTCGCCGCTCGCTCTCAGCGGGAAGGAAAGTGGGGCGAGTGCGAGAGCGCGCGCTTCGCTCAGCCTCTTTGGGAGCCCGAGGAAGAAGAAGGGAGCGAGAGAGCGGGAGAGCGGGAGAGCGGGAGAGCGGGAGAAAGGTACGTACGCACCAACACACGCACGCACACACGGGGACATAGGTAAAAAAAAAAGGGCGCAACAATGCGCGCCCAGCGCCAGACTACGCAGCGGGGCACCACGTGTGTGCCGCCGTATAGCGGTCGCTGCCTTCCTCGAACCCCCGGCTGCCGTCCCGGTCGACGTCCCGGTCGACGTCCCGGTCGACGTCCCCCGAACCCCGACCCCCGCCGGGAAACCCCCCCCCCCACCCACCCCACCCTTATCGCCCTCGTGCATGCGCGCGCTTACGGTCGCGAGCAGAGATAATATGGTTGACCCGATGAATAGATCAATTTACAATGGACAGAAATGAGCAGTCGTTTTTACGAGAGTCCGCGGATAACAGTCGAAACAGTCGATGATGGGATGCACCTCCGGCACATGCTCCACGGGACGATCTCCCCCTCGGATGCCCCGTTCTTGGGTTGGCTAGCTCCTCGCCAACTCGTTCCGGATCGCGTGCCGTTCGCTTTCGATCGGTTTCTCCTCTCCGAGAATCGAGAATCGAGAATCGAGGCTCTTACTCGCTTACGAGGCGACTTTAACGAATCGCGGAGAGGATGTCAGAATGTCGGAATGTCGGAATATCGATGATCGAGCCCCTTCGCAACGAAAATTACTTAAGAGCGCGATCGTAATAATTGGATCCGGCCACCGCGATCTCCGATTAAACACACGATTTTACGAAACTAGATTTTATTGTCGAACGGAGGCTTGGATGGAACGCTGCATCGATCTTATCCGCACGGGCGTTTTCTTCGGCTCGTTCCTGTTGCTTGTTTGTATTATACAGATCTATCGCGTATCGCGTATCTCGTATCGTAGCGGCTCGGATTTTTCAGCTTCGTTATTGTCGAAGCGAAGAAAAGGAAGGGATAACGAGCGCGTACAAGTTTTCCAGAGGAGAATTCGGTCCATAATTATCGGAGAGCGGGCCCTCGGTAATTTCGTACACGGAAAGGCGGCCGAAATTCCGCAAAAGAGGGCATTGTCCCAGTGAACGTGGGCTTTTTTGTGTTCCGGGCTGGAAATGCACATGCGCATCCCCGCTGAATTGACGGACGCATGCGTGCACGCATGCGCAGTCATGCAACCGTGCACAATGCGAAATAACGTGGAATAATCCTACGGAGTGGCGCAGCGTGCGGCCCCTTTTGTTGCTCCGGGGGGCCCTATCTCGCCACTATCCGAGAGCTTAATGCCTTTCGAACGTCCGCAAGAGGATTGTCACCTGCTTATCTAAATTCTAATGCCTACCCCTTTTGATTCGCCCGACTTTTTCGGCGGGCGCCTTTCTTCTCGGCGCAAAGCGGCCAACGACTGCCCAAGTATTTTGTTAAAGGCTTCCATCGCTCGTGTGCGAGTTCATAAAACTTTATGGAACCGAATTTGCAGCGATGGTATGTGCATTAAAACGCCGAGTACTAATTCGGGTCCCGAGATTGCGTCGTCGAGAATTTACTACAAATTGCTAGAAACATTTATAAAATTCGTACGGGGATATTTATTTAAGATAAGATTAAATTGTTGATCCGGTTAGACGCGGGATGAACGAGAATCAATTTAAATATTACGACCGATCAAAGTTTTACCGATCCTCGCAAAAACGACTCGATCTCGTTTCGTTGAAGAAACGTGCGCAAAGTATACGATGAAAAAGGAAGGCCGAAAAAAGCTGATTTTTATTTTGAAAAATGTCGAACAGCGGTATTAAAAGAACTGACGCGTCGATGACATAACATGACGAGTGATGTTCGAGAGAGAGAGAGAGAGAGAGAGAGAATGAGAGAGGGGGAGAGAGGGAGGGAGAGAGAGAGAGACGCGTATTTAGATACATCCGGCAAAAAAGCAGTCGAGTGTACGACAAAACAGGTCGGTTTCTGTCGAGTCTTATCTTGCCTATGTGCACGTTAAACACTGCCATACAGTTAAAATTGACGATAATACCAAACATGAGTCTGATAATAATTCAACTAATGCGATAATTAAGTATATAGTATTTTGTAAAACTAAAAAATGTTGGTGTTTGTACAGCTACGTACTGAAATCAAGAAACACAGTCATTGTTTATACATAAAAAGTCGATAGCTTGATGCAACGTTGAATAAATGAATGTAACACAAGAATCAACAAATGTAATTTACATTTGAAAAGCGTTTTGAAAATAAATTTTTCTTTCGAATGCTCACAATAATAGTTTTTTTTTTCAGCAAAACATATGCATTATTTAGCAATTCGAACCGAGTAGTACGACAGAGATACGTGTAATTGCTACGAAGTTTATTAAAGTATTTATATAAGAGGAAGACGGTAAAATACGAATGAGTAAGCTATGATACCGCCGTGTTTACTTTCAAAGTATTTAACGAGAGTAGTTTCGTATCTTCTAAAATGATAAAAGCGTGTCTTTTAAATTTAATGGATTTTCGTTAGACGCACGAAGCATTCGTCTGAAATTTAAACTTTCTCGTAACTTATTATCGATACATCTTGGCTGTGCGTGCTTGCGTGTGTCTACATGTGTGTACATGTGTGTACATGTGTGCACATGTGTATAGATGTGTGCACGCACGCGCCCACAAACGTTGGCTAAGCCACAACAAACATTCAACGTGCGGTCGATAGGACGAGTCGCGTGGTAAAGTTCGATATTGCGCATCCCCTCGACGAGCGATCGAGCGATCGAGCGATCGAGCGATCTTTTAAAAACACTCGAGAGCGTCAAGTTTTCCGCTCGATCGAGCTAATTAATTGCCCGAGACATCGACAATTTTTCGTGCATCTCGCATCTGGGCCAAAACAACACCCGAGTCTAGAGGCGAACGTTCGCCTTATCCGATTCTCAACCGCGAAGGCTTAACTCTTATCGTTATCTCCAACGTGGCGCTATACTCGCACTGCTACCCGTGTTACCGCCGCCTTCTCGTACCGCGGCGGCATTCCACGTATAATTATGTTTGACTTTCAACAAAAAGAAAAAAAAGAAAAAAAAAAGGGTAAAAAAAGAGGGAAAAAAAGCGAAAGAAAGGAAAAGGCAAAAAATAAAAGGAGAAAAAATATTTTTCCAAGGCTCGAAGGCTCGGCAGCCACCGCCGTCGTCTGGGACACATTTACAATGCGATAGTAGCGGGAATTCGTGTGCGCTGGTCTCGATTGTACTTTGCGATCATTTCGCGATGTTGCTCTCGCGCTTTGTGTACGTACGCGCGTACATGCGCCGGAGGAGGACGAGGAGGACGAGGAGGACGAGGAGGGACGTATTACTAGCCGACACGTGTAAAATTTGTACCCGATTAATAGGTGATAGGATGACACGGAAAAAAAAACTTGGACGACCAGGCGTCTCTGTCTTTTATGGATGTATGCACGTATCCAAGTGTGTGTAGGTATCGGTGTGTATGTTCGTAATTAAGTTATCGTCGCGGTATCGTGTAAATTTACACAGAGTTGTTCGCGTTGTAGCTTAACCTACATTTTTTCTCATAATGAGCGCCGAACATGCCATGTTCTTTAATAATTTTCCAAAACCTTTTAGAACAACAATAAAGTAAATTTTTAATAAACGTTAAATGCAAGACTTTGTTTCAAGCGAGATGTTTACCGAGGAAAGTAGTATCTTTGTCTTCCCTACGTTGATCCGCGTTAAATTTTTAAGATGTTATATTGGGCGTTGACAAACCGTCAGTCATTCTCAAATATTTAACTTTAATTTAATTAAAACGTAATACGTATTTATCTAGTTTCCTCTCAAATATTTTGTATAAGAAGCGAGTTATATTTCTTAGCTCGTTCGCCTTACGCTCGTTTTTCAAAAGCGAAATAATAAATCACCCGAGTATTCAATATGATTCCACAAACAAACTTTTTCTCCGCAAAAATTTTAAAGAAATTGAAAACAAAAAATTACACACGACCTGAAAAAACTTTGCCAAAGAGGAAAGAATGTAAAATAACACCGCATGAATATATGCATAAAGCAGTAGAAGTGCTTGATTTACATTCAAGCATGAGGAAATAGTCAAAAGGAATATAAGGTTATTTCAGTTTTGTGCTTTCGCGTTATCGAATTCGCGATAGTGCCAACTGACATCACCGACACGACTGCGTATAGATGACATTTTTCTTTCCTTTTATCTTCCAAGAAATACCTTAATATTAAATCCATCGAAAACGGTCGGGAAGAGGCGAAAATTAAGCGCTAAAAAAAAGGAAAAAAATCATTCACGCTTCGAGATACTTTGATTGGTTGAAAGGAATGTATTCCGAGTCGGTGAATTTTTCACCAAACGTATTTCGCTTTTTTTTATTTTATATATTCATATCCTGCGTTTCCCAACTTTCTCTGCATATTATAAGTTAAAGGAACAGTTTTCATGTTGCAAAGAAGTAAACTAGAGCTTGTTTCAAAGACCGGCTTTCACAATTCTGGCGAACAGAGGAAACTTAGACACTTTATCGTTATGCCTCTTAAAATTCTACTGAAACCTGCACCGCAGCCGCATCGGACAAGCCATAAAAATTGTGCTTTATTAACACTATTACCTTTTTAGGTTAAATATAATATAAGGCCATTTAGGCTCGCGCACCCGCGCGAAACTTAAAAAAAACTAAGGCACCAAGATTAATTTACAAGCGAGTACGTCGTTTAATTTAGTTTTGGTCCTATCACCTTGTAAATCGTAGAATTATTCAAAAATTAGAAGCTATTTTACAAAACAACAAAAACAACAAAAAAAAAAAAAACAAAAAAAGAATACGAATTAAGAGGTTGAAAACGAAAAGTATTCGA
Source organism: Dolichoris vasculosae (assembly GCA_018907195.1). Taxonomy (NCBI): domain Eukaryota; kingdom Metazoa; phylum Arthropoda; class Insecta; order Hymenoptera; family Agaonidae; genus Dolichoris; species Dolichoris vasculosae. The sequence continues at coordinate 12,476,809 of JACCHY010000001.1, forward strand.
CGCGAACTTTCTACATAATTATTTATTAAAAAGCATTTTCGGAACTAATCCGCTCGTGCGGAGCCGGAGTTAATTTAAAAACGTTCGTTATAAACCTAAATTGCAGCGTATACAGGCGTATATAAATCAAAAACGACGCGCTTTCTTCAAAGAAGCTAACGAAAACATCACGAAAAAATGAAAAGATCGATCGGCAAAGCTGCCGAGAGCAAGAGAGCAAGAGAGCAAGAGAGCAATATTCAGTTCACGCTATATTTGAAGAGCCGTTTTACTCTCGCGCGGACGAAAAACTCTCGTAAAGCTGATTTTCTCATACGCAGCTACGCGGCTTCTTATACTTGGCGCATATATACGAACCGGTAAGAATGCGACGCGGAGCGACAACGACGGTGAAATGGAGCGTTTTTAAAAGACTTCCAAATCGTTTTGTGCGCGACGTGGGGCCACGTGGCTCGAATTACCTTCGTGTCCTTGGATAAAGGTTTGGGACCTCGAACGCGGTCGTGGTATACCAGCGAGTCCGAAAAGGAGAACTTGGCCGATGGTGTGTACGAGTCTTCCGAGTCTTCCGAGTCTTCTGCCTCGTTGAACACACCGTCGTCGATTCTCCACGGGATTTCTTTACTCTCTCTCTCGCGTGGCCAAGCCGATTGATATACTACGAAATTTGCCCACGATACAGTTTCTTTTTTATTTTTTTATTTTTTTCTTTTTTCTTTTCCGTTTGCCGCGCGTTCCCGAGAAATCTACAACTTTTAAAAGTCACTTTTCGAAAGCGGTTTCTCGCGCGTTCCCCTCCTCCTCGCGCACTCCGTGTTTTCACGTGCAAATATTGTCACATTTTTTTGAAAAATTATGCGCGTCGAGCGAACGCTCGTTCGCGTTTTATTAAACCGCCTTACCCGGAGTACCATTAAAACAATGTTTATTATGCTATAACGTACACGTTATAATTTCACCTTCCCCTCCTCACCGATCCTCTCCGATCCTCTTCCCCTTATCCCTCTCCTTATACGCGACCTCGTACCTCAATTATAATCAGTGACACGAATTTACCGGGACGGTGCAGTAAAGCCGGTCGGTCCCGGCCCCAAATTTATACCCGCAAAAATATATATTTTTTCTAATTTCGCAAGAACGGTACCCCAGAACAAGATTGATTCGGGACTTTAACAAGCGCTACGATCGGTAACCGCGTCGTCCCGACGTCGAATTCCAAAAGAGAGCCGTCGAGACATTCTTGCACGAAAGGCAACCCGTAGACTCTGCGCTGGTGTGGCGACGCATGACAGGAGGCTGGGAATGTACCGGCTGGGATTTTTGATGAGTATCTCTGGAGGATCGCCGAGTCGCGAAGACCGGGATTTAATAATAGTAACGCTTACAAAACGCGTGTCCCATCGGCTTTACTCTTTTTTCTTTTTTACTCCTCGAACGCCCGATGATTCCTCCCTTCTTTCTTCGGACCGCTCTCGTTCGAGGCATTAATTTCGAGCGCGTGAAAAATCGAGATTTCCTTGTCTTCGATTTTCAATTCGATCCGAGTTTTCCAAAGCTTCGAATCGGGTATTTGAATTACATTTAATTAAATTTAATTAAACTGAATTTAAACGTAGTTGAAACCAAGTTACCGACCAAGAAAACTTTGCTTTTTCGATTATATACCCGATAAATTTATTTTAATTTTTTTATTTACACGTTTTCGGCAATTGTACGTACACTCTAGAATCTTTTTTAAACTCTGTTAAATATAATTCGATCAGCGACTATGAAGCAAGAACCGTTATTCATAGATTTACATGATATTCGTTTCTTCTCTTTCACGAAAGATATATTATTATACATGGAGATCGCGAAGACTTTCCGCAGAGGAACTTGCGAATGTAAAATCTCCACGAAAGATTTGGGTAATTAATTGCATAAGAATTTGGAACAAATCTAAGAAAAAGATCAAAAGGAAATTAAATTTATTAGAATAAAAATAAATTGATTTATAGGAACTTGTAATCCTAACGTTAAATTCAGTTTTCTATTACATTAGTAAATGTATCATCTTACATCTATCTTAACAGTACCAACGGTTCAATAAAGTGCGTCTAAGAAAAGATTGTCGGTAACCTAATTGAGAAATTCAACGACGAACAATCAAAGGCAATATAATAAATACGATCTTTTTTAATCAATTATTCGAGCCGCGTTCGAAATATTTTTTTACGGTAACTCGTCGCGACGATGATATAAAAATCATCTTTCGTAAAATATAAACGAATATAGCAAAATATTTAAAAAAAAAAAAAAATAAAAAGAAAGAAAAAGAAAAAGGTAATCGTCGATTCATAGTGACTAATAGAGTTCTTTTGAAATATTATATACGTAATAAAGTACGAGTAAAAGTTTCCTCTCATATTTTGCTTACGACCTTCCTATTATATAGAAATAACGGTATATATCGTAAAAATGAATTACTTAACTGTTTTGATAATTTCGATATTTATATCGAGGGTATATAGTTAACAGCAAGAAATAATAAAAAATTTTATCACATTATCAATCGTCGCGAGTAAAAAGTAAATTCCTAGAAAATTCCAATTAAAAGACTACGTTTAGTTTAGCATCGAGAGGGCGGAATAATTCGCTTCTCTCCTTTACTTTTCAATCTCCTACTTTTCAATCTCGTACGTTGGACGTTGGCTTATACTTGCGTAAACCTATATTGTTTAATACAGCTACTCAGCGACAATCCGCATTATTGATTTTATATTGCCCATTCGTGAATATTGTCGGAGGTTTTCATCGGCGGATGAGTCTTGAAGCCGCGCGCGCGCCTCGTATTTCAAACGCGAGAATACGCGCGCATTGTTTGGCTGTCATATTTTATGCGCGCGCGGAATGACGAGATGCTCGGCTCGTTTTGTGTGTTAATGTACGTATTCGTATATGTGTATATATATATATATATATAGATTTATAGATGCAGGGATGCACAAGTGTACAGACGCGTAGATGTTTATATATAGAGAGATGCGAAATGCATTATCTCTCGCGACTCTCGCGACTCTCGCGACGACGAATCGATACTTTTGATTCCTCCTCGGTGACTCCTCGGTGAGCGTCGACGAGATAGACGCTTGGAACGCGGATGAAATATTAATAAACAAATGCAAAACGCATATGTGGATGTATGTTTGGTATGCTCACCTGTTTCGAGAAGACGGCGATGTCCTCGTTAAAACTTTCGGACGAGCAGACGTCGCCACCTGCGACGCCGGGCTCGCGTGGTGTACACGTTGCCAACTCGCACTTTTCAAAAATTAGCGCGAGCAGTGGAAACAGGGGATGCCTGAAACGAAGAACGTTTTAATTAATGCCCGCGTTATTTTGAAAACGCTGGGGAGAATAAATCTTAATTAACGGGTAATTTTTTAAATAAACTCCTACTTAATTTTAGCCATTTGTTTTCACGCTCGACTTTTATCTTTCGTTCCGTAGGCGTACAGCGTTAATTCAGTTTTAAAGTTTTTCCTCTCGTTCTTATCTCGGGAATGTGTCGGATCGAGTACTTAGATACGATTACAGGTTATTGAAATATCTTAAATATCGATATTCAACGCGAACGACGGGAATCGAAGCGTAAAACGTAGGACTGGATCGAGAAAGCGTTTCGGTCGGTATCGTTTGAAGACGAATCGTCGTGCACTTTTCTCCGTTTGCCTCTCTCTCTCTCTCGTTTACCCTTTTCTCGTTTACCCACGAAGCAAGCCTCTCGTAAGTACGGTAGATATGCATACGTGGGAGTGTCCGAGAGCTTCTTCGCTCGTTCGCATTAAGTTTTTGTCCGAGTGGAAGGTGCACGCGCGAAAATTTGCATTTTGAGGATCCTGTTGACGGATTTTTTCCCGCCTTCGGAATCATGGGAACACCGCCCCCAGTTAGTGCTTACGAGGACGCAATTAAGGCAAGAAGACAACGGGAGAAGTCGCAAGAAATGAAATTTAGCGTGAAGCGTTGAAACGGAAAGCAGCCCAAGAGAAAGAGGATTTCTCTCCTTTTCTCTCCTTCTCGCTCCTCTTTCCTTCTCTCTCTCCTTCTCTCTCTTGCTGGCTCTCGGCTCGCTCTCGGCTGGCTCTCGGCTGGCTCGCGAAAGGAGCCAAGCTACGAGAGTTCTAGCGGTCGGATCCGACGGTTGCCGATAGGTCGTTGAGCCTCGAGCTCGCCGCTTCTGACCGACAGCCCCCGAACCCAACCTGCCTGACCGCCAGCCTTCCCGTCGCGCAGTAATGCCCACGGTTTTCGGGCCCTGCGTTTACCGGATATTTTGATCGTTCGCCAGAAGATTTACTCTCGACACTGACAGGCTACTTAGTCTCTACGCTCTTTCCAATTCGATTATTTCATTACTTAGGCATGGCTCGCTAATGTCGCAAATGAGTTGCTTTCTTTCTTTCTTTTTTTTTTCCTTCTCTTTTTCGTCCTTTTTTTTTTTACTTTCGACTTGCCGAGAGAGCCAAACTTCCTCTCGGGAGCTTGTCGATATTAACAAACCGAGTAAATACTCTTAAATCCAATGCAAGTTTAACTTTACCGAAAAAAGATCGACGAGTTTTATTCGTTCGTATTTAGAAAAACCACGTTCCGTTTTAATTTTGACTAAGTAACGTAATAACGAGTATTTTCGTTTTAAAATATTTCAGGGGCAACGTTTTGCGAATATTAAAAGAGTTGAATTCAAGGAATTTGGAATTCGATTCGAATTATTTTAAACGTTCGTTTAAAAATTTTTCGCAATTTTTTTTTTGCGTATTTGAGTCAGGTTACCAGCTTATATATTCATCAATGATCGTACACAGGAAAAAATAAAGTTTCCACGATTAAAAAATTTTTGTCGCATTCCAACGATTGGAAGTTGAAATTTATGAACGCGAATGGAATCGGGCTAGAAACTTGAAATGATAAGTGTGTTATGCTTATGTAAAATTGCAAATAAATTCAATTTATGAGTCAATTAAATTACAAAGACATTCAAAAAATTTATTCTAAAATAAATGCGTGTGTTATTACTTGTAAAATATCTTGTTACAAAGACAGTCTTTATAATTAATGTAATTGTTGATTGCAAATAAATATCACTCGATACTACGTCATTAAATACATATTATTTACGTTTATATCTTTCTTACGTTTCTTCTATATATCAATTCGCTTTACATAGCTATATCGTGTTAGATATTAAGAAAAAGGTTTTCACAACCAAATATTAAATAATTTTATTGAAGTATAAATCACTGTATTATTTAAAGCTTCATTTAGAATGAAATATATAATAAATATTTTTCGGATACCGATCTTTTGAATATTACATAAAAGAGTAATCGAATACGCTTATAAATCATGCCTACTGCGTTTATATGAGATTTGACGAACGATAAAAATAAAGCAGCCATCGTATCAAAACAATGTATATAGCAGATATATAGAACATTTCGGATAGAGGCACATAAATTTTCGTAAAAAATTCGGAAGGATCGGACAAACTCCGAGTCGGACAGAAGAGGCAACGTAAGCGAGTCGGCGGATAGCCGACCATGTATATATAGCTTTCTTCGCGAATGAGAGACTCATCACGCAAGCAAAGGAGAAAAGGAAAAAAAGAGAGAGAGCGAGAGAGAGCGAGAGAGAGAGACAAAGGAAGGAGAAAGAGCAGTAGTAGGAGGTCGAATGAGTTCGTTCGGTAGCCAGAACCAGGGGTTGAAGGTGTTCACATCGTATCGGTGGACCCAAGAAAAGACTATCTCTCAAGACTGCGGCTGCCGTTGTTTAAAACGCCACGCGAAGATGCTTCTCCTTTCTGCAGTGTGTGCGCATGGTAGCGATGCGGAGGCTCGCGGCGTGGCGGACATAAAACGATTCGGAACGAATTTCGACAAATTGACGTAGCAGCGGCACTGGATATCGCTCCCCTCTCTCCTTCTCTCTCTCCCTCCCTCTCTCTTTCTCTTTCTTCCTCCCGACGTCTCGCGCTCCGTCGCTCTCTCGCTCCCATCGCGCAAAAAAGGTCCTCTCGCTCTCTTTACATCTGTGCGCGCGGCACCTCAGGCCCTGAGACTCATTCCTCATCTCGAACACCATAGAGAAGCTACTTTTCTCTTTTCTCTCTCTTTTTTCGCCTCTTCCCTTCTCCCCGTCTCGCCACCACCGCCACCACCGCCACCACCGCCACCGCCACCGCCGCTTCTTTGCTCGTTGCTGTTGCTGCTGCTGTTGCTGCTGCTGTTGCTGCTGCTGTTGCTGCTGCTGTTGCTGCTGCTGCCTTCGAGCTTCTTTACCGTGAGCTGATTTTCTCGCGCTCCGACTGTATTTCTACTCTCTTGGAGCAACGGACCGAGTCCTCCTCCTCCTTCGTCTCGTTCGTAGCGGGAGCCAATGTGCTCCAAGGATAGCTTAATGCGCGATCGCCTTCGATAACGCATCGATGTATCGAGGAGGTAATTGCAATAAGTCCGAAGCAATGGGCTTCCGTGCCTGGCGCACGAGTTTTTACGCGGGAGCCATTCGAGTATGTCAATTGGTGCTTTCGCTTTCGATCGATTAATTTTAATCATACATTAAGATAATCGTAGAAATAAGTTAATTGGATAATTGCCTTTCGATACCGCAATAGCCATAATTACAAAACGAATCAATTTAAATAAAAACAAGTACTTTGTTAATTTGGTATTTTTCCTAATTTATCAATGTCAATGTAATATTGACCTGTTTACTCGTCGCTAATCGATTCGAATTAACAGTCTTGGTACGCGATTCGGTCATTTTTGGCAATGTTTTATCCGGATGAACCGATCCAATGACCTCTTTAGAGTGATTTATAGCTTACGAATTTGATTTGGAATCGCGAAAACAATTTGCAATCGGGCCGATGAAAATAGAAAATCCGAGCTCGAAATCTTGGCGATTCGCAACTGATTAATAAATTTTAATAACGAAGCTTTAATTTTCGGAATACGGTGTTTCGTACTTAATTTTCGATGCAATAAATTAATACATTTCAAGAAAGCTAAATAACGCGTAAACGAATTTCTCACTTAGATGTTGATTTTAGCACCACCTCATTTTACAATGTGATTTAACAAGTCCGAGGTTCGAGTGCTGAATAGCGAGTCGTAAAATCATCCGTCACAATCCAATCAAGGAATCAATCGATTTAAATGCTTTTATTACACCGTTCTTTTTATCGCAAAAGAAATATCGATATTACCTTGTTAATGAGAACAAACGCTGCTTTACACACCTGACATTTGATAATCAAATGCCCGACTTTCTCGTTTATGCTTAAAAAATTAATCTTGAAAAAGGAATAGGAAATGGAAAAGGAAAAGGAAGACACGAGCAACGTACGCATCGAAGAGGAAAAAGAGTTCCACGCCTGTATCGGAAATAATTTTCTTCGTTAAAAGTCACTGGCCTAACGATTCAAAACCAGAAATCCGAGAAGGCTGCGCCCATTCGGTGCCTCTTCGCTCTCCTCATTTTTCTCAATTCCTTCTACCCGTTTCACCGCCGCTCCGCCGCGTCTCACCCGGGAGCCATTTCGTCCGTCTCCGTAATTTCGAACGCCACGGCAAGCAGGAGAATTAATACACGAGCTTCGGGCCGATTTTCGCGCACGCGATCTCCTCCTCCTCCTCCTCCTCCCGTCACTCCCCCGTCACTCCTCCTCACTCCCCCCTCGTCCACCTGCCCTCCTAACGCTCGCTCGAAATTTCGCCGCATTCTCATACGCGCTTATGCATACGCGAGCGAAGACGAGAACGAGGACGAGGACGAGGACGAAGACGGTTGAAAGGTTGACGAATGACTGCTGAACTACTAATGTGTTGGCAATGACGAGCTCGGCCCGCTAAGGGTAACGATATGATATACGCTTGGCCCGCGCGGCATTGTTCCGAGGATCTGTGGTTTTGCGGTTCGCGTCCCATCGACGACGACGTCGTCACCGCCGCCGTCGCCGTTGCCGTCGCCGTTGCCATCACCGTTGCCATCACCGTTGCCATCACCGTTGCCGCCGCCACTCGTTTCGTTCCTTGCTCGTGCAAATGCTTGTAAAATTCTTTTTTCACTCGTCTGCCCAATCGAAGCCCACGACGCACGATTCTAATCTTTTGTGCGCGAATGCGGTTGTATTCTGAAAGATTGTTGGTTGTCATGGTGTATTTATTTAAGGATAAAGGCCTCTTTAAAGCATTTTGCCCGTTTATCTTTCGCAAAGCATATTTGAAAATAGTTCTCTTGAAAAACAACCTGACTTACAAAATATTTAGAAAATATCTTGTATATTTTTTCAGAGATCTGCCTTTTGCCTTTTGATTCATCGACGGGGAGAACACCATATCTTTCAACGGAAGGTAACGCGCGTTTAAAAAATCTTGGATAAAAATAATCCATCTCCGTTGAAAACGTTTTCCATGCGATTGTAAGACTTACGAATGAAGAAGTTACGCTCGACACCGTTACGTGCAATTACGTTAATTTTCTTGAATAATATTAAACCCGAGCTTTGTTAATTATCCGTAATTACTAAAGGAGAATTTATAAATTCCTCGAGATACGGTTGAATGCAGAAATTCTAATTATTATCTATTGTTTCGTTGCATGCCAACTTATTTCCAAAGCGTGTCTTGCGTACATTCTTCGTATGTTCGTGCATCCAGTGCGAGAGAGATTTGAGATGTGTAAAAAGAAGAGGAAGGCGAGTCGGTCCAATCTTGGCGCCACGAACATAGATTAGTCGACGATCTAGGCCAGTGGTACTGCCGTGTTAGTCCGGATGCTTATCGGTTATCTCTAGAAAAAATCGGGTTGGGTGCAACAGAAACGGCAACAGAAACGGCTACAGAAACGGCTACAGAAACGGCTACAGAAACGGCTACAGAAACGGCACCAGACGGCCGACGCTCGCGTCGCTATTACGTAGCGAAAAGGTTAATTTGGTTTCGCTCTAACTTTACTTTTTTACGTCGGGAGACCAAATGCCTTCGCAGCAGGTATTTCGATTGGATCGGACGGCGTGAGAGTACGGCAAAAATTACGGCGTTATTAAAAATTGCGCAGGGGCTGCTCAAATGCTTGAAAATTAATTTTAATCGTATGCGCATTGCGGCACAAGCGACTGTTAACGATTCAATACTCGATTGAGAGCGAAAAATCTAATTTAAATATACACAAGGAACGTCATCGCGAGAGTTTGCAGATTGCGGTGCGATTATTTCTATCCTTATTTGAACGTGAAATTCAGAAGGCAAAGAAAATATTTATCGAAGTGCTCGCGCTCCAACTACACACATTTGTTTTCAAGAGGAAAAAAATCCCTCTTCTTCAAGGCCTGTGTAAGGATTATTTCTCGAATCTCTCGTATCGGCGGTGGCGGCGGTGTCGACTGACAGTGATTTGCAATCCTCGTTTGGTTACGTAAGCCTCGTGTACATCGTCGCGTCCTCGCGCTCTCTTACGTAAAATGACTGGTGGATCTTCGTTCTCTATAGTAAAACTAGCGTCGAAGGATGATCGTAAATTTGTGTCCTTTGCATCGAGTGTACGCGATCGGAATAACAAACACTTTTTTTTTTCATACGAAACATAATTGGAGATTCGGAACAGTAAATTCAAATTTGTTTGTTTTATTATTTTAATTATAATTCTAATATCGATCGCTACGTAACATCTTATTATTTATTTATTGGACGAACCTTGGTTGATAATTAATAATGTACATTTTAAATCGTACACAAAATTCAAATAATATAAATTAGCGGCAAATGTCGTACGCGTATTGAATTATGGAAAACACGTACAAATAATTAATATACAAGTATCTCCAATTTATCAATCGAAGAATTTAATTTAAATTATTTTACATTATATTTAACTTTTATTTACAAACATTGCTAAATTCGACTTTAAAATTATAGCGCAAATGTATAATCAGATCGAAAGTATTACCTCGTAATAAAATTAAATAAAAATGTATCTCGCGCAAGAAATTTATCATCGAGTTCTAGTGTATGAAATATACATCAAGAGCGAATATTTCCATCGAAAGAATTTTCTACTTTGTAAATAAAATTTTGTTCCAATTAAAGCCAAGAATAAAAATAAACGACGCAAACACATCTATAAATAAATAAATAAATTTATAATCGAATAACGTTGCGACACAGAAAAAAAGACACGTTGAAAATAATTGGATGCATACAAAAATTTCATACGTACGAAAAATAGGAAGACGAGCTTCCGTTAAATTATAAGAGGGCCGATAATCGTGAAAAGGCTATAGAATGCGCTCGTATGCAATTACGAGCAGCAACGGTGAGCACGTGATACTCGGGAGTCTCGCTCGCGAGAGGTAAACAGGGGGAGGCCACCTAAATAATCCGGGCGTTCCAGGAAAGTTCGAGTCCCCGCCCGGCCACACGACGAGTGGACAAATTACAGGGTTAGCCCGTGAAATAATAAGCCCCCGTTCCCGGGATGCCAGAAATCGAGGCATCTCGCGCGACGATAAATCACCGAAGCGACGACCGGCAAGAGAGGCACACGCGCGCGTCCAGGGTAACTGCCGGCCACTAAAAGCGCCCATTCATGGGCATTTGGCGCGAGAGCTGCCCCCAAATCGACTCCGTCCTCCGCAAAATTGAAATATCTTGGAAAATATTTGCGCTCGGTGGATGGATCTCGTTGCTTTTTCTCTCGCCGTGTGTCGGGAGGAGGTGCCAGACAGCCAGGCTTCACCAAACTCTACGACAATTATGAAACACGTCTATCTCGTGCGCATTATTCATCTTTTATTCAAAATTAATAAGCTTTGCGAGTTGATTTATTTGATTTGGAATTTTGTAATGTTAGAATCGGCTCTGGGAGGGGAGACTGCCGACGAATGGATGCACACAACAACTCGGAATCACCGAGTCACACGACCGGTGTCCTACTATCCCGTGTCCATGAAAAAACGTGCACCTTAGAAGGAATGACTCGGACCGAGTTCAAAGATGCCTTTTTGGGGACATTGGTTACATCTTTCCTACTGGGTAAAGGCATAATTTAAAACAATCGCCGAGACTGTAGCAACCGTACGATCGTATCTATCGATCGATAAACGTGAACTCGTTTCAAACGAGCCGATTCGTCGATATAAATCACGTAAATACGCTTGCATAAAAATTATTGGCTAAAATCAACGTAATTGAAAGCGCAGGTTAATTAACTTGTAATTTAAATAACAAAAAAATGTAAAACATAATTAATTCTGCATCCGAACGAGTAATCAAAACTAAGATAAAAATTCGAACGTTGGATCGGCCGCTCTTTTTTTTTTTTTTTTGTTAACTAAAACGGCACAATCTTGCGAATCAGCGAACGCCCCCTACAGGACGCACGAGGTACCGTGCCTCCACCTCCCCCTCCCTCGTCGTGCAACAGCGACCGTCGAGCATTTATTTTATCCCCGTGTAAATGGAATAATAAAGGAATTGGTTCTAAACTCGTGCATACTTTTTGAATGAAACTAAAGATTCGACATAATTTTTCTACTAATACGAATGTTTAATCGATTTCGCGCGTACTTTTAAACTTGGTTTTTTTTTCTTCAAATTTTATGGAGGTAACGAGAGAATTACGAATATAAAAAAAATATCGAGAATAATCCGGCACCAAGTTAAATGTATCAATTAACGTACGTTTTTTTTTCATTAAAAAAAGTTTTATAGCCTATAAAAATGACAAGCACAACAACATTACAAATTATTCTAGCGACTGATCTCGTAAACATTACGAGAGAGGCTAACGGTTGATTTGTAGTAACCAATTAACTAAAAACAGTATTTTTAAGTGAAAACACACACGCAAAACACCCGCGAACCCACACGCACACACACTCGCACACACAAAACACGTATTTATTACCATCGATAAAAATGTGTCGAGAGCTATAATTTGTACGAAAATATTTTATCATAACCATGTTTTTTTATTTTTCACCTCCAATTAATAAATTGGAGTGTAACGCTTAAAGTATTCTAGTATTATTATTCCAATAGGATAAATTGGTAAACAACTTGTAAAACTCACCCATAAATGGCGTCTTTGTCACGTTTAACGTGGGCTTCGGGTACGGCGGCGGCGGCTGCTGCCGCTGCGAGTACGTGGGGCGGTTGAGGCGGGGGTGGCGGATACTGGGGGTGGCCGGGGCCCATGGTGCCCAGGTGCGGGCTGTGGTGGAGGCCCGGCACACTGCGGGCGCTCCCGTGTGGATCGTAGAGGCCCGCGCCTCCACCACCCTCGAGGTAACCCCCGTGCAGTCCGCCATCCTCGTACTGAAAAAATCAATGCAAGCGTAACCATTAATTGCGCTGGCGAGTATAACGTGATTGTGCAATTTTTTCTCGCTTCCTTTTTTACATTTTTTTCCTTCCAAAGCTGTTCGTTATCGGGACAGGTTTACTTGTATCGTAGGATCTAGTTTTTAAGGCGGGGTATTTTCAGCGTCTTTGGTTATTTGTTCGATGGAAAATATATTGGACTAATATTAGCATACGTTGAGGTTTGTCATTTATTATATCGGAGTCTTTGAGTAAATAAGAAAAAGCTGATAAATATAATGTAGAAGTGGTACTCGACGAGTAGATCGATATCGCGATCATAAATATAAATATTTCCACAGCAATTTATCTAATTTCTTTGCAGGTTTATCAAATTTTAATGAAAATTCAATCTCGGCGAGCGAACGTATCAAATTTAAAAGTATCGAAATACTCCTCGATAAATATTGGTACAATTCTCGTTCGTGCTCGACGATTCGATCAAAGAATATTAGTCGAAATACGCACAGCTGTATAAAATGCTCTCGAACGTTATAAAAGTATTGGAGGTCGTCGCGAGCGTCGAATTATTATATTGGAAAGTATTTCTCCCGGGAAGACGCGGATGATAGACGATACCAGTCCTGCGGTATTTTCGGGAAGCGAAAGGATAGTTAAGACGAGTCGTTGTTCGAGTGCTTACAACAGAAGTGAGAACCGAACGCGAACCTTGTACGAGGAAACCGCAGCTGGTGATGGTAATGACACCAGGAATTGCCGAGTGCTCTAGAATGCTATACTTCGCGCTGCACCCAGTCGATATCGTTATTATTGCCAAGCGCGAGAGTTCAAGTTTATATCGTCGGGACGTATGTATGGAACGCCTTTTCTCTCGGTCGATCCTTGCGAGGCGAGAGGAAACGTTGTAGAGCCAACGTTGGAGAACCAACTTGGCTTAGGCACGTGGATAATCACCTACTGGAGGAGCTTCTCTTCGTTAAGCGGTTTACTCGCGCATAAATGATTTTTTTATGGCTTTTGATTCTTCGGGTAATTTAGCGATCCGAGTGTTTTTAAAAATATACGTGCATTGTCCGACCCTCGGAAACGAGAAGATACAGACACGAACGGAACGAATCCTCCGTTTTCCCTTTCTCGAGCCGTTCGTTCGCTTCGAATAACTAATCGGTTGTTCGGTAGGCTGACCCACAACCGAAGTGTATTATTCAATGAATTTAACAAAAATAATTTCGATAAATTTAGGAAGATATTATTTATTTACCGCCAGAATCGCGTACATTTTTCCTTGATATTTCCGAAAGATTTATCGATAAGTATTATTATATTAACTAATATTATTATCTTTTATAATTGATTTATATATCTTGATTGCGAATAAATATTTAATTTGATACGTTATGCTTTAATTCTTCTTAATTAAAAGTTTTAAACTCGTCGATATTTATTTTGATAAATGAAAATAATTTAATTGCTTACGAGTCTTAAAATGTAAAAATTGGAATATTGGATAGCGATCGACATCTTCGATAATCATAAAATAAAAATATCGAAAAAAAATACGTTCGTAGTAAGCGAGAGTTTTTAATTATTAAATCATTTGGGAAGTTAACGCGATTCTTTATAAAGTAACGATGATTGTGACACAGCAAAATCCGTTTTTAATTACTAATTTCAAAATGAAATTATTTTTTTTATTATTAGTCATTAAAAAATTTAATTAGATCGAATTAATGTTAAGAATGTTAAAAAAATCGAGCTAACGATTTCGTACGTAAAATATTTAAGAAGTCTCGTCGGAATTAAGAAAGATTTTTAATAATACAATTTTAATGTAATTCATACATTTAATTAGTTGAAAAATTGCTTTTAAAATGCATAACACTTTCAACTGTCCGAGCATTGTAAATTATCTTCGCTATACTGCACATAATAAAGAATAAATATTAAAAAAAAATTGCGTAAGGAAAGCAGAGCAAGATTACAAGTATTTAATTTAATTGCGGTTAATTTTTCACGATGTTCAAATGGGAAAGCTTCGAACGAGTGTACTAACGTTGTGTTATCGTTGCCTACAGAGTTTACAGCAAACGTCGTTATTACATAAAGAAAAACGAGTAACGTAGAATTAGAGACAATTCCTCATATTTCGTGTCACGAAAATTTTATAAAATGTACAGCGATACGTATATCCAAATTGTCGGAACATTGTCATTCCCAATTAGCCTTTGAATCGAGCGTATGCATATTATAATCGTCACGCGAAGAAGAAGAAGAACCTGTACATACACTTGTGCTTTCAACCGATAATTGTTGCGAAAACAAGTGCGCGTGATAAAATTATTCATTGCTTCACCGCAACTATCTATAACAGTTATAGAGTACATGTAGCATTTATTGCACGAACTTGAAAATGCAACAATGCCTACGGCAATGAGAGCAATATTTAATTGTTCGAGAATACCGTTTAATAAGCGCTCATTTTTTACGTTATTAAAAATTATATAATTTCGGCATACCGCGTTAAAAGTTTTACATTTTTAAATATAAATATTACACTCGAGTTATCGAATTATTCGCATTTAAACCGTTTCGACGAAAAAACGTATAATTTTACAATTAATAAATGATTTTAATCTTTACAATATTTAATTGAAATATTAAATCAACCGATACTTACAATTTTTCAAACATATGTATTTATTTTCGTCCTCCTATAATTTTCTTTTTAATTGTTTTACCATTTGTATTATTGATATTTAAAATCTCGTAAAAATATAAATTATACTTTCGATATATAGCGTTCACACTCCCGTTCGAAGCATATAATTTTCATTTATAAAAAGAGAGAATTATGTATTTGAAAATCTTAATGTACTTGAAATGATATAGCTCGGGCGAAAACGTAAATAAAACGCGGAGGAGAAAAGTTAAGAATATCCAACATGGCGATTAATCCAAAAGCCGTTCCAACGTTATTATTTTAATAAAAATTCCGATTAAAATTCCGCAAGGAATAATATAATTTCACCGCGGCGGTAGAAATTATTACGGATGCTCGGACGACGAAAGGAGAAAAACTCGGTGCAAGGACTCGTCGATCCGTCGATCCGTCGATCCGTCGATCGCGCCCTCGGACCGATGGATCGTAAAGGAAGCGCGAGTCCGTGGCCGAGGCCCTCGTTAGGCGGTCCGTGCAGGAAAACCCACGAGAAAAATCAAACTTCTCTTGCCATCCTCGCGTTTCTCGCATAACCTATTTCTCTCCCCGGCCGCAACATCGGCGTGCCGAGGATGTTGATGAACCCGTCGCGCCGCCTATCGAGACTCGCGCACACACACACACACACGGGAGTATTGGTGCGGAAGGGACCGTAAGATCGATCGATCTTCGCGTTTCTTCCTTTCGCGAATGTATAACAAGCTCGGCTGAAAAAGCTGCACGCTTACATATACATACAATGAATCACGAGCGAGTCGATGCGAGCGCGAACGCGTTTATGAAGATATCACCCGTCTCCGCGAACCGATCGTGGACTCGGGACTTTCGAGGAGCGAGAAATACCCCGAGTACTATTTACAATCGCTAATTACGGCGCGCGAACGGCCAACTCGTTGGCGGCTAATTTGTAACGCTCGGAATCGGTAATCGCGATTTATCGTTATAAATCGAGTGCGAGCGAGGCGCCCGTCACTCTCTTGCTCCTGTCTCGCGACCGAAAGCGATTCCGTTGAGATACGTCTCTCGACGATGCTCGTCGTAGTCCAAGTCGTCGTAGTCGTCGGAGTCGGCGTCGGAGGGTTGGGAAAACGGTTTGCTTATTCGTGCGTTGCTATCGATTCAGCGAAAATTCGTTTCGCTCTCCCGCGGGATGATGAACCAGAAAAAAACGAGTGGGAAAAAATTACGAAACGAATACACTGAGTGATTTACTCTAACCGTACAATGTCTACTTATATCAGTTGGAAAATTGTCACAAAAAAGTCGCGGAGGGATTTATCGGTGCTATAAAACTCGTGCGACTTTTTCCTTGTGTGTGACGGCGGTACTTTGCAAGAATTCTTGGAGGCGATGTAAATGATCAAGATCGTTATTATCGATCGTTAAGCTATTTATACGAATGATTTTATTTTTGTTGTACGAGTGTCTACGCGTCTCGATCGCGCATAGCTTAGCCGTTCGCTTTCGAAGGGTACGAATACGACGTCAATTTTTTCGCATCTCGAATTAGCACTTGAAATGCACACGCGACGTTTTCAATTTACGAATTTGCGAGACGATTTCTATTCAACGTAAATGAATTATCGCGCACTCGTACTTCTAATGGAATACTATTAGTTTATTGCCTTTGCGTACGAAAGCCGTATTTCGGATCAACGTTCGCTCGATACAAAAATAAAAACGAAGACATTATTTTAGTTAAAATGGTTGCCTTGCGGAGATTTTGAACGCGAAATTTTCCAACGCAGCCCATTTTTAATTTTCTTACGTCGAAAGAGGAATTACAGGTATCGCTCGAAAACCTGTATAATCGAAATGAAAAGTGGTTAGCGCCGATCCGACCGACAGAGGAAAACGGAGAAACCCGCGCAGTGACAGGTAAGAGAGGCGACGAGCGTCGGCTCCAGCTCCGTCGTCATTAGCAATTTCAAAGGAAAGCCAGCCTCGCGATTATCCTTGTAGCCGCACGCGACAGTCCGAGCCGAAGGACTCAATCGAAGAAAACTTTGAAAAGTTGAATTCCAGTCAATTACGCCGGAGTAACGAGTCGGTGAGGTGGACGCGCGCATACAAAGTCGCCGCCTGGCGAAGCTTCGATCGCATTGGGAATTCCTCCTATCTTTCGCTCGATCTCGCGCGCTATTATTTCGAGGGAAGGCAGGACAACAGGGCAACAGGACGGCTCTCGAAAGTCCCCGAGTCCCCGGGTCTACGAATCCGCGCGTTCGCGGAACCGAGTCTCGAGTCCGAGTCGCGGAACAAATCACGGATCGGCACTTTTTCCGCGGAGTCGCTTATTCCGGTGCGGTGACTCGGTTGCACCGAAATAAAAAGGGAGACAGAAAATTGGCTAGATTTGCGGTCGCACGAAGACTTAAATGATTCTTGAAATTCTTGTCACTATTGGATCGCGTGAGGCATCGATATCAGTTCCGCGAAGCATCTAAAACACTTGTCTTCCAGCTGCACACGTGTGTATCCATGCATTTTGAAAAGGGAAGGATTTATTTATTTTTTTTATTTCTCATTTTGAAGAAGGAGAAGTGCCCATTAAAATTTACGTCAGACTCCCGTAAGGCCCTGTAATTTCACGGTCTCGTTCTTTTGCTGTGATTTTCGTCGTTTATTGCGCGCGTTTCAACCGATGTTGTGTTTCTTTTTTTAGAGGGTTTGTTTACTTTTGTTCTGCTCGTAAGACTTCCTTAACGAGGAAATTATTATTTTTGTCACTCGTCGGCGCCAGATTGCAAGGTCGACGACACTTTGACAAAACCGAGCATTATAATACCGCTGATAAATGAGAAAGAAGAAACGCAAAATTAACGTCAATTAGGAACAAGTAACACTGTCCGAGTGCTACGCACGATTTATTGGAACTTTACGTGTTTCTAGAATATCCGAACGCTTTAGCGGTACTTTTCGAATTAAACTCGTAACGACTTTTAAGAAAGTTAATTATCTTTTTAGAATCAAGTTTTTAAACTTGTCTACGCTCGAATAAGATATTCGCGTCCGAAAAAGTATAAAAAACTTGCGAATGCGCGCGTTTAAAAAATGTCACGTGCACGTATCAATTAAGCGTACGATCGAAGCGCACGGGAAATTTAATTTTAAATTTCTCGTTGTTTAATCAAGGAAAGAAGTACGTACCGTACCGTACCCTACACATTTTATATATTTCTAGACAATGTATTTTTCAATAAGCCGCTCTCCGGCACTCGAGAAGCGTGATTCGTAAGTTATCGCTCCAACTTGGTTTTTAATAGAATAAAGCGTACAGTGTATGTGTCAAGTGACGAAAGTTTAGCTTTTTTTTTATTTTCATTTCGCGGTCTATTCATTAGTCAGTCGGTTATACATAAACACACGCGGATACTGGACTTATAAGAGTAGGGCTAGCCGTTTGCGCGATAGCGTTTATCTCTTGTCACTCGAGAGAGAGAACGAGAGAATGTTTGAGTTCAATGAAACTTAGATATTCCCGTATAAAAGGTGATTTTCGTAAGAAGGCAGATAAACTATTTTTAACGCGTATCGCGTTTTATTGAAATATTTCCATAATTCTCCGAGTATTTTTAACTTTAATACACAACTCGGACTTTTATTTTTTTCTTCAAATATTTGCCTCTTTTTCAAAAACGCGTATCCACGAGTACGAATATTTTTTTAAAAACGTATTTAATAAACGATATATCAAACGCTCGTATCGATAATAAGTATTTTAGATTCTTTGATTACACGTTTCGGTCGATTTATCGTTCGCTACGTAATTACAACGTTCCGCGTTAATTCACGCGATACGGAAAAACGACAATTCCCGCGGAATTAATTATTTTAGCAACATTCGCGTCATCGGCGAGGGAAACAACCAACGAACGAACGAACGAACGAACGAACGCGCGCGATTTTCGTACGAGTCGTTGGATAATTCGAAATAGGAGACGGGAAGAGGAAAATCGTCGAGACTGGGTAAGAGAAACGTTCTAACCTCAAAAGTTTGGAAAGAATCGAGGGCTCGGAAAAGTAGCATCGAATCGAGGAAAAACCAAAGACGGTTGGACAAAGATCGTGGAAAATCCTCGCGGTAATCCTCTATATTTTGTTCGGGAGGAAAAGGCTCGGTTGTTTTAGCGGGAAGTCGGTGTTGAGGCCGGCGCGATCGATCCGACGGCAGAGACGATCGTCCCGCCGGCGCTGCTCGGAATTCCCGAGCTCGTTCTCGGCGGACCGTCGGACGCGATCCGCTCGAGTTTGGCGCCTTCGCGAAACGCCGTTTCGAGTTTATTCGCGGTAAAGGAGTAATTTAGTTGACACCTACCCCCCTCGGCTGCGCCATGAACGCCCTGGCAGCACCGGGGAACTCTGCGTGCTGAGCCACCGTAGCGGCTGTATTTTCCCTGGGAAAGATGACAAGCGGCTTCTCCCTTCCTTCTCACTCAAAAAACACCTTTGTCGCACTCTCGTTCGAGCCTCCTTCTTTCCTTACTCTCGATGAAAATAGACGTTGCTCTATGTCACTGTTAACACTCGCGTATTACGCCCGTACCGTCGGAACGAAACACGGAAAGCGGGAAGGCTCGAACGGCTCCAACGGCTCCAACGGCTCCAACGGCTCGGAAGTGTCTATCTTTCTTTCTTTCTCTCTCTTTCTCTCTCTCTCTCTCTCTCTCTCCCCGTCGGCGGATAACGGGCAAGTTCTCTGTCCGACGGACGACCGCGAGCTCTGCGCTCTACGAGGCGAATTTTGGATTAGGCGGCGAGTTTAGGGTTTTCGCGGATCCAGCGGACTCCGGTCGACGTCAGTTGAGATGCGCAGCGATACGTCGAGAAGACGACGACGACGACGACGACGATGATGATGCGGACTCGTGCCTCCTCATCGTTCCTTCCTCCTGCCTCGAGGACGGAGTTTGCGCTCGTCAGCGGTTGCCTCGCATCACCGCCACCCACGTGCCTTCCGCCTTCCTCCTCGTAGCGGCGTTCCACCGAGCGCGTCGAGGTTTCTTTGGAGAAACGCGAGGGCGACTATTCCTCGTCCTCTCGAATCTATAGACCGGCCTCGGTTATTATCATTTCTATCGGCCTTCGCGTAATCCTAATCCTCTCCTCACTGGTCTCCGAGCGAGAGATACAAGTACCCGGACGTGGACTTGGACGCGGACGAGGGCGCGAGGATCTCGGGAGCCTCTTCTACGTTGACACACGCGTCACTCGCGTCTCGATTCGCGAACGACGGCTGCGAACGACGGCTACGAACGCGGACGCGGGTTTTTCCCCAAGAGAGAGAGACCGAGCGAGGATTACTCGGGTCGCCGGCTCGCGTTGTTAGTCTGCGTTGCCGAGTAAACACCGCGTCTAGGTTGCCTTGTCCGCTCGTGTTAAGCGCTCTCTTAAGTCTCTCTCTCTCTCTCGCGCTATGCCTCACGGGCTAGAGTCGCACGAGGCCGATGCCAGCAGGGATGTACGCGGAGAGCGTACGACGAGGCGCGAAGAAAGGAGCCAACGGCGAAGTCCGCGACACGGGATCGTGTCGGGGAAGATTCGGGCTCGACGACGGGTATGGAGCACACGGGCGATGAGCGCGACGAGCGCGACGACCGCGACGACCGCGACGATAACGGAGATGGCTTGCAAGAAAAAGATTGTACGACGGCACACGACCGGGCCGTGCGTTTTCTCAAGCGAGCGAACGGTTTGAGGGTCCTGCGCCGTCCGCAGTCGTTCGCTAACTGTCAATCAGCGCGAGCTACCGCACTCGGGAGTGGGAGGTGCGCCCGCCACGCCTCGGGGGCGCCCGCCAATCAACGCCAAGTCCGCCCACCGACCCTGGCGCCACGACGGTCGGTCCACGAATCAAGAGCCTCCGCCATCGCTAGGCCCGACGGTGCCGCGAGGTTTCTCTCTCTCTCCCACTCGCTCCGTCTCCGTCTCGCCCCGCGCGTAAGACGGAGAGAGACGGAACCGCGCGCGAGTCGCCCGAGAGGCAACGGTGGCGACGTCTAACGGACTACGCTGGAACCCACATCCCCCCCTATCGCCGTCCTCGTCGGTTCCCCCTCCCTGCGGAGGCCGCCGTGGTGGCGAGCGTCGCGACGTATCCCCGACGTATCCCCGATTCCCGTGCGCCACTCGCCGAGGTGCACACGTGTTTTCCTTCTGCCGCCGCCGCCGCCGTCCTTAGACTCGTTCCTCGACGTCCCGGTTCCTCGACGCCGGACCCCGGAGATGGGAAACCGAGACGCCGAGGGACTCCTCGAGCGCCGAGTTCCGCCGAGTTCCTCTACGCCTCGCACCGCCGCTATCGATCCGCCACCTTTTTCTCTCCTCTTCCCGCGCCTCCCCGCACCTCTCCGCGCCTCTCCGCAACGACGTCTTCGCCCGACATCCATTTCCCGGCCTCGATACGATTTTTCTTACTCGCCTTCTACCGCGCTCCATCTCCGAGAAGCGTATCTTTCCCTCCCGGTCGGGATAAAGCGCGACCTCTTCTCGAGGGAGAAAGGTGCGCTCGCCGTCGTTCCCGATGGCGACTCCTCGTCCTCGGACACGTTTACGAACGGCTTCACCGAGATTAGCGCCTATTTGCATGAAAAGGAGACGCGAAAGGTTGGAAGGCTGGTTTGGAGCGTCGCTCCTGGGGAGGAGAGCGAAATAAGTGTCGAGGAATCGCCGACGGGGGAGAGCCGAACAGCTGATCGGTGCGACGGGCGCGCCGAGAGAGGAATTGGGTCGCGAACGTACGGCTTCGAAGTTTGAATGGTGTTCCGGGCAGGGGGGGGGGGAGGTTGGACGGGGCGCCCCGGGTGAGTAATAGCGCTGCTCGCGCCCGAGCCGACGGACCGACACGGGGGAGGACCGACGTGGCTGTCACCGACATCACTCAGGTCGACTCCCGCGCCCACGTCCGATTTTATGACTCGCTTCCGTGTTTGCCGTATTGTACGCGCCCGCGAGGGAAAGGGAAAACGCGCCGAGGGCGGGCCAAATTTGGCCTTGAAGGTCGATCTCCGGGGCGCTACAGCTGATAGCGATATTGCTATGGAGTACGTCTGCGTCTGGGCTTCGTTTTCACGGCTCTCTCTCTCTCTTTCTCTCTGTCATTTCGATCGTCCGTGCTCTCTCGGTTCCCGAGTTACCGGTTAAAAAAAAAAGGTCGGAGTAACTCTTTCTCGAAACGTCCCTCGTCCGATTCCGAGTGGGACGGACGACCAAGATCGATTCGATTACACTTGGACCACCGTTGCACTTGTTTCGTTGTATTTAGCGCCGTCGTTAGGTTGCGTGTAAAAATCGGTAAAGCTTTGACAGTTTGTTGCGTCGCTGGTTACGAGGACCGAATCCCACGTCTAAAATACGAAGACACCCTCGTTCACAGTCTATAAAAGTGGCAAATGAGCAATAAATACCGGAACCGCGCTCGAGTCGATTATAAATTTCGTTTATAAATTTGGAGCGTATAACGGATGCTGCAGCAGGTAAACGGAAGGACAATGAGCGTTACCTAATTCCATTAGGTTTAACAGCACTGCGGAACTCTGGCCCGAGATAATACGTGAGTGTCCGCGCCGTATTGTCGTCCACTTAGCGCGGGCCTTACCTAAAGCCCGGTCGCTTCTAACCCAGTTGCTTCGCAGTAAATCACCTCCGCTCCCTCCGAGAGTTACGGGGCGCCCATCAGCTTTTCCCTATGCAGCCGTCGATGCCCATTACCTTTAGCCCTACTCTGAACGGAGGCTTAATTTTGCCTCTCCGCCTCGTCGACGAGACTTTTATTTTCTTCCACTCTTCCAGGAGCGAGGAAAACTGTTGTGCGCGCTTTTGGATTTGTCAAAACAGTGACCGAAGCTCCTCGAATCTGTACGATCTCCCGACGGAAGGTTGCGCAAGCTTTTCGTTACGCTCGAACGGCGGCTTTTTTTTCGCTTTTTTTCCGCTTTTTTTTCCGCTTTTTTTTCCGCTTTTTATTTCGCCCTTTGGCCAACGGTGGGAGGAGGGACGACCGGCTCCGATGGTCCGCGTTCTTTTCGCTCGACTTTTCAAATTTTACGAAACTTTTGTACTCGGGTGGTATCCCGCGACTCGTAATAAATTTACGAACCCGATAAGAGCGGGGCATCGCTATTTCCCCGAGCCGGTGCTACTCGGTAATCGATTATCGAATTTACTTCGCTTAACTTATCGCTAACTTTGTCGCCTACTTTTTCGAATAGGAAAGTAAAGATTACCTTTAGATTTATATTTTTTTAAGCTCGTTCGTTGTTCCAACTGCATTTTTTACCGCGTGCGAACGTATAAAAAAGGTTGGTCGAAAGCTCGAAAAAGAAAATTATTTCCCCTCTTACCGATGGATAAAACGGCAAGGTTCCGTCGCTTCGACGTTCGTTGGTTCGTTCGTTGGTTCGTTACTCGTAAACCTGATTTCGCGCGAGCGATTTATCGCTGATTTCTCGCATTCGTGGAATCGCCTCGACGTCTAAGGTCTCGCAGCTTACAATTATCGACGACGCAACCGAGCGGTTAAATATTCGCGGAAAGGCGCGAGGAATAAATAGTTAAACATTTTGCGGATGCAAATCGAGCTGTAAGTCAAAGTGAAAAAAGAAAAGCGAAGTCCGCCCGTTGGTGTACACGAGACCACTACACGATTCGCACACTGCAAGGACTAACCCGTTCCGCCTGTGCGCAATTCTATGAAACGCCCTAACTGTCTTATCCGTTATTACAGAGAAGATGTAACAATGTAGTTTGACGTACCGTTAAGCCACGCACTGCGGGAGGTGAGCTTCGTTCCTGGCTTTCCCGAAACGTATCTTGTAACGAATCCCTCCGATGATTGTCGCATGCTTATAGTGTAGTCATCGTCGCAATAAACTCGATTAATTCCGAATAATTTTTCAGTAAATACTTCTAAAATTAGCGTACATTATTGCGAACATCGACTGCCTTAATTACTGTATTTATATTTAATGTTAGGTCCTAATTGGTAGGTTTATTACTTCTTCAAACGTTTCTCGATATTTCCTGCAAAAGTCAGCGCAGCATCGATGATCGAACGTCATTTTTTTACGAGTACGCAAAATACGTTTTAAATCATTTATTTTTAATTCGAATGGCAACTTCGATAAAAAAAAAATTGATCGAATGTTTAAAAAATTATTTTTTTATCGAGTAAACTTTTATATTTTTTCTCGTTGTAAAAGAAATAAAGAACTCAAAAAAGTTTGCGTTCGAATCCAAAAGTTTTGGATAATTTTAGACGCGATGTTTTAAAAATAGTATTCGATTTTCAAGAAATAACGATAGATATTTTTCACCGCTAACGAGACGAGAAAGTTAAATGTATACTTTAAAAAAAAAATAATTTTAATGCATAAGAAACTGTTTCGTTTAAAATTTGATTAACTTATTAACGCAGATGTATTGAAAATTGTACGTAAATCCTAGAGAAGTAGAAAAAGCAAATATTCTTATTTTGATAGATCGAAATTAATTAAGCCATTCTCCCGGTTATCTTGATCTACACCCACCCACTCGCGCATTCACCAATACTAACATCGCACGAGTATACACAAACATTCTAAACTCGGCGTATTTTTATTTCTGTGTTTTCAAAGTATATTTCTATGTTATCTTGTACACTTTTCTCGATATTTCAAGAATTCACGCAAGAAGGAGAAACGTAGGCTTGAGACGAATGAAAACGGATTAATTAAACTATACAATAATTTAACGTTTGTAAGTTCGTCTAAGTTCTGAAACGTAATCGAGATAAACGAGAACGGTGAAAATTTATCAAAATTTTACATGCGCAACCGATAAAAGTAATTTTTACGTGTGTGGGTTCGTTTCGAGTGAAACGGGTAATATTTTACACGGCGTTAAATTCTTATAATCTCGGTATCTTAATTATCGTTAAATTTGTAACGATAACGATACAAATAGATTAAATACAAAATTAAAGCATCGAGCGTCGCTCGAGCCTTCGAAATTCCATCTCGCGTTCCGATTTTAATAATCGAGCGAGATTCGACGTATATTCGCGAGCGGGACGTCCAAGGAAAAAACAGCCGCATTTTCCTGTACTAATACTACTCCACCGGAGTAGCGATTTACATTTGGTGAAATCGAGTGCTCGACACTCGTATTCCCGAATAAGGGCCACGCGTGTACGCACGCAATCGACTGCAGTGAAGCGTGCGTCCATGTGGTGAGCCGACGAAACGCAACACCGATCCGATTAGGCGAGTCGAATTACCCGGAGGGAACTCGGATCTAGTCTCTTTTCCTGCATCCATCCTAGCCACGAGAGCGGCACTGCGGTGTACAGCCTTTAGGACGAGAATCGGATCTTATAGTTTAGGTAAATGATACTACACAGGTAACCGTAGATATTACATTCAGACTGTTTATTCGCACATGCGAGATGAAGATTAGTTCTTTGCTATATGTTTAGCTCGTTAAAAGACTGGTTTTAAATACGAATGTAATATTTCATAAGATCCGAGGGTACACTGAAAACTCTATTGCTTAGATGTGCATTGCGTTTCTGAGATTTCGACTAGTGTACATTTATTTGTTTTTGTAACCACGTTTCTAAGACTTTTCTAATATTAGAAATATATTATAATCTATTTTATAATATCTCCGTCGAATGCAATAAAACTAAAACAATTTACGTGAATATAAGTACAATTTTAATGCGTGAAATAAGAAGTTATTTATACAAATATAATTTATAAAATATTAACAAGATTTATATTAATTTGCTTAAACTTTGTAAAGATGTAATATTTTAATTTCTTTTTTAGAACAACATCTTTCTTCTTTCGAGATCAGTAACAAAAATATTTATAAAACGGTATAGAGTATCGAAGTTTTAGTCTGTCTTGTATACATTTGTGAAATTTCTAGTACGTATCGAATAATTATTAAATAGATTAAGTTTGATTGGCAACGAATATAATGACTCCTTTTAAAAATTCGAATAATATTAAACTTTAATATTGCCAAATTATTAACATTTATTCGGTGCATTCTACGTATTAAATTTCACGAATAACGTCGTTACTATGACTATGAATGTATTTAGTTTGAATAAATATTTTAAGAAACAAATCATTAATTCATGAAAATTCAAATAAAAGTTATGTTATTTTATATAAGACAAAACAAGAAACTATTTGTTTGCTTATTTAATATCAAATACAAATTTTATCTAATTTAATTTGTATTAAATTAATTTATTTAACTATAAATAAATGTATATGCTCGATTTAAATTATAGCTTTGCCTTAGAAAATATTTCTTCACGATTGAGAAATTTTATTCAAATTTTTAAAATAAATAGAAAATAAATTTAAAGTTCACATTAGAAATGTATATTAATTACAAAGAAATATGCATAATTCTCGATAACATAATTTATTATGCCAAATATACACAGTATAATATTTTTCATAGTTATATTTAATACTTTATCAAAATTACAATATTTTTAACTATTTCAAATAGAGGAGTGTATTTTATTTACTCAGTACAAAAGTTTGTTTTTTAGATTGTATGTAATGTATAAATTCACTTAAATATTTGAAATTTTGTATAAGAATTACATCTGCGTAAACATAAAAAAATATGCGGTAAATATATAATATACAATATTTTAAAATGAAATTTTTTTAGTATTTTAATATACATTTATTTACAATAACCTCAGTTTATATTTCATTGAATAAATCTATAATTTAACGTTTATTTGATCATAATTAATACGCACCGAAACATTTATTAGGATCTTACGGATTCTTTTATTTTCTGTTAAATTTTAATATTATTGATATTTGAAGTTTAAAAAACTCCCAATATGTCCAGGTGTTTTAAATCGTATCTTGTAAGTTTCTTCATCGCCTGTATCACTCGACGGCTTATTTAAAAATTCAGTCTGGAAAGACTCTTTCTCGCTTTACGAAGAAATACGTACGATTTATATATTTATAGAGTGTTGATAATGATGAGAGTCTCGAGCAATTTACTTCTCCTTGTAAATAATTAATAATCAAAACATCGTTAGATTATATGTACATATGGTACACTATACATATTTATACTAAACATTACAATAATTTCTTTTCAGACTTTTTATTTCGAAAGATAATTTATTTCAAATTTTTGTATTGAATATAAAAGTTTGTTCGATTTGTTTAAATGTGATTGCTTTCAACAAACGAAGAAATATTTTATTACATAGCAGTAGTAGGAGTTAACGTATATTTAAACTGTTACTTCACATTATTATAATTCAAAATATTTACGCATAATTTTAACAAACACTGTAGATAGTAAAGTTGTATTCTATACTTGATAAATGGTTATATAATTAATTTTCAATTAATTTTCAAACTTTTTAATATAATTTATAGATGTGAAATAAAATTTGCATAAATAGCTTACAGTAGATAAATTTTATGTTTATATTACCTGTTTTATTTTTTAAATAATTAAAACTTAAGTAATA
Source organism: Dolichoris vasculosae (assembly GCA_018907195.1). Lineage (NCBI taxonomy): Eukaryota > Metazoa > Arthropoda > Insecta > Hymenoptera > Agaonidae > Dolichoris > Dolichoris vasculosae. Next base: position 12,504,407 of record JACCHY010000001.1, read on the forward strand.
TTCGTTATTAAATATTTCAAAGGTAAATTTAATTTGATTTAAAAAACACTTTATAAAAAAAATTGTTGGCACTAAATTATAGTATTATCTTAAAGACGATTCCGAATTTAATAAAAGTTTTCTAACAAGAAAATTTTTTAATTTATTCTCATGTTTTATAGATTCTTAATATTTATGTTTTACTACGATGTGAATTTAAATTTAGAGACAAAAGTTATTTTAATACGGACAAAATATGTACCGTTTTTAATTTTTGCCAATTATACGAAAGATGTTATTTTTTAAAATATTTTTTCAAGTAAAACACGAAATTTATTTTTAAGTTAAAATTTTAGCCTATCATGAACATAGTTTATGATCAAAATTATCTGAATATTTTACATAATCGTTATAATGACTTAAAATTCTAATAATAATTTTCAAATATTATTTAATTTAGCTAGTTTATATGAAATAATTGTATAATTTAAATAAAAAATCACTGGACATTATTATGATACGAGCGTAATTAAAAGTATAACTACTGGCATACCGGTTTAAACTCATTTTGAACATTAATTGTCTTATCGTATAATCTGAAAATGTATTTATATACACATAAAATTACAATATTGAATAAAAAAAAAAAATAGAAATATAATACAATAAATTAAATTCTAATGGTAAAAATATATTTATTAATTGTAATAATTTATTAATTATAATAAAAAATTCTATAACATCCTAATACATTATTTCAGCTAAATTTATTCATCGAAACATGGCATTCAATCTTTATCGAATCTCCTCGGCAATAAAAAATGAGAATACTGTACTTTCGTAACACTTAAACATGGTAGCAAACATGTTGGCGATTTATAAATGCCTGAGAAAGTTACAAATGAATGTATGTAGGTGAAAGCAAAAGTTACAAGTTATGAAAGATATTGGTATAGAAGAATTCACCATTGATCATCACTTTGGATGACCAATAGGTCCACGGTAGTATGTTTTACATCGATGATTTGTTTTTTGAAATGTACATCCTTTCTTTTACCTTTTTCATCAAAATCTATTTAAACCAGTAACAAACGTGTAATCAAACATTTCGTTACGATGACCCTTTAAAATATTGCTATAATTTTAAGCATGTTTTTATTATGCGACATTAAAAGTAATTTATTTTGTGACATTATACATTCGTTCGTGTATCGATGAATTATTTTTAATAACAAACAAGAACGTATCGAGTTAAAAATATTTTTCGTTGATGTTATTTCTATTATTTACGCTAAATTATTTAATCGAAAGGCTTCTACATAAATTGTTTAAAAACATAGATTTCTAACTCTTACAAACACGCGATACAATAATTAGACTTTATAATTATAAATTTAAATTAGAACAATAAGTGTTGATAATATAATATCCGTGACATTGCAATCGAGTTTTCATATAAATTAGAATTAATATATTTGACAATAAGCAAAGAATATATAAACGTTAAGTCTGATCGAGCGATTCGAAGATTTGTTATTTTAATGAAATATGCATAATTTTATAATTTACGATATAATTTGAGTTTGTAAATTTCTATAAGAAGTAATAGGAATAATTAACGAAATAAAGCCTCCACGGATATTAATCTTTGTTTGTGTATGATGTATACTTTTCACAGGCACGGATGTCTTATAGAAATATAATTTTCTGTTAAGCGTCAGAATTCATCCGATTCCTGTCGCTTATAAGAATAAATACTCGAGAAATCATCCGTATTGTAAAAGATATGCGACGATATGTCGCGATAAAAAATATGTCTTTCGAGCTTGCTTAAAATTCATGTCATCGGTAATCGCGAACTAGACAAGTCTGTGAAAAAATTCCACTGTGACTAAACTTTTTTCGTGACTGACAGGTAGGCTACATATGGTATGAAAACGATGGCTTGGGTCGCGAGGGTATCGCCAAGATCTTTTGATATTCCGTTTACTCTCTCTCTTTCTCTTTCTCTCTTTCTCTATCTCACCCTTTGACTCTCTCCTTCTTACTTATCTCTCTTTTTCACTCTTTATCTCCTTTTCTCAATCCTTCTCGCTCTCATCGTTGATCGTGATGAGACTTAAAACATGGGAGATGATGCATTACGAAGCGGTGCTCTCTTAAAAAGTATTAGCAACCACTGACCATGTTGAACATAGTTTGCCTCGAATTTATCTTGAAAAACTTTCAAAATAATCTTAGTCTTTTATTCTATCTTCTCACCTTTTTTCATTCGGCTTTTTTAAATTTTTTTCTTTAACCTATGAAGATTTTAAAATACTGATAATACGATAACTGGGTGGGATTGCAAATAATTGATTTTATATCCCGAAAACTTTTATTTTATTTAAGTGCTCAAAATTATTATGGTCTTTGTAGTTTATTTATAAATAGATAAAAAAAATTTAATTATATCGTGCAGCTTTTGTTTACCGTACATAAAGTTATATTTCAAAGATATAATAATATGATTAAAAAGATAAGCCACCAAGTTCCCGCATTTCTTAATTTTAAAAGCACAAACAGGTGTTTGTCTCAGTCTCTCGCTGCTTTCCACTCGAGGTTTGTTCTCATCTTGCTGACGTCTTTTAAGTTTAATTGTAAGCTTACACTACGTATTGCAAAGATAAAATAAAAGTGATAATATCTTTATTTATATTTCGTTAATTTATTGGTATGAATTCTTCTTTCTTTAACAAGCAAAGCTTTCTATTAACAAGAATTGTCTCGAGAATGATTTGTAAATATTACTTCACAATGTTCAGGATTACCAACGCTATGTATTTCTTCAATTTCTATCTAAGATTTGAACTTTATTATTAAAATTTTTAGATAAGACTTTATTAAATATGCTCGGTAAATATTAAAAATTAACAGGATCAGCTGTTAAAACTCAAGAAAAACATTTGTGGAGTAACGATCCAAGTATTTTCGCCTGTATATAATCGTGATTAACGGCTACATCATATGATTTTTATCAAAATCGTTATTATCATCGCATACACTTTAATGTTATTTTCGCAATATAACAATATAACAATATAACAATACAAAGAGACTTTTTCGCTGCGCAGGGCTAAGCAAATCATTTACGCGTATGCTTAGCCAATCTACTAAAACATGCTTTCATTTAACTCGAAGATTATATAAATGCTGATACGAGACAAACAAAACGAAAAAGGTCGCATAAGCGCCGACGAAGATAGAAACGGAGAGTGGATATTGTACGGTACGAAAGAAAGAAAAGTCATGAGAGTTTTTGGTGAGGGTAATACTGCTTCTAACCCAAGCTCCTTTATCTCTCCGGAGCTGAGCCTCGAGGCCTGGTTAGATGCATTTCGTGTAAGGTCGAGCCATACATTCTCCAAAAAGACCGAATTACCTGCCCACTTGTCTGCTCCGCCGCTCATTTTCCTCATTCTTTCTCGCACTCTGCCCTTCCTTACCTTCCTTACCTTCCTTACCTTCCTTACCTTCCGTCTGCTCGCGGTCTTTAGAATAATGTCTGGGAAAGACAACACGAAATGCTCGATATAGCGTATTCTTTGCTACATAGTAGCACTGTGTGCGCGTGTACAAGGAATTTGGAGGTGAATAGCCTCTGAAAAAAATTGTTGAATAGGCGAATAGAATGCGGATTTTTTTTTATTCTACGAAACGCTACTTTTTTCACAATTATTAATAGACAATTATTAATAGCCAATGTACACGTTTATAGATTTGAAAACGCAACTGCTCGAAATAAAAAAATTAATGTCACATAATTTAATAAACAACGAGAATTTTCAATGCGTACTCGGTTTTAAACGTATTAAATTACTTTACTCTACGTTGAAATTTTATATTTATCGATAGGTATTCTTTTGAAAGCGATCGGTTTAAATTTCAGCATTTTTTTTCGAATATATATATATATATATATTTATCTATTAGGTGTTTGCTAGTAATTAGTTATAAAAGATCTTTATATAATTTTTAATATATTGTATTATTTAATTGCTTTAAAGATAATCTACACTTAGTGAAATATTAAAATTTACCCTTGTTTTAAAATTATAAATCTTAATTAAAAATTGCATAAACTAAATGAGATAAGATAATTAAATTACACGTGTTAAATTTTTTTATCGAAACTTATGCGTCTTTAAATGTCTTATGTGTTTATGGAATTATTTATGAAAATTTTTTAGTCGGTGAAAAATTCTTTTGATACTTAAATTACAATGGCGGAAGTAAATAGATACAATCTCTCAACTACTTCTAGAACTCATCTTTCAAAAGCTGTTAGTCTATTATAATTGTAAATACAAATTCAATTATCAAAGGAAATTTCATGTTTGCATTTATTTTGCTTTTGCTTGTCTTTACAATACAATCTTTACGTACGCTTGCACATATTTCCTCTTTTTCTCTCTTCATCTAATTTTTATCTCGGTAAACCCATGAAATAAACGCATTATAAATATGTATTTAATTATAAAAATAGTGCTTATGATATGATTTCAAGACCACCCACTGGTTATTATCGTCGTAAAAAATTTATTTATAAATGCCTCGTACGAAATAAGGATAATAGATAATTATTTTTCATATTATTTTCAAAATAATTTTATTGATGTATTTAAATATATATATATATATCTATACTATTTGTATTTAATAATAAATACAAATTGTCGAGTAATATTTAGATACAGATAATAAAATTGTATATTTTGCTGAAGGTAAAAAACTATATAAACACTTTAAAGTAACGAGTATAAATACCAGTACTAAGGTGGCGAAGAGAAGGAAGCAGAAAGATAGAGGTCAAAAAGATTTAATCCATACTAAACTTTTTTATTCCTTTTCTTTCAAACTCAATTTTTTCCATCTAATAAATATTATGAATTAAATTTTCTTTTATTAATTAAATTGTTAAAAATAATTTTAGATAAATATGTATAATAAACCTATTTTATAAATAAAGTTTATTTGTAAGAATATTTAAAAAATTTTTAGCACTTCTATAAATATTATAACGGCTTTATTCATAATATTTTAAAGACTTACAGTCATTATAAATTTTCTAAATATTTATCTAAAAAACTGTATTTCTACGACTGAATGGCTAACTTGTATATACATTAAAATAAACGTGTACTAAAAATAAATTAAAAAGGATACATTTCAAATTTTTCTCCAATATAATTTATTAGCATTATTCATTTCACAAAAATAAAATTTAAATTGAAAAATTCAAATTTATAATTAAAATTTTTTTTTATTTTTAACATTATAACGCGTTGTATTAATATTAATATTTGAAATAAATATTTAAATCGTTTAAATCGATGAATAGATTAGAAACATATTCAGTGGAAAATGTATTCAAAATTATATTTTATTATATATATATTCTATTAATAATTTTAAATATTTAGAAATAAATTTTTTTTTAGTATTTATATGGAAGATTAAAATTATTTGATAATACTAATTTTAACCAACGAATCAAGAAATTATATGCAATTCTTGTTATTAAAACACGTTTATAAAATCTATGATTTTAAGTGAAAATTAAAAGAAAGTCAAAGAAAATAATGATAAAACGATGCAATTTTGAGAGTAAGCGAAAGAAGGTCTGAGAAGCGAGGATGAAAAAAGGCGAAAGAAAAAATATGGCAAAGGGGAAAGGGACGTTCAGCCATTGTGAGTAAAGCTTCAACGACTAGCCAAAATGGCCGATAAGTCACGACACTTGCTCATACACACACACACACACACACACACTCCGCTCTCCTGAATAACTATCCGTGACTACCGAACTTATAAATTTTTTATAACTGTATTCATAATTGTGAATCCTTTTGAAAAATTGATACAAGAGTATTTCAGATCGATGGAAAACTATCGGTAATGCATATACAATTACGTGTTAACAATTCTTTGGAATTATATTTATTCTATTTTTTATTAATCTTAGCACATGTTATTTAATAATTGAAAATTGGTGATTTAAAATTGCAATTGAAAATATAACTCTATCGATAGGTATTCGATTATGAACTTTTTTAATCATGAATTTAAAAATAATATTAGCGGAATTTACAAAAAAAAATAAATTTAATTTTGATTAATTTAATTTGTATACAAGAAAATGAAAGAACTTTCATACATTTTGATAATATTTTTTTACATTTTTATTTATATAACATTAATTTTCATACGAAATTAGTATATTATTGTTTTCAATATTTGCAATGCTGCAACTTGAATATGTTAACCTTTCCAGAAAAAAAGGTACACGTATGTTTGTGCGTACGTATCTTGATCATTTATTTATTAAGATTGTAGCCAGTACAACAAATCATCATACAGCAATAATATCCACAGAAAATTAAACTCTATCGCCAGGCGGAACAACAGCTCAATTTATAATATATATTTTCTACCGGAACTATCGAGAGTTGTATTCGGTTCTTATCTTATCGTATTTCAGTTCATCAACTTTTTTTTTTATTTAAAACTAGTAGCTATTGAAGTTTTTATCAAAATAAGTGATTTTTGTAAACAATTACATGAAAAAACTTTTTTAATGATTTTTACAAATATTTAAGTAAATTAAAACTTTTTTTGTAACATAGTTTTATGAAATTTTGTTTTTTATTTTTTAAAAATATTTTACTTATTAGACCAGACACATTTTTCGATGCGAATAAATGAAATTATGAGCACTTGAATTTTTTTGTATACATTGATTTATTTGCAAAAAAAGTAAAATTTGATTATAATTAAGTATGAACTTTCTTGCAAATAAAATTTTATAATTTATTTATTCTTTATGTTGGATCAAAATTTAAATTGAATTTTGTTAAAGCAGAAGGAAATTTGCAGTAACTAAAAGTAAACTATGTTTTTCGAAACAACCTATCAGAGTTTTTGACGTATTATTATTTTTTTAAAATATTAAAACTTATATGTTTAAATAATATTAATATAATTTTTTAAGTTCTATTTCGATAATTAGAAAAAACATGGTAATCCTGTAAACTAACAACTTATGAATTTAATTCGTAATTGTTATAGGATTTTCCGTAACAGTCACCTTAACTCTATTCAAAGTTTTAATACGTTAATGAAAACTGAAAATTTATGTAAGTTTAATAAATTCCTTAAACTAAAACTACTTTAAATAAGTAATTATGACAAAGAAAAATGTTTATACGAAAGTAATTTTATAATATTAAAGCATATTTAAGATTTTTTTCATTAATATAATTGTATATACGATATATAATATATTAATTGAATTTCGACTAAATATTTAAAAAATTTTAAAATACAAGTTTTTATATTATATGACGTTTATTAAATAAAAATAGATCTAAATATTTTTTTTAGTTACAGCATATATATATATATCGTGATTGGTATGCTAGCAATTATTGTACGTTCGTGTGCGTATAAGAATATTTGTGCGTCTGAGAAAGCGTGTGAAAAAGAGAATAGGCAGAGAGTGAGAAACGGAGATTAAAAAGCAAAAAATACTTTTTTACACTACTTGAAGTAGAATTTATAATTTCACGAATTTTTTTTAACATTACAAACAAAATAAAATAAATGACGATAGGATGGAAAATAAAATTAATTTTAAATATTTAATAAATCATGTAACAGTATTATTTTATATCAATTATAAGTCGTTATAATAATCTCAGGGCATAATATTATACGTAAGTGCATATAGAATATTGTTTCTTCAATTTATTAACTTTATATTACAGTACTTACCAGTACTAAGTGGTTAATGCAAAATTATAGTTATAAAAAGTTTACGCAACCCGTGTAAGATAATGTAAATTGTATTATATTTCCAAATAAGAAAATATATAATTTATCGGAAGATAATTATCCATATTTTATTAAATGTTAATAAAAAAGCGGTTAATAATTTATGAAATATCGAAATTATATAAGTGATTTCGAATATAAAAATGGATATTACGAGGATATTAAGAGTATCGTGAAAAACATTTTTAACCGTATTTAACGAAATTCTTTCGTACCTTCACGAAATTAAAAGAGCATAACGACTTCGATAAAATATACAAGACTAAATAATGACGTCATATATTAATACTCGGATATATTGTAAATTCACGATTCTTTATTAAGTTGGCGATATAGAAAATACGAGTTGGATTCTGCTCGAATACGAAACGTTTGAAACAAATCATTCAAATCCGAATTTAAATCGATGCGAGAACGACACAGCCAGAAAATCACCGGATTATATATCTTGTAGCTTGTCCATTACGATTAAAGGATCGTTGAAAGATCATATACGTCCATTCTCACAGGAGAATTCGAGATCTCCTGGCCTCATTACCGCAACGAGAGACTCATGACTACGTACGTATACGAGTGGTCCAATCGCAGATTTTTCGCTAGCAGATGCACATTCAAAGAAAGAAGCGGAAAGGCTTTCTCTCTCTCTCTTTCTCTCTCTCCCTCACTCCGTCGATCGCCTTAATCTCCTGCGATTCCATCGCTCCAACTCAAAGATCTACAACGAAGGTCCTGTTACCGGTTCCCTCGCGATCAGCGATTCTTCAGCTCTTAGCCGCCACTTAGCGCTAACGTTTCACGCCAGTTCGAAGATGCAGAGTCACCCCGCTAGAGCCTCGTTGCTCTGGCTGAAAAGGGAAGGCGTGCGTTCGTCTCTCTCTCTCTCTCTCTCGTTCTCTCTCTCGTTCTCTCTCTCTCTTTGTCTCGGTTTCCACGCTCGCTTACTTACTTTATTTCTTGTCTTTCGTTCCGTAACTCGTGGAGTTGGTTCGACGCCTCGGTATCTTGCCGTGGCTTTACATGCCTAAACGATCGCCTCGTTACGTGAGATTATTGATTATACTCCCCGGCATTGCTCGTGCCGTCTTCCTTACAATGGTCGCACCTTTCGAGAGCAACTCGAATATGCTAAGGGATTTCCAACCGTCTTCGATTCGTGAATGTTTCTCTTTTATGGGTCAACGATGAATGAAAAATGAACGCTCACCGATGCTGAATTTCTACGGTAATGGAGAACTTTGGTTTGTTTGTTTGGATAGCTGTTGGTCGCTTAATCAATCGACTTGTGTGAAATTTAGCGCCGACCAAAGTCATTAATAACAACGTTCCCAACCATTCCATTTTTTCCCTTTCGACGTTCTTACTCGACAACTTTATTTCGACGATACGAGTCTTTCTTCGACTATTCTTACTTATCAACGCACTTTTTTTCTACGCGCGAACAGCCACTGACGCGGTTCGATCTTCAATTTACAAACGCGTATCTATTTTGATTTTGCGTCCGCTTTCGAAAGAAAATTACGACGTACGTAAAAACGGTCGACCGACCGCAACGACGAGGTAATCGGTTCATCGAACGAATATAAAATAGCGCTCGACGCAAACGCGACAAAAATGCAACGAGACGAAATAAAAGTTACGAGTGGAAACAATGCGCTCGTTACCCGGTGAACTATTTAATATCTCGTCGGTTTAGGGCATCTTACATCCTAGCTTTTTTTTTTTTTTCATAACGCCGAGGAATAAACATTTTCATAAGTTCATAAGTTAAGTCGAGCTCGGAACGTAAAAATGACCAGGTTGCGAGCTAACGGATATCGTAGGCAGGGGGAACGTATACGTGAAAGCTGAAGACCCAACGAGACCGGAGGAGAGAGAGGAATATCCCGAATTCACGGCAGGAATCTCGCGATCGACGCACCAGAACAACGAAACGAACGAGTGCGAACGAAGGAGAAGAAAAAAGGGCGCGCTCTCAAGGTTTCCAACCTTATTTCCAACCTTAGCCGCTCGGAGCGATCCTCCGAATCCCGGAGAGTGACGTTGCTCTTTTCCGCTTTCTCTCTCTCGTCATCGTAACTAGACTCTCGAGATTGGTTGCGTCGGGTCGTCGAGGTTAATGCCATCGATGTCTCGAGTCACGCGCCGGTACGCCGGTAGGCGAAACAATCGTGCGATGATAGAAGTTTCGGGTACGCGTTGTCCGTCGATCCGTTGTAAACACCCGGGGGAACCTTGAGGATCGCTCGAAGTTGGCAAACTGGTCGTCGTTTCGACACAGTCGCTTTATTAATCGCGATCGAGGAAGATCCAGTCCTCGGCGGATAGACTCGTCGGCACGCGATCCGCTCTCGACGACGCGCCTCGTGGGTGCGCCGCGTAACGCGTGGCCGAGGAGAGACTTGAGATGTTATTTCGGTTATTTACGAGATGTCTCGGGACAGGTGACAAGCGCCTCCTAAACGACCGCACCGCTAACGCTCTTTGTGCCGTAAACGCCAGGGGCGCGGTAAGGAAATCGCGACTCGTCTCTCTCAGTGTTCCTCTCTCTCTCTCTCTTTCTCTCTCCACGTACGCGTACACCCCGTAATTATGCGGATGGTGAATTATGGCCCGGGCCTCTGGGTTCGTTCGCGGGGGTAGGGGCACGCGCTGCTCGTGCACTCGGTCCGTTCGCGGAGCGCCATTTTTTTCCAGCCGCAGCCGCCGCTGGTGTTGAGCGCGAGACTCGTTGCGGCTTGTGTGTACATTAACGCGATGCGCAGGTATGCGGCTACGAGCTCACGTATCGTCGTATCGCCGTATCGCCGTATCGCCGTATCGCCGTTTCGTCGGGGACGAGACCGGAGACCGAGTAACGAAGTTTTTTAACTGCTTTATGGCTATTGTCTTTTACGGCGAGTGGGATAGTCTCTTCTCCGCTTTTACGAGATGATTAATCATCGAGCTTCGATTTTCAGCTGATGGCTGGGTCAAGATTATTTGTATATGCTTACACGGGCTTTCGAGTAATAAATTTGTGGACGGGCTCGTTTTTTTCCTTGTTTTTGCATTTAAGTGCGACGCGAGACGCTGTACGCTATTTTTACACCGTAAAGTGGTATTTTTTTTTTTAAGGTGCTTTGATACGCGCGATGTGCTTCGCTCGATACGACGGATAAAGATTCTCGAGGAAAATTGATCGGAGATTGTACTTAATAGAATAATCAATGAAAATAATTTTTGTAATGGAAATAAAATTATCCTTGCAACTTTAATGCGTGTTACTTTTAAAGGTACCGGGAATAATACATTCATTTAAGGTTTTATTACGCGATAATAAAATAATTATAGCACGAGAAAATATTCTCGTAAAAAGCTTACTAGCGGATGCACTTACTTGGACGCGGTGGAAAAATCTTTACGGATACTACATTATACTGCACTTTACCGTACAACGTATTTCAATATCTCTATATTTTTTAAACCTAAAGTAATTACGTATATCATTGAAAAATATATTTATATTTTATATTCCTCTCGTGAAATTAATGCTTGAAATTTAATTTATAATATATCTTAACATTCGGTTTAACGACCTTTCTAAAATAAACGTACTTTGTCGATAATGCAGAGAAGAGATATTTCGAGTATTCCTTCCAATTTCATTTTCTTCCATTGCTTATCTTATTTAATTTGCGATCGATTTCGAAAGAAGTAACGTTCGATTCTACCGGTATCGGTGTCATCGTCTTCCACATTTTCGATCGAATCAAAAACGCACGATATCAACGCGATCTTTTCCGATTGTTCGTTAGTTTCGATATCCGAACGACTTTTCATACAAGGTAAAATTTTTGTTCGTTTTCTTCTCCCTTTTCCGTACAAGGAAAAAATAAAATAAGAGAGAGGAGCTCAAGGACCACCGACGCAAACGAACGATCGGAGAAGGAAACTATTTTTTCGTAACTCTTCGCTCGAGTTTTTCCGAGGCGACGTCGCTCGCGTCGTTTTCATCGGACGAACAATGTACGAATTATCGGGACAGCGATGCGCCTGCGTTCGAGATGCAAAGTAGACGCCTAGATTAAAAATCGAAGCGAGGGAAAAGACGACGGAAAAGACGACGGAAAAGACGGCGGAGTCAAAAATTATCGAATTCTACGGTTAGTTCGGTAATCCAAAGATTAAAAGCTTACTCGAAAGATTAAGAGACCTTGCGAGACTCGAGCTTGGAATTCTTCTCGGTACAATTACGATCCGAGGAGCGAGCGAACTTTTTTTTTCATCAAAAGACCTCGAGGCGAAGGTAAATCCACGGCCGGGCTCGAAATCGTCGAGCGGGAACTCGAGACACGATCGTTCGGTGATCGATGCTCGTGGCCGCGAGCTACGCCGATGCATCATTGCCGTCGTGTTCCCGCGCTCTTGTTCCGCTGTACCACGAATTCCTCGGGAGGACGATTTCTTCAACGTCCGAAGGATCCATCGAGCGATCGTATCAGCAATTCTAATGAAGCGAAAGAAGCGGATCGCAGGCGTCAATGGCACACCTCGCGCAAATGAGAATTCAATCGGTCCCGCGACGGACAGGAAGGAGGAACAATGACTGCCGCTCGAGCGACGGGAGGGGAAACTGAGGAACCCGAGCAAAAAGCAAAAAGGGCATCGGATGCGCGCCGCGCGTCAACTAGTCGTCGGTCACTCGGTCAGGACACGGACTCGGACACGGACTCGGACACGGACACGAGCGGTCGCACGCTGTCCGACATTATCGCGTCAGATATCGACAGCCGGGCTTTAGGCAGGACCGACTCGCGTATTCGAGCGCGCGTGGATCGGAAATCGGGTTGAAAAATTCTTCCAAAGCCGCTCGGCTCGGCCACTGTTGTTGCTGTTGTTGCTGTTGTTGCTGTTGTTGCTGCTGTACTGCACCCGCTGCCTCCATAATAGGCTCGAGCGAGCTAAGCCTCTAATTCCTTCATCCTTTATTCCTCTCTCTCTCCCTTTTCTCTTCGGTCCTCGAGAAACGCGCGTACACCTAAAGAGGCAGAGCTCTCCTCTCGGACATCGAGAGCGCAGTTCCCATAGATTATTATTAGAATGTGCGTCTGGGTCCGTGCGCGCTCGTAGCGGCTCCAGGTAGATGGACGCGATGCTCCGCCTCGCAGCCGAGGAGCGTAGCCAGGGGGGAGACTTCGGAAGAGAAGAATGGAAAAGGGAGCTCAGGGGCTAAGGGGTGCGGGGGATGTAGAGCCTCGGATCGCGCGCGGACGCTCGCGACCGATCACCTACTTTGCTCTTTCTCTATATGCGTGTATCTTCGCCTCTTTTTTCTTCCTTTCTTCTTCTCGGTGTATACCTGGAGAGGAAAGATTCCGGCCTCCGAATATAATCGAGACTCGTCGACGTCTGTCGCAAGTCAGAGTTAACGCGTTTTGCCCTGGATTCTCCCGTCTCTATGTGTCATGGGATCTTTTCGATATTTGTATATCGTACCTTTCCTTTTCTCGATCTCTACCGTTGCTATTTCGCGCGTCCCGTTGCTGGAATTTAAAGGAATCAAGATTGATGGAATTCTACGTATTTTTATACAAATAAGTTTTCTGCGCCGAGAGAAAAATTTACCGAATTTCAACCGATAAATACTCGGTGGCGATTCTTCGACAGTACTAAATAAATATTTACTCCAGCCATGATTATACTTTCTTAATACCGAAATGCATTGTACGACTCGAGTTACGTTCCCCCGAACGGGCAAATATTTTGAAATTTACCGGAGCGCCTCGAACTGGAAAAAGAAAGAAGAGCTGGAGCATCGGAAATGGAGATCTATCTATCTATCGATCGAGCGAACGAACGAACGAGCGAGCGAACGAGCGAGCGAGCGAGAATTATCATCGACGAGTTTAAGAAAACTTTGTTGGTCGAGGCGTCGTTTAATTATCGATGATTCTTCGTTGCATACTTCGATGCAATTACATCGCGGTAGGTAGACGATTTAAATCTTGAGTAACCCCGAAGGAAAAGAAAAGAAATGAAAAAACGAAAGAAATCCTTTCTCTTTCGACAGAAATAAACGTCGCTGGATGTTTCAACGCTTCGAACAATAATTTATAATATATATTCCAGGAAGATGATACAACGCGTATACCAGCCCGAAGCGAATGGACCTCATTAGGAAACAAAAATTCCACGCAGTATCGTTATAACATACTTCATCGCACACTCATATTTCCGAACATTATTCATACCGCGGCTGAGTAAGAGCCAAAGAGATGCCCTTTTGAGATCCGAAGGCGACGAACTTTTCCGTTTACACTTGTAAAATAGCGAAAAAAGTACACGTATACGCCCTAAATCATGAGTCGCGCGACGCGAGATTTAGAGGTTTAAGGTTATGAGATACGGATTCGGGATAATATTTATAAGGTCCCGAGCGTACGACGACGACGACGACGTTTTCGAGGCTTTCTAACTTGGCAGTTCGTATAAATTCTTCGCTCCTCGACGGGTTGCCGCGCAAATCAGAAATTCCATCCGAGACGACGAGGGAAGAAGACTCTCGCGAGAACCGCGCGTGTGTCCACGAGAACGGCTCGCTAAATATAAGCGCGGGAAGGACAGGAAGGATAGGAAGGATAGGAAGGATAAGAAGGAGAAGGACGAGAGAAGAGGCTCGCGATTTCCATCGTACCGAGTGCGTCAAAGGTCGAGGACGAAAGCCAAGGGATGAGTCGGGATTGCAAATTATCTCGACGAATCGAAACTCGTCGCACATCGCGAATCGCGCATCAGGCGTAAGGTAGTTTCGCATTTTCCCCTTTATTTTTACCTCGTAAATTTTATCGCTCGCGTGCTCGATATTTTACAGCTCGGAGCGGCTTACCTCCGACCGTTTCTTCAATAACATTAATTGACTTTTAAACGAAGATAAAAATGCGAAAACGCGTGCGATTATTTTAAGCGCTTATTAGCTCATTTTTTTCGTGACTCATCGGGTTACCAATCCTTCCAACCATTAACGTTTCGCGTTCGTCTACGTATTTCTACTCGACGCGTCTCGTCCTTATTAACGGTCCAGGCTACTTAAAGCTCGAGAGAACGATTCCCGAAGTAACCGAGCAAATAGTAACGCGATACTTTGTTTCTCGAATCTTTCGCGAAATTACCAATGTCTGTGCGTAAGATTCCAAGCGACCAACGATCTCGAAATTAAATTGCGAATGGCTTGACGGTGGAAGGACGCGCGAGACTTGATGGTGGAAGGATCGTTGTAGTTTCTTGGATAATAAAGCATACGGGAGCGAGCATTTATCAATGCACTCTCGAAAGTCGAAAAAAGCGCGGAAAGTCGTTTAAGCTTTTTCGATACTTATCGAAAGGAAAACTAAAAGGACGTTCTTTTTTCCGACGGCGGCGGGTGGAAGGACGGGAGGCAAGAGCCAGAACATAAGTGGCTCGCATTAGTAAGTAAAGCCACCAGCAGTTGGCAGCAGTGCACGGCTGCATTTCTTCCGGTGGTGGTTCCACTTTGTTTTCTCTCTTTCTCTCGCTCGTTTTCAGCGCCTGCGCGCTTTCTCTCTCTCTCTCTCTCTTCCTCTCTCTCTTCCTCTCTCTTTCCGCGAGGCGTCACACCCCCTTTTCTCTCTTTTCTGGTCGGAGAGTCGACAGGCGGCTATATCTTTTCGGCGGGCGCTTTTCTTTTTCAGCTGCTTGCTCCGATGCCAATTCAGCCACCGGCGCAGAAAAGATAAATCGCTTGTTTTGAACCGGCCCAAATCGCTCCCCGGCGAATCGCTCGCGTTTTAAGAAGGTGCTGAGACGCGGAAATAAAGTGTCTTGGATAGCCCCGACGGAGATGAAAAAAATGGACTTTAAGAATTATAGCTTTTAGGCATTTAGGTTGCGTCAGGAAAATTGAATGATTTTTAATGGCGGATAAACTTTACAAAAAATATACGTTAAATTCTTCCGAATCACTTATCGCGGAAAGGACGATAACGCTGAATTAATCAAAATTTATATTTCAAAGATTCGGGATTAAAAAGTCTGCGATTATGTTATAAACGCTTGTTTTACGCGTATCGCTCGCGCAAAAGCAACCGAATAACGATATTTGTAACGTTACGCGTTCGGTACACGCACGAAATTTGCGATAAGTGAAAATTTGAAAAACAAATTCTAATAAACGCAACGGAACGATAATTATTTGTTCATCTTGTTTCCTTCGTAAATAGTTGACAAAAGATACGTAAATAGAGTTCGTAGTAACGTAGAAACCCAAGTATATAAAAAAAAAAAGAAATTCAATTTTCAAGTTTACCTTCGTTGCTCTAGTTATAATTTTACGTTATCCACTTAATCGGAAGTATCATTTTACAAAATCATAAATTAAGCGCATTACGTAAACAGGTTTTGCGCATAAAAATGAAAAATTGTCCATTATAAGGTAAAAATAAGGTTGAATTAATGTTTTTAATATAGTTAATCATAAAGACTGGATCTCGGAGTATCCCGATGATGTTAGAAATAAAAAATGTTGGTTATTTTAAGTTGTTTGAAGTTGTTTTATCATTAATTTAAGAAAAATTGTTTACGACTAAATAATCGTGAATTTCGAGTTTTATGCCCAAGATTTACATATAATAATGAAAAATAAATGAAATGACCTTTTACCGTAGGGGTAAAATGTTTCACAATGAGAAAAGTAGAATATTGCAGACTTTGTAGCGAACGTACCTATTACAGCGTCGCGAGTTACGAGCGATAACAATAATGTACATGCGTTTAATTGCCCGTACGCGTATGGCCGCCTTGCGTTTATTTCACGCCGCCCATGCGACTCAACCTACTCCCCGTTTTTCTTTACGACCGTGGGTAATTTCAACATAATTTTTTTTCGTGTTATGATATGCGCGCTGACACGAATTACTTTTTTATTCGATCCGATGGAACTTATCTTTCTATAAATGCAATTGGCATATGGCGACTTTTTAATTAATTCTTTAATTAACTGCAAACGGACGATGTAAATATTGTTTCCAGCGAGAATCGATGCCCAATCTTTGCCGATATTACACCCATTCTCTTTTTTTAAACCTGCAAATTTCCCTTCGTTTTTCCGATCTAATCCTTTTTCGCGAAAACATCTATGACCAACTCGACAAAGATCGTCTACCTTCAAATTGTGTACGCCGGTATCGAGATTCGCGTATCTGCTCTGGAATATTTCGTCGAACGTGATTCGAGCGATCGAATCGTTTGCGACTTTTTTTCCGACGATACGGATAGAAATTGTTGCCCAACGTTTCGATGCAACAAAGTAATTTCAAGCCTTTTCACACATATACACATTATATTATTATATTCCTCAAGGAAACAATAAAGGAAAATAATTATGAAGTTAGCGTTAACGAAACTCGTTAAATTGCTCGTTCAATTTGAATATTCGTTTATTCGTTCGATCGACGTTTACGTTATCGGATATATAATATTCAAGCAATTAATATTACAGCGATGAGACATTGGATAAAGTTAGCATAAAAATCTTACGAATATTCGTTTCGCTCTCGAGGAGCGATCGTACCGAAAACATCGTTGTTAGAATTTAACGTAAGAATTTGTTAAAAAAAATTACTAACGTTAATTTTTTAATGCTAGTTTCTCGTAGGAAAGTTTTGTTGCATTCGTGAAATGATTGATAAAAATATTATTGTCCGAGTATTCGAAGGCTCAGCGTGTCGCCATCTCTTAACGCGAATAAGAATCAACCCACACTCGGCAGGTATCGAATTTATTTAAAAGTACTATTGATCGGATTCGGTTAACCGATTATTACAATAATTAAATACGAACGCAACCGGTGATAAGTGAAACTTGTAATAAGGGTATCGTCGAGGTATTAGAAATAGAGGGTAACACCGATAATACATACGATCGTGTGATTCGGTTCTCCCGACCGAATAAAGATTTACCATTAAATTTACGGTATTTAATTTTTAACTTCGCGAAAGTTAATTAAATTTAATAATGTCGTAACGATTTGTCACATTTTCAACGCTCGCATCCAAAGCTGGAAGGATGAAATTAATTTATAAATATCGAGAGGTTGCCGGGTCGATTATTTTAAGTTTTCTAATCCGAGCGTAATAAATCGTAACGTCCATATTAATAAATTATTTGTAGAAGTAAGATCTCGAACATTTATACGGACATTTTAAAGCTATGAATATATAATAACCTTAAATACATGTTCTACAGTTTTATTCGTGTAGAATAATTAAAAATTCGTTTAATTAATTATTATTGAATCGTAAAGTGAACCGAAAGTGTTATTTTAATAAATTCCAGTTGGATGGAATAGCACATGTCGTTATTGTCATCTAATTATTCTCTAATTATGATGGACGCACGCAATCTTTATCAATGATCGAGTAGAAACGAGCGGTTTCAATCTCGAATTCGATGCGACGTTATGTGACCACGATAAGGAGGCAAATAGGTCTTTCTTCTCTAGTCGGAGAGACTCGGAGGTTATACGAGGGACGTAAAATATTCATAACTTTTAGAAAACCCGTCAATATGCAAATGCGAATGCTAATCGCGCGGCGGACTCGCAATGCCGCCGAAGGCTATCGGTCTATTAATGTTCATGTCTACAATATTCCTTTTTGTCTATTTTTAAAAGCTGCGTTTTCAATTCGAAAATCGTCTAAATCATAAAAATAAACTACGGATCTTCGGAAGTTTTAATAAAATGCATGTTAGGCTGCGCACCAGGCAAGACTTATTGCTTCATGCAGCACGAAATCGTTTAAGTGCCTATAAAATTTTATACATTAATTAGCTATACGTATAAAGCATTAAAACGAATATATAGATAAATTAACGTAATGTTTTAAAGTCGTTTATAATTTGTTGAACCGAACAAAAATTTTATACGAATACTATAAAATGGAAAATTATATTTGTTTCGTAATATTAATTGATCGCATGATAAAAGATACTTATTTAATACTTATTTTACAACGTTACGAAACTTTTAATCTGCCGAGCCAATAGAATATACTCGAGTTTTACAATATATTACTATGTAGATTCGAATGCCAAAGCGTTAACCGCAGATTTGACGAAGCGCGTTCGCTTTAAGATATTATTTCTCGAGAACTCTCGTCTAATCAACAGCTTAGAAAGTAATAGCGCTTTGTTGTTGGTCGATTCTTTTAAATTATCCACGATAGGTATTAATTTTTATTGTTAGACAACTGAAATCTATTTGTGGTTTTGTCGTTGGTGCTATCCATTTCTTTGAATACAAATAAAAAATAACGACGTATTTGTACTTTGAGCGCAAATATGTAAAATTTACCGACGCTTTTTTTCTATTATCCATAACCGTATCGGTTATTTATCGTTGCGTACGATTCGAGCGTACGGAAAAAAATTAAAATAAGTTCGCGATCCTTAAAATGATGCGTTTCTTTTTTCCATCAGCTTTCCCAGCGTGTAATAATCTTTACGGTATACTATCTTCGTATCGTTGTCGATTTCTCGATCGAAAAAGTAAAGTGTAGGCAAAGTCAACAAATTCCGAACGCGAATTATTATTTATTCGTTACCATTATTCTGCGTCGTATACATGTATTTATTTGTTTATGTCCGATAACTCTTGCAGCGCGAAAGATTTTGCATTAAAAAATGTTGTAAACGCAATAAAAATATCACCGTTTTATATAAAATGAATTTTCGTTATTTATACACGCACCTAAATTTATAAAAAACAAAACAAAAAAAAAAAAAACAAAAAACATGGTTCGTAAATAAGAAAAAGGCACGAACGAACGAACGACGCTCGATAAAATAAATTTACTCGGGCGATGATCGAGGCGCGAACGTTGACAAAGTTACAACGAGCGTCGCAATTTCCAACGAAATTTTGATCGAAAAATAGCGAGCGAGGGTAAGAAAATGTCCCGTAAACGAAGCAATTAAAAAGGTGGAATAAAATAATGATAATATAAGTATGTTCGGAAAGGTAGGCAGGCGTGTGCCACTGTGCGTAGCTATTCGCTTTGTGTCGTTTCCCCGGGCGTATTAGGTCGTCGGGGGGCGGGCGGGGGGGAGAGGAGGTTCCCCGTGAGAGTAAGGGCGATATATTTATTGCGTTTATTTATCGTCGACGTGCTCGAATTGCTCTCGGGAAACGCGTACTGTAACCCGCGCAGGCGCATGCAGCACTTGAGACTCAGAATAAACAATGAGAGAGAGAGAGGGTGGAGAGAGGCTGGAGAGAGAGGCTGGAGAGAGAGGCTGGAGAGAGAACCCGTGCCACCGTTTGCGGGCGCAATGAGAAATCGGCGTGCCGCGGCGACAAAGGATCAAAGCCGTCCGAATTGAATCCGTATTAAAAACGAAAAAAAAAAAGAAGAGTGGCACGAAGGTCGCGATTTACGACGATACGCAGAAGCTTATAATGTCCTTGCTGCTTTCTTCTTTTTTTTAATATCGACTACTATTCTTCGGCTAATAAACATCGCGAATTTTCGGCTGCAATACCATTACCTGGACCTCCTCGTTCGGCTTGCTTTATGCACAAAAGGAGCGCACGATTAACTCCTTAATACAGAGTTTTTGATTTCTTTTTACGGGACGCAATATCATTATTTTATGATATAAACTGTGAGTTTTAATGCATTTTACTATATGGAGATTCGACGCTGAATTTTGAGAAAAGGAAACCATTTTTCATAATATTTTTTTTCCAACCGAGTTTTAATAAAAATGCCAGTTAATTCGTTATTATAATCCTTAATAAAGGAAATATTCGCGAATGTACATATGTTACCAAGACGATACAATGATTTTATTCGATAGCTAATTTTAACGTTCAACAATCCAAACGCGAATTTTGAGCATTTATATTATTTTTAATTTATAAATATAAATTAACCTGCCTATAGAGCAAAAGTTTTTAAAAACATTATAAAGAACTGTAAGATACATTTACAAATTTATAATACCACAAATTTTATTTTGCATATTCTTCTATTACTTTTCAAAAGACGTTTCGAATACAGGAACCTTAATTAGAAATTCTAATTATACATTTGCGTATTATTTATGTAAATTCGGAGAGATAATCTCTAAATCATTGTAACGAGCATAATGCTTCATGAAATTAAACGGTTAATATTACAAAATATATCTTACGACTCAAACAGTTGGAAGAGGAAAGCGTATTTTTAACCGATCGACCAAAGGCAAGGTTTACCCTTTCTTTTATAGATAGAGATTTTATAAAAAAATTTCCATCCAACGGAGTTATATTTTTCGGTCCATCGAGGATAAATACGTTCGTTCGGTGCTACTCCACGAAATTGAGAATGACGCTGATTGCCGTTAAATTATGTATTTTCAACGATTCGAAAATTTCTCCTATATGTAATACGCCTATACCTCGAAAATTTTTGATCGCAACTTACTCGGCAACGACGATCGACGCGTTCACGAGTCGTTCATCGAGAGGCTCCCCCGATCACCGAGTTCACCGGAAACCATCCAATATTCCTATCCCCGTAAGCATCGTTTCTCGCGTTCGTCCAGAGTCCAGTCGACGCTTGTACTCGACGCGTGTACTCGACGCGTGTACTCGACGCCAGGATCGGTGGCCGCCATATTTCCAGCAACGTTCCGTCCGCTCGCGTATTTGGTCCTCGTACGTTTCCATGCGAACGGGAAACCGCACATCCTTCAGCGGGACGCGAGCGGAAGGTCGTTAAAGTCGTGGCACCCGAGGCGAACCCTCTAGTGCTTCACCCCCGACTCCCTCCCTCTCCTCCTCCTTCTTCGTTCAACGGTGCACCGCCAACTTCCTTTATTTCATCCATCTCCAGTCCAGGGTTCTTTCGACGCCGTCCCTCGTGTCCGTCCCGGTTGCTCGAGTACGCGCGAGTGGATACGCGAATCGGGCCTTTCAAGGCACGTCACTCGTTAAACGCTTCCATCTTGCCTCGTGATGCGATTGCCACCGCATAAATTTCCATTAGGCCGGGCTGCGAAAACAATGGGAGTGGCCCTATCACGAGAACGCAGCGGCGAGAACGCAGGATTTACGGAAAGTGAGGAACGAAGGGGCAGGTGGAGAGAGAGAGAGAGAGAGAGAGAGAGAGATGGAAAATAGAGTGACGTACGAATGTATTAGGGGGATCATGGCTAGTAAAAGCGGCAGGCAGCAGTTCGGGGAGATTGCCGTGAAATTGAAAGTCCTCCAACGGCGAAACAATTCGAGTTTTCGCAATAATGAATATCATTTGCAAAATTTCACGTGCGCTAGTTTTCGAGTGGCAAGACTTCTAGAGACTTTTGAATAATACAAAATTCTGTTAATGAGACGGTTGATGTTTCGAGTTAATTCCCTTACGCTGCGATCCGAACGATTACGCGGAGTAATGAAATAATTTGTAAGAAGTTAATTTTGTTCTCGTTTAATGACGTTATTGTTTCGGTATCGCGTAAAAAATTTTCCGTTACGTTATTAACCGACGTATACCTGACGTGATTCACTTTGGAATTTTTACTTTATCAAACTCTATAGATGGGAGAAGATAGAACTGAAATTTAAATTCGAAAGCCGAGGAATCGTTTATAAGTATTGTGGGAATACGAACCGATTTAAAATTTTCTTATTAACGTAACTAAGTTGGATATTTATTACGGTATTTAATTAAAATTACTGGTCTGAAAAT
Organism: Dolichoris vasculosae; assembly: GCA_018907195.1. Taxonomy (NCBI): domain Eukaryota; kingdom Metazoa; phylum Arthropoda; class Insecta; order Hymenoptera; family Agaonidae; genus Dolichoris; species Dolichoris vasculosae. Next base: position 12,526,981 of record JACCHY010000001.1, read on the forward strand.
GAAACGATTATTCGCGTATTAATCGTTGCGGTTAAGTAAAATATTTATAGAAACGAATGGAGTATTTAAGTATGTACGAGCTGCAATTATAGTAATCGCATCGATACGTTCTTTACAATTAAATACGTTCGAGTGCCATTCGGAAAATCAACAACCGATACGATACCAATTAAAAGAGACGCAGTTTTACTAGCGAATAAATTAATACTTAAAAACGCAAAGAGTAGTAAGCAAGGTTTTCAAAGTTTTACGACCCCTAATTAAAGCGATAGCGTTGCCCCTATTAATAAAATTATTCGCCGGGAAAATCGCGTACGAAACTCTGCCGACTACCAACCAGGTGAAAATAAAGCAAGTCGGTGAGCGGTCGTTTGGACCGGATGTATATTCGGGAAAGAAAATCTTGAATTTTCTCAGCACCTTTATCCGCTGTTAAACGAGGAGCGAAAAGGAAAAGAAGCGATAAAAAAAGCTCCCGGTCCGATTCCGGTCGCTTTAACCTTCCCATTCGTTTATTTAAAGTAGAGCGGTGGCGTTAAATGCGGCGATAGACGGGGGCAGGAAGAAAGACGAGGAATCGAAAAAAGCAAACAGAAGCAGACATAAAAAAGGAAGAAAAGTAATTAGTTGTCGCGAATCCCGAGGCACCCCTCTCGTTCTTCTCGCCCCCTCCTCTCGCCCCCTCCTCACAGCCCTCGGCTGGTACGAGTGCCGGGCAAAGGCTTTGCTCACTCGCTCGTGCATCCACCTACGTGCAAATAAGCTCGGTCGTCGGCGTCGGTGTCGGCGTCGGCGTCGACGTCGGCTCGCACAACACACGCAGATAGCGAACGGGGGCAGGGCGGGGGCGGTGGCGGTGGCGGTGGCGGTGGCGGCAACGGTAGCACCGCCGCGTCGGGAGATTAAGGTTTGTTTTACAGCGTGCGGTAAAACTGTCGCGTCAAGCCCCGGCGTATTTAAAGCGGTGTCGGGGACCGCGCACCAACACTACCGAACGCAAAAAAGACTAACGCACGCGGGCGCTATGTTTTATAAGCGGCGCATCGACTTACGGCCGCCTGGTTTTCGTTACGCCTCGTGATAATATGATAATACGAGCCGCTCGCTCGTAAAAGCATAATTAAGCCGTTCGAAATATGGCCGCGTGGATATCGCGTTCGCGGGTATCGTACTACGAGAGGAGCCAAGGAAGCTGCTCCGAAGCAACTTTGGTACAGCCGAGAGATTTCGTTTTTGAGGAAAATCAAAGGCGGTGGTTCGAAGGACCGCTAAAATCGTTCCGCTTTCATCGCACGGTTGCCCAGTTGACACCGACGGATGTACTTCGATCTTAAATCTTCACCGACGATCTTAGGATAAATTAGTTAGTAAATTATTAGACTTTGCACAAAGGAAATAACAACCGAGTCGAACAGCGAACGGAAAAACGTTCGCTCTCTCGGAGATTTATTTATTCGCTTAGCTGCGCGGTCGAAACTACGCGTTGCTCTTAACGCGGAAAAAGCGCCATCAGCCGTTTCTAAGAGCAACGATGTACTCCGGCTCCAGCGAGCAGCTGAGATTCCTGTATTTAATTTTAATAAAATAATTCCGTAGTTGGGAAAGCGGCCCGGGTAACCTCTAAAAACCTCGATCGATCGACGATGACTCCACTGGCAGCGAGTCATCCAAGAATGTCAAAACGGATATGATAATCCGAAATCCGAAGGACGTGATCTTTTGTAGGATGGCGGTAAAATTAACATCGAAGCCTCTCGGTCTCTTCTCCGTAGGAAGACCGAAGAGGACGCGAAGACGACGCGAAGACGACGCGAAGAGGAACGGATCGGTGCGTCTCGACTAGGAGGAGAAGAAAGAATAGCTCGAACGCGTGCGATATCCTCGAGTATCATAGACACGGAGCGGATAAGGATCCAACGGGCACACACGAGATGACAGGTGCAGGCGACACCTGCTGGAATTTACGATCTACACCCACTCGAGCACACTAGAGCAGACTCGGGCCCTTGGCTTTCTTTCGGTCGCGTGTGAGACTCGGCTGATGGTATGTGTGAAAGCAAAAGAGCTCGACACCGCACGATTTCACGCATCGAGCTCGCGTCGGTTTGAGTTTCGATCGACCGTGTATAGAATGCACACGAATTTTTGTACTTATGCGAGCGTGGATACACGGAGGCGCGTGAATCGAAAAAGAAGAAGCGGGATGGGAAAGCCGAAGAGGATGAGAAGGAGAGAGAGAGCGAGTGGTTCTCGCTCTATGCTATGCGCGTAGAGAGAAGCGTTTTAGCCTTCGTTTCTCGTTTCTACCCTACGGACAACCCCCTTCACAAAGTGATATATGTGAGACGGGACCGCCTCGCGAGACCGGGATAATTCTGAATTATGTTTGTCCTCGTCTTCTTCCCCTGCCACCTTTGGAACGCATCGCGCCTTTTGTCACACGTGCACAGGACTCTACTGACTTTTTTCTTATTTGCTCCTTTTTTTTGTCCGTTTGCCTACGGAGCGTTTCCATTTCCTTCTCCGTCTCTCGCTCCTACTCTATCCACCTATTTCTCTATCTACCTATCTATCTATTTATCTATCTATCTATCTCTGGAATTCTACGACATTGAGACATCCATTCGTATGAACGACTCTCTAACGATCTATTATTTTATCGATACGATTTATTCCAAAGAGAATGGCGTTATACTGTTATTTCTTTCGTAATAATGTAGCAAACAATCAATTTACTTTTCGATAATAATATATATATATGTATCTTGTAATTTTTGAAGAAAAAAAAAAGACAATAAATTATTTAGCTTTGATACTCGAATAAATTTAATTTAATTTCGTAAGAAATGATTTAGTTTTAAAGATAAATAATGAAAATGGTAGAATATAACTTTATTAAAAAAATTGAATCTTATAAATTTATAAAATCTTTCCTTCGTGTACGAAGGCTCGTATTTATAGCGAAAGGAACAAAAAATTCTCGTATTTTAGTACAAAATTTTTGATCCTTGTTTAAAGAATAATTATTAATCTTGTTATTAACTCGTAGTTTTATTACAAAGATTAAACGTTGTAAAACTTATCATCAATTTTTTTCCTGTAAATTAATTGGATATACTACAAAATAAAAAATTAATCATTACGGATCCTCGCTGGGATATTTAATTATAACACGTATACGATGCGTCTTCTTGCTTCTTTGGTTTGTTCGTTTCCCCTTTGATGCGATTTTTAGCTTATTCCGACTTTCCGTGTTCTATTCCCTTTGTCTACAGGGAATAAAGAAAATAATTATTCAACAAGAGATTGAAATTTAAAATCGATCGAGGCACGAAAAGTGAATACGCGTAGAGACGTGTTCAGAAATCGAGCGCAAATTGAAGTAAAGCGATACAAACGTATAGTAAGGTTTATTTATATTACTTGCGATGGGAATGTGGAAGATGAGGGAATTTGCAGCGAGTGAGAATGGAGGATGACGTATATCAAGACAACGAAAAATCTGACTCCGAGAGCGAGAGAGAAACGAAGAAAAAATATAAAAAATATTACAAGAAGTAAAGGAGCAAGATTTTCTGTACGTGTGCATGTGTACAACGTGTCTGTGTATGCATTCACCACCCGCTGAGCTCGACGAGACTAATGCGTGCGATTCTATAGTATCCTGACATTTGAAATGTATGCATACGTCTTGTATTATTCCATGCATGAGTAAATTGTACATACCGTGATACTCGATTTTGATTTTCTTCAACTTTCGTTTCGTACGGAAGACACTTCTGCTTTTCCGAATATATGCGAGCATCCGAAATTTAGATTTATTATATTTATCCGGTGACCTACTTTGAGTATCGAAATTATTTTAAAAATAAATTTAGGTTCAGTTTGGTAGAAATTTTATTTTTATTCCTTAAAATTGTTTGATTTAAATATCGCTTGTTTTTGCATAATAAAAGTTTTTTGCATGTCGTGGAAAGTTTTCACCTACGCGAAATAAAAGTTCGATTATTCAATGGGTTAAAAAAGCGACTCCGAGCAACGAAGTAAACGGCGAAGGTTAAAATAATATCCAGTGATAATGATAAGGACGATAACTGTAATACAGCCAACTCTGAAGCTCAGGTTTGGTAAGGAAAATCGATCAACCATCAAACGGGATCAGCGACGTACATTTGAAGACGTATCGCACAAGTGTTCCATCGAATATAAATATTTTCTCTAGCCTCTCTCACACCGCACGGAATGCCGAAGACTCCGGAGCAGCGCAACACCGATCGAGAAGGAGAGAAAAAAAAAACGAGCCCGGCATCCGAGAAGGATCTAGGGGACTCATCCCCGCACCGTGATCGGAGGAAACCCCCGCTTCCCCCCTGATGACACGGGGGACAGGGCGAGCGAATCATCCCCCTCGGTATGCGCTTTGGGACCCCGCTCGAGAATTCGGGGCGAAATCACTGCGCTCCTTCCTGGCCGGCGGAATGCAAGTTCGCGCGCGCTCTCGACTGCACGATTCGTTCCGACGGTCCGGATGCCGTCGCCGTCGCCGTCCCCGTCCCCGTCGCGACGTGCCATTGTCAAGCCGTTTAATGCGTTGCTCGAACGCTGCTCGAACGCTGCTCCAACGCTGCTCCAACGCTGCTCCAACACTGACCGAACGCGGCCCTTTTGTTTTTATTGCTGGAATTTCGAGGATCCTCGTTTGGCGGCTCGACGCTCATCGCGGGACGTCGCGATTTCGCATTTTACTTATTAGGCGGAGGCTGGATTATTCGCTTGGACAAATTTTGAGCGATGAGCGTCGCGCCGTAAAAAATGTCTGCTATCGTCGAGTTGCTTTCTTCTTGTTGCCGCAAGCTCATCGTTCAACCTTCCTTTACGATCTCCGGCTGCTGTACTCAACGCTCTTACTTTAAAATACTCAAATAACTTGTTTGCGCGAGCCATTGCACGAAGACGCGGCTATTCACAAGCGATTATGCCTTGGAAATATTTAATGTTTCAGAGAATATTTTCTTAAACCTTCTCCAATCGTCTTAATTTAAGCATTTTATTATCGCAATATGTTATTAGATCTTCCGCTTTTAAGAACGAGCAAAATTGTTTCCTTTATTTTTATCGATTGTTCGGAGCTACCTGAAAAATTATTTAACGCGCGTAAAGGAGAGTTTTAAACAAGATGGATGGAAAATATTAATAATCTACTTGTCTATTCGGTACAGTTTCCGTATCGAACCGTTGCTACTTTACGTCTATCCTGTACATTTATTCTATAAATTACACAAGATTTCTTAATTTTCTGCCTTTTCGAATAATTTCTGCCCGACTGATAATGTTGCATTGTTTTTCTATTTTTTTATTTTTCAAAATACTTTTATCAAAATTGACGGAGATTTTATTGTTTCGTATCGAGAGTGATTTTTAATTATCAGCGTCGTAAACTTCGTACATAGTTAAACTACGAATAGTTTTTTTCAATTTTATTGAATTTAAAATAAATAATTTAAGCACCGATAAAAGTAATACTAACAATTTTATAGAACAAAGACAATTCATGTATATTTTTATGTCTATGTACAAGTTTGTTAAATTTGATTCGTTTCATTCTTTTTTTTTTAGTCTTGTTTTTATTTATTGTAGAAATAAAATAATTTTATATTATTCTCGGTATCGTATGTTAACTCTTACAATCGATCGATAGAAAGATTCTTTTGCTTACTTTATTCTTTATATACAAGAAAATAAAATTGTTTACTATAAACATAAAAAAATATAAAACATCCAAAATTAAACTTTTATTTACTGCTTCTCAAATGACGATAAATGTCACAGTTTTGCCTACCATTATCATGAAAATACCGCTACTATCGTATAAACTTAAAAGTCACCAAATGGTAACTCGACCAGTTCTAACGAAAAAATTACATCAGGAAGTCCATATTTCTAAAACATATTTTGATATTTCCTTTATTAATACAATTACATTATAAAAGCCTATAAAATCGATTTTTTATTTTTAAGCAATAATTATTCGTGTCAATTTACAATTGAATGCAAAAATACTTTATAAATTAAAAACGTCGGTCGTTCCAGATAAACGTGCAAGGATATTAAAGAATATTCGATAATCAGAGTTTTTCATCCATCCTTACTTTTTATTAAAAAATATTAATATATTATAATTTAATAATAATATCTGAAATAAAAACCTTAATATTTCGTTAACATTTTATTAAATGTACATATTTAGTTTGCGCTGTACTTAATTTTAATATTCGTGCGTAGTATAATTTTTGTTCTATATTACTATATTCTATTATACGTTAAAACATTATCGTGCTATAAAAAATCATTCCTTCACGAATCGGAGTTTGCAGCTAAAAAAATCAATACCCAAAAAAAATATATATCCAACGTTATTTTAATTTTAAACAGTTTGTAAATATCTTTTCTTTTTAATTTTTTAATTTATAAATAAAATCAAAAGCGACGATTCGATAACGAGGCATTTTTATTTCCATTTATTACCTTTTGAACGTAAAATTATAATAACGGCACGAAAAGAAATAACAATTTGTTAAAAAATTAAGTCTAACCAGCATCACAAATTTTTTTTTACACCATCGCAATAAAACTAAACGTTACATGTATTTTTCACGTACTTTAATACGAATTAAGAGATACAAAACGTTCCATTGATTCCATTAGGATAACTCATAACGAGGCTTATTATTTTTATACGTTACAGTCTGGTGCGTTCGATCCTTCTCATACTAATCACGCAAGAGCCGTACTTAATAATTTTTTTTGGGTCTCCTCGTACTGGCTTTATGCACGGGAATATAAAAGTAAAAAGTCGAGGAAAAAACGAATACGCCATCGTAATAAGATTGTAAAAATGGCGCGACCTCACGAAACGCAACAGCTTGTACGATTCGCGCTCGCGCGCCATAATAAATGTCGGACGACGAGTTCGCATTGCTTTATGTGTTCTCTCTCACCCCCCTCTTCCATTCTGCTCTGCTCTCTCGCTCTATCGTGTTCTCCAATTCCGTGTAACGAGGTTTTAATGTGATTTGTAGGTCGAGAAGCATCTCTTTGCTCTCTCTCCCTCTCGAGTGGACCGAGACTGTGTATAAGCGCGTTCCCGCGATAATTTACGACGTCGTAACATTCGTGACAAATCGTGTATGCAAACATTGTAAGAGCTTGAGCGATTCGGTAAAAACGGTACCTGACTCTTCGCCGTCGTCGTTGGCTGGATTGCGACCGAACCCATAGAAAGATCTTCTCTCTTTCGCTGTGTGTCGGTAAACGCAATAAAATTTAACTGCCTTAACTCGACCTCTCGTATTCCCTTCGTACCTTTCTCTCGTTCGGTATCTTTCCCCTTTCGCTTATATTTTCTTGTCTTTCCGCTGGTGTACCAAGTATCGTTTTCCAGGGAGATAGGTTGACGATGGTCCTCCCATGGCTCGAAACTATCCTTTCCTCTGCCCAGATACACTCGAACTCGAGTCCAGGTGTAACCCTCCGCAGTCCTCTTCGATAGCAAGGGATTTTTCCTAGTGGTCGTCGTCGATGGGACCTTCGAGCGAGAGGCAAATCGCACGTTTCTTTCAAACGTTACAAGTTCAAACGTTTGTCGTAAACGTAGTTTTTTTGGTTGCCTTTTCTGTCGAATTTTTATTCGAATTCTACCCGCTCGGGACAAAATTGGTCTCGCGTTTATTTTGCGAATTCGTTTAACGATTTTTTGAGAAATCACGCGGAAAGGAGTATAATTTAAATTTTCAAAGGAAGCGTTGAGCCAGGATCGATTCGAAGAAGGAACGTTTTCTCGCTTCTCTCGGTGGAAGCGAACGGGGCCGAGGGATTTTTTCGAGTGCGTAATTAGCTCGAGGAACGTTATAAAAGTCTCCGAGTCTCGCGTTACGTCAAAAATAATTAAGAAAATACTGGGCGATAGTTTACAGCGTGGCCAACTGGACGAAACGGCGCGGGACAGGAAAGGAAAGGAGAAAAAAGAAAAAAGCGAAACCTTAAAATTCGTGTTCCGAAGTTGGAGGCTAATTGTTATCGGGCCGCTATAAAGTTGCACCTGCAACGCTGTCGTAGTTTGTCACCCCGACGGCGGGTCTCGCTCTTTACACGGGCGTAAGCGGCAGACTCGTTTCCTCGTTTCGGAGTAATATACGGCCCTTTTATGACGAGTCGGGCCGCTCTTCTCGTTCCTACTCTTTTTATCTCCTTCCCTCTCTCTCTCTCTCTCTCTCTCTCTCTCTCTCTCGTTTTAACTGGAAGCAGAAGGAGAGCCGCGAGAACCGTTTCGCGCGTAGCATCGGTTTTTTCACGGAGGCGCGCGCTAAACGCTTAACGGGACAAGTTCGCGCCGAGCTTCCTTGTTTTTCCCGAGCGTGGTGTAACAGTTATGGCCGCGAACATTATGGACTTTTAGGAACGCGAACGACGATTCTTATCGTTCGCTGAGCACTCGCCCTTGCGTTCCTCGTTGCGTTCCTCGTTGCTTTGCCGTTGCTTTTCCATTGCTTTTGAACGCGGAAGAAGTAATCTACGACCGTTTCGAGGATTTTCCTTCGCGTTAATGGCCCGTGTTTGCGCGACAAAGTCTCTGCCGAGTGTTTTTTTTTTTACGATGAAAATGCCCGCGGAAGCCTTTTCGAAAGGATCGAGTCGGGAAAAAAAGAAGAGGAGGATAACTCGCAATTTATTAACGCATACGAATTTCGACGTTAGCCACCGGTGGGAGAAAAATTTATCGCATCGGCTTAATCCAGACTTTTTACGTTCTTCCATTTTTAAACTATTTTTTCGTCTTAGTTTTCTGCCAAAATTACATATTTTAGAATTATTGCATAAATCTTTGTACATTTATTGAATATCTATCGGTTACGTATTTCAATCTTAAACATTTTTTTTAATTGGCTGAATTTTTTAAATCCCGGTATTTTTAATTAAATAAGTTAAACGCGTCGTTTTTATTTTAGAAAAATATTACCAGGGATAAGAAACAACATATTACTCTATAAAGCATTTCAAATTTAAAAACAAAATTCGAAAAAAGAATTGTGAATAACGAATGTGATTTTTTAAATTCTGAATTCTAAAAACCGATACTCTTGGAATAGAAAACAAAGTATATTTTATTTAATCTGACGGGCATTTGACTGTTTCTGTCCAGAATCATAGATTATGTAGCATTTTTAAGTCACTAAAAGTTACACAATGTTTACTTTTACTAGCTTTTATTGATGTATTAATTTATTAAATATATTCTACGATATATATAAATCGAGTTAAAATTTAAATTTATGTTCCTATTGTATTTTTCAAAAGTTATGTAAATCATAAAGTAAGTCAAAAAAGACAAATGTCCGTTAATTTTATGATTTTAATATTCGGTTGTAGGTTTATTTATTCTGGTAAAAATAATTATTCATTCATTTTTTTAATATTAAATTAAAAATTATTATAATTAAGAGAAGATTTTCTGCGAATGTTTTCGGATACTATTATTTTAATATCTTTAAGTATTATTTTATGAAAATGAAAATAATATTTTTAAAGTAAATTAAAAATGAAAGAAAGAACTCAAGCTAAAATTAAAATTAAAATTTGTTTAAATCAAACAAAATTAATCGTTATTATTTATATTAGATCGCGATTTATAAATAAAATATAATAAAACTATAACTATAACTATAACATCGGGCTTAAAAAATGAATTTTTCTTACATCTCTTAGGGATATATTTAAAAAAAATTAATCACTCGATATTAGCTAAGCTGATGTAATACTGTAAATATTACAATTTTTTATAAATAATATTTGGTTGATAATTATTATATTTTATGTAACTAATTATTTTGAAATAAGACTCTTTCTTGATTAAAAAGATCCTGAAGGAACTGATATAAATTATTAGTATAATGAACGGATTCCTCGGAGCTGGATAATATATTGAATTTAAGTATAACAAAAGCAAAAATTAGCTCATAAGTAATAAAATATTTTTATGCGCTCGTATAAAGATTTTTTTCTTCGTTTTAATTTAATTCTCATTTTAGGATAGAAGAAGAGAGACAACGTGCCGATCGGCTATCTTCTTGGAAATCGAATTTAAATATGACAGAAATCAATGACATAAAGATAGAAAAAATCCATAAAAACAAAAAGCGTCCATGACGAAGAGAAGGAGAGAAAACCTGACATGTGAGAAAGCGGGTATAATCGGGTGTGTGTACGTTTCACCGTATGTGTGTATATATCTGCATATACGCGTATATACATACATATATATATATATATATACAAAGAAAAACGTGGGCGAATGTTAAAAAACCATCGGTGGTATCTGCTGAAACTCAGGCGATTCTCTCTCTCTCTCTCTCTCTCTCTCTCTCTCTGCCGCTCGTACGCTCATCGTTTTCGCCAGCTTTTACATATTCATGCGGGATTAAATTCGGCGGCAGTCGGCAGTAGCAGCAGCGAGGAACGAAGAAAAAGGCGGAGATGAAACCGGCAGCAGCGACGCACAAAAAAGTAGATCTAGCGAAAAGGGGGGGGTGGGAGACTACGAGAGATCTAATAGAGTAAAAAAAAAAAAGGTCGCGTGTGAGGGGAGTCGTCGATTATTCATGGACGCGCAACGTTTTGTTTAAGCTGAAAAAAAAGGAGGAATCGCGCGTATTCGCATAGTCCGGAGAGACTCGTGTGCCTGTGATTCGCGATAACGCATTTTCCCGCGGTGGCTTTCATTAATCACGCCCGGATCAGTCTACGCGAATGTAGCGAACGCAAGAGAGAGAGAGAGAGAAGTCGCTTATAGGATTCAACTGCTCGGCTGCGGGAGTACAACCATACGCGAGTAATGCATAGGTAATACATTCGTTGAATAATGTTTGCCATTCCGCGATGAAATTATTTGCGTTTCGTTGCGAGCTCCATCGATCGATACGCAGTTTCGAAACTGGGTTTCCAACTTTTTCCTTTTCGTCAAAGGCGGGTGTAAACGATTTTCAAAAAGTTACGTAAATTCGAAGAGAGGAGAGATCGCGATGATTTTTCCTGCTTGTATTCGAAGCAACGATGAAATATTTTTCATTGATATTTCCTCGTCTTTCAAGATTTATAATCCGGCTTACTTATTATAAAACAACCGTGATGAATCGATCGCATCACCAAAAATAAAGCAATGTACTTCTTTTACCAGTAACGAATTATATCACACTTTTATTTAGAACGACCGGTTCAAAGTACAGAATTTGATTTAAGACAAAGGAAAAATAGCTAAAATTATGTATCCATAGTGTCGCGAGTGTACAGCTTAAAAAAAATGATTTTATTTATAATAAAGCGTAACGTAAATCTTATTAAAAAGTTTGAATTGTTCCCTGGTAAAATAGTATAGCCTCGCTGCTTCCGAACCATTCCGATTTCAAAGGGTTTCTCGCAAGGTATTTAACATATTGAAGAATTATACATGCACTTACATATATCTTTCGGTTTCAAAGTTCTACGCTTACGAGATAGAGAGACGACTTACACACGTGTTCGCCTTGTTGCTGACGTTCAGCGAGACTTACGGCTTACCCGAGTTTCGAGCGAATCTATATTCAACTCCCACGAGCGAAATACGCGGCAAGTAAATTTAACGACCACAGTTTCATACCAACAGCTTTGTCTTTAAATCCATTGGCCCACTTCTAATTTTCACCTAAATGTCTGCTCGCCTTATACATTCGTATATATTACTAAAATGAATTTCACAAGCAGAGCTGCAGGAATTAATGGGTAATAACGTTTCAGAATTTTAAGTAAATTTCAAATTTTTTCTACGTGCTTTCCGTTTAATAAATTGTAATATCGTAACGAGGCACGCGAGTCGAAAGAACATTTTATTTCGCTAACGCTCAAAATATATTGCTTTCGAACGAACGCATAAAATAAGTACGTTGATCCGATGACTACTAGAAATTACCTCTGTTAATTTTTATCTAATTCTCATTACTCGATATTGCGCCAAATACTTGAAACGAATAATGTTTTACGAGAATCGGATAGAAATAGTTGGTAATAAATTTAATTTCTATGAATTATAAATAGCGAATTTTTTTACAAGTCGGGATTTCAAGCGATGTTTCTTGAAAAAATAATATAAGACCGTTGTTTATTCCCTACGTGTTAAAAATATTAATATAACCATCGATAAAAGATCGACGCTCACGATTAATTAAATATCGTATATTTTCGGGTAAAATCAAAGTAATTTCTATTTTGCTTTATCTTAGTGTTCTCACTAATTTAAGAGATTAATTAACTTTTTTACTAATATCGACGTTGAATAACTTTTGTACAACCGTAATGCATAAAAACTATATTTTTTCGATGAATTTTATTTGAAAAAGTCTTTATCCGCTACATAATATATCTCGGGTAACAAATGTTCTTTATCGAAATATTTAACGCAGTATCTTCATTATTCATCCAAATGATGAATGTAGAATTTTTAATTATTAGTCAATGATTCATTTGCAATTCAATCCGAAGCAAATTAAAATTTACATACCGCGTATCATAGTACGGACGTTACATGAAAATGTACACGAGTCGAAGGAAAATGTTTAATTTCGAGTATTTCTTTGTATTTCTAATATCGGTTTTCCTTGGCTACAAATGAAGCTGACGTAGAAACAGAGATGGAAGAAAAATCATCGAGCCGAGAAGCTAAGCTGGATATTTTCAACAGGTGTCCTGTGAGTTGTAACGATTCCAGCATCCGAAAAATGATGAAGTTTCTTAAGCGTCCGATTCGTCCATTAATCGATAATTATACAGAGCAGCTTCTTTTCTTCCATTCTTTCCTCTTATTCTCTCTCTCTCGAAGCAAAATCCGAGAGAGCTATCCGAGGAGGGCCAAGAGGCTGGGAACCTTCAAACTTAAATCACTAAACGTAAGGCGTGACGAGAACTCGTTTCACTTCTGCGCACGGATCCCGAGTTTTCGTGGATCGTTGTAGCCGAACGGGCAGATAAATGCATTATCGTACCTTTGAAATCGTAGAGGAATCGAGGAATCGAGGAATCGAGGAATCGAAGAATCGTCGAAAACCCGGGGAAAGGGGCAAGAATTATTATTCAATTGTGATTTCACAGTGGGAGCTCGAATTCGTCAGGCCACTTTCGTTTAAATTCGAATTAGCTTTGCTCGCGCGTACGATTCCCGCACGACTCGATTCACGAATCGAATTCTTTCTTTCCTTTCTCATTACACCCAAAGTTTTGCGCTGTTTCGCCGACTCTGTAGTTGGGCTTATTTTGAGGAGCGAATGTTTGGTAATCACGCTCATAGAACCGCCGAGAAATGCGCGCATGTTCAACGTAAAAGCGAAAAATAGCATGGAAATGTAAGTTAATAAGGTAGATAAAACCTGAAAGAATAAGTTGCTACGGGGAGGCTACGGCATATCTCGGTAATATGTTCATATTATTAACATTTTTGTCGTGATTTAACATCGCAGATAAGAATTATAATTATTAAATCATAAGTTACATCTACCTAAGTTAAATTTATTATATCGTATTTTATGGCATCTTCATAAAATCTTACTTAAACTTCTCCTTTGTGTTAAATATTTTAATATTTAGAGGTCGTAATTTTATTCTTTTAGCTTCTTACAGTGATAAATCGATATTATAGTTTATTTTATGTTAAAAAATCAATGTTTAAATTATGTACATAGACGTGAAAAGAAAATTTTCCAACGTGTTTTTCCCAATTTATAGCCGATACTATATTAATAAACTTTTCATAAGATTTTAGAAAATTTTAGCCAATAAAGTCAAATATTTATTTAATAATTTTATATTTGAAATACTTTAACAAATATGTTCCATTGTTCGTAATTATGTAATTACTTATATTATTTTATTCGTTATTATCGATAGTTTTATCGTAATCGTATACTTATTCGAGTACGTAAAATTCTGTTGATTATCATTTTGGAGTCAAACATATAAAAAATACCTAAATTTTATAATTTAGAAAAATTGTTCTTTAGGTAAAAGAAACGATTTTACAATATAAAATACAAATTCGAGAAAAATTATAATTTAATAAATTTTTATTCGTCCGTGAGTTTTCACTTACGATCCTTTTAGTATGAAATTCATTGCACCTCGGGCGAACGAAAATATAAAGAAAAGAAAAGGAATATTATCGACTAAAAATAAAAATAGGCAATTGTAGCAATATAACTTGTCGAATGACACCGAAATAAAGGAAAGCGTAATTTTGTAGAAAAGCAAAGCGAAGGCCGGTTGAGATTTGACTTAGGAGTTAATTTTCGGCGTCGGTGAGACAAGAAGACAGTGGAGACTGGTAGCGTGAGAGGGGAGGTGGCGGAGGGGTGGATGCAGAGGGGCGGTGGCAGAGGGGAGGTAGAGGAGTAAGGGAGAGGAGTAAGGGAGAGGAGGAAGGGAGAGAGAGAGAGAGAGAGAGAAGGCGATAGGGGAGCTCGAAAAGGGACATCGGCGACCGCGGAGGGACTGAAAATGCGAAAAATCGAGCGGGACGAGAGGAGTCGAGACAGCGGGGGAAAGGTATCGCACTGGGGGTTGGCTCTCCCCGCGGGGAGCGTCCGCGGACACCGACAATGCCCCGGCAAAACGCTCCGCCACCCCTTGCCGAGCGTCCGCTCCTCGTTGGTTTCCGAGCTGTCAGCCGGCCGTGAGGCCGTGAGCCCGGAGAAAAGAAAGTGGCGTCGGTCGGCCCCGAAAAAGAGGGGGAGATCGGGAGACCGTCTCGTTTTTCGAGGTGACCCGAGTCGACACGGGCGGCTCACCTGCGCTTGCGACCGCTGCTCTCTTAACCAACTTTTCCCGCTAATTCGAGGGGGGAACCGGGACGACTGCGCACGAGAGCCCCGACGATTGTTCTCCCAGGAGGCTTCCGTGAAAGGCGCCTTCGTCCTCCGAAAATGTTTTAGAAGCGTGTGTACGTACGCCTCGCGAAAGCGAACCCCGGGCTAGACTAATCGCATTCCGATGTTAAGGTCGCTGCTCGCTTTCGTCCCGGCAACGGCCGCCGCACCGTTTCGTTCCAGCGATCCTTTCCGAGCGGAAAAGCCAACGAAAAGCCAACGAAAAGCCAACGAAAAGCGAACGAAAAGCGAACGAAAAGCGACGCCGCGTCGGGTTCGAAGGACGCGGACCCGGAGAGAACGAGAAAACGAGAAAACGAGAAAACGAGAAAATTCGTACGGCTTCCTCGGCGATTCGAATCCATCTCTTTTAAAATCTGGTTGGACGCTCGGATCCCAAGCGTTTGGAGTCGTTGTTGTTGCAGCTTCTCTCGGAGCCTCGTCGTCTCTTTACACGAGCGCAAAAAGAAAGTGGAATCGGCACCTCGGAAATTCGCATCTCATTAAAGATTACACAGCGTTCGACGACGAGTCCGACGTCACGGGATCCGACTGACAGCCGACCGATACATCCGCCACGGTAGAAAAACAGTAAGTGGCGTTCAACGCACGAGAGAATCGCTCGCGCGCTCATCAATGATTAATGATCGATACTAGTCGATCGGACCGAAGGGCTGTGTCATCGTCCTCCGGCTTGGCACGCAGCTACGACGACGGCTCTATTTCAACCTGAATATTTTACAACGAGCAGGGCTGCCGTATTTGTAGGGTCTGTGGAGGTTCTGTGGAGGTTCCGTGTACGTGTAGGAGCGGGTTGTCGGTGTGCGGGCCGACGACAAAATGATTATATTGGTTGCTTAATCGTCCGGGCCATCGGCTCTCCGATCTCGTTTCTGGTTCATAACTTTTTGAAAGAGCATCGGACAGTTTTTTCTACGTATACTTAATTTTTTTTTACATTCTATTCGGAGGCGACTCGACCGTTTCTTTATCGGTGTTCTCTGGGATAAGCGTTACTCGGTTACCAAATAATTCAGTTTTTGGCAACGAAGCTTCGATATATTTATCGTATTATCGTAATAAACTCGTTACGCAAATTTTTACGCGCGTCGCTGATACGATTTACAATTTAGATCGATGCTGAAATATTTCTAAGCGTTTCGATGGAAACTCGAACAAGCAACGACGATTTTACATTGTCGGTGTTTATTCGTAATTTAAAATAATTAACAATAATCGTTAACTATTTTTCGAATCTACGTTCTTATTAAATTTTCTTCATCCAAGCAACCGCGATGTCTTACTCCTTACGATTATTTATTTTAATTTGTTCATCGGTACTTTTTACGTAATTAAGTTAACTCGTTTGTACTCGCATTTTAATTTAAGTATTTCTCGTACGATATTACATTCGTAGTTGCGTAAATTTTGATATTTCTTAAAAAATATCTTAATTAAAAGGCAGCTTCGAATGCCTAAATTGTTTTTTTAACAACTGCTGGCTACTCGAGAGTATCCGAAAGAATACAAACCCAAGAGCGAGTTAAGGTTCGAATTTATGTTCATTATAAATACACCTTACGGGCGATAATCTCCGTTGGCAACGATACGTTCGGAAACGACTGGTAAGACATCCGCTGTTCAATGTAGCCAATGTGCAATAATTTGAGCTTACGCGTGTATTAATGTACTAAATATGCTATTGCATTGACATACACAAGCTGTTTATACGTGTAACCGTGGCAAGAGTGCGTACTCGGTTATTATTTTTTAAATATTTGCGCGCGATTATCGGAACAACTCGACGTACTTGGAACGCGTGTATTTCGATTCGGTGGACAACGAAGAGGAAAAACAAAATTTACGAACTCGTTCTACCTACCGAAATCTATGACGATTCATCGTTTAATTCCTTTCTGAAATAATTCATGTTTCAAGAACGAAGAAAATATAGTGACTCACTGGTCTTTTACCGTACGCGATTAAAATAAATATGATCGATCGGAAGATCGATACCGTAATTTACATCTTTTTACGGATAAACGGGAAATATATCCAATTACTGTTTGATAAACGCGTTTACTTTTAGAAAAAAAATGTATCGAGATCCTTATTAATTTTAATAAAGCTTATTATCACCCGGATGAATTTCCTTGATACCTTTAATACGATAAAGTAATTATAATTTTGGATGCTAACGAGCCTTTCAAATAAGAATATTAAAACTTTTCTCGCTCGATATTTCCTTAAAAATTGCTTAAAACATTTATTTTGTTTACCGTGAAGTACAAGTTTTACTTTCATCGTGACTTTCAAACTCGTTCTTAAAGTTGAACGTAAAGAATCCCATCCGTACGAAAGTATCAATCTACGCACTTGTAACATTTTTAGGATTAATAAAAAAGTCGAGATGATGTATCGTGCACTCGATATCGGACGCAGGTTAGAAAATGTTGAATAAGTACGACTTGATTGAATGAAAAAACTTTTGAAAAGGATTCCTCGTATACTCCGGAGACCGAAACGCGTCGAAAGGACCGAAAGGACCGAAAGGGCCGAAATAGTGGGTCAGCTGACGGTGAAACTAAAATTAATCGCGCGTTATCCCTTTCGAGAGACGCACTATATAAGCCCTTATAAATCACAAGAGCCGCAGCAACACGCTGGGATAATTATTGTCCAGTGCGAGGCGGGTATCCTCGGAAAGAATGCCCTAAAGTAGCATCCGCACTGTGTATGTGCAGGAGATACAGATCGATTAAAAGGAAGGTCGGACTCGAGCTGGTCACGCCGTTCGTACGCAATTCGTAGGAATTTTTTCTGGAAAGCTTAACTTCTTTAACGCGTTACCTTATTTATTTACCTTCGTTACGCGTTTATGAAATTTATATTTTATCATTCGATTGAAATTAACTCCGATCGATCGGGATACGAAATTTATTCGCGTCCGTTAATCCGAATAATTATTCGAGCATTGTATTCAAACAAGGTGTCGCAGAAAAAGACGTATTTTATGGAATCTTACGAAACATTATGTAAATATAATTTTTTTTTGAAATTTTAAAGCTGCTCGAAATTTATTTTTTATAATTTATCCAGATTTCGAGAAAATCTTTAATCGTTGAAATGTTTTTCAAATTAGATGGATGATAAATAATTACCGTCGTTCGGTACGGATTTAGCGATGTTTCGTAACTTCGTTTCGAAATGAAAAGAAGTTTCTCAAAGAAGAAGAGAGAAATAGAAGAGAAAAATGAAGAGGAAGGAAGAAAAGCGCTTTTGCATCTAAAACGAGAGCAGTTTGTATCACGCCGTGGATTTCAAGAGTTGCTCCGGGCGAAATGCAATTCGACTTAATATTCGAATTTTCGGATACGTTTCTGTTTAAGAGTGGTTGCGAAACTTGATAAAATTCGCGCAGGCTCGTCTTTATTCTTTAAACAACTTTCTCTTATCTCGCAATACGGTTTTACAGGGAGTTGGCAAAATTTGATTTTCGAACGACGTCGTTTAATATTTAATAATTCCGTTGGTTGGCATCAACCGCTTCGAATCGAATCGCGTATCGCAACTCGTCCAACCACGAGACGATAACGAGCGAAGGAGGAAAAATCGATAGCGCAAAAGTTAAAATCGCGAACGGGAAAAATTAGGGAAAAAAGCGAGACGCGGAGGCGACGATCGTCGAGAGGAGCTCAAGGACTGAAATTAACTCAAGGAAATTATTCGTATACTTTAAAAGGCAGCTCTACACCTCTGCTTTCGATATCTATAAAGAAGACGTCAAGCGGCAATAAAAAAATCCGATACACCGGCCGATAAATCACGTTTTAAATAATAATCGGCCAATGAGAGGTCAGAAAAATTCATCATTACTTATCGACTCGCCAAGCCCATTATTAAGGCTCGCGCGATGCACCTACACAGGGCGTATGACCACCTCGAGCGGACGACATTAACGGAACGGTTAATCGTGACCCGCCCGTTGAACTCGAAAAGGAGAGAAGATATACCCCGGTAGGCTCATTTGACTCGGAGCAGCTTCACCTTGTGCTTCACCTTCCGCCTCACCTTCCGCCTCACCTTCCGCCCCTCTTGCTCCTGGTGCGCGGGCGAACACACATCGTATCTCCGCGCTTATTATGATAGAAGATTTTTTTTCGATCATAAATAACTACCCGAGTCGGGTTTACACATATATACGCATATATACGGTTACAGATATATACGGTGGAGACCCCCGCGGAGACGAGGCTGCTCGTAGGTGCGCGCAACCGAGAGAGCAACCGAGAGAGCAACCGAGAGAGCAACCGACCGAGCGAACGCTTTTACGTATAATATCGTTAAACAACGCGCCAGTCGCCCATCATGTGTGCGTCCTTAATGGTGTCTGGAGTTGCCGTCGAGGTGTTCTTTTTTATTCTCTTGGTTGTTCGTAACTTGCTGCTTGTGTTTTTTCTTCCTCCTCGCCTTTTTTACCCTACGTTTTCGCTTCATTTTTTCCTTATTTTTTTCCTTCTTTTTTCAACGACTCAGGTACGAATAATACTGGAATGGCGTTTTAGGATTAAAAAAAAAAGGAGAGATATCGTGTAGTGTGAGCTCGGGATAAAGGGAGGTCCGAGGATTATGTTAAATTGCAATATGATTTCTTATTATTACTTTCTAATTTACAGATCTTAGTTATTTTTGGGCAGAGGGATCTTGGGAATACTGCGAATGCGTCCGTATATATATATAAGACTTAATAATTGAAAACGCATAATTAAAATTTGGGTGCGGAACTTAAATATCTCTTTAAACGCCGGGCCAATTTGAATTATGCATCGAGCCAACGGAATACTATTTGGTCGAGTTTCGAAAAATTTATAAAACTTACTTTTCTACTTTATCGTTGCCTCGTGTATTCGTCCGAGTTTTCTGCTGATTTTGGTGAAAGTTGCGTTCAACGGAAAACCCAAAGTACGCGAGCGTATTTTTAATTGAAAAGAGTTTTCGGACGTCGCTTTTACGAATCTAACGTTCAACGATTATTTTAAATGTCCTAATTTTTATCTGTATTTATCGACGTTCGAAGCTTAATTATGTTACGGTGAATAACGAGTTTCGAATCGTACGATAATTTTATGACGATTGTATATGTTTAATCGTTATACTTACAAATAACCGATTCGATACGAAAAATAAAATGAAATTTGTACGATTTGTACTATAATTTGAAAAATAAATAGGCTTGGGAAATAAATAAATTTTTTAACCGCGCATCTTCGATAAAAAAATTTAAAATATATAAATTAATTTTGCAAATGTATCGTTAAGAACCTTTTCTCGAATTATCGTAAAAAGTAAAGAAAAGTACATCGACGCGTGAATGGCGAAATTTTGTCTTTCGATGCAAGTTAATATTTACAGTCGTGAAAATATTTTCCTTCTCGATAGATAGTCGAAAATGTTAAATATTTTACGAATGTCGAGGTGGCGATCGAACGATCAATTTACGCGAACAGCTGCAAGATTTAAAGGAAATTTGCGATTATTATTTTACGCGTATTAATATCCGTAATCTTATATTTCTAACGATCTTGTATACTTTGGCTTTCCAGCATCCAAGTAAATTATGAAGCTCGATGCGTTCAACTCAAGATCTATTAATCATATTGTTGGTTTTTGAGTTAACGCGAAGACAAAATAAACACAATAATTTTAATAATGATATAATTTTTCATATCCAACCAGTTATTTCGTCGATTGCCTCGAGAGTGTGTCTCGAACAACTCTATAAAAATTTAGATACTAATCTGAATCTTTCCACCACACCGATCATCTAAAAATTCTTAATAATTCAAAAGAAAAATAAGATAATAAATAGAAGACAAAACTGTATACAAATCGGATGCGTGATTTACGATACAGACAATTTCGAAAGCTGATTCTTGAAAATTCCATCGTATAGGCTCTTCTCTCTCGCGAGGGTAGTTGTGCTTGTTGGCTTGCGACATAAATCCCCCATCGATGATGCCTTTCATTTTCGACGAACGAACGAGTGTCGGTCGAGTGTCGGTCGAGTGTGTGCGAGAGTGCGAGAGCGCGAGAGCGCGAGAGTGCGAGGGAGGGAGAGAGGGAGAAAGAGATAAACAGACGGACGAACACAGACGCGGTGCGGAGGATCGGATCCAAGGTCGCGAATGGCGTCATAAGAATGCGATTCGGACCTTTTGCCACGTATGCGAGAGACCCGCGAAAAATTGAAAATTTTCGATGCACACATGCACGCGGACGTGTTTGGAGTGTGTCGGCGAATCTAGAAATCTTGAGAGTGTAAGTGTTTCGTAGGCGGGTCGTGACCCGTAAATATAGCTTTGACGTAAATACACGGACGGATGTGTGCGTGTGTTGAGGGACCGCTCGACGGTGCCTTCGGTTATTGTATTTCGCGTACGAAAACCGTGGCCCGGATTCATTGGGAAAATAAACTTAGCCTGTATATGTGAAAGCGCGAAGCGAATTGTATACGTATCTCGAAAAGCTGTGCGATCTTTCGGTGCGCAAAGGGGAAAATTTATAAATTTACCGTACAAATATAAACTAGATTTCTTTCTGTAAGTACGCGCAAAGAATGTGTAACGCATCCACGAGAAAATTACGAAATGGCCTATTCGTTCGTAGGTTTATGCGCGTGTATTTTTTTTTAAACATTTCGCACGGTCGTCGGTTTTTTTACTTTGTCAAAAATCTAAATTATGTGAAATTACGTTTGTAGTTTGTAATTTTCACCTATTTCCTATCGTCAATGCAGCCAACGATAATTTAATAAATCTTAAAGTATGAAAGAGTCGAATCAGATGCAAGTATCGAAAACCGTGGCTCGAATCGAAGTAGTACATATTTTGCATAAAAGATCTCATTGTATTTCGATTTTTAAATTTATCAAAGATGTAACGGTGGGAATAATTTTTTACGTTTGAAACTTGGATACTCGTAAATGTCTTCTATGAATTTTCAAAGATCTATCGTGCAAGTAATATGGCAACCGACTTACAAAGAATGCAATTATTTGCGCTTACCTTATAATTTATGCCTAACGTTAAACATCCGAGTGTGAACAGAAATAAGCCGCGAATACAAAAGTTCTTTGTATATTAAATGATAGTTAAAGAAATTTTACTACTGCAGCGAACGGTAATTATAATTCTATGAGATACACGGATAATTAAAGTGGGTTTAAAAAGATTTTTGCTTCGCAAGAACGAATAGTTTTATCTCGAATTAAAATATGATAAGTGATTAATTTTTTAGTTTGATTTCTCATAAAGGTAAAGGCAAGTAAACGAATAAAAAAATTTTTATGCACAAACGTATAATTAAACAACTAATTTAACGTATGCTTTTCATTATTTGCATTATCTACATATTCTGCAAATAATACGTACGTAGCGACGTTTATAGCAAAAATCAGTTTTAGCGAATACATTTTTATTTTATAATATACATATTTTTTAAGTATCGTTAACTCGTTTATCGTAAAAGAAAACGCGCAAACAGAAATAATGGAAAAAGACAATTGTTTTTCCTGTATTTCATAAATGGGTAAACCCTGTCATCGCGTTGATAATTAAACACGGGTACGAACATTATATTCCAAGGGAATTAGATCGAGGATAAAAAATAAGTAAAATAGCTTGAGTTATCTAGAAATCTTAATTCAGAAGACAAGTTGAGGTGCAGCTCGCAAAGATAAATCGTCCAACTGGTTCGGTGCATCGTAACTTCGATGGAAGATACACGAGTGTACCTATTTGCTGAAATAGTGGTTACATTAGTGTAACACGTAACTCGCTGTATACCATTTTGAAATAGAGAGATAGATAGACATGGGGAGAGAGAGAGAGAGATAAAATAGACAAAGAGCAAGGATCGAGGCTTCGGATTTATTTCTCCACTCGGCCGATCAGCGAACAAATTTGCAAGGCAAGAGCGCAGGATCGACAAATTAACCAGAAGACTAATTAGGTGGATGCTACGCTGCTCGGCTTAACCCATTACTTCTTTTCTCTCTACGCAAGTTTATGTCGTGTAAACACCTTTTTTGTATCGCAGACACTTTTTGCTCCGTATGCTTTGTCGTAACTCGTCGACAGAACAAATTGCTTAACAAATTGACTTTACACATTTTTTTCGATTTTCCAGTAAAACATTTTAGCTTTGTTGCATATTAACTTTAATATATGCGCGAGGAAATATACGGTGTAAGTTAATCAATCGTACGAAAATATTACATTATTGAAACAGAGAAAAATACCGTACGCGGCATTAAATATTAACGCTCGGTAAAAGTTTACTTTAAACCATCGTTTCCTCTCGAAAAATTGACGCGGATACGTAAAGAGACGCTCGATCGGATGTTACCATAGATTAATTTAAACGAAACTTCTCTTTTTAAATTTGCGCGTTTCCAAAAATAGTCGACGATTATTAGATTGCACAGTTTCGGAAATATAAGCTTCAATCGTATTAGTTACTTCGTAAATCAAAGTGAATTATTCCCGTTCGTTACGCGAAATTATTTTAGTCGCTCTCCGAGAGTTAAAGCTCGCGATAATAAAATTACAGGTGAAATTATCAGTTGGAAAAACTTGGGTAAAAAAACGTCCCGAACATCAAGGAAATCGAATGATACAGCAAAGAGGAAATTTGAAATAAGAGCGAACGAATTGGTCGCGTACTATTTCGGTAGGGCTCGACTCAAACGCGTTGCGTACGTTGGACAAGGAAGCATCGATACGGTGCAATTAGTGCAATTACGAGCGAAACGCGTACCTCTCGGTCGATTCGCCTTGGCTCCGGTCCACGGGTCACCTTGAGCGGATCGAGTATCGCACGCTGCGCGAGATTGGAAGGAGGAATTCGTCGTCCGAGTTCTGCGCTCGAGTTTTCGATCGGTCCGGCCTCGATGAGCCAAGGTCGCGTCGCTCGCGATAAATCCGATACGCGCGCAACAGAAGAAAAGGCCCTTTGGTAATTTCTCGTGGTTGCCGATTATTGTAATTACGAGCGCGGCCCCCGATCATCGAACGTATGATTAAAGCTCGCGCCCCGGAGACGAGTATACGATCGGGTTGACGCGCTCGCGCATAATGAAATACGCTCGGAAATCAGGACAAGCTGCAATTACGCGCGATTCCCGTAATCGTAAAACTCAAAGTTAACCGCGAGGCGTTTCGCGTCTTCTACGAGCTAGGCTCTCTCCTCTCCTCTCCTCTCCTCTCCTCTCCTCTCCACGACTCTCCCGGTGCACCGCGCGCCGGCAACCCGTCGTAAATCAAACGGCCCGGGACACGGAACGGATGCCCGTAAATGCGCTCGCAAAGAGAACTGCAATTGATATTTCGGTGTATAAGCGCGCGCATACCGATTGCGTAATAGTTCGTCGCGCCGGTGGATTTTTGTCTTGTTTTCCTTTGTCTTTCCTCTCCGCTTCCTCGCCGCTTCCTCTCCGCTTCCTCTCCCGGTTTTTTTACGCGCGTTCGTTCCTCTTCCTTCGCTAGTGGACGGCTCTGCAACCGAAGCTGTTCCGCTTGCCGATTTTGCGCGCGCGTTGCTCGTTACGTGACTATATTTTAAGCAACGTAAATCATGCGTGTACGTTGTTGCGTAAGGTATAGATTACTTTAACTTTTTATTGCAATCGGTGAGAATTATACGTTACGCGGTTAACAACGAACGTTGCTTCTTTACTGTTTTTCTCGTTAGTTTCTTGGAATGAACCACTCAAAAATATTCCTCGCGTAATTCGCTTTTATTTCGCTTTTTATTTTTTCTTTTTTTCTCTTTTCCCGTCTTCTTTTTCGTCCCTTTCGATGCGAGCCGCGCGAAAAAACAACCAAAACAGATAAAAAGGAATTATTTCTTACCGAAGACTTTCGACTGCTTTTTTTTGTTTTTTTTTTATTATTATTATTATTTTTTCCAACGCGTTAGAATGTAATATATTTTTTCGCACAGCGCGTTTCGTAAATAAATAATTTTTATTTGCCGGCTTTATCGCGCGTCTATAAAATATTATTAGTCGAATAATTTTTCTATAGTTTTAATTTTAATGAATTTTTATCGTACAAGCGATACCCCGTAAAAGATGCAAGCTTAATTATCGCGCCGTTAAAAATATTATTAATCGTTAACTTTGTAAGCCTACGTACCGAACGCATCGCTAGAGCTGGAAAATATAAATTTAATACCCGTTTACAAAGATACTTATAATACGCAAATTTTTATTCTAATCGTTAATTTCAAGTATATTTAAATTAATCATCGATTCGCGAAAGTGTTATATCTCTTAAAGTAACCAGTGTCTATAATTTTACGTCTTTACGCGTAGGGATCATAATAAAATATCATTGGTTGTAAAAGTATTTCGAGGGCTCGTTTTACAACGCCCGATACATTTTCGGTATCGGAACGCGTAAGGAATCGCGCGAGAACATCGACGAAATTGTCCAGGATCGGAAAATATTGTAACGGCTATCGACTCAAGGTCCAGATACGTCCAAGTACGTATCGGAATCTGCGACCGATGCCGAGTCATCAAGCCACGCGTATCGCGATAAATGCAGCGATCGACGCCAGAGGAATGCTTCCGAGGATTCGGCCGGTCGCTCCCGAAAGAGACCTCGACGGATGTTCCCGGTCGTTATCGCCGAGATCGCAATCGGGTCAGCAAGCGTTCCCCGAATATCGGACCGCGACTGGCGCCCTACGTCACTGGTCCCGCGCAGGTGCGTTCGGGCCCCCGCGGACGCCGGCGACGACGAGGAGCGTGCCCGCGATCGAGAGGAGGAGGAGGAGGAGGAGGAGGAGGAAGAAGAAGAAGAAGAAGACAGCGGCGCTCCGCCCCGGCGAGAGAGGGCAAACATGGCCGCTGAGGGACGGATTGGTGGAGAGCCGCGCCGCCACGAGGACGACGTGCCCGCGCGTGACGCCCGCGCTTCACTCACGCAGCGGGCGACTCTCTCTCTTTCTCGCTCGCGGTCCCGGGAGCGCCGGGCTCCTGCGGCCCTCCTTCCGTCACTCCCGTCGTCGCCGCCCACACCCACACGCGCGCGTCCCCGTCGTGGCCGAGCGCCCGGTTGGATTTGCCGATTTGCCCGCGGTCGGACTCGGTCGGGCTCGGTTGGGCTCGGTTCCGCGACGGGGGAGGACGGGGTAGGACGGGGGAGGACGGGGGAGGTGGCGGCGGTGGAGCGAAGAGGAGCGAAGAGGAGTGGAGAGGAGTGGAGAGGAGTGGAGAGGAGTGGAGAGGACGCGAGAGCGCCGCGGCGATTTCGAGCGATGCGAGATTGTTATCCTCCGCTTCTCGGAAGCTCCTTTGTTCCAGGGGACAAGCGCGCGACTTTGCCGGCTCCGCGGAGCTGCGAGGATCGACGCCGCGTCCGAGATCTTCCTTCTCGTTTGGGCGCGACCTGCCGGAAGGGGGCGCTCGATTTTTTTCGAGGTTGCGTTTTTGGGGATAAAATATCGATCTCCCGGAGGCGTGGATCGTCCGATCGAGTCCGATGCCTTCGATCCGATCTTCCTTGTCCTTTCGCTCCTTGCGATCTTTACCGAAGAAAATTTGATAAGCGAATCCGAGATTTGCGGTGCCTAGTAAGTACCAAGTTATTCAAATTTTACGCAATAGCCAATCCGGTCGATCGACAATCAGCCTAGGTATTCGATTTGAATTGAATTTTTGAATCTCGATGAAACTTCGGGATACCTTTCGATAATACCTTCCTTTATAATTATCCGAAAATTATTAATAATTAAAATTATCGGTTTGATCGTGACTGCGTTTATGTTTAATTAGAAAATTACGCACAGATATCGATTATTTTTTAATCGTTTGAATTTTTGTTTTTAGATCGGGTTATGACAAATAATTTATTTAAGAAAACAAATGTTCTTGAAGTGCGAAATATTATTTTACCGTTTGATAAAATCGGACTAATTCTCAAAGATAAACGATCGTCGAAATTTATATTTTCAATATTGTGATAAAAATTCAAAATCAATAATTTATATTTTATATTTCATATTAGCATTTTCAAATAATTTTATAAATTTATTCGAGAAATTAATTTAGTTATTTCAGCGATGGATATTTTACAATCATCGATCCCAGCCAAAATATTTATAATTTTAGAAATATTTTCTTGAACGAATAAGCAACTATAGAAGAAAAGCGAAAAATATTATTATGAAAAAAATACAATCATCGTTTAAATAATGTTATCGTTGAATTATCAACGTATTACTTTGTTTTTACATTCGGAAAAATTTGTTAAGCAAATGGGAAAATATCACAAGGCTGCAGCGATTATGGAAATTCGAGTACTCTACTTAAGAAAAACTTTTACATAAATATAAATGTGCTTTATCAAAAATATCATTAATTTTATTTGATAATAAGTTACTATTTTAAAAATGAAAGTCTCTTAAATTTTAAAAATTTATGTAAGTTTTGATATTTGTCTTCAATTTTAGTGTAAAAAAATTATAAATACGGTATCGGAATTTTTATTCGGCAAAACGTTACGATTTTGAAAAATATATACTCCAAAAATTTAATCCGAAGCTTCCGTAAAGTTTTAGCGATTTGTCCGTATAGAAATATATTTATAAATTTCTAACACCTGACTTCTCGTGTCTGGTGAATATTGTGTTACTAAATATAATACATTCTAATAGTATTTCAGTTTGTATGCACGTCGAATTCGATTGAAAATTTTGTATCTCTGATAAACTTTTCGTTTTCCGAAAATGAGGGAAGTTCGTTTGGTTGTACATATTTACGAAACCTATGCACAAAGGAGTGCATACGTCACCTATCATCTTGTATTATTCCTCGTACGTCTTTCTATGCATTCAGGAATGATATGCAAATACGAATTTGAATATATTCAAACTGCTTATCTTTATATATTATTTGCAGACCGAAGTGTCACCAAACTGGTTTCCAGTCAATGCGGTGACAAGTGAGATGATGCTCCGTTGTCCAAATCTATCAATATTTTCCACCTTTGATCGCTGCATGAACACGTGATTTCTATAAACTTTCCTTTTATTTACATCCGATTGTAACTGTATCGATATATCCACAACACGCGATGTCAGTTTTTGCGTGTAAATGTAGAAAGAAGGAAATCTTAATTATTGTACCGTTGGTTATTGTAATTACTTATCCAACCGTTATATTTTAAATATTAATTTTTCCAAGTACGATTAATTATAGTAGTAGTAATAATATCCACAACAACGATAATAACACTAATAACGTATCGGTGAAAATATTATTTAGAAATGTAGTTTTTATATAATTATTAAACCTATATATATATATTAATTTGACTGCTAAAACAGGAATAAGCGCATATAATATGGTTAATTTAAAAAATGTATACAAATTATATGCGTTAACTTAATATATAATTGTTGTATAATTATATATAAGAATATATTTATACTAAATTATTTCTTAAAAATTATCTTATCGCTGTGTCATACTATTTTATAATAAAATATTTTTGCTTTAAACAACCAAAAATTTATAGAAGTTAATTTTCTTTAAAAAAGAGAAAAATTAGTAATAAATAAAAGTAAAACAATAGTTTTCTTTGAAATTTATACAGTAAAATAAATCTGGGCAAAAGTCCAGGAACTATAGCAAGACTTAAAAATGGTTTCAATTTATCCATCCAAGTCTTAATCGCTTGTATTTATAAAAAATGAATTAGATTTTTATCAATGTAGATTACTGATAAAGTATTAATTTTATTATTGAAAAAGTATATTAATTTGTTAATAAAATATTGAAAATATCGATTATCTTTCAATAAAATTTTCAAGCGTACTTTCAATTAACAATATAAATTATCTAGAATATAATTGTGGCAAAAAGTGTTTATTATATTTTAAGATAATTAAATATTTTAATTTTTTTTCTATTCTAAATTCTAATAACTATTCTTATATTGCAAATTTCATTTTATATATTTTAATTTTTAAAAAGTATAAAAATTCTTTAAGTTATAGACAAATTATTTTTATTAATTTTTTTATTACAATTATAAATATTTAAGTTTTGAACATTGACTAGAACACTATAATATTTATATAGTTTATTTATTGGTAATAATAAATTATTCTTCTCGATAAGAATAATTATTTATAATTTAGTTAGACATTCGCAAGGCCGAACATATTTTACATATGTGACGCTCAAATATTGAAATTTTGTATTTTCATTTAAATAAGTTATAAATATAGAAAAAATTACTAAATATAAAGAATATAATTATTTCAACGAATACATTTTTTATCCGCGGTAAAAAAATGTTTACAGTTCCAATATTAAATATTTAATATTTATTTTAATAAGTGCCCAAGAACTCATTTATTATTCATTTTTTCCTTATGATTCATATGTGTTTATTCGTTTCAAGTTTATCTAAAGTATTTGGTTATATCAGTTCCTTTGTAAACGAAGTATTTTCCGATATTGATTGGTAAGATTTAAAATAATTAATGCATAAACAGAGAAATTACTATTAATCTTGCAAATGTACAAAGTTTGTTTATCAAATATTCAATGATATTCAAAGCTGCAGCTACGATCGAACGATTAAAATGTTTTATACCAACCAAATTTAGTGTCGGAAACGACAATAAAAGCCGGATATTTTGAGAATGAGTGACAGTAGGTCCGGTCAAGGGATTCGATATGCTTCTCAAATACTAGACTTTAAGACGTAGGGTGTGAAGGAACTTTTATACGATTGCAGAGAAGAAAATAATTGCAGAAATACTTTTTGTAAAACATAGCGATCGTTGTTGTAAAATAAAAATAATGCATACATTAACGAATAATTCAAATCGAATAATTGCTTTGTTGCTTTGTATTATTATTATTATCAAACGAAACAAAAATCTAATTATTATCTTAATTATTTTCATATCCCGTTAGTAAATTAATCCACTAGAATCTTATTTAAGATTTTATAATATGTTTCTTAATTTAATTATTAGTTTCCGCTGAAATCGATATTTTATTTCTTTTCATTTGTAATTTAACTTAACTTCGAAGAAACGATAAAAATATTTACTTATTATTTGCCAATTATTTTTTATATTTTCTTAACAAATATTTTTATAATCTCAAAATTATTTAATTGAACTTATTATCGTATTAATTTTTATCCAGATCCATTTTAATCTAATAAAGAGATAAGATATTTGTATAATTTTATAAATATTTCATCAACGAGTTTTTATACACTTATTATATTTGTAAAAAAATTTCATCAAAATTAATTCAATTACAGAAACGAACACTTTTTTTTTTACAGAAACCGCGAAATCGCGTAAATTCATAGAAGTATAATATTTACAAGTTTAATCGTAATTTTGTTTTACATCAAACCGTTTCTCCTTTGTTTCGCAGAAATCACACGATACTACCGAATTATTAAAATCCGTTACGGATTATAATCATCGCTTGCTACAATTTTATCATAAAAGAAAATTCGTCTGTCAAATAAATATTTACGAACGCAAAAATAAACTCATTTTAAGTAAAATTGTAATTCGCGTACGTCGTTTCCTTGATTTTTTAATTAAAAAAAAAAATTATATTTCGAGAAAAACATATCCAATTATTCCAAAAGTAATTACCACCTTCGAACAATCGGATAATTTTTCCAAGCGCTAAATTTTCCAAACATTAGGAAATCACTTTCATAAATTCGCTTGCTTTAAAAATAAACGAATAACGCTTTTAATTTCATAAATATTGACGTCACACCTAAAAGTACAGAACGACAACGCGTTATCATCTTTCGCTGTGCAGAGAAACGTATGGTTCTTCGATGTCGCGATACGAGCGCTGCATTTGACCACGCGATACTCGGGGTATAGTCATTAGATGGCGAGCGATCGTTCGAGATGTGTCGAGGCTCACGGAGTAAGTAATGTGCGCGAGTAAATATGTTATCGCTCGTGATCTTGTAGAGGATGCGATTATCGATCGGGCAATTTTAAACGCGTGAATTTTCAATACCGGTGTCTTCCAAAATATTCGGTACGGAAGCAACTTACTTTTCCAATCGTATAGTTTGCACGATTTTCTTCGTCTTTTTTCCCAATTTTTATGATATACGTACACGTATAAAATACAATAATGATATTTCAAATTTTTGTGTTTCGAGAAATACGAACACTGGACGAAGACCGCGAATAACCCGATGTACCAAAAGTTAGAAACATTTTCACTCGACTTTAGATATCGAGTGAAAAAATCAAGTCTCTTACTTTTTTAAATATAATGTAAATAAATTGTAACGTCTAAGATACACGATTACATGTTTTAACGTGTTTTAAATTAAATTCAGGATTACAAAAAAAAATTATCGGAATTATGCGATTACAAAGAAAAATAGTCATCGAATACTTAAGGTTAAATATTTTGCTGAAATAAAATATTTTAATAATAAAGTTACGATGATCGTTACTATTATTTTTGTCTGCATTCATTTTATTTCGAAACTGTTACTCGCGCAACGAATATCAGTATTCGCGGATAAAAAATTACCTTACCTCTGAATAGACTCGATTCAGCGATTAAAATTAAAAGCAAACGAGAACACGAGCTAAATTTTTTAAAAACATTTTATTTAAACAACGTATTTTTTCTCGGATATTTCAAAGAATTTTTTACTTTGGAAGCGTAAGGAACGACACAAAAAAAATTATTCACGACTCTTTATCCCGTTGTTATCAATTTTCGAAAAAAATCAATATTTCTTTCACATTTTTTTATTTTTTTGATCGCTAATCTATCAATAAATATAGCGTAGCAAAGAAGGAAAAAAATCTCCTCGATCGTTTCGAGTCGAACTTTTATAGCTTTTATTCGCTTCGATTATTCAAGGATCCAGATTGATTTTGTGGAGCGAATTATCTTATCGATGAGTCCTATTTTCTTTTTTATCGTTTATTAGAGTATCTAGAAAACTTCGCGATTGTATTAAATTAATTTTTTTCTAAATATTATAACTCGAGATTTAGTCTTGGTAAATAACTGATCTTTGAAAAACATATTTTGAGTAGAGAAAAATCAAATGTTTTTATCCTTCGGATTCGTTCGAACTTGAAAAGTGTATATGTGATTAACGATAACTTAGAAAACTCTCGTAACATAAAATTTCCCACGGAACGAAAATGCGGTAACGTATAATTTTTACGAGTATTTTTTTACTATCGTAATCCAATAAATTACCAATTATTTCGTTCTAGTTCAAGACGTTCGATTAATTAATATTCGTGAATTGCCTTTTCCATAATTACTTTATATTAATATACTATTACGCGAATAAAAATAATTTTTTACTAATACAGTTGATAATGTTTTTTGTTTCTTTACTAATTCTTTTACAATGGCTTATAGAATTTAAAAGTAATACGCGACTCGATCAATTATTAAATTTGTTTTACGACGAATACTCGAGTACCGAATCGATTTTTTCATTCTATTTTAATCTAAATTTCGCTTTGAAAGTTAAGACTTTTGATTCTGCTATTCTCACTCGGAAGGTGAGTCGGCAGTTTTCACGATGATTTAGTTTTTGATCGTAAGTTAACGGAAGAGATAGAATTCTTGGTATCGGTACTTGGTTTATCCACGCGAAAAGAATATACATAAGATAAATTCGTTGGATCGAAACTACAGATTTTTTAAATACAATATTAACATTTAAAAATGACTTTAAAAGTAATCGACGTTGAAAAAATATTTGAGTTATTACGATTTAACGATTTTAAACTCAATCGATGTTGAACGAGTAATCGAGTGCTTTAATATTTTTTATTCAATTACCACAAAGGTAATAAATTAATAATTACTTTTAAAAATAAATATAATTTAATTCGCTGAATAATCTATTCGATTATCGCATCGACGGAGATTTTAAAATTATTTTTGTACGTTCGAAGCTTTAATACCGTCAAATTTTAAAATATCTTAATTACGTCATTGTTTTCGTATCGGTTCATACTTTTGCGAGACGAATAATACGAAACGTTTTTAAAATTGGCGAACGCTACGTTGTTACGTTCGATCGAATATTTTATATCGCACGAAACAAAATAATAAGTTTAAATCAGGCGAAACGCATCGATTCGTTCAATAACGACAAACGGATTTCTCCATTTTCCTCCATTCCTAAACGATTATGGACATTTTCGATTTGTGAGTAAACTCCAACGCTTTAGAAAATTCGTGCAACGCATTCGATAACTCCGTTTCGGAATAACGTTGCAAAAGATGACTAACCTACCATACGTTTTCCACATTTTCGATGACTATCCTTCATAATTAGATAAGCAATCTACATCGTTAAATAACGAACCGATCGTTCGCCTGATCTTGGTAAAAAAGAAGTCAGTTTCGGAAAAATAATATCGTTCGAAGAGAAAATTAACTCGATGCGTTTCTAACGCAATCTTTGAATCAAATTCGAAGAGACGATCGGTTAATTGCCTGTGAACAACAACAAAATAGCGGAACACGATACAACCGATGATTTCCTTAACCTGCGTTTCGGATGACATCCAGGACTCGCGTCGACTCCACCGAAACTGAAACTTAGAACCAAGAGCAAAGATGCCGTTCGTCTTCGACGCGAGAAATCAACAAGCGTTTAAGACGATTTGTAGCAGGAGTCCGTTACGGTAAGCCGGACAACATCTCCGTGGCCTTGGATGTTCCCGGCGATACAGGGGATGTTATTACGCGTCGTAATTCGCCGCCGGAGATCAAAGTTGGAATTGATAGCGGTACGCCGCGTCAACACCAATCCGACCCTTATCAAGAACAGGCGGGATCAAGATCCGATAGACCTTTTGTTTCAACAACGCAAACATTCGTCGCCCGACACAATAGAGCTGATCTCGGGTCTTAGAAACGCGTCGTCTTTGAGCAGCCGAGTCTGAGTGGGCGTAGGCAGCGGATCCGTCCGGATGCGAGGCGATAAATATTCGGTCCATCTTCCCCAGGTGTCGGTTCAAGAGTTTACTATCCAGATACCTCGAGGTATCGACTCGCGTGTCCGCACTCGTCGACTCGACCGCTGGACACTCGTTTTCGAGAGTCGCTCCTACGCATCCGAACAGACTTGGCAGAGTTCGGGAACTTTGGGGAAACTTTGAATCTCCGCTCCGTTGGAGTCGAGTACTTTCGAAGCGGGAGCAGCGAAATTATCGAACCCCGGGGGAAGAGGAAACTAAGAGGTTGAGATTTTAACCGACGAGAAAGTTATTTTTTATTTTATTGTGCGCCTTTGGAACCGATCGTTGACCGATTATTAACCGATTATTACGTTTGATAAGAATCTATACGATATCCGAGGTAAGATTATTGGGAATTCGTCGGAAGCGTTGATCGAGATTTTTAAGTAGAAAACGAACAAACCGATCGCTAACGAGTAATCGAGTATAAGTATTTGAATGATTTAAAAGAGTTTTTTTTCTCTCTTTCAAAAATCGATGATTCTTCTCGATGCAAAGAGTAAAGTATTTGCATTTGAGCCGTGTACCATAAAATACAATGGATTTTTCGCTGCGAAGAAATTTTGACAAATTCTTGACTTTTTTCGATCGAGTAAACGATAAGGTAATGCCAAACTCGCGTAATCGACGCCTTACGCGAGTATTTTAAAAAATAAAAATTTCTACTAATGTAAGCATAAAAATATAGAAGTTACATATTTTACACGAGAGGGCAGCACCTCCTTAACCAACTTTTACGACTATGGCCATCTACCGGTTTTCCGTGAAACGCTTTTCGCTAGTACTTAGTCTGTTAGCGTCTCGGTATAGAAGATCTTATATTATACCGACGTTATATAACAGCCGCCGATACCGAGGATCGATTATTCGCCGATGATCGAAATTTAAATTCGCGAGTAATTTTACGGTTGACCGTTGGATATCCGTAGGTAACGTCGGTCCATCGAACAATTGAATACGATTTTCAAATTCAAATATATATTAACGAAGGATTAATTTTGAGTTGTATATATATATATATATACGTTTTTATAAATTTTCTTCTAGTTTAGTTTTACAAACGACACAAATATCTTTCAGTTATAATTTAAAAACGAAATTTACCAAATTACGATTCGCATTTGCGTATCTTAAGATTAATAATAAATAAATAAGTCTATAAATTGATTTTGAATTACTTACGAATGGATGATTCAAGATTAAAAAAATTCGCATTTTTACGTCGATACGAGAAAGCGGAAAATATGAGTTTTCGGTTTCGTATTTTCACAACGATCACTTTGACTTTAAATCAAATTACTTAACAATCGTTCGAAAATATAATTAACTTCGAAATCAATATTATCATCGAGTAAGACCTTTCCACTTTTAATATAAACAAAGTTTCGACGGCGCACGTAAATAAATTTGCACTGTATTATATAGTTTGGTTTAATCGCGGGAATAACGTTAACCAATTTACAAATACCAAGAATTAAGCGCCGCATCGAAATAAATATTCAAGCGGGTCTCCGAACTAAAACCAGTCTACTTTTACAAACTGACAAAACCGAATGTTTCCTCTCTTCGCTCGAGTCTCTTTTCTCAGGAACGTCGTACTTGTAAATTAAATCGCGAAAGTTGGAGAGACTCGTTACATTCGGTGGCCAGAATTATTTTCGAAGATTCGCGAATTCGAACAAGAAGAGCCTGACGATACTCTTGCAAGAGATGGTATAGTTCAAAAATGGTCTCGAATCAGAGTAAATACATTTTATCGAGTTCGTCACGTCAACCGAAAAGAAAGTAACGTCGATCGACATGTAAGTAACAAATAATCGCGTTGCAAAGATTTGACTGAAAATCATCGAAGACAAGTGATAGCTCTTATGTAAATATGGATGAGTATTCGGATTCGGGCAAAATGTCGAAGTCGCTCGAAGAGCAGAATAAAAAAATTTACGAACGTATGCTAAATTTATCCGAAATTCGCATCGTTCCTCTTCCGGGTGATTCGGAATGGGTGAAACCACTCCAAATGATTTACATCCAAGACGATAAAAGAAAAAAATACGATCTCGCTTTATCGAGTGATAGTGTATCGATAATTATATTTAACATCAGCCGCAAAAAACTTATATTGGTTAAACAATTTCGACCAGCTGCATATTTTGCATGCATACCGAATCGGGATGAGAACAAATTCGTCGATCTTAGAAAATATCCGCCGATTCTCGGACTTACCATCGAACTTTGCTCCGGTGTCATCGACAAAGATAAACCATTGGTAAATATTGCTCAGGACGAGGTTCAAGAAGAATGTGGATATCAAGTACCTGCTTCTGCTTTTCAAAAAATTTTAACCTACAGGTCAGTTTTTATTCGTCGAGATTTGAATTTCGAGATTTGAATCGTCAACATTTTACTTTATGTAATGATCCAATTTTCAATTTAATACCATTGCTTTCAATATCCTTTCGTAGAATCATGAATTTTTCAATTCGATAATTCTAATTGATATAATATTAATTTTCGAAATCTCTAACGACTAATTATTTATTTACATTATAACGACTAAAATTTATTCCAATATTAGATTAGATATTTACGAGCAAAATATTCACGTGATTTTATCACGAGTATCCTTAAGTTAATTTGGTACCTTTGTTATTATTTTGAAAACGTAATATTTATAAAATCTTTGTTCAAATTTATTTATATTACAGGTCTATAGGATGTGCGGTATGTAAACAAACATTATTCTATGTAGAAGTCACGGATGAAATGAACACTCACCCAGGTAAGATCAACTTAGTAAATAAGTTTTAATTCTTTGAATTCGATTGTTTGATATAACTTATATCGAGAGAACGTAATGAAATTGGTATTAAACGATAACGATTTATGGTGTATTTTTATTATATTATCATATCGGATGTATATCCCATCCATAGATTTTAAATATAAAATTTGAAACGAGAATTGTTGTAGAACTTAACGACGTTCTCTCGAACAATTAGAAAGTGCGAATGTCCGTTCGATTCAGAAAAATACGTTGCAAATATTAAAGAAGTTTCATATTTCAGGAGGTGGTTTAGAATCGGAAGGCGAATTGATCGAAATTATTGAAATGAGCGTCGACGAAGTACGAAATTACATTAATTCCGAAGAAGTTCAAAGTCCTGCGAGTTTTCTTAATGGTGTACATTGGTTTTTAATTAATAAACAAGATCGATACAATTAATTTAATACAACTAATAATCATTAAAATCTTATACTTCATTATTATATTTTACACGTTTAAAACTATTTTTGAGCAATACATAAAAATGTTGTAATAGTTAGAAATAAGATTAAGGAATTCGATAAAATAAAAGTTATAGAAATAAATTGTTTTTAATCTAGACTTATATAAGACTGTTCTTAATACTGAGAGTTGTTGACACATCGAAAGTTTATAAGATCATTTTTAAATAAATTTTTAACGATATGTTTATTCTTATCGATAGTAAGGCAATATAAATATATAATAATAAAGTAAAATGAAATTATTTAAAAAAATTATTTTATATAAACAAATTTATAAAATTTATAAGAATTTATATAAATTTTTACAAATATGATGTAAGATAATAATAGTGACAAATTTAATTTATTAATTATGACAATGAAAAGTATACAACCGATTTTTTTAAGATAATAAACAAGTGCAAATTGTACTTTAGAAATTTTTTAGTCTTATACATACATTCTAAAATGAGCATCGTAATTGTAGAATAATAAGTTTTCCTAGAATATGATAGCGTATGTAGATTAAGGTTTCAGAAATAGAAATTAACTATTGTATTATACTTTAGGTATTTAGCACGATCAAATTAAGTATTTTATAAATATACATTTTTTTTATTGTACAAATATGCTTTGAATTTTATTTAAATATTGTATTATAAATAGTATCGATAGATGTATTTATTATTATTCAAATTCTTTTATAATGCTTTATAAGAAATGGGAAAATGATACAAAAACTATAATTTACGAAAAAAAGACGCAATAAAATTATGATGGATTGTTACTTATCTATAATATTATATAATATAGCTAAGAAAATTCATCGTATTCTTTAATAATAAGTTTTGTGCGGAAGATACTTTTTTTTGTTTATTTTGGAAATTAAGTACACGATTACATTATTCGTTTAAAATTCTTAAGGTTTAAAAAAAATAACGGTAATCGTATTAAATTCCATTTATAGTTTGTGTATACATTTTATTAATTTTACTTAGACGAAGAGTAACGATTAGTTTGGAAAAATACTTCTTCATGTACATTTAACTCATTTTTAAATGGTTAAATCATAAAAAAATTTATAGATGAAAAAATAATAAGATTGAATTTGTTAAGCAAAAAAATTTGTTTAATTCTTTAGTTGATATAGTAATTTATAATTTTTAAATATACTAATTTGGTTTCTGTTTACAAAAATTTAATTTTATTGGTATAAATAAGCTTCAGATATTAAAGAATGTCAAATATTATTGTTTAACATTTCAATACTTAATATTTTTATTTTTTGTATTCAATAATAAAACAGTTCAAT
The DNA here is from genome assembly GCA_018907195.1 of Dolichoris vasculosae. Taxonomy (NCBI): domain Eukaryota; kingdom Metazoa; phylum Arthropoda; class Insecta; order Hymenoptera; family Agaonidae; genus Dolichoris; species Dolichoris vasculosae. The sequence goes on from JACCHY010000001.1 coordinate 12,565,594, forward strand.
AGTTTTAAAAAAAAGTTTTTGTTTAATATTAATTATATAGTAGATTACTTGAATATTGAACCAAACATTTATTGTAACAATATTTTACTTTTTATTTTTGTTTACTTTTTAATTATTTAGAGAAATATGTCTTCCATTACAATAAACTGTTCAATGCTTATTTCATTAAAATAAAAATGTCAATAGATTATTTCAAAATTGTAACGTTCATTATTTTTTATAATATAATTGTTAAATATTGAAATTAATGGTTGATAAAAAGTTAATAAGTAAAATTTGAAGAGTTCATATATATCTAAATGATAAAAATGAAAAATTCTTCCATGAAATATGTGATAATAAATACAAAAAAATGTTAATATAGACGCAACGATAAATTCTATTAAAATATAAGTAAATACATTTAATCGAGTATATCGTATGTTGTATTAATTGAGATTTTATTAAATATTTGATAAACATTTATGGTTGAAAGATATAATATAATTTTAAATAGATGTATTATTTAATATAAAAAAAAAATATATATAAATATAATATAACATTAACAATAACAATATTCAAAATAATAAAATAATTTAAATTAATTATTTAAATATTAAATGTATCATAATTAATATTATCATCTTCTTCTTTTGTCAATAAGTTTTCTACTAATTTTAAACATATTTTAATTTTTTTCTGTACATGTGAATTTTTGTTACGAGCAGCTGCCAATTTAGAGTTTTTATAATTTATAAATCGAAGAAATCGATACCAAGCTTCATTCGAAACAAAGTCTTTTGGAGAGATATATTCTGTTTTATAACCATTTATGAAATGCACTTTTTTTGTTGATTTAATATTTCTAAACGATTGTTCCCTAAAATTATATAGTATACATCGATAAACTTAAACAATCAAATTTTTAATTTTAAGATATTGTAACAGCATTAAATGATTAAGGTAGTAAAAGTATAATATTTATTACTTTTTAATATGGTTTGAATAAGTATTGGGTGCGTTGTTAATTTTTAAGTCATTAAAAAGATCTTCCTCGTTTACAGCTTCAAAATTTGAATCATCGGAAATTTCATCGAAAGAATTTTTTAAAGATTCGTTATCTGTACAAATTTCAGAGTTCTTATATATATTTAATTCTAAATTTACATCCTGTAATAAAGTTTTTTTTTTTAATTTATTAATTTAATTATTGTTTTATTTTTGCTACCTTTTCCGTCGATAAATTATACGAATCAAAGTTTTTATTTTTAGGAATTGTCTTTGGAAATAGTAATTTTTTTATTCTGAATTCATCGGATGGGTAAAATAATTTTTTGTCATAATGATCGGTGCATACATAAGCATTGTTATAGTTTGGAGCGTTTGATAACTTTACAGAATCGATCCATATTTTACTTAATAATTCATTTTTTGAAAACCTACAGCAAAAAGTTAATTAATAAGATAATTATTTTACAGGTTATACGTCGTTAATTGTATATTAATACTCACGTATGAAAATTATGATTGCAAATAGAATTTGTTTCTGTTTTACATAGAAGACATTTTTTTGGCATTTTAGAAACTGTTAAATGTGCATAAATAAAATTTCAAATGTACATCATCGCTATCGTCTCGAATACTTATTCTCAGCAATAATTATTGAACATGTTACATGAAAGTTCAAAATTCAAAGTTCAAAGTTCAAATTGTTTTACTTGAATTGTACAGTCAAGAAAAATAGATTTCTATGTATAATCTGCTTAACTTAAAAACAACGGCGGTAAATTCAAAATTTGTAATAAACGTTCCAAACGATTAATAACGAAGATTTCATTAAAATTTCCGAGATATTTAGGTGTACAATAATTAGGTGGACATTTCATTGAATAAAAAGATAATAATTTAACAAAAGAAAATATTAAAATCCATGTTTCTTTGAGAGAGAGCAAAGAATGATTATTATCGAATAAAAAAAAGTTATTAATATCTGTAATAACGTTGGTATGAAGGTGTTCATATGGAAACGACAATATTATCAAAAGCTATAGTGATATATTTGTATTAGATCTATGGAGACAGTAATTTTTATGATACGAGAAAAAATAGTAATTTTCGATTTATTAATTAAATTTATTTAAGAGGTACTCTTTTTTTTTTTTAATTTTTTGAATCTTAATTATAAATTAAAAACAATTTTCGAATAATATATCAAACTTTAAAACTTTTATTTATAGAACAAGAATTTTTTATTTTATATCGAAAATTTTATGTTAAAGTTGACAAAACCGTGAAGATTACTCTGTAAACATTATAAGCATTTTGAATGTTTACAGAGTAAAAGAGTTTAAAGCTTGATTTTTCATTATTAAAGGAACTAAAAATATGTAGAAGTGAATTTCAAATTGAAATATTTGGTATTGGGGAAGGAATAACTTACAATTCTTCACACGTTCAATTTGCGAATATACAATCAGTCGTTTCGAGCGGTTCCAATCGATGTATAATAAACGTAAAATTATCTTTTGAAATCACAGGAATAAGTATACAATTAACCGAAATTAGAAGAAAAATCTTTTAAATTTAGAAAAGAGATCGAGAATTAATAATTTAATTAAGAAACGCAGAAAAGGTGAATTTTTTCATACGAGATGAGCAGCTTAATTTGTAGATAAACGATAATGCGAATCTAATTATTGTCGATAGATAGTTTTGAAATATTCCTTTGCTTGCGAATACAAAATTAAAAGTGCATTTTGGAAATAAAAAGGCCGAGCGACGTCGGATACAAAGTAAACTCGATAGACTCGATTGTAACGCGAAGACTTTGAGATTGGAAGTAGCGAAGAAAGTGATAACATTAATAAAATACGAGGATTTACAGACTTTTAAGATATCGTTCAAATTCAGCGAAAGAAGGATTTCGCGTACGGAACAAAGAACGCAGATTTTTTTAACAAGCGTTTTAAAACGAAAAGAGGGAAAGCGAAAAATTTGATGAAGCTATCGAAGGAAATGAAGATGTTTTGTTGTTGCAAACTACGTAGGCAATGGAAATTTATTTCGTGCATGATTCGAGGAGAAAGGGAGTAGTGGAACTTTGAGAAGAGAAAAAGGAGATGTTTAGAAAGTCACCGATGCTCGTATCAAAGGATAAGTAATCTTAATTGAATTCGTACTTATGTAAGTTCTTGAAAAGGATTTATCAGGACAATAATGTAATTTACATTAAGATTTAAACGGATCCTCTCAATAGATCTTCCCAAGTTTCAATTTTTATGAATCTATTTTTTAAAGAAGGCTGATTCAATATTTACACAATTAAGTTAATAAGAAGATGAATGACATAATGGTTTGTAATGGTTTCGTGATTTGATTTATGATATTTTCAAGATAGATTTAACTTCTATATTGATTTTTCAGGCAATGTTTTCAACGTTTAAATATTTTATTAGTTAGATTTATAGTTACATTGAATTTTTGGCGAAACAGTTATGTTTGGATTAGGAAATGATTTATTTTCTAAGGTAAAAATGATTGTTCGTAATTGTCTGGTTTTAGAAGCGTTAATAAAGAAAATATTATCTATAAATGTAAGCAATAGGTTTATCAAAAGTTGAATGGAATCGTACAGAGAAGCTTTTTATTAAAAACAGTGTGGTGAAAGTGAGTCGTGATTTCTGAATTCAAATGCGATGAGTTCGTGAAACATTCGATAGACCTTTTCCGTACCTTTAAACAAATGAATATTTAAAGTTTAATTATTTAGTTTCGGAAATGATTTGTCGTTAGTATTATGTTTAATATATTTGTCAAAATCCAAAACTATCACGGTAAATTTGTTGATATCGATTCTTACCAATAACATTTATTTTTCCGACGTTTCTATCGTTATTTTTTTTAGATTATTTACCAATCAAGTTTGTAAAAGTATTAATCATATGCAAAAAACACATTGTAATTCACTTTTAACTATACTATGATTTTCGCTATTGTACGATATAAAAGCAAGGAGATCTCTTAACTTATAATTTACAGATAAAAGGCGTCAGAGTCGTATACGTACAAATTTAGAAATTTAGAAATGAATTTTTTTGCAACAAAAACGTATTATTTTATTATGCTTCGTTGTTAGCGTAGATTTAGGAATGAATTTGGTGAAATGATTGTTTAGAAATGCGAAGAAATCATCGGAGATAACGTTATCTTGTTATGTTTCAGTTACAGCATAGAATTCATTATTGGGTTTATTTTTTAGATTTTTCTTACCATTCGACAATATTATTCGTTAATAAATATTTGAAAATATTTATTGATCACAATCGCTTTGAAATTTTAGAATCAGGCTCTTACTTTGTTAATGCGAAATAAATATTAGAGTTTGACACAAAAACATATCGTTTCAATGGATGTTTATTTATAAATTAATTTCGGAGAATTATCTTTTTATAAAAATACATCGTGCATTTACACTTTAAACAAGTTGTTATTTCGAGCGAATGTTTTTCTCTGATAGTCTTATATTTTTTTGTTTATCAGCATATTCTAATTATTCGTTAAAAGTTTGAAAGATGTCACTATCGTGATATATTTGTCAAATTAACGATAAAAGTTTTTAACATGAAACATTCATTTTTAAACGAACAAATTTTTTACAATTTGTACAAAAATTATTGATACGTACAATACGTATATTAACAATAAAAATATTACGTAGATGGACTCGAAAAAATTTTCTTGTTCAGAATTTTCTTTTGTAAACTTCTAAGTTAAATTACTTGAATTCATTCAAGTAAATTAGCGCTACGGAACAAAATTTATATAAATTTTGAAATTTTAAATCATTCACTTTGTTCAACGATATTTTTCGATTGAAAAGTAATTTTTCTTCGATAAATTTTTCACATATATCCTTCATAATAATTAAAGTTTTTTAAATAATATATCATTACGATAGATTTATTTACAAACAGAGTATATGTACATTGAACAGCCTTTTTGTAAAAGTTTTGATAACACATTTGTGGTAATAGGCTTGAGATCAGTTGAATTTAATGTTCAGCGTCATCTTTTGTGAATTGAGAACTAACCCATGCGAGTCCCCATTTTAAATTAGTGAGCAAAAATTTTAAGGCCTTTGTCCACTGTTCTTCAGAATTGAATTGAATCCTAAAACCAAAGAGTATTTTATATTTTAGTTTGTCTTTACTGTTTAATATCGATGCATAAATTATCGCTAAACAAGTATTTTTGTCACCGAATATAAATATAAAAATCTTTGCAAAATTTTGAATAAGCGTTTGTTAATAGTTTCATTAATAATATCTCACTTGATCGAATACGAATTTCCTGAAGCAGAATCTTCTATTTTTCCTCTTTCCATTCTGTAGGGAAGACAAAATCCACTATCACCTTTTTCCACCTGTTCTTTGAACTGCTGCAGGCAATCGAGGAAGGCAACCATAGCCGCATCGAATTTTGTGTCCCATAAAAATTTAAAACCTCCGCTACCGTACAAAGGTAACTCCCTGTGTTGATCGAGAACTTCAATGTAACTATGATTACCAAATGGCACTAATCTAAATCTTTGAAACGTTAAATTCATTTTTCGAGCCAAAGCGGTTAAAAGTAAAGTTGTTTGTCCCCATGCCGCATTGATTTCACTCCAATCAACGGGTGCACTCGGTAACCTACCTAATCTAAAAGAATTTATAGTTCCAAAATGACCAGAGTGCCAAATGTGGAAAGTAGCGTTAAAAACATTAGTCTTTTTCAGTCTTTCAAGTTGAGATGCTGCATAAGCTAACTGACACTCCAAGCTGAAAACAAAACATTTCAAGCTATTAATATTACGTAAATAAAACTCAGCACTTTTACGTTATGTAAACTTAGAATATAATACTTGGAATAAATCAAATAATCTAATGCTTATTTACCAAAGTCTAACGTTTAGTTTAATTTAAAATACATTATTCAACAAAGTATTAGCAATTTTGAAAAATTTATCGTTCTTATTAAGGAAAATGAGTTTTCTTAAATTTACTTATTTGCTATTTATTTATTTCATGTAGTTGTTTAATAAAATTAATTTGAAATCGAATAATTGAATTTTTTTATCGTATACAATCGCCAAAAGTGATTTTAAAATGATTATTATTTAATAGAACCAATATTATTATTATTATTAATGTAATGTTTATATTTGTTATACTATATAAAAGAAAAAATGAATAGTTTTTACTATTTTCATTAAGTAAAGTCAATAATTTATAAATAAAACCGCTAGATTATTTTAAAAATTTGGTTTATCGTTATTTCTCTAAATATTGCACGTATATTTGCAATTTTACCTGCGACATTCGTCTTCGGCTAAAATTAAATCTCTCCTGTGACGCGAATATTCTCTCCAATATCTTTCTTCTTCGTTCTGTAACCTTTCTCTCTCCCGCTCTTGATGTGCGATCGCACTCTTCGTCGCTGCTTCTTCTTTTCTTAAAGCTTCTAATTCGCTGATCATCCTTTCTTCTTCGGCTTTAACATCTTGTAATTCTTTTTCCAGCGCTTCCATTTCGACATCTTCGTTACCCTGTTGCGATTGTTCGGCTTCTAATTTTTTGAGGTATTCGTTATAATCGGACCATTCACCCTGTGTTAGCCTTAGCTGTTGATCCATCAACATTAAAAGACTATCTGTACACTCGTCGCATAATGGATGGTCGGCGGAACTACTACTACTTAATACATCGAAAAGGGTTGCCCGAACCTAAGAAGAATTTATTTTTATTAAATTTATGTACAACGGCGTAAAAGTTTGACCAATATTATTCGATATAAAACAATTTTATACTCTTAAATGATGACTTAAGCTTTCCGTTTCTCCCGAATCGCCAACCAACATAAATCCATTCGATCCATTTGCGGATTCTGTGAGGCGGAATGGAGGTACTAAATGTTCTAAACTACTGTTTTGTGGTTCTACTTCTCCAACGACTTGATGTTGAATAGGTACTAAAAAAATATCAAAGATATTAATCGTAAAATATTACGAATTTAGTACAATTTTGTAGAATTTACATTTATTCCACAATTTCATGAATATTTATTTGTGTAAAATTGATGGGGTTATCGATAAAATAATTATATAAATTTAAAATGGACTATTTTAAAATAGTCTTTTTACGTTAAATCTATAAATTACATGTATGTGTATATGCACATATATATTTAATTGTATACTAGTAAATAAAAAACTGAATCGAAGCTTATAGGTTATAAAAGTTCTTGTTGAACTCAACAAAGTTACATTCAAACAGAGGCAAATCAAACCTCAAATTTTAAGATCAAAACATGACAATTTGATGTTTTGATTAAAAAATAACAATTTACCTACGTGATAATTCAGCTAAAGTGTGTTCCCCTAGATGATTGAAACTTGGATCTAGCCTAAGTGGCTGTAGACATCGTTGACATGCAAAATTCACATTAGTTTTCATGTCCACCATTCTTGTCGTTTAGCTGTCAAACGACAAAGTATAACAACGCAACACAACCTGCAGGATAAAACTGTTATTTATAAATACGCATCAGACGCTTCAGAAACAGGGTCAGCTGATTATTGTTCGAGAACGCGCCGCGAGAGGCGCAGAAAAGTTTTGAATATTGTTGATTTTGAAATTTGCCAAAAATACATCAAACCTTTCGTGACTTTGAAACGATATTTGTTTATAGTTGAGCAAACAATTTTATGCAATTATTTAGTTTTTATCGCATGGTATTCATTTATCAATGCAATTTTTACTAGGTTTTATACTCTCGTTATTTCTCGTTTACTCGAGAAAGATTTTAAATAATATAGCGATAAAAGTGTTTAAATTACAAATAATCCGTAATTGTGTTATAGCTTCCACAAATTTAAGTAATTATGTAGAAAAATTTAAATGTCTGAAGAATTACGAGACGGTGTTACTCGAAAAAAAGTTAAAAAATTTTAAACGTGTAAACTCCATGTTCACTAAAAATAAATAAAAGTAACGTTCTAAACATGTAATAATAATTTTTGTTACATTTATTTTAAAATAACATTATCGATGTCAATAATTTTTTAACGATATCCTTACATTTTAATAAAAATTAAATTATAACGAATCAGATGATAATTAACGATTCGATAAATAAAATGAATCTATAAAATACTTTTTCCCATCGCTTGAAATTTGTATTTTATTTTACGATATTTACGTTATCTTTGAATTATTTTCACGTTTGAAATAGTAAACTGTTATAATAATTACCTGGTTATAAATAATAATTCGATATTTGGTCTTTTTAAAAAAATATTTTTTCTCAAATTGTTTTTTCATTAATTAACCAAACTAGTTTATTTTGAAAACAACCTGCTTATTGTGAAAGTCACATACGAAAGTTTGTCGCCCTCGAGATGTTCACGGTCAACTGCCCTCGATAAGTAGCTTATCCCATTTGGCCTACCGACGATAACGAGGGTAACGTTTGCGTAACCGCTTGTACTCCTGTTTAAATAATTTTAAGAGCGCTAAATCACGAATGCGAGTAGTGATAACGCAGTTAAACGTGGACTTTACTTTTGGTACGAGACGCAATTAAAATTTTTGTATTTAAATTAATTACTTACTCGAGAACTTTTATTATTTATAAGTTATAATAAAGATTTGAATCTTTTATATAGACGTAAAGATGGATCAAAACTGTTCTTCCGAGCGGTAAGATGAAGAAGTGCTCGTTTTAACTCGAGATAAGAGGCGCAGTTATCATATTTAGTTTTCTTTACATTATTATAAAATAATCGAACGTTTGCTTAAAGGATCTTAAATTATACATACATAATGTTAGAGTACTGTGTTTAATAAAAAAAAATAATAAGTTTTTTATGGAAATAATTTAATTCGATATTCGACTAATACACGTGAAATACAAGACATTTGTATTTAAATATTTATTGTTTTATATTAATGTTATTACAGGTTTCATTGCTTTATTTATAAACAGTCTTCGTACTTTTTCTTTTTTTGATTCTTTTTGTTTTTATCTTTTTTTTTCAGTTTACTACTATCGAGATTTAAGAACGCTTTCATTTCATCGAGTATTTCTTGTTGAGTTACATTCGTTTCGGTATGTACGACGTTCGGTTTCTTCTTAATTCTGTTAACAGCGGCCGGCGGTGAAAATTCTATTTCCATATCCGAAGCTGTCGAACTCGAAGCCAGAGAATCTTTGCTCTTAACAATTTTGAATTGAAGAGGATTAAGAGGCTCGTCCACTCTAGGCACATCCGAAGTTTCCTGTCTTATCGGGTACATAGTGATGTAGTAATCTCCGTCTCTTCTATGTATATGAAGGGTTGGTGGGAAATTGGTTTCTTCCTCGGTTTGTTCTTCGTTACAAACTGGTACTTTCTTCAAAGCGTTGAAGTTCATAAGCTTTTGATCTTTCTTGGATCTCGAAGGTGCCGATTTCGGTCTGTTGCTCTCGTTCAAGAAACCTGCTTTAGCCGCATTCATCATATCTCGTAGAAGAATACTTATCGCTCCCGGTTTCCATCCAGTTCGAATTTTTCTATTCGCTATCGTATCGGTTTCGTTCCACATCCAACCTTGATTCGCCGGAACTCTGCGTCGATTGTAATTGCAATTTTTGTGACCGTAAACCGAAGTTGGATAAGAGTTACCGAAAGAATAAACAAATTTATTCGGTTGACTAGAATTGTTTTTTGAATTTTTTTTTAAATCACCATAAGGACCCGCGTAATATTTCGATTTTAAACTTTTTTGATCATTTTTTGGAGATAATTTGTCGCCGAGGTTATTCATTTCCGCAATTGTATTTTCAGCTTCCCCCGTTCTTTTCGGTCTTGACTTACATTTTGGTTCTCCGCACGGTGACTCCTCGTTAATTTGCACAGGAGGTTTTATATTTTCCGATTCCTTTTGTTTTTCAATTTTTTCGTCTTTCTTTTTCGCTTTCGATCCTTGGGTTGGATCGTTGAAAGTGGTAGTTGCTTCTTGCACAACGCCTATTTTTTTTTTTAGAAACGTTAAGAGTTTTAAATGTAGTGAAAAATAAATTATCTTTTTGGAAATTTTCAAAAGTTTCAATTACTTAAATAATTTGCTTCCGGTTGTTTATAAGTAGGTAATTGTTTTACTTCTAATTTTTTATTTTCCTTCAGTTCTTGAGATTTACCAAAATAAGGACTTTCTAATATTCCAAGTCCAGCAAGTCCAGGAACTTTTCCTATGGAATCAACAAAGTCTTGGGTATCTTTGAAAGCTTTAATAAGGCAATCCGTGCCCAAACATGGCTTTTTCATACATACACCAAATTCAGGTTTTCTTGGTGGGCATTCCGAACTGTCGTACGGAGGTTTAACAGATAATTTATCAGAATTTTTACGACAACACCTATTTCCTACTAGACAGGCTGGATTTACTTGATCCTTATGCAAACCGTCTTCGTTGTTTCGCGGATTCTGTAAAACAATTTATATTGGAGTAAAAATTATTAATTTCATCGGTTGGTAATAAAATAGAAGAACGTTTTCGAATCGGATATTACGTTGAAAATTCTAAAAAAAATTGTACGCGTAATTTTTATTCGGTAGACGAGTAATGAAACAATTATTAATATCTCTTTATTCGAAGCGTTAACGAACGCATTTTCACTGAAAAATCGCGACTTGGACACAAGCCTTACATTTGATATTAAAAAAAAGTCTCGCGTCGGAAACGATATACTTTTTCTCCCCGCGTTAAAATTCCAGACTCCTCGACTCGCGCCGTATTTTTCGGAACAATAAGATCATAAGATCCCGGCCACGACGCAATAAACCCTCTCGGCCTTCGAGCTTGAGATCGTGCGGATCTCCGAGATCGAATCGACTACGCTTACCGAAGCTTTCCCACATCCGCCGCCCTCGAGTCGCGTGGGCATCGTGAATTTGGTGTTGCGCCACATAAAGTCCGCGTCGGATTTGAGGAAGGCGTCGAGGAACTCGCTGCTTCCGCCTCCCCGTAACCGATCCGATGCCGCGTTGTTGGAACCTCCATCATTTTTCTGATTACCGGATAAATAGAACTCGGGGTTGTTAGAAGTGGCGTCTAGGTGGTGCCGTTGTTTGGTGTTCGTGGTATGGATGTAGTGGGAACTCGCATCTTCGGTGGGACTACGCTTCCGTCGCGGGTTCGAATCCTTGTCGAGGTTGCGGTTATCGGGGACGCTTATATTATCCATGGCTGGAGGTTCCGTGTATTATTTATCACGGAGAATCCGTTTCGAATGAAGACCCGTTTACGGCCGATCGATCAGTCCTTATTTTCATAGACAACCCTTGGATTTACGATTTTTTTTCCTTTATTTTCGATCTTCGTTTTCGTTTTAATCGATTTAGTCGTGCCGCTCACTTAAAATTTTGAACTTTTTTTAAAGAGATTTTTACCGGATCAATTCATTGCAAATTTACAGAAATTTTCTTAGAGGTAAGTGCGGTCGTATCGCTTGACGGATTTTTGTTTTAAATTGTCTTAGTTACCGCGTGTCGTTGATGTTTCCATGGTAATGCGTTATTTGGAACAAAAATGCGTTTGCGCGCGGTGCACGAGTGAATGTTATCGATCGAAGGGATATTTCGAAGCGGATATTCGTGAGCGAACGATACTTTCATCCGATGATTCGATTGTTTCGAATTCACGATTGAAAAATTAGAAATAAGTAAAAGCGTTTTTTGTAATTTACCACTCAGTTTTTAAATTTATTCGTGTAAACAAAATAGGAGCAAGTACAAAATGAATACAGTTTCGATTAAAAATACAGTTCGATAAAAAATATTTCCATATATTTATGTGCACTCGTTTGGAGGCTCATCTTTGGTTTGTACGATGGTAAATACGGCGGACTTGATAACTGAAAAAATATTTTTCTTGGACTCGTCGTCGTCGTCGTTACTTGCGGCAAAATTTTCGTCTTCGGTTTCTTTTATATGATAATCTTCCCCGAGATTATTTTTGAAACAGTATTTGTCTTCGAAGAGTTGATAGTGTGAAATAATGTACGTACCGAATAAAGTTAGACGCAACAAGATGTTTATAGAACCTGAAAGATGCGAATAAATTATAACTTTCTATTTACATCTATCGTGAAAAATGATTTAATATTTATACGCGTTAAGTACGGGAATGTTATTTTATTTTGCGATCGGAACTTCGATATCCAAGTATTATGTATTTTATTCAAATTTAAAAAAAAATTTCTTTTTAGCGAAATAAAAATAGACGCGTTTATTGTAACGTATAAGGTAAATTAAGTATGCAGGTAAAAATTATGTATTTATAAAAGGTTTAAGTCGAAAACGTAATTACTTTAAAAACTTAAAAAAATGCAAAATAAAATTATTCGGTATTTATTTTCGTTTCATTTTAATTATCCAACGTACCGAGATACTTATTAAACATTTTAAAACGAATAAAAATTCATTTATATTTATTTAATATATTTTTAAGTATCGGTTGTAAAAATGCGTGGATAATTTTTCATAAATTAAACCCGGTAAAAATAATTACTCCGTTAGCCACGTTACACACATCTTTGCCCTTTCTCCAACGTAAAAAGTTAAAAGTTTAAACAACATCGCGAAAAATCGATGAATGCGCTCGAAGACGAGGAAGAGGAGGATTTTAACTTTTAACACCTCTAACGTAACTAACGTAATTAACGTAAAAAGTAGTATAAACGTTGCATAGTCGAATTACGAAACCTGCGTAGTTCTTCCCGGGGTCGGCGATATTGTAGTTCCCATAGAGCTTGTAAGGTTTGGGCAAGTGATTCGGATCGTTCCTCGCCATGGCCACTTGGTCGCAAAGGCAACCCGAGAGCGGAATCGTCGCTTCCGCGATCGGATAAGTTTCCTCGCCGCGAAAGATTCCGAGCTTCAATGGGTGCAACTGCATCGCGGTCACGAGATCCCGAGGCTTCTTCACGAACAGGCAGGATTTTCCGGAGGCGTAGACAAGACCCTTGCTCTCGTCGTACTTGCACTTAGATGTGGAGGGGGCATTGCTGGGCCGGGGTACCACGAAGACCGGAAAGTCGATGAACTTGAACTTGACCACCGGCGGACAATCGACAAAGTCCTCTTGATACTTGTTCGCCGTGAGTCTGAGGCGATCGACGTGAAGCTCGACCAGGTAGATCAGCTCGTCCCTGCCGCCGAAGCACGACATGTCATCGCAATCTGCCCGCGTCTATTGTTGCTTCCTGCTTTATGGACTCGCTTTCAATCTTCGACGGTGAAATCGATGGGATTATAATTAGTAGGGTTAGCTTGTTGCAGTGTTGCAGTGTTCCAGTGTTGCTCACTTTAATCTTCTTCGTGTTTTTATCTTTTTTCTTTCTTTTTTTCGTTTATATAATCTAGTAATCGTGTGTAATTTTAAAATAATGCTCTCTGTAAACATAAGCTTCAACTTCATCCAAATTACACGTTTTATCGTTTGCGATTTTTTTTCTTTTTTTTTTTTTTATTAAATTATCGTACAAATTTTCGTTAATTTTATACAAGTTTATAAGTGTCTCTAGTTTGTATAGAACGTTCGATAAGATTTATAATAATTTATGTTTTATTACTCGGATGGAAATTGCCGTGGAAGTTAAAGAGATACGCGTTCGAAAAGTTTTCCTCGTAAATTAATTTATAATCGTTCGTATTCCAAGGTAAAAAATTTATTTAGCCCGATTGTTTTTAACAAAAATAAAAAGAAAAAACGAATTTTGGTTAATGGTAAAAAAAAACCATATCGAATAAAGTTAAATTTTAAATTCGGTGTGTATAATTAACCAATTCTTTACCGCTACAATTGTATACGTTTAAAAAAAATTTTTAATCTAAGCGGTAAATCCCGATCGTCACTTTACTGGACATGTTGATGTTGAAGATAAATAGTATAACGTACAGATACGAGGAGCAACTTTGATTTATTTAAAAAGTCGTCGCGGACAACCGATAAAGACTAGGTATCGATGAAATGACATTACCCTAGTAAATTAAGTTATCTAAGAAATCAACGTAAATCTGACCATGTATATCTTTCGAATAAAATATTCTCGAAATCAAATAATTCCTTATTTAAATTTTCTGGAAGACTATTTGGCAGAAATCATGAATAAATAAAAATAGAAAACACTTAAAAGTATTCACGTAACATGTTTGTGATTTTATTATAAAAGGTATATTTGCAGAATCTTTAAATTAGATAGTCAGTTGTGGCTTTATTGTAGAAATTCAGGAAACAACATACTTAGTGGTCTTACAGGTAGTTTCAGATAAATATACTTTTTTCTATAGAGAAACTAATTAACATAGCTTAAGGACAGACTTTCTAATAAATAGAAAAATAATGTCCGACCAGTAAGATCAATTTAATTAACAACGGATTATCGTTTGATTTTGTGAAGGAGAAAAGGTATCGGAATGTATTTGTAAATATTTGTTGGTCCATAAAAATAAAGGAAAAAAATAAATAAAATATAGCTTTTAGCGGTAATACATTGAGAAATTTTTTATTTTAAATTAGAATTCAATATTTCGTGACTTAATTGTGAAAATCGAATGTGCACAAATTTTCAATAATAAGATAAGAAATTTCTTACGATATCGTTGATAAAATTTTTATTTTAAGAAATTTAATTATTTATAATATTTCTTCTAAATATATCTGTAAATACTTCAATATTTTTTAACATTATTAAAATGTTTTAATTGGGCATACGATAATTTAATTTTTATCGATAATTTTTTAATAATAGTTAAACTTAGAAATAAAGTATAATACTACAATCGTATCAAAATTTCTAATAAAATATATCGAAATATATTCGTCTCACAAATGTGATTTAAAAACGTGAAATTTTACAAAATAATTTTTTTAATACATGTAGTCACGAGTATGTTAAGCTTATAAACCAGGATACAGTTAACATATTGAAAATACGTGTAGCTAATTGTACATTACTAAACAATATTAAAACATACTTGTATTCAATAAATATTGATTAAACTCATTAATAAGAAATTAATAAAACCACAGGATACTGAAAATAAGCTTAATTTATAAATTCAATACAAAATAAAGCAATCATATTTGAAATTATCATTGCAATTTGGCAAAAGGATGAAAAACAGATGTTAATACTTTTGATGATCTTGTTATATTCCATTTCAACATTTTTTCTAATGTTTTATTAATAAACATCACTCAAGAGTAACATATTATTAGAGATATCAATGTAAATTTGCATGCAATAAATCTGAAAGTGATTAAATATTACCAATTATAAAGTAAGAATTTTACAAAACGATTCATCGATTATGTGTAATTAAAATGGACTAACTTATTATACATTTGGTAGTTAAAAAAGACGATTATTAATTATTCAATTAGTTATATTGAATATTTTAATAAATTATTAAAGTTATAGGGAAAAAAGTGGTAATTATATCTTTTAATAATGCAAGCCGAGTAATAACGCATGCAAACGACTTAAATTGAGTTAAAAATACTGCGAGTCGATGTTATCAGATGTAGATGATTATTGATAAACTGAAATTCAATTATTGGAAAATTAGCTTAGGAGTTTCAATAAAAAGTTTACAAAAATTAGATCGTTTATATATATATATTTATAAGGTATAACAGGAATAACGTACAAGAGAAAATCAGGAATATATTATTAACATAAATTTGTGAATTTAGATTATTATTTTGTAATTTCGAAGTAAATTTTATTATAAAACAATTATATTAAAGTTTGCATTACTCGTATGAAACAATAAGCTCTTCTTATACAATTCAAAGAAATCAACTTTCAAGTATTCGAAAAGAACACGTTTGGAATAAAGATTGGATCAAAACAGGATGGAGAAAGTGGAAAATGTAAAACATTATATAATTAGAAAATAGAGGAACTCTATACTTTATTCAATAGTGCAGATTAAGATACATATGTTTTTTTTTATAAATACGAAGTAAATAAATAATCGAGAGTTTTCGTGAAAAATTATAAAGTAAAAAAGGTTAAATGGTTGAAAGGGAGGATTGAAAAATAATTATAAATTAAATCGAAAAGAAATAGGTTACGAGAAACGATCTCGAACAAGATTAACACAGAATAAAGACGTTATTTATTTGCATTGATAAAATAATGAAATGAAAAAGTATCGAAAACACTTAGTATGTAAATAATAGCAGTAAAACTATTAAATTGTACGTAAAAATAAAAAATCCTAATAAATTTAATTTTAACGACTTGGTTAATTAACAATAAAAAATAATAGAGTAATTGTAAAGCTGACACAAGATAGAGTGTTTTAAATATATATGTATATATTTGTACAAATAAAGAAATATCTTAAAAAGCAATTTGTTATGCATACATTTAAATAATTTAAAATAAAGAACGTATTTGTATATATTCATTTTGTAACCTTAAAACGTTCACGCGTATCCACTGAAAGGTGCGGAAATCTCGTTAAAAAATAGTTAGATCGTAAAAAACAATTTTTTTCCCAAAGAAAAAAGTAAAGCATTGGAGCTTAGGAAAAGTAGTGGAACAAAAGTATTCGCTTTAATAAATTGGAATCGTTCGTTATTTGGAAGAAAGGTTAAAGTAAAGGCGACAAAGCCGAGCGAAACGCCTTACTTTATTTAAAAACACTTACTTTAAAAAAGTTGCAAGACGTTAAAGAAATTCAGATTTTCCAGGCGGAACGGAGACTCGTTAATTTAGAATTTATACTTTTTGCTCCATGATTATTCAATGAAATTGCCATGCCAAAAGGATGCGTCAACGGGTATGTGACGAGTCAGAGTCACGCAGAGGCGATGACGGCCTCGGCCATAAGGAAAAGAATCGCGGCCAAGTTCATTGCTGAAATATCGGAATTCGTGTTTTCCCCTCGAGTCTTCACTGGTCTTCTCTGGTCTTCTTTGGTCGACTCTCGTCGAGCTCCTCTCCCACGTTAGACACGAGTGAAACGACGGCGGAACGTCGGGATGTCGGAACGTCGGAACGTCGGTAGCAGTATCACCGAGAGACGAACGCGGTCGAGTCCTTTCCGGGTCGAAAAATGTCACCCACGTGAGCCAACCCGTGTAAACGGAGTTTTGCTCGATCGCGCTCTTCCCTCCAAGTAATGCGAAAAATATTCGAGTGGCCCGATCCTTAAATCGTCCTCGCCGACGAAATAATGGCTTTCGCTAGATGAAGATAAGGCTGTAACTCTTTCAGGTAAAGATGTGTCATGTCCTGCGAAGATCGGAATAGAAGCGTCGGCCGATCGATCACGGCTCGGCCTCCCCGGGGGGAGGGGATCGCGGGAGAAGGATCGCGCTGAGATCCCGCGACCTTAGCTCCGGCCGCAGAGAGATCCTATCGATCGCATGCGCGACCGTTCGTCGTCGCCTCGAACCATCGACAGCTTTACGTACTCGTGTGTACGTACATGCATACCTCGATCAACCTTATTGACTTTTATCTATTCACTTCCCTCCTTGTTTTTCTTTTATTTTTACTTATCGCCAACTCACCGCTCTCTTCTAGCCTTTCTCGAACTCGAACTCGCTTTTCTTCGTGACGCCTCATAACCACTGTTACCTTTGCCGTGACACTCTTACATCTTGTAATCGCGATTGTCCTTTTATCGGTCGACTTCGTTTCATCTTTACATTTTATTATTGCGCTGGTTTTATCGGGATGGACGCGACCGTTTTTCAGATGCGTGTACGACCATTCGTACGCCTCGCTACCAAAGTTTCTCGAGGCAAATCCAAACATACATCGCTCGAATCGTTTGAATAAACTAAAAAATTCGCGATCGTAATTCCCCGCTTAATAAATTTTAACCTTTACGTTTAAACTAATCTTCCGATTTTACGTTAACAGCTTATCGCAACGATCGCAACTAGGATTTTTGTGTAAACACCAAAGTTATTACCCAACGAATCTCGATCGCAAAGAAATTTTGCTTCATCTTTACTTTACTTTTTACAATATTACGTTTCGCCTCTCGTTCGATTTTATGTTACAATTATTAATCATAATTTGCGTTCTTGTTTCGCATTACGAAATGATATCGATCACATCAAAAATTTTAAACATCGCTTCGGAGTGTTGTATATCATAACTGTTTCCAGTGCTCGCTAAGTACACGCTGCATTATCCGTTCCCACTACCTTTTACCCATCTATCGTCGGACGGCATCTTAGGAATGGTTCGGTTCAACGGCGAAACTGCCGATCAATCCAGGGCTGCTCGTTGCCTCCGATCGATATTGGTAAAATTGAATTATCCAATTGAAGGTCCGATCACATCTCGAGAATAACAGTAAAAAATGTTTAATAAAAAATCGGTCCCTCTCCGGAGATTTCGGTTGCAGGAAAAAAAGGAAAAAAAGGGAAAAAAAAGGTTATACGTGTATACATGTATAATCCGGTGTGCGAGGCACCGACTTCGAAAATATCGACTCCACGTTTTTCGTGCTTCCTTATCCTTGCTCTGGTCTTCCACGGAGAGCGTCTTTCGCGAAACCGTATCGATCTCTGTACCGTTACGAATAAATCGCGCACGCGAAGATCGACTCTTCCTCCTCCTCCTCTTCCTCCTCCTCTTCCTCCTCGTCTTCCTCCTTCGGTTTTTTACTCGGTCCAAGAGAGTATAACAGGGTGTTAATTTCGGTATCGCGTATGCTAAACCGTTTCTTCCGAATGAGAAAGTTTAACCGAGTTGGATCGTAATTTCACACCGGAAAATTCCAAAAAATCCAATGAATTTTTATTACCAAATAATCCCGAAATATTTTGAGATGTTTGATAATACAATGATCATTTACCATAACAGTAAAAAAATATGAACCAACTTTTTAAATTCGAAAAGTGGACCTTATTTAATTAAATACTTCCACATTTTTGCATGTTATTTTTTAATTTTTAATTTTATTACAGTTTAAAGTAAACAGCAACAATTTTTATTATAATTTTACCAATTGATTTAACGAGTCAAGAATTGTCGAAACGTTTACTTACATCGTATCTTATATGCGTTATTTCGGATGTTTAAGACTTTATTTTTAATTCGTTATTGTATTTTCTACGTATTCGAATAATTTTTAATATTAAAAATAATTACACGTTCGTCGCTTAAGTAGTTTACACTGTTTTTTAAAGAAATTTTAAAAGAAAAGGCTAACTTTAATTTTATTTTTCTTTGAACGTGTAATTTGAATAACGAAGATTAAACGCATGCACAGATATTTTTAATTTAAAAAAAACTTGAATATTATAGGTTACAGTTGTATTCTTAAAATATTTTATTTCCATTGAAAGGTATAAATATAATCCTAGCGATATCGAAATACGAGAGTTTACGTTGATTTTGAATAATATGTTTGATCAAAGATCAGCCGTAAGTAAAAATAAAAAGATTAAAATTAAATTGTCTCTCCGGTATCGTTTGGTAGTTTATCGCGCGTCCGTTTTGAAAGATACGTGTAAGTTAAAAGAGCGATACGTTCGACCGCGAATAGTATTTTACGTAATAAAAGGTCTTTCATCCGCAAAACCATTGATTTCATTTAAAGTTTAAGAGTTCCCGGTAAGCGTAAGCGATGGACGCATGTTCGAACATTTTGGTCCCCTGTTCTCATGATATCTTCGACATTGAACACAAGAAGTAACAATATTTTGCTCTGTCCGTGCACGAGTCGTCTTCAAAAACGAAACTCATTCGGTTCTGCCTCGTTCTGCCTCGTTCTGCCTCGATCTCTCTCTCCGGGTGGGTCCGCCTTGACTCTCCCAACACCCTCTTGAAGTATGCGCTAATTGGTGAGGGCGCGCACGCATACATCGGGAGAAGGTAAAGAAAGGGAGAAAGGAGCGAAGGAGAAAGATATATTCGAAATGGACAGTCCAACGGAAAGTAAAAAGAGACAGAGATAGCGATGGAATTGAAGATGAGAGACGAAAAGCATACGAAGAAGCGAAGGGGGTGGCGAGGAAGGGCGAGGAAGGGTGAGGAAGGGTGAGGAAGGGGGAGGAAGGGGGCAGAAGTCAGCAGTAGTAGCATCGGGATCAGCAGCGGCCAATGCGGCTGAAGAAAAATTCCGAGCCAAGCTACACGGCGGCTCGTTAAAATGCTTCTGGGGGTTTCGGACGCGAGGACTCTGCGGTTAATTGGTGATTAGCGATTAAAACGAAACGATTCCTACATTGGGGACCCATACTCTCCTCCTTTCGTAACCGCAAACTACTCTCGCAGCTTTTCGGTCGCTCCGTCTTCTACACGTATGCGAGAAAAGATGACCGCCGCGCGTAAGAGACAAAGAGCGTGTAATGCGTCCCATAACGCTTTATCGCCGTCGTTCTAGAAATGCGCCGAACTCTCCGAGTCCGAAATCCCGAACCATTATTTCATTCACCGGTTCTTTATTTATTTTTCACTCTTACTCGCTCGTTTTCTTTTTGATTCCGGAGATGTTAAAAGAGCGCGCGCGAAAGAGAGAGAGAGAGAGAGAGAGAGAGAGAGAGAGCGAGAGTCGGATAACGGAAGGAGCGAGAAATGGTGAAGAGAGAAAGAGAGAAATAGATATATTGACAGATAGACAAATAGAAAGGCAGATAGATAAGTAGATAGATATGTAAATATATTTATATATACGAGTATCGAAAGAAAAAGGGAGAAAGGTGGACAGGTAGACAAAGATGTTAGCAACAGGCGTTAAATTGTGGGTGTTTTTAAATTTACGCCGAAAAGCTTTGGTAAAAAATTTAGCCGGTCTCAACGGGTTAATTATAATTTTTGCTACTGGGAAAGATGCTCGCTATTTATAGCGATGGGAAACATTGTTTTTCATTGTTGCTAATGAGTTTTGGCACACCGATGACATAAGTAGTGAGTTTTTAAGTCTAAGTTTTTATCTGAAAATCTTTTTTCGAGGCAGTACCCAATGTGTATAAAATTTTATAAATAGATATTTAGAATAATTTACGTTTTTTCCTTTTCTTTTTAATAGGCGATAATAGTTTTTAATGGTAATTTATACTTGAATATTTTGAAAAAAAAAAATATATATATATATATATATAATAAATGACTTTCCAGTGATTAATTTGAAAAAATTCCATTGACTGATTTATGTTCAAAAAATTTCATCTATAATTGAAGGTATCATGTTTAAATTATATTTCAAGTTTAAAGATCGATTATTCCAATTTAAATAAATGTTAGTTTATTTTATATTTTAATTATTGACGAAATTACAAATATACGTATTATAAATTAATTTTAATTATCATTATTTTAATTGATTTAGCATGTTTTGATATTTATAAAAAACAATGTATCGTGCACTTAATAATAAATTAGTAATCGAGCCCTAATAAAAGTCAAAGTTTAATAAAAATATAAAATATAAAATCTCGCATAGTTACATTTTACCAACTTTTGTAAGAAATATTAGTTATATATTTAAAAAAATAATAAATATTTGATAAATTTTAACACATTATACATTAAAAACAATAAAAATTAGTATAATAAAAGTTTTGTTAAAATGTTGAGAATAATATACTGTTATTGAAATAAAACTTATATAAAGAGTCTATTAAAAATATTTTTTCTTGTATCAGTGTACTCTCGAGAGATTAGATAAATAATATGTAATATATTTTTTATAAACATTTTAAATTACATCTAAGAGTATAAGATACGATTATCACTTCTTATCTTGAAACATTAAATTTCTAGTTCTATTATCTAATCATCCAATACAAATTACATTAACATTTTAATAAGACCAGTTGAAAATAATTACCAGTCAATCTATTTCTTACATTATTTTTATTTTTTAAATAATTTATACACCTATCAGCTATTAAAATAATTTCAAATGTCATTTATATTAAAAATACGTTTGATTTAAAATAGTTTAGAAATGTTAAATAATAAGAAGGAAGTAAATATAAATGTTTACACAGCGAATTTTTAAACTTTCTAATTAAATTAAATATTTATATTAGTTTGTATTAGTTTACAGTAGTTGAATCGAACAAATAATAAATTAAATTCTATAATTGATTAAATTTCATTCGAGACGATAAGTAATATTTGTGATTTGACACGACTTTCAACTATGGAAACAATGTTATCGATATCATGCGAATTGAAATTAAATTGAGGTTTGAGAATGATAATAATATTTGTTAATCGAATAGAAGCAGTTTTTTGTAATTTTAAAAGAAAATAATATTTCATAGGGTTTCAACCTCGATTCCCTACAAATACAAACTAATAGAATGCCGTATTGTGTGTACGTAAGTCAATCGGGAATTCATTATTGCTATCCGAATTATAATCTTGTCTAATATAATGCTTTGCATTAAACGAACATTTACAGTAAAGTCGATACAGCGACCAAATTCTTGTCTTATTTTTAACGATAACCGTATCGTTATTTTAAGAATTTAATTAAGAAAGTATAAATGGGTATAAAATAAAATGAAAAGAGAAACGATAAACGCGTATATACGTGAATATATGTAATATTATTGCGTCACGTGAACCAAAATCCATAGCACTGTATAAAGAAGTAAGATTAACCGGAGGAGATAAATAAATTTGCACGGAAGTAAGGCGAAGCAAGGATAAACAATATCTATCAATATTATGTCTTAAACGTTGAAACTTGTATTATTTACCATTCTCGTATTTCATAAAAAAAAAACCTGGTTACAAATTCTTCCTTTGTCTCAAATTTTACAACTCTATTTATGCAACGGGAAGTTACTTTTGTTGTAAATAAACGTAAAATAATAGACGACAAAAGCAAAAAGCGCAAAAAGAGAAGAGAGCAATTATCGGTAGAGAATAAGAAAATGAAAAAGAGAAGGTCGAGTGCGTTCGATGATCGAGTGTCGAAGCACACACGTGCATTAACTCGAACTGTTATCTCACCGACGGGAGTTGTAATCGCACGTGGTCCATGTATAAGGAGAAAGAGAGCGAGCCGATCTCCGAGTAATTAAGCTCAATCTTACGAGATCGCATCGAGCCACGTGTGTCCATCGTAAATTTGTAGCGAAAGCCGCGTTATCGGAGGAAGCTGTTTCCGGTGGGTATACATAAATTTATAACCTCGCTCCGAAGTGAGACTCTGAAACTCATCTCCGAGATATATAGTAAGCGTGCAGCGTAACTTTTGCCCCGATGAATCGCTCGGCTCTTTTCTCGTAGTTTTGCGAAACACCGGAACGATCATCCTCTTCGATATGTCCTGTTGGATTACTTCTTTATTCCTCAACCTTATGAATAACCGTTACGATCGAGCAACACTTTAAATCTAGCGGATAAAGTACACGACTACTACTACTACTACCACTACTACTACTACCACTACTACTACTACTTCTACTACGACTCGGATGCTTCGTAATTTCAAACGGTTTTTTCTTTCCGCGATCCGCTATGAATAAACGATTGGTTCTCGATGAAACGTTGTAACGATTATTTGGCGTTTGTTATAGTTAACCAGTGAATCGGACGCGAAGAATTACGTTCGTCGAAACATCGCTGTAAATTAATTTTCATTTCTATTTTCGATGGAGGAGGATCGACAAAAATTGCGTAACGTATTTGACGCCTCGCGAACGCGGCCTTTAATTAACTTTGTAGTAAATACACGCGCATATTTTGTAATATTATATTTTGCATTTTAGATTTTTGCGATACGGGCGCGTGACATTGAAAAATAATTCAGGAAATTATAACGATAACGTAAAATATTTTTCGCCAAAGGGAACGCAACTAACTTTCTTTTTGGTTATATTAATTACTTTGAAAATATAAAATATAATATCACTCCCGCGATATACGTATATTAATTTTCATAAATTCAATTTCGCAACGGATTATAAAATGCGTTGTAAAGTAAAAACTAAAAGATATAGAAGGAAGGGAGCGATTAAAATTACAAATTGATCAAAATTAATTATATTTGGAATAAGTTTCAATTTCCGAGAAAATGTTAATAATAAATTTGGTAAGCGGTATCTTAAAATCCATCCGACTATTGAAAATCTTTGGCCGAATAAGATAAAGATTTTGCAGAAAACTCGCGAATAAAAATTTGGTACAAGAGTCTCGTAAAGATTCACGTGGGAAAAGATTATAGAAGTTTATCCTTAAAGTGTAATTTTCTCAAGGTATCTCGATGCACACACGGTTCTATCTATTTCGTTATCGGCGATCCACCGAAGTCTTGACCTAAATGTTGCGCGCATGTCGTTTGCTCATTTTCTCCCATCGTATTTTTATCCCGAACCGGCGCAGAATTCGCTCCCCGAAGAGAAGGAAGCCTCGTGCTTTTGCTTCTCCGGAGGAGAAATTCCCAATCGCCGTACACCGAATAATCCCACGACGATGTCTTCCGTTTGACGCTCGTTAATTCATCAAAGTTTTCTCTATCTTTGTCCGTTTCTCTCTCTCTCTCTCTCGCTCTCTATCTATCTATCTCCCCTCTCTTCGACTCTCCCCAACTCCCCCCAACTCCCTCGCTATCTATCTCTTATACCTTGCACTTGGAATGCAGCGCCGCTACGTCGTTCCGAGAACATTTCCTCGTGTAAGAACGAAATTTGAATTAACGAAGAGAGCGTAAGCGCTGCGTCCGGAGATTGGTTACTGTGGCTGAATTCAATTACGCGTACTTCGAAAGAGAGGCGCTGGCACTGGAGTCTTGGTCAAAGAAATTAAGATTCTTTTGATGCCTGCGGATAGTCAGGCAGTATGGGAGTTCTTATATCGTGTAAAAGTTAACATAGTCTCGGTAACGACTTCATTTGTCCTTGTGTATGGTAATTTATTTTTTATACTCGGACTGTATACACGCTGAAATACTTGCGGATTGTAACAATCGTGAGTAATTAAAAGTAACATGGAAGCATTAGCGGGTAAACCGCGCGTTTTTATCCTTTTGCGTAGCTTCCGTATTTTTAAATAACTTTATCCTAGGTATCGAGAGTTTCCAACTTGTTCTTTTTTCTTCTTTCTACGTTCGGTGGATTGATTTATCTCTGGCATTTTAAGTGGAAAAATACACACTTTTAATTTCTAAGTTTAATTATAGGCAGTAGTAAAATTACATTTAAAATTATACACTCGTATCGATCCCCAACAATAAAATATTGTCTTTCAACCGTAAAATAACGTTAATACCGGAGCTACGATAAACTTTAAAATAATTTTTCACAAATTTTTCATCGCCTTTTAATCGCACCTTGAATCCTTTACAATTAGCGATTTTTAACGCGATGTATCCTCGTTTAAAAAATGAACGACTAAAAAATAATTTCTTAGTTATCCGCGTTGTAGCGTATAAAAGGGTATTAATTTTTTATCAAGCTCGATAATTCATTATCCGTATTTTAACGTATCGCGCGTTACAGCTTTGATTTACAATATCTGAAAGTTTACTAAAACCGTTGGTAATCCGCCGCGAAAATCCTTGGAAACAAAATAGCGAAGGTCGCGCGGGTAAAAAATTCCTTTATCATTCGCCGGCGTAAATAAAATCGCCTTTTTAAAATATTAAAAAGCATTTAAACGGGAATATTACAGGGTTACCGTAATTTATTATAAATTATAATTAGATAGCGATAAAGGGAAGGAGCGAAACGATACGCGCGTTAAATATTAAGTGCACATTGGGTCGAAGTAGTTAACTCATTACATAAACTTTTAATTTAATTTTGACAGACGTCCGGTCCGTTTCCTCCGCCCGGAAAAATCATCGACGTTATTGCAAATTGAATCTCCATAAAATTCATCGGTGATTCACAGTGGGAAAACACTCGAGAGGTAAAAGGACACTTTTGATTTGTAGCTCGTCCGCTGCGAAGCGAGCAGTTTTCTTCTCCCGTCAGTCCATCGGCAATTTGAATAATTCCTCGGACTGCGATGGGGAAGAAGTCCGTCCTCGTCTCCGCGTCCGCGGGTCTGCGTCTCGCTCTGTTCACCGCAGCGGATAGTAACTCGTTACGCCGAGTTACTTCCGAGCGTGGAATCTGGAATTTAAACGAAATTTCCAAGGCATTATGCAAGTCTCGATGTGCCGATCTTTCGTATAAAGGCCGAAGGGAAATAAGTGCAAGTGAGTGTAACAGCGAGTACGTTTGCTTTACTGCGGAATGCGCGATTTCCTGTTTCGGAATAGCGTTACGCAGTTAGGAAAACGATTGTTCGTTCTTCGTTGTTCGTTTCTTATAAAACTCTGCCTCTACCTGCGTTTGTCTTCTTTCAGGAATATTAATAACTTTCTTGGATTCTTTTCCATACTTTTTCACTCTTTAATCCGATGCGTTTTTACACGAATGTACTGTACATTCTCCCATTCTCCTCTTTTGACTTATCTCACCGGAATTTCATTTTTCCATCTCGATAAGCGAGAGATTCTTCTTTTTTTCTTTAATTTTTTTTTTTTTTTTTAAATAAATTATAAAGAATAACGTTTTATGCGCTGTTACCATTCATCCGATATATATACATATTCGATATTATGTTTCTTATCTCGAGTTGTTCGCTTCGTTTTTACGAATCTTTTCAAAATTTTATAACAATGTTCCGATTATACGTTTCGATTACTTTGGTAATTTAGGACAGCCGTAATAAGAATGGGAAATTGAATCCGATGCGTTTAAGATTTTATCTACGTTTCGGATGGTATGATTAGAAATAAATAAACGATAATCTTGATAATTCATAAATATGTATCCAGTATTATTACACTCGTTATTTGAAAATTCTGCAGCGTGACTATCGTTTTACCTATCTCGAAGATGCTATTCCTGTATTTCTTGGTAATAACATCGATAATTAGAAAATCCAATTTGGCGTAATAATAACAAGGGTCGATGACGACGGTAGTTTTTAAATTATCATTGCTATTTTACATCGCGAAAAGCGTTAATTAAGTAGTTGTTTCCGTTCGAATCTGAGTAAAAAATGTCTTTCTTATATTCGAGACTCGCTCTTATATTTTTTGCATATTAAGATTAATATACCGGAGATTAAGCTTATTACCAAAGTCGATTAATCACAGAATCGTAAAAAAATTTAATTCCGCGGTTCGTCTTATATCAATAAATTCGCAAATTATTGCTTACCGGTCCCTCGTTACCGATACCAAATTATTAAGATTTCGAACACACGTATCGTGGTAACTGTGTCAATACAGATATCAAAGCGAGCACGGAGGTAAAGCAAAATGTGTTTTCCGTTAGTCCGAATCTGCAATTTTATAATTAGCTACACTTTTTTCATGTAAATTTGTAATTTTCGGGACATAAAGTAATCGTGCGAGCGCTCGAATATCCTCACGTGTGTCCGAGCGATCCACTGTCATCCTCGCGCAGAAAATTGGTACGTCTCCGTTGACGTAGAACGAATTTAATACCAAGCGAATCGTAAATAAATTCGGCGAAACGCCCTCGAGGGCAGCGAACCAAGAAATTTCGGTAGATTTATAGGCTTAACGTGGTATTTCAATGTTTCGATTGCGATTCATCGCTCCGAGGCTAAGCAAAAAAAAAAAGGATTCCTCCATGTGTACTCTGCGTATTATTTTTCCAAACCGAGTAATTTTTAAAGATTCCTCTTCCGCGTTGCGTTTACGCGACGACGTTGACCCGCGGAACTGAATATTAAAGAACACACGTCCATGATTAATACTGCACTCGTCATCACTTATTATCCGTAATTTTTCACGATTTTTTAGCAATTATACTCGATGTTTTTTTTAGAACTTGCGCTAAAAAATCGATTCCAAAATATAGGGACGCGCGCCAAAATTCTTCCTCTTCCTCCTCGATAATGTTTGTTTTTACGAAACGATCTGTTTTGTTGATGATGGGTTTACATTAATTCTGCCCTTGAAAATAATTTTCGAGAGGTAGCGTTTTAACATTTTTGCGTACTTTCAGTTCTTCCGGTATTACAATATTTTAAGAATAAAAAATTCATGATTTTCGTTGTAAATATTTTGTAAAAGAATTTTTTTTAATTTATGTCAAGTTAAATCTCCAAATAATCGTTCGTGTATTAAATTTTAATAAGAAGTTGTTGAAATTTGCTAATTTTTAAATATTATAAATACCAAAAAATTGACCATCATTATGTAAACTGTAAAAGGATCGATCGAGACATGTTAATTTTTTCATTCGTAAAGAAACGTTAACAAATTTAGATATACGGTATCGGTTTATATTATAAAACAGATATACGATAAAAGAAAGCGCGACAACGTTAAAAAATATTCCGTCGAATCAAAGAAATACGATTACTGTAATTTTTCATTTCAATGTTAAAAAGTTTCATCCTTGCAGATTAATAACGAAATTGATAATTTAGATCTCGATGGAAGTATATTATTTTGTAAACGCTCGCGAGCAAAAATACCAAAAACATGAAATTGATAATCGCGGATCTAAAATACGAACGTATTCCGTTAAAATAAAAAAAATTGTTTTCCCTACGATACGCGTAAATCTGTTCTTCGCGGATCTTAAATAAACTCGGAGCCACGGCAAAGCCCGGCTTTCGACTCGATTAAAAATTAATTAAACTCGGTTCATAGCTGAAAATATCGAGTCTCTCCACGAGCTTTCGAAAAAAACTCACCGAATCCGCATCGATACGCCCACCGTTTTCGGCAATGGCACTCATTATCCACGCTTTCGAAATCGAGCGTACCCGGAAGGAGATAACAAAGAGCCTCGTCGAAAATGTGGAGGTCCGAGTCAGAGTCCGAGTCAGAGTCCGAGTCACAGTCCGAACCGTTTCGTGCGATGGCAACTGGTTCCACCTACTCCGAGCGTCGCACCTGGCAGCGAAGAATCACCGGATCGCGCGTATTTTCGTGGAAGCACGACGTCGTAAAATCGTAACTCCCCCAGCGGGTCTTATCACTTTCCTTTATCTGCCGTCGACGCACTTGATGCAACAATAAAATCCCGCGGCGCGGGCGCACATATTATACGTCCGAGGCGCTAACGAGACTCGCTCACCATTAAAGAGCCAAGCACCCCGACGCAACCTAGAAAATCCCATATCCTCGGTCCGCGCCCGTGTGTGTGTGTCTGTGTGTGTATGTACGAGTCCGCGCGGCTCGCTCCTCGCCGAAGATAAATAGCCATCGGCCGTTTTACGAAAGCCGGCTCGTATTACGCTGCAGATATGCATCGCTATGCGGTGCACACGAGGGGGGCTTTAACAGCCCGATTCTAAACGTCTCTTCCGCACGCCCGCGAAACGCCGTTCGAGAGGAGCGAACCGGAGAGACGGGGAGAGAGAGAGAGAGGATACGTGGCATATGCAATTTGATTTTCATTTAAGAGAGTTCGACCTCAAATCGAATGCAGGATAAGGATTTTTCAAACTACGTTCGCTTGGACTTTATTGCTACGTTTGCTGCCAGTGGCCTCTTTTATGAATTACATTATTCCATAGATTTGCACTTGCACGCCTTTTCGCCTGTATTTGAGTCTGTTTCTCTAACGATGCGCCTCGGTCTATCTTTTCTAACGAATATTATCTTAACGCCGGAGATAAGAAATAATTTTATTTAACTGTAAAACATTGTATTCATTTAAATACGCTGATATATTTTACGAAGTAAGTTGAATTCATAAAAGTTCATGGATAAGCTTAAATTTACATGAGTATGTAAATGCGCATGCGGAAAGTATACACGCGGAAAAAACATTCGGACAAGTTTAACGATTATTTTTATTACTTTTATTAGATAACAAAATTATTGTGTACTACAGTTTTCATCGACTGATTTTTATTCCAATTGTATTTTTTTTATCGTTGCTATTTCTTTATTCGTATATGATACGCGATTTAGCAAAAACTAATGTAACCGATGATTTAAAGCATTCGTTGATAACTGTAATTTAATCGTTTATTTGTTAAAATTAGTATCGAAATATTTATTGCAAACGTGCTAAGATATTTTTATCGGATATAACTAGGTTATAGTTTTATATCGTTTATTAGAAATAATCGATCGTGTAAATAGTTGATAATGGATAATTTAAAAAAATTGTCGATGCTTTTTATGGATTTTTCTTCTTCGTTTTATGTATTTCGAAAATTTTTTACTATTAGATGTCGTACTCGAAATTTTAAAAATTATACTTTAATCTTTTTAGCTTCTCATGTTGCTTTAAAAACGTATCTTGTAACTTATCTTGTAAATTTTAAGTATCAAGGATTAACGCCATAACTTTTAATTTTAATTCCAATTATTGGTTTTCTCGACTATTCTTGAAATATTTTTTTTAAACAATTTAATTTTTGCATCGAAGTATAAAAATTTTAATACCTTCGTAAATTATTCGAAAGCATTGTACGATAACATAAACATATTTTTTAAATAGTTATTTATGTAAATGAAAATTTAAAAATCGTATAATTATTATACATTTTTTTATACTCGAAATAAAATGATTATAAAACTTAATTAATATCGTACTTTTAATATTTAACTTTCAAATTTATTGACACTTAATTAAATGAAATTTTTAATTTGTAATTTCGTCTTTTTATGTGGAAATAAATTTGAAATTGTTTTATAAATGTATACAAATATATACCAAGATTTTCTTGTACTTAAGATTTTAATTTATAAACATTAAATACTCATACATGCTCTTGTATATAATATTTGTAATTACTTTCCGTACATTTACATTAACATAATAATTTTATGCAATGATTTAAAATCAGCGTATTTATTTTATTTTTTTTAAATTTTATCTTTTATTTCAGAATAACACTTCAAGTATAAATAAATAATTGGTTGTATATTTTTATTGAACTATAACTTTATTTACTTTTCTAGAGTTTAATAAAAAATTGATTTATAAGAAATTAACGTTATTATTATTTTTTAAATATTTTTCTATCTATAAAATGCTATTCAATGGTTTAAAATAATAATATAAATTAGGGTCATATTTTTTTGTGAAAAATAAGTTTTTAAATTAAAATAATTTAATATCAATTGAATATTTAATATCAATGATAATTTAATAGAATTTAATATAAATACAGCCAATAAATGCCTACACAATTATCATTATATTATTTTATTTTTTTAAATAACGTAAGTTCATCTTTATAAATCATTCAATTAAATTTTCAGGAAACAAAATTTTTTTAATTCCAGAATATCGTTCTACATAAAGGAATTAATTGAAACCGTTAGAAATAGATATTTTAGATAATTAAACATATACAGAATCATAAGATTTTTAAATTCCGAGAGATAATTTTTTAAGATAGTTCAATATTTTTAAAAACTCAGAAGTACTGTATTCGAATTGAAAATTAATCTGATAAATTGATTAAAATTTTTTTTTTTAATTCTTGTCTAAAACCGATACTTTGATAATAAAATAAAAGAGTTTCAAGTTATTTCTAAAGTAATACAGAATAATAATTTATAAACAAGAGCGATAATACCAAATATTCACTGTGTTCCATGAAAATCGGTTTGTATTATATTATTTTTATTTCGATATCCATCTTGCAAACGAAAATAAAAGTTTGTCTATTAGAGAAAATGAAATTGAAAAGTATATATTCATACAAAGAGGACGTCAAGAATGCTTTTACAGAATATCAGGTTCTATAAGCCGAGATCTTCCTTTGGCATTATTTATTGCGCAATTCTTCATGAAAGAAATGACGAATGACTGGAGCCTGTTGATTTTTCGTGGTGTGCGTTCAGGCTCTTAAACTTCTTTCCTCTTTGCGTCTCTCTCTCTTCCTCCCTCTCCCCCTCCCTCTCTCCCTCCCTCTTCCCCCTATCTATCTATCTTCCACTCTTGCCTATTTAGAGAATGAGTTGCGAGGATTGGAGGAAGCCAACCTTTGCCCTCGTGGCAGTTCCGATCGTCCGAGTACGCATAAACGGTCCAAAGCGATTTACAGCGAATAACTCCGAGAGCTTCCATTATCACAGAGTTCTTCGTTGCTCCTTTCCTCCTCTAGAAACCGATGATCCAGATTCCAGATTTTCCATGAACGATCGGTACGCGAGGATCGCTGCACCTTTCGGGAGCTGCGCACACAGTTTGCACGCGACCCAGGACGATTCTTCTTTCGCGCGAAACTTCCTCTTTCTTTCTAATTGACACGTCGAAGAATAGATTGGCTTCTCCACGGTAGAAATCTGCTTAATTGCGATCTCCACGCTCGAGGGAGTTTGTTTCTTTTTACCTTCGACATGGGTTGTCGATTGCATCGCTGATATTTGCAGATGCACTCGAAAGGAGTTTGTTGCGTACCTCACACTAGATCGTGATAACGCGTTTTGTAGTCTTCGCCTTTTTTTTATGTTTTCTTGCTTGGCTTGGAATCAATTTCAAGAGAAGCTGTTTTTGGAGACTGTAGATCAAGATAAGCCTTTCTACATTTTTCCGTTTTAACGTATTTTCATTCCTCGGTCGTTCCTTCGTTCGTATATAGTACAATTTGCGGTATCATCGAACGATAAAAATAAAATTTTACAGGGTACGTATTCGGAAGCAAAGGTTTCGATTCCAACAAGCACACACATATATATACATATATACATATATATATACGCGTATATACGTAAGTATCGAATAAAATTATTTGTTTAAAAATAATTTCGTTTATTAAAATGTTATCAGTTTTTTATTTTTCCGCAGCTTCGATTTTCTGCATTAAACGATAAATTAAAATTAGTATTTATATATTCATTGGTTATATTTATACGCGTAGTACTGTTACCATGATACACGTATCTCATCCTGTTTTCAACCAGTAAATTTTGAAAGTTTTAAAAATCATCTTTACGAATAGCGATTTACTAGCAAATGAATTATGTATAGACGCGACAAGAAATACTAAACTCAAATATAGTCTTGTCATACCTTTACTGTTTTTCACGAGTTGTGGACTTATCGACTATCCGCAGCCACGAAAGAGAATCAAAAGAAAACGGAAGCAGAAAAGCCAATTCTTACCTCTCTTTACTTCTCTTTACTTCTCTTTACTTCTCTTTATGTACAGGTAAGCAGCCATAACGCGGAGAATATATGTATACATTGATCTCGTAAGTAAGGCATAAAGACAAAAGGGTAAGATTTCCAAGTCCACGGTTTCAGCGATGATCTAGATCTACCGTAGATCTACTGTATGCAGAAGCTAATGCACCAGGAAGCTGTAACTCGAGGGGGCAAAATTACCGGTGCCCACGAGCCAGTCTATACGTATATCCGTATATCCATGTAGCAGCTAGGAAAAGACTTAAAGAAGGCCTTCAGGCCTCTCCTTGGCTCCTTGGCTCCTTGGCTCCTTGGCTCCTTGGCTCCTTGGGACGGCAGCGGCGTCGGATCTCTCCCTCTCGCTCTCTGTATAACTCTGGGTAAGAGCGAGGTCAAAGGGCACTAGCGGTACTCCTCTTCTGCAGCCGGGTGCGCGCAACCGAGCTATACTAGCAAAGAATGTATTCGATGTTCTCTCTCGCACACGCGGCCAAGGACTCCTATACACGTACGTGGGATGCGAGTCCGTACGACCGCAGGAAAATGCTGTACCGTCGGTATTAAGATTCTTTCGTGGAAATTGTTTCAGCGATTCGAATCTTTTGCGGGAAGTGTGTGAAATTTTAAGCTTTGCGAAATGCGTGTCGCAATTTTTTGATAAATTCGCGTAGGCGTTTCTGTTCTATCTAAATCGTTATATTTTACGGACGGATGGAGGATTAAGTTTGTGTGTGTGTTTTTTTTTTTACGTAATTTATCGTTTTTTACATAATTTATCGCTCGGTCTCGTTTCGTTTTTTTTATGTAAAAATGTATTTAATGACACAGCTGTAAAACGAATATCGATATTCGAAAATAAGGTGTTGTTCTATTAAGATATTTCCAGATAAACTTTACTAGTGGAAGAAGATTTTGTTTCGTCGTTGTATACACGTTGCGGAATTTTAAATCTGCGTAAATACGAATTACGTTTTTTTTTAAAAAGTTTTATAGATTATTAGACTATTACTTTGTCTTTTAGAATATTCCTAGACCGTTATTAGTACTCGAATGACCGCAATTACTTATCTATACGTTAAAAAAAATCAGTCGCTGGAACATTATATTCCATTTTTTTGGTTTAAACTATCTCGTGTTTGGGTAAGCGAATCACTTCTTTGGTTTTTTAAATTTATAAATATTGAGAAATAAAAAATTGCCTTTAATAATATGTTATTCTATTCTCGAAAGCTTCAAGTTTATTTTATAACTTTTAGAGTAACGTTAAATTTCTGAAATATATAATTCGAAGGAAGTATTACCGCTTATACTTTTTAACCGAACAATTAGTTCGAATTAAAAAGATATATTCTTAAAATAAGAAGAAAATTAATTATTCCCTATAATGTAACGATGTACCGCAAAAAGTTCAAAGTAGGCAGTTTAATTATTTATATAAAAATATATCGAACGCGGTGAAAAATGAGATTTTTTACTTTCTTTTGTAATCGTCTACATAATACTAGTTAATTAAAATTTTATTTTAAGCGATGTTAAATGGAACTATGTTTTTTTTTGAAATAGTTCCACGTTAACTTTCCATAAAGTTTTTGATAAAAATCAAAAATCTTTTTTAAATATGTGTTTTTAATCGAGTCTTCTGGAATTTAGGGAAAATCAATTTAATCTAACCTCATAAATATTTATAAAGCAATTTTATATTATAATTACAGTAAGGAATGATACGAAAAAATGTTTATGTAAATAAAGCTTTATTCCTTGATTTACATTTACGCGGGTATTAAAATTAAATTTTCATCCTTAAATGACACGCAGATGTATTTTAATATTGCGAAAGTAAAATATTTTTCAACGTTCGTTTATTCCTCTCGATTTTTGTTCATTTCACACGGGAGGCTTTAAAAGGAGCTCGTAACGAAATGGTATCATAACGCAGGAAAGAATCGAAAGAGAAAAAAGCGAGCAATAAAAGTTGGCTTGCGTAATGTCAGCGATGAACACCGATTGCGAAGAAATTAGCCGAGTCTTACGTTTAATCTTTCTCACTCTCGCGCAACTTATAACCTCGCATAAATAACCCGCGTAACTTTTCGAATTCCATAGAATCGAACAAGCATCGGGCAGGCAAATAAAATAAATTGTACGGGTAATTGGATACCGGGGCTCGCAAAATGCAAACACATCCTCGGCTCATTTTTCCGTCGACGAACTGTGCCAGCCGCGCATAACGTAACAGCCTCGTAAACATTCGTACCTCCTATAAAGTAATAAGCCGCGCTTTACGGCCGGCAATAATGGCTTTCGGATCCCCGCGAATTCTCGCGCTCCCGTACTACCCCGAAAGTAGTCATCGGCTCCTGGGACAAGCGACTCGCGACTCGCGACTCGAGAATCGAGAATCGAGAATCGAGAATCAAGAATCGAGAGCCGCGAATCTCTCCGAGTCCCTACATCGCGGTGCGAATACCTGTCGGAGCGGGATCGAGACGCGGGATCGTTGGAATACTTTCGAATTCGTGATTTTACATCGGGCAGGTGGTGGTGGGGAATAAAGGACTTTCGAGGGCCGACCGATAGAATGAGAAATAATTTAATTGGCCCTCGCTATAATGGTCTCGTTTCCTTGAACTTTCGCGTTTTGTGCCCCGAATCCCCGTTTCCTTTCTTTCACCGAGATGCACTTTCGGCTGCACTGGTCCACGGCTTCTTTACGATTCGTAAACTTTTTAAGGTGCTGTTAATTTTACTCGGCGCTCTCGATCGATTTTTACCTATTGCATCTCGAAAAATGCGATCTTATTTATTTAAGCGCGTTGATAGGGGCATCCGTTGAGGTAGCGATAAAATTGATTTGTGCGTGGGAATGCGTAAAGTATAAATTGTTTTAGAAAATTGCACAAATATACTCCTGTTATTTACAATAATACATTAAAAAATAACAATTTACGATGACATTTCCTAAATAGGTTAAAATATTAATAAAAAAAATGAGAAAAGTAATAAAAACAAAGATGTTTATTGCACTTAAAGAATGGGTACTATAAAAAGAAATATGCGAAAAATAATTGTCAGCTTAGTCATAAATTCTGCATAGAAGTGGAAGGTTAGCTACTCGTGAAAGTTGTATGAAGTTGGATAAATTGCAATTGTATTTAGGCAACGATTAACACGAGGTTTTTCATAACTATTTTTTATTTGAGATGCTGGAGTTAACTTTATTCTTGACCTGTTATTTTTCAAGAGTATTATCGTAATTAAATATTTCTACGCTTATTTGAGTTACAGCTTATTCGCAACTATAACAATTTTTCTTTTCGTAACGATTCATTTTTCTTCTTCCAAGGATTAACGAATATTTCAAGTAAACGCGTAAGGATCCTCCACAAATCGTAACGTACGATTAGTTTTGTACAAAGATGATTGGAACTCGATTTTAAAATTGCACCTATCGTAAACATTACTTTCTTTCGCAATATAAAAAAGCACAAAATAGTTTCTTATCCTTCGATCGATGAAACTTTCGTTCTTTTTATAAATTAATATATTTTTCCGTGAAGAAATCTTTGAAATCTAATTGGCACTACCGCGATTAATTTTTACACTAATTTTTTACGTTAGCTAAGGAATTATAATTTAGCTTATATTATTTTTCCAATTTTTTATAATTTAAAGTACGACTCTTTTACAATCATTTTTATGGAAATAAGAAAAATCTTTAATCGTTAAGAATAATTATATCGAGTTTCACTTCTTTTTTTAGCGCAAATTTAACCTTAGCGAGATATAAAATAATAAAAAATTTTGCGTCAACGAGACGCGTATCGATACAAGGCTCGTGTTCGATATTAGGTAAATATGATTTTATCTGTGCAA
Organism: Dolichoris vasculosae; assembly: GCA_018907195.1. Taxonomy (NCBI): domain Eukaryota; kingdom Metazoa; phylum Arthropoda; class Insecta; order Hymenoptera; family Agaonidae; genus Dolichoris; species Dolichoris vasculosae. The sequence goes on from JACCHY010000001.1 coordinate 12,602,601, forward strand.
GAGAAAATATAAACGAATATAATAAAATGTTTACGATAAGAACACGTATTTGTTTTTTTTATATATTTTTTACTTTTATAATAATCGTTCATAATTCAATTCAAGTTTTTTGGAAAACAGATTTACCGCGCGTAATTGATAAAATTCACATTTGACATTTGAGGAAACTTGGAACATTAAGGTCCGATATTAAAAAATAAACGATAGATAATTAATTTCGGTTTAATAACAAATAACGTTTGTACAAGGGATCGAAGGTTTTGTAACGAGTCCAAATGAATTTTTTGCGCGCTTTGTACGCGAAGAATCGAAAATATACTCTTTACAATATTCTGAAAGACATATATCACGAGAAGAAAGAAATGTTCACACATTCGGTTTAGAATCAAGACATTTCCATTTCTATTGGCATTAACGAGAACTAATTGTCATTGTAAGAAATACGCGCATTCGTATACATAGCAAAGCCATTGCCGCATAGAAAAACGACAGTCTAGCCGTTAATGACAAGAAAGCACAGAAAGAAAGGAAGAATTAGTTATTCGCCGTACAATGAGCCACGTTTAAATTTATTTACACGAATGCAATTGCAAAAGCAGAAATTCTCCACACCCACACCATAGACTAGCAGGAGCAGTTCCCGCGCGAGGATATAATTAAAGCGTATCGCTGGCGTCCCGCGGCGCCGGTTGAAATTTGTAAAACATCAACGAGTGCTTGGTCCCAATTTGTTGGTCCAAGGACGTCCCGGCGTATATCAAATGGACTGCTCACGTGCGGGCGACCCCGGGGCTCGAACAACGGCGTCGATTTGTAAAGTGCGGCCTCCCGAGGTGCGCGGTTTGCGCGCGATCCCGACTCGGACGCACGCACGCACGCACGCACGCACGCACGCACGCACGCTTGGGTTGTCCCTCAAACTTTGTAAGGCGAGCGGTGTCGGAAGGGCCGGTGTAATTGCCCCGACGTTGGCCAAGATCCATCGATATCAGCCCGCGGTGTGGGCTGATTGATTTTTTTTAGCGATACGCATCGACGCGGCTTAGGAGGATGATCCAGCCTCCGTGTAGCTTCGCGCGATGGGAGTGTACCGAGTCTCGAGCTGCTTGGAGATGCTTGGAGATGCCTCGAGCTCCTCGATTGGCTCGGAGAGTCGTGCGCGCCTAGAGTAGGAAGGCAGAAGCAATTCGTATTTTTGGATAGAACGTTTCGGTAAATTCACCTCGATACGACGACCTTTCTCTTTTCGATTCTTATACTCACCGTTGGTTCACATGACTTTAGAGATCTCCTTCCATTTGAACAACGTACAAAGTGCAAAGTCGTTTAAAAAATTTTCCGGTTACATTAATTAAGATGCGGAGTTTCTTCGCGTTAATATATACCTCTGCGTTTCGAGAGGTCGATGCAAAGGTCGATTTTCCAAACCAATTATCTCGGAATTTCTCGTATTCGAGTATTCGTTACCGTTTTCTACCTATTTTAATGCAGTTTTCGAATTAAATTTTTTCGTTGTCTTGTTTTTCTTTTTTACACGTTCAATTTATTTCGCAACCAATTTCTAACAGGATTTTTACATTTTTAGTATCGCGATAAAAGTTAACGTATCAGTTTTTTCACCTTCGATTCAACCCGTGTTGCATTTTCCACAAATGCGTACTTATGTAACTTAAAGAACCTAATTTAAGTACTCGACCAAACGAATATTTAAGAAAGTTTAATTAAAATTTATAACTGTACCGTTACAACGTAAAATCTATATAAATACGTATAACGAAGTAGAGTATATTAAAATAATGTAAAATCGAAAGACGCTCCAGATTACTAAGGTTTTCTCGAGGTAAGTATCTTGAAATTAAATTAAAAACGATTTCGTATTCGATCGACGGAACACGATGCACCGATAAAGCCTAAGAGTATCGAAGATTCGTATTCTAATATTCGATACCTCGTTCGAGTTGGACCGATAACCCAGTCGATGAGCCAACAATTGTCATAAAATTGAGACCCTCTTTCGTACCGATGAGAAGTTACTATCGCATCTCCGACGATAGTTCCTCGACGGTTTTATTATACGTTCGATAAAATCTCGGAAGTTAAAAATGCTTCCAGAATAAAAAGAAACGGAGAAGATGAGAGAAGATGAGCGAGGAAAAGCCAAAGAAAGATTTCTCGATACGTTGCTGGTCTACGAAGGTACAAGATCGCGAGCTGCTCACTTCCATCCGAGTTCCATTTAACGATGTAACTACGTTCTCTGCTCGCGTCCACCGATACGCTCTTAGTTTTGAGTCATGAATCGACCTTATCCTCGCGAAAACTCCGCGGACGTTCGTCGCGATTCCGTGTGTACATTGCATGCACATCATCCGCGTATATATCCGTAAACTAAAATTACCGCGAAAACGGGAACTCTTCTCGGTTTTTTCTCGGTTTTTTCTCGGTTTTTTCTCGATCTTTTCTCGGTCCCGAGTGAGAGCGGAGGAGCGAGAGGAAGACAGGAAATACGAAGGGCGTGCACTAAGACCTGATTGCCTTATGCGCTAACGTTGATTCCGATGGTACCTCTAATCCCTCGGTGCATCGACTCGTTGATTACTAGAAAATACGTTATTTCGCGTATTCCCTCGGTTGGATGGCCAACAATTTTTTTTCTCCTCCTTATCGACACGAGTATTTTACAAGGATAATTGAACGTAAGATAGTACCTTATTTCGCATCGAGTATCGTTGATACTATTTTGAATTTAGAGACCATTGTAATAATATACGATTCTTGTAAAGATATCTATTATCGGCTAATGGTAATATCGTAAATGACGCTCGAAATACATTTTTTAAACGTATTTTTATCGATGTGAAATTTTTCTTTTTAAGCGCATCGAATCATTTTCTCGTTTTATCAGTCGCAATTACCTTACGTTATAAAATAACTTGTAAAACAAATTCAGGCTAATCACCCGTGATGATTGTCAATTATAAGTAATACTTTTTATTGCTAGGTATATAATTCAATCAAAACTTATTATATTATTGAAAGTAGGTTCGTGTGAATTAGGTTACGTTTATCGCTAAGATCTTAAAACTTCGTTTAAGTATACATTTCGTTTAAAAACTGATTACATAGTTTGAGAAAATCAAATTCAATAACGTTACGCGAAAGAGACGAAGAAGAATAAATTTTTCAAGTTAAATTAATTACATAAATCTTTGAGGAAGAAAAAGGTAAAATGAAAATAAAAATATGTATTTAAATATAATTAGGATCGTTAGTTCGGGTCTTCATGTTAGATTAAATAAAAAAAAAATTAATAGAGTTAAAGTAGACGAAGAAAAAATAATACCGAGAGATCGAAGTAGAATTAGAGACCACACATGAGGAAGATACGTAACAAGATAATTGAGAAAATTGCACTTGAAGATGTATCATTTGATAAAGTGAAAATTGAATTTAAAAAATATTTCAAAAATAAAAAATCTACAATTTATATATCGATTTATTTTATTCGATAAATTTAAAGTTTAAACATTTTTTGAATAAATAAGAAATATCGCTACGATATAGTTCTCATAATCAATCTACCATCTTAATACACGTTACACGAAATATATGTAATATCTTTTGATTGGCAATATAACTTGTTTTCTATTCAAGTAAATTAAACCAACCCTTTTACTTTTAAATGTCGTTCAAGTGCTATAAATTGTTAGAATGTAAAATGTAGTAAATGCGTTCGATTTGACAGGATGTGATTTGCTCAAGCCAAGAACATACTTCTGTATATTATATTATCAAGAAATTAATTTTATGCTTAAATAATGTTATCAAATTGATCCTCGTTCCTATAGAAAAGAAAATAATAACATAAACCAGTTTCGTCGCTTAAAGTTATTTTTAATTCTTACGACAGAATCGTTATTATAATGATATAATATGTTTCTGATTTTAATTTAAATATAATTTATCGATACAAGTAATTTTTGAACATTTCATTATTTAAAAAAAAAATCGAATTACACTTAAATCTCTTTGAATAAGTGGGTTTTCGTACTCGAGTAGTTGTGGAATTGAAAAGATAAAATTATTGTACATCTTTACGTAAGCAAAAATTGTTAAAATAATTTTGATAGTGTCATGATTTAATAGATTCTGAACGAAAATTCATTACTTACAATAAAAACGGAAGATGAAACAAAAGGTAATAAAAGAGCATTGCAATCCATAACAGGATCGAAAGCGCTCCGAACAAAACAGCAACATTTACAGCACGAAGCAGTCCAATATATGAAACGAACGCAGGCGAATAACGAAGATTAAGGAAGACCGTAAAATCATCGGACACGAAAAAAACAGAGCAAAAGAGTATCATCATTAATAGAAGACTCAAGCAAACTCTCCGTCTTTCTTCCTCTCTTTCTCTCTGTTCAACCTAAGTTAGAAAAATCGGAAGAAGCAGGAGGTAAGGATGGCGCAGCATCACGCGAGAGGAAGGGCCGAGGAAAGAGGCCGAAGCAAAGAAGGAGGAGAAGCACAAGAGGAACAAGGAGAAGAAGGTGAAAGGTAGCTCTCTGCACTCACCCACGAGGGAGTGGACTGGACGTCGCAATCGGGAAGAGGAGCTGCTTTCTTGCGGCGAGGTCGCGACCCGTAGCCCATAGGCAGCAAAAAGCCGTATCCGCGTGTCGTCCAGCAGCTTAGCTGCTCTCCGGCTCCTTAGAAAAATGCGTACTTGGACCCCGGGTACTTGGACAGGTTGATGGGCGCACCCGAAAGCCGCGAGGTCACGGCTGCTCCGCTTTTTCTTTCTTTACGTCACGCTCGTTCGGTTCCCGAAGGCCACCGCGCTTTTCTCCTTTTGGAACTACCGTTCTTGCTTTGAAATTGATGCGGGGGGTATCGGATCTTAAGGTGGGAAGCTGGCCTTTTTCCATTTTTACATCTCCAGTTCGTTATCTCGAAACGATTTCACCTTCTTTTATCAATGCGAAAGCGAGCGTCAATTTTCGTAAAGGATATCGCGTTTATTTAGAGAAAGCCAACACGTACGTATTATATTGCATTCGTTTAAGAGATCAACGCCCGTCAAAATAATGAACAAACGCTTGTTATTTGTGTTTAATGGTTAATGCTCGTTAGAATTTCGAAATCCGTTCAAGTTCGGACAGTTTTGATCTATCCTAATTTTCAAATTAATCTTCTCCTCTTTTCCTCGGTAATTGTAAGTATTTTTCCAACAAATTAACAAATTCTATTATTTCTAATGGAATTACGCTCGATTTTCAATTAATCAACGAAACGCTCGAATATTACATCTAGCGGGAATCGCTACGCTCGTTCAAGTTCGCACCGATAATGATCTTATCGGAAAGAATTCTAACCGCGATAAAAATGAGTCCGGTCAAAGTTTTGCCTAATAAATAAAGGAATCAAATTCCTATCCTCCAATTCCTATTACTCCGATCTCTAGGTAAGCAGTCTTAAGCGAAAAAAAAAATGAAAAAAAGTCCGAAGCAACCACTGAGAAATATTTTACCGCGAGCCCATCGAAAAAAAAGACTGTTAACGCAAAAGGCTTCTAACAGTGTAGTCCGTGGAGGCCAGGAAACGAATTAGTACTGTGTAAATACTATAAAAGTATCGAGGGAAGCAGCAAAACCCTTTTATTACTCGTTCGTCCCTATTATGTTCCATTAAAAGTTCAATACACTATGACTCTCTCAGCGTTTCCTCCGGGCGCCGGAGAGCTGCCGTTATTTATACGAACTCGGCGCGTCCGTCGGTACAAGGGCCTCGTCGTTTCCACGAGGTAGGCAAGGAGCCTCGAGAGATCGCCGAAGGGTCCTGGACTCGACCGGTTGACCGGTACCCGAGAACACGGAGGAGATACCCAGTTGCCCAGTTGCCCAGTATTAGCCCAGCCTTCCACCTGTATTCGCGATTTTGAGCTTTTACTTCTCGGACTTGGCCGACGGTTCATCGATTCTCGGAGGTTCTTTCTTTCGGCTTTTCGGCTGCAATGTTTTTCTTTACAGTGGGGAGCGGAGGCGAACATTTGGCAAGCGATGAGTTCGGCACTCGTGGGACTTTCGATCTCTCGAGTATCTCCGGTCTCACGCCTTAATTTTTATCCGCTGTATTTGAGATTTCGATTATTTTGACGCGAGCAACGTCCCATTAAGCGCCAGATTCGAAAACCCCTTTCAACTTTTTTTCGCTTTTATCGATTTTAATTGTTCCGGAGAAAGTTTATCGATACCGGAAAATTACGTCTGTATCGATTCGCCGCTTTTTTTCCTGTCACTTAAATACAGACTTAAATAGATATCAAAATCACGCGTTGATAGTTATTAAAACGTTCCAATTTAACCGTTAAAATCGAAAAGATAATTATTTACCAGGACAATCTCGGGAAAAATTGCGAGAAATTTTCGTATCGAATAAGAACTATAAAAATAGAATAAGGTACGTTTCTATTAAAATATAAATTATTTAAAAGATTGTGTACATGTATTAATTGTATTTTTAATCGTTGTTATATCGAGTAGCGGTAAATAATCCGTAAATCTTTTTAGTTGCGAAGAAAGTCTAAAATTTTAATTGAAAAAAATTTATTTGTAAATTTAATTAGAAGTAAATTTTTCATCGAATAATTTAAATTTACGAAAACCATATAAGTTTGAAAAGAAAACGAGGAATAAAAAACAAAATTTTTTCCCCCTCGATATTAATAATTATCTAGCCAAGTTTCACTTTAAATGGGTAAACTAAACGAATGAGAAGAATATAAATTTAATTAAAACTTCAATGACTTTTATTAGCAAAAAGTTTAATAGTTCAATTAAGAATCATCCATTTTCAGCGTAAAGTCGAAGCACATTTTCAGTTTAATGTACAGACACAGATTTAATACCAGCCCTTGGAATAATATTTTCATTTTAGTAAATAACCGCGGCGCAAAAAACCATTTTTCTAATTAAACCATAAAAATCTCGAAAAATAAATGAAGCGCGAAATCGTACTCCGAGGTCACGCGTATACTCGAAGCCATACATTACATTTCGGATAAAGCTCGAGAGCTACATAAAGGCACACCTTACCAGATATACACATAGCTTGCAAAATAAAAGCACGCAAATTTATTCGCGCTCGATCGCGCCTATACGTGTGACTCTCATCGCTGTAGCCTCGACCGGCGTTTGTAAGTCGAGTAACCCTTGGCGAACGAGAAACAGCGAGAAGGATAAAGAGCGAGAGAGGAAGAGAGAGAGAGAGAGAGAGAGAGTCTACGGCGGCAGCGAAGAGCAGCACATCGGGGCCCTCTCGATCGGAACGATAATTGGATAGATTACGCAGAACCTCCTTCAACCCCGCGATAGCATCGCGTTTATGCGCCCGTTTTATATTGCGCTGTGTTGAGCTCGCGCGACCCTTGCACCGACTCCTTGCACAGCGCTACAAAAACTGAGAGAGGAAGAGGGAGAAGGTAAAAATGCAAGGAGGAATGAGCGAGAGAGCGAGAGAGCGAGAGAGAGCAGCAAGCCAAGGCTTTTATAACGTATTTACGGACTCGAACCGCACGGCGCGACTTTCGCACAGACGCGCGCGATATAAAACCAACGACGCTATATTGGGCCTCTGAGCGACTAATAACGTATAAATTTGCAGAGGGGGGAATTGTTCGCGTGATAGGGGGAGGAGGGGAGGAGGTTCTTGTTTGATTTCCAAGCAGGAGCGAGAGACCGAGGCGGGATGGAGATAGGAGAGAGCCTAATCGTGAGCTATATTCTCGTATGCGCTCGCGGCAGGATCCTTGCGGTTTTTGGTTTATAGTAAGAGCAATGCGTAATTCAGCGTTGTTTCAATATCGCGGTGCGGCGTCGCGCCTTCCACACACCCACAAACACACACACACACACGCGCACACACACACACACGCACACGTAGCTCGTGAATATTTTACGCAAAGCGCGCGCACGAGACTCGAAACTCGTTTCTTCGTAATGAGACGGCGGTGTTTTTTTTACAACGAGCTTTTCTTACTCTCGACTTCGCGCGACTCCCTATGTGTTTTATCGTTTATAAGATATTGCGAAGTAAACCGAAGTTTATGGACTTTACGAGGGGGAAAATTGTTTGAAGAATTTCAAGTCAACGAGCTTTACGATTATTAATCCCTAATACGCGAATTTTTCGTATTCCTTCGATTGTTTATCGCCGGATGTCGACCCTTTGAAACGGCTTTGATTGTTTTTTTATTTTATAGGCCAATCGAAATTTTTAAACGGATGTATCAATTTACTTATATTATTGTAATCTTTTATTTTATTACGTATTTTACCGTCGCTGTGTATTTAAATTGTTATTACTCGGTGGCGATAAATCGCGAAAGTAAGTTATATCGTAATGTAAATATTAAAAACACGATCGTTTCTTACGATTCAATTTATCGCAAACTATCCGATGAACTTGCGAATACCTAAATCAACTCTAAATAAATTTCTAGAAATTTCTATCCTGTAATTTTTGCAAATGATAATTACGATCCTTAACGACGGTTAACTATTATCTAAATTTTTTTTTTATTTCGTTCTCGCTATGTGAAAATTGGTTATTTACGGGAAGAAAAGGTAATGTGAGAAAGTATTGGATAGTTTTTCCCGTCAAAGTGGGTTATATTTGATAGTCGCCCATATATATCCTCGTAAAATTAAATAAACTCTGTTATTTACATTTATACTAATAAATTACATTGTCGCGAGCGCCTAGAGTTGATATTTTATAACTCGTGGCTACCATACGACTGGTTAAAGAAATGCCGGAGGCTCGTATTTAATCCGAAGAAATCGCATCAAGAAAACGATTACGCGCGTGAGTGGAAGTTGAATCATTGTAAATATGGGGTAGAAGAAAGGACATTTGAAGTTCAAATTGTTGCTACTCGGTATCCATTTGCATTCCTTATTTCGATGCACTCTCTTTGTGCATATCGTTTCTCGTAATAGATCTCGTTTGAGAGTAACCGACTTTATTCGGTAGAAAAAGATCGACACGCTTCTTTAACGATTTTTAACGCTTCCCACTTTCTGAAATCCTTAATTTTTCTCTTTTCTGTATTTTCACTTTTATCATCTGGAATATTATGCTCGCATCCTCGTGAAACGCTTACTCGGGTTTTGTTTCAAAATTTCGCTCGATTCTAGTAATAAAATCAATTTTCGATGCACATTCTATTTTTAAAATTTGTTATTACCTTAAACAGGTAAGATAATGCAAAACGTTAGAAAATAAATTTTACCGATCGAGAACATTTTTAAATCTTTGAATTATAAAATTAGACGCTTTTAAAATAATTCTTGGGTAATGGAAGCTTGAGAAATGCATTTGGAATGTATTAAGGAAAGGCAAGTAGTTACTTGAATAGGTATAATGATATTTAACACAATATCGATTGAAATGATATTATAAAATCAGGATTTTATCAATCTAAACTATTCCGTGATTACCTTGAAGATTTTTTCTTAATATTTAATATTTATTAATTTAGTATCGTAATTGATTCTCTTCGAGTCATGGATTTTCTCATAAAATTGATCGATATTCGATCCTTTTTTCGTAACCTTTTTCGGAATAACCTATAATCTCTTAATAAGATTAAATTGATAATATTCGGTAATTTTTAAAAATTATTTCACGAATAGAATTTCTTATTTTATAAGGTATATCTATTTAAGAATCTATGCGTAATTTAGGTAGTAGAAATTATTAAATTATCGTTAGCAATTGTAAAAGATAAATTTTCATTAAATTAAACATTTGCGATAGTTTCAAATTATTGAATCGAATTGTTAGTCAAAGATGTACCAACAGTTTATCACGCAACTTTAAACCGAAGCCCGAATATCTTGGCTTAGGTTCTGGTTAGTATTATTATTTACTATTCAACCATTATCCGCAAGGATCCATCATTATATATATACTATAAGAACTTTGAGATAAATACTGGATATTAAATTTTTAGTATACTCAAAGATCTTCGTTTATAAGCAGCTAAGGGCTCACTTATCAATTTTGCTGCAAAGAACTGCATAACGATTACGGAAAACTCGACAACTACTCATGTAGGACTTAATTTCAAGTAAATCATAATCCATGGATGTAAAGTTAATAGAATTGTATACTGTAATCGAGTCTTGTATAATATATTAGCACAACAATGGTAAATATAAAAATTTAAGATTAATTATTTAATAATGGGAAACTATTTCTAAAAATCTTCGTTTCTTTCGCTACTCTTTTGTTCGACAAATTTCTTTTCAGCGCTTTAACTCCATAAATATTTTGCTTGTTTCGCTACAATTGGTTGTTGACGCGAGTAGATACTTGAAAATACCTCTCGTGTATAATAAAAAGCAGACCTTAGTCAGGTATTATGAAGTATTTTATATAAAATTTGCTTAAAGTTTCTTTTCAAAATTTACATAAAAGGTGTCATATAGTAAAATTAAATATTTTTTTAAAAGTTTCAAATTGTAACGAATTTATTTTACGCATACTAATAATAACATTTTAAAATGTCCTTAAATATAATTATAAAAACATATATATATATATGAATAAAATTCAATTAAAAGAAAATTATGGATATTTAAATATAACGATAAACTTTTGTAGAATGTTAACATTAATTGAATAAATGTAGATTTATTTTGAATTATAAGACTTTACAAAAATTAAATTGTACATAAAGTAATCTATACAAACGATCAAAAAAAAATCCAATAATCTATACCAACGTTACCAAAATAATATAGATACGTATTCTTTTTTTAAAGATTCAATATCATTCGTCATAAATTAAAGATATTAGGATAATAAAAAAATTTATTTTTAACGTGCTTTAAACATACAAATCATATCATAAATTATTTAACAAAAAATTTATATTTGTAACGCATTCTATTTAATTTTCTTTATTCAATGCAATTAATATTCTTGCGAATATTATAAACTTACGTACATCGAAAAAATTATCCGTAAATATAATTTTTAATTACTTATAATACAGTATCGATCGTTTTGAAAATACATTACAATTTTTATAAATACAAAACGTAGGCTACAAAAGCCAAATATCGCAACCATAATTTATTAGAAATAAAAAATATTTATAAATGCTAAAGAATGGATTACTTCACGAACTATACTCTCTTTTATTGAAATACCATTTGAGTTATCGTAATAAAGTATATATCATTATCCACTAAAACTTTCAGTTACATAAATATTGTACGGGAAAAAAAACTTTTTGCCCCTGATACATCGGTATTTTTTCATTATATTCGTGTCCTTGCAAGCTTATCTTACAAATTTACTCACGCGAGCGACAGAAATCCAGGATTACGATCCGCTCGAATTTAAACACGTTTGCCGTCTTTTTCTTTTTCGGCTGTTCCGATTGTAATTTCGAAAGTTTAATTTCGTGAAAACATCGAATTATCGTTTTTCTCCCCACCCTTGGCCCCACTGGCGTAATTTTCCATAAAGTTTGCAGCCCGTCGGCCTTGCGCATACCTACCGAGTGTAACACACAGACGAAAAGAGAGCAACGGAGGAAGCACAGCAAAATAAAAAGAGAGCAGTAAAATGAACAGTGCGCGGTCCCATGGCCGCTTCGAACCTCCGCTGCGTGCAGTAAATTCGATCTACTGGGCGTACGATAGAAATCGTCGATAATCAGTAATTGTCGAGAGAGCGAACGAGCGCGGAGAGTCCGCGCAAAGGTGAAGTTACCGTATTGCAGGCGCGGTCTCTCTCTCTCTCCCTCTCTCTCTGTCGATTTCGTGCGAAATCGTGAAAAGTGGAACGAGATCTCCCCAGGCGATGGCTTTGAGGCGCATCGAGTCTCGAGGGCGAGCCGACAGGCGAGAACGAGACGGACGGTGAGGCTCGCAAGAGCAGTGCGAGGGAGAGGAGGAGAGAGAGAGAGAGAGAGCGAGAGAGAGAGAGGCGTGCACGAGAGGCCCGCCGTAGCTGGCGGCTGTGGGAAAATGATCCGGCCGCGGACGTTGAAAAAAAAGACGAGCGAAGGAGAGTGAGTAGTAAGCGATAGAGAAGGAGAAAAGGGAGTGGGACGAAGATGAGTAGAGTGGCGAAAAAAGAGTCGGCTAGTCGCCGAAATAAAAAGCGTAAAACTAGTGATTAGACGCGGCTTCGCGCATGCTTGTGTGTGCCGCTCGCGCGAACGATGTTCTCCTTTTGTTGTCGATGATCCTTCCGTCTCTTTCTTTCGTTTCTTTCCTTTCTTTCCTTTCTTTCCTTTCTTTCCTTTCTTTCGTTCCTCTATCCTATACAGCCGATTGCACAGTTCGTAACAATGTGAGGACGCCGATGCGGTATTTCCTCCCTGTGTCTCCCGTCTTTCCCTCTTTCCTTCCTATGGTTCACCGCGGATTCACTTGTCAGGGTGATTGGTCATAGCTCAATAGCTCTATTATCTTGGATTATTTTTTGTCTTAATTGTTCGTGATCGTTAAAATCAATCATTTTGTCCATTAAATTTCCAATAACGTGCGGTTCTGATGGGATTTTGTTCTTCCTTATTGTTTTGTGACTTTATTATTTCTGATTATTATCGACTATTATAGCGATAAATAGAGCGTGGAATTTGATATGGAGTATTATGATTCTTTTGACAATAGAAATGTTATTAATAGTAAATTTATTTTTAATAACTTTCGTACTACCGTTCGACTACCAACTTTATTATATATCGTAAAAAACTCATCAGAATTTTTGAATTTGTCAAGAATTAATTTCTTCAAATTGAGTTTTATATGTTTGAGCGTTTCTTCGAGAAAGGGACATTTTCCAATTGTAACAATCGTTGCGATGATACATTTTCCGTAACTACTGGATTATCTGTTTCGCGTGATTTCTAGATCAATCTATTATATTACTTATATTTTGTATACTACGGTGCGGCATATTTATAAAACATCATTGAGAGTTTATAGTATTATATAAATAAAATAAAACTTATTTGAAATATGTTATACATTATTTTTGATTTATAAAATGTAATATTCAGAAATTAAGATTTTATGATTAATCTTTTTTTGCGTAATATTTCTATATTATATATATATATATATATATATATATATATAACATATATATATGCGGAGATATATTATATTTCTTATTATTTTTATTCGTAATTTCAAAAATTTCATTCGTTTTATGCAGACACTATGATAAATACAAATCAGTATATATTAAATTATATTGAAAAGAATAATAAAACTTCGATAAATTGTTTTTTAAAAATTATTTAGAATATCTACAAAATAATTTATAATACGAATATCTAATACGAATAAATATTAATTTGATGAAAGGAATATTTACATGTTATCTCTTTTATGGAATATCTATACATTTTTATAGTCAAAATTTATCGGTATGTATTTATAAATTATCATTTAAATAGATACTTGAACAGAATTTAGTATAAAAATATCTTAAAACCTATCGAAAGTCTTGTACTTTAATATATAATCATGTATTTATTTAATTATTTAAAAAAAAGAAAATTAGAGAAATTTGAAATATAAATAAATAACATTTTTTAATTTATTCTTGGTATTTATTTAATATATATATATATTGAATTTGGTAAATTTTAATTTTATGAAATATGTGATTAATTTAAGAAGATTGAAATTAATTGTTTTATACATTACTTCTTGTAAGTTTTTTACCTATCGTCTTTGATAGTTGAATAAATAATTCATATTATAATGAATAATTTCCGCTCATATAAATATTAAAATTCGTGAAAGTTGAATTATATCGATACTTCATTAAAAAACACTTCTATAGTAAAATAAATATTACTTGAAAATATATTTCATCGAATAACTAAGATTATAATTGAGATTAGTTATAATGACCGTATAAATGTGCTTCATTATTTATAATAGCATAAGTTGTAACTGTATAAATTGAAGTAAGTGATTATATAGTAGTTTATGTATTGGATTTTCTTATTGATAAATACAGTTTACCACAATAGAATACAGGTGTTAAAAGCTGAATTTATCTTCGTATGAATATTTGCTGGGAAATTAGTACTATTTTTTGACATATCCTTATTACTATTACTACTTTGGAATAATTTTCATCAAAGTAAAAAATTTTATATTTAAACCGTTTTTCAAATATCAATTATCAAATAATTTGTACTTCATAATTTATATATTTTTGTACCCCTAAATTTTTAAAAGTAAGCGATGTAATTATTATGCTTTATAATGTTTTCAGTAGTAAAATGCAAATGAATTATATTTACATTAAAATTCAATAGAATATATAATTGAATACAATGTTATTACTAATTGCAAATATAAGAAAATTTAGCTATAATTAGTCGAATAACAGATAACTAAAATAATTCAGACTTTGAAATTTAAAAACGATAGTATTAAGAAATATAAAAAGATAATGCCAAATTTTATAGATTTTAAATTAATAATATTCAATACTATAAATTTGTTTCTAATAAAAGTAATAGTTTTTTAGAAGCCATAAAATAAAATATAAGTACTATATTTAAAGTTAAGATAGTGTAACCGTAATAATTTAGGTATATTTTTAAAGTAAAAACGGTAATAATTAAATATTTAACAAGAATTGTATAAATATTTGAAAAATATAAATAAACTTTTTATTATATTAGAATTAATGTAAAATAAGAAAATGTAGAAAAGATTTTTAAGAATTAGTTAAGAGCTCTTCAAATTTTTCTTTTAAAAAGATTTAAAAACTAATTGTCCTCTATAATTTATTATTGTATTACTTATAGGCCATGGAAGTGTATCGGTATATCATTCGAACATTTTGAGGTTTACAGTGTACCAATAGTCGACTCGATGTACATCGGCTTATTTATTAGTTATGTACAGTTATTAGCTAAGGTTTAAAAATTTGATAGACGTTATTTGAACAAAATATTCCAAACGAATCGGCAAAGCGAGTAAAAAACAAATATTTTACGTGACTATTATTAAAAGTATTTTCAAACGTTTCAAATTATTAAAAAATATATTTTTTATTAAATATTTGTAGAATTTTAACGCTTTTAAATTCGCGTTTTATAAAAAGGAAAAAAATACAAATTTATTTTATTCGCTATTCGTTTACAAAATCTACACGTCCGCTTACGAAAAGAATGAATTTTGACATTTATAGTAAAATATTTTCTTTTTTTCTTTAGATTTAAGATTTCTTAATACTTTTTACATTTCACAGATTATTTTTTCCAAGTCATTAAAAAATCTATTATATTTATTAAGGTTATCGGTTAATATTATTCGCGAGATCACGGTATTACGCAATTGTAGATTTTTTAAAACCAAACTTTTACGAAATTATTTCTAAGATAAATTGATTTAAATCAAGTTAATATTTATTATAAAAATACCGTATCGGATAAAGATCGTAACGCAGTGTTAAAAATATGTACTTTATTAACATCCATAAATCGAGTACATCGAACTTTCCAAGATTATCGAATCGCTCTTGATTTAAAAAATTCACGCGTAGAATAATTAATATATATAAAGGATGAAAAATTCATTCGGAATAAAAATGACCCCTCGTAAAATACAAATGCGATATTAAGGAGAATTATATTGACTCGTAATACTTGCACGTAGCGTGCCAGTGGCAGAGAGCGAGTCCAATCTTATCTCGATTCTGCTACAAAAATAACGTTTACTGTACGGCGGCGGTGGAGTTGGTGGAGGCGGTGGAGGCGGTGGAGGCGGAGGTGGCGGAGGTGGCGGAGGTGGCGGAGGTGGCGGAGGTCTAAGCTCCGGTGCAACGCAAGAGTCCGTGTACAATCGATACTTCAAAACATCTTATTCACGCGAGAATAACGCGTGGCTCGCTTCGACCAAGGCAAAGTAAAATCGCGTACTCGCTCGATTCCGGCTTCCTCAAGATCCTGGCATACCCCACCTCCTCACAAACATCTCTCGCTCTTTTATTCTCCGATCTTCTCTTCTTCTTCTTCTTCTTCTTCTTCTTCTTCTTCTTTAACGTCGTACGTACACGTACCTAGAGAACGTCTGTTTCGCATCGAGGCTCGACGCTGCGATTGTATAACACAATGGGTCGATTCGAGGCACAGCCTCCGTCCGTCCGTCCGTCCGTCCGTCCGTCTCTCCTCTTTCTTTTCTCTCGTGGAAGACTATGCCTAAGCGCTTTACCGGCTTTTCATTTCGAGAATTTATTACCGCTACACAGCGACATCGCATCAAGAAAAGGGATAGAGCTCGAGAAAAGGAAAAGGAGCGAGGGAGAGAGAAAGATGAGAGATCGGTCGGGGGCTACTCTCGCGCGGGACCAGAAAACGATCGGCGTGACTCGAGCGCGTGACAAATTCATCGAGTCACGCCGAGTCACGTGCTTTCGACCACCGGCCGTTATAGGCGCGCGCATAACCATGCAGCCATGCAGCGGGTGGAAAAAGGTATTACTGGACGTCGTATGCGGCTTTTGACGCGAGGGCTGTTAAACTTTTTTCCTTCTTATTGTTAAAGGGAAGTCTTTCGCGCTGTACTTTTCAATTATGCATTTTGATGCTGTGAAATATGCACTTTTTGTTCTTTTATGACATATTTTAGTTACTGGATAATTTAGTACCATATTTAATTTAAGCGTGCGTTTAAAGAACGAATAAAACTGCGTCTGTACAGACAACATATTTAGCTTCAAATTTTTTAAAAAGAAGTTTCTTAGAAGCTTACTGTTACCCGTTTTGTTAACCTACGCCGTATATTTTCGAAGCGCAACCGTTTCAATGTATCGTTTACGCGGGATACGAACTACGCGCTAAAAGTAACGCGATTATTTTGCAAACGGTTACGATATAACATTCGAAAGATCCACATTTTCGCGGTTGTCAAAATTACAATAAAATTGTCAATAATGATCCCCAAAAGTCAAATTTTCATGCAAATGTAACTCGAACAGTTACGATAAACGATGTTTTTGCCAAAAAAATTGCCTTTTCAACTTAAAATAACGAGTTTAAATAGCTTTCGTTTAAGCTAAAATAAATATGAAAAAAAATCCGTTTCTTCTTTATTAAGTCCTCTTTATTTGATTCACCGGAAACACACGGTATCATTAAAATTTTTGCGAACACGACTTATAAAAATTATTTTGACAAGTCGTTAAAACGTATCCCTTGCGAAAAATGTTGCAAATATTGTTAAAAATATTATTATATTAACTATAATTGCCTCGTACGGCGCATTATATTTAAAAATTAAACGCTGCTATTTTCTTTCGAAAACACGATATCATTTAAAATGTATTTATTAAAATGTACATAACGAGGAAAGAAAGCCAGGAAGGATGAAAAATACGGGGCGACTTTAAAAAGGTAGGTTCGCTGAAAACGGCAAAATCGCGTTGAATAAAATATTTGCAACAGCTTTCGAAAAATTACAATTGTATTTTAATAACTCGGAACGATCTCACGACGAGAGTCACGACGAGAGTCACGACGAGAGTCACGACGAAAGCCTTGCGAATACTTTTCACACTCGGCATATTCCTCCAGCTCCTTTACTCAATCTTATTCTCGCGACTTTTATTTCGTCCCCACCGCGACACGTAAAGGCGCGCGCGTATATTATACACGAGCACAAGAGCACAAGAGCTTTTACTCGCACGACGCAATAATCGGAGCCTACGCTGCCCGTGGCTCTTCGCCTGGCAATAAATTAAAACTAGGAGAAACGAGGCTATTAGCGGCCCATTAACGGGCCCGACCGTGCGTGAAGAGCGAGCGCTGGACCGCTCCGATTTCACCTGAATGTTATAACCGAGTGCGCACGCGTTCGCGTAACTCGCGTAACGTAAAGGATCTCGGGGGTCCCGTTCGATGCGGATCATCGTCTCTTGTGCTTTGCTTTTTCGAATTCGAGTTGTGGGAATATCGGCTTCCCTTTTTTTTTTTTTTTTTCTTTTTTTCCAGTTTGCCAGTTTGCCTCTTTGCTCCCTCCGTCCGTGGATCTCACGCACGTGCGTCTCGTGCGTATCTGTGTGGGTTGTGCGTGCCCTCACGGCCGGAAATTGTTACGACGCGGGGAAAAATTTTTTTATTGAAATATTGCGTGTTTTGCTTCGTTGAACATGGGAAGCACGGGAGATGTTTTGGCTTGTAAGTAGATAAAGATAAGTCGATGTTGATGTTTTACCGAGTTCGATGCGAGTTATGGTCAATTATGTATCAAAGGGAAGTTTATCTTTGTCAAATTTTACGGAGACAAATTATTAGGGAACGCGTCGACCGTTTACCAGTTTACTGCAGTCGACGGAAAAACTATCTTATTTCGGTTTAAAAAAAATCTAGTTTTCGTTGGACCGCTTCGAGTAATTTACTTTAATTTACGATAACTTCCAGTATCGGGGATAAATTTGTCTTTTCGGTTTATACACCCGATTTTTATACAAGAGGTACAAATTTCGAAATTTATTTACAAAACAAATTTAAGACTCGCGATTACGTATATATCGATCGTATTTTCGATGCACGTATATAAATACACAAGACAACTAGTTTTTAAATAAAAAATCGATCGTTATCGTAAATAAATTAAAAATAATTTTACATTTAATTAATATTTATCAAAATGCCGAATATTAATTTAACCAAAGTTCATTTCTCGAACTTGTCTTTTATTATAATTTTGTCTGTGAACACGGCGTTCGAGTACGCGAGTTAATCCAGTAATCATAAATCAATACGCTTGAAAAGACAGGAGAGAAACGAAGAGAAAAAAACGGTTAAAGCATTCAATTTCGCAATTATCGAACGAGTAGTAACGGCGATACTTATGAAATTAATAAAAGCCATTGAGCGTGACAGCCGAAATTATTTCGTTACAAAGTCACCGTATCTATCGATACTATAGATAATATCGCTTAAAACGTTCGTAACGGCCTTCTATTCTTTTCGTCTCGCTCGCGCGTATATGTACGCGTCATCCGACTCGAAATAAAAGAATAGAAGCCAGAATGGTCAGAACGGTTAAAGGACAATCGTAACGAGGTCTCCGTAAATCATGATGCAAGGTATCATCGCGAAGAGAGAAAGAAAGGAAGAAAAAGGAAGCTCCGCGTTCCCGTTAAAAAAAGTCTCGCTGCTATCCTAATCGATTCCGATCGGGAAATCACGATTCCAGGCGCCTCTGGTCTTCCTACGCGGATCGAGGGCACATCGACGATCCGCCCGGACGATCGAAATCCGAACGGAAGAACCAATCCGACTCCGACTCTTACTCTCCTTTCTCACTCTCCGACTGTCCCGACGATCGATCGTCCGTAACCGCGTGGCGTGGCTTTTGACGTCTGCTCCCCGCCGAGGCTTGAGCAACTGCTCGGCGTGGCTTCGGGGCGCTGAGGAACGATACATCATGCGAAACCGCGGGAGGCCCACCGCGAGATAATAATCTTCGCTCGGCCCGCTGGTATATATCTCGGCGCCGAATGTGTACGCGCGCGTACTTACGTGAGAAGGGGCGAGAGAGTCGCGAGAGAGGGCGTAAGAGCGAGAAGGAGTTTGGGGGGTTAACGGGGGAGAAGAACGAGAACGCGTTGTTGCTGGACCGACTACGGCCTCGTCATTATGAGCGCGCGTCTAGTTATCGGTATCAGTTTTCAATATTCAACGTTCGCGACGCGACTGTATGTACATACGTGTGCATGTACGCAGCCGAAAATCTGCCGATATGCACCGACTGTTAATGGCTTTTACACACGAGGTTTTATATTCGCTCTTGTTGTTTCTTTCTCCGTGTTTTTGTTTCTTTGTTTTGCTGCGTGGTGCGTTTGTTCGGCCTGCCGTCCTCGGAGAGAAAGAGCGAGAGAGAGAGAGAAAGATAAAATTGTTATTTTTATGCTCATTTTTTATGATCGGAATTTAATTTTAAGCTCAAGCAAGGTTGAATTGCTTTATAATGCAGGCAAATGTTTTGCGCAGTTGATAAGGGCCCGCTGCGCGCGTTTGCCTGGCTGATTTATCATTGGGTGAAAGTAATGGTACATGAAAATTAAAGTTCATGAATATATTCATTCGAAAAGATTTTTTACCGATTCGAAGATAAGCTTTAATTCGATGTTTTTCAGAATGTTCCTGGGAATGTTTAGAAGCTTAAAAATTTATTTAAAAATAATACACCTCTCGGGCTACATCGTTCGATTACACCGATCGCAACGACGTAAATTCGCGAGTACAAAGTAATTGCGCGCGTTAAATTGCAATGGGGAAAATGATAATAAAAACAACGACATTGTATACATTTTGTATACGAGAGTTACAGCCTCGACGGTGTTCCACATTCGGAATGCCATCAGCATCCGTAAACGCGCTAATAAAATCATCTCGCTCCGGAGGGACACTTCTTTCGTTTATATTTGCATATGTGCACCGCTGTTATTTGAATAATACCGCCCTCGCGATTCAATTTCGCGTAATAACATCGATGAATTGCTCATTCAATACCGATACATCACCCCGTTACACCGTTCGGAGCGAAACAAGAACAACAAGAACCGCGAAGCCGAAACATCTCTTGGGGCTTTCGGGCGCACGCACATAATCCTCCTCCGCAAATGTTTCTCCGCTCCTTTGCTCTCTCTCTCTCTCTCTCTCCTTTCCTCCTCCTCCCCTGCTCATCTCGAAACTCGTCCTCGTGGCGTTCCACGGCACTCTAAGGTACACGTGGCCCTCGAATCTCGCGTGACTGCAATCATCCCGCTCTCTCTCTCTCTCTCTCCTTTTCTCGCACGCGCGTTTTTGCGTCTTTTATCCCAGCCTCCGGCCTGACAGTTTCCGTTTTGCTGACAGCGCCGCGCACGAGGTAAAGCTCTTCGCGGGGGGTAGATAAGGGGATCGAGGGTAACCAGTGCTAAGCGAGAGCTTCGGTTCAACTTAATCGCGGCGCTTAATTCAAGCAAACTCTCGCGCGTGTTATGTGCGTAGGTATCGTCGGTCTGCGAGCGGACCTAAGAGAGCGACGCGAGTAATGATGATACCGAGTCTTGAAAATTAGGTGTTCTCCAATTAGTAATTGTAATAAATTAGTTGATAAGTTTTATTTTATGGAACTGATTTATGGAGTTGAAACTTATCGATCGATAACTTAATTTTAAGACGCAGCATCTATGGGATATAAGTTTTCGAATCTTTGGAAAAAACTTGTGTTACTTACGATATTTTTTACGGTATGGAAAATATGAATTTTAAATTATTTCTTCGTATTTAGGAACTTGTGGTAATTAGATTGAAGTTGATTAGATATCGCATAGTATAAGTAACAACGAACTACGTCTTACCAAACTTAGCGTTATTCTACTTAACGATTACAGATTATAATACAGTGACTTTTATATCGATTGTATCGTCGTAATAACTTTTAACGAAGTTTTTAATTTCTTTTATAAATTGAAATCAATATCTTGCTAAATTATATTTATATTATTGAGTCGATGTAGCTGTTAAGATAATTTTATACGGTAAATAAAGGTTTACGCGTATCCAACGAAATTTTAAGATCACTGAATAATCTTTCGTCATTCAAACGATAAAGTTGTTTAAAAAAGTATCGCGTAAAAATAATATTTTAACGATTTTCAAATATTCTTTGAATTATGTAGTACCTTACTCGAGTAATAAAATAAAGTTACATAAGTAGGCAAGATTATTTTATAGGTGCAATTTTCGAAACAACTTTGGCATTTATAGATATTAAGCAAATTTGTACCTTTTTATCGAGTATTCCGGTTTTGATAAATCAGCGATTATGGCTATAAAATCGATCTGGCTTAATTCTTAGCGGTTCATCCTTTGCCTTTCTTTATTCTAATTTATTATCCCATTGTTGGAAAAGTTCTATAGCTACTTCTCGAGTAAGCGTTATCGTGATCGTATTTAGAAAAAATTTACAATGTTTCTATTTTGTAGCTACCGCGAACATATTTTTCTATTAATTTGCAGATCGTATCTTTTATACGACTATTTTATATTAATATAAAGTAATTTTTTACAATTATATCGTTATTTATTACAAAATATGTACCGTAATGTATAACTTTTTCATTTTTAAATGTGAAACCAATACTAAAAGGAATATGTAATTTATCATAAAAAAACTCAATATGCCTCGTCTATACCGAATTTAACGTACAAGATTTAAGTTAATTATTTATCAATATTGTTATGCGCATTATTTGCCATGATTTAAGTTCGAAAAGCAGCATTGTAATACGACGAAATAATTTAGAGACAATGTATAAAGAAGTGCAAGTAAGGGAGAATACGGGAAAGGAAGAAAAAGAATAACGAAGCGAGATCGTACATAAACCACGTAACAGGCAGCCTTATTTAACCTATGGTACGAAAAGTGTTACGCGCGATGCGCGAATTAAGTACTTCGAATTCGTACGTTCCAGTGTTACGATTATATTTTTCTTTCTTTTTTTTCCTTACCTTTGACAATGCGTATACATAAACGCATGGAGAACGACATTGTTAAAATTAAAAGTGAAGTTGATTAAACGTTTTGTAAGCGATAATTCTTCTTTTTTTCCCATTTTTTTCAAATTTCATTATTCTAGGTAAGAATAGTCTTTTGTATCTCTCTTGTGATTTTCTTATACGGTTGCACTCGTACGCTACGACATTCCGATACGTAAATTGTTAAATATATTTATCGTGCATTTGTAGTAAAATAAAAGCAAAGGTAATTATTATTTTAATTATTACGTTATTACTTTGCGCTGGTTGAACCTTTCTCTCGAATACCACTTTCTTTGTGGGCTCTATTTTGATCGGGTACAACTTGAGTGACGGACACTCCATAGGCTTCATGCTTATCTGAAAAAGGTTAATCGGCGAGTCTTTTTTATTTTATAATAAATTTAATCATTATTTCACGTTTATACCAGGTCTTACATCGAGCAGTGTTGCACTTATTTTTCTGATAGAAAGAGTTACCGTGCCACGTATACTCGAGCAGTAACACCATTACAAATGATACGATGAATTTTATTTATTACGTGCTTCTTAATAAATTTGATCAAACTATACGATAATATTAATACGATAATATTTAAGTTAATAATTTTTTTTACTTATAATTATAAAAATATAATTAAAACTGTAAGTATAATTATAAAAATATCAGATAAATAAAAAATTGAATTACCTGAAAGATAAAATATTAGTAAAAATATGGTTAATTTCGGTAACTAGAATAATAAAAAAAAAATTTGTAAATGAAAAATCGCGAGGTGTTTCCTTGAAAAATTTGTAATTAAATCGAATAAAACGCAGGGAAAAATGTATCGGTGTTCGATCGAGATAAGTTCAAGTACAATTAATCAAGGATACGATTGTTCAAAATTGAAAAAATAGTTCGGATGCGTAATCGGTGGTCGTACAAAAGTCAGTGTACGTATGTTTCACCTTGGGACTAAAAAATACGTGTTATTTTCATTCTCGTAATAAAAGTAAGAAAACGAGGCCTCAAAAGAATTCCGGCAGAAAGAAATACAAAGAAAAGAAAAAGATGGTCTCAAAACCACCAGACACTACGTTACGCGTCGTATGTAAGTCCATTGAGAGTCATTCGTAATACGTCGTTCATTACGCAGTTGCTGCCGACACGGGGCATTTTATTGTTCATTATTACGTTAATGAGCACAGCTCGCATTTCGGATTATACCGTTCAATTAGTGGGACGAGAGGAAGAGAGAAGTCATGCCAAGTCGATGAGAAGGAATGATATACGTATGCGTCAAGCAAATGGAGAATTTAGAGAGGAGAGCTTAAGTAACGAAAAGAAGAAGAAAAAAAAACAAAAAAAAGAGGAAAAAGGAAAGAGGAACCGAGAGGTAAGGATTTTCTGCTCGTGTATATATCGGCACATACACCGAATTCGAGAGAGAGAATGCGAGACACGTGTATTAATTTCTCGAGACTACTCGTAAAACTGCCTTTACGATTCTAGTATAGATACAGGCACTGCCGCCGTCGCTGCTGTGGTATAGAGTATACAACATTGGCGAAGGCAGACAGGTACACCTTCTTCTAAACATAACGCGCCTTGCCAAGTCTGGGGTAAAAGGCGAAACGAGAGAGAAGAAGAGAGAAATAAAGCTGCTAAGGGAGCGAAGGAAAAGGAAGCGAGCCGATTCGGTCAGAGGCGGTGCACACAAAAATAGAGTAAAGAAGAAATAGTGTTTGATACTACGATGAAAGATGAAAGGAAACGAGAAACGAAAATTATTTCTCTTCCCTCTTTTCTTCACTTGTCGATATATACATTTTAAATCATTTCTGTAATCTTGCTGAATCTTTTTTTCTTACTTTGTTCTCTTACTTTCCTATTTTTTACTAACATTATACGTACAATCTTATAATAATTATACGTATCGCTTTTAATATTTTATTTAACTAATTTTTATTTACAAATGGATAGCGATTCAAATTCATAAAAGTTTTTCAAAGACGCGGATTCGGTTAATTCATTTAGTTACGAAAATACGACGTATCCAAATTATTTTGACAATAAAAACTTTGTATTAAAATACGTATTATATTACTTTTTATTTATGATATAAGTTTCTCGTGTAATCAAATATTATTTTTATTTAAAAAATATTATAAACATATTTTATTTTCAGATTTTTAAAATTTGATTCAAATATACTTAATGGTAATTGTTGAGTTAATGTACTTTTGACGTACGCTCTCTTGAATACAAGATTGAAATTTAAATTTCCATCAAAACATTTTATTAGTTGATTAATATTTTTGAAACATTTTATAAAAGTTTAATGACGTATTTCATTAAAAAAGTTCGAGAAATATTTTATCGAATAACTGCATAACAATGCAAATCAATTAAATTTAATAATTAATTTAACTTGAAAATAACTTTAATTATTTTATAAAAAATATGAAACTTTACTGTTAATATTACAATAAAATTATTTTATATACCTATAAATATTATAATGAAAATATTAAATTAGAAACTTCGATTATTTTATTAAAAATTTCAGGCTTAGTTTCATTCTTAAAATTCACGGTAGAAAGTAACGAACGACGAAGATTTCATTATTATTTTCTTCTTTCACTTGTTAATACTGCATGTACTTATGCAGAAAATCTCATATCATCGCCTTCTTATCTTCTTAGCATCTCCATATTTGTTTTTGTTCTTCCTTATCTCCTTTAGCAGTTACCTGTGTCTCTCGTCTTCTTCCCCCCGCCCCCAAATCCGTTAATCTCCTTTTCTCTTTTACGATGACGTTTCTTTTGCTCTTATCATTATTAGATAAAACGGACGGCATATTTGTTTTTTTTTTTATTTGTCTAGTTCTGTTTTAATGCGCTTACTAATTATAACTAATGTCACTACCTATGCAAGTACCTCTATTTTTGTTTTCGTGCGTTGTTAAGTTGGATTAAATCTTAATTATACAGATTTCGTGGGCTTCTGATCTCAGAATTTAGTCAGATTATGGGTCAAACCGTATTTTTGGTTTTTTTTGCTGGTAGTAAAAGACGGCATATATACGACTTTCTCTCTAAGGTTTTCTTCTCTCCTTTTCTCTCTTTCTCTTTCTCTTTCGTTCACATATAAAACTTGGCAATGTAACGTAAAGAAAGAAGAATTTTTCTTTAAAAGTGACATTTATATGAAAACACATATTTTTTAATTAGTCGAAAGAATGAGAAACGACAAATGAGCGATGAAGTTGGACGAATGGAGGTCATTAAAGAACTTCAGATAAAAGCGTCACTTGGAACTAGTTAAAAAAAAAGATGGTACTCTGATAAAAGGAATTTTATTACTCTCACGTTCTAATAATTTATGATTTTACTTTCTCAATATTTATTATTCACATAGTGTGTTCGCCACTTCTACTATTTACATTTTACTTACCTCTGGAAATTCTTTTTCCGAATGATGAACTACTTGATAGATCTGACACCTCATAAGTTAAGCGCGTGTTTAAGTATGATTTTCCAACTAACAGAACTATCATTATATTAGTTTACACGATGATAATATAATGTAATTACATTTTAATGCTTTTTATGATTCATGATTAATACGAAAATTGTATTACGTATTTACGTATATTCGAAAGCATAAAATATATCGATAAGAATTTATTTCAAATTTATAAAATATTATTAGTATTAATTTAATTTTTAATTCAACGTAAAATATTTGTTATAAAATTTTATTTTTATTGAAAATAATAATGTATAATTATTAATCGTATATATACACGCATAATCTGTTTTTCTATTATTTAATTTTCATGCAGTTTTATTACATTGATAAGATTTATATTAAGAAATAACATTACAAGTAAAACATGAATATAGGGCACTGTTTTATTAGCCTATGATTTATGATTTTATATCATGGGAGTGTGAAAGTCATATTTACCTATGCATACTTAAGTAATAAAAAATTGTGATAATTTCCTTAAATCAAAAAGTAAATTAATTATTTAATCATATGTAATCCCTTAAAGAAATTCAAACAAATTGTCGAAAGTATATTTAATTGTATTAATTACGAAATGATTAAGTTGAAATTTTGTTGCTAACCATATTCACAAAACTATTTTGGAATATAAATTTTTAAAGATCGATGAGAAGTTATTAATTTTAATCGAATGAAAATATAAATTCAATATACATTATGATAAATTTTAATGTATAATGAAACATCGTTGAAAATAAATATATGTTAATGTATTCACAATATAAATTATTTCACAATTTATTTAACGCGTGTTTTTAGTAACAGCTTTAAATAAATACTCACGCGTATCATAATATTATTTAAAGATCGAAAAGATTAAGAAAATTATTAAATCGAACAAGGTTATCTAATGGTTATTAAGATTTCTTCGATAAAATTCTTGAGAATTATAATTAATAATTATTTCGAAAAATTTTTCCGTACAACATTTTAGAATGCAAAACGCGTGAATATTCATCTAGAAATTTCTAATAATCCTCGAGGCACGAAAGCGTTAAGCATAAAACTAAAAATTGAATATACAACAACATAATTTTAAGTTACACGGTAATCGAATAAAAAAATAATATTTTAATATAAATGCAAATACGAGTCCATCGAATAATCACAACATACCTTGGCACGATTACAAAGATGGTCGCGTTTGCGGAAAGAATAATTAAAAGCTAAAACTTGTATGATAAATATTAAGGAAAGTCTGGGAGCATAAACTATTGTCGAAAAAGTAAAAAGTTCCATCCAAAGTCACAAGTAAGCGGTACGTTTCGGTTTCGCATGAGATTAGATCAAACTCTCGAGTCTCAAAGACCTGATACGACGCGCGACCAATAAAAGTTCCTCCGTGTGCAAGAGATCCCCGAGATAAGGCGTCGCACTTAGCTAAACGCCGCGTTGTACGCACTGTATATACAAGACGTATCGCGGCGTCCGTTCGTTAGGAGCGAGGCGAAAAAAGGGCAGGTACACATAGAGACGTGGAATGCGCGCTCGAGAACTCTCATATATGAGCGACTCGCAAGATTCACTTAGGACGAATCACGCGCGCGTACGAGAGGGAGTCTCCCTCTCTCTCTCTCTCTCTCTCCCTCTCTCTCTCGTTTCGTAAGCAGGTTTACAGCACTTTGCACGTCTTTTACGATACACCAATTACCCTCGGGTCCCCGCGTACGAGGCAGAAAGCAAAGTCGCTGCTGGTGCTGCTATCGCACGCCGAAGGCTGGGAAACCTCCCGTTAGCTGCGAGAGGGAGAGGGAGACCCTCGTCGCATCTTCGTTGGCACCGCGACTCGAGCCGCTAATCCAATTCGAACCAACAATAATAGCCAAGAGACGATTGCATCGTCGCGGCTTCGTAATAAATCGCTTAGCCGTGAGCGCGCTGCCGTTTCTGACTCACCGAGATCGAGGATAAACCAATAGTCCGGGTGCGGGAGGGTCATATTATAGCAAATTGACGCGGTATTCGTCTTAAACTTTTTATTCCTTCCCTTCCTCCCTCTTCTCCTCCCTATTCTCCTCCCTCTCCTCGCTTCTTTTCCCTCTTCCTTTTATACTCCTTCTTTTTTTTTCTTCTTTTTTCAACGGGATTCGAGATAAGCTCGCTGCACTCGGAAATTACTGCATAATCGAGAGATTGTTGCTACGACCGAATAATTGTATTAGTTTGTCGTTCGATAGCTCGACCGATTTCCGATGTTCTTTTTCTGATTGAGTCGCTAAGGATTGCTTCGATTTATCTTGCATTAATTACTTCTTATCGTTGAATATATTTCAGTGCGATACGATTGTAAAATTGTGATACGGAGAAATCCAACGCTATTGAAACAAGAGTGAAATATTTTTTACGAAAGAAATTCAGGGTGAGAGTGTAAACAAGTTTCATTTTCATTACGAACGCAAATAAGGGGCGCGATTCACGCGAGAGCTTCAAGTTTGAAAAATTAAATCCAAGGATTATTTTTTTTCGCGTACGATTTCGTTGGAAACATGTAACAACGTAATATCAATGTATCAACGTACATTTATATATACATCGAGGTGTACGGGGGAATCGAGACCGACACTCGTCCGAACGGTCGAGCTTGTAACGGTTTTCGGGAACGGTGTGGAGGAATTCGCTCCCAAAGGCTGAGACCCCCTGCCGAGTAAAGGATAGATGCATCGTATCGTTGCAGCGCTGCCTCCGCTATACGCTGATAAGGAGGAGCTTCCTAATCGAGAAACCAGAAGGAGCAACGAAGGATGCGGATCAACGAGCGAGAGAAATCCGCCCTTGTCGCGAAGAAACGAAGGAAGGATCGAACCTCTGGGAGATATTTTTTTAATTTGTAATAAATGCAATTTGCTTTTGTATAAAAGAAATGTTTTTCGAAACAAGAGTTACAATGTCGATGTATCGAGGCGTAAAATATCTGTTCCGAGGATAATCGGTATCGCGAGTAAGGAGCGTAGGTTGGGTACGAAAGAAGCCCTGATCTAAATCCTGTTTTATAATCGCGTACACAGAAGTGGTTAGCCATGTTGGGTTCCACTTTTTAAGAAGTCAAGTGTTGGAATATAATAGATTCCTCCGCCTTTACCCAAGTTGGTGCTTTGATGAAGCATAATGTTCCTTCGTCTAAAGTCTATCGTAATGCACGACCAGCTTCTCGCGTTGTATCAAGACGGATAAATTTAGCAGTTACTTCGATGAAGCTATCGCGGTTTAATTTAGAAATTAATGCACGTACGTTTTTATAGTCAACGTTCTTTCCGCTCGAAGAATCAGGGATAAGATGACAGGGTTTTCCTTTAGGCATTAGTTTCTTTTCTATATTTATTTGAAACTCGCGACTTAATGTTAATTGAGATGTTTTAATAGCCTTATAAGGTAGTAATTACAGACTTTGATTCAAAGAAAGCCTGTGTTAAATCATCCAATCTCCTGCCCGAGTCTAATACATTTTGTACTTGCGAAGTCACGTGATTAAATTTTTTGCCGATAACGGATGGTATGAAACCTAAATCGATGTCACTCATTGGTTTACAGGCGAGTAGAGCAGATAGTGGATCATCCTCGTCGGAGAAGTCCACGCTTGCTTTTTCTCGTATAAAACTTTGGTTTTATTTTATAAGATCCGTGAATTCATCTTCTTGTACGTCTCCATTATCGGTCCGAACGTCGATGAACAAGTTCCGTAGCTCTCGATCAACGGATTCGAACGCATCTTTATCGCGTTCAAAGAATCTTTCATCATCCGCGAGTGACAATAAAATATGCGTGTCGATACCGACTCTTGCTTTAGAATCATC
This sequence comes from Dolichoris vasculosae, assembly GCA_018907195.1. Classification (NCBI taxonomy): domain Eukaryota; kingdom Metazoa; phylum Arthropoda; class Insecta; order Hymenoptera; family Agaonidae; genus Dolichoris; species Dolichoris vasculosae. The sequence goes on from JACCHY010000001.1 coordinate 12,632,539, forward strand.
AAAAATACGTTCCGCGGTCTCAAAGTCAGCTCCAAGTTTTTTTGGATGATCCAGGAACTCCTCGACAACGTTAATGTACTCGTCACTGGGATGCGAAGACGGTAGATCCCCTACATCTGACACTTGTACGGTATCCCTGGTTGCAAAGCCTTCGGTAGTTAATTTATGAACTCGGCAAGGTTGTTCTGGCCCTGTGAAAGTTTCTACCTGTTTTCGTTTCGTTACCTTGTCTTTTTCCGATTTTGACTTCTGACCTTTTCTTGTTATGTTAATTTAGGTACAATATATACGTATGTATAAGGAGTAATCAGAGTCCGAGTCGGTCGGACAGGTTCGAATCTAATTTTCAGTTTAATATGCAACGAGAAGCGAAAAAGTAATAATCTTTTTTAAAAGCCGATTAATTTTTTGAAAAAAGAACCAAAAGATAGTTCGTAAATTTAAATTTCTTCGCGAAAATTTAGAATCGGCTAATCGTTTCTATATATTTTATATTCAAAATTTATATTTAAAAATAAATCGATAATTTCATTATTAAATATAATCCTTTACGCCGGTATAATTTTACAAAGTTATCTGGAAGGAAGAAATTTTTTAAATATATTACAGTAGTCCCCTTTCCGATTTTGGATCGGTTGGATATCGGTTGGATACAGCTATACGGCAATGGAAGGAAACTCATTCGAGTATCGAAAGAAATATACGAACTCGAAATAAGAAAGAAAAAAAAAAGCTTTTTTATCGAATATTTAAATAAGATTGGCGATGAAGTAATAAAGCGTTTTAAAGCATCTCAAGCGCCATATAATTCTCCGAAAGAAAAAGTACTTGTACAGCGCGTATAACAAAATTCCTCGATGGTAAACCTGCAAATCGAAAACAGCGGAGACCGGCCTTTGATTTTCTTTGGCTACCAGCAGCGGTCAAGCCCTTTTGTCGATTGATAATAATCGATTTCCAATCTCGAGAACGACCCGCTTTACGACACTATATTCCCGTGTCCGCACGCCGCGCGCGCGTATCCGAAAAGTATTATTTGTAACTGTTGACGAAGCGAGTCTCGAGATAAAGCCGTAATTTATGACTCGTTTCTTCTTCTATTTGCAGCGGTACGAAGTAGTTACGGCTTCTCTCTTCTGGCTTCTCTCCTCTGGCTTCCCTCGGCTCCAGGCGCTTTGTAAAAGTTGTCGTATAAGAGTAAAGTGCACGCACCTGTGAGCGAGACGATGCTCGGAGAGGTCCGAATAAAATGGGCCACCATAAAGCGAGGAGAGGCCCTCCCGATAATTAGGGGCCGATCCGCGTGACTCGTAAAAGCCAGACGCGGTACGCGGACTCTAAACTTCGTCTTCTTCGTCTTCTTCTTCTTCTTCTTCTTCCTCTTCTTCTTCCTCTTCTTCTTCTTCTTCTTCTTCTTCTTGCCGTCTTCCTCCTCGACGTTTTACCTTTTTTTGTCCCTTGTCTGGGCTCGAATGCAAAAAATACATATTGCAATTTTCGCTGTACCGTATTGAAAATATGAGCGACACTGAGGCGGAATTAAATTTTATGGCGGAAAAAGTTGTTAAAATTATAATGCCAAAGTGATGATTATTACTGGATACATGTGTATAATAAGTTAAACTTTCAATATCGTGGAAGCCGAATTAAATCAAAATTACCATGTAAAAATATCAATTTTTACCGAGCACTAAAATCAACTCGAATGCTTGACATCTTTTTAAAATCGATTTTATTATTGAAACCTCGGTGAAATATAATTAAAGATACGAAACGAAATCTAATATATGATAATTTAATTTATTGTATTGCGGAATGACCAAAAGCGTAATAAATACTTTTTAACTCAAATCACTGTAAATTGAAATTATTGATTAGCTTACGGTGAACTGGATTTTTATTAATTGGTATTATTGGTAAACTATATAAATTAAACTTTGATATTAAATTATTTTTATGCGAATTCCTTTGTTGTATAAAAACAGTTTATGTATGCGAAAGATGTATCTTCGTAAATATATATATATATATATATATAAATTTGATTATGTTGAAGCTCTATAGTTTAAAACTTTGATTTTTTTAAGAGAACATAATTCAAATTTGAGTTTTAATTATAGGAATTAAAGTAATTACTTTTAATTATATTTTGATAGCACTTTTTATGCTTAATTCGTTTATTAATAAAAATTATACGGCAAAGGATTTTAATGTTTATATGTTTATATAATACTATTTATATAAAATATGACTGTATATAAATAACTTTAAATATTTCTTAAATAATTTATTCGTTATACATGGATATATACTTAACAGAATTGTTTCTTTTTATCGATAAGTATAAATCTTTAATTTTCTTTTCAAATTATAGTAAATCTATTTTAATGTTAACAACATAAAAATTGAAAAAAAATTAGTATTTTCTAAGAAAGTAGAAGATTTTTGTAATATTCAGAACTGCGATTGCAGGAATTATTTATTTAAGTTAAGATTATTTTGTAATTCTTTTTTAAATGAATAAATACGTAGTTTCTTATCGTGTCAATTTAATGAATTCCATATTTTTATTTGTTTAAAATGCTGTCAATTTTTTTTCAATTGTCGCAATGTTTTTATTTATAATTTCTAGCGGGATAAATCAGATGAGTTCCATTAACGATCGGTTCTATTAAATAAGACTATTTATCAATTAACACGTATTACATTGGCGTAATAGGTACGAGACTTCCGACAGATGAATTATTCAAACAAAAGTACGCGGATAAGTCGCGTAATAAAGTTGTCTTACATCTTAATGAGAATTTGTTGGAATTTAGTTCATTAAGAAAGAATATGTTCCGTTGAAAGGAATTTTTCTATGTACTTTTTATTCTGGTATATCGCATTAATAAATAAAAAGATAAATTTAAATAAAAAATCGAATCGTGAATTCTAAGTAGTATATATTTGTACGTAAAGAAAATTTAATTAGTTATCAGCATACGATTGACCTTGACTATTTCAAAAGTTCAATAATGATTATAAACGAAAAAAAAATAACGATTACGTTTCTTTTTTGCAAAAGAGAAAATTTATAACAATTTATTGAAATATGAGATTTTTCGTAACCAAAAGTTCATAAATTCAAGTAAGAACTTAAATTACAAAAACCGTTAAATAAATATACACTTTGATATAATTTTAACGAGAATCGTTAAATTCGATTTTTATTCGTAGTTTGATTAGTATTTTAATGAAAATAAAAACAAAAAAAAAACAACATAAAGACTGAAATAATTAACGCAAAATGTTACTTCATTAAAAGACTTCTTTTTACCATAATCATCAATAATCATAAAGGAAACAGCATTTATATATATTTTTATATCAGCTATAACTCGCGCGTCCCCTTGAACAAATATCGTACGATTGAATTTCATTCAAATAATCGCTGCTGGCTAATTGTAATCGTCGCTCAAAATAAAAGAGCAAAGAGCACAGAATTTGGTTTATACACAATTATTTTTAATTATCAATTTAAATTTATCCTTGTCTCTTCTCCGTGTAATATACGTACTCCGCGCTTCACCTGTGCATTCTTGTCTTTCTTTTTCCCGTTACACTATTTAAAAGTCCCAGGAGCATAATTCTCAAGTGGTAAGAAAGACCGAGACGGGAGACTCCTCATATCTTTTTTAAGGACCATGTCTCTGTTTCTCTCACTCTTTTTCTCGGATGCTACTTCTCTTCGGAGATTCGAGAGAACGACCTTTAATTCTCCATACGTTCGTTCTACTACTCCCGACCTCAGTTTCTCTCTCTTTTCCTCTCTCGTATGGGAGCAATCAGCGTCCACTGGACTCATTCTTACGATAAAAAGTATAACGTATCCGGCAGTTATATTAATCGGCGCCCTTTTTCTCGACTTTTCGTTCTTATCTTCTTCTCTCAAACTCATTCTGTCTCTCTCGTTCAGCCGAAAAATCGGCGATAAGTTGACGTCGAGTGATAGCGAAATAAATACATTCATTTGAAAAGCTATAGCATGTACGAGAGATGCGTGCAAGAGGAAGAGAGAGTGAGAGAGAGAGAGAGAGAGAGAGAGAGAGAGGAGTCAAACGATTTCTCAAGTGCGTGTGACGCAGGTATAGGTATACAGTGGAGGTGCACCGACTCCAAAACTGGTTCTCCATTTCGCCCGGTGTATGGAGAGGCGAATTCGAAAGGATCGCAAAAACGAATTCTCCGTCTTTCTCCTTCTGTCGCTTTTATTTCTCTCAATCTCGCACCGAACTCTCTCCATCTCTTCCTCTCTCGAATAAACCCCACCGTGGTGGCAACCTGGGCCCTTCGGATCTCACTGATCTAATCTTCGGCTGATTAACGATCGTCGCGTAGCCAAGACTCCGTACGAGTGTGCGTGCGTGTGTGCAGCAGTTCGTCGAGTTCGTCTCGAATTCTCTTCTGGTGAGTAGTTCTCTCGTCTCGGTGAGTCCGAGGTGGGCGCGAGAACGTAAGCGATGGAGAGAGTGAGATCAGTCTCTTCTGGGCCTGTTGGAGTTCGCGCGCGCGCGGATACACGGCCGAAGACGGTCCAGAGGCTCTGGTGGATCCTTCGGATCTAGCCGATCTAACCTCTGCGCCTCATTAACGATATACGTCCGTCCAATGGTGGATGCCCACCTTCTCTCTCCTCCTCCCTTCCCGACTTTTGGAACGCGCGTGAACTCGCGCGAATTTCCAGTGGTTCTCTTCACGGGTGGGATTTTCGCCAGTTTCGGTTCGATAGAGTTTTTCGCTAGAAATCTCTAGAAATCTCTAGAAATCTTTGCTTCTGCAACGGTGATTTTCCTTTCCTACTTTTCTCCTCTTCTTTTCTCCTCTTCTTTTCTTCCGCTGCTGATATTTCATTTTATTACGAATTTATAAGTTATTGTTCGTTCGCCGATTCATCTTTTCACACTGGGAAAGAATTTCTAATATTTTATAAAATAATACTCCTTTTTAAATTAAAAAGTTTTCCAACGTAGTTACGAGAATGACGTACGCTTCGAATATTTTACAATTATTATGAACTAAATTTTCTTATATATTTGCATTTTATTAAAATCGTTTAGAATATTTAATTTAGAATATTATTGCTATATTTAATCGAGAAAAAGATGCTATCGTTTTTATTATCACATTTTTATATTCTCAAACATTCCGATGCCTTATTACGTCTTCTTGCATTTTTCGGCTCAATATTGAATTTGAATTATAAGGATGATTTCAACATTTTTCAAATAATATATTTTATTTTTGTTTTTCTCTACTTTAAATATGCAACATTACGATATTTATATATTAGTTTTTACAAATTTGAAATTAAAAAATTACTTTAAAAGTCGTATTTTTACCTCAAATGAATGTCAAAAATAATTTGCTTATCGTAATAAATATTAATATATTCATTTTAGTACTATTAATTTATTATTTTTTATTAGTATTATTTGCAAAATGTTTGTACACATAAAAATATAAATTTTTTGGTGGATAATTTATATATAATATAATTCTATCGAATAAAATTTTCAATAATTTAAAAATGGTTAAAATGATGTACGCAATAACGTTAAAATGACGATAAAATGTTATTTTATATTTCAAATAATAATATTGTTTCGCTTTAAATTAAAATAAGTTAAACAGAATATTTTAATAAATTCATAAAGAGCGAACAGTTAATTGCAAAGATCTTCCCAAAATATTCTGTATTTTGTAGCATTTCAATTGCGGAAAAAAGGAAAAAATTGTTTTAAATTATATCAACATTTAAGAATTAAACACTAATTTTATAATAAAATTTAATTTGATTTTGAATACGAGGACATTTTTTAAGGTAATCAAGAAATTTTTATAAGATATGCTTCGAAAATAAAACGATAATGTTTATTTAATTATTATATTAAAAGTTTTATAATTTATAACGAGAGTATAAGTTTCGTTATAGACGCGATAATAATGCAATATATTTAAACGTCGAGAGTAAGTCTTAATTTAAAATTAATTCTAAATATATATAATTAAATTTCATTAATGCGCTAAGAAGCAGTTTTGCATATAATATACGATACATTTAATGAAGAGGTAAATTAATATTAAAGAATGCAAAAAAGTACTATCCCAATAAATTTAGTCTCGATATGCGCTTATTTGCTGACGTATTCTTCAACTATTTCGTTTGCGATCAAAAGCAATGATTGCGGCGTTTCGCTTCCTTTTTGATTGGGCAAAATAATAATAATTTCCGAGGAGCGCGAATTTTTTCCTTTTTTTTGCAGATTCGCTTGCGGTTCGCGCGACTACCTATTCGTTTCCTTCATTCGAAACGACTATTTAATTAAAACGAGTTTTGGGTGGGCGCTGAGCGTTTGGTTTTCGTAGTTGCGTTAGCTAAGGATCCTTTTCTTTTTATTCTCGAAATTCGATCGTTATCACTCTTGAGAGTTTTCGGCGTGACAGAGTGGACTTCGGAAGATGACATAGACGTCGTTGTGGATATAGAAGAGTATACATATTCATTATGAGCCAAAAAAAGACATTGCTTAAGTTTCAACAACTATGTATTCGATTAATTCCTGTTATAAATTTAACGTGGATTTTAATTAAATTACGAAATATAATTAAATATTAGCCAAAATCAAAAATATTTCGATTCTTTACAGATTTTACGCGTCAAATATTTTATATGTCATTTCATTCAAATCTTAAAGTACATATTTATTTATATTCTTACTTTGACATTTTTTATAGAAATTTTATGTTTACATCGAGTAACATTTTTATTATTTATATATATATATATAAATTTATGTTCATATTATACAAAGTATGTCGTTTTTACGTTATACCGTCTCTCAAACAAATTCTACAAGTTAATGTTTCTGAGATTTCTAATCGTAATTCTCAATTGCTATCATCGATGTCTTCCATATTTTGCATATTGTTTTTTTAAAAATACATAAGAAATTGTTTGCATAAATATTTATTCGCGTGTAGTTTATTTTATACGTATTGGACCTCGTGTCTTGTAATTTTTCTACGTATATTTTGTAGTAACCTATATATAACAGTGAAATATTCAAATTGAATAATTTGAAAATCAAGCAACGATACTTCTCATATTTTCAATATAATTTAAACATTTTTCAAACGAACCTCGATATGTAAAATAATAATAATCCTTTAGAAACTTATAAATTTACCGAAAAAATATAACCTGTACTCGATTCGTATTAATTACGAGAAATTTTGATGTCGTTTATTTATTTTGCTGAAAATATTCGAATCCATATTAAGGATCAGAATTTATTTTAACAAGAAAATAGTAAAACATTCGAATTTTCAAAATGTATTCAAACCAAGAAATGATTCACATAGTTTGAACGATCGAATAAATGTTTATAACGATGTTATTGAAAAAAGAATTTGTTATATGAAACGGAGACTCGGGAAAGACATTTTATTTTCCTGTATTTCTGATTCATCGGAAGACTTATGGCAAAAAGTTCTAAGTCGCTGACTTGCGGGAAAACTTTTCCTGTACTGCGGATTCGAAATGAGAGCTCGTCGTGTATAAGTTCCATGTTGGTTCTGCTCGGGATAGACAAACCCCGTAGAACTCATAACTTGCGACCACACTCGGGGCTAACTCTAACTCTTCTTTTGGATCCCGCTTCGTTCGCATTACAAGTTCAATGTACCTACGGTACATAATAGCCATGGACGAACGATGAGTAGTTGAAGTCGTAGATCTGGCTCGTAGGAAAAAAGAAAAATACGGGAAGGAAAAAAACCGGTAAGTGAGACGACGGACGACGAAAAGAAAAGCTGACGCGGACTATTTGGAATAGTCGCAAACTATAAAAACCAAGGAGACGGAAAATCTTGTTTGGCGAAGGGAAAAGAGGGAGGAAATATATAGGCGAGAAAATGAATGGTGGTACGCGAAAAAAGTCGCGAAAAGAAACAATTGTGCGACGAAGAGCCGAGGGAGAATTTATTGGGTCATTATCTAGAATAGTTATTTGAGGATAGCCCAAGACACAAGAATCGTCTCAATATTGTCTTCTATTTCATTTTATGGCCTTTTAATAAAAAGTCGTGTTTTACTAGTAATATTAGATGCAATCTATAATATTGGTTTGGGATGTTTTTATTTCTTAACTAAATATATTTCAATTATAGAAAAATTCGCGATTAAAATTATATATACGTCGAATTTTCCGATATTGTATAAATATCAAAGATTTTTATTGCACAAAAGTTTATTGATGCAGTTACATAAACCTTTGTATGCGTGTATATATTTTTTTTTCATAAAAAAATGTTGTAGTATTTTAATTCCCTTAGTTATTTGTAAGTAAACTTATTTTTAACTTAAATTAACTAGAAATTTTTTTACTTATTTATAATATTATTTTATATATAATAAAATTCTAAAAGTATAAATTGTTTTCTATCTTTAATATGAATTCTTTTATTTTTACTTTATCCAACGTAATAACTATACGAGAAAGAATTGTAAAAAGTAGTTTAAAATTTATTATTTCTATAATGTTTAATATTTGATATGTATAAATTAAAGGCAATTACAAGCATTTAATATTATTGATTTTATAAAATGTAGTATCAGTGATTTTAAAAATTTGAATACGAATATATCATTTTTAAATAATAATGATTACATCTATATCATTCGGATACGATTCGGAAAAAAATTATTCGATAAATATTCACAGATTATACATTTACAATCCAAAAAATTGTGTAACAGTAAAATATACACTAAATTTATAAATAATTTGCTTATTTTCATTCAAAATCAAACTAATTGCCTTAGTTTTTTAAATTTCGTTCGTGTATGTAGATATTTTATATCTTATTTTGCAAATTAAGGTCTAAAATTTAGAGTAAAAGAAATAATAAGCGATTGATCTTGTTTTCAGGTTATACGAAGACAAATTATTTAAAGATCAATTAATTATCAAGAATCAAATCAACGAGTATGTAAAGACATTAATTTTAATAATAAACCCTATTATTTATTATGAATTCATAAATTATTTTTTATTCATTAAAATTTGATGTTCTTTGCACAGATTACAAACGGATAGAGTCAAAAGAGATTTATAAATGAGAGAAGTCCTTAATTGATCGATAACCTAAAGTCAATAAATTATATTTAGCTCGTTTACAGTTTTCGTTTAAAAGAATTTTGCGAAAAATTGAAAAAGGAAAACGCCCGAGAAAGAAAATAAGCGCTAAAAACGAGGCGATCACCCGGAGTGGAAAAAATGAGTGAGAAAAAAAGGAAAAAACAGGAAAGACGGAAAAAAAGAAACTTAGCCTCGGCGATGGTCGCGGAGGATCTGAAACCTTGGGTAAAGAAGCTATGACCGGGGATAGCAACACCTCGTGCCAACAGGCGTGACCCATACCTCTCATTTGAAATATTCTTTCACTCTTTCTGCTATTCTCCAAACCAGTGTTTTCCTCTTTCTTCTCATTCAGCGCTCATTCCGGTCCCCTTTTTGTCCTCTCTCTCATCACTGTTTATTTTCATTTTGAAGATACTCCTTGCCTCTCTTCTTGGACGATTCCGCTCCTCGAGTATTAACCGTAACACCTACCGCGAAGAATCTCCTTCCTTCCTCCCCTTCCACATGTTTTTCTCTCTTCGAGTGAAAGAGCAAGAAAAGAAGAGGGAAAAAAGAGAGAAAGAAGGAGACTGAGAGAAAGCAAGAGGCTGGGACATAGAAAGAGAGGGAAGAAGAGAAAAATATCACTTTTAATTTTCTGCTCTTTCGCCAGGAAGGTTTATTAATTCGGGTCCTGAACACCCATGATTATAGTGATAGCTTTTGTGGTGACCCTCTTAAAATGACACTATAGCGATAATGATGCAGGTTTTATTTTTTGATATTTTAACTGTCATCTTACAGTTATGTCTTGAATTCGAGCGACAAATTTTTTTTTTTTTAATACAAAACTTTATAATTCAAGTCTATTTTTTTACTATTTTAGTTAGATATAATAATAATTTTATAAATCATAAGTTTTATAGAATTATTCGAATAAATTTTTTTTTAAATCTTAAGCTTTCTATTTTTCAAGATCTATAATGTATTAAAATGACAAATAATAATTAAAATCTATTTTATAGCGTTTAGATATAATATTAATAATATTATACTATATTCACACAATTTTTTCTTTAAAATATTTTTATGTAGTAAATTATAAAATAATAAAAATAATATTTAAAATATTTTAAATAATTTGAAGGATTAAAAATTAAACATTTGAGTTTCGATTACAATTGCAAAAATTGAGAAATATATTGTATTTATAAATGTAAATAATTAATACGATTTTAAAAAAAATAATACAATTAACAGTTTTATAGTAAAAATTGTTCTATCGATCCTAATAAATGATTAAATTGAGATTAAAAGTTTATTACGTACACGCAATTAATATTAATTATTTTTTATTAATTAATAAAGAATATAAACAATATTTTAAAATTAGTTTAAGGAAATTAATTATATGTAATATATTTATTTATATAATATATGCTTTAATAAAACAAATATAATTGAAAAAAATGGTTCATTAAAAAAATTTTAATTAAACGATACACAAGTTCCTATAAAATAATTCAGTTTTTATCGAGATGCTAGATTTACTATTAAAACTTGGATGTCTTGTAGTAAATTACCATTTGTATGTCTTGTAGCTGCGGTTAAGGAGTATATTGTTCATACTAAATATTAATGAAGTACTCTATACTAGAATTATGTATTAGTACGAAAAAAAATTGTAATATCTACAGTATCTAAAAAATTAAGGTTTTCGAACTAACCGATTCTTTAAAACTAATATGTATTTTAAAAAATACGATACACATACATTATTTTAAGTCATAAATAATGAGTCTTAAATTAAATAGATAGTTAAATGTTTTTAGACTAGTTAATATCATCTTTAATTTAAGTTTAACGTTTATAAATTATTTAGAATAAAAAACGATATTATTAATTTTATCTTTAAAAGAATATATAAACAATGTATTAATTTAATTCAGTGGGAACACGCGAATTTGCTTTTCTCATTTTCTAATCTAATTCTTATTTGTACCTTTGAATGTTAGTAATACGAGATAGAAATTCAAACGATTAAATTTTTTACTTATTTTTATATCATATGGAGTAAAAAAGGATTCATTAAAATTAGTAATTAATAAAATAATATACAATTCATTGGATCTATTTCTTTGTTTCGACCCCTGTTTCTTTGTATTTTATTATCGTCTTTTCACTCTCTCTCTCTCTCTCTCTCTCTCTGGAACCGACCATCATTGCGCGCGCGCTTTAATATCGTTAGAACGAAATTATAAGGCACACGCGGCGCATAAGGGATGTAAGTCGGAGGACGTGGTCGATCTATTGTGGCGATCACGTAGAAACGATCATTAGGAATCGAGCTTCGAAGAGCGAGGCCCAACAATGACTGGAGCCTGCGCCTCGGAACTTGCGTGTGTAATTTTGTAATTATAATTCTCACGTGTTCGGTGTACGCGCGTGTGGGTGAGCATCGTGGAGCCACCCTGACACCTTCGTCGAGTGGAGCGCGCAACATCTTTGGTGTAAGTCTGCGGAGAGTTTCTCCAAAGCGAATGTGCAGACGTCCTGGAATTTACAACAGCGGAGATTAAAAAAAAATTGAAGAGGGAACGCGCATCGTCGTTGACGTTGATACTTATTAAGAGCGTGATGTACATTGTTAGAGATTCTTGCTTTGATTGCTTAGAACTGATTTTGTTTTTTAGCTTAGTCGATTTTCGCGTCCAATCATTCCTGAATATATTTAATTATATTTGGTTTCGTTTCGTTTCGTTTCATTTCGTTTCGTTTCGTCAATTTTCTCATACTCTTGCTCTCTTATTATCGATTGATACAATAAGGTTTTATACATCGATGGTTCGCATACGATTCATCAAGATATTATCCGTATTCATTTTTTCAATTATATCGTTAATCATCGTTATAAAATATTAGAGCTTTGTCACGATTTCAAAGTCTATCGCACTCGAATTTTTCAACGTTTAATTTGTTTTTTTTTTAATATAATATTTGTAATGCTTTAAAATGTAATCAACGTAAATTTTTAACATTTATCGAATTATGAAAAATATTATTATATTATCCTTCCAAAACTTTTATCGGTGTAATATCAATCGATCGTATTCGAAAATACGACGTTAAAAAATATGAAAACGAAAGAAAATAGTTACACTGTTATAAAAATGATATCTGTATATAAAAGTATAAATAAAGAAATTGAATCTGCGTTCGAAATATAAACAAGTACAATGTTTAAATACGTAGCGCATTTACTATTATATCTAAATTATGTAGATCGATTTATTTAAAAAAATGTTTTATTTATAAATTTGAATCGAATGAATATTTTATTCGTACTTCCTTATTCGTCAAAACACACATTCATAATAAATATTATGTGAAAAATATTCGTATCATTATTTTCGTTCATTCGTATGTACGTAAATATTATTCTAAGCCATTACTCTTTATGAAGGTTCTTTGTGCTCTATACACATCGGAAGCCCGTAGCTTTAGAGGTGAACGTTCATACGGGCATTTATGATAATTCATGTCGCACCTGTCTCGCGTCGCTCCAAACGTAGCGGCGACGAATTCATACAAGAAAATAAAGAGAAGAAAGAGACAGAGAGAAGAAAAATAACGGGACATATAGTGTGTGAAGCATGCGCCGGTTCTCTTGTCTCGCGAAAACATTTTTAAACACTTTATTTATCATATAGCTAGAGATACTCGTCAAATTTGTATAATCGAGGAGTTCATAAATTTTATACTTTGAAATCTATGAATTTTGTAAAAACAAACAGGTAGATTTGGAATTTTCGATACGGTCCGTTTGTTATTTTACTTTTTACCTATCATCGATATCTTAAGTGTCTTTAAAATTTCAAAGGATTTGTTAAGAAGTCGTAAATTATACGGAAAATTTCTTCATGTTTGACAGCTTTAACGATGACAGCTTTAACGATGAATTAGAAATTTCATAATATATGGGTGCAAGTATGTCAATTAGGTTTGTTTATATATTTTCTAGCAAATTAAGCATTATTTTTAGTAAAATTTCTATTCGCGTCGAAAATTTAGATATTTAAAAATGAAGTTTAGAATATATTTAGAAGTTTAATAGTATGTTATTAACATTGTGTAAGACAATATATAATTTTTTTAAAATAGTTGAAACGAACTTTTAATATGCCCGTATTGTTAAACTCTATTTTTTTTCTATGCATGAGAAATATTTTCATAATTTAATAATAGTTCTTATTTATATTAATTATAAAATATAGAATTTAAATAAGAATAATTAATTTTTAATACGAGTGGATAAATATTGTAAAAAAACAACTATAAAAAACTATGTTGAACAATAAAATTAATTGCGTTATTTAAATGCGTTAATTAAAATTAACCAAGGAATAATATCCTGCAATAATAAAAATCAAAAGATCGTTTTAATTAGACAAATGATTATACTTTCTAAAATAGTTTAATATATAGTCGTGGAAAATTTATATAAATGTATAAAATTATAATACGTTATAAATTAAAATAACAGATTTTTTATCGGTGATTTTACGAATATAAAATAAATACTTCAAATATCGGACTTTTTAATTAAATAAATTCACGCACGAACTTTGAATAATAATTGGAATATTTCAAAGAGAAAATCTAGAATATGTTTGAAAGTTTTAAATCGTGATATTTCTTCTATTTGTATAAAATAAATTATGCAGTTATCTTATTTCTCTGATGCGTAGAATTTACAACGCAGTTTTTAATTAATTTTGTAATAAATATTATATTTTGAAATACTTAAAGCACATTATTATTTAACCGGTGTCTCGTTAGATCAATTTTGTTCACCTTCAGAAGTTATTCTTACTATTTTCTTAAAAACATTTCTTTTCTCTTTTACTCTACTTATGTATTTATTAATCTCTTTGTTCCTCCGTTTCCTTTTTACGAATTTAATCAAGTGCGACTGTTATAATTAAAAAAAAAACTAGCTTTTTATATCTTTTTTGAGTTGGTACAACCGCCGCTCGATGAATTTTAATAGCTACTGTTCAAACACGGAGCAACAGAAATGCGCAATTATTATTGTCGAGCGTACGACTAGTAATAGTATTACATTGTCAGGGAGAGCAAACTAAGAAAGAGCATACACGAAAGCAGATCGAGGCTGCGCTCCAGGACAATCAGCGATCTATTTCTTGCGAGGGAACAACAACCAACGATATTTTCGCTTCGTAATCGCGATAGACGCCAACGACTACGACTGAGATGGCGACGACATCGACTCGTCCTTTGCTTTGTCGTCGTCTTTCTTATTTTTTAAATCTTGATCGTCTTTCTCTCTTTCCCTCTCTCGCTCTTTAGCGCTTGGCTTATTTTATTCGAAACTATACGACTGCTTCATTGCAAAACGATGATTCACTCGACCCATACTATACGAAATCCAGTAATTACTCTTGGTTATTCTGCTCTGTTGATTGTAATTACGTTAAGCGCTGTGACAATATTGACTTCTTTTCCTTTTAAATCGTGAGCGATGTTATTTTTTTTACATAAAGCTTATATATCCTTGGGTAAAATGATGTACAGATCCATCGTAAGAGATTGGTAAACAAGTAAGAGTCTTAATAAGTCCGTTGCATTACGATCAAATTTAGCATACAAATTTACTTTTTTACATTCAGCGTTGTTAACTAAGTAAAAAAAATAATATGAAATTTATTACATTTTTAATTTTATGTTTCAAAGTACAGCCGAGTAATATTAAAAACATTAAATTTTTATCAGTTAATAATTCCTATAGCGAGTTTACGAAATTTTTAATATCTTGTGGCTATTAAACTTTGAAGTTGGAACCTTTAAGCTTTCCTATAAACTTATATTTCATTTTATTTCATTACACTATTATATTAGTTAGGAAGTATTTCTTTAATCCGAGAATATTGCGATGTGCCTTTGAGAGATAAAGGATTTTCCAGATAGCAGACTTCTTTAAACGATGAAATTCTATTAAACTCTGCTCCTTAAACTCTGCCCATTAAACTCGATGCATATTTCTTCCTTTCGCAGTAAAAAATTAAGAATCCAAATTATTCGAATTGTAAGAATAATTTTATATTATTAATTATCATGACCAGTATTTTTCAAGAATATTTTTATCTTTCCATTTAATATCAAATGTTTAAGATAAATCTTAAGTTAATAATCGATGTCATTATGAACTTTAAAGATTCGCATTAGTCGATGAAACTCTACTGTTTATTTAATTATGGGAATGCATCGATGTACCGAAACGTATCATTCATTTTATTCAAGGAGTTTTTGTCTAGTTCGAATAACGATCAAGTTTCTTTAAACATACGTATTATTAAACATCAGTGTTTTTTATTTTTTGTTTTTAAAAATTAATTTTTATTGTATTAAATTCAGGAAGCTGTATTTTAAGCTCTTATTATTTTAAAGCTGAATAATTTAGATCTCGGTCAAAAATAATTGTGTTTTGAAAGCCGGTTATATTTAAGTTTACATTACAAATATCTATAATAATTTTTATTTCGATCGATCGATATTTTACTTCAAAACGGTGTATTTTATTTTAAATAATAATGAAAATTGCGTTTTATATTAGATCGATAAAGTATAGATGAAAATTTAAATTTGATTTGTATCGGGTTGAAAAGAATGAAAGAAAAATAATTTAACGCGTAAATATTAATTGTAATTTAAGAGTTTCTTACGTATACGTGTATTTACATATAAACGGATATAAAAATTACGCGGCGAATAACGAAAAGATTTATTCAACACGAACATCCGTAAATTAAATAAACGGTTTTTCGTTAATCGTTTAACAATTTTGAATTATAATGATTTTTCTTTTCGCGAAACTCTACGTGAAACTAATTTAGTCTGAAAATATTAAATTTTATAATATTTAACGAAGGACGCGTTAAAAAGATAATTATATCGATAAATAACGTCGAAAAGTATTATGATTCTATAAAATTTTAGAAGTTATTTTTACGTTAATTAAATCAACGTTTACTGTCAACCATTTTATCGTTTTACGAATACACCCAAGCTCGTGCATACCTAACATAAACTTTGCTCTTACCCTCGAAAGAAATATCATTTAAGAGTTTCACAAGGCTCCAAGTGGCCACTGCCGTACATGGAATTAACAGCGATACTTTCTTAAGTAGGAAAGCTAAAATCAGCGCTCGTTGAGCTCAACGTTGCTTTGGGGTTCTTTCGCAAAACACGCGCCCGACTTGCTGACTTGCTTTAATTTATGTACTTATCCCTGGGGAAGGTGCCAATTGCGACGGCGAGCGCATGCAAATCGCCTCATCGTCGGGTCGACACCTCGAGTCTCGGCGCACGGCTTTTCGAGAAACAAAGAAAGGGGCTTACGGCACACGTCGGTGAGCTCGGCCAGGCCAAACGCGCGCATCGAATACTCAAGCAGCGCGAATACGATCAAGCGGGTAACGCTCGTAAAAGCTCCGAAAAATTGCGGCGAGGCCGATATTTCAATTCGTTCGCGGAACGAGATACACGAAGCGGTCGGTTTCGCGCGGTCTATGATGTTAACGATGTTAACGATAGTCCGCGACGCGCGATTGTCGTTTCGCAATAGTCCTGGCATTCTATGGCGAACAACGCGGCCGCGATCCCGTCTCTGGATCCCGTCTCTGGATCCCGTCTTTGGATCCCGTCTTTGGATCCCGTCTCTGGACTCTCTCACGGCCGGCCGAAAAAGAAACCTTCTGCCCGATGTACAGGTGTCAAGAGGCTCGTAAATTTGCTCCTTCCGAGTCCGGCTCTCATTCTAGATGAGATATATATGGATATACGTGTACGTGCATACTATTTTAACCTGGAATCACGCCAGCTATTTTAACTGCGTCTCCCGCAGCTACGTCCCGATTTACTTGCCCCCCTTTAACTTTATGAACATCGAGAATCGGATCGAGAAAGAGAGAGCGAGAGCGATAGCGATGCTCATTGCCCGCAGTGGCGTGGGTAATGAAACCGAAAGAAGGCCTCGCGGTGTATAACCCTCTCGGCGAGGAAAGAGAAAGACGGAGAGGGAGAACGAAGAAAATATCGGGAGAAGAGAAGACTGGTACGTACGAGGGAACATAAAAGGAGCGCAGAAAATGAGGAGAATGAAGCGAGAGAGCGAGAGAGCGAGCGAGAGAGAGAGCGAGAGAGAGAGGGAGGAAAGAAACCACGAGGAAAGTGACAGAGAGACGAACGATGGAGAGAAAAAGGACGACGAAAGAGGAATAAAGAGAGGGAGGGAGCGAGAGGGAGCGAGAGGGAGCGAGAGGGAGCGAGAGGGACGAGATAAAGGAAGAGCCGAGGGGAGAGGGGGAGAAATGCAGGAGCCGGACATGCCGGAGTTGTCTGCCTCCTTGTCGCTCCCTCCGTATCTCTCGTTCTCTTCGAAAGAGGAAGAGAGTCGGAGAGAGAGAAAATCCGATGGACCACCTACCGTCCCTGATCAGATCTCTGTAACGCGCGCTGCTCTACGGCCCTGCCGCGTTTCTGTCTGTCGGTCGGATGCTTCGACCGACCATCCGTCCATCCCGTGTGCCCGTCTGTCCGTTCGTCGTCTCGTTCTCTCTCTCTCTCTCTCTCTCTCTCTCCGTACCAACCTCCGTACGTAAGTCCGTTGGTTCGATCCGTGCCCCATCCCGTCCTCCATCCCGTCCTCCATCCCGTCCTCCATCTCGTCCTCCCTCCACCGAACCCGCTCTCGGTTCCCATCAATAACGCTTATAATATCTAATTAATCACGAATTATCTAGATCCCGCCGGTGGGCAGCGCAGCACCTCGCGAGCGATAACGTGGCCTGCCACACCGCGAGCCCCTGATAACGATTGTTGAAAAAAATACCTCGAGGGGTTGCCGGAGATGCTCGGGATCGTTCGATCATCTATGCCCGATAAGGGTTGATACCTCGTGTTTTCGTGGTTATCGGGTCCGGTGGAGGATAGCGCCGAGATCGCTTCTCTCTCTCTCTCTCTCTCTCTCTGTTTTTTTTTCTATCCGTTATGGCTCCGTTCACTTTCAGTGCCGCGGGGAGGAGGAGGAATCGGTTTCACTTTTTTCTCAATTATTCAGCAGTCACGACCAGTGTATACGGGGTATTAAATGCGCCGCTTGCGATTCATCACGAACGCGAGCGCCTTGGCTTTTTTAACGCAGAGAGAGAGAGAGAGAGAGAGGGAGAGAAGGAGACAGGGAGAAAGAGAAATAGAGAGAAAGAGAGAGAGAAAGGTAGAGAAAGAGAAATGATACAAGCATCGCTCGAGAGTTATCATTTCTTTTATGAATCAGCATTTCGTTGAATTGCTCGAGAAGTTAACCGATATTGCCTCACGTTCCTGTTCGCTGTTTATTTCGTTTTAAAGTTTCAAGAGTGCAGATAGTTTTAAATCGATCTACACTCTAAATACTTTGAAGTTAAAGTTCTCGTAATTAGACGTTTTAGAATAAAAGTAACGCCTACTCGATCAAAAATAAATATGCTTAGCCGGAGGCAAGAATAATAATTATCTTTGAATGAGTTCGTCAATGCTGATGTACAAAATAATAAACAATACTAAAACCTAATTATTACATTAAAATAATACGAATTTTTAGTTACCTATTATTTTCTTACTTTATTATTAAACTTGTACGAGTATAAGTTTAAAATTTTTAATATACGTTTTATCTTTCGAACAATACTTATATATCGTAATTTATATTTTATATATATATTCCTTGGTTATTATAATTGTATATTTGCGGTACAAAGTATTCAAGGAAATTTACACTGTATCCTCTCAAGATTCTTACGAGTGGATATTCCATCTAAAATAATACTTTGCCGCGTACTCGAAGACGCATATAAAATAAACTTTCGGATAATATTTCGAATATGAAAATAAATATCGCACGGCTGATCCGAAAAATCAAAGATTTTGTAAGTCAATAGCGAAAAATGTCTACATAAATCCTCGTGAAATATTAACTTGTCCGTTTTGCACTGACCCAGAACATTACGGATTGGCAAGTCAATGCGGAAACTAGCCAGGCAATGACTGGCTAAAGAATATCAGATATAATAGCAGAGCCCTGACGTCGTAGACAGACCAACAGCCTCTGGTTAGAATATGCATGAAATTTGCTTCAACCATTCTAAGATTCGATAGTTTAAAACGACCGAGCAACTATTGAAATTGGATGGGCTTCGGATCGAACGAATCACGGGACGGTATACCGTTCCCATGGGGTACATCCGTGACTTTTATCGAGTGGTCGGCTGTCGGTGTCCGTCAATATTGGGATTACAACGCCCATTAGTGCGTGATCTCCTTTCGAGTGCACGGATCTAATTGTCAAAAGTATGCCAAAAGAACCGTCAACTCCTCTTTACGAACGTGACTTTGAACTCGCGTTGTAAGTTCGAAGCGACCGATCGTACCGACTCCGTTCGCTCGGGAACTCTTCGATTTAATAATAATAATAATAAGTTTAATTACAATACTCGAACGCTCAGCGATATCAACGTTTAACTCATCGAACGTTACCCGTGGAATTATAGGAACGAAATAATTATCCACTTAAATATTAGATTTCCAATTAATATAACAGCTCAGAGAATTGATGCAATTAAAGCGCAAGATAGAGTCGAGTGATAGAGTCGATAATGCGATAAGGGAATACACAGACTCCACAGACTCCACAGACTCGCGGTAGAACGGGAGTAATCGTCCAAACGCGTAGTTCGTAGAATCCATGGTATCCATCGTTGCCCGGGTCTATGATCGAGCTGGTAACGCGTGCAGAGTACATTATCCACCTGGCGGTGCGATCGGGGCGATGCGATTTTTGTCAGGTACTTAAAGATCGCTCGTTACTGTACCGTTGGGTTCGTGGGAAGGTCGTTTGTAACGAGCACGCGTTTGCCACTCCCGCGGATTTCGCTCTGCTGTTCTTCTTTATTTCTCGCTTCTTTCCCTTCTTTCTCTTCGCGTCTGCTTTTTCTTTTTCAGAAAACACGAGACGTTTCCGGCAGGTCTAGTGTTTTATTTGGGTCTTTGGTTTGTTAAATGATCCCCTCGCTAGATTGTACGTAAAAGTTATAATTGCGTAATACGAAGTCCTGTTTTCCCTTTGAAGCAATTAAGTAAATTGAGTTCCCGCCTGTTATCGTATTTTCTTAAACATTACTATTCTTGATTAAGTTAACGTATTTACATTTCTTTATTTCTTTTTCCATTTAATTAAACTTGGTAAAATCCACTGTTCAAAAACTTATTGCTTGTTACGCGTGTACGTCGATTGAAATTTTTTTTTTTTTTTTTTTTTTAATTAGACTCTAAATTTGATTAACGCGTAATGAAAATGGCTTAAAAAATAAATTTTCTTTTACAAGGAAGCGAGAAACGTATTTTTATGTTCGCGTGTCGGTGAACGTACGTTGACCAAATTTATGATTTTATTTCGTACTCGTAGATTCGGTGTGAATTATTATTTAAACGTTGTAAATGTATTAGAAAATTAAAAGATTATAATTGAAAACTAATGAAAGTTGTTTTTTATAACGAACAGTTTGCGCGAACGTAAACTTACGTAAGATTTAAGCAATTTTATAAAAAAAATTAATATGATGTTTGCTTTAACTATAAATATATTTTATCGTTACAAAGCATAAAAGTTTTAAATGTTACTCATAAAAAAAAAATTAACCTATATATTTTTCAGGTATAGCCTACACCGAATAAGTTGTAAATAATTTTTCGATAATGTGTTTGTACACATTACGATCGAGTAAGTATCATTTATATAATTTAAAGAAAAGGCTTGTAATCCGTTTTCGTGATTATAGGGTGTTGAATTCCGATAAAGTTTTCATATATTTAATTTAACTATTCGAGAAAAATTTGTTAATTGTGTTTTAAATTTCTAAATTAAATACAATCGAGTTGGTTAAAAAATTTGTTTTCACATTTTAATTATATTTAACGGCAAGGTTAGAAATTATATAATCGTGAATCAGAGAAATCTTATACTCGGGATTATTAGAATAATATGTAGATTAAATTAAAACGAGTATACAACTAGAATACAAAATTAAAACATATATTATTTTAGTTAGAAAATCAGAAAGTAAAAAATTTTAAAATAGACTAAGACATAGATGGCAAAATAATATTAAAACGGGTTTAAAAGAAATAGGGTATAACCAAGGATTTTAGCTGGATTTAAAATAAAATGAGAACGAATGGTATCCTTTCGTTTATGAAGTGATAAACTTTCAAATTCTTAACGCTAATCTATTTTCAACTATATTTTAAATAGTAATTTGATTTGAAGTGAAAATAAAATTTATGATAAGAGATTTAATATTACGAATAAAAAGAATACTTTTAAATAATAAATACTTTGCTCTAATTTTGTTTTTTAATATTTATATTATTGTTTAATTTTTCGAAGAACATTTTTTACACATAAATACATTAAGTACAGTTGCATAAAATCTTTTACATAGAAATAAAGTAACGGAAGAATTTATTGGACATTTGATATAATGGAAATAACGCGTACAGTTTCTTAATATCATAGGAATCTACGATTTTGTCTATTTATACCATAAAACAAAAAGATGAATATAAAACGAAAATTATTAGTTACATAATTTTACTTTATTATTTTACACATATTTTAAGCGATCATTTTAAATATTTTGATGCAATCAAAGTGTTTAATTTGCAGTAAATGATGACAAGCGAAGATTTACGCAAAAATCCAAACGTGCCAATTTATTAAGATTACAGACAGATTGAACTTTATTCATAAATAGCGATGGATGAATATTTAAATGCGATATTCTGGTTGAAAAGAGTTGAGTGAAATTATAATGGTTTACAGTTATGTGAGTGAACAGCGGAGTTAAATGAAGTTCTATTAGGCGGGGCCACGAGTCAGGACTCGATAGTCTTGGTTCTTCCTCTCTATCTCTTCGTTCCTCTGTCAATTAATTTGCCGCATAACGGTCATTAGCACATTTAGGAAAACGAGTTTTTTTACTCAAGAGCGGCGGTAGCTCTTTACGGACGAGACGGATGGTCGCCTATATTAAATTTATGTATAGCCACATTCAATTTTAACCCACGGGTATTCGTCCGTTCATACACGTGTATTATATTGTCCTTACATATACACGTATCCATCGTACGCTAATGATATTTTTTCAACTTTAACTTTAGCCGTACATTGTTCGATCGATCCTGTTGGAGATCCTATGAGTATGAGAAATCGTGACCGAGGAATGACTAAAGACCGAACGGCCTTACGTGTTTATTTTTTTTTTTAGAAGTACGATCGACGGGATTAAATATAAAAGTTTATAGGTCGTTAAATTGCATTTAGTTTTTGAACGTTACTTCTTCTACTCCGACGATATATATGCTCTTCTAAGAAGACCGATGGTAAAGTTTCTTTTACATCTGTCAAAAAGTCACAATTGATTATCACTGAAAAAATCAATTCTAAGCGATTCTAAATCCGTCGAATTCTCTTGCTTAACTTAAATGACTATAATATGCGATAGTTGAGTCTCGGTTTTATTATACTTTTAGTCGTTTTTCTGATTTTCGATGAAGAATTTGTACACAAAATATACAAAATACATTTTAATAAAGTTCGAATAATCCTATAAATATATTGCGAGCGGTAACTTAAATAGTATCATTCAATTTAATCGGCTTCGGACAAACTTACGTTCGATTTATCAACGACTTAATGAATTAACGACATAGTTTTAATACAAAGAAACTAGATAGATCGATTCCGTGAGTTTTCGATACCACATAAACGGTTATTAAAATTAAAAATCTCGTTCAAGCTCTATTACGATTAAAATCTTCGAGCTGATTAAGATAATCAAATACATAGTACGAGAGGAGAAAAGAGAAAAAAGGCACTGAAAAAAGGCACTGAAAAAAGGTCACTGCATGGAAAGAAGAAATAAAATGAAAGTCGAGTATAAGTCTTATAAACTCAATACTTGTACTCGACACTCTCGAAGCAGACTCGGAAAAGAAGCGAAGCGAATAAAACGAGCGTCGGCGAAGAAGCAAATTGACAGAAAGTATCGAATCTCCTTTAAAAATGGGTCTAACTTATCGAGATATCTGCGCTCCGCTTGGCACTGGCTTAAGTCACATTGGCGTTAAGCGAATAGATTAAGCGACAATCTTATAGGTGGAAGGCGAAAAGAAGAGAAAACAAAGTATAATTAGAAAGAGACCGAGGGAACTCACGCGATGACGCAGTTGTCACTTGTCAGCTCGTAACTTTCCTGATACCGTGCGGCACGGCCTCCGGCTATCACGCGTTCGGTCACCGAGCACGAACACGAACCTCGTGCTTGAAATTATATGAGTCGGCGAGATCCAGTTGTCGATGTATCCTAATTACATGTCCCATTCGTTGTTGTCAAGGTCGTTCTCACTTAAACTGCTTTATCAAAAATAATACAAAGTCGCACCGATGCTTAACTTATCTGCGCGTAGATCTGCGGATGTGTGGCTTCGAGCGTTGCTCTTATTCCACGGTTACTCCAGGTGTTTCTGTATTTGGAAAATCTGAATTATCTGGATTAGTCCTTCTTCCTTTGATACGTTAATTTTTAACTCCTCTGTATAGCGCGCAAGAGTTGATACAAGTTTTCGAGATCAAAAATTTTAAAGGTAGATAATTTGGCGGAACGTTTACTTTTGACTATTGCAATCTTACATATTGGATGAATATAATCATTACACTTTTTTTTTTGTATAACGAGTAAGAGCGGTGTTATTTTCAAATGGTGTTAAAACCGTTGCATCCAATGCTTCGGAATCTTGTTTACCATAATTATATATAGCATTTATATAACATTTTTCTTCGTATTCGAAATCGTTTAATTACTACATTTACTCAACACGAAATATAGACAACGTCAAATTAAATGGAACAAATAATTTCATAACAAATCTAACGTAAATATTGGTAATTTGCATAAAAATATATTACGTGAAATTATTGTAAAGTACAGCGATATCTGTTTGACAAATTAAGTTAAAAAAAAGGACTTCTAATTACAAAATTCAGAGTAAAAGGAAAGTATAAAATAGAATAAATAAGTGCCTATACGACAAATATTTACTTTTAGTGGCAATATTGAAAAATAAAATATGCAGATATAATTATTAAATATAATAACGTATATTTTAATGCTAATCGTTTCCAAGATTATGAAAAAATTATGCTAATTTTAGGGTTGCATTTTTTCTTCTAATTTTGAAGGATATTTTATAATACCCAAAGAAATATATATCGCTCAAAGTTTTGTTTTCGAATAATTCTTAATATAATTTTTCATATAATAATATTTCATATTTTAACTATATGTATTATTTACTCGTGGTAAATTTATTTTTATAAAAAGACAATATTTTTACACTTATACTTTTTTAATTTTGTATCTATAAATCTTTTGATGATATGAAAAAAAAGAATATTTTTGAATATTTTCCCGATGTTTTTAATTCACTGGTTTAAAAAAAATTAATCTTTTTAAAATATTATTCAAATAAGTTTTAATTGATGTAGAAAAAAATTGAGATCTCGGATGAGTAAAGAATTTATATTCTTTTGTTCGTGTTAGCTATCTTACTTTTATATCGAGTAGTTTATTATTATGGAATGAATGAATATGTAAATGAATTAAAAAAATTAATTTTTGAAAGTATTTTCATTAGGAAAAGATACGTAATAACTATTGAAAAAGAGAACTAGTGATGTAATTTTCAAACGAGGAATTGATTTCTTTTTGTTTTGTCGTTCTATTTTCAAAGAAACGTCTTAAATGAAAAATTTTGCTCTTAACGATACGATAGACATATCTCAAATTAGATTAAAATGATATTGAAAAGTATTAATAATAAATTGATAGATTATATGGTAGGAATATTTTTATTGATAAATATCGAGATCATAGAACAATACAATATCGCAAATTTATAAATAGTAATTTAAGATATGTAAAATATCTTAAATAATTATTCACTTTATTTTTCAACAATATTTTATTTAAATTTTATTATAAATAATCTTTGATAATATAAATATGTGCAAATTTCAGATTTTAATTAATACAAATGCACGCATATGAGATTTTTATTAACATAATTATATAACTAAATACACGATAATACGATTTTATATTGCCTTTGATTGTTAATAATGCAAAAATCAATTATTATTATTAATAAGGCACGAAATTAATAATGAAATTTATTGCTTCACCTTTTATTCCGATCAGAATTTTCTGATGTAAGCTACTTGTAAGTTCGTGACGATAAGCAAGAGAAAAAAAATTAATATTGTGATGGAGTACCTTATTTTTTAGTAATTAGATATATAAAATAAAATTTTACGTACTCATTTTTTCATAAATATTAGTAAAAATTTTAATATAATTAACTTATCGCGACAATTTATGAAAGAATATAAATATAAGATGAAAAGAGAAGAAAAATAAACATTCGCTTAAAAAGCAATACGATGAAAGCAAATAACGATGTTATCGAACATTTTATTATTTTAATTAGAATATATATATTATTTCGTATTAATTAATAATATATTTTACGAATTATTTTAAATTAAGCGGCAAAATTCGAAAATAAAATATCCTCGTATCAAAATTATTACGAAATGATTTGTAAGATAGTCGATGCTTATATATGAGGTAATGATTTAAAATGCATGGGAAATAAAATAAAATTCTGACTGTAAGAACTAAAAGTTTATGATTCTATCTACTGTATTGTCAGAATTACAATTGAAACTGTGAAATCGCCAATTGCAGTTTTGAAGGTAGTAATTTCGACGTTGTAAGTCAGACAACGTACCGAAGATAAATTACTGCTACCGAAGCTACAAATGTAGTAAGGCCAACTACATATTTTTTACGATATTTACAGGTAAATATCGGATACTGAAAACACAATGGTGATACCGCGAGCTTAAAAATATTGGTTATTAAAACGGCTCCCGTGAACGAACAAAAAATTACTCTCGAAATTTTTAAAAATAAGTTTTTCACTTGGCGAATAGAAGAAATTATCATCGATATATGTAATATAATTCGATTATCGCAATTGCAATATATCAAAGATTCGAGCTTCCATTTTATAGTAGTGTTTTTAAGATCGAGTAAAGTAATTTTTAAATAATTTACCAACGCCGTTTTCGAAAATTGGCTTACCATTTCGAACGATTTCGGACCATTTTCTATTAAAATTATAATTACGAGTTATAGTGTGGAGCTCGAATCGAAGGTTGCACGAATAAAAATATACAGAGGCCACTGTTCCCGCTCGAGCAACAAAGAGAAAACTTTTAAATAATAATATCAATGTTTTCCGGTCATAGTCGCATTCGCAACGCAACTGCAAGACTTACCGCTCGAAGCGAATCGTTAAAAGAGCAACAAATTAGATTAACCGATGAAATCTGGCGACGCTCGCGAGGAAAAAAGCGAGGAAAAAAGCGAGCGCGAGGTAGATCGTAAAAGGAGTCGCGTTTCGTGCGAATAGCCTTTCTCTCTCTCTTTTCCTCTCTCTTTTCCTCTCTCTTTTTCCTCTCTCTCGATGTTCTTCTCTCTTTCCTCTCGACTTCTTTTTGCGCTCGCGACGCGCCACGATCGTACGCGACGGCGCCTTGCGTCGCTCGTCGGACAGACGTCCAACAATGAACTCGTCGATTCCGGGATACAAATAAAATCAAAGCGAGCTCGAAGCCCTCCGCGACCGAGCCAAAGAACTCACCTCGGCATCGCGCGCATTCGAGAACACGCGAGAGGAGGTGTAACGACCTCGGCGGCTCGTCGCACGGTTACTTTTTTTTTTTCTTTTTCCTTTTTTACCCGGCTTTGACGCGCGCCCGTCGCGATCACAAAAAACCGGCATCACTTACGTGGCGTCATAATTAAAAGATAGTTGGCGCGGGCGTGGAAACGAAGGTCGCGTTGTTCCTTCGGGGACGACTCGAGTGAGTTATGGAACGAAGGTGGCGGTGAATTCAATGAATGACGCGCTTACGCTTCACGGACTGCTGAGCCATCTTGATTGCTCGTGCGTCCGATGCATTAAGATTACACCTTTGTGTAAAAAATGGTTGGGCTCGGCATAAGCGCTGGGAATCTTAACAGTTTTACCTGGGAGAAGGGAATTATACGTAGAGTGACTCTTAAATCGACACTCGTCTCTCGTTTTACACGCTTTTACTTGTACATTGCATAGAAACACTATCTAGGGTATTATTGAACAGGATCAAATTCGATATGCAGGACGCATTAACAGTTTAGGTGCTTGTACTTTATCGTGTAGTTTTTTGAAAGCTTCCGCTATTTTTATCCGTGACTCGTAACTACCGCTTTACAAGAATCAACGCTTGTATCGCCGAGTTGAAGGAATATTTTTTTTTATTCCGAAGTTTCGGAGAGTTTTTCGCGATATTTTCGGTCGTATAAAAATTACGAACCTTCTTACTAAACCGTACCTTTAAAAGGAAAGAAAACAAAAAAAAAAAAACAAAGTTGACGTTTTTTCGGTGAAAGATATCGTCGCATCGGTGTTTATGTAATTATAATAATTCTCCGCGCTTATACAACTTTGCATCTCGTAAGATAATTAAAATAAATATTTAGTACGTCGTAAAATATTAATTTATAAAACATATTTTTTAATTGTATAATATTGATTATTATATCGTTCACTCGACGATATATAATTTAAAAAATATTCCGGTAATGGTTATTCGATATAAAGTCGGCTCTAAAAAATGTATAAAGTACGTTTTTATTTACTTTTCCGTAGCTCATTAAACCAAAAATGTATACTTATTTTCTTATATCTTTACAATAACTATGTAATTGTAAAAATAGCATAAAATATTTAGAATAAAAAATAATAAAATAAAAAGTCTACGCAGCTACTTATCATTTAATATTTATTTGATTGCGTATTTACGAATTCGCTGTGCCAATTTAAAAACAAACAGCGCAGTAATGATTAACGCGCGTATTAACGGAAAGTAAACGGAAGGGGCCTCGTAACGATGCTCGTTAAAATCTGAATACTTTATTAATGGCATAAAGCTCGCGAGTAGACGAATGTTCGCTCGTGTTATAGCTCTGGAAAAATTGTTACCTTTATAAATGAATAGTTAGTAGGACAAACACGGTGGACAAAATGCTATAAATAATCGATAAATAATGAATGGCAGTGGTGTACGCGAATCGCCCAGAAGCCATAGTCCGTTACAAAAACGATTGGCGCTTTTGCGCGACCGGCCATACCATTACTTTAATGTTACTTTATAACTTTACTGCCACTTAATACAGTCCGCCTCTGTAATCAATAGCATGTGTTATGCGTAACGGTGGCTATTACTTGTACCAGGAGAAGAGAATTTTTTTCCCTGCATCGGATTGTTGATAATGAACGCGATCGTCGTTTTAGCGAGCGAATATTTGTAAATGTTCGAGATAATCGAGTATCTACCCTTGACCGACAAAATCTAACCAAAGGATCGTCCGTTTTCTCGTTCTTTCGTTAATAATATTCTCTTTGAGTTCGAATGTTTTTTTTCTAACTTTGCGTCGTTGATTAATTTTAACGGATTTCTGTAGTTTAATAATTTTACCGTATTAGTTTTTCTTTTATAAAAGGAATCGTTCCTTTTTCTACATCGGAGTTACGGATTCGCAAAAAATTATAAAATACAAACTGAACGTAAAATTAATCGTGCGTAAAACAATTTAATCTGTAAAAAAATTTTAAACATAGAGTCAATTTTACCACTGCATTTCTCACACTTTATCCGAATAACATAAATAACATAAAATGAGTAAAAACAGAAGCCTTAGTTATGAAATATGTAGTGCGAAAGCTGCGGATAGAACTTCCTGCACTTATAAAAATTTTTAACGTAATTTAGAAATTGCCGTAGAGAAAAAACATTGTTTTTCTAATAAAATTAACATTTTAATAACTTACATATAAATTTATAGATTTTATAATTTGGATCGATAAATTTTAATAATACAACGCTAAATAACGCTAAATATTTTCTTAATTTATAGATATTAATATTTAATCGGTATTTCATAGCTTCGAATTTACTTAAAAGTAAACTTTTTTTTTCATTAATATAAATAGAATAAAGTACCTTACGCGTACTTAGAAATTTCTAAAAATATATAGTAATTATGTAAATTACAAAATACTATAAAATTTTGTGAAACCATTCGAGTATATAATTTTACTTATTATTTTAAAAACTATTTAAATTTAAAGTATCGAAAATACCTTCAAAATAAAAGTTTAAGATTATTTAATAATATTTTCAAAGATATTTTCATTTTGAAACGTATTTTCTATCTTTAAATTTTATATTATATCGCAAATTATATTTCGCTATATTTAGTAATAATAGTCATTTTTAAATGAGAATAAATATACATTATTTTTTTATTGTGCGAGCACATCGTAATGAAGAAGTTGCATCCGTAATCTTGCAATACATAAAAAAAACCTGTGGCAAGGGGCTAAAGGTCTTTGTTACTGATATAACTACTCGCACGAAGGTCATTACGCTTATAAGTAGAGTAGGTGAAAAACATTGGAGTAAAAAACTTAAGAAATTTCTTCTGTATTATGAGACTATAAAGCAATTTACATGTTGCGTGTTACTATGCAAAAACACCAATTTAAAAGTTGAGCAATAAATTTTAGCAGGATAAAATATGAAATTGCGAAGAATATTTTTATGCAATGTATGCGGACATTAAGGAAATTTAAAATGACTACTTTAGGCATCGATCACTGGAGAACCGCTTAAGATTGCTTAATAAGTTTTTAAAGAATCGATTTCTTTAACGAATAAGGGACTCGATAAAAAATAAAAATTCGATCGTTTCGAAGACGCGGGAATTAATTCGCATATAGTTAAGATAATTTAAATACTCGTTACGATAAAGTTTTTTATCATCGGTACGTTTTAATTTATCTACCACCCGGATCCACCGAATTTATTCCAAGCAGATTTTTTTTCAACTCCGAGTAACGAACGCTCCGTAAAAAAATCTTCCTCTTCCTCGAGCGTTCCATCGAACAACCGTACCGCAATCTTCGAGATAAGCTATCCTTTATCCTCGCGGGAGAAAATCCTCGCGAGTAGAGAAAACGTCTGGTAAAAAAAGGTCTGGTAAAAAAAAGCTTGTCGCGAGCGAGCTTTTTGGAAATGCCGCAAAAGTCAATTACAAGTCGAGGATAATTCACGTCTAAGCTCCGAGAGTGTCGAAGCTCTCGCACTCGGCCGCAGCAGCGCCTCCGAGTCTTTGAGCGCCGTCGCCTTTGTTCGCCCCACACATCCGGATAAAAAGCTACCGCCGGAAATTTCTCTCCTTGCGTCTGGATCTCGGGGCTGGTCGGGTTGGCTGGTCGGGTTGGCTGGTCGGGTTGGCTCGCTGGGTTACCTCGTCACGAGGCTCGTCACAGGGCTCGTCACGGGCAGCGTCACGGGTCTCGTCACGGCTGATCGAGGAAAGCCGAACGGTTGGCTCCCGCACGTAGACTCGCGGCGAGCGGCGTTGGACCTCCTCTTGTTGGACATGCGGTGAACCGCAGCAGCGGCCGGGGCTTAATTGCTCCCTCGCAAGGCATCCCGAGAGACAAAACCCTTCCGCGGCCGAGGAGGAGGAGGTGGAGGAGGAGGAAAGCCCCGCTCGCTAATTTAATGACTTCTGAATGTCGATGCCGATTAATATCTGCGCGCCGTCTACGAGGGGAGGCGTCCCCTACGTGTTCTCTCGCGTCTCCCCCGAGTATTCTGTGAACTGATTATTTCGCGAATGGACTCGCGGCCGTGTCCCTCGACTTGACGACGGTCCACTGTCGCGCGCTCTGACGTGGGTCAACCGTGCGCCGGAGGCTGCGTAGTTTCTTCGCTCGCCTCTTCCTTCTTCCCTTTTTCTCTCTCTTCTCTCTTATGAGGGAAGGACGCTCGAGGATCGAGGGAAGCCCCGCGAGCAAACGAACGCCACGCGGCTTTTCGGCCTCGTCGCAACGTCCGATTCGTTATTCCGATTAGACATTGATCCTTGTATGAGAGCTTTCGTTGTTCCTGCGAAGGCCGTGAGAATCGTTTAATGCAATTAACGTTCCGCTGTTACTACTCGTCGCTTGATGTTGGAGGGGGACGAGAGACCGGGGGAACGAAATACGTTTCGATTAAATTAGAAATCTTTTTTTTCTCTTAACCAACTTTACTAAATTTTACCGATACTTACTACAGATTTAACTTAACGGATCTTTTTGAAATTATTAAAATTAAAATCAAATATTGTCGAATAATTACGATTGAATGAAATTTAATTAAAGCTGGCAAAAAATCTATCCGATATTTATAGCTACAGTAATAATAATAATAATAAAGCTAATACGATTTTTCTCGCGTTTTTATATCGAATTAGCACGATAAACTATACGTAATCCTCGTGGTAAACCCATTATAGCGAACGGGTATTATAATTAAAAATAACGCAATGAAAGAAAACTATAATTAGCATCAGAAAACTAATAAAAGCCATCGAATTTTGTATACAATAACCGCGTAATTATCCACATTAAAATTTCACGTAAGATGCAACGGAGGTAAATTATTCAATTTTTCGTTTGTAAAATCATAAAAAAAACCAATTACTAAAATATGATGCAAGAATTTTCTAAAAAACTGTTTTTTACGTTCAGAGCGAAAAAAAGACGCGAGGGGTTTGCAAAAATGTTCCTTGTGTCTTATTTAACCGAGCGTTGAAATAATTATATCGATCGATATCTTTTTTGAATCCGAGATCTCGTGGTCGCTAATTCTAGTGGTCGAATTCTTTCTATGTTAAATTTCTACCGATTCTCCCGAATCTTTTGTCCTTCTTCCGCCTCCGCTCGGGACTTATACGCGGACACGAAAGACGAAATAAAGATACGAGGCCTTTAATGACGGTCGTCGTAATAAAACTCGTTGTCTCTTTCTCGCTCTATCCCTTCCTCTCTTCGGCGAAAATAACATTATAATAAAGTAAGCTATTTTAACGTTATGCGACGTTGGAGTAAGAAAAAGAGAAAAAGGATAGTTGGCTCACGGACATTTTACGTCCCCGTGTGGAATCCACGCGTCGCGTCGTCATCTTCGGTGTACTTTAACGCCTGTGACTGCGTTTTACGCGTACTATACGAACATAGGGTTGGCCAAGTGAGTTATGCAGGCGTAAACACTGTGCGGATCTTTTATCACTAGTACGTAGGTTTTTCAAATTTTTTTTCTTTAGCGTTATTGTGGTCTTGGAGCTGCGCGACTCTCGAACCGTTGTAAACGAATAAGTCTTGACGATTGTTCACCATTAACTTTAACAAGTTTTTCTTTGTTTGAGTTATTCCTGGCTTCGGGGATACTTAGTAAGGATATAAATGTAACCCGTGAGCTTTTTCGTCGATTAAAATATTGTTTGGTCACAGTATAAGGTTACACATTTACACGTGTATCGGTTGATTTCGATTCGATCGTAAGCAATAAAAGTTGTACGGGTACACGAATGATTCCAACTCGATGAATCGAAGTTTTATATTTAATTTTATACAAGGTTTAAGTAATCGATCCGAAAGTATCGCGAGTATCGTCTTTATTTATTTTAATACAAAAAATTGTATTATTTATCGTTAAACGTAGTCGTCATCGATTAAATATTATAGTTGATAAACGTAATAGATAAAACATAGACTTTGCATAATCGATCGATCGATTTCTTAGGAAAGTAAAGGTAATTTTTATTCGTAAGAGTAATTTCAGCGAGTTCTTACCTTTCAACGATTATAAAAAGAAGTTGATCTTAAAACTGCCGAGTTCGCGGTATCATCATCGATATTTTAAATTCGAGTAGAGTCAATCAAGCCTCGGATTTGCATAGAAGCGTTGAAGCGAATCTAAGAAATACATACATTATGCAATATAAGAAATGCATTAACTATGCCATTGTACATTCTAAATTGTAAATGGCAGGGTGTAGATAATCGGCTAATCTCGGTATTCGGATAGATCCAATAAAACACTTTTGATCCTCGGATCTCGGCAAGCGTCAATATTATTCTTCTCCGATATTATCGCTCATCATCATCCATTCGCGACAATTAACCGCGTACAAGCCGAGATAAAGAGCGAGCACTCGCGTACGTATCAATTACATAGGATTCGAAGGAAAATAGAGTTGAAAATATAGTTGACCGAGAGCCTCGATCTCCGCGGAAAGGAGCGCTCTCCTTATTACAAAATAAAGCGCCGAGTCGGGCGCAATAATCGCGCGTGTTGCAGTAGCCTCGAGTACCATAAATCAATCGGCCGTCCATTGGATGGTTGAAGAAATGGAAGAGCGTTCGTTCTTCCTCCCCCTCGCACCCGGGAAAATGTCAAAAAAGTCTCGGGGCGAGTTGCCTCGTGATTTTCCTCCATCCTCCGGTCGGACTCGGAGTACCAGATACTCTCCTCCACCGGAGACTCGGAGGAGGAAGTTACCGAGGAACGTGATCCAAGGTTGCGGCGGTAGCGAACGCGAGAGCTTAAAAAGACCCCGACGCGGATTCATCTTCGATATCTACGCTCGTGCGCGCGCTCCTTTCCATTAATCTTTAATAAGAGGCAGGAGTCCGGACTTTCGGTCGGATGGCGCTCGCCTTCTGATTTATACGCGCGCGATGTAGGCCCGATCGCGGGTAATGGGCCGCGCGGGATAACGACAATTAATTATTCCCCGGTACCGATATCGACGTCGGCCGCTCATCTTTCCAACGTTTTCCAACGTACCCTTCGCGGTTTCCTCCTCGGCGTGGCGAAGCGCGCGATTACGCGCATCCGAGAGTAACGCTGGCGCACCTTTTGACAGGCGCAGAGTGGAACGCGTAATTCCACGCTCCACTGATCGTGTCGATATTTTTTCTCCTCTCGAGTACTTTTTATTGCCGAGCTCGCCTACTCGAAATAAGTTTCATTTTGAATTTTCCTCTTGCAGCGAACTACGTTCCCACGTGTGGACGTATGGATACCGCGATAATGTAAATATTAATTATGCCGCGCGCCTGGAAATACGGAAGAGGCGGCCAAGGCGAATGGATAATATTTCCTTTTAAATTTCATTTATATTTCTGCAGCGTATTCAAATACGAGGATAACGTTCGAACCTATTTTTTTATCAGTCTCGACTCCCCTCGATATTAATATACGTATCCTTCCCTTTACTCGTTCGGTCCACTTTTATTCTTCCGATGACTAAGAAAACATATTTTTACCATCTCTAAAAAATTATACGATAAGTATTATTATTCTATAATTATCTTTTTAATAATCTTATCCCGGTATCGAAACGAAATATTCCAAGTATGCGAAAGCGAATAAATTTGAACGAGCGTTTGACCAACGCAGTTTTTATTTTCCGCGATAAAATAACGAGAGTGTGAGTTTTATTTTAAATATTATCTCCAGGAACAATTTATATACAAATTTATAAAATTTATTAAACTTCTATCGATATTTTTCAATTAACCCTGTAACCTCGGAAAATGCGTGATTTATCTCGCACGTTTCAAAAGTACCATATTTATTTACGTATTATACGATTGGGGAAAAGTTACGATACGAAGTTTGTGGTAAGTAAACTTTCATCCACAATTTTTACGTCGTTTCCGTATTCCTCCCCACGGTAATATCGCATTGTTCGATAATTTATTTCTATCAACGTAATAAAATTCATTAAAATGTAAACGAGGATACCATAATAACTGTGCTTCGCGATACGCGCGGTTTTTGTTGAAAAATGATAAAATTAGCGGAGGAAAGGAAAATTGCAAACGTATCGATTTCTAAGAAATCATCGAGTTGTACGTATGGATAGAAAATTACACGAATCGTTTACGGATAAATACATGCAAGAACACGTCGGTTACATTTGACCAAATGTACCAAGTACACGTGATGAATTAAATGATAATAGTGGTTACGTAGAATCGGTTGGTAAAAGACTAAACGTTTTTAGTATTTTTTCGTTCGTCGGTTACACAATTCCGAATAAAAGATGGCCATTTTAATAAATCGGTCGAGGCAAATTATTTACGAATTCCCAAAAGAATATTCGCGTAACCGGATCCAGGGGAGCTCGGAACCTCGGTGAAGAGGATACATTAAGGAACTCCGCATTACGCGTTTTCATTAAACCGTCTTATGCGTCCATCTTTACAGCTTCATAAATCTCAAGAGTGTACTCCTTGGGCGCACTATTACCTCAAAAAATGAAGCTCTCGCGGTTCTCTTCGGTGTTCCCGAGAAGGTAATAGCGGGGAACTCTGGGGAACTTAGGAAATTTAAAGGCACACACGCGTGTTCTCACAGAGGCCGGCAGTCCGGAAATAGCCTCCGCGGAGAGAATTAATGATCGTGCCTCGCGATCGACTCGCTCCGGAATCATCATCGCCCCAACAGCAGCTAACGTTCCGTTACGGCTGCCTCGCTTTCCGGGTTCACGCGTCGTTACATGCCGGGCACGATCGAGGTTCTCTCTCGAGAGAGAGCGTATACAGATATATACATCGATCCCTCGATATATACTTCGATTTTCCGCCATTCGTCGGACGTCGATTCCACGGTGTCACGCTTCGAGGGCCGCAGAACTGCGGAAGCACTTTGAGGAATTTCTCTCCCTTTCTTACGTGTTTTAAAGAAACGGACGGATCGCTTGAGAGTGTGTGAGAGTGTGTGAGAGTGGGAGAGAGTCTTTGTTTGAGAGAGCTCTAATCGATTTGTGAGAAACATCTTTTTAAAAGATGTACTCCATTACGGTTGAGTTGTGATTCCGAACCAACCGTATAAGATTCTTATATTCGAGCAAAAATATAATAAACTTTTATTCCGCGATTTATTGTATTATGGTTAACGTATATTTTTATTTACGATTATCGATTCAAAATTCAAAATAAAAGCTATGATAAATAATTTGTGAATTATGAATGATATTTATAAGATATATCTACGATTAATTATAATGAAACTGCACACTTATAAATTTATGATACTTCGAATTAAGTATAAATGTAACTCTGTGTATGTATTTTGTAAATAACAGTAGGCTGCTAACAAATAGTTTTATTTTAGATTATTTATGCTAGATTATGCTTTCGTGTACATACCTGTTATGTAATAAATTTCTCACGAAATTTGATGTAAAGAAAGATTTAAGTCAGTTCGCGGAATTGAAAATGATTGAATATGAAAGTGTCTGACGAGGAGAATGTATAACCTTTACAAAATAGATTTTGATCATTTTTGACAGGTAATTGCTGATATCTAAAAATGAACTACGATGCATATTTTTACTTCCAAAGTTGGGACATTACGGCGGGATGTGCAGGTGAATAATGTGTTTAATATATAAATATTTATATTTGGAGAAAATTTATATTCTTTGGTATTTTAATGCTCTGATATAAATACAAAGAAAAATTAACGTTGTTTTATTTGAAATCATTTTGATTGTAATCTCTTGTATAAATGTTTCCAATTCAAAGAAAATTTTTATTTCATTGTGTTTAATTTTATTTTGAAATTTTACTCTCTTTAAATGCTACTTCGTATTCAAATATTTAATTACAAAATTTATCGAGCAAATTTGTATTCTTATAAATAATTTAAATTGGTTATTTATAAAATTCAAACGATTAAAATATTTATATTAAAGTATTACATTAAATATTATAAATTAAATTTGAAGATTTTATACAGATTTCAATTTTTTTTATATATTTCATATGTACTTGAATGTAAAGTGTCTTTTCAAATATACAATTCATTAAGTTTCTCAAAAATATTGAAGTAGAATTTTGTAATCGGATATACATGTATACACAAATGTTTACATACGTTCAAGTACGAAATATATGATAAATTTATACGATAAATAATTCTAAATACACGAATATAAAAAAGATTATTTTTAAAAAATTATAATCATAATTACAACTTTTAAATATTTATTTAAATGTTATGAAATTAAATTTAGAATTGATTTATGAAATTATTTTTATTGTATATAAAATTACATTCGTTAATAATCTTAAGAATTGTGGCTATTGTATTCTTCGATAGATAATATCTATTAAAATTTTTAATGGCATAACTTTTATAAAAATAAATAAATCAAATAATTCAATACAATCTATAACTTATTTCAAATAGGAAAAAGAACGTTTTGTTTAGTACCAAGTGATTTCAAAATTTATCAATAATAATTAATTTTTGTATAATTTTTAAATTAAGTAAAGTAAAATCTATTTTTTGTGAGAGAACAATATTGTTTTATTTATTAATTAATAATTTTGGTAGATATTTAGTATGTACATCTATATAATAAATATTCCAGTAATAAATTGAAAAAGTAAATTATTTAAATATATTTTTAACAAAAAACTTAAGATTTATTTTATAGAGGTTTGGTTGGTTTTCCATTGTTTAAAAATAATCGTATCCTTGAATCTTATTTAGTGTTTGGTATTTGATCGTAATTTGAACTCTACAGATTAAGTATTTTATAAATAATACCAAAATAAATCTTTACGATTTAATTGAATTAACATTAAAGTATTATTTTAAAAATTATTTTACATTTGAACTTTTGAAAATCAAAACGATATCTTTACGTAAACTAATTGTTTAGCCTTTTCGGAAAAATTATTATTTATATTGCATACAAAAATAATGTATATCGATCGTTAAAATTTTATTTTCAATAACATATGTCTCACATTTATTTTCGAGTAGTTTTCGAAGAATCGCATCAGAATTTAATTATAATAAAACCCCTTAAAAAATAATCTGGAAACAATAAATCCATATAATACGATATGGTAATATAAATTATGCCTTTATATTCGTGCAAAGCTGCGAACACAAAAAAAGCGAAATAGAATATGTCACGTGGATGCGCACTTTTTCGAGTGGTCGATTATCGATTGCAATCTACCCTCCCGGTTTATACTTGGGGGTATCGGTCGCTCTTACGGTAGTGCGAGGCTTGTAAAAGAACCCCGTGACATACGAGAAGCAGACAAGTATGCTTATAGAGTATCCTACACACGACAGACGTGATAGAGGACATCGTGTATCATCCGTAAAAGCATCGTAAGCCATTTCAGGTTCAAAAACGGTCGGTCCAACCTCAATTTCGAATCCATTATTATTCAAACAGTGTAAATTTTCGAACTTTTTTTTTAAATCTTATTTCGTATACACGTGGATGTCGGCACGCGATAACTATTGATCGGCGGAAGACGGATACTACACCCGAAGCCATACCGAACATCAGTCGTCGGCCGATAATTTATAAATAAGTACAGGGGAATAAAGACAAGAATATCGATGTATCGCCCGAAGTAAAACATTCGTTTTTCCGCATATTTGAATATCGCGTAATAAAATTTAATAAACTCGTCAGACGTATTTTTATTGGTGAAGGTATCGTCGAAACAAAGCTGCGCATAAATATCTCGTGGCCAAGCGTGAAAATGTCGAAGGTCCTTGCAGGAATAAAAAAAAGAAAACTCCGACTCGGAGAGGATCCCGACGCAGCTGATGGAGTATATCAATGGACTCGAGCAGCGGGTCTCATTGAAACGAAATCCCTGAGAATGGCGGGGATTGCGTTTCTTAAAACTAACGAGTGCCAGGACGGCAGTAAAGAGCAGTGGAACCAGATGAGAAGAAAGAGGGGAGGAGAGGAAGAGAAATCCGCTGGGCTGGCGACGACTTCCTCTGATTTACGTCGGGAGCGCTCGCGCGCAAAAGGGGCGCTCGCGTGACGTGTATCGTTTACTGCGGGAAATTCGAGACCGACCCTGGGAGGGTAGAGAGGGTAGAGAGGGAGAGGTGTAGTAGTAGGCGCGAGAAGGTGGAGACAAAAAGGTGCCCGGGATCGGATTTCGCGGCCGGCGCAGTGAGATCCCCCCGAAAACATTGGCGCGTGGTGAGCACCGCGACGATACCCTTGCCGACAACCGACGGTACGACGGTAGTCCCTTGGAAACGGGTACGTGATGAATCTAAGCCGAAGGACGTGACCGCCCTCGAGTTGCCTGGATCCCCGGTTCCCCGGTTCCCCGGTTACACGGTGTGACGAACGAGAGTCGGTAATGGGCCACTACGGATGTGGGGATGACGAAGCGCCACGCGGCTTCTGATTTCCGAACGTCGATTGTTTTATGTATTTCGAAGGGAAACGATCCTTTGATTGTTATGTTTCTCTCGATTATCCACGGATTTCTGTACCGGACTTTGCTCTTGCTCCGAGCTAATTTTTCTCTTTAATTTATACCCTTTAATCTCCACCTTAATTACACTCGCTTTATCGACGTTACGCGTATTTATATTTAATTTATTTAAAATTGATATCTTCGAAATAACTGTACCATGGCTTAAATTACGAGTACTTTTCCAATATTTATTATTTAAGTTGATACTTAATTTTTACTTTCTTGCTTTATTTCGCGAATCGTGAAACATCACCTGCTTTTAATCATTTTTTTAATTAATTATAATTTTCATAATTTCGTGAAACATCTTTAAAATGTATCGCGTAATATTTCTATCGGAATATTATATCAGAGTACGCGAATAATATGCGCAAATGCGTATAATTAAGGAAAGTTATTCGACTCCTAGAATATTATTGCGCTTCGTTACGAAGAATCCGAGAAGACGATAATTTCATCGTTTCGGAATCGGTTACATACGAGTTGTCGTTAAAGAGTTATCAACGTCTCATCGTTTGATACGCAGGTACAAATAAACGCCGATATTTAAGATTTATATCTAATTCTCTTTCACGCGTTATTAAGTAATCTTTCCAGGTCTAATTTATATTATTATCAAATCATATACATTCTAATTATAAATATCTCGAAGAAATTATATAAATTATGGTTTGCACTTAAAGTATCAAATATTTGAACGCTCGTATAAGGAATGAATTATCGAAGAAAAAAATGGATGCAGCTTCGTTCGGCAATATCCAATTAACTTTATGGATAACTTAATAAAACGTAAAATTTAATTAACTTGTGTTATTAATAATCGCGTGTTACATCGAAAGATAGTTTTTAGAAATATAATTTTATTAATAAACGCGTTATCAACGATAAAATCGATGTGGTAATAATAACGCGAAACGTCTATCCGAGTCAACGGCAATTAAAAATATCACCGAATTCGAATATCACCGTTAAAATTTCACCGGATCGCGTCGTGTCGAGCAAGGGAAAAATCCCCCGATAATTACTCTCGTCGACAAAAGCGACAAAAGCACAAGCGATCTGGATCGCTTAGATTCTGCTCCGGAGCTTAAAAAATAGTCGTCCGCTTACAAGGAGCGATTGAACGGCACCTTTCTCGGATGAGACCCGAGCATAATGGACGGGTAAACAATGAATCCCGATAAGGGAAATCAAGCGCTCACCCCTTTACGTTTCCGTCGACACACCCGCGATCTCGAGAGTCCCCGTTGCTGCTGACTGGGTGCGACAGATGGGCGCGTTCGCCAAGTGCCCTTTAAAACGTTTAGCACCCGGAGTGCGTGCGAGTTCTCGTTCGCAACCCCGCGGCGCCTTCGCAGTATCACGCCCCCACGTGCCATTCACGTCCGAGCGATGGCACAGGTGCGCGCCTCTTGCTCTCCCCCTCCCCCCTCCTGGAGGGTCCGCTGGAGGGTCCGCTGGAGGGTCCGCTGGAAGGTCCGCTCGCCGACCCATTCACGGGACGCATCTGCGCGGGATCTTGTTTTGCCGGGGACGGCGCTTCTCGTCTCTATTTCTCTCTTCTTCTCCTCTGTTTTTTCGAGCTTTGTTCTTAATGGCCGAGCTGCGAAAGAGATCCGTGGATTCTGCGCCGGCGATTATTCGTCGACCAGGCTGTTGCTCCTGAGGGCTTTAAAATTATGGCGGTTCGGGCTTTTGTCGTGCTCCCGAACGAGGGTGATTTTTAATGGCGTGACTTAAAGGTGAGGCTGTTAATGGAGCCCTAGCGAAATCTATTTATCAATGGATATCGAATGCTGTATTATTAATGGTTTCGGAATCATTTATTTAACGTTAGGATTCGTTTTACAATCGCGTTTTTTTCTTTGCGTAATCCATTAATTTCACCCGATTCGAATTCGAACCGAACGAGTTTTTGTTCCGAATATTTTTTCAACGTTAATAGACGTAACGAAATTAATAACGAGTGACGCGATCAACGCGAATACCGATCAAATCTTTCGTATTTAGAATTTTCTTTACGAACGATTTTACAATTTCACTCGCAAACTCGAATTTAAATATATTCCAAAGTTATAAAAAAAAATCGATCGATACGCGACGTCGCGAAATTAAATTATCACGATAAGAATTTGTCATTCGATAAATACGGTTTACTACGTTGATCAAAATTTAAAGCGCTCCAAAGTAAATATTTGCAGACGTTACGAGAGACAAATTCTCTTATACAAAGTACGAAGATTCGAAAGCGCAAAATTAAACTGCTAGTTACAAAATTAGCGAGCTTATAATAACTAAAAGCGCGGGTATTTTGTTACCCGGATATTTTAATCTGGCCGATTTCGAGCACCGAGCCAGCGAAATATTTGCACCGACTTACATAGTACGGTATTCCCAAGTAGCAAATAACGAAACCAATAGTCTCTCACGGATCCTTTCGAGTCGGTGCGTTAAAAACGTTAGTTGTAATAATAAATTGAATGAACGGTAACCGTTATTTCAATGATAAATAAAAGATGTAGGAATAGGATGTTGACATCTCAGGTATCCAAGATTTATGGATCCAAGAATAATAATGAATCACAAATCTAAATCACAATCCCGTACATTTAATAGCTGAAAGTACGACATAGACGTAATCGATTCTCCAAGTAGCACAGGGATGCTTATAATAGCCATTCTAAAAATTGCGCGAAGCCCATACGAATTCCATAAATTTGAATAGCAGGGCGGAAGACCTATAACTCATCGAAATACCAGAGCGCGAGTTCCATTCGATCGCGGCGACTCGAGTTCTCTCTCACGCGGTACTATCGAGGCTCACGCATCTTGTATACAAACGTGTCGCAATGTGGAGCCGCCGCGGATGACGCCGACGACCGAGCAATTTTATCCGCGCGATCTCCACCGCCGCGTTTCTATGCAATCGGCCCACCGCCTTTGGCGCGTGCGTCTCTCCAGCCTCCGCCGCGGCTATTATCGGTCCGTGAGGATCTCCGCGTCTTCCCTCCGAGGCGCGGGTCTAATTTTAATGCGTCCGTTTGTTAGGGGGGTGGCGGGAGGAGGGGGACCGCGAGGGTACATTGTACGCCAAGACGGAAACGAATGCGTACAACGCAACGGCGGCGACGCGGAAATCCGAGCTCTCTGGACCCGACATCAGCTGCGTGACGATTATGGAGGAGGATCGTCTTCCTCTTCGCTATTATTATTACGAGCTCTGACCCAACACCGAGTGCATTTCGCATTGTCCTTTTTTCCTTTGGTGTTGTTGGTGTTGTTGGTGTTGTTGGTGTTGTTGGTGTTGTTGGTATTGTTGGTATTGTTCCGGCCGACCCGCGCGAACGAGGAAACCGAATTAAATTGTTGCTATTTCATTTTAGCGTCGTTAAAGCATCGCGATATTTTGTCGAAATAACGGGGTCGAGTCTCGTAAGCAACGTTATTATGTCTTGAATTGTTGCCCGATGTAGCCAATTAAGGGCTGAGCAATCGTAATTGGCTTTTCACGCAACATTATGTTTTTAACGAAGCAAATCGGCAATTTTCGAGATACGCGAATTTAAATATATTTTGCGAATTTTTTAATGTTTTTTTTTTTTTGGTTTCGATAAAACTAACGAATGCGTAAATGTTCCAACTTTTTCTTCGTGTAAGGGTCTTCTTAAATTTACGGTATTATTAATAAAATTACTATTAAATTTAAGCAACTT
The DNA here is from genome assembly GCA_018907195.1 of Dolichoris vasculosae. Taxonomy (NCBI): domain Eukaryota; kingdom Metazoa; phylum Arthropoda; class Insecta; order Hymenoptera; family Agaonidae; genus Dolichoris; species Dolichoris vasculosae. The sequence goes on from JACCHY010000001.1 coordinate 12,675,872, forward strand.
TAATGGCTGCTGTATTAACTATATTACAACATGTTTATAATATTAAAAAAACGTAATTGAAATAAACGATTTGTCATTTGTTGCGTCTCGTCATATTTTCGTTTATACGCGAGTAATTAATCATTTAATCTATACTCCATTAATTTTATAAAAAATAGTAAATAAATTTTTTTTTATTTTTTGCGCATTGATGAATTAAAATCTTAAAAACGATACTTTAAGTTAAACTTGCAACGTAATTATAGAATGCACGATATCTTAATGAACTTTAAAAACAGTAATTTCAACCGCAAATTATAAAGTCATTAATATGAAACTTAACGATTGCGACAAGTAATGCCGACTCACTAAGAAGGCGTACTCGACATATTTACCAACATAACAGTTTAACAGCATAATGAAATTATCTATAATTAATTAACATATAAAATAACTAATAAGGTCTATACATAATAAGTGTAACGGTACTGAACATTATTTGATTACCAACAGTTTTTATCATTTAGCGGGTATAAAAAATCCAAATATAAAAGCGTTTTACGCAAGTTTTTAATTTTATTTTACAATGTACAATTTATATTTATTTATGTTTATTTATGTTTATTTATGTTTATTTATGTTTATTTAAATCGATATCGCGAAGAATTTGTTGAATTCTCTCAAAATGTATATATTTTTTAACCTTCCGAAAGAAACAACGAAACTTTTTAAACATTCGTATAATAAATATTATTTAATTGCATTTATTCAACATTTAAAGTATTCGCGAATGAATTATTCGATATTTGAGAAAGCTGAATTCATAGAAGTCACTTTTGTACTGTTCATCGCGGAAACAGTTACGTTAATACCAAATTTAATTTTAAAAACGTGAATTAAGTCGGTAAAGTTTTTCGATACGTTTTTACAACCGTGAATTCGTAATTTAAGTACACATTCTCTTTGATATCCTCTGAAGAAATGTTCGAGAAAGCATTTTTTACGAGAATACTCAGATTACGTATGTACATTCGCATCGAACTACCTTGAGAAATCGACATTAATGAAAACATCGTGAAAAAAGTTTTTATCTTATACCGTAACAATGCGGAAATGATATCCCAGTGATCAAAAGTACATATCCAGCTTACATAGTTATCAATCATATATCTCTCGCAGTTATACGAACGAGAAAATTGTAGTGTGAGTTCGATTGTATTTCGTAGAGGCAAAATCTCGAGAAAATTGCAGACCGTGGCGTGAAATTCGCTTTGTACGTGTAGCAAAGGCCTATCCTTGGATGATACAAATTTAAGAGTTCGATGTCCGACTTAATAATCTTATGAATACAAACGAATCGAGAAAGAGTTGTTTCGCAATTTTCACGTAACTGCGACGTCATTATTCACAAGACTGTACAACAATTGACCTATATTTTTCAAAAAATCAATTGTTACGAGTAACACGATATAAAAAAAAAGTACGGTTGGAAAAAACGTTCGATCGGTTATTACGAAATAATTCGTTTCGCAATACAAGTTTCAGAAGAGGCAAAGTCTCGTTTCCCGTTAACGGAAACCCTTATTTTATCCAACTCTATCCGCGTAAACATTCGTTGGAGCTGTCAACGCGACCGTACGCATAAACATCGCCTGCCAAATTAACGCACGATCGCCCAACGAAATAAGAAACGAGTATTCATCGATCCCCCGGAGGCTTACGACACCTTCTAAAATCTCCGTACGAACAAAAGTATCTCGGAAGATCGCGGCGCGCCTGAGCTGCGAATCAGCTCTAGCGATCGTCCGGCTGCACATCCGGAGTACCCACACACGACCACACAACCGCACACAACCGCACACAACCGCACACAACCGCACACTTATTTCTCTCTTTCTCTCCCTCTCTCGGAGTATCCGGGATTCGTCACGGCGGGCGATGCGCCTCGTGTGCCCCACGAGTCCGACCCGTGGAGCGTTAAGCGCCAAATATGGAGGGCCTTCCGATTCGCTTCTGCCGCCGCGATTTTTCTCATGACATTTGCGAGCGGGGCTTAACTCGCGCACCGTCTGACGTCGTCGTCTATGTTTCCTCTCTCGTTTTCTCGAGGAGCGTTTAGCGGCGCTCCTACGGCAACGGGACGCTTCGCCTGTTTCGCGCGTGCGGAACTTTTCGCGTCGGCCGCTCCTGTCGGAAGACGGACATTCTTGAGAAGAGAGCGTGGAAAATGCGTAGCGTTAGAATTACTCGCTTCTTTACCCCCGGCTTATAAAGTTTCTTTAAATAACGCCGAGCTTGATGCGCTTCGGCAACGAGGTTACGTTTAGCCTGGTTTACTCCTTTGACAGTCGATGAATATGCATCGCTTCCACCGTCGTTACCTTTACAGACGATTTTCAACAAGTATTTCATCCCGCGAATTTTAGCCTTATGAATTTTAACGTTAACTTTTAATATAACGGAAGAGTCCAACGTCTATGTTGCTATATATTTCTGCTCGCGTTCGGAATTTTCAGTTAATTTATAAAATATGTTTCAACGGTGAATCCAACCATCGATGTTTTCATCGAGTGTCGTAAGCGCACGAAGGTTTTTATAAAATATTAACTTAGGTATAAAATAAAGGAAAGATTTAATAAAATATTGATTATGGTAAACGTTATCGATACATCAATTTCGCTGATACCGTGATCCGCGTGTAAAGTATACTTTATCAGTTTCTTGTAATATACGCAGTCTATTAATTATAAGATACTTACGTATTTATATTGCATAATTGATTTTCCAAGCTCGTCTATTTTACTCGGCAATATATAATACAAATAATATCTTAAAATATAATTTTTCACTGTTTTTTAACGTTAAGAATGCATCAATTTTGCGTATTTTTCTTAAAATAACCGTTATATTAAAATGACCTTATATTATAAGCGAAGTAAGATGCATTAAAATTTCATGTAAATAAATATTTACGCGAAATGCATAAATACGTTATTTTATTATCGATGCGTAACATGTGCAATTTAAAAATAGGAAAATATTTAGAAAATTTAGTAAAAGTTATTCGTTCTTATTTTAGATGGTCGTTAAAATGTTAAGAAAAGGTGTAGAGTATCATAGGAACAATTTAGATCGTTTATAAAACAATTATTATAGCAGAGACAAGCGACAGTGATGAAAATTGCCAGAAAACGATCGGTCAAGGCTAAAAATAAAGGAAAATAATTTTCAAGAGAAAAGTGACCCAAGTACGAAGTACCGAGTAATTTTTTCCCTTGTCACTTCACGGAATATTCATGAAAAGCAAGCATTTCGCTATTTTCCACGCCGACAATTTGACACACAACTTTCCACCTACGTGCAAAGTGAATCACGGCTGAGCCAACCTCGGCTCCTTTACAATCCTCGTACCCGCGAGCGCATATTATGTCGACGCGCGGGCGGCTACATTCGATGCATTACGAACGGACTCGCGTTCTCATGGATCCCTCGATGTAACCTGATTTAAGCGGCTGCGCGTTTCGCCTCTAGGCTGTCGCGGGTTTATACCGATAAACAGTGCAGATGCAAATAGTATAAAAGCTCGTTCCTCATTTGGCCGGGGACGGATAAAGGAGAGATCAGCGTTTCATAACCGGTCATTATGTATTGCTGGCAACGTGTCATTAATATCGTAAATAGCATTTTTCATTTTGTTCTTTCTCCGCGGGAAATTTACACAAAGGCTGTAACGAATAAATAGCGTCCGTTGGAGATTGAAACATTGATACTTTTAAATCGGATTTTATTTCTAATTCGTTGCTGTATGATTTTCATTTTTGGCATCAGCCTTTTTCGTTTTTCGTAAACGATATCGTATATCTACACGGTTTGGTAAATTAGTAAGTCAGGATGATTTTCAACCCACGTATTTACGTTTTAAACTACCGGATGACAAATTTTTTTTCATTACGGTAAATTATAAATTACAATGGTAAACTGGACATAAATGAATATTAATGGTCCAAAGATGATAATTATGATCACAAATTTTATTATAATTTTATAACACCGAATAATCGTAATATTTCAAATTATAATGAATGCGTATCTCGTTATTTGATTTATGTTCGCGTTGAAAATTAAAAAATTCAACGTTCAAATATTGAGAAAAAAACAAACCTGAATGATTTTATCTTATATTTAAAAGAAGGTGATCTTCAATATATATATATATATATATATACATATTTGAATTTAGTGAAAATTTAATTTACAATTAATGGCTCTAGAAATCTATTTAAACATTTTTTTATATAAGGTTGATATATACAGGTATAATATGGGTTTCGTCCAAGGCTATACTTTGCTTTATTAAACGAAAGAAAATCATACGGTGATGAAGAAAATTGTTTTCGAACGTTAAATATAATAACATAAAATTCCAACGTAATAATAAAAGCAAATTATTATTTTTAGTTATAGAATAGGAATATTCAACATTTTTAAATTAATAACGCTCCAATTTATTTGTTTAATAAATTTATATAAGAAATAAATTTTATATATAGATTATAATATTGTATACGTTAATACATCGATTAAAACATAAGAAATAAATCTATTAAAAACGATGCTTACTCGAGTAATCTTAGATTTAAATAAAAATCAAATGTCAATGTAAATAAATATTTCAAAAGCCGGTAAAATTTTTAATTTACCGTTAATTTGTATTCGGATAAAAAAATGATGCCAAGAAAAGTTGGTATGTGTATTGAAAATTAGATCGTTACTCCGAGTAATTTAAAATATGCGAATATTACACTTGGAAATAGTAAAGTATATCGAGTCCACGTATTTTAATCGAAAATTTATATGAAGAATAAGAGTTATTACTAGACATTAGAAAGTTTATGTGCTAAGAGGTTAAAAGTAATTTATAGTAATCAGTATATGAAACAATTTAAAATGGCGTATATACGTATATAAAAACAAATTCTGCCTAATTGTAATTTATTGTCCCAGTGTAATCTGAAATCAGTTTCAAAGAATCCGAGAAAGGTTCTAACCCCTTCTCTTCTTCTCTTGCAACAATTCTACGTGTTTTCGCGTAACCACCTTGTACGTGCGTCGAGGTACAAGTGCATTAGTACGTACGTAAGTAATTCGAGTAAACACAACTGTTCACGTTTTGTCTCTCGAGGTCTCGTACACAGTTGTACGTACATTTATGCGCGTATGCAAAAGGCGCCGGATCACGACGCACATGCCTCCAAGAAGAGAAAAAAAAAAAAGAGAGGTACGATTCGCGAAGGTAAGCCGATAATCGGCATATCCAAGAAGGGCCCTATTAAGACCCAATAACGACACGTAATAGCGGAGTGTTTTCGCTGCTGGCAAAGGTGCGAAAAATAAAGAAAGATGCGGAACGATGATGGAGGGAAAAAGAGAGCAGATAGAGAGACGGGAAAGATAGGTTGAGGGGGAGGTTGAGGGGGAGGTTGAGGGGGAGACACGGGTTACTCGCTCGCCGCTCATTGCGGAGCGTGACTAAGCTGCAGCTTACGCGGTCAAGAGAGAAGAGGTGCAGGTATCCGCTCCGCTGGAATTCCACGCTTCACGACAGAGACAAAGAGACGCGGGAAACAGTGCGAGATACAAGCCGAGGCCGTACCAAACAAAAATGGAAAGCGAGAAACATCGCGGGGATCAGAGATTGAACGGGGTGAGCTCGAACGCGAGGACGATGATAGTGCACTGAGAAAAGGCGAATGAGAAACAAATGATAAATGTAACGTGTCATTGAGGTTTACAGTTGCTTGAATTTGAGAGAACGACTAGAAAGAGCGCTTGATATAAATGAAACAAATGAAACAAATGAACCATGTCACTGCTGCCGAGAATTGAGGCGTCATTTGTTACCAACATCATTTTTCTAAGTAGTTAAGCGACTTAAACATTGTCCATCGATTTACTTTTGAAAAAGATTTATAAGATTTATGTTACGTTCGAGTTACGTATGACTCGAAAAGTGGCAAACGGAAACAGAAAAACGAAGGAAGACGGTCGACTACGCGAAATTAATCGTTCTTCGATCAAATTTCATGCCGTTCTTTCCGTAGAATATTTTAGCAAGTTTAACTTTTTACGTCAAAAAACATTTTTACAGTTACTTTACAAAAGTATAGCTATGGACGATAACATCTTGCATTTAAATTTATTATTTAAAGTTTACCAGCGAGTTTATAGCGTTAAAATAAAAATATTAAAATCATAAAAGTTAAAATTTCTCAAAATGTCTTGTGGTTCATGTGAAAGTCCAAAATTTAAATTTCATCGTTATAGTGGTTAGTTTTATTTCGTGACAGTTTAAAGTAACTTTCACTTTTTAGGGTTTTTAAGTTGCCTATTCGTACGATATTAGTCATTTTTATAAAAAAATTTATATATAAAAGAAAATTAATTAGAATTAATTACGAATAATATTAATATATATAAATATATATGTGTGTGTATGTATGGATATTACGTGGATAAAATTTTTAATTTTCCGACTCTAATATTATAAATTTTATTAATACTATAATTCTATAAAATTTCAAACAAAAGAGGTAATTAAAATATATCGTCGATAGTTCTCTATTTTCATAAATTATGCAAAAAATAAACCGTTTAAAAAGTTTATAAAGTTTTGAAATTTATTATTGGAAATAATCGCTATCCACGTAATTTATTGAATATTTGCAATAAACGTTAATTAAGAATGTTATAATCTTAAATTAAATTTCTGTAACAGTGCTTTTGTAATAAAGTAAGCCGTGATATACTGAATTCAATTTAATAATTATACATTTCTGAATCACGTGCATAATCAGATTATCGAAAGAATCAAGTTTATGAATCCTTGGTATTAATTATATATTTTTAGATGTAGATTATAAAAAAGAAGTATAATTTTTTAATATAAATCAAGTAATATAAAAAACTTTTCTTCCATTTAAAATAAATATTTAACGTACATTGATATTTAAACGATTATAAATTTTATAAAATTTTTGATGCGAAGATTACGTCGAGTGATAATCAATAATTCATATTCGTAATAATACAACGTTAAAAAATATCGTTCGTTTTTTTTACGATAATAAAAAAAAAAGAACGTATACATGTATTTCGAGTAGTTTTATAAATGTTTTCACTCGTAAAGATTAAATACAACACGAAGGAAAAATTGTTTTTAAATTCTATTTGTATTTTAATTATTAGATAATGTTCGGATAAACGGTAACCAATAAAAATACCAAAAAACTCAATAAAAGCGAATGGCTGATACTTTACTGCGGAATGTAATGTATTTACAAACAAAGAGGGGAATAGATGCAAGCGATATAATATCGTTTATACCGTAAAAAAAGAACTGTATAATAAATGTATAATATGGTATTTAAAAAAATAGTCGAGTACATAACGAAATAAAATTGTGAGTCAGCAAAGAAGGAGGGCTATATTAAATGTCGAGAACCGAAAAAAAATTCCAGGGAAAAGTTCCAGCATGAGACGTAAGAAATAACATAGAGGAGGTCAGAATAATGATTGGGCAACGAGAGGAACGGAGGCACGACTTAGCGAACGCGAACGCTCGGGTCACACAAGGGTAGATATAATTCACTTTAATTGCGAGAGCCTGACGATATTTCACCGAGGCAGTGTTTAAGCGGTGTATGCATGTATCCGTTGGAAAAAGGAGGAATCCGCTCAAAATTATCGCTAATAGTAGCCGGCAATTAGGGAACGTGACCGGCTCGTATTCCCTGGATTTCCACCTTCCGAACGCCCCGAACATCCTCCAATTTTCCACCTATTTCCCATCGCTTTCCCATCGCTCGAACCTCGCCTACGCGCGACTCCACTTTTTACCAAGTTTGTTTCACCCCGTTAATCCAGCTCCTTTCTTTTTCACGACTCACTTCGCCTCGAACTCCTCCTCGAGTCTCTTTCGAAGCGGCGCAGGTGTCGAGAAATTAACAACTTAACGCGAAGGCGGATCTCGGGCGTAACTCCTAATGAGGTTCGCGCGTGCGCACCGCTTGTGAGTCTGGGCTCGTTCGTAGGTGTAACCGTACGAATCTATCCTCCTCCATCGTGTCGGATGCGTTATCAGTTGCGTACGCTCGAACGCTATCGCTTACAGACTCTTTCCGCGAGCCGCGCGTTCCCGAGCCGATGAGAAAAACCTCCGCGGAATTACTCGCACGCCTTTATTAGATTAGATTACGGTCTCTTTGTTTTACTTGTTAATTTCTCCCGTGTTTCGGGATATCGAGAATCGAAGTTAATTAATCGTTGCTTCCAACTAACAAACGGGTTTTACAGCTTATCGGAGATGTAGCAAAAAACGATAGGGAATGGTTATCGACACTCGCAACGGATATCATCACTGTTACGGGATACCGATCACCGGCTTTTATATAAGATAAAGAGAAGTTGCGATATCGAGTTTTCTTCCGATTTCATTTTCATGTATTAGATCAAACTAAAAAACTCATAAATATTTTTAATCGAGCCGACTCTTGTTATTTTTTAACGATTTATACATCGTTAGAAAATACAATCGAACTTTACGTTTCGTTAAACTTTACGATTATTTCTAAAATAATCCGCGATAATAATTCGCGATTCGCGATTCGCAATAGTAATTTACGCGTGTAAAAGAATTTACATTCGAGTACCGTATAAAGTATTACGCGTATTATGAAGTTCCGCGACAGATTTTGATGTAACGTTAAATATTGACCAGAAATCGCCGATTAATTAGCTTCGAGCGTAAAATTTTTCTTCTTCTTTTACATTTATTATATCACGATTATTTTACCGAACAATAATTATCGAGCAACTTTATAAACTAGATATCGTACTTATTATTCGTAATTGAATTACCCGTACAGCTTGTTTCTTAAATAATCGGTAATGTTCGCTGATAATATCATGTTTTAACATTAATGAAAAAAATATTATTATGTTTGTTAGATAAGCGATTTAGCTGGTCGTCTACTTTGCGTATTTTTAATGTAAACGAATACCTGTAGCTTTTTAGTCCATAAATTTTAAGACAAAAAGGAAATTAAAACATAGTAGTGTTTTTATACATATCGTTGAAAAATGTGAATAAAAAATATTCTTCTCGTGATTCACAAGAAATTCACAAAAAAAATAAAAAACGTTGGGTAAAGCTAAACATGATTCACCTTATTACTTAATCACCTTTTTACTTACAAAAATAAACATTAAAAAATCTTGAAATATAGTTAAATGTTGAAAAAAAAAAAAAAATAAATAAAAATGTTTCGTGTAACGCTGTAATCTTAGAGGATAGTCAATACCTAGTGTGTATAAAATACTTCGAAGAGTCCATTTCCCTACAAAGGAGAACGGCCATATACTCGTCATCGCTCCATTCATAAAAATTACGGAACCTCGGAAAGTGTATTCAGAAATCATTAAAGTCGTCGAAGCCGAAGGTGTGTAGGTTACTTCGGGAAGAAACCTCCTCTTTCCTCTTTTTTATGCAAATAACGGTATAATTATCATATCATTACGGCTTCAGAAGAAACGAAATCGGCCCGACACAAAGATTCGATCTTCGCGTTCCCAAAAAAGACAAAAAATCTCGAGCTCTGCCGTAGCTGCCGTTCCGACCAGCTATAAAATACTTTGTTTAAGTAGCCCTCCTCTTCCTTTCCGCGTCGGAGTGCGGGTGCGTGCGATATCTCGCATTTATTCGCGTCTCTCGCGTCTCTCGCGTCTTTTTATTTCCCTCCCTCTCGCTCTCACCGCTTTCATCGGGGGCTTATCCGAGCGTTCGCCCAGTCGCGGATTTTGGCGTATCGCCGATGGAAGATTCACCGATGGGGAAAGAGAAGCAAGGACAAAGTACAACCCAACTGGAACTCGCGTTACTAGAGATTACGCTCCCACACGTGCTTTGCGTGCGTCGACGCGCGAATAAGTCGCGCGCACGTACGCGTGCACATATATGCACGTCATCGATGTTTCATTCGACGGTGCGGTCGAGATCCTTCTCTTTTTTCCCTGGATCGAGGATGAAGAGGAGCCAACGATCGGTAAAAATAACTTAATTAATGCCGTAGAGAAGTTGGAGTTTGCGCCTGGGCGAAAACCGGCGACTGCTGCAACGGCGGCGGAGGTACGATTATCTTGGCCGTCTAATTAGACGGTGAAAAGGGATTCCACGAACGGAGAGTCGAACCTGAGGAGATTGCTTTAATTTTTCGATTGTAAGGGAGCTAAAGAGTGGAGTTGTCGAGGAGGGGAACTTCTTCTTGGTTTCTGGCTTCCTCCTTCTTTAGTCGCTTTCTTCGAGTGGCTTCTTCGTTTCTGATAAAAATACAATTTTCGAAGAAACATGTATGCGTGCTTTAAGATGCGCAAAGTTTCGATGGCATATTGCTACTGCCACGACGATGTCGAGTTCGTTTTTAAAATTCAAGAGCCATTTCTTTTTTTTCTTATATCGTTAAAACTTTAAGGTGTATGGGATGTACTATAAACTCTAAGGTCATTAGATTTTTTACTATATTTTGGAATTCCGAAAAATGTACGCATTGTAGCTTAAATTCCCTCGAGTGATGTATAATAATAAACCCGAGTAGAATAGAAAGTTAATGCGTAATGCTTGAGACGAACTATAATAAAAATTTAAATGGCACCTTGTGCTTTAGTTGTCGTTAAAAAAATATATTTATATCGACATCTTAAAAAAATTTTTATTTAAAATTGCGTAAACTAGAGAAGGTTTCGGCAAATATTTGTTTTTCGTCGCTAGATATTTATAAATACGCTATCCTATATTTATCAACGAAATAATATCTAAGAAAAAATTAAACGGATATTTATTTATATTTATGCATTGTATTTTATATATTTAAAAAATTTAAATGTCGAATAACCGCACTTGTAAAATTTTCTTCGTCGCGTAAGGTTCGAACGACGAACGAACGATTCCATTTTTATCGTTACGTAATAGACCAAATTTAAAAATCAAATTTCTTTACAGTCGGTATCTTTTAAAAGGCAATTAATTCTAATTCGGTAGAATCGATCGATTAATTATCTAATTTATCGATAAAGCGAAAAAATATACAAACACGGTAAAAAAAGTAAAGATCAAAATAATGGGATTATAAATAATAAAAAAATTCATAAATGCTCGCGCGTAAAATCTTTATTGGAACGAGCACCTGTTATTATAGATTAATAAATTATTTTTTATATTAAATAATTTATACAAAGTATACTTTTTAGCTATTAATTAATTGACTAAAACATGATAAATAAGCGCTGTCGAATTTTATTAATATTTTTATGCAACGTCACATCTTGCAGCATATTGTTAAAAAAGAAACTTTCATTCTGACTTGGTCGCAAAAATATAATAATTTTCACACAGTCATTTAAAATTGACAAGCCTATAAATAAGATGTCGAAATTTGAAAAATGAATAAAATATGAGAACAAAGGCATAATGATCTAATGATGAATGTTACCTGCGCATGAATTATTTTGCAAAGTAGCATTAGAGTATCGAAGGTATTCGAGTACAATCTGTTTCTATGAAATTAGTACGGTACAATTAAAAATAACCTTTCCTCCATAAATTAAAATGTCACTCTATTATAATGTCAAAAAACAGTAACGATTTTTAGAATGATCGTAATAATGACAATTTTTCAAATATGAAACTTAACGTAATCTTGTCTTTCGATATCAAATTAAAGAAAAACGAATCGATCGTAAGTTACTATTAGAAAATAATTTGTTAGAGACGATGACTCGCTAAATTTTTCATAAATTGTAATTTGGTTTCAATCGGGTAACTTCCTTAGACATTCCACGTGTCATATTAAAATTGAAGACGGTACGTTATTAATTATAATAATTTGAAGAAGACACGAATTGTAATTATACAGTGGAGAAATAAAAAAATAAAAAACTAGACTCTAAAGTTATCGAAACAGTGGCGTTTACCGAAAAAAATGCCATCCTAATAATAATCCTCGGTATAATAATCCGAGCAGCAGCCAAATGAACGGACTTAAAAACTTTTCTCCTTTTCTCCCCCGAAGCCGTAACGCAATCTCGCATAAGCCAACGACTTAATTAAGTTGGACTAAGCTGAAACGGCGTCATGGTTAGTATTTCCCTCGATTTCCAGTTGCATCAGACGGGTATAAATGTATACACCTCCTAGTGGCTACTGTGCGCACCGATACTTTCCCGTGAAAATGCCCCGCAGTATTATAGTCGAAGCATAACATCGCCGCCACTTTTATATTCTCTTGCTCGTTATACATCTGCGATCAGGTTGAATTACCGGATTTTCTTTATATCGACGAGCCTCGAATATCCCGATAATAGCACTAGTCATTAAATACCGGAGGGTATTTCTTGTATAATGTGAGAAGTCGATAATCGCCGAGGCGACCTCGTTATAGTTCGCGAGTCACACTCGTTAGACTCGATGCTTTGCCGGTACAATCGGTGCGTGTTAAGGTCCTTTGGATGTATTGGCTTTTCTAACGTTTCACGCCAAAAACAATGTCTAAGAGTATCTAATTATTTCTTAATAAGATTATTGTTAATAACGATTTTTATATTTTTATCGGTAAGAAAGTGGATTTAAATTGATATAATAATATAGGCGGTCTTTCTTGTACAATCGTTAGTTTCATTTTTATAAATGATAAAATTGCGTAATTCATAACTTATGCGCGGTATAAAATAGATATCAAGATATTAACGTATGCTTTACTCATTACTAAATTTTGTTTGAGCAAGATCAAGAGAACTGTCCGGATGAAGTAATAATTATAACATGTTAAACAGTATTACAACGTTTCACAACTATCTGTCACCCTTATCGGATTAAATTAATTTTTAGCACACTTGAAATACAAATCTAAATGCAAATTTACTTTTATTAAGATAGATATATTTATACGATATTTAAATACTTTATTAATACCGTAAATATGTTACGAAGTCGTTACACGTATCTTATGCATCTTTTCTATATGATATTTATTTAGTTATTATTGGTTAACCATACAAAACATCTATATAGATGGAAAATAAAGAATTTACATAATAACGAACAAAGTTAGTCCTCCAGTTTTAAAACGACGAATGTACATTTTGGAGTAATTAATAAAGCTTCGTTATTTATTATTCGCGTTATTTGAATCAATAGCTAGAATAATATATTATTCGATATTTTATCACATTAATTTTATTCAGCGAAAATGATTTCTGCTTTATTATAATTTAATTGCTAAGTGTCCGAGAAGCAATAAAGTATCGACGAATTAAGAGTAAAAAAATTTGATTCCAACGCGTAAAACTTAGGCTACATTTTTCTATTCAATGGAATGAAACGAAGTTTGAAAAAAGTGATTTTACCAAACGGAAAAAAAGCAATCGATATAATTATAGTAACGATTCGATAATGCGCTAAGAATTCAAAGAGATTTCAATCGGCATTAAGTTATCGACTTTTTTTCCTCGCTTCTTTCGAATGTTACACAATAGGCATACGTTTCGATCGAAATATAATTTGGGGCTTCGCATAATACCGACTCATTTGCATGAAAATGTCGGTACTCGGCCTATCTTACGCACATCCGGCGTATTCTCGAGCGTCGCTTTCGCGCGTGTACTCGACTCGACCGAGAAGAAGAAAAAGCCTTGCGCAAGAGGCGACCGTAAGTTAACCATAAGCACGAGTCCAAGTGCACGACTTAGGGCCGAGGAACTTCCGCGAGCATCTCACCTTCTTCGCGCGTAACAGAAGGTTATTTTTCACGAATCGAGTTACCTCATCGTTTCGTTCGTGTCGTGGTTCAATGTGGTTCAATGTGGTTCAATATGGTTTAACGTCGTTTAATATCGCGATATTCTGGCTCCGGCGCTTTCGCAAGGCCTACGTACCTATACTTTCGCATCGCGGTGTTCGCGGTGTTCGGGAGAACTCGAGCGTTCTCTCGTATTGATCCAGTTTTTTTTTATTCCTCTCGCCGGTGCCGTTACGTTTCTTTCGATCGCTGTGGGAACTTTAGAGAAAAATTTATACTCGTGAAAATTAAGCGCTCAATTAGGTCTCGAGATATTTCGCGCAAATTCATAAGAATCCGTCCGCGACACGGATTTTCCGTGATTGTTGAATCGAGCGTTGCATTGCGATGTAGATTTTTTTGTGTCGGTTCCTACTCGTTATTTAAGATTACATATATACATATATATATATATATATATATACACGTATAGAAAATTATTTTTTACGGTGAAATTCTTGTAACGAAATTCTTAATGTAACTTTATCTTTCAACGTGTTCCGATTATACGTAATATAATGAACAGGCGCGACACAAAAGAAAGAGCTTGGACGCGCGAGAACTTAGTCGTAACTTTATACGTTGCAAAAACATCGAAGCTTTGTATTTAGCTAGAGATTTCGTACCGTCGGTCTTCGCATAATTAAAAATTGGTTATTTATTAATGGACGGTGAGCAGAAAAATAATAAACTGGAAATAAATTTGAAAATATTTTCTTTAAAAAATATATAAATACAGTGTGGTTATTGATTTACACGGTAATACAATCCAATTTGAAATTATTTTAACAGTAACGGACATTAAAAAATTAAACCAATTTATGAACGGAGGGATCGTTAATTATATGAATATTATATCAAAGTAATAATGTATAGTAAACTCGGTAATTATAAATGTATAATATCGAGGCCTTTTCAATTAAATTCTTGGACTCAACATTTTATTTATTGCGAAAATGTTTAACCCGTTTGAAAAACAAAGTTTTTTTCCAATATCCGACCCATTACATAAAACAAGATACTTTTCTTGCAAATCGATCAGCCGCAATAAATCTTCCGGCATAATCAATCGACATTTTCTTTCTCACAATTTCTATCCCATACCAGTCCAATAACTCTTTATCTCGTAAATACATCGCGAACGACGTCGCCTCGCGCTACGGCCTCTCTCAAACAATAACAATGAGCAAATTTTCTCGCCATCGGCATGTGCGTGCGCGGTGCAACGGTGCAACGGTGCAACGTCGCGACGGAAGGGGGAACTGTACACCGAATAGATGCAATGAAAAGACCATTGAATATATACACCGAAGAGCGCGAGGAACGTTGTAGTTGTCTTTGTCTCTGTCTCCAGTTCTCTCTCCTGCTCTCTCCCGCTCTCTCTCTCTCGATGATGCATGCGGACTCGAAACGAGTTTGTCCCTTTTTTATGGACTCACGAGCGTCGTCGTAAAAGCAGCCTTCGGGATTCTACGGCGTCTCGAAGTATGTTTTCGTGCTGCCAATTCTCCGCAAGGAGAAGCTCCGCAAGCTGTGCGCTCGTATTTCCCCTGGTATGCTTTTTTCGCGTTCCGATCATCCACGTCGGACGTATATTCCATAAACGCGTCGATATTTCTTTGACGCTCGATTTGATTTCCGCGAACTTTGACGTTCGATAGCGCGAGGGTCGCTCGTCGATGCTCCTCGTGTTCGTTGCGTGTTTTCGAATTCTTTTGACTTTTAGATTTCTCGAGGAATTCTGCGTCGAATCTATTATACTTGTTTGAGGAGATATGCTCAGCAGAATTTTGATATCGGATTTAATCTTTGGTTTAGGCAGTAAAACAAATAATTATATCTGTTCATCTGTGTACGAACTTTTTACTTTTTTCTTTTTTGCAATAAAACGGCTGAGATGGCAGTTATTTAACTTAATTATTTTCGATGGTGTGCATTTTTCATTTTGCTATCTTAAACGTTAACGTATAATACAATCATTTGCCTGTATAATTTATTCTACAGTTGTACAATATAAGACTCTTTTTATTCTTAGCGAAATGCTCTAAAGAATAACTAGTTTAAAATTTTCATAAGGATGATCGTATTTTTTTATATAATATTAGTAGTGTAGACTGTGTTATAAGAACGGAGGGATATTCGTAGGAATTCCGTACGGATGATAAAAATTTTATGTTTTTTAAAATTCGAACGATAAAATTTTATATATCACTTTCTACGTAAGAATTCGTTTGATTAAAATATAAATCTAATATTCTAATAAAATTTTCCATTGAATAATCGCAAAGTAATTTACGAGCTTCGCTTGAACTTACAAATGCGTTTAAAATTTTCTTTAAAAAAATAATTTTTACCGAATAATGAAGCTAGTTAATATAATCGCAATAATCTAAATTGATTTTATTATTCGCTTGAGTATTTTGAATTTTTTTTAAAAACAAGAAAATTATATTAAGCAACGTTTTATACAGAATTCTTCGTTTCATTTACTTAGTCAGACTTATACTTATACACATATATGTACATACATGTACATGTATTATTATTATAAAAAATGAAGCAATTTAAAATATTAAGAAATAGTTCTTGAATTCTATCTTAAAGAAGTGTTGATAAGACCGGCTTCAGAACTTTAATTAGTTTCTATTAAAGAAGCAATTACTTTTTTGCTCATCAATTATATAGCTTTCCATTCTATCCCTTTTTAAGAATGTAGATCAATATTTTCTTGTTTAAATTGAAAATTTATTGATGCCTTACGAAGGAATTTATTTTCAGGGCTTAATTAATGTCAAAATAATTAGTTTCTTTTTAGGATGATAGAATTATGAACGTACCATTGTTACGTAAAGTCTTGCGTCCAAATTAAAAGATCGTATCGTCGAAGATCAATAATATATATTTTATGCATATTATTTTAAATGTTTAAGAACTTTAAAAGAATACATCAAATATATATTTACATAATGGTACATTCATATACGTTTACATTTATATGTCTATATAAAAAAAATCTTTGATTAATTCGTAAAATTAACCTTAGATGTGGCAATATTAAATTTGAAGTATTTATATAAAAGAACTACATTCACCTTTGAAGTTGTATATATATATATATCTCGAGCAATATGTAAAATAATTTTTACCGTGTATGTTAAAATGAATAAGAACCGCTTATAAAGAAAAATGCGGCGTGATGAAAAAAATCACGTTCTCCAGACTCTCTGAATCTCCTTTATATGAGTACTTTTTGAGAGCAGTACCGTAAGTGTACTTATGTTTATTATTCTCGTTTTTGTTTCTACATCAGTATATAATTACGTTGTATCTTGTTCAGTGAACGTCTTAAGAAAAGGCCATTGCCGGTTTCGTTGGTTTTTTTCCTTATTAATCTCTCGAACTAAGCCTCTTCTCTCAATATTTACGAAAAAAGCCATTCATTTGGTTAACACCTCATTAACTTCATTGGAGAAAATTATCTGTATTTTATATGGATCCTTTGATTGGGACGTGATGAATATATCTTTCAAAAGTTTAAAATGATTTATCTTTTTGTAAATCTTTAAAATTTGATTATTTTGTTGCAATAGTCCTTATAAATTAATTTGTAAATAGTTAAATGTATTATACATCATCGTTAAAATTTATAACGTAACAACTTTATTTTATGTTAAGCTGTGCTAAACAAGTTAATTTATTCCAATCGCTAATCAAAAAAAAAAACAATAACGAAGTAAAATGTATCGTTGTTGAATATAATATTTATTTAGCGAAAACGTTTTAATTGAAATTTTAGAGTACGTACGAATTTTTTAAGGTTTATTATAAATGATTACATTTTGTTGGATAATTGAAAAAAACAAATACAAAAAAGTACGGAATAATTTTTAGATTTTTCGAAGCGACCGACTATAAATCAATACATTTCTTTTAATTTACGATTTTCGCCGGTACAGTATTTGTAAAAAAATAATTATCTCTAACATAGAAAAGTTTTAATTACCGTAAAATAAATTTTTTGAGAATATTATTAGATTATTACACAAGATACAAAAAATTTTCATAAATTCGTAAATTTTCGTAAAAAAAGTTTTTAAACTTTTTGGGAAACGCACTTTAAAATTTACAACGTAATAACTGATAAATGAAATTTAGCTCGATATCTCTGAAGCAATTGAATTTTATGATCTTACGTAATGCATTATTATTAAAATTATTTTTCAAAGTAATTATGTCCTTAAAGAATGTTTATATTTCCACTAATTTATTTTTAAGCTCTTTCGTTTAAAAAGACGCGTATTTGAAAAAAAAAAAAAACAAAAAAAAACCACGTTAGATTAGGAAGCATAAAAATCCATTATTATCGAAAATGAATGTATAAAACGTTCCGTACCATAAATATTATTTTTTAATTAGACGATAAAACATTATTCTATCATCACGAACCCATAATCTATGAAAGATCGAGATTTTTATGTAAATTTGATACGACATAAAAGTCGAAATCATCCTTAAAATTCGAAACCATATCCCCCCATTAAAAAGACCACCAGAAGGTATATACGAAAAATGCATCGAGCGATTCTCTGGTTGATGTCTCAGTAAAGTCTCAGCTCTACCGTATTCTCGACATATGAGTCGCGGCCATTAATATTCAAGCGAGTTCGTTTGCTCCTCCTTTATTTCCTCGTAGCCCAAGGTCGGGATCGGGAATCCACGGGTAGACGAACATGTCCCCGCGTGTTTGTATTTCTTCGCTACTGTGGAATATATTGGGTGACAAGCGAGAGAAAGAGAAAGAGGAACATCCTCGGGAGCAGCGGAGGCGTTCACATGTAAATTTTTGATTGAGACGGTCTTTTGTTGTCGGTCACCGTGTGTCAGCGCTTACTCGAATAAGGAATGGAATAAGGAATGGAATAAAGAATGAGCGCATCAACGACGAATCTTCTTTTTCGAATCGTGTACTAGGGAACAATAAAATCGGTTCGTAATTCAGTTTTTCAGTACCCAACGTCCGACGGTCCTTTTCGGTGGACGCGTACACTTTCCTTTTATTCCTCTATTTACTTTATTTTGCTGATCCAGCACGACACGGTACGCGCTTTTATTCGTATATCGCTTTTATCGAATCGTCCTTCCGTTTTTTCATTCATTCACGTTTGCTCTCTGACTTCATGCTTTATTGCACCTTCTTACTTCCTGTTTCACTTTCGTGTACGATTCTGTTGTCGACGGCGCGGCGTTTAAGTAGAGAAAGGCCTTCCTTTAGTAGTCATTAGCTTCTTACTTCTAAGCGCAGTAAAATTATTTTACTTTACGTTAAGTTGATCATCAGCTAGTTTTACGTTTTAACGAAGCACAGATTTACTATGTTGTCGTAAGGAAAACTCGCTACCGTTGAAATTAGTAATATTAAAATTAATGTACTCGTGTAAGGACTTTAATAATTAAGGTACTCTCGAGATATAATTATTAGAATCTCAAAAATACAACCATTTTCTTTTGGTTGATTTCTTGGAAACATTATATAATATTCGGTGAAAGATCCTCGTAAACAGTGTAGTAAAGTACACTTTTACGTGAATAGGAAACACTGCATTCCAGAAATAATTTTTATAGGTTACACGTGCCTCGTTAAAAATCTTAATATTAAAAATTATCGTTTATTTCGGATTCGTTTTTCAAGATGAGATAAATTTTAAAAAAATTTTAGTTATTGGTAAACGTGCGAAAGTCGAATTAATAACAAGACTGCGGTTTCTTTTTCCTTTTTCAATATACCAAGTATCGTTGGTTAAAACTCGATTAAATTATTAATATACCACTAATAATACTAATTTAAGATAATTAATATCAGTTCGAGATTTTATATCGTAGTTAAGCTAGAAAATCGAATTAAGAACTAATATTTGATGCTTATATCAATTTCGTAACTATATTCGTAATATAAAGCGAAGTTTATAGTATCTTGAAACTGTTTATTATGATATTCCAATCAGATTTCAGAATTTAAAACCCTAAATATCATTTGGAACGATGCGATGATTTAGCCTATTCTAAATATATGTATGTATTTCTATTTTATTTATCGATAGAAATAAAGCTTTGCTATTTACGTATACTTTTGAAAACTTTCAATGTTTTTCAAACTTTATTTTAACGGATTTACAATAATTTTAAAGTATGTTCGTCACAAATCTGTAATAATTTCAATATTTACGTAATGCAACCGATAAATTATCGCGAATAGTTTATTGCATCGAATGCGTTTATCGGAAAAATTTAAATAGAAAAACCTCGCATACGTAATTACGTAGTTATTTATTGTTAAAAAAATCAATATTTTAGCTGGATCAAATAATAAAAACTCGCAAATTTATCGATATTATATATTTATTATCATTCGCTACTTAAATCTATCTATTTCTCTATTTTAAACGGTTTTTAAAAAATAATATATTTAATGCAGAAGCACTAATTTAAAATATATTGAACTAAAAAAATATAAACATTATTCGTTTACGAGAGAATTAGAAAAAGTGGATCGGACGAAAACTGCAAACAGTGGTTAATGCAATACCGCGTAAATAGTTTGTTTCAAAGATAAATTTGACAATCTAACGATAAACTTCTACTTAAAGAAACATTGTAGTATACGCCACAACATAAAAGTCCATACAAGAGAATAACATTCGTGATTAACTGTAGTAGTAAGCTAACTTATGCAAGAAGTAAGGACTTGCATATCTGTAATTAAATATGTCAACCACCGGGTATATTCGTTCGTGGTCGATTGCACATCAAAAAGAGAGGCGCTCAACTCTGGCAAATCAATTAGATTGGATACAGGAAGAGAGAAAGGGAGTGAGAGAGGGAGTGAGAGGGGGAGAGGAGAGAGAAGTAGAACGGGAGAAGAAGCAGCCGTCATGTGCCGAGGTTCAAAGGAAATAAAGAATAATAGCTTCATTAACAATCCGCCCTTATAAAGTTAATTAAAGGTCGCATAATTCGGAATCCTTTTACCAAAGAGGAAAAGGCGGAACTCCTTCCTCCTCTTTCTCGCTCCGTCTCTTTCTCTCTCCCTCGCAATATTAATCATTCAATTGCATTCGAGTTCGCGTTTCGCATACTCGCATACTCGCATACTCGCATACTCGCATACGTACGATCGCCCCTTTTCTCCTCGGTACACCGCGTGCAACGGACATCGAGCACCGAGCGGACGAAGGTTTCGCAACTTGGTTTCGTCGATCAGCGGTACAAAACGTCTCGGCAAAGATGTTCGCTCCCGTCTCAGCCTTCCACCTGTCCTCTCGTTCGGCATAAAGAGCACGCGACGCGGATGAATCCGAAGTGCAAACGGACCCTCCGAGAACGCGTGGGAGTAGAGTCTTCCTTCCTCACGATGCATTAAATTACGAGCGCGCTTTTGTATAGGAACAGGTGAAGCGCGGCTAGATTCGAAACCCTTGGGAGGAGTGATAATGCGGCCGTTAGTATGCAGCCGAGTACTGTTACGTTAATGTTAATGCCGCGACCCATTGATCCCAGGAGCGCACTTGTGACTCGCCCCAATAGTAATAGTAGTAGTAGTAGTAGTAGTAGTAGTTGTTGTTGTTGTTGTTGCGGTTGTTGTTTCCGCTACCGCTGCTACCGGGGTGTTGCATTTTCTTCTTTTCCAGCTGGGAATAAAACGCGCTTAGGGGCACTCGAGCGATAGCGGAGAAAAAAGACTCGTGGTTGTTGATCCAAGGGGACCTTTTTAACCGCGTGGACGATCGCGTGTGGCAGTCGCTTATATTACTTCTTTCTTCGTTTACACCTTCACCTATAAAGCCGCGTGTAAAATTGTTAGACGATTATCGAGGCGTGCGATTATTTTACGTGCACCAACAGCTCGAAAATCCTTGCTCGGATTATTGTATAAATAAGGGCAATTACTTGGAGCCGAAGCGATTGAATTATATTTGCCTCGATCGCACCGGGAATTAGAGGCGAAATTGTATTTTTAACCCTCTCGAGTTACGTTCGCTAAATCACCCGATACGTAAATAACGGTAAAAAGTCTAAAGAGATAATAAATAAATCGATAATAAAATCGAAGCTTTTTGCACACCTGTACACACGGGGCAAAAAAATTAAACGTCTCTATTAAATGCATATGATAAAAATCATAACTCCGCGGAATGATCGGGGATCGTTCAACCGTTGATTTTTTGCCGCCAAAATGATTACCCAATTATTTTACCATGTATAACATTTCTTATAACAATTTACGGTCAATTTCCCTTCTCTTATCTCTGCTTCGCCTTATTCTCTTCCCTACTAATCCTCGGATTCACCCAATCTGCGATGTATACCTCTACGAGAATCCCATCTTTCGCGTCATCTTCTTCTTCTTCTTCTTCTTCTGCTTCTTCTGCTTCTTCTGCTTCTTCCTCTGCTTCTTCTTCTTCTTCTTCTTCTTCTTCTTTTGCTTCTTCTTCTCCTTTTCCTCCTCCTCCTCCTCGTCTTTCTCCTCTTTCTCCTCCTTCTCCACCTTCTTCTTCTTCTTCTTCTTCTCCTTCGTGTTTCTGCTCGCTCGCACGACGAAGCCGAGTGGAATGTCAGAACAATCTAGCGCGCATATGGGAGCTCTGCAACCTGTCGGACGTGTATATACCGACTCGCGTATACACAGCAGCTTCTCTCACTCTCCCTGTTATAAATTTCTTGCATTAAATCTTGACGTTCGGTAATTTTTATTGTTTTATTATACATTACTTAAGCCTGTATTTGATGTTGTTTCAAACATTTTTCTTGTTAAGAAATGAATATAAGAATGGTAGGCATATCGGCTATTCGTAAAAAGTAAAGTCTAAATTAAATCTTATTTGTGGAATATTAATATAAATCTTTAATTATTTCGCAGAAACATATATGACTCCTTTTAATATTATTTAACGTGAATAATCATTGATAAATTTAAGAAAATTAATCAAATGCATCTCTTTATATTTTTTCTTTATATTATATCCGAAGTCAGAAATTTCACTTAATCATCTTTATCGTGAAAATTAAAAATTTTGAAACAACATAAAACGTTTATTAATATTTCAGGATCTTTCTTATATATTTACTATTACAATATTCGAAAAATAAAATAAAGAAATGATTTATTCGATTAATACTTTTATGGCTTCTTAGATTTGTGACTGAATAATAGAAAATTATATAAGTTTCTTTGAAGTCCTACTGCAATTCTCCCTTTTCAAAACAAAATTTCACATCGTGTATTAATTTATATGTTTGAGATTCGTAACTAACGTTTATGTTGCTTACGATAAATTATACGTGAACCTATAGATATGAATTTAATATAAAACACTACTATCGAACGATAAGAGTCGACTACTTTCCTATTGTTTTTATTGAAATACAAGCTTATTGATCATTTAAAATTTATAAGAAATTTTCCACCTGTTGGTACAAAGCGAATAAAATGATAAAAATAAATTTCTATAAAATAACAATAAAGTTATATGAATTAAATAATATTTTCTTTTTGTTTCGTTACAGTATTCAAAGATTCTTCCTCGAGGTCAGACTCATCTATCCAATCGATTTTGCAAAGAATACCGCAAATAATTCCGTTTATTCGAACAAAAATCTCGCTGAGTAATCCGTTATTTAAGTAATTTTTATTTTACCGTCACAATGCCTATTTTACGCAACATTTCATTCTTAATCCAATGTACCTTTTCAAACGAACGAATAAAAATTACACGATAAAAATGTACGTATAGAAGGTAAACGAAGGAACGGCGTTTACATATTCGCGTTTACATAGAAATAATTTTTGACTAATAAAAATTCTACGCGAAAAATACGTACAGATTTACAAATCTAACTTATTCGAACCTTAGGCAAAATCTTTACGTTTCTCTTGGAAAAGGAGAGTAAAATAAACCTCGAGGCATTTATTATATACTCGCGTGATGCATTTACAGAGAGAGGTCAAATCACACGAATACAATACACGCTCACGTATTTACATGCGTGCAAGAGTGATCATATAAATACGTACATTCGTCGACGGTCTTTTGGATTAATACGCAGAAAAATAACGCCACTCCAACGCAGCGAATGGAAAAACTATTTTATCGAACGACTCGCCGATTTCATAAAATTGAAATTAGCTCGAGAAGGGACGAGTTAGCGTCACTTTTGCTGCCGAGAACAAAATTTTCGCTCCAAAATAATGACATTTTACCTACGGTTTTTAAGAGAAAGCGGATCGAATTCATTGCCCGAGCGTTTATGCATGTTTTACGAGAGAAATGAAGTCGTTAGCGCGGCTTGAGCGTACGTTGAAAGTCTTCTCTTTCTCCGTGTCAGAGTGTAGCGCTTTTTAGCTGCGAAGAATCGTTCCTGCGAGCTAAATCTCGATGAGCTCTGCTAATTTCAGGAATCTTCTTGGTGTTAAAAATCGCGGGGAATCCTAATTAATCGAGGCGGTGATTATTAATGGCTACTATTTCTTAGTCGGAGCCATATATAAGGTGGTTCTTTATTATGTACATCTATTTTTGCTGCGTATGGGTATGGCAATAACGAAGTATGCCAGTTTTAGCGGTTTATTACGAACATAAGTATCATGCGTGTTCTTCTGTCGGAAAACGCGCAGCTTTATCCGTACGGATTTAACGGATAGCGAAAAAAGTTAAAGGTGGATCACTTATTAGCGAATAGTTTGAATAATACGGGCATGTCTTACAATCTTCCGAGATCTGGTGCAAGCCGTAAAGACTTTTCTAATCTCGCATTACTCGAAATCCGATGAAAAGTTATTATAAAATAAAAATATCTACGCGCGTTTTCTTTCTCTTTGTTTTACAATCATTTTGTAATGCGCGAAGGTTCATTAATCAATGCGTATCGGATGCGTAAAAATGAAATATCACACCTTTAAATCTATTCAGCGATGAAACTTCTCGCTAGATTCTAAATAGAGGCCGTAATATATTCTTCGTGGATGCTACCGAGAAGATTTCTTGTTTGCGCTGCTCTCTTCTATAAGTTTCTTTAAGAAACTTTCTTTGAGAAACTTATTTAGAAAGAATAGCTTTCAAGAATTAACCGTAATATAATATTCCTGTATTTGATCGAATACCTTAAGGAATAAATTTAACAAAAAAGTTACGATTATTTACATTTTTAAATTAGTTAGGCGAAAAATTAATATTATTTTACGGATGTGAAGTTCGTAGGAAACAAAACGCAAATAAAAATTTTGATTGCGATATTTACAATGCGGACTATACCGTTTCTTTTATTCTTTGGTTAAAGTCGATGTATTCTCAAAAAGAATAAAAAATTCAATTCATAACTCCGTGTACATAAAACTCAAGATCGAATTAAATTTTCATTTTTATAATTAAATTACTCGGTTATTTAAGCAAAAAGAAATAAGTTTTTCAACAACGAAAAAGAACGCGCACAGAAACTTGGCTGCTTGGAAATACAAATGTTTCTCTTTGGCCGTTACCTAAAATGCCGCGCTCATTATGCGAATATTCAATGTTGCAAAATGTTTTAAACTAGTTTTTCCCTTTCCTTTCGTCGTTTTGAAAAGAGCGCGAAGGCGAAATGCTTAAGTAAAATTCGCCACGAATGAACTTGGCGTAAGCCGGTCGCGCGGCGCGCAACAACGAAAGAAATTCTCTCTAATTTCAGGGTCGTAAAACTTGCTTTTACTTTAATTCATCCGCGCAC
The DNA here is from genome assembly GCA_018907195.1 of Dolichoris vasculosae. Taxonomy (NCBI): domain Eukaryota; kingdom Metazoa; phylum Arthropoda; class Insecta; order Hymenoptera; family Agaonidae; genus Dolichoris; species Dolichoris vasculosae. The sequence goes on from JACCHY010000001.1 coordinate 12,701,494, forward strand.
CGACTCATAGTCGTAGCTCCACCGAGAGTTAGTGGCATGACCCGCGAGTGAAATCCAAGTACTTTGTCTTTTATGTTTGGGAAAACTTCGAAACTCGCAAGCTGCTGTCGTAACGTGTCAGCGCGCGACGCCGGTCGCCTATGTGTGCGTGTGCGTGTGCGTATACGCGTGCGTATGCGCGTGCGTATACGTGAGGTCTACGAGAAAACGAGCTTTCAGCTCATCGACGAAACCGGATATACATTAACGAGAAGAAAGGTAGTTTCTGCAGAAAATAATTTATTTTCGCTCAGGAATATATATGTATGCGTAATAACGTGTTTTCACATGCAAATTAAGTGTTTGTTGGCCAAAGAATTGAAGTCGGAGGAATAGGCTTGTTTTCAAAACGACTAACGTTTTAAATATGCGATGAGAAAGAAGATGTGTCTTCTTTAATTTGAAGTCAATACCTGTTCGTTTCTTCGAATCGGTATTCGCGCGTGCAGCCAAAGAAAACTGAAATTAACTCGAATTCGCGTTTTATTGTTTTGTCGAATAGCGTCGATTACCCAGCGACGATAATTTTTGGGATACCGCGTGTCCAGGGAATAACGCCTTACATAGTATATATATATATATATATATATATATATATACTATTAAATATATTCCTGGTATGTAAATTTGACAAAGATGACATCCAAACGAACAATAGACAAGAATTTTAATCAAGCGTCGCGATGCCGAACGAAAATTCAGATCTTACGATTATTCGATCTATCGATTTGAATATTATACCTCTTATCGAACGTAAGGTTTTATCGGAATTTACATTAAATACGTAATGCACGGGTAGAATCTAACCAACGACTTATCGCAAATTGATCGATAGAAATTTATCGAAGGAGTAAACGCGTTATTACAAGATTTATCGAAAATCTTTATCTAGAGTAAAATATACAAGCGTAATGAATAATATTTTTCCAGTCTTCGATATTGTATATTTTATCGAATATAGAAGCTATTGGCTCGATACCCGGCTAAAACGAAAAAACATGGAGAGCTATCGAAGTTGTTTAATAAGTCAGAATGTGTATTTAATTTGCATTTATATCTAGATACAATGTAGGATCGGTTCTTTGTTCGAACTCATCAAATGTCCCGGTGTTCTCGGTGTGTTCTCGGTGTGTTCTCGGTCCTCGATCTCAATACACTCTAATAGCAATTACTACGATCGTTTTCTCAGAGAAAGGAGATAAAGGCTTTTGAAAGGACAACGCGCCTATAAAGTTATGCGGATAATATAAAAAAAAGCCGCATTCCTTATATTTTTCTACATTAAGTTTCGACTCGATCGAATCATAGGAAGAAATCCTTGAAGCTCCTACAACAACCAACTAACAAAGCTCGCGCACAATCCGATCTTGCATTTCTTGCATTAAAAATCTGTCCCTCAGGATTTTTTATGCCCGTACCTTTCGCGTCGGTCAATTATTTACAACTCATTTCTTTATATGCATACGTGCACGCACGTCGCGTCCGTCAGTTCGCGCGCGCCGCTCATTTCGTTGACGCCGCCGGCCAATTAACGGCGACGATGACGCGGTCCCCGGGCGGGTTGGTTTCGGCTACTCCAGAAATTGGCTCCGGGGACGCTCCGCGGTCGAAGGTCGCTCGGACAATTACTCGCCGTCGTCGTCGGGGCGGGGGCTTTTCCCGAGTGTGCGGAGGCGATGCGGAGGCGGCGCGACGATAAAAATTAATTTGATCCGCAGCGGCTGCACGCGTTGCCGCAACCGTTGCTCGGGAGAGAATCAAAACGGCTGAGAACGCGGGAATGACTTTTACGCGCGGGGACAGTCGTTCGGCGTATGCGCGCGGCGGAAGGGATTTTTATGGGGTCCGAAACTACCCACGAGCGGCCGCGAGAACGCTTGGAATTTTCGGAGTCAATCCCTCGGCTCGCTCCTTTCTCGATGCGATTCCACCTTAGTTAGGCCCTTCTCTCTTCGGCCTCGAATTTCGCATTTTTTATTTTATTTTTCTTTCTATTTTCACTTTTTTCTTTTTCCTCTTTTTCCCACCCCCACCGACGCTTACACCGACGCTTACACCGACGCTTACACCGACGCGTCTTTTCGGGGCGTTTTCTTTCCGACTCCGGCGCGTATTTTTTTCTATTTTTTTAACCGACAATTTTTGACTTCTTTTTTCCGTTGCTTTGCCTCTACCAAATAACAGACTAATGCAATTAAATTAACGAAAATATCGCCGCCGCTTTGGCGGTCTTCGCGATTAATCACGAGATTCGTGGTGTAAATTTTTTTCCAGTCTTTTACATCGTGTCGTAAGGAATTTCTTACGTATTATTATACTCGGTATACGTTTCATTTGTCTTCTATTGTACGAATCTTCGTGCTCTTCGCATTAGCTCCAACCGCTTCTCCCCTTTTTATAATTACCATCCGAATGTTATTTATTTCTTTTTACAAATATTTAAAGAGAAAGGGAACGAACTCGCGTTTTAGCGTTCTAAAACTGTCAAACTTAAATTGCTTCCGTAATTCGAGTAAAGATGCATCGACGTTTCGAAGAGGTAAGTTTACGGGTAACGTATATCAAGGTACGTTTGCCTCGTTCTACCTCGTAAATAATACGCACTACATAATTCGTACGTGTAATTACTTTACATTACTTTACATAACGCTATTTTTTATCGTTTATTCCTCGGATATTCCTCGGATATGAAATATGGATATTTCATTACCGTTAAATCGTCGTAAATAATTATCGTTGTTTCTTATCGGTCGTTAAAAGGTAAGCGGCTAACAAAGGTAATCGGCACGAATTTAAGCGGCATCAACGACGAATCTGCGAAACTTTATCAAATGGGGCAACGTAATTCGCGTAGAGATCCGGTCGACGATTTCGCGCGGCCATTAAATCGCTTGAAAAATCCCCGGACGTAATGCTCGGGTTTGCGGAGCGCGTTGTAGCGTTGTAGCGTTGTAGCGTTGTAGCGTTGTAGCGTTGTAGCGTTGTATACGTACGCGTACACACGAGATAAATATTTCACGCGAGACCGCGAAGCATCTCCCCGATGGCAGAGAGGGAAACTCCGCGGAGCGTGGGTTCGAGAGGAAAAAAGCCAGGAGGTTGAATCTCGGAGCGCGATAAGCTCATTACTATGCATTATTACATAATTAAGGGAATATCACGTCCTCGTTCATTATACGTAAGCAGGATTTATTTGTCCCTCTCTTCTTCGTCTCTTACTCTTTTCAGCAGCGTCTCTCTTCTCTCTTCCTTCCTTTCTTTCCCTCCTTCTCGGTTTGCCTCCCTCCGCTCTCGCCAGGTCGGCTTTGTAGCTCGCATGTGTAGCTCCTCCTTCTCCTTCGTCGTAGTAGTCGTCTTGGTCGTCTTCGTCTTCCTCTTCGTCGTCGTCGTCGTCGTCGTCGTCGTCTTCGTCGTCTTCGTCGTCGTCGTCGTCGTCGTCCGTCGTCCCGTATCTCCCCTTCGCGTCGCTTTGTTTCTTGCGAGAGGTCTCCGCTGAGCCTTAATTAAACGAGGCAGGGAGAGAGACGGATTTCGTTGAGTCGCTCGAGGCATTTCCGTTATCTCAAGGGACTGCGGCTGCGGGGCCCGGCCGCGAACCAACTCAGGGCCGTCGGCTCCTGTTGCTGATGCTGATGCCGCACGTACCTGGAGATGTATGTGTACACGGGGACCTGTTACCACTGTTCCGATGCACTTCTTTCACAGGGACGGCCGGATTTGTGGAGTACCGGGAAAGAAGCCGCCGCTTCATTCGTCAATTAAGATCATTTTCGTTGTCGAATCATCGCAGGAGTAGAAATAAAGGAAACGCTTTATACTTCTTTTCTCATGCCTGACGACCAACGTCGATGCGAAAATGCACTAAAATACAGGTATTTGGTAACATTACTGCCGTGGTAATAGTCAAGTATAAAAATATTATAGAACGCTGCTTTTTAAGATTTTTTAAGGAGATTTCTATACCTATTGTATTGCGATACAGCGATGATTATACGTTTTGCAAGTTTCTTTTTGCAAAATATGAGTTATACGTGTGAAATGAAACATTTACAAATGTTTATGTTTTATGTTATCTCATTCATTTGGGATATAATTTACCTCCGATGTATACGTTCGACATAAATACTCTGCCGTTAATTTAATAGAAATAATATTTTTTTCCAAATACGACTAACGCTATCAATTTTGAATTTCAATTTTAGAAAGCAATTACTTTGTTTAAAATGTTTGACGCGTTTACAACAATAATAATTTTAATTTTATCTTGTGTAAAATTATTATAAAAAATTTATTACAAAAAATATTAAATAAAATGATAATTTTTTTTAAAATTAATTCAATGTTTTACAATATTTACGATTTAAATATCGAAAGACCAAAAAATATACTATTACAAATTTTTTTACTACCGTGAGAATAAAATATTTCGATTAAAGTCTGTATAAAATTTAATTTTTACGTTATAGATTATACGGCAGTATAAACCTTATCTTACACATTTTTTTATAAAGTCGTATTTTTTCAAACCGTAACAAAAAGTATAAAATATATAAGATATTATATATAAATGTATATAAAATGATATTTCCCGTTCTCGCAAAGTTTTACGAAAACTGTGTTATATTTGTAATTTGATTGCGTAGATTTTTTACTTTTGTAATTAATAAATAAATGTTAAACAGTAAAAATTTTAAATGGAAATACAAATTTAATAATAAACGATCTTAGAGAAATGAATTATATCATAAGTAAATAATTATTACTCGAATAATTACGTTTATTGGAAATGCGTGCAAAGTATTATAATTAAATAGTTTTAGATAAAAGCTTCGTGATTTATAGATTTTCTTGGAGTATACGAAGAGTTTTTAAAGACTTACAAGATATAAATTCTAAAAGTCCATATCTGAGATTTAAAGTATTTATTTGACATCTTCAACAATAAATCATATATGACTTTTTATAAAATCCATAAAATTTGCTATTTTTAAAAAATAAGTAGCGCTAGATTTCTATATTTTTGTAATGTGATTTGACGTGCCATTAATTTGAAAATGCTCAGAAACCTGTCATAAAATGAAGTTATTCCAGTACTGTTACAAAAACTTGTATCTTATGAGGCAAGCGGATGTTTAAAAAATATATTTACTTTCACAAATAAAAAGTATTGTTTGCTAAGTAAAAACATAATGTTGATATATGAGTGGAGTTAGGTGGTGAGACGTTTGATTAATGAAAAAAAAATGTCGCATCTCACCCTTATTACTATGCACCTTTCGTCCGGTCAACTAATTAAGATGAAATGCGTACTCAATTAGAACATTTGTTAATTAATCAGCCGTTCCTCGTATAACAGGTCTAACAGTATTAAAAGGAGCAGACTTACGAACATGACTACGTACAGATGTATGCATGTATGCGGCGCTCGGCTGATTCCGGTTCTTCCATAGCCGCTCTTTCAGACCGCGTGCCGGTTGATATCTTTGTGTACTCGCTCACGCGTGTGAAATCATCCGGCGGAGTTGGATGCTGTAGGAAAAGCCACTTTCACTGTGCGGCCAGAGATTCACGATCCTGCCGGAGTCTCGATTTTCATTTTTGGTTCGCGCGAAGGTAAAACCGCGACCGACGAAAATACCCGGGACTCTTTGGCCTTTGATGCGGGATTCGCGTAATACCTTCCGGTAATACCGAGTCGAACCAACTCTTTCGCACGAAAATCATACTTTTATCATATTCCTAAGTTACTGGCTCGTTCGAGTGCAGCTTTAGCGAAATACGACTTTGAACGCGTCGTTGGTTTTAACTCGAACTTCGCGAAATATATTGTAAATAAGTTCGATAACTTATGTAAAATGCGTTACCTCATTTTTAATGAATTTTTGTTGCATAATAGTAAAATTAATAGACGTGGGTAAATCATACGCGTACATAAATCTCGTACTTTATTATGGTAATCCTAAGTTTATCAATTTATAAGGATCATGCAACTTTTTTATATACTCGAATATTCAAATAAGTTCTCATCTGTTACTTATTTATAGATATTATGTGATCTGTTTGGCTATTAAAAAACTAACTATGCTATATTATTTTTTTTATAATTTTAATATTCGATAAATCAAAGTTTTGTTAACTGCATTTCATTCTTGGAATATTCATTCGTAATACTTATTGTCTAATAATGTAAGATTAAAATATAATTGATAAATTAAAGATTATTCAATATATAGAGGAAATAAAGTTTCTTAATTCGCAAAAATGTTAATATTTTATCATTTTTTAATAAATAACTTCAAATTTTCCGATTTAAAGTAATTTTGCTTTATCATTCAAATCGATTTTTTCATCAAAAATTTTGGCTATAAAAAGTATTTTTTGGCACAATTTTTCAATATTCGATAAACTTTATGTCCGTAATTAATCGTATATTTAATAAACTGAAAGATCTAACTAAAGTTTATCTTATTTACTTATGGAAACCAAAATTTTTGCTAATCACAATTATTAAATCGTATAATAGTTGAATTATTTATAAAATAATTTAAAAAAAAATTATATGGATTCGAATAATCTTCTTTTATAAATTTTTAAATATTTTAAAATATTACGAATGATTCCATATAATTTAGAGATAAAAATTAAGTTTATTCGATATAAAGTTAAAAGAACAATATAAATTGAATTTCAAATTTTAATTTTATTTTCTCCGATGTTACTGAAGTTACTCCTTTAAAGTATTGATATTTCTCGAGTTTATTGAGATTCGATCTTTAACGAGACTTAAAGTTTTGTATAAAATAATATCGAAAAAAAATAAAATATACAATTAAATTTTTCGATTAAAAATCCAGGATGTTTTTCTTAAATAACAAAAACAGCGCATTGAAATATCATATTCTTTATTCGGGTGAAACTCGGAATGTGCTTCTGATTCAGTCGTAATATTACAGCCCTGCGGTAAAGGAAGGATCAATTTTGGTCAGTGTTTGGCTACAAGGAGCTTCGCAAAAACGAACTATAAAAAAAGAAATAGGGCGGAACGGGAACGTAAACTCGAGAATACATAAAACTGCAAAGATCTTCTTTGAGGTTTTTATATTCGACCATAGAAATGCCAGTGTATAACTTGGAAATGTACGCAATAATTTCTTCAATTCTTCGGTAACTGATAATTTCATCAAGAACCGTTAATTAATACCAAAATTAATATCGAGCCCAATTTATATATAAAGTAAAGGACGAGCGAGCGATAAATGAGCAAGACATTAGACGACGGAGGAAGCAAAAAAAAAAAAAAGGCAAAAAGAAGTACGAGAGAAAGAAAAAAATACGAAAAAGTGCATGAGAAAGAGATAGGAGGTAATGAAAAAGAGATAGAATAAGAGCGCGCAGAAAAAGAGCGCAGGGTAAAAATAAGAAGAGTGCGAGACCAAAAGAAAGAAAGAGAGAGGGCATCAGAGATAAGTAAAAAGGAGAAAGAAGAGACGAAGTGGGACAGGCGCTGCGGCGATGTTGAGATATGGTTTTCGCTTTGGTGGAAGTAAGATAGAAGCGCAGGTCTGCGAGAAGGAGAAAAAAGGAGGAAGAGAGAGGGAACGAGAGAGGGAACGAGAGAGAGAACGAGTAGTCTAGAGAGGAGCCTCAACTGGAGAAGGATGGACTACCGAAGAGTCTCGAAGGATGGAACCATGGAAGCAAAAACAGAAACCAGTCTCACTGGCTCAAGGCTGCCCCCTCAGGAGGAGTCCGTGTGCCTGCGAGCCTTGCCAGAAGTTACCTTGCCGCCTCGCACCTCTTTTCTCTCCCGCGGGTTCTTCGATACTCGTGCATTATACCTTTATTTCGAATCGGTCGGTGCGCGGCTTTAAGGACGAGTCGGCTTTTACCCCTTTTTTTGGATTACCGCGATATTTCGAAAGCGCCTTGGCTCTTGCTCTTTACCGCGAGTACCGCGAGACCGGCTATAAAAATGCTGGAAAGTAAACAACGTTTTACAAGGGAGAAATTGGGATTTTCCGAACGATGATGGACCGTTGAAGTTTCCTCGGCGTCGATGATTCGCTTTCCCTCGATTCGATACGAACAATTCCGGATACTCGGGGATGCGAATAATTATCGCGCATACCTACGGAAATTCTCGGGGATGATTAAACGGAGAAAATTGTAAGTTATTCGTTGAGGATTCGTCCAAGGATATAAACGAGAAGCGTGATCGATTCGAAAATAGTTATTAACTAGCATTTGATATTTTTCAAATTTACTTTAACAGACCGTTAAATTTCATTTTAGAGTAGCTTTTTTTCGAGTGATTATCATCGTTCATTGTGGATCGGTAAATTTAATTTCATCGCGAAACTTCTAATAATGATGATGACATCGCATCGGCTATAAATTAAATGCCGGATAAAATGTTTCGCTCGTATTAATTTAACGTCGATCAAAGGTGCAAAAATGTACGTCATTTGCAATTAAACGTCACAAGGGGAAGACGCCACGATGCTCCCTATATATTTCATTAAAAATCGAGAAAAGAAAAAGGAATCGTTAGAAAGCAGCACTTTCACGTCGCTAATAAGTATTTTAACAAAAAATAAAAAGCTCTCACAAAGCGCTATACCGCAAACTCATTGTTATTTTACAAGATATCCGAGCGTCTCTTTCCCTCTCATCGCGTCATCCTCTCAAAGAAATTCGTCAGTCACTGTCTCTCGCGCGCAGCGCTAATAATTTCCTCGTCATTCCGCTCTCCCCCGTCACATCGCACCTCCACTTCTCGGCTTCGCTCGTTTCACGCAAATTCGCCGTCTTCAGAAACACCTTTCTCCCACTGGCCCTTTAAAAGAGAGGCCCCACCGGTGCCTCATCGGTTCGCACCGCGCGGAACCCATAAAAACCATGACGTATCGACATGCCCGATGCTCCAGGGAGCGACGTCGTCGTCACGGAGATCATCGTTGCGTCTTTGATGTTTTCCTCGGTATCCCACCGTAGTCCCTCCGCAGTCCCTCCGCAGTCCCTCCGTGGACGCCGAGCTTAATTCCTCCGCGTAATTAGTGCTCGAAAACTCTTCCTTCGTTTCTAATTTCTCCTCCTTCCTTCTCCCTCTCTCCCTCTCTCTCTCTCTCTCTTCCACTCGCACTTTACTCGTTGTGCATGCCCTTTGAGCCGATGCTTCCTTCGGGTTTCGCGAGGGCGACCTTCGAGGTAGGATCGCGAGCTCGAGCCGAGAAGATCGACGCGGAAAGATTGCGTTGGAAGGCAGGAAAAAATAGGACTAGCCGAGCCGCGTTCGCGGAGATGTGAAGCAAAGCGTGCAGGCGAGCGGATAATTCGCGCACCGGGAGATAAAGGAGTTAAGGAGTCTCGTCACTGTGGCTATGTGCATACCCTCGGACGCCTTGCCCCCCTGCCCCCTTGCCACCCTGGCGAGCTCCGAACAGTAGTGCCGGAGCTCAGTCGCGGTCATTTATTTTTCCGTTTTACTGATTCTTAACTATGATTTTCAAAAGAATGTTTTATTGCCTTTTTAAGGGTACCTGGCAGGTAAATAATCGCCGTGCTGTGAAATTTTTTCAACTGGCAATAATGTGTTTTCTAATCGAAAACTTCAACCTACGTTAATGCTTTAAACCCTTTAACCTCTTGAAAATTGTTTGTTCTGTTCTAGAGTTTTTAAAGAATATTTAAGAAGGTTATTTAATGCCAATTTTTTAGACTTTTCATTGAACGAGTATGAATTATAGTTAGGTAATAAGGGAAACATTTTGCGGGACCCGTGAAATATTCTACTCTAATGAAATTAAATATCCATTAAAATGTCAATTTTATAAAAAGGAAAACGTTAACTTTTACGATTGACGATTATTCGCGCATTATCGATTTCTATCGATTTTTACAATATATTAATCGATAAATAAAATTTCTACGAGTAAACGAATAAAAAATTATCGCAACACCATCGATCGGACGTAAAATTAATATAATTTATTAAAACAACTTATTAAATAATGGTTAAAATGTTAAAGTTTGATCAAAAATACGATTCGAACGCTCGGGACAGATATTAGCCTCGAAATCGATAAATTCGTTAAAACTAGCTTAAAGGTCGTATAAGTTAAAAACATTTATAAAATCGAATTATAATTTTTGGAATAAATTTCATTCAAATTTATCGATCGATTAAAGAAAAGAAGAATGAGCAAGTAAAAAACTGAAAGAATACAAAATGTCTTCGGTCTTTAACTTTTTAAACGAGTCGTGCGGAAAAAGAAACGATACGTTGAGACACAAAACTCAAGGACGTAGGAGAAGTGATTAGAATTCAAGAGAGTAAAGATAAGCGAAAAATGAAGAATGACCGATTCCTTTTATGGAAGCGCCAGAAAGAAATGAAAAGAAATCAGTTTCGTGATTTCGTATTAACTAAGGGCGAGACAAGAGAGAGGGAAGTCCACCTCGTGAGGGAGAGATAAAGCAAAAGCGGAAAGAAACATTGGTAGAAGAAATAAATAAAACAAGACGAGAGCTGTAAGCGCGAGAGGAAGAAAGAACTGCTGCTGCTGCTGCTGCTGATGCTGATGCTGCTGCTGCATCCTCGAACGCGCTCGCACTCGCTCTGTACACGCCAGCTTGGATTATCTCTTGATAAACGTTCGTTACATACTCGAAAGTATCCCTGAAGCTGTAAGTGTTACCGGGAAGTCCATCGCATTATTTTGCACTACACGAACTGGCATTTCTCCTTGGTCCTGTCTCTCTCTCTCTCTCTCTCTCTCTCTCTCTCAGTCATTCGCTATCTCCGTCCTTTAATTATTTAACGTTCAAAAAGCTTACTTATTTTTTTCTCTTAATTATATCTCGTTCTTATAAATTCATCTTAATTAGGAATTCATCGCCTTAGAGGTGCAATAAAAATGTTGATAAATATTATTAAACCTTTACCGCGTTGGATTATGGCAAAATGGCAAAAATAGAACGACACGTTTCCGTTGCTCACCCAAGTACATAAAAACATGGGAAAACTCTATTTGGCTCGAGCGAGCATAAGTTAGTTTTTCGAAATATAAAAATAAATTATATTTTCTATTTTACGCTGCAATTATCATTTTTTAAACGTACCTCCGATGATTTAGCAAGTTATTTTTGCAGCGCTTATTGCGATATCGATCAACTTCGTATTTACGAACGAATAAAGCACGCGTTATAATCTTATTGCGTAATAACAAAATTAATATTACCGTGATAATGTAATTTACAATTATGATAAGCAGAAAAATATTATATTGCAGCTACAATGAAATGAAACGGTATAATAGAAAAATTTTATTAAGAAATACACGATGAGTAATGTAATAATAATTTCGCTCGTTCTCGTTCGCGTTCGCGTTCATCCACAAAATTACCCTCGCAAAAGTATTTTCGATAGCCAATCTCAACCAGAGATTTCTCTCCGTGGATATATCGAGCGTATTATTCACGCGCGCGAGCGAATAGATCAAATATTTATTCTATAATACAGGTATCTGTCGGGAGATCGGCGAATTTTCGAAATAATCGAACGGGCCGATTCGCGTCTCTGGCATCTTTGCGAACTTTCTCCGCAGCACCGTACGTAAGGTGGACGCGTTACGTAAGGTGGAAGTCGCGAATTACACCTTTTCCCCCTTTGTGCGAAAATCGTATGCGCGCGTGCGTCCGCATGCGCATTTAGCCTCGAAAGGAGCTTCGGATCCTGACTTTGTTTGGCCGTGCGTGCGCAAATTAGTTGGAAAAGAAAGAGCGGAGAGTCTTGGCGCGCCGCGCGAAGGATGCATTATCTCGCGACCGATCGATTCGTCATAGATTAAGCGCCAAGAGGGGACCGCGCCGGAGATTCGAGCGGAGCTCGCTCGAGCGCATAAACGCGCGTCCACCTACCTACCTATGCGAAGGAAGGAGCAAATATCGAAAGTAAAAGCACTCTTGATTTTCAATTTCCTCCTTTATTGGTTTCGATTATTTTTACGATTGCGCGATCGGCGCTTCTTTAGCTCGAGTTGGTAGAGTTGGCAGGAATCGCGATCCCGATTGTCGTCGGGCGGGCGGATCGAGGAAAGCAATTTTACTTGGTACTCGTTCTCACGAGCCGCGTCCCGCCGACTCGTGAGAGTGAGACGCGAACGAGAATAAGCAACGCGGCCTCAAGATTTATATTTATTGTTTTATAGAAAGAGGCGTCAGTTGCGAAGAGTCGAAGAGTCGAAGAGTCGATCGTCACGGTAATTTGCCACTCAATTAAATCAAAAATAATTGCGAGGATAGAGTCGAAGCGAGAGATCGGGAGGATTAAGGTAGGACGCGAATGAATCGCGCGAGATAGGCGATCGATCAAAGAGAGACGAGAATTTCGTAAAATTGCTGGAGAGGCGAAGGAGCCGCAAAAAGATAATTAACGCTCTCGAGTAAGCGAGGGAGCAAGTACGAGTTCGATCGATGATGTTGAACTTTCACATCCCTATAAACCCGGCAGCCGACGTTGTTCGCTCGGCTGTGAAAAAGAGCGATCGTTAATCCGCGCGGGCAAAAAAGTGCACTATAAATAAAGCCACATCGCATGCATTAAAGGTATTCAAAACGTATTGCTAATCCGCCAATGGTCTCCGCGAGCCAGGCTCTTACGCCTCGGAAAAATGCCTCGCGATAAAGTGCAAACGAAAAACATTCGCCTACGAAGCCTTTGAAAAAAGCACGCTCCTTCCTAACCGGGCCGTTATTGCAAAAATTCTCATGCTCACACTTTCATGAGCTCGCGCTCAGCCTCGCCGCCTCCGTCGCGTACGTGGCCCGGCCAAGTTGCACGTATCGAAAGTAAAAGCCGCGGAGTCGGGACTTTCGCCGGGACTTTGCTTGGAAGTTGTAGAGAGGCGCTCGCGGCCTCTCGCCGTCTGTCGCGTAGGCGTGGGAGCGCCGCCAGAGACGCCACCGACGCCACCGACGCCACCGACACCGCCGACACCGCCGATACCGACGAGCTCCCAGAGACCGGATCGGATGCGCTGGCCTCATCGTCTCCAAGACCCGGACAACGGCTAGAATCCGACGTGCGCGTCCTGCCGGAGACGCGACGCTCGCGGCACTCTAATGCGGGTGCGGTCGTCGGTGCGTGAGACGCCGCCGCAATCGTTGGCTTTTTTTAGCCTCGTGTGTGTCCTTCTCCAGCTCGCCGATGCTCCTTCCGGGCGTTTGGATTTTCCGGGGCGCTCGCGTCACATCGTAATGAGCTTTTATGACGCCGATCGCTTCGATCCTTTTCGCCAATTTTCACTCCGTCGAAGCGACTATTTTACTACTCGGTTTCATCTCCGTTCCTTTTTCTCTTCAATTGCAAGTTACGCTACCGCGTTTTCTTAATATTCGAATCTCTGTTATGAAATGCGTTTGGCCTCCGGCTATCGGCTATCGATAAAATGTATTACGATTCTATAAATATCCATAGCTGTATACGGATGTGTACGGATCTCGTGAAAATTAATTCATCGAAACGTTCGTGTTTTTCAAGAATATCGAACCGAGTTTCGATACTAATTAAAATAGCGATTCCAGTATGAATCTAGGATTTGGGTCTCGGTTGCTTTATTCCGAGCAACTTATAAAAATCTATTTTATCTTCTTTTTCATTAATTTTATTTTTCTCTGGATTAAACTTAAAAAATACTTAATAAGTTATTTCAAAATCAATTTTTACGAAATTAGCTTTCATACTTGTGGATTATAATAAAATCAACCAATAATTTTATTCGGAGCATACCGCGATGAAGGAAAATGTAATATTTTCGCAAAAAAATTATAATATGGTAATTTTACCGGCGGTTCCGCTTAATAGCCAACCGAAATAGTTTCTCAAGCTCACGCGTCATTTATTCTCGTTATATTGATGTATCAAAGTGTTAATTTTAATAAGGACAAAATATTTTTAGCTATTAAACTCAAGAGCTCTCGTATTTTATTCTTATCTGTTAATATACATGCAATGACTTGCCTACGTATCGCCATTAACTTTTTTAAAACATGTACTAAATTATAATAAGTTTTGGTTATCTTTTTCTAAATTAATATCGCAAGATTCATTTAATTTGAATAAAAACGTAAAAAATGGATGAATTTAAATTAAATTTGAATAATAAATTACATCGTGTAAAGCGACAAAGTATTTATTTATAAGTATTTATTAAGCGATCGATCTGGCAAGAATAAATTGTACCTTTACCTATTAAAAAAGCGTTTTTCTCATAAATATAAAATTTTGTAAAAAAGACGTCAGTTTTATCAAAAATAAAAAAAAATACGAGCCAATAATTTATCGATATTTATTTAAAAGTGTTGGAATATTGTAATCGAGCGTGTTTACGAAACCGATGAAATAAAAAAATACGTACGAGAAATTTCAAACGAAACACACTTGTTCCACCAATCAAGGAAATTTCAATCTTCCGATTTTTATTCGTCGGCTAAAAAAATAGCCTTATTGCAGAGCCTCGCTATAAACATCAATTAAAGCTCCAGTTATATCGCGGCGATTGCTCTTTTCCCATATATCCGTAAAAGTCGTTCGACAATTAAAAACACAAAGTCCCGCTAATCGGACGCGATGGTCTAGGTAAACGACGCTTATTTAAAAATGAAAAAGAAGCAAAAGAAGCAAAAGAAGCAAAAGAAGCAAAAGAAAACGCGGAGAAGGAAATCGAAACGAATAAAATGAAGAAATGGCGTGTAAACATCCATAGGTTGACTGCTAGCTGCAACACGAGTGGCTCCACTCGTACCTTACACCCAACGGTCTACCTGTATTGGTGTATTGGGTGTATTGTACGAGGGAGAAGTAAAAGAGCAACAGCGCGTAGAATTGTTCGTGCCTCCGAGAACTGTTGACCAGGCGCAGTTGTCTCGTTCGCGTTGTAATTGTAGAATAATTGAATTCGCACTCGCAATGCGCAAATGCACAAATGCACATGTATTCTTACCTACACTCTCGCGACTATCCTCTTTTTTCTTACACGCGAACCTTCCGAGGTACCTACACATGCGATGTCGCTATTTTTATATCTTTCATTTATTTATTTCAATCACTTTTATATCTAGATCTTTTCCGCTGCTCCTTGCCTTATACGCTTATATTTAATTATTAAATTATTGGGTATTGTTTAAATATTGTGCAAAAACATTCTTAAAGGTTCTTACATCACGGAGGAAAAATACAGTTTCTATCAACGAGAAAATAACGATAATACATTACCTGGAAAGAAAAACGCGCGCTTTGACAATAGTTGTTTAGTTATTTCTTATTTCTTTTAAAGTAAAATACCAACTTCTATTAATAACCATTAATTACTCAACTTTAGTACACCGTAGACAATCGAAAAGCGGAAAGAGTCGTGCCATTAATAAATAGGACTTTTTATTACGAGCATTCGTTAATTTTATTTCATTTTAAAAGCTAGAAAAAATATATACATATATAATTTTATTTTCTATTTAAATGTATACGTTTAAACGTTTAGTTCGAAAACCAAGTTAAAAATTTTACGTTTTATTTTATTATCCAGCCTTTGAACGAAAAAAAAAAAAAAAAAAAAAAAAACCGAGAAAAAAACCAATCGATTAATGGAATAACCTTAAACGCGATCGAAATGAAATAAAAATTATTTTTCAACTATAATTAAATCGTCTCTCGCTGTACACGATCGTTCGTATTAATTTAACGAAACCTTGATTCACGGAATAAAGATTTAAAAATATCGTTGAATTATCAGCGATTGCGTTAATTAAAAAGAAGGAAAGGATATATTCCCTTTTACCGGGACAAGATCCGGCGCAAAATAATGGCCTGCATCATCGAGCTACGAACGGAGCTACGAGCGGAGCGGCTCGCGTCTCTTGCTCGCGAGTCCTTTATATATATTTATAAGCGCCTTGGGCAACAGCGATACGCTTATACGCGAGTATAATATCTAGTATAATATCGCGTATAAGCGTATAAGCGTATAAGCGTATAATACACGAAAGGCGTCGATAGTCGATACGCGAGATGCAAAATCTTGGCTCGGCCGTTCTCTTACGCATTTTCCCGCGCCGAACGCGCGCAACGTCTACTCCTCCGTTACGAGGACGCAGTCACGTCGCGAGGCGGCTACCGTTGCACCAATAGCCGGGGGCTAGAATTAGAGTGAGACCTCCGGGCGAGGATGCGCCGCTACCTCGCTTACTCGTCCCTTTTTTCCTCTCGTACGGCCGCTGTCGGCACCTCCGCAGCGCCTCGGGCCCTTCGTCCCTGCTTCCGAGCCAAGGTACTCCTCGATTTTCCATCCTCGGCGAGTTGGCGAGTGGAAGGACTGCCGGTCTGCCCGGACTTTACGCGCCTGTCTTTTATTTCTGTTCGCGCGCGTGCTAATAGAAGTATAATAAATCGGCTTTGTCGAACCGAGATCGATAAACTCGAAATTATACGCACTCGTTCAACGCTGACTAATACCTTCGATCTTCCACATTATTCGATAATTACCGCAGTTTGCTTCGCCTTAATTTTAAATTCTTGGTCGATGCTAAATCATCGAGTGGCTTCTCATCGAGCAAAAAGTCACCGTAAACCGACCAATGAGTCAGACGGTAACTTGCCTTTTTAACATTCACCGATGACATTTAAAGATTTTAAATAATTTTACCCTCTATCGGAATATATGCCACGACGTATTAAATCTTTTTATACCGTCGTTAAAGATGACGTAACTTCTTCGAGAATTTTTTCAATTTCGCTTCTTATTTTAATTATTGCTCGGTTTGAATTAAAACCTATCCATAAATCAAGTTTAAAATTAGAAACACACGATCGATTTATCAATGATACGTTTGAAATTATTGCCATATAATTAGAATTATGGGCTCCGAATCCGATAGAACGACAAAAATTGATTGCGCGTAATTTAATACAAAACGGATGATAAGTCTTCGTAAATTTCGTAAAAGAAAAGTGAAATTTTTAACAAAGAGGTTAGAAAAGACGGAAAATCCGTATTCCGATAAATTGGCAAAGCTCCGTCGCACCGATCCAACGGCTATTCGTTAGAATGGATCGTTGAAGAATTCTCGAGAGAAAGTTAATTTTTAAGTTTTGCAAGAAAGTACGAGAGTGTATTTATTAATGATGATTCGTCTTAAAAACGGATAACCTATAAATAAACATAAAAATGACACCCGTAAGTGGTCGGAGGCTCGCGGAATGCGAAGGAAGCATCATTGATTATTTTCCAGGGAGCACACACCGGTACTCGCTTACAAAGACGCTCGCGAACCAAACGCAGGAGAAGCGTATCCTTAAGAGTAATTACGGAAATTCAAAGTTCACGCGATGTTCGGCGCATCTCCGTCGGTTTTCCTGTTTACTCCCGCCGCTTCGATTTCGCAGAGGTAAAATTAGGACTTCCCGTGCGAGGGGCGGAAGGATAGAAGCGCCATCGTTTTGCATCCTCGAAACTGTAAGATTTTCTCTTCTCGCCGAACAAATAACGATTGTATATCCAAGTGCTATGGTACTACCGGGGCCGGGCGCACAATTATTCTAACCACAGAGCTGCGTTACTACCGTCGCTGCCGCCGCCGCCACCACCTCCGCTACCACCTCCGCCACCACCGCCACCACCGCCACCACCGCCACCACCGCCTCCACCGCCGCCGCTACGCCGTTCGCATATATTCGAAAATCCTCGGCAATTTCGAAAGGCCGCGACGGTGCACCGCTGTTGCTCTGGTGCGTGCATTTTCTACAGGGACTCCCGATATACGGCGAACGCGGCCGTTCTGGATACGTGTGTATCTACGAGCGCACGCGCGGTAGATTGAAGCCGAGGAATGGGAATTAGAGTCAGGGAATGAAGTATCTTCGCAGCCGAGCGCTGCTGCCCGTCGCCCGTCGCCCGTCGCCCGCCGCCCGCCGCCCGCCTCCGGTAGTAGCAGCCGAACGTGGCCTTGAGTGTCTGGGTGTAATTGAGAAACCGTCGACGTGGACGCGGACGTAAACCTGCGCGCGAATGTAACCGACGTACGTGCGTCCATCTGCCGTGGATGTGTGGGACCGAGGCGCTCTTTGTAATTAAAAGCGTATTATACATGCGTTCCTCGATGATAACTCCCCTGCCGACGCCGTTTTTTTTTTTTTTGTTTCCCCGTCCTTCCACTCGCACCCAGTCATTTTCACAGAGTCACAGCTTTAGAGTCGCTCTTTTCTACTACGTGATTCTAATCGATACGTTTTTTATTCTACATTTCAAGGCTGTTGGAGATTTTTACGAGCTTATGTAATACTTTCCAACTGTTTCCGGAGGAAATCTATTATATCCGTACGACCGTACAACACCGCAGTTACGAAACCGAAAAAAAGTATAATTGTGTATATTTATCGAATTTTATCACTCGAAACGAATCGAATAAAATGGCCAAGAAAACGAATAAAAATTTTGTTTACAATTCCAAGATATTAAAGATTCGAGACGAAACTATAAAAAATATTTTATATAACTAACGAAATATGCCTTTTAAAGATAAACTTCTATGACTTTCAATGGGTATTTTCGTACTTAAAAATTACATCCATTGGAAGGTATATCTATATCCAGGAAAACTTTTGATGTATGGAAATACACGTGTACCTTTAAACAAACCTTAAACCTTCAAATTTTTTATTGATTATATATCGAAACGATGAATTTTAATGTGCAAGATGTTTTAGAGTTGACGCAATCTCTGAAACAATTTTAATGAATGAAGTTTATGTCGGTTATTAAATACTAATTTTGTATATAATGAATCGAACGTCGATTAAAAAATTAGATATTCGTTCGATATAAATCGATTCGTATAAAATGAAAATTATACATCAATTAAATCAATTACATGTTTAATACAAATTAATCGTAAAGATTCGTAATAAAAAATAAAAATTCTTTACATTTCTTTGCGTATAATGCGATGATTTTTAATTTTAATTTTAAAACATTTCATAGTTTTCTAGCCATATTTCTGCACCGTTAAAAATACGTTAAAAAATATTAGTACGATTTTTTTTAAGTCTTATGAAACTTTTAGCGATACTTGAAAAATATACTAAGATAAACGAAATTAACCATTTTAGTTTAAAATTTACATAATTCAAATACTATATTTGAACTGTGAACGTTTGGTTATTTTATGATACTAAACATATAAAAATAAATAAAAAATTAAAAATGATTTCAAATACAGTTTAAAATATTTATATTGAAAAATACAAACGTGTATATTTATTAATTTAAAAAATATATTTTTCTTCTTCTTTTTTTATACTGTATACCGAACGTTAAACTAATTTTGAAATTTTTTAAATAAACATATTTTTATTAAATTTATCGAAATTGAATAATATTATCGTTACAGCCTAATCTACGATTTCTTTTTTTATTTGAATCAAGAAATCAATATATATTGTATTCGATACACGTTTCTCAATCTTCATATATAATCGTTATAAATCGATTAAAAAGCGTGAAAACACATGTATTGTTGTAACCTTCTAGTACAATTATTAGAAGGTACATCTGACCTTCTGTTACTAGCGCAGAAAATCAACTTCCACATGTCTACCGTGAGAATCACACACATTGTCCTTCACCTAATAGTCAACATAAATGTTAGAATTATCATTAAATACGGTATTCTTGTATTACAAATACATTAGATATATGTTGCTATGAAGTCAGTCGTTGCAAAATAAAAGTACATTGGTTTATGACTATAACTATCAATTTCTTTTGCATATTTTAAACTAAATCTTAATATTTAACGCACTTGTTTGCAATACCTTTTACGATTTATAAAATAATAGTAACTACCACTACCCGCGTATTATAACTATTAATGTTTCTTGAAAACACAATCTCAAATACAAATAAATATTATTTAAAATATAATCTTATGTTTTTCATTTGTAATCGATCCACTTTTAAAAAATTTCTTTTTTTTATGCTTTACAAAACATAATGCTGTATAATTAATTTAATTTTAAAATAGTTCGTTTGATTCTGTGAAAAACATTTAATCTCTAAACTGATTTATTTATATATCGTGGTTAATTTGGTTTACTGTTAATAAGTCGAGAAACCTGTTGGGTCCAATATGATCGCGAATAATTTTCAATTACGCTTTTGCCATTCGTCACAAATATCTTTCTCTCTTGTTCTTCTATTTATCTATTCTACTGTCTATCTGTCTCTTTTCCCTCCCTCCCTCTCACTCTCTCGCTCTCTCTCGTACACACACTCCATCCACCAAAACTGCAACAGATTCTGGTCTCTGCTTTTTAGCGAACCTTCGATCCATGACGAAATATTAATTGACACAAAAACGCGAGAAGACGGCCAAATTGCTGCCACTACTCCGTGGCTTCTTGCGAAGGTAAAATCACTTTTAACTATACGACCTTACCATAAAAATAATCCTATATATACCTATACCTGATCATATACATCCATGCGAAGTATACAAAATACCAGAGGAATGGCAAAACGAGCACAATGTGAGTATATCATATTGTGGATCACTTTATCTTGATTGATACTTCAGCAAGGGATTTTCTTAGAATGATCCCATTTTTTGCCTATGGTTTTTTCATTTGCAATGCGGTACTGTGAGAAAATGTTATCAATTGTTGCGAATTTTTGTATCTAAAACTTTTTTATTAATGATATACGTCATTACTCCAAGTTAGAGCTTCGTTATACTTTACCTTATTCATTCCATTTCACGCAGATTAATACGATAACTAGTTTGGTAATTTTTAACTTTCGTTTTACTTGTAATTAAAAGCAAATTTCCTTTTATATATTTTTACACAATTACTTGTAAAAATACTTATTAACCGACCGAAATTGGTGACTTTTTTTTAATGAATTTTTAAAAGATATTTCTGTATATTAAAAATTATGTTAATCTAATCTGGAAGATTTACAAATTAAATAAAATATATAATTTAACGTACAAATGTGATAAATATTTTAAGCGTAAATATAAACGATATTATTTCGTTACAGTTAACTATATTTTTACAAAGAATGTAAGAGAAATTTCACGAAGTTAATTATAAAGCACGTGTATCATTGCTCTGAATTTTTTTTTTTTATAGTAACCGTATTAAAAAAGTTTCCTTTAAAAAATAATATACTTGTACACTGTAATTTTCATTGAGCGTTGACTAATATTTCATATCGTCAATTTGTTAATATAGCACAAATTAAGTTGCCATGGAGATTTACTTGTTTCTTACACATTTCTTTTAAATTAATAATAAATCTTGCGTTTTATTTATGATTGATTACATTTAGACATTCTGTTTAATCGTACAGACCTTCGTAAATGAGTTTCTAAGACGTTTTTTATACGCAAAGTAGATAATTATAATTTTGAAATCTAAAATCCGTTCCATGTGATTACAAGCACTCACATTATAATGTTACAAAAAATTCGTCGTTTTTATTGTATATGCTATTTATGATTTCTCATATATACATCCAGGTACATCAAGGTGAAACTGCGCAAGATTTATGAACGATGCTCGGAATAGTACAGCCATACATAAAAAGCGAGCATATAAAAAATGTGCACGACAAAGAAAATGATACATAATTTTATAACGGTTTAGTTAAGGTCGTCTCACGCCCTCGTTTCCTCCCCTTTCTTCCATCGTAATTGCAACTGGAAGACCCGGAACACTGTTTCTTATTTGGCAAATTAGCAAAGGTACTTCTTTCTCTTGCCTTCTTACCCTCCTATCCTCTAATGAAACGATTCGACGCGCTTAGTGTTTTTAGATTTTCTTGCTCCCCATCGACAATGGTCGAGAACCGCCATCGAGCGGACATAACGTTTTTGATCTCTGCTGTACCCGAACCATGATACAGACAGATACTATTACTTTCGTCTATATATAGATGTACCGATTTTGAATTTGGCACATTTTTTATAGGGTTGTGAGACATTTATTACATATTTTATTACACGACGTACTTTAACTTTAACAATATATTACCAATTTAAGAAGGTATTTAAGAATGATCCGATTATCGCTTACATATGCAGTATAAAAATATTTTTAATATAAACATCGATTCGTTATAAATTCACAGTTTTCAAAAGAAAATTAATTAATTCATAAAATTCATTTAAAAATTCGATTACCCTTTAATTATAGTTTTATAGATAAATTTTTTCAATATATATATATAAAATTCTATTTATTTTAATAATTTGATGACAAATCGTTCGTTATCGGCAATTAATCATCAAATTATATATATTAAAAATAAGTAAAATTTTTATTTTAAACTAAGTTTTAATATTTGTTAAGTTGACCCGATAGATTCCAACAGTTTTACTTAAATTTAAAATATTAAGAATGTAAAACGGTACGAGCTATTATAAGCTATTAACCTATTTACAGTTTCATGAATTACTTTTAGCAAAGCTTTAAACAAGCCTTTATTTATATCTTTTATTTTTAAATTAAAAGTCATCTTAGACCTTGATGTAATTTGATTTACTTATTTACGGAAGTAGTACAAAATATCTTACACGAAGCCACAGCTGGAATCTACAGAAATATATTTAAGTAACATCTGGATTATATCTATACGTCAATCCGCTGGAAATTCAATATAAAGATTTTCAATTTTAATTCTATTAAAATAAATTATATACAATAATTGCATTCCGTCTTTTTTTCAATATAATTATCTTTGATAAAAAAATTATAACGTATCGAAAGTTTATAAATTAGTAGAAAATTAACCAAATTTAAAATACTTTTCCACTAAACTTTTTAAACTTGATATTAGATTTTATGATTTAAAATTACCATAAGTATACATACGTGTATATCTTAATACCACTGCAAATAAATTGTACAATTATATTATTAAAATATTCAAATTTCGAGTAAAAGTTATAGTTATAAAATGTAAGAAAGAAGGAAAAAAAGTGAAAGACAAATTTTTTAACATTCGTTAATAATCCATTTATTTTAAATTAGAGAAACTGTTAAAAAGGTATATCGATCTTATTAAAAATGTCGAAAACAGCAATAACGATCCATACGTTACGAATAAAAATGTTAACCTGCATACACCGTTGTGTTAACGACAAGTCGACTCGAAAATTTGTTCGGTTAATAATTGTACCTTAGTACAAACTTTCTTTAGCTTTCACTAAATAACATTGAACTAGAAATTACGAATGCTCAAAAATTTGTAATAAACCTCTATCGATTACAAAATGTATTCCAAATTTTTTCTTTTCCAAGACAGTTTGTGATATATTCGCGATACATTATCTTTTTATTGCATACATTTAAGTGCGTATATCGAAGAATGTAGTAAGGTAGTATAAAATAAAAAAAAAAAGGTTTGTATCGATCTTTCTGTAAATAACTGCAAGTTTAATATAGTATAATATTACGTATACGTTTCCCTTAGGTGATGTTAGATCGCTTCTTCTAGACAAGTAGAAAGCTACATGTTTTTACGCGCAACACTAAGAGCTCGCAAGAGTAAAGCTATTGGTTATAAAGATTTTCACTCGTACCGAGTAGAGGAAGTAGCTTGAAGAAGGCGAATGGATAGATACATTTTTTCACGACATATATTTACCGATTACACCGGTTGAAAGAATGAAAAGGTTACTTACATTAATAGCGATTAATTTATGTGTACGCGCTCGGGTAAAAATGTGCCCTATTATTACGCGACCATTGACATCGAATAATCATAAGCTCATTCATCGCGTATGTTGTGATTATTTTTAGTCCTTACCGCATAAACGCCATTATTAACATTAAGCCGCAAGATTGCGTACACAACTTTAGACACAAACGAAAGGAGCCAACATGGCATGTGAGCGCACTTCGTGTTCCCGCAAATTTTACGATCGACCATGTACATTTACGCACATGCTCGCATGCGTGCACACACACGAATGTGCACACGCTCATCCTTAATAAGGTTTTCGCGTAGACGGCATCAACGGCGCGCGCGTGCGTTTTCCCCTAAATCATAATTTTAAAAATTACAGCCGACGCGCTTCACGGCCAAGAGAGACAGTCGGGGAAGAAACGAGGGACTCGGTTCGAGAGAGAGAAGGTAAGAGAGGCGTGCTTGCGGCTTCGTACGCCGATTAGCTCAGGCCCCAGGCGGCACAACCTGAAGCGATGTTTCTCTCTCTCTCTCTCTCTCTCTCCCTCCTCTCTCTCTCGCGCGCGCGAGCACTATTTTCCCTCTCTGTCCATCTCTTAAAACGTTGGCGGGGGCGTAAGTCAAAAATTGCGAGTGACTGTACTGACGAAATTTCTTGGGATGCGTTTTGACCGGAGCGAGAGTGAAAGAATGAGAAAGGATGATTTTTCGGTCTTTTAATGAGATAATGCATCGACGAGGCTTTTTCGTATGTGTAGTGCTCAATACGAGCCACGCATACTTAGCCATTATTTTATAAATAGATGCGCCCAAAGAAATAACAGGGCGATGTCCGAAAAATCGTTTTCGCAAACTGTTTTAGTTCTGAAAATCAAATTTCAAATTATTACAGCGTATAAATATTTCTGTCTTTTAGTACATCGATCCACGAATTTTGTTAAATTTAACGGTAATGATCGGACCTCGTTCATTAATGTTCATGGTTCTTCGTTAGCCGGCGATAGACATTAATATTTGGTTACAAAAATCACTGAATTTACGTGGAAAACTGTTTAGCTAAAAGCAGAACTAATAATAATAATAGTTATTGATCTTAAGTGCTACGAATGCGTTCAAATTTTTATTATTTTTTTCTAAGAAACTAAACCAAATCCGTCATCATAATTTGTTTCGAAAATCACGGTCAGCGTTAAATTGAATAAGTTAAATGATATATTAATTATACACGAGTAACTAATTCTTTTATGATATGTACTGGTTTATTTACATAATGTTTTATTTCATTTGATTAAATATGTCATTGCTATTTGTATATTAACTTAAAAAATTTTAAATACATAAAACCTTTTATAATAGGTACTTAAAATTCTAATAATAAGTTACTAAACTACTGTATATATTTTCGTAGGAATATAAATAAATACAAAAATATTTGTACATTATTACCATCAAAGAATATGAATCATTCTTTATATTAGTTTTTTCAAATGAATTTCATATATAAGTTACATTATAAATGAATAATTTTCTACCGTTCATGCATTTAGAGTCAATTAAACTCGACTTCTGTTTATATTAAAGCGTTCATAAGATAATTGGTATCGTTTTAAAAAGTTTTAATAGCTTTAGAAATTATATTTATAACTATAAAATAAATAAATAAATTATAAATTCAAGATATTATATATATCGAATACTTTATATTGATAATGTTAATTAATACAAAATTATTAATTTTAATATTATGTTTTATTTTAAAATACAAATTTATATCTAATTATTAAAATGTGATACACGTGAAAATGTAAAAGTAGTTTAAACGCGAAAAGCGATTAAAATGACAATAAATTACTCTAAAGTAAAATAATTTCTCATCGTTATTTTCAATGTTACTCAAGTTTTTCTATAAATAGAAATTATATTTAAATTTATTATAACTAGGACTTTCTATTAAAATGAGCAAATAGAATTTTTATTTACTATATTTATGTTTCTTTCTTTTTTTATACAATATTAAATATCGTTAGAATTTGTTTTTATCATTATTTATTATTGAAATTACGAGGATTAAGCCTCGTGTTTTTATGTTTCAATCTTATCGAAATCCCTAATCTATAAAGTGTATGTTGAGTTTAATAAAATTAACCATGTAAATGTAAATTCTTCTACCAAAAGAAACTGAACTTATATATAATCAATGTTATCATTAATTTTATTAATAATATTAATGTAATGAGAAATTAAATTATAATTTACTTTAAAAAACTCTGGGGATATTTATCAAGTGGTTGATACTCTCCCTCTCTCTCTCTTTCTCTCTCTACACATATATATATATATATATTTCACTTTCATCCTCTTTTTCTGACTCTTTCGTCACATAATATATATATCGAGTTTTTCACGGCTTCAATATGACGTTGCAATTTAACGTAGGTGTAGGATCGGCAGCATAAGTATACTGCGATGACGAAATACACTTTTTTCTTTCTTCTCCCCTCCTCATCGAGGATTCACTAACTTCGTTCGCTTTAATCGTCGGTCGTCACGTTTTATTATACGGAACGAGGAGCGAAAAAGCGAAAGCGATCGCGAAAAGCTCGAAAAAGGCTTTTAAGGGCGAGGGAGAAGATCGAGGGATATTCATTTTACGCTCGTTCCATGATTCTCAGCGATATATTTTTTGCACGGTCTTTCTTACAGTGCATCATGATTTTTGCGCCTGTCGAGTTAGAAATGCGATCTGCTTGTAATGAAAGGCCTTTTACCTTTTCATTTTGTTCTCTTAAAATGCGGTGACTTATTCTCTTTTTGTACTAAATAGTTTTAAACCTTTAAGTTGCATTAAGAAAATTTTTTTTAACACTATTAACGCTTAATTCATCCACTTATAAATGTAATCGATTATGTTTTTTTGAAAATTTAAAACGTGTATAATTTATTAAATTATATTTTTACGAACGTTTAATTACGAATTATATACCAATGTTCTTTTATTTATATCGACAAAAGAATATTGTTCATTAGCGGTTAATATTTTCAGTTCATTTATTCTACAAAAATGTAAATAATTATAGATATCGTAAGAATTTTTGTAATATTGTAAAATAAATTATATTTTGTTCAATGTTTGTAACACAACAGCAACGATCGCGTAAAAAAACCAATCAAAACAATATAACATAAAACAGTTCTCCATAATTCGTAGTATACGCATTATCAGATATATTATTATTCGATGAAATACATTGTAAAATAACATTGATAAAATATCGTTTATATTATCTAGATAAGAACGGAAAATGAGATTCTTCATAAATGTCTTGTATTACGTGCATCGAATACCGATGATTTTAAAGGTGACTGGCACCAAGTACCAATCAGAGAATGTCATTAAATTGTAGGAATTTCTTGTAAACTCAACTAACTACTTTTTCCCTTTATCTCATTCTCTTTGGTCGTACTCGTTTCTTTCATTTTTTTTCTCTTGCTTATATTTCATTAAAAATAATCGTTCGTCTTTAACGATTTTTGTAGAAATTTTTTTACAATAATTTTATTCTTATTTTAAGTATAAAACGACTCTCGCGAGACATATATTAAAAATAAGTAAATTACGAATTAAAAAACGTAGATTTGAGTTAAAAAACGATAAATAAAGTTGGAGTTATATATTTCCTTCTAAATATCAGAAGGCAACAATAATTGTAACCGTAAAAGAAATATCTTATACACATTAAAGTTTCATCAAAATAATAATTGAGCGTGAAATTTGAACGTTATCGGGACGTTAAAGCATTCGCCGTCTATAAATGTTTTAAATTTGCAGCGTGTACGGTGAAGTGCGTGTACCCAATCTTGGTAATCTCTTACCATTGATAACATTTATAAATACAGAAATATTTGTCTCGCGGTCTCGCAGTCTCTTCCCCTCAATTTTTTACTCGTAACTTTTTCGTCTTTTTTCGGGCCTGAATCTCGTTTACTTCGGTGTTCGGTTCATTTCGCTCTCCCCCTCTCCCAGTTTTACTTGAAAATGAGCAATTAATTCCCTTCCGCGCTCGCCTTGAAAAATAGTCGATGAATCGCGTCCCCGTATTCCTTTCCTCGTAGCCTTTTTTTGCGCGCTGCGCTCCTCGCGTACATACGTTTTCCCTCCAAAGCCGTAAATCAGAGAGCCCGCGTATCGTAATATGGGCATCTCGGCCGGTCGGGCGCGAGAGCGCGAGAGCGCGAGAGCGAGAGACGCTACAGAAAGGCAGAAAGGCAGAAAGGCAGAAAGGCAGAAAGGCAGAAAGGAGCTGCTGCGCCTTCTCCCGACCGAGACATTGTTTATGACGGCGTTCACCGCTGAACGAACGCCGACTCTTGCATGGCAGATTGTCGCGCACCGCACGGTAGTGGTACTTGCAACTAGGTAACCGCGAGACCGGACCTCCCCCCGACCATTTCAGTTCCTTTGCTCTTGCTCCCACCTCTGGAATCCTTATGGTTATCCGAGCGCGAGTTCGCCTCCTTCCCCGTGTATTTGTACATTTCTACATGTAGCTGCAGTCGAGGGAATCGTGTAGTTCGCGGTGAACTACGAGTACTCCCTCGATGTATGCTTAAAAGCTTCTCCAATGTTTATGGCCAATATTACTACTACGAGGAAGCCATTATGCGTCTGGATAATCGTAAATTCATCTAAAGTTAAGGTAGATCCTTCGCTTGCTAATTGATGCTATATCGTAAATATTTTTGAGTGGAAAATGCGCTGCTTTCGATTGAAACATCTCTCTATTAGTGTGAAACTCCACCCTAAAGAAATGAACACGAGTACTGTAATAACGATTGTTTTCGTTGTATGTATTAAGTCTCGTAAAACATAACTTCCACTCTACAATTTGAGCAACTTGTATGAAATGTTTTGTCTACGCTGCGCAGCAATGCTTCCAACGATTACAATTAATTATAATTTTTCGTATTTCAACTTTCGAAATAGAATTCACCGTTAATATTTTTTCTTCGGTCAAAAGATTTTTCCAAAAAGATACAGTAAAGTCGATTTAGTCGTTGTTTTTTGTTCGAACGAATCGATTTATTTCCTTAAAAGAATTTAAGTCTTCTAGAAAATATCCGATAATTGATTTTTTTAACGCAAGAACTATTATTAAAATAATTTTGATAATGACTGTATTTTACGTTAAAAATTATTCGACGTATTCTACAAAAAAACGCTTAATTTGTAGATTTTTGATCCTTTGATGCGATAAATCGATACGATATAGATAAAAAATTTAAATTTAATCAATTAAGCATTTTCATTATACGATTTCTTCGTGTTTCTAATTTTTATTTTATCTAAAGTAGTCGGGATAACGCTATTAAAATAAATTTGAACAATTTTATATCCATAAACTCGAGGTCGTAAACAATTATTTTTAAAAAAGTATATTTAACGAACTTAAAAAAGTTACATTGTTTATCGAATTTCATTATTAGAAATAATTTTGATTATTGTATAATTAAAATAGTACGATAAAAAATAGTTTTTAGATTTATAAATACGTATAGTTTTATAAACAATTTTTCACGTTTAAACTTATTTAGAACATCGATTAAAGTAAAATTATACAGTTGATATAAATTTATTTTTATACAATCTCTGTTTCTCTCTTGCGATACTTGTACAAATAAACACAGATATTTTGCATCGTCTGCTAATAAATGACAATTTGAATCTAAGGCTGAACATATTAGTCGGATGCAGAAAAGAATACCGAACAATATAATTTGTAAAATTATAGGAAAGATCCCGTTACATACAAATACACAACCTTATTTACGACTGAAATTTCTCAACGTAACTATATTACAACACCTGACCCTTTCTTACCATATTAAACTTCTCGGTCATTCGAATATAAGACTTAGTACTTGGATAATTTTTTCGAAGATACAGATAATCTCAACTGCAGTAATTCTGTCGCGTATTAATTTATTTACTCAACTTTGCATAATATCCTCCGGTCTTTACTCGCTGCCGCTTCCCCCATCCTCTCTATCCTCTTCTCTATCCTCTTCTCTATCCTCCTCTCTATCCTCCTCTCTATCCTCCTCTCTATCCTCCTCTCCATCCTCCTCTCCATCCTCCTCTCGTCTCTCTCTCTCTCTCTCCTCAATCATCTTCTTCTACTTCTTTTTCTGTTTCCCACATGCATTCACACAGTATTTCTGGACGCCGTGTATCCACAGCCTCGTTCACCGTAGCTCGCGCACAGTTCCTCGTCGTCTCTTTTCGTCCTCCCGCGTGCCTTTCTTTTTCCCGTGTCCACCTTCATACCCGGCTAAACGGATTTCAATAAGTCGAGAGTCGTCTCGCCCTCTCCTTTTTCTCTTTCTCGGTTGCTTACAACAGTAAATCGGAGTGGATGACACCTGTTCGTTGTATGGATACTACACGCACACGTACGCGTGATTCGGCGAAGGATCTCGAGTCGTGCGTGAGGCCAGGACTCTCTTGGCTTGTTGGCTTGTTAAAAAAGTTTAAAAGATAGAAAGAGAAAAGAAAAGGGAGGGTATCGCGAGCGAGTCGTTCCCGATATATCAATACCGAGGTGTCCGCCACTTGACATCACCGAGACGGTCCTCGGCGACCTCGGAAGGGTAAAAAATGCGACGGGATTTTCAGCTATAATGGGATTTTAACTAAGTATTCTAAACTCGAGTTCCGCGCAGGTCGAAACTTGTACGCGCGTGTTCGATTATTGTGTCGCCGTTTCACTTGTAAGGCAGCGACTAGCAGTTTAGGCGATTCCGTGCTTTGGAACAGGATCGCGATTTACATTCGTAGTTTCCAATTTTAATTAATAGTTATTCACCCAACTTCAACGACATCTCACGGACGATCTTTCGGCTTGCCTTTCTCGAAGTATACATTTTATTATGTCGGATGATACTTTCTTTTTACATTTTACTTCTTTTTTGTTTCTGCGATTTTTACGGACACGGACCGATAATATCTATCGAACTCGACATTTAATTAAACATTCGTATAAGCGGTATTCTTAATTTACTAAATATAGTTTTTTTTAAGGATTTTATAAATTTTATTATCCGAGTTATAAAATTTTTTATTATAAATATATGCTAATAATTATCATTTTGAATTTGAAAGTGAATATAAAACGCGTACCGATGCATATTTGTATAATATTCTTCCGTAATAGTTATTAAACGGTTAACGATAAGAGTTTTACGTAATCCATTTATAATAAAAATTAGGTATGGCTAATCGTTGTCAACTGTAGAAAAAGAAGAAATGGGAATTTTAGATGAAAGTTTCTTAAGATAGATCGAAGATATTTCGATTCGTTGCAAAATAATTTGCTTGTATAATTTTTCCAAAACGCATAAAATTCTCGTACATTATTAGAATACCGTCAAAGTTAATGTAAAAGATATTAAGCGTACGATATGCAATAGTTTAACGAGATTTTAGTATTTTATAAAATTGATTCTTGTAATTCGTGTGATTTCATAAAATTCGTGTTATACGTAACTAAAGAATTTTTTTCTAAATATTTTCTTATTTCGTTTTTTTGCAAATCAAAAGTACTGATAAAGTATTGCATTTAAAAAATGAGAAAACTGTTTCTTTCGTAATTTATTAAATTCTATAAGATTATATTTTCTTATTTTTTTAAAATAACTTAATATTCCCAATAGTTGTTACGAATAAGAAAATAAAAAATATATTAAATTTGAACAGTTTTGTATAAAATTTGAAATAAATTTTATCAATGAGATTTAAAATATATATCTATAACGATTTTTGTACTTTTCATGTACACTTTAGAGTAGAATTATAAATCTTATAAAGTTAATTATATATATTTGTTAATTTTACCGAAACGTATTAAATTTATCCAACGTTATATTATATACAATATTTTTAATTTAAAAAACTGGTTTATATTGATGAAGGTGCTAAAGGGCTAACGGCAACATTGAATTAAGAAATTTTTGAATTCGCAAATTTCTTTCCTCAAACAACGACGGTACTTTAAAATACCTCAAATCCTTGATAAAAAAAGTTATTTCTCATTTCAGCAGCACTAATAAAAATTTTATTGCAAAATGACAGAAAGAGCTTCGAAAAGTTTGAGCTGTGTAAAACGAGAAGAGACGGTGCGACCACCCTAAAATACAACGATGGCTTTACGATGAAATTTATCCTAATCGTTTAATAACTGGCTGACATTTGTCCAGAAACTTCCATTAAAATTTATTTTCTTTCTTTTTAACTATTGAATTTGCGGTAGTCTTAATTGCCACCTTAGTCCTGATTACCAAAGAATTTTTTTTCTTTTAACCTTTTCATTTTTATCCATCCATACGTATTATATATAAAATGCGTGTTTGTATGTATAATGTTCAAAGTTAAATTACAGTATATCCGATACTTATTAATACATATTATTAATAAATATACGCACACTTCGTTTCGTTATATTTTTAGCTCGTAATATAATATCTAAGAGTAAATTAGATGAAAAACGATATTTTGAAAAATTCTTAAAATAATTACATATTTTTAATATCTCCATAGCTATATTTATATTACATTTTACAAAAATATAAATACATTTTGATCAAACTTTTTTGATTCGTATAAAAGTATCTAACGCTTAAATAAATATCGTTACTATTTTGAAATTTAATTTTTCCGAATAAGTTCAGAATTATGTTCGCTCTTTTTAAATTGAAACCGAAATTGTTTTCTTATATAAAATTCAAGATAAAATGACAAGCTTTTCACGTTAAATGCATTACAATGTAAAAGGTAAGATAAAATAGCAATCTTTGCTTGTACATTAAAACTTTGTAATGCGATCGAACGAAAGTTTATTTTAATACAAATTTAAAGATAATTAACAAAACATACTTATATCACTCCTTACATTTACAATCACACAGTCCTTCGATTGGAGAACGATCGCAATTGACCGCGGAACCCAAGCTCGGGCAAACGTTCGTACTCGTATAACCAAAACGCATACAAAGAAAATCGCATACGTATTCTTGTGGCCAACACAAGTTCCTTTACTCTTATCTGGACTTTTTTCAACATTAATTAACTCGGCCGAGGGCTTATCGCTCGCTTGCGCCCGCTCTCAGCATAGGCTGAGAGGGAGAAGGAAAGAAAGAACTTGATGTGCTGTTGAAATTCACAGACCGCATACATGCGCATGAGTAGGCACCTATGCGTGTACGTATGTATTCTTTTCCGATCTGCTTTTGAGTAGCAACGAAATAAAGAGAAATAAAGAGAAATAAAGAGAAATAAAGAGGGAGAGAGAAAATATGTTTCGGTGACTCGCCCGATTGAATTGTACGCTCGGTTTTACTCGCGATTCTCGAGTACGATGACGATACTTGTAACTATATGTAACTGCAGAAACAATTCTTCGCCCTAATTACCGCACGGATTCATTTTTACCCTTAATTACGTCGATGCGCTTACATCAACGCGCGGTGGAGTTACGTCCTCGATCGAATCGCTGGCTCGTATTTTCTTTTTTTGTCGGAAATTTTCTTCGCGTGAGAACTGTATTAGCGCGAGGTAGAGAATTTATGATTTACAGTTATTGGATTACGATACGAAGATAATTTGAACAGCTTAATTATGCAACGATGATTCTCTTCCTAAATTAGCATTAATCTTAAGCGATTAATGAGATTGCGATTTTATAGTTTTACATAGAAGGGAAAGCTTATACGAAAGATTAACGAAACATTTTTCGCAGAATCTTATCTCGAATCGAATCATCGCAAGGAAATAAAATGTACTTCTGTAGTTATTATTAAACTTGATTTACTTTTTCTTAGTTACACCAATATAATCTTATAAAAATTTAATAAAAATTAAATCAATTAATCGTAGCTGTTGATACGATATGTTGAAACAACCTTTATATAATATAATTTATGTGATAGCGATTCATGTACGTATATTTACCGATAAAAAAATTATCTAAATAGTAAGACATTACGTCGTTTGATTATTATTTATTAACTTTAATAACTAGTTGTATTCTTTTTAAAAAAAAATGCATAATTTTGTATTATATTACGTAAATTAATGTATTGTATAGTGTAAAAAATCGTAGTATAATTTTCATGCTTCTCTTCCGTTAATCATGGCATAGCAATTATTTCTGTTGACTAGCCGCCTTTAATGATTTTGCCGTTGCTATAAAAACCATATAAAATCTGTATTACTAAGCGAAACAAATATAGTAATTAATTTGTGAATTTTTCAGATAATGAGGAATCGTATTAAGTAATACAAATTTCTAGGAAATGAAGTTTCGCGTTGGTACACGAATTATAATTAAATTAAAATCACCCTTCTTTATAGGACAAAAAGAAAGTTGAATTTAGTTTTACGGAACAACAACAACAACAACAACAATAACGATTCGCAACGATTCGAACTTATTTACGATACCATTGCATAATCGGAAATATTTATGATAATTGTGTCTTTTTTTTTTTTTTCATCAATCTTCCACACAACGGACGACTGGACGAGTCGTATTACACGTGAACGCGAAATTTATCTCGTGTCGCGACTTCATCCTCGAAGCCGTTAGACTTAGGTCGCGCTTACCAAGGATAAGTCTCGAGTGGTATTATACACCTTGCAAAAGAGAGAAATAGAAAGAGGCAAGAGCCTTGGAGTGCACTTCAGCACGTTGGCTGCAATGCAAATAAAACGTGCAGGGTAACGGGTTCAAATGCAATTAGCCGGGGTGTCAAAAGGACAGGTATTACGAGACCGACATTCGCCCATCTAACGGGATATAACGATGCTGAACCAACGTGAGATAGCTTGGCTATTCTACATTTCTGACAATAAAAATGAGTTTAATAGGACATTTCTGTCCGGTTATAAACATTCTTTTAAAGGATGCTTCTAACTAGAAAACCATTCTGATATAAAAATTAAATTATAGTCTTTCCAGATTTAATTATTGTTTTAATAGAGCCTCTTTTAAAAACAAAAAATTTTGTTTTACGATTTAGCTTTTTCATTGCACGCGTTTTTTAATTTATGTTTTCCTTTTTAAACTTGAAATAAAAATCATGAAATTTTGTTTCAAAGCTGAAAATATATTTGCAACGTTTAAACGCAAATAAATTACAGCGATATAATCTAACATTGACAATTTTGCCATGCGAGACATCAATTTATATCAACATTTAAATTTTTTAGAAATATGCCTTCTTTTCAGAATAATAAAGTTGATTCTCGTAAAGTATAGTTCAAAATTACACGAACGGTCGTTACAATCCAGTGAATTAGCCAAATTAAGAAAAAATTTTCGTGCTTGTAATCAAGCTTTAGACATCATTATTATAAAAATTAATAAAACTGTGTCGACAAGAAAGAATTATGAAAGTCAATTAATTAAGACTCTACGAAAATATCTTGAAATTTACTATGCTAATAAATTCCAACCGACTAAATCAGCTCCCAATTTACCACAATATGTAAATATTTTTCTAGAATAAATTCGATCGTAGAATTTTCTAATATAGTAATCATTTTTCACTCTAGTACTAAAATTTAATGAAAAGAAGTTAGTTTGTTCATTGTAACATTCTCGCACCTTTCTAAATAAAAAAGTAAGAAAAAGCGGGGGAGAGAGAGAGAGAGATAGAGAAAAGTAAGAAACACGAAAATCTTAGGAACGCTCGATGCATCACTGTTGCATTATCTCTCACGGCCCATCAGACGCGATAAATTCCCAAAAGAGGGCCGCCTCGGAAAAATGTTGGTTCTCTCTCTCTCTCTCTCTCTATCCGTCCCTCTCGTTTACTTTTATCGAATCGCGCGCTTCTTTCGCTTTCTTCGCAGTAAATGATCACAAGGAGTGAAAGAAAGAAGAGGAGTCGCACGATATCATTACGTAAACGAGCGTTATCAGTCGTATTTCGTCGGAGCGCATTGCGCTCACGGTGTCAGATCCACGATCGCCACGTGAACTTGAATAATGCGTCTGTGTTTTGTCCGGCTCTGCGTGTATACATACTTACGCAAGTTAAACAGAGTACCTTTTATCACGCAACTCTATCAATTTGACCGCGTTTATGTACCGCACACGACTATAATTCACGCGCTACGTAGAAAGTGCATTAAGCGATGCTGCGTGGGTGTGAGTCCTTTGGCAAGGACACTCGTCTCTAATTGTAAGCCAATTTTCGAATGTGGTTATACATAAAGAGCATTACGAAGCGATGATGCGAGGTTGCAACCGAGAACTACAAGCGTGTAATGAAAGTGTACGAGCGAGTCCGAGAGACTAGCCGAAGGGTTGCAACGTCAAAATTATCGAGTTTTATTTATGGCAACGACGTTAATGATATGCGATTTACCTCATCTAATGCGATGCAGTCAAATTGAAAAATTAAAATGTTTACCGTAAGACACGACCCAAATATATTTCTCTTATTTCTCTTTAACGCTCGATCGATTTATCAAACCTTATTCTTAGCGATTTAACCATTCATCATAATTTTATAATTTTTCTTCGGTTCGAGCGACATCGTTGCACGAGTCTTTAACTACCACGAAAAACTGCGTGGCATAAGAATCGTTAGTCTTAGCGGTACGTATATAATTCAATTTTTTATTCGGACGTGAGAATAATTTTAAACTCTATCGTATCAATGTATCGCTAACGAGAAGTTTATTTATCTAAAAGAATAATATCATCATTTTACATTGTCTTCGTATTCTTTCGGAATGTATTATGGAACCTTATCGAAGATGATTTAAATTAATTTTTTCTAACGGTTCTTTCTCGGTGATATTATCTCCAATGTTCTACAAGAATGAGATATCAATTATGGTACTTACAATTTAAATGGTCAAATTACCACCGTTGATCAAATCCTTCGATACGATTCAAGATCCTCGGTGATAAATTCTTATCACGGATATTACTCTTTCAAATTACAATAGAAAACACGAAACTTTCCCTTCGAAAGGAAATGTTACTCGCCAAGCATTTTAGAATGCAAATAGATAAAGACATTTATAATTTTTCGTTGCACCCGACGTAGATTATAAAAAATAATCCAACTATTTTTATAAAATATTTATTTATAACTAATCGTTATTCCATAGCCCGAAACTATATTTCGTTTTAGCATCCGCAACATACGCGAAAATAGTTTCGTTTTCTGAATTTTAATTGGATATTAAACATAGTTTCAAATTTTATTTTACGTTTCTGAATAAACATTAGTCTGGACGCGTCTCCTCGCAGATATAAAAATTACCATGTAAATTGCAAGTAAAATGCAAGTTGCAAGCTGCTTAACTTTCTTAAAATGTAGCAGCTCGAGTTTTGTTAATCTTTTGAGGAAAACGATTATCGACGAAAGCGAGCAGAAAGCGAACAGAAAGCGTTATTGACGCAATTAAGGAACTCATAGGAGCGATAATACGTGGGTGTAGAAAGGTAAGAAAAACGTTGAAATAACGAGGAAGAGAAAATATGGTCCAACTCGCTCCGGCGGCAATAAGAAGCAAGGAATTCGACGATGAACCTTCGAAAAAAAAGAAATAATTGCAGGCGGGCATTGACGAAAAGCCACGCGTTCCCGAGGGCGAAGAGCACTTAGCCGGTTAATGCGTCGGGTAGCGCGAACTGGCGCGCGCGTAAAGCGCAAAGTATACACATCGCGGGAGATTCCTGGTCGAGTCCTGCGGCAAGGACACGCGCCGGGTCGACTAGTTCCGGGGTGATCCGTCGGCGCGGCCGAGCGGCGCGAGCAAGTAGCCGAGCGGATGTAAAGAAGCCCTCGCCTCGGGGCCCTTGGGGCCCGCATAAAAAATACGCGAGCAGCGTTATCGATGCCTCGCTCTCCCGTGCGGGCTACACATTCGGGTTCCGGGGAGCCAGGGGGAAGAGAGAGAGAGAGAGAGTGAGAGGGGGAAGAGAGGGGACCCACACACACGCGAGCGCGGAGAGAGCGAAAACGCTCGGTCAACCTCTGCTCGGAGCAGGTATACGAGCAGTGCGCGCCTTCGTGCCGGCCAAGACGGGCAGCGCACAGGTGGAATCCGCCGGTTCTCCTCCACCTCCCGTTCGGTCGGAGCTCGCGCGAGACGGAAGGATGCGCACTTAAACAACTTTGCGTGCCCCGAACAGGCTCCTCTCTCTCTCTCTCTCTCTCTCTCTTTATCTCTAAGCTACCTCCTCCCTCCCTCCCTCCCTCCTACCTCCTCCTCCTTCACCCTGTTACCCTTCCCCCTACCACCCCACCGCCGCGGCCGCCCGTGCGAGCTGCTGCTCTCCCGCTCGGGAAGAGCTACATCTTTTGCACGGGCTAACAGCGCCACTCGCGTATATCGCTCCCCGGCAATCTCAATTCATTAATTATTCTAATAAATGTTGCGAACCGCGCGAGGGACTCGCCCCTCTCGGCCTTTCACGCATCGGCTCCGTTCGACGATCGACCATTTTTTCCCGATTCGCCTCTTGCTCCGGAGAAAAATCTACCCTCCGCGGAGGCTTCGGATTTCTTCCGCGAAACCGATCGAGAATATAAATGAAAGAGCCGTGCGGTTACGTTTCCCCGACGAGTTTAACGAACTTGGCTATCCTTATTCATTTAATAACGCCCAGGATGTGGAGCTATTAAACTCGGATCGATGGCTCGCGATGCGCGCGCCGAGTTTACGTTTCGGACCGCGCGAGACGCGAGACGAAATTTATGCGCTGAATTTGAATGAAAAGTGGCGTATTTTATCCGGAGTCGATTCTCACGGGGAGCGAGTCGAGCGAGTCGAGCGAGAAGAGCGGGAAGAGCGAGAAGAGCGAGACGAGCGGAGGCGATCGACTCGTCCCGCGGAGTCCACGAGTCGAACAACCTGCCTGACTCCGCATTCGTTAAACCCTGATATAAATATTAGACGCTTGGAGATATGCCCCGCTGGTGCTAAACGATCCGAGTGACTCACTTACGGCGCGCGAATTAGGATACGTTGAATTTGAGCGACGCGTAATTCATCCGCGGCTACGAAGCGGTTACCAACGCGTTCTTCGTAAAGGGAAAAAAAGTCTATTGCAAAAATTACGAAACGTAAGCTATAATTTACGACGAATAAGTAGTCGATGCACCTCGGCATTATTAAAAATACTCGTCAATTTCTTCCACTTACTCGACGCATTTGTTTTCCCGCGAAAGCCTCGATGGAAAGTCTTGACCGTCTTAAGAAAAATGCAGACGCCACTGAAGTCCATGCTAATTACGCTTGACTCAACTTGGACTAATTGATCTCGCTAATTAAACCAGCAGGATTCCTTTCTATCTCCCTCTCTATCCCTCTCGTTCTCTCCCGAGGAAGCTGCCCGTAGCATTCGAGTCTTAAAGAGAACGCGGAGTAATTTCGAATTCGCGCGATTTTCTCTCGGACGAGAGCAAGAAAATTTCCCGAAAGTAGCTCCGTCGCACGCGCCAACGGAGATAAACTTTGAACTAGCGGCGCGCGATAATCGCCGGAAATTACTCGCATTACGCAGTTTATAGAATCGCCGCTCGAAAATGATGCCTAACTTCTTTAAGGCCCGCGCGTTCGAAAGACGTTTCCGCGATATCGAATTACTCGGAGTTGCTACCATCGGCTACCTCGCTCGATCTTTAATGACTGTCTAAAACCGGGACTGGGAAAATAAATGCGAGAATCTCGTGTGCGCTCATCCGGAGACGAAAAGGGTGCAATTCATCGATAACGATCTTCCGGTGCATCGTAACTCGCGATTAAAGTTTGACGCGAGATCCAGTTCCTCGGTCTCCTTTCCTCCCGTATTTTTTTCTAATTAAAAGTCGCAACCCCCGAAGCACGTATCAAAGTGCGGGGACACGAGCCGAGGTTTCGCTCTCTCGCGCAGCCTCTCACCGCGCGCACTGTTAATTAAGCCCCGAAAAGATCTCGTGGACCTGGCCGCAACGGGGTGAACGTATACCTCCGAGAGGAATCTGCGAAAGTTATTAATGTCACATACCACATCTCTCGTTTCTCCCTTTCCTCGGCTCAGCCGCCGAACAGAGAGAGCGAGAGAGAGAGAGAGAGAGAATGAGCCCTACGCGAAGCTACGCGAGGCTGCGTTTACACGTACGAGAGAGAAAGAGCGAAGGATAGGGCGAAAGGGAAGCGGGGAGGAGGGAAGCGCCGCCGTCGAGACTCACTCGCAAACAGACAGAGGCGCATAACGCACGAGAGAATCCGTGCATCGCGTGTAGACGGGCTTTCGCACACACGCAGACGCAAGTGCTCGTACACTTGCAGTGTTCGCGTAGAAGAAGGAAGACGCCGACAGGGGACCCCGAGATTCGTCGAGCGAGCGTCTACACGTGTGGAAGAGCGAGAGAGAGAGAGAGAGAGAGCGAGAGCGATGCTGCCTCGAGGTGGACCACCGCATACACGCGCGCGCGTTTCTTTCTCCTCGGGCCAGTCCATCGCCTTTATGCTCTCGCACACGCGGGCACACACGCGGGCACACACACACGGGCTGGTGAGGCCGTTGGTGCACACGTGAGAGACCGCGCGCGAGTGTAGTCCACATGGCCAGGACCGCGGGGTAATAAGAGAAAATAAGGCGGAGGGGCCCGAGGTATATACCGGGGGCCGACCGGTGGGGGCCATAGGGCGGTGGGCGGGAGGAAAGGAGCTGCTGAACCTGTTCCCTAGGGAGTTCCTTGACCCTCCGGGGGGGCAATCTTTCTCTCCGCTTCTTCTGCTCTTCTCCGCGGCGAGCGACGCGCATCTCGCGAGAGTTGCCCGCCGGGCGAACTCTCGAGGCTCTCTCCTCCCTCCTTCTCTCTCGTTCGGCGACGCAAGCTCGCGAGTGAGACGGAGGGGAAGCAGTGGCGCTCCTACGCCAGGGAGCCTATGTCGAAAGGGAGCCCCGGAACGCGTACCTGCCCTCCTTGCCCCTCCACCCCCCCGGGTTTGTGCGTACGCCGGCGAGTGAGAGCCAGTGGCGGCGCTCAAGGTCCGGCCGAGGGCAAGTCGCGCGGATGCGGCCAAGGATGACGCCGGAACAGCGATTTTCGAGCGAGGTCGGTAGGCTCCCCCTATCCCTTCTCGAAGGGGTGCGAGCGAAGCTCGCGCGATTCTCGGGACGGTGAAATTGGGAGGGCGAGCTCTCGAGCTCTTGGACGTCCGCTCGAGTGCCGCGCTTAATGATAAGAAATGGCCGCGAGGAATTAAAGAGCTCCGTAGAAGAATTTCAAATTGTTTTCGAACGCTGGGTAGTTGGAGTGTGGGGTGGGGAGAGGGAGGAGGAGGGAGGAGGAGGGAGGAGGAGGGAGGAGAGACCTTTATGCCGGGCCTCGTTTGGCTTGATCACTATAATTGCGTGAAGTTTGTCAAAAAAGTACAAAAAGTACCTTAACTTCGTAAGATTCTACGTTTTTCAAAAAAAATTTTAAATTTCGAATAAGTCAATCATCTTTTAAAAATAAGTTTTTCTCGTATACGCAGTCGCGCGTTCAAACCTCCAATTTCTTTTTTTTTTTATTTAAATGCATTAATTTTAATTATAAAGCCGGCATTATGTCCCGAATGGAATATACTACAAAGCGAAAAAGAACGCTGCCAAATTTAGCATCGAGAGGGAGCTCGGATTTCCAGAGTCGCGAAACCGATGATAAATTTCGGTCCTGACTTTGATGCGATCCTCAAATAGAATGGTTTTAGGATGGAAAACTTGTCTCTTGAAAGATTCGACATTAAGATCCGCGACGAAAGCGACGAAAGAAGCAGTAACGTCGTCGCTCGAGAGGATCGTTGGACCGATAAGAAGAATTTCACGTTTTTGCATCGATCGTGGATACGCGCGCAGAGTCGGGACGTTGGGACTTTGGCGAGGTTCCGCGAGCGAGAAGAAAGTCGAGGATGATCTCAATTAAAAAAGTACGACGTAAGA
Source organism: Dolichoris vasculosae (assembly GCA_018907195.1). Classification (NCBI taxonomy): domain Eukaryota; kingdom Metazoa; phylum Arthropoda; class Insecta; order Hymenoptera; family Agaonidae; genus Dolichoris; species Dolichoris vasculosae. Next base: position 12,743,273 of record JACCHY010000001.1, read on the forward strand.
ATGAAAAATATTACGATCGTGGTTCGTGGTTTGGTTTGGTTTGGTTTATATTATCGGCGCGACGCGCAAAAACAAACGCGCCGAATTTACAAGTTGATTCGAGGCTCGGTCGGGAACGGGAGAAAAATCGGGCGCCCGTAAAAAAGGTAAGGTTTACGGGTGCGTACAAAGGTAAGCTTATAGAGGTTCGCTGCCGTTACAGTTAGCTCGTAATAAATTTGTCCGGAAAAGGGTGGGCCAACGCGACGATAAAGGTCAAAGAAGTCGCGGTGAAAAAGGGGCAGAAAGGTACGCAAAAGGGGGCAGAAAATTATGTATATTTCGCTCGGGAATTATTCCCGCGGTCGATGAATAATGGATAAGCCCCTGTCGCGTGTCCCCCGTCATTATCCGCGCGAGAGTCGCGAGCTCGAGGCTACTCCTCGACTACTCGAGGCTACTCCTCGAGCCCGCGACCGCGATCCCGTTCCTCTCGGCGCCGAATCTTGGGGCTCGGCCCGCGTACGTCCGGATCGGCTTGGATACAAATTACACGGGGCGCGTGAGAGAGCGAGATCGATCGGGTCCGGATCTCTGGGAGCGTCGATCCTCTTTGCCGCCTCTTCTTATTCGTCAAATTAAAATTTACATCTTTCCAGCAAAACAGGTTGCCGCTGAGGTGCGAGTCTTCTTGCCGGCTACTTTTATTTTTTTTCTCCTCTTCTTCTCTCGATTCTCCTTTTTCGTTTTTTGCTTTCGTTCCCGCCGCCGCCGTCGTAAAGAGATATTGTGAGTTTTCAAGTGATTGAGTGTGTTCCGACCCGTCGTTTGTTAATTAATTGCGACTGCCTACAGATGTTTTATGGTTTCACCGTTGTACATATGAGTTATATTCTGAGACAGTTATGTAAAAGAAAAAAAGATATGGCCCGAAAATTACTTTGTAAAGTATGTTTTGTACATTTTTAATTACTATGAAATTTTTCTTTAGAAATTCATATTGCGAACTTCGAAAGACCAAACGCACCGATCGGCAAATTTCGCGAACGATATCGATTCCTTGTATTTCCCGATATTAACGACCTAAATCATGTTACTCGTTACAAATTGTGTAAAGTAATTTTTTAATCGTATACTCGATCAATTTATTGTAATTAATCTAAATTATACGAGTAGTTTTTTGTAATTTCTTTATAACGGATTCTTTGTAATATAGAGACGCTAAGTTTGCCGATTATTCCGTGTAATTCAATCATCTTTAACGTTGTATAATATTTCTTTTATGTATTACAAGAAAAACTCGATGCTTCGTTGTAGAAATTTCAAGTAGTTGAAATATGTCATAAATAGTTTGATCATGATTCAAACACGAATACTATATCGAGTGTTTCATTTGTAGATACGGTGTATCTTTGTTATAGAGCAAATTAAATAAACCATAAATTAACATACAATGAATATGCAACTTTCCATTGTCTACGCGTTTCGAACTTGTATCGATCGAAAGAAATATATAACAGCGAATATCGGCAAAAACCAACATATTAATGCTTGTATAACCGTTTAAAGATCGAAAGTAAAATCGAAATAATTTATTCGTATGTCATGTTCACAATTATACTTATGCGTGTCTAACGTATCGTCCATTATTTAAAATATGAAATGGACTTTTACAGTTCATTCGTTTTATTCGCACGGTAATTATTCTTATCTCGTATATATTAAATTTACACATAAATTTTTTATTCGCAATAATGGCGAGAATCATTTGAATTTCAAATATTTTTTATTTAGGTATAATCGAGTAATCCTAATTCTTTGAGCGCGCGATACAAGAACTCGATTATTATCCATCTTGGGAGCTACGGAAATATTTTTTCCACGGATTGTTACGTTACGATACCGAATTAAATTAATTCTAATTCCGAAAAAAGAATATTCATTAGTACGAACGCGGTAAGAATCGAAGAGGCCGAGGATGGAAAACATTTTTCACCATTTGTAAATTGCTAAAATAATCTAGCAATAAACGATCGAGGCGAACAAGCTTACAAATTTTTTACAATGCCTGCGATGGTCGGAGGTGTAAAAATGAATTTTATCTCAAAACTTTTCGAAAGATGATTATTCCCTTAACGACGGAATACGTTATTGAATTTTTTAAAAGTGTTTAAAATTCTTGAAAAAAAAGTGCGAATATTTATACTTAAATATTATGTTTCCGATGTTTGTTCCCAATGGCAATTTCTTTTCGAATAAATATACGCGAAGCGTTGCGTTTAAAAAAAGGAAAATTTTCCCAGATAAAACGTATCAGATACTTAGGAACGATCAAAGATAAAAAAGAAAAAATTTATTTATACAAACCAGTTATAAACGACTTCATTAACTCAAAATGCTACGACGCTTAAATCTTCGATATATTCGGCTTTAGGATAAGCCAAGCTTAATAGTCGCATAATCAAGGCTCAGAAGTCAAAATAAATAAATCGTAATTCCGGTTTATCAATTAGACCGATCTCGGTAGTAGCGGTAGTCTATTCTCGCAGCATCCATAACCAGGGCAGCGGCGTTGGTCTCGTGTTGGTCTCGTTGCATCCTCTCGCGGAGAGACGAGGGCAAGAAATGATCGGCGCTCGCGTCCGGACTTAGTTTAATCGTCCGGCGCTCAGCGAATCCCTAATGGAGTAAACAATAAAGGCAGGGAAGAATAAGCCGCTCGACTCGCAATAGCGCCGGCTCTTGGTTCTTGGCTGTTGGGTCTTGGTTCTTGGTTCTTGGCTCTTGGCTCTTTGCTCTTGGGTCTTGGCTCTTGGCTCTTGGGTCTTGGCTCTCGCCATTCCACATTCGCAAGCGCCACAAATCATTCGGGCCCTCGTGGGTGCGCGCGACCGCTTAAATAGCAGAGACGCACATGCGTCATGCAGCCGGCGGTGGTGCATTGCATGCATCTGCAGGCTGCATGCGGCGTTGCGGGGTGTGGGACACGGTCACTCCTGACGAAACCGATTGTGAGATCGCGCCGCGCGCTCGCGGCTCCATCCGCGGTGCACGAGTGTACGTATCGTGTAATGCGCCTCTCGTACGGTAGAAAGGCAGCGGAGAGCCTCGAGAAGGAACTAGCGAGCTCGGGAGAGAGAGAGAGAGAGAGAGAGAGAGAGATGTATTTACGAAGCGCACGTAAACGAGTCGCCTTTCTTTCTCTCTCCGTCTTTCTCGCCGTTTCCTTCATCTCTTTCCAGCTGCAGCTTCCCTCTATCCTCTCTTAAATTATTCTTTCTAATTTAAATACAATTTGGCCTTCAATTTACGTTGTAAACATTTTCGTTGTATCTTTATTACTTTTTCTCCAATTTCTCCCCTCTATCTTCGCGCTTTTTCATTCATCCGCTTACATTTACAGATAATTTTAATTTCTGGTATAAAATTTCGTAAATTTTAATCGGCTATTTTATCGTTATATAACCTATTCGTATCAACCGATACGACGTTAAGTAAAAATTTTTTTATCTCTCGCGCGCTTCCTCTTTCCTGTTTTGCATTATTAACAGATGTCCGTCATCCTTTTATCGCTTTCTATATTCTCTCGCCTCTAATATTAGAACGATATAAGTCTTAATTTGGAACGAGCGTAACGCTCGTATCGTTCTCTTTCAGCGAAAGCTGAATCGTCGTATCGGCGGCGGACACGAATATTTTGTAGAAAATTTGGGACGTTGTTCGGCTAAACGAGACCGAAGCGAACTCATTCGGAGCAGTCGCGCACCGAAAATAAAAAGTCCTTAACGGCGCGTTGCGCTGTTACAGAAGTTTACAGAAGCGAAAAGTAGATAAATTAGGATGAAAAGAAACAAATTTGTTAAATTGATCGGCTCGGCTCTCGGCGAGCACTTGACTCGTAAAACCGAGCACTCGAAATTTCCTACCGCTCGCTCGTTGTCTGGATGCTTTCCAGCTTTCCTTTTGCTCTTCCCCCCAACGCTCGAGCAGATATACATCCATTTGCGAACGTCCCAGCGCAGGCTCCGGGTTCACCTCCTACTATTTCGAGCTCTCGGCTCTTCTGCGTTCCGCATAGCTTACACTTCGAAATAGACCATTGACGGGCAGGTCCCTTTCTCCTCGTCTCAAGCTCTTGCCCCTTACTCGACTGCTGCTCGCTTCTACGAGCGAATCCTGGCGAAACGTCATGCCCGTGAGAGACACGCGGCTCTTGCCGGGCCATCATCGCCAACAGCATCAACAGAAACGAACGAGCGGGCTCAGGAGAGCAGCACAAGAACCGTATAATGTACAGGGCGATCGAGAGAGAGAGAGAGAGAGAGAGAGCGAGAGAGTGCGGTGGAGAGAGATGGAGGGTGGGAGTCAGGTAGAGGGGCGGGATGAGATCCACGGCTCGTAGCGAGAGGGAAAGAGAGAGAGAGAGAGAGAGAGAGAGAGAGAGAGAGAAACAGAGAGAAAAGAAGAACTATCGACGGACGAGAGAAAAGAGAGAAAGAGCGAGAGGGAGAGAGGGAGGGAGAGCGTTACGGAGAGAACGTGGTAAGAGTTCCCCTTAGGCGATGATGGGGAGGTCGAAAGGTGGGAGCGCGAGAGAGAAAGAGCGAGCGATGGTACGAGGAGAACTCGAGAGTGGTAGGCAGGGAGGGGGAGGCCCGCAGGCCGGCCCGCGGCTTTCGACTCAGTATCCCTCGAGCAAGCGCCTCGTCTGTATCCCGCGGACGCGTAGCTCCGTTCAGCCAGGGAACCCCGTGCGCACCAGAGATACACATTTTTTGTTCCTTCATCGACGACCCGCGCCTCTTCGTCGCACGGTGCGCCGAGCTCGCGCCGCGTGTGCCGAGCGCCCGTCGACTATCATTCAGCTGCGGGCGAACACCCGAGAGTGAGTGCAGTGAGTGAAGAGCCAGTGGTGAGCGTCCCGGTGCGCTTCCTCGGCACGAACGCGCGCAATAATAATAAGGCCGCCTCGCCGCGTAACTCGGGGGCCGCGCGCCGACGCTCGTCTCCTCGAGGTCCCTTCGGGGGACACCTGTGCGCGGGGGGCGCTCGCGCTTTTCGGGAGCTTTGGAGGAGCGAGAGGAGGAAGAGCGAAAAGGGAAGGAAGAGCGAAAAGAGAAGGAAGAGGAAGCTTCTCCGTAACACCCGGTGCAGCTCCGAGTCGGAGACGGGCGAGAGAGCGAGAAGGGGTCACGAGTTCTCCGGGTCAGGTCGCGGGGCATCGGCAGCCGAGAGAGTTCGCCTCGCCGCCGAGGAAGACCAAGAGGAGGTGGAGGTGGTGGGGACGAGGAGATCACCTTCGCTGCTCCTCTCGGAGCCAACGTCGCCATCTTCCATGTATCCCCGCAGCCTCCGCACTCGGTGAACGGATCGAGAGAAGAGCTTAAGTGGAGCGCGCGGATCGTGGGAGCGGGCGCCGATCGGAGCTGTTTTACAGAGGGTCCGCGTGTCGTCGGTCGCGACGCGCGGGACGGCGATCCTCCCGGCCCGCCTGAGACCGAGGGACGCGACGCGTCGATCCAGGAACGAGGAGGAGGCGCACAGGTGCGGGCGCGAAACGCGGTCCTCTTCGCGGCCGAGGGGCCGAGACCCGCCGAAAGGTTCACCTGTTGCGCGACAACGCGCCAGGCGCCACGCGAGCTCGCGAGGGAGCGAGAAAGAGGAAGGCCTGAACGAGAGAGGAGGGAAGGAAGCTCGGCTGCTCGCCTGGGGCGCGCGGTTCGCACCCTCTCTCCTCCTATCATCAGTGGCAGTGCTGGATTATCAGTGCAGTGTGAATATTTCGCCGGCATCGGCTCGGATATACAAGTGCGAGGCGGAGGAGGAAGCGAGTACGACGAGGACGAGAACGACGAGGACGACGAGGACGACGACGACGACGACGACGACGACGACGACGATAACGACGACGACGACGACGACGACTACGACGATTAACAGTTGTGTGGCCCGGGTTTTAGCTTCCATTTTTGTTTTTTTTTGTTTCTTGTTTCGTTTTTCCCCCCCGCATTCGAGAACCAGCGAGAAAGAGTGATTTATTTCGATTGTTCGGGCATAGATGCGTCGCAAGTGACCCGAGTTCGACGAGTGCTTGGATAGGATTCGAGGGGATCCGAGATAGATACTAGGGGGAGATCGATCGAGGTAACGGTGGGCGCGCTGGCCAGTGTCACACGGGCCGCGAGTGGTTCATACGACGAGTGGTGATGCGGTAGTCGCGGGATCCCCGAGGGAAGCCATGAGGGCGGCCGCCGCCTACGTCCTGCTTCTTGCCCACCTCATACAGGTACGCATCATACATCTAATTATGGGAAGATTCTTTCAGCCGGTGGAGGAACTTTTTATTCTCTCTCTATTTTCTCTCTGTTTCTTCTCTGTTTTCTCTCTGTTTTCTCTCTGTTTTCTCTCTATCTACTCGCGGATACGAGCACCGCTTCTTCTTTGATAGGATGAATATTCCGTTGGATTATTCAACGAGATCCGAATAATTACGGATATGCAAACTGCGTATCACCATCCTCGCGTGCTATTATCTCGTTAGATTTTTTTAAACGCAAATCCACCTTTCCCGTTCCATAAATTCCGTATAATAGACGCAATTTTATGCGAAACTGATAAGACTTTGCTTCGCGCGAAGATTTAAATTTATTCGTACGCGCGTTGCATAGACCGATTTCGTCGCGATTAAAATTTTATGCCTGCTCGAATCTTACTCTTGCGTAAGAACTGTATCCAATCGAATCGTACCGTAGAAATTGAAATTGTTACAATTGTAATCTCTTATCGATATTTCTTAAGTAACGAGATACCGTATACAATGTTTTACGATTGCCGGTGTAAGATGCAAATATCGAATTATAGCATCAAACTTACCGAAGGATAAGAGTTTACGATACGTTTATTTCAATTATTTGGCAGTAATCGTCGACGATATTACATCTTTTCTTCGATAACGGCTACATTTATTACGATTTTACGCGTCGAAGATTTTTAGAAATTTTAATAAAGTTTTATCGCGAACGACGGAAGCTCGTTACGCGAGAAAAAAAATTTTTGATCTTCGCTCGATGGATGATATTCGAATCGACGCGTTACCGAAAACTCGAGCCTATTTGGTACTTTCCACCATATGCGCACTATTTGTCGAAATGTAACGAGAAAACGGATGCGCTTATACGGGTATAAGTGTCATAAATGATCGGATGTTTGGCGACTACGTTTCTAGTGGCAAGCAAGTGTCGTAAATGAAAGTGCATGTGTCGAGAAGCCGAACCAGATGTTTAATTGCAGGGGATAATCTTCTCTATCTTCGCATAATAAAATTTCGAACATTCCCCGCATGTGGTATAATAGTGGTAGTACTAAATTAAATCCTCGAGTTCAAGACTTTGGCATATTTATGCGGTTCTAAATAGAAAGTGTAAGAACGAGTCGATGGGACAACAACGAACCACATGCCATCGGGTCAGATCTTTACTTGCATCTGGAAAAAGGGCATTAGCGTATTGCATCAAGATGCAAGCGTCGTTGAAATATAACTGGCGCTCGTTCGAGAAATATTTTCAGTGAATTCTTTTACCTCGATCACCGATCGTTATTGCATTGATTCAACCAACGTAGGCTCGAGTATATTAATATTTTTACATAATATTTACTTTCAAAAATCAACCTTTCTATTACATAAAATATCTTCATCCTCATCTCTTCGGTACCGATGTTCATTATTCTTAAATGTACGATCCCGAGCGAAACTTTAAATTGACAGCGATCGATAGAAAAATTTCCTTCGGAGCGATAATTATATATTGAAAGAGAAAAAAAAATTTATCTATTCTTAGCGATATCTCGAAATTATCCTCTTACGAATGGACACTTTTACATCGCATTACGTAATCGTGAAACTCATTGCGCCTTACCCACGCATAATGTCTATTTAAAAGAACATAGATGTACTGTAATATCGAGCTCCTCGATGCCTAATAGAAAAACAGAGACGCCCATAGTTCCGATTTTCTTAGGTATAACAGTCGGCGGCACTTATCCGAAGCGAGGGACGGTGACGCTACCGAGACTCTTCTCTCCTTTTCTCTCTCCTACTCGCGCCGTAGGCAAACGTACACATACGTAGCGCGTTTCCGGTGTTGCCGAGAGCGACGCAAGACAGCGAGAGAGAGTGAGAAATAGATAGAGAGAAAACCGACAAAGAACATACATGCATATGCGATTATCGCCGAGTACGAGAGAAGCCTCCGTCTACCGTCGACCGGGATAATTCAGACTCTCCAGGGGAAATTATGGTGAAATTAGAGGGAGCGCGGTTATTGTTTTGCCCGCACTTCTGTTTGCTCGGCCGGTAGATAAACGCTGTCTGATAAGGGATAACCCTTTGTTTGCCGTAGGCGGTCGCGTGCGCGCTCGCGAACCGCGGGAGAAACACACTTTGTGTGCCTTGATTGTTTGTTTACGGAGATCCTTAGCGCTTCTGTACTCCGATCCATTCCATATACGATTTCGACTGCTTCTTTACGTCTCAATTAGAGAAATCTTATCGATTTATGTACTCCCGAGATCATTGCTAATTTCCCTGGATATTCCAGGGGATATTACAGGGGATATTACAGGGGATATTCCAGGGGATATTCCAGGGAATATTCCAGGGAATATTCCGGATATTGGCTTACGGCGATTCATTGTCACACGATCGTTCTTTGAAGCTGTTCCATGCTAATGATGCGATAAACGTTCGTCCGTCGTTAACTTAAAGTTAATGGAGTCTGTTATTCCAAAGAAAATTATGATAATTATGACTGTTACTTTTAAATATTATATACACCGAATGTATGTAAATGTAGAGAAAGAGAAAAAACTATTTATCTTGACACTAAGTAAGATAGATAATGAGCGGAAGAGGAATCGATCGTTTAAAATAATTAATTTTCTTAAACTCAAAGAGGTGGTTCTTTATTCGATCGACCATTAATTTATATTTACGAAAAATAAAATATACTCGACTCGTGTTAATTTATTACACATAAATAATTACGTAAAGTCTTTTGGCGACGCTGTGAATCGAGTCTTTATCGAGACAAAAAGACAAAAATTAGCATTTACGTATCGCTTATCATCGACTACTTTAATTTAGATAAATGTATCGAATGAATTCAACGAATAATCTCTCTTTACGAAGACTACTAATGTTTCTGATAAATGTCGTGCAATTAAAGCAAACAATATTAATTGAAAAACGAGGGTAAAAATAATTCTTCAAAGCGAGCACTGACGTGAAATATTTCTAGGGATCCGAGAAATTTTTTCAATAGCGAAGATAAACATTCTTGCGTATCCCCCGCATTCGCACACACACACACACACACACACACACACACACACGTACACGATGTCACGTCCTGCGAAAACGCGATAAATCAACCACCAATACGAACAGTATTTACAAAGAGCGAGAAAAAGGAAAGGCAAAAACGCCAGAAGTAGTGGCGGCGACGGCGGCGACGGCGGCGACGGAGGCAACTTGAATTTTCAATCGTGCACATTTCTATAAAGTTTCCCATGAGCTCGCGAGGCTCGATAACTCAGATTCCCAAAGAAAGCGCAGCCGTCGGCGGCATCGAAAGCATATCGCGAACGACGACACCCAATGAAACGCAAATCGACTCTCCGTTGCGCAACCTAAGTTCACCGTTGCCCTCCTCTCGTTTTCGCCGGATCGCTCGCTTTCTCGCGGCCTCGAGGAGCTCACGCACTCGCGGTAGGTCGCGGGTACATCGGTTACGAACAAAAGACGAGAAAGTCGAAAAGCCTCGGTGCCCCGAGACTTCATGGAAGTGCTTTAGCCGAGTGCCTTACTCGACATTCCGCGCTTCTCCCTGAACGAAACCCTCCCCCCCTTCCTTCAACCAGCGAGAGCTTCTCGGAGTCGCTCCCGGAGTCCGTACCCGGACCGGAAGTTGGCCACGAGACGGCAATTCTCTCTATGTTTTGGATTTGCGATGTTTAGTCTCTGTGGCGCGGATCGGAATCTTAGCTATGCGCCTCAAACCGAGCTGCAACCGAATTTATAGCTGCCTAAATCATACATTGTTCCAGCGCATCGCTTTTAGTGTGATTTTCTATGGAAACAATTTCGGTATTATCCGATAAATTCACACGCTTCCCTTCGCCGACATTTCAATATCTGATTATTTTATTTGTAATTTAAATTAAAATTGTATGATTTTAAAGCTGCTAAAGTAGAGACTATCGAACGTACCGGGATTATTTGAAAGTTCTTCTTTCAAATAATTTGGAAGAAATACTTAAAATAGCTGCTTCGATGTAACAGATTCGTATCTGATTTAACGAATGACTTTGGATTTTATACAATTACAAATAGTTTCTTCGATACAACAAATTTTTACATTATTTTCTTCGTCAAATTTTAATTTTTCCACTAAATAGAGGTTGTTAAAATGATAAAATGACGTATCATTACTATCGTGGGAAAATATTTCATTTACGTAAGAATAATCTTCTTCTGCTATTTATACTAGAATCTAATTAAAATGTTTAAAATCTTTTAATTTAATATTTGTGTTTGCAGTTATTATACAAATGATACAAAATTATAAAACAACGTATATTTAAAAAATTATAATATCAAATTATTTTACCTATTCGCGATGTTACGTATAATTAATCGTTTAAATACTCAATCATCTCATCAATGCCATTTTAATTATAAGCTAGCAAACGCATCGATAATGAATATTTATTCAAGAAAACTCATTTATTCGTTTTCGAAATAGAAAACATAAATTATCTTTCAACTGTCGTTAAAAGCGAAAGGGAATAAAGAATTATCGAGACACGATTGCACTTTAACCCATTCATAAATAGTTGTAGATATCATAGTCTTTTCCCCCCTAAAATTTCTCCCTCTCTTCTCGTATTCGCGTTTTATCGACTCGGATCGCCTCGTATTTCTCTGCTTTGGTCAGCGTAGCCCATTCCCTTTCGGCGAGCGTAATTGTGTCGTGCATAATCGCTTCGGACGTCGCTGGGAATTAGCATAAAGTTCGCGCTTCGAGGGAGTTGTTCACCCGTGCATTTATGTACAATAAACGAAGGGGAAAATATTCTCCTTTGGCGAAATTCAATGTGATACCTCGTGAAAAACGTACCGTAGCTGTTAATCGACTGCATAAATTTCACGTCGCGATAAAAAAAAGAATCGGAGTAACGCAACTCCGAAAGCTTCGAACCTAAAAGGAACGAGGCGTTATTCTCAAATTTGGAAAGAAGGTATTCCTTTTTCCTAATTATTATTTTATCCTTTTGCAATAAGATTTTAAAGAACGCTTCACGAAGAGTCTTCGATCGCTTCAAGATCCAAACGCGTTTTGCCACTGACTTTTAAATGACCGTTTAAATTGCGATGATGTATTCTGAAGTTTTTGTAGAAGCTCGTGCGCGTGTGATTAAACGCTTTTAACAGCCTTTCGCATAGAGGTTCTTTTGCTTAATTATGAACATACGTTAGACGAACGCTTAACCGAAGTCGATTTAAGTGACGATTGCAAGATCTTATTAAATTATTTCGTTTTTCTTTTCTATGTTTTTTCTGTGTTTTTGTTTAATGTATGCTAAATGATGGAAATTAAATAGAAACGGTACGTAACATTTATTACTACAATATTTTTTGAAACTATTATAAAACATTATTAACATAAAATAAAATAAAATTTAATTACAATTTGTTGTTATTAGTTATTAAACATTTTGAAAAATTATTCAAATCACACAGGGAGAATAACGGATTACTAAATTAAAAAATACCTCGCTATCCATTTGCCAGATGTAATTACAAATAATTTGCTGGTAATCAAGCTTTTTAAATAAAAAAATAGAGAGGTGACGAATCGCTACTATTTTCTTTGACAATAATTGAAATCAAGATTTTAATTAAACTAATTATTTTTGCATACCTTTCGGTACTAGACAAAATATAACACAATATATCCATACTTTTTTCTTCGCAGTATCCAAAACTTTTTTAATGCTCGGAAGTGATAGTAGGCAATGGATATGCAGTACATATTTTCTATTTTCTATTTTCTTTAAATATGTTTGTATACTGGAGTATTCAAAAACTTTCTATCGTAAATTACTTTGTTTCTCTAAATTAAGTATTTCATAATAACTTTAATCACCATCTTTTTCTTTTACAGAAGCAACCCGTTTATTTTTTATTTTCTTTCGCGATACGATTTGTCTTTATACAGCGATTAAACGAAAGATAAAAATATTATTAAAAAAAAAAAAAATACAAAATGTAAATAGATAAAGGAGCGACAGGTAAATAAGAGAAAGAAGAATAGAGAGTAATATTCGTCTCTTTAAGGCACCACCGACTCCGACTTTATCTTACTCCCGCTTTATCTCTCTTGGCATCCCATAAGTGAGAATAATGGAGAGCTTATAGAGATGACGAAAAGTGTTCGCGCCTGTGCTTACTTACTTATTACTTACTCTCTTGATGTCTCTTGTTGCTCGCGGTACATATACAAATATACTCGTGTATGCATACGTAAGGGTCCAAGGGGACCGCCAAGAGCGGCGTTTAAAACGACTTTCGAGAAGAGCCGCTTACCGATGCTGTTTTCCGTTCGGTCGATTTCTTTCATGTGCAATTAAAGACAAGAGAGAGAAAGGAGAGGAGGGAAGGAGCAAGACTCTTTCAATTTCAAGTCGAGCCCTATTACCGTTACAAACACGTGGCGGTTACGCGATCGTAAGTTGCAACGAAAATTTGCGGCTACTTCTCTCGGCCCATGCATTTTTCTTCTCTTTTTTTTCCTCCTTGACGTTGTCGTCCTTTTGAAACGTTACCACGGTCCAAACGTATTCGAACCTTTTTTCGCTCGGCGGTGCCGCTACCAGGAGTGTCGACCTCCTTACACACTGCTTACGCTTCTTTTTTATAGTGTGCATAGATGGGAGAGGAGGGCTTTTACTTTATTTTCACCGCAAGAATTTGGTAATAAAAGAGCACTTAAGGGCAGTTACTTTTCTGATGGGCTGCAATATAAGAACAGATTTCAGGAATGATGACTCCTTTTTTTCATCAAGGCAAGCGTAAATATCCGCGTGCCGGACTTTTATTTTGGCAGGCCGTAATTACTTTTATTCAAATATTAAACAATAAAATTTAATTTCGAGGTATTTTTAGACGTATACTACAAGTTTATCATCGTTTCCTTCGTTACGAATGTGTTAAATTTTTATCGTTTAGCGCAAATGTTTTACGAGTTTCGGAGCGTTTTTCATATTTTTGGCTGTGTGTGTATGCATGTGTGTGTCATCAAAATATTTACAATGTGACACGTATATTATTATTATAATTTTAATATTATATTTGAATTTTTTCCACGCAAAGGTATAATTTGATGATCAAGTTTGATCGAGGATATAAAACTTTACCGTATTATTTCATTAAATGCGATGAGTCGAGTGCGTAGACTTTGCGACTGAATAATTTGTTCCCATGAAAGATTAAAAACAAAAAATCTTCTCGACTTTCGCATAATGTACCTTATTTTTATTCGCGAGTCTAGTTTTTCCCGCAAAATAATTTAAAGTTTCAAGAAAGGTAAACAGTTTTTCTGCGATACGTTTCGAATATTTTCTCTTTTTTCCGCGTTTTGCTTCATTAAAACGACTTATGTCAACAATGTTAATAAACATAAGCCCAGACACTAGAAGCGAAGAGCGCCGAGTCGTCGACAGAAGAAGCAAAATGAAAAAGGGAGCCCGAAGGGAAAGAAAGGAAGCTCCTTCCATAAACAAGCTCTTATCGGCAATCAATAATACGAGTACGACAACGAAGCGAACGTCCTTCGTCCCTGAACGAGTGAGTCCGTCTCTAAAAAGCTGCTCTCGAGCGGCGGCAGTTTCGCAAAGTGCGCTATGACGACGAAGAAGTTCTTCTGGCTACGTCTCAGCAGGCGCGCTGCTAAGTGCAGAATAACAGTAGTAAATCTTAGCTGTGGTCTCGATGGAAGGGCTCCGATCGCCGCGCGCACCACACGCGGGACAAGGAAGGACAGGAAGAGAGGCATAGATGTGCATTACGGAGGAAGGAGTCGAGGACTTCCGTGGCAGGGCTTTCGCGAAGTTACTAAGAGGCCCCCGGGATAATCGGGCGGCCGAACGCGACTGTTAGGCGCAGCAATTGCAGGATGCCCCTAGCAATTATCGCGTGTAGGCTCCGTTAAAGCAGCAGCAGCAGCAGCAGCAGCAGCATCAGCATCAGCAGCAACAGCATCGGTGCTCGAGAGCGAAAGAAAGAGACCGATCTATTATATATACGCGAGAGTCTGTGGAATTTCCGTCTTATCCACTGCTGGCTAGCCCAACTACTCCGAGTTTGCGATCCACGCCTACTTTGTCCTTTTTCTCTCCCTGCAACTCGTCCCTCGCCCTCTCTTCTCCGGTGCTCTTCGGTGCTCTATCTTTTTTCTCGTCTTTTTCTTCTAGGCCTATACTTTCGTGAATAAACCCCGTCTCTGTCCTTCCGCGCGGGTCTGAGATATTGTTTGTTAGGATTACTGACAAAAACACAAAAACGCCAGGCGCCCATAAAGCACAAAGAGTACTGACGGTAATTAAGTGCAAACTCGACCAACCCGTTCGCTATAGTCGTGCATTTAATTGTAATGGCACTGAATTCTCTTTAAATGCAGCGATCGTATTAAAACAAAAAATAAAACGGCTTATTTTCGTATTATTCCAGCATTATTCGTAAGTACGATGGAAAACCCGAAAGAACTTTGTAAGATGAACTTTGATAATTTCGGTACCACTTGGCTGACGATAGATAATTCGTTATTTCGTGCAAATTCGTTCGAAGAAGAAAAAAATTAAATTAAAAATTTTACGATGTAGTTTTCGTTTTCAAGTATTTGTATAATAAGGAATAACATTTTTTGCACGAATTCGACATTCTCGTAAATTTAACCGAAAATATCGGTTCTTTTGTTAAATTTATCGCTTTAATCTACGTTACGCACAATTTTTCGATACGAATAATTAACGATCATAATTATATTATAGCAACATTGATTAAACCCGAAAGCATTTAAATTTTCAATGGCGTTGTAAGAGGAGAAGTTTAAAATTAAATTGGATTCCATTTAATAAAAATTTGCATAATCATGTGATACATCGATGTTTTATTTCCGTTGGGTAATCAAAAAATTACTCGATGCGAGAACACGGATGAATGATAACGCATTACTCGATACCACAATGGCAAACGAGACACAAGAAAATTAAATTCGGAGTTTCGTATTCCGAAACGGTACATAAATACACCGATCTTCGAAGCGACTGCTATAAAATTGTAAGCAGCATCGGCTGAAACGTTGTTCTAAAACAGAAGATCCATCCCGAAGAGAACGGGAATTTCCTGGAGCTTTTTCTGCAATAATAAAAAAAGAAATCTATTCTTTATCTGTATCCTCCTTCTTAAAACGACGCAACCTTTGCGACAAAGTAACTGTTTCGCTTTAAATGTTCGCCGTACAAATCTATTTTCCTGGAGCAATAATTCAAGCATATTCTAAATTCTCGAGTAATCGAAGAAAATCAGCGACGTCCTGCAGAGAGTCAGTCCAGACGAAATACTTTCCCATGCCTTCCTTCTTATCCACCCTATTCGCGCTCTCTCATTCATCCATCGCTAGCGCTAACTTTTACATCGACTCGGGCGGACAATTCATCATAAACCAGTCCGCCGGTTCGCTTTACCTCGGCACTTTAATTACCACTCGAACCGAGCGGACGTGCCGACGCGCGATGCATCCCGGGTCTCTCTTTCTTTCTTTCTTTCCTCCTTTCCCTCTATCTCTTTCTGGATACGTGCGCGCAATTCGGACGCGACGCTTCCCCCGAGATATACGATCGATGATCGCAAATTGCGCGAAACCAAGAAGCGTCCGAGGAAAAAAGGGGGACGGATAAGTTGGTGGTAAGAAAAAAGGAAAAAAAAAGGAAAAAAAGAACGAAAAAAAGAACGAAAAGAACGAGGGGAAAAAAAAATTACGAAATAGGAGGCAGTGGACTCTCGTGGTACAGGAAGAGAAGTAACGGAAATGCGCACCGCGACTTTAGCCGTACGTCGAGGTGGTTTACGCGGTACCCGTGCTATATAGACTGGCCCCAGGCTGATTGAATTACGAGACTGAAATTTATGGGGTTTACTATGTGCGCACCGGTGCATTGTACGGAGGCGCAAAGAACGTTGTTTACGCGATAATTGCGCTGGTTGATCCAGAAAAATGCGAAGGTGGCGCTGTTCGAAGGAGTGGCGTATTATAGTAGGAAACTAGAAAGAAGTTGTCTGGTTGGTTGTTCGCTGATGAGTTTGTCGCCTTTTTTACGCGGCGTGTGTACTCATCTCTTCGTAGATGTTTAACTTAAGTCTCGAGATTTTTTCCTTTTGCTGAAAAATCGTACGCATATACCAGTGTAATTTATGTATTTATTCTAGACGCGAGTAAAAAAGAAGGTGCTTTTCCGTAATGCTCTCGTCTCCTTTGTAATTTGTTTGCTTACTGTTTTTGCCGAGATCAAGACTGAGAAAATGAACTTTCGGTTCAAATTTCGATCCTTCTTTCTTTCTATCTTTCTTTCTCGGTAAATATTTAAATAAATCAATCTGTTTGTACTCGTGTACACTTTTTGCCCCAGCTTTGCTTATAATTTCCGTTTGTTACAACGTTTAAGTTTTCGTACGCGACGTATACAGTGTAAATATCTTCGTTTGAAAAAGGAATCGATCGATATCGTTAGGTGCGAAAATGGCTTTTCTATTACCTCTTTCTTTCCATAATACAGCTTTTAGTATAATCGAACGGTCGTATCGACGATTATCAATTTCCAAAGAAAGAGCGCGTACATTTATGAAATAAATTGAAAGAGAAAAAAATTGACCAGAAGTACTTAAAACGTTTGATCAAGTTGTAAGAAATTGATTATATAACGTACAATGTGAGTTCTGTTGAAATGGAAACTCGATCGAGAGGCGGACTTTTTATCGGTTTCCGTTTTCATATACACGGTATACACGGTATACACGGTATACACGTATATTATCGCACAACCGTACATCGATCCATCGAATTCCACATTTATCTCGAAGGCAGATGCCATGCCACAAATTTATTGCGAAAGCCATCCTGTGATTATTTGCAAAGGTACGCGTCCATTCGTGCACCATTAATGTTCGCCATAGTAACAAACAACCGACAACGTTTGTAATTGTCGTGGCTTCATTAACCCGAGGCAAATAAGAAACGTAGAAATCCTTGTTACAACTAGTAGTTTTGTGCTTCGCTATTAGCCGTGTTTTTCAAAATATCAGAATCGTAACGTAAAAGGAAGAAGAGGCCTTTACGTACCGAAATTGAAAAAAAATTTATTACACGCGTTGTCTTTGCTTCGATTATATAACGACATCGTGTTATCTCGTAATACAAAAAATTCATTTAAATACAACGAATGAATAACGATTGTGCATTATACGTCGATGGTTCGAAGATGTGGGAAATGCGACGTAATAAAAAAATGATTATGTAATTAAATTAAGCGAAAATTATGTATCGAGTGTTTATCGAAACGAGATTGCAGAAATTAAAGCTATAAATTTCATAAAAATATATGAATTCGTACGTGTAGTTCGTACGCGTCTATATACGTATTCGTTTAATACGGAACGCCTGTTAAGAAGTCGCGTAATTTAAATTGAATCAAGCCATAAAATTTACTTACAAATTTCGAGTTAGTACGCTCGAAGAGAAAAAAATCTTTCCAACCATTCATACCGATATTCATTGGAATATCATACCGACTGCTTTCCAAGACTGCTTCACTCGCATTATACTCCTCGAGAGGTTATCCCTCCCGCGTCCAACTCCGAGCTCAGCGCAATAAAGCTTTTCTTCTCATTCAGCTCCGCGAAAAGTGGCCATCGTCTACGCGTCACGCTTGTATATCCCTCCGCTGCAGTACCAACTTGAATAAAAAAAACGCGAACTCGCCTCTCTCCTCGCCTCTCTCCTCGTCTCTCTTGTTCTTCGGATAGGAAAATGTAATGCTCCTCGGTGACTCTCGCGGGTAATCCAAGAAACTATTAGCGAAGCGAGCGGCTTGCATCGTAAACTGCCCCGTGTGCTCGCGAGAGCGTAATGTTTCCGTAATACCGCTGTAATTATACGAGCCGGGACCCGGGAGTTGGGACCCTGGACCCCGACGACCGGACTTTAATAGAAAAGGCACAGGCGTAAGTGCGCCCGACTTTTATATCCGCGAAATCGCGAACCTCCTACGTCCTTCTACGTGGAATTAACAACCCGCTTACCATCCGCAAGATTAACCGATTTCCTCGGGAAAATTTTCGTAAGTTATGCAGGTAGAAGATGCATGAGATGAATGCATCCGCGTGAGACCGAATGAGCTGCTGCCTTCGTTACGTGGCACTTTTGGCCTCGATGCTAGCCGCTCGATTTACGGTTCTTAACGGTTTATTATTATTGCATGCGCATCTCGAGTGAGTGATTTTTATTCGCGATTGTAAATTAAGTCGCCGTGTACGTCAAAATTTTCCGGCCGTCACCCCTCGCTTGATGCTATGTGATCTTAAATGCGAACTGCAATCATCATAAATATAGAGAAACCACGACGCAGTCCTGGAATAATTGGCAAAACATAGATACTTGTACCAAGTAAAATCACGCCTTGCCGTTTTTACTTTGATTCGTTGAACACGGGTATTATAGAACTTAATTAAATTATCAATTTATTTATCGTACATTATTCATTTAAATTAAAAGTTGCGCCTTCGTTTTGACGCGAACATTTGAAATATATCTTTCGCGTATTATCCTTAATAATATCCGAGCCTTCTCGAACCACAAAATTATAATCTACATTTTTCGGCTCGCAATTTTATCTTTTACGCACTTGTAAAATTTTGAAAGGAACTACGGTTACTCCGAAACGCTATGAATCAACTACCGAATTACCGAGGCATTCAGGCATTCGATTTATTTATTTTTCTTTGCGGCGCGGTAAATCTTTAAGTTTAAATAATTACGCTCCAACTTTTCTCTCGGTATCTCGAAGATAACTATCGCGAATATTAATTACTAAGCCCCCGTTTGAAAATCGCCCATTTCTATGCCGAATATTATTCTATGCCACGGTTAGTAGAAGACGGTTAGTTTTTCCGCTCCCTCCGTCTATTCTAACCGATGTCAATTTCGAAAGGCGCACAATATAAATTCACATTGAAATTCCAGGCTTTCGACAAACGGGGACAAGGATACTCGGTTCGCATAACTCGCCATTAAATTCTTCCCCAGATAAGCATCGCTCGTACGTCTCTTTAGTACCTCTAAATAAAGTCTTGTCACTCCCGTGAAGAGACCGTAGGCCCGTTCACTCCATATTCTTCTTTAATCATCATTATCGTCGCTCTCATCGTCATCCCCGTCCACCGTCCACCGTTCAATCCTCTCGCGAGGGCGAGGGAAGACTTCCACATCTCGGTCCTGTGCTCCTCGTGTCCAATTATCCACTGGACATCAGGTGACTCCTCGAGGTTGTTAGCCTCGCGAGCTCATCAGAATTGCTCTCTCTCTTTCTCTCGCATAGACGTGCCTGCGATGGAAACGCGAAATTCAAACGAAAGACAGAGAGAGAGAGAGAGAGAGAGAGAGAGAATCGCATCAAGCTCTGGAAAAAAAAGAAAGCGAAAGGCCCGTGGTCTTTTTGTTATTAAAGAACAGCAGTTAGTGCTCGATGTTTGGCGCGATGTGCTCGGCAGATGGAACTATTCTTCCGTTTGTATTTTCTATGAGTCTGCGCGAGTATTTTTTGGATCTTATTCAGCGTGTCACGCGACGAGTCGCAAGTACGAAAATTACATACAAATTACCGATGACGTGTTTCGTGATTACGAATCTCTTGCTCTGAAAAAATTTTCTAATTTTCCCTTCTAGTGCATCGTCTCGTTCTCCTAGATTACGAGCGGCATAAATATTTTATCAGTAATGAAAATCTTTCGCATACATATTACCTTTCATCGTTTTTTTTCTTAATCGTCCATCAAGAAATTTTTATAAACGTACCGCATACTTTATTTTAACTAAAATGTTTCCCCTCGTATGAATTTGCATGTTTTAGTGCAGTTTTATTACATTTGAAAACTAGCATCTGCAGTATCTTATGTAACACTTTACAAAGAAAGAATACCAAACAATAAGTTGAGTTCACGCCCTATTTTTAAATTTATACTTCCTTTGAAACTTGTAGAAAGTCATGCCGTCGTATCCTTCCGCTGTAAAGCGAGGATTAAAGAAACTGTTAATAGTTTCTTAAATTGCGTTCTTTTTAACCGTAAACGTTAAAAAGTAGCATTTCATCCCTATTCTTTCATCGTACAACGCGCAACGCGTACACTTCTGCCGCAGTTCTCCCTTTCTCTTATTGTTACGTCTCCGAGTCTTTTATGTATTCCATCTCCTTTCTCTACATCTTCCATCCTCATCTTCGCAGTCGTAGTCGTTTTTGTGCACATTCACCTGCGTGGCTCCAACCAGCTAACCAACACGGACGATAAAGACCTTGCGTGTCTGTAAGAGTAAGGCTTTAAGATCGAGAGAGAAGAAAGAAAAGACGAGAGAAAGGGAGAAGAAGCTGATCCAGTCGAAGAAAAGACCCGCTCTCTGAAACGAGGTCTACTGTGTGCATATTACGATCGCTGTTCTCTCTTTTCCTCTCCGCTGTTTTTCTCAAATCACTTTTCGATGTACGATTCTCTGTTCTTACCCAAACAAGTTTTTAGCGATCCATTCAAAATGTATTTTTTCTTAAGAAAACAAGTAAATTATATCTTTTTAGAGGAACGAGGAACGAGTAACGAGGTTAAATTTTGTAATGGTGAGAAATTTTTAGTTACCTTACATTTTTCTGCATCAACATTGTATTTAACGACGAATCGATATACTTTGTATCACTTAACGTCCTCACCCGATCATTAGGACCCCCACTAAATGGATACGTACCAAATAATTCGTTTGTACAACTGCAACAAATAACATCTTCTCTATGCCAATAATAAAGTTCAGTTAGCCGACATTGTATTCGAAGGCATGCTTGCGAGGCTCATATTTCTCGGTCGACAGATAATTTAAACGGGATAAAGAGACGTATTTAACCTCGGAGATCACGCGAGCACATGACCACAAAAAATGCGCTCGAAACTTCTTCCTTAAGCCGACGAAGGGTTCGGATGCGCGAGCCCCTGTCTATATCTTTCTACTAGACGGATAAATTCGTTCACCTTGCGTTGCATATCCTTTTTTTACTACAGTGTATAAGAGTGCGTGCCGTTGTTTCTCCTGTACACCGTCCGGTGGTCCAGGGCATGTTAGAAGCGGCGCTTGGCGAACCGTCACGCGTTTCCTAGAAGGTGCCTCGGGACCTCAGGGAAGACGAGTATTAAGGCTTGTAACAAAGTCGTTGATGCTTGAGGTGATAGTATGGTGTTTAAATCGCGTGAGATTTTGTTTATGGGACTAGTGGACTAGTGGCAGCCGGGATTATCGTATTTTCACGCTCGGTTGATACTTTTTGGAATCTTTGTCGAATGCTGTCCGATTGGGTTAGAAGCTTTGTTGAAATATTGCTTAAATTTTCTTAATTCTTCGATAATATTATTCGCGAAAATAATACCTTGGTTCGAATTTACGATTGAGTTAGTAACAAACCAACGATTTTTATAAGGTGAAAAATATATTTATCGATCGTACGAATATAGTTACGATACCGTATTAATATTTATAGTTATCGTTAAAAAAACGGTACATTTTTTAGAAAAATATCGATAAAAATCGTGATTAAATTTCTTATATAAATACGAAGCGCGTATTACAAATACTATATCACTTTTTATTATACTGCGCTGGAGATAAAAAATTAGGCAAAAAGTAAATATTTTAATTTATTTGATCGGTGGTACGATACATATTTTTTCAAATATCGATATTATTTCTCCTTCTATATTTCCACTTTATAATATATTTTATAAAGGCGTTTTTATTAAAGGCGTATTTTTTATTAAATTGTTTTTAATTCGCCTTATGTTTTTTAATTATTACTAAAACAAGGTAATTCGATAACACGGTGAATTATAAGTTATAAAATTATTATATAAGATCCTTCGATGTTAAAAACATTGCTTAAAAAAAAAAATTGATTAAATTAATTTCATTTCGCGAACCATGATAAATAGGTCATACTTGGAAACATGCAACACGGTTAATTTCTGATAGTGTGCGTAGTAAAAAAAAGTCATGAATCATCCTGGACAAGTAAATTTTTTAAATCGATTTACTTCAGTTGTTAAGTTAAACTGACTTCCCTGTGCGCAAGAAGTAAATTGAGACAGTTTTTTATGTATCCTTACCGTTTGCAGTTAATACTTTTTCAATTAGTTCCCACAACACTTAACATTCTCGAAGCATCGAATAAAACATTGCGTATGCGAGAGGATAGGACAGATGTGTGTGTGCGCGGTGCACGCGGTGAAACTCGGTATAGTAACTTATTTGCAGTCGCTCTGTTTTCTTGACGTGCCGCCACTCGGAAGTACAGAAGTGTGTCAGTTCTTTGCAAACGGGCGACGAGTTGCTCGTGCACCTTCACTTTTCTTGCACCCAACATTCGAATATTTCGCGAATCCTTCGAAAGCCAAAAGACCATCTTTCGCAATGACCTTTTTAGCTAGGTGCTTAATTTTATTACAATTGCGCTTCTCGTTTTTAACTTAGCAATGGTGTAATTCCTAAAGCCAGTTTTAAAGAAAAACGATTAAGAAAAAGTAGAGTATTCAAAGCAATTGAACTATGTTCTTAATTATCCGCGCATTATTGAATTTCGAAACAGCATAGTTCAATCTGGTTTAGGCCATAGCGTTAATTACAATTGTTACTACACATCGCAATCAACGATCTTATTAGTTTTCGAATCAACGTTAAATTTGAATCGTGTTTGTTCGTAATCCCACTATTCTAACAAATTCGATGAAACGTTCCGCTTCGCGACACAAATTTCTTGTTTATTTAACGAATAACCGCAAATTCGTTTTCTCATTCGAAGCTTCGGTAAGAAAAACCGTGAATTTTCAGTTAACAAAACGAAGGTTTCGAAATTCACGTATGCGAGAGTAACGCGGTGTGAAAATTGATCGTAGTATTATATCGCGAGTTTAAAATATTGTCAGCAATTACCGCTTGTAAAACGTATTCCGGTTAAAAATATTGGGCATTATTACGTACTTCGAAGCCTCTTTGCAATCCGCAAAAATGTCATTACGCAACTTATCCGCACGGCACATATGCTCTCTCATCGCACGCAATCTGCTGCAGTAAGACCGCTAATTCTTATTTACGCTGCGCTAAAACGACACTCTCATGCATTCGAAATGCGCGTTTAACACGCGTCCACCTCTATCCTCTCGAAAAAAAATCGTCGGAGAATCCCCGGAGAAGAGGCAGTCGTTAATCATAAAGGAAAAATTTCTCGTGCGTTAGAAAGGTAAATCCGCCGTCGTATACGAAGATGCACGCGCGTATCAACCAAGAGCGATCAATCACACGGGGACAATTTGCACTTCTTCCGCGCACTCATTGAATAATTTGAGTATCAGTGTCTTGGCGCGGAGAGTCGAGACTGTACCTTTTTTTCTCTCCTCGGGTTATAATCGCTTCTGCCTATATACGCTCGAACGCGTTCGCGTAAACTGACGTCTCGGGACTACTCTACTCTTTCTATTCGCGACACCATCGGTGATGCGTCGTCGAGTTCGATCGCAGATTACGGGAGGGACTCGCCCAAGTCGCGAGGCGAAGACGGTGAGATTGGAAATTGAGATTTATTCATGAAGCGGTAGGCGTTAGAGCGCGTCCTTTAAGGGCATTTTCCGTATAACGTTACGTATGATAAACAGCGCGAATAATAATCGCCTTCGACGTTACTTCGTTTATACGATGCAAATTATTTTGCGATCGTTGATTCATTTTTTTTATTAGCGAGTGACAAATTTACCCGGTGGTTGAATATTCTGGAAGCATTCGATGAAAAGCCGTTACCGCGACTTTCCACCTTTTCGCTAATATGGTTTACAAATAAGCTTCGCGATTAAGATTGAATTTATCGTGATTCGTTAAAAACAATTATCGCGAGTAATTTTTCCAACGAATTTTTTATATTGTTTAATTGCCGAGAATAGCAATTGTTTTACGAGAGCGAAATATCGCACTTTCATCTTACATAACTAATTATAGTTTACTTAAAAGTACCGCGGATACACATTATGATAGTTTTTCCATAGATCTAACGATTACGATTCATGAATAAAAGAAAATTACAGAAGTTAACTCCTACTCCTTAACGCTGGAATTAACTTACATGTTTATAAATAAAAGATGTTTTCACCATATTAAGGCCAACGGTGTTGAATTTTCAGGAAAGTACAATAAAATTTACAAGAATCGTTGTATAAGTGTTAAATTTCAAGCGAAACGAAGGAGAGAAACTCATTTATTCCGAAATCGGTAAATATTTTTTATCGCTTTTGTCGGTTGACGTTACACGTCCAAAAGCTCACCGGAATATTATTTGACTGGAAAGTACTAACGCCAACTGGTATCGAAAGTGTAGAAGAATGTTCGATTTGGAGTCCCAGACAAAAATAAAAAGCAACGTGTCCGTGTATAAATTCGATTACCAAGCATAGCATGAACCGATGAATGAAATCAAAAGTCGAAGCGAGACGACGGCCTGAAAAGCCGAACGACAACTCCGTCGATGACAGATCCATACAAAAGACAACGACGACACCGGAATGATAAATCAAAGGAGAAGGTCCCGCGAACTTCGGCACTCGTCCAAGAAACGTCTCATCCGCGCGCTCAAGTCGATTATATTCGCGGCGAGTTTCCCGCCTCGCGTTCGCGGCCTGCTAACGTGTATATTATGAATGACGCGCTGTGCACCCGTTAAGCATAATGGACTCGCTGCATCCGCTTATCTCCTCGTCTCCTGGTACTGACATGCGTACTTACGCATCGTGTAATCGTCGGGTAATCACCTTCGCAATCTATACGCACCGAGGCAGTGTCGTCGAGACGCGTATAACGACAAACGCGTACAACAAAAACAACAACAACAACAACAGCAACAAAAAGAGACAGAAAAGGAGGAGTCGCCGGTTTTCCTTTTTTTCATTGGGAGAACGAACGCCTCGGGGGTTCGTTTAGCCGACTCATGTTTATGTATACGATCGCGTACCTCTATATAATGCGCTTACCCCGAAGCGAGGCTGCTTCCTTCGTTAAATCACGTTAAATCAGTCGCAATCAGCCCCGAAGCTGCTACAGAAGCACTCGCTAAATGCTCCGGAGCTTTAATGAAATTTCCGTTTGGAAGCGTACGATTTTTATCTTTATCTATGCGTAGATTTCGATCGACGCATACGCGTCGATCGCACTTTGACCGCTCGATCCTAGTTTTTTGGCTGCCTCTCGCGTTTCCGGGGTACCCGAGGAAAGTACCGAGTCGATGCTCCGTACTTCGAGGAAGACGCATGAGTGCGTTTCACGCGCGGTGAATTATATAATTATGCGTTTACCGTGATTAAAAAGCGTGCAGACTGATGAGAAGATTAGGTGATTATAATCGAGAGGGCTCTAGAAAATTGTTACTTTGGATGATAATTATGTGGATTTGGATATTGAAATTCGTGTATAATGGTTGTGTTTAGAAAAAATATATGTATTTTCGCTAATAGCTTTTAGCATGGAAATTTTTTTAATTCATAAATTGTACGTTACAACGACCCGTTTTGTTTATTTTATTTTTTTTGTCGGGTAGGAGACGCTCCACTCGTGGAGCTGCCAAATGATTAATGAACCCTCGTTTATACTAATATGCTTGTTTTCTAGATGAAACAATATAATTTTCAACCGCGAATACTTGGCTAATTCGTTATAATGTATAACGTGCAGAATTTAAAATAATATAATTTTCTAGTAATAATGCTTCATTACTTTATTATCGCGCGTAATGAATATTAATTAACGAATCATTCGTGCGTTGAAATAATATGTAATTATTGCAAATGAAATTTTCGACAAAGCGTGTAT
This sequence comes from Dolichoris vasculosae, assembly GCA_018907195.1. Classification (NCBI taxonomy): domain Eukaryota; kingdom Metazoa; phylum Arthropoda; class Insecta; order Hymenoptera; family Agaonidae; genus Dolichoris; species Dolichoris vasculosae. Next base: position 12,769,516 of record JACCHY010000001.1, read on the forward strand.
TGTAAGCCGATAAAATGTTGCGATGCTATCGTTGAAATACATTGTCGATTATTTTCGAATGTCACCAACCATCCGATGATTACGCATAAAAATTTTAAAAAACCTTTTTCGAAAAAACTTTGGTAAAAAAGGTTGAGTCGATCGAAGGCTGGGAAAAGGGAAATAATCTCCGAGTGCATTGTTGTACGAATGTATTCGACTCCGTGTCTTTCCCACGCGAAAATAGTTTCGATTTCATTCGGAAGTAAAGGAGAAGAAAGAGCGCGAATGCCTCCAAGAACCATCAAGAACTTGCGTATATCATCAACTTTCTCACAGATGAGTGACCGAGTCCAGGTCGATATACAAAGCAACAGATTTAAGCAACAGAAGCCGAAGGTACCGGGGAAAAAATACGCGGCGGGCTTCTCGCTCGATCTCTTTTGATGTGCTATCGAATTCTGAATGCAAAGTACGTGCCCGGTTCAAGTCTTGTGAAATCGATAGAACGCGTCTCCCGTTGTTCCCCGTACAAAAGACGTTATGGATATATAGCTGAGCTACTTTGGCTTGTATCGCTTACGTCTCTGCAGGTAGGACATTCTTTTGCCAAAAGCAAGGGAGAGCGGGAGAGAGAGAGAAAGAGAGAGAGAGAGAGAGAGAGAGAGTGAAAGACAGCGAAGCAGATAGTCATCATTGCGCTGAATCATCGCAAGTCGTTGCATGGATCGGCGAGTTTTCGGTATTATTTCAGCACTATCGATGAATTTAGCCTTTTGTTAATTTGTTGTATTAGCCATCCAGATGTTATTCAATTAAAAAGTCGTATATCTGATTTATATTTTAACGATCACTTTGGATATTATTAAATTTTATTTATTCGACTTTACCCTTCTTCCGTTCAAAAAATTGTATACGTACGTATCTTAAAAATTGCAGAACCGAATGTGAGATATTTTTAGTATCTTTTATATCGTTAATTATAATTTTTCAGATTTTATTAAAATGCATTCAATTTCAGTTTTTTATATCACATTTATTAAATTTATAATTCACGTTACATGAAAACGAATTTGTTAACGTATCGATTGAAAAAAAGTTACAGTTTCTATACATAAATATTATTTTATCTATGCAAAGACGACGGATATAGTCTTTCTATAAATCTATCGAAATACCTTATTTAGAGATGTATAGTTTATGCAGCTTATAACATAAAGTAGACATTCATTTATTTGAGAATATTTAATTTTGTAATAAACTGATATTATTACGAGGTAAGGAATACACGATTTAAATATCTAATTTTTACCAAGTATTTAAATACAATAAAACACAAAAAAAAATTATTTTTCGTAACGCTCGCTTATAAAAAAAAAAATTATTACGTTTGTTACAGTGATACATTTTTTGATAAAAATTATGATTTATTGATACAAAGAAATATTTTTGGGCTCGAATCGATATCTCTTGTAAATAAATAATCAGGGGATTGTATCGAGTTTAATTTTTTCAATGTGTTAATAATAATGCTAATTAACGATATTTCAACAACTCTATAACATTATTTAGTTTGGACAGATTGTGTATAGATAAGGTTGATAGACAAGTAGAGAACAAATCGAATAAGAGCAAGCGACTATAGATAAATCGTCATAAATAGAGACATCTAGACAGTCCGAGGAAACCGACAGGGCCATTAATCGATCAATCCTAAAAACGATTCGAGACACACCCTCGAAGAGGTTCCTGTTGCTTTATAACTGACAAAAGGTTTGCCAATTTTTTTTTAATTGTAGCTTTTCCACCGCAACCATTCTTCATTCTGTCCAAGTTTGTCGAATGTCTCATAGCAAAAATATTAAACAAAAATTTTAAACAAGCTGTGATCCGTATCTTGTCACTTCTTCCGATTTATAATTATTCCATGATCTAATTATATATTGTTTCGTGTAGATTCAAACCAATATCTTTCGTCGATTCTTTGTCACTTAATTAAGATTCCAAATGAATAAATCTTGATTCGACTACTTCGAAATCGGTGATCAGCGTCAGAATTCGTAATCAATACGAAAAATGATCGTTACCTCTTGTTTGTACCTTGTTCTTTTAAAGAAACTTTACGAATTAAAGTAAGTTACATCGATCGATATAATTGAATAGAATTATACGATTTATTACGAGTGCTCGAAATTGAAATCGATCGATCATATAACAAGGTCTGAAAAAAAGTAAAGGCAACAAAGTCATCTCGCGCGTATCTCACCCGATTGAATTTCTTTATACCGCCGGTAGAAAGTAGCCACGAAATGTGTCGTTTCGGCCACGTTGGTTGGCTCGCCCACGTCGCTGCTCTTTTTCTCGCTACCATACAACCGATCTCTCCGCGTATTATCTCGCAACTTAGCCGATCGATGATACACGAAAAATTGGTTTAGCGAGTGGGCCGAGAAATTCACGCACGAGACGGACGTTTCTTCGTTTATCCGTCTCCCTCTCTTTCGGGTTCTCTCCCCCTTCCTCCTCCAGCCCTCCTCCTGCCCCCTCCCCCCCTATCTCTTTCCTACTCAAGTTTCGAGAAACGCGTGGATTCGCGAGGTCCGCGTGCAAGGTGAGATTACACACGGTGCAAAAGAATCAAAACGAGAGGGGTGGGAAGCGCACAAGGGGATAAAACAGGTTCGCCGGGGATATACACATACACTCGGCCGTTGGCCGGCAGAAAACCGGAACCCGTCGCGGCCGATGCGCCCCTTGTCTCGTGCTCGTTCGGCCATCATAATTCGCCTTGGTTTCGATCTCCTCGCGCTCCGCCGTGAAACTGCTGCCGCGGCTGTTGCAGTTTCTTGCCACGGTTTCTTTCCGCCTCGGAATGAGGAATTTCTCGTCTACCAAGCTTATAGATATATACATCGATTTTGCTCTCTTGCTCCCTCTCTCTCTCTCTCTCTCTCTCTCTCACCTCCTTTCGAATACGCGCTAACTGCCGCATAAATTTGAATTCCTTATGTATATTCCTGACAACGACTTGCTCTTCGTCCGATTGTCTTCTACGACTTTTTCTATGTCTTGCCATTGCGGCTGATCGAGACGATGGCGTTTGCGCACGATTTCACGCGAAGGTCAAGGGCGTAGTCATCATAATGTGGAATTAACGCGACTCGGAAAAAGAAGATACGATCTACCTTTCTTTTGTTTTTTCTCATTTTTTAAGCTGTCCGTCCGCTGGACAGCGTTTCTGTTGCTATTTGACTTATGTAAAAATATTACTATCTTTTGTTTTTCATAAGGAATTCTGATTAATTTGAATCGATACGCCGATGAAAGAATAACGATCGTTTAAAAATATCTTAACATTCTGTAAAGCTGTAACAAGATGTATTCCAAAATCTGAATATCGTAAATCATCGATCATTCGCTTGCGATTCTATAATAATTTTACATACTCGTATTCGTTTCGTTTCGCTACGTTGTACGATTTTTTTTTTTAAAAGCGTAAACAAATTTTTTTTTCTCGGTTGAAAATACTAACAATTAAATTCGTTGATTATTTTTTTTAATACAAACCAGTATGCTAATACTCCTTGTTTTATTCGCGCCAAATTAATATACATCGTTTGTTTTATACGCGTAACAAATAATTTCACCGTTCAATATTTAACAATTTTTAAAAATATTTTACGATTTTTCTTTGAAAATGTTTTATCAACGTTTATAATAGTAAGGATGCATAAATTATTTTACTTACAGTTATAATTATTCGTATAAAATAATTACCGATCCACTTCGCGGAATCGGACGAGCAGCTTTCGATTCTTGCGCTAATACAAGGATTATATTTACTTAAAATTCAAATCCTCGTCCAGTTTTAAAAGAAGTCAGCGGACCCATTCCGAAATCAAAACAAAAACTGCCCCTCGCAGGATATACAAGAAAAGAATCCCATCGAAAAAGTCAGAAACAATCAAGGGTCTGATCGAGGTCCGCGATCCGACTGCTTCTGCAGTCTTATCTCGAGAGCGCGTCTGCCGGGGACCTTCCCACGCGCGCTCACCGAGCTCACTCACTGCCTTTTTAATTATTTCAGTAATTTGTGGCCGATCCACGCGGTCCCCCCCTCTCTTCGCTTCTTTTACTGCTAGCTTCTTAAACATATATACTCCGAAGCGCATCGCGCCCTATAGATATACGTGTACGGTACCACACGGTGCGCTTCCTCTTCGCCTCTTTCTTGTTTCTCCGCTCCTTCTTCTGCGGTCTCTTTCTCATCCTTCCACTGCCCCGCTCTCTTTCTCTCTTTCTTTCTCTCGCTGGAGCGAAAACTCGCCTCGAACGAGTAGCAAATAATATTAAGTATAGGTTCTCCCCTGAGGCCGACCGGCAGATCACTGCAGAGAGTGGAGAGAGAGATATATGGCCTCGGGCTCTCGCAACCCGTAAACGCACGCACAGATTAATACACGTGAGCGAGAGAGAAAAGAGCGAGCGAGCGAGCGAGCGAGCATAGAGGGAGGGAGCATAGAGGGAGGGAGGGAGGGAGGGAGAGAGGGAGAAGAAAAAGTTATAGAAGCATATATACGAACACGAAGCTTGGGCACAAAATTAAATGATGTTCGGTGGAGGCCTATTTCACTCGGGCAGGTAGCGGCCACCGGTAATTACTACCTGCGACTTAGAGCGAGACGGAGAATGAGAGTGAGCTCGGAGAGATAACATAAAGGGCTCCAGAGACGATTTTCAAAAGCTAAACCTGCAACACCGGCAACAACAACAATAACGATCACTCTAAACGCTTTGAAGTGCTCGTTCTAAGCGTTCACGGTTTTTCCCTCTTTCGTTCCATCTTTCTCTTTCTGCAAGGAGGGAGGGATGTACTTTTTTGCGGCTTTTTATGCTCTTCTGGATCCGTTCTGATAATTTCGTTTTGAAGTTAGCTGGTTCGGGAACAATTCGCTCTTTTTCTTGGACGGAAGCAAAGTATTACCAACTCAAAAGCTAAAACGAAAAATTACGATGAATCTATGTGCTTCCCTCGTAACGATACTTACTTTAAAAAACGTTTAACTTCCTTAAAATTCGAAAAATCTAATCAATCATTTGTTATTTCAAAATATTTTTTATCGACGACGTAATTTTCTATTTTCTCTCTTCTATTTTCTACTTGGGTTTAAATTTAAATTTATTACGGATAACGAAAATAATTTTCTAACATCTTATTTTGATATCGTGAAAAAAGAATACATCGCAATTGAAAACTTATATCGTTATTGTAAATTTTTTACTTAAATTTTTTCTTGAAAGATGAGCTTGTTTCTATTCTTTTACATTTTATATAATTCTACCGTGTGTCGTTACCCGTTCTTCGTTTATACAGACATTTCCGTCGAGCATATTATGTTCTCGAGTTTGTCAATTTTTCTTTACCTTTCCGTTTCGTTTTTGCGCATGTAGGTATAAAACTCTATACACGAACATCAATCTGGATTTCTTTCTTTTTTCGCGCGCTGATCGTGCGCACGTACACACTACTGATTCGAAGATTTTATTGCTCGACTAAACTCTCCATTTTTGTGTAACAAGTTATCCACTAGTATGCGCTTCTCTTCTCTCTCCGCATTTTCGATTGTGATAATTTCGATAATTTTAAGGTGCGATGAGAACCTTTTCTCTTGGTTTCTCCTTTCCTTCTTCGCGTTTTTTTTCTTCTGCTCTCATTGTTTTACTATTGCGTCTTTTCATTAACTTCTTCTTAGAAAACACGTTTGTGGTTGTTTTTTCTATGCGTATATGCCGTGCAAACGCTTGCGTGTATACCCGCACACGTTAAGATACGAAGTTGCTAATATCGGTTGCGCTTTTACTTTTATTAAGAGGTATTCAAGATCGTGAAGGAGATCGTTTAGTTTTTCTTTCTAATACTCGAATAAAGGAAGTACTTAACAAACTACGAATGAAAATCGTGAGCAAACTACTTTTAAGTAAGTTTGTGCAAAATAATTTTGTTCGTGGGAGCTATTCTTTTCAATTAAAGCATTTCTGTTAATTTGTTAAACAATCATCTTTGAGAAATATGGTAATTATAATAATTATTATTATAATTATTTTAAAACAATCGATCGAGCGGTAAATTGTAACTCGTATACCAACGATTCTATTTTAATTTCATAGATAATTTTAAAAATTTCGAATTTCGGATGTTATTCGTTTCTTAAATTTTGTACAAATTTTTAATCAAGTTTATCAAAACTAATTTGACTAAATTATAATATTTGATAATTTTTTTAAAATATAAATGACATTCCTAAAATTAGAACCAAACTTGAACTAAAAACAAATTTTATAAACAAACGTAAAACAATGGGTGTATAATAAATAATGAAAATTAATCTAATCATCGAAGCGTAGGTTCTAAAAGTAAATTATTAAAGAAAGATTAGATTCTTCAAATGATTTAAAAATTATTATTTTAAAATTACATTCTTTGAATTTTCAAGACTATTTTTAATTTCTTTTTAATAGCGGCACGAATGGAAAGAAAGAATTTTCCCAACTCGAGTCTTACCTGACCTACCCTAATTTATAAAATAAAAGTTCTTCCAAGTCTCGCTAATTTCATACAGATTAGCTAATTTCGCGTGTTTTCCGGTCCCCATGATGGACGTTTCTTAATAAGCTTTTATGATCCGAGCTCAGCGCACTGTCAATCTAATTACGTTGTGTACTGCTTCGGATAGCCGAGCCTTTTTTTTTTTTTCATGTGCGCGCCCCAAATGAGTCTATTACCGACTGCTTACCGCGAAATGAAATGCCGCCGTAGGAAATTACTCGTTCTTGCCTATAATCCTACCTACTCAATCCGAAAGCGCGTCAGCAACATAGACAACGGTAGCTCTTAGGCGTGGAAATTCAGTTTCATCGTCCGCGAAACATACAGGCATGGATGTATATGGAGTCGCGGAAGGATAGTCGGAATGCTTAACAATGTATTCGCGGTCGCCTACCTTATAAGGTGGACCGTGAAAAGGAGAATTGGGTTTTGTTGAAAAATGTTCACATGTAAAACACACCGAGAATTAGTCACATTACTTTTCCGCGGTTGTATGTCCGTGTATTAATTGTTTGAATTTATTTAAGCTTCATTTTTATACCTTGTTACAGGCTTGTGAAACAAAAAGATGTAATTGTAGACAGTTATTTAATAAGTTACAATAAGAATGCTTTCGGTATTTAAAATGATTAATAGTAAGAAACGTTTAATGAATAATATTTTTCAAATTGTGCATTGTTTTTATTCTTGGTTACATTTAACATATTTATATGCATAGGTATCGGTAGACGTATTTAAAGTTTAATAATGTTTTCTATTTAAATATAATCAAATAATTATGAAAAGTTTTAAGATCAAAGTTATTCTTAAATAAATATATATAATTGACGTAAGTAAAATGTAACGAAATAATATCGGTTCAAGAATAAATTACGTACAATGTAATTACATATTTATTTACGTTTTAATATTATTTTATCGTCGAACTTAATTTATAACAAGACTTAATCCAATTGATAAGACTACGCGTATCGTAATTGAATTTCCCTAAGAAACATCGTATCTGTTTAATTCTACATAAAAATTAATGACGTCACATTGATGAATAGCAAGCACTAATAAAACTGCACGGATGAGCATCAAGAGCTCGATAATTTTCAGCTCCAATTCGCTTAATCGAATGAACTAAATATATGCAGCTTACACTAACATATTTTCAATGTAAAACACTCGACCATTCGTACGTGTGACCCTGCAGCTGCATCAACTAATAGCTCGAGTACTCTATAAAAAATCTGAACTTCGAATGTGTTTACATCGTAACGACTCTTACTTGAAATTAATAACTTTAAAGACCCGCACGCGTACGAAAAACGATCAAACAATTTCTTTGTAATTTAAAGACAGAGAGAGAGAGAGGGAGAGAGGGAGAGAGGAAAGCATCGCATACGATTTCGTTAGGTCATCCACGCGATTCCAGCCTCATCCCGACGGAGTTCCAGTAACATTCACCGATGTTGTCAGTTGTCGTGAACATTTAGTCCGAGAGCCAGTGCACTTCTCTTCCATGGACTATTGCGTTTCGCGGTGAAAATAAAAATAATTCGTAATATACATAGTTGGTAAGCGGAGTACGAGGGTAGTCGTCTCTCTCTCCCTGTCTCTCTCTCTCTTTCTCTCTGTTTCTGTCTCTCCGTCTCTCTTGCACGGCGCGGAGTTCGCGAGCCCTATTTCTTGGAAACGGATCACTCGCATTAATTCGACGAGTTCCTCGTATAATATAAAACGCTCGGCTCACGTTCGCCTTGGCAGTATGGCTCGCTGCACCTTGGCTATGCGGAAAGGAAAGGCATCTTCTTCTTCGGCTCGTTCGCTCGCTCTCTCGCTCTCTCGCTCGCTCACGTACACACGCACATGCGCGCGTACGTAATCGCACGTAAGCGGTTGTGCGCGTGGCCCCGAACGAGAGTTCGCTCTTTCTCCTCCTCGGCCACGCTCGAAACAGGGCTAAAGCTCGCGGCGGCGTTTTACGCATAAACTTCTCTCTTCTAGCACCTACTAGGTGTCCAGAAATCAATCGACTGTGGCGCGAAATGCGCGAGAACGCGCCTCGTAAAAGATCGAAAGTAGGTATCTTTGAGGCCGCTCTCGTGAGAAATGCCGAGTCTCTCTCATTTCGCGCTCGCCGGGGATTCGCATTTACCTTGTTTATGCCTCTCTAGTGGCCGTTTTTCTTATTTTTTTTCCCCCCTCCTTGCGCCTTTTGGTTTTCGTTTTCGACCGCGGCCGGTTATTCTGGCACTTTGCTACCGTCAATGAGGCCGCGACCGAGACTCGTGAGAGATTTTCAATTTTCTTAGTGCTCATTACCGGTATACGAGGTCGACTCCTCGGTGCTCCCGTACTTCCAGAACTTCTGCGAAACCAAAATATTACCACTTTCTTAAAATTAACGCAATGAAAATAAATGTACGAATAGAAAAGTTCTTATTTCTTCACGGGTGGTGGTTGTTCGAGCTATTGCGCCTCGGGATTCCTTTCGTTTCCTTATCTCCGTTATTTATCGTTCATTTTTTAAATAGATAATAACATCGATCTCTGCGATGATTTAAAAATAAGTAATATAATGCACAAGCGTAAAAGTTGTATGAAATTACGTACGGAAAAAAGTAAAACTTTTGTTTTTTTAAATAAATTAATAATTGTAAGAATCGTTACCAACGTTTCGTTCGTGATTCAATATTACGTATTAAGAACGATATTTGAAACTTATTTTGTTTCCGCTGTAAGTACATAAAAATGAACTGGATCGAAGAAGCAAAAAAGATAAAAGTTAACGAATTAACAACTTTTAAATTTATTACTCACGAATGAAAATTTAACGCGTGCTATTCGTTATTTTTTATCGATAAAAATGAATCACGCTTAACTTTCCTTACTAATTTCAAATTACGTGCTTGGTGTTTAAATGGCCAGACTCGTTATCGAAAGTCTTCGAAAATCTACAAATTATCTACATTATCGATACATCCGAATCTTTTATTTACAATTGAAATTTATTATTCATAAGAAGTCGTATTAAAAATCATTATTTCAAGACGGGAAGGTTCAAATGAATCAGCTTTGTGGAAAAGATGCCTTTTTAATAGGTTTAAAATTGACTCTTTATTCAAAATAGATTCAACAAAAGTAATGAGAAGTGCTTCTCAAACAAAGCTAAAAAACTTTTTCAAATACCTTTCCCAGGAATCCTTCGGAACTACGAAATTCTTGTGTTTCGTCGGTTTCTCAATATGCTAATCACATTCGCCTTAACAACATCTTGTCGCGACCACGTTTTAATTGGGCATTTTCGCTATGTACGCGACCGACTCTCATTCTTCGACTGTCTCTGTCTCTTCTTTGCCTTCGCAAATTCTCCACCGCGTGCACAGCTCACCCATAAAAGCGACACATAGCGCGAATCATCGTATACTTTTCGGGATTTCTTTCCTTTTGCCGATTATTGCCCTCTTTTTCTCCTCGTGGTGAATCACGAATCCGTTTTACCTGCCGCAAAGCAAAGATCTTTGGCATCTTTTCGCGGATGCACTATTTTAAGTAGGTAGGTGTTCTTGAAAAATACACCACTATTATCGCATAAGAAGATCGCTCGTAATTAAGAACAATAAAATACTTCTTTTATTACCGATATTTATCAAAAGCGTCGAAAGGAGGAATGTTTGTCATTCGTATAAGAGGAGGCAAATTAAACCCGAGTGGATACTTGTCACTGGTTCGACACTTTCAACGTAGCATACAAAATTGATTTCGAAGAATTGCTGAAAAACCACTGATTCTTAATTCCACGCTTGGCTGTTTTTATAAACCATCATCCCACATAACTTTACATTCCGCTACATCACTAAGATCTTAAATATAAATCTCTAGGATCTGACGAAACTTCGTACGGCTGAAATTGAGATATAGCACGAGATAAAGCCACCGCGTGAAATATACTTAAAGCACTATAAAGCTAAAATCCACTCGCATATTAATTATCTTCTAAGAGGAATTCCTGTGGGTCTCGCCAAAATTTTCGACGGCACATTTCGCGCAGCGGTAAACCCACCGCGAGCCAGAAGGAGCAGTAATTTTGTGGGCGCGCGCGTGAATTGCCTTGACAAGCGCTTGGTTTTTGGGCCAGCGAACAATGGTTGCCACGTCCATGATCGGTTGTCCTTTTTAAACGAGGGGAATATACCATACGCTTGAAATTCAATTGACAGGGAGGAGCCCGAGCGCCGTCTCTCATCATTCTCATCATTCGCATCATTCGCATCATTCGGCTCGACCGCATCGCCATTTGTCACGCGCACCTGCTCAATTTGTAAATTTATGTGCGCGCGCGTGCCTCGCTTGGCCACTCGTTTTTTTCCCAACGCGAACGAAGCGATACGCCGCTTCTTTCCTGCATTCTCGATTTCTTAATCGGTACACCGTCGATACGAGTTTTCGACAAACTTACTCACTGCGCCAAAAGAGAGTTGGAGAGGCGAGAGGAGGAAGGGCCGAACGAGAAAGTATTTTCGTTAATTCGATGAGCTTCGGCACAATTATAACGTGAACTTACTTATATTCCCGTGCGATTCGGCTTTGCTCGATTACACTTTCAATTTTTGCCCCTTCTCCCACCCTGGAGATACCCCAAAGTGAAGAAAACGTACGCGTTCGCTCGAGTAAAAAGTATAACTTTTAATTAAATTGTAACGATGAGTCATTATCGTAATTACAAAATAATTTATATTTTGCCCGGCGATGATTAGTTTCTTCGATAACTAAAGTAAATCTATAGACGCGCGTGCGATATTTTGGCGACGATGCCACGATTTAAAAGGAAAAACCAGAAAAAACCAAAATTATTTTCCACCGTCTCGCGTAAAACGAATATTTTCCCGATAACGAGAGGAACGCTTATCGAGCGTCCGAGGAAAAAGTCTATTCTACTTCGTTAAAGTACAAAGTTGGCTGCAGCAACGAAGCTTTGTAATTATGCAAATTCAGCGATAAAGCAAATAAACTTAAAATGTCGAGATACAATAATCGAACAACAAAGAAACATGCAAACGCAGTCGAGCGCCGCAAAAGGATTATCGTAAAACTTTCCTTTCGCTTAGAAGCGCAGTCGTACGAGTTCTTATTAGCTCCAAAAAATCACGTAACCAGAAACCAGAAACTCCTCTCCAGCTCTCGCTCGCGCGCGCCATTAAACTTCTTCCCACGTGACTCCAGCATCTCTCGCGGGCCGAACTCATCCGCGACTTTTCTTTCGCATCGATGAGGCCGGTGCAAGGATGATTTACGGAGTTGGGTTCGCTCGCGCGGCGCCTTCACGGTATTTCCAGTCCGTTTACGCTTTTCTTCTTCAGCCTTAATTATAACGTTTAATTAGCTCGGCGTTCGCGAACACGAGCTCAGTGTAAACACATGGCCTTCCACCGATGGAAGTCGTCCGTCGGAGTTCCTCGCTTCCGCGAGAGGCGGAGCTTCTGCGTTTGTGTTGGTGAATTACTTTTATTTCACCGTAGAATCCGATAACCCTTTGCATCGCGTATACTCACCTCTATTCCGAGTTCGGTCTCCGCATCCTTTATTCCTTTATGAGTGCTAATGGTTAGTCTCGCGATCTCTTTTCCTCGTTGATCGACCGTGATCTTCGGATAAAACGCTCGACTACCTGATTCGACTTTTAAAATAATTTAGACATTGCGCGAACGAGGTTGCCTTTAGCGGTAACTTTCTTTCCTTTTTTCAAAGCTGAACTTTTAACTTTCTTGCTTTCGTGTATCTTCGTTGGCGTGTTTCTTTTTTTCGAGTACTAATGCTCGAACGATTCGCGCTCTAAAATTATGGACGATACGAACGCTAAGGAACATTCGTTGCACGAATTCGTAAATTAGGTGAAACGAAGAAAACCATTATCAATCCAACAGAAAGAACGATGATCTTTCCCATCGCGATAAGGTGGCTTCGTTACCCTACTTCGGTCTACATAAGTATAGCGAAAATGTCACTTGCATAAACGTACATAAAACATACGTTACAGAGTATACCTACTTGTGTCTATAAATAAATAATTATATACACGAAGGGAATAGCTCGTTGGTTATGTAATCGTTGGTTGCCAGCGGCGCTGACTCGAAAGCAAAAGGCCAAGAGGACGATCCTCTCCGAGCTTTCTACACCCTCGCTTTGTCTCTCTTTCTCTTTCGCGGTACCTTCGATGTTCGCACGATAATTGTGCATCGGAGCTCCGGCTCTCGTCAGATGCGAGATCGTCGTCTCTTTTAGTCGAGGAGCACGTCGATGCATTATAACAGCGATGCTGAATCCCCTCCCAGATGAGTGTGAGAGCGCTTTGTTTATATTCTTATTGTTGCTCGAATCATTTTCTTGCGAGTTCGGTCTTACGCAAGTAAGAAGTAAGTAAGGGAGAAGATCGTAACGTTCACCGAAGACTAAACGTTATTGTTTTTTATGCGTCGTTGTTTGTACGTGCTCCTACGATATTGAATCGCATTGCGAGTCTAGAACCATTTCGTTCGAATGCCTGGTAAACGATTCTTCATCGTAGGCGATTTTCTTAATACGAAGCAATTGGCAAACTCGTGAAATGGAATTGAAAAGAGAGTTTCAGTCTTTTAAGAGGTTAACTAACTTTTATAAATTAGGATATAAAAATGTAAAAGGCTTTCACGGAAACGAAAAAGCTACTGTTATTTTAAAAATCTTTTCCATGAAACGTTGATGCAATTGTACAACGGTTTTTATAACGCTCTATCGATAAAATGACTATGCGTTGTGGATGTTAAAAAACGGTATTACCATATTCTTTTCAATTACGTCATAAATGAATCACGATTGAATTAGCAATTTTATCTTTGAAACGTCAGGGCATGGAAATGAATTCTCTGTAATAGCGAAAAGTATCGATACCTCAAATGTTTTATTGCGGAACATCGAACAAATTCGTGTAAATAATTAGAAAAATAAAAGAATCGAATTATCTTAATTTTATGAGTCAGGTATCGTTTCGTTAATTTTCTAACTTTATAACCGTTCACCATATTCATAAAAACAAATTCGTACACGTACGTAATTATTTTGAATAATATTAGCCTTGTATTACGCAAAATTAAAATTTAACGATTAAAATGAATTCGACCAATTTAACGATAACTACAATTTGTTTTTAAATTAAAAACTGCAAGAAAAAAGCTACCGAAAACTCAGTATTGAGCAAACCTTCGAACCTCGAATGCATTCATTAAATTACTTTTACGTCTTGGTATTTTAAAATCCATTTCTTTACAAATATCGATGCGACTTAATCGAACAACCGTTCGTACAAATACAATTTTTAATTTCGCGAACATACGCTTAAACCTCGATCGTAATAACACTGATTAAAAAAAAATCTTCATCCGATCGGAGAATTAAAGTAATTATTTTTGTTAAAGTAACGTGAGCAAAGAAATCGGTAGAAATCAGTATTCGTGATCTGTACTCCTCGGGTCTCTCGGTAGGTATCGTACATCGAGTTCGAGCCAAGGTAGAATCACGACTTCGAAAACGTACAAAAATCTTATCCAAAGTAACGCGTGGCTCGCTCGGATTCTTTAACGGCATCCGTTGAGCGACTTCCAATGCACGGGAAAACGAGGCGCGGTATGGATGGATGGATGGATGGATGGATGGATGGATGGAAGAGAAAGAAACAGACGCGGAAAAAGGGAGGGAATGAGAATACGTGCAGGAGGAGGTAATGGGCCCTGTGGGCCTTTCGACTTGTGCGCAGTCGTCGTTCCGAGACTACTAATACTACTACTACTACTACTACTTCCGTTCTCCGGTTTTCCACGCAGTGCGCTTAGCCTGTCCGCTAAACTGTGCCATTTGTCAGTATTTTATTAGAGGCAAGCTCGCACTACTGCCATTGCCACAGCGAAATAAGCCTCCCATCTTGATCAATGGTTAGCGTTTTGTTCTTTCCTCTTTTTTTAGCTCAAATTACTTGAGTCTACCTACTTTATTATAAATGATTGCTATAAAATGTTTTTCTCTGGATTCTTTGAACCGTATATTGCGGTTTGGTTTACGATCGCTGATTTTTTTGTCTCCTGTGTTGACGTTTTAGAGCATCGTTTAATTGTGGTATTCATTTTTTTTATGATGTAATTAAAATTTATAACTATCAGGATGAACGATTTGAGATTTTCATGGCAGTGATGTCACTGCAATAAACGTTAGTTTCGAGAATTTGCATTTTATGGTATAAAGTATAATTTAAATATTATCTATTGATTTTTGCTAATAGCATAGAAAATACAGCTTTTAATAATTATCTAGTGTCTTTATACATATATATATTCACCCATAAAAAACTTATTGTATGCAAATTTAGTGTTTATAATTCTGGGAAAATTTACGTATACGTAAACGTTACGAAGAAAAGGAAAGACTTTTTATATGGTATATAAATTCTTATATTTACGCATCGAAATATATTTTAAACAACGCGTTCTTTTTATAAACTACGAGATTACAAAAGGAACGATCGTTTTAGAGAAAATCCATTAATCGTGGTATTCTTTATCAACGCGATCTAAAATCTTTAATCGAAAGATAATTTTTTTATAGACGTTACTCGAATAAATATTTATAAATAGGACAAATATTTGAAAGTATTTTTTTATATTTTTTCTTACATCGAATCTTGCAAAAAATATTTAGGTTCATTGAAAGATGAAATCAAAACTCGAATCTTTACATTTCTTTTACCTTTTTCTCCAATAATATATTAAATTAAATTACGAGGTAAAAAAATGCATTATATATTTTTTTTAAAATAGATACATCGATAAATATTATGCAAAAGTAAAAAATAAGAAATATAAGCAACGCATATTTTTTGCAATAAATTATAATCATTTTACTAAGTCGTTCTTAATAAATCACGAATAGTAAGTTTTTATACGAAAAGTTTTTATTGATTTCATTACTGTCAAGTAATAGCTAATATTTTATATTATTCAAATGTATAACACAGTCATTCTCGTAGAAGCGGAATACTTAAATATGCAAATACCTGAAATAAATATTCCAAAAGAAGAAATAAAAATTAAATTTAGAGCACAGAAACGTTCGCCACGCACGAGTGGCAAGTAACAGTGACGTAATGAAAATCGCACGCTCGACAAGCGTATTAATTAAACATTGGATCATTATTATTCAAATCCCCTTCAATCGTTAACCAGATAAGTCGATAAATAAACGATACCTAATTTGAAAAGATGTCTCGGGAATCGTAAGAACCACCGACACCTCGTACGCATTGTCAAACATTCTGCTTTTTGATTAAACGAAGGGTTACATTGTAATATGATTAAGACACGCTTCCGTTCGATTAACAGGCGACAACCGGTACCGGATTCTTCGAGGTCCAGATCCTCTCGCTGACGAACAACCGGGGTACGCTGGTGGACGGGCGATGCTGCGGCGGGGGCAGGAGCAGCAGCCAACAACATCAACAGCATCAACAGCATCACCTGCCGTGCACGTCGCCCTGCACCACCACCTTCTGGCTCTGCCTTAAGGAGTACCAGTCCAACGTAACTGCCATTGGCTCATGCAGCTTCGGCAACGTATCTAGTCACGCCCTCGGCCAGAACACATTCACCCTCACCGAGCCTGTCACCCTTCAGCTACACTTCACCTTCAGATGGACGGTTAGTAATTAATTCTGACATTACATTTATATATATATCAGCCGCTATCTTGATCTCTACATTTCAAAGTATCAACAGTTTTTAATTCTTTCTTTTTCCATTTGTTTTCTTTTTTTTTTTTTCATTTAGGAAACTAGTGTATAGCGATGCTCTTTATTCGAGCGAACCGCTTTAATAAATTGTCGTCCGAAATAAAAATTAAGTTAATGCCGCATGTTATTAATGTGGCAAATTTTTCTTTTAAATCCGATGTCGTTGCAATTAATAAAATGAAATAAATTTTATAAAACCCCTATTGTATACTTGAATTTAACGGTACGCTTTAGAATAAATCAGAAAGCCCTGAATTTTAAAATTTTGCAATCTGAATTTTTGATAATCATGGAAACATTTTAGCGATCTTATTATAACGTTAAATTATTAATTTTCTGAATGGAACAACTTTCCAAGTTTGATGTACGTAAAAGGAATCTAATTTGGAATAAAAAAAATTTCGTTGGATTTTTTGATCATTGTAAGATTTTTACATCAAATTTTCATCATTAATTTTAATTTTCGATATAACATTTGTTGATCAGTACCGTGAATATTACATTGATAAAATTTTAAAAATATATAATATTACAATGTTTCAAACTCTTTCGAGTAAAATTGTTTATAGATAAATATATACCTTTGATAATGTTTTCAAATTTATTTATTAAAATATAAATTGATTTAAAGTTGGTAAATGTTAATATAATTCGCGTAACTAATTATAAACTTTAATATTATATACGATACGCAATTTAACGTTACCATCGATATCGATTTAAAAATTAAAATGAAATAAATTAATAATAAGAAAAAATAAATATATTCCAGAAATTGGAATATTTAATTTTAACTATGCGTTTATCTTACGAAAGGTTAACGGTAGAAATATTTTCAATGTCTAATTTTGGTGATACAAAAATTAAAAAATAATGCATAATTTAAGTTGAAAAAATTGTACCAAAATAAAAAAAATGGAACCGTCGAATTTTTAACATGTTACTTAAAACCTATCTCATAACTCTTATTTTACTTTACACGAGTCTTCCAGTAAACTTGAATTTAAAATAAGTAGAATTCGTGTTTCGCTATATAAAAGAACGGTACTGCGAAGAAGTGGTATAAAGAAAAGGAAAATAAGCAAAGAAGCAGAAAGAAGAGCCAGAATTTTGAGGGGGTCGAATCCATGCTTCCATGCTTCCATGCTTTCATGCATATGCCTGCTTCAACGTATTAAACAGAGGAGTACACACTAGATTATACAAAGTATTCGCAAGAGCCCCGTTAGCAAGATTCTTCTCATCCATGTTTGGATATTTCGTTGTAGCTCGCTCTTCTCCTCTCTCGCATACGTAAGAGGACCGTTTTCCAAGACCCTCCCGTTACCAAAGGGTGGAGTTTCCTCGATCCCTTTGACTTTTTTTCACCTCTTTCTTTTTTCTCTCTTTCTTCCTCAAAGGATCGGCGCTTGAGCGTATAAACGCAGGAACCTTGAAAAGTACTCCCAGAGAAGAGCAGCAGCAGCAGCAGCAACAGAAGCAACAGCAGCCAACGGAAGGAAAAAAACGTAAAATGAGAACGGGGGAAGAGAAAAGAAGAGGGAAAACAAGATCACCTGAGCGAGTAGAAACTCCTTTGGTTCACACGAGATATATTTATAAATGTGTACGTGTCTTTAGCCGCGCGCACGCGAGTATCATAAATATATGTACAGATGTACGTAAGTGCTTATACGTTTGTGTTTATAAATGTATAAAGAGATTCGTGTGTATGCGTACACGTACGCAAGCGTGCGTATATTTTTTTCACCTCGGCCATTTAGCACTTTTCCGTATTCTAATTCAATTATTACGTACGCGAGGCATTACCTCGAACGCGTAGAGTAATAAAAAAATATATAAGACAAACGTACGCATAGTCGAATATATTAAAAATAAAAAACAGGACCGAGAGAGTAAAAGAGAGAGCAAAGGGAGGAAAGGAGGAAAACGGGCGTCCGTCTTGATAAATGCCCGGATGCGATGTCTCTCGCTATCTTCGCTTCTCTCTACATCTCTACACGGCTTGTCGCTTCTACTTCGCTTCGCCCTGATTTATCTAAGCAGTTTTTTTTTGCTTCACTTTTGACCGAGTCGAATATTTCAGGTGCCGTGTGTGCTCAATAATTTTTAAGCAAGAACGTTGTTTGCTCACGAAATATTGAAGAACCGAGTTTTGTAGAAACGAGAAGATGGGCTAACTCGTATCGTCGGTTGGATGTAGTAATAGGAATAGCTCGAAATTGTATTACGCTTCGTTTTCACTGCATAAATTATCGAAATATTTTGCAGTACAAGAGGTTAGCGTTGACTTCTCTGCCTTTTCCTACGCCCACTGTATTGGAAACATGAACAAGGATAATATATACTTTTACCGTATATTGGTACGTTCTTTTTCGAGGTTTCAAGTTATAGCGATTTTTTTCTATCCGAATTTCATGCGTGAAATATTACGTAAAAAAAGTACGACTTTAATTTCCGAATATTTATACGTGGCTCAGAAATTGACGCGTATCGTTAGGATTTACGTATCATGAATTTACGTAGAAAAACTGAAAAGAAGCAAAGAGAGCAAAGAGAGCAAAGAGAGCAAAGAGAGCAAAGGAGGAGAAATAGGAAACTTTGATATTATAATATAACGAGACTTGGATATTGCGCAATAACGCAGCATCACCGAAATCTTCTCTAAAATGAAATAAAATCGTTTCTCTTTCGAGCGTGTCATCGCTCGCGTTTAACGCATAGATTCCCGGGATGGTAGCCCACACTCGACAGAATAGAAACGGTGAGTTTTATCGGTTGCTCATCCTCGCTTTAGAGGGTTCCCCGCCCACAAGAGAAATCGAGCTCCTAAATCCTCACCAACTTTTTTTCCTTTTCTCGTCCTGTCATCTCTTTCTCGTGCGCACATCTCCACTGGTGTGTCAGAAGCTTTATACTGCGTAAAATGTGTCTACGATTAATCTTTCTTAAGACCAGTGGCAGGATTGAGTAATGACCCTATAAGTAAAGGGAAACGCGGAGGAAACACACACACACGGAAAAAAGGCACATTTCGTGGTCACTTATTAACCCTTGGATGATGAAGTAGTTTCGAAGGATTTCAAAATTCTGTTCGTCTAAAATAGTTTTTCAATATCGAGATCCTCGAGTGGTCTATTTTAAATCAAGGTAAACGTTGATCTTAATTTAAATTGAAAGGAAAATAAGTTGCTGTCTGTTTTTAAGAAATATGATTATTGTATTTCTAAACTAATACTTAGCTTAATAAAAAAAGTGGCCAAACTCGAGAATTTGAATTACTCTTAATAATTAGCACATATGTCAAAGTTAGAATAATTTCTTTCGTTACTCGAGAGATTTAATATTGACTTTTAATATTAATATTACAAGGTACAAGTATACTATTCTTCGAGCAACGATTAAATAATATTTACGAATAATTTTAGAACGTCACTTAATTTTATAACCGTAATTTACATTAAAATTTCAAATAAACGATTCAAAGGTTGAATATCATCTATTCGAATGTACGTCAAGTAATTCAATCGAGTATTTTATTAATCGTTTGATTTATGATTATTAAAATAACGAAAACATCATGTATCGGTAATTCAACAAAGAATCGTATATCCTTTGTTCCTCGAAACTGCTCATACGTGCTGCACCCAAGTTCCAAAGTTCCAAAGTTCCAAAGTTCACGAATACGAGAAAATTCCATTGATATTATGGTAAAAAAAACTGGAAGAAATACTTGAAAACTCTGAAAGTATAATGGAAGTAACAACTAATAAAGAAATCTCAGCTTTCGGTGCACTCTCTCCTTAATATTAAGTTAAAATCCGCTACCGCGGTTTAAGAAAAGGCTGGGAAGCCTTTGGGAAGAAATTCGGGTCGCTCGTTGCGTCGTGAAATAAGATTGGCGAGAAAAAGGTCTAAATCTGCTGTATAGCCCAGTCGTTTTCTCTCTCGCTCTCTCTCGCTCTCTCTCTTTCGCTCCAAAGTAGCCAAAAGCCCCAGGGCAATGATTCTCATTAGCGCGTTCGTCGACACTGTGCTCGCCAGCAGGATTTACAGCCTGTCGAATCTCCGCGGTTCGCCGAAATATGGCGGCACGGCCGAGGCGGTATCCTCTAAAGTCATTCGGTCTCTGCGGCTCCTTTTTTTTGCACCTTCTCGTTCGCTCTTTTTCTCATTCCCTTTTTGCATTCTTCTCTTTGCGTACGTGTATACGACTCGCGCGCTCTATGCGTCTCCTTTCGGCGCGATAAATATTAATTCCTGTTTTATATGCCTCTAAATTAATTTAATTAGTTTTTTCGCTTAGCTTTTTCGAGCGTTTCTTTTGTCGTTGCGACAGACGAGGGTTTATTAATTAATTTATTTGGATAATAATTTTAAGTGTATATAGCTTTTTCCTCTTATATTGCATACACACATGCACACACACACATATATATATGTACATATATTTATAAATCAAAAAAAACAAACTATTTACTTAAATGAAAATAACTCCAATTGGAACGTATTCGATCAAAATATCCGTATTAATTAAGATATTCGATTCTGTTTACTTTATATACTTTATAAAATATTCGGAGAATTTCAATAAATTTTCCAACTCAAACGCATTTTAATCTTCAATTTTTATACAATTTTTGTACACATTTTTAACGGTACAGTTTCAATATTTGCAAATATATAAAAATTCATTGAATTATATTTTTAGACCTATAGATATCGATAGGTATAACTTTAAAAAATTTCATAGTCGTGTACGAAGAGATTAACGATAACGCAAAACACAATATAACGATGAACTTTATAGACAATTTCCGCAACATCATAAATAAAACATGAAAACGTACATTCTGTAAAAGACTTATAATGCATAGACCATCGGTTTTTCAAGGTACTCCAACTCTTATTACGCAATTAAATGCATGTTTAATCGTTGGTCGATTCCTCGTGTGAATACCGCTCACCGAGTAACGTCTGAAAATTTCTCTCCCGTTTTGTCGCGCCTTTCTTCGGGTGTGTGGCTGTATTAAGAAGTAAAAAAATCGTTCTTTTAACGTCTCGGGTGTGAGCGGCTTGGCAGTGCGGTGGTGCGAAGCCTCGTCAGTGAGTATATATAAAAGCGAGGAGAATGCGAGAGAGAGAGAAGGAGATAGGATGCTGCAACTTTGCACGATTCCCACACCGGCTGCAGCTTCTCTCTCGTATTATAGTCCGCCTCCGCCTTCGGGGGCTCTCCTTTCCATTGTTCCGACACACTCTCTAGCTCACTATCTCTCCTCTCTATTACTCGATTCGCTCTCCTATGTCTTGTGTTTATATTGTATATATATATATATATATATATATACACACATCTGTATATATATATATCTGTATATATATATATTGATTCTCCGTGTTCACCTCTTCTTTGTTCCAAATTAGTTCTGATTTCCTGTTTTCTGTCCTTTTCAGATGATAATGTGTCTTCCGGTTGTATATTTATTTTAAAAGTTTTGATGTTTTATTTTACAGAGAAGATAAAGAAAACCGAACATTTTTTTAGTAACGGTTTTCTCTTTCAAAAGATTCAATTCACGGTTTTTAATCTTTTTCTTTCATAGAAAGCTTAAGCGTCTGGGTTTTGAGTGAATGCGTATCAACGTTCTACTTGCACGCGATAATAAGTGTAAAGAGCACTTTAACCTTTAGAAAGTTTTGCGGGTAGTTTTAGAATATTACCAGAATTTTATAGATGTTTTAAAAAGTGCTTAGTGTATTTAGTTATAAATTTTGATAGTATAATTGATAAAATTAATTCGTTAAATCTGTATAATTAATATAATTTAATAAAAGCGACATACAAACAGTTTTTAGCTTAAATTTAATAATATCTATGTAATTGTTGTAGTTTTATTTATTCACGTGAAATAAATTCTTATTTAAGTTTTATTTTATCGGATAAAATAATCATAATCTTAAATTTAGTAATATTTATTTCTTGATACGAAAAGAATACGTACTCAAATTTAGAATTGATTAAAAATATGGTAACGAACGTAATCAACGAATGACGTTTGACTCATATGTGGGCGCCTCTATTAACGATAATAGAAACAAACCATCGTAACGCTAAAAGCGGGAACCACGTGGCGTGACAATTATAATATGCTCATTCTTTTACTTGGTCTTTTTCTTCCGGTCTCTTTTTGTCTTTAACTCTCTTTCTCTTTATCTTCGTTTCAGTGACCACGACGCATTATATCATGAATGAAAACACGTGCAGAATCTGCTTCTTTCTCCCTCTTACTCTTCCATCCACTCTATCTTTTTTTTCTCTTGTACACAAAAAAATGTAGATGGGGAGTGAATCCGGAGGTGTGAAAGATTAAACAAAAGAAAATAAATCCCTTTTAAAAAGCGAGTCGGAGAATGAAGTGCAACAATCGCGAATAAGTTTCATTGACGCGCTAAGAAAGAAGCGGATAGACATTTGCGAACGTAACACATAGAAGAGACGGTGCATATTGTAAGAGTAGGAAAAAGCGACCCGAGCATACATTCGCTGAGTCATAGTAGTTAAAGTTTATATCGAAAAAGATTAATAACCTATAGAGCTCTTCGCTCGCTCTCATCCGAGTTTCTCTTGCTCTTGCTCCGCGATTTTCGAAAGAAGCTTATGTACATATCTGTGATTGTATGCGTGCGCGTGTACATAGG
This sequence comes from Dolichoris vasculosae, assembly GCA_018907195.1. Classification (NCBI taxonomy): domain Eukaryota; kingdom Metazoa; phylum Arthropoda; class Insecta; order Hymenoptera; family Agaonidae; genus Dolichoris; species Dolichoris vasculosae. Next base: position 12,792,603 of record JACCHY010000001.1, read on the forward strand.
TATACGCACGTACATTCATACTTGTATCACAATGCGGGAAAGCAACCGAATATAACGAGAGTCTACACTTTTTATAGAATAAAAAGAGGGAGATAAAGAAACGTAGCGGAGAGAAAAGGAAAATATATGTAAGAAAGAGGGAATAAGAGGGACGAGGAAGAATCGACAAGGCGAATAAGAAGCAGAGCTGGAAGAAAAGAAGATAGATAGATAGATAGATAGGTGGGTAGATAGATGGATAAAGATAGAGAGAAAGATAGATAGATAGGTAAAAAAAAAAGATGCAGAGAGGTCAAATAAATTGGACGAGGAAGGTGAAGGGTGGAGGTGAGAAGGAGAAATCGACACGGGCATTGAAACTATAAAACCAGACCGAGCCAAGTATCTTGGCATCGTGTCCACCACTACTATAGCAAAGAAGAAGGAAGAAATAAGGAAGAAGGCCATAAAAAACGACGGACCGACTGCAAGAGACAGGTGTAGAACTCCGTGATTCTTTCTCCTCCTCTCGTTCTCTTTCTCTCTTTTGCTTGGCCCCCACGGACAGATTTATACATACGCGACTCGCGTGCAGGCGCACTCGAGACCCACACGCCCACACGCGCAGATTCGCTCAGATATGCAAGAAAGAGAAAGAGAAAGAAGAAGTGCACGAGCCGCTCCTCATTATGCCTGATCGTGCGCCAAAATCACTGAGGGAACTCTCGATTCTCTTCCCAAGAGCTATTAAACATTTTATATCTCAATCGAATGAAAGGTGCTTCTTTTTATTTCTCGGACAGGCTTTAATCAAGGTACTTTAGGTGCTAATTGCAGAGAGCTTTGTACTCGAAATTTAGAGCGAATCCGCCGAAGGAGATACAACCAATTTTGCGTATTCGGTTGGCATTCGATCGGTGTACTCGATTGTAATGGGAAATTTTTCCTGCTGATCGGTAGCCTGTACATATGCATACCTACATGCATACAGAGTTAAAGAAGATATTGTATTCAAATGTAAATGACATCCTTTTGTGAAATTAAACGCTTGAATTTGCATTCTTATTATATATTTTTTATTTTAGTTCGAGCAAATTATCAATAAAATTATTTACTTCGCATTGTATATTGTTTAAACGTTCTTTACCGTTTACGGTAAAAAATATTTAAAAAATTTAACGTTGATTATACTTTAAATATTGATTACTTGTTAACCAATGTCCATTATTAAAATTTCTGAATTACTCGTTAAACATGCATATTTAAGAGCAATAACATTTCAAATTTAGCATGCCTGCAAATAATATATATTCATATAATACATATATACACTTACAATTAAAAATAAAAATGACTAAGAAAATAATTAATGAATTATGCTTTTGTTGTACTATTACATCATAATTTCAAAAATAAGATTTTATCCTGTAATAAATTCCAATAATTTACATTGAAAAATGTACGTGTACTTGCGATGTGCGTAGGTGTGTAATCTTTTCAAGTATATAAATTCCTGATTAATAGTGCATTTTTACAAACTAAATTATTGAATTTTGTAGGCGATAGTTTTTTTTAACGTATAATTATTAAATATCACCGATATTAAATACTTTAAACATAATTTAGTAAATAAAAAATTTTGAAATGGAAATCTTGAAATGGAATCAGAAAAGTGGAACCAAGCGTAGTTTCGTTCGGCGAACAATTATTTGTCCAAAATAAATCAACGTTAAAAAAGAGAAGATACCACGCGTTACACAGGAATCAAATCAGCAGTAAAAAAAAGTCCCTAAAGAATCAGGATAAGAAGAAGCCGAAAAAAGAGAGGATGAGCGAGAGAGAAAGAATATAATCGAGACAGAAAAAGGAAAGAAGGGCAAGAAGCAAAAAGCATTCGGTCAGATTTTATTCATACGTATGTAAGAAAGGAGCGATTGCCCTTGCTATAGTAGCTCGTTGCTGTTTGGACTCTTCCCTCTCGCTCTTTCTCTCTTTCGCACTGCATGTGAAACCGTAGGCCCGCTTTGAGGACCGCATACCAAAGTCCTTTCGTTTAGCCTATACCCAAAGGCCGCACACTCTCTCCCTCTTTCTCGCGTCGCTTTTTTCTCTCTTCGCCTTACGTGCCTCCGAGCTCCTTACGTGCACTCGCGCACTCTTAAGCTTTGTGTATATGCGCATACACTGTAAAAAAGAAAACTGTAAAATTACTAGTTTTAAATTAGGAATTAAAGCGACCAGTACTGTGTATAGCATTTATGCAGTGTAATACACGGAAATTCACTGTTTTCAACTCTCTAAATTTCTCGGAGTAAGAGTACTGCTACTCTTTAGTGGAACAATCACTTCAATGGTATATATAACTTCTCGCCTTAATCATAGTGAAAGACACTGTAGTTGGAGTGAGAATAGTCCAAACCTTTTGATTTAAAGAGAAACGAGAGCTTACGAGTAAGCGACCTTTTTTTTTAACGAATTTATGAATAACGAAATAATGCAACTTTTCTTTTGTTAAGAATTTATACAGCTACGCTATTGAAAATATAAAAGAGCGTATGTGATACTTAAGAATAATGAATTACAATATGCGCTAAGTTGTGCATCCAATACTCGTTTTCTCATTGATATACGTCGGCGTCAGGATTTTAGAAAATCTTTTCTATTTTCAGTATTCGCTTAAACACTTTATTCTTAGATAAATCCATACTCTATATCTATGCGCATTCGTGCGTATACGAGCGCGCGAGTATATTTGCGTATTTTGTACGACTAAACCATAAGAACGTATTTAATACGAAGAATTCCGAGGGAAGAGATACAGAAATTATTACAGGAATATAACTTCCATGAATGCAGAGATCGCGCATCGACAACGGCTTGTCATAATCATAGCTTTCCGATTGTAAAAGGTATCTCTGCGTTAATGCATACACACACGCACACACACTCACACACACACCGACACGCGAAGAGCTAGATATATGCATAGCTGACATTCTAATGAGCTTCATGACTAAATTTATCCGACAAGATGACGACCGACTTTATGCATTCGCTGCTTGAGTTATCGAAGGGAAAATATGAAAAGGGAATAATACGTGCAAATGCGCCCGAGCTCGTACCTACACTTTATTTCGATCGTTAAAGGCTTATTCAATTACAAGAGAATGACGGTACGACTAATTAGTTTCATTTATGCGAAGATAATAGGAAGATCGGATTTTTTAGAACACGATTTTGTTATTTATCGAAGGAGATTAGTGGCGGAGACGACAATAAATGCTCTATGGATTGTTATTTTGATGGTATTGCAGTAGGCAAAGAGGGAAGTAAAGCCGGGTGTTTAATTTTCTTCGTGCACTTATGCGGATGTATAATTATCTTGCGCACATATAGGTTTTGAATCTCGTTTTAGACTCTTCAGCTACTAATATGTAAATGTCCGTTTTGATCGTAAAATTAAAACGACGCGCGCACTCTTCGCCTTTCCCGATTTTTCTCTTTGTCAATGATAAATTGCAAGGTTATTAACGTAACTGTAATTGAGGAAACCTGTACATTTGACGTTGCTTTGAACATAAATTATCGTTTTTTCCGCGTGAAAATTAAAAAAATTCATAATTTAACTTTGAAAATAAATTAATGGTTCGTTTAAGAAATATCCGAAATGTATGTATGAAACTACAAGTGCTTTACACTTTTTTATTTACGTCTGTATAATTATTAATTTCAAGACTAAAGTTTAATTAAAACATTTGTTAAGAGTTCCTCTTTTAAAAGTATCGATTAGCCAAAGTAAATAAAAGTCTTGTAGTAAGCAAGGAGCGATTTGTAAAAAAAAAAATTGCATTAGTGTAAGAAATAGTTGTTTAGCAATTAAAATATCGATTTCACGTCGGAAGAAATAATTACTCGGAATGGCAATCCGACGAGTACTTTTCTACGCTAATCCGATATTCTCTCAACAAGCACGATTACTTTTACCTCAAAAAATTGGCATCCAAATTCGCTAACGAGTCCAACCGATAGGAGAAAAAAGCTTATAGCTCGATTTTACCCTGATGAACCTATTGCTTCTTTGCAGTCGAGAGTAGCTAGTCTCGCCGATAGTCTTGGTGCTCTCGACAAAGCTCCAATTAGCGCGTGATTGCGAGTCGTCGGACAGCAGCGCTTTTTGCCAGCCTGTCGCCCGTCGCCATCCTCGTCGCCGTCGCCGTCGTCGTCGGGACGGCGTCGCCGACCGTCGTGGAAACTGCGCTAACGTACGCGCGTCCTCACGTACGATCTCTTCCGCGAATACTTTGCCGTCGACCACAACGTCGATGTACGGAGAAAGACAGAGAGAGAGAGAGAGAGAGAGGGACAAACGTCGAAGGCAAATGTGAAAACACGTTGCATCGGCGATGGTGTGCGATAATTTCATTTGTTGCACAGGAATGCAAGAAGAATGTTGAATTTTGAAAACGGCACTTGTCTGGCAAATTGAAGCCTTGATGGAAGGAGGAATTTTCTTTGTAGTGCATTTTAAGCTCTTTTTATACAGATGAATTTAAATCTTATTACAATACTGTGTTTCGAGAAGTGGAAATATTTCTTGAGTTGAGTTGATATTTTTTACCAAAAAGATGACATTCTATTTACCGCTATCCTTTATTTATTTCAAAAAACATTTTTTCCCCAATGTGAAACGTTATTTTGTTCGTTATAAGAATTTTAAGTCAAGTAAAATACACTCGCGTACAGATAAGATATGCTGCTAAAGCTTTTCATCGAAATATAATTCAAATCTTATATTTTTATCGATCCCCAGAATGTATTTTCATTTAATTTTAGTTTTTGTTCCGATAATTGTGATAAACTAGATTTAATTGTCCTATTACTATTTTTTTTAATATTTTAGTTTAATATTTTTCTTATTATCAAATCATTATTATAAATACTTTTATAAATTAATTAATTACTTTTGGAATCAATATCCCGTATATTTTATTGTACGTATGTTGTAATCCTTTCGATTTATAAATAATATAATCGATTTAAAATCATATAAAATAAAATAAAATGAAATAAGTGATCGAATAATTAATTGAAAATATGTTACAATTTACTTTAATTAAATTAATTTACATTGTATTCGAATATATACTTACAATTTCAGACTATTACTATTGACTACACAATTTGATTATTATCAAATTTACCATTGATTTCTAATCAGTTTACGGTATTAGTGTTTTTTGTTTCATCTTTGTAATAAGCTGTAGAATGAACGAGAAGATTGCAAGAGGCTCTAATAGAGATTGAGAAAGAAAATCGCAAGATCTAGCGAACGAGAGAGACGGATAGAGAGAGAGGGAGAGAGAGGGAGAGAGAGGGAGAGAGAGGGAGAGAGAGAGGGAGAAACGTCTGGGTTGCCGCGTTCTTTTGGACATGCGTGTACACGAGTACCTATTCATGACGTCGTCGGACAAGAGCGCGCGCTTCGCGGTACATCTTGCATATACATGTTAAGCTTGTGGAGGAGTCGCTGATGATTCGAGACCTTAAAGCACCGTTTGCTAAAGTCGTCGAGCGCTCGACGAGATGTGAAAAGTCAAGGCGCGCACAAATATGCCGCGTCGGGATGCTTTTGCGGAATCTAAAGAGGCGCCGTTAGAATTTTATGTAAGGTTAATTGTTTTTATGCGATCTGCTTGAGTTTTTAAAACGTTAAATTTAATGGATAATAATTTTACGTAAATCGCGAGGAAATTTCATTCGAGCGGATAATTTTTCAATCCGAAACTAAATTTTTCAAGCGCTCGTTTTATTTATGTACGAATCAAATCTTACAATTCCATTACTTATCGTAAAAAAAAAGCCTACTCGAGAATCACCGTTCAAGTTCGATATCTCTCGATGAATTATTTTTTTAAGCTACTTTCTCTTCGTCTTACCTCCGATCTCTTAAAATAAACTCTATGCCTTATCATAATTTTGACGTTTACGGACGAAAAACAGGCTCAGGAATGAAATAATCGTTCCAACGAGTAGATTCTCACGAGTGAATAATACGTATTCCAAGTACCGCGGATCACGTAATTGACTTATTATTAGTGCAGTTTATCCGAGCTCCGTATCGATCGCGATCCTACTTAGTACACAGCTCGAAGAGCAAACAGTATAAGAGGAAACTCGATCTCTTTAATTACCGGTTCGATGCGCCACGTTCGTATGCGCAAGGACGCATGCGCCTGCGACTGTAAGAAATTCGAACAATTAATCAGATTGATTGATGGAAAAGAGTAAAGAAAAGAGTACAAAAAAAAAAAAAAATTGTACGGATAATACGAAGGAAGTCGATAAACGCTTTTATTAGTTAATATAAAGCGCGCGCCAGAATTCCCGGAGTTCCGCCAAGTTCCGGTTGTTGCTTGCCTTTTCTAAATCGATGCGTTGGCAATGAGAAACCAACGGCGCGCCGGTAATCCCGACGACGACTATTCGATTGCGTCGTACGCGACCAAGTCGGCGGTACGAGAGTACGAGAACGTACTTTAATTTCTCCATGAATTACGCTTGATCGTGCGATGTGCCGTGAGACGAGGAAAGGCGAAGGATAAAAGAACAAAGCTCGGGAAGGTAACGTGTCCTCGGTTTCGTTTTTTTCCTTGACGTTTTAATAGCATTCGTTTCAAATTCCAGCAATGTAAGGCCTTATCGAACGCTAAGCTATACAAATGCCCTTTTAATTTTTCAACCAACCGCTCTTACCGAGAAAGAGTAACGCAACGCGGTTCTTTCAAAACACATTCGGATGGATATTTTCCCGATAAATTTGCGTAAATGAAAATTACGTTGGACGGATGACTTGGTTATCCAACGAATTGCTTCAAGGATGAGTCGGAATTGTTTAGAGCCTTATGCACCTTATGCACCTTGATGCATATCAACGGAGAAATATTCGATAAGAGGAGGAATTAAAAGGCGGGAGAAAGCAGGAAAAATTCGCTCCGGAAAAATAGTCGAAAGCACGAGGAGTAAAATACTGCTCATCCCCTCGCGCGAAGATGTCAGTCGAGTCAGTGCTCGCACTACTCGCACTACTCGCACTACTCGCGTAACCCCGTTTCGAATGGTCGGGCTGCCAAGGAAACAGCGCCAACCCATGAGATAACGCAACCGTAGAAAAAGCTCGCTCTCGTAGAGTTTTTCCTCCTCCGGTAATTTTTTTCCCTCGCTAGCGTCGGGCGAACGCAGCGATAGGACTCGATATTCCAGAATCGTTTTCTCCGCAGCCTCGATTGGCGATCGCTCACAAGGATTTTCCGATGGTGAATTATATATGTCGGGCGCGCCGACTCGGAACTCGGCTTTTTTTGCGCGTGCAGTGAACGCGCTCGTTAATGCGAAACCAGAATCGCCGCAGCTCATTTTTGTCCCTTCGGTCAATTAGGGAAGACAGATCGAGTATTTATTTGTCAAACATTCCAAGGCGTTTTAGAAAACCGCCAATGCGGTACGAGCTAATGCTGCCGAGTCCTGGATAAGCGCGCGGATCTGGATAAGCTTTCCCGCACTCGCGATGGTCATTATAGCAAAAGATTCCTGACGTTGATTGGAAAATGTATGTGTGAGTCGAGAGACCCGTGATCACTGGATTCCGCGTTGTTGAAAACAATCGATCATGCATGGGAAAGTTAATGTCTTTACATTTTGTCTCGGTGTGGCTTTAACAACCTTGTACGATGCTCGAGACTCCCGATCGCCGGACGCTGAATAATTTATACGTGTGTATTATTATTATGCCGATGCAAGAGGTAAAAGTAGAGATTCGAGCCGGAGAGGTTTATTTTTTCTGAAAATCAATCAGCAACATTTTCAGTGCTTCAATTAATACTCGGAAAAAATAATTCAATAAATACTACTTGGAAACTCGTTGGGGCATCATCGTACCGACGTGTCTACAAATTTAATTTAAAGCGGAGAAACTATTTTTTCTAAGACATTCCGTAGCCAAGCATTTATTTTCGCTCTTTTTAATCGCGACAAAAATTTATACCCGTGATCTCCTCGTTCGCTTCTTAATTTTATTCCAATTTTCCCTAAAATCCGTTCCATTGCCAACTCTGCCAACTTTTCCCGATATCATTGAAACGAAATCGCACGAGATTTAAATAATTACCGAAAAAAGTGTTGCAAAAAGTGACGAAGATAACGCAGATTACATTAAGACAAACTTACGCTGAGGTACGTTACAAGCTTTTATGTCTTCCCATTAGTGCACTATTCGTGGGTCGTGTATAACTTATCTATAAAGGAGCCCTTTAACACAGGCCCAAAGGTAGACGGTGAAACCACTGTATCTCTAGTAAAATTGAAACACCGCGAGGGACATAAACACGCTTGACCAATTTCTTTTTAGATAAGCCGCCCGCACTAAACTAAATTTCTTTGGTACATTCCTTTATGCATACCTAAAGCGATATTTTTTAACGCGGTGAAAGCATTGTATAAAATTCTTGTATTTTATCGGTGGATTTCTTATCCGTCGTTTATCGTAATTTAAATATTTCTCAAAATCCGACTGCTCTAATTTTACTAGCGAAAATCTTCCGAATGTATACGTAATGTAATATTAGGAAATAAAAATTGTTGTTTGGACAAGACAATACGTATTTTAATATACGTTTTATTATCGATTGCGAACATTTATGTAAAATATTAAAATATGAATACGTTCGTTGAGTGCTTAACTAAAACCGTCAAATTAAAGTTAAAAATAAAATTAGAAAAATTCTTATAAGAATAAATATTGACAATTTTTTCCATAATTATGCATCGTTGAATTATGTCAATGATGTGTTTGTTAAATAAGATGACGGTGCAATTTCTAAGAAATTTAAACGTAATATTTTGTTTAATGAACGGCACTTGTAAAGATGTCACGATTTCAATTGAGATTTAGAAGCATGAGACTCTCGAACCGCCTCTGCTTTTTCGTGGCCACTACCTAGTTCCTCGATGATGCTTCAAAAGCAACTTGTGTACCACTGGTTCTTGCGACACTTCCGTTCTTCTTAAACTATCTTCTTCTTTCACTAATCTTAAATGGACTTTCTTCATCCCGAGGAAAGTATACGAAATGATTTATGAATGCATAGCCGAGTCTTAATTTCTCGTTAAGCTTTGGTAGGGCAGGATGTATTACATGTATATTTTAATTTAAATACTTAAAGATCTAAAGTAAATACAGATGTAAAATGACATTTGCGCTTAAGCATTCGCATTTTTAAAAAGGAATTCTTGGTAAGAGATAATTAAGTTCACGCAGGGTTAATTAAGTTCACGGTCAAGTTAAAATATCCCTATCTCGATTCTTCATACTCAAACTTGATAAACCGAGATTTTCTCGTATAAATCTTGCGACGATAAAAAAATATTTTTTAGAATATTATAACCGTACTTGATTTATCGTTCGACGATATTTTTACAAGTCGCTCGACCTTCAACTATCTTTACAATTCTAGCAATTTTATTTTGACAAAATATCGCAAAATCTCCGATACATTTTATTAAAAATAATTTCTCCGTTACCGTTCGAAGGACAATATTACGTAAGACGAGATACAATGGCAGACTCTATTGTAGAATATCGAAGAATAATAGAAACATGGCGCGTCTCGGGAAAAAAATGGAAGGATCCTTAGCGCGTTTGGTTTTCTCGTCGATTTCTCTACGACTCGATACATATATATGTATACGTATATATGCGTATGCAAATGAAGCAGTAACTCGAAGGTGCGTACAAAAGGCGCACGCTGTTACGGGGGACGGAAGGCAAACGACGGCGCGACCGAACGGCGAAGGGGTACCGGAGGGTACGTGTGGGCACGGGGGGGGGATACCGGGGGGACACCGAGGGTACCAGAAGAAAGGCGAGCAACGTCGGCAACGGCGGCAACGGCGGCAACGACGGCGGCACCGCACAGAAGTCGCGGGCGTGAGAAAGGCAGGGTTAGCTCGCGCGCGCGACCGAGAGCCACCAATTAACACCAATTAACGTTCATCTGCTGCTTAGGTACACGTACGTAAGCTCCGTCGGCGGTGCGGCTGACCTATGCTCGGATTATAAGCTCGGGGGACTCGTGTATCTCTGTCCCGATTACGAGCGCACACGCGCTTTACGTACGTCTACACTGCAATCACGAAAATTGCTGGTTCTTTCGGTCGATGTTGCATCCTCCTCGTAATTTCCGCTTGCTCTATGGATCTCGCGATGACTATTTTTATTTTACCTTCTTTTTACGGCGATGCTGTTCCGAGGCGTGGACGTTTCTTTCGGGGGAAATTTCAACGCGGTTCGCAACTCGTTGCAATGTGTTTCGAGCTCGTGTGACATTGTCCGGGCGACAATGATGGCCTTGTATTTCTTTTCTCCGCGTGGTTAGTTGTAAAAGTTCCGTATTACGTGGCGTTCCGTCTAATTTTTTTTTCTGCACGTTTTGAAAGTGGGTATTGTTGCTTATGCAACCTAAATATACTTCGCCGTTATCGGCGAAAAAAGAAAACTGGATTTACTCGTATTTAAAATATTATTTTTATTTCACAAATTCTATTTAAGTTATTTTTTGCCAACCGTTATGGATATTTTTCCTTCTAACTGTTTCCCATGAACTCTTTTTACATCATTTCCTGTTATTTTTCATGGTAATTTCAAAATTACAAAACTCGTTGCCCAATAAATTTTTACAATTAAAAAATATTTGCAAATCGCGAATGGACAAGCTTCGTTTTTAAATAAAACGACCGAACCGCGCTTATGCAGAATAATAATAAATAAACGTCGATTGCTCAATAATGGTTTCATCTTGTATTTTTTTTTCCTACTAGCTTCGCTCGGTAGCGTGAGCTTGGCAAGAGTAGTCGAGAAGGCACGCATACTATGTAATAAGATAAATAACCTCGAGTCGATCCCGCTCGAAAAAATCATTCATCGCGCCACCGTGAGTGGATAATATTCTTCGAGCCGCGTTACAAGGCAACTACAGTTATCACTAATCAATTAAATATACAATGCGAAGTCTCTAGTACCGCGCCTATCTATAATATATATTTTTTTTTATCATTCTGTGCATCCAAGCGTCTCGCCGTGCTCGAGAAAGAAAACGAATTATTCCACGACGTGCTCTTAGCGAATTATAAAATACGAAACCTTGATAAAAAATCGAACAAAGACGGTCTTTACAATTTTATGTGACGTATATAAAAGTTCACAAGGGTTACCGGTGCTCTGCTCTTCTCCGCTCTTCTAAGGAACGCACCATTCATACCGGTCGTAACACATTGCATCGGAGCTGTCGAAGTACACCGCATAGAAACGATCGCAGGTTAAAAGATCGAAGACGTTATCGTGGGATCGCGCGGAAGCCTTTACGGTACTCCCTTCGAGTGCCTAAATAACGTACGCGTATTCGAGCTCGAGTGCAATCGCCGAGCCGTCCATTAGAATCGACGGCTAGGCCACTCTTTGTACCTACGCCCCTAAACGGGACCCGCGATCGCTCGCTCGAGGTTAATGGCTGAGACGGATCGGTAAGGAGGTGTTGGACAACGGTGAACTAGATTAAATTTTGTTGTTAAAAAAGGAAACTATTTTACTGTGAACCGTTGCCTCGCGCTTTGCATTATTTTGCTATTTTATTGTCGACAGCCAGGCATTACGCGATTATATTTTACTCGACGATTTTCAAACGCGAAGATATTGGCTCGGAGTATTCGTTCGGATGGACGATAAGATGCTGAGATTTCTCGTTCGGATTTAAAATTAGTTTGGTCGAGTCTCGACGTATCTCGAATCTTCCGGTACTAATTACACGTACCACGCGTATCAAAATTTTCAACTTTTAGTTCGTACGTCTTTTAGAAAATCGTATCGACTCGTTTGTACGTTAAATCCGTACGTCGGAAAAAGCATTTATCACACCGGGAAAATCTTTCTTTGCACCTCGTTCCTTTAAACAAATACCCTCCAAGTTATAAATCACCGAAATTGCGATACAGCCAATGAAATTTTTTTACGCTTTGCATCGTTACTTTGCCAGGGATATAATAGTGCGTTAATAGTACCACAAAAATACTAATGCAATAATAATAAAGTTTTGCTCGTACATTCGTAAATTACACAGATCATCAATTTGTAAAATAAGGTACCGCACTCGAGCGGTTAGTCATTAGCGACTAAGCAAAAATAGATAATCTATATAAAAAAAAAAGATTGTTCGAGTGCGAGGGAGTCAGAAGAGTTAAGACCCGAGAGTTAAGACACTCGAGAACCAAGTTCGACATTGACGGTTGAGGCCATCGCCGCCACCGCCGTCGTTGCGGCTAATAGACCGAGTAATCTCGAGCACAGAAAGATCGCGCTGTTTAACGGTAATCTCGGTAATAAAATAGCCCGGCGCTTTATTTACGAGCTGTATAGTAGTCTAATCAGTTATGCTCTGATAAGATCATAAGCCGCCCGCTGTGCTGCCATGTAATAATGCTTTCAGCGGACCCGAAGTGCGCGCGATATTCCTCGTTAACGATTTAGTAGCAGCTCCGCGCTAATCGACGAATTCCCGCGGTTATTCTGGGCATTTACTTTTTTATTCATCGCCATCGATATTAGTGCATTTACGTTTAATACTGTTAAATAAACATTAAAATTACGTCGCTTATCGTAATTCGATCCCACGTTTATAATTTTTCCTGCGTGAAAAAGTTGTTAAAAATAAGCTATCGAACGATTTAACGAGGAAAATTTTTTTTTATTTTAACACTCGAGTACTGTGACGCAATAGCGGCGGTACTTTATATAAATCATCGAACGCGTTGCATCGAACGTACTTACTTTACATTTTTCCTGTAATCGTTATTTAAGTCTGTAATTTTATTACTTTGTATAACTTTAACACTTTCGATTTGTTATTCAACCTTCGTAACCGAAGCTCGGGAATTCGATAAGTTGAAAAGCCTTACATGATTTTGTTGAAAATATGAGATACTTTTGTAATATCGAGATAAATGTAGCGATGCAAATAAAAAATAAATCAGTTAAATTTTTTTTTTAAATTATAAAGTAGCATTTTTTTAATATATCAAGATCGGATCATCGTGTAAATAAAATCAAGATGTAGAGAACGAATGATTTATGAAACTAAAAGCAAGTCTGAATGAGATGAGAAAATACTTGCCGTCAGGACGATTTTAGATTGATCGATTGATCGCTCGATAAATCGATTTGATCGACATGAATCGCCACGAGTTTCTTTTTTATTTGAAATACACATTGAAATCCAAACGTTGTACTATCGTTACCAAACTATTACGAATATACTATGACGTTTCCGGCGTTCTCTTTTTCTTATTCGTCAGTTACACCCATTAAACTTGCTCTTTTGACACAAATTAAGAAATACTCATTAATCATTGTAGACAAATCTCAGAGGAACAGTTTTTCGAGCTACATCGGATCCGACTAACTTGTAATACTTGTCTATACAAGAGTTGTAATATTATTATAACTGATTTAACCATATCATTATTATCAAATCATCGCGGTGAATTAAAAATATTCGATTAAGCCTATCAATTTTAATTTAAGATAATTGCTTCCATATAACTACGCACAGTTGTAGACGCGAACGTAGTCTGAGAAAAACAAGAAATAAAAGACGATAATCCGCGCATTTTCCATTATATTATATTCCAAGACCGGTGACAAGTGGAATTAAAAACGATGTCATTCTTTGAATTTACAGAGGCAATTCACTTTGATCTTGCAAGCGAGAGACGAGGGAAGCGCCGGGGTCATCGAGGAAGCGAGCTACAGTGGCATTGTCCTACCCGGGCCCACGTGGCACACGCTCAACCACCAGGGCAGAAACGCGCATCTGGCCTACCGGGTGAGGGTCCAATGCGCCGATCACTACTACAACGCTACCTGCACCAAATTCTGCAGACCGAGAAACGACATATTCGGGCACTACACGTGCGACGAGAACGGAGACAAAGTTTGCATTCAAGGATGGAAGGGCGCCGACTGTGAAACTGGTAAGTTGAGAGTTTTACCGCTTTTTTCTTTTTGCAAGGTTTTTCTTTTTACCATTCTTTCTTTTCTACCACTCGGTTCGATATTATTTTAAACTCTCGAGTCATGCATATTTAATACGGGATGATTATTAATAAAGCGTATAAATAGCGAAAAACATAATGTTCATAAATTAAGCCGAGTAATGAGCTTTGTCGTTAATTATAGAATTTAACTCTAATACGCTAACATTAACAACTCGTATCGTTGAGTAATATAATGCTAATATTCTGATATTTCATCCTAATGAGGCTGTAACATTATTTTAGCAAAATCAATTTAATTTTTTACTTATCTCAATTTTTCATCGACTATTTTTATAAAGATAATTTCGTCTCGTCGTAATTATCATTTCGCTAATCGTGTAAGACATCGTTTTCACTCGTGTTATTCGATGGTATCGTTCGAAGCTTAAAAAAATGTATTTAATTTTATTTACAACGATCGTTAAATAATATCTATCGTCAAATATTTTCGCGATTGCATCAATAACGGACGTTACATAATTTTTAAATTCAAAGAGTTTTGATTTCGGAAGGATAAATAACATTCGCGTATTAAAAAATCATTTCTAAACAAAGTTAATTGCCTTGCCCACATCATCGAGAGAAAAGGACAAAAAGAAATTCGCTGCGTTGATTGACAGCTCGAGCGAGCTGATACGAAAGAGAAGAAAAGACAAAAAATGACGATATAACATTAACGGTACATAATGGCCGTACGCGCACGCGGTGTAAAATAAAAAGTTCCCACGATAGAAAATAATAATAATGAAAGAAAAAAAAAAGGTCGGCATACGAAATGAGATCGAAACTTTGGAGTAGCCGCGTCTCCGTTCGTTCCTCCGCCTCCCTTCGAATTACGCTCTCGAGAGTGTACGTATTTACTTACGTTGGCTTAATCGTCCTGTCTCGACGAATTATCGTACACTAGGGTGCGTTTCGCGAATCCGAGCACATCGCGTACACTTTCCTTCGTCCTTCCTCGGTGTAACTATCATCTCTCAACGAGCATCTCTCAACGAGCATCTCTCAACGAGCGTCTCTCAACGAGCATCTCTCAACGAGTATCTCGCAACGAGGGATAGAGAAACAGAAGAGAAACAGAAGAGAAACAGAAGAGAAACAGAAGAGAAACAAAAAGCTCCCAAGCTCGCGATCCCGTTCTGAAATGGGATTCAATTTTGCGACTCCACCGTGATCAGCTTCGATGATTAATTTTCGATACCCTACCGCGCATAATAAGTTACGCCGCATGAGTCCCGGTACGCGTGCATTTTACAAGAGGCTCATCGGGAGTAGCCATCGCACCGCTGAGTTGCGAATATTTCGTTACGAGTTGCGCGGCTCCTTCTCATCGCTTATCGCTTCTTGTGTGAGCAGTTGGCTCTGCGTATACACTTTTTTCTTCCGCTTTCTACGTTTTCTTGCCTTTGCATAATTAATAAGCAATGCATATTATTTGGATTCGTGTTCGATCCTTTCGTTCCTTCGTTTATATTTCGCCTTTGGTAATTGCATTTCCATAAACGCTACTTGACACTCATACATATGCCGCTGAGCTAATTGAGCTGGCGCCTTTGATGATTTGAATCACCCTGTTTATTATTTCGTGCAAAAATTTAGTACTAAAATTATAAAATATCGCTCGGTAAATTGCTTTTTTATAATTCTTGTGTTTTAATTATCGTGAATTCTTCGTTTGGTTAGCTACGCAAAATATTATTCACAATTCTCGAGTCGTACTAATTATGAAACGGGAGAAAAGTAATTGAATATTAATCACTACTTAAAATTTTGACCTATTTTTAACGAGGATTTAAAAAGAAAGTAATTATTCCAAGAGTTTCTTTATATTTTTTAATTTATTTAACGAATGGAATCGTTATTAATCTATGTATTATAAAACACGTATCAATTAAAAAAACATTAAAATTCTGTTTCATTTATTTTTTTACATCGTATCATCTTATTTTGCCGATAGAGAAACAAAGTTAATTTTAATATTTCCGATAATTATTAAGTTGATCGTTAAAGAAATCGCTGATCGATTTTTTTTTACTTGATGTATTCCGACGTGTTCCGTGAGCCCAACGTAATACCGTATTCGATTAAGTAAGCATCGAAACACTCCCACATTTGCGAATATAATTTAAAAAGGTACATTCTTCGATCTCACCTCTATTTATACCTATAGATATTCCCGACACTGATAAAAACTATCGACGAAATGGACGCTCAAGAGTCCAGACATCCTTTTTTCTTTTATCTTGCGTACATCGCGACATCGTGCGTCATTGATTAACGCTTTTCAAGTCCTAATGAGTCGTTGGCCACTCGCGATTAATTTACCTCGACTGCGCGTACCCATCGAGGGCGTTAAGGCGAGGGATAAAAAAAGCTCGGAGAAAGAAAGATAGACACGATGTTTGTTAGGTCGACGTTTGCCTGCGGCGCAACGATAAGAAAACGGCGACGCGAATTTACGAGGGCACTGGAAATGGCTGCAGTAGCGCGAATTTATTGTAATTGAGTGACCGTGCGGAGCTCCAGAGAAAAAAAAACCATCCGACGCTCTCGTTACAAGGTATATAATATTGGCGGCCTATAATATTAGCTATTTAAATTTCGCTATTACGCAATTTATTTCACGATGTTTTTCTTCTTTAATCGTAAGCAATCGGTAATCTTTTCAGCGATAGTCTCGCAATTGGTTATATATCGATGACAAGGTTCATCGACTATTCAACATTCCGATAGTTTTTATTTTATCACAGTTTTAAGAATTTTATTCCAGCGACTTTGAAACCATCGTTAAAAACGTAAAGTTTGATTCTTCGATAATTTTCCAAGATAAAATGAATCTAAATTTTTTCTTTTAAAGATCTAAGCTAGCGGTTAAAAATACTGTTAACGACACGAGTAAAAATGATAGGATGCGCAAAACAGCGTAGACTATATAATCAATTCCGTCGTTGGATAGACGTAACCTCCATCCGCTGTAAATATTTATTTAACGCGATATCGTAACAAAATTATTGTGCTCGATCGTCTATCGAGTATCGTCTATCGCTTGCTTGTACGACTCGTGAAGCCTCGCTAGTCTCGAGAACAAAACTCGGAACGCAGTAGCCGCTCGACCCCATCGCCGTTCACCTCTCGACGAACGTCGGGAGACCCCAAAAGCTTTCGGTTTGCGTACGTCTAACGGATGTGCACACGTATGCCGGGCACCGTAACATCTACCCAGAGACTATATCGCATGACGCCACGACGTATGTGTCGTCGCGCTTGCGGCGACTCACAATAGCCCTCCGTGTAATATAACAGCTCTTTCTTTGCTGCCTAATCGTTACTTCCGCCTCTCTCTCTCTCTCTCGGTGCCAAGTGCACGTGGAAGCAACCTCATCGCCGAGTGCGAACCTAGGATATTTTTTGCGCGATTACGAGCCTCACCGGTACTTTTCCCACCGAGCCCGTCCCTCTGTCTTCTTCTATTTTTCTTTAATCGGCTTTTTCTGGCGCGGCGCAAGAGTATGCGACACCGCCGTGTGTCTTCGCCGCGGCTCTCTCGAGTTCTTCTCCAGCTCGCACACGGATGGCATGTAATTGGAAGATTTATAGTTGCGGTGGGGCTAGGCTTTGAAAAATCACGGGATAATCGTTGACACCGAGCCCCTGACCTCTTAGCCGTTCTCTTTCTTTATTTTTCTGGATTTTTTCGCCTCGCGAATATCCTCGATCGTTATTCTTATATTTGTCAGCGACAAAATTACACGGTAATGCACGAGAGCACGAGGCACAAGAGATTGGCTGCTTTTTTTCCTTTCTCGGTCAAATGAATGATCGAGCGGTTAATGAGATGCAATCTTTTTGCTGTATTGATATTACGGCGTTGGAGACGTAACAGCCATATCGAAATGCTTAAGTAAGGCTCGTTAAGTTTTTTTTTTTTTTCCCAAATTTTTTAACGTCTTTGAAACGAAAATGAACGCAAATCTTGGCCAAATTATCGACCGTAGAGCTTCTCGTTTACGATATTTTCGCATTATTTTTTCATCTTTATCCGAATCGTAAAATCAAATGAATTTCGTTCGAAATCACGACGCGACTCGTAAGATTATGGAATAATAAAACATGGGTAAAAAATTAAGTACCGATCGCCGATAATCCTACAGTGCCGAGAGTCTCGCGTTTACGGTAAATTAAACGTCGCGTTACGTACATCGAAATCGTGCGTATTATTTAAAATAGTAGCGACAGAAAAATTTCGTAAAAAATTGTCTTGTTTCGACTTCTTGAAAATTAATTTTTAGAAACTCGCGCTCCCGGAATCCTTCTTTATCCACGGTTACTACAGTAGTACTAAAATCCTTTGGAAAATAAAACGAATCCCTTAACAGTATTAAGTATTAAGTATTAAGTATCGCGGTGTAGAAATGAGTTTCACATTTACAAGCGGTATACTTTTTGCGAACGTTGCAAATTTCTCCACGACTTTAGCCTTATCATGCTCTGCTCTCCGTAAAATTTTTAATAAGCAAGAAGCTCATAGAAAATAAGAACATTAACGTCATGATTTGACTATAATCCAACCGAGATGCGAGTGAATGATGTAAGTGGGGTAGCATCCGTCCTCTCTCTTGATCTCGAAAGAGACGAGACGAGAGGAGAGAGTAAGAAGTAGAAACGATCGCACGACCTATGGTGATGACGAAGCCACACAAGATGAAATGTACAGGGTGATTCACGGCAAATGAAATCACAAATTTCTCGCATGACTTTCATGCGTATGTATGTACTTACGTACGTACGATATACACGAATAGCCTTGTAAACGTTTTAATGATGAATTGCATAATTGTATTCGAAAGTCAGTTTAGGAATTTTCATTTATTTAAGAAATAAATATTGAAAATAAATTAAGAGAGGAAGATCTTTGGTTCTGCAGTATTTCAGTGTAATTACTTGTTATTTTACACCCAGTACGGTGAAAGTTCTAAATTATAATTTAAGAGACATAATTCTGCAATAATTATTAATTACATTAGAATAAAAAGCGGATGATTTATAAATATGTATAAATATTTTAGAAAATAATAATTCGAGAAGTTTTATAAAATATTATTCGCGTTATTTTTATTGTTTTCGAATAGCGATTTCTCTAAAAGATCTTGTAAACCAGTCGATACTTGCTATCGAGGATACAACGAATACGTTATACCAAGTACTCGATATTCATTTTTTATATTTTATCAGTTCAAAGATAGAGTATTTTTTGTGCCAGTTTGAAAACTTGTCAAGTGATGTGCATTATTTAAAACGCTGTTTCTCGTACGAGTTCTCACGCTGTACGAGAGATTATCGATCATTTTCCAATTCAAAATATTACGTCACACATGAAATATTCATTCGACGATAAAAAGTTCGTACTTCGAATTTTAATTAATTCTCTCGCGAGTTTCGTAATTAATAGCAAAATATTCATAAGCAGCGAGATTTGTTTTTTCGAGCACAAAAAATGGAAAAATTCTTTCTTATTTAGAGACGAATGCTCGTCGCCTCGACCAAGACGCCTCTATTTATACACCTTGTATGCACGATGAGGAGAGCGGAGCGAACGCGCATTACGGGAGAACTGGCTTTACCGATTTTTATGGAGCCCGTTGAAAGGTCAATCGGTAGATTTCACTCGTACTTGCGCGCAAACGCTTCGCACGACTTCGAGACTCTCGTCGCTGTGCAGAGTCGAGTGCGAAATTCACAATCACCGACAGTCTCTCTCTCTCTCTCTCTCTCTCTCTTCTCTTTCGATCTCTCTCGATCTCTGTGTGCACATTTATACACAAAACACAGAGAGACACACACACGCACGAACGCACACATCTATACATGCATCCTCTCTCTTTCACACGCGCGAGATATTTACATAATGACCCAATGAATTTTAAAAGCCATTTCCCTAAAGTTCTCTTATCGATTTAATATTTTACTCTTATCCTTAATTGAATTTTCCATGCTTCAAAAATTTAAGCAATTGTTTCGTTGTCTATTTTCGTTTTAAACTCGTTATTTTATGCTAATTTCTAATCAATTGGAAACTGAATTTTTCTACGTATTTTAGAATTACGGGAATTTTACGAATATATACATATCGATTGATAATTATAGTAAAGTACCATTTAATTTATTCTTCATTTTACGATTATAAAATTATTTTTATTTTGTGCAAAGGTACTCGGATTTGTACGACTCACGTTTTCTCCGCCAATAATAACGTATCGAAATAAAAAAAAACCTTTCTAAATATATTTGTGAAACACGCGTGTCTATCAAGGTCTTGTAAGTGCAGCTATAAAAATGGAAACTAACCGAATAGCGCAGCTTCTGAGTGATTTGCCTTACAGATGTACATCTTCGAAAAGCAAAATAATGCATTCGTATGGTCGATTTCTCGGCTAAAGCGTTATGGATTTTCTGCAAAAGCGAGAAATATACGCCTCTCGCAAAAAAAAAAAAAGCATTTGCCCGTTTCTTCAAAGAGCCCGCGTTCGAGTAGCGATTCGTGGTTGCCGAGACTCACAATATACTCAAAGTATAAAATCTGTGATTATGGAGGCAACGATGACCCCGTGTACAATGGAATTTTAACGAGCGATATTTGTGAAACCAATATATGGAAAAGCGCGAAAGGAACTTAACGAACCGCAGCGCAGAATATCGCAGCTTCGTTGCGGCCGTTAAAGTGATCCGAGTCTGTAATCAGATGAGCTGTGGGAAAAAACGGGAAAAATTTCTTCTTGAACAACTTGTACTATATCGCGGTAAAATTATATTCAAAGTTTATTAATCCCTTGACCCGTTTGTCCGTAGCAAATACGAGTCAAGTGCATTCGTACGACCGAGCGATAAATTTTTTCTTTTTTCTCGGATCCTCGTTTTCGTCGCCCATTCGTAAATACGCCGTATCGAAACTTAATTTAATATTTTCTATTATTAATCTTTTCTTTACGATGCTGACCGATACGTGCAAAATTTTGCAAAATAGTTTTCATCTTGGTTTTTTTTTTATTTTTTTATTTTTAAATTCCGTTATTTATTATCGCTCGCGAGGGATAAAACAACAATAATTTTAAAGCAATTATTATAAATTCTCGATAATGTAAAATATAAATTTACCGGAGACGTGGAGCAATTAATCGGTGGTAACCAATTTGTGAGATACTATAGACGTTATGTAAATATGCGAATTATGTAAAGCAACGTATTAACGACCAAGTGTATATATTAAGGCCTTCTCTAATGGAAAAGTCAAAGATATCAATTTAAGTTCTCACGCTGAAATAATTAGAAAAAATTTATTTCCGGAATCTTCGAAAATGTTAGGCCAACGCGATCGGCCAATAACAGATCGAATACCCCTCGTAAGTCTAATTTGTATCTCTGTTCTCGGCGCGTGCGTCAAGGATCGAACGGATACATTGCATAAATTCACCAATCCGCATCGATTTCCATAAGTACAACAATTCGCAATTAAGCAAATCAATCACCGCTACCGAGGGATCTTACCGAGCACCGCTAACATCGGAGGAGAAAAATTTTTCAGGAGTTTATCTCCGCGCTCATCGTCCATTAAATCCGTGCATTATCTTACCGTAAAAAGGCCCGATGCGCGCACACAGTCACGTACGCACGCGGACGCGCGCTCTTAGACGTAGGGGCACGGAAATCCAGCGATCGCTCGGTGCGCGACGAGCAAATAAAAGCCTCGGTGGTGTTCGTTGCTGCCGTTGCTCGCTGCCGTTGCTCGCTGCCGTTGCTCGCTGCGGCATCACGGCTAAACCGCATGAGAGATGCAGAGAGCGGTAGGCAATCGCGGTCTCCCCGTGCCTTCCCGTATCTCCCAGCATTGTACGTGCACGTACGCGTGTGTGTGTGTGTGTGCGCGCGCGCGGTTGCCCTCGACACACGCGACCTATAGCTCTCAGCGAGCGCGGCTGCCTCGGATATCTTCGAGGCATCCAGTTTCTCCGAGAGCGAAGAAAGTCAGGCGAAGGAGTCGAGAGCGCAGCGAGCTCCTCTCGTGATCCTCGAGCGAGGAGCGACGCGACGCGACGCCAGGAGTTGCCAGGAGCAACCGAGAGCCGTGACGTTCCCTCGTCTCTCCCTTTCCGAGCAACCGCGAACGCGCCACGGAGGATGTGTGGGTGCGCGGACCGGAGAGATCCTTTCTTCCTTGCATTCATCCTTGCGATCCGCACGTGATTCCAAATTAACTTGTATCGAGGAAACCCTTTGTTAAAGCTTATACAGAGTCTCTCGCTTGGATTTGTTTAGCGCGATGATCGCCTTCCGAAACCCCTCATTACGGAGGCCCACTTTTTTTTAAAAATTTTTTTAAAAGTTTTTTTAAGTTTTTTAAAGGTACCGGGATAAGACTCGTGAAAGTCTTTGTTTTGCAATTTTATGTATAACGTAAAGGGGAAACGATCTTTCGCTATAATTACTTTTATTAAATTACCAACCGATACTTATTGCTAAAAGTAATATGAAAAGTAACGATAAAAATGCGAGTTCTAAAATTGAAATTGAAGTAACGATCGTCGATTTAACGAATTCTTTTAAGTACTTCGTGGAAAATAATCGTATGCTCTCTCGGAGGAAGGAAATTTTTAATAATTTTTACCGAATATATCGGAAATTCCGAGCTTCGGAATGCGAGGAGATACGTCTCGAATACGTTTAAAAAGTATCGATTTACATTTTATATCGTTACGTTGAACTTCGATCGATTTCATTTTGTCTCGCTCGGTGATCGCGATCGCAGCTTTTCTAATAAAAAAGGAGGGCGCGCGTTTACTATATATTTATGGAGAATCGGAGAAGAAACGTCGATTATTGTGTTTTGTTTTGTTTTCTTTTCTTTTCTTTTCTTTTCTTTGCGTCTTAGCGATCGATTAATATTTACGCACGGACAATATCGTATAAATCATCGTCGCGCATTCAAAAGAG
Organism: Dolichoris vasculosae; assembly: GCA_018907195.1. Taxonomy (NCBI): domain Eukaryota; kingdom Metazoa; phylum Arthropoda; class Insecta; order Hymenoptera; family Agaonidae; genus Dolichoris; species Dolichoris vasculosae. Next base: position 12,815,706 of record JACCHY010000001.1, read on the forward strand.
TCTTACCTCAAATTTACTCGGAACGTTTCTGTAGTAACGAAAGAATAATTTTCCTAAGACCCTCATAAATCTTCATTTCACGAAGGATTCGATAAAATATCATCCCACCGCTCGTTGTTTCTACGTAACTACCTTGTCTTTTCAAATTTATCTTACTCGTTTGCTTTCGATATCGTCTTATCTTCTCCAATCCTCGATAAGGAAAAATCATCGCGCGCAATCATATTCTCTTTCGGATACCTACACCCGTGCATCGATCAAAGCATTCTCGTGATCGAACGTCGACGTGTGCACCGACTTTTACCGTGCACTACACGCGTGTACGTACACGCAACGCATCTAACGTAAGCTGTCGAGGAGACATTGGGCGGCAGTAGTACGTCGCTGATTGGCTCGATTCCCTCGGGTTAGCCAAGCCCGCGACAAGCTGCGTCATAAATATCCGTGGATCTCCACGCATAGCGCGTTGTCCGGTATAAAAACAGAGAGAATGAGAAAGAAAGAGAATGGAAGAAAGAGCAAGACTATTAATCAAAAGGCACTGGAGGTACTGGAGGTACTGGAGGTACTGGAGGCACTTTACATACATACGTACGTACACGTTCATGATGTAACGGTAAAGCGCGCGCGAACTCACCGAGATCGCACTGCGGAGGCTCGTACACGCGTGTCTCGTCCCTTTAAAACCTACGTATAAATACAGAGGAACACACAATCGCGCAAACATACTTACAACGTGTACCAACGGAATCGCGCCCGAGGATTTCGTTTCATGGCCGAAAGGATAATTTCTCCCTTCGCGCGAGACGACCAACTAAGAACTAAGGAGCCGTTATGTACGATGTTAACGCGAGGATAAGAGAAACGGAGAGAGAGAGACAGGTAAACACACCAAGAGTTAAACTCCCTGCTCCGATTTTCTCAGGACGTTAATTAGTGATCTATGGATCGGCTTGTGTGTACGCTCCGTTAGCGCTCCTTTATCTCCTTCGCTTAAATTTCATCGTGGATTTAGTGTGAAGTGCGCATAAGGTATCGAATGCGAGAGTGATAGACGTTAATCAGGCCATTACAAGATACGGGTAAACAATTTTTGATGGCTTAAGAATTTAATTCTACAAATTAACTTTCGAGATGCTTCGAACGGCAAAATATTTTTTATATAATTTTCTCTCCGAGGCGTATAAATAAATAACTAATGATACTTTTCAGTGAATTGCAAAATCTTAAAGAAGTATTATCTTTCGATTAATTTTAGATTTCACAGTATCGTATAAGATAAGTAATTATTTTACTCGTAATGCATATTATAAGTTAAGTAAATACGTAAATCAATGATAAAATCGATTGATCGATCAGCGTACATATGTTATATGTTTTTTATGAGGGCGATCCACGAGAATTACTTGAAAAGATTCTTTGAAAATACGTCGGCGCACTCTTTCTCTCTCTCTCTCTCTCTCTCTCTCTCTCTCTTTCTCTTCCTTCGCGAAGAAGAATTTATATTCTCCCGATGAAGAAGATCGTAATTTATAAATTAATCGAGAGAACGAAATAGTAAAATCGGTAAAATAATTTTTAATCGTAATTGTAGAGAAATTCAATGCGTTTTCTCGCGTAATTGCTATTTGCTCATAAATAACAATTAAAAATTGCATTATAATTATGTCACTTACTTACATGTTAATGCATTAAGAAAATAAGAGAGGAGGGGAAACAGCTCGTGATCGAAACCAGATACAATATAACTTGTACGTTCGAGTACTTATGGATGCACGCACTTACGTACGATCGTATTTATCTACATGCGCACACGTACGCTCGCAAATATTGTGAACTCTAGATTATATTGTGTTACTACATAAGTCCGTATTATTAAATTACACTCTGACATACTTTTTTGTGTTTTTCATTTTAATAGTGGTCTGTATACTCAAGCCTAACCGTGTATATAAATTCCATCGTAGACGTACGTAAGGATAATGTATTATTGATTTCGCGTATCGTTTTACCCTTCAATCTTTATCCTAACGAAAATGCTAAAGTATCGAATATATTTATGGGTTTGTATTCGGTAAATAAGAAAAATCTTATATCTCGATATTAAGTATGGTCTTATTGAATATCCATCGGAATAAATATAAAGAGATAAGTTTTGATACGTCCGCGTTTAAAATATATCGTCAGCGAATGCGCGAATTTTGAAAAAAAACCTGCGATACATGAAATACGTATCCCATGAAATATTTTCCAAGAATACATCGTTACTTTATATTTTCTTGGCTAATAGTGCATTTTTGAATCGGTAAGTGATTTAACTTTTAGAAACTAGACCGTAAAAACTCAATCGTGTAAGGAGTATGAGCAAAGAATGTTATCGTAAGAAAAACTTGCATTACTGTACACGTTTTGTTGTTATTGCTTACAATTGAAGAAAATATTTGACATCGTTTCAGAACGCAAATGTTTAAAAAAAATTTTTAATTATCGAACGTTCTTGCACTATTTTTATAAATACCATTGAAATTCCAGTTTGAAACTAAAAAATAATCGCGTAATTTTTATATTTACTCGGCGGTATTTCTATTTTAAATTTATTTCACATAAATATAAAATATGTGAATTTAAACGCTGAATCATACGTTTTATGCAATGAAATTTTAATTTAAAATCACGATGAATTAAAAACGATCGTTTAATTCATTAATCAAAGAGGTATTCAAATATTATTTAGCTAAAGAAATTTATATTTATAAACGTATTTTAATATTATTAAAGTTAACGTTACGATATTATCGTTTTTATTTACTTTGATCGTAAATGCTACAACTTAAGAAACAAAAGATATTTGTATATAAAATTCATTTCTTTTTACTCTCTCGACTGTAGTTTTCTCGTAACATTATACTCGCTAATCGAAAGGTGTCCAATTTTATTTGTACTAACTCTGTGTATAAAATAAATTCCAAACCCGGTAAGTTTATACGGGTCATTGTAGCGTGTGCATAACTTTGTAATACAAATTTCTTGAAAAATAAATTACCCATTAAACTCGTAGAATTCTGCAAGAGCGGTAAGATCGGTAAGATCGGTATTCGAATCCGAAATCATTACGAGAAACATCGTAGCACCGATCATCGCTTTATTTGAAAGTTTGTTGGACACGAATTATCTTCAGGTCAACGATAATAACGTACATCTTATCCTTGTTTCAGCCGTTTGCAAGGAGGGCTGTCACCCGGTGCACGGACACTGCAACGTCTCGGGCGAGTGCAAATGTCGACACGGTTGGCGAGGCGACCTCTGCGACCAGTGCACGCCTTACCCGGGTTGCAAGCACGGCTACTGCAACGGCTCGAGCTGGCAGTGCATCTGCGACACGAACTGGGGTGGCATCCTCTGCGACCAGGACCTCAACTACTGCGGAACCCACGAGCCCTGCCAAAACGGCGGCACCTGCGAGAACACGGCTCCCGACCAGTACCGTTGCACCTGCCCCGAGGGATTCTCCGGGCCGACCTGCGAGAAGGTGGACAACCCTTGCGCGGCCAACCCCTGCCTCAACGGGGCTAGTTGCACGGAGGTTGGCGAGACGGCCCTCTGCAACTGCACCGAAGGTTTCACCGGGCCTTTCTGCGCCACGGATATCGACGAGTGCGCCTCCCAGCCTTGTCTCAACGGGGGTGTCTGCGTCGACGGTAGGAACGAATTTAGCTGCAACTGCCCGCCTGCCTGGCAGGGCACCACGTGCCAGTTCGACGTCGACGAGTGTGCGCTCAAGGAATCGCCCTGCAAGAATTCCATCACCTGTTACAATCACGCCGGGGACTACACGTAAGTTTTACCTCGATTATTTACCTCGATTCGCTCGTTTTTCTCATTTTCCGAAGGTTCCAGACTCCAACTCTCGCTTTTACTCTCGACGTTCGTTGCCGCGCGATCGACGATTCACCTTGAATAAATAGGGATTTCCACTTGGTTTCGTACGACAAGTGAAAATGTAAGATATCGCAACTAAGAAAGTGTATAATTAGTTTTCCTTTGATTTATTAGAAAATTAAATAATTCTAGTCGCTAAAAACTTGAATTGTAAGTTTTAATATGATTTACAGTTGATTTTATAGAAGCAGTAAAACCAGATATTTATAATTACGTATTATATTTATACTCTGTTCAAAATTTAAACTAATGATATGTTTAAAAATCGAAGTCTTTTTATCATTATGTTACGGACGTTTTCTCCAATTATTTAGTCAATGTCGGTTCGAAAGAACTATATTTTACATTACATTATATAAATTCCGGGATAACCACTATTTGTTGATAAAGCATAAAATAATAAAAAGTTATTTTAATTTCTTTTACATTGTATCGAATTATCTTACACATATTTCTATAAATAATAGAATATTTACAACATAATCAATTTTTCATTCATCGAACACAGAGTTTCATTAAAAAATTCATTTATTTCCATATTGCCGTTCAAATTGTACAATGATAACGATAGCATAAAATTTTACTAACAATTTAATAATTCACGATTCATATGAATCTTAACTGGTAGATGTAAAGTTATCGCTAACTTTTTAATAATTAAATAAATAATACTCAAGTTTTACCAAAGTATAAAATTTTAGTTCCATGTATTAATAAAAATAAAATAAAATATATATATTTATTATAAAACATCGATATAAATTAAAAAAAATCTAATAATATTTATTAACTTTACGTTAAATAAATTCATCAAAAATAGCAAGTATTTCCAAAGAAAACTAAAATTCTAATATTATGTGTGGTAATAAATTTTAAAGAAAAAGAAGTACAAGCAAATTTTTCTCTTTCGATATCTTTGTCCCTGTTTTTATATTTCTATAAGGTTAATTATGCAAATACGAAATACAAAAAATCATCGTAATAATTATAACCGATAATTTTTATTAAATTCCTCTGTATAAAAGTCAAAAATGTTAAAAATAACAATATTTTAAATTTTAAATATCTCTGAAAAATTACTTACTAATTAATGCTAATTAGGCTCGGTTAAAGTTAATTAAAAATCACAAATCATGTAACGCAATAACAATAAAAGAAAGGGAAAACTTCCGAACCCGTCGCTTAAAGGCATAATTAATTGCAACAATTTAATTAGCGAAAGGTTATTCACCACTCTTATCCAACTACATAAATTCTTCCACTTTAATATGACTCCATTAAGGTCCTTGTGTCCATCTTGTATCTTTCTCACGCACACGCTCGCGGGCATTCGTACATACACGCGCGCGCGCACACACAGACACACACACGCGCTCTTTCTCTATCCCTTTTAGTTCGAAACAAAAGTGTCAATCACCAGGAAATATTTCAACGTATTCCAGGGTGCAGCTTCTCCGCGTCATCATCGTTATCGTCGTCGTTTTCGTCTTCCATTCGCCGTCGTAGCACCGGTTCTCATTAAAAGCACTAGAGGCAGGCGCCCCGTTGAGGCACGCGCGATAACAAGAAGTAGTCGCGTTACGGAGGGGAAGCAAGGGGGGCAGATACGCGAAAAGGCAACGCGCGTGTCTTTGATCGAGGGAAAAAACTGGCAAGGCTACTCCAGCACGAGTCGCGATTTTCCCATAGGCGCCTTTTTTCACAAGCTCTTGCCGCCACGCGTCTCGGCTACGCTCGAACGCAATCCTTCGGCTGCGTAGAAAGCTTCTTACGCTCTCGGGAAAAATTAAGAGCCCCGGCGCTCGGGATTATATCGTTGTAATTGGGGGTGGGGGGGGGGGAGGAGAGGATGAGGATTGAGAGGAGAGAGACGCGGTTAATAACGGCGCGAACACCGCCGTTCTCGCTTTATCGCACCGGCTCGAGAATTCTCCAACGAGCTTTTCCGAGAAGCGAAGCTCCGAAAGACGCATAACTGGAATTCGTACGTTTACGTCGAGTCCGACGTAAGTCGCGCGAGACGAAGCGGATCTGTTTTTTGTCCGTTGTTCCGCCGCAACGGACGCGACTATCGACCGTTACTTTATCGAACGACATCATCGACGCAACGAAAACCAACGAGTAGTTTCAATTTTTTACACGTTTAATATAACGATGGCATTAACAAAAGTTGGAATTTCGATCGTGTCAACAGGTGCAAGTGTCGAAGCGGATTCACGGGCAAGAACTGCACGCGCAACATCGACGACTGCGTGGGTCAGTGCCAGCACGACGCTCTATGCATCGACCTGGTGAACGACTACCACTGCTCGTGCACGCCCGGATACTCGGGCAAGGACTGCGAGATCGACATCGACGAGTGCGCCTCGAAGCCATGCCAGAACGGCGGCGAGTGCCGCGATCTCGTCGATGCCTACGAGTGCGTCTGCCCGGTCGGCTACACGGGCTACCAGTGCGAGATCGACCGCGACCACTGCAGCCCGAACCCGTGCAGGAACTTGGCTCAGTGCTTCAACACCCAGACGGACTATTATTGCCACTGCACGGCCCAGTGGCAAGGCAAGAACTGCTCCGAACCCGCCGCCCATAATCCCCAGCTGAGCCTTCTCGACGAGAGCCTCGGCTGCGGTAGCGAAGGAACTCCCTGCGCCGGTAGAGGAAGATGCAACGCCGGACAGTGCATCTGCGATCCAGGGTACACGGGCGTACATTGTCACGAGAATATCAACGACTGTCGAGCCAATCCTTGCCTCAACGGAGGCACCTGCGTCGACCTCGTCAACTCGTTCCAGTGTATCTGCAGGGAAGGATGGACCGGCGACCTCTGCGATCAAGGTAAAACTATCTGGACTTGGACTTTTTTTCTTTTACTTTTACGCTGTAAAAGTACGCTGTAAACCTCGCGCGAGTCGATCCAACAACTTCGAAACGTTAAATTCCAATTACGAACGCGTCCAACGAGAAGGGTTAAAATTTTTACTCGATCGTTATTTTATCCGACCTTGCAACGATAAAAATAATAAAAAAAAAAAAAGAAATCCGTTACGAACTTTTCTTCTTCTTCGAAGAAACGGTACCGTTGCTCCTTCCTTCGTTGCGAATACGGATTATACTCGGAAACTTTCCTCTCGACGATAAAATAAAAGTCCGTAACGTGAAATTTGAATGTTCGAATGTCTTAGACGTGGACGAGTGCACCAACTCCCCGTGCCGCAACAATGGAACCTGCGTCGACGGATTGGCCGATTTCAGCTGTATCTGCCGCAACGGATGGAAAGGAAAGACCTGCGCTTTACGCGGAGGACACTGCGAACCCGGTACCTGCCGACACGGTGGAACCTGCCAAGACCGCGGCGACGGGTTCGCCTGTCACTGTCCACCGGGTTGGGAAGGTGCCGCCTGCCACATCGCCTCACCGGCCTGCGCATCCGGACCCTGCGAGAACGGCGCGACCTGCGTTAACAGCGCCGACGGCGGCTACCGGTGCATCTGCCGCGAGGGCTTCGAGGGCCCCAACTGCCGACGAGACGTCGACGACTGCCAGCCCCTGCCATGTCTCAACGGCGGTCGCTGCGTCGACGGGGTCAACTGGTTCCGATGCGAGTGCGCCGCCGGATTCACCGGACCCGACTGTCGCATCAACGTCAACGAGTGCGCGAGCGATCCCTGCGCCCACGGCGCCACCTGCCTCGACGGAATCGCAGGGTTCTCCTGCCTCTGCCCCCCCGGACGCACCGGCCCGCGATGCGAGCTGCGCGCCCCCGGCGGTCCCGGTTGCCCGGCCCCGGGCTGGGACGACGAGTGCAACGCTTGCGAGTGTCGCAACGGACAGAGCCACTGCAGCAGCGTCTGGTGCGGACCCGGGAACTGCCTCAACGGCACCGCCTGTCTCGCCCACGAGGTATGCGTCCCCGCGCCCGGGGAGAGCTGCCTCGTCGCGCCGTGCGCGCCCTGGGGCGAGTGCCGACCCGTGGAGACCGGACGACGGGTGGGACCTCCCGCCCTTCCGGCTCCGCCCTCCTGCTGGCCGGGGCAGGCCACACCCGGACCGAACTGCGCCCGGCTGACGATCCTACTGCGCAGAGACGCCCTGGTGCCCGGCACCTCGGTAGAGCTGCTCTGCAGGCGACTCCGCCGACTCCTCGCCGATCCCCGACGCTCCCAGGCGGTGGTACTACTCTGCGACCTAAAACCCGGCGACAACGACACCATCGAGGTGACGACGTTCTCCGAGGCGGCGGCCGCGGCGGCCCGCGACCTCGGCGAGGCTCTCAGCCGACCCCTGGCCCTCGCCTCCGTCCTCGAGGTCAAGGTTGAGACCGCGCTGCTGAGCAGCGGAGCCGGGGCAGGGGGCGGAGCGGGCGGCGGTTACCTCGCGGCTCTGGGCGGAGCCGCGGGGGCGGGTCTCTTGCTCGCGATACTGCTGGGACTGTGGTGCCTGCGCTCGGCGCGGCGGAGCTCGGGTCTGACCGCGACGACGAGCAGCGAGACGTCGCTGCACAGGCACCGACCGGACCTCGACGAGAAGTCCAACAACCTCCAGAACGAGGAGAACCTTAGGCGGTACGCGAACCCGCTCAAGGAGCCGGACGGGGAGCCGCGCGTCTCGGTCGTGCGACCGCTCTCGGGACCCTCGCTGGCGGGTCTGGGCGCGGGGGAGGAGGGCCTGGAGATGGTGAGCGAGGAAGGTAGGCACAGGCTGCCACCGCTCTACAAGCCTCCCTGCGCCGAGATGCGGAACAACACCGCGAGCTTCAGCTACGAGGAGGGACCCCACAAACCGTACAGCAAGCCGCGGCTACAGGAGCCGCCCTACGGACCGGGACATCACCAGCCGGGCCCGAGCCAGACGACGAGTCCCCACCAGATGCTCACGGTGCACGTTTGAACGTTTTATCCTCGCGGGAGAGGGAGGGACGATAGGTGGACGCGTGATAGTGATAGAGCGCGGCATCGAGACAATAACGAGATAACGAACGCGTCTTTTTTTTGTAACGTGTGCGATGGTCGGAATAGCCATCAGCGAGAATCGAGCGAACGGCAGCCCTGCGTGAGAATTGAGAATTTAGCTTAATTGATTGATTGATTGATAGATAGATTGATTGATTGATTGATTGATTGATTGATTGATTGATTTACGAGAACTACTTCGATCATCGACTCTGCTCGATCGGACGAATTCGTCTTTCACGTATACTCACGCGAGAATCTTTCGAGAGAAAGAGCATTTACTTTTTTTCCTTGATGCGGCAGATGACAGTTTTTCGTTATCGATCTTTCTCGAGCTAGATTTGTAATTATTTTTATTTCAGAATTTTTATTTACTGTTATGAGTTTTAGCAGCTCTTGCGATCGATCCAATCGTTATCATTAATTCGTTTAGGCGGGTGCTTTGTCACGTTAACATTATTTATAATGTTGGAAGAAGCGAAATTTCGGAGCGTCGATTTATCCTCGAAGGGGAGTAGTGTATGCATTTCGCGAGCGAATTTCGATAATTGAAAAACATGAAATCTCTTGAGAGAAGAATATCACGCGACAATAATTATACAAAAAAAAAACACAAAAAAAAAAAACAAGAAATCACCGCGACATATGACTGTTTAATGCTAAAATGATAATTATGTCGAGTTGTTATCGTTGTACATATGTACATAGCCTGTACTTATTAATTTTACTAAGCCTGTATAACCGCGATATTATTGCGGCGATGGATAGGAGAAATTGAACGAAACAAGAAGACAACGCGAGTCGATCCGAGATACTCAGATGTGCGCTGAGTTAAGAACAAAAGTAAATGTAACAATGTTTTCAATGCGTCGACCTCGAATTTTTCCACTTACTTTATGTATAGTCCCTAGAACTTCGTGTGCGATATACGCAGAGACGCGATAAAAATAAAATAATACCGGCTCCCTGGTTGTGATACTGCGAGGCGGAACTTTCTTATATACAAGTTTTTATACAGAATCGTAACGACAATTTTTAAACTAAAACAAAAAAAAAATCTGGTAGAAGCATTCACGATCATATGAGATTATTAGAGTAACGTAATAAAATTGAGAAGCTAATTAATTTATACGAAAACGAATATTGAAAGGTTGAATCCACGATTTGATCCACGATTCGATCCACGATTCGATCCAAGATTCGATCCAAGATTCGATCCAAGATTCGATCCAAGATTCGATCCAAGATTCGATACACGATTTAATCGACGATTAAAAATTTACATGTTTTTCTATACATACATAAACATATGATTTATATGGTTTGCGTGTTTCTAAAAGAATTTTTTCCGCGTAGAAAAGTGAAGCGAAGAAAAAAAGAAAAAACATCAAATAAATAAACGAAGAAAAACACGCACACTCGTCTTGATGCATACAGCAGGCTTTTGTACGTTCCTTCAAACGAGACATTGTGATACTGATGGAAGCGCGTGGCGTTCTAACGCCAATATTTTCTTGTACTTTTTTCGTCTCATACCTTTTTTCTTTCTTTTGTCTTAAAGTAACGAACGATCACTCGTAATTTCGCACTTTCTATCCCTCGATACGTGCGAGAATCTTACAAACGTATTTATGAACAATGGACGTTTGTATAATCGCGTAGCGAAACGTCTCCAATCTCGCTTTTAAGTTGAGAATAATAGATAAAAGTAAACGATCTACCGCTGAGCGAAAAATAAAACAAACAAAAAATAAAGGAGATCGTATAACGCAATAGAATTCTAAGGCTTTATGGAAGATTCGCGCAATCGAAAACGTACGTATACTGTAAATAACTTTTTTATAAATATATATATACATATGCATACATACATACATACATATATGTATATATATTATATATAAAGTATTTTAGCGAAATCGCGGTGAGTATTCGCCTCGTACGTCGGACGACGGGGACGAATTCTCCTGACTCGCTTCATTTTGAACGTGCAATTCGTTCGTGGTAAGACACAGATACACAGCCAACCCCCTCTAACTTGTATACGTCGTTGTAAGTGCTTCTTTTAACGGAAGACAAGCGCAAAGGAACAAAAAAAGCAAACAAACTTTTTATATAATAGAATTTTTATTTTATAAAGAGGAAGAAAAACTATATTATATATCGCATTAAGGATAGATAGATCGATTATTATATTATAAAATTGTATTATTATTAATATTATATTAATTATTAATAATTATTATTTCGACATATGAAACACTGGCTCGTCTTCAATTTATTTAACTCGCGAAACCCGATTTCCCAACTATTTCCTTGCGTTCGAGCCGCGTTTGCTCCTTGGCCCGTCGACGTCCTAAAATACGCGAACGTAATTAGCCAAGATTCGCCAAGTCGTGGGTCGAGTTTGCGCATCCAACGAATCCAACGAATCCAACGCGATCGTTCGCATTCCTCCTTTCCTCGTTTCCTCGTTTCCGCATCTTTTTTTCGGCGACGGTACGACCGAGATTTATCGCTGGCTGATAATCGAAGAATCGTACGTTCCTTGCGGCGCGATTTCGCGTTCGCCGTAATAAATCCACCGTATCGCGAAGACATCGAAAATTTTTCGATAACGAGTAAACGCATCGGCGCATTCGATTGGCTCCTGGTCGGTGCCGCTAAACTTGCCCTTGTTTCGATCTCCCACCAAGAAGGAAAAGAACAGTGCGTCGACGATCGGTGCATTCGAATCGCGGTCGCGTGCATCGGTGAGAAAACGTATCTTCCGAGGGGATAACGAGATAAGAATATCGAATCGCGATGGTATATTGCCAGAATCGGTTTCTAGTCCGAGTCGATGCCATTCGAACGCGTCGAACGCCAAAGTCGCGCGTCTACGTTGGAAATTCGTCAATTATATCGCGTTGGTATAAATTTGCAAATTTATTACTTCGCGTTGATCCTAATGGTAATACTGATAAATTATACATTTCACAAATTTTTCATTTTCATACGTTACTTACCTTTGTATTAGTAAAATGTAGATATTAAGTAACATCTTTGTAAAAGATAACGCACTATATAATTATTAGAATATAAATTACAAAAATAACGATGATGTGTAAGAAATGCATTTTAATAACACATTTTAATGAATTTTGAATTATCGGTACGCAAGTACGATTAATAATTTTATTTTTTTACATAAATTAACCTTAATTGCTTATTTTTTAAATAATTACCAATTCTTTTAATTACAAATTATTCATTGGTAACAAAATTTTTTCTCGATTTCTAAAGTATTAATATATAAAGTTCAAATATTTAATAAGAGTTAAAGTTCAAAAAAATCAGTTTAACAAATTTCCTACAAAATAATCCTAAAAAATATTCAAATATTAATACATTGAAAAATAATATGCAGAAGTGAAAAATTTAACTGAATATTGAACAGTAAATTAATAAAATGATTAGTAATAATTAAAAAAGAGATAATAATGTGCGTTTCATTAATGAGTAGTAAATATTATAATAAATAAATTCACTCTTAATATTAACTTCTAAATTCTACCGCTTCTATTATTATATAAAAGTGAATACAATTAATTCATATTTTTTAATTAAGATGATGATTAAGAGTTAAATCGTCTTTACACATTTGTTAAAAGGTAATAACATTAATTTATTATAAAGTTTTCTAAATAACGCTAATGATCCATAAAATCTAATAAAGTACGATAAAAATTCTGTAAAAATCAACCAATATTTATGTATTTCATAATAAAACCTTTACAAACATAAATTTACACGCTATTTTTCTTATTTTAAAAACGTAGATTAATTAATTTTTTAAAATTCATTTTAGTATTCGTTTGGATTTAAAAACCAAATTTATATAATTAAATATTTAAGAAATAATACAGATTATTTTTCATAAAGAAAACAAAAAATTGTTATTATTACTTATTTATCATTTAATAATTTATTATTGGACTTTATAAAACAAAAAAGCAATTAAATATAAGCATAAAAAGCATATATTCTCAAAAAGTACTTAAAGTTGTATTGGTTTTTTGAGTCTTATTCGATAAATTTTCAGTTTACATAATATTCAATTTTTGTTTATTTTTCTAGTATAAAATTCCGATACAAGTACAAACTATAATGCGACTAAATTTCGTATCATCTTGTTTCATTATTTTTTTGCAGATGAAAATATAGAAAAAGATATAAAAACAAATAGCTTATATTATATATAAATTTTTATGAAATCCATATTTAATTTCTATTAAAAAATCCATTTATTTAAATTTAAAGTTAAAAGAATATCTAAAGCTATTTCTTTCATCTTGAATATTATATTGCCGAGGATTCGGAGGTGCGGTTCGGTAGTTGCCCGACCAAACGAGTCTAATTCTAATTCGGATTCTCTTCGTTTCGGTTCGTCATCGCCTGCTGTTCCTCAAGAGTGACGAAGTACATGGGGTGCACATACAATAACTCTTGACGAGTGACAGTTCGTCGAATGACTATACAGGCATGTGAATCAGCCAAAGGCATTTATGAGTATTTTATGCGCAAGATCAAGACAATGAAGATAGGACCGATTATTGGGTCCATATAGGCGAGAGTGTCACCATCAACTTATTATATTACTTCGTTTGATGAACGAACTCGATTGTATAGGGGCAACTATTTAGAAACAAATTACTGGAATTTAATAAGTATGAAAATGCACGATAAACGGTATTTAAATAAAGTACGAAATAAAAAATGCATAAGTAGTTTATCGAGGTATAATCGACGTAGCTGCTATCGTTTATTATTTATTTCATGTACAATAATAACGAAGATTTTTCTTTCTAGAAATAAAAAATGATGGTTTCAATTCATCGATTTAATAATAAAGAAAACATTTAAAAAATAGATATTTATCTTTCTTTATCAAATTTCTTTTATTTCAACTATATATATTTGTTTAAAATTTTAACCAATTAATTTTATCACTTACAGATATCTAATAGAAAATTTTTATATTACGTATAGTTTAGTTTTAATTAAATTATCTTACTAATGATTGAAGTTACCTCAAAAGTGTTAAAAGAAATTTTTATAATTCAATTTTCTCTTCTTTTTTGATAATTCATTTATTTGTTATGAAATATTAAATTTATTAAATAGAGTAAATATTATATTAATTCAATAAAATTAAAATTGACTTTATTTAATAAATTTACTTCAATATTCGTAATATAATTATTAATATATTGGAATGTCTATATCTTTAATTCAATTGATAGTTTTTAAAGAAAGTAGATAATCATTTTAACGTAATTTTTTTTAATTTAAAGTAAAAAAAATGAAAAATATTATTAAACATTTTTATTTAATATTTACAGATTTCACTTACGTTTAAAACATTTCTATACGTGGATATTGTCAAATATTAAATATTACATATTTTTTTTATTTTTTGTTTTTTAAATCCAAAAACTAAGCTATATTCTTTTGCGATATTTTTTTTAAAAATATATAATAATTTGGTAAAACATAAATAACATAATTATTAATTATTGGTATGATAAAATAAAAACTAAATCAATATTAATATTTAGTAAAAATTATAACGTTAATATTCAAAAATAATAACTTTCATGAAAAATAAAATTTTGATAATTTTTCTCTAAAATATTTGCAACTATACATTTTTATAAAAATATAAGAATTTTTTAAGATCTACTACGTAAATCGATAAATTGAGATTTCTATGTATACTAAAAGAATCATACTTAAAAAGCATTTAATTGTTAAAAATTCAATATTATTACTGCTTTTCTTTCTCTTAATTATATTTCTAATTTTAATTTTAAATTATTATGATTAATAATTAATATTAAAGTATAAAAAATGATTAGAAATAAGTATTATAACTTAAATTGATTAAAATTATTTTGGCTTCGCATTCAATAAATATTTTTTATTTAGAATCGTATTCATATTTCATAAGAATTTTTTAAAAAATATTTTTAAAAAGTATTTAACTTCTAATATTTAATGCGATACAAAAATTATTGATCAAATTTAAATTTGATAAAAATTATAAATATATTTACTTGATTATTTCTTTACATATATTATCTCTACATTTATAAATATTTATAAATATGATTATACATAAAAAAGTTATATAAGCTGATAACTTCATAATATACTATAAAATGTTGTATAAATTTTATAACGTAGGTTAAATTTTTTATAAATAATAATTGTCCAATGTATTTATAATTTATTATGTTGTTTATATTTATATCTGATTACAATGATTTAAAAAATAATTATGATTATTTGTGAAGCTCAATGATTTTTAGTTATAAAAAATTGCAATTTTATAAAAAATAACGATTAAAAATATTTTTAAATCATGAAATATACACAAGTAAGTATAAATAAAGATAACTGTTACACAGTAATAAATCATTAATTAATTACATATTTTAATTGCTATTATTATGCAAAAGAATCCAAAAATTATTTTCAAACAAAACAAATATGAAAGTGAAGAAGAATGGGATTACAAATGGTCGGATGAACAATTTGATGATAAAGAATCCAGTGATGGGAAAAGAAAATACGACGTATGTAAATTAATCAATAATATTTTTAATTTGATTAATTTATTTTGCCTTCATATTTTTAGGTAGATGAATTAACAATAATAACTACTGACTCTGATGAAAGTGACACTAATAAATCATTTAAATTGAAATATGTGACTAATATTTCTAACTTAAAAAAAAATTGTTTAAGAAAAGCAAAAATAAGATTTGAAAATTTATACAAATTTTATCCTGTTCCGAAAGATCCAGGTTTAGATCCTGCATTTTGGACATTGCAAAAGGAACCAACAGTTTATAAACGAGATGGAATTGACAGATTTTTTGATATAACTAAATTACTAAAATTGAATCCAATTTCTTCTTTGAGGAAACAGTTACAAAGTGATACAGTAAATTTAAATTATTATTGTGCAGATTCAAAAATTGTCGACATATTAATGGAAGTTTTACGTACAAATGTTACAGTAAAAATTTTGGATTTAAAGGTAAAATTACAGTACATACGTATTAATAAAACTTTATGCTTTGACATTAAATCTTGCATTTTCATACATCTGTACTTTCACATTATAATTTTATACTCATGAATAGGAGACTTTTTTAACAACAGATACGTGTTATCATTTAAATAAACTTTTGCTTCAAAACGTAGTTCTAACTTCATTAAATTTGGAAGCTTGTAAAATTGGAGCGAGTGGTGCAAAAAAACTCGAAGAAGGATTAACTAATTCATCAGGATTGATTGATCTTAATTTAAGTAGTTGCAATCTTGGAAGCAAAGGTCTCTATTATATTGCAAAAGCAATAGGATCCAATAGTATACTGCAAAATCTTAATATTTCTAATAACAATCTCGATGAAACTTCGGTAATTTATTTACAACAACTTATCCAACAAACTCAGTCTCTTGTATATTTGAATATTAGCTGGAATAAATTTGAAACTAAAGAAGCTGGTCAAACAATATTTAAAAGTTTGATTGAAAATAATACAATCACAAATATTGATTTATCATGGAATTCGATAGGAAAAACTAGTTTTCCTTCTATCAATCGATACATAATTAATTCTAAAACTGTTACACATCTAAATCTATCAGGTATTTAAAATATATAAATTAAATAATTTAACAAAAAATATATTAATAATTTTATAAAAAAATTTTAATATTTTGAATATTTTAATTATAATATATTAAATTGAAATATTTCTATAATTAAAATTTTAATTAATCATATTCAATAATGTTTACATTAATTGTAGCGAACCGTTTTAAAGCTGAAGAAGGAGCAAGAATAGCACAAGCACTATTAAATAATAGACATTTACAAGAACTTTACCTACATCAAAACCCTTTAAGATCAGAGGGAGTTACGCAATTTATAGAAGTTCTTGAATCGCATGAATTTCTATTTTGCCCTTTAGTAGTACTAGATTTTGGACATTTATGGGCAGCAAAAACAGTTATTCCAATATTAGAAAAGTTAAGAAAAACAAAACCTAATCTTAAGATTAAGATCGGTGGTATTTTAGAAAATTTTAAAATTGTTGGTCCAAATTTAAAAGAATTATTTTTTAAGGCAGCAAATCATGAAGCAATGAATTGTAAGAGAAAGAAAGATCGTAAAAATTTTGGGTTATTTGTATTAAAACTCGAAGACACTATAATAAGCAAAGGTTTTTATAAAATTCGTACTTCATTTTTTTTTTATAAAATTATTGATTTTTATAGTTTTTTTTTGTATATATATAAAATTATTTTATAATAATTTTTAGAGAAATTCGCTCATTTATTGGAGAAAAGTTTTATATGTGTAAATGAAAACTTAGTGAGTCAAATAATGAATCAGTTTTCGGTAAACAGAAAAAATGTAAATCAGGCTGCCTTAAAAGAATCATATAAATCACTTTTTCCTAAAGTTAAATTACCAGTAAGAGAATCACTGGTTAAAGATGAAAAAAAGGCATCAAAAAAAAAGAAATCAAAAGGGAAAAAAAAGAGATCAAAAGGTAAAAAAAAGAAATCACGCAAATCAAAGAAAAGAAAAAAAATAAAAGGCTCAAAAAGAAAGAAAAAAACAAAGGTAGATTTCATTAATTTATAATTAAATATTTCGTACTAAGACAATAATATGAAAATTATGATTTTAGGTTACAAAAAAGAAAACATGAAACACAAAAATAAATACAAAGTTTAACAGTATAAAAATTTTAATTATAAATAAAATAGACTTATAATAGAAAGTATTAAAATATTTTAACTTATTATCAAAATATTTTTTGCCTTAAGCCTATTATAAAATTTAAAGAATTTAATTAATTGATATTTATATAATAGGTCAATTTTTGTAAAAAATTCGATTCGAGATATCATTTACTATCCAATTTATACCTTCTAAAAGATTTTCAGCAGTAATAGCCGAAGCTTTATAAATTTTCCAATGATGTGTTTTTATACTGTCTAAATCTAAGATTTTTGCAATATCATTGGTGGGAACCGCACCAGCTAAATCTTGTTTATTTGCAAATATTAATAAAGTAGCTCCTTGTAATCGTTCTTCTTGTAATAATTTATGCATTTCTTCTTTACAATCTTCCAAACGTCTTCGATCGGCGCTATCTACTATCCATATTAATCCATCTGTGCTTTCAAAGTAATTTCTCCAATAGGTACGTAAAGATTTTTGACCTCCAACATCCCATACATTAAGCTTATATCCATTATGATCTAATGTTTTTATACTGAAACCTAACGTTGGAGAAATTATATCGATAGGTTCACCAATCAATCGCTTTACTATTGTTGTTTTTCCAGCATTATCGAGGCCTCTGAAATTAATTTATTTATAAATATATTTAAATAATACTTTTAAAAGCAATAATAATAATGTAGTATTATTATGTTTTCGGACAAAGTATTAATTATTTTGATTAGATAATAAATTGAATACATACAACATCAGAATTCTCATTTCTTTCTCTTTTCGTTTAAGCTTCTTTAATATCGTTAGGAGCCCCATTTTCTTAATTTTTTTCAAGCTCTATGAAAATAAAATCATTAAAATAAATTAAATTACATGAATCTAATAATCTATATAAATACCAATATTTGAGGTTCTTGAAATTCATGCACCTGATTTCAAAATTTTAATTGACAATAACAGATCGTCTGCGCATCTTAAAATTAACAAAAACTTTTCAAACATTCATCTACGTGTTTTGAATATGTCAAAATATATTAAAATTTTATGATTTCATACGTTTATTTTTAAATAAAATGACTTACTTCGACACGTATTGCTTTAATTATCTATTCGTTATATATTTAAATTAATTTAAGCTATACAAATAACCAAGAAATTTATTTTTCACCGTTGCCGAGAAATTGTGGTTAAATTTGGTTAAAATATGCACAATTTATCGCATGCGCATTAGACCTGTACATTTACTAACCTATACTCCCGCGAGAAATACAAATGTATCAAGCAACAATTTAACAAATTAATAAGAATAAAATTACAAATAAACTAATTAAATTTTACTTTAAAATAATCTAAAAATACGTTGCATTTGAATTTTTAGAAATTGTGTGAAACGTATTTTATCACCTATTCGAATAAAGGAACTGGTGAAACAATTTAAAATGTATGCAATACATTTATTCAAGAACGATGTAAATTCTTCAAGGAATGCAGACAGAAGTGTATCGACAGTTAAACCCTTCACAACGTTGGGAATATGAGTCTTTTCCTCTTTCATTTGCACTTTCACGACGTTTTCAATACTTAGACTCTTTTGTTCATTCTCGAGCGGCTTTATCGATTTTTAGCACCGAGTTTATATTTTCTTTTTACAATATTTTATATCTAAAATTAATCGCTCTTTTTTGGAACTACGATTTTTTTCTACTTACAGACATCCGATAGTCAGAGAATTTTATTAATTTTCAATTGCGTTAAAATTTAAAACAAAAAATAATTTAACATCCAGGTACGAGATCTAAAATAATATTACGATAAAGAATAAACTTAAATTCTTATCAAAGTAAAAATAAATATACTGTAATTAAGATTAAAGAAACAATACGGCGTACATTTGATATTTTAAATAATAGTACATATTGGAATTTATAGAATAGGACTATTTAGATCTATATAACGCTTTAAAAATATGCGTTTAGAATTAAAAATTTGGAAATACATTTAGATAATGGAGGAAAAAAGAAATGTAGAGAAAATACTTTTTCGAGTCAAACAGAAATTAACAAATCATCTTTTAGATTTAAAAATCAAAATTTGTTAAAAATATTAGATAATTTATTAAAATAGTTTTTTTATTTATTTAATACCACATTCAACAATATTTATAATAAACTTTGTTTATTCAAATAGGTTCATCCATCTTATTCACTATTGCGAGATTTCTATTATTTTATTTAAACTTGTGGACATTTTTGAACCTATACGAAAAGCAAAATGCTAACAGTTAATTTTCATACTGTCTTTACGAAAGTTACGTAATATTTTAATAAGTATAAAATATTTGAAAATGTAGTACCAACTAAGTTTTATGATTAAGAACATTTATGTATAGAATATTAAAATTTATGAAAACGATGAGATCCTTTGTAATAAACAATGAATGAGCAAATTATCAACCAAAAATACCAACAAAAAATATGTTTGTAGACTCCATAAATATAATAATAATAAATGTATTAAGGGACTATCAAAGTAAAAATTTGTAGTAAAACTAGTACAAAATTCGAAAAATGGTGTTATAAAGGATATTAAGGATTTTAAAAGAGAAATTATGGAATATTATTAATAATCATAAATAAATATTGTAATTTAAATAACATAAAATTTTATATTTTGGTATTATTTTATAAGAAAATTTAATATAATTTGAGAAATATAATATGAGAAGATTAAACAAAGTTTCTATATTCTAGGAATGTATGCTAAGAATTTTAATGGAAAGTAATAATTCTTATTTATAATAATAATAATAAATTAGTAGTAATGATTCGTATCGTATCATTAATAAATTATGACAAGTTTATTTATAGAAATTTAGTAAAACTGATCCAAAATTGATAAGGAAACAAAATGTATAAATATATGATTTTACATATTTATGTAATTACAGACAGTCTGCAGAAAATTTATTCTTTTTCATTGATATATACATTCTTTAATTTATAAAATTAAAATTTTTTCTTTTCTTCCATGTAAAAATCTTTTCTTAGAGATATTTAGAAGACTGCATACAACCACTAGACCAATGGAAGATTTTATATATTACAAGTGACACAAATACAAAGCAGTTTATACAATCATCGATAAATAAATCCAATTACAATGTAATTTTAATTAATTTAAATATAATCGATATTCTTCACAATTTTTTGCTAATAGTAAATTGATTTAATGGAAAAGATCATATTTAAACAATTTTAAAAACTATTATTTTACAGTTTTGTTATTTTTAACATATTCTTCAAACTGATACCAAACATGATATTTTTATAATTTTCATAATAAAAATTAATTTTTGTTAATCTGTACTTAAAAATAATATAATATATCAGAACATATGTACATTAACTTTATTCGATTAAGTATTAATTTAATCATTCACTTTTTGAAAAGGTTCTTGTAAAAATTTTTCTTCTAAAATTTGTGATACTTTTAATATAACTGCAGGATGGCAAAATGCATCAACAACTGATTCATAAATAGTTAATGATTTTGTTGACGAGTCATTAATATTATGTTCGGTGTTATCATCAATTTTTGTAACATTATTTTTTTTAATGAAATCATTTATATTTTCAGTAGTTAAATTAGAAAGTAATTTGATATGATTTGAATATTTCATTTTTAAAGATAATAAGGAATCTGTTGTATTTATGTTTAATTTCTGTTTTTTTTGTAGTGGTTCTATATTTTTTCTCGAATCTTGACATTCCTTAAGAGATGTTTTTACCTAAAAATATAAAAATAATACATGAGAAAGAATAAAAAATATAACTGTTATTTCATAGATAAAAAAATTAAATAATAAGAATTATTCAATGAAAACATGACTTCAGTGCTATATCATTAAATGTGAATATTGTACAACTTTTCTAAATATTCATTATTCGTTGAATATTTGAAAAAATACTCATTATGGATGCTTTTCCCACAAATTAATTTTATTAAAAAATTGATTTTTGCATTTTTAAAATATTTTTCTGAAATACAAATATATTTTTTACGACTCTAAAAATTGAAAGTTTATTTAAAACGACAGATTTACACATTTAATTATTTAAATAAGTATACAGTATTCTACATTTTAAATTATTTTCTTTAAAATAAAAAATAAATTTATTATACACATAAGAATATTTTTATACATATAAGAAATTCCAAATTAATTCGTTATATGATATTTTTTGAAAATTAATTATTTTATTTTGTGTTAAAATAATTAAATTTAATATTTAAAAATCTTATCTTTACCATATACTAAATGAAATACAGAAAAATATTTATACTTACAAATTGCATGCATTCCAATAAATTACATTCTAATTGATTAATTGTTTTTGGAATTGCATCACCAATTGTATTCATAATTAATTGTACAAGAGTTTCTTTTAATCTGGCATTACAATCTTCTTTTAAAGGTAACCAGACATTAATGCTCAGACTAGTATCTAGAGATTCTACATAATGCCACCATCCTCTCGGAACAAATAATACATCTTTTGATTCAAGTGTCACCATTTTGACACTACCAGGCATATTTTTAATCGCTTGAATTTCTAATTTACCCGGAGTGAAAAAATTATATTTACTATAAATTGTTGATTCTTCGTATGGAATACGAGTAGATTGCATAGAATTACTACATTCGGGTGAAAATAATAACCATAGTTTTCTACAAATAAATGATATTTACTATTTACAGAATTATTATTACTATTTTGATATTACATTCGTATATTAAACATACTTTCCATGGGTCTGAGCAACCAAATTACATCCGTAAGTATCTTGATGGCAATTAGTATGTGCTCCTTTACTACCGATCCATATTGTGGAATCAACTCCATCTAGTTCTAATTTAAACTGTTTCCAGTTAAAAGATTTTAAAATTTCAGGTTTTTCTTTAAACCATTCGTTCATATATTTGTAATCAAAATAAAACCATTTAGATAAATCACTTTCTTGAGATATATCGTTTAAAAATTCTTTTAAAGTTTTATATTCAATTGGTGTTTCCACTTCCCATTGTGGATTCTAATAAATACAAAATAAACTATATTTGAACTTTAAACAATTATTAAATCTAAATAAAATATACTTTAGACTATTAATTACAACTGTTCTTGCATTCCTTCCAACTCTGAAAGGTAATTTTATTTCTCCAGATTTATTAGCAAGATCTTCTAAACTCCAATCAAGTAATTTTAAATTATTGGATCCCTCTGTGTTACATAATATATTTTTAAACACAATAGGTTCTTTTAATTCATATAATTTATCGATATCAAACAATTTTTCTTCGGAAACTCTTGAAGATGATGGATCAATATTAGTCATGATTTAATCTAGATAAAAATATTATAGTTTAAATAAATAAAATAGATTCGTATCTATTAAAAAGAAAGAAACTTATAATTAGTTTTGATAATTATAAGTATTAAAAATAAATATTGTTAATGATAAATCAAATAATGATTACTATTTAATAATCGATATTGATTTTTTAGTAAGATTGTAAAATACAAACAAAATTTAAATGTGATTATCTATACTTTATAAAAGTATTTTTAGAACTAATGAAAACTCGTAAGCACAAAAAACGCCTATCCATTAATATAATATAAATAAAAAATTTTATTATTTATAAGAATAAATTTTAAATAATTTCTTTTATCGAAATAACCAAGATTAACCTAAAAAATTCAATTTATACAAGACTAAAGTTATAAGCTAATGCATTTTAAATTCATAAATTTTTTTTTTATTAATATTCCAATAATTTTGTCATCGATAAAGTAAAATAGTTATTTAGAAATTTAAAATCATTATTTACCATATAAAAACAAATTTAAACGATGACTTATCTAACAAATACAATGAATTTTAATAAGTAAACCTTAAATTCATTATGAATGAATAACTAATACAGATTTACTACACCAGCTATTATAAAAGAGTCATGCGCAACTTCAAAATTTAAATGATCTTTAACTCACGAGATCATTCATTGAAATTTCTTTTGCACAAAATAATTTAATTATGATTTCGTATGTATCAGCGTTTTTAACACAGATACCTAAAAAGTATCTCGATAAATACGAATATATTATTACGATATTTTATAATAATTGGTTTAATTTGGTGTAATAAGGCCGATATAATAAAAATATACATGATATATCTACGATACTACATCAGCATTATTTTTTGATGTTTGATGTCTACCTTTAGATAATTATCGGTTTATATATATACAAATTTCACTGAGGGATATTATCACTTAGTTAATTCGAACTTGTAGTAGAAAGATGATAGTTTTATATGTTAGAAAATTATAATATACATTCTTTATATAAAATTTTTTATTTCGAACTTAAATTCATTCATTTTGAGAGTTTGATCGAATTCACTCACGTATTTTTCAGAATCTAAAATATTAAAGCAACGTGAATATCTTGAATTTACAATCGCTGTACTTCTCGTATAAAGTACAATATACTTTGTATATTTTTATTTAAATTAAGGTGTTCGTGTATTCTGACAAAAAATGAAGATAAAAATGAAATTTAAAGGATAATCCATAAATCAATTTTTTTAAGTTATTCTTATATTATTTATTTGTTATAATTGATTATCGATATCTTCTAAATCGAGTGAATATATCATATAATACTTTACCAAACCTTTTGAACATCTGCCACCATAATAACAACGGATATAGATTTTTAACAAGCTTCCAATAATACTTACGCCCTAATTAATTTTATCATTATTTTTTTTCATTCATTATAATTCACCAAATATCCCATGTTTCTTACAACGGCTCGTATATTTAAAAATACTCGTTTAATCTTAAAATTTTTATTCTGTTTTCTTTTCTCTATCTTTTTGTTTTCACATTCTTACACAATTCTTTCGCTGTTCTTTTTATTTCCCAATTTTTCTGTATGATAAATGCTATCAGGTCCTCTCGACTTGATTCTTTTATTACATAAAATCCACTATCATTTTAAATTTTTTACATTATCATTTTTATCGATGTTTGCAATCCACTATACGAAATTGTATAGAAACTTTTTATACTTGGTGAAATATTACAGAGAATATTAAAAATGAAGTATTGCATTTTTAAGTGAAAATTACGATGAATTGACTATTATTTTAATAAAGTTTAAATTTTGAGAGTGTAAACTGACGTTAGTTATAATTAAATTAGACAAAATTTGATTGAAATTGAAATTCGATGTCTTCCTATTTCCTAATAGTTTATATACTTATATATTTATTGTATCGAATACAAAAATATTTTGCTTTATATTACTAATGTATTTATAATCTTATTGGAATAAGATTATTTATATCGGGGAATATT
Source organism: Dolichoris vasculosae (assembly GCA_018907195.1). Classification (NCBI taxonomy): domain Eukaryota; kingdom Metazoa; phylum Arthropoda; class Insecta; order Hymenoptera; family Agaonidae; genus Dolichoris; species Dolichoris vasculosae. Next base: position 12,840,830 of record JACCHY010000001.1, read on the forward strand.
TGCGTAATTAATAAAATGAATATTGTATTAGGATGTCCGATGTAGGAATATTTATTAGTTATTAGGATAGGAACTGCATATTTAAATAATCATGGGATGTGGAAATAAAATAATACGGGATCATAGCCAAAGGACGAAAATCTCATCATCGTAAAAGTAAGGCTAAATCACACTAAAAGTTGAGTTTAACGAACCTCCTAGAAAAAAATTATGATGCAATACTTAAGAACTTACAAGATTCTTTAAATCTTCGAAAATAAAATTTACACATAAATTACATTCAAAACGGAACTGAACTTGTTCACACGAAAAAATTGAAAATTTTGCTAAGTGTTGACAACGATTATATCCGATACTTTTTAAAGTAGTCATCGATAAAAGTAGAATAATTAACTAAAAAGTATTGGCGCATCAAACATAAAAAATGAAATATACCAGAGCTAAGATATAGTTTTCAAAAAACGTATGATTAGGCTAAAACCTCGAATGAAAAAGAACTCGAAGAGTATTAGTAACAATCACCGAATATATGAGCTAAAAAATTTAGGGAAATAGAAAACCCCGATTTGTGGTGCTATATAAAACAAAAGCAGTGAATAATTGATTGCATATTTTTGACCAAAAAACATTTGAAAAATAACTCATCAAATCAACGAACACGATAAATAATTTATTATTATTATACCATTTTTTAACATTTCCGTTACATTTTAATTTTTAAGTTATATTAACGCTTATATCTGCAAAATATTATTTATAATTTATTATTAACATCATTTTTATTACAATATTTACAATTATTAAATTAATTTATGAATACAATAAAATATGAATTATTTGCAAAAATTTACTATATAATCATTATTAAATTTAGAGTTTTCATCAAAATCTAGGTTGGACATTATTATATTCATTAAATAAGGTAACTTTTCAATAGTTGATAATTTTTTAAATTTTTTCACATTTAATAATATTACAATTATTGGTAAGGCCTCTAAATTTTCAAAATACATTTTATACTGACCCAGTAATTCATCTGAATTATGAAAATACCATGTTTCAGGTACTTCAATTATACCAACTCTGAAATATTAGATTTATAAAATATTTGTCAAGATATGTAAAAAAATCAAGTATAAATTAACATACATTTTACAATTAGTAGGAACTTTTAAATCTTCTATATAATTTTTATTTTCATGTCCGTGATTAATCGCAATCGGAAAACCTCCTTTTCTAAATATAGTGATATAATCTAGAAAATAATTTCCAAAAGAATCGAATTGGTTCTATGTAAATATAGATACATATTTTATTTATATATTATTGTCTTTTACCAATCGAATGATGTAATTTAGTCTTAAATTTCTTCTTAACATATAAAGATCCACCTAATGCATTTTCAAGATCATTTAATATTTCGAAGGAGCAATAACGATTTTTATTTTCAAATAATTGTAAAATAGATTTTGTTGGAGTAGGTCCATTGTAATTTTTTATTATCTGAGTTTTCTGCCACAAAGACAAAGTTTTCAAAATATCTCCAGTTGATTTGATTTCGATATGTCTAAACACATAATTCAGTAAATTAAAATTAAAATGATTTAAAAGTGCTAAATAAAAAGCAACTTTTATTATCAAGTTAAGTTGTAATTGACATGAAAATTTGTTAATAACATCAATTATTTGTTTTTCATGGCAAAGTTTACAATTGTATTCTGCTGCTGATATTAATATATTTAATGTCGTACGAAATAGTATTTTAGGATTATTATTATTATTTATAAGTGTCATATAGTTTGAATCAATAAATAACAAAAGACCTTTGTTCATATATCTCATATGCACAAACATAATTAGACATTTTACTGCAGTAGTAATATTCACATTACGCGATATGATTTCTTTGGCGAAAGTGTTAAACAAAGTTTCATTATAAAAATCAAATCTGTAAAATATAATTTTTTTAATTTATACGAATCAATTTGGAAATTAATTTATATACATACCCTTGTTTCTGATATGCATTATAAATATTTGTCAACATGGATAAAATATCATTGGTTTGGATTTTTTCAATATTCATAATCAAAGCATTTTGTACTTTGCGTAAAGTATTAATAGATTTAATTGGAAACTCCTCCATGTGAGTAAATGCATTCGATAGTGAAATCAATTTATTAACCGAAACATTTTCAAAATTGAATTTATCTAAACATTCTACAGAAATGTTTAGTTTTACTACATCATTTTTATCAAAACTAAACGCATTTATTAAAAAGTCTAGATTTTTTCTATCTAAGTCTATTGAAATTTTCAATTCCAATATATTTTGTAAATGGTTGTCCATTGCCGATCGAAGACGATCAGATTTTAATTTTGAACTAATGATACATAATTCTTTATAATCATTCGCGGTTATATTTATTAACTCATTTTTTATTAATTTTAACATAAAAAAAAAACTCGTTTCTAAAGATGCCTCGTTGGCATCTACAACAACATGTAAAATTTGTATAATTTCGTGTACTTGTAATTCGTGTTTATACGAATTTATTATATCGTATATTATTGTAGAAAACTGTACACTTTTGTTTATATTTGTATCACATTCTATTTTTTTGTATATTTTTGATAAAATAATTATCGTGTTACAAACATCTGAACCATTTACTTGATTATGATCAATCGAGCGAGTTTTTATTTGGGATAAGGCTACTAATTGTTTATAATGATATAATTTTTCATTTTCATATTTATAGAACACACGATTTCTTTTATCTGAAAAAAAAAATGTGTATTAAATTTAAGTAATTATAATTATTATATTATTTAAGCCATTAATCACCTGTACAGGTTGCTAGTCGATGCAAATTACAAATAATGGTTGAATGACGGAAAAAAAGGATATTGTTGAAACATATCGATAGTGGTTTTCTTATCATTATGACACTTTATTGATTAAAAATCAATATTTAAATAATTATTTAAAAAAATTTCTAGGTTAGGTACCTTATAAAACGTTTTATATATGTATTTTTAGAACTATATATTTTTATTTGAATTACATAAAATATATCATTTTAAAATTGCATATGATGCATATATTTATATTAATTATGTGAAAATATGTATACACAATGTTCAAAACAATTGAAAAAATTTTACAAAATATTAACTGCGATATTTTACATGATGCAAAATTCTATTAATGTTTCCACAACTATATTTTTAAATAGATAAATTACATAAAACAGATAAATAAAACTGTGTAATAATAATTTTATATTTCTTTTCGTAAAAATTTTAATATTCATCAATAAATGAAAAATAATAATATTTTCTAACCCAATTTCTCATATTCTCTCGCACACCTGCACATATGCGCACAAAAAATCATAATGACATCGAATTACTCGTTTTCAGAGTATAAATAAAACGACAAAAATGTTATTAAAAAATTTATTCTCAAACAAAAAATTAAAAAAAAAAACAACAAATAATCGTTGCGTACAACAGTATATTAATCATAAGTAATTATTATACGCAAAATCATTGTTTATTGCGATTGAAAAATAACGATTGAAAAAGAACGTATTGTATAAATTGTATTGTATTTATTGGGTTGAAATAGATAAACGCTAACGATAACGTCCCGGTCTCGGGGTAACGCCCTCTCCTCTTGATCTCCGAAGTACTTTCTACTCTGAAGACCCGCTCCTTGATCGTCGAGCGGGACGTGGTCTCAGGGATCGTACGGGGTTATTACCTACGATACCTCGACGACGTCCACGTGTGCTCGAGGAGTCGAGACTACCACCTGCGTCATCTGGTGTTCGTCTTTCGAGAGACCGAACACGTGCGCGTGAGCTGCAAGTTCCGGACCGCGTCAGTTTATTGGTTGTGTAAATAAAAGTATTTTATATAAACGATCGCTCGGTATGCTTATTATGCTGCTATAAATATATGTTGATTTAATTTGGAAATTATAAAATGAAAAAATTTATATTTTACCGGTGCATACAGAAATTTTACGTAATAATGTAATTTAATTTATGTAGAAATATTTACAATTTATATTTGCGTATCTTCTCGACATTTCTAATTACATCGTTAGAAATATTTTATCGAATTATATAATCTTAGAGTTTTATCATATTTGAAAAAAACTTATGTAACTTTGCAAGAAAACTGTATATAAATTCGAAAATGCAACGGATATTTCCACTGCAAAGTCGCAATAACGAGTAGACAATGGTACAATGTATTTGTAGAATATTGAGAGAACTTCTTATTTGAAAATTTATCTAGTCGGGTTGAAAATTCAACCTTCGCTGAATTACCCGATTATGTAAAATCTGCATATAATATGCATATAATAAGGTTCTCTATAAAAGCCGTTGAGACCTAATTACAGATTTACGTAATGGTTACATCTTGAGCGTACGACGTAAGGAAAAAATAATCCTTTTACATTTACGTTAATCCGCGTTTAATTTATTTTCTTGAAATGTGCACTAAATACAGCGGTAGGTAGTATAAAAAGTATATCATAAAAATAAAAGAAAATATTCTTTAAAATAATTAAAATACTTTAACGATTATTAAAAGTATAAAATACATTACAAAATTAAATAATTTAAGTAATTTAAAACATTTTAAGTAACGCAGTCTTGTCCGTCTTTAGACCGATTTTAGTTAAGTCTCTATCCATGGCATCGATACTTTCTTTTGTAAGCAGTTTGAGTGGAGCTCGTGGTGGACCCATACATAAACTTGTAGTCAGAGTCATGGCAATTTTCATTGTTTCAACCCATCCACCTGTTGAAAATATATTGTCGTTTACATTTAAAACAGATGTAAGATAAATTTATATTTTATAACTTTATATTTTATATGCTTAAAGGATCGAATATTACCATAACTTGTTATTGCACTATTAACATTGTTGATATAATTTTGGCTTTGTCGAGCGCTTTTTAAATCATCGTTGCCTTTTCCAAATGATAACAGTTTGAAAGCTGGTTCGGGTATAAAATTGATGCTGGTCATTATAAACGAATTCATTCCTGTAGCGCAGCCACCGATCATTAACTAGAATATACGATACGTAAATGCGTTTGAACGATATAAAAATATTTTAATATATAAATTTACCATATCACCAGCAAGAAAAATTTTTAAATTGTTATTGGCTTGTTTTGCTCGTAAACCTCGTTCCAAATCTGTTTTAATTCCAGAAAAAGTAGGTATTCTGTCACTGGCTAATTTAAAAAGTTGCCCGACATCAACTATATTGATACGAGTATAAGAATAAGATAATAGCTGTTTATCAAAGTAATTAATTTCTTAAACTAATTACTTACCATTTACCATTGATGCTTTAGGAAAGTCGTAGTATAATAATGGCGTCTTTGGAGCAGATTCTCCGACTATTCGCAAGTACTCTATAAGTTCGTTTACGGTAGTGGGTTTGAAATATAATTCGGGTAAACATAAAATTGAATCAACTCCTAAGCTTTCAGCGTGTTCAGCCTACGACCGTTAAAATTATATAAATACAACAATGTAAAAATGTAAAATATCGCAAAATCTATCCTTGAATATTCGTGTACTATTTGGATAATTTTATCTTTCTACTTACATTATATTATATACACTTATATTTATATATATACTTTTCTAATTATTATTAATATATTCAACTAAATTTAAATATTTACACATTTTAATAATTATATTAATTTTTCAGGTACCTAATAAGCTATTAAGAAAACGTTTTTTAAAGGCATTTTGTATCGTTGATTATCGTTTAAACTCGGATCATCTACATTAAAAGAATAAAAATTTTGATTTAAGTTTTAATTTAATTAATCTTATACTTAATTTTATTTTTCACGAAAAACTATATTTAAAATATAATGATGGTTTTCGACTTCATAAATCTTAACTTTTCTCGGAAACGTGTATTTTCTGTATGTAATAACATTGATCCAATTGAAAAATACTATTTTCAACCATAGAATTTTTAATTTGATAAATTTTTTAATTTTAAATATTTAATTTTTAGAAAAAAGTATTTTGAGTTACAAATTGCGATTACATGTGAATAAACTGCATATTTTTTAATTCATATTATTAAATCATCTATTTCATATATATTTAAAAAATCTTTGTAAATCAATTTTGTCTCAAAAATATAAAGTTGTTATTTGAAAGAATAAAATATTCTTCTTTTCTGGTTTGCTTTACACGTATTTATTCGAATGTCATGTTAGTTTTTAATTTAATCATTGATATTTATATAACTTTTCCAATTCTATGAAAATAATTAATAGCAGCCTATGTTGCATAAAGATATAAAAAATGCTACTTGATGCGGTTCGAACTTAGTATTATATCTGCAGATTCGAGCTACGTTCATACTTCGGTTAAAGTGAGACGTATATTTTTTAATTACACTAAATGATCTTATTATCTTAATTACAGTCATTTTCTCTTTGTTCTTTAATAAAAAAGAAAATATAACAGAAATTTTTGACAAATTTTGCTCTTGTTGGATTAAAATCATATGTTTGTCGATCTTTTTGATGTCTACATTTCTCAAATCTCTTGACTCATCCATATCCATACAACCTTAAAATTACGAAAAAAATTCAAAAGCATACGAAATATATTTCAAAGTAAAAAATGTTAGTTATCGAAAAACATAATTTTGTTTTTAATTTTTAGAATAGTTATTTATTGATTTAAAGTAAATAAAAAACTAATTGTTTTGCCTATAGTGACCATTTTTACTCTGAAAACTAAGTTTTACATTTTTACGACTATTTAAAATTATAGTAAATTGACTCAAATTTTAATAGAATATATAAATAATATATAAATTAATTTAAAAAAAATATACAAAAATAACGATTGATATTTCAATTAACATTTATTTTTGCCTGAGTATTATACTAATTTTTAATTAAAATATTTAAATTTTAGAAAATAGTTATCAAATTAAACTAACAAATAGTAAAATAATATTCTTACAAGTTTCTTCACATCTCCTAAAGACGTTCCGCCTACTTGAACCATTAGGTACTGATTAGTTTCTTGAACAGCAGTAACCCAAGCTTCTGTAACTTTTTTCCTTTCATCAATGCTTAATGATGTTCCTTCTCCAGTAGTGCCATTAACTATAATATTTTATTAGCAAAAACATAATAAAAATAAATTATAAATATTAATAGCCAATATTTTAAAGCTTTTTACGTTTAAATCTAAACATATTTTTTTAAATAAAATTTTCTACAAAAAAGTTAATTTATTTGTATTTACACATAAGTAATTCCGATTCTTGGACCATCCAGGAAGCGATTGTAAGAGTAGAGAGAGAGAGAGAAGGAGAGAAAGTAGTAGTTTTGTATCTAAATATTTTTTTTAATACTTTTTATTAAAATTTTTGTACAATAATTTTTTATTATTTCATAGTAATATTAAAAATAGAAATAGTGCGATATTCATGTTCTGTAGTAAGATGGTTTCTTTTTTCCTAAACATCATCGGTTCATTTTTTATATTAAATATAATCCTTTAATGATTAGAAATGATATTATAATAAAATAACATAGTTTTTTTTTTAAATTTCTTTATTCAAACTTGGTAGCTATTTTTTCGTGCAGAATAATTTTATATTTCGATATTACCATAAAAAAATTTTAAAATGTAACGTATATTTATTTTTATAAAGTACTTTTATTTACATAGAATTCCACTTCTGTATTTTTAAGAAAACTAATATAAAATTATTCACTTACAATTAAAAATACATGTAAATAAAAAATTTTAGTGATTCGTAATGTATGTTTAAAAGTGTAAGTAATTTGCGTAGATCTATAAATTTAATTATTCGACTTCTTCGTGTCATCAATGCTGATATTCTCTATTTTAAAAAATTTTCATTTTCACACTATCTGTGTTATACATAGATGAACTATTTTCGCGAATACGTCTTAATCAATTTTGGTCACTGATTGAATTTCCATATTTTTAATTCGTCATACTTTAATTAATGATTTTTTATATACGTGATATCTTTTTAATTTAATAATTGTTGGAATAAAATTTTCATAAATAAAATGATTTTAGCCTGCATATAATATCTGTTAAATTTCTTAGTTCTAAAGTAAGTAAAGCTGGATTTACTTTTATGTAAACGTATTATGAATAAAATTGTACTAAGATAGTTTTTTAAAATGTGATATCACAACTTCTTCGTGACTTTAAATTCTATAACTTTAAAATATTTGAATTTTATGTTTATTTATATGTTTTTATTATTTCTTAACTTTTATGTCTAGAATATAAATTTTGAGATATGATAAGTTGTACTATTATAATTTATTAAAAAAAGTATCAAATCGATAATCAAAATTTTCTTTTAATATATATATATTAATAAGATTTATTAAAATAATTATCACAATTATTCTAAGAATAAGTGTAAAACTTTGTATCTGCTCTTTTTTTATTCAAATTATTTATTTTTTTTATAAGTTTTTATAATTTAGTAGATATTTATATTTTTTTATTTTTTATATTTTGAAACTACGGCTATTGAGAGCAGAAAGAAATTTTATATCATATAATCTATTATGTAATAAAAAATCTTACACAACACCTTACTATTATATAAAATATTTTATATAAGCTTATATAAATATTAAAATTTGTTTATAAAAATTTGTTTTGTAATATTTATATATTTGTATTAACGGAAAATTCAAAAAAATAACATCGATCCCAGTAACTTGAGAGATCGGACATGGATTACCAAATATATGGTGCTGAGATTGGCGATCATTAGAAAATGTTTTATCTTATTGTTTCTAACCTTTATTTGGTCGATATTTTTGTATAATTTAATAAGAAACTGAATATATTCTAAATCATATAAGTGACATATATAAAAAGATTTATTTCATTTAGAGTTAATAAATACAACAATGAATTATAATAATTGAGTTTAAAATGATTATTACGAATAGAGAATATATATTCTTTTTATATTTTATACACTTACAAAAATAACGTTTGAAAAAATTGACTGATTGTAAGAATTTAGATTTTTTAAATGAATAAAATTTATGTTTATAATACACTTACCTAAAACTCCTCTAATATTTTTAGACTTGAGATATTTTGCATAGTTTGGAATTACAGATAAATTCAAACTTTGAATTCTAAAATAAAAGTAACAGAATTTTATAAAAAAACTGTAAAAACATTAGTCAAGTTTACTATACAACTAAAATATACATACTTATCATTATTAAACGGAGTAAATACAGGCACAATAAGTCCTTCGTAATGACAGTGAATTTTCTGTTATTAAAAAAAATATTAGTTAATTTTTTTACCTTCTTTATAGAATTTGTTTTTTATTACCGTCATTTTATCAATAAAGTTTTTTCCGTTACTTTAAATAATCATCTAATATTTTTAAGATGGATATTAATGCACTTTTTCACAAGTTAAACCGAAAATAAATATTTTTATTTATTTTTAGTGCACTTGATAGTTACAGATAAAACTTCAAGTTTATAAGTTATACTATAATGCAATGTGCTTCATTCGAACGTCTTTTACCGAATAACGAAACCACAGTACTAATACTCATATTTCAATAGAGTTTCTTCTAAATCTTAAGTTACTCGAGAATCAAATGATACGCGATCGAAAAAGTATCGAATATCTAAATTTTTATTTTTATTATAATATAAAACTTATTATAATATAATTAAATATAATATAATTTTCAACCATCTGAAAAAGTTGTTGGATTTTGTTGACTATGAATTAAAAAATTTACGAAATATACTTTAGAAATTTATTTAAAAACTAGCTTTTAACATATATGCAATTATAAAAATATATATATATAATTAATGTTTCATAAATGCAGAATAATATTGAGTACTAATAAATAATAATAAGCGAACAGATAATATAATACAATAAACATATTTACTAATCAAATATTTACTTATATATAAAATATATATTTTATAAAATATTTAAAATTGTTATTAAACAGTAGTTATTATAGTTATTAAATATTCTAATATATAATGTCAGATAAGTTATGTATATTCAATTTGTAAATAAGATAAATAATTAAACAAAATTTTTTTATTTTTAAACATGTAATAAATTGTAACAATTATTTATAATTTGTTTTGTATAAATAATTGAAAAATATATCTTTACCATTAAAATAAATATAACAAACTTTTGTTTTTATTAAAGCAATATTCAATTAGTTATTTATAGAATAAATCTTATTTTATTATTATTTAAAAGTATATAGAACATTATTCAATTTCATATGTAAATTTAATTAAATAATTTTAAATATTTTTTGTAATGATCCGTAATATTATTATTGGATAGATTGTATTTGAAAAGAATTTTTGATATAGAAATATATGTATATCTACTTAGGCAAATGAATTATGAATTTCATGATATAAATCTTATATAGATATTATGAATATTTTTACCTTGGAAATATTTTATGAAATAAAAAGTTTTATAGATTTTAATTATTTAATTGCTAACTCTAATAGTTTTTTGTATGAATAATTTATAATTTATTGTTTTCCAAAAAATATAATAAAATGATTTTTGTGGATATATTACCAAAAGTTTATATTATAATCAACTTTATTATTTAATACCATAAATTTATAATTAATTATTAATTTAAAACTTATTATGAATATTATAAAATATTAATCTATAGTAGTAATTGAATGCCAATAAAAAAATTTTGTTTATTATATTTTTATCATTATTTGATAATTATATTCTTATTTACGGTCGGTATTAATATTCCAGAAGAACAAATTTCACGAGTTATCCATCAATCGATAAAACAGATATTTAGTAACCGTACACGTGTATTTTAAATATTATTGGAAAATAAAACATAAATTTAATTATGTATATTTTACAATTTAAATTTACTTTGATAAGTTTTTCTTATTATAAAAGTCTTATACTAAATAACAGCTAAGAATGGTAAGATAATATAAATATTTGCAAAGCAATAAATATTATAATAAAGTAAAATTAATTTAATTTTAAGGAAAATAATCGATATAATTTCATGTTTATCGATGAGAAATCAGATCGATTAAAATTTTTTATTAGATATTCTGGGTCCAATTTACTTTTTATATGTTAGTAAATAAAATAATATTAACAAGAAAATTATACAATTTTATAAGAATAAAATATGAATATAACGAAAGATGTTTTTTTCTGACTCCGTAATTGTAATATTTTCTGTATAATATTAATTTATTTATATGGTTTATTTAAAATTATATTTTTCTTTGTATTTTTCACCAAGCAATTGGCCATCACCTTAAGTAGAAAAAGCGAGCGATTTACTAATATTCAATCCGTCTTCCTAAAATATTTCTGTTATACGCATCGTTTGGATTTATCATAAGACATAATTACGTAATACTATAGATACCGATTATATTTAATTTAGTTTAACATGTGTTAAACTCGACTTTTGGAAGATATATTATCTCAAATTATTATCGTTTAAGTATTGACCACTAAAGCTTAATTATTAGAGTCCGAGATTTTTTCTAAATATTTTTTTTTTGGAATCATAAAATCTTTTATACAGTTATAATCGTATAATTTGGCAATCGCAATGTCTAATATCAGTAGAGAATAGAAATAGAAAACATTTTTATCATACGTCATTTTGTCTTTAGTTTATAGTAATTTATACCTTTCTTTTTTTAAATTTGATTCCAACATTTTTAATGTAAATGCTCTTGATATAATAAAACACAACTTTTTTACGTTTTTTTAAGTTACTGTATAAGTATTAATTCTTTTAAGTTCTTCGATCCCTATAATTATGTATATAATAAAATGGTTCGACAAAAAATTATAGATGGAATGAAATTTTATTTTGCAGTAGACGGATTTTCAGAGTAATAAGAAATTATAATATTCATTTATATTCAGTTTTATTTTTATATAAAATTTAACACATATACCCATCGTATCGATTGTCGAAAATTAAAACTTCAAATTCGAGTAGCTGTCGATCGTTTATATTTATAAGCGTATTATCCATTCTTCTTTATTTCTATTTAATTTGCCGTATTAGAATGAAACCTATATTTATCCTGAGATTTCCCTCATTAAGTTTAAGACTAATTTATACTCTAGTACTATCATTAATTTATTTATAAAGCTGACAAATGAATCATAAAAGACTAATATAATATTTATATATATATATATAAATTATGTATAAAATTAAATATTCTTTTATCATTTCTAAATATTTTAGATGTAAACTTAATACATTTTTAACACTGCGGTTGCATTTATAGATAATCCGAGTTCTGTTAAATTTTTAACCATAGCTTCTACTTTTTCTCGAGAAAGAAGTTTAAGTGGAGCTCTTGGAGGTCCCATAAAAAGATTTGTATTCAGGCTCATTGCAATTTTCATTGTTTCAACCCAAGTACCTATCAATAAAATATTTCATCAATTTGAACAAAATTTTAACTTTAGATTTTCTATTATTTCTACAATGAAAATTATTTTATTAATATATTTACCATAACTTGTTACTTCGTTTACAATCTTGGTAATAATCTCCTGATTCTTTTGTGCACTTTTTAAGTTTTTATTACCTTTTCCAAATTCTAATAATTCTAAAGCAGGTTCTTGTAAAAAGTTTAAACTAGTCATTATAAATGAGTCCATTCCAATAGTACAACCAGCTGACATCAACTGTATGATAAAAAAGATTATATATATAGTAAATATGTTTAATTTTACTTTTTATAAATTTAATATTAAATTTCATATATTACCGTATCACTACCAAGAAAAATTGCTAAACGACTGTTCCTTGTCATAGCTTGAAATGCTTCTTCTAAATCATTACTAGTAAATTTGATACCACAAAATGTTGGTATTTTTTCACCAACCAATTCAAAAAATTTTCCCATATGAACTATAAATATGAATTATATATATATATATTTTATTAATTATTATTTTTAAACGAACTTACTATTAACCATGGAAGCTTTTGGATAGTGATAGTATAAAAGTGGTGTTTTTTTAGCAAAGTTGCCGACAATTTGTAAATATTCAATAAGTTCTTCCACTGTTGAAGGTTTAAAATATAATTCAGGTAAACATAAAAGAGAATCTACTCCAAAATGTTCAGCATGTATTGCCTAAAATTAAAAAAATTCGTATTTTTTATGTGTTTAAAAGGTAAGTTCAAAATAAATCGTAATAAATTTTTTTAAATTATAAATTTAGCGAAGAATTCGGTCTATTAAAATATAATGAAAGACGGTGTTAAACAAATAATTTCAATTAAATAAAGATTTAATATATTATTATAAAAATTAAAGATAATAAATTTATAGGAAAAATCAATATTTATCTAGATTAATTTATATCTATAATAATTAATTATTGTTAATAATCAATTAGATTCTTAATGAATTAGTGGGTGTACATAAAAGGGGTATAAAGATAAATTAAAAGACATCAACGAGCGCATAATAAAAAAATCATTGTCCACTCACTGATACTACATGTTAATAAAAAAACGTCTAAATAAAAAATAAATGACGTACATTTTAACTTAATAGAATTACTAGAATTTTTCATTCATAAAGTCTTACAAATATGTATCTACATATATTTATTAATCCGAGAATGTCTACATTATTGACGAGCAGTCTATTAAAGCGTCTACAAAATGAGGAGATATAGAAGATAATGTATAAAACGGAATAGAGAAGTTGCTTTTATTTAAATAAATAGAAAATAAATAAATCATATTTGTGATTATATTTAAGATGAAATAGAATACTTACAAGTTCTTTTATGTCTGCTAGAGAAGTTCCACCAATTTGAACCATTAAATGTTGTTTAGTTTCTTTGACGGCATTTACCCAAGTTTCTACAATTTTTTTTCTTTCCTCTAAGGATAAACAAGTTCCTTCTCCAGATGTTCCATTGACTATTTGTAATAAGATATCATCCGATTTAAATTTAGAGTATAGTTAATGAAATCAATAAAAATTGTTATGTATGAAAGGAGATTCATTTATAGCGATGATTTTAAGAACGAAGTTACCTTAAGTCTTTTATGATATCAATAAGAAAATCAATAAGTGAGTAAGATCAAGAGGTTTATAATAAATTTATTAGCAGTAAACTTGTGAAAGAGAGATAAAAGTTATAATCTAAATCTGAGTTTTCAACTTCTCGTGTGTGCTCGCATTAAATTCGTATCAAATCAATAGTCTCCTTACTTTCTCTTTTTTGTAGGTAATTTTTGGAGGTGCGCGATCATAATTAGTCTATGATTTGTCCAGGAGTATTATCTCCAAATTGTCTTATGGTTTTGACTTCGTTACATCTATTGTGAATGTCGAATTGTTTTTTTCTTTGTTTTGTGGTTCCGGCTGTTTTAGTAATTTTAGTGATTAATAGTAAAAACTCTCTTTCATTGATAATTGACATATTTTATATTTTGATGTCTTTCACTATAAATATTTTTTCCTTTATTGTTCCACATTTACATTATAGTGTTTTATTTTATTTAATTTTTATATTTTGTTTGTTTATGTTAGTTTAATATTATATATATATGCATTTTATTTTCTTTGATATATTTTCTGAAAGATCAAAATGTGAAAATTTTTAATGATTTGTACGTACGATGGTTTTGCACACAGAAAACAAACGAGATAGTTTTTTAATAATAGAATTGATCGAGAAAAAATCTGTGAAATAATCAATATAGAAGTATACAAACTGATGTTGCTAGATTCATTAAAAAAGATATTTCATTATTCTTAAGATTTGTGGCAAATGACGCTCACAAATTAGTATTTTTTCTTCGTCTTTACATTATTTCCTTACCATTTCAGCGTTTCCTTTCTCAGGTCGGGCTTTAAACACAGATATACAAGGGTATTGCAGCATGACATACGTTTACCATTTATATTAACTTTTTTTATCTTCCTAACGACTACGCATTTTTTTATCTTTTAGACGTTTCTTCGATTAGCACGAAAAAACCCTGATCCAGTTAAAACGACGACCTTTTATAAAATTATAATCATCAGGAAATTCGTATCATCAATATTTTCATCACTTGATGAGTATTTTTTATAAATATTAATTGCTTTAATTCGTGAATTAAATCAGAAAGCGAAAAAGAATTCGGAATAAAAATGTAATTTTTTTAAATGATGGCATAAAATATACAGTAAGAAATTGTATACAGTGGAATAAAATGAAATCGTAGAGCGAAAAATTATGTTATTATAAAAACTATGCGGTGTATGTTTTTTCTTTCAAAATCATATATTTCTGAATTCTTTTAGATGGAAGCTATGAATACGAAGATTTATGTTTTACATGGAATGGGTCTACATATAGTATCCAGAAAAATAGCGTTCGAGTTATGGTATAATAAAACTTCAAACATAAATGAAATTGAAATTTTTAGTTTTAAATATTTTGTTCAGGTATTTAAAAATGTGCACGAAATTTGATAAAAATTCTATTAAGGGTTAGTTAGGTTGTT
Organism: Dolichoris vasculosae; assembly: GCA_018907195.1. Lineage (NCBI taxonomy): Eukaryota > Metazoa > Arthropoda > Insecta > Hymenoptera > Agaonidae > Dolichoris > Dolichoris vasculosae. The sequence goes on from JACCHY010000001.1 coordinate 12,856,488, forward strand.
TTGACGACGATTCGAGACGTAGAAATTATATATTTGATTATTATCTTGAATATCTTGAATATCTTGAATTATTTCGAATGTTAAATTTGAAAAAGAAAAAGTACTTAATTGGAATCAAAATAAAAATACAGAATTAATTTGAATTTTTATCCGGGACGTGCAGCTTCGTCAAAAACGTACTTGTTTACCTTGATAATTACGAAGGCGATTCAGCGCAATTGACTTTGCAAGGCTCTACTGGCGTTTTTCGAAGGCGTTCGAGGCCACACCGGAGAATGGAAAGAACTCTCTATTATCGATGCGGCGTAGGCCTCCTTGAACGAATATAAGGGATCACATCCAGGTACGAGAAATCGGTGCAACCACAGAAAAGGGATTCCGAAGTATCGCGTTTTGCTAGATTAAGTCCATCGACGGAGAGAGAGAGAGAAAGAGAGAGAAAGGTCACTTCGACCGGAGAGATTACTCGAGCAACTTCGATTTTGAAACGTTCCTCAGCGAAAGTAAAGGTTTACTATGAATTTTCAACAGTGGCAAATGATGCAAAATATGGTACTAATGATAGATTTTTTAAAATGCAATATATAATACCTCAGACTATGATGAAAAATTGGAAAAATGAAATCTCCAAATAAAAATATACTTATTTCAAATACGCAAAAGTTGAGATTGAAGTTGACGTGTGTAACTCGTTTGACATCAAGTTGAACGAGCGGCCTGCTCCGAACTAGGTTAAACAACATCGAGAACTATCGGGTCAACCTAACGAGATGAGCAATGTTCTTGTGGAGTGTTTGTTTCGACGTAGAGCATGTTTCGGGTAAGGAAAATCAGCTACCGGATGCCCTTTCACGCATCCTCGGTAACGAGACCTTCAAGGGGAACTCGGCCAAATTCTAATTTGCGTTTGTTGCGTTTGTTGCGTTTGTTGTTCTGTTTTTACTTCTCACCTACGAGATGAGAGAGATGAGAGAAAACAAAATAATATAAATATAAGTTGAAAACCAATTGCATCGAATAATTTATTATTAATCTACCGAATAAGAATTTCTTTCTCTTATCTCTTAAAGTCATATAAGTTATTGAGTTAATCTTGATCAATCATTTAATAATTTATCTATTATTTATACTGCAGAATTTTCTACAAATAATCCAAAGTAAATACTTTGAAAATACATTTGATATTTAAATCTATCTTTTTTTTTTCTCCCTGTTGTCAATTTTTTAATTCCGGACAGATGGATAAGACGTCCATTCCTCTTCTTTTCCTCCAATTTCACCTCTATTCTTACTTTTCAGTAGTAACGGCGATTCATCCTCTTCCACCGATGTCTAAAACTTCTCTGCTCTTCCTCTTTTTCCTCTTCCATATTCTACACCGAATACCATATTGTTGTTGCATCGTTCGTTGGTTGCTATGTCTATACGTGTTTTAATTCATCATTCTTGTCTTCTATAAACTTTTTTCGTTCTTTTCTCATCTCCTACCATCATCCATATTTTCGTTATAGCTTGTCTTATGACACTCGTTTCCCATGATATTAGTAATAGCAGATTATTCTTTATTTTAGTTTTCTACTATATAGAAACAATGTACTCTTCGAAATAGTCTTTATGCCTGTTTTGATTATGTGCTTTAGTATTATATTGATTTTCGTTCCTGATTGCATATCTTCGTATAAATTATTCGTTGGATTGTGATTAATTCTTTCCTACTTTTCAATTTATTTTTTTATTTCCTTTACCTTTATACAAGTTTTGTTAATGTTTCCGATAATTTCTATCTATGTTCCCTGGTGTTGTTTCTCTTATTACAACTCTTCATATTACTTCTATTTTTCTTGTACATCTTTCCATTTTCTAATGTCATCCATTTCATTCTAATGTCCATGAATTTATAGCTTTGAATTTTTCTTTTATTAATTTGTTTATTATTGTTATCATTACTTTTAATATTAATACCGATATTATTCTTATTGAAAACATTTTTGTATTAATATATTCTCCTTAGATTTTGAAATTTCTTTTATTGTTTTTAATTCTGTATTATTTTCTCTAATTTCAAGTAATAATTCATATTTTCTCTACTTTTTTTTAATTAATATGTATAGTTATTTTATTATTAATATATCTATTTATTCTATTGAATTATTATATATAAATAATGTAAATGATTCTACTTTCTGATTTTATTCTTTGAATATCTAATGTTTTTTTTTATTGAAAGATTAACCTTATTCTAGTTTATTTTAAGTTCATTTACTTATACATTATTGTCTGATTTTATTGTAATAATTTTCTTTATAAACGACAATGCATGGTTTTTTTAATCAATCAAAAATTTTCTCTTAGTACCTTTGTATCCTTTTCTTTTGCACTCAATAAATATTGATTTGTCTTTTCTAGTTATGAAAAAATATTTGAATTTTCTACTCTATCTACATGTATTTTCAATATTTTTCTTTTTATCATTTTTATGTATTGAATTAATTTTTTTTATATAATTTTACCACTTTGCATAATTTTTTTATAACTATTTCCTTAATAATTATTCTATTTTTAAATATTAGTAAATTATCATTTATTTTATAATAATTTTTTTTCTTTCATATGAAAGAATGAAATTGTTATGGAAATCACTAATATAGTATCAAAAAAACTCTTTCGATGCTTAATAACATGTATTACACTTTTAAATACTTTTATGAGTATATATATATATATATATAAGACAATGATAATGTAATGTGATAATTATAAAAAGAATTATATTTAAGATAAAATAATAAATAATATAAGCTAAAAATATGAAATAATATAATAATTTAAAAATTTAATTGAGTATAACCTATTCAAACAAATTTTGTCACATTATTATACTGATAATTATTTAAGATTAAATAAATAACAAATTTAAGTTACGCGTATGTTATTGTTTTTTTATATTCTTATTTTTATTGTAATTTTTGAATGTGCTAGAAATAATCGAAAGAAAAGCAGGATCTAAAACACGATTTTAGAAATACATTTAAACAATGAAATTTTAACATTAACATTTTTAACAACAAGGGAAAAATATTTAAAATAATAAATTAGTTTATTAGTAATTATTATTATTATTATTATTAATTATGATAATATTTTTTTCATCGAAATTGGAACATAAAGTGAATTTTTGTTATTCCAATAAAGAAATATCTATTATATTGATTAATAAATTCTAGTAAAATTATATCGGTAGTTTTATATTATATGAAAATAAAAAGTAAATTAATTTAATATTCATCATTAAGGCTATAATAATACAGATAATGATAAAATTGTAGAGAAATTGATCGTAATTTACGAGTTGTCGAGTTTGAAGAATACTGACCTCCGATATGTTACTCCAGGTTAAATAACTTTCACTCCGGTAACAATACACACACATAAAATGTAAATGACTTATTAATATCATAAAATAAAAATGGCCTTATAATTTTTATAATGCTAACAAGTAAAATTAATGGTAATAAATTAATAATTAATCAGGATAATTAATGAATTAATTAAAAAAATCAATAAAGTTAAAATAGCAATTAATAAAACAAATATAAATAGAAGAAAATATAGAAAAATGTAATATTGCTGTTAAGTAAAAATAGTAATAATACTAAAGAAGGCGTGTAAATAATATATAACCACAATTCTTTCAGAAAGAAAGAAAATATTTTTTTTATTTATAAACGTGAATAAAATGAGATAAAATAAAAATAGTTAAATTAAAATTATTAAGCGTAATTATACAGATGGTGCTCTACATGCATATGTTACATACATTAAAAGAAATGCAAGTGTAGTATAAAAAAAGTAAAACTAGATAAAAGACAAACATCAGTAGTGTAATAAGAATATAACGGGTGACAATATATAAAAAAGAGTATAAAAAAAACTTAGTACAATTTATAGAGGAAAAAAGGAAATACGCAATATAATAATGAAGAAAAAGACTAATAAAAATGAGAGCAATAAAAAAGAAAAGGGTACTAAAACTGAATGTTCAATATTTTTATAAGGCAGAAACGACGATAATAAGAGATGAAATTAATATAAATAAAAGATAATTCGTAACTATTAATCTAATAAATATAGAAACAAAAAATATCAAAAAAAAAAAATAAATCAGATTCGGTAGAAATAAAAATACATGGAAAAATAATGTGTATAAAATAGACAGTAATGATAAGATGACATCAAGAAATGTTGGTAATAAAATTACTGTTAAGAAAAACATGGAAAAAGTGTTAATGTCATATTAAGACAAAAATAGATATAAAAAAGGATGATTGGGAATGCAAATCAATCTGTGATTAAAATATAAAAAACAATTAGTAAAATCTATAATAGGAGAGAAAAAATAAAATAAATAATAAAAATAGAAGTTAAAACTATCGCAAAGGGTGATCAATAAATACGAATAAAAAATGAATTAATAATAATAAGTTATTACTAGTAAAATTAATAATCGATTATAAAAATAAACAACTTATAAAAGTTATTATAAAAGTATATAAGTAAATGAATATACTCTTGTTTATACAATAAGAGATTATAAAATAAAGAAAACTTACTAATCTGAATCATATGGAAAGTATAAAGAAAGCAATGACAGAGATATAGCGAGAAATAAGAAATAAGAAAGAAATGTAATAGGAAGATAGTTGGCAGAATAATGAGTACGTACAGCATAATTGAGTGTTCAATCTCTTGAAGGGTTGGTGGGTCATTTTCTGGGCTACAAGGAATGATGAAGAAAGGAAGGAAATGAAAGAAGGTTGTAGGTATTTTTGGTGTCTAGTAGACGAGAAGAATCTTCCTTTCTTCTAGAAGAAAAGAAGAAAAATAAACAAAGGGAAAAGTGAGTATATATAATTGTAAATTTACGAAAGTTCTCGAGACATTTAGTTAGGTATAAAAATTATATACAATGCAATTATTTTGCCGTTTTAAACTGTGTTGTATTGTAATGTATTGAATAGACTAATATCAATGTACGATCGATATAATATAAATAAGAAAAAAGAGATTATTGTCGATCATAGATTTACAATTTTTTAACAATTGCAACAGAATTATTATTACCGATACGCTTCTACAATCTAATTAATAAATTACTAATTGATATAAGAATATTTAAGTGTAATAGCAATTATTATAATTATTACTTCTTATTAAAGTGACAACATATAAACGTGTAAATATTCTACAATTTTAATTTGTTAAAAACTGTATAAACGAGGAAAAATAATACAAGATTAAAATAGTAGGAAAGAGAAAAGAAGAGTAAGAACAAAGAGACAAAATTAAGAAATAACCCATTACCAAATACTATTATAATATTTATAAAATATTCTTAATTAGAATTAATTATATTTAATTTATAAATAATCTTATTCAAATAAAAAGAAATCGTTAAAGAGAAAACAAAAATAAATAATTAGTATTAACTACGATCATTGCGACCATTAAATTTTAATAATTAATTAACAATCGTATTCTTTTATATTTTTTATTTTTTGTTCTCAATATTATTAATCGAAAATTAATAAATAACGAAAATTTCAATGAAGTAATTATAGACAGGGAATTCAATATATGAATTCATCTTTAACATGGAACTAATGTTACTTCTTAATATAACTAATAATTTTTAAATTAAATCAAGAATTAAACGATTAATACAATATAAACAATTAATTATTGAAAAAAATATAAATTTTAAAATATGTAAAGCTATATCTTACAGTTTAAGTTGTATAAAAGAATTCTTTGTGAAAAAAACCTTTATCACAATTATTATTAATGCTTTAGTAATTAGCAATTGTAATACTACAAAATGAGAATAAAAAAGAGTTGCGAAACACAAATTAAATTAAATTAAAGTAAATTACAAAGTTTTTTTGCTAAAAAGCCGTTATTGTAAATTATATAAAGGTTGAAGAAAATAATAAGATTCATGGAACGTTTGAAGCCAATGTAGTTTTTTATAATCTATACTTTTACTATATAAGTATATAATATGTATATAATAAAAGTATTCTTGTATTAAGTATATATATATATATATATAAACCCACAAATATATATATAAAAAAAATTGTATTTTTAATTTACTTGGAACACTATGAAATATAACTAAAATAATAAATAATAATAAAAATGGAATGACAAACATTTAAATGATAACACATGTGTATTATACTATATATTGTATATATACAATATAATAAATAGTAATAAAAAACATAAAAAATAAAATCAAAAATAGAATCCACAAGGAATAAGGATAAAAATTGTTGACTCAAATGTTCGATTCCCGATATGGCACTAATCGACAAAATTAGTGAATTGTAATAGACGAAAATTGCAATGCATTGCCTAGTAAAAATGAAACTGTATTAATTAGCTAGGGAGGAAAATTACAATGTCACTTGACGATATTTCCTCCGGAAATCACTGTTAAATCACTTACAAACGATCAAGCAATAGAAATTGTATCCGGACTGATTATTATGCATAAGAAGAAGGAAAGAAAGGCGAACGTCTATATAAATATAGGCAAAGTAATGCGCGAGTGGATACAACGAGTCACAAACGATTTGATTAATATTTCGGTTTATGTATTTTTCACAACTTTTTTTTTATAAATAAATTCATTTTCCTCATACAATTATATTAATATTTTAGTTTCGATTTGTACCTAATATTCGAGGCTTCTACTTCCTTTTAATCCGTGGCATTGTAGAAATGGAATAGTTAATATGTAACAATACTAAATATTTTATATACATAAATATGCGGATCTAAAGCCCTTCGATGTAATCGACATGACTCGTTTAAAACGACGACGCTAAATACAGTCACGAGGGTAAATGATCACCTATTAACTAGTGACTCATGTAAATATTAACTTTCCCACAGATTAAGTATTGCTTAATCTCCGTCTTCCAGGGTTTTCGTCTGTCCAGGATACACGATTGCTGCCTTACAACGTTTCTATCGAGGGTAGAGATTCCCTGAAGTATCGCGCGGTGATCGTATTGCATAAACAAATAAATGATTACAGAGTTACGAGGCAGAATCAATCGATGTTTCTACTCGTAAGCAAGTTTCGGTCGTTTTATCGTCGCGATCAATCGCATATTTCTAATCGCATTTTCCTATATATTAATTTAAAAGTGCGATTATCTATGCAAACATCCAAACTTGATCTAGATAAAGCATTTTTATTCGATGCTCCACAAGCTCCGAGGTCCTAAGCTTAAACAAAGGACTCAAACCACTTTTACGCCGTCTAACTTTAACGAGCCGTCGATAACGGAGAGTTCAATTGCTACCGTTAATAATTATTAATAGTTATTAGCATCGGATCGATTCGTTTCTCAAGTCGAAGAGAACGATGATAATACCGCGGCAATTAAACCGGATGGATAGAAGTTGCGGTAGGCAGTCGATCCAACATCGTCAGCCTGAAGCGGTATTAGCCCTTTGGGACTAGTCAGCCCCGATGTTTGACTTAGAATTCCTATCACCGTTTGTTTCTTCGGTCCAAGGGTATCTATATTTCTCCCCTCGGGAAGAGTTATTCCGTGCCAATTCGCTATTATTTCGTCCTTCTCGGACTCGGAATTTCCAAGTAGTAACAGCGTCGCGTGAATCCTTGCGTTGCTCTCCTCTTTGGATTTGATTTTTCCTGGTAGAAGCATTCTTTCACCAACAGGTGTCAACTCGGCACACCGCTTACTCGAATTTCCAACGGCACGTGCCAGTTTAGTACGGGGCTTCTTTGTTCAGGCTTCCTTCCACCCATATATCTTTCTCCCTCGATTTTCATTATGATAAGCCAATCAGTGTAGCGATTCTATTACTTATGACAGAAGATTCATCTGTCACGGTCTTACCTTAAATCTTAAGTAAATATAACAATCAGTGAGTAAACGAAAAAGAGATAAGTATCAAAATCGAAGTCTAAATCACGTTCTTGATTTTAAGTTTGTATTCGCGTTAAGTTTGTATCGGATCGATAGTATTTCTTCTCTCTTTTCTTGCATCAGTGATCGGTTAAGGTGCGAGACTCTCAATGAATTCCGAATTGGTTTTTCATGCCTTCGATGAATACAACGTTTTTGCCCAAATGTTTGTTGCTTTTTAATCTGATACATTGTGCTAATTTTGTAGCGAGACGTTTTCTCACTGTTATTATCGAGCAAATTCTCGAAAACTTAAAATAATTTATCATGACGAATTATGGGGTCGAGTAGCCATGTTATATGTATAAGAACATGCAATGAAAGTTGTTTTATATTTATAATTTAAAAAATAAATAATTTATATGTTCATTTTATTATATATTATTATTTAAGCTATAAAATAACTAGAAGTTTGTTATATGTATTATTATTAAAACTTTAAATAAATTAAGTTATACCTATTAAAATTTTTGTTCGTAATCGTTATTCGTTTAAATAATAATCGTAAACTTGGATAAGTATTTCATGATGAATCTTTTTTATACATTTATATAAATTTGTAACGAATTTTCAAAATTATTTTCTGTAATTTTATAACTTTTTTTTAAATCTTAGGAAATTTCATAGCAAGTTTAATATAGACATATAAGATTGGTTGCAGATTATTTTTTTCATTAAAATTATAATTGTGAGTGTAAGTGGTCGAGAAAAATTGAAGCTTCAAAGTTTTCAAACTCTTATTAGAGACAGAAAACAAAAACAGAATATTCATTTACAAGGATGTACAATATTCGAAGATGGAGATGCTCATGATGTATTAAAAACTGTAAATAATTACACGACATTGTGACTGAAAATCTAAATATTTTCCAAATGAAACGTAGAATAAAATATTCGAAATGAATACGGCGAGATTTGTTTGCTCTAAAGAAAAAATTGACAATTTGAAAATCAGAAGAAAATATGGAAGAAGAAAATGGGAAACTTTACTATTTGTAAATACAAATAAAAATAAAGCATTTGTAAAGAAGTTCGTGGTTCTTTTTTTTCAAATATTCTGACTAGTAGCAAAACATTACTAATATTTTATGTATATAAACTATATCATTTTCCGATAATGAAGATAATAAAATGAATAACATTTATAATTGTATTAACTTTTATAATATACTGAAGTGAAACATACCAAGAATACCATTAATTTTCTTTGCAGCTAAATATTTAGCATACTCTGGAATAATTGATAAATTTAAACTTCGGTTACTAAAATAAAAATAATTATATGAATTATCAAAAATATTTACATATTATTTATTCATTAGGTAATTTAATATACTACTTACTCATCATTATTAAATGGAGTAAATACGGGGGCCATGATTCCTTTATATTTAAAGTTAACAACCTGTTATTAATAAAAAAATTATTTTATAACAATTTTAAAAGATAAATTAGAGATAATTCAATTGGAATAATCTATACAATATCTGAATAAAATATAAATAAGTGAAGTTAATAAAATATAATATAAATAAATTATACTGTTAAATTATTTTTGTACATTTAATTAGTTTGATTATATTTTTTCCTACTATACATCTTATCCATTGTCAATGAACTTCTTTTTCAACATTATATATTATTAAAAACAAGAAGTATGTATAAATAAATAAACTGTATAATTATGTTGTTAAATAAATTGTAATTTATCTAAAAAAATTATCTAAAATATATTTAAATGATAAACGGTTAAACGAAAAAAAATTTGTAGTGAATATTTAAATTAATAATAAATTATTTCTATATAATATTTTACACAAACTTACCGACATTTTGACAAGATTATTTTTTTAGTTGCTTAACAAGTCCATGAATATGATGAACTGAACTTTAGATGAAAGTATATGCAGTTATAAAATATTCAGATAACGTTATCAATATTACATTTGAACTACGTGATAAGATAAGACACCGCAATTCTTTAAAATTTTAAAAATATAAGTAATATTAATTATTGTTGTAATGTATATTTTTATGATAATGTATATATTTTTTATTATATAACGAAAAAAAAATGTTGTTTAAATATAATACATAAAAATTATTTCAATTAGATTTACTTTAATATTAATACAGATAATATTTAAATAGTAATTAAATAAAACTTGAATTATTTATTTATTTTAATCAAACATATAAATATTTTATCTTTCTAGTTTATATAATAATATAATACACTAATATTATATTAGTTGTTATTTCATAATAATTTAAGAATAATAAAATTAATAAATTCTTGGTTATAAAATTTTAAATATGAATAATGAATTCATCTCATTGTATTATAATTGTGTTTTATAAATATGGTACAAAAACTTCGTAATTAAAATCTCATCAGTATTATTAGTAAAATAGATATTATTAGTAAACATTAGGTAAGGAATTATTTTTAATAATTTATTAAAATTTAAAAGGGGACTATACAAATATAAAAAGTGAAGTATAACAAGGTATTTTATTATAATTGTACTCATCTCATTTATTATCAATCAAAACGTAGTTATTATCAGTCAAATGATATACATGAATTTATATTAATTTACAAGTATCGCAAACAATTATTTAATATTTATATACATATATTACCGAACAAATATAATTTTTTGAAAAAAAATTTTCGTGTGATCTTAAAATTATATTCGCAGTTAGCAGTTAATTATTTAAATTTCTGTTTCATTATTTAGACTGTAAATATCGAATTAGCATTTAATATTCTATAAAATAAAGTAATTTTAACTTTAACAAGATCGTTTTGAAAACTGTATTTTAAAGAATAAAAACGTAATTTTTACGTTCTTAGGATAATTTATTTAAAAAAATATTTATAGTGGAAAGTAAAATTGAAATATTTGAAAAGTATCGACAAAAATTTTTTTATAATCTTCGTAGAAAAATAAAAAATAAAGTGTTTGTTAAATTTTCAATATTTACTATTTGCCGAAAATGTTCAATTCATAGCATTTGAGTATCTTTCGAAAAATAAAAAAACTACGAAATATGGTTTCTAAAACTTACTATTATATATATACTCAATTGAAAGGTGAAATAAAGATTCAACTCCATTTAAGTTATAAATAAATATCGATAGCAACGAACGAGATAAATAAAAAATGTTAAAGACATCGAAATAATTCAATAAGATCTAAAGTTTTATAAAAATGCTCTTTATTTTTATTTACATGTAGATTCATCAACAATGTTAATAATAATGTAATAATTATAATAATAATTATAAGTAATCGTAGTTTGAATAATCTAAGTGGCCGCATGCTGTGGATTACACGTTTGTTACTTTTAAGTTTATTAGTAGTAAATTTCATTTCTTTATTAGATCTGAACCGAGATAGACTACTTACCCAAAGTGATTTTCCGGAAAATACGCTATGGCCAGTATGACAGTGCATCTCGATATTATTATTATTATTATTATTAATTCTATGTTGCACTTGCGAGGAATACAGAAGTTTCATTTGTTATTATTATTTTCTAAGATTCGTGTGCACATGTTTATAATGTTAACAAGCACAGCGAAGTGAAAATTTTAGTTTTTATTATCATTGGAAAAAATTATTTGCGCATCATGCTTACATTTACTTTTCGACTCTTGGATAGTCGCTGTTATTTATTCTTTACATTCATATTATTTTTCTCATTTGAACAGTTTTTACGCGTCCTTTTTCTCATATACATTATTTATTATAATCATTGTTTTGTATAATTGTTTATCATCGCTAAAGCGTATGTATTCCCGGGTGAAAAATGTGGGAAAAAGTAGGAAAGCAGTGACAGCGATAAAATAAGAAAGCGAATCTATTATTCGATATATAAGATTTCTAGGAGCTAAACGTTTTTGGTACATTAAGCGTCAAAAGTGAACGAAGTAAAATGCACGCTTATACAGTAAGAAGGTATATTCAATCGGGAGAACCATAAATAGATTTTATAGAGATTCGTGTTATGTACATAATAAAGAAGGGAAAATGTGTGTCAACGTGTCGATGTCAATACTGTGACTGTAAATACATATATTTGCCACGCAATGGCACGTAACTACAATTCCGTACACAGTGAAAATAATAACAGCATATAAAAAATGAATACATATACAAGATCAGTTACACGTATTGATTAAATTTATTTAAATACAACGATGGATCGGCTTCTGTATGATTTAAAACTATAAATTACAAATTTTTTAAAATTATATTTATATAATTACTCCATATTCCTGTTTTCTGAAATGAAATATACATGTAAAGTTTAATAGTGTTTAATATTTTAATAGTGGAATAAAAATAGAGGGAATTATTCAAAAATCAAATTTTCTTCGAAAAAATGATCCACTCAAATACATTTACACTTCGTTATTTTGAAAAATAACATTTTTTATTTATTTGAGTTTATTATTGTATATTCACTTTTTCAACAAGATGAAGTGCTTACAAGTTTTATAACATTTAGAGATTTTTAATTTCATGTAACTGAGAATAAAATATACTTAAAAATAATCAATGAGCTTATAATGTAATATAAATTTTAAGAAAACTGTATAAAATGAGATTTTTTTCATTTGTACGTAACAGATTTTATTAGGCTTTTGGAAAAAATGTATTGAAAAATATGTAGAGTATTATTAATCGTATTATATTCATTTTTATATAGTTTCAGCAATTATATAATTTTAACATAGAATATCACACATAGAAATTTATTCATTATAGAGTAATACATTAATTAATTTATTTTTTAAGAGTAATAAGATTCTTATATATAAATTATAAAAAATGTTTACTTCAAACTAACGAAGGCTTCCGGACTTCATTTATTTGCAATAAAACCCGAAAATGCGTTTAATATTTGTGCTAAAATATACGAAATACTTATCACAACGAGTATGCCTCAAATTTATATAGATCTGCTTTTAACTAATGAACCGTTGTAATGAATAAAAATGCCCTTTTTAATAGCTTGGCCAGCCAGCTATTATATATTTGAAAAGCACAATGAATAATTTAATCCTATACTCTTTTGTTTAAAATACATTATATTTTTCTTAGCTTCTCTGTCTAACTTGATTGGTTTTTATTTTTTATTTTGAGGTATAAAACTCTCGTTGAATACATGTTCCTTTAAATTTGATATATGCGACCGAAAGGTATTTATTAGGTAATAAATTTTTTACGAATTTTTTATATGGTATCTTCTAAATTTGTGTCAATACAAGAAATTTATACTAAACCATTACTTGATATTATTATTTCAATCGTCATAGAAATTGTTAATAGAGAAAGAATTTAATGTAAGTTTTATACAATATTATAACGTAAATAATTTACTATATAAATTTGAAAGTTTTTGAATATTTAACATTTTTATTGTTATTTAACAAGATAATTTTAGTTTGAGTCATGAATTTATAAACAATTTAACAAAAACATTTATATTTAACATTTTTTTTAGAGATAATTGCATTCTTAATGTAAATGGATATAAATTACAAACGGAACTAAATTATGTAAATGTAGTTTACATTAATAACAATATGATTTTTCTCTATTTTAAAATAAGCATAACAATTCAATGTTTTATTTAATTTTAACAAAATTAGACCGAAAATGATTTAACTAATGAAAGAGAATAAATTCGTAGGAAATTTTTGATGAAAAGTTATAATTTAACGTATTTTTATCGTTCCTACAATATTTTATAAAATATTTTGTAATTTATTATAGTTTTTAAAAGAACTTACATAAAATAAGTACAATATATTTTTATAAAAAATTACTTAAAATTAAATATATTAATCTAGTTAATATGAATAAATTGCTATTTTAAATTTTTAAGTTTATGAAATTCATGACATGCGTACATTAAATAAATTAGAATAATTCTTAAACGTAATACTTATTATATAATTAAGTTTTTCTGCAATAATCTAAATTAATTTAAATATTAAGTTACATCATTATTTACGCATTTTCGTTATTATATGATAGAGATTACAATCTTATAATAAATTAATTTTTAAAAATGTTTTTAATGAATCGCAATATAAAAGATTTAGATAGTTTTTATTGTCATGCGTATTAATTTAAAGAAACAATGATCAATTTAAAATAATTTAAATCGATTGTTTAAATTGTTGGTTTTAAGGTTTTAAAGCATAAATCATATAAATGCATATACATATCTAAAACACTCATTTTAAAACATTTTATATCCAACATTTGATCGACCAGTATTAAAAACAGTAAGTGTTCTAAAAAATCGTGATTTTTTACTAATTTAATAAAATTTATGAAAGATTTAAGTTCTAAGTACAAAATTCTTAATTTGTTTACTCGTATTCTATACATGAGATTGTAAATTATTGCAATAAAGATTTATATTATTTACATGATTTTCAATTAGGTAGTGATTATGGTTTCCTTATTGGTACTAATTCAGAGGATACCACAAATAAAAGCAATAAAAAAAAATATGTAGACATACTTATAAAGAATACCTTAACGTACGAGTAATATATTTATTTATCTTTTTTGTGGATTTTCGGGTTAGCACTGCGTGCGTGTATATATCGTGTATATAATATTATACAGTTAGGAAAACTCACGGATATATACACAAATTATATATAATTATATATAATTATAATCGTTTTATATTTTTTAATGGGATAGGAAATAGGGAGGGTACCGATTAATAACTTAATACTGTTCACGGTTCCTCGAAAAAATAATGGGTTTTTAAATTTTTTTTTAGTTTTTCCTTTTTACTTACTTGTTCCAGTTATCATTTTATGAGCATGGTCCCGAATGTTTAAAAGTAGTCATAAATTACGTACGTCATTATAGGACGTAATGATCGTAGAAGCAATGTTGCCTACAGATTATTTTTTTTTCGATATGCATATGCGTTTATTTGAGGAAGATAGTAGGATATTTATAAATCTCAATTTCGAACACGAAGTCTATTTTTCTTTATTTTATTTTACTTCAACAATAAGAAAAGTAAATAATTCATTATAATAAAGTAAAAGTAACAAGACATTTTTTTAATTTTATGCAGTTGATGATATACAACATTTTTAATTTTGCAGATGTACATATCTTATGATAAAAAATAATGTATACTTATTTAAAAGAATTTTTTTTTAATTCTTCATATTATAGCAGAAATTTTAATATTTTATATATAAAATTGAAATATATTTTTAATAATACATGAAATTACACGTAAGTAATTTAAATAAGTACATTTAAATTTAAAATATTCTATATACATTGTAAATATTATTATCAAGTTTTAAGAAACAAATTTCGTGTTCGAAATTGTATTTGCATATAATGTAGAAGAAACGTTTTCTAGATTTTTAATTTTATATATTTAATATCGCAAGTTTGCTAAGTTATCGCATTATTTGAATTCTTTATTATTTCTTGAAGAAGTCATTGCTCTATGCATAATCGATGTTCATCTCTAATCGAGATCGTAAAGAATTATATACGTAATTGCGCTTCGATCCATCGATCATAACAGGTACATAATGTAGACGAAGCTAGATGATTAAATCCATTGTTTTATGAAGAAAATTTACTTAAGTAATTATAAAAAATTTGCCTTTTTGTCTTCATCGAGTTCATAAGATATTTCACTACTGGTACTTTATAAAAGTTTTTTAAAATTAAATATTTGAAATTATTAATTTTAAATACTTATATCATAACTGTATGTAAAGAAATTGGATATGCTTTTTTTGATATTGTTTTATTATACATGTTAAACAGTTTACTGGTCCATTTTCTTTGTAAATTGTATAAGAAGTATTTTTTGAGAAACGATGAAGACAATTAATATTTTTTGCAAATTCATCAATGAGTAAGATAGATTAAATTTATTATTTAAAAAAAGGTTTCTTTGCAAATATGATTGTATAATTTCATATTTTTGTTTGTTTTCAAGAATAATGAATGATAAATTACTTCGTATTTTAAGTAATTTAAATTTTTTGACATAAATGTTAACCGTTTCTAGTAAAAAAATTTGAATCACAGATTAAATAAATTTAAGAAACTAAATTTTTGCCAAAATTTTAAATTAAATTGTTTTTCACATTTTGATTAAAATATTAGATAATAATTTTTTATGATTACAGATACTTGCGAAATGTAAATAAAATGTAAGAGCGAATACTGAAAAGAGTAATAATACGTATATTTATTTTTTGTTTATTCGTTGTAAAAAAATAAAAGTCTGTAGACGCAAGACACGAAAACGTGGATTATTGCTTTTCTTAATAATTCTTTATCTTGCATGAATTTTCTATATTTTACCATGTAAGATAGAATGTTGCTAAGAAAATTGAAAAAGTAGCTTTTAGCGACTTTAGACTATGGGATCGACGAATCGATGGCGCTGACGTTACTTGGAAGTGTACGCAATTGGCACTCGACGAGTTTTTTCTCTTAAAATTTGTCTGCATATTGTATGTATAAACTATTATATATATATATATATATATGTATATATATATATATATATACACGAGTGCATACACGCATATACATGATTTTATGAATGAAAATTTATTAGTCTAGTACACCGTTCGAGTTTCAAGTTTATATAATAATATCATTAACGATTATTTATTTCTTAATTAGATAACCCTATCGTGCATAATTATTTTATCATGGCTCTAAAATGAGAGAACAGTAGCCTTGACAAATGCTGTAATTCAGGGGAGTATCTGTGTATAACAAATAGTGCCTTCGATTGCGCCATTCCAAAACTCTATTTGCGTAGCAAGGCGAATGCTTAATCAGCTTAATAAATGAAGTATTTGTTTTGCGTGTATATATATATATATGTACTTCGAAAATTTGTATGATGCTAATATTTGTATATTTATTAATAACTTCTAAATTTTTAACAGTCACATATATGCATATCACTTTTATAGGATAACTCGTTACTATTTTTATTATTTGTATATTATTTTAAATCTTTTGCAAAGTCTTGACTGGTAAATACAATTCGTAAACTATTTTATGTTTAATAACAATAGATTTTAATATATCGTAAATTGGAATTAAGATATCAACTCCTTAATTAACCTATATTTATATTTGTAAAATAATATAAAGTCTTAATAATATTTATAAACAATAATAAATTTATGGTTTGCATATAAATTAATTTTAAATAGATAACAGTATTACGTACAATTTGATCCAATTTAAACTTGTATTTTAACTATGATCGATGATAGAAGATTATTTACCAATAATTAACATAATTTTCAGAAGCATTCGCCTTGGGTTGTGTATGTATGTATCGATTATATAAGAGAATATCAGTGTGCACTAGCATTTGAAAATACCATACACTGTTAAATTTGTCGCTGTATTTTTGTCCAATATGCAACCTACTGTTTTATTTATATTGTTAGGTATGATAAAAGATAAAAACATGAGCGTTTCGAATAAAAGTTTACGAACTTACTATGGTATTTTACACTTTAAGTGGCCCCATAAAGGCCGTAAGAAAACTAATATATTATGTACATACGCAGTACATCATTGTCGATATTTCTTCATTCGGTTTAAATACAAACAGTTTAATGTAGAGTAGGCATTTTATTTTTCTGAATTTTTGTTTTTATTTAAGGAGATACTTTGCATCTCTATTGTATGTGTGTTGTATTTTCTGTATTAGAAGCCTTTTACTGGTTTATATATATATATATGTATATATATTAATGATTAATTTAACTTATATGTATTTTCAGTGTACACACAAATATGATTGCAGTGATATAGAACTTGGAAATTTAGTTATATCTAGGGATTTATTTATAGTGTAATCATGAATGAAAATTTTAAACATTTTTGCGAAAATAAACAAAAAAGTTTTATTTGTTTGTACTATTTTACAAAACTAGTTATTGAACGTACGATCATTTAAAATTAAATTCTAAAAAACTTTCTAATGGTTTTAAAATGGTTGCTATTTTACGTAAATATGATATAAATTAATAAAATGCTAATATTTTGTGCTGTGAACTCATTATTGTCCGAAAAACTAAGAAATGCTATTTTGAAATAGATAAAGTATATCTAAGTATGGTCGTATATATATTACGAAGTGTTGTTCAAAGGTTTTTAAAATAATAGTTGACCTTCGTTTGTTATCGATTATTTCCACAACAACATCATTGTCATTT
This sequence comes from Dolichoris vasculosae, assembly GCA_018907195.1. Lineage (NCBI taxonomy): Eukaryota > Metazoa > Arthropoda > Insecta > Hymenoptera > Agaonidae > Dolichoris > Dolichoris vasculosae. Next base: position 12,874,779 of record JACCHY010000001.1, read on the forward strand.
GATATTATTCGTCAGGAGTATAAAAAGGAAAATCACAATTCGTTCTTTTTAAAGAAAGAATTCATATGTCCCTGATCAGATGAAACTGGGGGGCGACGTGCGAACTTTTGGCCGTTATAATACTTTTAAATGTAATTAGTTCCTCTTGGATGAAAAAATTGAGGAAAGCGACGTCGCCCTCGACTGCCACTATGATTTCCAGGCGCAAAATTTCCTCAGTGACATCTTTTTTAACTGCATGGCAGCATTCATCAGGTCTGATTCTCTAGCATCTTCTCCATCGGAGTGAACTTCTCTTCTCCTTCCTGTTAACAAGAAGCGATGTCTTACACTTCGAGAAGTTGGATCCGATAGTGCCTCTGCTACTGGAACTTTTTCCTTACTCGATCCTGGCAATGACACAGATCTACCTACAGAAAATCCTTTGCTCAGCTTATCCAGGGTCGCGGGAAGAAGGTGCCTCCTAGGAATGGCCTGTTCTCGCTCTCTAAGGATAAATCTACCCAGAGTCTTCCAAAACGCTTGAGTGCTATATACGTTTTCGTTATCGCTAAGTATTCGAAATTGGCATTTTCCACTACCCACGGCTCCTGTACCGCCCCATTCGAGCTCTTCTACCAGGGCAAACTTGGTTGGATCTTCCATACGACGAGCTTTGACCAGTGCTTGAGCTAATACATCTTGAGCTGAACTTGTAACTGGCACGCGAAGAATGGCGTACGGAATTTCCGGCGAGACGTTATAAATACATACGAGGAAGGTGTCCGCTTCTTCCCAGATATGAGTCGCTTGATCTCGATTCGTACCATTTCCACTGAGTTTCGAGTGACCAGCGGTACTTCTGATCGATGCCAACCAAGCGCGACTACTTGGATCATCTCCAACGCGTTTAAGAAGGAAACGACCTTGTCCTTTCCATTCAGCTTGAGCTTCCAACGGACGTTCCGTAGGGTCGAGAACTCTTTGAGTTGGAAGTTCTTCTCGATCTCGTTTCTCCCAACCTCTCGATACTTCTTCCACGAGAATATATTCATCCACGTGATCCGGCGATATATTGGCTTTTTGTAAAGCCTGCAGCATTACTTCCTGAGTCGTGCTTTCCTGTGTCACCTTCAGAATGGTATAAGGTTCATCGGCTACTACGTGGTAAACCATTAGAAAGAACATACGTCTCTTTAGGGTAATGCCACCCAACCCTGCATCCACAGTGGTAAGTTTCTCCGTTTCTTTGCTAGATGTTAAACGTTTCGAGGATTCTTTATGATCGCGACAACAAGTGTTATAATCGAGACTCTCTTCCTCCATTCGCGAGTAGATAAAGAGAGTCGAAAGGGCAAGTGCTTTATTCTTCATAGAACGCAACCGAACGTGTCGGTAACCTGGTCTTAGACATTTTAAGGGTAAGACACGTTGAGCTATCGGATGATGGGAACTGGCATCGATAATCCCGAAGCGTAAAAAGGCCAGGTCTTTGAACATTACTTGGAAACAAAATTTTTCATTCCAAATAGGATTCAGGGCATTACCTTGGATAATTTTTGTTTTATGTTTTGCGCAGTCTATAGGTATACCGACTAGTTCGATTTCGACGTAAGTGCTAGTTAGTAAGTTTGAAGGAGATACATATTGACCAGAGACGATAGAAAGTGTAAGATGAGCCGAATGAAGACCGTCAAATTCTTTATCCCATGGGTTGAAACGTCTGAAAATTAATATCATTTTATTAATTTTTAATTAAAATAAACAACTCTTTGAAAATTTCATTTAAAATTTCAAAGCAGTGTATACACAATAGATAGTTTTTAAGTTCATTTTTTATTAACAGCTCATTTTATTATCGACTCATCGATCAAAATTTATAAAGTTTGACTTTATATATCGTTATTATCGATTAAAAACTATTCGGTTACATGTATTTAATAATTGTTATTCCTAAGAAAATATATAGTAAAAATATACATTTATACGTAAAAATAAAATATTATTTTTCTTTTTAGAATAATTCTTTGATTATTATATGAACGATCGTATATTATATTAACGATCAATTGCGAGAAATATCACTTCGATTATAAGATAGTATGCATCAATTTATTTATAAATTAAAATTAGTAAGTTCCCTAACAAGTTTAAATTTTATTCCTAACGTTTTTTAACTCATTGCTCTATTTACCTGTACATCATATGTTTCTTGTCCCACATAACGGATGGTTTGCGTACAAACCCACACTGGCCATTTTGTTCGAACATTGCCGCATTGAGATGAAGGGCTGCATCATCCGTCTGATAATTGAGAGCCACCATCTGAATACCGAAGGCCCAAAATATCACTGGGTTAAAGTTCGACGAATCTATTCTCATACCAGCTGGATATGTTCTAATTAATTGTGTTTCCGCATGCGTTAATACTCCTAAAGGTTGTTTCCTACATATTTTTTTTGCAGCGCTCTCGTTTAGCGAAGAAGTTTGAAAACAAGCTGGCATACCTCTTTGCGACCTAAAATGTGTAAAATGTACCGAATACGATGAATTTTGAAATAAAGGAGACGTATTTTTCAATAATAAATAAAAATATGTAATTTAATAATATTTCTTTCGAACATTTAGGTTCTTTAAAAAAAAGTTTTTAAATTCTAATTTTGACTTTTTTGACATATTCAATTTTTAATGCAACTAAATAAAAAATATTTAAGTCGTTAATTATAATAATTTTTGTGGATAATATCTAAAAAGAATTGATACATGAAATATAGTTAAATAAATTCATATGTGTAAACTTACAGAAATTTAAATAATAAAAATGTAAAAAATAGAGTGATTAAAAAAATGTTGTTTAAATAACGAACCTAAAAGGATTTTCAATATTACTACCACCACTGGCTATGGATGTAGAGGTGGATAAACTTTGAGGTGAACCAGATGACGAACCGGCCATGCCACTGGTACCAATACCTGCGATACTGTGACGTTGCACTTGTCCAGTATGAGGCTGATGGCGAGATTTGCTGATAATTGTTGGTCCAGGTGTTGTATTTAAACCACGAAATTTAATCGCCTGAAGATAGATCACGAGATCCGAAAGTTCTTTGGCTATTTGGCTGCTTTGCTTTTGAGCTTTATCATCTACTGTGGGATCGCTTTTCAAGCGAGTATGAGACAACTGAGTATTTCCTAGGTACCGTTCATAACTGGAGATTGAGTTATCTGAAAGGTTTATTTATTCTTTTTTAACATTCGACTGGAAAAGTTTACTTCTTTGTGTTGATTGCTTTGTTCGATCGATTATATATGTTAAACAAAAAACTTATTTTTACAACTAAATCATTTGTTTAAGTATACAAATTATCTTTTAGGGTATGAATTAAGTATATAGTAACGTATATTAAGAAAAATTATTATGGTTTATGTGTTTATGTAGATATATTCTTACATATTTTTAATTTTCTACATTTTATATTTATATTTTTATTATTGTTTCCAATAATCTCATGCTGAAATCAAGAAAATTCATCGTTTAAGCAATACATAAATGCTAATTATTTTTCTTAATTTTAATTCCACTTAAGATATTTTTTAATATTAAAATTTTCTTTAAGCTAAATTAAATAGTTTTATTGAAAAATATTTTTTTTATTCTTTGTTTTTATCGTAAATACTAGTTTTATAGTTTCGAGTTTTCTTAGTAAAATCTGATAAATTACTTTTTTATTTAGTGTCCTATCTAATAATTCAGATTAATTTACGTGATATGATTATTTTCCTAATAATAGGTAAAGTATATAGAATTTTAGCTTTATTGATTTTTTTCGTTATAATATTTTTTTATTTTTTTTATTTTCATGTCTTACATGTGATATAAATATATTAATTTTAGTTCTTTTTATGTTTTAAAATTTCATTTGGTGAACGCGTAAATGATTATAAATATTATTAAATTTTTATAAATTTTAACATTATCGTGTAAAAATAATGATATTTTAATAAATTAATGATTTAGTATAAACAAAATGTATGAATGATATTTTCATTAAAATATTGATATTATTTAACAATTTAATTGAAAAATAGTAATAGTTATCATTTATTATTATACACAAAAAGTAAATTTTTCAAATTAAGAAAATTATAGTCATATATTATATTTTATAGATATATTATATTTTATGTACAATTTTTTTAAATAATAAATCCTCGTAAAATCAATAAAAGATGTTTAATTGCTTTCATATAATTTTATATCACGAGCAAAAATAGTTGAATTTATTATTATCGATCGTTTCCATTAACCAACTAATTTTTCGGAAATGTTTAGAATTTCAATCGGTTAGATTTGGTACATTAGAGAAACCATCTAGATATAATGATATTTATTTATGTAGCAGAAGATTTGTATATTCGTACGCATTCTTGCATATGCTATTATCTCGTTTCGAATATTAAATGTAACGGAGCATTAAATGTCAATGTAGAGATTTAACGTTGTGAATATTGTTTGTCTTTTACTGTTTTTATGTGTTACTGGATTTTAATACATAAATATAATTTTAGTCAAATTCTAATCCACTAAAATAAAAATTTTATTTTTATTATTATATAATACTAGTACACGATTTTTCAATGATACTATCGTTTTCAAGCATTTAATTCTTTTTTTATATATCAAAGATATTAAAAGTTTATAATTTACAACTTCTTTTATAAAAAGAATAATTTTTTTTATTCATTATTTTCTTTTAAAGAACTGTAATCTAAACTTTATTTTATAAAATTATTTAAATACGTTTAAAAGTTTTTTCTATTTATCAATAATAAAGATGATTAATCGACGCTCGTTAAAGTATCAAAATTCAAAGTTAAAATATTATAATGTATAAATTTAAATTTAGTTTAAGATTTCATTAATTTTTAAAAAATTAGATATAATCATATACAGTAGATGAAATTTTATCAAATTGATTTACATTCGATACGATAATACACATATCTTTATTTAACGATATTAACTTTTCCAGCTTATTTAATAATATTTAAATATTTTAAATTAAGAAATAGTTTACTTATATTAATTTTACATTCGCATTTTATCAGAAAAAGCTATTGGTTATCAGTTAATAATATTTTTGAGTATCTATTTTTTACAATTTTATTTATAATTTTAAGAAAAAAATTATTCTAATATCAATAATAATTAAGAGTTATTTGATGCTGTACATTTTAATTATCGTTAATAAAAAACGTATACGAACGGTTTTCACGAAATACGATTATATATCAATAGCATATTTGGAATTTATTATTGAATTAATAGAGTAAAATTTTCATAAAAATAGTTATCAGTATAATTTGAAAATATTAGTTTTAGTTTAATTTATATTTTTTAAAAATGACATAATTATATTCTATCATTGTTAAATTACAATGAAATTTACCGCTACAATTATTTTGATTAGAAGTTTTTACGAATTTAAAATATTAATCACAGGTTAACAAAGATACATAAATAAGGAATAATTATTACAAACATATAAATATCAGTAGTATAAAAATATTATCTTATATAAATTGTATGAACGAGTTTTGTGTAAAACAAGTTGTGATAGTATAGAAAATGATTAAATACTAAAACGACTCACCATCAACGTTATAGTCCTCGTCGTCATCCTCGTCGTCATCCTCATCCTCGCTGTAATATTCGACTACCGAAGTGCTGCTAATATCGGTCCGCATCTGCTTCATCGAGGAAGCGCGTTCGGATATCAGCATTTTGCCACGGTGCGCTGACATTGGCAGAGGTACCAGTGGTCCCGTCGGGTCTACTACCAACTTCTTGTTCTTAACGAGAATACGATAACGTAATTGGGATGGCGAAGGCAGCTGTGGATCGTCAAAATCCGATTCGAACAGAAAATTCGTGACTAGTTTCTCACCGAACACCGTCTAAAACATTCATATTGTTGGATTAATCATTCGTCTATTTTATAATGGAAATAATAGAAATTCTAAATTCGTCTTTAATGTTATTATTTAATAAGTTTGCATTCTAAAAAATTTCTATACCTAATGTACTTTTATATTTATTAAAAATTCTTTTATAATATTTGAAGTAAAAAACATCGTATCTGGAAAATAATAAGTGAAAGTTCGTACGAGTAATTCGATATTACCTTGACATACATTTTTTAATAAATTAACGTTATAATAAACGCTTATCGTTATATTTAACAGAAATTATTCTTAATCTTATTATTTTCTTTTCAAGAATAAAGATAATGACTAAAAGATAAGAATTTAAGGCTGCCGAAAACATTTAAAAAATGACAAACGAATTTGTAATCGAATATTGTTCGTATGCAATGGTAGATTATATATACATATATATATATATATATATATATGCGAGAGATAGAGAGAAAGAGAGATATAAATAGAAAATGTAAATTACCTGAAAGATTTGAGCCATACGTGCTTGTTGACTTTGCGAGCAGTGATTTTCTATTGAAAGTATGACCGGATACGGCGAACTTATGAAAGCGCTTCTGTCAATCGCTTCAACGACAGACCGAAAAGGGATTTTCGTCGTGAACGTGTGTCCATGATAAATTAAAGGAGATCCATCATCGCCGTCCCAACAGTCCAATTCTACACATCGACATCCGGTCAGTAAAACCTGTTGCATGCAAGATGGTCATCGGATGAATTAAAATGTTAGAAATATACGATATAATCTTATACACATAATTTATATATTGTTTATTCTTGAGTGTACTTGGATTTGTATTCATTATTTTATAAGTTTTCGTTTAGAATAAAACTTATCGTTAAAAATAATTACTCAATTGTGGAAACGTATAAAATCTTAATATAAGTTTCATAAAAACTAAATTTGATATTTTTTATAATAAAATTAATCTCGTACAGTTATAAAAAATTTCTAGATAAATATGAAATTTATAAAATATTTTGAGATATTTTCTTTTTTCTTCGATATATTTATTTGATATTTATTTTTAAGTTGAATAAATTTCTGCTAAATATTTTTCATTTTTAAACTAAATACTTATTAGAAAGTACTATTATCGATTTATTATCTAATTTACTTGCAAAATATGTTACAGTTTTACGATTACGCTTGATATAAAAGTATCGTAGTACAAAGAAAATATAAATTTGAACAAAATTGTTCAATAAATTTATGTTAAAATCGTTATCAATTTTAAAATAAACGAAAAAGATTGTCATAAAAATGCTTATAAAGTATACATATTTTTATATAAATTTACGCGAGCACAATTATCATTTTTTAAAAATGATACAAATTAATTTTGGATTTCTGTTATGTAAATTGAACAATGTTTCACGAGCAATCGTTAAATTAACGTCTTTCAAGCAACTCTCCAATATATCACACAAATATTTATATACTCATTGAGATATGTATTTATACACGCAGATCAAATATGCAAAATAACGTATGGTTGTTCGGAAAGAAATTGTTATGGTAGCCTAAAGCTAATCAAGCGTTGTGTAATTTAGAGCTTGCGTACGTAGGAATGCAAGAGCGTCCCAACGTGACGTGTAAGCAGACTGAAGAAGAGGAGCTAAGGATGCGGAGAAACAGAGGCATAGGTAGAATACCTGTGAGTAGAGCTGTACAGAGGATTCGCCTTTCAGCTGGTGACCGGTTAGGTAAGTGTTGTGCGAGCTTGCTATATAGTATTGCGACATGGGCTGCTTCATTTCGCACTCATCCGGTAAGGCGTACTCGTTCGGGAAGGCGTAATTGTCCTTGTCCATCATGTAGCGGGCGAAACCCTCAAAAGACAAACACCACTGTGTACGTAGTGCAGGGTCTGGCTCGTGCCTCTGCAAAATGAGAGCAAACACACTCGAATCCGTAAATGTAACGCTATGTATCTACATGGAAATTCCACCGAGAGAAACGCAGACATCGATATCGGAAGAAAGTCAGATGAAAGGACTCTTACGAAAGAATATCTTACGACGGACGCAAATTACATTGCGCGAGTAATCCTAACCGACGAAATATCAATAGTGAGATGGAAAAAAAATACTTAATGCTGATGTATGTGTGAGTATGTGTATCCTTGTTTTTATTTACTCCAACGTACTATGTCATTCTATTTCAAAGTGTGCCAAAGCTTGTCATATTTATTTGAGCTTCTAGAGTTTGCGAATTCTTTTCCTTTTTCTTCTTGCTAAAGCTTCACGAGTTTATTTTACCTCGAAGGGAATCTGAATAATGTATAATAATAAGATACAAAAACAAATTACTTTTAAGAGGTTACTTTTGACAAAGATTCGATTGTAAATGTATTAGATCGTTAAAATATCGTATATTCGTTGTCTTTATAGTTTGCGTATGTTTTTTATTTTTAGTAATTTTATAAAAAGATAATATTTATAATGAAAATCAATTGGTTATTCAAGCATTCATACGTATTATATTATCGATTGTAATTAAAAAATGTAAGTACTTTCCAGTGTTTGTTTTCTTCGATTACTTGGAAATCGTTTACATTAAACAATAGCTTTATCAATTATTTATATTTGTTCGAGAACCATCCATTTTAGTCTTTAATAATTCTGCGGAATTAAACAAGTATGTTTTGTAGAGAAAGTTTAAAAACAATGATGTAATAATAGTATAAGATTCATTAATTTTTAATATTATTAAGAATTTTTTACATATTAAAATGTATCAATTTATATTTATACTATCTATAAATTATTCGATAATATTTAAAAACCAAATATTGAATGAATAATGAGTCAATATTATGAGCAAATCTTAGATATTTGTATGTTTATTCTGAAAATTATTTAAAAATATTAAAATAAATAATTATCTTTCGATAACTAAATGTAAATTAATACAATTTACTTATTATCGGTAATATTTAAATATATGAATAACGTATCAGTTAGTAAAATCTTTTATATAAATGCATCATTATTTTCTTTTGATCTAACAGTACACATATTTGTATCGCTTTGGGGTGGTTCAGACAACTCATAAATTTACATTAACCTCGAATTTCTAGTCTAAGAAAAGCTCTTTTTAGAACATCACTAATGAGAAGGAAGAGTTTCAGTAAATAAATGAAGATGAAGGTGAAGTTAAAAAACCAATAAAGATAAGTAAATAGTTAAAAATAAAGAGCTGATCGATAAATGTGGAAAGTGATAATATTGCTTCGAAAAGTATACTTATGTCAAATAATAAAGTATACTGAATTTTTCAATTTTTTTTCCTTATTATTTAATTAAAATACGAAGAAAATGGACCTCGATTAAACTTTTAAACATTTTTTCTTCAAATCTTATAAACTAATTATAAATCTGCCTAATTGTTCAAGAGAACGAAAGAAAAATTAATGTATATATACATTACTAATAGGGGAAGAAAAGTTCAGAGATTTCATAAAAATTTAAGTCATAAAGATTAAATTTATAATATCAATATATACGCTTATATGTATTATACTTGCAAGTCTTTTTTACCTAAAACAATCAGTTCTAATATTTGAAATTTATATGTATTTATGAAAATAAGTTTTTACTTTAGTTATTAACAATATTTATTTATTATATAATATAACCAAACAAAACTATTAAAGTAAAAGAAAAATCAGAATCAAATTTAATATTCAGCGCAACTAAAGCGAATCTTTATTTGGATTAAAAAATAATATTTTTGTATTCATCATTTTATTATTATATTATGGTTTACGTTATTTATATTTATCTTATATAATTCATTAGCTTAATCAAAAAATAGATTGTATTTACTTGTATTATAATATTTCTTCCAATTGTTAATGCCAAAAGTAATTGTAAATTTTAAACTAACATTAACTAAATAACATCGTAAATGCTAAATAGCTCATATTTTAAAGTAATGTTTTCAATAATTAATAATTAAAAAATCTAAAAATATAAAAATAATTTCTTAATTCTCAAATAGGCGTTATTAAAAAAGGATTATATAGTATAAGTATCATATTTTAGTAAAATAAAATTTATGAAATAATTTTTCAATTTTTTGTTTTAGTTTATACAGATAAATATTTTTCTATGTTTATATGTATTAAAACAGTAATACTTACTAAAACTTATTCTAAATATAGTAAAATTGATACTAAAAATACAGTAATAACTAAACTTAAAATATTAATTAAAATTATAGAATACTTAGAATATAAATTTTATAAAAAGAGAACAATTTAAACAGCATTAAAATATTCATTGCTTTTGATTAATGAATTATTTTACAGATTAAAATATGTTGAGCAAGTTTATAGTTAGTACTAATCCATCATAAAAGATATTAAAAAATTATATTTCATACTTATTTTTTGTGAATTTATTAACTTTTTTTTTAAAGAAAAATAGTTTTCATTTACATTTTAAACTTTAAATTTACAAAAAATGTAATCTAATGTAATAAATATAATCGATGTATAAATAATAATGATAAACTATATTATAAATTGTATTTTAAATTAATTAATAAATACTTATGTTAATATTGATAGATAGTTTTCTATTGAAATAAAAATATATTTATAAAAATTAAATATTTATGTGATAAGCGTCAATTCAAATTTTTGAATGATTTAATTTGAAAGAAGCGTATGAGCGTTGTAATGTGAAATATTGATTTTATTAATAATCATATTTGTAGTTAAATACAATACTATTTATTGTATTTTGATGAATTACTTTGACATGTATTTTACTTATTCATATTCTATTATGGTATTATTGTATATTGTAATTGATGTCACTTTTGAAGTGTAATTTGTAATACATTGTTAATTTATGTTTTAATTGATTTTTCTAATTCTTTAAAGAGTATTAATAATAATGTATTAAGATATATAATAACGAAATGTAGATAAAAATTGAATATTATACTTTCTAAACAAATGCTGCCATAAATATTTCATGATTAAAAAAAATAAAATCTTGAATATTTTTTAGCTGTTAATATATACTAATAAACTAACAACATAACAGTATATCGTATGACATTGAAAACATTTTATTTTCTATGATATAATACTCACAATATTGAATATATAAATATAATAGTGTATTTGAGTCGACTATATGTACCTTAATAAGAGACTTAATCTCATCCTCGGCGAGTTTTTCTTGCTGGCGCGATTCAAGAAATTTGGTAAAGGTGGCAAGTGTTATGACCTGGGATTTGGATGTGTCCACACCAGAACAATTATTTACGATGCTGGAAGAAGCTATAGCATCAAAAACTTGCTTCTTATGTAGGTTACTGCTGGTTTTGTACTCATGACAATCGATGGAGTTGTTACGTGTTAATAGACCTGATAAAAAAGTTTTTCTTTACATAATATAAATTCTCAGTTATATGTATACAGATATTTTTCTATAAATATTTTAACTTTAGTTTTTCGTACAATTTCAAACATATACAATTTGGTGATAAATGTAGAATTCTATGATTTTGTATTTTACTTCCGAGGTCAAATATTTTTAAATGCAAATTATTATTAGGTTAAAAGTTTTATTTTCGACTTATAAAATAATAGATAGTTATTAAAGATTTAGATGAAAATTTTAATTTTTTTATTTTAAAGGAAGTTGGTAAATAGTTGTAAAAATATAAATGTAATATTTTTAAGTCTATTTTGTCGAAAAAATATGTTAAAGTTTCATGAAATTTAATATTATCTAATGTATATATTAAATTGTATAATTAGTTAATTATTTTCTTTTATCAATATTTTTCCTTGAATTATAAAATGCAATGGTTATTTTCATTGACTAAGGAAGTAAAATCTAATAAATATTTTTTTAAATAAAGACAACAGATATTTCAAGAAATAGTTTAAGAAATAGTTTAAGAAATAGTTTATGAAATAGTTTGAAAAAGTTTATTATATAAATTTATACACTCTATACTAGTATTAATTGTATTAATATTTTACAACCGTTTTTATACCATTATAGTATTTTCAAGCATAGATTTTTTTCAAAAATATATTTATGAAATAATTTCTACAATAATGGAGTCTTAAAAGAAGAATAATTGATTTAAAAATTCGAAAATTTTAATTGTTAATTTACTACTAATGAATACCGGAAAAATCAATACTAAAAAATTAAAATAGATATTCAGTAAAAATTGTTATTTGATGTGTATCGTGCAATTTCTATTTACTCTAATATGTTTTGCAAAATAAAGGAGACAAGTTATTTACTGTAACTATTCAAACAAAATATATAACTCCGAAAAGTACAAATATTCTAAAAATTTGAGTACTCCTTTGAAATGATAGATTAACAAGTTATACGAGTCGAATATTATATTTAAAAATAGTGTTTGTGTATTTTATGCTAGTTAGGAATATTTTTACAAACAAATAGTTGCTCAAATATCGTTATATTATTTTAAAAGAAATCCTTGAAAGTTCTTCATCTTTACTTTATATATTCTTCGCAAGTATTTTATTCTGGAGGTCTTATACTCTTATAATATAATGTTTTTGGGTTACGATCGCTATGCAATTTTTATATATTTCGAAAAGATCAAAATTTTATTATTGTATTTATTAACGCATAATTTTGCTTTTGACCGAAATAGGATTTAGCCAATAGCAAAATATTTAAATTGTTTTTAAATAAATATCATATAACTTTCGGATTTACTTTTTTTTATGATTATACAAGTATTTATCCTATTGTAAATTTAAAACTCAATAATTAAGTTATCAATTAAATGTTTTAAACACGTATTATTTAATTACTTGGTAATTACTTGTAATATAGTTCATAAACATATAAATATGTATATATATATTGTAGAGCTGATAGAAATAACGTAAGATATTTGTATAGTAAAAATAGATAAAGAAAGAAATACGAGTAGAACCACGAAATTCGTACAATAGGTGAATTCGTGCAAGGAGGCATTAACAAGTGTATGAAACGTATCCGTATTCGTTAACGATACAAAGGTGAATGCTACAGAAGTATAAAGCAATTAATGTTATTTTGTGGATCGAAGTGCAAGACTGAAGTAATTTATATCTTTAATTTGTATAATTTATATAGAGAAATAAAAGTATCGTTGAAGACAGAATATTGTTGGTCTGTATTATCGTAGCCCTTAGAATACGTATAAAATAAGGAGCTTTATTATTTATAAAATATTTTTCAAGTCGTGCGAATACACTTAGATCTTGTCTCTTACCGATTCGTTGTGGAGTTGCGTCACTCGTCTGTCTCAGGACAGGTGGTCGTATGTTGAAATCTCGCAGCGATCCGTCGCTTTGACTCCTGCAAGTGATAGCCAACTGTCCGAACAAATCTCTTAGATCTTTTCTTGCCCTTAGGCTAAACGATCTAAAGAGCGCAACGAATTCAACGAAGTTAAGCTGCGTCTCGTACATAATAGAAGTAGCCCGCGCTTTTACTTGCCAAGTTGACTCGATTCCACTGGATAAGCCGAGGCCTCCGCCACTTCCGCCTCCGCTAATGTTTGAACCATTTTTTTCCTTATCTCTGGCAACACACAACAAACTACTCCCGATTTATAAATTTTTACATTCTAAGTGTTGGTGGGCTTCAATTTTTATTTGTTTTATACATATTTTTTTTGTCAGGTTTGGCAAAAATAAGAGCGCGTATTTAGCAAAGTAACTTTTACATTAAATATTTTTGTCGATTTATCAGTTTTCGCTCGTGAACTTATTTTGAAAATATTTTTAAAAATCAGTTACGGTAAAATATTACCACGAATAAACGGTGGCTTTTAGTGTATTTTACTCGAAAAATTCATTTATTCACAAAAGAATACAAGAGAGTAGAGTCATTGTATAAATTTTCATATTTCAAATTCCGTATAAAAATATTAAGTCTACTTCATTTATACTTAATTTAAGAAATAATTAATGACTTTTATCAGCTACGCATCATTCTATACTTTTTCATTATTATTTTGTAATAATTAATATTCGATTCCTTAGAAGTAAAGTACGACATATCGGAAAGAAAAGATAATGTTAAATATCGAGATACTCTACTTACGAAAATTTTTTTATAATTTATTCGTACGAAGCAAAAGTACGTTGCATTAAATATTACATATACGTTAAATTGAAAATCTTTGAATCACTAAAATGATGTATCCAGTGATTTTATAGCTTATATAAAAGGGTTGAATCAACAAGAAGAAACATTAAAATGCAGTTTATTGTAATTATCAATCGAGTCTTAAATACGTTTAGGTATCAATAAATAAATACGTTTGGTTCTGCATCGATGCATCTAGAGCCAAAGCGATTTAATCTTCGTTAAGTTATAATATTTTATTGACATAACAAATAACAAACCCCGAGATGAGGCCCGTTCGTTTGAGCAAGTCCGAGGAAGCATTCAGAAGAGGAGTACGCAGGTTCATGGGTGGGTACCTTTGAAGGCTGGCATAAGGCAGATTGATAACTCGCTCGACTGATCCGGGTGGACTTCGCGGAGGTATACGATCTCTGCCCGAACGCGGAGAGGCTGGAATGATTTTCGTCAAAGACTCTCTGCTGCCTTGGATGTGACGGAGAGGAGCTGCCGACAAACCCCCGTCCGACGACGAAATTTCATATTGCTTAAAGCTGAGATCCTGTGATACAGAGTCAAATCCATTTCTTTTTAGAGAGCAAACGTATCGATGTCGATATTCTTGTATATAGCTTTTTCATTTTATTCCTTTTAAATATACATTTTTTTTATTAAATGCGGCGACTGGAATCTTAAATAAATATACGTGAAATAAAAATCAATTATTTATACTCGTTACATCGAGTATGATTAGAACGTTTTATCGATTAGTTAGAAAATTTATTAATTGATTTTGTAACACTTTTAATTATCAACATTTTTATTTTTAGCGTTTGTAAAACTATTGAATGGTTTATAATTAAATTGTTTTTTGAGAGGAATAAAACATATTTTAAATACACTGCGGCTTTAAAAATGTAAGGATATATCTTCTAAAATTTTTAAAGAATTTTACGGTTAAAGATGCTGTATCGAGTGTTTACGTAACAATTTGTACAAGGACAATAATAAACGTCAAGCCCAATTTCCACTTGAGTCTATATACATGCGAGTCGAGTTTGAATTCACTTAACAGTCGATTGTACAGCCGAATACAAAGGCCAGCGTGGCATTTACCTTAGTCAGCGCATGAATATTGCCGATGGACTTGGTCTTCTTGCTCTTGGCGTTTCGCTTACGCATCGTGTTGCTATTCGTCGGCGAGAGTGTTCCAATACTCTCCGTCATCGACCAATCCCTACCACCAAAAACGCGAATTGCGTCCGCTGTTGTCGGTTCTATGCATCCCTCGTCGAAGTAGAGCTGCAGGTATTTCTCTTTCAACCAACGCGAGCGCCGATCCGTCAACTGCTGCTGACGTTTCAGGCCACGCAGAATCCAGCAAAGACC
The DNA here is from genome assembly GCA_018907195.1 of Dolichoris vasculosae. Lineage (NCBI taxonomy): Eukaryota > Metazoa > Arthropoda > Insecta > Hymenoptera > Agaonidae > Dolichoris > Dolichoris vasculosae. The sequence continues at coordinate 12,890,283 of JACCHY010000001.1, forward strand.
CATGTACCAAATTCTATCGATATCGAGATAAGAAAAATGAAACGCTTCGTTTATTTAAAAACTTGCTCAATTTTCATTTATATTCTTTAATAATATAATATTTCAATAAATAAATAAATAATTTTATATTTATTACAATATAAGAATACGCGTTCTTTATTCTCATATATTTATATGCTATTCTTAATTCAGATTTTATTGTATTCATTTATTACTGGATCGATTAGATTTTATGAAAACAATTATAAAAAAAGCAATTGTATATACACGTATATATTGTAATTTATTTAAATCAATACTAATAAAATTTAAGATAATTTTTGAAGGAATGGTAGATACTTTGTGATTAGATAAATAAATATGTAAGATTGATAATTCGCGTGCATAAAAATACAACAGTTAATTAATCGAAACAGTTATTTTTGAGTTACTTTAGTTACTATAAAAAATTTTATTGTTACGAGGTAGAATCTTATTCGTACGTATAATACATTAAAATTATATTGAATTTTTTTTTTGAAAATTCATTTAATATAATAAAACAATTTCAATGTATTATTCTTATTTGTTAAATATAAGATATTCATTGTATTACAAATACATATGTAGTTTATAATTTTAATGATTTTAAATATCGTATACATATAAAAAGAACAAATATATTTATTAGTTAAATAACAAAAGAATATACCATTGATTATTGAAATTTCAAATTGTGAAATAATTTATAAAGAATAGCATATTATAAAACATAAAAAGTAAAATACACGTTTTAAATTAATTTAAATTAATTAATTATTCTTTTTTATTTTATTCGAGTGAATTTTTTCGTTATTATTATTTTAAATTTAAGTATCGTAAATGGATTAAAATTATTATAATATTTATTTGAAAACTCAAAATAAAATAATGCTCCTTATTTAATTTTGTGATTTTATAACGCAAAAATAATGAGTATATTCCATTTGTGATTTATAATCGAATTATTTTTTTACGTTAAATATTCGATATTATGTTTGATTAAATTAATTCTTTCAGAACCATAAATTAACCACGAAAATTTTAAAGAGATATTTTATATTCGAGTAAATGTTTTCAGATCTTTTGTATTTCACTTTGTACTTTTTATATTTGAGATTTTGTCGTCATAAAAATTACGATAATTTTTCAGAAAACACTTATTCGTTTATATTTGCCGATTTAGGTTCTACGTTTGAATCGATTAATTTAAATTTGACAATTACAACACTTATAAATGTTGGCGTAAACGTACTTGCTGAGCGCGGGGGGACATAGCAGAAAGATGAGTCGGTTGTCCGAGAGGTTGGAGCCGTACATGAGACCGATACAAGAGTCCGAGCCAGGTAGGCCGTATCTCTTGCAGATGGCTCTCAAGTCGTGATCTCTGTCGCGATCGCAGCAACCAATCATCACCTCTTTAACGCACGACAAGTCGAGATGACCCTCTTCCAGGCTGACCGAAGCGCAGTCGGGCGGTTGGGCCGAGTAACGCGTCACCAGACCATTCGTTATTCCATCTTCGACGTTTACCACCAGGTTGTACTCGGCGATGTTCAGTCCCGGACCCGTTCCACCTGCCTTGAGGGGACTCCAGCTCGGCTTCTCCCACAGGAATGTACCACAAGCTCGATCCACCCGCGCGTACACTAATGCCGTCCGCGATGTGCCACCCTCGCATTCCCAGTGCACGAGTGTTGTGCCATGATGTAGCAGCTGAAAAATATGAAACGACGGTATTCTCTTTTCGTTCGCTTTACGCGAGGCAGAAAAAAACTTTTACATGTTTACGACGATAATGAAGCTTGAAATTCAGAGCGCCTACGTATCTGCCTTTTATGCACATTTTTTCTTATTCGGATACGTTTTCATTTAATATACCGAGTTTTTTAAAAAATATTTCTATCGCGATTTCGTTTATATAATTTGTTTACTTTATGCTTAATTCAAAGATTTATCGCATAATTAATTTATAGTTCGTTAATTCTATTCGAGTCATTTTACAAATTAAAAATACGTTTTTTAAACCAATTTTATAATTTAAAGATGTCGATGCAAACTTTAAATCATATTTAAAACGTAATATTGAAATTAATACACTTCACAATTTATTAAAATATTTTCATATTTCTTATCAAATGATATCGATAATCCATATAATATTTTCATGTAAAATTTAAAAAATAAAAATTTATTATCGATGAATATCGTATTATAAACATTATTTTGTATTTTTCATAATTTTACGTATTTTATTTGTAATTAAATAAAAAATATTAAAAATATGAAAAAATCGTAAGTTTTAAAATAATTAATAATTGTTCAATATTTTTCGATAAAACAAATTGAATGGTATTTTTTTTTATGATCAAAGCACAATGTTACCGAATACGTGTGTTTCTACTTATAATATATACGAGATTTTATGAAATAATTTATGAAAGTTTTTATTCTTTTCTTTGATCACCGTGGCGTTTTGTTCCATGAATTTTTACCGTATAATGCGACCAATAAAGTATAGTGTAGAAGCATTAAATGTCATATGCATAAAGTTGTTCGCAAAAATAGTCAGATTTATGACGGAATAATTTATAGAAATTACTCCTCGAGTAAACGTGCGTTTACTCTTTAATCCATGTTTGAAAATTTTTGATAAAAATAGTATCAAAATAATAACTCAATAGTCATTATCATATATAGTAGCGAAAATGTGAATACTAATCTTTTTCAAATATTTAAGACAAAGAACAAAAATTATTGAGGTAATTCGAGAATTATATCAGAATGTATATTTTATTCGTACTTTTAAAATGTTGAAGATCTACTTATACTAAGAAATTTTTTTTCGATGAATTTTTCATATTTATATTTGCTTTGGTAATTAAAATAAGACAAAGTTTTAAGTTTTACTTATTTCAATAAATTGAATATATTCTTTTTTCAGAATAAATAATTTATATACATTTATCATATAATTCATAAAAAATACTTTTTACTCTGAGGTATTATATGCTTAAAAAAAACTTAAAGAAACTACTTTTGTGCTTTAATCTTTAAATGCAGAGCTTAATGTTTTATTCTTTAAGTTATGAATGTGTAAGGGAATATTGTATCACTTTTTATTTATACGGTTTTTTATATTATGAGTTTTGTCTTCCAAAATAATTAAATTTAAATATATATCAATTACGAAACATAAAATTATGATTAATAATTTAAAATTTCAGATGAAATATAAATATAATTTATAAAATAAGTATAAAACATAATTAATTTATTGAATTCATAAAAAGACTGCATTTTTAGAAACTGTTTTTTCCTCTAGAATATTGAATATCGAAATATTGAACGTTAATTAGCGACTTATGATTACTTTTATATTTTATAATGTATACATGCATTTATAAAAATGCAATTTTTATAAATATGTATTGATATAATTTAAATTAATAATAGATGAATATATATGTTTAATATATTCCATAAATTGAATAACTTCTATAAAAAATTGTTGTTCGCTGTATTCTTAATCAGAATTATTTAAATTATTCATTTATTATGCATTTAATTATATTGAAATGAAATTAATAAAAAATTTTAAAGAGAAAAATATAAAATTGCCTCAACTTTTTATCATAATATACAGTCCTATGTATTTAATATCTATATTTTCCATGCTTGAGATTCGCAATAAGAGAAAACTTGATTTTTTCATAGATAGGCATAATTCATTAGATTTATGTGTTGGAAGTGTTTTAGAGTAATTCAAAAATTTACAGTCGGTCGATTTCGATATACGTATAAAGATAAAGAACAGAATGTTTTGTGAGGTTTGTGAGGCGCGAATTCTGCTGAGCTATTAATCGCAAATCACGCGTTGACAATTTCTCCATGATTCAGTTACCATCTCAAAACGAAACGTGGCAAATCCTTTATCCATTTCCGCCCCGTCTCTTCATCGCCCTTATCATTATTTCTTCTCTTTATTACAAGATCGTACTGTAAATCTCTGTAAACCCTCGTTGTAATTGAATGCCATCTAATGCTCTACTTGTAAATGTTAGTGGATTAAAGCATAAATTGTAATTTATTCATAATGGATATCTTTGTATTAAATATTAAAGGAACCACGTTGCAATTTAAAAATGTATTTTTATGTATAAATTAACTGATATCAGTTTATTTATAAGTTTAATATAGTCTTACTGTAGATGATAACTTGATAATTTAGTTTGAGTATCCATTAGATCTTAGATTTTGTATAATGTTTATTACTTATTATGATAATTTTAATTTGTAAAGTACATTTTTAACAAATAAATGGTCAACTATTAAATATTATGTAGTTAAAAGCAATTATATATATATATATATATATATATATACAGATAATACACATTTAAATTTATATTTACATCTAACTTGAAATAACGTGTTTTATTAGTTTTTAACTATTACTTATATTCTTATAAGTAAAAAATATAATACTACAGAAAACAGTACGTTTTAAAGTATTATTATTAACCTTTACGCATTTTCAAATAGTTATAAGATCCTTTAAATAAAGGGATGTTATTTTTTTCATTTAAAGAAAAAGTTTTATGTAAAAATGAATAATAATTTTATGAACTTTCTATTGAAAAGATATTAGCATATAAAATATTTTTATATATTATTATTTATAAGTCTATATCAGTATAATGTAACATTTTGCATTATATTTTCGTATCAATGGAATTACTATAACTTTTATCGAACAGTTTATGAAAGGCAAACTTTTAATCTTAATTGTTTACTAAAATAAACATTTAATTTTTAAATAGTATGAAATAAAAATATCAAAGAATTTTTTATACAAGCTATTATATTAATTTTTATGATTTTAATTGTGAAATATATTATAATTAAATGTTTCTAAATTATCATTATTGTATTATATAAGATTTTTTAATTTATAATTTGATTTTTTATTTTTTTATTTATATTTCATATCATTAAATATACAAATTTTATTATACCAACCATATTTAAGTATTATTTATGAAAAACATTATATTAAACATTATTTTTCTTTATTTTTATTCTTCCTTAAGTTATAATATAGATTTTTATTTTTTTTTAATTTGAATGTGATTCCAATTAATTTAATACTACTTTTAATGTATATATTTATACAACTATTATTTTATTAATTTATATATTCATTATTGAATAATTAAAACAGCCCTTTTATCGCATTTCTATACGAAGTTTACAGAAGTAAAGTTTAGTTTAAGACTTTATCCGACTGACATTACTTACATTTCCTTTATATCACAATACCAGCTTATTAATTTCGAGAATTAATTATACAAGAAATAAGAAGAGCTTAATTTATTCTTATTATTATAATTCTAATATACTTTCTTTATTTTACGAAATTTACGTTAAAAGTATGAAGAAAAAATAAAAAATTATTGATGAATAGTAAATTTTACTTAAGAAATATTAATTTTTTGTATTTAAGTTTGAACCTCCTTAAAAAAATATATAAGCTGAAGTTTAATTAAATACATTTATATGCATAATTAATAATAAAAGTTATAAGTCTTACATTTCCTTTAAATTTTATTTTCATAAAATATTTATATCTTCTTTAGTAATATAAATATTATGTACAGATAATTTGAAAAGTTCTTTAATTAATTTCAATTTTTATTTTATCAAATTTAAATAGTATTATTATTTTTAGTTTTTAAAAATTATTTACAAATAATATAAAATAAAAAGTAAAAAAAATTCTGTGTAAATATATATACATATAAATACAAGAAAAATAATTAAGGTATAGAACAATAATATAATTTTAAAAGAATTGAATAAGACAACACAAATTTTCAGAAATTCAATAAAATTATAAAAATCCATTGCCTTCAATAATTTCTCTGAATTTAAATTTACTTTTAGTTGAGAAGAGACAAAAAGTCTTAATATTACTAGCCCAATTTATATGTATATTTACTTTAAAAAAGTTAAATATCGTCAAGTTTCTTAGTTTATAAATTTTTAGTAACACGTATAGAAAAAAAATATTAGAAGCACTTAAGTAAAAAGCGCATTACTTTATTTTTTTATTTTCTTAAACCAATTTGCGTGAACTTATTGAATATATTCCAATTTAATTAAGAACTAGAGTAAAACCTTTCAAGACTAAAATTTGATAACGAAAATTGCACGATAAAGGATTAATTTTTACCAAGAATAATTTAACAAAAATTTTTGAAATATTTTTACTTTAAACGAATAATCATACATCTCTAACTGAATTTTACAAGCACGTAAATGTATCATGTATCACGTATTCATAAATTTGACTATTCTATGTTTTTTAGAAAATATACAATTTTATTATATTTTTCAAGTCACAACAATGCATATGCTAACTTGTAAGAGGTGCAGATCCATGCCATTTTGAGGCGCAGCCACTGGAAAAAGAGAAACACCGTGATCGTGTTTGAGGGGTTGCACGGCTCTATAGGAATCGAGATCAAGATGATAGTCGTTCTCGTCGCACTCCTCGGTCATGTAAGTCGGTTCCAGAGTCGTCGTGTGAATGCTCAACGTTCGGTGCAACGAGCCAGTGGTTGCGTCTCTACCCCGAGCATGACGATGTTGATGGAACAGCATCACCTACGTGCAAGATGATGCAAGGTTCTAATTTGCTCTAGTGTATTCATCGTTAGTCGCATTCACGAAAAAGAAAAAATAACAAGAAAAATTTACACTGTATCGTGACTGTAATAAAAATCATTTTTCTTCCTTTAGCTTTATAATACGACGTTTATCTAGGGTAAGAAGTATTTAGAACTCGATTATTTTATAATATTTTATAATTTATTTAAAATTATGATAATTTTGTACCATACTAAGATCGAATTATAAAAAACGACTGCGTTATCAATATTTTTCGTATTATAAAATTTTCAAGTCACGCTGTAAAATACAATTGTAAACAGAATAAAAAAATTTTTAATTACCGCGAACAGAGATGCATAGTGGATTTGTTTCACACATATTTTATGTTATTAATTTTGAATTATTCGCGGTTGCACAGTTTCGTAACCAGCAAATAAATTTTACGTTGAATGTTCGAGATAAGACGAACATCTCTCGATAGCTTTATAAGATGGCATAGATTTACTCGAGTCGAACGTAAAGAAACGGAAAGAAACGGAAAAAAACGGAAAGGCGAACTCGAAAGATATTCCGGGACACACCTTATCCAGAACTGCAGAGGTGCTGGTCTCGTTCTCCGAGATCCTACGCCTTGGGGAGATTTGCTCCGAGCGACCCTCAGCTCGGTCCAGCATTCGTCGCCACTGTTGCTGGTGCTGCAGTTGTTTCTGGTGCTCGGCATCCTCTTGATGTTGTAGCTCGTAATGATGATGATAGGTGGCTACCGATGTGGCGAACTCGCCACTTTCGACGCCGATGACTCTCGCGGCGGGCGAGGGTAAAGGCACGTTTTCGAGGGTCTCACCCTCCTTACTGCTAGCGCGCAAAGTCTCTTTCTCTCTGGACTCCAGAGGATACTAAATGCGATAGAGGAGGAGAAGGTAAGTTGATGCGATAAAAACATTACTTTATCGTATGCAGGCTAATGGTATGGTTCAAACTGTGATTAAAGCGATCATATTTTCATAATTGTATTATACAGGTTGTAGAATTGTTGCTTTGATTAAATAAAATTAATATTTGATAGGGAATTAATTTATATTGATTCTTTTCCGATGAATTTCAAAATATTATTAAATTATAATTTAATAATTATCTTTTGATATTGAAATTATGTAAATTTCCGAACGATATAATTTGTTTTGGTTATTATCTTTATTATCTGTTCGTATTTGTAAAATCGATATATTTTTAAGCTTTAATATTTTTTTGTATAGCGCGTATTTTAATTAAAATCATTTTGTTTAAAGCTCTGTTTCAATTAATAATTCTTTTAATAGTGTAAAAAATTGGTTTAACCTTTTCAACTGACCTGAAAAATATTTGAGTGCACTCAAAGTATTGAACGGTAACATATGTTTCATAACTTATCTTCGGAATTTTTTAAACTTTACTATAGTATTTTATGAGATTGAAAAAGCTATTACATAGTTTCTAAACTATAAAATATTTTATTATCAGAAAAACGTTTTTATTGATAATAATATTAGTACGGTAGAATTTTTTATCGTTCTAAACAGTGATAAATTATTAATATTATCATGTTTTGAAAAATGTTGAACAATCGTCAAATTTTAAATAAGTTACAATTATATCTATTTTAGACAATAAAATTATTTTAATGGAAATTTTCGTTAAAATCTACGAGTGTAAAATAGGTTTTCTTTGCCAACTTTTCAAAAAATTCAAAATCTTGTAACCGAGAAAAAGATATAACGTCTTAGGCTTTATTTGCATTAACGATCTTCTAATTTTGAGTAAAAAGATCTTCTTACTAAACCATTACTGACGATACTTTTTATTTTTTAAATTATTCCCGACTCAATGTATTTATAATTTTTAAATTTATACTCTTCAATCGTAGGTTATAATAATATATATAGATGTTACAATTTAACTTTGAATATTTTAATTTTTATTATTATAACAAAAAATCATACTTTTTATATATAAATGTTTCATAATAATTGAAGTGTTAGGCTCAACAATTTATACTTTTTCTCTTCCAAACGCCTATACGTATTTAAATTTATAAACTTATTTCGTGAAAATGTATGAGATAAGATTAACGTTCATCTACAGCTCAATTATTCAAAAGATATACGTATACAACTATTTTTGTAAGATAAAAACATTTCATCTAAAAATAAATTTAGTTCGAAAAAAGGAGTCAGTTAAAAAATGGAATGTAAATCCGAAGAATGACGAGATCGGTGATCGTCGACGACAAGAGCAAGTAGTTTCCGCCGGCCTACAACCGTCTTAGCTGCTGGAGGCCGATAGAAACCCCTAATCTTGTCGTCGATTGTTTCTTCTGATGCTTTATCTTTGCTTGCTGTATCTGCTTTCTTTTATTCCTTTTTATTTTTTTTTTTTGAGATTATTAGCCACTTACCGATCTTTGTAGAGTTCTTAAATTGAGTGTAATATGTACATGTACAAATAACAACTTGAAAGATGAGATCTGGTTACTGACATTTAAAGATTTTCGATGGAAGTAATCGATTAAAATAATTATGAGTTTTTCAAGATGTAATGTATAAAAGAACGTAGAGAAAATACTAACTTTTCTTTTCTATAAGTTTTTGATATTTAGTATTATAGTAAAAATGGTTGAAATATGTAAAAACAAATTAATTTTTGCGCTTTTATCGTATCATTTATTTACCTTTTTTAAATTTATATTTAAGAAACTAAAATTAAAATTCTCATACAAGACTTTATTTTAAGAAAATTAAAATTTTTCAGAATATATATTGCTTTTAAAAATTTTATTCGATATTTACTTTCTTTAAAATATTATTTTTCTGTATATAATCTATCTAATCTACGAAAAAATATCAAAATTTTAGTAAACAACAACATGTAAGTGGATACTTTTATTATTTATTGATATTTTTATATGAATTTTATTCGAATAAAATATTACAAACTGAAAGAGTAGTATATGTGGAATAATAAATATTTTGAAGATTATATAGTAATTTCCTATAAAATTTTAGTAGATTTAGTCTTTCTTCTTTTGTTTATTTCTCTACGTCAGTCGTAAAACTACTCTTTGTCTTCGCAAGCATTCCAAAACAATAATATGAGCTACGCGTAGTCTTGAAAGACGACCCGGTCAACAAGTTTTCCGTACAATGTAGTTGTGCAAGTAAAGGAGATGTTGCTTTTATTACTTTTAGAAAAACGAGAGGAATTAAGAGACAGATTGATAGATAGATAAATATAGAGATAGATAGATATGCGAGAGATAGAAATTGCCTTAAGATATCTCTTTGGCATGACACGAGGCCTTAGCATAAACTTGGATTTTACCGGAGGTAACGGCAGCTCTTTAGTGATTTGCCGAATCGTTTGTATAATGCTCTGTGAAGAATCTTTTTTTAGTTGTATTTCGAGTGAACACGAGTACACCCGACCCACGAGCTGGATTCAATTCCTTTTTCGTTTGTTTTCTCAGCTCGGTATTTTTTGTCTTATATGTATTGCATCCTTTTATTTCCTGAATTTTTCAAACATTTCTTAGCTTTCGACCGAGTTTTTTTTATTGTTTGTCTTAAGAAAATAAAACTATTGAAAGGAGAAAAGAATGAGCGAATATTTAAAGAGTGCAGTCTTTGAATTTCTTTATATTAAAGTTTTGGATTATTTGATTAAAATGTATAGCACTAAACATCTATAATTTTAAAAATAATATCTTGCTAACAAAATTTTGTTCTACGAAATCTATGATAAAATATGATTTTATTGTATTCTTTTTTAATAAGCTTTTAATTTATTTATGTACCCATATAATTTTATTATAAATTATTAATGTATTTATTTTAAACTATTTATATCTATAATTGTATATAATTTAAAGAAATGTTGACTGTGTCTTAAATTTTATTTAAAAAAATATATGCTTGATATTATTTAAAATTATTAGAAACAAATTTTAAATTATTATGTGATACAAAAAACTATTTTCGAGATATAAAGTTCTTGAAAATATATTTTTATTTTAATTCTAAAAATGTACATCGGAATTTTACATAAAAATTTAACATTAATGTAGTATATTATATTATGCATCTAAGCACGATTAAAGTGTGTGTCTGTTTTAAATATGAATAAAGATTCTTGCTGGAGAATAACCGAAAGAAGTTTCGGCCTTTTGTTGTTTTTAATATAATCTCTAAGATGAAAGACGTACATTTTATCTGTTCATATTTTGGTAATATTTTTTTATTAAATTCCTTTAATTCATTGAACTTAATTTAATTTAATTTGATTCTGCATTTATATAATTTTTATATCGATTCATAATAATATATATTGTGAAAAGTCAATACATACGTTCATATATATAATAAAGAATTGTACAGATTATATATAAATATTTTATTATATAACTATAATATAACAATATATATACATAAATTCTAGTAGTTTATTATTACGAATTTATTATTGAAGCATATTAATATTTGGATATTAAATACAAATAATCAAAAAAGTTTTTATAGAATTAACGAAGTACTAGATCGAATTAAAATTCCATTTGAGTTTTATATTTTCGAATTAAAGATATAAATATTTGATGAAAATTGAAATATATCATATAAAAAATTCTAATTATTTATACGAATTTCTCGAATAATATATTATGTTAAAATATTATCCAGATTAAATAAAAAACTTACTTATATTTTTATATTAAGTATATAATTATACGTATTACTAATATTAATAAGGAAGAATGTAAATTTTATCTTAAATTATTAATTGAAAATCTATTGATTTTGTTCAATATTATAAATTTGGAAGGTCAGTTATGAAATCTTATAATAATGGAAAGTCTTACTTTGATGTTTAAAAATTTTATATAAAAGTATAGTTTTCGTTTTATTTAATTTTACAGAATTTGTGATAAAATCATATAATAATCTTGCGTATGATCTTTTATCTACTTTTTATTATATTAGAAAACTTCTCTTCCGTTATTTCATTGGTGCGGTCGCTATTCATTCGGACGAGTGTAAACATTTAAATCTCTCACGAAGAGAAAAAGTATTTGTATTTTCTATCGTACACAACATTTGATGAAACTGGAGAAAATACGAAAAATACCAGCTTCAAACGAAGGCCATTTATCGGAGATGAATAAAATAGGAGTTCTTGCAGTTGCTTTGCATTCTCATGTTATTTGCAGCGTTGTATTCTCGAGCTTATATTAGTTTCATTAATTCATTCGTTTATTTATTCGATATCTTATTTGACTCTCATCCACTTCAGAATTTTACATTTACAAACTGCACTTTCATCGGTATACTTATTGTAGTATTAGACCTGTAAATTTTTTGCTTGCTGTATTTAAATACTGCTTTAAATAATCGATTCTTTTTCCTCGAATAGAATATATTTGATGTAATATTAATATTTTAATTATTACAGGAATAATTTTGTTATATTTATGTTATAATAGACAATTAAAATTAGATTATTATTATATGCGTACTGAGAAAATGACTATTAGTAAAAACATTTATTTATATCAATATGTTATATACTTATGTAAATTTTAATATTATGAAAAAATAAATACATTAATTTATATGGGAGTATTTTGAATTTTTTTCAATAATTAAATTATATTTGATATACAAAGTATTAGATATAAATATATTCATGAATGAATTTTCATGTTTTTGATCGACTATATATAAAAGATTTTAGTGAAACTTGAAAGTAAAGAATTAGATTAGCTTTTAAAAGAGTAAGTTATAAATAAAAGAAAAGCTTGTAAAGAAACTTTAAGTCACCAATTCCTAATTGCTTACACAAGTTGGGGTAAATTCAGAAATCTTGTCATTGGACTCCGCAATTCTACTGCACGACATCGCACAACCATGTACAAGTATATAGTAACCATGTATATAGTAACCGAGTAAAGTCATCTATTCTGTGGGTTAGGAAGTTTTCCCTTGTGCGGATTATTCATTAAACCTAGTCTCTTTTGTTTGCTATTTGTTTTACTCACTTCAGCATAATTCAAAACAGTTGAAAAGGTCAATTATTATGTTACCATATTTATTAATATAAACCACTTAACTTACGTAGTTTATTTATACTTATACAAAATTTAAATATGCATTTGATATACCAATCATCAAATATTAAAAATATTATTATATATTAAAAAAAGTAATTGTATAAAACCCATGAGTTTTCAGTTACCTGTCTAAAACTAATATCTATAACGAAATAAATGTGAATTTATAATTTAAAAATATTATTCCAAATATTATTCCATAATTAAATATTTACAAACTTTATTTATATTTCTAATAAATATTCCATAATGGCAAAATATTAAAGAAGTAATAAAATATTTGACTAGAATTTTAAATTTCGGTTAATTTTAAAAAACTTTGATAACAATAATTGATTTTAAAATTTCATAAATGATTCAAAATACTCATTTAGTAATTCAATATTTCCACAAAAATAGATAATTATACTAGAGAAGCATTATTTTATATTGTTTTGTAATAGAAGCTTTCAGTTTGTAATAAATGTATTTTTATGAATTATGAATTTAAGAGAAATATTAAAAATTCATCATTGATATATATATATAATATCAGTTTCGGTAATAATATTTTTAAGGAAAAAATTTTTATATAATATTTTAAATGAAAATATGTTGAAAATTTAGAATATAAAATTTGTTTGTAAAAACTAGATTAAATTCAATATATTTGATATAAAACTAAAAAAATATAAAATATTTTCAACAATAACTTCAAAAAATTGAAAACATTATTAAAACAAAATAAAAGATTACCTTAAAAGGATAAAAATATATCTGCTAAAATAATAAACAGATAATTTACTTAAGGATATTTGATTAGTATCATATTCGTAAAACTTAATAATAGTCTAAATGTTACTTTAATTCGTGTTACATAAAACGTAGGTAAATACTAGAGGAATATTTCTATCAGAAAAATATTTTTAAATATTTAATAAATAATAAAGTGATACAGTTCACATCAAATAAAATATTTTACGTTATAACTATTATTAATTCTAAAAAAGTAATACAGTACCAAAATTAAGTTTTTAAATTGTAATCTTATTATAGTATAATATAAAATAAATTAAGTATCTATTTTTGATGTCCTGTTCTAATTATTATTATTGCGAATGTTAAATCTAATTAATCACATTAAAGCCATATTAATAAAAAGAGTATTTTGCACTAGAGGTATTGGAAACTTGATAAATGAAGCTAATATCAATCAGTTAAATACAAGAAAAAACGAAATAAATGAATTTAAGCTGGACAATCTTTGTATTAGCAATACCGAGAAAAAGAAATCGATAATTACCAGTATTCGAAAAATACTTCAATATATATGAAAAGAGGAATTATATTTCAATACCTTTTGTAGAAAACTAAAAAGTCATCTTTTAGAGCTTATCGAACAATTTACATTCAAGAATGATTGAAAGAAAAATGACTGATTATCCAAAAAAAACTATATAATTACTATAAAAATGTATCAATAGTTAAAAGTAATTACGTAAAATTTTAATTTTTAAAAAAATTATTAAGAAACTTTTTAAAACAATTTTTCAATTTTTAAAACATTTTTTGAATTAAAATATAGAGCAAAACTATATATATGTATATAATTAATAAATAATAAAAAGATATATTATAAATTATACAGTTTTAAAAAAGTTAGAAAATATCAAACATTAGTATACTTTTTTGTATTAAATATTATATAAAATTCAATTCTCATAAAAAAGTTTTAAAAAATTTTTCTACATTAACATAAAAAAAGTTTTATCGACCTAATCAAATATACATAGATATAATATGCGTATAGCTATTCAACCACTGTATACTTTTTTCTAAAAAAATAAATAGGTAGATGCTTATAAAAATGCTTCAACAATTTTTATATACTTCACTTATCATAAGTATTTATAAAAAATTCAAGATTATATACCAACAACTTCATGCGATAAATGTTATATTGAAATGTATTTTTCATAATTTCCACTTGATTTCATTGTTTTATTTTTTTATTCGACAATTCAGACATTTTCATAAGAATATTTTTTATACATTTATACATAAAACGTTACAGTTCGAAAAAACGAACTAATACCCGTGATCATTTGAAATATGTATATTTAATTAAACGTCAATTATTTCCTTTTTTTTCTTACCTACACCTACATTATACACGTTAAAATAATAAAACGGTAAACTACATTTTCGTTCAGTCTATCGATATAAAAAAAAAATCGTTCGTTTACAAGAATCTTATAAATAATATATGGGTCTGCTCTTATCCCTTACATTGAAAAGTATTCCTGGGGAAAGTACGTAAGTACCTGAAATGAAGCTTACCTTCGAGGTGTTAGCGATGACTTCTCGGAGCTCGCGCAAAAATGCTCCAAAGAAGGGTACGACCGGGCATTCCGGCATCGACAGGGCACGGGCCAGGGCATGTTGATATTCGGAAGACACAAGAGCGGAAGAAAGGTAATCGAAAACCGGGATCTGTTCGTTTATACTTTGCCAGAAGGGCTTTAGTTCATTCGATCTGAAATAAAACGTAATATTCTATTATAGTTAACAATACAATATTGCAGGATATGTAATAAATACTTTTATATTTTATAAAAATTAAATTAATTTTCTGTAAAATAAAAACTATATTCGATACAAGAATTTAATATCAAAAAGTATATTTTTTTATTCGATGCTTTCGTGGTCGTCGTTAAAGGTATATTGCGTCGGATACCAAAATTACCTTTCAATCTACACTTGCGCCATATAATTTTATTCAGTTTTATGCATTCATAAAATGTAAAAAATAAACGTTTCGTTCATTTTGGATATGTATTATTGTAAATATATCGTTGCTGTTATAAGTAAAAATATTTAATTCAATTAAATTAGGAGTAATACTAATTTGAATACAAATAATTGTATACAATGTTCGCGTACGTAAATCAGAAGAATTTACAATTGATAATTTAATTAAAAATTTCAGTGTTTCTATCGGTGTATGGAAATTGCTCGATTTTATCCGATTATTTATTATTGAATTTTCAATATATAACATCGCGTGTTATATTTATAATTATAATTAATACTTAATTTTTATAAATGAAATATTGAAATCACTGACATCGAATTACTTAAAATTTAGTTAGAATTAAATATAATTACAGGACTTTTAGAGTATTTTTATATTGAATGTAATTAATTATACATTAATACTTGATCATAATAAATATTGAACGTAAAAAGTATTTAAACTTTAAAAATGGTAATTGGTAATTGTATGTAAGGACTATATGAATTTAAAATCTTTTAGCGTTAATACACATAATTTCATTTCACAAATAATAAATGAAAGTTTACTTAAAACTACAACTGTGATAAATTTTTTAAGAAAATGCGGAACATGCTCGCGTATATAATCGAACAAAATACAAACTTTTACGAAACTGCTGTTACGTTTCTTTCCTCTCGTGCAATATACCTAAAAATCTGCGAACTTAGCAATTAACTCAATAAACGACTTACGACTGAAAATAGAAAAGTGCAAAAGCACAGAGAAAAACTTTTGACAATTCGTGACTCCTTAGAGAACTTGCTATTTCTCTCTGTTAAAACTTAAACTCGATATTAACTTTTCAATTTGTATTTTTTCATTTCGTTCGATGTTGCCATCCAAGCATTTAGTATTGCTAAGCGGTAAATATATATTATATTATTCAAAATTATTTTAAGTTAAATTGAAAACAGCGAGAAGAAAAGATCAAATATAATAAAAGAGCGGGATTATTCGCATCTACTAAATAAATAGATAGATCTCAGATAAAAAGGCGCTAGAGATGAACAAAATATATGGATGGGTGTACAGATAAATGTATAGATAGAGAAAAAGAAAGAGATAGAGAGACGCGAACAGCAGGAAGTAATTCTATTATATATCTTAATATTTTTAAGCGACAGTTCGCTTATTTAATATAATGTAATTTTTAAATATAATCACTTCATAATTATTTTTACTAGAAAAATATCTTTCTCGACTGATTTATATTTGTAAATTCTTTGAAGATGAAAATGAATAATAATGTAAACACTATTTGCATACATATTTATGCAAAGGTGATTAGTAAAAGAAAATGTATAAAAAGTACCTACGAGATCTATTATATAATAATTTATTTTATTTCGTTTTATTCATTTAACTACGATGAAACTTTTTAAATTTAAGAATAATTCAATAAATGTATACATAATTTACGGGAGAGTAAATTGACTTAAAAAACTTTAGATTTATAAAAACAAGTATACTTTATATTTTCCATTTGAACATCATAAAAAAATATTTTTTACAATATTTTTTAAAAAGATAGTTTTAATCGAATTTTATTAAAAGTACCATAATTTTATCTCTTTACTAAGATTTATGCAAAAATTTATATAATGTTACGAAATAAAATGAATTCTAAACGCTAATGAATTTATTGTTAATATTATAAATGCAAATTATCTTTTTAAAATTATATTTAAACTTTAATTATAAATAGGTATTACGAAATTATCTGTAACGAAATAAAAAAATTATAAGAAATAAAAATCTATTGTCTATAATAAAAGAAGCTAAATTAATAGTGGATATTGTTGATTTAATAATTGAAGACTGCATTCTTCATGAAAAATAGATAATCATTATCCGCTTGACCTTATTATTTTATTCTCATTATTAAGTTATTTTCTTTTGATCAATACAATTTTAATCTATTATTTATTCATATATAACACACAAAAGTATAGTATTGCAAGATAAATGTTGCATTATTTAATCACTCGATGTACCGGTAATTTTTCGATAAATAAAAAAGTTTAGAAATTCAATCGGTCGTTTTATTTGTTTAATTTTTAAAATAAGCCTTCGGATTAGTTATTAATCGATACTTACACATTTTCATAAAATTTCTGATTTCATAATTATTATTCTAGCATTATTTGTTTTAAATTTTTTGAAACATTCCGTGTATTATCGTATTTTAACATTTACGAGTATATATTCGCGATAAACATTTATAACGCCAGAACCAATAGGAAGCTGTTTATTTATCCGGATTACTTAGAACAAATTTTACCGTATTGAAAAGGAAATTTCTATGAAAACGACGATTACGGTGTTTATAGGAAAAAAAAAAGGCAACGAAGGACCTTCAACATTTTTTCAGAATATTAAGTTTTCCATCGATCTTCTTCTTTTGTTTCAATGTTCTATATAAGAAGACCCGCTTTATTGATCGTATCCATAACAAGGAAACAATATATCTTCCTCTTTGTAACTAGTCGGTATTTCATTCGATCGTTCAAATTGTAACGTCGAATGAAATTCCAATCGTCGTACAGAGTAGTCATAACTTGATCATTTGTCTGTCTTTTTATATTACACGTGTCGTTGCATTGCGACTGTAACGCATTTAATATACGTTCCTTTTTTATGTGTTGTTACCGCGAGATCATTGTTTCTATATACGAGCCGCGGTGAGATTTTAATTTCACATCCTTTCTTTTACCCTCGTCAGCTTCTTTCACTCGCTCGCACATCGAACAAAAACACGAGAAGCTGCATCGAGTAATAGCTCGTGTCATCTCGTATCATCTCGTATTATCTCGTATCATCTCGTGTCATCTCCTGTCATCTCTCATTCCTGCATAGTTTTATGATCGAACGAAGTACAAGCAGTCTTACCTTGT
The DNA here is from genome assembly GCA_018907195.1 of Dolichoris vasculosae. Lineage (NCBI taxonomy): Eukaryota > Metazoa > Arthropoda > Insecta > Hymenoptera > Agaonidae > Dolichoris > Dolichoris vasculosae. Next base: position 12,908,821 of record JACCHY010000001.1, read on the forward strand.
AGCTACGCATTTCATCCTAGTGAATATCTTCTCTCGTTTCCTCGCTAGAACAGCGAACGAGAGTATGAATTATTGTACCGAGTAGTATCTTCTATCGTCTTTCTCGCTTCCGCATAGTTACACGATAAAGCCAAGCTCGTACTATAAAGCCCTAAGGTAAATCGGCTTCTCCCAGAAGATATTCCTTTTCGCTTGCTCGTATATTGAGCAACACAATGACTCGTAGTACCGAATAATAATCCGTGTCATTTTCCTCGCTTCCTCGTAATGCTATGGTGTAATAGAGTGTGTTACTGAGCTTTGTGGTATCGCATCTTTAACTTTGTTTTGTATCTTCTCGCTCGGTCGTGCGCCGAGGTAATAACTTAACTTTATAAGGCTTGTCGATGGTGTGTTTGGAAACTCACTACTAATTGTTTAATGATCGTGTAAATAACTTGCGGACAATAAATTAATATTTTTCGTACGAAATTAATTCTTTGTTCTTAAGTTTTGGTTTCTGACCAGAAGTTCTTTTATTTTTTCGAGTTTTACAAAACTTTTTCGTACAATTGTTTCGACAATTTCGCTAACATAATATCGTGAATTATATGTTAGGTTTATACAATCTTTCTACAACGTAAGAAACAAAAATTTTCGAATAGTTTTGATTAAATATTTTCTTTTAAAATAATTTTATAATTCGGGTGATTTGTTTATTTCCTTCGCTATTCCAAAACATTTATCATTTGCAGCTTAATTATAAATTTATAACCGTGGTTTTAGATTCTCTTGAAAAATTAATTTATATCGGAATATTAATTTTCGGTAAAATTTCATAGTAAAAGCGTCAATTACAATAAATAGAAGAATAAAAAATCTAACTATAAATTATTTGAATTTTGATGTTTCAATTTTTCGTGGATAATACAATTTATATTATTTTTGTATCGATTTTTGAAGATGAAATGTGTATCTTATTTTATTGTCTACCCACAATTTTATACCGATGTACGATGCACTAAATAGAGCAGATAGATTTTCTATAAAATTATAGAAAAAGTTTGTACTAGTGAAAAAGCGAGAAAAAGATAGAAATACAGACAGCGAGGAAGAGAGAGTTATATCTGGTCTATACAGTGTGAAAATTTCCCACTACACATAATATCGCTTTCGTGGACTGCTTTACGCATTCCTGTTGGTTACGCTACGCGAGAATTGCAGTGAGGGGTTAGAAACGAGGAAACACGAGCATCTCAACAAAATTCCAGTGGTCAGATATATACTCGCTCGCGCGGTTAAGCAGTCGACCGTATAAAGGGAAGGAGGGAGATGGAAGAAGGGTGCGAGAGAGGAATAGAGAGAGAGAGAAGTTAATGAGAAAAAGGAATATATAAAAATGTATATAAGAATAAATTTACGGAATAATTAGTTTTTGATAGTTATTACAGAAGTAAAATGGAAATAACATTCACAGTTTTGAATTAATGAGAATAGACAAATTGCTGAATGTAAATTTGCGAATGTAAAACAAATGTAAAGAATTTAAGTGAGTTTTAATGGTACTTGAATATTCCTTTCACTAGTTGCGTGTTAAAATTTTAAGGTTGATGAAGTATTTGCTTAATGACATTAAACGAAGGAAACTGTGTTACATTTACTTATAATATATTCGTTAAATTTTATTATTTATAATTCGAGAAAAAATTGACATGTTATTATTTTATTATTTCATTATTTTTTTTTACTTTTAATAGTTTGTATTAAAAAATAAGTTAAAAATATACTTATAAATGTAGACGAATAAGATTTCTTAATATATATTTTTTAAAATATCTTAAAAGTAAAATTTAAATATATATAAACTTGAATAAATAATAATTTTTTGTTACATGGTACAAATCTGTATATAATTATACGTCAAATAGCACATATAAGAATATACAGTTTATAACAGAGATTTTGTAAATATTTATTTTTTAAATAAGAAAATAAAAACGCAATCGATGAATATTAAATTATAGATTTGTTTATGGCATTTCAATAGATAAAAGAATAATAGATGAGAAATAAGCGTTTACGTGCATATCATTTGCCTTGTAGTTTTTCATATCTGCAGTTAACGTCATGTTCTTTACCGTATATAGATCTTATAACTAAGAAAAGCGTAGAGCGAATACAGAATATCCGACTGCAACCAGAAACTTATATAAGCTAAGGTAGTGTTTATGATGCTAATAAACATAAATTTTAGTAGAAATATCGATTACTTAATTTTGAAGAAAAACGCACCTTTAAGTTAATTAAATAATATAAAATTTAAATTCATAATTTTAGAATTTTTAATAATATTAACGATAGTTATATTTCAATAATATAACGATTTAAGAAATTGTGTGATTATTGTTACAGGATATAGTATAAAGTAAGATAAGAAATAAAGATCTTATAATAATAGTACAATATGTTTAATATTATTATTTTATATTAGTATAAAGGGATTAGATAATTATGCACAATATGTTTAATTTACAATAATAGTAGAATGTGTTTAATATTATTATTTTATATTGGTATAGAGTGATTAGATAATTACGTACAATATGTTTATTCACAATAATAGTACAATGTGTTTAATATATTATTTAGTATATTTAGTATAAATCGATTAGATAATTAGTTATCGATAGTTTTATAGTTAAAAGAGCCAAATATATCGATAGCATTTTAAAATAATTATGTAGAAACTCAAAATTGTATATTTTAATAAAAATAAAGTTTTTACTTTACCGATTTACTCGATAAACTGTCTTAATCCTAGTTAAGTTTAGATATTACAAATACCATTATTCCATTAAACTTTTATTTGAGACAAAACTGACATCTTTAATGCATACAGAGAACTTCTGTAACAATCGACGAGAATTGCGAGTATGCTCATATAGGTTTACGAAAACCGCGTGCTCCGCAATCCAAGCAGAGGAACTAATGACAATCCAAACGTTCCTGCACATATACATCATACATGTGGGTATAGGCATACCGCAATACGCTTGATTTCTATCATAGTGAATAGCTACTAATAAAGGCTATCCAAAAATAAAGTTTATAATCATCGGTTTGCAAAATGTTTTATTTCTTACTTTTTCAATTAGCAATGTCTTTTTGTCAGATATCCACCGAAATACGTTAAAATATCTTATAATAAATATTTTAATAAGCTTTTCCGAATAGCAATATCTTGAAATTTATCTACATGATTAATAGCATAAAGTAAAACAATTTATTAAAGTATATTAATTGTTTTGTAGTTGACAAGAGAAAAAAGTGGTTGGAAGAGGGTTAAAAAAAGTAGGACGCAAGAGAAACGCAAAATACAATATTTCGGCTTGCGACTCATGAGACTATTCTCTCTTGTGACCTTAATAATAGAACGACCTTCTATCATTATCTACTTTCATGCACATCCTTACCGGCGTGAAACTTTTATTAAACATTACGTTTTTCTTTTCCTGCGTCGGCGAGGATACAATTAAATAAATAAACTAGCAACGCGGAAGATTAAAGCTCTGACTCTAAGCAAAAGTATGAGTAGCTACAGAAGCGATTGTAGTAGTAGTTGAACGAAAGTATCACTGTCAAGAAGTTGTATGCATCGTAAAAGGATTTAAATCTCTTGATTCATATGCGTGGTATATCTTCTGACCAGGCAAGCGAGAGACATTAGTTATTTATACTGTCAAAAGAATTTTAATGAGATATCTGTCGATCGTTTTTCAATCGGAAGTACAATAAATTAGTCTTGCAAATGTATCCAATGACTTATTATCGATATATTTTTATCTTAGTATTATATTTGCTTAATCTTCAAGTGTATCGAATTAATTACTAAAGAATGCATTTAATATGTAACTAATTATGAATTGATAATATTTAGAATAATAATACTTAGAATTTACAAAAGTTGATTCAGAAATTATATCGGATAAGTTTTTAGATATAAAAGAATTATTAGAAGAATTCATTACTGTAATTAATATTATAAACAATAATAAAATTCTTTGCAACATTTTTTACAAAATCTACACAGTAATATGTTTTCAAAGATCACTTTTCATCTATGACAGGATTAAAATTAAAATTAAAATATAATTGTAATTATATTATTACATCGAAAATTCATTAAACTTATTTTAATAAGAATATATTTAAACAGTTGATTTTTTATTTAGAATTTATGTCCTGGAGCTTATGATTTTACCGAGAATATAAATATATAAATATACAATTATGTAGAAGCTTTTGAATATCACGTTTAGTAATAAATTTGAGAAAAAAAGGTTTTTGAGTAGTTATTTTTTTAATTCTTAATTTTTACTGCATTAGTGTTTTATCAACATAAAGTTAAGTTTTTCTTTATTTAGTAATATTTTTTTAGAGTACTATTAAATCGGATTATTTACTTTAAGATTTGTTAGTAGGATTTTATATTCTATTTTATATTCTTATGTTTCTATTAGAGTATCGAATACATTTTTATTATTATATTTCAGTTCTTTTTAGATTCTTGAACGAAATATAAAGTTCAAATATTCAATTATAGCAGAATTTTCTAAATATTTTATTCGTCTTGCTTTCTTTTTTGCCATATATTATTTAAACGTTGTATTATTTATTTTTGTAGTCATTTTAAATCTAGATATTAATTTTAACAAAATGGTATATTTTACGTATATACAAAACTATTAGTTTTCTAATTTTTTAAGATACAAGTTTCAACTTACTAGATACTAACCCTTGTTGATTATTAAAACTAATAATATTATATATGCAATAAAGTATTCTGATTAATATTACTTATTAAATATTTTATCAATATACTTTTATTGTCATCATTTTTATATTACATTATTTTTAATGAAAATTTCCATGTTAAATTTCATTCAAATGTATTTTTTTAAAACCCATTAAAATGTAATTACTTTTTTATTTAATTGAATTGAATAAAATGTTGATATTTTTAAATAGCTAATGTATAATTATTAATATAACTATTATTATATATAATGTATAATTATAACTCAATATTTGTTACTTTTTTCTAATATATTATTAATTTGACAGTTAAATTTATCTAATAAAATATTTATATGAAACTTTATAATATATGAGAGTACTAAAACTTTTGAATATTCATTGTAATTTATAAATTTTATGAACCGTAAAAATCATAACTTTTCTGTGTTGTTTATATCATGTTTTTATCTTGTACAGTAGTTATAATATTATAAATTCTAAAAGCTAATAATTTGTTGCGATGAATATTTAATCGAGTCTTCAACTTGTAAATCTGATTCACATTATTAGTTTTTAATTTTAAATGATCGTTAGTATACTTGAACTGTGTCTTTTTGAGTCAAGTAATATTAGTTTTTTAAATTTATTTATCTATGATTTTTATAATTTAAAATTATTCTTTTTTACTTTAAATATTTTTATACTTAAGTTTATTTATAAAAAATTATAAATAATAATTATAATATTAAGAAAAATAAGTTTTATTACTTTTATAGTTTTTAATAACTAATATTACGTCAAATTTGTTGTTCTACGTTTGCTTTAATATCTGTTTCTTTATTTTTAATTTATACTCAACTAAAAAAATCGTATTCGAAATATCGTAAATAGTTATATTTTATTATTTTTATTTATTGAATAACGAAAATATAATAATATATATTTGTTATTTATATTTTTTTAAAATTATTCATAAATTTAATTTTTCTGAATTTTTTATGCTTTAAATACATAGGTTTAAGTAATTTATTATTTCTATCATATAAAAAAATATTTTTGAATAAACTTACTTATGATATATGATTATGTTATATTAATATAATAGATGTCTAGTTCATTTTTAATTATTTTAGTGAAAATAAACATTTTATGTAGTTACTTTCATATTATTATTTTTAAATATAAACGTTTCTATGCAAAAACTTCATTTTGACGATTCGAATGTGAAAATATTTTATCTTTGGTTATATTCTATTAAGAAAGTTGTATAATTTAACTCATTTAATTTATAATTAACTAAGTTTTCAGATAATGTGAATTTACTTTAATATAAATTTTATATCAATTTTAGATTTATAGCCATCATCAATAACAGCCAACTTATTCTATTTATACGTATTTCGCGTCTTTATACGAATGAGAAATAAATATTGGTAGAAATTTTTCATCAGAAAAAATTGTTCTAGCATCAAATTGAATTTCAATATATAAAACTATTGATGTTGCATAAAGAATAAACTTACTCTTTTAAAATTATAGCCTTATAAAGTATTTTGTTTAATAATCAACGTTTATTTCGTTTTATTATTTTCACACGATAATTTTTCTGTTATATATATATTAAAAAAAGTTTAACGTAGCGAATTTTCTTATCGATAATATAAAATACAGAAATAATGAGGCAGAATGTAACAGAGATAGATGGATTGTAAAAGAGGGGAAGAGAAATAAATAGAGATAGAGATAGGAAAGAAGTTAAAGCTTAAGTAAAAGTGCAGTTGTGGTGAGTTTAAATTGCATTGTTCTCGCAAACACTGCTTTTATCTTGGTTTTCTCCTGCATACAGACACTCGTAGTAACAGCTTACTTGTGCTATTTAACAGACCGAGAGTATTTGTTCCTTTTTTTTCTTTCGTCTAGCTACTTTGTGTAATGTGTGTCCACTGGTCCACTAACGTGATCTCCGCAAATAATGTTCTCTCTTTTCGATGCTGTCCTCTAATTTTACGTCTATATATTCTATACTTTTTTCTATCTCTATCTCTCTCTTTTTTTTACTTTTTTAAGAGTCTCCTTTTTTCTTTTTTTTTGAAGTAGTCTTTAAAATTTTTTGTTCGTTTATCTTATTACTGATTCTATCTTGAATATTTTTTCTGAAGTTATTTATTTAGAGAGGCATTTAAGTGAGTTTGAAATTATCGAACACGTTAGAGATTAAATTTTGCACATATTCTTGATTAATTTAATAATTACTTAACCTTATAAGTCTGAATAATTTGATGTATTTATTAATTAACAGAAACTCTGTGCCGGATTTCAAGTTTTCTTAGGTTTCCGCGGATTGTAATTTCCATATAAATAGCATTTAATGTAATTTCACATTACAATAATCTTCCTGTTAATTATGAAGTACCACTCAATTCATATTTAATTAAAATTTATTTAAATATATTTGAATATAAAAATATAAAGCGATTATTATAATAGATAATTTAAAGCAAAAAAACTAGTTGTTTTTTGATTCTTAATTATAATGAATATAAAGTATGTTTGTTGTTTGTTTGTATTTTTTTATTTAACAGAATTTAAATAGTCTATTCAAATGATTACACACATTTTAATTTTATCTTTCTTTTCGAAAATTTTATTATGTAACCAAATGATATGATTAAAATTTTTATTTGAAATCATGTTTATAAATTAATAATAATAGTATTATGTACTCTGGATCACATTTAATAAGGTTGAGATCGAAAACAGAATTTAATATACAGAAGTTCATTCCATAATCTTTTAAGTTTATTTATCAATATTAAATAAATTTATAATATCTTTATGTAACATTAAATCGATAAATTTTCTTAACACAGTGAATAAAACTACTTATACTTTAGAAACAAAATTAAGTTACGATGGACCAATGAGTTTTAAATTTTCAATGTGCGTATAATATTATTTAAATATTCAATACCATATATATGCAAACATAAATCTAAAATATTCATTTTAAACAAAATACATTAAAATTATTTGATTTTTGGAGTAAAAATAACGTCATCGACTAATCTATATTCAATTCCTATAAAGTAGCATATCTTCGCTAAGTGTTACTTTAAAAATTAGCTGCCATTGAATATTTACCTCGAGTGTTTATTCATATAAATATTTAGATTCTTTTATAAAGAATACAATTAGGTTATGATAATTTTGACTTCGAATCTTACAAGATAATAGGTCAAATTAAATTTTATATACAAAATCTAAATTTTTAGAAAGACTTAATCATTATTAAAATTCGGCTGAATAATGAAATATTAGTTATTCGATTGTATGCATTTAAACGTGGAAATCATTCATTATAATGTCGTGTGAGAAACATTGAAGTTTTTCTAAATTTTTGTTGTATTAAGCTTTGATAAAGTTACATAAAATTATTCAAAAAGTATGAAAACTTTAAGAAGAAATATGAAATTTTTCAATGAAATATTTTTTCTTTGTATTTAAAAACTTTGACTATATTGAAAACAAATTAAGTAATAATTTTGAAAAATTAAAATATTCTTATATAATATTATAATATGAGTAAAATATTGTTTACAATATACATTTTTAAAATTAAGTTTATATAAAAAGTATGGTAAAATAAGTTTGATATCATCTTATTACTTAAAATACATGAATTTAACTGAAATTTGATAAAAAAAAACTTAAAAATAAACAAGGAAAATTAAACTCGCATTTTGTTAAAAAAAGTAGAACTCGAATTTCATATTTTATATATATAGATATACAAATACATTAGATTATAAAAGTAATACTACATTTCTGAAAATGTAAATCGATAATCAATTATGATAAATAGTTTTCATATAATAGATTACTGTAAATATAATATAATTTTTCGTCTTAATATGTAAAAATTAAAATTAAAAAATGTACAAAAAGTTTTGTCAAAACACCGTTGATTTGAATATGATAGTTTTTTCTGACATATATACACATACTGTAAGACTTTATTATAATAAAAAGATAAGTTTCATTTAATCAATATGGATCTTTATCTTATTGAATGTAGTATTTAATTTATATTAATAACTACTTAAAGTTAACTTTATTTTTATCATGATATTATATTCTACTAATTCAAACTATAATCTTAAGTATGAAGATGATACCGTAAGTTTAGAATAGAAGATTTCAAACTATTTTTGAAATCAATGTACACATTGTTTTATCACTATAAAACATTTATATTACTTACGATGAAATTATTAATCGTACTTTTATACTTTCGTTTTAACGGTAAAATTTGAAAAAGATATACGTTTATGGAAAGATAAATGGATAGATAGTATTTAGCGAGATAAGCAAATGATTAGATGAATGTCTACTTATATAGATCGACAATAAAAGACAGAATGAGAAAGACATTATATGTTTGTATATGAAAAAGAGCGAAGTTAAATAAGAGAAGGATATAATAATTTTCTATTAAACGTCGTTTTTAGTTTCACGTATTTTCCTTTCAGTCTCGACTTTGAGAATATTTTACTGGCAACAATCCTCTTTTTATGATGCGAAACTTATGAAAAGCACGAAAAGTTCTTTAATTCTCTTTCTAATATTTTTGGATTCGTGAAAGGTAATTTTGATTCCGGAGATTCTCGTTTATTTAATGTACGCTAAGTAAAAATTTATCTCCTCTATCTCTCCTATACCAGTATCTCAAGGTTTTTAATATTTCTAGATATACTTACTTGAAACCAGCGACAATTTCCATGGCGGAATTAAAGTTGCCGGTATTCCAGCAGGTTTGAGCCACTCTCAGCAGACACGAGAGTAAGGCTTGCCTTTCCTCGATCGTTGATCCGCTGGTTATAACGTGGCTCACCCATGAGCTTACCTGAAGATAGAATAGATACGTAGTAAAACGAAGAATATTAAAAATTAAATTTGTTTGGTATTATGTATTCAAATTTGTTATTTTTTATAATAAATAATGAGATGTTTAAAATACGCGTTGCATTGGAAAAACTATAAACGTACAAATTTGATTAAACTTAAAGGAATTTTTTATGAAAAACGATTTTTATACGAATATCATAAAAATGTATTATCTACCTCTTTTATAAAATATTAACGTTTAATAATAATGTTGTACTATTTTAACGATTAAATTTGCACGAATCAAAGTTCGAAAATGAAAGACTGAAAATTTACCTTTACTTTTGTTTTATAAATCTATAAAGCTCCTATAAGCATTAAATACGATAGAGTCTAAATTGTCTAAAAGTTATACTTTAATTGTACATTTTACTAGGGAATTCAACATTTAAGCGATCAGCGAACCGAAATTGAAGAATTTGATTAAAAATAAATTTGAAGCGAACAGAATAATCTTCCGTTAATTGCAGAAGAGTAAATGAAATTGTGAGTCGTGATTGAAATAAATGCCACTGTACAAGGTTAGATATTTATGAACGAAAAGAAAAAAGTAAATATCGTAATCAGTTTACTTCGGTAAAGCGATCAATGAGGGTTTGAACGCTGACGGAGGCCGTGGAGGTAGGCCAGCAAGCCTCGTCTTCGGTTTGGGTAGAACTGCTTGTGAGACTCGGGCCACCACCTTGACTTAGATATCCGGTTTCACCTCTGGCTTGCTTCCGTTGTTGTTCCTTCTGTTGCTGACGCTGCTGCGAGGCCGTGAGGTCCTGGGAGACGTGGCGGAGGTATTCTCCGGGCGGCACCTGATAAAATAACTGGTACTCGCTCTCCGTCAATCTGATCGCCACTTCCTCCGGGAAGTGCAGTAGCTTCTGCAAATCCTCCAGCTCCTCAGAGCTACGAGGCAGCTGCGGCTGCGGCCGCTTCTCCAGCTCTGGAACATCCAAGTTTTATCCGCGTTAGTTTCTTCGAGGTCTCTATATTTGCGATTATAACTAACACCGAATCATTATTGACAATATTGAAAACAGCGAGATGATGTTTTATACGGAAATACTAATTTTCACACCAATCGTTTAATTGAAGCTTCTTTTATTCGATAACAATTTTTTTAATCAACTTTTTAACGGTTAATCTTATTGTTATTATTAAAGATTCATTTTCTTTCAAAAGAATTTATTTTTATTTTTTTCGATATATACTATTAGTATATCTACGTAGTATACATTGAAAGTTAATTTTTACTTAAATATGAATAGTAAAAGTGGATTAAATAAGATTTCATCATTATAAAAAAATCCACTTGAAAACAATACTAATTTTATTTATATATTTTAGATTTAAATTTAAAAATTAGTGTGAAAAAATTTTATTTCAGTTTATAAGTATCACTTATTTGTGACATTATAAATATCTTTCCATATTTATATAATTTTTTTATAAAAAGTGTTTTTAATTATATTGCACAGAATGAAATATTTAATGCGGTACTCGAAAAGCTATAAAATATTAAACCAATGGTTTTCATAAGTGGATTTTTATTTTATTTAAAGTATTTCATTATGGATGAATCAAATAAACCTAATATGAAATCATTTAATATCATAAAAAAAATTTCGTAAGGTCTACTCTTTAAAACGATATATATTTTTATTAATTTAAAAATATAAATCATATTTTCACTTTTTAAACTATAACAGTTAAATACGATAATCGAATAGAGTGGTAATATTAGGAAAGCAAAGAATGAATAGTAGAAGGAAAGTTTTTCGACTTTCTTTTTTTCTTATGTTAAGAGGCTTATATGTCTCATTTAAGTTTCCATTAATAATAAGAAGCTTATATTCAAAAACTGAGAGTAGCGTATATCTATTTGATATCAACATAAAATATTAAAAGTTAAGATTATTGAAAATAAAAGAATAATCAGATCGATTTTATTATTTGCTGAATAGTACATAATTACGTTTAAATCGATAGTTTTGACAATTATTTAAAATTTATACAGAAATTTTATAATTTATGTGATACCGAATAAAATATTCGACTATAACGAAAAATCTTATATTATAAAATAAATATTATATTCTAATAACGACATGCATAAACTGTTCCATTATATTTTACAATTTTATAAACTTTCTCTGCTTTTAAAATAACAACGTTTGCAATAATTATTAGAATAAGTAATCGAGTAATTGTTAAACATGCATACAACGCTTATTAATGATTTTAATAAAAGTTATACAATGAAAAAGAGGTATGAAAAACAATTAAATAATGGATGAATTCGCATATAAATGATATTTTTATGCTTGGAATAATTAAGAAATCGTACATAGAAGTACCGACGCAGCTCAGACCATAAAATAATAATACTCGTGTAATTGAAAAGCAATTGGCTGAGGAACGATTAGTTATTTAAAAGCGGTACAATCTCGGTACACCAATATACGTTACCAAGCATTTATTTAATTTAGGAAAACTGCATGCACTTTCAAAAGTTTGTGATCTGAGTCGGTACCTCATCTGAGAAACTAAATTAGTCAGTTTGAACCTCGATAAAGGAGAGAACAATATTGATCAAAGTTCGAAACAGTACTAATTCTATTGGTTGTCCACCTTTAGATATGTTTTAAGTTTTGATATTATATTAATTTAAAAAATTGATGTTTAATTTAAATTATAAAACTTTATATTTAATATTATTTTTAGTTAATTTAGTTTATTAAAAATATATAATAACTTTATTCACAATTATTACGATATGATAAATTTGTCAGTGAAATTAAAATTCAATTAAAATAGTATTTTGGTAATAAAAGAATATTAAATTCTTTTTTTTGAGATATAATACCGAATATTTAATTATAATAAATATTTTTATCATTTATAAAAATGTGAAATTATGCAAAAAAATAATTTTTGTCTTTCGTGATGTTTGATTAAAAAGTCAACTACCGTTCAGAAGTCAAATAAAATTTTCTATTATTAACTTTAATATCTAATGTTCAAAAATTTACAAAATGCACATTTTTTTTATGAAAAACTATAAACTTATAAAGCAACAAATAATTCATTAAAACTAAAGGCTATAAAAAAAATTTATAAAAAGAATTTCGCAAAATAAGTAAATTCACAATCATATATTAATTAAGTAAACTTGGAATATTTAAATTTTAAGAAATTATTTTAACGATAAATAGAAATGGATAAGATAAATAGAGACTGTTTAATAATTGAGAAATATATACCTAAATTTTCACATCAACAGATATTAAGAAATATTAAAAAATAAAATGAGTAGGAAGTTATATACGAAGCTAATATTTGTAAAATATTTTATAAAACTTAGGAATAGGAAAAAATTTAGCGTGTTTTACAAGTAAAATTTAAATAAATATTTGATCGAATAGTATGCAGCCTTTTGTTTGAGAATTAAAAAGTCGAGATAATAAGGATTATTTGAGTAGTATCTTTTACATCTCTTTAAAATATTCCTCGAATGTTTTTAAAATTCACTCGTAATTCAAACTCATAAATCACCATCTTCCCTTTATCCTTTTCCATCCCTTTTTATGTTTTCATCTAGTAATCCTCTCTTAGTTTCTGGAGTTACTTAAAGAGTAGCTTCCTCGTTTGTCGCTCTTTAGTCGAGTGAAATAGCACAGCTTACACTTGATCTTTAAGCCAGCGAGTGGCTTGATTCTATAGCTAAGAATTCCTTTCGAAACGGCTCCGCATAAATTCCCTCTGTGCACGTGAAGTGGTTCGATACGTCTCTATCTAATCTGTCTCCCTCTGTTCTACTCTTTTTCCTTTTTTCTCTGGATTTCTTTTTTTTATATCCGATAGCACATAAAGTTTACTCGCGAGAGAATACCGTATTGTAAGAAAGTTAAAGGAACGCTATTCTGTCGTTTCGAAATTTCATTGACACTTGGTACAAGTGCACACGCAGATTACGCGGACGTACGTATATTCGTACGCACGTAAATATATATTCTGTACTCGTGGCATACTACGTTTAACCTAGTGGTCCACATATTCACCGAGGGAAAGCATTAATCGATTTTTCAGTAGTAAGCGATGGCTCAAATCGGACGACTCTAGATGCGACGCTTTGTTCTTGATAATACAGAATATAACGTCATTAGCCCACATATGCATGACACAATTTGAGAGAATAATTAAAATACAATCGAGACTTACTTACGCAGCTAAGTCCGTTTAATCTAGGCGTAGTTTCCGAGACGAATAGGAAGAGAAATTGGCTTTCAAATTTATCCCTTACCGGAGTCACGTGTACGTGCATAATCGATATTGAGTTGATGGTTGGAATTAGTTATGAAAGGCTTTCTCGTAGGTCATTGTATGAAACGTTCCGCAAGTTACGTGAATGTGTAAGTTCAAACGGTAAGTTTTTGTGATTCGCAGCTAATAGAACCAATACTTTTTCTTTTTTGTGAGACTGGGGATGTCACGAGTTAATTTATTTTGCCATATAGACTAAATGCTTTTAAAATGTATTTTACAAAATTTAGACCTATATTTTCAAATCAATATTGATATTTATTATTTTAAATTTTATTGCGAGTGATTAAAAAATAATAACCAAGGATTTCAATATTAAACAACTAAACATTTAATTCGTGTAAACGTATGAAAGAAATTGCAAAAATATTCTTTTTGGTAGAAAAATACTTTGTGATGTAAAATTATTGATAAATAAAGTATTATTAAAAATTTAATATATTTCAAAGAACTGAATATAAATTAAATTAAAAAGGATATGTGATTTAAAAAAAAAAATATTTAAGCGCTGAAACGGTGTTATCTTATGTTTCGTAATTATTCTAATAAAATTCTATATTTATGGAAATTCTAATATTAAAGAATGTTATGTGTTTTTAATTATATTAAGATTTTTATTACTTCAACTTATTTTAGCTTCCTAGAAATTTTATAATTAAATCCATATTGCTACTAAAATAATAATCTTTGAATCTTGTTTTTAAATTTACCTAGATTTCGTAGAAAATAATCGGTCACGATAAGAATATAGTAAACGATAAAAAATATAAGAATATTTGTATATAATTTTAAATTTTATAAAATTTACAATATACAGTATATTCCTAATAATATTAAATTGTCATTTAATTTGATTTACACCTACGTAACGCGCATTAAATTTTTAGGTTAAAATTAATGAATTATTAAAGTTAACTTTTAAAATATAAATAGATATCATAAAATGCCTATTACTCTATCTTTTTATTTAATAGAGATATTTTAAAATCTATTTAAAAGTACTTCGGGTAGTGCTTTCGAATTAATTTAAGGAACTAAATAAATTGATAGACATGTCATCAATAAAGGTCTGTGATATACGGTATATAAAATAACATAAAGAAAACGGTAATAAATATCTAAAACTTTAATTTAGTTTTTGAGATTATATTTTTCTCATTTTCTTATAATTTACTTTGAAATTAATATGATAGTTTTCTTAAAAATTCATTCACTTAATGTATTAAATATTGCTAAGTCATTGAATTTTTTTTCTACATAAAAAAGCTGTATGAAACTTATCACTTCTGAAGCTCTAAAATAATATCATATCATAGTATTTTTTAAAGTCTAGTAAAAATATTTTATATATACTAAATTTTATATATTATTAGATAAAACAAATTAAATACTTATTTTGCCGGATTATTAATTTTTTATTTCTTACAATGTATAATTAAAAAACTTTTTTTTCAACGGCTAGATAAAAGTTTATTATTTTAATTTCAATTTTCAAAAATATTTCCACACCAAAATCTTCTTAAATATTTAAAGTAAAAAGTAATAAGTAAAAATAGCAGATACGTTTAAAAATATTAAAAAAACAAAAGTGGTTAAATCGAGAGAAAAAGATTCAGGAAGGTGTAAACTATCAATTATTCGTATAAATAAGTCATTAAAAAAGTGGGAATAAAAAGAAAAAAAGAATCAGATTGGAACAAATGTCGTTTGTTTTAACGAAACGTAGGACAAATGTTTTGGGTGCTGATAATCGGAAATTTCGCCATCGCACATTTTACATCGTATGCGGTGCACATTTCCCTCGTGAATCAAACCAATTCACTAGTGGCGTTACTTTCACTGAAATAATCGCGGGCAAAAATGAGACAATACACGTGTACATATAACATCGATCGAAGCTTGATCAAGAAAAAAATGTTATTTTCACGTGCATGGCGCTTGAAAGTCCAATTAAAGTGGCAGGTCGCCAGTAGTTGGGCGTTGTAATATACGGGACTATCACAATACAATTTCCTTCATCTGCTATTGAATGAGTACCTGAGTATGTATGCGTTTTTTGACGAAGGTAAAATAAAGGGGTGGTTTCGTGTACACGAATATTCCTATTGATTTTTGTGGATGGTGATGCCGAATTAAATGGAAGACTACGCAAATGCGGCTTTGGTGTAACGCGATAGATAGTAAAATGAAAATTTTTTAAAGTGTCAAAGATTTTTTATGATACGTTTTTTTATTTTGAACGCCTTTCGAATGAATATAAAAAATAATTATATACTATTTACTTTGATATATGAATAAAAGATAATTTAAAAGAAGTGGCGAAACGATCACTTTTATTTTTTAGTCAACTATAAAAATTTTTATTGTTATCGCGCATTTTATACATTCAAATTTTTAAAATGATAATATACCTAGACATAGTTATAGTGTATATGAAACATGATTTCTAGACACGAAGCAAGAAAATTTAATGCTTGAATATAAAGTACATATAAGCACTTAAAGAGACTATATATATTATTTGATATTATAAGGGGAATTACGTTATGCATACCGAAGTGAAAAAATGGAATATAACTAGTTTCATAAATAAAAAAAGAATGTACACCTGTTTATAAAAATAACAAAAAATTAAAAAAAAATGTTTAGATTCACGAAGAAAATGACTGGAAAATAGTGTGAGATTAGAGCGATGAAAATGAAACTATGATAAAGAATCTCGAATGGTTTTAGATATATCTAAATAAAAATACGTGGTATAATTATTGTAATAAACATTGCAGTTTGTAATGTATAGAAATATCGATATGAAAAAATTACCTAAAAAAATTTTGCATTTATTACAATAATTAAACCGAAATGATTTTATTTACTATTTAAACCTGTGTGTTAATTATCAATCGAATCGCAAGCGTTGTTCCAATCTCCGTTTCGCTTACGTACAGCAAAAGTTCTGTATTTGAAATGCAAATAATAAAATATCGGACCGAACCGTGAAATCAGATTCAAGTATTTTTGATTTAGTAGACGTTCTGCGAAGTAGGCATCGGAGGACTAAGAGTCGAGCTCGAATACAAAGATAAAAAAGGTATTCCCGGAAAGTTAGTGGGCGGGTTATTTTCCTTTTCAGGAACATCGGGGTGAAATATGGGGAAAGCTCGAAGCAAGCCACGAAGAAAGGTACGAAGCAAGGCACGAAGCAAGTTTTATACCTTATCAGGTGATAGTGCAGGCCACGTGGGGTGGAGGACGACGCGGAAGTGGCGGCTGCCTCTGCTGCTGCAGAACGTCGTGGCGGCTCTGTATCACTACGTGATTCTCGTGTTTTCGAGGCAGCTATGCGTTTGCCTTGTCGTGTATGTGTGTGGGCACTGACCCGTTGGGTTGCCGTACCGCTCCAACGAGAGCGGAGAATGTCCCCTCGCGCTTTTTTTTTGCAGGCCTACATCGGAACGGTGGTGGCTGACATTGATGCTGCTGCTATTGCCACTACTGTAGCTACTGCTACTACGGTTGCCGCTACTGTCGGTGTCGCTGTCGCTGCCATTGCCGTAATAAATCTTAAAGTGGGCAGCCTGAGGATCTGCTGGTACTTCTTTCTTTCTTCCTCGCCGCCTGCGGTGTTTGCGACCGAGCCCATTGCGTCGCTTTCCTCTATCTGCCTCTCTCTCTTTTTCTCGCCTTCACCTGCGAAGTGTAAGAAAAAAGAATTACGTTAGAAACGCGAAGACGCACGCCATTCCTGCTCTCGTATATTATTGACGACAGCCACGATTTATGACCTCGCCAATCTTTTCGTTCTCAGCTTCTTCGAGTTCCAACTCGCGCTTTCGTTCTTTACTTCCTTTCCTTATCACATACGTTCTCCTACGAATTACACGTTTTTTTAAATTTTGCCTTTCAGTTTATGTCGAGTGAAGAGCGATAACTTATGTCATTTATTCATATTGCTGAATGATACCTTATAGTTCTTTGCGTAAAACGAGTGTAGACTAGAAATGATTATCTTTTAACGAAATTTTTCATTCAAAATGTAAAACGTAGTTTCGAGAGAATTTATTAATATTAATTATATTTCTTCTACTTATGAAAGATTATTTGGCATAAATTATTTTACGAAATTTTATTTTATAATATAATTCTTATACAATTGATAAATTTTGGACTTGATATTAATTTCATTTCATAGTACATGTATATTATAGTATAGTACATGATTAACAGTTTTTTTAGACAGAATAGTTAATTCAAATTTTAATTTATTTTAAGCAAGATTTATAGTTTTGATTTCATTAGATTTTATTTGTAATTAAAATATTAAATTTCTTAGTTTTAATTTAATTTCTTTGGTTAGTTGCGAATATTAAAAGATCAAAATACAATCAATTTACTTACAAAATATTTTTAAAGGTATATTAAAGTTTTTGTAACACTATTGATTATGGAAAAAGTAATTTATTTATTATTGAGAATTTGAAGCTTTTAAATTTACAATTTATATTCTTAGATTAAGAATATTTAGAAATGTAATAGTTTAAATTTAACATGTTTATGACATTAAATCTAAATTATAGATAGCATTAATTTAAAATTATAAATAGTAATTATTCTTCAATTTGAATAAGATTTTATTAATTCAATTATTGTATCTTCACTTTTTTTTAAATTTTATTGATTCATGTTTAGAGTTTTAATCGGTAAATTTTTTTCTCCGTATTAAAATTGATTAATATTTAAAAACTTTTTTTTATAATAATGTCTAGTGACACAATAAAGCAAACTAAGTAATTATTATTTATGCACAATGAATAATAAAATATGCAATTGTATTTTTTATTATATTTTTTATTATATTTATATATTTTGATTAAATATACTTTTTACATTGGGTTAAAAAATATTTTAAATAAATTTATAAATCATGTTATTCAATATATTTGACAGTCATAAGTAAAGAATAAATGAAAAAACTACGAGTGGATCCTCTTAAACTCATCAACTGTCATTTTTTATACTTTTGGCATTTGTTAACGTAAGTGTATGACTTGCACAGATTTTTTCCAAATACTTTTAAAAATTGTAAATTGATCGAGTGAGATGGAAAATCGAGGACACGAAAAACAAATGAAAAATTCGTGGCCGAGAAGCAAATATAGTGGAACTATGTACTTGTATATTTAGAGGAAAAATGTAAAAATAGAAAAATGTTTGATATGAAAAAAAGAAAATACGATTAAACATCCACTCGCTCGACACTCTAGGCACATATATATATATATATATACATATATATAGTATAGAATATACTTTTATATTTGAAATAATAACAAATTTTTCAAATTTTTTCCATGAAATATTTATATTAAAAATAAAAATATAAATTTGAAAAATATTTACCTAATACCATATATTATGTACATATAATATGTTATTTATTACATGAAATTAGGAAAAAACATTTTTTATTTAGAAGTAAAGATTTTTTTAAAATAAAAAGATAATTTAAACAGCATCAAAGTTTACTTCTAATTACTATTATTAAACAAAAAACTTAAAAAGTATATAAAAGTATCTAACCATACGATACATTTGTTTTACCGAGTGCTATACATTTTTGTATATACAATCGTAAATTCCGATACATTTTTATCCATTTTTATATTTATAAATTCTTGTATTTATAATAATATTTTCTATTGTAAACATTGAGGACTTAAAATATGCAAAGTATTCGTTTATTGAAGAAGAAGAAAGTAACAGTCAAACAGCGAAAGTGAAATAAGTGCAGGAAATAAGAAATGGACATATGTTTTTAACCTGTTCGGATGCACATGACATTGTACGGGAAGTTTGGCATTGGTTACTCGTAAAGTACGAGTGCACTTGTGCTGCGTTTCACATGTCAGATTTTATTGGTTCGTGTAACAAGCGGGGCGTATGCTTTATGCGAAGGCAATCGAGCGTGTACACTTGCAGAATGAAAAAGAGACGAGGGTAGGAATGGAAAGAAGGGCTAATAAAAGCAAGATAAGAGAAAGTCATCTCAGGTAATTAAAGTTCAATTAATCTAAAACGGATTAATGAAATTTGACCACCCACATTTTTAATTTCTACTACGATACATTTTGGTTTCTCGATACCACGTTTATTTTTATTAGATGCGTATTTGTTTGAACGTATGTTACACGTTTATGTAAGTTTGATTTATTTATTTTATGATATTCTAATCCAAACGTATGATTTATAATACTACCGATTAACTTTATTGGAAGTAAATTGAATAAATCATAAAGTATACAGGTTTATCTTCTTTATAATTATTTTCTGTACAATAATTTTTAGAGTGACATCTTTTTAACGTTTTAAAATAACTTTATACTATTACTTTGTACATTAAAAATGTAGTTTACTATACGTATTAAATTATGATTTTGTAAATTTCTATTTTAATACATATTTAGTATGATTTATTTAATTCTTAAGAAAAACAATTGTTTATAATCAATGTTTTTATAATTACTTCTTTTACTACAAACTTATTATATTTAAATTTTATTTTAAATTTTGGCTAAAAAGGAGTTTGAATATATCATAAAACGAACATATCATTTAAATTATGAGCCGATCTACAGTAAATTCAATATGTAGAACTTAAAAAAATATATTGAAAAATGTGAGATTATTCATTCATTTATCTATAAATCGAAGAGTTATGTATTTCGATATACAAAATTATAGAATAAAGTGAAATGTAACGTAATAGTTAAATTATAATAAATTCTTCTTAGTTCCAACATTTCAGGAATTTTATCCGTAAGTTATTAGTATTATTCAGTATTAGATATTTAATTATATAATTAATAGTATAATTAACCGAATCCTTAATTACTCAAAAATCTTGAGTATTCTCAGCAGCGTATGTTATACAATAGTAAATAGCTATTCTGTTAAATATCGTTTCACTTATATTTAATAACCGAGTTTAAAATTAAAAATTTTGCTGAATATAAGCGATCATAAATTTGATACCAACTTTTTTATATTACTTTATTGCAAGCTGTTAGCTTTAAAATGCATATTCTTAAGCAAAATTTATTGTAAAAAGTTAGAGAAATGTATCAACTAAGGTATAATAAATTTAATTATACGATAGGGAACACTTTTAAAACTACGTTATCTTATTCTTTGTGATATATTTTGAGCTTTTATTCATTGTTCTCTTGTTTAGGAACAGAAAGTATTAAATTAAAATACTTCGAGACAGTAGTAATTACAACTACATCTTATCAAATATTTTAAGAATAACCGAGAAGTATTTATACCTAATACAGTAATAATAATAATAACAATAATAAAGTAAAATTTGTATATACATATTTAATTATATATTTTTATATTTAATATTTTTATAAATCATTAAATATATAAGATATAGGCCTATGCTTGAAACCGTAAATTGCAAGTATATATTTTTAGAAAACTACAAATGTCTAAAAGGAACAGCGCTAAAAATTGAAAAAAATAAAACCTCTGTTGTATCAATTCGATAAAAATGGTAATTTTTTCATTCTCCGTACTGCATATAGTAAGGAAAAATTTTTAAAGTAGAAATTTTTATTTATAATAACTAGCTTAATAATTTTTATGTTTTAATAGATGATAATTTTTTAATAAAATGATTCAATAAAATATATAATAATTTTATTTAAATTGCAAATAATAAGATTTCGTAAGATTTATAATTTTAAAAAATGTACAAAAGATATTGGTTTTTTTTTGCAATGTTCGTACTATCATAATTTAATAAGTTATGGTTTTTTATTTAAATATTTATTAAAGGTAAAATGAGTTTTATACATAGGATTTTATATCGAGGTCAACAATAGTGAAAATAAGCTTACATTTTCATATTTATTTATTGCATTATGTCATTATATTTTGAATAACGGAACCAATTAAATTCCAGCTCATTTAATGAAATTATCGAAAGTACTGAAATGCTTTTACTATGATTAGAGATTTGGAAATCATGTCATCACTTTCACGAAAGTACATTATGGCACCAAAATAATATAAAACATTGTAATCAGATCATGACCATCAAAGCTTCGTAAGAGGCTCGTTCAAGAGTATCCAATTAACGAATCCACGAAAGCTCAAACCTCTCGTTAACTTCTGTGCCTTGTTCCCTCCATTCATCTTTTTATCTTCTCTCTCTCCTATCCAACCCCTCGTTTCTCCTGCTTTGTTTCAGACTATTTGCCTTCGTAACCACGTCGCAGCAAACAAACGAACAGCTGTAAGCTCGCGTGCACGTGCCTTTATGAGGCGTGCACGCGTGACTCGCAAAAGATAGAGAGAGAGTGGTAGTTATCGAGTGTCTCGTGAACTTAGAGCTTTCGTAAATACGAGAGAGGGAGAAAGCAACCGGTCGAGCGCATCGACCGTTCGATATATGTTCCGTAGCACTTGCTCTTTACAGTCCCTCTTTTCTTTTTTCATCCGTGGCACGTTAGTTTCACTTCCAATTAAGTCCGCGCCGTCTTGCCTACACCGCTAATTAAAATGTGACGTAAACGAGACTTACTTTACAGTTACAAACTTTGCATTCTTTTCTTTTTCTTCTTTTATACTAATTTGGATTTTTGAGGATTATTATTTTATCTGTTTTGCCTATTCGTTCTTTTTTCCTTTCGTTTACAAACAATTTATCCTAATTAACTTTTTCATCGATTTTTAAATTTTAAATTTATTTTAAGAGAACAGCTATTGTTTCCTTTATTACTAGTAAACGCATAACTTTACTATTTCATATATTTGTCGTCTGATCGATAGTTTTATCGGTAATATTATCTGTATTTTATTAATAATAAAATATTATTTTTTTAATTACTAGATTTAAGTGGTATTTTGAACCTATTTGTTTTCAATTAACATCTTGAATTAAAAATATATATTTGGAAAATAATTTTTATTTTATGATACGATTCAATTAGACAAAATAAAAACAATTTTATTAGAAATAGTTGAAATTGAAATATAATAACCATTTGAATAAGAAGTAGAATAAGTTTATTATTCATTATTATAAAGTATTTACGAAGATTTAAATTTAAAGAGTTAGAACATTTTAATACATCGATATAAAACTTTATCTTTAATAAGTAATCAAAATAATCTTCTTTATAAATGCTGCTGATGGAAAGTAACCTTTTAAGATTATTTGAGATTACAATCAGATTTAAAGTAAAGTTATTTAAATTGTAAAATATTAAGTGGAATTATTATTTTATAATTAGATACATAGTATAAATTGTTTTAAAGCTTTATAATACTTATATTTATTACATAATTCATTAGTTTACAGTTATATAGTATAAATATATAAAAAAAATTGACGCATTTTTTAAGAATTTGAATATAAAATTTACTTTAATTTTTAATTCAAATTTTATAACTGACGATAAATTAAATTTTGTTTTAATATATTTATAATACAATGTATGAATTAGATTAAATATTTTTTAAAGTATGTTAAAATCATGATATAAAAATAATAAATTTAATCATTATAAATAATAATTTTTATCCAAAATGAAAAAATCTGATAACTATTAATGATTCTCATTCTGTTAAATCGTAGACTTATACATATATACATAAACAGGTAAATACTCGGTCATTTCGATCGCAGGACGGAAATAAAGTTAGCGGCAATAGTTGCTCTGGTTGTATGTCACTACCCGCGTAAATAGACATAGCAAACGTTCATATATCAGGAGACATATAATATGTCGAACGAGATGATATCCGGTGACATTAAGGATTTGCGGCGCATAATATCTGCATTAATTTGTCGTTTGGTAACCGATGAAAAGTAAACGAATACAAGCGATGATTAAAGGAGGGGAAATGCGAATGTTTGAGGCTGATTTTGCGAGCCACTCTAACTATATTGTTGGATACAGTATTTGTCGTGAAACGATGATTGGAAAACAAAGGGAACAAATAATATTATGTTACCGGAGTGGCAATTGGTTTCGTCGATCCTATTCCCTATCGTCATTCTGATTTCTCAATCAAATCAGCGAAAATGTGATGGTTCGATATTTTTTTGTTAGTTCTTTTTAGAATTTAATTTTTTTTCCGACGTTGTCGATAGTTTAGTTTAATATATCTACATGGATCGATCGTTGACTAGGATATTTTGTTTTTTATGAATCATAATTACAGTTTATATAAAATTTTGTACAAAGTTTTAGTTTGCGTAAAATTTATAGAGGGAATTTTTTATGATATTTAAACAGAATTATAGTAATGTATATAATGAAAATTAATTAATGAAAATAATATAATACTAATAATTATTAAGTTTTTTAAAATCAAGGCATAATAAAATACAACTGAAAACACTTTCTGTTTTTGATAATTATGTATTATAAAATAACATCGATTACGTATATCATAAGATTATTAAAAATATTAATAAATTAAATGTAAACAAGTTTTTTTATTTTTTCAATTTTTCACAAATATTTTGAAGAAGAAAAAAGAATTTTACTTGCACAATAAGAGTATTTTAAAAATATCGATAATAATCAATTTTATGATTTAACACACAAATTGCATGAGTTTTTATACGTAGTCTTACTTTTTGCAAATTTTTTTAAAAATAATTTCCTATATGTTTCAATTATACTAAAATTCTTTATTATGCCTATTAATTGATGAAGCGAAACATCAATTTAAATAATAGTAAATTTAATTAAGGAATCTAGAATAAAATAAGAATGAATCAGTGAAATTACTTTAGTATATTCGATGAAATTAAACTATTTTTCGCGTAACTATCTTCTTCGATCCTGATAAGATTGTAATAAGAAATTGAATCTTTTGTAGTCAAGACTACATTAATTTGAATCTATTTAAAATGAATTCATAGCTTAGTGAAATTGGAATGATGAACGTTTTTTTAAATAATAATTGTACTTAAATGTGTAAAAGGGCCTAAGTACAAAAATCAGCCGTATTTAACATTAATTCTATACAAATAACATTTGATTTAAAAAAAATTGTATTTGAATATTATAAGATTAAGAAATCGTTTATTACTATAAGAAAGGATTTCTGTTTTTATTTGGCTTTAGTACTTTTATGAAAAGAATTCGAGAGCACAAGGTTAGCTACGTGTTCTTGACGTGATCACGTCACGTTACGAAATGGACTACAGCACTAAATTTCATTCTAAGGGTTCTTTGAAATGAAGATAAATGGAGCTTCACATAAAACCGAAATATTTTCCATGGATAAACGTGCCTATGTCGCAAATTCCTTAAGGAATTATTATTAATATTGGTGATAAAAGGAAAGGTAAATATTGTAGCTATGTATCATTTTTCGTATCCTAAATATTTTTTTATTTTTATATTATTTATAATAGAATGATTATTTAAATATGAATTATGATATTTTGTTATCTTTTAGATTTCTTTACACGAAATTTTTTTTATATACTTACCACGTAAGATTTTATTCAATATCATAGTAAGTAAAAATAAGGCTATTTTTATATCTCTTATATTTAATTCTGAATAATAATGAATATTAAGTTAATATTCTAAAAACTATTGGCTAAAAATATAATAGAAGCTAACGAATATATTATGCGAAAGAAATTATGTAATAAATTTATAATATATACAATTAATATATACGTAACGTTAAAGATGCAAGTATTACGATTAATCAATTTTTTTTATTAAATTGAGCAGTCGTATTTACTAAATATGAAAATAATTCCAGAAATTATAAACATAGTTTCGTTGAGTCTCAAGAATTCAATCAAAGTCAATATGGATACTTTCCCAATTCTGATGAAACATCGCTTAACGGCGAATAAGAAATTCTCGATTTACATATCCCTTACATTGAGAAGTCTTTTTTTTTTAGAATTCTAAAGATGATTATTAGACACAAATATTTTCTTCTGCTTTTGAAATTTTTTTTCTAAATTCTATAAAATACATATAAATCAAAGAAAAATTAATAGAAATCAGTAAATCAATATTATATTGATGTATAAATATTTTTCTTTTTTTCATTCAACCGTAGACTTATTGCTATAGAAACAAGTATATATTCCGTAACCTAAACATTTATCCAATATATCTACAATAAATATGCCAACATAACCACGTTTTTATTCTTCTTTGTATTCAGCAATTGACAGCGTCAATTGAATCTGGAACAAACGATCCGTTAGCTATATTACACCAACATCCAATCTGTATCCAGAAATATACAAGTAACATATATATCGGTTTTTGAATAGCAGAAGTTATGCTATTGTATTCGGGTGCACTGCAATATAAGTTGTTCACAACTCACATTTAGTTATCCTGTTCTTGATTAAAATTCGCATTTTTTGCTCTGAGGGATTTTATTTTACACGCATAGATGTTGAATATCCGTGATCGTTTAATTTTATAAAATTATCTTAAATTGGTAATTTATGTTGAATTTATTGGGTGATTTCAATATTAACAAGGTGATAACGAAAAGAGAATGTATTTATTTAAAAAATACGGTATAAATGTACGTGTTCCTAGTTATAAAATATAAAAATTAAATTAAAATTTTTCCATAAGAATCGTGAGATTAAATGAGTTATAGATCAATTTTATTACTTTAAAATATCGTATATGAATTTATTATTAACATTTAGAATATTGTATTTTATTTAAAATCAAATATATAATGGAATAATTAGTACATTATTGAAAATAATACGTATTAAATTAGATTTGTATTTAAATAGAAAATTTTAAATATATTATTTAGATGCAGATATTTCATTTTCATCAATATGTTTGACTATTATATACACCCCATATATATATATATATATATATATGAATTTAATATTTATAAAATAGTTTTAAATTAATTGTAAAAAACTAATCTTCCATTAAATTTTTCTTAAACGTGTGTTGATATCTTATTAAATTTTAGTATTTATAGAAAAATATATTACGATAAAAGTTAAATCGCTAAAGGCTAAAATTGTTATGTATATTTTACGACGTATATAGTTGACGATGAAAATCATGTACGCATGTATACAAATATATATTTTATAAGATTATTCTATGCAATTTTAGCGATTACAATAAAATTTTTTTTTTTATTATTATAATAGAAGGAAAACGTCTAAAATAATAATTTTTAAGTATATAAATCAAATTCAAAACATGACTTTCTTTACAAAATACATAATTCAAGTACAAACCAATTTATAAGATTAATGTTGAAGAAAGGTCAAAACAAAACGGATGATATTTCTTCAGAAAAAGAAAAATGTTTTCTCGATGACACAGAAAAAAAATGGAAACATATACGAGAACTCTATTAATATGATAAACTAAACTGATTTCTCCTTTATGAAAGCAACGCACAGTGAAAGATAGGTTGAAAATACACCACTCAAAAACAAAGTGTTGTATTATCAACAGAGATACGTGTGAAATCGGCTCTCATTAGTTTAGCATGCACTGTTTGTCGCTCACGTACTGTTTAAACGAGTTACCTAGTTTTCGCCAGCAGATCCAAGTCAATTTGAGCACAGAATCGACTAATGCCAATAAAAGACAAAGCGAACAATTAAAAGTTATGTACGTTTTGTCATAGATATACGAATGTTTTGAAAATAAAAATCAAAGTGATAATATAAAAAAACATGCATTCAATTTATATTTTCTTTATCAGAACAATATTTTATAAAAATAGTATTTATTATGGTATCAAGATATTGATTAAATTTATATTATAATTATTTATATTATAATAAAGAGGTATGTATTTAAAAATAAAATTAAAAAATAAAAAATATTTCAATACAACGAATTTTTTCAAAATATTAAAATTATTATTTACTGCTATTAAATATAGTAATTTCTTCAATTTATGGTAATACTTATAGTGAAAATATAAAACTATAATTAAATATTATCTAAAATAATTTTTTTAGAATTTTTAATTCTTTACATATCATTTGATAATTTTGTTTTAGAATTTTAGAAATAAAGTTTTTCGAATTATCAATTAATATTTTAAAATTTTATAAAATAATATTATACATAATAGATTATTACCATAGTATAATAATAATTTTAATTGATTAAAATATCGTGTAATATTTTCATATTTTTTAAAAATTACGTCCTATTATTTATTAAATATGTTTAACAATGTTATTATAATGACATATATATAATTATTGTTATAATATACTAATATAGTAATTTTCTGAAGAAATTATTTTTGAGAAATAAACTTAAAAATATATTTTTCCGTAATTAATTAGATTACTAGATATTACGTTATTGTAAGTACTTTCAATTCTTTAATCCTGCACATGTTGTATTTATTATTTGCACCGAATTTGTGAATTTAATACGTGAAATTTAGTAACCTGATTTTTTGAACTTAAATAATACAATATAGTTATAGAAAGTGTGGAAAAGACAAATCGGGAGAGTGGAAGTTAGAGAAAGAGATATAGAGATAGGGAGACTATGAGAGTAAGAGATATAAAGATAGAGAGAGCATAAGAGAAAGAGAAGAAATATCAGAAAGGGAGATAAACGCGTGTTTCTAGTTATATGATGCTTGGTGAACGTGGATAATAGGACAGAATAATGCTCTAGAGCTCTGTCACAATGAGAGCTGCCTGTTATAAAGCCAGCGAAGGGAAATTGTTAGCGAGTTATTCTGTCGACGTCTTGACACGTTGCTCGTGAGTACGATTATTTCCTGCATAAAGGAACAGAAGATTTATGAGAGATGATCCTTACTGTGGCTGATATTCTCTTTTCTGTGTATGTTACTGTTTTTAACAAAAAATTTTATCATTATGAAATTTAATATGAAAATAATTTTTAAAGTAATACCTAGAGACAAAAAATACACTTCTAATTTGATCATGTAAACGCCTTAATTTTCATATTTATTTATTTATTTTTTTATTATGATGAATATGTAATTTGTGAAATTAAGAAAAATAATTACATAATTCTTCAGCTTTGAATTTATTTTTTATCTCTTATTTTAAGATTTTATTATAATTATAAGTTCGTTATAACGTGTTTTTAAATTTTATTTTTTTCACAATGAAATGAACTTTTGTAATTTTATGATTTTATTTTAACTTTTATATTATAATCACGTAGCAACAGTTTATCTATTATAATATAGAAGAATTATACTTTCTTAAAAATATATCTTAAAATTTATAATTAAAAATATTATTTTAGCAACAACAACAACAACAACAAGTTTGCTGTAAAAATTTCATAAAAAAAGATAAATTAATTGATAAAATAAAAGATTCATTTTTATTCAATTAATTTAATAAAAACTAAATTTATTAAAATACTGTTTTTAACTTCTTTCCAGGATTAAATATTTTTTTATCTTTTTACAATAATAAATATACTAGTATTTCATAATTAGTTAATACTGTGTAAATCTAAATATTTTTCAACCATTTTAACCATAATTACTCTAAAGTCGTTCGAGTTTCATGCTCGAACAAATACAGAGTGCTATCGAATAAAATTCTCAATGTAAAATTTATGATTTAGCTATGAGAAAAAACGGACTGGGAAGAAAAAGGCCTAAACAGTCGAACGAGAAATGTAAAGGGCAGATTTTTGTGAGCCCTACGAGTGATTCAAAGTTCTATGAATACATGTGCTCACGACCCATACGAATAATATTGAAATCCGTGATCGTGCGTACGCGAAAGGAATAAGACTGACTAGTGGTGATCTCGACGAGAAGGGCTCTGAACCGAATCTGGAATATGGTTCAACTTCGAATTTCAAAGCAAAAGCCAACTCTACGTATGCGAAGCACTGGCCAACCTTTGAATGCGACGATAAATTCAACGGTAACGAGGATTTCGGCAGACGCATTTTGCACCCACGTACAGAACTGGCGAATGATGCCCCTGACAGATTCTCCATTTTCAGATACTCGTATTTGCGATTATGTCTAATTAAAAGTCAAAATGGTATGAGGGAATTCTCGAACGCAACGGATCACGCACGAAAGGCAAGTGTTAAGAAATGTATGTTTTTATCTTTTCGCTCGAGGGAACTTTTTTTATGCTGTTTGCGTCGATTTAAAATTAAATGAAATAATACTTGCAATAATATAAACTAAAGATCCATTCGTTTTATTTGTAACTATTTTTTAGATAAATTTCTCTTCTCTATTTCAATGTGTTAAGATGCGAAATTTAATAATGCATAAAATAATTTAACTATATGAATTTAAGAAAACTGCTTTAAAAAAGGAGATGAAAATATTCAGCTGAAATATTATATACATTTTTTTTATTTAAAATAAATTTTGCATTTTAAGACAAGTTTATAATAAATGTACAAAAAATTAGATAAACCAAGAATTACAACTGTGTTCAATATTTATCTACTGTACGTTTCTCATATTGAAAATATTATTATAGAATTTTTAGAACAACGTAATCTATATATCGTTATTTATTTAAAATAATATTTGAGTTAAGTTTACTATTGATGTAAACAATAATCGTAAAAATAGTTTATTTCTTTAAGTATTATACACTTTAGATTCAAAATTTTAAGTAATTTTTATATGTAATACGGAATATCAACTAGAAAGTAGGAAAAAAATGTTGAGAATGTATCGTAAATTCATGGTCGTACTATATTTAATTTTGACAATTTTTGTTTAATAAAATCAAATTTAATATAAAACAATAAGTATATAATAAATACCTAGAAATAATATTTTTATTATTGTATAAATATTAATGCCTGGAAACGTGTAATTATTAAAATTGAATAATAAGATTATTGTATTACTAATTTATATTTCATGTTTAATATCGAATGTAATTATAAAGTAATGTTTGATATTTAAACTTTATTAATATTCAGATGAATATATATATATATATATTTATTCATATATCAAAATATAGTAAAAAAATATACACACATATCTTTTCATATATCTAATTATATATATATATATATATACTCACATAAAATTTTTAACATGTAGGTATAATCTGGTAGCATTTTAAAGACTATATTTACCGAAGAAAATATAGGAATAGCTATAAAATTTTGTAATAAATTATTACTGAGTAGACTGAAACCGTAACAAATTACATTTCTCTTTGAAGTAAAAATATGCGGTTTAATTTTCTATATAGCTTTTTTTGTTAAAGTTGTTGAGCAGTTAACGTAGAAATGTTTTAAAACTCTTAGAAAACTTTATACTAACTAATTGTTTTGAAATTAAATCAAACGTACCTTTCTTGAAAATAATGAATGGAGAAATCAATAAAAATTAATATAGTGCATTCATTCATTTTGAATAAGTTATATTATTAGATCATATTTAATGAGAATTACGTAAAAATGCATAATAATTTTATAGAAAAATACGCAAATATGTATTTGAAAGAATTTCACAATTATAATAATCATATTATCAATATAATATTATTTTAAAGTTTTCATTTACGTATTTGAGATAAGTAACTTAATTAATCATTATAATTGACTATAAAAGAGAAAAGCGATCAATAAATGAACAATAAAAGTTATATGAACTATGTCTATAGATTTATAGAAAGCAATGAAATAAATACAGATACTCTTTTTAGTAGAATCATAAATTAAATTATACACATAAAAATAGAAGTTTAAAATTTGTTATACTTGATTTTAATAAAAAAAGTGTAAAGAAGAATTTACTTTTAATTATAATGTAACATAATATGAATAAATTTTTATTATACAGTAATAATGAGTTTTTAAAAAGTGTCAGATTGAGTATTTTTGTATATTAATTAAATATGTATTTAATTTTAATGTTATATTATGATTGTATTAAAGACTTGAAACTTATATCTTTAAAAAAATTAAAAAAATTAAACTTAAAAATTTACATGGATACAGCAAGATTATAGTAAATTTCTTATGTACAATTATTAATATTGGAGTCGAAACAAGAAAAACTTTAATTTATTTTAAAATAATGAATATACCAATTATTCAAAGTAAATAAATTTCATAAAATAAAAATAAAAATTTGCGTATCTACGTACAAATTTAAAAATACGTTCTTTTATTCAATTAATCAACATATATCTATGTAGGATAAAAAGCATGTTTTTAGAAAATAATTACATTATGAACGCATATATAAATAATATCGATCTTTGTTTAAAAGACTATAAAAAAATATTAAAATTTTTTACATTAAAGTTTTATTTAATTAAGTATTATGTTAACACAACCATTATTTTTTAAAAATAATGTCGTATCTTTTTCAAAGAATATAAGTTAAAAAAACTAAGTTCATTCTTTTTTGAGTATTACAGCAGAAGTTAGTCCAGATTACAGAGAAAAATAAAATTTTTCAAACACGTCTTGTAAGAATATTCATTCTTAGTTTTATGACCAGCTTGAAATTTTAAACAGTAGCTAAAGTTATGCACGAGTTACCAGCTGTATAGAACCCACAGAATTCGACAAAAGCCCGCGGGCACATGTAAAAAGTCTATTTCATGTCACGAACAGGTCTAAAGCGAGGTGGACCAGTTGGATTGATGCTGGATGTGAAAATGGAGGGTAAAGAACCCGTCTAGTTCTGAAAAATTCCAGTCATACCCTTTGGCCTTCATTGTCAAGACCACCGCAACAGTTTTCGACTCGGGCATGTTTACCTCCGCTACAAATGAACGGTACACCAGTTGAAACTTTGATTAAGTTAAGCTACTACTTCTGCTATTAAAGCTGCGAGTGGAATTTTGTTCGGGTGTCACTGATCTTTACCGCGAGCGTTTTTCTCAGTCTCATATTTTCAGAGATAATGAAAACTTTTGCGGCAAACGAAAGTCGAGCAGAGCTTCAGAACTTTCCTTGAAAACTTGATAAAACGTATGATGAATGGCACGTGATATTATTCTTTGAAATTTTTGTTACAATTACGCAAACCATTGTCCCTATTCTTATATTTTTTTTATTTATTATATCTTTTTTAAAATCGCAATTTCAAAGGGTAGTCTGGCAAATCTCTATTTTATTACTTTGTCTTAAAAAATAACTCAAAAAATATCGAAGACATTGTTGTAAAATTTTCTCTTAATATTATATGTTGTATATAAATATGCTAAATAAATATTTCTTTAAGATCTATATAAATTATAAACGATTTTTTTATTTCAAATTTCATTGTAATAAAATTTATGTCATTTTTATTAAATAAATATGATCATGATAACCTTGTATCTCGATTTTCTAGCGATAAAAAATTTATTTTCAATACGAAGCGTTTTTTTTCGACAATATTAACTAAAAATGAAAATAAAATTATACTTTTTTAACAATCCTGCGGTTTATCGTTATTTTTATTTTTCTAACAAAATACTTTTCATTATTAAGACGAAAAGGACCTTAATTATTTATCAACACGCAAATTGATGTGATTAGTTACTTTCA
The DNA here is from genome assembly GCA_018907195.1 of Dolichoris vasculosae. Taxonomy (NCBI): domain Eukaryota; kingdom Metazoa; phylum Arthropoda; class Insecta; order Hymenoptera; family Agaonidae; genus Dolichoris; species Dolichoris vasculosae. Next base: position 12,942,414 of record JACCHY010000001.1, read on the forward strand.
TTTTACGGACTATTAATTAAGTTAAAAGTCTGAATATCTGAAGAATTAATAAATCAAATTGCAACTTTCTTTCATTAGATGTTTGATAGTTATATAAGACGATTAATAGCACACTTAAATATAAAATGAGAATTATGTGAGAAAATGAGTTGTTATCAATAATACGTATTTTTTATAAATTAGTTAATTCTTTTAAAATAAATTATCTAAATTTCTTTCAAAATAGTACAATACAGATACAATACTAATAATAAAGTCACTAATATATATTATATATTAAAATTCTAATAGAAAAATTTTAATAATACATATTTTAGATTTAGTAATTATTTTAATTAATTTATCCATATTTATATAAAAATAATTTTATATACAACGATAGGAAAATTTTTTATTAAACAAATATTATCTAAAAAATTGATTGCAATGTTGTCTTTTATTTACAAAGATAATCAAATGCCAATATGAAATGAAAAGTACTATAAAGTAAAAAATCAATAATTATATCTGTAGAAACATCCTGCAATCCAATTAAAAAAAACATATCAATTTACTAATTATCGGAATTCTAGCTAAGTCTTGTATACGCGATGTATATTCAATGTAATATTCTGGAGGCGTGAAAGGTAATACACGCATTTACAATTCATGTACGTGTGAAGCTATGCACGACACGACATATAAACGCGATCACGATTCGCGTTTATATATTTACTTTTTTTAATTACTATTAATTATTCCAAAGGAATAGAAAAATAATTACAAATACTAATTAGTTTGAATCAATATAACTTTAGTTACAACAATGTTATTATATCATGTATCAATAAAATAACAATATACAACACAATGAAAAATATCTACATATTTTCAATATTCAATCGAAAATAAGTATTGTTTTTGAAATTTGTACTATAAGTTATGAATTTTAATATATGTAATTTTGAATAAACGGTAATATTACTAAAGTTTAATATATGCATTTAATGTAAAAAAATGTATGTTTAAAATAACATCTAAATTGTCAGTTATGCTTTGATATATTAATAATAGTTTATTTCAATACTAAGGGGTTGAAATATATTCATGAATATCTGAATTATATGATATATACAGTAATTATTATCATAGGTCATACACGATATTTCATAGATTATCTATAGCGTTTTGATGAGTACCTGTATCAAATAGACGGAAAGTCTTTGGTAAATGAAGTACTAGCATTAGTTTTGTTATTTATAGTATGCGAATGTATAATTATTACAGACATTTTTGACGATACGATAATTAAATATTCTTATATAAGTTATGAATTAGAATTATAATTTTTTAATTATTTTTTGATAATATATAAATAAATTTAGATAACTTTTTGAAATTTTAGATTTCTCACTTTCATTTTTAAATTTTTATTTCTAATTTAGATAGAATTTTTGAAAATTGTGAATTGATAAATATATATATATATATATATGTACCACAGAACAATAGTTAACATTTTTCTGACACGGCAAAATAACAATTCAGTTAAGTACGTGATCTTATTGCAAAATTATTTTAATGCTTTTACTTCCTTCCTTATCCATCTTCCTTATTATCTTTCATCACGCTGACTAGCATAGAAAAGTAATTCAAAAAATACGCACGTGGCTGTAGATAGAAGTATTCCCTCGTGACCAATTTCTAGATGTTTTAATATGCAAGAAAAATTCATTTTATTGTGAGCTTATTTATAATAAATATAGTCTGATTAATTTTAAAAATTTAATAAATTTTCCTAAATGTAAGACGTTATGTATAGTACAGTGAAATTTATATTTAGCTTTCTTTCCGCATTTAAATGTGGTATTTAATCTACCGAATATAATATAATTGTAAAATGAACATGAATTTTTTGTACTATATTAAACTTTATTTCTAATATTTATATTTACATTTCAATATGCTATACTACACATTTCTCTTAATTAATAAAAATGAAAAAATCATTATAACTCTTCTATAGGGGTTGATTATAATTCGGTCTAATTGATTCACATTTTTTAAAAATTTCTTCGCGAATGATTTAATTAATTTAATGGTATTATTTACGAAAGGTATTTTTTTATTTCTATTAAAAAATCACCTTTGACAATTCTTTTATTTAATATCAAAAATTTTTGTAATTACGAACTTAATAGTAAATTAATAATTTATTATCGTAAAAATAGACTTTTCATATATACGACTAAATTATCTAAAAATACACAAACATATCTTTCTAATCACGTAATTTATTATTAAAAATAGGACTACTTAATGTATGTAAAGATGTATCAGAAAAAATAATTCGACAAAGTCATTACAGATATGTATCAAAAAAAAAAAAAAATTGATAAATGGATAGATAGACAGGCATTTGGGTGAAGCAATTATCCAAGATAGCTTACAAAACTACGTTGAAAGAGCTCTTAATTACACAGCGCATCTACTGGATTTCCAGATTCCTAACCATATATCATTCTTAAAGTCCCATAAATTTACGAATCAAAAAATTCATATCTCGTCTTTTAAATTATCGGGACACCCAGTGTAACTATTTATTTATGCACTAACATATATCGACAATTATAAATATTTTCTGTTTTAGAAAAAAGAAATTTTATTTTTAATATATAATTTTAGAGATTACTCAATTTAGTTATCGATACTACACATTAATATTTAATAAATTATGCAAAAATTAATATTCAGATATATTTCAAAGATAATTTTTCTCATAAACGTTTTAAATAATTTGTATAAAAATAGATAAATTTGATAATTATGAAACTGCTAATTATCTTATACTTGAATTTTACTTTTGGATTACATCTTTAATCGAATAAGTAATAAAAAGATTTTTAAAATTTCCGAAATTTCTTTAAAAAAAATATAATCTTAAGCGTTTACGTTTAGAAAAAAAAATCATTAAATGCTAACGCTAAAAGGATGCCAACGACTATGAGAAAGTGGGAATCAAGAAAAAAAGACCCTCTCGAGTAGTTCTCGTTTGGTACCTATACAGAAAAAGCGAGAGTATTTCTCTTTATCTCTATTATCCAACCAGAAATCTTCTATTTCTTTCGTGCTTACTCTATTGTCATGCATGTGGTCGTATATGTCGAAAGTTACATCATATCAGGGTTTTTTGTTTCACGCTTTTTTGTTTCATTTTGTCTCTTGCTATCATTTTGTCGTGCACTTTTGAAAGTACCTTCGATTCGTCGAAAGGATCTCATTTCCTTTGTACCGTTGTAAGCTTTACTCTTCCGCAGGTGCAGTAAAATTTTTCCATCTTTCATCTCTTTTAGTTACGAATGAACACTTTCTTATTCTTTCTTGCAAATGTTCCAGTTCGTTTAGCCATTCTACCGTTTTATACATCAGAGGATCTTTCGTTTTCTCTCTTCCTTTATGTTTTGGTATCTTTCTCCCGTAAATCTTTGTTAGTTTTTGTGGCTTTTTGAATTTTGTTATTTTTTCATTTTCCGAGGATTGATTTTTAACAAATATCATAAACTATGAATATTTTATTGTGTATTTATCGTGTATTTGTTGACGGAACATTTATAAAAAGCCATTTTGTATATTTAATTACATAAACACTGATACTGTTAATATTAAAAGATGATAGTTTCTTATAACAGATTTCCAAGTAAAATTTATTTATCGATACTTATAACATAATGAGAGGCTAATCAAAAGTATAATTGATTTTATGCGTGAGTCAAAGAAAAAGTATAGATTATTTATTTATGAGGTTCGAACGGTATATCTTTTTTTATAATTTATGTTGTGATATTAGATTTGTTTGTACTAAAAATTGTAAAAATTTTTATATTTATGCTAAAAGTAATTTAAATATAAAATTTTTTCTTTTTATTTATATCTTGCGTCTTAAAATTCAGTAAATGAATATTAATCTTCGATATTAAGTTTTTAATTTGATACTGTTTATTAAACTTTGTAATTTGAGAAGGAATATTATTTCCATGTTTATATTTATCAAAGTTTTAAGTTTATTTTTATTTCTTATTAACCGAAATATAAATAAATTTCAAATTGTTTTACATGTATTTTAATAATTATATTATATTTAGAATAAATGTTTTTTTAAGATTTTTCTCTATGTTTCCCATAATTACGTCATACACATAATTTGCGTTTAAAAGAAAGTACAAAGTAATTTTTACTTTATATTTTAACGGAGTTTATAAATAACTCGAAGATACGTATATTATTTTAAACAAAGTGAGTTTTAATTATTTATGTTGAACATAAGTTTCTAAAGCAACATCAAATACATTAAAAATATTAAAGCATAATAGCAAGATTTCAAAGATTGTTTGTTTTAAAGATAATAACTTATCTAAACATTGAAAGATAAGAATACATAATGCAGAATACCAGAGATTTCACGAAGAAAAATAATTATATTTTTGCATTTAAAATTATCCATCGACAGATTTTTTTTCAAAAGCAAAATATATTTGTAAAAGCAACGAAACAATTATATAAAAATTTAGATATTTTTATATAATTTTATATGCATCGATACTTTGTTCCATTTTTTTTTTACCGATCATTCCGAATAAACTCATCCGACGCTTTCCGTATAAATACTCGAACCAAGTCTCGAGTCTACAGCTGCCACATCGCAAAAACGGCCCATTACACATCGACTTCTCCGCAGCTTTTACTCGCCTGGAAATACCTTTTAACCTATATAAAGCTTCGCACTTAAACCTAACGAAATATTTGGAAAAGCGAGTCCCATAATATAAGGGAGTCCCAGCTCTTATCTGTTTTATTCAGCGAAAATTTTTTACTACAAGATTGTTTCCACGCGACAAAGGAAGGAATAAGATTGAGAAAAAGGAGCAAAAAATACTTAAAATCTTCTCTTCTTATCGCAAACCCATCTCCTCTGGGTATACGTCAAACGGAGTTAAAGTACTGTTCCGGAGATGATTTTCAACCGACGCATTTTGGTGCTTCAGCGTATACCCACGATGTATCCATTTTTTTTACGTTTTATTTTTTGGAAAATAGTAAGGAAGCATATCGTGCGAGTAGCTTTGGATAACTGGTCCGTATTTTATTCAATTGAGCTCGTAAAAAAATGTATACTTGCACTTACACATTTCGCGTTATTCTGTCAAAGATAGAAAATAGGCGAAACAACTGCATATAAAATTCATGCAACATTTATCGCTCGGAGCTGATGTATAAAGTATTATCGGAAAATTTATAACCTAGAAAGATTCCAAAATTCTACAAATATATTTTGGATAAATTTTTTTGTTTCTTTATCACTTTAAATATAATAATTCACTTCGTATTTTCTTTTCATTTTTCATTGAAATTCACATTTAAACTGGCTTCTTAATAAAATTTGCGCAATTAATATTCAAAATACAATTTAAAAAATAAAATAATTAAAATAAATTTATAATTTATAATTAACAATATAATTAACCTTTAGAAATTAAAGCTAAAATATAACCTATATTTTAATAATAATTTAATCTTCGAAGAGTTAAATTTCAATTATCAAAACTATTGAACAAGTTGATTTTTTATAGAAATTGAAAATTAATCAATTTAAATTATTGGATTATATATGTATATAATTTAATTTTAATGAAGTAAAATTGAACCTGGTCATCCAGTTTTGCGAAGAAAGAATTTAAATTTCAAAAATTAAATACTTTATTTCTCATTTAATACCTCGTAATGAATTTAATTAATTTATTTACATTGTATTATAATAAAAAATATATATTTTTTAAAAAACTAGTTTAATTTTATAAACAATATCGTTTTATTCTTAGTACATCCTAAATTTTAATTATTGTAGACTTTAATGTCACTTTAATATACTTTATACCAAACACTATCGACAAAATTTCTAATTAGATCAAAGCATCTGATTAAATCACCGAATTTTCTCTAAAAATCTAATTTAATTAAAAGCATGTTAATGGCAAAATATTCAGTTTCAAATCTCGTATAATTATGATATTTTAAACACATAATATAAAAATTGAATCGGATAATATTACTTGTGCAAAAATCTATATCAACTTATTTCTAGAAAATTAGTATAAGGTGAATTCAAATCTTATAGAATCTTTTATATACTTTTTCAATGTAAATTATTCTGAAAATTAAGATAGTGGAAGCACATGAAATTGGATCTTATCTACTTCTTATTTAGTCGAAAATTGTGAATTAAGATTATTACTACCTCAGAATTTGGAATTTAATTTATTTTGGAATTTCGTTTTATTACTTAACTAACGAGAACTTATTTTAATATACATTTCATCTTACTTAACTATGTGTAAAATTTATACGATAATTTACAAAAAATAGATTTATGATTTATGTGTATGATTAAAATACATAAAAATTGACATTGAATAAAGTTTTTCATGTTTGAAAATTAAAATAATTGAAAGATAAATTGTCATTTTTAAGATTAACGGTTAAGCGATTGTTTTATATAATTTGTGAGTGTATTAAAAATAAGATTATATATATTTAATAATTATTTAGTCAATATGTTAAAAATACACGTCCGATTTTAATTTTTTTATCAAGACGTTATCGATATTTTAAATTTAAGGAAAATTTTAGCACATATCTTTAATCAACGTTTATCAATAATAATAATTTATATTAAATTTTATTTCTCAGTATAAGTCTATGTGTATTTATAATACGTTTGAAATATTGAAAAATATTATGAAACCATTTGAAAATTTTTATAATTAAGTAGTTTTTTAAAAATATATTATAAAATATAGTTACTGATGGATTAATTTTTTTTATTTCTTAATAAATATATTTTATTTATTGGCAATAAACCGTGTCGATTCCTTATTTCCGATGTTCGACTAAACACCTATTTCAAAATAGTTATTCGCGTTAAAGGATGCTTGTCCATTCGAGAGATTCAATGTTTTATTCTGTTTGTATTCGAATTCAGCATCGATCTGCAACTATGTACAAATCAATTGCTCGAACCTCGAACGTAGGCGATGTGGTCAATTAAATTCAATCGACTTCAAAATATTGTTTATAATTTTTTAGCTTCAATTTTTCATAGAATTTTAATATTAATTTTTATACAATTTTAACGCTGTATTGTTATTGTTAGTCGAATATTTTTTTATAGCAATAAATAGTGTAAAATTTTGATATATATATATTGTAACTATATTATATAAACAAGTATATTAGTCATTTTTTATCTATCATTATTTATTTAATATTAAATTTGTTTAAACGAATACTTATTTTATAATATTTTAAACAAATACATTTTTTTAATTTATATTAAAAGTTGAATTACGATGCGTTGAACAATTATTTCTATCAGATAATTTGTATAAAAATTTTATTTTGTGTGACTACCTAAAAGTTCTTTAAACAGTTGAAATTAAATACGTAAATATAATATTTAAGCATAAAATATCTAATTAAAATAATTTCTTATTCATTTATTTTATTCATTAATTAAAAATAAAACAATTATAATTAGGTAATAAAGTGATGAAATCACTAGTATTTTATGCTTTGATTTTTAACAAAAAATGTAACGATAATAATAATTTAATATTTTTTATTATAACGTACTATTAAAATTAAATTATAATATTTTATGATATTATATATAAAATAACACCAAAAAATAAATAATTTTAAACTTTACTTAACGTTTTTAAAAATAATAAAAACAAATTATTTATGATATTTTCATCCGAATTAATTAATTAATATGATTATTCATTTTTCACCTTTGATAGAAATTAAGGTTTTCATGTTAAAATGATTGACATCGAATAAAATATTAAAAATGAAATGTATAACTCACGAATTTTGACTGGAATGAGAAGACTGTTAAATGCAAGTTATGTAAAAAGACTGTTTGACAGGTGTATTCAAGAGTAATAAAACGTGTATATTTGCAAATAGTTATAACCTAAGTAAAAAATTTAACTTATCTCTAATGCTTATTAAGAAATTTTGTGATTGGTTAGTTTTGTAACATATATGTGATAATTTACTTGTCTATTTATTTAATTTTTTCAGCTCTTTCCAAATATAACACAAAGTTTTAAGAATTTCAATTTTTATTTAATATGCAAATATATTTAATATGATAAAAATATGAATAACTAACATCTTAATATAGTTTTGTACTATTGAAATATCAGCGCATGAATAAAAATCTAGAAAAATGTAAAAATATTGACTTACGGTTAACAAGTGGTTTTTTTCTTTATATACTTTTGCACTTTATTCAAATGAATTTATCAATGTTCACATTTTTTTCATATTCTCTGTTGGATCATTTTAATAATTTTTGATTAAAAAATTGAAAACTGTTGGAAAAGAATTTCTAAAAAAAGGGTTCCGTATTTTTTTAGTTAATGAAATTTTCCACAATTCAAATTTCAAAATTACTATTGAATATATTAAAAACTATACATTGTTATTTTTTATATATTATCATCATAGTTAGTATATTTTAACAATTTATGAAACAAGAGTAATTTAATTTTTTTTATATAAGACAGTATATGTTAAAATATAATTAAATAAATTAAGCATAAATATCGCATTTAAATTATTCACTGATAAATAATTAATATAAAAATTTTAACTTACAAAAATTATCTAATAAGACGTTATTTTCTTTCGAATTACACCGTACCTGGAACATAAATAAATTATGAAATAATGAACAAGTTTAGTAAATAATATTAACTAATAAAACGAAGAATAATGATATTTATTTATATTTTTATGTATTAAAAAAATTATTATAAATGTATTATTTTTAAAGTAAATTGAATACAGTTCAAAAATATAAAACACGACGCGAAATTTTTTGTACTTTGCTAATAGAAATTATTAAAATTATGTAAAAGTTAGTTTCTTATTTAATTTTTTCATATAAGTATTTCATTTGATCAAATTTTTAAATTTCATTCAAATTATTATACAGATATGAATAATTATCGACAAAATTTAAATAATACTATGTAAGAATAATGAAAGTCCATTATTAAGCTTAAAAAGAATCATTTCACTTCTCTGAAGATAATCTAATATTATATGAAATCACTTAAAGGTCGATTAATTCTACAAATTACTAATGTACACAAAGTTTATTGATTATGATTAGTTTCTTATGTTACTGATGTTACTGTGAAAATGCTACGAACAGATCAGTATTTGAACTTGTAAAAGATTACATTCTATGATTTCCTCCAACAAGATGTAATTATAAGTTATAAAGTGTAGCGTGTGAAAAAATTATACAGAAAACAAAATGATATCATATATAAATGTGTAGTAATATTATAATAAGCAAAAATTTAATCGAGACACAAATTTTTTAATTACATTAAGCTTTTGTATATTTGTATTGATATTGTATATTTTATCGACTACTAATTAATATTTTTATAAAATTTAATAAATAATGCGATAAGTGCATTTATATTATAAATTTAAAAAAATTTTAAATACTTCAATTGTAATTTTGATATTCTTATTTAGATTTAATATTTTGTAATTCTTAAATAAGTATATTTGATATTTGAATATTAAAAAGTTTTATGTCATTATATTTCATAACACTTAAAAATCAAATTATCTGTGATTTGAATCACCGCAATACTTATTTATAAGATATTAACTAAATATTTTATTTATTACATATATATGTATCATAATTGAAATTACATTTAAATTAATATTTAATAATTGATAAAAATATGTAGATTTTGTATATTCATATTTTGAATTGCAGATTTTTAATAATTGTAAACTAATAATGAATATTACAAGGTTAAAATATCTGATAAAAAATTAAAATATGATTTAAAGATTATTATTTAGCTCAATTGTTTTCAATTTATAAATATATAATTCTTTCTTTTATTAGGCAATATCATATATATTTTTGTATATTGTATACAGTATATATTTTATAATGTGATTTTATTTACTATTATCTATAAAAGATAAACTTTTATCTGTAATATCGTCATACGCCATTTATTGATGAAACCATAAAATATTGAATTATTAGAATGAAGTAATAAATAGTTTTCTGCATTAATAAAATACTTTTTAAAGCCATAAAATGTTATTATATAATTTTAAAAAAGGTATTATGTATTCAAAGATACGACTTAGAAAATATATTTTTTTTTAAAATCGATAATATTTAATTTAATTTTTAGATCGAGAAAAGTATACATTTATAAATATTAAATAAATTTTTATATATTTAATTTTTTTCAATAAAAAATATAAAGGCTTTTGTACTACATTCTTTTATATGTATTATTATTTATTTCACAGGGTACGTTTCATGTGCGCTAGTATGAGTAAAATGTTAATAGCGAGTCGAAATCAGATATGAGTACACTTATGCTCCTGCAATGTGTAGTAGACTACATATATGGATCAAGAAAGATTGTGAACGTTATGGGAAAATTGGTTTTGCATGCAAGTGTTTACATTATGCAACTTTCGCACGAGTTTACTGAGCTGTGATTTATAATGACTCTTGTACGTTGTTATTTTTCATTATAATGATATTACTTGTTTTCGTTAAGATTTTGATCTTTCCACTTCTTCGTATTAAATTTTACATTACATATTTTTAACTATTTAATCGATGAATTACTAATTTACATTTCGGATGAGAAGATAAATAATGTATGAAAATATAAAACTATATAAATACTTTAATTTATAAAAAAGAAAAATACATAAATGTTTATGTATTGATCGTAAAATGAATACATTTAATAAAGTTTATTCAGTATATTTTATTAAAATCAATATTTATAAAATAAAATAACAAAAATTTTATTCAGTCTCTTTATCAAGTTTTTTTTCAAAAAATTATTTGTATATATGATTGACAAGTACGTATTACTTATTATTCAATATGTAAAGTAATTACAAATAATCTTTCTGGTTAAGCCCAAAGATCAGTTTTTCACCAAATGTGAAATTTTAATATTTATTTTTGTAAAAAAATAAAAAAATTATGTTTCGATTACATTTATCAATTTTATAAATAATCTTTTAAAAATAATTTTCGTTATTATGCCAATATCATATATTGTTTACATATTCGAATGGGTTAATTGAGTAAATTTAACAATAAAATTTTTTATTTCAAAGAATTTTCAGAAAAAATAAATAATTCAGAATTTTATTTTATATTTATTATAAATTTATATTTCTTTACTCAAATAAATTCTTTAGCATAGAGTAACATTTATTAGAAAATTAATACATCAATTATTTCACTTTTAAATTTCCGTACACCAGTGTATTAAATTAAAAGGATATTTTAGTACAAATAAATATAAAATTATATTTAGTAATGTACATATATGTAATATGTTTTAATTTTTAAATTATAAATTAATAATTTTTAAAATACATAATTCCGTTACAAAATCACATATATAGTTATGCAAAAAATTGATTTTGACAAAATACGTAATAATTTAAGTAATTAAATAACTTTTGTAATAATAATTAATTAATTTTTTATATTATAGATACGATATTAATATTTATTTTGATAGACGCTACTTATAAATTTCCAGCCACTACTAAAAACGTATTAATAATATAGATTATTATATTTTTACTCTTGAAAATCGAATATTGAAAATAAGTATACTTTATAGTAATAAAATAGTTTTTATTATTAAAATATTAAAAAAAAAAAGTAAATGTAAAAAAAGAAGTTTCTAATAATTGATCTAATTTGTAAGCACGATCGAGTATTATAAAATGATAAAAAAAAATTGAATAGTAATTGAGCAAAATAATATAAGTGGATAAAAGCAGCATTGATTTTTATCTTTCAAAAATCCAAATTAATTTATGTCTGTCACTTGAGATAGAAAATGATGGTAGTACTTGTGTCTTTGTTCATTAAAAACTTTAAAGTTACTTAAGTTAATAATGTATATAGAAAGTAAATACTGTCTGTTCAATCTATATTAAAACATATAATCGAATAAAAATAAATCATGGTCAATCATAATATCTACTTAATTATGAAATAAAATAAAAATGAAAATATTTATATTCTACAATGTTGATAATTAACTATTATTATTACTATTATTATTATATAACTGTTATTACTTTAATATTGATACTTTATTGAGTAAAATTCATGATTAGAGTATATATAATATTTATGATACGTCCAATACATGTAAATCATATGAAATAATTATGAAAATATAATTTTTTAACCTGTATTATTTGATGAGTCATAATTTTGTTTCTAATTTTTCTATTTTTTAAAAAGAAAAAGATTAATGTTTTTGAATATCCATTGTATAAATATCCATACAAAGTTAAAAATAGTACAATTCGATTCACTCATAAAAATCTATGCGTTCTATATATTCTCAATCATGATCAGAAAAAGTCTCTCTAGAGAACGAGAGTTTTTTTCCGTCACTTCGACTATCATCCTTTAGTAATCCTTAGTTTTCTGATTCTCATTCTCGTTTTTTTTTTCGCTTTTGCGAAAGAACAAAATCACAAAGTAACGAGTTTTTGAAAGAAAATTTTTGTTTATTCGTACAGTGTAAAATATAAAATATTTTATAAAAATTTTTTTTTGAAAGAAAAAATTAATAACAATAATTACAATTATTATTTAAATATTGATAAATAGCATTATGTTTGCATAAATTGTCAATAAAAATTAAATTTTACCTGAAATATTAGCTTTGGTATCTGTAAAAATTCAATAGTTTCCATAATTATTATGCACGTTAGGAAATTGTTTTTATAATGATATAAAGACATTTAGTCAAGAAATGTTACTTAAGTTAAAAAAACAGATACTAAAATAAGAATAATGATACAGATATAGAAAGTACTGATAAAAGACCCGCTTACTTGATCAAGAGATAAGATAAAGGATGAAGAATTGTATGGAAAGTAATTTTGAATTAACAATCAAAGAAAATATACATACCTTATAAACATATAAGGTATGTAGTTTGATGATTTTTAACCCTTTTATGAAGAAAAAAAATACGTGCGGTCAATATTATAAAATAAAAAATTGATTGTATCTAGTAGAATTTTGTTTTCATTTCTTTACAAAATCAGTTATGATTTACATTTGTCATGTGATATTATTTTCTATTGAAAATAAATTTAAATATTTATATAGTTTTCGAAAGAAATAAATTTTTATACTTTGTAATTCGATTAAGTCTTCAATTTATAGTATCCTAAGTCGTAAATAAGACTTTTACGGGACAATCCGAGCTTTACTTAGGAGTACATAAATTAAATATATTATAAAAAATACAATTTCTTTTTATACCACCCAATCAAAGATGGCTTAATAATTTCAACTAAATTATTTGAAAATAAATTGACACTTTTAGTTATAACTTTTGACTTATTGATTTTTTACTTATTGTAAACAAATAAAATTTATTTAAAATAAAATTCATAATAATTTTTCTAATAACAAGACTACTTAATTTTTTCATACTAAAAAGTATTTTAATCCATCATTTTCTTGTTTATGAATACAAATAAAAGAAACATTAATGTTGTATTTTTAATTTTTTAAAACAAATATTCAATATTTTGATCAATATTTCTATATTTATATAAATGCCATTTACTAACAATAAAAAGTCTTTCATTACATAAATTATTTTTCTTGGAGTTAATGATTTGCTTAAATCTATTTTTCAAATAAAAAATGAGTCCGAATCTCTACCTTTCAAAATATTAATGTATTCATTAAGAAAATTGAATTTAAACATAATGTAGTAACACCTAAACACTATATAATGATTGTTATACTCAACTGATATCTATGTGGAATATCGCTACGATACATATTAATGAAACATTACACAAATTAAAATTTCCTTGAAAATTGTAATAGATTAATGTAGATAATATCTAGAAATAAAAAAATTTTATAATCATGAAATTATAAGTAAATAATTTTATTTAAAAAAATACAGAGAAATTTGTATTCATAAATGATTTTTATTATTTATTTGTAAAAAATGTTATAAATTTTTTATTAAAGAATTTTTTTAACAATATAATAATAATGATATTACGGTAGTTGACAGTCTGTATCGTATTATTTAACAAATATCCTGATGGATTTTCATTGCATTCATTTAATAAATACCCTTTCCAAGTTTTGCCGAAACACTGATGAACTCACTCATTTCGTAACTCTTGTAAAATCCGGTTATCTATCTCGTACGAACTAATGACATCATTAATCTGATGGTCAGAGATAATTTAGTGTTTAAACTTAAAAAATTAACCAGAATGATTTTAATGATTATGTATTTAATGAAAAAAATATAAATAAAATTATTTTTTATTAATATTCATATTTATTTGTGATCAATACTTGAATAAAAATGGATTTTATGATAAAATAATATCTAATAACAGTAAAAAATGTTGTTGTGTTTATATACAATTTATAATACTTATTATGAACAAGAAAAATTTAAAACTTACTAACTTTAACATTTTAAATATTTAAAATGAGGAAAATACCTTTCTAATAAATATTTTTTATAAGTAAATGGATATACTTCTAGAATATTAATTCATACTTTCAATAATATCAAAATTATTTTTCTAAATAATTTTATTTTAATAAATTAAATTATGAAAATTATAGTAAAATTTAATTCAAATATAATAATATAACGTAATTAATGTTGTGACTAAATTAAAAAAAAAATTCAATAAATTTTAATTAATAATATAATTTTAAATTTAAATTATAAGTGGTACAAAATATAAAAATGAAGAAATGAAAACTAATATATTTAAAAAATTCTATTTAATTATATATGTATATAGATATATATTTATATATATATATTTGCCACAATTAAGTTAATAGTACTTGTATCCAATATAATTACTAGCAATAATTACAAACGTTTAGTTAATTGAATGTTAAAACTATTTTCGCGTTGAGAACAAATATTTGAATAATATAAATTTTAATTACATGAAACTTGATGTATTATTATAATTAAATAACTGACGATGAAACTATTTTTCTATAAAAAATAGTACTTTGTAATCAAAATGTTTCTAAAATAAAAAATATTGCAAAAAATATATTCCTATTAATTTTTTATTAGACTTTTTTATGATGGAAAATTACATTATTTTATATGGACTGTATTTTTATATTATTTTTTATATTGAATAAAGTTCGTTATTAGTTTATATCATCTTGTAATTTTATTATAAAAAAGAAAAAAATTTTCTATTTACAATTTTACTATTTATGATTGACTTGAATTATATCAAAACTTAAAGTGTTAATTAAAATTTAGAAAGTTTATCAGAATATTCAAATCATATTTGAATATATTTTACTCGGTATTTTAAGTATTTTCTAAATACAATAAAATTTTCATTTCGGAAAGACTTTAATAATTTTATTACATATTATTTAATAAGAATTTATTATACTTTTTTCTACAAGAACAGTGTCATTACTTTTAGTTATAATAACTTTCGTTTCCAAATTCTACATATAAAAAAAACTTATCGCGAAAAATGTTTTTCAAACTAATATGTGAAATTTATAGTTATAAAACTTAATTATATTTTAATATTTAATATTATTTCATCATTAATGATTTACATACATACAGACTTTGTTTTCCAACTTATTGGTACATTAGATTATTTTAATTGAATATCTCATTTGACGTTTCGTATAATGTTTAACTTTAATAGTAATATTAACATGTATGACAGTTGTCAGTAGGAGCAACTGAATAATAATCTATTTTGGATTATATTTGAAAGTAATAATAGTTTAGTAATTAGTTTAATATTATTTATGAATATTAAAATTTGATAATCGTTTATCTTAGAAACATTTGTATATCTGTATATTATTTATTTACTTTAATTTAAATGCAGAACATAAAAAAATGAATCGTCTAAAATATTCAGTTATTCACGAAGTCAGTTAATTTGAATGTGTCAAGAATCATTTGTAAGCATCGCACTAAGAAGATCCTGCTCATTACTTATATGCAGACATGTTATCGTATTAGACATCATTGGGTTCATCATTGACGCGTCGCATCGACGTAGCCTCGAATGAAAATGAGGTAATAGAGTTTGGTAGTAGCAGTTACGATGATGGAGGAATAAACGTAAGAGCTCTGTCTCCGTTTCTCAAAGCTACAAGCGGTCTTGAACCCTTGTAGCGATGTATAGGTGGAGTGTAAAGATGCCGATGACGAAGCCGGCTTTATTTGCGGAACCATCTGCTCGACATAAACGCGATAATACATAAACCTTTGTATATAGATCCGCATGGTTTTGACAATTTCTTTTTTTAACGTTCGTTAGATCGACAGATTTTGTTACGAAATTAATTAAAGTATTATACGATAGAAAGTATTCGTTTTCTTTCCTCGATATTAAGTTTTTATATTATAAATAAAAGCCTAAAAATTGATGTAAAATTAAAATATTTTATTAAAATATTTATGCCGTTATTCAATTTTAATTATCATTAAAGTTAGATTGCGTTATTTGTAACATTTTAATTTATAATTACTTCGATAAATAAAGAACCGTATTTAAGGATGAAAACGTATCAATGATCCTTATTATATAAGATACGGATGTTTTTGTAACTCTTTAGCAAGATAGGATGATAATTGTAAGCGACTAGTTGATACAAGTAACGCAAATTTTTATCCAAGATAAATATTAAGTTTCAACTATTATGCAAATGCGAGATAGTAAACGTGTAAGTTTCTGTTTTGTTAGCGCATTCTTTAAAGTTATCTCGTTTTCCTTTTTATTTTGGACTCTTTCTCTGTGTTATCGCAAAGCGTTGATATATAGTCATCAATGCGATACAGTCTCTCCACTCCGGGGTATCGACCGCCCCACATTACCCGTTTCAACCTGTCTATCTTGGTATAAAACTACGACAAATTGGCCATCTCATTCTCTTGCACATTTTTTTTTTATGCTTTATCATATTTACATAGATAATATTATACGCGTTAATAAACCAGTTCATACGAAAAATGTTAGTAACGGGCGAATTTTGATATTATAATAACACGCACATAAACGTAGACGTAAACGTGTGCAAAAATCCGTTCATGAATGGACGGAAGCGTTTATTCAGGCGTGTTTGTATTAGAGCAGATGTACCCACAATTGTACCACACACAGTAAAAGAAATGCATTTAGTGTACGAGAGCGAAGTTTGGATCCATCGACTGATTGGTTCTGGACATCGCAGTAATGACAATTCCCCCGCATACCCACAATAACAGACATAGTCGCGTGTTCACTGCGGTGGATCGCTGATAAAAATGGTAGATGTATTTCATATGTATATATAATTCTCTTCGTGTTGGGTGAGAGCTTGTAGAATCGAGCAGGCATACATGTGCTTTCGAAGTATGTATATGTGCGCTTATATGTAGTCACTCGTGCGAGTCAGTTTCCTCTTCGTCCGAGGATTTTGATGGGTGCAAATATATATATATATGAATACGTGTATGTGTACGTATTTGTTATATGTGTCCTTATTGTTATGCTTGGGATGTTACCGGGCTTTGCTTCTGCGGGACGTAAAGCGTGGACTGGAAGAAATTGCAGTGGCTGCCATTGCTGCTTTAGTCGGAGCTTATTAAAGTTTTTATGTTTCCTGGAGTATATATATGTATATGGGTTCGTATGTGTAAACTCGTATATCGTGAAACTCTATATTTGACAGCGTTTGTACCTTACGCGAGAAATTAGACATACACTTCGAGAGAGTTTGATAGACTGATAGATTTCAATCCGTTAGCGTTTGTCAGTGTTGTTAGTCTGCGTTTGTTGTTTCAATTATGAGAAGCAGATTTTAATAATAATGATTTACTTCATATTTTGATAAAAGGTTTTAATCTGGATTCGTGGCATAATGCGGTGGAAATTGCCCTTTTCAATATGATAAATGATGTTCTCGGTTGCTTATATAACATATATTCAATTATAATTTTATTATTTTTTACTATTTAATAATATATTTTGCATTATTAATAGAATTTGTTTAAAATCAAAATGTAGTTAATTTTATTGGATTTACCGAGAATTTAAAAAATTGTTTATAAATGACAATAAGTGTGAATATTATTATTTTCTTATGTATTATTTAACAATTTCTTTATTTTTCTGTATGAAAATAATTTTTTTTTATTAACGTTCCTTTTTAGATGTAATACAAGATGTTTTCTAAGTAATACAAACTTCATAGAACTGGAATTAGACCAGTTATAACAGACATGTACTTCAACCGACAGTAACATAGATTTCGAGAAATTAATTTCTAAGTTCGAATATACCCACTCTATAACTTTTAATGTTGTAATTAAAATTTTTATTCGACAGAAATTCATTATATTTATTACTACCGATTTTCCTAATTAACGTAATTTATAGATATCTTATGATTTAATATTTTTAATTTAGAAAAATAAACTAGAATTAATGTTTAAAAGAAGAGGGTGAAAATAATAATAAAAATTAATGTAAATTTATTGTTCGCTAATTTTTGCTTTTATAAAAATATCTTGCTGAATATGTAAATATTAATAAATGTAAATAAAAACCATAAGTTTCTGTTTATAAAAATATTTATAATTTGTTGTTTTTTATGTCATATTATTTCTTTTATTATATTAATTTAAATTAAATTATTATAATTATAATTTATAATAGATTTCCGCTTTTAAGTAGATAATATTCACAAGATGATATGATATATAGATCGATTGCCTGTAAAGTTTTCATCTTGAAATTGTAACGTTTAGGTAGATAATTTTATAATTACTTATTCGGATAATTAAACACGTTATAAATAATGTATATATTTTATAAAAATATTTATATACTTTTTTATTACATATACGCAATAATTAAAAAGAAATGTAAGTAATTATAAAATTTAAAATGATTTTGAAAATGTATTGGTTAAGTAAGACTTCAATTAATTATGTTTCATTATCAAATTTATAAATTTTTTTTATATGTTAAGTATATTTATGTATTATTTATTTATATTAATTTATTTCGTTATTTCTGAAGTCTTCGTTTTATTTCATAAAATTAATAGGATATATTTTATAAATTGCTTATATATTCACTTATAGTAAACATAAATAACACATTTAAAATTAAAATGGCTTTTAGTGTTCATATATTTTGTAAATTTAAAATAAGTTTTATATACAGAAATGAAAAAACAATAGCTATGTAATGCTCAATATATGTATTAGTCATACATTGTCGATATTTTTATTGAACCACTAATGACAAGGACAATTACATATTGATGAAATACAGAGGTATTAACTTCTGTTTTTGTACTACGACCATTTTGAAATTAATGGAGAATTTAAAGCATAAGCTTTGTCGAGTACGATTCCTTCAATTAGAGACCTGAGGTACATAATATATTCAAGTGTAAACGATAATAATATTAACATTAATTCTAATGCTTATAAATTAAATGAGTTTATTAAACGAATTAGAAACATTAATGTAAACGTTGAATGAACCGATAAAATACATAGATATTCTTAATTAAAAATTTAAAAATATGTTTTGATATTATCATCTATAATAAATAATATTGTAATAATTAAGAAATAATTCTATATACAATACTCTTATAAAATATTTTCTACAAATAAAATTTAATAAAAATTACATTTTTCTATAGTTTATCGATCTATACTTATACATATATATTAGATACTAATAGAAAAATTTTAATCATTAAAGTTTTTATTAATACTTTTTATTATTTATTTATATAATTATAATTATTTGAATACATAAAGTTATATTTTAATCATAACAAATACAAAATAATAGGAAAAATTAACTCATTTCGTTGCTAGGAAATGTATTTACGTCAATAACAATAGAAATTCTATTAATTGTAGTGATGAATAGCACTAATTACTCTTTCAAATTAAATAATTAAAAATATAATTATTCTATAATTAATTGATTAAAATATTTCCT
Organism: Dolichoris vasculosae; assembly: GCA_018907195.1. Lineage (NCBI taxonomy): Eukaryota > Metazoa > Arthropoda > Insecta > Hymenoptera > Agaonidae > Dolichoris > Dolichoris vasculosae. The sequence goes on from JACCHY010000001.1 coordinate 12,962,592, forward strand.
TAATCGCTATATTTGAAATAAGTAATGAAGTATATTAATTTAAAATTAAACGGCGTGTAAATTTCATTTAACTATAAATATGCAAATATGCATGAAACGTATGCGTGTGTTTATGTGTATAAAGATACAGGTATATTTATCAAAACAACAGCTTTATTAATGCATGAAATATCCCGTATAAAAGATGATTTTTCTTTTTAATATATAAACAAGACTATATATATAAAACTTTTATAATATAATTTATGGCTAAAAAAGTGCCTAAAAATGAAAAAATTAATAATAATAATATAAATAGTTCAATCTTGTTTACTTTAGCTAAGAATTTCCTAAATATCAACAATTAAAAGTATAAATTATAATTTTCTTATATTTTATATACGTAAAAACATTGTAAATAATTTTAAAATATTTATACTTACTTAAAAAATCATTTGTTTTTATAAAAAAAGCGAAGTACAGTTAAATAATTTTAAACTTGTATTAATCTTGAGAATTACGAATATTTACAATCAAAATAATGTATTTTCTAAAGATTAAAAACAAAAAATTTATTGCCAAAAGATTAAGCCGAAATTATTATTATGAGTATGGTCAGTAATTTGAAATTTCATGAGAGCATAAATATTTTTTTTCGTTTTACCGCATTGTAAGCTTAATATATTCAGAGGATTTACATACTCTACTTATTTTAAATTTATATTAATTTTACTTTCATCTTGATTTATCAAATAGTCTTGTACGTATCAATTGTTCTAATACGATCTTCTTAATGCTTTCTTAATTTAGGATGCAGTTTATCAAATTTACTTTAGAGAATTTAGTAAGATACATAATCAAAATGAATATTTTAAATGTTTAGGTTTAGAAATAATAATATTTGTATTATAATTTATTTAATTTTAATTCATATTGTATAATAATAATTAGATTTTTCATAAAAATATATAATTTTAAAGGAAGAAATTTTATCGTCTTTTTAAATAATCTTATTATTATTGTATATATAAAATGAAATCTCAGTTATTGAAAAATTTTATTTATAAATTTTTAAACTAATTTTGATTTAACGCTGATCGTATATTATATATTTTATCACCAATAAGTAAAATTATTACGATTTTTAGTTGTAATAAAATACTATTATTTTAATAATTTCGTATATTAAATATATATTATACTTATACATTGGCAATAAATTTAAATAATATTAAAAAAATTCCTAATTAGTTATAGTAACTATTAATGATATGAAATATAAAAATTATTAAAATAGATTATTTCGTTTTTATATTTATTTAAAAAAATGTAAGGTAAAAGAAGCTTGTTTTAAATTCTTTGTTATACATTTTAAAATTTGTTTAATGTAAATGAGTTTATGAACTAAAATATTCATTCATAAATTTTTAAGTTTTTTTTTTTTAGTTTTGTAAACACTACTAATTACTTTTTAAAAGTATATGTAAGGAAATTTTATACAGCAAAGTTTGTGGTTCTTTATTATAGTAGAAAATTTGTAGATGCTTAAAAATTATCAATATTATTTTTCATAATACCAATTATATTTATTCTAATTTGTTCTGCATTATAAATTATTTTGCGTGAAATTTATATTCGTTATTGTTTATAAGTTTCATAATTATTTTTCCTTTTTCATTTTATGGTTAAAATAATGCATTTTAATTTTTTTTGTATTCAGTTTTATAAAAATTTTTTTCTGTTTTAAGTGTTTTTGATTGTATCAAATTCTACTAGTCCATCAAAACTTTGATGTTATAAATTATTTAATATTTAAAATAAGTCACGAAGCTTGGAATGATATTTATTATTAGTTATTTGCATTATAAAATATATAATTTTATAATTTACATTATCTTATTATTTGAATTTTCAGAATACTTGTATAATATATTTCGTCGATTAAAAGACAATAAGTTTGAATATAATTGATTTCTCTTTAAATTAATTTTTTATAGTATCTTTTGTATTTAGTATGTATATTTCATATATTTTCTTCTGCATTCTTCTAGAAGCAAAAAAAGCTTAAATCTGTTTTAGAGAATATATTACTATCATATCTTTTTGAATATTCTCATAATATAAGTTTTATTATGAATCGATGGGTATAAAATAGATTTTTATTATTTTTTATATAAATAAATTTTGTTGTTGACTGTAGATAAGTAATTTATTTTTGTTCAAGATAAAGGAAGTAGATTAAAATTTAAAAATAAATATACATATAATTAGTTTTACGTATAATTGAATCAATTAAAAAATAACAAGTAATCTGTTGTTTATAAATCTAATCTTTGTAAAGTATCACATTATTTTTATTACCAGAAAGGTTAGCATTAAACTGTATTGATTTCCTCTGTCACAAGATATAGTTAACTAAAGTTATCTACTTTTCCCATGACAATTTTTTCTCTAAATTGCTACTCTGTCAAGTTATCCGATTCACTTACCCATTTTTTAAACGAAACTATTTTAAACTTATTACAAAAATTATACATAGTTATATAAATTGATTGTTATAATAATTTTGGTATTAATATTTCTATAAAATGAAATTTGAGAATATATAAAATTTTATTTTAAAAATATATAAATAAAAATATATTCATAATGTTTAACATATTTCTTTATCTATAATCATAATTATACTTTCATTTCAAATAAGTAATTATTAATTTGTATGGAAAACATATTAATGATGGATACCTATTTTAAGACTACTTATTTGTATAATCGCAATAAATCTCTATATTTGAAGGACATATTCTTTATTCGTATTCCGAGGACGTACTGGTAAGTGATACAGATCCATCGAATAAAATTAAATATTTACAAAATTAAAAATACTTATAGTACAAATTATACAGGATTAAATATTTTCTAATTTTATACTTGGATTTCATTTTGTTTAAATGTGTAATGAATTTAATCTATCTAAAATAATTATAATAAAAATATATAAAATATTACTATTGCTTTATTAAAATATAATAAATAAGTTTAAATAAATATTTGTGTATTGATACAATTTAAAATTAATAATTAATTTTAAATTATTAAATTTGTAAAATAAGATATTAATTAATTAGATTTTTATTCAATATAAAAATATTGGATAAAATTAATAAAATAATTATTTTAAAAAATTTTTAAATATTTAATTTTTATAAAGATTAATTAAAATAATTATGAATATAGTTTAGAATATATTTGAAATAGTATTTATCATTTTACTTTGGACATCGAATACTTCACAATAAAATTAAATGTTTTTTAATAACTCATATCATATAATATTTTGAAAATGTTTATAATATAAATAGTTTTGTTATTCTATCATATTTTTATTTTCAAAATATTTTCAAATTTCAAATTTATATTTTTTTTGGTTCTTCATAATTTAATAATAAAAATTATTATTAGCATAAGACTTATTTTATATTTTGAAAATTTAAATTTAAATTATAGAACAATTCTCCTTTAACAGTGTAAATATAAAAAGTATTATTTTTTTAACATATAAAAGGACATATTTCAAAAATATATATCTTTTTGAAAATATAACGTTACATTATTAAGTTATTTTGAAAAAAAATATAAGTGAATTATTTAGTAATACCTGAAAAAAATTTTTTAATAGTTATAATAGTACGTAACATTTATTAAATTTATGAACGCAAACGACTAATCCGCTAAACACTATAAATAGAAAATATTAAAATTAATTTTAATATTATCATTCTAGAATATTTTATAAATAACATAAATTTAAAATGTCAAGTGATTTTTATAAACAGTTTTTACATTTATACTCTAACTCTATATTTCATTTTACAATATATAAACTTTAAATACAAAAATTAAAAATGACAAATATTAAAAGAGAGAAAAGAAAAGAAATTTAATTTTAACTAGAGTACGGCTTTTAATACGTTTATAGCCTTCTATTCTTTGTATTTCTTCCCTGACTTAAATCTATAGGGAGGTAACTTTTGATATCATAAAAAAGTATATGAGAGAGAAGAAGAAAGAAAGCCGTACTTGAACTCTGCTCATATTTACCGCACATTTCCTCAAAAAGCCGTACGAAGAAAGGCAGGCAAGAATTGAGTTAGGGTAAAGTCAATAGGCAATAGATAGTGAAAAATAACTATGTCTCTTATCGATTAAAAGTCAGGGCGATGTATAATCGCGTTGACTGTAAAAAGGATGAGCAGAAATCTTACTTTATCATTTAAGATGGTTCGACCTATAAGAAGATATATTGAAACATTATATTATTAATTTTTAACTATATGCACATTGAAATCATCAATATTAAAAAGCACCTCGTTCTTTTCTTTTAGTTTAATTTATTTATTTAATTATATTATTTTTCTATTACTTTTCTTCAAAGATAAATATAAGAGAATTTATTTAATTCATAAAACTATCATATTTTAATTAAATATAATAAATTATATGAAAATTATTTTTAGTTAAATTAATTCATTTATTTTTAATATTAAGATTTTAATTATATAATGGAATAACTAAAATTATTCTAGAATAAATTTTAGAAAACCACTTTTAAAATTAAAATAATTTTTCTTGTGATTTTTTTCTTTAAATTGATAATTTATTTATAGAACTGCGTGTTACAATTCGAGAAAATATTGGTTTCTTTTAATTGAATAAAGAAAAACTATTAACCCTAATTTTATTTATTTATTTCACTCGACTTTTGTTCTTTGTTATTTCAAGTATATTTGCTTCGTTCTTAATTTGTCCCAGACATAATTATAATTGATTTCAATTATATATACAATTTTAATGGGCTGCCTTGGATAATTGAAAACTTTTGATATTTCTCAGCAAAGTTTGAGTAATGATTTCCTTTTAATTTACCTATCAATGATTATTAAATATTCAAATTTATATTTAAATCGGGTCAATTGGTAATCATATTAAACCACTGTTTCATATTGATTTTTTTAACTCGAGATTTTCTTATGTATTTTAATTTTTTTTTAAATTATTATGTACATATTAAATATGCATAAATCGATTATATATATATAAGAATACTTCTATAATTTGAAAAGAAAAAATTTGGAGTTTTCTAAACATGATTGATGAATAAAATTTAAAAATAAAATTTTTTTAAAGTAAATATATCATGTGATACATTATTTAATTGAATAAGAAATAGTTAGTCTTACACAAATTATAAAAATGAAGAAAAAGAATTCAAGTAATGTAGTATTTGTTTTTATATATCATTTTAAAAATTTTAACTGATAATTAGTCGAAGTAATTTTTTTTGAACATTTTATGTACTAAATTGTATTACTTATATTAAAAAACGTATTTAATTTTTTATTGTAAATTATTACTAAAACTTTTTATCATATTCACGAATTTTATAAAAATTTTTATACAGTATTTAAAACTATAGGAAAAAGTGAATTAAATGTAGTAATTTAATTTTGTTATAAATAATAAATGAGGGCGAAATATCAAGGAATTATAATATAATTCACGAATTTTTTTATAGTAAAAAATCTAATTGAATAAATAAATATGAATTTGCTGTAATATAATAATAATAATAACATATTATTATGTAACTATGAAGACGCAACCAAAATCAAAAGTTTAAAAAATTTCAAACAATTACAGTTCATTAGTTCTAATTCTAAGTAAAATATAATAAATTAAAGGTTCATTTATTTACAGAAGTCGCTGCCACGATTATTCAAATAATTTTTCGTGTATAACTATAGTATGTTCGTACTACTGAAAATGACAAGAAGTGATTTTCTTTGGTTAATTTCAAGTTTATATATATATATATATTTTTTTTTATACATTATATTTCTATAATATCTATATAACCTACATTAATTTATCTATACAATATTTTCTTCAAAATTCATTGAATATAAATCTAGTTTACTTTCTTGAGCAAAAATTTAACTAGAAGCTATGCGATTATAATTCTTTTTTGGTAATTTACGTATATATTCAAGATAATCTTACAACTTTATTTTCCTAATTTTTTCTTTGCATATATTAAATAATAATTTTTCATTTTTTTCTCTAAATTTAAAAATTCTGAGCTGATGATTTAAAGTAAATTTGTATTTAAATAATTTGATATTGGACTTAATTAATTCTATTCTATATTTCCTTGAGAATTTCTCAATCTGTTATAATAGTATACATTTTATAATTTTTGGATTATTTTTAAAAATTAAAACAATTCATGTTATTTTTAGAATTGTCTTTGTTTTATTTTATAGTATATTAAGTAAATGAAACAAAAATACGTATGTAGTTTGTTAGTATTAGTACTTTAATTAAAATCATTAGATCTGCATTATTTTTAATTAATAATTAAACTATTTATAAATAATATTAATTGAAAGATCAATGATTTATACTATAAATATGTAAAATTATAATAAATAAGCTAATATTTATTAGTATGTGTATATATTTAATTCGGAAAAAACATAAACTACATTATACTCAACTAATAATTAAAATATTGATAATTTCTTCCGACATATTTTTTATTTATGAATGTCTTGGAATAATTCTTTTATAAATAAAAGATAATATTTATGAAAATATAAAATACTTTAAGTTTAGATAAATATTGGAAAGAGTAATAATTTATTTAGATAACAAATATAATATTATTCATATTGAAATATTATATTATTTTTGATGAAAGAATAATAATTCAATTTTTTATTGATAATTTTATTTAAAAATGTTATTATATATTGCAATATAAATAAAATTATATTTAATTTAATAAAAATAATAAATCTGTCTTTTAATTATTATTTTTTGCAGTATCAATAATTATTTTGAAAATTTATATTCGAATTATTATGTGATACATGTATCAATCGATTTATTCATACTTTATAAAATTTAGAAAACATTAAAAATTAACAAGAACATTTTTTTAAAGTATATTTTATATTTCATGAAATTTTATTCAGTTTTTAAAATACTTTAAGCAATTTATTATAGTAATCAATAGTTTTATATTTACAAATTGTAAAATTCAAATATTTAATAATTTGTATATTATATTTGTATTTCGAAAATTGAAATTATATTTTTGCCATCCAAAATTATTGAACAAATGCAATCACTGAAATCTGTTACTTGTCAATGACTTTTTTTCATTAAAAGTCTATTACAAATTGTTGCAAGAATAGTATTTTGTTTGTAATTATATTTTTTTATCACGGAAATAAACTAGATGTTAAATTTCGTTTATTTTATGTTTATAGTGTGAGTTGAAAGTGATAATAATGATAAAGCTTAATGCAAAAAATTGGGCAGTATAAACAGTTCTATAAAATCATTAAAAAGATTGCGTATAAAATGTTTTTTTTGTAATTTTCAAATTGAACAATATAAATTAGTACATGTGAAAGCGTTTAAGCTGAATTATTTTAAGAGGATATAAAGATCAAATTTTCAATTGCATAGAGTACTTTATCTTTATTTCAGTTTTTTACACTAAATGTAAATGTGAATATAAATTCAGAAGATAATTATATACTAAAAATTAATTTATTAACGAAATCTGTAATAAATAATAATTTCAAATCTTATTTATAAATATTTATATATTTTTAACATATTTTAAAATTCTTTATTATTATATAATCTTATATATATGTACATATATATATTTAGATAATATTATTATTTTCGGAATAAATGAAAAAATTTCTTTATATTATAAAAGTTTAAACTTATAGAATAAAAATATGTATTTATAATCATTCGATTATTTCTAATTATCTTTTATCTATAGGTTATTCTATATTTATTTGATAAAAGTTGTTTTTCAAAATTCTTTTGGAAATCATTTTGGGAGTTTTGTTAATATATTACATACAATTGTATTTTATCGTAATTTTAAGGTTACCATTAGAATAATTGATTTTCATTTCAGTTAAAAAAGAATCAGTAGATTATATAGATAAAATATATACTAATTTTATAATTAATATATAACGTTTAAAAAATTAATCATATAATATGAATTAAAACTTATTATTCAATGAAATATTTAGTTTTCGAACTTACTTTAAATTATTAAATGCGAACGTTCTTTAAAACTAGCATCATTGAGCCATAATATACCATAAAGAGGATACTCCGATTGGAATAAGAATGAATTACTTAAATTGAACTGAATTCACTTCTCAAAGTGAGTTTCTGAATACTTTACGAGGGTGTATTTCTAGAACCAAGATTTGAACAAATTATAATAAGGTTGCATTAATCTCTCTATTATTCAATAAAAGCATTTTTCTTTTTATCCTTCTTTTCTTTGTTCTCTCGCTCCTTTTCTCTCTTTGAATTGTTGTATATGGAAGGAATGCGAAACATGTCACTACGTAACCGCGCGTACCGTTAATAAAGGAGTAGTAAGTTGCCTTTGTACGTTACGTAGCCTCAAGGAAACTGGTAGAAGTAGCGACAGAGAATCCGACCAAGAAAGCGCAGTGGCTTCGCGTGGAAAGAGATTGAACTACTTTTTCTCTATTTGATTGAACCTTAGCCTCCATCCCTCAGGATTTTCCGAAAATAAAGGAGAGACCGAGAAAATGTGAGGACCTATATACGGAAGTAGACGATAGGTATGGCGACTGAAATGGAGAGATGGAGCAAGTAGGATTTTAAGAGTTTTTCTTTTGTGATGATATAGATAGAAGGGATAGAGGGGAGTCGGTCGAGGATCTAAGTTTTTATAAGAGAAAATTGCCGAACTTTTTAAAACGGATCGGATCTAAGTTTTGTATGTTTTTTAACGGTTAAGTGAACGTCAGGATATTTACACAAAATAAATCAGTAGCATTTGAAAAAATGATAGAAAACCATACTAATTACGAAAAATATTTTCTAATAGTCATTTTAACGTTAAATATTTTAATTGGTTTAGTACATATTTTTATATATTGGTAAATAACATTGTTAATTTTATTATCGCTATTCTATATTTAAGTGAAAGGTAATAAAAAAACGAATATACATTATGCAGTATAACAAGAAAATGGAGCTTTAATTTGTAGTTTAATGCATACATCGTTTTTAGAGCTATTTTTTATTAAAATTATTATTTTCTAAATTTTTTCAATTGAAGTATGTATTAACTATAACTTTTCAAGTATAAAAGCTAAGTTAAATACCCCTATTTTTTTAATTCAAATATTTCCATGTTAATTTTATATTGCAAATTTAGCTTTGGAAAAAGTATGATAAATCACAGAATAAATTAATAAACAAAATTTTAAGTAAATTTTTGAAAAATATGGAAAGTTATGGAAAATATATTCATCGGAATATTCGATTCTTTTAATTTAAGTTCTCATATAATACTTTTATATTATTTTATATTATTTATGCGCAACAACCAAAAAATAGCTTTCAAAATATATTTTTGAATATATCAAAGTGTTTTAGATTCCCTTTTTGTGCATTTAAAAGCAGCAGTTAAATTATAATTTGCGCTAAAGCTGTTATGAATTATATATAAGCGAATATATAATTAATGTATTATAAATATTATATTATTTTAACTTATCGTTGTTCAGCTATCCAAATTTAAAAATTTTTTCATTATGCCTTTTTAATAGTTTATAATTTTATAAACTTTAAATTAATATATTTTTGATACTGCTAAAAAATTATAAAAGAACTTATAAAATAATATTGGAAATAATTAATCTAGAATTGATTTTTTGTTAAACATAAGACACGTCTTTTTTAATTGTATTACGTATTATCGAAAAAATAAATAAGTCAAAAATTTTTCGGATCGTATATTTTTCAGGGAAAGAATTAAGTAAAAATTTACAAGAATTTTATAAAATAAGAAAAATTTTTAAAATGTCTGTATATGTATCGATAGATTCATGAAAAATTCTACGAATACATAAAACTAAAAAATATTGTACACGTATTTACCTTTGATAAAAATGAAAGCTTTGCAACGTTACTGTTATTTAAAAAAAAAAATCGTAATACTTTTTCATAAATCATAGTATATATTTACAGAAAATTATAAAACAATAAGTAAATCGGAAAATAAAAACAGTTTGCACGAGTATGCAGAAATTTCAATATTCGCGCAAAATACCATCCATCAATGCCCAAGTATATATGCATACGTAAGTATTTCTTTTATCAGAATTTCGAGTTTCATTCGTAATTCCCGCGAGGGATCAAACGTTTTGGCTAACTTGGACCACGCTTTGCTTAATATAGATTTCTCCTCCCTCGGATACATACGCGCATATCGAGAATCGATTCTGGGCTCGGGTACGCAAAGCGTTTACTCTGTACGAGTGCATGCACGCGGTATGAAAACTGAAGAGCCCTTGATGAATATATATCTGTAAAAAAGCTGATTAAAAGAGTATAAAAAGACTGGACTCGATAAGAGTGAGAAAAGGAATACAATTTAAAATATTAACTTGGCTTTATTATTGTGCGCCCAGAGTATGAAAATACCAAAGCACGGATGAAGAAAAAAATTTCTCCTGTAAAATAATGCACACTTTTGGCTATCCTCCGGCGATTCTGTTCACGAAATAGTAATATATTTTTTCTTTATTATGCTGTTTTCTATTGACTTTTTAAATTTGTGTTTTCATTTTAACGGTATCAGTTTGCATGTGTAACGTGTAATTGAATCTTACAAAATGTGAATAAATATCCTTCGTCGTTTTAGGGAAAAAATATGTTCATTGGGCAATAAGTCTAGAGCTTTGGATGCAAATTGAATTGAATGAACGAATACGAGAAAACTCTGAAATGAATAGAGAATTAAAAACGTTGAGGGACGTTTTGTTCGATAAAATGATGTTTATATGTATTTTAAATGGGATTGTTTAATTAGATACGACTCCCAGTAATCTGCAACTCAGCTTTATTTCGTTATAAATGCTTTTTATGGAAAAAAATGTTTTTTGTAAATATCAGGTTCTATGTATATATATTTAATAAAGAAAGATTTAGTTTTTTAAAAGAGTTTTCATTTTAGCGATGAGATCATATATATTACGTTTATTTTACATATATATATATACGCAATCTTTTTCACTTGTTTGTATAAAAATATACTGTTTGCCCACTATAAAAATACGAATAGATTAAATGTTTTTTTGATTCAACAAAGTTACTTTTCTAATTTGGAAATTTTAATATTTTAATAGAAAAATTTGTAATTTTTCTTTATTTTCTTTTATCTTTATTTTTATATACTTTGATTTAATATATATATATAAATTAAATATTCTAATTATGAAATCAATTTATCTTCATTTCGAATATGTATAAATAATACTTATAATTGATTTGGAAATAAATAAATTAAACCTGTTTAAAATTATTACCTTTTAAGGATTTTCTAATTCAGATCACAAACATTAATTTAAGCTGTTTCTGTATACTCTATTCGTTAATACTTTTGAAATGGATTTTTTTATAATATTTTTATTATATTTCTTGTACTTAATTTAATGGATTGAATTCAGTCAATTTACAATCAATCAGTTATATTTGAAAAAATGATAAAAAACCATAGTTATTATCGAAAAGCTATAGTCTAGATAAATATAACTTTAATCGATCTTTTATAAAATTTAATTTAAAGAATGTATTACCTTTTAACTAACATTTAATTTCATTTTCTATATATCATAGAGAAAATTTTTTTTATATTTTAAGAGAAAATAAGTTTTCCATAAAAATAACGATAACCAATGAATTTATTTTACATTTTTATTTATAAAATCAACTTTTACATTCTATAAATATGATCCTACTTACATTAAAATCATGTTTACGAGAGTTATTATTTTTGCATGCAAGTATCTGTCTTACGTGTAAAGGTACGTGTGTAGGTTAGTTTGGTAAGAAGAATCAACAATAAATACAATATGCAATGTAAGCTTAGAAAAAGGAACGAGAGAACGGAATTTTTTGCTTGTATCTAATACAACGATAAAGCAATATAAATTTTTTTATCGTCGGATCTTGTTAACATTAAAATCTAATATATGGTTTTTTTACTTCAGTGAATTATTGGATACCGTATTTAATCCAAAAGCTACGCGCAAAAAACGAAAAAAAAAGAGCACACGAGCCAGATTATTTAAGTTATGCAGATGGAAATTATTGCCCTTGCGAAATGAAAATTATGGGATGTGCGATACATCGGGCGAAAAACCACATACGCGTGTATACGCTTGAGCAATACGTTCGAATTAAAACACAAAAAATTTGCACGGTATTTTTCGATATATACATTCATACACTCATGTATTTACCCATCTAAACGCATACACACACACAGAGAAAAGTATGAACCAACTTATACGCGTAATACTCGCTAGATCTAGCTTGCATTTATCTAGTCGCGGTACGCGCTGAATTCTTTGATAAAAGTGACCTAGAAAGTTCGTATTGTTTTTTTAAGTCATTTATTCATTTTTTTCAGGAGTTTTAGTATGATTAGAATGTTATTCAATTTTTTTTTATTATATTACAATATTTTTTATTCTGATTAAAGTGTTACTATTTTCTTTTATTCTTTTTTTTAAATGTAACTGGACTTTTTACTTTTTTATGCGAACTTATCAGTTTTGAATATTACAGAATTTTACATATCTTTTCATAAAATTTAATTTATTAAAGAAAATTTTTTATAAGAGATAACATTATTAATTCTTTTACGAAATATAAATTTATAAAAAACTCATTTTTTACAGACGATTAAAAAGTTTTTCAAGTAGAAAATTTAGAGTGTTTTATAAAATATTTTCATAATATATTCTTGCAACTACAAATTTTGTTACAAATAAATGTAATTATTAATTTATTTTACAAGTTACTTATAATACAGCTAATTCCGTACTATATTTTATTTGCAACGTTTTTATATTTTTATTTACTATAATAATATTAGTTGTTTCAACTATTTTTAAGTAAATAATTTATAATAAATTATGCTGTACAAACATTACAATATTTTTAATACAATTGTTTGTTTACAAGTATAACAAAAATATGATTTTCACATACAAACAAATTAATGGTTAATAAAATTACGAAAAAATATCTTATCCGCATATTTAATCGGCAGAACTTATAAGAAAATGCAATATTATATATTTACATGTAAATATGGTGATGTTTACTAATATAGATGTATTTATAAACCGAAGAAATTAAAAGCTCGAGATGAATATTATGTAATATATTGCAAGTAAATTTCGCTTATGATATTGTATCTCTTGATATTAATAGCCTTTGTAAATACATTATAATAATTTGATCGTAATATATGACAATATTATGGATTTATATATTCGCGATTTATTTTTACAATCAATTACCATAAGAAAAATGCAAAGAAACGAACGATCTTACAAAGAATATAAATAAATATAAAAAAGAAATAGTAGAATTTAATATATTTACTTCGACGTACAATACAATACTATACTTAATGAGTAAGCTTTTGGCATTATTTTCGTCTTCTGTATAATATCTCTCGACATATATAACGAAAGAAAAAAGAGAAAAGAGATATGGCAAAGGGTGAAAGCATTACAGCCAACGGCAATGTCGGCATCACTTTGAAATAATGCCTAGGTACTTGAAAGATCCGTTTATCGGAAGTCAATTTTCCGAGAGTCCATTCGTATATCTATTCTCTCGCATCCTCTCTCATTTTTTTCTGCCTGTGTCTGTTTTCTTCTTTATCGTTCTTTCCTCTAATTCTGTTTTCTTTCTTCTTATTTTTCTCTAAACCATCTTGTGCATAAGAAAGGAAGTGGCAAAAATTCTCTTGTAATTTCAGGTCGTGAGGCCGAACAAGTTATTAACTGAACACGAAGACATCACCATTGTAATGTAACCATAATGTCAAAAGTACATGCAATATCTATTATTAAAGAGGAAGAAAGGCTTCTACTATGATTATAGGTACGCTCGGATAGTTTAAAATAATACTCTTAATTTCAAATAAAATACAAATGTATCAAATTAATTATTCTATATTGAAAATATGTTAATAAAATTAAATAAATTCATATTTGAATAAAGTTTTCTTTCATTTTTACTTATGATTTATATATTATAAATTTATATTTTTTTTTAAATTTCTTTCCCGTTTACTATGTATCTATTAAAATATTTTTAATGAATTTTAAATTCAGAATAAAGACACTGTTCTTTTATTTCTTTTGAATATGATAAATAACATTTATTTTTATGACGTTTTTAAATTCTTGGCAATCTATTGGCGCTATAGTTAATATACATTAGATTTATATTTCAGAACTAAAATATATGCAACCATAAATGAAAAAATTTTTCATCTTTTTATTTAAAGGAATTTAAGCAAATATTAAATCATAAACAATATAAAAATAAAAGAGAGAGATGATCAAAAAATAGAAGAAATTGGAAAAAATATTTCAAGGTTATGTTGGAAAGATGATTCGAATACTTGAAGAAATAGACTAACGCAAATTGAATTTCAGAAATCATGATCGTATATTATTCGTTATATTAAATGAATAAAAATGATAATTTTACAGTATACAAAATGAATTATATCTAGACATGAACTTGTAACTTTTTGAGTTTATATTAGGAAGGTATTCTAGTCAGAATTCAGTAAAGGTACGGCACACGACCATAAATCGAAGTTGTAGGGATGCAGTGCAAAGCCAAGTTTATCTAATATCATGGCGTTCTAAGGCGAAAATATGATACCAAGTGATTTCATTTCACCCAGCTTTACGTCGAAGATATCAACGTTTACATTACGTGATACGTTCTTGCACATTTTTCCAGTACTTCACGCTGAATTTTTCTCCGATCTACACTGAAACACAACGACTTTAAGTACTTTTGAAACGAGTCAAGAATAAAATGAGGCTTTACGATTTCTTTATTTATGCCGAGTGTTCTATAAGACTAGTCGTTGATTTTTAAATTTTTTAGTTACTATTGTAGTTTTGTAGAAAAAACCATGTTATAAAAAATTAGATTTTTATTAATTTATTAGTACAGAAACATGTATATACACTTATAAGTATGTAATTAGAAAATATATAGTTATCTGATTTATTTGAAGTATTTAAGAAATTTATTTATTTAAATTTATATAATAATTATTCATAATATTAAAAGAAATCTATACGTTGTTATTAATCGATAAAGAACTTTTCAAGTATTTTTACTTTTGTAGTTCATAAAATATTTTTAAAATTCAATATTCATGAATTATTTAAAATTATAAATTATTCATAATTTTTTCAATAATTACGAATAAATAAAGTTTTCGAAACTGTAATCATCTTTATTAATTTTATTACAATCAATATATTTTTGAGGCATATTTTTATGTAACAAATATTCTTGATAAAAAAGCTTTTTTAAAAATGTAAAACAAAATAAATAATTCTGTTATTTTAAACTTATTATCGATTTATTTAAATTATCAATCAATTCATTTACTAAGTAAATATTTACAGAAACCAATTTGTTTATTAATACTTTAAATTAGTTACTTTTAAGGTAAGTATTAAATTTACAATTAATATTCAATTTATTATGACTGATTGTTTTTATGTTATTACGATTATTTTAATGCTATTAAATTTAAATTTTCTTAAATTTAAGATAATCATAAATATTTGTCATTAAAAGAAAAGTAAAATGAATAAAATTTTGAAAATAATATGTATTTATTTGAAAATAACTTCATATGATTATTAAGATCATTATTAGTTATTAAGAGGTAACACCATTTATTTTTCAATGACCACGTTTTTATTGTATACGTATAAAATGTTTTGAAATTTAAAGCTACAAAATTCGAATAAATTATTCGAAACCGTATTTTCTTGAACATCGTGAAATGAATAAACATCAATTATTTTTTTCAAAACTAAATATATGTTTTAAAACGATAAATAAAAATATAATTAAGTATCGAAATATTAATAAAAACTAAATATAAAATAAAGACATCAAAATTTCAAAAAACATTAATGATAAGTTAAAATACTAAAATGATGTAGTTGTATAAATAATCATTAACTCAACACCCTAAATGAACTAATTTAATTTCTTCCATATATTCCAGTTATTACAGATACATTTTTACCTTTATTTTCAGTATTAATATCTATTACGTATAAAATTTTTATACATGTATTCAGATATTATTTTATGCCTTATTATAACTGTGAACTATAATCTTAAAAATTGTAATAATTGATAACGTTATTTTATTTGTAATCATACTTTGTTGAATTACAATTTAATTGCATTAGAATACGAATTTTATTAATTTAGTGTGTCATTTTCAAATGCTTTTAAATAAAATAATACATTTTTAGAAGTTAATTTTTCGAAATGTTTATATATCTACATTTTCTAAGTATTGTTGTAGTATGAAAATTATTTATATACATTGTAACAGAAGATAATCTTTCATATTAGTCTTTGCACTATTACCTACTAAATATCAAAATGTAATTATTATTTTTTATGAATTAATGCGTATAATCTGATTTATTTATTTAAGTAATAATTATTGCTGTATTCTAAAATTGATTTGATATTAAGTAAACATTGAATTTAAGTATATTCAGAATAACGAAATTCATTATTACATTATATTAAAAAATTATTGATTATCTCACAGGAAATAATAATAATTTATTAAAATATAATCAGAAAAATAACATTACACCAGCATTGAAAAAAGGAATTCGATACATTGAAAAATTTTCAAATATTTTTTAAAATATGTGAAATATTTTAAACAGATCTGAATATTATTAAATAAAGTAAAAATTGTATAATTTCATATTTTTTATAAAAGAATTCGATTATATGAAATTTAAAAAAAGTATAATTTAAATACTAAAAAACATTATCCAAATATTTTATATTCAGATTTACATCATGACAAATATTAAAAAAAAATTGCATATGTACAAAATTTTAATGATTTAAAAAATAATCAGTTTCATTGATGTAATTGTAATAATTATATAGAAATTTAAGTGTTACGAATTTATTATAAAATTCTTTTGTTTCATACAAATATTTAAATATTTATATACAGAATGTAATTAACAATTATGACTGAAATCAGAAAATGAAATTACGTTGTTTGCAAAATTATCGTGTATTGCAAAATTTGTATTAAAAACATTCGGCATTCAACTTGAAATGAAAAATGATTTTTTTATATTACTTTTATTAAAGTCAATTTAAGTATCTATTATACAGTTCTTATAAGAGATGAATGAATATGGTTAAGTGCTCGTTTATATAATAGCGTATAGAAATAATCTATGTTTAAACAAAGATGGTAAAGGAACCAAATAATTTTTAAAGTAAATAAAGAAAAGAACACATGTGTAATTACTATTGAGTAAATAAATTTATAAATCTACACAGCTTAATATTTTCAAAATAAATCAATTGCAAAATCAAATTAACAAGTACAAAATATAAAATTTTTTTACATTACGTAAAAGAAATAATATATTTTGATTGTAGAAAAATGATCAAGATTGATAAAGTTTTAATTTTTCAATAAGTTATTTATATTTTAAGCATCTATAATTCAAAGCATTGAATTAAAAATAAATAAATTTGAACAATATTTTAAAACAGCGTAATCAATAAAGCTATAAATATAGGTATAGAAAAAGTTTGCATCGATCCATTATCATAACAGTAATTAAATCATGCCAATAAAATGATAAGGTTAAAATAAAAAATATTAAATAATTATTGAGAATTATTGGAAAAGTAGAAAAAAAATCACATACAAATATAATTGGAGATAATACGATAAAATTTTACTTTATACAGTCTCAAAATAAACATTATAATTCTCAAATTGAATTAATTTTAATAATGCATTATTAATAAATTTCTAAAATAAATTATTAGCACTAGAGAGTTATTTTTGGCCGCGATATATTTTGTATACTTAGCAATGGAAGCTATGTATAACTTGTACTTAACTGGGAAAATATATTAAAACGAAGTTACGATGAGAAACAGGAGAACAGATCCCTTGCAACTTTGTTGGCATTTGTCCTTTCGGCGGTCACGCCGCTATCGATGTACGATGTACGTAAACAAGTGCACCTCTTTCCCCTTCGCGTGAACACTCCGATCCAAGGCTGTCACGCGACACACAACGAGTGTACGATAATCCGGATGTTCAGTCACATTTTATGTAACTTCTGCGAAAAGTAGCCCTAGGTTTTTCATGCGTGATTTAGTATCGTACTATCACGTATTGTCACATACCTCTTTTTTAACAGGGAAATACCTTTAACATTAAATTACCGTTGTAAAGCTGGAACTGCATTATGGTATTGAATGCACTTAGAAAGTTTATGCTCGTGCAGGATCAACAGCGATGAGTACAAAGTACTGAATATAATTATACGGAAAGTAGATTTAGAACATATATGTATATAAAGATTGAAAATTTACGTAATACATATTATCAACGCGTTATTACATTATTCGATTGAAAATAATGATATATTACTATATTATTATAATATACTTGAATTAATATAGATAATAAGTTAATATACAAATATTTATAATTTTTTATTATAAATAAGGAATATAATGCTTATATATTATTTTCATTTAAAGAATGAGTTTAAAATCTTATTTTATGTATTTCATTTATACTTATTGTAAATTGAAAAGATAAACGGTCAAAGTTAACCATCAACGAATAAAAGCAACTTTTAAAACTTGATTATTGATATATTTTTTATAAATTGTATCGAAAATATTTTATATAATTAGTCATATTACATACTTCTAGTGTTAATAATTATTTCACAGAAAGACTTAAAAATATTTTCATGTATTTTCACTTGCCCATTGTTTAATTCAAGTTCTTTTAAATTTCCCACCCAAGATACTGCCTTGTCTTCGTATATTTATTTTTATATCATAATGTTAAAACAAAATTTTGCATTTGTGTAAGATCTTATACATAACACCGATAATTTTATTGTTTATGGAAATAATAATTATAAATTAAGATAATAAAATATTCATATTGAAACAATTGTACTTTTCTTATAGCAATTGCACTTCTAGTTAATATGAATTTGGAACGAAACGTATAATCTTCTATAATTATTAATTACAGTACAAATTTTCGATAAAGTTAAATATGAAATTAACAAAATATGTAATCAGGAAATTTATTCATATTCTTTTACTATTAAATTGCAGGAGTAGCATTCAAGCGAAAATTATTTTATAAATGTTTATACGCGATAATATTACAAGAAAATATGATAAATAAATCTAAAATATATTACGCTAATAAGATAGATGTCAATCATTTTACTATATAATTATATATAATAAAAATCAATAAAACCGCTTTCAAATTTTTTCATACTCTATATACTCATACATAAAGAATGAAAACAGATTAAGATAATCGATAAAATTGTATACTTAATATTCTATATCAAAAAATACTAAAAATTTAATACTAACAATAATTATTACACAATAATCGTATATTATATATTATTTTAACACTACTTTTTTCTACTTTACATATGTAATCTATCATTACATAAATATAAATATAATATAAATGTTATTTTAAATAATTTATCTACTATAGTGGTATATAAAAGTATATGTAAATGAATTTTCACATAAAAATTAAAATATTATTTCGAAAAAGTATATATCAAAAAGTGTATATTAAAAAAAAAATATATATATATGTACACATTAATGTAGATTGATTACATTTCCATACATACGAGTGGCTGATGTGCATAAATGAGAGATAGATATATAGACAGATAGATAGAGAGAGAGAGAGAAACCGGAAACAAGGCACACATCCTTTACTATGTGGTTAGGTAATATTAACAATAGTATTCTGATAATATATAATTGAGTCCTTCGTGTTATCTATCAAACGTATAAGGAAAATCAGACTATGCAGTCACAGTGACAATTTTAGTAGTTCAATCCAGGATGAAACGTATTCATATATTAGTTCATCTTATGAATACACTTCACTTTCGTATTAAAAGTCTCTATTACTACTCAATAAATCACGATTCATTCATATGGTTCTAAAATCATGAAAGGATATTGACTTTAAATATTAATCTACTGCTAGTTCTTCTTCTGTTTTATTAAAAATTCATCTTGTATTTAATATAAATTTTATATAAAATAAATTACGTTTCTAAAAAATTAACGAATAGAATCCTTTTATAATAAAAAGATTTATAGGTCAAAAATATTTTATGCTTGAATTTAAATTAGAAGATAAAATAATTTAAGATAAAATGTTCTTATTGATAAAATATTGATATGCTTACTCTATAACATATAAGTTAGAAGACGATATTAATATTTACTATAAAGTGAATTCAATTTAAAATTTGAAAGAATTGAGGTATGTGTTAAATTATATATTCATTTTTAATGCTATTATTTATAAGTATTTATATAAAAAATTCAAAATTTTAAACGATATTTACTTTGCGGAGAAAATCATATTTAAATTCATTTCAATGTGAATTCCAGTCGCGTTTAGTATTTTTACTTTTATTAAAAAAGTTTTAGATGATCAATATTTTATGTTTATACACGACTGGTATGTTTCAAATTATGTATATATAAGATTCAGAAAAATTTCCATATTTTTACTTTTATAATAATAGAATATATATTGAGTAAATTTATCTTATTTTTGTAGAATTTTTTTACATTGGATACTGATTTCTTGATTTATTAAATAAATATTTTTCGAGTAAAAATTTTTTTGAAACATTTACTTTTTTATTTTACTTTAGTTTTATCAAAGAAGTATTATCGATCAAAATAAAAATAATATTGTTGTCATATATATTTTATTATACTAAGCTTTAAAAAATTGCATTTTTGAAATTAATATTAGTTAATTCGATTTTTTTTATTTTCTTTATATTTTCTGTTATTCTATTAAAAAAATGAATTCATCATTATTTATGATATTCTACTGTCAAATATATACTTTTTCATTTTTTAAATCTAATAGTAACTTATTAGTGATATACATTTTAGTATTATATTATTCTTATTTGAATCTATCCCTTTCAGTATTTTTTTTCGTTTGTTTTAATATCTTTATATCTTTTGATAAATTAAATTGAATTTAACCTGAATTCAAAAAAATACGAATGATTTAAAGATACATATTGTGATAGTACATGATGAGATTCGCACATAAAAATGTCATAGTACACTAATCTGGTCGAATAAACTTATAAATTCATCCAAATATGAAATCATGAAAATCTTATTATACTTTGATCAGATTATACGATGTGTAAATTATAAAAAAATACCACGAATAATTTAATCTACTGGCCGAGTCGAATATCGAAATCATAACATCTATCAAAATACAGTTACTTCTTTTGTTAAGTTTTGTTGAAGAATACGTTATATTTAATTTTTCTAATTATTGAAGATGATAAAATTGTAGTTTTATTAGTATTTTTTATTAATATATTATGATTAAAACATATAAGATATTTTTAATATTAATATAATTTATGAATTTTATAGTGAAAACATGGCTTCACACGTTTTACCAAATTGATTGTGATTATTAATATTTTTGTTCAGAATAATTGACTGTGATACGAAAAATATTGAAGTTCCATGAAAAAAGAAATCTTAAATAGGTGAAATAATGGAGTTAATGATGATAATAATGATTTAGGTCTTCGGATTAAGCTCTAGTTTAAAGAGAAAAACTTAACTTACTTTTAATAATCTACATGACAGATATCTTTTTAGATTAATTAATGTAAGATTTATAATCTAAGTAATCCATCATCTAGAATTTATCAATTCATTATTCACACGATAAGATAAGAAGTTATTAGAAGAAAGTTTTTTCAGATATTTTCTATTTTATTTGTATTTATAGAAAAATGAAATATGTAACACTTTTATATATATATATATAAAACAGAAGAGTTTCTATACTTCTCTTTTAACTTTTAACCTTGGACTTTCAAGAAGATAATTAAAAAAAGATATTCAATAAATCACTAAAATTTATATTTATTCGTTAAAAGATGTAACTTTCTATGTATCGATAAAAAATTATTCTTTTATATGAATACTTTTTTTAAGAAGAGAAAAGCGATGATTTCGTAAAAACATTATTTTATTATGTCTTAAAAGACTATTATAATTGTAATTTTTTAAACATAATTCGAATTATTGAAATTTAATTTTAAGTATAAAAGAAGAAAATATCAAAAACCATAAGTTCTCTTTTAAGTATTCAATAGAAATATATCTATCGTTGAATTTCCTAACTACATATAAAAAAGAGCTAAATACTCCAGTATAAATAAATAAACAAGTAAAATAAAAATTACACATTTTCTACAAAATTTTGACCAATATTACAGTTTTTATGAAGTTCTCATGGTACATCCTATTCATAAATATTTAATAACCTGTTAACACAATTTTTATTTGTGACGGCTACGCATTATATATGCTTACGCTAAGTGATATAGGTATTAGAACAGGTCTATCGTACTATAATAGCCTGGACCGCTTCGATCATCGAGGTGAAGCAACGCTTAGCTTTGACGAGTATATGAATAGGTAGTAGCTGACACGTTATCTCCTCTCATACAGTCTACGGAGGCGAGAAATATACACAATACCTTGGAGCTATATATATATATATATATATATATATATATATATATAAAGAACCAAATGCTGACCTTATCAATACTAACAACCAACATCTATTGCGAACACAAATATTTATAAATCCTTTCAATTGTTCTTTTACATTTTTCTCTTTCATTTATTCAGTTTAGGTTAAATGTTCTATTTTTATTTTTCTTAAAGCTATCCATTATTCAAAATATTATATTTATTTTAGAAGCTTTGATTATTAAAATTTGATATCGTTTTACTCTGTTTTTTATATGCGTCAAATTTCCATTCGCAATATCTTCATTTATTTTTTATATATATACGCGATTCACTACATAATTCTATTATACTTTTTAAAGAATACCTATGATCGATTAAAAGTATTTATTTACGTATACTACTGCTCTTTTTTTCATTTTTAATGTTACCTCATCAAATTAAATGATCCCTAATGAATTAAATTATAGTAATATCGATCGATAAAATTCGGAAACTTTCTCAACGCTTCGTAAACGAAAAGCATCCAATAGTTCTATAAAAAGAGATGAATGTTGAGGGTCGATTTTCTCGCGGGGTTTTCGGAGAATTTCCACGTCGTCTTTGTCCATACGAAAGATCTTCGCTTACGTTGATCACAGTCTGCGATAATACTCGAAGGAAGGTGAACGCGTCCTGTATCCAGGGAACGAGTGTATACTGTGGGCTTCGATCCCACAAGGTTCGCTATCCCCAGGTGTACCGTGGTTTTCCGAGTACACCCTTCGCGGCCGATAATCAATCCGGGAGAAAGAGAGTAACACCTAGTAAGGAAGCCGCCTAATACTGGGACGAAAAACAAACCCCGGTCGCACCATACCAACGGAGCTACGGTTTTTATGTTGTCAAACCTTTTATAAGGATGTTATTGTTATAAATTGTAACATACTTTTCTTATTAATGCGTGCATTATTGATTAGCGGCTTTTTACCTTTGGTACGCGTGAAGTAACTTTTTTTATGCCTTGGTCATTGATTACATCCGATCGAGTCTCTAACTTTAACCATTTAATTATGTTATTATAATTAATTTATTCATCATCGTTATCGTTATCATCATCATCATCATCATCATCATCATTATAGTTTATATGAATATTGTATTGATTTATCAAATATATATTTTTATTTGGAATGATTTTTGTAAAAATATTCTAAAAATAATATCACTGAATGCAACTCCTTTATATTATTTCAAAAAATGAATTTAAAATATTGAATGTATTCATTTTATTTAACAGAAATAGCTGAAAAAATTTAATTATAAATAAATTGAGCACGTTTAATTTTTTGATAACTAACAATTGAAAATTGTAATTTTCGAAAATCACACGTTCGGCGAAGCAAATTTTTTACTTTTATGTGAATTTAAAATTTTTTTAAGCAAATTCAATTCGATATTAGCACTAAAAACAGTAAGTTCATTTAATATAAATTTCTTTCAAAACTTATATTTTAACATTTCACACCAATAATAAAATCAAAGAAGAATCAATCCGATACATAATTTACTGAATTCAATTTCATTAAATTTTTCTTTGATTAACACCTCTATCCACATTTTCAAATAAAAGTGTTGAATACCAACATGAAACGTAATCGTTTTAATTATTTAGATAACTTTGTAAACACGTCATTTTAATGATTGAAGCGTAAATAATAATTTGTTTTCTGATGAAGTGACGATTGCTAGTTTTAATAAAAAGTATTGACTAATTATTGAAATCTAATTAAATACAGTTCTAGTAAACTTAAAAAAAATATTCATGAAATATTTTTAGTTATTGATCTTTAAATGAGCATTTCATTATCATGAGAAATTAATAGAAAATATTCAACTCATAATGTATAAAATTAAATTTAATTACAGAAAATATACATAATGCTATAAAAATTCTTACAAATTCTAAATCAATGAAAATATAAAACCTTTATATAGATATAATAATGTAAAATAATTATACATATACTTTATATTTTATACTTTAAATTTTAATTTAGTATAGTATAAATATCACATAATTAATAGTTTTGCATTACTTAGAAGTAGAATTTTATAATCATCTTCGATCAAATCTTAAATTAAAACATATAAAATACAAATAAAAAAGATTCAAATTGAATGATGCAATTTACGAAATATCGATGAATAATGAAGGCAAAGAAGTAGAAAAAGATAAAATACTGATAGATAGATAGATAAATAGCTGGATAGAGGGAGAGAAATAGAATGAAAAGCAAAGTCCGTAATACGCTTATGTGCTACGTGTTTCCATTACTGTAAGAAAGTAAGCTCTACATTTACCCTCACATAGTGAAACGTGTGAGGACAGCGAGATTCCTTCCTAAAGAATTAACTTAGTAATGTTCGCATTATGTAAATATTAGAAGAAGCGATGAGCAATTCAAGCGAGTTCGTGAAAACTTGTCATTAAGACACGAGCTTGTAATATTGTTCCAGTTATACGCATCTTCGTGTAGATGGCGAAAATGGATTGGACTTTAACTATGAAAGGTGAAGAAGGTATTACATAATAATTATTTTACTGCAAATAAGGTCTAGCAAGAATTTATTCATGCACATAAATGAAATCGAATTTATGCTAGATCTTTTCATTATGTTACTTATTGAATTTTATATGATTGAAGTAGTGGTTTTAATTTAACACAGACATTTAAGACGAACATTTATATCTGTGAAGAAAAATATGTAATGAAATTTTGATATTTTGTATATAAAATTATATTTAATACCGAATAAATTTAACTATACATTTTATTAAATATTGTAATTAGTTATCTGAAGTCATTTGAACCATCTTATATGTTACAACTTTTAAATTTTATAATGTACTTATTTATATAGATTTTTTTATCTTACTAAAATAATTAGTTAAGATTAAGTGTCTTTTATTTTAATGAAATTTTAAGTAAAATATTAGTTATTTACTGGAAGGAAACATTACTTGTACTTTATATTACAGCACTAATAAAACTTGTGCTATTTAGAATACAATATAAAAACCCAAGCATAAGGAACTGATTACATATAAATTATACTTTAAGCAGAGATTGCTC
This sequence comes from Dolichoris vasculosae, assembly GCA_018907195.1. Taxonomy (NCBI): domain Eukaryota; kingdom Metazoa; phylum Arthropoda; class Insecta; order Hymenoptera; family Agaonidae; genus Dolichoris; species Dolichoris vasculosae. The sequence continues at coordinate 12,988,544 of JACCHY010000001.1, forward strand.
GTAAATAATTTTTACTCTTTATGAATCTTAAGTATTAGAGAAGAAACTAATCCCAACATGCTTTTAATGTTAAATAAAATTATGCATAAATGAGTTATTTATTAAAATTTTGTGTAGTAAAATCTCTTTTTATAATTACATATTCAAAAGGGTATAATATTCTGGAGTATATTATGTGGATAAATAAAAACTTTTATTTTCATTTTTTTAAATCAATATCAAGTTATTTAATAGTGAATTTTTAAAATACACATATTTATTTTTAACTACCGGATTCGATATTGATATTTTCCAGATTTTAATTTGAATATTCAAAAAAGCTTTATTTGAAAATCAAAACATTATAAATCAGTATGAAACTTATACTAGAAGAATATATTATTGAAGTATTATAATAATAAATCTTTTATTTTAAAAATCATTATTATTTTATCTTAATCAAGATTTCTTCTGTGTTTAAAATTAATATTGTTTTTGTAATAAAAACTATTTTTAATACAACGATCATAAAACATGATTTTCAATAATGTTGTTTAAAAAAATCTTTAATTTCGAATACTTTTTCACTTAAAGTACTTCTAAAAGTTTTACTATAATCTTTCTTTACTTAATTATACCTTTTTAAAGTAGTTAATGAAACAAGAAAATCCTCTTCCAAATCATTTTTAAAAATGAGAAGAATCGAAAAAAATCCAAGAAAAAATTGTAAGGAAAATTGAATCGAACCAAATTGATTGAAATTATTATAAGCAATTGTTTTTATTTTGTTTAATTAATTTCTTTTACTAATGATGTAATACAATGGCAACGTTAACTTTCTTATTAATTTTATAAGCATGTAAGTTGATATATTAAAAATTATGTTTTATGTACAATCCAAAGTAATTTTATATACATTACATAATTGTATATTTATTAAATATTAAGCATAATTTATTACAAATTTCGATAATGTATTCATAATTTATTTAATAAAAATTATTTTTAATATTTGGAAGGTATTTTCTAATTAAAAGATAAATATTTATAATTATAAATTAAAAAAGATGAAAATTAAAATAAAATTTTAAATATATTGTATTTATATAATAATTATATTACTATTTTAATTTAACGTTTTAAATATTGATATAATTTAGTTTAAATCAATTAATTAAATATCTTTATCAAGATCAATTTTATTCTATTCCTGAAATGTTAATAACATATAAATATTTTAATATACATACATATGGAGACTAATTTTTTTATTTCGTTACGTTTTCATTAATTCAAGCTCTATTTTTTTAATTTTTCACAGTTACAACTAAAAAAGTATTGGATTCAATTACAAAAAATATTGAACTTTTTACGTATCATAATTGCAACTTTCAAACTAAGACAGTTCTAGGAAAATTACAAATTCTAACAGAAATGAAACTATTATCTAGTTGGCTAGATGGAGGAAAAAGAAACGTTTCCGTTTATCTTCAAGGCAAACTAATTTCCTTTATTGTGCATTGTGCAGAGAAAAAATTCCTTATTTTGCCGAAATATCGTCCAGATGTTCAATACGCTACTAGACATAGTGAGAATCGTCTATATGTCTCGTAACCTATTATCGAAGGTACGTGCGCGTAGTATACTTAGGAGTTCGACTTATTTTGAGCAGAACATACGTGAGGCTATAATTAAGTAAGCCAATACTCTTGATAATATTACAGCAAATTTTTTTAAATTCGTTCCAAACTTTTTCATTTACTTGTTTAAGAATAATGACACGTAGTAAGAACTCTTCGGAAATTTGTTTTTTTTTGTGTGCGTAACAGTAAAATTTTAGAAGCACTTGTGCGAACAGAATTCGATTTTAAGTATAGAATTATCTATTCAACGTAGGTGAAATGTAATAATCATTTATTTTTATATTAAAAATTATCTCATTCGATAGAACAGTTATACACTTACGTTCGAGGTTTATAATACAAATATTCTTAACTTTAGTCAACTGAAGTTTAAACGGATTTCACATAATTTAACTTAAGTATACTTATAGTTGTTAAACTAGAATTATGAGTCGTATAAATTTAGTGGTAACGCGATTAAAATTTTTTTAAAAATAGTAAATACTTATTTATGTCTATAAAATTATGATATATATTTTTTAAAAAGTTATTATTTTTTGGAGTGAGATATATTTTTCGAAATTTTTGTTATAAAAATAATATATATCAACTTCCATTCCTAATTATATTTCAACATCATATATTTAATTCGAAATCAAATAAAAATTTTTATAAATTTATAAATGATATTATATACGATAAATTTTTTAATTAATTTAACCTTAAATGCACAGTAATAAGTTTTTTGTATAAGAAATAAAAAAAAACAAAATTGGTATCGTCGAAAGTAAATAAAAAGAACCAAAAGAAAAAACTGGGTAACATATTTATAAAAGGAAATTTTATGCATAAGAAGACATAAGTGTGCAGTTTAAACGATACAAATAAAGAAATAGAGAAAAAATCAATGGGAAGTATCAAGAAATCTCCTTCAACTCGGTGTACGACTGCATCCTAAAAGTATGGATTTACTTTCACCCCGAAATATTTTTGTATCTTTTTACCGCATACCCTTTTCGCATATGTACTACCATCTCTTTCTGTTTTCCTGCGTTACTCTATTTATCTACTAATACATAACGTGAGATAGACGAGAGACATTTCACCCCATTTATAACTGTACATTTTTCTTTTTCTCGTTCTTCCCACCTTAACTCTTGATGTTTGAGTTCGAATTCAGGTCAGGTAAAGCTTTGCACTAGTGCCTTCTTTCTTTTCTCTCTCTCTTTCTCCCCTTCTCTCCTTTTTTGATATATAAAAAATTAATGTATATATAAAATTCACTTGTGGTCGTACAAAACACTAAATGTCATAAACTTCAAAAAAGTAACAAGACCGAACATCGAAGAAAAAGAAAAAGAAAGCAAAAGAAAGAAAAAGTAAAGAACATCAAAATAGGCAGAGAAAGAAAGAAAAAAGGTAGGAAGAAACAAAACAGGTAAGAAGAAAGGGGATGGAAAAAGAGCCTCGTATGCGTTCGTAAATTTATGAAGTGTGATATATAAATCCATAGTATACGTGTACTACATAAAACTTACGGTATGCATAGTAAGAGGAAAAGTGATTATGCGATACAAGAATATTCGTAGTCATCATTTTTTTTATAATATTACTTTTTATAGTATAATTATTGTACAAATTTTCTCATACTTTGCAACCGAGCTTCCATGGATTTTACACATTTAAGAGGCAGTTTCATTAAGAGCGATAATGTCTTTCACAGAGTTTTTAATATAGTTAGTAAAGTGATCGATAGTTGAAGTTGAATTGAAATCAATAGAGAACTTTTGAATATTATAATGTATAACATTGCATTTAATATAAATAATATATTCATAATATTTAACAAGTTTAGTTTTTCTTAAATGTATTCTCTTATAGTTTGATAATAAATAGTTACAAGAACATTTATAAATTATAATCACTGTGTTTTCGTATTAAAAATAATACTATTAAAAACTTATTTTGACAATAACTTTTATTTTTAAACCGAAGCACGAGAAATAAAATTAATATCTTAATCTAATATAATGCTAATAATCCTATAATATTCATTTGAATTTTAGATAAATATTTCAATGTGATTTACTGTAGGATAAAATATTCATAAAATTACATGGAAATAATATTCAATACCAACAGTTTAGTGTTCATACAATATATCGTAATTATATTGTGGTTACTTTAAATCGTATTTGAACGTAATATTTAATCAGGTGACATTCATTAATTTTATACTTCACATAAAAGTGAGAATAAAATTGATATAGAATAAAATGTAATTATAATATCTAAACATTGAATTAGTATCTTGTAAAGAAATATTTTATAAGCACTTAATAAAAAAGTACAAATATAAAATAAAATGAAAATATATGTTGATATTTTATAATTAATATTGATGTGTATTAAGTCATATAATATTTAATATTTATAATCGGTAATGCTATTTTCACCGAAATATACATCTAAACGAAACATGTTTATTGAAATATAAAATTGTTAAATCGTCTTCGTATCTATCTTTATGATAATCAAATTTTTTGATATTCATAATCAAATGTCAGTATAAATTATTTTCCAATTTTAATATAGTGAAAATAAACAACCGATATTCGCTACAAAAATGAATCATTTTTGAAGATTAACTTTGAATAAAAAATTTTGTAGTAAATAATTAAAAAAAGTTCCAAATTAAATCTTTAGATTAATGAATATTTGCATTTAAGAATTCTCGTTAAACACTCTTAAAAAAAATAAAGAGAGAGAGAGTGAGAGAGTGAGAGAGAGAGTATGGCCAAAAAATGAGAAAACCAGAAAGAACTAAGCATAATAGATTCATAAAGGGATGGCAAAAAAGCAAGTAAAAAAAAACAAACAGAATCGCAAAGAGGACAACCTGTTTATATACGTATTCAGTGTTCGCAGATATCTATTTCTTATTTATATTTCGATTAATAATTTCATGTTTTTTTCAACTATATGATGAAGTATTCAAACCGACTATACCATTCTATTATACTTTACTTGAATTATTAAATTTGAACGGTATAAAATAACAGAACTTTTCATTTTCTCCTTTTTTTTCATTTTTGTCTTATTTTGTATATTTCCAAATCTCGAGGTTTTTTTCAATTTTACAATTTTTTCAGATTCTCTAATTATTTCTCTATCTCTATATTTATCTCTTTATTTCTTTCTTTCTTTCTCTTTTTTTCGATTGAATATAATATAAAGAAGTTCACTCTTATAAAAAAATAGAATATTATTACCGAATTCTTCACTAATTGATAACATCGTTGATAACTAACCTCAATAGCTGGCCACAAAGGCTATTAATTGGCTTGCTTTTCTTGACCATGTTCAATTATTAGGATTAAAATCTCATAAGCTTCCACGATTACAACTGAATTTTGTTAATTGGTGATTCTACTTTATAGATTAACTAACCCAAATGTATTAGTCCTGTTTTTATCTTAAAATTTTAAAGAAATATAAACAATAATAACGATTCTTTATTCGATTAACTTTATTTTAAAATCAAGATTTTAAATAATACGATAATGAAAATATTAATTACTGACATATATCCATTTCATATTCATTAATTTTCGACAAATTTAATAATGCGCAATTTAATTATTGATTTTATTTTGAAGTGAAACTCTCGTTTTGATTGACTCGCAGTGTCGCGCTTTGTTGCCGCGAGGTAAGCACTGTGAAGTGATGAGTGGTATGATCGAGGAGGGTGAGGTTTTAGATTGACTGAAATGATAGAAAGGAATAGTCCTGAGTAAAAGATGGATCGCGAATAAAAGAAAAAGAAGATTTGATAGAAGTATAGAAAAGAAATAAAGATTTTAGGTATAAAGGAGTGAACTGAAAAGAAAGAGAAATGTTGGAGGAAGATTTACTAATAGGTAAGGAAACTATGATAATTTACAAATATAATATGTTATCCTATAAAATCAAAAAATTTTTAGATATTATTAACCAATATTTTCGGATTCTGCGTACGCACGATGCACCACAATCGCGAATTCTCGAGTGAATAAAGATCAAATTACAATAATTTTTCATTTATTGAAATCGAATTTATTATTGAAGATTTTTTCTTTTCACCTTTATATTCGCACAGTTCGGGAATCGACTGATATCACCGCCTCCACAGGCACGTCAACTCCGAGTCGACGTATAACAAACTGAACGGCCGTGAATAAGGCATATTGTGGAAAGTTGCCCTCGGTTGCATTTCGTTTATTATAATGGGTAATACCGATTTTGAAGTCACCGCACGCTGCACTTTTTTCGTGCAACAGACGTATCACAAAATCTTATTACTAGTCATATAGGTAGATTTCTATAAGATTATTTAATATAAAAACGAAATTTTTTAAATAATTTTATGAAGAAATTACGATTTAAAATTAAATAATATTAAATATAAAGAAAATATTTATGTTCACACTTTTACTAAATAATACTAGTTTTACGTATATGTAAAATATAAAATGTCCAGTTAAAAATTCTAAATATTTATGATTTGTGATTTTTAGAAAAGAATAAATAAGAACTTTTTAAATATTTAAAACTACTTCTTGATTTATTAAATATGTATATAATATATACCAAAAATTTATTTAAAAAAGTATTTTTACTTGCTGATATATTATTTTAATAAAACGTTAAAACAAAATTTTTATCATGAATGTAAAAGAAGTCCGTTAAGTCAGATTTCTGTTTCTACTAAAATATCCTTTTTGCTATATTCAATATTTCCATAGCGAAGCTGAGTAATGCCATACGTTTATGCCAAAAGTACGTATTTTACTGGCAAACGGTACATTTTTTAAATATATATTATGTATATTTTATGACGAGTATTGGGTCACTCTACCTTAGTTTTTTGTTTCTTTGGGAAAAACCTGTGCCAGACCCGACAATATTGATTTTCGTTTTGTCTTGTGTAATGTTCTCTTGATATCTGATTGTAAAATTCTCTGAAAAAACAAAAATTATGTAATTTTAATATAAAATAATTTTTAATTCTTGTATTTTAACATTTATGTTACATGATACAATAAAATTTTTTTTAATATTAGCAACCAAGATATTTTCATAATTTCATGAAAATATATTTGAAATTTTTATAGGTCATGATTTATATACATATATTTGCAAGGTACATAATATAAATAAACAATTAAAAGACAAATGAAAAATTAATAAAAAATATTTATAAGTAGTAATTTTTTACAATAACTATTTTGCAATTAAAAACTTTACAAAATTTTATAATTTCATAAATTGCTTTGCTTTATGAGAAGTAAATACTAAAATTTTCATTTTTATAATACTTAAAACTATATATTTTTTAATTCGTGTATAAAATTTATAAAATTTTGCCAAATTTTGTGTATTAAAAAATTTTATAATATTAATTATTTCAATTCATTAAAATCGAAAACATATGTTAATATTTTAAACTAAATATATTTAGTTTATTTCATGTATAGAAATAAATTTTTTTTACCATTACCATTTAATAAAAGCATTCTTAATCGAAGCATATAAATTTTAATTACAATAAAATTTTTTTTAAATTATTCAATTGAAATACTTATTTTTGTTAGTTGTTCAAAATAATAATTTCTAGGATATCTATGATCAGATTCATTATATTTTAAAGCTTGAAATTCGACAAAAAATTTGTTTGCTTTCCTTTCTTTTTATTTCCATTTTTAAATTAATTTAGCAGAGTAAGAATATTTTTCCGCTTTTACATTTCTTAGAATTCTGAACTGCGAAACCTACATTAATGTTGGTTAAGCTTTTTCCAATGAACATCAGAATGACCAAAATACAAACAGAGTCTATCAAACGTTACGCACCATTACGGATCAACAAAGGACATTTAAATAGAGGGTAAAAGGGAGAAAGGGAAAGCGAGTGAGAAAGAGAAAAAGAGAATGAGTAAGAAATATTACGACATAGCAAGAGAAAAGGGAAGATTGAAGTTGTAAAAAAAAATCTACTTTAGTAAATATACTGATACGTGAATATATAATAAAACAAATCAATGATACTAATTTTTATATAAATTTAAACTAACATATTTTTTTTAGAATTTTTTAGAATGTATTTTTTGTACATATATTTTCATTTAGTTAAATATAGTTCTTTCTTATTATCTTCCGTATATTTTATTTTCATTTAGAAGAGGTAAAATAAAATTTAAAAGTGAGAAAAGAAAATTACTAGAATTTAAGGTAATTTTAGGAAACCATTTTTCTTATTCAAAGTACTTAAATAATATTTATACTCTTACATTTATAAAAATTTTTCTTTATAAAAATATTAAAGAGTGTTTAGTGCATTACTTATTAATGAATATTTTATATTACAATTTCTTTTGTCAATGATTAATGCATTGGATTTTTAATACACATATCATCAATCACTTAAGCAAACAATTAATTTTTATTTTGTTCGAAAATGGTAATTAATTTTTTAATAAATTGCAAACTTTGTTTAAACTGAAACAATAAATGTAATTTTATGCTCTAATATTACAATACAATATATATATAGATTTTCCTATAAAATTATATAAATTACTATTTGGTTCCTACATATGTATAGATTTAGTAAAAAGGAATGGAGCGAAGTTGTCTATACGCCTACACAAAACCAATTATGTCCTTGCCAAAATAAGTACGCCTACATTTCTAAAAGCAAACAAATACTAATGTTTTGAAATGTTAAGAACAAGGAAACACACTGACTACTGAGTGTAACAAAATTATGCGTAGTATATTTTTAACATTGTTTATCGTATGAATTTTACGATAAATAGAAAGTTTCAAGAGTATTATGTTTGTTTATGAATGAATAGTTTAATATCTTTATGAATAATTCTTCTTTATTTTTAATATATGGAAAATAATTTTATTAGATTTTTTTAGATACGATAAGCAAAAATAACATTTTTAATTTATATACAACATAATTCCAAAATTTTAATACATATTATAATTAAAATGCTTTATAATGCAAGAGTATAGAAAATCTATACTCTTTATATTCAATATCTAAGATAAAAATTTATTAATAAGCAAATTAATTATACAGCTACTTTAATATTTTATATGTTTAAAAAATGATGCATCAATATTACTAATATTAGTAATATTATTAATATATTATTATTTAACATAAAAAGAATTTATTTTATAATGATAGTAAAAATTTTATTTATATATATTATTATATTTCCTGATTATATTCAAAATATTCGAAATAATTCTACTATAATCGAATATAAAATTAATAGATAATATTTAAAATTTACAAAGTATAAATTCTAGAATTTTTTTAAAATTTATCTTTTAATAGACTTCTATTGATTTAATTTTCATAAATAATTCCTTATTTTTTAAATTTTTATAAATAATAAGAATAAATTATCATTAGTAGAAAAAATTATACTATTCAAAGCAAAATTAATTATAATAGTATTTATCTTAGAACTTTAAAGAAGCCATTCGTAGTTAAACAGATCTATGTATTAAGAATATAGTTTAATTATATTTAGTATTATTCTAATTATTAATCTAAGTATGCAACACACTAAGTTGAATTAGCCAAATATATAATTGCTTTATTTGATTCAAGAATAAATAATTAAAAAATTCTAATGAATAAATTTTAATATATTAAATAATATTTTATTTAAAATTTTGCTTCTGAAATTTTAGAATTATTTATAAATTCGAATGAAAATCAAATGTAAATTTTATCGGCATAGTTAATTTAATAAGTATCTCGATAATATTTAATTATATAGTTTCTATTTTATTTTATATATTTAATTAACTGAATAAATATTACCGTTTGAATATTCACATTTAAATATAATTAATGTAGATATAAAATTATTACAAAAAAATATATTACATAAATAAAATTGATAAAGATACTGATAAATTTTTTGAATAATTTTAATAATAATAAACTTGTGTAATATTCAATAAGATATCATTTCCAGACATTATTAAGTTATAAAATTTTTTAAAAATAATTTATTTTAAGTAGCTTCTTCAATGTATTGATTTTTTTAATAAAGTAAGTACTTAAAATACAGAATAATACATTTTATTTAAATATTCTTTTTTGCAAATAATTTCATTCATTTTTATTAATTATTTTACATATTTTACTGGAAGATACTGGAATAATAAGAAGAATAATAAAAAATAATAAATATCATAATGTAAAATTATTCAATGGGCTTCTAAAACAGGCAATAAAGTACTATTAGAGTATGTGTCAATTAATAAGTAAATAATGAGGTATATTTAGAAAATTAATCATATTTAATTTGTAAATTCACTACTTCAAAATTTATACTGGAATTCTAAATATACAACTTTATTTACTTAAGAAATGTAAACTAATTAATTAATTCAAAAGCAATTATCGATGTTGTTCCGAAAATGCTACCAATGTAAGTTAATTTGCATATTCTTTACATTTACAAAAAGTATTACAATTAACTTCATCTTTAAAAAGAAAAAAAACATGTTTATGATACAAGTTTATAATAGTCGACAATTTGCAGAAGTTAATGGTTAGAATTTAAACATATTTATGAAATAATTTTAACGAAATAAATCTATTAAAATTATAAAGATAAAAAAACTTAAAATTATAGTAATAAATTTAAATAAATTAAATATTATCTATTTATCTGTAAATATTAGAAAAATTATTATTGTAAAATACCAGAATAAAGGTACTTTCAGATTTGGTAAGATTTTAGGATTTATTATAATTTTAATATATAACTATTCAAAAAAAATATCATAGATTAATACAACGTTTCAAATATTCTAATTCTTTTCTTCTAAAAATACAAGAACATCTAGAACTAGGAATAATATAGGATATGATTAAATATACATAAAGTAAATGCTGGAGTTAATAAGTTAATCTAAATATATTTATTAATATGTTGTAAAAGTCTATCCATATATACTGAAAATAAATCTCAAATTATACTGATAAATATAATATGATACAATATATCTTCAACAAGGAATTATAATAGTAAGCTACGATAACTGAACTATTAGATATTTTAAAGGTTTAATATTTGAATAATTGGTTAAATGTAACAATTTACTCCGCTTTAATTTCTGTACCAATTTGAATAGATATAATATATTACATATGTAAAATATGCAATATACAAGCGAATCTTTACTTAAGCGTCTACACTAAGTGCGAATATGCTATTGGCCCTACGCTTAAGAGGTTAATAAGAACGGATAAATGCGTTGCAGTATCGATCTTATATTTAATTATTTAGCACTCGCGCTTCGACGTTGGAATGGCTTTCTAATTTAGTTGAATTTAATCCGCACGGCGATGGCGATATTAAGGAGTTTCATTAGATGGAAACATTATTTCTCACGGGATGTACGAAGTTTTGTTATCCAATAGAGTTCTTGATCAATTTAAACCTAATTGCAACATTTTGTAACATAATTTATGATATATTTTTTCATTTCAATAATAACTTGATTATAAATAAAAATTTTTTTTCTTCAAAGCTTATAATTTTTTTATTTCTTTGAATTCGATAACATTAAACTAATATTTTAAATGGATACATTTTAAATTTTCAGTCAAAATAGTTATTTTTATTTATAATGATAAAAGTAGTAAATAATAAGAACAGATTTGAAAGTAAATTAAAAATATTTTAAACTTATGTTTTTATAAAAGTTTTATCTTCCGATTTCTAAAATATATAATAAATATCAACAAATTTAATTCTAACGCATCACTTTTCTAAAAAATAAATTTTTATTTTTTACTCAATTTTTAGAATATTGATTTTTTATATTTTCAATAAAATATTGATTTATATATAAAATAATATTCCAAAAATATAAAAAATAAGTTTTTGAAGTATAAAAAATAAAAATGTCAAAATTGTTTATCGTCATTTTAAAAAGCTTTTACTTTACAGCTATTTCTTTTAAGTTTGAAAATTAGATTGTAGTAATTAAATAAACTAATTTTCTCCCTACAACCAGTTCAAAGCTTCTAGATTATAAAATCAGCGAAGAAACAAAAGAATTTTTCTTTTTGCTTTTATTTTTACCCAAAATATTATACATATGATTTATTCGTAGAAAATATAATTATTTTATGAAATTGATCAAGTATTAATATTGAAACGAAAAAAATGGTGAATATTATTTCAAATAAATGAGAAGATTTGTATAAATATCGTTCAAGAAGATCCAATTTATTATCTTGTCTTATTGACTTTTTGTTATTATTTGAATGATAAAATAAATTCCATGCAATAAAGCAGATTATAATTGTATAATGAAGTTCATATTTAAAAAAAAATTAAAAAAAAAATGACGTGAAATTTGCAATAATGTATAAAAATAATGTTAATTATATTTTTGCTGGTATTTTAGTTCTTATAATCACGTTCACGTATCTATATAATTTTTAAAAATTTATGTAAGTAATATTGTTCAATAATTCAGACAGAAAAATATATACATAAATGATGAAATTATTGTATTTTTCACGTCGATCGATAATAAATTTAAATAATCATGAATATTTTATATAAGTCAAAAATACAGAATATGCAAATAGTTCCGAAAAATACGTACTGTAAAAGATATTTAATTACTTGTGATAATTATAAAGATGTTTTTTTTCGTTTCCTAATCATTTTAAACATTGGAATAATAAATTCTACTGATATTATCCATGAAATTATTAGTATTCACATTAAAATATATTTTTAATAATTTGCTCTTTACTTATTAAAAATATTTAATAGCATTGTTGTATAACATATTGTTTATTGATATGTTTATTAATATATGTATCATATATTTGGACACTACCTTATTGGATTTCATATACATATTATTATAAACGCACGTATTGTCTAAAATAATATGATTTAAATATATATTGTGATAAACTTAAATGTTTTTGATGAATTTTCAATTATTTTGAATAACTCATACTTTATATTTTGTTCGTTTTGCTCTCTCTCTCTCTCTCTCTCTCTCTCTCTCTCTCTCTCTCTCTAATAACTGAACTTTTGACTTGAAGAAATAAATATATCATTTATACACAACTTTGTGAAACATAGACCGTTATGTATAATGCCAAGAATACCTAGATTGGTATATTTATGAACTCATATATATGGAAGTATATTTATGCAAGCGTACATATATATGCATGTATGCATGCCTGTGCGAAACCCTCTTAAGAAACCAAGTAATTAAGGGTGTACAAAATCTCAAATTACTGAGACGAGTAAAGATGAGATAAGATTATTAGTATTGACTTCATTAAATTTTACGAAACTTTAGAATACGACAATAGTAGAAGTAAAATATTTAATCTTTACAATTCTAGTTTAAAATAAATGAAATGGTACTTAAAAAATTGACGAAAATAAAAATATTTATTAAAATTCTAAAGTATAAACAAGATTATTTATATACGTGTATGGCTGTATTTATGTATACATATATGATTAATTTTTAAAATTAAAGTGATTTAAACTTTTATTTGTACATATTATTAGTATTGAGACTTATAGATTAAATTTTAATGGTTTTTACATCTTGTCAAAAGTTTAAAATAATTATAATATTTATAATCTTTTTCTGGTAAAGCATTGAAAGATTCTGGAATATAAATTTATAAAAAAATAATTCAAATTCTAGATAAGAAATAAGATTTATAATTACATACAAACATCTTTTTAAAGTAAATAATTGAAAAATATACATTATTATTTTATATATTATAAGTTAATCGTAACATTAATTTTATTTATTATAGAACAAAAAGAAATTATTAAAAATATTTATAGTACCGAATAGTATTTCTGTTTCTTTTATCTAAATTATTTTCGTACCATTTTCTCCCCAACAAAAAGTAAGGATTAATAATAGTTTTACTAAGTAATTTTAAAGTTAAAAAAGAAAAATTTCAAAACTTTTAATAAAAAGTAAGTATTTCCACAGCATAAATATTCCATGACCGAGTAGAGTTGAAGTAGAAACGAAAAACTCGATACACTTAATCATCGTAAGACCGTGTCATCAAAAAAACAGCACAGTTCTGAAGCAATCATAAGGGGTAAGTAAGAAAGAAACAAGAGCATGAAAAATACAAGACTCGTAAAGAATCTAGTCCGGTCAGCGGATAACTTGTTTAACTCATTATCTAAGGGCGAACATACGCCGCATAAACGTCTTCGACAGATTGTACGCATATGAAATGAGTGTGTATTTGTAGATACTGCTTGGTGTGTGGCTCGTTGAACACGTTCGGATATCCGGTTTACTAATGCTTGCAAATTTCAAGTTTATAGATGTATAATAAAAACGGATGTATGGAGGTACACATTAAACAATGCATAAATAAGTAGCGTATTTAATTAAATATGGAAATAAAATTTAATAGATTTCTTTTTAAGTTTATTTATTTAAAGTATGTCTGGTGTATTTTATTTTTATGGGTATAAATATATATCTAAATCTATTATTTTAAGTTATTACGAAAATTATTAGCGACTAAAACGAACTATAAAGAATATAATAATAATATATCAATAATGTAACGATGTATAATAACGTATACTTATATATAACAGTATTTATATATAAGTTGAATTGTGATGAAAAAGAACTAAAAATGAATTTTATAGAATACATCTCTTTTGTAGGTTATCAGTTCAAGGTTTTTTATTGATAACAAAAATAATCATATGAAAAATTTATAATTAAACTGTTCATAGGATTTCTCAAAGTTTTTGTAATGAATATGTGCTTCAATATTTAAATGTATTACACTGTTATATAATTTTAATTATATTTAAAATACTATCAATTCCATCTATATTTCACAAGTTTACCAAACTATTTATATAGTTATATATTCTTTCTCGGAAATTTATGGGATAATAAAATTCAATAGTTATTGTAGAAAATTACTACGTATCTAGAACTTTGAAAATTATGCTAACCAAATTTATATAAAATTGATACACTGCATAACTTATTTATCAGATGTTTAGAAGTAGAGTAGCTACTTTTTATATTAATTATTAATAACTAGGAAGCATCAATAAACTATTAGAATAATTTGTATTTATTTTAATATATTTTTCATCTGTCAATATTATAATAAACATTTATACATATTACTAATTGCTTAAAAACTCTTCTTTACATAATAAATTTTAAAACTTTATAAAATAAAAATCATATTTGTATACTAATCACTTTGATATTATTATCTATTTTTCATTTTGTCGCTATATTTTAATACCATATTATATATGTAATAAATATACCCATAAGTAATACATATAATTCATTTATAAATTTCTTTATTTAGTTTGACATGTTTAATATTGAGAAATTAAAACCAAAGATATATAATGATCAGTTTATCATAATTTATAAAGTTTGAATATTATTGTGAATAAAGAATAATAAATAGTAATAACGTATATTTTTTACATTTGAAGAGTCATTATTCAGTTTCAATATAAGAATTTATGATCTTATAACATATATATTTTTATTAATACAGTTTATCCTTTTATTTATTTTTTTTATAAAAAAGATAACTGATTTTCAATTTATACATACAAACAATTTAAAGCTTACAATTTTTTCATAAACAATAAAAATGGAATTTTCTTTTAAATATATATTATAATTCAGGTGAGATCATTTATCACTGGAAATATTGATTTAGGTTTTAATATGACATTTAAAGATATACATGCTATTATGGAATTAATTTATTTCTCCAATTATGGAAATAAGATATTAAAATAAAAAAATACTTCATTTATAACTGATTTCATAATTTATAACATTTATAGTATGTAGAATAGTTTTTAGTTATTTATGATTTGAATTAGGTTATCGTTCTATTGTATTGTTTTATAATTCTCAGTTGATCTATATACTTTGAAAAAGACATTTAATTCTAATGTCATATAAAATTAGTATCAGATTATTAATTTTAAATTTTATATTTTATTGTAATATTCAGTAGTTATATTACTACATAAAATGAAATAATCATAGGATAAAGATTAAGCTTAGTATTGTATTTTGTACTTTTTTTTCATTACGGCTATGCTAGTTAATATATTCGAATAAATTGTATTTGATTTATAATATATTATTCAAATATATTCCCGATTATTTAATAAATTTATTTTATTTATGTGAAAGAGAGAATGATATCAATCTTAAAATATAGACATACATCAAGGCAATTTAATAGGGTAAGGTCTGAAACAACCCTCGAGAAAATACTCACAACTGTATAAACTTCCTTAGAAGTTATAAACCTCATTTAAGAGACGAGGATTTGAAGCGAATAGTCTTTCAGAGTACCTTATCTAAGTATCGACTAAAAAAAGATCGAATATTTCCTCTACATGGAAAAACAGTACCTTGATTTTCGCTTCCATTGGCTCAATTATTTCCGACGTATAAGTATTAAAATACTTATCGGAAAACTCGTGTACTCTCAAATACGTTTATGTAAGTATTCAGATGCGAGTAAATATGTATCTTAGCAAGCAAACATGCATACGTATGCGCAAATGTATGCAAATCAATTTCAAAAAGGCTATACACCTAATAAATCATTGAAAGGCACGTTTATAAAAAATAATGTTTAAGATTTTTACTATAATTATTTAGAATTATGGAATTCTTCTTAAAAATTTTTATTACGTTTTGTAGATAGATATCTTATCAGAAATAGTAAAACCACTTAATTTAGTATATTTAGAATTTATGTCTAGCTACTTTAAATTTTTCAACTCTCAAATATAATTTAAAATGACTTTTAATAAATGGAATAGTAATTTTTTACACATGATATTTATTTAAATTAAATTAATTGCAATTTAAAATTTTTACATTATTCATTAAAAATTTAATATAATATTAATTTAATTTTTTCAATTTTGTTTTAGAATTTAAACATAATTTTAATAATATATACATCTAAAAATATTTTTTATTATGATGTTTTTATTAGAATAAATATAAAATATAATTTTTTTGGATTTAAGATGAACTTCTCATTCTTAATTCAAACATGTATTTTCATCTATATGTGTGTGTAACTCAATTGAACATACGATTCTTATCTTACTATAATTTAATTAAAATATTTTCAGATATTGTACAAACAAAATAAGGGAATTTAGAATAAATGTAAAAAATTGGAAAAACTTTTAAAAATTAAACTTTTAAAAGCTCAACACGGAATGTGTGCACAATTATAGAACATAAAAACTTATTTATTAGAAACTATACACATTATACTCAGAAAAAATTAAAACTTATATATATTATCTAATATACATGAAATTAAAATATCAAAAAATTATGTTTCAAATATTTGAACCATTTAATTATTTCACTTTTTTAATTACAATAAAGTTCTATTATTTTCGTACTGAAAAAGTAGAAAAGTCATTAAATGAATAGCATGTAAAATTCACAAGATATTCCTAAAAGTCTTGTAAAAAACAAAACTTTTATCTCAGATTTTAAGTCATCCAATTACATCTTTAATTACTGTGAAATACGCACGGATAAAAAGAAAAAAAATATTTAAGCATCTATAAATAGTAATAAAAAAAAGTTCCCAATCTTGAATGAAAAGGAAATAAACAATTTTATTTGAAACATCAATTCTTGCAGAGAGAAATGCAGTTAATATCGTTTATAAAAGCATGTATACCTTCACTAGTATACAATTTTCAATTTTTTACGTGACTAGGATGAAGTCGATTAATGCACGTTCGCAATTTAGTTTTGTGTAAAATACGTCAACTCTTGAATGATACAAAGACTTTTTGTCCTTTTATACCTTATACATAAAATACAAATGTATTTATGAAGCAAGGATAAAACTAATTTTTTTTATGTACTAAGCCAAATTTTATCGAAATTTTTCGACATTTTTAAATTTATAAAAAGCGAGTAAGCCTTTATATTTATTTGAAAATAAATTTTCTTTATTGATAATTGATAAAAAAATTTAATAAAATTAAGATATGTAATATTGTAAAAAAAATATAATATTTTTAAGTTTTTTTTAATACTAAATATAATCAAATTTAGAATAGAAATTTTATCAAAATAATCATATATATCAATTATTGTATTTAATAAAGTTAGAATCACTTCCTGTAAAATACAATTCATGCATCTAAGTTTTGAAAAAAATAAATAAGTTTCTAGAAACAAAACAGAAAAAATTAACATGGAATGCAAATAATATGGAAAATAAAAAAAATATGGAAATGATTTGCTTAATTAAATTGAAATATAAGATAAGATCTCTGAGATATTTATTAACTTCTAAAATTCATAAATTCAAATGATAGCAGTTATAATTTTCATGAATTAATTTAATGAAATTAACTGTTTTAGTAAATATATAAAAATTATAAATTAGTAAATAATATTCTTAATAAAATATGCATATTATTTTTCAAAATTTTATAATTGATTATAATTTTACAAAACAAATTTTTTTAAAATACAATTTGTTTGCATCCATTAACTTCCTTAAATACTAATTATATATATATGAGATTTATTAACAAAATTTTATTTTACATATTTATTACAAGCAATGAAAGAAGTATAAAGCTTTAATACAATTTAATAAATGATTCATAATGAATTGTATGTATCCGTGAACTTATATCGAAAATAATACCTTAAGGAACTTGCGATAGATACAATTCCCAATGAAATGAATCATTTTGCGGATAGAATTAGATAGAACATGTTGTTTGAATGACATCATCGATGTATTTGTAATCCTAAAATAAATTATCTTCTCTTGTAAATCACGGTCCCAATGGAGTTTTGATTAGAATAGGTTCTCCATATATTAGATATACCAAATGTAACGAGAATCAATCCAAGCCAAAGATAAGACTGAACAAATCAAAAGTGGTAGCAAAAATAATTCCGCACGGAATGTAAGAAATTTAATCGATATCCAAGACGGGATAGAGAAAAGGAAAAATTTACAAGATGGTAGTACATACTTTGCATGAAGACAGAAGTAAGAAAAGAAGATGAGTAAAATTGTAGAATTTAAAATAAGTATGTATTTCTAAAATACCAACCGAAAATAGATTTTCTCCTACTGCTTTATACAATCTCGGAATCGAATGTTTTGATTGGTAAAAGATACAAACTGTAATTATATACAAAAACGATAATATCATAAATCATGTTATTCGTTAATATATTAAAAAATTAATATGAAAGTAAATACCAAAGGCAATTAAGAGTAGATTTACTTCTGTAATCTTTTTTAATATTTAACTCTTTGTTTATTGATTCGTTTTTCATTATTTCAAAGTAGTCTTTAAAGTCAGAAAGAGAAATAGATATTTGTCCAAAGAGGTAGTCATTTTTAAAAGAAAGGTATAAACTCTTTTATTCATCGTCCTATTTACCATGTTTTAGGTTCTCGTACTTCTAATTTCAGTTTTAACTGTGTGCTCAGAATTTTACTTTTTTATATCTTTACCACGTGTTCCAGAATAATAAAGAAAGGAAGGACTCGCGAGACTGAAAATTATTGCATTATACGAACTGTCTCTAAGACCATTAATATTTTCACCTGATGGAAATAGAATTGGTGACTCAATCTAAAAGTTTAAGCAGTTGTATGTACTAAAAGCAGTAGAGCATCATAATTATGTGTAGACATATGATTTGACAATAAAATTAACAACTTCAAATTTTTATTTCTAGTATGAAAATTTATTCTGAATTCTGTATATAGATTTCCTTCTCAAGTTGAACAGTTAATTACTTAATCTAAGTATCAATTATTTTATATTAATTTTCATATCATTATAATTTATAATACGAAAAAATATAATTAAATTTATTTATAAATTTTTACATTTATAATTAATTTATGTATAATGTTTAACATATAAATATATTAGAACATCTATATTTCTTTTATCTAATATCTATTTTAAAATTCTAAGTAGATTTTAACTAGTTAAAAAGTATTGATATATATATATATATATTTATTTATATAAAAATGATAGACTATCTATATTTAGAATTAGTTAGAAAAAATGCTTATTTAAAGTAGTGAATTTAATGAACGTTTAAAAATACATCTTTCAAAGTAAAATAACGAAAAATTCCATATCTTTTTGTATATTTTAATTATTTTCAGAACTTCTTTTATTTACATTTTTTTTATTTTTTATCATTATATAAACTTAATTTTACACTGAAATCATTTTACTTTTTTTATAGACATAAAATATTAAAATCAATCAAAATTTAATTTTTTTTCAAGTCCAGTATTTTTAGGAAATAAAATCAATATACATTTAAATACATTTTACTAAATATAATATTGTCATAAAAATATTATAGTAATTTAAAAATAATAAAATTTACAGTAATCATTTTTTTATTTTCAAGGATAATGCAATTGCTTTAATTTTTAAACAGTATTTCTTTTCTATTCTTGAAATAATTTAATATCAATAATTATAGTCTACATAATAAATTTAGTCCTCTAAATTCTTTTTTAATTCATCCGTGATATTATTTTATGGTAATCTAATATATAAAATAAATTGAATTTTATTGTATACGTATATTTTTATAAATTAGAATATCTTATTCATACTGAAATAATTAAATAATAATATTTCAGTGTATATAATAAACTTAGAAAAAATAATATATTATTGTAATATATTAAAAATAATAACTATTTGTAATGAAATTCCATTTTAATGAAATACCAGATTATGACACTGTATTTTATTTTCTAAAACCATATACTGCTTATTAAATTTAAAGTTAATGACTTTGTAAGCTTATTCTGCTGCGTTAAAGCATTAAAAGATACTTCAGTACTTTTTGTAGATATTGTAAATGATATAACGTCGTACTTGAAAGTCAAATTTAAGAATTTCTAAGAATTTAGTTGCATATATTCAAAGTATTAAAAAAGTTTTTCAAATTTTTATTATTTTTACACATATTAAAACGCTAATTTTCTTTGTATAAATGAGAATAGAATTTTTTTTATGAACGCAAAAATTTTAAAAAAATTGACAATAGTAAATCGATCTTTTTTTCGTACCAGAAATGAATATGTTAGTAAATTCAAGAGAATAAACTAATTTAGTATGCTAGGCTAAACTCTTAATAAAATCCAAGTATTCAATAAAATCTTATATCTAAAATGGAAGTACTTGTGCTTTCCACTTTTTAACCGTTTTTATCCTTGAACTAAATCTATGGAAATTTTATATTTTTAACATAAATTTTTAGAAAATATCTGTAATCAAAATAGTCGAAGAACTTGTATAACAGTACAACTGTTACAAGCGCGTAATTCGTTAGTAACAGATAATTTAACTTGGAAGATTAACGTTTCTAGTTAACGAGCCACACGAATCTACTTTCTGCTTCTCTTGTTCTTGTCAGTTTCACAGACGGTACTTGCAAAAACAACGATTTCAACTCTTCGTTGCAGAGAGAAAAGAATTTGCTATATTATCATTTCTTTTAAATAAATTTATCATGTACAATAAAGTTGTATTAAAAATACATATTCTGAAACAATTTTAGATCGCAGCTTAGTTCTTATATCTTATCTAAATAAATATATATATATATATATATAGTGGATTATAATTTAAAATCTAAGAAACTAAAATCCATGTAAATTATTTCTAATTGAAATTTATTTTTGCAATAATTAATGATAATAAAATTATGGAGCTTATTCAAATTAATTTTACAATGTAAAAAATATTGTTGAAACTTACCGAATTCAGAATGTATTGGAATGATAACGTTTCAAGCACTCATCTATAACAAAAAAATTTCAATCGATTTAGTATTTAAATACGATACTGCGGTAATAGCGTAATAATTACGTGCTTAAATAATTTTATTTGATTCAATTACTTTGAGTATTATTTTAAAAAGTTACATAAAACCTGTTTTATATCTAATCCTTTCTCGTTAAGTTTTAACACAGATGATTACCAAAGAATAAAATTGTTTGACATAAAGTATTAAAATATTGTAAGAAAATTAAAAAGGTTTAAAAAGTGGTGATGTACGTTTACTAAACATATTTAGAAATTTTAGATCCAAGGTATGTAGACTCGGGTATGTATTATATTAACTGGCATATAGAATGAAAGAAAATAATTTAAATGCTAACACATTTTTGTAAATATTATATATTATTTTATTCTTAAAATTAAATTATAAATAAAATTCAATAAAGAAGTTTTAAAAGTAACCCTAATAATTCAATTTGAATTTTATATGTAGCAAGATCGCGATATATTTTTTATACGTGAACTTTCGCTCTTTCTTTTTTAAAGTAAAATTAGAATTGGAGCGTAAGCTGGTAAAACCAACACCACAGTGGCCATCCGTTCCTCGACCCACTTTCGTTAAACTTGAAATTTGATTTTAAATAGGTGGTTTATTATCCCGCACGCTGAGGGTATAGTGCATAATTCATGAAGCCAGAATTCGCGCGGGAATCTCACGAAGCTGTTAAGCGCGTGCGCGTGCAAAACCCGAGTCACTCAAACAACGCTTAATTGATTTGGATGGAGATAATTAACGAATCGGAACTTGATTGATTATCTAATTATATCCATTGATATCGGAAAATGAATAAGATTAAATTATTTCTAATATTTTTGGGTGATCTCCAATCAGTGTATCTTAGAAAAAAAATTTTTAAATTGTATGATTTCTTTATTGTTACCATAAACCTATTTTTAAATTGATGTACCAAAATACATAAATTTTATTATGATTAATTGCATTTAAATTGTTTAAGCAGAAAATATTAAAATTTATAGAGATTTACATAAAAATTTGACTGTTACTACAAAAAATGCTGATTTGTCTTAAAATATTCCTATACAAAGTAATAAGCCTATATAGCCTAAAATATATTTAAATTGATTTTTTTTGTTTCAGTTTACAAATTTTTTTAGAATATTATCGAAAAATATGAATAATGATATTTAAAATAAACTTAATGATTATAATATTCAAATGAAATATGAGTATATTAACCAAGCTTTTATACTCAAACGATATTAGATTATTTGAATATTTAAAATTTTTTACGATCTAATTAAACGTCGAAAAGATATTTGCAATATCCTTCTAATTTTACAGTAGAATTTTTATAATATTTCATAAACTAAAAATTAAAATACTTCTTTAGTATTTAATGAGTATAAAAATACCCTTTTCAAATATGGAATACATAATAAGGAAATGTTTTTGAACATTATGATGATAAATCACGTATGCTTATTAAAGATTTAAAATATTTCGATTTTGAAATAATTAGATAAGAATTTGTTTAAATATGTTAAAATAAAATATATATTTTTAAATTAACATATTTATTTAAATAATTAATATTTTTAAATATATCTACGTAATTTTCAAGTTAAAGCAAAACTAGTTTATATATCTTCATTAAATAATCATCTAAATTAATTGCTTATTATAGAATTCCAAATATTTAGAAAAATTTTGATTAAATATTGTATAAATATGACTTTAAAATGAAATTATTATATTTAGAAAAAATTCAAGGTGGAGAATAAAATTAACTTCATGAATAATTTATATATAATAAATTCTTGCTAGTATCTAAACCAGAAAATATTAATTACTGTATCAAAGTGTAGCATTTTAATTTATTTGTAATAGATTTATTGAGTTAATAACTTAATTTAATGTTTAAATATCTTAATAATCGTAAATAAAAAATTATATTGTTTTAAAGATATAAACTTATATTAATAATTTGATAATGTTTTATTCATTGTAATTTCGTTTCATTGAATTTTGAATCATTAAAATATATAGAATTTATCAACACGACATTATTTTCTATTTTTAAAATATATTATAAACAATATAAATTACATAAATATAATTTTTAAAAACAATTTGTATTTTTAATGATGAAATAAATGCGAAATTTAAATATGAGTACAATGTATGGAATAATGTTAACAGTTTAGGCTTGTTTTGGATAATAGAATAAGTTGTTTTAAGGATTACATTCAAGATATATTATATGTATAAAAGCAAATCCCTGAAAGTACTGTAACAAGATATACGCTAAATTTTTTGTATAATTTAATTTAATTTGAATGAAATTATTTTGTATACAATCTAAATATATTTTATGTTTAAAAATCCGTGGAACAGATAATAATTTTGTCATTGGTTAAAATTAAAAAGTTTTTTTTTTAGCAAAAATGTAAATTAAATTTTTAAAACCAACATCTTCAGCTTTAAAATTTATATTTATTTAAACTGTTTAACCATCAATTATGACGAGTTTTAAGGGTGAAATTGATTAAATATTGAATTTTTAATCGAAAATTTAAAGTGCAAATCTTCTTATAAATTATACTAATTGACATAATTTATACTAATATTTTAAGTAATAAATTATGATGTACATTAGAGATAATAGTATAAAGAGTAAGAAAAATAAAATGTTCAGTAGAATTTTTTTATGTTAAAAATGTGTAGCATAGAGTCCAGTGACCCATTTTCATAAATTCTTTCATGCATACATTCTCAGCATATTAGGTTTTCCATATGTATCGTTATATTTTGCACATTAACAATACCTTTCCTATCTTCTTAAAAAGCTGTGCTACGAAGAGAATTTTTATTTTCGTACCAAAAGGACTGTCCCTATTATCGGTGTGGAAAAAGGAATATTCAAGTATCATTAAAGTTCATAAACAAACTGACGATCTATGTTTTGTCAAATGTAAATATTTTTACATAATAATTTCGACTCTTATTTCTATTCAATTTTATTTAGTTCTTTTTTTATAATATAAAGTTGATTTTTGTTAAACATAATATATATTTTATTTCCTCTATCATAGAAAATATTTTGTTTAAATAAATAAATATAATTTATTGTTTCTGTTAAAAAACTATTATTTATTAATGAATATAGTTGTTTATTATAATAAAAAATAAGTTTATAAAAAAAACATTTATATTATAAAAGTAATTTTAAATAATTTTATTTTAAAGTATTAATAATTTATTCATAAAGTATTTTCATTTCATGAAAATTTGAATTGAAATTATTCGTTGTAAATGGTTTTTAAATAATCTATTTTATAGTTTTTCTTTCATATAATTCCACGCAAAATGAAAACAACAAATCGTGCTGTTAACAAAAATTGAATAAATAATAAAATTATAAAAATTATAAAAATCTTAATGGCAGTAAACTAAACCTTATATTACAAGTCTCTAAAACATTTTTAATTAAAAAAATACTGAAAGTTTTACGAGAAAACCGATTATAAAAATAACATTGTATCTCGAAAAGTTATTTACTGAATGTTTTACTGCAAAATACAATAGTAAAAAATATTAAATAGATATCTTTATAAGCTATAATTTAAAAAAACAACAAATTTTTTTGTCTATTTTATAAGTTTATTCTATTCTTAAATATTGAATCTAAATAAATCATAAAAATAAATATTATAAAAAATATCTGATATTAATTAATAATCTATTCTCGGTTATTCAATCGAAGCTAATGGATAAATGTTATAAATAACTTTCAATACATTATTGAATATTTTTGATAGATAATATCTCGAAATTTATAAGATAAAACAATAATTACGGAATTGTCTGTTACATTCGGTATCTCAAAGTTAAAAAAATAACTTAGGATTTCGGGGAAGCCGAATTCTCTAAACTTCAGTTTAAATAGGAGAACTTTAAAAGTTTCTATTTGCGGGATTCACTATTCCGAGGAGAAAATTGGTATAATTTCAAAGAGTACTTAGTAAAGCTCACCAAAATAAAAAAAGGAACGATCCAACGTCTCTTCTATTTATATCGAATTGTTCCTCTCTTATGCTCTAATCTTTTATTTTCAGACAACTTTGACAATTTTGAATTACACGAGATAGAGATAGAGCGAGAGAGTAAGAGGGATCGAGAAAGGGAAATTGGAAAAAGAAAGGGTAAAACTTTGATAACTTTAATTAATTCCACAAATTCCTATTTCGCTCCTTCCTTCATGATAGCAGTTCGTGAAGCTCAGTGAGTCGTGGTGGACGCCGATGCATGTTAAGTATGCATAATGTGCCGGGTCCTCGTAAATACGCTGCGGAATTTCGATTCTGGCTTATTTAACGGGAAGGAGAGGAGAGGGAATTCCGCGAAATGGAGCTTTATTTATGTCAATACGATCCCTTTCACATTCAATTCGGAAAGTTGAAAATTTGCTTTAGGCTATATAATATTCATATCTGATTTTTTTTTAATTATGCTTTATTGATTCTTCAGCCAGTTTCATTTCACGATAAGCTAGACATTTTTTAAATACGTTTAACATTATATCTATATTTCTTACAAAATTATGAATACATTTTAAATATATTCAAAATATAGATATATTATTGTATATTTGTGTAAAGCTGTCTTTTGAAAACTCGAAAAGAAAATATAAAGTATAAATTAAAATCTTTTGTATTTATGTTTAAATGGTTAATGCCAGTTTGTATTTATTTTCGGATATATGTACAGATTATAGACACAGTTTTAATTTATTCCGTACTATCTTTGAAAGAAATTATTATGAGTTTGTTTATTATACGGAAATTTTCTAAATGTTATATCAACGTTGTTTCTTTTATTTCTTTTATTTTAATAATGCATAATTTATAATCGCATTCAAAATACTAACCGTTAATTTTATTATTTAAGTACTTCAACCAGCTGATAATATAAACTTATACGATGAATCATGGGAAAATATGATTAAAGTATTCGCAATTATTTTCATATTTATAATGAAATTGCTTATTTTCTATATTATAATCGTTTCAAATAATATCATACATTATAAATATTAAACGATACCAAAATTTTAAATGACTTACTTACTATTAAATTTCGTTAGAAATCCAGTTATTATATGTAACAAGATTTAATATTTGTATCATATTATAAATCGAAATTATTTTAATTAGTTTTATTTCGTGACAAAATTTTTTAAATAATGGAATACATTAATATTTTCATAGAAAAATTTTATACTAATGGAATCGATTAAAATTAAGCTTAAAGCAAAAAGAATTTAATAATTGTAATTCATTTAAATTAAGCCCTTCTAAAGGCTCGCATTAAAATCAATAGCGATACTATATTTTATAAAAATATAAACGAACCTAAAATAATTATAATAGCTGTTTTATTTCATAATAATAACAATAATAATAACGTATATAATACCTGACATTGTTTCTAAAGCACAACTTGAATAAATCATACATATAAATTTTAGTCTCGTTTCGTAACAAAAATGAAAACTTTATCCTTTTATACTAATAATCTTGCTTGTATAACGTTATACGGTTTCAGAGATATAAGGAAAATTATAAATGATTCCGTTTAATGGAAAAAATTGAAAGAGAATTTAAATTAAAATTTCAATTATATAATATATTTGAAAATAAAAACAATTTACATTCTCTGATTCTCTGATAGCCTCAACATTGACAAGACAAACTCGTTTCGTCACCCATCAAGTCGTTCGGGAGAGTGCGAGAAATCGATAGTTTGGCAAATGAAAAGCGTAATCGGATCATTGTTCCGCATGGGCAAAAGGAATAGCATTCGGAGGGAAAGGTAAATTATAAAAGCCTTTTTCCAAGCCTTTCAAAAAAGGTCTCCGGAATGAAATTATCGAATCACCTGGCTGCGCGTCTGCTCGCAATGAAAGCTCAACGATAAATGAGAGAATGAAATGCGAACGGAGGGTGACACGACGAAAACGATGAGCGACGCACTATTAAACGAGTGAAACAGAGAATCCAGTTCGACAGTTAATATCGAAATGAATAGAGGAGCAATCGGCAGGAATCGAAGTGGAATGACCTTATTGTCAAACTGAGAAAGTGAGAAGGAAGAGTGAATAGGTTATATAGGTTATATCATAGACTCTTTATATTCGAAACAAATGTTTCTTTCTCGTTCTTTCGCACCTTGATTAAATTTCTATTTTATCGATACCTCTATTTGGTCCAAGAACCAAAATTTTCTACCAATGTCTCACTCTTTCTCTCTCGCTTTCTCTCTTCTGAATATCTAGATACGACTTGCACTCGTCAAGGTCATTATTCTTTTCTAGATAAAATCTGCAGCTTATACAAATACGTATGTGTGAGTCTGTGTTTTAAAATGTTGAACAGATAAAGATTATCGTTCTTTTTCTCCGGAAACCATTTCCCATAAGGTACTTTTGTTATCTCGCTAATGCGACTTTGCCGAGTACCTATATTTTCTAGTATGCTCTCTCTTTTTTTGGCCAATCGACTTTTGAGTTAAAAATTTTATGAACTTCGTTTGCAGATTATCAAGAATTTTTTACATTAATCTATGAGATTATATAATTAACTTTTGTTGTTCGATTCAGTTTAATTATATTATTAATTTTATAATAACTATGTAAACGAATGAAATCTTTATAAATTACGTTAATATTAATCGGTAAAATAATATTAAGTAAAAGATACAAATACAAGTTTAATTTAAAATATAATAATATATTACGAACGTAAATTATACTCTCGTTCGATTTGTACATCTCACGCATGAAAAACTAGGGAACAATTATGCGTTTCCTAATATTACGTACGCAATAAAACTAAAAAAATTATATATCCGTTGATAATATAGTGTGAGCGCTTTGAAAACTTTGTCATCGTAAATAATCTATCAGAGATATTCATAAAACTAAAAGAATGAAAAATCGTCGATAACTTACGATCTTACGAATCTGTAGGAATAGATGATAATGCGCACACTTTTATTAGCATATTACTCTTCTGTAGTATTAACTCACACTAAAACTTTGAATAGCCATTGCATATGAATATGTGTGCTCGCCTCGTATTTCAGCAATACGACACGTAAAAGCAGTTTTGTGCAATATATACAGCAACCCGTGTACAAGGACCGAGTGACTTGCATGTGCGAGTTTCTTTATAACTGCCGACAAGTGCGCTGGTATTTTCTCCTCCCTCCCCGCCCCAACACATTCACTCACTCGCTCGCTCACTCTCTCACTCTCTCTGCTTCACTTTATTCGGGCTTACTGTGCCTCTCAATGCCCTTATATACACTCGACGTTTAAATTGCAACTACGTGCAGCGACAAATTTTCGCGCTGGTGTAGCGTAGGATATCAACGTCGAGTGGATACATCTTTTATCGGTTACTCTCTATCTTCTTTGTTGAGTTTGTCGTATATTATGTAATAAATACGTATTCGCATTACCGGTCCGAAATATGAATGCAGTATTTCAGAGTATTTTTGTTGCGTTTGAGTAAATTAATCTTGCTTAAAGAAAACTTGTTAAACCGTTCAAAACTTTGAATTAAAGATTAATAATACTTTACTAAATATGTAGAAAACTTTTAAGATAATTTGGATTAGTTTTATACATTTTAAGAAGATGAATAAATAATTTAAGTATAAATAAATAAGTCAATCCTATTATAAATTATAATTCGATTGTATAATACGATAAAAGTTTTCAATATAAATTAAACTTCTGAAGCGCGAAAACGAGTAATGTAATTTATAATAGAACCATTATAATTCTTTTTCATTATTTTCTATCATTTAATCTTTCGCTAGTCAATTTTGATAGAAATTCTAATATTATAATTATAAGATTATTTCGTGAGATTAGATGTTCAATATTAGAAAAGTCGATTCAAAATAAATTTATTCTATAGATTTATTGCATTGTTTTAAATAGAAATAGTAACAAAAATAATTTATTCATTGCGAGAGAGATAGAAATATAATAGCTAATATTTATTAAATTTTTTTTAAATTCTATGAAGTTTAAAGAAATATTAAATAAATATTAATATTAAAGTTTCAAATTTATGTTGTTAAATCATTTTATAATTTTTTCTTTGAAAAAATGAATTCTATTTCTTTTCGATTCTTCTTGGGTAAATATTTGTGTACAGTTGTTTCGTGTATGAGTTTAAAGAGTATATATTTATAAATTTGAAGGAAAGAAATTGGAAAATCAAAATTTTTAATAAAATGTTCTTCGTATGATAACGAATATAACAATATAACAATATATTACATAATATAAATGATTTTATTAACGGTAAGATAAAAAATGTAGTTATTATTTTTTAATACATATTTTTTGTTATCTAACAGCTTAAAACCATTTTTTCTAGCCTTACAGGATTTATTAAGAATTTAAATATAACAGAAATACGAAATAAAATTTTTTCGTAGTTATTTAACTTTCCGTTAACTCGGTCAAACTGGATTTTTGAACAAAAATTGAATTTTTCAATATGATTTTTTAATTAAATTTGTTAATTTAATTTTTTCAAAGCCATACTTTTAAAAAAAACAACAATCAAAGTACGTTTCGAATATATTAAAACTTTTGATACAATGTAGAACGCGTGCCATATCCTACCTGTGCAAATTTGGCTGAAAGTCGTGCATGCACCCAAAGTTTATAATAAAAAAGTAATAGACTTATATTTCGTAGCTATCATGAAAAACGGATGAAATCGATCAAAATGACCGAGGAACTGGAACCTGATTTCATGATACGGGGCATCCACGAGGAAAAAACTACTGCTTGTGGGACACTGTACGCTCGAACTTGAAAAGACACTTTCAAGTTTCTAGAAAAGTTTTGTACAACTTTTTAGTTTTTATGTCAATTTTTGTTTCTTTCATACCGCAAGTCGAGAGGACAAGTGAAAAATAGTACCCTAATTAAAAGTTTTTATATCGATATAAATTGTGAAGTTACGTTTTCTTGTGGTATTTCAACGATGTACTTTTATTTATGTATGTATTTGCTTTTGTTGGTTATTATTCAACTTAATATTATA
Source organism: Dolichoris vasculosae (assembly GCA_018907195.1). NCBI lineage: Eukaryota > Metazoa > Arthropoda > Insecta > Hymenoptera > Agaonidae > Dolichoris > Dolichoris vasculosae. The sequence goes on from JACCHY010000001.1 coordinate 13,019,276, forward strand.
TAAATATAATCTGTAAATAGATATTAATAATTGAATTCATGACAGATATTTTTAAGTTCTAGCAACAAAATATAAAATCCGAATGAATAGGATAATTTATACGACCAATAAATTATTGCGATAAATATCACATATTGGCACATATTCGAGATGGTTATGAAACACTGAAATACAATGATTTTAATAACCGTATTTATACAACGCGAATATCGGGACCGCATACTATAAATGAAACTACATATCATTATTTATGCTTCCATAAGAGTTTTAGTTTCTTCTCTCAATATATATTACAAATGATTAAGAAAAAATTTATAATATTAACTTATTTTATATTGAAATGTATACGTTAATGTTAATTGATTATATAAATTTTTAATTTTCGAAATAATTTTTTTAAATTTAATTTAAATTTGATATGGATATTTATAAAAAATACATTTTAAAAAATTTCTTTTATTCTTTTAATTTATATTCAATATACGTACTGTAACAATATACCATAAATTTTTACAAATATATTACAAAATTAGTTTGCCTTTTAGCGTTTAAATTTTACAAAATGATACAATTGTTAAATTATATTTACTTTATCCTTATTAACAATATCTAATTATTTGTTTTATGGATTTTATGGATTTTGACAAATTTGTATTTTATGAATTTTGACAAATATGTATTTTATTTTTAGATATATTTATCGAACATAAATATTTATATAAATAATAATCATTGGATTACATTACACACGAGATTAAATAATGTATTTTTTATTATTCAAAATATGTCTATCATATTTGAAATGTCTGTTTTAACCCATATGCATTTTTTTTAATATACATTATTTATTGTAAATTACTGGATTAATTGTATTACACGGTGATTTTATATTATCTGAAATTTAGACATTTTTTTTATAATAAAGAATCTAATAAAAAAATGTATTTGCATAATTTTAAGAAATTTGTATCACTTTAATTTATATTTTAATAAAACCTTAAAGAATACATAAATATATTTTAATAAATAGAATTATAATTTTTGCCTCGAAATAAAATAAATAATGCATTAAAACCTGTGTTGACTTTATACACTTTTCTTTCATAAATTTCCTTTTATCAATAAGACTTCTAAAATATTCACTTTATTCATCAAATTTATAATTTCTATGTAATATCATAACCACGAATATAAAACGTTGGATTTTGAAAATTTAAGCATCGAAATTACGCTTTTGTTCTCTATCAACTTTAACAAAACTTCATCAAAACCAGAAATTAACCTTTCGTATAATAGCCGTTAACTCGTAAACATCCACAGTACTTCGCACTAAAAGCTTCAATCCGAAGGCACGAAATTTTTGGTTCAACTACATTTCTATCCTTTATAATAACGTATGACGATCATTCAAAATCATGCAGAGCGGTTTCATCAAGAATACGCTTATAAATATGCAGATATATGTAGTGCAGAGCAGCAGCGCAAAACTTATAAAATCGATGGTAGTAATCCATAAACGAGATCATTCCCGAAATAAACCCGGTCCCTCGCACAGCACGAACTCTCTGCTACTCTTTCGCGTCCTTTCTCTCTTCTCGCTCATTTTCATTCTCCATCTATCTCGCTCTCTCATTTCCTCTGTTCTAGCACATGCTTGCAGTTGAGAAATCAAATCGATAATAGTTATGAATGAGAGGAACGTGCCGAGCTCATACGCTCAACTAAAGTTGTGGCCGGAATCTGCCAACTTCTAACTCATTCTCCCTCTCTCTCTCTCTCTCTCTCTCTCTCTCTCTCTCTCGCTCTCTTTCTCGTTTCTTCGTATTCTACGATGTTCCACATCGATCGTCTTCTCCGCCTTTCTCTTTCGTCCCTTTTCCGTCCAAGACGCTTTCAGTTCTGCGTGTTCTAGCTGTTTCATTATTTCTCTCTTTCTCTATCTCTCTTTCTCTATCTTCGAAAAACGTACGAAGTAGCTAATACAGCGTATATCTATCAAAATATATAAGTGGGCCCGAAAATTCTTTGCGATATGTATGTGTGTGTATATATAAATATTAAAGAAACGATACTATTATTCCTAACATCTGTATATACTTTATCATAAAATCGGATGTTCTAACGGAGGTCAGATACATAATAGCTTTCGTAGCCTATGAGACTGCTTTAAAATTCGAATTTTATGCATTTAAAGATATAACCTATGCTTCTGTAATATAGATTTTCTAATTCTAATATATTGTATTCATCGAACAAAAATCTTTGTAACTACATTTTTTAATAATTCTGAATTCAGAATATTTTCCTATTAACTAATATACCAATCGATTATAAAGTCACTTTGCATTCTTTTTCACAAAATAGTAGTAATTTTCATATTTTCTTTTTTATATTTATAATAATTTTTTTACCTTAAAATTTAATACAATGTAATTATAATTATATATACAAATGTATATAGATTTAATATTATCATATAAATATATATAATTTTAATCTGAAATAAGTCTCTACTAAGTTTTGCAAAAGATATTTTAGACACGTATGATGAAGTTTCAACATTGGTGGAGTTTTCAAATACTTCACATATTTTAGTAATCAAATTATATAGTTATAATAGACTTACTCCAATTTAAACTTTCTTAAACTTTATAAAAAAAATATAAAATTCATTATTTTTACATGTTTAAAAGAATTTAAAATATGTAAACTCTGATAATTATCTGATCAATAGTTTCTATTCAAATTATCAAGTTTCACTAATATAATTTACGATTTTTATTTTATAATATAATTTTAATGAATTTATACAACTTGAATTATTTTATATTCCTTTCTACTAAATGATAAATTGGCGCGGTAAACAAAAGTTGAGAAGAGACTAATTTTCAATATTTTATAATTAAATTTTTTTTTGTTTTAATTTATATCCATAAAATATGCATTTTATTCAATAATATTATATTTTACAAAAAATACGCTTATAAAATTTTTTAATTAATTTTACAGTAGTAAATTTACTAAAAAGTTACAATGTAAGGATTCAAAGGCTTAAATTACATATAATATACCTATTACGTTAGATGAATTGGATTTGAATATTTGTTTAACATAGTTTACGTTGATTTCATTTTCAAATAAATTTGTATAAAATACAAGATAATTAAAAGAATGCAAACAATTAGACAAAATTATTTAGCTTTTAAATCTCTCAATTAGTCATATAATGATTATAGGAGAATTTATATTTGGTGTACATAAGTATTGAAAAATATACGTTCCAGGAAGGTTAAAATATCCATATATATATATATATGACTATTTTATAAACTATCACATTTCAATTTTTAAAGCTAAATCTAAAAATCCATAGAATCAGATAAATAAACAAAAGAAAGTAGTAGTTTATAGTATATAGCTGTTTATTTAGTAGTAGAAAATAGCGTCGAAATTCTTTTACAGAGTTTTATGAAAAAGAAACAATATAAAAAGAGAACTAATATCATAAAAAGATAAAATTTCAGGTTTTTAATCTTAAAATGACAAATAATGGATAGCAATTTGACTTGTTTGCAATTCGACTTCATCGTTCGAATTCTTTATTACCCGTGGGACTACCAATTCATTCTATTATCCATATTGTACATTATCTATCTCACTTATTTCTACTTGTTTTTTCTTCAGTAATGTTCTTCGGAGCTTATTTTTAATATTATTTTTAACAGTTATTTCTTGTTTTCTGTATTTATTCCAATTACTTTATCGAAATTTAATATTCGATTATATTAATAGTCAATTTGAACAATATTTGAACAATAATTGGATAGCATTTTGAATTAAAATTACACAAACATAATTTTAGTTAATTAGAATCATAGTTTTAAAGAATTGATTTTATAAAATTTAAATACATATTTTTTATCTTTTTCTTATCGAAGCACCACTTTTTCGCCACTTTCTTACCTTAAGATCTTCTTTCAATACTTTTATTTTCGTCTTCTCGCAATGTAAAGAGAAAAGGCATCCATGAATAGTCTACAGCTGTAGCAACGTATTTTAAGATATATATCTACTTCCGACCTCCTACACTTGCTTTAGGATCCTTTTTAGATTTTTCCCTTCAGCCAATGGAATGCTCGAAACGAGAAGCGCCCTATTCGCACCAAACTATCGTAAATTTTTTCGTACTTTGCACCGTAATAAAGAAAGAAATGGAAAAAGAAAACTTATTCTTGATTTTTACAAGATCTAAAGAAAATGAAATAAATGAAGCCACTTAGTAGTATTGCTCATTAACAGAAGTTGGTGAAAAAGTTCAAGCAATGGATCAATTAGCGAACCAAAAATATTGTCTATTATGGATGTATTGATAAATGTTTTAATTAATATCGACGTATCGTTTTTGCAAACTTGTCAATAAATACTACTAAAAATAATAATAATAATACTTATAATATATTTGAAAATACCTGTATAAATTTATCTTTTATAAAATCATTATCAATATACAAATTTAACTTTCATTATTCGTATCATCTTTCATAATCCTAAGGTTATATATCGTTGTAGTTGTTTTATTATCTTACATTAAAACTAAGTTTATTTTCATGAAGAAACTTAAAGATCTATCAATAAGTTTTAATGAACAAACATAAGATAAGACAGTTAGGTACATTAAATCTTGTAATTCCTTTCTAATTTTACAATTATCCGAAATAAATATTAACTACCCAAATTAATCATACGTACATCTGAATATAGTTTAGTAAAAAATAGAAAATATGTATATTATTGTAAAGATTACATTTTTAAATATTAAAATCACTATTTTATTTTTAATATAAATTTAAACTAGTTCTTCAGAATAAAAGAAGCACAAATCATTATTTCATTTGAGTCATTGACACAACTACTTTAGATATTATTATTTTTCTTCTTTGCATAATTTACACGCTATTCTTATTTCATGTTACAATTTGTAACATATCAAAAATTTATATATTAAAATTTAAAACCTTTTAAATCATAAAAGAATGAAAAAATAAGAAGGAAGGAAGAAAGAGATAAGAATAGAAGAAAATAGAAGATTATAGTATAAATTAAGTTGTTCAATAATTTAAAACAAGTTCGTAGTTAATCAGAGTATAATCTTAAGTAAAACAGTACCTAAGATTGCTTTTCTAAAGAATAAGAAATTTTTATTTTTTTTAAATTTGAAGGATAAATATTTACAAGGCTATAAAGAAAAAGAATTTTTCTTTGTTCCATAACTCTTTGATTTTATACTAGAGCCTTGGGCTGTCCAAAAAGATAAATATGAGATGAGTTAGTTTCATGCAGAGATTCGTAAATTCATCCGACTAATTTTGCATTCTACTAAAATAATAACGTTCAAAAAAGATCTGTATGTATCACAGTTTTTCAAATAGTAAAGATTATAAAATTATATAGGATATAAATTATTTTATTTCATATTAAAACGCTTCGATTAGTTTTATCACTTTTTGCTCTTTGAATTTTCAATATAGTTAATGTTTCTTAAAATATAATTGAAAAATGTATAAAAATTTTTATTACATTATAATTATATTTCATCGTTAAAAAAGATCTCCTCGAGTGTATGGATGTCGTTATTTATTATCGAATTTATATACAATTAAAATAAGTAATATTGGTCTTAATTTTTTTATAACTTCGTCGTTAATTTAATTTAAAATAATAAATTCTCAATATTTTTTCATCTTCTTTATATTTAATAAATTTCTCTCACTTTTATATCTATTTTTAAATAACATAAAGTTTTATCGGAAATATTATTTTTATAGATATTATATATTTATAAAATTTTTCTTTATACTTGATCTAAATATTAAAATTTAATAGAAAAAACTACATAACAGTATTACAGAATTATCTATATAGTAAACTAAGAAATCATCAACTTTACCGAACTCGGTCACTTATATCCGGCGCCTGTATTTAGAAAAATAGATTCTGACGTGATAATCACGTGATTGTTATCGCGAGAGAATCGGAATAAGTCATACAAAGGCACATACAATTATTCTACTTTCTCTCAACTTACAGACTTTAAAAATACTCGTATCCACACGCTCGATAGAAGTTCTTAATATGATCACTAACTACTGATTCTAACCAGATATATACTATATCACCTTAATGAAACTTCTACATATCAGGCGAAACTTAATTTTAAGTAATTTGTCTTAGTGTATGTTTTAAATGCTTATCCGACAATGAAATATCAACTTGTTTAAAGTTTTGGTGTTGTAATGAGATAATTTATTACTTAATATATTTTCTTTCAACAGTAAGTAACAGTTGAAAATGACAGTATTTAAGAAATTAAATCTCTACTATATTTAAGTAGGATATAGTCGAGCAGGATGCAAATGTCTGGAGATTCAAACTTGTTACTTGCAAAAAATACGGCACCTTTATCCTCTTAATTACGTTTAAATATGTTACAAATATCCTTTTCTATACCCAAAGTGCAGCTAAATTAATTTTCCAGTCCGAATTCGATAAAAATTTAATGGTCCATACTCTTATTTACCCGCGCTCTGAGATTTCATTTCTAACTGAATTGTTAGCTCAAATATAGATTTTTAAGGAGCTTTCACAATCTTTGCATATTACAGGAATGAGCGGCGATTTCGTTACATGTTTCAATGTCTAGGATTAATTTTGTACCTTTAATTGATATTAAGTTAATATTTAGAACTCAAATCTAGATGAAACGCACTGAGAGAGTCGAACACATTAAATTGGAACGAATTTCAAATAATCTGACCTCCTGTATAAATTGATGAAAGAAATATACTTGATGTTTATTTATTCACGCCAAACTATAATATAGCAATCTTTATCTATAAATGATGATTTTCCACAGATGCTGAGCTTCGACTTGTTATAGATTTAGAATCATGTTCACTATCTATATTTATCAAATTATACAAAATTGTCTGAATTATTGATAAGATTCTTTATGGTGGAAATCATCAAGACTTATTTGAAATTGAAACTCTATTCTTAGATAGGATTGATTTCCATTTTCGATTTCTGACGTTAAGAAAGTCATTGGCCTTTTATATCCAACGTCTGTATTCGAAAAATCAGATCGTGATGTATTAGATACTATTATCGTTATAATGAGAAATCAGTGCCTTTTCTTATAAACTTAATACCGTAAACAATTAATTTTACTACTTTATTAAAATTTAATAGTTTTGAATATTTAAAAATTCTATCCTTGCTTTTATTAGTATATTAAGTCATTATAAATACGGTAAGTTTTGGGGGAAGCAAATATGTTTATAATATATTTATTAATACTATATGTATTTATCTACTAACTTTGATGTTATTTATTTTTATTTTTTGTTTTCTAAGTAAAATTAGTTTCTTATAATTTTTGCATCGTAGTCAGTTTAAATATATATACTTATATATATAATATTAAAAAATTATTACTAATGATAATTCAGAAAATTATAATAATATTTATTACGACTACATCCTTAATTATATTACGTATAAAAGATTGATTATCACAATACGTACGAGAATTTGTACAGAAATTAATAAAACAGACAATATTGATTTTTAATATCGGCTCAAATCCATATTAACAATAGAATTAACATTAAAAAATTAATTCTTTTTAATCTTCAATGTTTTCATGACATTTAATCTGTAAAAAATATTAATCTCTCTTTAATTATTTTACTAATATGATTAATAAATGACATAATATTACTGTATTATATATAGAAAAAATATATTTTCAATCTTTGTTTTAAAACTTCTGCTTGAAAAAGAAACATTGCAAAAATTTACATCGTTTTCAAGGTTTGAAGAACGTTTGCAAAAAACTAAAAGAGCCATTAAAGAGAACTGAAGTTCTTAAAGAACTAGAAGTCAAAAACTTTTTTAAATCTTTGGGCTATGGAGTGCCTAAGAAAGTATTGAGAAAGAAATAATAGTTCAAAAAATACAAAAACTATTATTTATGCTTGTCAAAAGTTTATTTCAATATAAAATTATTTTACTTTCTAGAAACTATAATCTTGTTTCATATATATACCTTAACGTGATATTAATCATTACAAACATTAAGATTGCATTAAATAAAATTGAAATTGAACTATATTGTAAAACATAGCTAATTTACGAATTGAGATTTGTGATGGTTAACATATAATTTGTAGCTACTTTGTACTTTAAAAATGTAACGCAATGAAATTTGAATGAATTTATAAAGAGAAATAAAATGGTCCATTTTTTAGCCAATAATAACACGCCAAGTATATGTGACCGAAAGAATCCGTGTTTAGAATACGTGATGGACGGAAGGAAGGAAAAATGAAAGACGGAAAATATCTCTCAATTCCTCCGCTGGATCCACCCCAGATAGAGTCAATCGATGTTGGAACTATACCGATATGCAATTTCAGACCAGGTATTTTCAAAGAATGGAAAGGATCGTATTGGCACGGTTCAACGATATTTGCCTCATGGGAGATTTTCTCGACGTTTCACCGTCTGATAAACGATCCCAATAAAAAAGAGGTGTCTGTGAGCTGTCGACGCCGATCAATGGTTTTTATGTATGCGTACGGTAAAAAAGAATAAAGAGATCGAAGGAATCGAGTGGGAACGGCAAGCGGAGAAAATATGTACACCTAATTTTAAAGACGCGAAACTAAGTATTTTAAAAGCCATTCAACTGAAGAGGATGTATGATTTGCAGATTGGGAATTCGATTTTGTTTACTGGTAAAATAGAAAACTAATTTACAAAACTTTAAAGAAGAGGTTCTCGAGAAAATATCAATTTTTATGGTAGAAAATACAATAGTAATCTATTACTTGAAATGTGTTAATATTATGTTATACAGTATTAACTTAACTTTAGTTATCTAATGTTAGTTGTACCAATTTAATTAAATTTAATAGTGTTAATTAACCAATTTAAAATGTTTAAAATTTTTCTTATAATAACAAATTCTATTAAATATTTTCGGTAACCAACATAAGAATTTAATTTTAAAATTAATTTGATCTGCAGTATAAAGTTATTCTATACATTACTATTACAATTAAGTATGTTCTGAATTAGTTTATGTTTATCATCCATTATCGGATTATATTAACTTTATCGATTATTACATATTAATCTCTTAAAATATTTATTTATCAATTTACCTTTTGCATTTTATCGATCAGTAGTATCGACATTTTTTTAAATAGTTTTATATTACATTAACAATCTGTTACTTATTGTTTAGAAACAACTTTAAACAGAATTTTTTATAAATTTTATTGATAGAAATCTTGTTAATTTTTAGTTTTAAAATTAGTGAAGTTTAAATAAAAAGTATGCTATTTTAATATTATTTCATTTTTATTCATATAAAATTTTCAAAGATACTTTTATTATGAACACGTTTTACTCGTATACTACAGAAAATTAATTGTTTTTTTCTCAAAATTTAAAGATGAAAAATATTGAATGTAATTATATATTAACTTATATTTAATAAATAATTTTAATATCTACCTAATTTAAAAAAAAAATATATTTATGTTCATTTGAAATTTTTGCAATAAAAAATTTGTCTGAATAAAAAAACTTTTATAATTTAATAGTAATCAGATGATACGCGCATAAGAAGAAAATTTCAATCATATAGAAATCATTTATCAAAGATAATAACATTTCCAAGAGTAATGCTACTGAACCATTAATTAACAACGAAAGCTGCCTTAGAAAATACGATGATAATAACAGCAGACGCAGACAAATTAAGCCAGATAAATTCTCAGCCGAGTAAGTTGTAAAACGAAAGTCTATCTAAAATACTCGAGACCTGCTCGAGATATTTCCTTCCATGCGAGAAAATATGGTTTGTCGTCATTCTAATTCTAACTCAACATTGTGTTAGCATATTGAAGCCAGACGTGTGGGTGCCTGTTTCTACTGATTGCGGCCAGACGTCCCGCTGGCCCTTACCACTGCATACTGGCCGTCTGACCTAGAGCTTTCGTTACTACTTGAATGCCAAATCTCTACATTTACACACTCACAACTTTTTTTTTATTATTTATAGAGATGGACGGTAAGATGAATTATGAATTTATATAAGTAAAGAATTTCTCTACTCGTAACTAGTTTTTTTATTATTTTTGCTTTTGGTTTTTTAATCATTATTCTTTACATCCATGTTACAAACAATTTTTAATTATTCGTGTAAAAGGTATACAAAGAGAAGATATCTAATTTTATTGAAATCTGTGTAGAAGAAGTTAGTTAACGAACTTTTTAAATGAACATTAAAAAATAATATAATGTTTAAAAATAATAAAACAATATTGAAATGAATTTTAAAAAATAAATCTATAAGTACGAAAAAATATCAACTTTTACCATATTTATCTTATTTCTAATTTTTAATAAAATATTTGAAATGGTATACGAGTATGTATTTTTATTCACACTTATCAATTTTTATATAAAAGAATCAACATGGGAAATTTGTAATAATAAAATTCATAAAATTGTTAAAATACAATAGTTGGTACGTACAAAAAATTGTTTTTTGAATCATATACCCAAAATAATTTTTTTTTTAAGTAAACTACGTTATTTTCTTATATAAACTTTTATATTTTTATAGAAAATTATATTAATATTCTTTAAATGTTTGATTATACAGTTCATAATCTATTTCTAAAGTAAATTTTAGGTCACTATTATTAAGTTAAATCTAAAGTAAAAATTATGGTGTATGTAGAAAAGATTGGTATATTTTTGAAAAAAGAGAAAAATTTAATCAATCCATATTTTTAGAAATACTTATTATAAATTTAGAATATGAGAAAATTTTCAAAATTATAGAATCACCTAAAGCAGTATTTGATTTTAGCTCTTAAATGTAATATTTATTCTTCCAAAATTTACACGATATTCATATAGTTAAACCCTACTAAATTTCTTTTTGTAAGTATATATTCTCATTTCACGCCACTAAAATAATTATATGACGTATGTATCTACATACATAGAGATGATCTATGTTTTGATAGTAATCGATAAATTCAATGTAATAACGGGACTAATCGGGTTATCTGCATCGAAGCTAAAGAACATCTACTACTATAGCTTCATTAACGCTGAATTATCAGCTAACGCAAATAATATCTAATATATGTATATATGTAAATATTGAAAAGATGGTTCTTACCAAGTGTCAAATTTATCAGGTTAGAATCGAAAATGTGTTATGAGTAATTATGGTTCTTGAAGCCATTCCTTATATCTGTAACAAAAATAAGTACGAAATCGTCATTAACTGATAATAGTATATAATCAAAAACTTAGAATAAAGTAAACTGAATAAATTACAAATATAAATATTCAGAATTATTATTATTTTTATAAGATAATTGTGTAATAAGGAAATAATGTGTTAAAACTTTGCGTGTATAAATCTCGGAAAAGTTAGAAATGAACGGCTGTTTTCAATGTATCACAAGTTGCTCTGAATGAATGAGAATAAGAAGACTATAAAAAGTTGACGGGAAGTTTTCGTTTTCGGCAACTGTACTTAAACATATGACTAAAATGAATTTTCTGACATACGTTTACCTTTATTAATGAGATATTATTGTCGTTTTCTCGCTTCATTATTCTTAGAAGATAGCTACAGTATCTATAGATATCTTTTTACAACCTCTAATGTACTACAGTGTATGTGTATATATATATATATATATAGTAAAGTAGATAGTAAATTATTTTTATTCTACTTTTTATCTTTTTTCAAATAAATGGAAGAAAATGTTTCTACTTTTCTATCGTTTGAGTGATCAAACGCTACAATTTAAAGTAAATCGCAATTCATTTTCTGTAATGGCGTTAAGAAATGATTAAATCGATAAGTAGCTGTTAACTCAAAAAATTAATAGCAACAATTACTGTTTCTTTTTATTTTTATATATGTTCAATTCACTAAATTTTTTTTAGAGAATTCTATAGAAATTTTAAAAAAGGTCAAAATTTAATCTCTTATATAGAATTATATAATTTACATTAAACATAGATTTTAATTTTAATTTTATGTGATATGCAAATATCATAATTACCAATTCGTTAGAGAAACGTATTGATATTGTCAGCTATATTCAAAAAGCATCTGCTGTAAAAATAAAAAATCTAAGGTTCATGTTTTAATATATATAAGTTAGAAAAATGCTTTTTAGTTTTTTTGAAGATATCAATTTTTTCTCTATATTAAGATTAATATCTCATTTATTACACTTTAAAACGATAAGTTTTAAAGAAAATCAAAAATTTAAATAATAACCAATGTTCAAATTCATTACTGAAATTTAAACAAAAGAAAAATATAAGCTTTAGTATTTTTAATTAAATTACTAATTATAATTAAAATTTTTCTTAAAAATATTTACTTATGTTAATCTAAATTACACTATTAATTTTTTTTATAAAATCTTTTTAGAATACTATACTTAAAATATTTTAAAATATCTAATTTATAACATTAATATTGAAATCAATTTTCTTGAAAAATATATTAAACATAAATAAAATGTTATAAAAGAAATTATCTTTTAAAATAATAATTTCTGAATCAAACATTTATATATTGTAATATTTTTTTTATAAAATCATAAAAATTTGTAAAAAATGATATTTCAGTGAAAAATATTAATTTTTGTTTATAATATTATTTGTGCTGTGTTCAGATATTTTGAAAATATAATTCATTCGAGTCGATTAATCTTTTGTATTTTAGTTTAAAATTTTTTATATAATATAAAGTACTATAGATTTAAAATATGAATTTAAAAATATAATACGAATGTAAAAAATATAGCTATTAAAAATATCTTCCTTTTTATTCTACTGAAATTAAAGATTAAATATACTTAAAAAATAAAAATTTACATATTTTATTGAACTACCTCGTATTTTCTTTTATTTTAAAATTAGGCGTAATGATTGACATTAACATATATGTAAATAAAAAAAATTGTTTTCACTAGGATATTATTTAAGTTTTATACTTTTTACACACCAGATTGGTTTATATTAAATCAATTTATTTTATAAAATAATCAGAGAGATGGATTAAACATTATTCATAACATAATAAACGTTATTGATATTCGATAAAAAATTTAAACTAATCTTCAATGTATCAATTATGAAATGAATATAATAATTTAGCAAGTCATTTATAATCGTACAATAGTTTATTTAGTATAATTTAATAAATTTAATGAAAAGATAATCAATTTTATTATAAATATATTAAAGCATAACAAGTTCTGTCATTTTTATTATTATAAAACCGATAAAAGCATATCATTGTTGTAGAAGAAGTAGAAGAAGAAAAGCTTCTAAAAACCAAATTCTAAAATGTAAATAAATAATTCAAAATAAAGTGTAACAGTAAGCATAAACCCGCTTAAAATTTTAGTATTTCAAAAACCTTCGTTTTCTCCAGCGTATGTCAGAGTTAAAAAAAAGATAGAGTCGAAGTCTCCTGGTAACAGCGGAGTCATTAATATGCGATTTCGAGAATGAAAATGAAAAAGGTAAAAGGATACAAGCTAAGCAAGCAAGGAATAATTAGAGCACGCATTAAGAATTCAAGTCAATCCTCCACTGCTAGTTTACGCAAGAGGGCATCGAACGCTTTGCATCCATAATCATGGGTAGTGACTCCACTCGTAGTGTTGTTTTCGCGCACAGTAAATTTACAAAATTCAATCAGACAGCTACGTACGATAGGAGAAAGCCGATAAACTTATCTAAAACCCCCATAAAAATAAATTCATAAAAGGGTATCAATCGATAATAATGCAATATTTATTTGTTGTCTTGTATTTCGTTTTCAATTAAAAATAATTTTTGAAATATTATAGTAAATATGAGTTTTTTTTGTTAAATTCAAGTTGAAACATATTTAATTAAAGCATTCGTGTTACAATAATAATTAGTCTTTGAATACTATTGAATTATTTATCTACTTAAATTTATTAATTATTTCTGTATTACATCGTTCTATAAATCTATAATTAACACTGACTTGTGTAGTTAATATATAAGATAATTTATATATTATATATATCTAAATAATTAAAATTGTACTAGTTCTACGTTTTATGATTAAAAAAAGTGTTACAAAAATTAAGAATATTATAATGAAAATTTTCCATTTATACATTAAATATGTTTTAACAACTTATGCATTTTAAAAATTTGAATTAGCATATTTCAAATTGGAAACATTAAATTTCTAATTTTTATATATATTTTAAATGTATAAATTCAAGTGAAGCATACAAAATAATTTGCTAGGTATATTTAATTAATTGCCATTTAGATTGCTTCTGCGTATAGACAGTCGTTTTACAAATTTTTACAAATTTCTGTTTCAGTTGATTAATTCCTTATCTGTAATTTACATATAAGTTATATTTGCGCAAATGAAAAATATATAATTTTGAAATAATTTATGTCTGAAAAATTAAAAAATTCAATATATGAATTTTCCGACATAGAAAATTATTAATTTTGAGAAGCAATTTATAACTTTAAAGTTATTAGAGTGAAAAAAATAAAAAACTGAAATTGTATAAAAAATTCCTGAATAAAAAATTAAATGCATAATGAAAAAGCTTTATGAAATTATCTATAAGTTGTCGAATCTAGTATTTATCTTCATGATTATTTTCTGTGCTTCGAGACAAAACTTTGAAACAATGCAAAATTCATCTTTAGCAGCATTATTTTTTTGTATGGAAAATACAAATCTGTATAAATATAAAAATATATATTTTATAAAAAAATACAAAAATAAATTATCTTAAATTTTGTTTAAGCCATTATTTTTAATATAAATATTCTGAGAAAAATACAAAATGAAAATTTTCCTGTATATATTATAGATGCAAGCATATTTTATTTACTCATTGTTATTGAAAGTATGTTGAAGTTAAGATCTAAAAAATATGAATTGTTTTCTTTAAATATTATGTCAGAATTCTTATATCATACTACAATATTTTTTCATAATTAAATAATTATTGTAATTCTTAAATTAAGAACTTTATAACATATATGAAAAAGCATTTTTGTTATCAAAATTATTTCTGCCTAATACCGAAGTATTTTTTTTATAAAAACTTATTTTTTTAAGAATTATTTATTACAAATAAAATTTATTGATTTTATTTGTAATAACTATAACAATAAATTACTAGATTATGAATATTAAGTTTTACACGCAAAATTTATTCTAAAAGTTTTTCATAAATCCATATTACCATATAATCAAAATTAAAAGAAAACTATGTAAGATATAAAATCCTGGATATTAATTATCTAATTTTATATATCTAATAAATGTTAGAATAGATTTATACATTAATCATCGAAGTATTAATCGATTTAAAAAATTGTTTGAAATTCCAGATTTAACAAACCAAAAAAATTGTTAAATTTTGTAATTAAATTCGAATGAAATTTACAAGGACAATATCGCAAAATTATTGTACCATTTATTTATTCAACATTTATTCAATTTGCTCGCTAACTATAGTGATTTCTAAAATCTTACATCCAAATATCACTGAATTTGGAATACGTGAGGGCAGATTAAATTGCGGAAAGCCATAGAAAAATTCGAATATTTTATTGAAGAAAAGTAATAATAGAAAAATACTCATATAAGTGACATATTTTTCATCTGAATATATAAATAACTTTACATCTATATAAATGCATTGTAATATATTGAATCAAAATAATACAAATTTAGAATAAAATTAAACTATTAATACTGTAATTTTAATAAAAATACATAGTTATTTTCTAAAAAGTAGAAATATATACTAGTTTTGAATAAACTAATATTGGTAATGTTTCGTTCAAAAGAATTTTTATAATTTAAAAATAAAGTGTTTACAAGGTTTTTAACATCAAGTGTTTTATATATATATATTGTTAGTATAAACTATTTTAGTAACAATAATATTCACGATTTTATTATCAACAGTGAATGTATCTACCTATTATAACCCCATTCGAAGCCGGATTATGTCGATGTAGTTAAAATTGCAACTATTCATGAGATAAGAAGAATCTATTATGGATTCAAATGTATTGATAAAATTTATGATTAAATTAGAGATTAAAATTTCAAATCTATGGTCTTATACTATTCTAGATTAAATGTATACTAGTACTAAGAAATATTATGAATAATAAATAATTCTATTGAATAATCACTCAGAAAATCCAACAGAACTGATATTTCTAATTATAATTGATATTTTGAAGCAAATATTATTTTTTATGTATTTTATAAACTTTAATCATTTATTATTTTTATACAATATGTAATGTGTAAAAATAATAATACGATACGATTGAAAGTATTAAATTAGAAATCCAGAGCAGTTTATTTACAATATTTTTTGAAAATATCAATAAATTAAAAATTGCAGTTAATTTGTACAAAAATGTGTTAATAAATTTGATGGAAAACTATTAAGCCAAATCCTTAAATCTTGATTCGCTTGACAGAAATCTTAAGACCACCTGAGTAGTCAAATACTTGGAAGTAATCTTCAACTTTGAGATAAGATTCAATAGACACTTGGATGAAATCTTATGGCGTCTGAAACAAGCATGGTTCATTCAACACAAGACTCAATAAAGATGCAACGTTCCGATAAACTAGATCCAAATTTACTAGTACTAGATAGAATCTGTTACGCTTACAGGAAACAGTATTTGAAGTATTATCGAACCAAAAAAAACTGTATTAGATTCTGTGACCGTTGATTTTGAAATAGAAAATATACAACATCACTTTACAGTATTTTCTTATTAAAAATAAAGTAAATGAAATTTTTTTAAGTGAAACTTTAGAATATTTCTTCATATAAATTTAGGAAAATTATAAATGTATAGAAAACGAAATTTTTTAACTAATTTTATGAGGCAAAATTGAAAGTAGTTGATAAGTTAATTTTATATGATCCATAGAAGGAAACTAAAAAAATACATTAAAGGACATTGCTTGAAAAAAACTTATAAGCAAAGTATGGAAAAATATTCCATGATATATATTGAAAATTAAATTTTGTATTTAAATGTAAATTCCTACAAAATATTCAGAATAATCTGTGCTACGTGTTTTTTATAATAACTATAGTATTAGAATAAAGATGTTTTGATTCTAAGACAATTTTTCGTAAATATATCTAAGTTGTTAGAAAATTTATGTAGTGAACAATGTATTAGAAAATTTATTTACTTATCATCCAGAAAGATAATTACTTCAATATAACATAAGTATAATAACATTTAATTCTATTTTTTAAATTATATTATATTTAAATATGTTATGACAATTAATACATATATTGAATAAATGAATATTACTTTTTAAGATAGAATAATGATGCTAATTGTAATTATATACAATAATCAAGCAGTACTTTTATATAAGTAATATAGTTATTTTTCTATAATAATTTAATAATACATGCAGGAGCTATTTCAGATTTTTAAATTTATTTCTACACAAAGACGTTCGCATACATATATACTGTACAATTTTGAAATTGTGTATACAAAACGTGTTAACATTTCTCTATTCCATTAAAATTAATTGAAAAGTTTTTAAAATATAAAGAATTATATCCGATGTTTACAAAATTTATAATAAAATAAGTAAAACAAAGAATAATGCGATTCTTAATAATATATATTTTATATTATTGTAAATTCTTCGTATACTATTTATTACAAATTACCAAATTTATATATATATAATAAATTATTTTAATAATTTTATTTAACTGTTTTATTAATTACGAAATGAAAATTAAGGTAATTATTATTTGTAATATTCATAATATTATACAATTTATAAAATAGAATTATTGAAAATTAAAATTGAAAATTTATTAAAATCTAACATAATTTTATACACGTTTTTATTACTTTGAAAATTAACTATTATACAAATTTTAAATTCAACAATGTATTAAATTGTAAAATAAATTATAAAGTAAAGTATAAAAATTTACATATAAAAATCTCGAATAAATTTTTGGAAAATATATTTTATAAAAAAATTATTAAAAAATATATATATATATTCTTATCTGTACTATGAATAAATATATTCGTAAACGATATATAATAGACACAAAATCCAACTTTCTGATTTGATGATAAAATTGTAAAGAACTGGTAAACTCGAAAAATGTCGTCGCGCTGTTTTACTTGTGCTATCCACACTTTAAAATCACTTTGGGGAAATTTTCGTAAATCAATACAAATGTGACATAAAGTTTTACGTATTTATCCACGTTGCTACTTTGTAAGATTGAACTCTGTCAAACTTTTGTAGAAACTTCACGGTTATGGTGAATTCAGTTAAATTTCAAAGAAATTTTGGTAACATCATCTACTTTTAAAGTCCATAAATTTTATACAAATGACTGGTTCTTATTCCTTTGATTCTAGTAACAAAAGAAACTTAAAAATATGTTTACGTAAGTGAGAATAAAAAATATTTTTTATGTATGGGTGTTCTACAAATTTTAAATAAGTTTGTCATATTAAAATATCGTAACTGCTCTTAAATCCTGATTTCATAACCATTTTTATTATAATGACTACAGTATTTTATTATTTATCAATTGCTATACTAAAAATTTTTTTATCAATATTATCGTGGCATCTCAGTGAATGTACAATACTTTGATATTATATTATACTATTACATAATATTAATAATCCTGTAAAAAATAGTTTTATAACAATCAGTGATTTGTAATACTGAATAATAAATAATAATTCGATCTATCATTAAATATAAATCAAAAATTTATAAAAAAAACTTACTTGTAATTTTAAATAGTAAAAATCTAAAATTCCCGTTTTAAACCATCATTCGTTTAGAAAATTTTTTTTCAAATCTTCAAAGAGCGTACTGTATCAAAGACATTACTCTTTGACACATACTAAAAAACTTTGACATAATTAATTAAAGCTGGAATAGTGTAACCTGACAGTATTCATTATCCTGATTCTAGAAATGTCTGTAATTTTCGAACCTTAAATGAATAATGTAAATTTTACAGATTTTGCCTTTTTCCTCTCTTTCTTCCTTAAACGAACTTCAACATTAAAATTAATTTATACCAGTAAATTAAGTTAACTCATTATATAATAATATCATTATATCATCTATTCAAGTTTTAATAATTGTTGAAATATTTTAAATAATTTGATTTAAATTTCATTCAATTATGACACAAAACGGATGCGAGTAAACATACGTGAAGCTGAAAAAGGTAGTCTTCTGCACTGTTTATAAATAATTGTATTTATCATGAAATTTGCACAAATAATTAAATTAATAAAGCTAATAAATATCAATAAATGTACACTATACTCTAAAAACATCATATAGTAGATCAATGTAATAAAAAATTTTAATTTTGTGCGATTAGTATAATTCAGAAAGTTTAATTCAGTTTATATTCAAGAATTATTATATTGGAAATGCAAGATACATTTTCGAATTGCTGTAGTGAAACATCAAAAAGTTCGTCTAATATTTATTATTTAAAGCAGTTCCAATACTTTTATTGTAATCGAGTTACAAATAAAATACAAAAAAGAACAAACTTATGATACTGTGATTATAGAGAAGTACTTATTAAAAATGAAGTCGAACTGGTTCGTTGGATTTACAAGCTTCGCAATAAGATGGGGGAAAAAGACGTAGGTTTCGCACCAGTAAGTTATCCCGTAGACGTCCTTCAAATGAAGAACAGACAAAGCGAATTCATCTGGGCATGCAAACACAAAGCAAGGCAGATCATGAATATGTATCGTGAAGCAGCACTAACAGCGGTTGTAGCAGCACCAACGGTGGCGAACAGATATAAATTTTCGACGTCACAGTAATCTAATATCCTTATTTGTCGCTTGTAAATTAGTTACACCTTCAGGAAACGGTGGAGGGTGTCTGAGATCGGAATAACTTAGGAGGTACAGATTACAGTTTCTAATTATAGTCGTGATTATGAGCAAAGCTAATAGATTTGCAAAATTATTCCAATGATTTTAGACAAGTTTTTTGCAAATTTATGAATATTGAATATAATTATTAAATTCTTCGAGCAGATATATTATCATTTTAATTTTTATTGTACTTTTAATTAGGCATATAACAAGCGGTGTTTTTATTTTTTTGTCTAATTAACTTTCTTAACTATGGAGTTTGTAAAGTAGAAGTGTAATAAACAAGAAACAATAACACCACATATATAAATAATTGCTACAAAATAATCATCATTTTATTTACACTATAATATATTATTCTACCGAAGATACAATAATAAATGTTTGTATGACATTATTATATATACTTGGTGTATCATAGGAAGCAACAGTAGTGTTATTGTCATTTAACTTTATTTTAATTAGTTAATATGGTGCTTATTTAGTTTGGTAATAAATGTTTGCAAACTATTTGAAACTTCTCTTTATTCTTTTACTTATTATATACCTTTAATTATAAAATAGTATTTCTATTTAATTTTGTGTAATGTATATTTTAGCTAATAATCTATAAAATGATGAAATTAAAATTTGTATTTAAATATATTATATATTCATTTTTTTTATATCTCCGTCATTTATAGTATAACTTAAAATTTTGTTGAAACAAAGTATCTTTTTTAACTTTGCGTAATTGTAACTATATTATTAGTTTTATAAATTTTAGTTTCATTAGAATAATAACTTTGGAATAAACTATTCCTAGGTATGTTTCTATAGATATATAATTGTGTGTCTAGAGATATACATATTTCTTTTAGTTTCTATTGCGGTAAGTTTAATTTCCTTCAATAGAATTTTTTTATACTAGTAATTATTAATTGACTTTACCGAATATTTATGTCAAGTGTCCATAAATTTAGGATTCCTTCATAGAATTTTTACTAAGTAAAAAATTACATTATTTATCCGAAGAATGCTCTAAAAATTTTCTATTTCACTTTAAAATCATTTAGTATGTGACCTAATTTCAAATTTACTTGAACTTACATGTTTTAAAAATTGCTACAAAATATTTTTAAACTTCACCCTCAATTCCAGTAATAATTCTCAAACTCTTTGAATTCATAAATTTACATCGGAATGTAAAACTATATTAATCAGAATAAATTCACTAATTCTTTGTAAAATTTAAAAGCATAAATAAATTTAAATTCATTATTTGTAAAGATATTTTTTATTATAAATAAAGAACTATTGAATTTTATATTTTATCATTTACAATCTCATAGGTTACGTTTAATTTTTAAACTAACTCAGAAATAAAAAAGTTTTTTATGGTTCAATGATAAATATGTAAAGAGGAAAATTGTTTAAAAACTTTAGAAATTACAAATTTTTGTAGTAACGTTTACATGAAATACATACCGTCTTATATTAAAAGTAATATAAAAGTTAATTGATTTAGTAATTTAATTTTATAGCAAAAGTTTAAAACCAAATCAGCCATATATAATTATGATGCCATCGGCTTTTATAAACGTTAAACGAAGCTATCGCAATCATCGTATCTTTCAGCTTTTTTCTTCTCTCTGTTTTCAAAAAGGCTGACTTTAACAGTAATTATTGATTTTAAATGATTCACAGTTTCTAATTCTATTTTAATTCAATATTCGTATTTATAAAATTAGTCGAATATATTTCAGTTATCGCATATATAGAAATCGTGTAATATAACACATGGTTCACGTTTAATAATTCAAGTGACGAGTGGACGACAAGGAATTAGTAATTTTGAAAAATGTTAATTAATTATGAAAAATTGACTTTTTGCGAATATTCTGTCTATTTCTGAAAAAATGTAATCGATGTTATTATTCACGTTTCATGCATAATTCACTATTGTATTTTTAATCAGCTGGAATGTATTTTATTTTCCAGTTATTAATTTCTTTTCAAATTTCATGTTTATCGTACATAAACAAATGAAGAAAAACAATGGATAGTGGTAAATATAATAGTTATAATTAACCGAAACATTATCGTAAGCAGTCCTAAAAATGTATTCGAAACGATGTTTAGTCGCGTGATCGAAAATAATTCTTAGTCATACGTGTTTATCAATATTGTGTTCGTATTATTTATTAATCGAGGTTCCAATGAAACCGAATTGTACCATTCGCATCCTTTCATAGATATATAAGCAATCGGTAAAGAACGTTTCTAGATTACTCCGAACACGCTCGACATAATGCGCGATCGCTTTCATAAACCTAGAAATATTTACATCTTCATTTACTAGAAAGCTACCTTTCCACTTTTCGCAAATTTGATTAACGCAGAAATACTGGAAAAGCAAGTAGAGAAGTCGGCGACATGCAACGTTTACATACATCGCATTCGTACGTATAGGCTCGGGTGCCTATACGTGAAAAGTAGGAACACGTTCACAGATAGAAGAGATAGAAGGTACAGATAGAAGGTGAACGCGCGCACCGCTAGAAAACTGGGACGGTGTAACGAGGTAGAACGTGCGCGAAATTCGAATTTCTCAGGCAGCGAAGTTGTTGGTAGCGAAGTTGGTAGCGACGTTGGTAGCGACGTTGGCAGCGACGCGACGTCTTCACAGCGGTCGGCCAAGCTTGACAACTCGCGAAGCGCATCAAACCACGCGCCAAGAGCGTCAACTCGTTTTAATCTAACCACTTTCGTCGTATTGGCCTTGATTTTGCTCCCCGGTTTTTCGGGCATGCCTTTCGTTCCGAATTAAAATGAGGGAATTTACCGTTTACGTGCTCTCACGGAATTCGAATTTCCTTCTTTTTTTCGAGCGTTCCGTTTTCTCGAATTCTCGACTGGAATATCCAAATCGTGTCATTTTTCGTAGTCGGGTAATATTTAGTTATACTTTTAATAATTATTCTAACTTTCCTACAATTTTTAAATTTTATAGAATGGAAATAAAATAAAAGCGTAATGAATTCAAATAAATCGTGTTTATTAAAAAGAAGTTTCTGTACATTTCAATGTAAACGAATCTCGTTAAAGCTAATTTACTTGATTTAATTTACAAACTTTATTTTATATGCATGAGTATTATTGACTTAAATTTAAAATTAAATCGATTTAGTTCAATCGAGTGAACGTAACTTTTTACATTTTATGTACGATTGATTGATATAAAAGTTTCTCAAAACCCTCTTTTAATGCAATATTTTTTTACCAATCGTAAAGAGAAATTTAAAAATATTTATGAGGATTGTAATGAAAATTTGATTAATGTAATTAATTCGATTCAATTATTACATAAGTACGCTGTATTCAAAGTCGAAATTGCTAATTCAAAAACTTTATTGATAACATACGATATGAAATTTCTATTAAAGTAAAAATATTCGTTTTCGATTGTTGAATTATTTAAATCTGCATGTAAAATCGATTACTTAATGCATAAATATAACTAGCGAATCGATCAATGTTGACTTAATTAACTATAGCTTGCAAGGATTGCTTTTATTGGAAAATTTTAAATCTAAATTTCTTTAAATCAAATTTTTTAATCTATTACAAGAAAAAAATATTAATTCTATTGCAGAAATTTTTAAAGAATAATTAGAAATATTCGATATAAAATTATTATATTTATTTTTATATCTGTATATTTCTACAAAAAATTTCAATTATAAATTTTATTATTTTTATAAATTTTTCTGATTCTATATTACCGTAAATAATAACAGCTTTGATAAAAAAATGAGCAAGAATACTGCAAATAATGAATAATGCAGATAAAATGCAATTAGAAAAATTATAAAACTAAGGCAATAAAAGTAAAGAAAAAATTTAAAGAATAAAGAGTGATTAATAAAAGAAAAAAGTAAATTCATTCGTTGAAATGCAGTACGGTCATGTGGGAAATATCATAAGAAAGGTGAAATTTTTTTTTCTTTTTCTTCTTTTCGCATTCTGCATTATTTTGTTGCAGGCAATCGTCCTTTAATATATTTCAATTCTTTCTCTTATTTTGTCTTTCAATATTTTGCTTCTGCGATATTTTTTGTGTATGCAGTGTAAATTTAAACATAATATTCGAAATATTTACAATTAATTTTATACATAAATTAGTTGCACAATTATATAAAAAATTATATAAAATATGGAATTATTTTGGTAATGTTCTCGATAAATTCCGTAGTAAAGAGAAAAAATTAGAGTATAAATTTTACGTAATGTCGAAAAATCGAGTAAAAAATTTCTATGTTTAATCGACGTTAATACTTATATCATATATTCGTAAATTTAAAGCTTGAAATTATTTTCGTGTAACATAGATGGTATTTGTATCCCCTATGGCAGACGATAATCATGGTATTTATATTCTTGCTATCACTGATTTTTCTTTGGTAGCTTACAAAGTTATCTACGAGTTCGATAGAGGTAAAAAGTTTCCTCTCAAAAATGACCGTATAAGGCTTTCTGAAAAGTCTCCTCTTATTGAAGCAGAAGTGATTTTTTAAATCTTTTGCTACTATGCAGAATTTTTACGCTACTGTAAGCATGCATCTAGTACGAAATCAAATGTATAGGAAATATAATTCTATATTTTATTGAATATATTGTATAACAGAAGTTTGATACCAATGAGATGTATTTTTTTAAATATTTCAGCGCTAACGTTTAGTCTAATATTACTTTATTTAAAAATTGAATACTTAATATTATTGATTTACGATATTGACCTTGACCATCGTATAATTGTAGATCGTACGGTACAATTGTAGAAAAAAGATTAAAATATTAATATAAAATTATAGTAATTAAAAATAACTACCGTAATAACTATCTACTTTAATTAATTATGAAATGTGTTTAAAAATGTACCGATTTCCTTATCAAACACCAGTGAAAAATGAAAAATGTTGATACATAATAGCGTGAATATAATATTTAATAGCGAATATTATTTTCATTACTTGTATAGGTGTAATAGAAATACGAATAGGGGGAAAAGTATGTAAGAAAAATGTTGAACACGTGTCTAAATACACTATTACGAATCACCTCTTCAACGGATACTCAATTTTACCCTCGGTACCTATCCTGGCCGTTTTGCTTTTTTCACACACACACGGGCTGCCCGGTCCGAGTGCCATCATCTCTCTTTTACTCTTGGGCACTTCACTCTTATATCTATTCTCGGTGCATACTGGAAAGGGTAAGAGGCTCTTTGGGCCAGAACGAATCGATATAAGGAGGCGAAGGAACGAGAGCCATTGCTCGGCTCTTCTGTCCTACGCGTGAACTCCATGAAGTGCACCATTAATAACAAAAGATATCGAGGAACAAGAAAGATGTGGATTGATAGTGGGTGTGCGTGCACACGAGCGCGTGCCAATTTATGTACATAAATTTGTATACGTATATAGTTTCGAAAAGCAGTATTAGCAGTATTAGGGAGTTAAACTCATTTTCATCCGCGGCCTATATCGAATTAGCATCTTTTGTTTTCTCTTATCTTTTCCTTCTTCGTTTCATATATCTATCTTATTCTGCCTTGCTGATATTGCTCGCTTATTTTTTCTTTTACTATATCTCGTTTTTATTTTCACGTACTCCTTTTTATTGAGTACGTTACTCTATTTTGCTATAGATTCGTCTCGTGGGAATGTGCCTAGAACCTTTGGATGCTCGTGCGAGTTTTTGTATCGATATTTATATAAGAACAGAAATAGAAGCTAATATAACTTTGTTTTTGAAAAAAAATAATAACTGGTTACGATACATTTATTATTTCTTTTTAAAATATATTTATTAAATATATTGGTTTTTTATTTTTAAATTATCAATTCAAGTTATAAAATGACATAAAATTATTTTATTAATAATCTTAAGAATACAAATTCTACTTTTTCGTTCATTATTATATTTTATTTATAACTTTTGAATTCATTTAATTTTCTTCTTATTTTAAGGTATTTATCGATTGTTATAATTTTTATATTCTATATAATGTGCATTTATTTGTATTATTTCATTTCGTATGCGTGTAAAGTTCATTAAATTTGCAGTAACGAATGAAAATTATGAGCGTTTTATCCTTTTTGTTTACTCAAGATAGCAGTGTAATAATTTACCGCTGTACTAAATATTTATCAAAATATTTTATTGTAACGTATAATACAATTATAATTTATAAAAACGATACATATGTTAGAATAATAATTGAAAAAAATTTTAATTTCATGACATTTAAAAGTTTTAAGTATTATACTTATTTAAGATATATCGATTAATAATTGATTAAAGACGGAATTATAAAAACCATTTATATGAAATAACTCGATATCGATCGAATTTATAAAGTTGGATTATCGCGAAGCTTCATATAAAATTTCATAATTCGTTCGATTACAAGATGATAGAACTTGTATTGCTTAAGTTTTGCTCTCGCTCTCTAACTCAACTCCTCGTCTTCCCTCTTAAAAAGCATTACAAAAGCATAGCAGTAGGCGGATATAGCGACAGCAAAGAGGGAAGTTGGTCACGTTCGTCCCTGACCGGAAGAATAGTGGAGCGTGTAACAAAACACGCAGCAAAACGATGTTGTACAAACAAGGACGACATCTGGCTCGCTTTTCGATAACTTTAACGGAAGGTCCGCCAAAAAGTAAAAGGCGTTTATCATACTATTATGAGCGTCGATTTGAACCAGCAGGTTGGCACTCCTTACAAATGAAACGATTTGATAAATAGTCTCGTGGAAATGGCCGTAGCTTTCTCGATATATTAAGCTTAACTCGATGTGTAGCGTGGATAGTTTACTTTACTCGGTTTTCCTATCTTTCTATCTCTCTCCTCCAATACTCTATCGAAGACTGATAATTATCAACGATGCGTGTAGCTGATAGCGCTCATAGCACTATATCTATGTACACGAATGTATTCCACTCTATGTGAAAACATTAGCAAAGGTTTTGATATAAAATAGACGCTGAATTTGGATCTGCCTGAAATTTAGTGATTGAACGTTGAGTGATTTCAAAGCGGAAATTAATTAGGCGTTCATGGTACCGAATATATTCTAGTTATTTATGCTCAAACATATTGATACGGACATGTTTATAAATTATAAAAAGAAAATTGTTATTTCTCGAGTATTTCGATACGTTTAAAAACTGAAAAATAAATAATTTTTTCGAACAAGTATTAAAAAATATTTTTTATTTATTAAAAAAAAATAACAATATCTATTTTTAAAATAAATTTAATGTTATATTATACGGGAAAGATTATAATTTTGAAGATTAGCCGGATTAATGTATAAATATTACCACAACATAAATTAGCATTACCATGTAATTAAAATTAAAAAAAATTAATAGCGATAATATTAAAGTTAACAGTTTTTATGATATTAAAAATATTTTCATTTATAATTAAAGAAAAGGTCTAAGTTTCTAATTTCAATTTTATAAAGTCATATTCCAATATTTGTCGAGAGAATTTTTAAGTAGTGAATTTATGTTATTATCATTTTAAGAAAAGGTTAATTCCTATACCTTTAAAAAAATGTACAAAAATTAGATAATAAATTTTTTTGTTAAAATAGATATGGTTAATTTTAATTAAAAAATGAAATATTATCTGCTGTTTATTAAAATTAAAAATTCTTTATCATAATTCAAAGACATTTTAAAAATATATTCATAATGTAAAATTAAAACCATTGGTATAAATAAAGATAAAGTTCTTAACTAATGAAAAACATTTTATTTAATGTTCAAATAATCGGATAATATATTGGTAGCATTTAGTAAGCCTTTTAAAAAAGTGAAATGAAAAATTTATAAATAGCTAATGAATAGAGAAGTTTAAAATAATACAGTGTTTTTTCCATATTCTTGAGACCATATTTTAAAAATTCTAAATCTACTAGTTAAATAGCAAAAAACATCAGAAAAAAATTTCTCAACAGTTTCTAAATGTCTTGTGCGTCAAGTTAAGTTGCACGGTTGATTTTCTCCGTAAAATTTTTCGGTAAAAAAGGATGGATAGAAGAAAAATGATCTAAAGTAAGATAGATATAAATGCGAGTCTGCAAGCTTTTAGTCTATTTTTACTTTAGCGTTAACGATTTTCATATTTATTTATACGAATCTCTTGATTGGCGACTACGCTTATGCATTCCAGTATTTCTTAAATCACAAAATAAATAGTAAAGGAATAGTACAATAGAAGAATAAAATTTAACTTTTCTTGATTTTTAATATTACTATAATATTCTATTAATATTTAATGAAACAATTTATTTATTGATATTTAGTTAGAAATTCCATCTTTTTGTAAATTATATTTTATTTTAAAGTTTTACTCTCGGGAAATATTTATTATAAGTTTCTGTAATTTCTTATAATTTAATAATTACTTAAAATTATAATTGTGACTGTTTTGGATAAATTTACTAAACATAACTTTATCCGATTAAAAGCAATTAAATATATTTCATAATATAAATATAAATAAAATTGTAAAAATTAAATATCCGTATCAATATATATAAAATATTTAATATATAAATGAAGGAAACATTTATATCACCAAATTTATATCAATTTCAAATTTGATTAAAAACTTTAGAGATCTAAAACCTAAGAAATAATTTTTGAAATTATCACTTTTTATCTGTTTCAGCTTTTAACATATTAAAATTCTTTCATATATTAATTTAAAAATTTTTGTATTAAAATTATTTCTAAAGATTTAGTTATAAATCAAATTTAATAACTTAGATAAAACTAAAACTCCCAAATTTTTTTTATCTATCTATATACTTTAAACTAAAAATGTCTTATCACTTTTTGAAAAATAGACTCTCTATAATTTACAATTTTATTTTAGAGAAAAATTTATGGAATTATAATTTATTTTATACTATCATATATCAGAATTTCGAGTATAAAAATATCTTGAATTCAACAATATTTCAATGAAAAAAAATTCTTAAAAATTTTAATAAAATTTTAATCAATTTCAAATAAGTGCAAGTATAAACGGCTATTTCTAACAAAATGCTCGTTTTAGTCATATTCTATGGAATTTTTTGTATATTTTTGTTGAATTTTAAATCTTTTATTCAATAAAAATACTTTTTGTGAAAATTAAAACTTTTATTGTACTTCGTATAATGAAATAACTAATATCTTTTTTTAGATTTCGATAGTTGAAATTTCTCGCTTCGGAACTGTCACTATATATATATATATATATATATATATATATATATATCTTATTTATAATGGAAAGTTGATATAATTATATAAATATTACATATTTAAACTAAATGTTAAACTTAATTGCTAACTAAAAATGTCTATATGTTCAATGAATGAACGAAATTTTTCATAAATTAATAATAAAATATGTTAATCGTGTATTCTTCGAAAGCATTTGATATTATCGTAGATTAAAACAAGGCTAATAAAATATGGATGAAGATTCGAATGATCAATCACGAAGGTACTACTATCACGTATAAATACATTTTTGGATCATAATTCCTCGTACGCAATTACCACCTGTATATTAATGTATAGGTAACATAAAATAATGCGTTGAGCTAATACAAATCGTAAAACAGACGCACGAGAAACGCGTGAGTAAAAAGGACATACCGAAAGACCAAATGAATAGTAGAACGTACTGCTTTTGCATGCAAGTCATGCAATAATAATATCGAGCGAACATAAAAGACAGGCGGGAGTACGTACGCGTACGCATAACGCAATGGTGGGGAACACAGAGACGCCAAGCAGTCGACATCTGGAATGGGTGGCCCAACCCACAATTACGTAGTTCCGTTTCCATGGCGTCCTGATTAATCCTATCCTCTTAAAGTTGAAGTGAGCGGACGGTAAGGATAGCTATGTAAGAAAGCTCTTGTCTTGAGGGCGCGAATTTGATAAATCTGAGCGTGAACTCCCGTAGATTATTAAAACTGTTCAGATTATTCACGAATTTCACGAATGTATGGGTAAAAAAATCCAGGTTAACTTTCTAAAGTGGCTATTGACAAGCATAATGAAAGATAAACAAGCCTATATGACCTCTAAATTTAAAAATGTGTTTGCGGATTGTGCGTGAAAAGACGAGTTAGTATTTTTAATTTAAATGAACAATCTTTGTTGTTGTAATTTGATCGATTTTATTGATGACATTTTTATGATTCATCGTAACTTTTAACCGGAAGTTGCTTAATGACAAACTAAATGTATAAGTCAAAGCTATTTTTCACAAGTAATGAACTTTTAGTACCATTAAATGCTATTGGGTTATTATCGATATAGAATAAATTTTGATTTTTTTTTATAAAATATGTATTTTATGTACATTTATATTATAAAATATGACCATGATAAAAATATATGTATATATATATTTTAATGATTCACTTTTCAACTTCGTAAAAATAAAAAATCTAACCGACAATTTAAAAATATATTATCTTTAATATAATAATTATATCAATTAAACATTTTATGTTTTTTATATGCTTTACCTTAAAATTTTTAATTCGATTATATTTATTTAGCATCAATGTATTTAAATGATAGTATTAAGGAAATGCTAAGATGAAAAGTATATTAAAAAATTTAATATTAAATGAGTCAATATTAAATTACTCACGCGATACGTGAATGTAAACTTTATGATCAAAGAATATTTAAAAATTAATATTTATATTAATTTTCATTTCACAAATACTTCAAAGTTGTATTTTAACTACGCGTAATGAAGTGCATATTATAACGACTTAGTGAAAAAAGTGAAATTATTCATCAATTTTTCAGAACTTTATCAATTTATGAATATTTCAACTGATTTAAAAAATAATAGGAAAGATTTCAATATATTTATAAACTAATTAATTTCAATAGTTATTAATAAGTCTGAAAGTAAAGAATCTCAAAAAACTTATTATGTTTCATTCGAGTTCTTTATAATTTAATTCAAATAAATACAGTTTTTTTATAAATATACTATGTGAAATTATATAAAAATTATCATTTTACAAATTTATAACTACAGTTATAGGAAAGTTTCTTCTTCACATTTTCCTGATAGCTTAAATAAATATATATACGCAGAAAAATATTATTAGATATTTAAATGACTGTTATTTCACCTTATCTTAAACATTTAATTTTTTGGTCTGCGTAAGTTTTATGTGATTAACAATATATGCTTATATGCCTAAATTATTTAGTATTTATTATATCATAATTAAAATTGTTTTTATTTTATTATTATAATAAATTAATAATGTATGAAGCATAATTTGTCATTTATTCGTAAACCGGTAAAAGTTAAAAAATAAGATAAAAGAGGTATACACATAGTTGAAAATGATTTAATCTAGAATAATTTGGTTTTATTTTATATAATTTTATAATTTTAAAAAGAGAGTAATTTTTTCAATTGTTTGAGACATGTTTTATTTACGTGTATAGATTATTTTAATATCGTCAGAAATAATATTTTATATAGAATATGGATATACAATGGTAAAGAACTCTGAAATTGCATAAAAATTCTTGAAAAAAGTTTCGATTGTGAAATATATCTTGTAAAATATACAAATTATAAATAATTTAATGAAATTTTAACCTGAGCTTGTAGTAAAGAAACCTTTTTAAAATTTTCCAACTTTATATGAGTTTTTTTGAAAAATAGAAATATCTTTATTAGAAGAATAAATAGCAAAATAAAAACTACCTTAAATGCATTTAATTACTGTAAATGTTTAAAAGGGTGAATCAATTGAAAAGAACTTTTTAAAATCGCACTCTAAAATGCTCATCTCGTATCATCTAACCATTTCCATTATGATGCGAACGAGACCTTAACCTATATTTCATGATCCCACATTCACATATCTGTGTAAAGTATCTCTAGTCACCTACCGACACATATTCCAAGCATACAAAGCATCTATCAAAATTTTCCAGCAGCACTCGACGCTAACTGAAATTTTGTTTCTAAAAGATTTACACGATCTCGGTGTTCAGATCTAATCTATTCGTATCTATATTTGTACAATCTATACTAAGTAATTATTATGTATAAAAATAATTAAATTAACAAAATTTATTAAGTAAGTATGAGTTGATATAATAAAGTAAACAAGTTAAGTAGAGAATGTTGAAGTATAAATACAAAAATCCATTATAGAATAATAATAATATTCATATAATATTGATAATATTTTTCTGCCGTGTAAATATTTAAAAAACTGACTACATTTTTATTAAAAATATTTTTTACTTTAATTAATAAAATGTTATGTAATTATTAAATTTTTTCTAATTAAAGCTTTTAGAAACACTAATTACTTTTACTGTATTTGAGTAATATTAGCCTTAATTTTCAAATCAGTTAAAAGTTTACAATGACTTGTACTTTTTTGTTAAACAATTTTCTTTTAATTAAAAGCTAGTTTTGTAATGCTTCCAGTGCTGCACAAAATAAATACATATAGTCAAAAATTTTCTGCATAACATAATTTTTTCGTAAAAATTAATTATTTATTTGAATCGTGATCAAAATTTTTGAGATTTATTGCACTTCTAGAATAAGTAGGGTATTCTATATTTTTTGTTTCATAATAGAACATGATTACCAAAAGATTAGTGAAAAAGAAAGTTTTAAAATTGGTATAATTTCAGTACTTTATTCGCGAAATAAAAGATCAAAAAATTATAAAATTTTGAATCGCCTCAAATTAAATTCTTCATATTTTGTAATATTCGTGCTTTAATAAGAAATTTTTTAATAATTAGTTTGAATATTTATATTACACAATTATATATGGTTACATAAAATGAATTAATAAACTTGAATATTAAAATAGTTTCTATATCCTCGTATTAAAACATTTTGAAAGTAAAACGATGTAAACATTATTTTAATTATATTCAATGTAATAAATATTGACTGTTATCCGTACCCATTATTGATAAATAAGTTTACATAATATATTACCTATAATATATACCTATAATAGTCTTATATTATTATTCGAAATACTTGTTAAAATACTTTTATGAAGCAATATGTAAATTTAGTTTTCGAATTTGAATTACTATATTTACATTTGTAATAAAATCATCAATATTTTTTACACGTATAATAGAAAAAACTTTAACCCCGTTTCGAACAAATGACATAATATGCATTTAAAAGAGTGATTATCACTATTTAATTATCTATTTAACTTCTTAGTTTTCCATTATCTTGTAAGCCAGATATATATATATATATATATATATATTATCACTCATCACATGCATGTATTCATATATATTTGAGTATCAGCGTATCAGTGTACACTTGTCTGTACCAGGAATAGTGGCTTCAATGGAAGTACTTCTAACAACAAAAAGAAAGATCCTATCATTTGATCTTGATTGTAACTAGTCTCACTTCCTATGTACTTCGACCTATCCATTTTCTCTCCGTTAATTATCTATCTAACCATTTCCTTTTTTCTTAAATGTGGTTTCATCATGACAACACGGTATTAACATAACTAGAATCGCTCGCTTTTCAGTATTATATGTTCGAAGCAATTAAATTTACGATTGTCAGTAACTTGCATTATCGTATCAGAGAAAGGGAGAATTGGAGAAGGAAAATGCTATCACGTGCGCTATCACATTATACGGGCATATTATACTTGGCCATCTTGCCTTATCGGTTTTCCCTTTTTCGTTTAACAGCATTTGTGTATATGTATTTCTCTAATTAAGAACATGTTATGTTTACAAGGGAAATATGTTTATATATATGAAGCACAAATAATAACATAATTATCAACAGTTATTTGTATTAATTTAGGATATAAATGTTAGTAGATAGTAGCTATCATAATGAATCATGAATAATATTATATGTAAATGAATTTCGTGCACACACTTAAAATTTACTAAAATCAATATGCTATATGTTTAGAGTATTAAGAATATAAATTCTAAAAATCAGTTTAGTCAACCCATAGTAGAAAATTGTATTTTATAATATTGTATATATTATTATAGAAAAAATATTATGTCATAGAAAACTATCGTATCGGTATTTACAAATTTTTATTTTATAAATGTAAAGTGAATATATTTAATTATATATTATAAATTTATTAAATAATGTTACGGAACATCAATAGTATAAAATTAGTTTTATAAATTTAATTCATATATAGAAAAAAATTCAACAAATAGAATAAAGAAATTTTATTTTTTAAATGATAAATAAAATTCATTCTTAATTAAGCTAATAAATAACATATATATTTACGAAAATAATAACCAACAATATTATATTTAACAGTTTATTTGATAATATTTTGAAATCCTATTATAAATCTTATTATATAAACACAATTATTTTTAAAAGATATAACATGCGATTATCGCAATGTGAATAAATTTTCAATAGAATTATGAATTTGCAGAAAAATAAAAATACCCCTCACATTTGTCTATTTATACTTCAATACCATCTTTTACGAACGTAACATAAATACCGTATATAGAGTTCGCAGTAAACGACATTTCGAGCTCCTTTCGATAACGCATATCTCTTTTCATTCTTGTGGCTATCATTGTCATCACCTTTAATCGATTTACCTGCCCTCAAAAGAACTTATCGGTTTCGTTGTTTTTCTCTATTGTACATGTGTTATCTTAACTTTTGATCACGGTTGTATTTATTATTGAGTTTTTACTCGTTTTGTTGGTATTATTATCAAATGTTTTCTATGTTGAATTAAGATTTACTTGTAATCGATTAATATTTCCTTAATATATGAAATAAATGAGACATAATCTTCTTCTACTTTTTATATTAAATTTAAAGTTTAAATATTGCAAAATTTTATTTATTTATTAATAAATTTCAAAAGAATAAATGTTTTAATTAAAATGAATACTATTTTTAAAAATAGTTAAAAATATTTAAATTGTTTAGAATTACAAATAAAACAATATTACATCACATATATGTAGAAATTAAATATATAATAAACAAAAAAATAATTTTTTTGGATTTGATGAATTTAGATTTTTTTTCGTATCATATTGAATTTTTCAAAATATTCAAAACAAGTTGTTAATAATAATATATTTAAATAATTTAAAATTCTGATTAAAAGTTCTGCACTTAATTTAAAATTAATGGCAATTTAAAAAATTTTTTAAAATATTATAATGTAACAGTATTGCATATGAAAGCTTTTGATATATAATAAAATTTTTATATAACATATATATATGTATGTATAAAACTAGATAATAGAAGTCTGCAATAACAGTTAAATTGAGAGTTCTAAGTTTCATGATACTGAATTAATTGAAACCTCATATATACCTGAAAATTATTCTCGTAAATATGAATAATAGTATAATAAAAAATTAAGCTTTGTTAAAATTATTTTACAAATACTACTTTACAGGCTGATTTTAAGCATAATGCTTAAAAATAAATGAAAAAATTTAATTCAATTATTTAAGTATATATACATTTATTATTTAATAGATATAATTTTCCTTCATTTTTTTTCTTTTATAAATCTTTAAAAAATATTTTTTTTTAAACATTAGCAACTTATAATTCTCCATAAAAAATATCATTATTGAATTCACTAATTTCTATACTTAAAGTACATCTAATTAATTTTATTAATTATAATTTCATTTATATTCTTATTTATTGTACATCTCTATTTTATAAGATTGTAAATATAATGTATATTTTTAATTTAAATTCTTTTTCAAGATCTTATTGTTTAATTTATATAAAAAAAATTTTAAAGCTTTTGACGTTTTTAATAAAAATTATTATTTTTTTTCCTAAACAGAAACATTGAAAATAATAATTATTGAGATTAAAAATTTGTATTATAGTCAAAATGGTACTATAAATGCAACTATTATAAAATAATAATAATTTTATATTTTAATGAATCAAATCTAATATTTTTTATATTCTTTATTAAAGTTCAAAATTTTCTAGAAAATGCTTTTAATCTTATTAAATTAATAATACAAAAATTTGTAAAAATATTCATATTAAATAGTATATTAAATAATAAAATTTATACTTTAGTAGTTAAATGAAACATATTATATGAAAATTTAACCTTATGAATAACTAATAATAATATATAATAATTTATATTAAGATTTTAAAGTATTTAAAAATTATAATATTATAAATAAATAATTTTTATAATTCATATTAGTATACTAATTTTAAGATTAAAATTTAGGTAATAACTTATTTTACTTATGAATTTTGGATCATATATTTATTTCGTTACGGTAATTTTCATTTACTTTTTCAAAAGAGAGAACTACTTTACAAAATACATTCTTTAACAAACATCACATTATGATAAATTTAACGTTTATTTAATAATAGTATTATTTAGTAATAGACGTTATTTATTTCAATAAAGACTTTCTATAATTAAATTTATGTATTTACAAGAAATTATATATAATAAAAAATCTATATAATATGTTTCATTTAAAGTTATGTCATAAAAGATTTTATAAATAAAATCTTTGAAAACATAAAATAATTTTAATGTTTATTAATGACACATAATTTTTATTAATGCCAAAAGATTTCTATTTCAGATATTCAAATTTTATTCATTCAAATATAATTAAGGCACATAATATTTATTGCCTTTATATTATAAATTTCTTTTTATACTCTCTGCATTAATATTGGCCATTTTAACTTTAAAAAATTGCATGAAAATTTAATTTAATAAGCTTTGTTAATTATATAAAAGAATGTTTTTCTAATATTATTTTTAAAATATTCATCAAAACTAATTTTTACAAGAAAAATTTTAACTTAATCTTTTTTAAACTGTCGAGAATCTTGTAATTTAAAATATTAGAATTATGCGAACAAAGTGTTTTTATTTTTATCTAAGAAATTTTTGAAATTTTTTTTAGTCGTACAGAATAAACAAAAAAAATCTTAAGTAAATCAATAAAGAAATAGAGTGACTAATATCCGACATTGATTAAGTGCAGTTCCTTAGGAATTAAAAAAATTAATTTTTAAAGAATCTATTATGTAGGTAACATTTGAAATAATAAATAATTATATTAAAATGTATAGCTTCCTTTAGAATAATCAAAAAAAATTTTATTATTTCTAACTTTGAATAAAAGAAATATATTACCCAAATAAAAAATAGCAGCATATTGATCAAAATATTGCTTGAATGATCAAATTAGAGTGAAGGACTTCACAATTCTTTCTTGTTGAATTTACATACAAAAGCTTCTTCTCTTTTCTTTCCCTATGTCAAGTACAATATGTCGTTGTAAGATTGCCTTCTGGAGTATAGCAGTTGTGAATAATGTTGGATCAGCGGCGCGCACGGATTATCGATTCTGTGATGGAAAGGTGCATCGTATAATGATTTAAGACTTTCTCTAGGCGAAAAAATGTTAGAAAAAGAGAGAGTGATAGAGAGAAAGAAGACAGATAGAGAGTGACAGTGAAGGAAATCTTGTATTTTGTACATATCTCTTACCATAAATAAATAAAACAATACTTTAGGTATCATTAATTTAATATTATAAGACATTGTATAAGAATAGTAATATATTGAATATACTTTGAGATTTATATAAATCTTTTTTCATAAATAATCTATAATAATTAATACAAATAATTCAAAATTTATTTAAAAATATATGATGTAAGTTTCAAAGTAATTATGATCCTATTCAGTAAATACTTGAAATGTGATAAAAATTTATTGAAAAAAGTTAATAGAACGTTAAAAATTCTTTTCAATGTTATTTAGTCTCATTCGTTTTAAATAAAATGGTTTTAATTTATATTGAATTATAATTGTATGAATGTAATAGATGCTTATAGTAAATGATAAGAAAATTTATATAAATTATAATGTGGAATATAAAAACGTGAACATTGCAAAGTTTCAAATTATTTTCTGAAATAAAATATAATTTAGATCATAAAAATGTATAATAAAAATTTCACAAATTAATAGTTATTTTAAAAACATAAAATATCATAATCATACGAATTTATAATTGAAATAATAGCATTATTAAAATAAAAATTATAAAACATACAATATATAATTATATAAGTCTTTTAGTGAATTATATTTTTATATTCTATAAAAATATTTACAAATAGTATATGTATTAAAATTTTATTAGTATTTTTGAAATAATTGAATATTTGTGAAAAATAATTTATATTCTCAATTTCTTTTAATAGTCATCATTATTAAAAAAGCTTTTGTTTAAAATTTTTAATATCATATTTTTACAAGTCAATAATTCAGTTTAATTTATTAAAAGGTATTATTTACACACTACAAATTATTTTTATTTCAAGTAAAATTAAAATTAGCTGATAAATTACTACGATAAATGAGTATCAAACTTAAATAGAAGAATGTATTTGGTACTAATGTTCGGTACAATTTTCTGTTCATTTTAATCTTTATATTTTTTTAATTAGTACAAATATGATGATTTCGTAATTGCAAACATAGATTTAATTTTTTTATGAGTATACACGAGATGTGTTAATTCGAATACATATAATTAAATTTTTTTTAAATATTGAAAAAAATTTTGAATGGTCTAACAATATTTGTTTAACATTATAATTTATAAAGGATAATTATTATTAAATTTATTTAATAAAAATCAAGTATTTCACGGTAAATTTTTCGGTAAAATGACTCTTATAGTATTTATTTGTATTTTAGCAATACAGAAAGAGAGGAATACAAGAGAAGATGGATGAGATGTGCAAGAGAGAAAGAAGGAAAAGAGATAAAGAGAAAGATAGCTATTGCACGAACCAAACTTGGAAAATCGATGTGACACAGAGAACCAAGCACACCGAATGTGAGAGATTTAGAAATGCTAACTTAAAAAGAAAAACGTCGAGACAGGAAAGACTGAGACATACTCAAAAAATTAGAAGAAATGGAGAAGACTGAAATTTGGATGTTTTTGACGTTAGAGAGCAAAATACAACAGTTTATTTAAATTTAACTGTTTGAATAGAGTTAAATTAGATGTTCTACGTTCATAGATAAAAAATAGATTTAGTTTTCATAGAAAAAAATTCTCCGTTTTAAAAACAGTATATTATTGAATTCGTTGAATATTGTTGTTTAAATATTCTATGTAATTATAAGATTATATTTTCAGGTCATCTATAAAGTTTTAATTATGCTTTTTTAAATTTTTCTAATTGTAGATCTCTCGTTTATCAATATGTTTGAAATTAGAAACGCTACAATAAAGTGAATCGTTACCCTATAAATCAACATACACACTTTCTGCACACATACATGTATACGCATAATATATAGCATAGATGAATAAAATTTGAACCAAGGAAGTTAGAAAGAAATTATATTGAAAAAAAAATATATATATATATATAGAATGGAATTAAATATGAGTACAAAAATACATGATATAAATATTAGAACAAGAAGAAAGAAGTAAAGAAATGTAATAGAAAGTGTCTAAGTAGTCGTTAAAATGAGGATACCGAGAAGAACTTGGTCACATAGCGAATATAGAAGGCGAACGGGGATAGAGAAAGTATGTGCCTTATACGTCATATCATAGTAACTCTAAGATTTGGCGTACACGAGTGTAGTACATACGTCAGCTTGTGCCTTTTCATTATATATATTTGTTCAGGTGGACATATATTCAGAGCTTTGTGACCTTGACCTACAGGTTCGCGTTTGCATATTTGTGTGATGATTCAACGTGTCGTATATTAATTTTTGTTATTATTGCCAAAGAATCGTCGCTCAAAATTTCGTAATTGTAGATTTTAACTTTTTCGCCAGCTGTTCTATACATTAATTTGCATTGGTAAGGTGTCTTAAACTATTCATTTTTACCATATCTTATAACATAATTTAAGTCAGTATACTTAAATATCATGCATCGAGACTATAAAAGATTTTAGATACAACATATGAAGCATTTTAAGCATATTAAGCATTTTACAACATTGGGTAATTTTAGTTGTTGTGATAAAAATCAATTTATTCTAACCAATAGTTTTAATATAGAAATCTATAAATATTAATTTAAACGAATTATATACTTAATTGTTTATTTGTTATTTATGTATATTTAAAAAATATGAATTTCATTCATTTATTTTTTCCATACGTATACATCTATTCCAACATTCATAAATATACTTTAAGTGTTTGACGGTTTAATATAATTGACGTTCTGATATAAAAGTTCATTTTTTAATGTCCTATTAAAACGTGTGCCTAAATAATAAAATGAAATTATCATGAAATCATGTTTTTTATAATTTCTGGCTTATTGTGAGTGAACTCTTCTTTAAGAGTTGTAAATGACTTAAATTATAGGAATGTTGCTTAGTATATTAGTATTACACACACGTAAAAATATAGACATAATGTTCATGCTTAGAAAAACATAAGATACAGGATGAAAATAAATGTAAACACAAATATTAATCGACTGCAAACAA
Source organism: Dolichoris vasculosae (assembly GCA_018907195.1). Classification (NCBI taxonomy): domain Eukaryota; kingdom Metazoa; phylum Arthropoda; class Insecta; order Hymenoptera; family Agaonidae; genus Dolichoris; species Dolichoris vasculosae. Next base: position 13,060,034 of record JACCHY010000001.1, read on the forward strand.
TAATAAAATATGTTTATTCAAATTATAAGCAGAATAAAATTTACAACAAAGCCATAAATAAAGAAAAACAAACTTAAATCTAATACAACTATTATTATATAATTTAAACTTAAAAAGTTACTTTTTCACTTTTTACAAAGTTGTCGAAGTTCTACCAAAAATATTACTAAAAGCATTTTTTCCGACAAAGATCAAAACGAAAAATAATTTTATTATTCGGGTTCTTTCGAGGAACGTATATAAGCCTATAAAAAAGTCGTAAATCATATTAAAGAAGATGGAAAAGACAGCATATATGTACCATTCAGCCTACGCTACATTTACATCGTCTACAATCATAAAACTGTACGCATAAAACACGAAAGCTCTTGGAATCATCTATAAATTGTATAAAATCATAATTCGTCTGTCTTTGCGTTTCGCGTGAAAAAATGCGTCAAGCTCTACGATTCAAAGTCAGTGCAAAAAAACTAAAAGACCGAAAATGTCGGTCACGTAAGGACGATAAAGATAACGAAGTATATATATATAAATACCAATGTACAAATTTACAACTGCGAATAGGTACGATGAGATGCCAATGCACGGCTGGCATGATAACGATGGATACGAGGGAACTTGAGGCATAGCCAGCATTATACTCCCAGGCCGCCTCTAGTAGCAATTTGTGTAGTTATGTACTGGCAGATATGAAGGATTTATACGTGAAAAAAGCGTTATTCTTTTACTCGTGTTTAAACGTTAAAAATGTAGTAAATAAACTTAAGCAAAAATTGTAATTCTGACTTTAAATTAATCATTTTGAGTTTTGAAATTCTATAGTAATGAGACATAATTTTTGGATTATAATATTAGAAAACGATTGTGAAATCATAAAGAATATACGAAATATAAGTCTATGAATAAGCTTGAATATGAATCGTAAGAAAAAAAATTGTTATAAATTTATAATACTAAAATTATCTGATAACGCTCCGTAAAATCAAAAAATATTTTACATAATTTAAATAATATTTAAACGATAATAAATATATACTTTATCAATATTTTCAGAAAGTCTTAAAGCCGACTAGTTGTATATAATTTTAATTTTTAGCGATTGCATATCTCAGCCAATATTTCTACTTTATAATGAACGTTTATAGATCTTCTTATTTTAAATAATAGATTTTAGTTTTGAATGTGATCGATACATAGTTATAAGGATTTTCAAATGTTTATGAAATACAATATTTTCAATAAGCAAAGAAATCTGTAACATATATATCTCCAATTTAAATATGAAATACATTTGATTATAAAAATTAAAAAACTAATTCTTTTCATTAAAAACAAAATAGAGTAAAGGTTCGTTTGAACTTTATTTTATTTGAAAAGAAATAATAGATGTGAAACAAATACATTCTATTTCTTTTAACACGTTTATTACGAGTAGATTTAGGTGGTTTCTTCAAACTTGTGCTAACTAGTAAAAGGGTTGAATTTTCTTATGCAAAGTATTTTAGGCTTTTAAATAGATGGATTTCTTTATAAAAACCTAATGTGTTATATGTTTTTGGAATCTTAAAGAAATTTTATTAGAGCTTTAAAAATGTGTTAAAAATAAAATAATAACGTAAAATTACATATAATATTATTAAATTATTTTTTAAATTTATTTTTAATGGTAAGTTTATAATGGCAAAAACAGTTATATATATTTTTTATTTCAATTTTTTTTTTTAATGTAAAGTAATTATATTTTTTACCACGAAATCTTTGAATAAAAGATTCTAATTTTTATAAACTAATTCATATAAATGTAAACATTACTCAAGAGAAAAAAATAAACGAATACAAAGTAATTCTATTCTCTGTTCGGAGACTCTCATTATCGAAAGAGTTAGTATTTCTTTATTTTAGTCAGTTTTTCCTCTTTGCTCCGCTTTGTTTTACCCGAAAGCGCGAAAAGTAAAAAATCGATATATAACGACTCGCGACACAGCCTTAAATTTTTTTCGAAGGTACTAGAGAGGGTAAAAGGTGGATAAGTAAGTATTGAAAAATAAAGAAATGAAGTAGCGAAAAATAACATACCGAGTGTGAGTGATGCGCGCAAATCAATTTTTAGATTTTGCTTGTCGATAAATGGTCGTACGCCTGTCTAAAATGTTTCGAATCTTACGACTTATTAACTAAGTGATCTATATTCTCTATGTTGTAGAAAGAATAACTTAATCGAATCTAAGAACGAATTTAAAATATTTATTTGGAAATTCGGTATAAAGCGAACGCACCAATATTGTGAATCGCTAGAATGGATTTGTTTTGTTTCCAACATCTCTTCTGGGATGTACCGTTGTTGGGATGTATAACAGACTCAACAAAGACTGGTAGTATATTTTTAAAGAAGAGAAAAAGAATATCAGGTTCCTTGTGCTTGAACGTTGGCTTGGCGCCTGTTTATGCAGGCGCGGAATTAAATGAGCGCGAGTAGGTGGATCGTTAAGTAGTTACGGGCAAGATGGATACGGCAATGTATACAATACTGGAAAAATGTGCAAAAGCTTCTACTCTTGGATAAACGTGAAATGGTAATGACGGCGATAATGATAACAAGGATAACGGAATACTGTAAAATTTACTCGGAAAAAGCGAATCGAAAATTGCTACCGCCAAAACTACTGTCGCTTCGGAATCGAAATTTTCTTTCTCACTTTATCAATTGGGTACGAAATTCAAAGAGACTCAATTTTTTTTAAATAATAACCAACTTATCAACGATAACTTTTTTTAGAAAATTGAAAGATTGGCTATATTCAGAAATTCATTTAACGAATAGTGGTTGATATTTTTGGTAAATTTCGATTATACGTAATTAAGAAACATGAAATAAATCAAATTTCCTGTTGCATTTAAAACTTGTAAGAGAATTCTCATTTTATGTCGAATATACTTGATATAATCGATTAAAATTAATTTTTTTATATCCGGTTATTTTAGATAATTAATTATAGCGGTTTAAAAAAGTAAATAAAATTTCCACATATAATGTACATTTTACCTTAAAAAAAGATCGATTTCACGATTTTACGAATATTTATTTTATAAAAAATTTTACCGATTTTTACAAATTTATATCATATTATTATTTGAAAAATTTTATAGTTATTTTTATAAATGAAATAATATTTATCAAAGGAAATTTGTTTTCTTGTATCCGTAGAACTTGAAATTGATTTATTTCTGATATCTATGAATAAAATTACAATATTAAAATTTACAATTAACATTGAAAACTATAAAAAATAAATAAAAAATCCAGTTCATCGTACTACACATATATAAACAAGGATCGTTTAAAAAAAAACGTTTGATCTAACACGAAAATAAAGATACTATATAAAATCATAGCCGACTATTTAAGAATAATGTAAGAAACAATAAAAAATATCTACGACTCACAAAGGATAAATTAAAAATTTCTCATCACAAATATTTATATATTTATATATACGCATGCACACACGGATATTTCATGACACTTATTTCCGCGAGCGATCCACAACATTCACAGCAGTCCATTCGCGTATAGTTGCACGGAAAAAAATAGATAGAAGTCAACCAAAAAAAGAGACGAAAACAGAATGTTCGAGGGACACATCAACTTGACACCTGCTCTACTCACTTTTCCCCAACTCTTCTTTCTTCTCTATACTACTTTTCTCACGGCACAGCTCACACTTTCTCTTTCTTTCTCTTTCTTTCTCTTTCTTTCTCGCTCTTATCTCTCTCTCTTTCTCTTTTCTCTTTTTCTCCTTATCTCTCTTTCTCTCTTTCTCTCTTTCTCTCTTTCTCCCTGTCTATCTCTATCTGTCCTTCTCTTTCGTTCTTCTCTATACTGTTTTCCACTACAGAGACAGATACGACCCGTTCGTGCGAGGAGAGATATAATGTCCTCTTCTTGATCTCCCTACTACCGCTCGACCGTTTTCTATTAATATTCTGACGACGGACTGACGGCGGCAGCACACTCGCGCTGTTCTATCTCTCTTTTTCTCTCTGTGTACATACGTATTCATACATACATATACACACATGTGCACATATTATATACGTACTCATATATATATATTTATTTATATAGGTACGTATCTAGAAACATACTTAAAAATTACATTCGCACGCAGACGCATCCATACAAACATCTACGTATACATGTAAACGCGTGCGCGCGTACAAAGAAACATACCTATATACATGCACAGACAAACACGTACATGTACACAGAGAGCCGGTAGTGAATTGTGGCCAGGCGCGCGCTCTTCTGTAGCGACTCGCGTACAGAAATGTAAAGATGCGGACGCGACGGTAGCCGCGACGATACTGCCACCCTATTGGACGAATCTGCACAAATATACCAAAACCCTCTCCTTCGGTTCCTCTGCCCCCCACTACCATCTCTCTTCATCTCCTTCCACTCGGTTTTATGCCCCCTCCTCGGCCAATATGTCTCGCAACGTTAGTGTGCGGTTGTAGTTGTACTCTTAGTTTCACTGTCTTCTTCACTTACCCTTGCGTGCCTCTTTTCCACCTGCCTCTTCCTCTTCTTAAACTTCCTGTATTGTTTCATACCCTTTCCATATGCATACGAAACGTAGTTGTCCTTCGAGCCTCGATGTTTCGTTAGCCAAATTCGTACGTTATTATTGGGTTTCGATGAAGCGATCGGAGACCGTTACTACTGGAGGAAAATAAATTCGCGAGGAAGGAAACGGAGAGGATTTTCAAAATTATAATATTCGATACTTGGTCGCAATTTTTTAGACGAGTTCTATTATAGAAATTCACGAATTTTACAAATTTTAATGATTTTACCCGATGAGCTTTCAACGTTTCTAAATATGGGAATTCTAAATATGTAATAAATTCTAATCTTGGAAATTACTTATACAGTAACGTATAGTTTATCATTTTTGAAACGATAATCGGATTATAAACGAAATACTTTAAATTATAATTACTTGATTTATACCGTTATAAAGTTTCCAATTTCTAAAAGTTACTAAATTTTGCTTAAAGAAATAAACCGAGAATAATGTTATACTTAAAAGAAACGATCTTTCCAATATAGAGAAATTAAATTTATATTAATCACCTTACGTATATATATATATATATATGTGTGTGTGTGTGTGTATGTAAATATAAGCTTTTATTAACTTAACTAGAATAATAGATCGCATAAAAAACGAATTAAAAAATACAAACACATTTCATCAATTTGAAAATACAAAAACTAAAATAAAGTATTCGATATAATGTTGCCGTGTCCATAAAATATTATTAATAGAATATCAATCGGTAAGCATGAGATACAATCGGAAATTTAAATTAAACAACGAATTGGAAAAGAAAAGGGCAGATATACCGTCGGATAGACGAACAATATTTTAAAAAGAATTTAGAATTCGTTAAAATGATAAATGAAAGTACTGATAAATTAACGGATATAAATGAAAATAAAGAATTATCGGATGAGAAAAATAAAATTGTCTTAAAGTCACAGTTTTTCTACCGAAGACAGTTTGAGAGAAGCCAACAAAGTAAACTTACCAAGATAAATAAAAATGAAAATTAATTAAAAATATAAATAACGCTTAAAAAGAATATGTGAAATTAAAAAAAAATACATAAAAATATGCAGTCATGTATAATTTTAAGATTTTCTAGTACAAAAATAAATGGTAGAAATCGAATAAAAACTCATTTATAAGAATGAGAATAAATCGAGTAAAGACAAATGAAATCTAAAAGTAAAAATAAAAGATGGATATAAAAGAAATAAATAAATACATTCGTATAAGTTTTTTATACGTAATCTTATACTTGTCTTAATTTATTAACAAGTACATATATTTGAACGTAAAAAAGATGTGTTTTAAAAAATATCGAACTTTATTATACTAATAAAATGTAAAAACGATAAATTGTATCAAGTGTTTTCATAAAAAAATAATGATGTAAAGAAAGAGGAGAAAGAAATGGCAAAAACAGTAGTATAATAAAATATAAATGTAAGGATTATTGGTTTAACGAAATGAAAAGACGTTATAACCGTACGTTACGTTCGATGGATAGATAGATCGATAGATAAATAGATAGGCAGATATAAAGAGAGAGAGAGAGAGAGAGAGAGAGAGAAGTCTCCTATCTCACACATGGCTAAGTTTGTCCATTGGCGATGCATTCCTCGTATATTACGAGCGGAAGAAGAAAGCAAGAGTGGAAGAAAATGATAGAGAATGTTCAGGTATGGGTGTGGGTGTATGCCTGCGTGTAAATATGTGCCGAAGCGGAGAGGAAAAGGGAGAGTGATGTGACGGAAAACCGCTGTGTGCTTCCGGCTGCGCAATCTCGAATAGCCGAACGCGCGTTGTCTCTTCATTGGCTTGTTCACGCCGTGCACGGCTTGTTAGCGCGACAAAGGACTGCACGCCGTGACATTTTCTCGCTCGCTCGCTGGACAAAAGAAAATCAAATATATCGTCGGACAACCGGAGCTTGCTAGTGCGCAAATTGTTCGCTGTCTTGTGAAATTTTTATTAATCATTTCGTCGGCTCTCTATACTCTATATACTCTCTCGCTGCTTTGGACGTTCCGACGATGTTTTTTTCTTTTTTTTTCCCTTTTTTCCGTTTTTTTCCGTTTTTTTCCCTTTTTTTCCTTTTTTTCCTTCTCTCGATTTTTTCTATTCTTTTTGAGTTCTTTCACCAAGACGAGACGCGGTGAAAGCGAGAACCCGCGTTCCGCACAATAGAGCGGTTATAGGGGTGGGATTTAACGTCTCTAGGGTTTGTTAGAGTGAATGAGACGAGCGAAGTTTACCTTTTATTGTTATATTTTTTAATCGTGCACTTCTTGCATTCCTCGTGCTTTTATTAAGAAGCATGTTGATTAAGTTATACAGCTTTAGCGTTTCTAAGTAAAGTCCGACCATTGCTTTTAAAGAAAATTCAAGAATATAATGTACTATTTTTTTTAATTAAAGAAAATTCAACCTAGATACATTAAGCGGTAATTCGTTCGAATTATTCTTAAATAAAAATGCTATCGATCGCTTTAAAAAATAGTTTATTAAAAAGTATATTTTAGATTAAATCACACTTTATACGTTTTAGGTGAAAAAATTATATTCGTAACGTAAGTTTTCTAAATAAATTATTATATTTAAACCCATAATGCTTGAGTAAACTAAAATAAATACGTATCGTAGACGATTACTTTATGAAAGATTTCAAAAAAATTGGGTCATTAATTTATTTACGAAGCGATTCCTTTGGTAAAAATTTATTTTCGATACAGTAGTAGAAAATTTGAATAGCGATAATTGTACATATATGTGACATACATGAAAGAGAATATCTAGTAATCTCGCAAATGTCGAAATGATAAACGCTTTGAAATTTATTTAAATTAAATTCTTCACTTATATCGAAGTTATTATTTTTTAATCTTTCCATTTTATAAGTATTTGCAATATAAAGAATAAAAATTTAAAATTTTGAAAAAATACATTTTATAAAAATAGTTATTCGCTATGATTAATCTTTATTATCCTCTGATTATGAATTTCTGTCGGTTTTTAGAGCTTGATACATGTTAAAAGTATTGCTGCTAAAGTTTTAAATATGGTAGCGTACTTTTATAATATTTAACAACGTTCATTTTCCATCGTAAACACTCAAAAGTCTTATTAAAATGTAGGATATAAAGACTTAGAGACGAAGCATTTGTAAGACTCATTAAAGCATTATGTTTGTTATCCTGACTATGAAAAACGTAGCTGCGATAAATTGAAAAAAATACTTTCATTTTCTATTATTCAATGTTTTCATAGATTTTTTTAAAATTTTGATCAAGTTATTGTTCCTTGTATAATTTCTTTGTATAATTATGAAATACGTATAATTAAATGTGTTAATTTATAAGGATTTGAATTTCGGTTACTATTCGATTTAATAAAATGAACTAATAAAAAATGAAACAAATACAAAAAAAACTTGATTTGTTATTTCTAATAATATTATCACGAGTATAAATCTAATCTATAAAGAAAGAAAAAAATATTCATATAACTCATATTTCTAGAATTTATTGTATTGAATACATCTTCAAAGTTTATAATAACTGAAAAAATTAATATGCACGTAAATAAACTGGGTATACGTGCGAAAAATAATCTATACTATGGCTTAAATAGCATTGAAAATAATTCTGTAAATGAATATAGAGAGTAAAACTTTAAAATTAATAAAAACTTTGCGTGAGTGTTAATTAGTATGAATTTAAAATGACGTCAGATAAATTGGTTTAACTTATACAGAAAATTTAATAATTCCTAACTGATATTAGTATAGGATACAAAAAATATTGTCAAAAAAAATTTAAGTTAAAAACATAGAACTTTTTTAGACAGTCTTGTTAAATATGATAATGGTATAGTAATTATAGAAATTACAATATTAATTTGTAAAGAAGACATAATAGCAAGAAAAATAAAAGCGAAATACATAGAATAAATTATCAGTACAAAACCATTTGTAGGTGTTTAAAAAGTATAATACTTATGAAAAAAATTCTACTTATAAAATCAAAATAATCATAACCCTGTGAAAGATTCAAACTAAATTATATGTGAAAAAATACTTTTATAATTTATATGAATTATTACAAAAATAAAATATAAAATTCATTTGAAGAATGAATAATACGAAAATCTATATATATATATATATATAGTGTATTTAAAATAATCGATAAATATGATGAAAAAATATTACGTAGATTATAATGCTTCAACTAATATTGACATTTTAAAAAATAAAATAAAACTATAAGCTATATATACCACTGAATATTCATAATATTATTTACTGAAATAGTTTTTTAATAATTTCCATCAAACATACATAATACTTCGATTTTAAATAATATAGATATAAACTTAAAAGAGAGAATTAATAAGATTTTCAAATTTCAATATTTTTGAAGCAGAAAGACGGTTTCTAGCTAAAGAAACTTTGAAATTGTTACTAGATTATTCAATTAAAATTCATTATTGAAAATAAATTTAGGAAAACTTGAAATTACTTAATAGAAAATCCAAAAATACTTCCTAAAATTTGAGACGAATTATTCTATCGCCTATAATTTAATGTAAGTTCATTTTTAGAATAGATAACATCTGACGATGATTTGGGCTTATCTGATTTGGCTAAATTTGAATTTATTTTAAAAAATGTATTACAATATTTTATATTTGAATATGCAAAAAAAATTAAAAATTATAATCATTAAATGTTCATCAGTTTAAAGAATTTAATGCATATAGTTTAAAACGATAATTTTTTATCTATATTTTATAGATTTTTCATTTTTTTAACTGATGCAAATTTAATAATTATAATTTTTAATTTTTCAAGAAAAAATCTATAAAAAAACTGTTAGTTAGATTTGAAGAAATATATGCGTGATCTAAAGTAATAAAAAAGTTAATAATCGAAATGCATACGTACATAAATACATATATATATATGTATATATAATAACTAAAAAAAAAATTACATTCTTCATAAAACACAAACACATACGTAATGATGATCAAATGTTATTTTGATGATCACCTTTGACTAATCGAATCAAAGAGTTAGAATACCTGATCATTTTTCATGTAGTGTTATGATTTATCTTATGCGTGTTAGATACTATTTTGTTATATTAAAAAATATAATAGTCAAGCTATTTTTAATATCAGTCATCAAAATGTTTTCCAATAATAACTTTCAAGTTGAAATAAGTGACTGAGTTGAATGAAGTTAATTTTGGAAACAATGTGTAAAATAGTATAAATTCTGTAAATCTTGCAACACAGAAACAATGTATGTATTGGTATTTATACTTAAATAAATTTTAGAACTTATCGTAAACTACATTTATAATTTATATTAGATTTTTTTCTATTTTTACGTTTAAAAATCTTCTCCTTTACCTTTAAACTTAATTTCAACTATATATATAGTTCATATAACTTATAATTAAATTCAATCATGCCTAATTTTATTAGTTAAAAATTTAATAACATATATGAGCTGTGTGATATAACTGTAAATATAATTTCGTACATATTTTATAATTAATGTATACATATATATGTATATAAAAACTATAGTATTAAATATATATTTTTTACTATTATATAAAATAAATGGACTGATTCTTATAAGACTAATGGACTTCAATTATAAGAATAAAAAAAGTAATTTTTACATTCAGGTCAATACTTTAGATGAACACACTTATAATTTTATCTTTTGTAAATAAAATGTAAATTATTTTATATTTATGTAAAGATTATATTACAATACTTTTCCTCAAAATTTGTATTTGGCTTAATATTATTGATTAATCATTGTATTGAATAATGTTGTTATAAATATTAATTAATCATTAATTACTTATATAATGGGTAATATACAAAATATAATTATTTGTAATAAATTAAAAATAGAATTGAAGTATATATTAATCTAACTGACACTTATATATAAATAATGAATTTTAATTGTTGAAGCTCAAGATACGATAATCATTTAAAAAAAAAATTGTTATTGGTAAAAGTTCTCACATAAATATGAAATAATTTTCTTTATTTCAAATGATTATTCTAAAAATTATTTTTAAAATATACTATTTGACGTTATCTATATAATTCATAAATATTATATTTTTAATGAATAACCTTTTATATTGTGAAATAAAATATTTAACACGATTTATCTTAATTTTCAATGACATAATCAATATTTTCAATTTTTATCTGCTATTAAAATATAAAAATAGTTTCTCGTATATGTTATATATTTTATTACCGGCATATAAGAAGATATATATATGTATAATAATAAATTAAAATAATATTAAATATTTCTAATTAATAGCCACATACATATATATATATCAGTATGTACATCTAAAAAAATTTATTAAATAATGAATATTTGTTAATAACATAAAAATATCAACTTTTGCTTTCTTATATAAAAATGAAAAAGAATTAGTTAAATCTACATAACTATATTTACTTTACTAAAAAATAAAATATAAATAATTTAAAATTTTTGAATTAATATTTAAAATACTTAGATATTAAAATAATAAACGAAGTTTAAAGGATTTTAAATATTGAAGATAATTTTTCGATAAAACTATGATAAAAATTAAACATTTTTTAATATATAATAATTAATCTAAGAAACCAAAAAAATTACATTTGAATTTTATGTAATATTAGTATCATTTAATTAATTCAATAAAATATTTCGAAAAAAATTGTAATTACTTTAATGATTATAAGTATCTTACATATTCAATATTCATTCGTTTTTTAAGATAGTGTTCGGCGAATAATGCGATGCATTCATAAACACATAGTAAAAATAACATTATCCTTTAAGCTTTTCTTTAATAATATTGGCTTTCGTTGATTGCTTTGAGAAAATCTATTTATAAGTATTTTGCTACGTTATTTTTAGAACATAAAGTCATTTTTAGAATTAATGCGTAAGGAATATTATATGTTTTGATTATATATATTCTAAGCTTATGCAAAAATAAAAGTAAAACTCCTTTTATTTTTATGTAAATAGCATGATTCATTGAAGATATTATTAATCGACCCGTTTTCTTCCACTATAATTATAAACCATTATTTATTTATTTATTTATGCGAATAAAATCTAATTTTTAATTACACAGTTAGTCATGGATTCTTATTAAATTTTGAGAGTCTATAAGTAGATTATCATAAATTTAAATTTCAGGAATGGATTTTTCTTTATTTTCAGTTCATTACAGTATGGAAATATTACTCATCTGTTATAATTTCATTACCTCGTACTGCTCTCGTATCTCCAATTTATTTGATCTATGGAGCTTACCTAATATACGTTTTGCATCTGCATAAAGAGTCGTTAATTGCTAAAATATATTTATACTTGTGTATTCGAATATAAAAAATATTAGTATCTTATATCATCGATTATACCTTTTAATTCTTCTCGATTACTTCTTTTTTAAGAATTATACTTTTTTTAGAGGTAAACAACAAAAATTTTTATTTAAATTTTACCGGTACCAAGAATACGTTTTCAAATAACCTTAAAAAATCCTTATTCAACGTATGCGTGTAAAGCTTACTCCGTGTTATTATGCAACTCAACCAGCTGTAGCCAACCGGTAAATGGATAAAAAGAGTTTTCAGCAAATTTTGCAACGCCCATATTTTCTAAAATGAAAAACGCGAATAAAGATAAGAAAAATGTAGAAAACGCAAATTGCGTGATGCGTACACGGGAACAGCATGTAGGAGTATCTCTTGCTCATAGAATACGAGAAAAACATGAAAAACGGGATCTCGAGTTTATGTGTGGCTACATACGTATGTGGAGGTGATGCCATTTACAACTCCGTATACAGGTTTAGCAGTGGGCTATGCGGGCTTTCGTTATTTCCAAGCCTGACCTACATTCGTTTCCGCGAATACTCGCGCGACACGATACAACTAGGAAAGAGCGCGGGAAAGCGCAAAGAAAAAAGTACAGAATGGGAGGAAAAGACAATGAAAGAGGATTTTGTTCTGCTTCTTTCAAACGGAGACAGATATAGGGATACAAATGTAAAGAGAGTAAAAGATATGTCGAGCCGAAACAAGTAGTGCCAGAGTACAGACTAATTTGGAATTTAATAGATTTATAAGTTAAGGGTCTTAAAGAGACGGATACAAGGATAAAATAAAGAAAATTTTTATGTCAAAGTTAAAATCGTATTTGCGGAAAATTGAGACTGACGATCAAATTTCTTATCGAAAAATACGGAAACATGATTCTTAAAATTATAAGAATATCTAGCAATGTGATAAATAAGTTTTTGAATAATTATAATATAAGTAATGATTATAATATAATAAAAATCTAAAGTTTAAAGAATTTCAACGAAAGATTAATTTACATAATTATTCACGGTGTTTGTATGTTAATGAAAAGAAGATGGTCTCGATCATTACTCATCAACTTCGTGTCCAAAGGAGTCATGGTTCCGATCAAACTTAACGGAGGGTATCGATCAAAGTGCCGCTCGATACTCATCTCGATTGCTTATTTTGATTTCGATACTTCAAATAAATTTTATTATTCTTATATATCTATTTTACAAATAATTCGTATAATAATAATATATCCCGTGTATTTATTTGACGAGTCGGCTTAGCTAATTAAGCTCACGTGTATTTATTCCTATCGTTATAATTTGTTATTCTATGTTTATCTACATATTTATACATCTTAACAATTTCTTAGCATATATCAACTTAATTTCGATCTTTCGAACTGAATAATTAAGGCTAGTACTTTGGAAAAATGATGTATAATTTACAAATTATAATTTTTTTCTCGTTCTTAAAATATAGTCTGTTATTCTTTAAACAATCAATTTCTGTTTTATTTTTGCGCTTTCTCACATTAAAAGTTTTAAATTGAAATCGCCACAATAAGAAAAGTCGCTTACTGTAGAAAATAACTTTTTCAAGGCTCGTTATTTTATGAAAAATATGAAGAAGAGCAGAACTACTGTAGTTACCATATTATTATCATAGAAAATCGTTACAACGTTCATGACCCGTAAGACTGTCGGAATTTTACAGTAGTAGAAATGGATCCCCTATTCTTTGGTCACCCAGTTGGAATTGGTAACAAGGATTTTCGACTTTTACAATGCTAAGTCCTAAAGCAAATTTAGTTCATCGTATCGTACATCGTAGAGTAGGAAGACGTATTTGCTTGTTATTTTTGGAAAATATCCTTCGATAATTTCTCGGTTACTGCTCATTTCATTCGAGCCATAACACACTGGAATTGTTTCGGTAGGATTGGTCGACACTCCAGTCTTATTTCATATAGCTGCCGAAATCGCCTTGCTCAAACAAAGGTAATCACGGATATTACGCGGACATTGCACATCGACAAATGAGTTGACCATTCCTATTAAATTGTATGGAGTCTTGTTGTAAGTATCGGACAATTTTTTTTACTGATTTTTGCTACATAACACATCTAAATGCCGTTGTTTCAAGATCAAATTTTACGATAGAATTTATATAATGCACTAAACCACGAAAGTATTTACGTGACTGTTAATAAAGGCCTCGAACAAAGGTTCTTCGCGAAGTCAGAGAAACTGAACAGGGAATTCTTACGACTCGTAAACTCCATGTCTTCTTGATTCAGCCCTAATTAGCTACTTAAGAGCGTATTCATAAAGTGCATTTACATAAATTGCAACAGGTGCATTAGATTCCTTAATGGTATGTCTGGTACCTTTAATACTTACACGCCAATATGTTGGATGGTAATCGAGAGTGGAAAAGTCGTTGAAGTAAACTACAATTTTTCCTTTATTTCATTGAATTGCTAGAATTATTTTTCTCTTTTTGAAAAAGTCAGATTGCTTTATGATTAATAAGTTAATCAAAGTAACATTCACGTATCATTATTAATAAAATTAAGTATTCAATTAATTTTCATCGATCCATTTATAAACTTTAACAATTTTAAAAACTATCTCCAAACAGTTTCCCTACAAAATAATAATGTCTATAAAATTTACGGTGCTAAACTCTTTTACCGTAAGAATTTATTAAGATAACAATCCTTTGTAATATATTTTGATGAAATAAAATTTTAGAATCGTGTTTGTATAACATTTATTGTGCCAAAAAATTATTTTTAAACGCATATTTTCCTTTAAAATATGTTTAATATTTTGTATAATACTTTTAGTTTCTTTATAATTTTATATTTATTATATTTTAATATTTAAAATTAATATTAATTGTATTTTATAAACTAATTTACATCTTCATCACCTCTGATAAAACTTATACTGTAAGAGGATTAATTTTTACAATCGATTTATTTATTAACACATAATATATTATAAATTTTAATGTACAAAGTTTACAGTAATTTTTATTCTAAAATTACAATTGTAAAGTATTATTCAAAAACAAATTGAAAATAAAATATGATTTGTCATATATAAAGATAAATATTAATTGTAACAATGGATTAGGATTAGAATAATGAAACCATAATATTTCCGCAAAGTAGTGATACAAAAATCTTTTAAAAATTATCTCAGATAAAATCAAATGTTATTTTATAAAAATATTATAAATATCAATCTATGAAGAAAATTACGAAAATTATTTAACCCAAATAATTCATGTTTTATCAAAATGAATTAAAATTATTACTCATGAATTAATCTTTTAAATAATATAATATGTAAATAAAATACAGACTAAAGGATTGAATTTATATATTTTGAGTTCTTAAATATGCTGTTACATGTTACATTAAAACCAAATTTTTGTTTCCATAAATATTGATTTCTTTTATATTTTACAAATTTTCTAAAAAAAAAACGATAAAATACAGCCATTTATTATTTGTGTACAAAATCCGTAAAATAAAGTTAATGCAAGAAAGGTCATAACACAAAAAACTTTATATGCATCAACGTAAAAGACATACATCAGCGTAAAAGTAACATGAGTACATAGAACGCGATCTCCGGGGGGCAACAATCCCAACTATGGTGTAGCAAACGCAGTTGCACACTACCTTGAATCCTCTCATTTTTCCACCAAACTCTTCCAACAAAGTATCTACGGTATAGGAAAAGAAAAGAGTTTTGCTCGCCACCATCAGCGATCTGTGTTTTTACAGAAATCTCGTTTTCTTTTCCTTCGGAAAGTTTTTCTTGATTGCACATGCGACACATCCACGCCGAAGACGACGATAAAATCGGGGATGGAGTGAAAAAAATTTGCCGAGGGTGACTTGATGTTACGAGAGGGAAAAGAAAGCCCGGATGTGGCTTTTGCCCTTTTCTTTTCGATTTCAAGTAGCGGTGACAAGATCTATCAATATGTGCGAGCAAAGAAGGCTAATACAGGAGATCGACAGCTGACGTCGAATATTCGTTTGGATATCTTTACCGACAAAATCGTACATGCGTGAGGTGTTATTCGAAATCACTGAGATTTAGTTGATATCATAGTTTAATACGATGCTTTATTTTTATTTTTAATATAAGGAATAGAATATTTCACTGTGCTTTTATGAAGTTGCGATAGTAAATTATTATGATAAATTATATACGCGAAAAAATTTGTGAGATAATTTTGGATGCTATAAAAAAATTTAAACGAGATGCTTCGTATCCGCGTGTATGTGCATATACAATTATATGCATACGCTAGTAATATTTCATATTATTTTTAAATCCATGTATAATAGTAAATTAAGTTTTATGAATTTTGCGGGCTTAAATATATTCGATATAAATATATATTACATTATATTAATTTTTATGAGATGTTTTTAAATACAATTTTGTTGAAAAATATATAGCAAATTTTTAATATTTGAAAAATGATGTTTTTTCTAACAAAACTTTATCTCAACTATAAATTTTTTAATATAATAGTTATATATTTTAATACTATTATAAGATAACGATTGCTAATTTCTTTTGAATAGTTAAATTTTTCAGTATTAGAATTTATTGATTGTTAATAAATTACCTAAATTAGTTGAAGATTAAACAATATATAAAAATTATATTCACAATATATCTCTATAAATACTGTATTTTATATTTAAACAAAATATAAATTATATCCAATAAATACATTACTTTACACAGATATAGACGTTACAGGTAATTCTATAAAGGATCTTATGTATCTGTAATGTCATCTAAAAATTTTGAAACATATACAGATTTATGAAAAATAATAATTGTCTCTACAATATTATGAATATTGGTGATTAATTCTGTAATATACTTTAATCGTAATTTATTATTTTATCTTTTTTTTTTAATTGAAAGACAAATAAATTTTGTCTTGCGTTATGCCGATAATGCAATCTTTAATGTATATATATAAATACATGCCCTAATAGTATGAATAGTATAATAACAAAACACTTTTTCAATAGGCGTGATAAGATTTTAAAATTTAATACAGCTATATTTCAAGGACAATTAGTAAAAAACGTCTAAAGCATTGAATTACGTTGATTAAATCAACATTGAGGACATTTAACGTCGTAGGTCGCACAGCAGTTGGTAGAAAATTCAATTATTTCGGTAAATTTCGCCATTTTCTGTGAAGATGTATTTATATAATATTTACCCACTATTCGCGTGCGTTACTTTAGTAGCACAAGGTACAAGAACAAGTAAGAGGAAGACAGAAAAAAGGAGATAAAAAAAGGAAAAATTTATTTAGTTGAAAGCAACTTAACTCTAGAATCTACACCAACAAGTCTGCGAAAGACTGTTTTCTTACTGATAAAGAACCAAAAATGTAGTTTAAAGGGAGCAAATAACTTTAAATAAAATCGAAAACCTTATTTAAAATATTTCGTAATTTACAAATAGTTTCTTAAGATAAGTTAAAATGACATATAATACTATCATATTCATTTTAAAGAAAATTGTAATAATTATTTGAAATTAATTTATCATTTTTTTAAAATAAGTTACAAATATATATTATATCCGAAAATTTATCTATACATAAAAATAAATTGAAAACTTATAATTAAGATTATACTGTTTATATATATACATATAAAATATATATTACTTCATTTAAAGGAATTTATATGAAAATATTTTATAATTTATTATATCAAACTCAAAATCTATAAATCTTTTAATTTTATTTTTTAACTATGTCATAAGAATTTATCAATTTTTAATTTATATATATTAATTTCTTGCATACAATAATGACTCTTAATTTTTAAATATATAAATACATAATTATATAAATATATGTATAACAATACATACGCATTACTTCTTATATGATTTATATAAAACATCATTGGAAAGATAATTACAAACTGTAATTAAAACTATAATGAAAATGAAATTTAGAAATGTATATTATAATATAATTTGAAGCCTTTGAAAAAGCGGCAGCTAATACTTTTTTCACTCTACACATATTTTGTTGAAACAAAGAAGATTCCAACAACAGCAAATATACGACGTCATCGGCTTCGCCTATATTAAAAGCCAAAGCAGCTTTTATTACTTAATAAAAAGACAAAATGGCAATTAAAAACCAGAATGAGAGCAAAAGAGAGCGAGGGTGAAGAGAAAATAAGCAAGAGAGAGAGAGAGAGAGAGAATGTTCGAGCTGACTAAAGCTGAAGCGAATTAGAAACGCAAGAGGGTGTCAGTTCTCACTGGATGTTTGTCTCTAGGGTAATTTTCTTGCGTCTGCAATTGCACGCAGTACAGAGGAAAAGTTTCACAGTACTATAGTTGAAACCACAACAACGCAGTGTGACGGTCTCGCGGGATGACATTTCTGAACGATAGCCGTTCCGGAATCGTCTCCAACAATGCTACAGTTCGTATATTGTATGTGTTCCTCTGGAATCGTTATGTATTTGTGTCTATCCTCTTTCCTCCTTGCTGACCTATACTTTTATGATTCCAAATGTAATTTCCTTCCGTCCTTTTTCCGAAACTGCGTAAAACTCACCGATGTCTGATTCATAATTTTTTTACGACCTTAGCAAATTGACACTTAGTAGCGAGTATTTCGTTTCAAGTGCAGGTCTACGACCGAATCAAAATAAATGGTTTTAGATCCAAGATATCCTTCACTGAGTCATTTTTATGAGTTATTCTATTTTTTTTATAATTTTAATAAAATCAATTTATTGAAAAGATTTTTCTCATTGTATCGTATTGTAAATATAAGTAAACAAAAATCCAATTTTTATTATCAGACCGTACATTCTAAAAATAATTGATACTTTTTTAAAATTTGATATCTCCATAGAAATTCAAAACACTTCAAGGAAATCAAAATTTGATATTCCCTTCGGAAAGTTAATATTGAAATACTTTCAAACTGATATTTATAAATACTTAACTACATTTAAACTTTGTATCGTACACTTTATAAATTATTATAAATTTTATTTGTAATTTTATACAAAGAAAATAGTGATTCTTTGTACAGATTAAAAACTGTCCAAACAAAATATTTTTTGTAATCAATTGAAATAATCAAAATATACAACACAAAAATTTAAGTGCCATGATATTCATCTAGTTAAATTAATATCAGACAACTTAAAAGAGAATCTATTTTAATTAAAATTATGGTAATGTAATTAATAATTGAAGATATTAGAGGAAAGTATTCTTTTATGAAAAATTTATTAAATATTCATAAGCTACTGAAAATTAGGTTGTTTTATTAAACTAAGCTGTTTGTATACTATAAAAATTAATTTTAAACTTGAAATATTTAAAGAAAGTTAAGAGAAGCAATTATGCTAAAACTTGATAAAAACATAAAAAAATTGAATCAAATTTAATGAGATCTTTAATAATATGCAAAATCTGAAAAAAATCTATATCCGGTACTTTAATAGATTGGATAAAATAATATTTATAAGTTCTCAATTGAACAAATAAGTAAATTTTATTTTTTAACCACTATTAAATGTACATTTATAATCAATTCTTGATTTTTCAGCAGAGAATTAATTTTATTTCTGTCAGTTTTGTACTTACTTTTTTTACATTAACGAATGCAATAACTAATCTTCGTTTCTGCAAGATTTCGACGATATTGTGAAATACTATTCCATTACTATGAAATAAAATTCTAGTTATATTATATATTTATAAAAACTAACTTTTCAAGTAACTATAAGCATTTATAATCTTAATAATGATAGACTTTTTAAAATTTCTTTTCGTAAATGGATGATATAGAAATGTCAATACTTCAATTACATAAATACTTTATTTAATTCTAAATAGATCTATTCTTAGCAAGATGATACATTTTATTTTCTGAAGAATGCAAAAAAAAAAGAAAAAAACAAATAATACACATCATTGGAGAAGAGGAAGAGTAAACTGAAAATTCCAAAATAAAGTATGTTTCATTGTATTGATACTATTCAACGCGAATGATGAGCTACATATCAATTACAAGAGCTTAAAAATAGCTGAGGAAAGTAAACAATGTATCACCATGTTTTGTGAAAAGCAATGAATTGATTCATAGGTAATTACGTAACAACTGTAAAAAAGTTACCCTTACCTATTTTATATGTATTTGATTAAAATTGCGATTCAATATGTCATTAGACAATAAATTAAAATCAAAAGCTAAAAAGTATTTATTATTAATTATTTCCTTTCTAGAAATTCTATTATATTTTTATTTGTGTTTAAAATTGTGTTCATATATTTTATAAAATCCCTTGTGACTAAAATATAATGCAAATAAATACAATATACAATATAATTCGAAAACGAATAAAAACTATAATATTAAAATATAAAACATTTTTATGAATGTAATTATAATATTATTGTAAATAATAAATTAATATAATGAATAAAAAGTAATAAAACAACTAACATATCATGACAATTCAAAATTATTTTCAAATATACTAAAATAAATTATATTTATAGTTCTATTTGTTTTAAAAAATATTTTTCATAAATTATAATTTTTTGTATAAATTTTTAAAACTTTATAATCATTCAAGTAAAATCAAACTTGCAAGAAATAATTATTATGAATAATAAATTAAAAAACAATTAATTTTCACTAACCGATTGGATCAAAGTAAGGAAATGTAATTATATAGTACAAAATATAGTATTAACAATTTAATTGATACATTTTTATTGTACTTATGATATATGTTAGGTTACTTTTTAATTTATAGTCATTTATCTTTGATAGTCTGTTAAACTTCCATATTTTACTTTAGTTCTAAAAATTTTTTTAATTTTTGGCATTTTTTAAATTCATTCTTCAAAGATGGTCGATATTATTTTTTTTTATTATACTGATTTTATTATTACGAATAATATATACTAAAAATATATTGAAGATTTTAAATACATATTTAATTTGCTTTATATTCTACGTTATTTTCTATTTTAAAAATTCATCTATATCTTATTGTGATAAACAATTCCATTAAAATATAATTACAGCTTCTTCTATAAATCATTATTAGAACATACACTATTAAAAAAGCACTTATAAAAATATTTGAAAATCATACTTTTAATTAAAATAGTAAATATTTTAATGTATTATATATTTTATTAAAAAAAAATCATAAAATATATCTTGATTTCTGTAATTTTGCTTAAAAATTTGAATAAAAAATTTATTATTTTATTGCAATTATGGACAAAAATTATTCGTTTGGAATCTCTTATTAAAATATTACTCAAAGTAAGTTAAATTTCATTCAACATATTATTTTTCATTTCGCTCATTATTTTGACATTCATTAGCGTAAAAAAAAGACGAATGTATACGTACACTATTAAATTTTTCAGTTAGTACACAAACATGATATATTTGTAAAAATTAATTAATTTTTTAATACTAATAAATAAATAATATATCAAATAAAATAACGATAATTAGTATAAGAATTGTTTCTGTACTTCAATAAATTTATTTAGTAAGAAATGAAATTCTTTCAAAATATAAAGTTTTATCTTGATTTTTGATATAGTTCAATAACTTAATATTTTTCTAATTGTTACTCTTTATACTATATTTTTATTATTATTCTCGACATTAAAATTATTAATAATTCCTTACAATAAAATAAAGTATTTATCTTAATACAATTAAAATATTTAACATCGCATACTAATTTTTTCGAACTTGACATTCTTTTCATAATTTTATAGACAATATATAATATGAACCTTGAATAATAAATATAACTAAACAACTAAGAATTCTTCACTATATCCAATTATGCTTTTATTATTTGTACAAAGTGTCATTGAATACTGATATAATATAGATACATTATGAACAAAAAATTTTAGAGATAAAAAATGCAATTATTTTTTTATAAAAAGATTAAGAAAACTAAAGTAAAGTTACTGATATATACATACTTATTTATAAATTATTTATAAAAATTGTTGATTTTTAGGAAATTTTAAAAATTTTACTTTTTTACGAATAATTTTCAAATATTTTGTACTCTTTTATATTTTATATAATTAATAATATTGTAATTTATATATTTTTGGAAATATGTAATATTCAAAATAAATATTTTATCTGTTTTTTTTTAACTTAAATACTATAAAAATTTATATATAAAGTATATTATTGATCAACTCTATTAAATTTTTACGTCTCTAGTTAGCTACTTTGAAACTTCTTATAAAGTAATCTCTCAAACTATCTTTTAGTGTCAGAAATTAAAGTGTATTTAAAAATATCAAATGCACCCAATTAAATATTTGTATAAATAATTAAGTGTTCGTAAAAAGTTTAATGTCATTTTAAAAAGTGATTTATGCGTTGATGAATAAGAATTATTTATAAAAATATGATGGTATTATTTATAAGTTTTTTTGTTTTCTTAATCAAGCCAAAAATTATAAATTACAAATGCTTTAATAACATTGGTATCCTTCTAAGGTACCTTCAAGCTTTTAGAATATAGTTTAATACGTACTTAAAAAATAAATGAAGAGAAAACATTTACTAGATTTAATCATCTATGCTTAATAATATCTAAATTGCTTAATAAAAACGTCATTGTGAATTAACTTTTTAATTTTTAAAAGTAATAAATTCTTTTATTTTTTGAATATGTAATTTCTGAGGTTTAAATAATAAAATTTATATGTTTGTTTCACAAAATAATTCTGCATAAAAAAATGTATAAAAAAATCGTCGGTTTTTTTCTCGATCAAATGATTATCTTGGCAACTTGAATCACTTCGATTCTGCTGCATGATTCAAGCATTAGTCACGATCACAAACACCTATCTATTTTTGTTATGCCATTTTCACATATACATATATAGGCCAGGATATAGCACGCATATACCGTTGTTATAATAATCGACGAATCAAGTCTTACGGAACTGCGTATTAATTTTGCCGTACTCGCTTACTCAGCAATTATTTCGTTGCCACCTGTTGCAGAATAAAGTTTGGTCGCTAATAACATGAATGTGAGAATACGATTTGCTTCCGCACATGAGATGTAATACGCGTAATATATTACTAATCACAGTAAATTATACAACTTGTCAAAAATTTTAATTACAATTGTTGAATAATGTGTAACTTTTAATCGCAAGTGATAAAGACACTCATAAATTTAACAAGTAAAATTATATAATCAAGGAAAAAGTGTAAGCAGTTTGATTTTATAGCTATAATCTAAGAAGAGAAATAAAGTTATTAAGCGGTTAAAGTTATTAAACACTTGGCTGTACTGAAAATTTTGTGCAATTAATTGTTGTCAAACAGCGCTAAATTTAATGGATTCAAGTATATTATATTTAAGTAATCGTTTTAAAATAAGATGTCTTAAATTTATTTTGAAAGTTATTCGTATAATTAGTTCGACTAGCTAATATTTCTCAATATCATGCACATTTTTATTTCTATAATACTTTCAAAATTTGTAACTAAAATTTGTTTGATACATTTTCGTAAATAGATGTCTTACTACTGCATATTAAAATAATAGTTTTTCTCGTTAATGTGAATATTACTATTATTAAATTGTTAAACAATTATAATTGGATATTCGCTTATTCTTAAAATAGTTTAAGAAACATCTAATTAAATTATACATAATATATTTAATAAAATAATTTTTCACATTTACTACTGCTTAAATTGTAAATGAAATACGTAATATATGAAAAATTTGAATAAATTATTTTACATAAAAATATTTTTTTCTTCTAAATAGAATGAAAAATAGAAATTATAATATAGAAGTAAATTATACAAAATTAAATAAAAAATTAATGTACTTTTAATGTTATTCATATTTAATATTATATACTAATTTGGTATTATTTTAATTTATACCTCGTTAGTTTATTATTTTCAGCTATTATGCAGGATTATAATAAATATTATTTATAATGTAATTGATACTTTGTATAAAAATAGAAATAAATTGCAATAGTTAATATCATTGAATGTAGAGTTATTGGTAAGGCATTGCTTTACTCTTAAGTATAATAAATTTAAAAACTATCAAGAAACATTTTTAGATAAATTTATATATTTGTCTAAATATAAAAAATTTAATAATTTAAAAATAATTTTTTATATTCTGTTACTTATATTTCAAATTTATAATTAATATCAAAATAATAAAATGTAAAAAGCATTCCATACTATTTTTATTATATCATACTTATTATGGAAATTAAATAATGCGATACGAAATAATAATGATGCAGTTTTATTTGATTATATTAAAAATATAGTAAAAATTTTAATTTATACTATAAAAAAAGAAACTTAATTATTTAGTTTTTCTGACAAATACAACATTAAAAATACCAATTTAACTTCCTTTGTAAAATCATTAAAAAATGGTGTATATAATGAATGAATATTTAAATATTTTTTATAGAAAAATTTTTAACTAAAATTATGTATATTTCTCACTTAAAAGATTATAGAATACCGAATAAATAAATGCGATGTTTATAAAAACAAAATGAATCAGCCTCATTTACTATTTCCTAAAGGAAAAATTGATTTTTCAATGCCAGAGAATTTTTTATCTTTCTTTGCTTTCAAGCAACTTTGTAGTATATAAGGTAAACAAACGCGTCGATGCAATATAATTCTTAAGACGTTAGTAAAGCTCCGTCGAAAGAAAAATAAAAAGTAATGCCGAAAGATAGATAGATATAAATAAAGAAAGAGAGGAAAAGTGAAGAGAAAAAGTAGCAAAGAAAACAACACCGACGATGCGCAACAATTCTCTGGTCAATTTGTGCGATTAATCAGTTATAGTGAGAAAAAAATTTCCCTCTCTTTCCGTCTATATATCCATCTTTCTGTATGTGTATGTACAAGCAATAAGAAAGGTAGGTGTTACACAAACTGCCAAGGGACAAGAGCTTTTTGTAGAGCAACGAGCTGTGACATAACCTCTCGCATACGACCTGGACTCTCTTTTTTCTTATCTAGGTGATTTTATATGTGTTTACCTGTATGTAAATGTATGCGTTAACATAGGTACGCTGCATGGATGAGGTGTTTTGCTAGGAGAAAAACAACTAACAGACTCAAAGGGCTCGGTAACAAAGCCCCACATGAACCAACGTTTTTCCTATTAGTCAAGGTTGATTTATTATGGTAAAGTAATTGCTTGAATTAGCTGTGATGAAAAATTCTTTCACACCATTTCTTTTTATAAGCAAGCTTCAAGATTCTTACGGAAAAAAGAGTTGCAAAGTTATTAGTTTCAAGACTTTGTAGCTATAAGTAATGCAAAAACATGCTTATAAGTCTTTACATGTTCTGCTATGTTGTAAAAATAATTTTATTTATATGGTATATACAAATAGAGAAAATTTTATATTGGTATTATATAATTTCTAATATATAGAAAACTATTGAATAATCATTATAACGTATTATGTATAATACGCTTACATAATTAAAATACCATTATCTCTATAAAAAGTACATAATAAATAAATATGATTAAATAACGTCGAATACCTTGAATTTAAAAAGTTTATAATTAAAAGAGCAGAATATTATTCTGAAAAATTTATATAATACAAGAATTTCATAATTAGATTGAATAAAATAATTTTATAAACATACAAAGAAAAGTTTTTTAACTCAATAAATGGAAATTAAATAATTTAAAATCTTATTAACTATATATTTATTAGTAATATAGTTATATAAGATATTTTCTTTCTAAATAAAAAATGATATGTATCTGTTTATAAATTTTGTGAAGTGTATAATTAAAAAATAATAAACTATAATTAGAAAAAAGTAATATTATATAAAGGAATTTTTAATCAGAAAAATAAATTAAAACTACAATATAAGTTTAATATTCGTGTTATATTTATCGAAGACATAAAAAACTTTTTTCTTTCTTGTAAAAGAAAAATGGCAGCCGATAAAAGTTGCAATTTAAATTCAAAGAAAATATTAATTCTTAAATATTAAATTTACAATATTGTTACGCCATAAAATACTAAATAAATCGTATAATCTTAAGAAGATATTAATACTAGTATTCTTGATGAAGATTTATAGACACATAATTTAACTACATGTACAAAAAAAGCAGAAAATCGAGAATATGATAACTAGAAATTATCTTGATTGAAATAGTTAACTAGTATATGAGTTATACTCTATTGTCGGTTAATTAGAAATTTGAATAAAAAAAAAAGCTGACATCTAGATAAATCTATCTCATTACTGATGCTCTAATCGATTTAATATCCGTTCCAACTATTACCAAATGAAAATTCGCCAATATCATATAATTACAATCATATATAATATAAATAAATATTTATTCCTTTGAAAAATTATATGCTGAATCTGCAGATCAATGTTACATAATAACATATTAAAAAGTTTAAAAATAAAATGTTTTGCTAAAAAAATGACCCATGGTCTTATACTTTAACCATCCGTAATATATAATCGTATAATCTACCAACACCAAAAAGAACTAATCATTAAGAAAAATACTTTTAAAATATAAAAAAGATGAAATAACATTTGCTTGTGATCGATATTAGTTTATGAAGATAACTTCGGACTTTTTAATACTAGACTTATTTAGTACTTCGCGAAATTCACTCGACTATTATAACAATGTTCTTATTTTAACAATATTTACTTTCAAAAATGTATCAATAAATTTTATAAAATAATTTCTAAACTGAATTTGAATAAAATATGATTTAAAAACTTTGAAAATAAGTTTTACTATTTTATATGGACGTGAGATGAAATCACAGCGAAAAGGGTGAAATATTAAAACGAGATAATAATGAAATATATGTATAACTTTACTTATAGTTACGAATATTTAAAATTGAAATTCCATACAGTAGTATTACTGTAATACTCTTACCAAATACAAAAACCATCTCCAGAAATATACTGCTTATCTTTTACTTTTTTCACTCTCATCCATACTTGATAGCAAATATTATCCCCTACATAGTTATTTACGGTCAAATCATATTTCAAGTTGAATACAGGCATAACGAATCTTCAATTTTCAATACCATAGGACACAGATTTGTATTCTCGCTCTCAATCATTCATATGTTATTTCGCTCACTATTTATAAGTAATAAACTATTATGCTAAATAGAATAATTATATGGCTTAACTATTTATTTAATCTTTTATAATATATTTAACTCTTTTTTATATTTATCCTCTTGTTAATTATGACATCTCAATCACTATTATATAATTATTTATAAATTTATTTACATTTTCTTTCTAAAATGCCTTATAGTAGAAAATTTTTTTATTTTTCGCGCTGATAATTTTCAGAATTATTGGATCTATTGAATTATTTTGCTATAAAGTTACTTGCGTGTTCAATTTTATGTCCGTTTCATTCATTAGGGAATTCATCTAGAGATCGTCGTATATGAAAAATCGTGTCACGTGAAATTTATTGTGCAGAAAGTCTTTTAAAATTTAATTGATGTGTAGCTCTTGAATCTGGGATGGTAAATTAAATAACACTACGTTTTAAACTGATTCAGCCTAGAACTAAATAACTCTACCTATATTTTCAAGATATCTCCACGATGAATGTGCTATTTACATATACCAAAAGCAAATAAATCATATGCTTTAGTCGAGCAGTTTAATGGTCAATGGTTCGTTAATTCAAAGGCGAAACATTCCTGTTCTTTCGGCGTATCTTAGCACAAATTATTAACAATGAATTCTGTTCTCACACTAACGAACATTTGCTCCCTTTGATAAGATTAATTTTGCTTTGCTACTTACTTCATCACCCGTAGTACTAGATATACCACTGATGCTTGTCTAACTCTTTCTTCTGCAATATCACGATTCAAAAAATTCACATTTATCAAAATTATAATATATTAAAAATTTATTTTTTGCGGTCAATGTAATGAATTTAAAAATTATAAATATTAATCTTATTTATTAAATTCTATATTTATTTAATTTTTTATATTAAAAGAAATAAATGTATATTAAATATATATTAATATATCTCATCTCTATTTGTTTAAATATATTGAAGAATTATGGAACTAGTTCAAAAATACCTTTAGATTATTTCCGAACATTGAAAGTATATAAAATAAATATACGTTTAATATATTTAGAAATTGCTTAAACAAGTATCGCAACATACTTCAATAATTCATTCTCTAAATATTCACAACGCTTCAATATTTCTTATTCCACTTCCCAATAGTAGTTTGAGTGACTTCCTTCTTCTAATGTGGATTAAAAAGTTTCCTATTTAATATACCTACGAGGAATTTTGGACGACCTTCCTTTTCCGATGAATCGCTAAAGAGTCACCGAGCCTTTTTTTCCCCTTGTTCACAATGGCTCAGAATATGGTTTGCTATTGTTTAGACTCGATGGTCCCAATTATCGGATCTTTATATCGATTTTTCCAACAATGTCATCAGTATTCTTCTCATGCCTGTGATTTCTATGATTCTAAATTCATATCTGGATGTGCTCCATTCCACTTAATGTGTGACGTCAGATATTCAAAAAGTGAAGAATATTTTCATCAAATAATTAGGTATAATACAAATATTAATTATTTTACAATCCAAATAACTAGTTCCACACTTGTAACTTTAATTCAAAAAAAAAATTACAATGCTTTTATAATGATTAATATATAAAAATATTATTAATTTAATTATCTATATTTTTGTATTATAATCATTATACAAAATCTACATCTTCATATTTTCTTGATTTTAATATTTTTCTTCCATTAATTTAATTATACATTTACTTAAAAATACATAATTATTACTACTTTATTAAATTTTTAAAAATATTTACTTAAATATATAATATGAGATATACTATAAATCAAAGTCTCGCAAACATATTTATTCCGTACTGAACTTCAATAAACAATATAAAGACTCTGAGTGTACTCATTAATCATGTGAACATGGGCATCGTTCATATATTAATCTGCTCTCTTATTAACTTTGGATCATCCTTCTATTTATTTAATTTTGATTGTTATTGTGTCAAAGAATTAAACTATTATTGTTTAGTAGCCATATAATATCATTAATTGATTAAATTTTTTATACAACCAAAAAAAAATATTTATATATGTACATATTCAAGTACAAATCATCTATAAGTATTCAAGAAGGTCAATAAATATAGATATAATTAATTTCATATTTTAATGTCCTTGAATTTCTCATCGGCACAATTTTTATTATCCATTAATTTGGAATACTAAATTATTATAATTACCGATAAAATATAAAATTCCGTTTAAAAAATCTTTAAATAAATAGTATAATTGTTAACTTAAAAAATTTAGTTCTTTTATCTATTTTATAAGATTATAACTTTAAATAATATTTCAATCTAACAAAGAATGATTTTTATGGCCTCACGGATAACTTAAAACTTATTCAAAGCCAATAATTCGCAGTAATTTTGGAAGATGCCTACAATTTAAGTTTTAATATTGAAAATATTATTTAACTTGAGATCTGACTAAAATTATGTAAAATTAATAAGAAAATTTTTAATTTTAAATCATCTTTTTAATATAAATTTTAAAATTTCACAAAATATATTTATAATACTTTAAGAAGGAGGTTTTAGAGGATTTAAGGATATGTAAAATGCAGATAAATTAACAAACTCGTGATTGCAATGTAAATAGTTAGCAAATGTAACGACTTCTACTTACAGAGCTTATATATATATATATATATATATATATATATATAGTCTTACAATAGGAAACTGTTTGCGACTCTCATGTTTCCATCGGAGCAAAACTCAGTTCAGCCTCTTTCGATTTGAAGAAACCCCGGGGCTTGTCACGATGTTCCAGCGTAGCTGCCATTTCGTTTTTAGAACTCAGCCTTTGCCCTATATACTCCCAAATTTATAATACTTACATTATCTTATTTATTAAATTCAAAATTGGTTTTTTTTACTTAGAGAGATCTGCTCGAATAATAAGTCAGCGATATTTATTTTTTGAACTATATTTTTATACTTTTAAATTTTTCCTAGTATTATTGATATTTCAGATATATTTATGTTTCGTACGAACTATTTTCAAAATTTTAAAATCCAATTGTAATACATTTATAAATTCTTGAATGATATATATATATCCTTTTTCATTTGAATAATTAACATGTAAGTTTATAATCGTTACTAACTTTTGTAAATAAACTATTCATAGTCATCAAAATAAAATTTGTATTTAAAATTATACTTTTTTAATAATTTGAATCAATTGAATATATTTATTTCACTTCATTTTTTCTCAAAAAATCAATATTTTATAAATTTCGTAATAGTTATGATTAAAAATTTTTAAAATAAATATTATTTATTTCTAAATAAACCAGTCAAATATAAAGATAAATATTACCAATAAAAATTGAAATAATTATTTCAATTGTAAAAAGAAATTAATAACTAATTCCGTTTTAAAGTTGAACTTATTAACAAATTTGAAAGTTAAAAAGTGCTAGCGAAATATAGAAAAATGTTATTGAATTATGTAAAATTTAATTATTCCTAAACTTTTCCATATAATTGATTATATTGTACCGATAGCTTATTTGTATTTTCCATTTAAGTTAATAATAAACCAAACAACATATATATTAACTAAATATATTTTATGTATTATACGTATACTTTACAATATTTTATTTCTTTATTTTACAGTTTGAAATATGTATAAAATAATTGCGTAATTTAAAAATATTATAACATACGTATATAGTATACATAATTTTTATATACCAAACATAATGTATTGCAATAAAAATCTGTTTTAATACAATAATGTAGAACGCTATAAAACAAATATAGATTTCTTAAATTCTACTGAAATGCCGCCATATAAAATATAGTAACACTATAAAAAATGTATTTTTCTTTTACTTATTATAAAGCTGATTACTTAAGAAACGAAAGACAGAAAAATTAAGCATTCTTTTCTGGCAGTAGAGAAGTCGTGGTTCTACTCAGCAATCAATATCAAGAGCATGTTACGGAAGTGTGTGAATGTACGTAGGTATACATATGTATATAATATACGCCAAGTGTGTATCCCTGGTTCTTAAGAGAGTTTGCGTCCTCGAGGTAAGAACTTTTACTTGTCGGCTTGAACCGAAATCAGAAGGGAAAACCGAAGGGGAGATTCCTATACCTTATCTTTCTCTCTTTCCATCTTTCTCTCTCTTCCTCGATATACCTTTTACCCTGCCTTTCTTTTTTTTACATTATATCTTTCCCACTACCTCTTTTTCGATATCTATTTGTCTCTCTCCCTTTTTATTACTGTCTCTGTCTCTTTCTCTACTTATTTATTCTATCTATCTATCTATCTATCTATCAGTATTTGTTTCTTACTTCTACATTATCTAATCCTATACGTATTTTACTGGCAGGTATTATCAGTAAAGCATCTTGGTTAATAAAATATTAGTAATAAACTGAATATAAAATATTTATAAAAACTATAATAATTATATTTAGAAACGAAATTCCAAAAATAAATGCAATATTATTTAATTATTTAATAAAGAATATATAAAAATATTAATATAAAATAAATAAATTTATATATATAATGAAAGGAAAATTGAAACTAGACTAACAAAGTTACTTTTACTTGAAAAATGAGTGTACCAATCCGAAGTAAATTTTGTATCGATTTAAAGGCGTCCTGATCGCAAAAGATAGGTGAGAAGATGAAAAATGACTTGAAAGTATTATAGCCTATTTACTAAGTCTTTGAAAGTACGACGAGAGTTTCGGAGTTGTGGAAAATTCTATTGTTAGTAATGTAAAATACGTTCAAAAGGATAAGAAATACATGTGCAAAGTGAACGAGAATCACAAAATCTATAACTTTTATGCTATTACTGAAACTTTTCGAGTGAGTTTCCACCACATTTTGAGTGTTTTATATGCTCTTCAATTTAAAATTTTTAAGAAATACTTGAGTTAATGGTAATTTTTATAATTCATTATTCTTATAATTTCTATGCTTTTTCGTTAAAAAATGCACTTAGTAATTAAAATTATAAGATTTACTGAAACTTGTTAAACTGTTCATGTGAACTACAAAAATATTTGATTTTAAGAAGCTTCCCTTGTCAACACACAATTAAAAATACAAATTTTAATTTATTAAAAAGAATATTTATTTCTACTTATATATACGTATATATATATATATATATAATATTTCATTTTATATCAAAATAATTTTTGGAATAACGCTTTTATAATAATCCGTAATATATATATCAGTTATAAATGTTTAATGTGAAAATATTTGGTATAGTAATAGTCATTAATTACTGTATTATAATAGGAAATATATTTTGTATAATCATTTTATTACATAATATTATTATTTTTAATATTTATGTCAACATATTTCATGGCATTCAATTACTAAAATATTTATAATTTATCTTTCTGATATTCAATTTCGTATATAATTTAAAAAATATTTGTGCATTTTTCATCTTTATTTCGTTAAAATATTCCTTTTAAATTTTTCTTGATATTGAATAATTGAAACTTAGTTTAAAAATATAAATGATATTCTTCAATTGAATTAATAACACGATAAGTTTTAATCTTATTCGACGTATAAAATTATGCTTTTTTCTAATTTAAAAATTTATATCTATTACTATATTTTTAATTTAGATTAACTCATTTATATGACTCGAATATATAAAATATTTAGTATATATGAATTTTTTTAATAAATCTTTTAAAAACTATAAATTTATTATTATATTCTAAATTTTCTATTATGATTATGAAAAATTATGAATTTTTAGTTTAAATTAATTTTTTGATTACAAAACATCCATTTAAATGTTTTTTAAAAAAATCATTAAATATTTCTATTTATAATTATTTTATAATATATTCTATAAATAAATGAAAAATTAAAAAAATATATTTTTAACTTCATATAACTTTATTGATTTAATCGTTTATTTTTAAATATTTACGAGAATTATTTCTTAATCTTTTCGTAACTTAATTATTTAGTTCTACTTTTCAAACTATTCAATTCTCCAGTAAATTTATGTTTTATATATAGATTTATAGGTATATAAATAAATAAGTTTCGAAAATAACTTTCCTTTAAAATTAATTCGTGTAATTTGATTACAGTTTATACGTAAAGTTGTATTTAATTGATAAATTTATATCCGAAGTAAATTTTGAAATAGTAGAAAATAAAATGTAAGAGTTTATATAAACTCATTTATTATGAAGTAATACTTATTTCTAATAGATTTAATTTTAATTATCTATTTAGTGATTGATTCAATTATGTTAGCAAGTTTTTTAAATAATATTCTGAAAATACATTCCAAAGAACTATTAAATATTTAATTTAACTATAAAAATCTCATAGAATAAATAATTTTACTTTTGTAAAATTATTCTTTATAAATTATTACTTCTTACTAAATATTATGTCATACCTCTGTCTTAAATGTATGGAATAAGTAGCAAAAATTACAAAAATACATTAATTCGTGGTGCTATTACATTATATATAGCACGGAAATAATGGAAGCCTCGTCTATTTAATAGATGCAGTTACAACTTCCGATAGTAGTTCATTCGTGATACTTCTGACAAGAAATAAGAAAACTTTCTATGTAATGATGTCATAATTTAAAATTAGGTTGGATAAAATTTTAATTTTATTTGGACGATTGCAATGAAATTTAATTATTTTTTAATTATTTGCAAAACCTGTTATTCTTTATATATAATTATAACAACATATAATATATTAATAAAAAATGTCCGATAATGTAAAAAAATTTGATTAGACATTCAATATTCTATTGCGTTACAATCGCAAAAAATAAATTTGATAGCTATATTTTAAACTGAAAGTGTAGGAAAAACAATCATAATATTTAAATTATATATTTTAATAAGTTTTCTAATATATTGTGAAATAATTTTCATATTTTTCTGGATAACAGTTATTTACTTTAATATATTGATTTTGAAAACCAACTTAGATTGATTATTAAATATATATCATTAATAATGAGACCTATTAAAAAACTTTTTAAGTATTAATTCTTAAAATCAGAATTTCTTATACTTACTTTCTGCATAAAAGCACATAATTTCACGCAAAAAATAAAAAAATACATTCCAGAAAAGGTGTATAATTCATTCTTATATTATGCTTGATAAACTCATTTCTTTATGCAGTAAAAATATTAAAACTTTTGTCATATACACAATAACCTTGTTTAACACTATAGAAAAGTTTTACAAAATAATTACTTAACTTTTTCCGACCAACTATAAAATAATTAAATTAAAATTATAGAAAGTCAGTATTAAATTTATTCAATTCTTTATTTGATCTGAAAATATGTTTTTAATCGAATGCCTTTCATATTAAATAAAAATTTTCTAAAAATTGTAATTTTATGTATTTTACGAATAAATAACATTTTTCTATTCGTTATATATTTAAAAAAAATTTACAATTATAAAAAATAGTGAAGTAACATTTTTATTTACCTTCAATTATCAATATTAATTTTATGTCATGTAAAATTATTTAAATTAATGTACATTATATAAAATTATAAATAAAACATAATTTTTGGCAAATATTTATAATAAATATAGAATACATGTATAGATTTATAATGATCTCATTTTCAAATTTAAATATCCGGTAAAAATGAACTGATTATTCAACTTATTTTATACATATATATTTATAACCATAACGAAAAATTGAATTTTTTTTCGTAATTTTTCGTTTTTACTGACAGAGATAATATAACACGTTATTATATTTAAGTTTAAACGTAAACTGAATATTTTTCTGAATTAATTAAATTAAAAATCCTTTTTTGTATTGCTATACTGTAACTTTACTATTAAAAATATATTTAAATTTTTTATCAATATAAGTATATTTTCTTATATGTATTATAAATTTCTATTAAATTTTATATTCATTTACATTAATTTTTTAGTTTAACTTCATAGTAACATTTTTATGATAGAAATTTATATATTTAATAATTAGTATAATTGTTTGTCCAACAACAGACGTGCTTTTATAGAGAAATTTTATATTTTTTTATCATGTTCATCCTTTCAAATACTTTTAGGTAAAATTACGATCACCTTCTATTTACTCTAATCATAGTTTTTTTTAAAGCTTCCTATTAAATAATTAAGTTATTTAACATATTGTTAATCAATTTTTCAGCCAAAAAATCTTACAATATTCTGTTGACAAATATACAGTTCGAGATAAACGAACGTGTATATTGATTAAAGGTGAAACTTAAAGTATCAATTGTTTCATATTCATTGGAAATTAGTAGATATATTTTCAAGATTGTTTATACAAAAATATTTCAGCAAACAAATAGTCTGTAATTAAATTTTTATGTTCATGACTTTTAATGAGAACTAATACATTTTTCTAGCCCACAAATTATATATTTTAGTAATATTTAAAAAATAGAAATAGATGAAAACTTTACAATTTAAACTCTTATTTTCATAATACAAAACTCTATTTAGAAATATTAAATATTTTTAATATTTAATTAACAAAAAGTTTTTGGTGTATTTCATCAACTTTTTAGAATTTATTGAACTTTTTGAAGTTTAATTAACCCACATAAAATAAAAGCCAACTAGATAGTAAATATATTTAATAATATTGCATTGATATGCATAGATATACAATGAATTCCTAAAAAGATTTTTCAAATATTAATCCACACAAAATGTGATTCAACGTTAGGAAATTTCACTTTTATATTTATTATATTTATTATTTTTCATTATTTATATTAGTACAAAAAGAGATAAATGAGCTTTTATGTATAAATAAATATATATATATATATATATATGAACACGTATGTAAAATGTTTCAATGATACTTTAATAATAGGAACCTTATCAACTAATCCCTAAAAATTTCCAAATATAAAGGGTTATTCTATCGGAATATCTTTTTGGTACACCATAGTTCTTACTTAGATATTCAGATACCTGGTGTTCAAAGGAGATATAATGTCTCTCGACCTATGTCAGGGTTGAAATGATTTGTATTCCACTTGTTGTTGTTGACAATTATTTATTTATTAGAATTACTTTTACAAGTCGTTTTCGGCGTATATTACAATGATGTACGTAGTTATCGTGTATAATAGTTTGATGACAAAGATATAATTGCGCTCTCTACGATGTTTCTATCCATATATAAATTATCGGTCTGGTGTCGGTATGTCCCATTCGCTTATATATACTCGCTTCCCCTACTCTGTTGTCAAGTGCATTCCGCCTTCGTTTCTTTACCGTCTTCTAGGATTCGAACTTTGACAAAGTACCGTTTGTTTCATGCGTCACGTAATTTCCCGAGTTCGTCTGTGCGCCATACCGTTGTGTTTTTCCACGTCTGTCGTATATCCGTTGCTCGCCATTTCATGGTCCTTTGGCATCTCGGGCTCCTGCACCTGGAAGGATCCGCGTCTCAACCCCTTCTCTTATCGTCTTCGGGGCCCCTTTAAGCCACACTCCTCCTTTCAGCGTAATGGCAGGCCCCTCTAAGACCGATAATCCCTCGTTGCCCTCCACGCGTCTTGATCCTTGCTTTGCTGTACGTAACTCGAATCGCTCGCAATTTCCTCAAAATAATCCTTCGCGTAACATTTTTCCGTTGTCGCGCTCATCTACGGCGTGTGTCTTCCGTAAAAGATACTTCACGGTGGCTCGTGTATTCCTCGAAGGACCCCCACGGCGACGCGCACTAGGTTAGCATTGCGCCTCGTCCCGAACGGAGCCTTGCAAGGATATCTCGATACTCCTCGCCTATCTGAGCTCCGAGAGGCGAGTTTGTTTATACGATTTATTACGTGTCGCGAGTGTCCCCGTGTCTCGTAATTTGAGGAGTGGAGGCGAGTGACCCGTTGTTCGTCTCTTGACCGGGTCGGGGTAATTTAATCCGTTTGTTTATGGTTTTTTTTTGCTTACCTTGCCAAAGTTCGATTTCTTTTCGCTCTACTCTTTCCCTCGACGCTTTCCATTCTTAACAACCTATATACGAAAACATGTCAGCCCACAGTACATAAACGTCAAAAAAAGAAAAATAAAATACAA
This sequence comes from Dolichoris vasculosae, assembly GCA_018907195.1. NCBI lineage: Eukaryota > Metazoa > Arthropoda > Insecta > Hymenoptera > Agaonidae > Dolichoris > Dolichoris vasculosae. The sequence goes on from JACCHY010000001.1 coordinate 13,097,464, forward strand.
AACGAGTGAATAATAATATGAAATTGATATAGAAGAAGAGAGAGAGCAAGTGTCAAAAACGTGTTTCTAGTAATTATCATCCGTTCTGTATGAGCGGCGTCTTTCTGATTATGTTGTAAAATTTTAAAAAATCATAAAAAAATAATTTGTCATCGTATTTGATTACTTTTTTTATCATATTAACTAATTCATTAAATTGCAGTTTTTTAAGCTCAAACAATTTTGTTATTGTAAATAAATGAATCAATATTTCAAATTAGTTCTTTCCATTTATCTACTTCAAATCAAAAGAAACTTATTCGTACAACTTCAAAAAAATTTTATTTGTACTATTTTAAAAAGTTATTAGATACATCTGCATTCAATATAATTATAGTATAATATACACAAACAGTATGTTTAATATATTTTCAACTAAATAACTATAAGTTAAACAATTAATACTTATTATTTAATAACTATCCTTTTGATAAATAAATTATATTTATATAAATATAATTAAACGTATGATTTTAAACTTAGAATTTTATATTAATCATAATATATATATATTAAAAAATATTTCGTATCAAATATAAATAGAACAAAAATTCTACTTACAATGACAAAAATTCAAAAAAATGTATATACATATAGATTGTATTTATTCAAATAATTTCATTTAAAATTAGAGTGCAACGCTTAATGAGATCTAAATGAGAAAACATGATTTTCTTTATACGTAATCTTATTGTAATTATCAGTGAATGTCAGTTCAGTCGAGAAATATGAATATTTCGAAAGAATATGGCGAGTGCTAAGCTTCGTAATCGACAAAATAATTAACTTTTTTTTAAAAATATTGAATAAAGAATCGGAAAGGAGTAAAGCTGTAAATAATTCTCGCTGTTTATAGATTCTGGTATTTTCTGTATACTGTACAATTTTGATAATAATATTATACGAATGTATCCTTATTATTTTCAATTATTGAAATCATTAAAAAATGTATTGGATATTTTAAAAAATAACAGTATGATTTTTAATTGTATGCCTTGTAAATATCTATATTTTATATAATGTTGATAAGTTTATGTTATTTGTTACATAACATAAATGAATTTTTTATACGATTCTCGTATATAAATGTAATATATATATAAATAAATATTTACAGTATGAATGTATAAACATATAAAATAGTTTTATCTTAAACCTTTAACATAAATAACAAGGAAACATATACACACTGTTATTTATTGATATTTCAGTATTGTGCATAAAATTGTATTAAAATTTTTATTTTAACTTTTATAAATAAAAAGTTATTTAAATTGATTAAATAATGATCCATTATTGTTTTACCAACATAAATAATAAATTTATCTCAATATCTAATTATACATAAAATACTCATCACTCCTCTTAACATTTTAGAAATACTAAAGGTATTATATATTCTCTCACCACCGTACAATTAATAAACTTAAAGTTCTAAAGCTATTATTCTAGATGTATATACCTTGACAGTAAATCATAAATTAATAGCGTTCCGATACTAGAACATAAAACTCATCTTACACAATGCAACTCACCTACAGTAACTTGGACATTCAGTATCATGTGTATTCTTACCTCATTCACGTGTTCATGAACACAAAATCATAAACGAGAGTAGGAAAACGATATAATAGTTAGAAACTTTAACGTCGTTATGACAATGGTCTAGTGAATACCGGCAGTGTGGCCAATTACCTGTCGGCTATGAATATTCTTATGCATATACGAATGGCCAGGTACATGAAAAATTCAAAACGACTTCAAAACAAATATTAAATGTATCATTTTAGATGGAATATATAAATATAAAACTCTAATAATATTAATTAATTAAAGTTTTGAGAATCGTGTTTATTAAATTCATTTTAATGCTGTTTTTAGACTACTTGTTCTATTTGATAAATAAAAATATCTTATTGAAATCATAAATTTTCTCTAAAATTGAAAATATAGAAATTAAAATTTAGAATATATTTAACATATATATTACTTATAATCCAAGCAACGAAAAAAATATTATATATTCGTATTCATTTATCGTAACTAGCATCAATTAATAGGTAACTATTATTAGAATTTTATTTGATTCATCATTTATATATTGAATTTTTTAAATTTATTTTTAAAGTATTACTTAATTATTTTTTAAAAACATCTTATTATGTCATAAATCACTTTCATAAGATATTACGCTTGAAACTACTAAAACAAGTGCAGCATCAATCAAAATTCAGATAATCCGTAAAATAGAATTTATGATTTATGTTATTGTAAATTTATATAATTAAAATTGATAAAAAATTGATTTAAATGAAAAAAAAATTAGAAACTTGAAAGGTTTTGAAAATGAATTGCTAAAAACCATTGACAATAAAAGCACTATACTTTAAAATAGGTAAAGACAAAAATAATGGAATTTTAGACTCTTTTAGATACACCCATTATAAATACTGAGAATAATCGAAATATATTACTAAAAAATAATTTATCTATTAAATAAAAATACGGTATAAAGTTATTTTATACAATTATTAAATACACATTTATTTTATAAAATTAGAAAAATACTAATTATAATAAAGACAAATAATAACAATTATTATTGTATCATTATACATCTTTGATTTCTAAACATAAACAAATTATATAATTACTAATTTTTTACAAATTATTTTTTTATTCTTTAATCGAAGACTATCAATTATTTAAATTTAATATTGTTTAAAATTCAAATTATATAAATAAACAGTTATTTAATATTTATGGTCCATTTATTGTCTAAAAATATTCTAATAGAAATAATGATTGTAGAATAACGATTGAAGAAGCTTCTAAGCCAACAAATATTAACTTATTTATAATAAAAAAAAAATGACTTTTATATAGAATAAAACTATTATAAAAGAACTTTATTAATTGTGCTCTCTTCAATATAAGAATATAATAAGTAAAAGCATCATTATCAACTAGCTATAATAATTTACGTGTTTATTCTCAGGTTTCGCGTGAGGTGCATTACAAGTTGCAACAATTAATTTTCAGTGACACTCATGAATTAAGTGTTCTCGGGATATACAATATAAAAGAATCATCGTAAATAAATATTCAAAGATTATATCTTAATATATCAAGAAACATAATTATAAATAATAGCTAGTTATTTATAGTATAAAAGCCCTATTCTTCACATTTATCTAATGAATCACTTTGACTTATACTTATAACTTATTTAAGGCACGTAGTATATCTTTCAACTTTATTAAAATTCATATATGCGTGTAAGCACACAAGTACGCAAATATACGTTCATAAATACACAAATAATTATATACAGAATACATTAAATTATATGACTTATCGATATTTTGGTTGAGGGATATTCCAATAAACAAAGACTTGTATCGTAAAAATAAATATTCTGGATAAAAGTCTAGAATACACTATTAAATATAAACTTACAGAGTTACAGATGCGCATTCATATATATATATATATATATATATGTTCGGATATGCTGGCGCAGATGTGCTTAAACTATAAAAAAAAAGAAAATCCGTAAACGGAACAAAAAAAGAGTAATCGAAGGGGTTAGTAAAGTCTACGTAACGAAACGAAGTGTCCGAGAAAGAGATTGTAAGCTGTTTCTGTAAAATATCGTGCAAAAAACTTTGGCCAATTTCGTTCAGTACAATTCTCCACATGACTTGATGCTCACTTACCGAGGAAGCAACTCGAAAGAAAGATGGAAAAGAAGAGACAACGACCGCGTTATGTGTTCGAGCGCGTTAATGCAAACCCTTCCATGCTAATCCTTTTATGCCGTAGTCTATTTTCTACGTTCTAGTACCGTGTCCTGTATCACGTATGTTACACTAGCATCGAGGGTATTTCTCTTCGGATTTCGCGCATAAATTAACACTTTCATCGCGAATTCTTCGCTCGGCTTACCAAATTGCCAAGCGAATTACTTGGGCTACTGCTCGTCCTGGCTTAAGTAACGCGAGCCCAGGTGTTCATTATTGTACGATAATCGCTCGTTCGTAGATGACAAGATCCAAGAGTCCGCGAGGCTCTTACGCTTCGCTACTTAATAAGCTCCTAGTGTATAAGCTGTTAACTTGAACGATGCTCTTGACGGAACTAACGAAGCTGGTCGAGCGCGTCGAGGGTGCGACCGTGTATTTAGAAAAAAGTGAAACCATTCAAATGTAAAGTAATTCTTGTAGATACGAAGGGTGAGCATGTCTTCAAAGTTGTGTTTTCTTGCGAGGAAAATTATCTACTATTATCGGAGTTTTGCATCTTTTGTCAGCGGATCCGACGAGATATCTTGTAGAAGCCGATGGCTATTTATATTACGTTATTTAGCAAAAAGCTAATAATATTTAGAATATAGGATAAGGTAAAATACTTTATTGATAACAATGCTCTTTTTTTAACTTAAAAATTGATAGTTATTTTCCTATGATAGAAAACAAAGTAGTTTATCAATTCGATAAAAACAAATTGTATTAAAGTTGCATATCTAGACTATTTTGAGCTTGTATTTAAAAAAATTTATTTAATTAAAATATTATTTGGTATCCTTCTCTTCTATAGTATTAAATAACTAATGTATTTAAATTAAACTACTGACATTCCTTCAATTTTTTAAATACATATAGTTGATTTGTATTGATTTTATAAATTAAACTTTTCATGAATTTCTGTTAGAAAATAAATCAAATTTTATAGATTCAATTATTCATTATGTAAGAACATAATTTTTCATATTTTCGAAAAATAATAAAAAAAATTTTGTAAAAATATGCATATGTACATAAAAACTTTATTCGTGTTAAATTTAAAAAATTTTGTTGTATCTAAAAATTAAAATAATAATATCTTATTTTAAATTTAATAAAACGAAATATTGTTATAATATTTTATAATAATTGTATTATTAAATTAAACTATTAAAAGAATTTAATTTTTTTAAATTAAAGTCATGATACATTTATTATAAGGTTTTTTAAAAAATTAAATTTTTAAATATATAATTATAAATAACATTTAATTATAGATATTATTCATAATATTAATTTAAATGATTTTCCTGCGAAAAAAATTCTATTGTAATCAAATTAGAAATTATTTATTTTTCAATGTTTTATAACAGAAGTATAAACGGTTTTGAAAAAAACGCTTTATAATTTTCCAATTTACTTTCGAATTTTAAGAAATATAATAAATAACATATAATCTTTATCTTTTATGACTTACTTTAAAAAACATATTTATAAAGTCAGAATATGTAAATAAAAAGGATGAAAACTCGATAATATATTTTCATACGAAATATAAATAATTTTTTTCCTTACCTATTTAATTTTGTTTTTATTATTACATTTTAAACAAAATCTGTAATTAAAAAATGATATAAAAAGTATGTAAATGTACAAGCAGCTTCATTATCTTGTATATCTAACTTTAGTTAATAAATCTCAAAAGTAAATAAATAAACTACCTACTAAGAATTTGAACAAACTTTTTAATGTCATTTCAGAATTATGAAAAATTTTTATTTTTTTCTAACTCAAAATAATTTTGATAACTATAATTTATTCATTTTCGAAATAAGGAATCATAATTTAAAAGAATTCTGATAATTAATAAACGTATATTATTATTCTTATGTCAATAATAATATTAATATCATATTTTAAGTATTATATTCAGCAAATTAGTTTATGAATTTATTATAATAAAATTATATCCTTTTTAGTATTAAGTATACATATAAAGTCTGGTTTTATTAAACTAAATTTTTATACTGTAGACTTTAATTACCTATTTTAACCAATCGCTTCGACTATATTTAATTATTCAGTTTTATCAATAACAAACTTCGAACTAAGGTACAATAGATGAAGGTGCAAGTAAATATGTAAACAGATATAAACTTATATCTAGTATTCGTACACACTAATAAAGATATGTATCTAAAGTAAGAAATAGCAATTTAGCACACGAATTGTGTAGTCATCAGTATAGTTTACAATCGTGAATTGGTGAAAAGCCTTGGACACCCGCATCCTCTCAAAGTCAGTTCACGAGTATCTCCTTGTTTCTAGTAATTTGTTAGCTCACTGTAAGGATATGCATTCCATAAACAAACTACAATATAAATTTGCATTCACATGCTTAATCCGACTCCGTATGCCACTGTACTTAATGGATAAATAACAAATAGCTAGTCTTGCGTCAGAGAAGAGCTCATGTTATACGAGACTATAATTCGATTATAGGCCATCCACAGCTTACCCCAGTCAAGTTCAATATCATAGCCAATAATGTGGCAGGATTGTCGGTCACTTCAAGGTGAACTTGCGTACATCAGTCAGTTATTCAATACAATTTACTTGCACAAGACATAAACTTCGTTATCAAAGTTGTGCCGCTATGCAGTTATAATACATTATTTAATTCCTAAACTTTAGACGATGCATTATTTTTTATTTAACTCTAACTTATTTTTAAAGTCAGCAATCCTTCGATTCATTTTAATTATAAAACTTAAAATGCATCTATATAATTAATTAAATTTTTTGGAATTACAAATTTTTTAAAGGCAATCGTTTATTTTGGAACAAAATAATTTAATAGTGATTTTAGTTTAATAGTGACCCTTTATTCGATCAATTTTAATTTTAGGATAAAAATTCTCGTCATATATTTTTATATGAAATTATATTGATGGTTTAATTGCTAGTGTAAAGCCGTCTACATATTTTTTTAATACAAAATTTTATCACTCATTTTAATGAGTTTTTAATTTTTAATTGATTGATTAATTTCGTAACTGTTACAACATAATATCACAAACGCGAATTCCAATTTTCGATTAAATAATGTGTAAATGATTACGACTTGGTTACTTTATAAAATTCGAGATTATTTTTCATCGATATTTTTCATTATAAAATGTTTTCAAAGAGAAAAATTAATCGACCTCATAATATGTTCAAAATTAATCTTATAAAAATGCTTCTATCTTATTTTTGCTTAGAAACTGTCTATTATATTATATGAGAATATAAAAGTATTTTAATTATATTGACCTTTTTTATTCTTTTTTTTTCATTTATTAAATAAATTAAAATATTAATTTAAAAAAATAATATATTTCTATAATTTCAAATTTAAAAATTTTTTTATCTACTGATACTGATTCTATATTTGTAACCAAATATATTACTCAAATAAAATGATTTATTATGTAAAAAAATAAAACAAAAGTATTCCAAGCTTTTTTATTTCTTAACGTCTTATATTAAAAAATATTTTATTTATAAAACCATCCGCGACTATTAATTATTTTCTAATACATCTAGTTTAAAAATCAATGTACATTATTCATCACTATCTTAATATTTTTATCAATATATTCTTTATCCGTGTATGAATAATTCCTCTTATATATTATTTATTTTTATAAATTTAAATCACAAGCTATTATCAATCTACATTTTCATGATTTATGTTTATCATAGACTCGATATGTTTATACCTGGTTTCCACTTATTGCTTATAATTATTTATGTATGTATTTTTTATTATTATTTACTTCAAAAATTATATCTTACATATACGAATTCACAAAAATATTCCTGAAAAATTTCATAATATATAATTCTGTACAATATAAATCATATCAAATATATTTAATTAATAGTGTTTAAATTTGGTATAAAGAAATAATATATATAAATGATCACATAATTTATAATATATTCTATGTTATTTTCAAATCAAAGTATTAAGCATCATATTTCTATTAAAATTATATCTAAAGATAAAACATCTCTCTTTAAAAAATGCTCATCTTATATACTAGCCTTCGCAATAACTGTCTCTAGCCAGTAATTTATATAAGGATGGATATGACAATATTACATCCTCGAAAGTTGAGCAGCAAACGAAAAATAAAGCAAATCATTATTTTATCCGTTCGTCCAAGGAATAAACAGTAAAATGAATGTTACTTATTTATATTTTTTAATAAAAAAATGTATTTCATGTAAGTAACAACTGAATTGAAATATGTAATAATAATTTACGTTTTGTATCGTGTATAAAAAAGACACTAATTGTGTAAAATTTATTTTTATTCTTTTAAATTACAACAGTATTAAAAAATAGACTCATTATTTAATAAATATAAAATGATAATTTAAAAATGAAATTTAGTTAAATTTTGCAAAATTTATATTTATTTGTAAAATTTTATTCTATAAAGTTCTATACAGAAATAAATTATAAAAGAAAATAGTATTCAGTTTTGATACAATTTAAATTTATAAAATATTAAAATTTAATAATTATATACATTTACTAATAATTCAACTACTTCATTGAATTACAAGAAATAGAATAGATTCGATATATTTTTTAATATAAAGGAGTGTAATGACATTGAAAATTAAAAAGAATCAAATTTTTATTAGGATCATTAGAACTTTATAATAATGAGTTAGAAATATTCAAATTTTAGAATATATAATAATTTATCATTTTTGATTATCAACTTATTAAGTTTCACTGACTTGCACCTTATTTTAACTTTGAACATTATACTCGAATCTAATTTGCAATTAGAATTACTTTCAGTAGTTACAGGTGCGAATTTAGGAGAATTCAAACTTCGATAAAAAATAATTTTAACTTTATAATCGAATAAATGTAAAAAGAATGGAATTATTATATATTAAAATAAATAACTTTATTATTAAATGAATACTGATTATAATAATATTCTTCAAAGAATAAAATAATAATTTTAAATAAATTAATAAATTTATACATTTATTCTTTAATTTATAAAATAATTTTAAAACCGCAAATTTTTAATATAATATAAACATATAAACTAAAAACAAGTGTATAAAATTAAAAAAAAATTTCTTTAAAACTCTCTATTGTTAACATTTCCGTAACTCGTATAAATCCGACGATCAAAGCAAAATGTTTCACTGACCAAACAAACGGTAGCGTCTGCTCTATCGAATTGTCTAATTAGAAAATTACTCGAAATTTCGACGATTGAAGCATAGAAAGTGAAGATTGACTACCAACAATAAAATGTGATCTAATAGGAATCGAAATTGGAAAAGCTTTAATACAAAGAAAAAAAGGTGAGTGCTGTTTGAGGCTATGGGCTTAACTCGCCTCGAGGGAGTGACTTTATACTCGTTCGCCAACGAACCATACATGCAAAAAGTAAAAAGAATATACGAGGTCAGACAACTACCTGTACTCGCGTATACGCATATGTAGATACACATATAGCGATCCTATTTTTTAATTTAGAAGACAAAAATAGATAAAATGAAATTAAAGGCTGTTCGCCACACGATGCATATTTCGAATATCGCGCTAATCGTGATTGAAATAGAAAATAGCGTTAAAGATCGTAAAAAAAAAAGAGAGAAATAATACCGTTAGTTCGTAAAACTACAACTAAAAAACACGTGCTTGTAGAAATCAGAGACATGTGACTACCCCTGAGCTCAAAGAAAGCGATCGACCATACGAATTGATTCGTAGAAAATGCAGTAAACCATGAAATACTCTCCAACAAGAGTGGAGCAAAAAAATTTTATTTCCTCTCTGCTAGATATCTATGTACTCTCTTGTTCTCATCGTTAGTTGTCCAAGAAATACTGCATAAGAAATCCACGAAAATATTTTTAATTGAAAAAAGTTTCTATACATTGATTTTTTTTTATTTTCGATAGTGCTAACTATAAATTTCAATATATTTTTATTCGTTACTTCTATCGTTATGATTTTAAACGCTTGTGAGTATTATTTTTGCTTAATTAAAATATTTTAGACAAATATTTTTATATTGTAAATATATTACATTTTTTGTTTTATTACTTAAAAAATCAAAGAAAATAGAATTTCTAATGATATTCATTTTTAATATACATTTCAGCTTAATACATATCAATTCATTTTAATATAAAATTTATTAAAGATAAAAACTAAAACTAACATTTGTTAAGTATTATGAATAATTGAAATATTATATTATATAAAATATTTAAAATATTACTATGTACATAAATTTACTGTGTAGTTATTTTTTTTTTAAAAAAGCTCTTATAAATAAAAAAAATTATAATATTATTATTCTAAAATAAATACACGTTTATTATGATACAGCAAACGAGATAGAAAAAATAAAATTTTTTATTATAGGAATTATTAATAAATTATAGTATCATATGTATCAATATATTTGAAATTTAATCTAATTTGTAACACTAAACCTCGATTAATACTTACATTAAATAATACAACCGTCAACGTATTTAATTAATAAAAAGTATTAAATATATATTTTAATATATACGAAATAAGAAATTATTTTCTTATGCACGTACTCAACGAACAAAATAAGGATTGTGCTAGAATATTTAGTTTTAAAATTACAATTTCTCAAATATTTCACGAAAATTATAACGAAGAAATATGATGCATGAAATTTGGATATTGCACATGTTCTTAATTTTGAATATTTAAATAAATCGATATTTATATCCTATGTTAATAGTGTAAGTAATTTTAAGTAAGTAATGATTTCCTCGTTTCCTCGATTATAACCACATATTATACTACTTGATCCTTACATTTACGAAATAATTAGGATAAGAAACTATGATTTATTTTATGAAATTATAATATTTATGAATAAAATTTTAAACAGTTTACATAGAGATTTTGGAATAATATAAAAATATATATTTATAAAATATATGTATACATACATACATATATTTTTAATAAGAAAATAAGGAAAAATAAAAAAGTATAATTCCGGTATTTACATATTCTTATAAAAAGAGCATTTCATGTGTTTTGTCTGCAGCAGCTTTTCAATTGAAAAATATATAATTTGCTAGTTTTAATATATATTCATACTACTCAATGATTTATATTCAATTGTTAACCATAGTGAAAAAAATTAAAAGCAATAGTTTTTCATTACACAGTTTTATTTTATTTATGCTTATTATTTTTCTTTTTTCATAACATAATTAAATCGAAAAACTAAATTTATAGATATTCACTTTCTTAATAATTTGTCAAAAATTTTTAATACTTCAACAAACTATAGATATATACTCTAAATATTTAAAAATTTATGTAAACGATTGATAGAGTAGAACCAAAGTTGTAAAACCAAAAAGTTGTACAATAGTTGTAAAACCAAAATAAGTTTATTAGTTATTTATACATATTTAGAAATATTTTATATACAATATAAATTCAAAATATGAAGTAATTTTATTTCAGAAAGCAAATTCGGATTAAAATAAAACTTAATGAATATTTATCTAATTGATCTGAATTTTATTTGGATCATAAATTTGTTATATTGAAAAAATCTAGTTTTAATATAAATGATAAAATTTATTTTCAAATTAATATTTAGTAATACAATTACGTTTATATTATAGTTTATGAATTTTTATATATTGTATACTTATTTCTATAGTATTTGTACTAATTGTTTCGAAATTCAACATTAATTTTAAAATAAATAAGACTTTACTCTAAAATACTGTATACATAAAAAAAGGTTGATTTGTCATTGATAGTTACATGATTTTATTAATCATCTAAAGTAATATAAAATATACAAAATACATCAAAATATTTACTAAAAAACTAAGTTAATAAAAAAGCCTTTTGAACAGAGAAAATATAATTTTATAATTTTTTTACTTTGCCATAATCTTATAATATAACTTATAAGACAAAAGATTATAATTGTAACAGTCTTTGAAAAAATGATCAAATATTTATTTTGTTTGGAATTTTTTACAACTTTATAAACATCAATTGATTCATAATAATATTAAAAGTATATAATTAATTTTTTAAGAATATTGATATGATGTAGGAATAAATCTTTTATATTTTCTGATATTTTTTTTGCAAATATACTATAGTACTTCCTTAGAAAATATATGCAGGTTTTTATTTGATTTTTTGTGTATTCAATACATTAATATATACATTACTTATATATCAATTTTATATAGCAATTCTACCTATTAATTTTATTAATATATCAGATTTTTCTCTGCAAATATCTATAATAATTATAAATATTTATAATAAGCATTATTTTTGATTTATTTCAAATTTTAATTCTAATTTTATAAAATTTCAATATATATAATTATAGCTTAGATTTCATTATTTTAGATTTACATTAATTTATAAATACAAAAAAATAAATTATTTCTTAATGCAATATAATTATTAATCATAGAATTATTTTAATAATTATTATTTTTGTATGTATAAACGATATAAATTTACATGACTAAACATTTAGAATTAAGAAGTAAAGCCTCCTTTGATAATTAATAATTTTTGTGTAAATAGGACTATAATTATGGTTATGATATTTTAATTTCGGCTCTCTTTTTATGAATTAGATTTTAATAAATTTCAAATAAAATTCTGAAATTTGTTCTTCTTATGATATATAATACTAAAAAATCTCTATAGCATTTTTTCTATAAGTAATAATCTAATATATTCAAATAAATGTAATAAATTATATTTGCACTTAAATATATATAATAAATTACTTAAATTACTTAAAGATAACTTGTAAATGAGTATTATTAATTAAAAAATTTCAAATTAATATCATGAATCTTATTAATGCCTACACTACATAAAATATTTCCAAATAATGGAAAATATCACAATTACATTATATATAAGAATTTTTTTCTGAAACATATGCAAAATGAACCATGCAGATTTTTCTCTTATGCGAACTAACATAAAACTTAAATTTAATACACAGATTTTAGGTTTTATGTAAAAACAAGAGTATTATAAATTCATTACATACATTTTTAATGTTCAAATTATATTTTACCTTCAAAATATTAAAAATGTATTACTTAATTCACACAGTAATTTTGAATTTTATCAATAATTATAAATAAGTCGATAAAATATATAACTAACAGTATATTTAAAGTACTTTAATAAAATTATAAAAATCAATGCTCGTATTTTTTAAAAATAGTACTAATTTTAATTTTTTAATTTAAATAATAAATATTATTTGAATATTATGATCAAAACGCTTTTATCTGTGTTACTTGAATTATAAAGATATAATGACTCATATTCATTTAAAGACAATAAAATAAAAAAAAATCATAATTAGGAAATATAAATATGTAAATATATAAACATGTAATCGAAAATAAATAAACTTCTATCAATCACGACAAGAAAACAATCTTCTTAAATTTTAATTTAATCTTTATTTTTTCTTTTTATAAATGTTATTTATTAATAGTGATTGTTTAACATTGAATTTTTTTCTAGAAAGAAATACAAGTCAGGTCGATAACAAATAATTCCATAATAAAATATTGAGGTTTATTGAAAAACAGTAGAAGGTAATTTAAAAAAATATTACCATTTTTTATATAAAGATTTTCTAATAAGTACATAAAGTCTTTTAATACTTATTACTTGTGATGAGATGATTATTGGGTAGAAAAAAAATTTGTGTAGTACCAAGTTTGTAATTCAATTTAAAACTCACTTCACATATTAATTTATATTTCGCTACATGATAACAAATATCATATTATTCTTAGTATAAATTATTACAATATTTACGTTAAATAATAAATAAGAATGATTAAGCAGTTCATATTCATGTAAAACTCAACATTGAACAATTTCAATTATATTATATATTATTAAAATATTGAATTAAAATGATATCTATTGAATGATTTTTACTATTTATTAAAATAAAATAATAAATACTATTTATTCAATAAAATTTTTATTTACAAATATTCAAGAAATATTAATTCACCAAAAATTAAAAATTTTAGAAATTATGGATTTCAATATTTCAAATAATAACATCATTTACAATTTTTTATAACTCGTGAGTATTATAGTTCACCCATAAATTATGATAATAATTGCATATGAATTTTCATTGTCACCTCCAATAAATTATCTTTGTCTCTTATTTTTTTACATAGCCAATAAGAGCACAATAACGATTAACGCTTTACAAGCTACTATTTACAAAATTATTTTCACGTATGAATTGAATACAGAATATAATACAAATGCCGACATAAAAAACTTAAATATATTGCATTTCTCTATGCTAAGAAAAATTATTATTATGCAATTTTATGAATATCATTCATTCTATACCGACTAAAACGTTTTATACTAACATATTATAAAAATTTAGAAAATCCATTTATTTCTGAATTTATATTTGATTAATAAAATTAATTTAATATTTAAATTAAATTATAAACGAATGATGTTAGTAAATTTAGTGAGTTAAAATCTTAATCCTTGAATAATAAAACTTGAAAAGGATGTTTATTCAATACATACTTATTTTTTAAAATAAATTTTGCATGCATTTATTCTTTTAAAAGTGAAAATTATTTTATTAAAATTGTAATATTTCATTATTATTATTATTAGTTATTAAGACTATTTATTAATATTAAAATTATCGATTTAGTAATTTGGCAGTAAAATTGTCTTTACAAAATTATTTTTCTCCTTAAAGTATAAATAAATTAGTAATAAGTCGGTACATTTATGAGTGCATTTAAATTTAGGAGCAACACGAGAAATTACAATATTCTTAAATTTATTTCACATACTGTAAAAAATTGCTTACTTTTCAAATACAAAAATGACAAGATCAACTCGTCCAATACAATCTAAATATAATGTAACAAAATCTCTTTCGAACAATACAATTATTCTATCCTAATTCTATTGACGTGAATTTCGAGTACTGTCTGGCAAAGTCAGGATGAAATTTAAACAATTTCTTTTCGTTCTGTTATCAGTCGACATTTTTCATTTTTAGTGCTCTCTAAGAGCGATATCCTGCGCTTTAAATAATATTTATTATTAGAATCGTTAACTTATACTGTATTTTATGCATACGGAAGAAATAAGTTTTTATTAAACATTAAGAACACGTGAAGTTTTTTATACAAGATATTTCTTACAGTCTAAAACTGTACACCTGTACGCGAAAACAACTCTGTAATCAACATTTTTTTATTGACTTTCAAATCACAAATTAAGTTTATTGAATAAAAACATTACTCTGATATAATTATGTTGTATTTTAATGATCGATTATGTCAGTTACAAACATTTAAATTATCAGAAAACAGATTTTTGTAAAACGTTTAAAACAAAGTAAACAAGATTTATCGTGTATTATCGCATCAATCCCATTTATTTATTCATTATCATCAAAGTATAAAATGTACGCTAGGAACTATATTAATCAATACATACGTATGTATACATACTAAAAACATGAAAAATTGTGCTACTTTAAATTACTCGGGAATTAGACTTTTATATAAACAAAAATTACAGACGTTCTTATCATCGTATTTCAATTTTCGTTCACATAGATTTCTATTTAAAATATAAAACAGTTTTTTCAATTATCTTACAAATAGCATTGAGTTTTTATTTTATAAACTCCGTAAATACGTATATATATATAGTTTTACAAAATCAATTAACAAATGAAAAATAATTAAATTCATTATTCATCTTTCTTTAATTGAACACATTTAGTGAATTTTTACTTATGAATGTTTACAAAAATTTAAAAATGTGTAAATAACAAAAAAATTATTTGATCAAATCTATAATTTTTTAATTCTTGTATTCAACAGAAAAATTATCTTAATATCGTCTATATGACTAAAAGGATATCTTTAAAAAAAAATCTTTGACAATTTTTTCAGTGATAGAAAATTTGCTATCATGGAATATTTTTGTTTCCATATATTATAATTCACATTATTAAAAATAACACAGTTTAAATTATATCTAAAAATTTTTAATTTTTTTTTCATATAACACCATATTTTTTTATTACGAGATCATCATCCCTGGTTTCCGATTCACCGGTCGTTGTGCATTATTTATCACATTCCACATATCTTAATCGACATCTTCGTTTTTCCCTAGACTAAAAAAATAGTCAGTGATATTAGATATACCACTTGATTTTATTTTTCATAATTCACTTATTTAAATAGTAAATGACAATTTTATTATATTTTTCGATGGATTTGAATTCATTTTTTTGTTTTTTTTCTATTCAATCGTTTTGTTCTTATTTTGACATATTTGTGCATAATAAAATTAAATTAGCGAAAATTTGCTTACAAATACAATTTTAAAACACCTTATTTTAAATTAAAATTTAAATAAAATAATAGAATTATTTACTATAATTTTACATTAAATAATTTTTTTCTTTGTATAAAAAAATATTTAAAAATATTTAAACACGCATTATTAAACATGTGTAAATAAATATTCGCAACAAAATCGTCTGAAATATTTAAAAAACACTTAAATAAATCTAAAAAATAATGCTTACCTATGTAAAAACATTCACTAATCATATGTACTTTACAACAATATCAACAGTAAAATTATCGTAAATAATTTAATTTCACATTTTTATGGTTTGATATCGTTTAAAAAAAATGATACATTTTTTTAAACAATAATATTTCATAATAGCTTTACAACACGTTTTATTCAAATAACATTTATTTTTATTAACATGTTATTAACGTAAAAAACAAAATCCTATTTCGATAAAGCTTTTTTTTATATATAGGTTCTATATTTAAATTAAATCTAATTGCGAGAAATTTGTACCACCTTATATTAACTCATTAAAAAATTAACTCGTATCCTAGCTTCAATCAGAAAATAAATTAAATATAAAGGTAATAAAAACTTTTCCAAATCACATATGCTCACGTTATTAAAAAATGAATAAAAAACACATTTAATATAAAACATTAAACGTGTGTTTGAATTTTTTCGACGATAAATAAAAAAAATCCAGACAATGCTGTTAAAACAATCGACGATGAATATCCAAATAAAATGGATATTGCGTAAATCGTAAGATGTATTTGAAAATGATTCAGTGACTCTGAACACAGATTTTTTAGTAAAAATCTATGACCTTTTTGGCTTCTTCGGCTGCGATCACGATTCAGTGTCGACCTCGACACTACCGTCTATTTTCTCTCAGGTATTTCTGAAGTGTTCAAGCTCTCGCCATGAGCTGGTTGCACACATACCGTCACCCCTCCACCACTCGTTCACGTCTTTATAATATCTCGTTTTGCGATAATCATCGTGCAGCATTGCGCAGACTCGACACCAGAAGAACGTGTTAATAAATTCGCCGGTACCCTTCCACTTGAAGTAAGAGTTGTACAGCTCATCATCTGCGTCTAGTCGATGTAAGTACTCCGCGAGTTCCCGCGGAGATTCGAACTCATCAACGTGAATGTATGAACGATAAGGAGCACTGCGTGCATAGTCGGTCGGATGAGCACCCATCACGATTGGAAGTACATTGTGCCTGTAATTTTGAGATAAATCTTTTATAAACTTTATTTATTACTAGTCGACTGGAAAATAAATCATTTTTACTCAAATTTATATCCACGGGTGAATAAAATGAAATGTTTGAAATACTTTAGGAATACGTAGAAATATAACGACAAAGATAAAACGTATTTTTTACACTTTATATCGTGTCCACTATTTTGATATAAATATTTTAAACAAGCTGAAAGAAGTTGTACAACTACTAAAGATCGATTAATTATTCGAACTAACGATACCAAGAAACTTTAAGCAGAAAACCTATAACTTTTCGATTGAAACTTATTTTTAATAAAGTTAACATATATTTTATCTTACAGCTAAAATTTTGATAATCCAAAATGGTCGCTATCTATTTAATATAAATTAAGATTTCTTTTAATATAATTTAAGAATTTAATTTTTGTTAAAAATATTGAATTTTTACTTTTCATAGTCCTTTAGAATTTATGTGATTAAACGGAACATTTCTAAATATCATAAATATTCAATTATAAAAGTGAATTATTTTATCAAAATAAAATATTTAATTTTATTAAAGTAGCAAAATAATTATTTGCTACTTCTTAGAAATAAATTTTAAAGAATTTTATTAGAAATTTTTTAAAAATTTTAATTTTATTTAGATAATATTATTTTTCAATTCTTTAAGTTTATATTTTAACATTGAATCACAAATATAAACAACATTTTATGTAAATATAGAAATAATTTTTTGAATTTAGAATAAGATTATTTTTAAAAACTTCTTGTAATTTACAAAATTTTTAAATTTCACTCAACCAAATTAATTTACTTTTGAACATTTTGATATTTGAAAATAATTATGTAATCATTTTTATATTTTCGGTCACGTCTCGTTGATATGCAAATTACAAAATTAATGCCGATAAAAATATTATGCTTAGAACATATTCTTAAATATTCAATAAATCGTATAAATTTTTTATTGAAATATATTTACCCAAGACCGTTGACAAAAAATTTCTCCGTAATATAATCACGGCAATTAGAATTTTCGAAAGCTAAATAAAATTTGTAATCAGCATCCAACATATCGAAACAAGCTTGAGCTTGAGACCGTGAACACCTTAAAGTACCACAAGCTCCATAAATATCAACTTGAATATGTTTCGAAAGTTCCTTGGCGTACTGCATACGCTGATTTCGAGGATGACAATTGGATACAAACCACGCAACCTAATAAATAAAAACAGTCAATTAAAAAAGTGATATAGAATAAATTATTTTATTATAAAAATAGAAAAATTAGACTTTTAGCTATATAAGTAAATTTTATTTATTTAAAAGATTATAAAAAAAATTATTATCCAGTAATTGAATATATAGTATTTAAAGAATATTAAAAATAATAAAGTTTCAAAATACAAAACTTTAACTTTATTTTAATCAATTTATTAAAAACTTATAAAAGGCACCAGAATTACCTTTTTTGTTTTATTGGAAGCATAATTAAAAGTTTGTTGGATTTGAGTGACACTAGGATTATAATATTGCCACCTTTCGTAAGGTGCAACAATATCACTATCTCTTCGATACGTTGCAGTCCAATTTACTAAAGCATTTTTCACACTCTGCGTATGATAAGGACATTCCAGAAGGTATAACATCCATATCTTTGAAAAAATTATGTCATTTTTCAAAAGAAATTTATACATATTTAATCATTATTATCTTTAAACATTTTATTAAAAAGAGAATCTTATTTTATGAAAGTTTTTAGTATAACCAAGTAATATAAACACTTGTAAAATTCTTTAAATCTCAAGTACGTATATTCTATATCATCGCTACATTTTTCTTATTTTAATGCTATTAAAATATCTTATTTTAATTTTATTATTTAAAACATTATTAAAAAAAATATTTTGAATATTGTAGTATTTATTTTTTATTTCAAGAAAAATTTCTAATCTTTATAAAAAACCTTTGGATTCTATAATCTTGAGAATTATTAATATTCGGTAGAAAAACTTATGTAGCATTTTTTAATATATACAACTGTGAACTTGATAAAAAAATTAAGTAAATGTATAATAAAACTGCCGTATATACTATGATATACAGTTTTTACATTATATCAAAATTGGATTCAGTTCATTAACAAAATTAATATATATAATAGCTTTGAAATTACAATTATTATAGTTTCTTAGCCGCGATCTAAATACTTCATAGATTATAGTTATTATGTATTTTATAGACTAAAAAAACAAAACCAATTTCGCGTACCTGATTTATAGATCTTCGTCCAATATGTGTAACATAATCTTTAAACAGGATCAAATCAGCCTCGTTAGGATTATCTCGAGTTATCATGCAAGTATTGACAGGGCATCCTTGTTGAAAGAAAAGATCTGGACCACTTTTTGCATCATTCATACCGTGTGGTATATAAATTTTTTTAAAACGAATTTCCAGGCTCGATCTATTGTACTCTGGTGGAATGAACATAAGCTAAAATCATAGTAAGGAATATACTTTTAATTTGTCTACATTATTTCATTTCATTTTTTTGCGGTAATTTATAATAATATATATATATATATATATATATAGAATATTGGATATACCAAAGTAGAACAATTTTAATTTATATTAAATCTATTTTTAAAAATAGGCTATTATCTGACCTGATTTGTAACACGGTCATCTAAAGAATCTTCTTCAGGCCAAAGACGTGCAATTCTTTTACTCGCTCGCCGAGATCTCAAAGCTGGACTTGGTCGTCTTTGTCCACCCTTCATATACCATGGTCTCTTTGTTGGATCGTTTATATCGAATACATTTTCAACGGTATTCATCGTCCCGGTTACATTTAATAGCTAAGTCGGGTGGAAATTAAAATCTTTATTATTTATTTTCTATTTATCTATTATATGGAAATAGTTGCATTAGTGTATTATTATATCAATTTTATTGTGATTGTTATTATTATTAAGTGAAGTAATCGATTTTAAAATTATACAAGAAACTTTAGATCAATGATAATGCAAAAATAAAACTTTTCATATCTAATATAATAAGCATATATGTAGTTATACAGTAATATCAAAACGCTAATATTTTAAAACTTGTGCTTTAACTCAAAGTCATGAAGTATGAGTTGTATATGTGCAAAGTGATATTTTATACATATTACACATCTTCTTCTAACAATAAAATCCTTCTCTTCTATAATTAATTAAAATCTATTTTTTTAAATTTAAAAAAATGTTTAAATAATTTCTGCTTAATATTTAATATAATACCAAATTAGATTAAATATTAATTAAACTGTAATATTGTATAGAATTCTTAATTGAACAAAATTTTCTCATTTATAATATTAAAACATTAAAATAGTATACACATGTAATATAAGATAAATTTACAGTAGAATATCCAGCTTTAAATAAAAAATGAAGCATTCATTTCATTTTTAAATTCTGATCTAAAACTAGAATAACAAAAATTAATTTACGTAATGGAGTCGCTTAGTTGAAAGCTGTATTATATAAGGAAAAGCTTGTATGTGCTTACTGCAGTGTAACTTCAAGCTTGCTTTCCCGTTTTTTACTCAAACCATTATATTTATCGAATTCTTGGCATCATATTGTTACATAATTCACAAAATTATTTTAAATTATTAGGTTTACCACATTTTTTTTTCTTTTAACTATTGTGAACAGTAACAAAACTAAATATTATCATTTTATAATTTTAAATTAATCTTCCAAAGATAAGTTTTATTTTTTAATAGATAAATAAAAACAAAATCTCGATCTTTTTTATAAAAGATTAGTTCACACAATCAAATCATTATCAATAAATAACTTTACTTAAATTTAATTTATACTTGTAGATGAGTTAGGTTTAATATATTTATGGTAATTAATTATAGTAATTATATAAGAGTTTTTGTTTGTTAAATTAAATTAAAAATATCTTAAAGTTTAGAGAATAGAATTAAATAAATTAGCTTATGCGGTATAAAAAATATAAACATATGTAGAAAATCAATTTTTCTGAGCAAATTTTTTAAATCAATTATTTCATATATAACGTTATTTTCAATGAATTATATAATTTGAAGAATCAATTATGTAAAAAATACTTCGATGAATGTAGAATTTCGATACCTATAATATATTTAGAGTAATATATTGTAAAAAATTCTAGTAAATTATATATACACAAAGTAAAGTAACGATTATTCATTACGATACATAAATTAAAATTTTTATGACAAATATTTAAAAATTGATTAAAATTACATTTCTTTACTTAATTTTTTACTAGTTTATTAAATGATAATTTATGTGTTTTAATTATTCATTTCCAAATATATATTTAAAATATGTTTCATATTTTAACTTTATTAACTTATTCGTATACATAGTATATTTTGTACGTATTACAAAGTGTATAAACTTTAACGTCTGCGAGTGGCTTTGATGTTCTATGCACGTTAAAGTTTAGGCACCTCGTCTCGCTTTTAACAAAAGAAAAGTGAGAACATCAGACGAGTCGATAGTCAACGGGCATTCTACATTGACTCACTGGGTTTCGTCCGATCGTCAAAGCTAAGCAACTTTAGACTCGTTAGTACTCGGATGGTTAACCATATTTTTGGTTTACATCAATTGGCGCGTAAACGCGTGGGGCAAAAGCGTCAGGAGACACCAAAAAATACACGTTTCGATGAACAATATTAAGGATATCACCACCCGTAAAATCAACGAGTTCACTGACGCTCCAAGGACGTAAACCAAAAGTACTAAAATACTTGATGGGACTATACAGACGGTTTCACGAATGTACAATATCTAATACTATACTACTTAATGGCCACATTTCATCGAGTATTATCCTTTCTAATCTGCGGTTCATAATCACTCTACAATGAAAAAATTATATTAATAAAAGATTTTGGCGTTAACTTCATCGAATCATTAAGATGAAATAATCTTGATGGCTTCTTATTATCAATGGTAGTTTTAAGATGAATAAAGCGAGGATAATTTTCATATATGCTTCTTTACAGTACTAATTGATAATGAGAGGGTGAATTCGATACATTTTTGGAAGCAGGTAAGAAAACATCCAGGAAAATAGATCGAAATTTTATTGGCATATTTATTCATTAATATTGAGGTAGTATGGATTTTAAATCGAATGACTTCGTATTTGCAGCAGCGAGTTCATACGATAAATATTCTCGTTCTGAAAAAGGAGTGCATGCTTTAGTTTTAACCTTCTTTTTACCCATTACATACAAATATGTATCGATTAGAATGTATAACATTCATTCTCTTCGATATACATCGCACGCTTTCGGGACACTTGTACCGCTCCGAGATCAATTCCCCGACGATGACGAACCTGATGATCCAAAACAGTTTCTCTCTAACCTATTAGACAAACTCTACCAATGAATTGGTGATAGTAGCCTAATCTGTATAGTAAAATAGCGGATGATTACGCGAAGATCGACGTTTGCTATCCGACGTAAAAGAAGCCATGATCGCTGATTTGCTGTTGGAGCCCTTTACATTGGCTTTCGAATATATATAACGCTTAGAAACAACTATCAAGAGCTATGCACACTAACTGAATTTACCTCTGCTGGTAATTTTCTCCGAATGAATCTCGCTTTAACTCTGATCGTGATCTTCTGGTTTCTCGTCATAGATCTTGCAGGGGCCAAAAGCACTCGCACCTGCGTCATGCGAAATTTACCATATGAGAATCAGCTTCAAATGTGTCTTTTTCTATTCTATATACTTTTAATATATAAACTATTTTAAAAACCGAATTCTCGTATATTTTATTAAATTTATTCAATAAACTATATGTAGAATAAACCGATTAAAGCAATTACGAGGGAGATTATTGAAGCGGAAATTTTGTGTAATTTCAGTGAGATCCTTTTTTTTAGTTATAAGGCTCAGGTTTTCTATTTATAAAATTTTTATTGAAACAAAAATCAATTTTTATTTAATAATTTAGGATTTATAAAAAAAATATATTCTGAATTTGATTGAATTACTTTTATATCCGTAACAAAATTGTGAACTAACATGATAGTGTGTCATAAATATTATTTATGACTAATGCTTCATTAGGGTTACTACGTTTAATCGATCCATTAACTATAAATAAATATCGTAAAATTTTTCGGATATTCATATATAATTCATGAAAATATCGTGTTTATTATTATTTTATCAAACTCAAATTATACTATTTATTATTCAAATACACTTTATGATATTTTAAATATATTTATAATTATAGATTCTATCAAATAAATTTTTTTATAAAATAATTATACTAAGAATGATTAAACAAGAAAAACTGTATTAAATATAATGTTATATAATGTTACAATTGAAAAAATTTTTATTGGTTTTTAAAATGAACGATATTTAAAATACCAATATATTTTATTCGAAAAGGAAATGGATAAGAGATAAAAAAAGATTTTAGATAAAAGAATAATTTAAATAATTAACATACTTTACGTGTACTTTTTGATTTTTTAAATACTTTAAAATACAATTTAGTATATTAAAATTTATTATTATTCAAATTAAATATTAATATAACAATTAAAAGATTAAATCATGCATTAAAAATATTATGAAATATATTTTAGTATAAATATAATGCTATCGAACGTATAAATATTTAAATAATATGGTTTAAATTAAAGGTTTATATTTGAATTTAAAATATTAATACTTTTATTTTAAATATTAATAAATATTTGCATTCTTCTTTATTTAATGCAGAATGATTTTAATTTTATAAAATAATATATACTTATTGAGGATCACATAAATTTTTTTTAAAAAACACGTTGAAAACAATTTTTATTCAGAAAATTAGATTATTTACTTATACATAACTTTTAATAATGTTTATTAGATTCTTTATATTTATTAATATATTTGTCTAAAATAAAAAATTTTTTCGTATCTGAAAAATTTTATTTTGAATATTTTTTGTTTATTATGAATGACTATTTTATATTTAATTTTAAAATAAAGAAATATTTTTTAATATTCTATATCGGTTAATGTTGAAAATTAGTTTATAAAATATGTCTTTTCATTAATTTTAAATATTTTTATAAATTTCATTTTATTTATAACGTATTTTACATATTTTAAAACAAGTATAAAAAAATTCTTTTTCTACTAACTCTTGAATTTCAGTAAGAATACTAAGTTGTAGGAATACTAATCCTTATAACAAAGATAATTAAATTGGATTTAGATAACTCAATTAAACATTTTCTCTCTTAAATCTAGATATTTCAACTTGGTTACAAAATGAAAATTTTAAAATTACTTTAAAGAGAATTTGTTATTTAGATATATTCTAAATATCACTCTCATTAAAATGAAGAGAGAAAGATAATATTTCGTTCGGCAATTAATAATCATCCAATAATCTAGCGAACGAGGTAGTTTCACTTTCGTAATAGTACTTAATAACAATATTAATATTTAGATATAGTTATATCAAACATAAAATAATTTTAAACTAGATCGAGGATGTTTTTAGTACTACATTAAATTATTCAATATTATTTGCGGTAGATTAAATACCATTAAAATAAAATTTGAAATTATTGTTGTTATCTAGAATAGATATTAAAATAAATATTATATTAAATATCGTAATAAATATTAAAAATAATATAAGCAATCTTTTGCAAGAAAAAATTATTAAAAGAAAAGGTAACTATTAATCATATACAATAATTTTCCATTGGTTTTTATATCGAATCATGTTTAGAAAAATTAAATCTTGAAAAGAGATGTATTGTACCTATTTCATAAAATTCCCAAAAAGGCGAACAAAATAATTCCAAAATATCATTAAAACTTAAATTAGGAAAATTCTTTTCCTATTATAAATACTTTCAGACGTATAACATAAGCAATGTTCTAATAAATTGTCACAATAACCTGTATAGAAAAGAATAAGTAATATACAATCAAGCTTAATTGAGTTAAAATTTATAAAAATTATGTATTGATTATAAAGATAATAAAAAATAATATTAATGTATTAATAAGAAATCCGAATAAGATGAAGTATATTTTACAAACGAATGAAAATATAACTAACATGCAAAAATTATATTCTATCCTTCAAAAAGCAAATAATAAACTTGAGTCAGAAATAAATATAAAGTATTAAAAATTTTATACATTAATACTGTCCAAACTTAACTTCCATCATATGGAAAGTTAGTATGATAATCAGGAAAAGATTCGAAAATGGCAGTAAGTAAAATGATAATATACATTTTTACAGTATTTACGAGATCTACTGGATTAATTCATAATTTTATAATCACTGATTTACAGCATTGAATAATAGAACTGTTTATTAAACTAATATAAGATTAAAAAATTTTAACTTGATAGATATTCTCATAAAATGGTTAGAAAAAATAAATATCTGCGATTAATAATTAATATATAACGAAAATAGAACAAGCTTATGAAATATATATGTAGTACTAAATGACTTTCGATACATTTTTAACTAAATAAAAAACTTTTGGAAATTCTTACAATATCATAAATGTAAGACATTTTTAATAAAATAATAAATATGATGTTAAAATCAGCATTAAATTACTGAATAAGTTTATACAAACATGTGATTCTCAGATTGAACTAGCGAATTAGTGCAATATAGAAAAAATGCATCGGTATATGCTTGTGTACAACCTTTATAAATCCTTTTATACTTTCCAATAAAAATAAAAAAATTAATACAGATTTTACTAAACTTTCGATATCTTGAAGTATTAAACAGATATCAACTAAATACATATTACTAAATGTGTAAAAATTTAAATACTTTTACTCTGTTTAAATATTGTCTAGAAATGTAATGAATAAATATTGAAATAATGACTGTAGATAATATTGTACACAATAATTTGAAATAATAGTATAATAGATAGGATCATAAAAAGGAATTCTGAAATCTAAGATCTAAGTAAGAATATAGTAGACTTTCTTTTTAACGAGATAAGTAAAAATCTTCTCGAACCGTTCGTAATCAATTTGATCAATAAATGAAGCGGAGATATGAAACTTTTACCAAATATAAAACTAAAACTAAATCTTGAATTATAACGAGTAGGTAAGTTAAGGAGAAAATGTTATTAGATGGAAAATGAGTTAATGGAATATCTTTCCTGTTGATAGCCAGCTATTATGCGACGAAGTAGAGATTCCGTAGAGTTCCTATCTATAACTGGAAAGCATTATAAAGCAGTATCTAAAATCTATTTGTTAGGTTCATATAAGCAATATTCTGTAATATCGGAAAAGCTAGACAAAAAGATTAACACAAAGATTGTGAGTTCAAACATATATTTTTTCACTTTTATACTATGAATAGAGGCTGCAAAGTATGAATTTATTTTTTTTGTATATGAAATGTTAATTAACTAACTGACATATCAAAATGTATTAATTATAAAATTTATTAAATATTATTATACATGATTTTCAAAAATTTTAAAAATACTTTTAAATGATTAAATTTATTTTTGACATAACTGATCGGAAAAACATCAAAATTCAGATTTTATTTTAAATTGAACGTTTACAAATATCGACCCTTTTTAAATTAAAAAATATATTATTTCATTTTCATGATATGATAATAAATAAAATCTTTTAAAACTTCTAGTCTTATTAAACTTTGATACTTTACATATTTATATCAAAATAACCTACACACATATATGTATATTTAATTTTGTAAATTATTTTGAATTTTATGTAAATTAGAATAGATGATTTTGAAATTATTGTTTAAAAAAATTAAACTATATAACATTTACATAGATACAAAATATAAATTGTGTATATTTATAAAAAAATATAAGGTTTTATTTGTAATTTTTAACTGGATTTCGTATTTTCATTTCGTTAAATGCAATAATGTTTTGTTATTTCGTTTTTCTTAATATTTTATATTACTTTACTATGTCTTTATTAGAAAACATATGGAAAAATATATTGCAAAGAAAAGATTTTAACGAGAAAGACAGTGATATTAACATATAACATGGATAATATTTGCTGAATTGAATATTTTTTAGGTTTTTATGATACCATAGTCTTTGAATAAGCTTAAAAATATTTTTAAACTATTTTAAAGCATATAAAATTTGGTTATAATAAAACGTTTGAAGAGTTATTCTTGTAAGTCATATGAAGTTTAACGATATGCAGTAATAAAAAAAGTTAATAAAAGGTAATATAAATAATATATAACATAAACTGAATTCCAAAATTCTGATAGAATTCTTTATTTTTTTATGTTAAAACAAAACATTATCGACTAAATATCATGCAACTATTTATATAAATAAATAGTTATACAAATAAAATGATAACTAAAGTTATAGTTTCATAATGAAAATATCAAAATACGTTTTTCATCTACAAATTCTTTAGGTTCCCAGCATAGATATGTATGCTAATTCAAACGGCATATTTATAATCTCCTATACTTCTACAAAATTTATATTTAAAAATGAAATTTATAAAAGAATTATTAATAAATCATGCGTACATTAAATTTATTCTAATATATTTTTTTTAAATTGTTGTTAATTGTCATATTTCCTTATAAAATAATACAAAAGTTAGTTATTCTTATAAGCTTAATTTTGAAAAAGTAATTTGTTTAATTTGAAAAAATAAACACTTCAATAAATTATTTTCCACTTAAAAATATTAATTATTCAATAATAAAAAAGAAAACTCTCTATCTGTGAATATTTACATAGCAAAGAGCAGACTTTCATTCACATGCGATTACTTTTTCACCACAATTTTTATTCAATTTTATTCACTATTTGTTTTAAGCAAAAAATATAATGTTTATTCTTTTAATGAAATTATTTTAAAAATATCAATGTTTCAATATAAAAATATTTTTGAAATATCTTTTAAATCATGTACAATTATTTTTTTTATATCTTTTGAGGTAACAGATGTTTATTGAATTCACTCACCATCGAAGAAAAATAAGATATAAAATGCTTTATTATAACTTGTCCACGTATAGTATTTACCTTAAGCTAAAAAAAAATTACCACATTTTTATACTTTTTATAATACAAAAGTGAGAAAACAGTTTTCTGAATTTGCATGATATACGGATACGTTTAAAGAGAAATAATCTTTGTACAATTTAACATGTGACATGCATGTACATACTACATATTTAATGTAAGTAAACATGTATACAAAAATAATCGATTTTTACTTAAGTGTTATATATTTTTATTAACAAGTAGATATTCTTGAAAATATTCTGTACTTAGTTTGGTATAGTAATACAATAATACTATTATATTATGATTTTAAAAAGTATTACATTAATTTATTTTTTATTTAATGTTCTAGTGATTGATTTCTAATTATAAATTAATTATATTATCTTCAAAATTCTAGAATTATTTTGCGCAAATAAGTATAATTTGCATTTATCTATTTATATTAATCCCTGGAAATCCTTCAATTTCTCATTCTAACTCTCGTATATATTATTAGAAACAAATATATTACACAATCGTATGAAACAGCATAAATAAATTACATATTACCAATTACAAATTGGCTTCAATTTATTTTTTATAAATTATACGTTTGAGAAAGAAGTATTTTCTATGCGAGTAAAAGTAATTCATAAATGTATACAATTTATCGCACGCTAGTTTACTAAATCATAATGCTGACGTATACTAATCCACCGTATGCGCTTAAAGTAACCACGAACGTCTAGCCCAAGTATCCAATACTCGATATATCGCTTGAAAAAATGCGCAATTCTTCATGGTCAAAGCATAGCCACCTGGTGGAGTATCCCTATACTAGTTCTTTCAACCCCACATATAAATTACAGTTTACGTATCTCTAAATGCAGTTCATTATATTTATAATAACAATATTTAATTATTCAAAATCATAATATATTAATA
The DNA here is from genome assembly GCA_018907195.1 of Dolichoris vasculosae. Lineage (NCBI taxonomy): Eukaryota > Metazoa > Arthropoda > Insecta > Hymenoptera > Agaonidae > Dolichoris > Dolichoris vasculosae. Next base: position 13,127,081 of record JACCHY010000001.1, read on the forward strand.
AAACTATTCTATTTTTTGGAGATAATTAAGTTGTTCGTACGAACAAAATATTTATTCCAAATATTAATAAAATAAACTGATAATAATTTCCTTTCAATTTTTATCAAAATTGTTTTTATAAAATTTATTACATTTAATTAACGATGATAAAACTAAACAATGTACTCATCACACGCAATTCTTACTTTATAATAATTTCTAATACGATACTTTGATAAGAGTGGATTTTAAAAAAGAAAATATATTGGTAAATATTATTAGTTAAAAAAGACAGAGCTCGACATAATATTTTAATAAGAATAGATACATCGTATACATTTTTACCGATAAGATAATTCGTATAGTGCAAACTATGTAATGACATAGAGTTACTCACTTTGGCGCTATCGCCCGTTGACCTGGCAGACTGGACTTGTTCTGGCCTCATTCCATGCCAAAACTCTTTTTGACGCACGTTTACGATAACTAATAGCATCCCCGTGAGACATACGGCATACAAGAAGCATCTTTTGATGGATAGACGCAGCAGAGCCATTCCGCATTTGTACGCCTACGTTCATGCAACGATCCTTGTATATTTCAATCGCCTCCTCTATCTATTTAATAGATGAGACTCATTATGATCCAAATCGCGTCTCCTTTGGTTTAGCGACATTCGGCTGGTTTGTTCCTTTAAAAATGAATTATTACAAATCATTAGAAGTTTATTACTGATAAACTATCCATCACGGATTACTATATACATATATATATATATATATATATATTATTTATTTTTGAGGGATCATTCTTAAATTAATGGTGTAAATTAAAATTAATAAAATTTAATAATGTACGATCGCAATATGTTCTTTCTGTTCTTTAATAATAAAATATAAAGTTTGAGAAGCGTATAACTTCTGAGAAATGAATCTGACTCCTTGCTTCTAAAAAATGAATCCGATACCTTGATAAAAACGTAAATGGTAATGATTTTATCGCGTTATCGTAATAATTTATATTTTGTTGTTCATTTTTATAATAATACTTCTGATAAGATTAAATCTATTTTGTACAGAATTATTTCATCACTGATAAAAATTTAATTATTTATGGTCATATATATATTACGCACAATACATGTACTGTATTACAAATAGCTGGTATATTCACAAAAAATATCAAGTATAAATAATTACAGTTAATAATAATAAAAGAATATTTCACAAAATTAGTCAAAAGTTTTAAAACTATTAAACATTTTAATGAATCTTATTTCTTTAATTATGCAAAATTATTCAAATATAAGGTAATTAGTTATTATATATTTAATATAAAAATAAAACTTATTAGAGTAAAAAAAAACTCCATAAATTAAATATATTATTTTAAATAAAATCCATTTCACATTTGACTAAAATTTCATTGATCTTATTAATAATTTTTTGTTATAGAATTTTTATCTCATATTATATCACTATTTCTATGTATTTATTTTTTCATGTTATGTTATATTATCTATACATGTATATGATATATTTAATCAATATACGTATTATTACAATACTTGAATTGTATAAACAAAATTATTATGACAATTTAATAAAACATTAGCATTCATAAAATATTTATTTATAATTATACATGTATATATAAATAATTAATGATAAAACCATTTTTTATAGTGCAAATAATCACGAAGTAGAGATTTTCAACTATAAACACTTATAGATTTCATTTTTAATTTTTAAATCAAATTTTTAATTTCAATTAGATAATATTAAAAAAGTTTCGGGTTTATTTTCATCGTATAGATGTTTTTATAAATAAAAAAGTTATTTAGTACGGTATTATATAGTATTATATAATTACAATAAAATATTCCTCTAAAATTTATGAAAGTCAAGGAAAACAAAGTTCTGAGCAATTTATTTATAAAGCAAAGTGTAATGATCGTTATCTAATTAGATATCATAATATTTCGGTTGAAAATTAATCTATCCTTATCTAATAATAAGATAAATTATATATTTACTTGATTTAATTTTTATTCATTTTATTCTTTACTTGAAAAAATTATTTTCTATTCTTAAATTTTTCATACAGAACATTCATAATTGTCTATTTTAAATTAATAGTCTAAACATTCAAACATTGTGCTTAATATTTCCTAGGAATACAAAATTAAAATATAATGTATTATAAAATAAAAGCATTTATAAGTCTATTCTATCTCTTTTCTTTTTTGAAACCATTCGTTTATTTCATTAATTCCATTGAATATAGCAACGAATATTATCACACTACTTTAATGATATTATATTTAATAAATTTAATACAGTAAATAACTATATATAAAATTTCATAGAATTTAGTATATTAATTTAACAAAAATATAATTAAAATTTTAATATAAAATTACATTTAATTATTTGGTAATCACATAAATTAGTAATCTATATTTTATTATCAAATAAAAATTTGTTTTTTCTAGAAATGAAAGTCATTTATAAATACAAATTTGATATATATAAAAAAAATAATTTTTTATTGTCAATAAAATTCATTGCTATAATAATATAAATTTAATAATAACATTTTTATGCAATTTCTTTCTTATTACAGTAATTATAATTTAATTTTAAATATTACTTTGTATAATTTTTTATAATACTATTACATTAAACTTATAAACGGATTAATTAATAGTAAACTATTAATTAAGGCAATAAAAACGATCTTTCGTTTAAACTATTTTATATAAAAAACAATCTAACTTCTTTTAGCATCACACGTATACTAAATATAGATAATTTACGCATATTTGTATTCTTTTTACAATCTTATCAGCTTTTTAAAATGATTGAAAACTTTGGAGTTGTAATCCATAATAATAAAATCCGTTTAACCTCGAACGTTGTGTATTACTATTGGCGTTTAATACCTTTCTAGATTACTTGTGTTTTCAAACGATATACCTTTCTTTAAAAGACAAAATTGTGCAAACTAAACCTTTCAATTACGGATTTACAAATCTGAGATTAATATTGCAATTCCGAAGACAGAAGAAAGATTAATATTTCGATACTGTTCATAAATTAGATATGAAATAATTGATAATCATAAAGCGATTAAATAATTCACATATTTATAATATACATTATTCAGATTAACACACTCATTTTTAATTATATTTTATTTTGTTTGTAATTTATTTTATTTTTATTATAAACTACATTTTAAATAAATTTATTTTTAAATTATAAATTATCAATAAAAATAAAAAATTATTTCTAGATTACAATTGATATAAAATATATATAAAAAAGGTATTTGACAAACTCGAACCATTAAAAGAAAATTAAAAATTTGTAAACGATAAATATTAATTTCTTACTTTAAAAATAATAGTAACCTACACAATGCATTTTTATTAATATAATGTAATGTAATTCTTTTATTTTAAAATGAATTTCAAGAATTTTAAATACTATATAATATAATAAATAGCTAATAATGTTATTAATTGCAAATATATATAGAACTTTAAAATTTTATTTTAAATACGAAACATTTACAATTGGTATGAAAAAAGTAACTAAATAAAAGTCAAGTACATTAAACCAAATAAATAATTACGAATATTTATAAATAATTTTATGTTATTATATATATACATATTTTTTATGTAAGAATAAAAATTTATAAATAAAAAACTTTAAAAAATATTAATAATCTATATAAAAATTGTTTTATGGTTTGCAAAAATTTGTAAATTAAAAAAATAAGATCTAGAAGATTTTAAATAAGTAATAACTGTATTTGAAAACTATCGTATACTCGATCTATTGTATGATCTTGAATTACACGTGTACTTAGTAAAATAAGTATATCAAGGTTAGCAGATAAAGCATTGTAAGGTTATAAATACATTTTGATTAGAAAGAAAAGATAGTTTATTCTTATTTCTACATAAAATAAACATAAGATATAGTTTTGAGAATATTTTCATGAGTAAGCTTAACGGTAATATTGTATTTACTTTAAATATGTCTAAATTCAGATAAGTAACATGAGAATGTAGGTATACATAAAATCAAAAAACAAAACATATTTTATTTCAAAATCTATCTTACAAAAATGCAATTTTAGTAAATACTAAATAAATTTATATAATTTGAAAAGACTTTCATATCTGAGCATAGCATTAATATTTGTATGACTCATACATAATCATCGATATATATTTATAGATAAAATTTAAATTAATTTTAATATTCATTTTCTGAGTTTAAATTTAATTAAATTTGTGCATTAAATTTTATTTTTTTTTAAGTTAAAATGAAGTACATAATGCTAAATAAATAAAGTTAATTCAAACAATATATTCTTTTAAATAATTTTATCACTAATATATTATTATTATACTCACTAAAATATTTAGATAATTTTTGAATTTCATTATTTTTACATATCTATTTATTTCAATATAATTTTAATATATACATTGTAGATATTAATAAATCAAAAGTCTTCATAATTCTGTCAAGTATTTTTCTTTTCGTGTATGAAATTCTTTGTAAATCTACATTACAAATGAATGCTAAAAAAATCAATCTTTTTTTGCTTGTAATATGTATCTCATAAAAATATAATTTATAGTAGAATAGTCAAAAAATATAATGTAATAATATCTGGTCAATTTTAAAATGGTATATAATATATTCATATACTCCGTAAAAAAGTAATTATATAATTATTTAGGAAATAGTAGTTTAAAATATAATTTTAGTTGTTACTTTTACACTAAATTTTTCGTAAAAATTGATTTCACGTATTTTTCGATAATATTATTAAATAATGTTTTTAAATATATTTTTATATCAATTTATTATTTTTTTTTAATATATTGATCATAACTAATTAGAAATAAATATAACACGAATATATATATCATTACAAAATTAAATGTGTCATAAAAATAAATTCAATAAAATTCTCATTTCGTATCGTAAAATATTTATGAAATATATTATCCGTTTTCAATTATAATATTAAAAATAATAACTTTCTAAACAATTTAAAATTATTTATTTATAAAAAACTATAAAAAATGTTTCTTTACAAATAAATATTATTCTATATATTTTATAAAAAAAAAAGTTTATTGTTACTATTCCTTCTAGCAATAAATATTCAGATTTATAAATAAATATGATAATAGTTAAAATAAAGAAATTGTATAAAAGTGTTAATAAAAAAACGTAAAATGAGAATTGTATGTGCTCATAAATGATTTTTAGAAAAATTTTATTGCTTTAAAATCTAATTTTTAAAAATTAACTTGTATTTTTTAATTATTTTATTAAATACAATTTATTTCAGAGATATGCATAATAATTGAAATGAAATTAAACAAAATACAAAGAAGATTTTTATTACTATAGATTAAATTTGATAATCAAAACTTGCATTTAATTTAATAAATTCAATAACTTATTCAAATAAAAATCATTTTGTAAAAAGTTCAGAGTTTAATTTACAGCTTTATCTTATTTTTATGAAGTTATGGATTTATGAAAAAATCATATTCCAAAAGAAATTAATCTTATTAAGCGCTTTCTTAAACACATACAATATTGGATCAATCAAAAATAAAATTCAATAAATGTATAAAATAAATAGTACATTTTAATTTTTATTGCATACAAAAATTGTTATAAAAAATTCAAGACATTCTACTATTAATTTAATATTACTATGTGTTTAATTTAAATGAAAAAATTTAATAGAATACTAATTGATATAATTGAATTTAAAATATTCATCTAAATACAATATATAAATTACATAATTTATAAAAGAATCGTGTAAAAAATTATTAAACTTAATATATCAATAAATATGTAATCAATAATGTAATTATTAGTTAAAGATACTTTTTGATATATAGCTGATATAACGAATTATATTATATATTCATTAACGATAAATAAATAATATATTAAACGTGTTAATAATAAAAATATTTTAAATTAAATATACTTTGAAAATCTATTTTATCTAAAAAATAATTTGAAGAAAAAACTATCTTAGTAATCATATTTCATCCTCTTATACATAAATTATATAGTAGTCGTTTTACAACTTTATAATTTATAGATAGTTTTACAACTTTATAATTTATAGATAGTTTTACAACTTTATAATTTATAGATAGTTTTATAACTTTATAATTTATCTACGTGAAGTATAGATTAAAAAACTAATTATAGAAATATATATTGCCGAAGTATTTATATAATAAAATTATATTTAAAGTTACAAAATATAATATTTTTTTATTATATTTACATACACAAAATAACATCTATATTTCTGTCTTGACGCGTACGTATATTTTCCTTCGTGTATACAGAATTCAACTAAAGGAAATTAGTTATAATTCTATAATATTAAATGTTTTGCTGTAATAATTTTAATATGAAATATAATATATCTTTACATTTGTGTGAAAATAAATACGATATATTAATGTTTTATAAATTTATTTGATTTTAAAACGCTCAAAATATATTTAAAAATTGAAAAATAAATTATTATCAAATTACAAATTTTTAGTAAATCTCGAATACATTTTAGTGTTTCTCAAAATACCGTAATTAACCTATATTATTTCAAAACATTACTATTAACATAAAAGATAGATTAGCTACTGAATTTTATATTCCAACCAATTTAGTTACATGAATTATCTAAATAGAAAGTTAATTAAAAAATTATATATTTTTTATAAAACTTTAAGAAAATAAGTTTGATTAGAATATTTCTATATAAAGCTAAAATGGAATCATAAATAATAAAGTGTAATATTTGAACATACCTACTGTTAATGAAAAATAGTAAAAAATTCAGTGTTTTTATCTAAGAAAATTCAATCCAAAGAAACATTCGTATTAATGAAAAATAGTTGATATAACGATTGAATTAAAATATGAATTACTTAGGTTAATTAAAATTAAATTTTCAAGAGTAAACATGTTAAAATAAACTAAAATACATACAAGGTCTAAATTCATTTCACGAGAAAATTTTGTATTCCATTCAATTTATCAGTTTATACTTGCTTACTAGTTTAAGCAACCAATTGTAGTATAAAAATGTATTTGATAAAACAGTTTTTACACGAGCACATTATTATTAAATGATTTACACTTAAGAATCATCGTTTAGTCTATGTAAACATTTTCATTCCACTATATGAAACCGATTCACGAGCATCCATATACTATATTTTCTACAAAATTTATTTATCTCAAAATATAAAAAACCATGCAGATCGAAGGTGTTACTATCTTTAAATTTTTGATAGCTAAATCGCGGCGCGTCGATCTATAATCTCAACATTACAAACGCACCAACATAAAAACGAAAATACGAATAAATATTTCGTGCATCTCAGGCTCGAGACACGAGCAGACTCCTACGAATGCCCCGCGATGAGCGGCGAGAGGTGCGAACCGACGAAAAACGAAAACTCCCATAGACTTTACGATACGGCACGAGCGGCGATCGAATTTTACAAACGAAAAAAACAGGCGCAAGCACACGCAGCAAAGGATAAATGAAAAAATAAACGACAGTAATGACACTCACCGCACAGATGGCTCCTATCGCTTCCTGGCAGACGACATCAACGGCAGACCAGCGGCACACATATACACACCGGTCAAGAATATCACGCAACGTGTTCTCGTGCACCTCTTTTCTGCACATACGAGGCGGAACTCCCCCTCGTGCACGAGCGCGCATCTATACGCGAGGCTACGCGTACTAACGTTCCTGCAAGCACATTCACATTCACAGCCACGTAGTAAAGAAGACGAACAGCGAGAGAGAAAGAGGGGGAAGAGAAAAAGCGAAAAAGCGAAAAAGCGAAAAAGCGAGAGGGAAGAATCACGCGAAAAGCAATAACAGGAGTGCCAGTGGTATGAAAAGCACCGTCGTATTCTTCTTAGGACAAGGGATGAATCCCTTCCCTTTTTATCTGTCAATCTCGCCCCTCTCTTTCCCGAGGACTCGCTACTCGCTCGGGGGTGTGGATACTCGCTCCCTTTACCGTAGACCGGCTCGAGCGACTCTTTAAAGGAGCGGAAGAATCGCGCCAAGATGCAAAAGAATACCCGAGGAGAGAGAGATAAATAAGACCGAGTGTATGCCTAACGAGTTGAAACGGAATACGGTAGCTTAAGCGAGAGGGTGTCCGCTTCCTTCGTCCACCCCGACGGCCGAGAAAGGTAGTTCCTGGCGATAGACGCCTGCCCGAGAGTAGGAGAGACGGAAAAAGAGACGGAAAAAGAGACGGGAAGAGAGAGCGCGAGAGAGCGCGAGAGAGCGCGAGATAACGCGCGTTTCGTCAGGAAATACGGCGCGTAGCTTACTCGAGCGAGTTGACTGCGCCACCTTTCCAAGGGAAAATCCATAAACGCTGCGTCTGCGCGAATGATATTGTAGAGCTCGCCGACCCGCGTACAACACCGCCCGTTTCTTTCCCCCGTCGTAGCTCCTGGGGAGCCTCGCCGTTGCGGCCGATAGCGAAAACGCGAGAAGTACGAAACGAGTTCTGGGGAGGAGAACTTACTTTGTTTCACCTTGTCGGATGCGTCTGCTGCTACTGATGCTGATTTTCACGCTCGTAGCTCGAGGCAAGTTTCGGGTACACGAGGAAGCGATCGATGACCGGGAAACGTACGAGAATCCTCGATCTTGAATTAACGCAAACGGGCGGACGCATTATTTCGTCTAAAGTACAATAGGCGAGTATCGGAGCTTCCATCGATCATCCGGACATCGATTTATTCCAATTCATGTTTTCACGGAATAGTTTGTATTTCATATTTTCCTCGAGCATCGATCCATTTCGCTATTAAATACTACAAACAAAATTACTTTTATTAGTAATCTTCGTATTTCTGACATTTCATTTTAATTATTTCTTTCGTATAAACATATGCTATATCGAGTCTTGAAAATGATGAATTACGTAAGGACCGGACCCTTCGAATTCATACTCGATACAAAGTTTCGTATTTTTTATTTTCATCGAAGCGGTGATCGGTTAAAAATTTTCTATGTATAAAATATATGTTACAATGTAGTTTTAAAACCTTTATTTTTAACCGAAAATGTATAAAATAAAAAATAATTATCAAATTACAATATTTTAATGATAATCGCGGTTTAAATTTTCGATTCTTTGTATAATAAAATTTTTTTGTTAAATGAAAATAGTGGTATGATAACGCTATTAATTTATCGTAATCGTAAAATTCGAAAAATTTAAATCATGAAAAAAAAAATGAATGCAAGAAATATAATGAAAATATTAAGAAACGTTACGCTCGATAAAAATATTATATATTTTGTACGACTTAAAAATTCAATTTATGTATACATTATGAAAAGAACATTCTAATACAATAGATAATATTAAAAAAAATAAAATTATTTTATAGAAATTCTATCGGTATAAAAAATAAAATTTTTCTAAAATGAGCTTCATTCGAATATAATTAGTTTCATAAAAAATTAGATAAATCTTGAAATTTTTTTATATCTGACAATATCTAAATTACAAAGTAAATTTAGAAAGTCAATAATAAAATGCTAATTTTTTCAATATAACTTAAATAAGATATTTTTTTAAATATTCTCTTTAAATAAAAAATTTTTAATTTCTTCGTCAATTAGTTTAATGTTCATTAACAAGAATAATCAAATAAAGTATTTTCACTTCTTAGTATTCCATTTTTATTAAAAATAAAGCTTTTTTTATGAAATTACATTATATAACGATTAGAATGAAAATGATAACATTTTTATAAATAAAGTATATTATTAGTGATGAATATATCACTTATTCAAAAATACTTTATCCCAAGAAAGGAACGAATTTAGAATAGAAACAATTTTCGATAATAATAAGCGATAATTTTAGTGATACAATTTTATTATACTTTTAAAAAAATTTTCTAAAAATTAACAAAATAATATCTTAAATAAAATAAAATTAGCTACCAAATTTTACCTCAATATTTTTTTAGTACTTGAAAATAAAATTTATAAAAATTTTTATAATACGCAAGAGTAGTTAATTATAATAGTGTCATAAAAATTAAACAAAAAATAAAAATACGAATTATTCAAATAATTTTTTAATGGAAAAACGTCGAATTTTTTGCTATCATAAAGCTTTTAAAATATTATAGTAAAAAACCAGTTGACATAATGTTGATTTTACTTGTGTAACTAATATTGTGCAAGTGATTTTGAATTATAATGAAATTATTACTCATATTTTTAATACATTCTTTAGTATTTTTTTTATAAGTGACATTTGCATTTATAATTTTATTTCATTTTAGAATTATAATTTTATATTTAATTTATTATATATAAAATATTTCTAAAAAATATAGGAATAATTCTATTATATAGTTTACTTAAATTCATATACATTCTATTATTTACATTATTTCTTTATTCACGGGAAACTATTCTTATTGAATCATAAAAGATAAATTTATTTATTATTTGTAACTTCAATGTGCTTAAATATATTAAAATATGATAAATTATTATTTTATTCCATGTCATGTGCCTGCAAACATATATACATACATACATGTATATAAACAATATACATATTAGATAACAATACTTTACTTTACGTATAATCAGTAAGTAATTTTTTGATATTATCCAAAATTAATTCTGTAGATTAACTCTAAATAATAGTATACACTTCGTTCGTGATACTGATAAATATACATATATAATTTTTTTTAAAGATAACAATGTTCCAAAAGTAGTTGTTATGCATGAGTTTTATAATCAAGTGGATAACACACAACTTAGAATTACATTTTCCTCTGTAAGGCTACAATATATTATAAATTCGCAGGTGTATAAAAATGTGATAATACCATTATAAAATAATTATCTCGAAATATTTTCGTTTTAGTTATGCGAAAATGCTTCATGATAACATACTTTTGGTCATATACATAGACTTATATATGACCCACATTATATACACATTAACCTATATAGAAACAAAGCATAAATTTTACGTATATATCATCAAATGTAGATAATATTCCTCTGAAAAATATTTCATATCCTGAAAATACATTTAAAAGTGTTTATTAAAAAGATAGTTGTCTATTAAATAAATTCTAAACTTTATAATTCTTGTAACTGCATTTTTGCATTAAATATAATTAAAAATAAATTATTTCATTCGATATATATTACTATTATATGTATTTATAATATGTTAATATTTATTGATAATTAATGTTTTATTTGATGTTAAATAAAAGTAAAATAAATTGTGTAATTTTTATTACAGATTTTATGTATATAATACAATGTAGAACTTATTGAAAAAATAATTAACTGTGCTTAATTATACTTCAACGTTAGATAAAATAATCCTAAACAATGTACATTTTTATTTTCAAAAAATTATATTAAAACTAATTTTTTGACAAGCTTGTAGTCAATGAAATTAAGTTACAATTTTTCATATCTAATCTTAATATAATTAATGTTAAACATAAATAGAAGAACGTATTTGTACCTGAACAAAAATTATTTATTATTTTATTTTATCACTTAAGTATTCATTTATATCATTTTGTAAAAAATTAATTAAATAGTTGTAAATTAATATTAAATGATTAATTATAAATGAATCATATATTTAACAGTCGATTTAAACAAAAATTAATATTTCTAATTGATTTTATTAGTTTATTGAAAATATTATTAGTTTATTAAAAGAAATAATTTAATAAATGAAAATAATTTTAAAAATAATCTATAATATTTTTTAAACTAAGTTAATAATTTATAATGTTATATTATATTTAATATTCTATTGAATTCATTATAAATCAATTTTATAAAAAAATGAAAAACAAAACTATAAAGATATGTAAAGACAATACAATAATATAAAGATATGCAAAGATAATGTAAAATCATAATATATGTAAATACATTATAATAGCGATTGCGTGACTAATATGAATTATAGAAAAACTGTAGAATTGACACACAAATTACTTTAAACTCGTATAATAGAGTCTACATAATGATATATACAAATATTACATCCAAACTAGAATAAAAAATTTTAAATTGAAATAATAACTTTTGTTCGAGATAAAAATATTATAAACATTCAGTTAAAAAGTAATTACATTTAAAAAAATCAATTAGTTCATAATTTTACTAAAATCAATTATTAAATAATTAAAATTTAACAACTGTTATAAAATAATTATACTAGTTTAATTAAATGTTAGTCTATTTCAATATTTTGAATTTCATTTAATTAATTGTATTTTCATTTAGTTTTTCACTATTAAATTGTACAAAATAATAAATCGTAATTTCAACTTTTAAATTTATTTTTAAGTATAACACGATTAGTTATTAATAAAAACAATATGACAATACATTTTTTTTAATCTTATATATTCATGATTTAAATATTTATTTTAATGATTTTGAAGACACATTAAAAAAATAAACTTCGAAAATTTTAATAATAAACAAAGTTTTCACAGAATTTTTTTGTGGGTTTACAATTTTTTTAAATTAAAAATTAAAATATATTATAAAATATAAAAATTATAATATTATGGTATATATTTAAACAAAGCTTACAAAATTATGTAAAAAAAATAATTACTCTTACTTACGTTTTGTAGATCTTGAATTAAGCAGCAACTTTATTTTATAATCTTTTTTGTTATTCCTTAAATGACCGAATTATTAAAGATTACTTATGAATAAATAGATTGAATCTTAATTTGAAATAGTGGAAATTTAATTTAACTAAATAAAACATTCTGTTCAGATGGATAATAATTTCTAACTCCTTTTTAAATTTTTCCTCTATTTATAACCTTTTTAGTTTTTCGGTGCTCCCCTCTTTCATTCTTCTCCTTACACATCTCTTCACCTCTCTCATTACTCTCAGATAATTTCTGAATCCTGTTTGCACAACGTGTATGAACACGTTAAATAATAAATAACCCAAATTTTCTACCATCGATAATATGACACGCCTTAGTTGCGATAATCCATGTCATTGCTCCAAGAAAATATAGGTTGTTACATTTTACATTATTTCATATTACTTCTTCGAGTATCGCGAGTTCCAAAACTACAATTGATTGCTAATTTTAGAAATTTCAAATTCCGCTCTAAACTTCAAATTTCAAGAAATAAGGTTTTATTATTTATTCGATGACGTGAAAATTAGTGGATGCCAAGTTTTCTCGTGATACATTTGAAACGGATAATTTTATATTAATTTTCATATTATTCGCTATCGTTGACTTTATAATCATATTCGTCTTATTTTCTACTTTCTATGAAATTATATAATACGTAATTTTTAATCGTATCTTATGACGATTACGTTTAAAATTTTTTAATTATCAATATATTATCTTAATATATTATACTACAAAACAAGTTATTCTAATTTGAATGCATTTAGAATAAAACAGTAATATATTTACAATCACAAGACATAACGAATAAATAAATGTCAATGTTTATATGTAAATATTGAAGACATTTTACATTATTCATTTTTTTTATATTTAAGTAGAAGTACCAACTAGGGAAATATTCTAAACTAAAATTTTCTCACAGATTTAAAAATCGATTAAAACGAAAAATATTCTAATATTACGATAAACCTTGAGTTTTTAAATATATCTTTTTAATACTATTTTTAGATTCATTTGCTAAGAAATGTTAGATATACGTTATTAATTTACATTACGAACTAAAGTTCTGTGTGAAGATTATTGATCAAACAGATTCGAATATACGTATGAATCAACCAAGTGCATTTGTAAAATTTTTTGTTTAGTGTGATAGTAAAGTCTTTATCAGCTTAAATAATTATAAATCTCTCAAATACTGTCTTCGTAATCTAAAAGTCAGGCTTTATGAAATTTAATTTTCTTCATAATTAAAATGCTTAAAATATTTTTAAAATTCGAATAACTTTAGTTATTTGAACCAATATGTAATCAATACTCTCAATTTTCAAATAATAAAATGACACTGGAGGATGCAATTTAGTAGCGCGCCATTACTTTATCCTACGTGAGTCACGTAAATAATATTGTATGAAGTTTATCGTAGATTTCAATACATAGATACGTAATTTAATTTTCACATCGGCTTCGTAGGATATACGACGCAGAAATCCAAAGCTAAGTGGCCTGAATAACATAAATTGAAGAAAGCAGCAAATGTTATTTTGACTAACGTAGTCAAGTAATTCCGGTCTTGTCTCTTCGTCAGTCGGTGTTATGGCGTAACGTGTGTGGAAAAGAAGAAATAGCGTCAGGCGACGGAGTCAATAACATAATTTTAGTCGACGGAGATCAGTATTTATTATTGTGGAACTTTTGCAACCCAATTATAGAATACGGTAGAGCAAGCGTTCACGGAAATTTTAAAGTATTCTAAATAATTTTTACATCTTGCAAAAATGGGTAAGTAATTTTTCGTTATTGAACTTATCAAAATATTTTATGTTATTTACCTAAAATAACAAGCACGTATTTAAGGTAATCGTATTATTTTGTAAAATTTTTGTTTTGATTAATGTTTGAAAAGTTTTTCACCAAATATAAGATGTTTGTAAAATATTGAAGGTAGTTTGACTTTCTTACTCCCTCTCTTACTCTATCTCTCTCTCTTTCTCTCTCTGTCTATTTGCCTATATAGTTGATTCTCATTCTGTTACACTGATTACTTTTACTATGTACCTTGCTCATTCTTTTTTATAATATGCAACGTACCTCACCAGATGAACCTGATATTCCAATGTTGGATGTGGGTGACTTTGAGGTTTTGGATGAGTGTGTTGGTGAAGATGAAAATGATGAAGATCAAGATAGAAGTTACGAAGGTTCTGATATTGATGAAGATGATGAAAATGAAGATGACATTGAAAACCCTAAGCGTAGAATTGAAAGTGATCAACAAAGAGATAGAGAAGATACTAATATAGATGAAAATAGTGGAGATAACGGAGATAACATCTTAGATGTATCTATAGATGTAGCTGAAAATGAATTTTTAGAAAGCGTTGCCAAAGACTTTTCTGAAAATATGGAGGAGGATGATATAGAAGATCAGCCCCATAAGTTAAAGTTAAATAGTAGAAGGGGTGAACCCACTGTTCAAATTAAAAAAGTTGTTGTTAATTTAGAAAAAACTGAACCAGAGTCAGAAGTTGTTACTCCGAGAAAAAAACCTGGACCAAAGTCTAAGACGATGAATATTCAAACATCGCCGTCTAAAAAATCTATTCAGAAAATTAATTTTTCTGATTCAGAAAAGAACGACGAAAGCTTGAACGAAGATGAATTAATTTTAAGTACGGGCTTTCAAAAAAATAAAGAAAAAATTGAACAATGTAGTCAAAACAAAACACCGGCATTTTTAAAAAATGATTTAACCGACGAAGAAATCATGATTCATTTCGATGAAATTGAAAATACTGTTATAGCTTCGGATAATTTTATCATTAAAAATGAAACGGATGAAATAGAGAAAGATGAAATAAAAGATGAAGAGAAAAAAAGTGAAGATAATGAAGATGATAATTGGGATGATAGTGAAACTAGTTTAAATACGTCAAAAATAAAAATCGAAGAAGAAGAATTCAAAGAGAGCGAAATGTGGTATAAAGAAAAAGTAAGACGCTTATTTATGTATATATATATATATACAACTAAAATAATTTTAAAATATATAAATGTAATTTATTTGTTAATTTATAGATAAAGGCAAAAGAAAATTCGGTTGAAGAAAGGTTTACAAAATTAGCCAAAATCATTCAATATTCTTATCCACTTTATAAGAAATGGTTAGATAGGAACGAATCATTATATGGGACGGCGATATGTAAAATGGAATCGTCTAAACATAGTCCTTTAGATCAATTACATCCAAATCGTTGGAAATTTATATGTAAGTATGAAAATAGTAGAGCTGAGTACTTAGTTCGTCCTTTACTTTAGAAACTAATGTAAACTAACAAATACAAAATGTTAATGTCAAGGTTTAGAAAGCTGTTGCGTTAGTATAGTTTTTTTTTAAAACTGTTTTTCGGGGTATTTTGATAAGGTGTGTTGTATGAGTGATTTTAAATATGTTAATGGTAGGTTAACTACATCTCCAGAAGATTGGTTTCAACATTGCGGTGATAAAACTTATTTTAAAAAGCTGCACTTTGAGAGCTTCGATCCTTTATTAGCTAAGGATGGAAAAATTATCTCAAAGATGTTCATAAACCTTTTTAATGTACTGAAATAAAACAGTCATGTTGATTGTTTTTAAAAATTAGACAAAAAATATATATTTATACAAGAAAAACTTCTATTTCCATCTGGAATTAGAAACGAGTTATTTTTGTTTGCATTTATGCAACAATTTGAAACGCAATGCTGTGCATTTGCGATTCTCAAAAATAAAAATTACAAATTGAATTAGCAATCATTTGGAATTTCTATAAACTGTTTGAATATTACAGTTTAATGAGACCAATGATTGTGATAATTATTTTAAACATCATCATCGAAATATTGGAATTCATTATATCTTACAAAACTGTAAAATGAATTAAATTTTTAGTTGCGATTTTTTTTAAAACAGGCATACATTAAATTCTTACTTTTAAACAGTAAGGAAAAGAAATAGAAAAGCACATTTGCAAACAATTAAGTAAATATAATGGTTCATTCTTAGCAGATTAAATATAAAGTACGTATTCATTTTCTTTCATGTGTCTTAGCACATCATGTTTATAGTATCAGGGCTTTATTTCTTTATTTCTTTAATAAAAATTGTGAAGGTTGAAAGTGATGAATTTTGTGTGACATGTTTAGGCAACAAAAAGCATAATCAACAGTCTTCGAAGGAGGAGGAAAAACAAGCTGACAATTCATCTGATAACAAGAATGTTCAGTCAAGCTGGCAAATGATTCCTGGTGTTCCAGATGCTAATTTGGAAAATACTGAAGAATACCCACCTTTTGTAATGCGCGTTGTAAAGGTATATCAGCTTTTGATAAATCAACGCAATTTAAAAAAAAAATATATTTATGTAAAAAGTTGTATACATAAGCAAGGGATGGATGGAATAATACTATTTATTTGTCGTATTATATTTATTTAATATAATAAAAGAAATTTAACTAAGAAGGCTGTATTCAATGTCATTGAACAACTATATCTTAGTATTTTTAATATTCTCAAAAATTGAAGACTAATCAACAAAGGATAAGTTCCTTTATTCCTAATGCAATAACAAGATCAGATTTGGAAATATACTTAACCAAGGGAATCGATGTACAACGTTAGAAGCTACATAATTTATTTAAAAATATTTCAAGAGTATTACAAACATCGTTATGTATATTATTATTACTACTTTTACAAGATAGTTTATAAATGTACATAACGAATGGATCAATTAGGAATGAAGATTTACAAAAAGTATTGCACCGATTTATTGTCGCTAAACTGCAATATTTATTGGTAAAATTTATAATGATCTTGGGCTCTGATATTTATTAGAGTTTTATAATTATTAAGATCATTTTATTAAATTATGATTACAATATAGAAAAATACCTGCCAAAGTAATATACTATGCTGCAACTATTAAATAAATATATGTATGGATCATTGCTTATTTGATAAATAATAAAAATAATATACTTCAAGTATTCTAGCCAGTGATACATTATCATTTCTATACGTATTTAAGAAATGATTTTATCTATGCATTCTTGATTGCTGTAAACCTGAATTTCCAGAGTTGCTGAAGACAATATTTTATAAAATAAAATGCATTCCAGATAAACATTGCAAATAAAGAAGAAATATGACTCCATCTGTCCCTTGCGTAGATTTTTATAAGTAATATGTCCACACAAAAATGACACATAAGTGAAAACAAGATGAGTTTTACTTTATCCAAAGTAAAAGCTTTGAAATGGATCAATGGATCAAGCTCATTACTTGTAGGAATAAAAATAAAATTGACATCGTTGGTAACAAATTTATTATATTTTCGTAATTCGCTAATACTTACATTAGACAAGGTTAACATTTTAATACATTGTAGAATTATGTCAAACACTTAAGAAATATTATTTCTTAAATTTTATTATTTATGTCAATCGTGTAATACTTTTACTTAGTAAGAATTTTTTATTTTGAATATTATTTGCGCGAATTTTTCTATTATTAATTTACAAAAATTAAAATTGATTTTGCTTTTTTAACATCTCTTATTATTAAGTTTTATTCATTCATTTTTAACATACAGTTAATCAAAGAACGAGCAATGTCAATTTATTTTTAATATAAGTTTTTTATTTTTAACGAGAAATTCTTTTTACAGGTATTTGAAGAATTCCTTCAGTCGTTAGAACAATTACCAAATGATGAAGACATAAAGCAAGAACAAGAAGAAGAAGAAGAAGAAGAACCGGAACCAGAACCAGAACCGGAACCGGAAGAAGAGGAAGAAGAGGAAGAAGAAGACGAAGAAGATGAAGAAGAAGACGAAGAAGAAGAAGATAAACCTGATGAAGAAGTTGAAAAAGAAAATGTATCCGTAGAAAAAGAAGAAAATGATAGCGTTGATAAATCAGAAGTTGATAATGAAAAGTCGAACGAAAGTCAAAATTCGTTTATTAAAAATCTTGACGGATTAACAATATTACTACGATGTAATCGTAGAGAAGAGTTAATGATGCACATTACTGGAAAAAATATCAGTGCCGAGCTAATGGATAAAATTAAAGATCTTTTTGAAAACGGAGCTGGAAAAGATTGTAATGTCAAATCACTTTATTGCAAAACTATTATCAAGTAAGATATTCATATTTTGATATAATTATTAAGAAAATTTTATTCTTCAATTTCATTTATTTATATAATAAACTTGTGTATTGTATATTTTTCCATTATTTATAGGGAAAATAATGTTATTAAGACAAATAACACATTTTTATTGGGTTCGGAAACTCTTGACGATATAATTGGTCCGGTAAAAGTTCAGTTAGCCCCGAAAACTAATGTCTGGGCTAACTTAGCAGGTGTCGAAGTTTTAGCAAATGTAGTTGCAGATTATGTAGTTCCTACCAAAAAAACCACCGTTTTAGAAATAGGTTGTGGCACAGGCCTCACAAGTTTATTACTAGCATCCGTAAGTATAAAAATAAAATGTCTATATTTTTGTATCGTTGTGACTTAATTTTATTTTTGTTTTTATTTTTTATTCATAGAAATGTCAAAAGGTAATCGGTTTAGACATACAAAAAGAAATTGTAGAAGCAGAAATTACATGCGAATTAAATGGAATTAAAAATGCTACATTCGTAACCGGTAAACCTAAAATAGTAATGAGTCAAATTGATAAGGTTCTGACTAATTCAAAGTCAGTAGCAGTCATAAACACTAATAATACATTCGGGAGATGTAAGTAAAAGCTAATCAAACTTGAGTATAAATAAAATGTTTAAAACCTTTTTATTTCAAAGATTTTTACTAAATGAAAACAAACTTTCTTATACAATAATCGTGAAAATCCATTTTATAGCTCTCGAAGTTATTTCTGCGCTTCGTAAGATGAGTACGCTGGGCCGAATAGTTGTCATAACTACATTGACCAAACAAGCTATCCGGTCAATTTTAGAGTTGACGCAACCAGCTGACGACGTTTACGGAAATCCATTTATTCCTATTAAAGCATGCATCGTAGATACCACACCCAAAGGTTATGGATTTGAGATAGTGATGTCCATGGAACGTAGAACAATGCGTAATCTTTTAAAAATTTCACCTATTGAAAATATAAGTAATACTGTTGGTTTAATTAGCAAATCGAAGCAAGCTGCAGCCCTTAAGTATAATTCCGGAATCGTTACGATTCCACCTTACAAAAAGGGTTTACCTATGAAATTTATGAAGGGGTTCAAACCAAAACCTACTTTTATAAATCCCGGGAAAAAATTTTTTCCCAACCCAAATTTTAATCCTATGGGAAAATTTCAAGGTAAAAGGCCTTTCCCTGGAAATGATTCTGGAGCTTACCATCCTGGACCAAAGAAATTCAAACCGTACGATAAGCCCTGGTTAGGTAATCAAACTTATTTATTTATAATTTTTAAGTTAAAGGTATATTCTAGACTTACTTTTTTACCCCTTTTATGCGACGTAAACAGTACAATGAACGTTTTTACGAAGCGTTGAGTTTATCAATTTTTTGTAATTTTAACAACAATGAATTATTAAACAAATTTAAATAAACATTATAGGATCAAACATTCGAACTAATCCATTACACGATAAAAAATTACGCGACATGGATCATGGTGACCTTCGAGAAAAACTTTCTGGTAATCGCGTTGAACCCACTGTTATAGCGCAAGAAGTGCAGGAGCAAAAAAAGCTTCTCGATGCTGCTAAAGAAAAGCTGACCGGTGTAGGTTCATCGGTTGACGTCGAAACAGTGAAGAAGCTACAAGAGATGTTAAATCTTGCAATAGAGAAAACAAACAAATTGCAGAGTCAATTGCCACCCCGATCCGTATGGGATCGAATAGCACCACCAGAATGCGGACTGGACGAAGATCAATTTAAGACCAACCCCATGAGAGGACGCCTTGTCAAAGAAACAGGACCTAAAGATATTATAATTACGACTTCTAACAATCGAGAGTACGATGACTCGCCTCCTTCATCGGTCAAAAGTAAAAAATACGATAATCTACCACCTTTAGAAACGGGTATGATGATGCCCATGAATAACAAACAAGAGCGTCTCAAGATGTCGCAATCGATGCATCAGAAAAATAATAACATGCCCTGTCAAAAACCCGGACCAAATCGTTTTCAAGGAGGAAATTATCGTAAACAAGACAATCAAGGATCGGGTAAGACATTTTAAGATCTTTATCGTTGTAATGTATCGAAAAAACAAATCAATGTAAAAAAATTGTTTAGAACCCTGGAACCGAAACAAACAGCAGTCTATGTACGGACAAAGCGATTCCCAAGACAGATGGAGTCGCTCGAGTCCACCCCGACGATCGCCTCCTTCGCGTATGATAATGAGATCACCCCAGCGACAATCGTCTCCCCCTCGTCGGCCTATGTCACCAACCCGACGACCTATATCCCCGCAAAGAAAGACTTCGCCACCAAGTTTTCGTCAGCACTTCACCTCCACGAGAAATACATCGGGTGGACGTCAAAACTCTCCACTGAGAAGGCACAACTCACCTTTAAGGCGGGGGGGATCTTCACCGCACAGTTATCGAGGATCGCCACCCCGACAAAGTATGATGTCTAATAGGCAAAAGTCTCCGCCATCCAGACGATACAACGATGAGTGGGATATACCGAGTAGAGGTGCAATCGTTGAAAGTGGATGGTCGAGACACTCGAATCAAGAGGAGAAGAAGTCTTGGCAAGGTGGACAAAATTCATCAAATTGGAATCAGAGGTGAACTTGATGACTACTTTCATCAATTTATTCGTTAGAACTTTGTTATTTTAAATATTGTCTTTATAAATAAGCTACTAAAGAAAATACTTATGCATGAGTGTATACGTGTATCTAAAGGGTACTTGCTTATAATTTAAAACAGTATAATTTTTATCGCATGATTAGATATCAAATGTTTAAAGTATTTTATAATTGTTTCCTTACATATTATGTTTGATTTAAACAAAAGATTTTTAATTTAAAGGTAGAAGTTTAAAGCGAATCTTCCGTCTAATAAATTACATTTTTGTAAATTTTTTTTTATTTAAAATTATTAACTCGAGAATTTTTTCTCTAATTTATTCTTCATTGGTAATAACGAAGTGACTTTGTGACTTTCAAAGTGGCTTTCTCTGTTAATATTTTCTTCCGATTATAAAATTTGTATCACTTTTTTAAATGCTGTTAAAAGTAAAATTTTAAATATCGGATAGGTTTCCTTTGATGTGGGATTTCAGTATCAAGTTTAGAAACGAAAAATAAAGCAAAGGTATTTCATCATATATTATAAATCGCTTGAATAGTTATATAAAGTCTCATTAAAGATAAATTACATTATAAATGTTCCATGGAATAATGGTTGTGAAATATTATTCATATTCGAAAAATTGTAAGGTTCCAATGATTCCTTTCTTATATTCACCAACGAAATTTATGTTCTGTGCCAATTTTTATCTATTTATTTATATCTCAATTCCTTAATCCATTTTTAATAAAATATGTATTATATTCATCTCGTATTTTTAAACAGGTTGAATTTCTTAAAAAATATATAAATGTTCGAATAAATATTCTTTTTATACATTGCAGATAATGGAATTTTGATTTATTGAGTAGGAAAAAACTTTTCTACCGAAATATAATTTTGCGCTATTTTTAAATAAGCTATTATAATGATTTCTAATTATTTTAAAATGAGTTACATTTATATAATTATATTACATTTCTTTTCTTTCTTTGAAACGTATATACAAACAGATACACATATACAATCTATATAAAATTTTTATATTTTTCTGAAATATAGTACATTTTTATACACAGTAACATAATACTAAAATATTCGTATCGCATTCATTTTAAAATAAAAAATTTTCTATATTTTTTTCGGTTGCAGTAAATATCGTTCGGATAATGATAAATGGGACAACTGTAGCGGAGGAAGTTCTTGGAACAATAAAAATCAAGGACCACTTTCCCAAAGTAGTTCTAACAATCGTTGGAAAAACTCATCCAATAACTCAAGTGGTGGAACCAACTGGGACGTACAAAAAAAAGAAAGCGGGATGCGAGATACGGGCAGACACGAAGGGAGGCAGGAATCAAGACACGATTCTAGACACGAAGGAAGACACGAATCTCGACATGAACCAAGATGGGAACCACCAGAAAAATCGTTTAGAAATGACAAAGATGATTGGGGTGATTTACCAGAAGATGCTAGAGATCCATGGGGAGACGATCATCCACCAACTACACAAAAAGATATTCGTTGGAATAGCCAATCGAGTCAATCGAGTCAACAATCTGCGTGGTCCAGAGATAAAATGAACGACAATTGGATAAACAAGCAAAATTTTCCTATGAATAATATGGGTGGCGGTGGTAACAGTGGCAGTGGCGGTGGTAACAATGGCGGAATGAACTCAAACATCCAAAATCCGAATTTAAACATGAAGATGAATATGAATATGGGCATGAATAATCCCAACAAAGCTGTGTGGCAAAATGCACCACAACAACCAAATAGGAACTCAAACTGGATATCTCAGGGTAATTGGCAAAGCAGTGGCGGTGGTGGTGGCGGCGGCGGTGGTGGTGGAGGCGGCGGCGGCGGCGGTGGCGGCGGCGGAGGTAACAACGGAGGCGGAGGCAACAACAACAACGGCGGTGGCGGCAGCGGCGGAGGCGGCGGAGGCAACGGAGGAGGATCAGTAGGATTAGGAGGACTTTTATTAGGAAATACATTAAATAATTGGCAGGCACCCCAACAGAACTTTTCTAATTTCCCATCAAGACCTTTTAATTCCTTTATGAATAATAGACGTTGAAATATTAACACTTTCTATATAGTTTCAAATTGTATTAAAACTTTTTACCAAGTAGCAAAGTGATGGAGAGTATTGATTGTATTCATTTTATTTTATGAATTCACGCTAGTTTGCGAATTGTTATTGCTGCGATAACTTAAATGTAAGTTAATTGATTTTGTTCACCTCTTTTCCATGAATTATATTATAAAAATTATAAAGTGTATTTTTAAGTATGAATAATACATAGTGTAGTATGTATTTTTCAAAATAAATTCTGTAAGTCTTAATCAAATACATCTATGAAATTAAAATAAATTAAAGTTTATTTCATAATTTCCATCTACACATTACCTTTAAGATTTGCGATTGTATGTATAATGTAAAAATAAAAATAAATAAAAATGATTGTAGTTTTGTTCTATTTTATCATCTGCGTTATATGAATATTATCGGTAACTTCAAGAGTATAAAATTGACGGTCGTCAGTACCGGTAAAGAAAATGCATCTTTCTTAATATTTGGAGATATATATTTTTTATAAATAAAAGCATTTATTTTTTTATTTAATAGTTAAAACTTTATTTTAAAATATCGTTAATATACTGAAATTTATTAAAATATATAATAACATGTTCATATCGAGGGTGAGTTAATAAATATATATGTTTATAAATTAAGGTTAGAATATGATATTAATTTTACTCTTTCGTTTATTATCAGATTTCAAATCAACTTTTAAAATTAGGTACTAAACATCTTCAAAAGAACAGATTATTTTTTAGAACATCTACGAATTGTCTTGAAGAAAAAGAAGAAAATAAAACCGTAAGAAATATAGTCAAATCAAACTTTTATGAATTGCTTAAAAAGTAAATAATAGATACTTTTTAGGGTACACCCGATAAATTGTTTGAAAAAGTACAAGTTGTAGTACGTGGAAACGAACCCGCTGTATTAAAAAGTTATTCAACTTTTATATTAACAGCTGCCCATCATTTAGATATTAAAGTTGAGAATGTGTAAGTATCGCTATCGTTTTGGTTCTTCCATACTACATATTAAAGTTCCATAGATTATTATTACGTATATATTTTAGTTATGTTCCTCGCAAACCCACGCATCAACGACTTACTCTTCTCAAATCCAAGCATGTACACAAAAAACATAGAGTTCAATATGAAATGAGGACATATTATAGATTTCTTCATTTTTTACATATGACTGGTTCAACTACGGACACATTTTTAGAATATATTCAGAGAATGTTGCCGGAAGGTGTAGCAATGAAGGTTACAAAGGTAAATTATATACAATATTTATTTTTAAAAATTTATATAAACTATTTATATACAGTGAAAATAATGATGTACCTTGTTATACATTTATATATCAATAATGCAAAATAACATATTTTTCATTATGAATTAAAACAATAATGATAATTTTCAGACATTTAATAAAATATAAAATTTTAACTTTTTCAGACTGAAATTCAAAAATTGCCAGTGTCTATTACTGCACCTACAGTATAACAATTTTTTAGATTTATATCAAAGCTCTAGATTTATAATTTTTATTATTATTGTATTATTGTCTTGAAATAAACTGTATATAAAAAAATCCCAATAATTTATTTTATATAATGTTATTGATCGAAAGATTTGACTAAAATTATAGGTGTATCTGTATCCAAATTTCTAGCAGAACTATTTCTGTTTAATTCGGGTAGAGGATCTCTTTTTTTAAATACTTTTGGAATATCGTTATGAATACTTTTAACATCGACTGTTCCTAGCGGTGTATCAGTTACATTTTTATCAATCAAGTATCTACCCTTTGATCTAGTTTGTAATCTAAGATCATTTCTTAAATATTTATTAATATTAGTATTCTTGACCTTTGAGTTAGTTAATACTAAATGAGGAGCAGCAAATTTTGTTAAATTAAAATTTTTTGCAGCCAATTGTGAAGCATCATTTGTACGATGTTTCCTTGTTAATTGTGCACTTGCTGTACAACTACGCAAAATAAAATCTGACTCTGAAACAAATTAACGAAAAATTAATACAATTTTTAATAAACTGAAAATTTATTTAAATAATTAGTTACTTCATACATTATAAATAAATTCAAAAATTTATTTAAATAATTACTTAATACATTATAAATAAATTCAAAAATTTATATAAAATGAATGAAAAATTTCGAATAAATTATTTATACGAAAAAAGTTAACTAATTAAATAAATAAATATTACAATTCATATAAGAATTTATTGAAAATATTTTTTTATATCTTACCAGCTCGTTTCGATCGTAAAATATTTTGTAAATTTGCACCATTACACAAATCAATTATGATAATTCCTGCAATGATTAAAATAACGTTTCCCTTCATCGTTTCGTTAATGACTTATTCCAATATTCTTGGTAATCACTGTTCTATGAGCTATGAATAAATTAAAATCGAATTAACTATTATTAGTATAAAAATGTACTTTAAAACGTTAAGAGAATTCAATTTAATGAAATTTAAAACATTACAAACATTAAAAGTTTTATTGCGAATAAATGAATTTGAATTGACTTTCAATTTAATATACAAAAAACACAATATTTCTAAACGTAATTATAAATTAAAAAAAAAGAAAAACTCGTTAGTTTGACCAAATTGGCCTAGTTACGCACACATATAATATAATTATTTAAAAAGTTAAACAAACAGATATTTTCAAACGATAACTTGAAAATCTATCTTCAAATATGACTCGATCTTAATTACGAGCGCGAACATGTGCATATAATATTTACCTTGAGTAAAAACAATTATTCTTATAGTCGTTTAATAAGAAAATATGAAAAATAAATTAAATATGCATATTAGAATGACGCTGGTACAATCGACGTCGAATCAACAATGTTTTAATAATATTTAACAAATTCAAATTCGCGAATAAAAAGACAATGCTTCTAAAATTTTAAATCAATGAAAACCCATTAATAATATATGACATGTATACGTGTGCGTTTGGAAAAGTCTTTATAACACAAAAGATACGATATATCGGTAAAAAGTTGAGGTATAAAAGATAGTAAACTGATACCGATACGAATAATCCAAATAAAGTTTCTTTATGTACGAATAAATGTTTAAAAATAAGGCAGATCGAATAGATCGGATAAGCGTCGGATAAGCGTCGGATAAGCGTCGGATAATTACTGGTACGTGCAAAGTATAGACTCACTATGTGTAACGAAGTTCCGGGTAACGCCGATGCGAAATTTCGTGTAACGGTACGCAAGAAAGACAAGGTGCTTAACGCAGTTCGGCTTGTCAGCTCTCAAAATTCGAAGCGACGCGCCGACCGTGGACCAATCGCTACGTGCAAGACTCCTCCCGACACATATACCTCGTATATACCTCACCTCGTACTCCGTAACGGCGAATCGTCTTCGTATCCATGAGCCGACTGCTGCCGGTACTCCTGTCGTTGCCGATCTTCGTGCGAGTTGTGAAATTGATAATCGATCCTGAACGCGCGCGCAATGCTTCGACCTCCCTGCCGGCGATTTCTTTCTCCTTGTCCCTCTCCCCCTCATTCGCTAACTACCTATATCTCTTTCAGGTTTCGCGAGAAACAATAACTTTTCAGTCGTTCGACATCGCGTTGCGTAGGGCTTCTCCGAGAACCGGTTTGCTTCGCGTAGCATTGATATTGCGAGCAGGAGCGCGCGATTCCTTGCCCGGGCAAACGAGAAGGAAAAAATTTTGAGATTATGAGAGAAAAAGAGAAGGAGGAAAGGAGAGGAAAAAAAAAGGGGGCGAATAGGGGATATGATAAACCATAAGCACTTTGGTGCAGTTCTTCTTCCTTCGCGCGACCTTGTAACGGAGCTCGCGGTCGATGCATGTAGCGAGTGATTATTGTTGTTCCCAACTTCCACGCAGGCTTTAAAAAATTATTAGCCTTTCTGCTCTTCTCCGTCTCTCCTTTTTCCTTTCTCTGCTCGCGTCTCTCTCCTCATTCTCAGTCATCGGCTCCTGTTCCTGTTTCTTTCTTTAAACGCTTTCAGACGAAGGCGAATGACAAGTCCGAAAAAAAGAAAACGCGGAATGAAAAGGAGGCAAAAACCTCGGAATATCTTCTCCTCGGCTGTTTACGCTGTTACCTTTCATGCTTATGCCCGTACATTATATCTCTTTATGTATCGACACTTTTTACCGGATGTTGTGGATTTCTTGAATCTTTTAAAGTGCCTTCTGATGTCGAGGCATTTAAAACCGATTTCTTTTTTCCCTAACCGTGAGAACTGAATGCGGTATACCCAAGTCTATTTAAACTTTGTTCTTAATAATTGAAATTAAAAAATGCTCGTTCTACATTCGAACCTTTTATAAAACACGAGTATCTACGTGATCTGTATCTGTTACTAAAGTATTAACAACTTTTATCAAAAACTTCGCTTTAGTCGTTCAATTTTTAA
This sequence comes from Dolichoris vasculosae, assembly GCA_018907195.1. Taxonomy (NCBI): domain Eukaryota; kingdom Metazoa; phylum Arthropoda; class Insecta; order Hymenoptera; family Agaonidae; genus Dolichoris; species Dolichoris vasculosae. Next base: position 13,155,251 of record JACCHY010000001.1, read on the forward strand.
ATAAAAAATATAGATTTTCTTACTTTTTAAATTAAACGTTTATTAATAATCATTGAAATGTAATACGTTAACTTTAAATAACTCCTTTATTTTTTCCTGTCTTGCATATATATATATATATGTTCATGTATAAATTTCAATATATTTGGTATTAAAAGTTGACGTCTACTTCAAATATTAATAAGAAAATTTCTTTTTCATACTCTTTATATTAATTGTTTTTAAATTTACCGATATTTCCCTGTATAATTCTTCTGATGGTATCACATTTCTATTTTTCTTTGTATAGAACCAAATTTCATTTTAATAAATAGTATAATCTGAGTTTTATCCATCACAAGTTTAACTATTTAGCCACTTATCCGACAGCATAATACCTATATTTAAATATTCATTTTTTTCAAACTATATCATAATACTATGATAACATTATTAACATAATTTATTAGAAAGTATCTTGTATAAAAGTATCTTGTACTACTTTAAAATATCATAAAATAATACAAAGTCTTTATCTCTGAAGCTTTTCATCTATTTGTCTTATACTGTAAGTACAAAAGAGTATCTTAAAAAAAAATAAATTTTCCTATCCTCCAATTATACTACTTTCTCCAACCTTTCTCCTGCAGTAAACACTGTTACTTCAAAGTAAAGTTTTAATAACTTCAAAAAACTTTAAACAGTTTATTCACTTATATAGCTTATTTATATTTCCATCTTATGCTAAACCTTGGGAAAGGCAATTTTTGCATCCAACTACAGCGATAGAAATGTCAAGTCAGTTTATATTACTGAGATGAATCGCAGTTTCATATTATACAGTAATATTTTCGTGGATTTTCCAAGTAGTATTGTGTTGGATTTTCCTTTAATAGACTTTAGTGTGATTAAAAATATTCCTATTAAATACACATTCTTATCTGATTCACATTGTTCTTTCTTTCTTTGTTTCTTTTGTTCCTATAAATCTTGTACTGCCTTATTTTTTCAAACAATACTCCAATTATTTGACTTAATTATGTTAGTTTACGTTTTTAATTTGCTTATTCACGTTAAATTTACGTATAATTATTTTCATTAAAAAAATAAAATTTTAAAGCTTGTTCAATTATCTCAATAATGCTAAAAAAAGAAAAAAGAATTTGAAGCAATCTCTTAAAGGTACCATCAACAAGTTAATAGTCAAGCAATCCAAATTTTATGTTTCATAAAAATATATATTTTTTTCTTTGTAATTAAATTAGCTTGTTTCTTATATAAAAATCTTTAATTTTCTAATCATTAATTAGAATTAATATATTACTATAATGTCAAAAATAATAAATAATAATAAATTTTCTTTAATTTCATAAAAATTGTGTATTAAAATTTACGAAAATTATTAAATATAAATAATTTATTTAATATATATCATTTGTTAATATAATATTTAAAAAATATAAAAATATTATTTTAATAAATATTGTTATCATTTGTAAAATATTTATACGGAATAAATATAATATTTTAAATAAAATTAAAAATGCATTGTTTAAAGAATTACATAAATTAGGAATACTTTAATTGTAAAGGTATGTTCGTATTTAATATATAATATTATTAACATGAATATTTTAAAAATTCATTTATCTGTAACCAATTTTTATTTTGTTTTATCTTAAAAATTTAATCTAATTTTAAGTATTTAAAAGTAAAAATGAATGCATAATTTAGTTTTGAATATTATATAAACTAAATAATACTTAAATTAATGTGATATTACTTTGTACCAAATATAATTGAAATACTTTTCGAAATATATAAAAATATGGTAACAATTAAATAAATTATATTTTATATAAAAAATTGTATCAATATTCAAAGTTCTAAGTAATACAAACTGAAAATTTATTTTATTTAATACTTTAAATACTAAAAATATAAGTTATCTACTTTATTATGATAAATTTATTTATTTTTTAAGCTTAATTTCTTATAAATATATTTATATAAATTGAATAGAAATAAATAAATATATGTGTGTGTGTAAATTTCTCTATAAAATTAATAATTGGCTATATAATTTCTTTCCTTGAAATATATATATTGAAGTACAACGTTATTTCTAATACTTTCTAGCTTCGAAGAAATGAGAGGAATAAAATTCAATGAGATATTGCATATTGATGGATTTGTAATTATTAAAAAATGTGATTGTAGTAACAATATTAATTTTTATGTAATTGTTTTCTAAGTTTGTAATCATGTTGTAAAAGAATTCTTGAAAGTAATCAGATTTTATTCCTTTTAAATTACAACAAAATATTTCATGTATTGTTATTTCTGTAATATTTCAAAGTACATACGTCTTCAAATTTTCAAGATTTTTATTGTATGAATCAATTAAAAATGTATAATCTTTTAAGATATTAATAAAGAATATAAAATTTAAAAAATGTTATAACATTAATGAATTTTTTAATACAATATTTCTTGTTACATGAAGTAATTTAAACAATTAATATAACTTTCATTATAATAAAAATTAAACATTTTTAATAAAACATTTTTTAAATTATTATATTTGTCTGTATTTTTTTGATTAATAGTTTTTATTAAAGAATATTTCTCTAAAAGTTTTCAAATAATCTTAATTTCATTTTCATTTTAAATTATCTAGCGATATATTATCTTCAAAAATTAAAAATGTAAATTGATGAATAAAACAATAATATTTGAAAACTAAGAAAAAACTTATGAAACATAATTTATGGCTTTATCAAAAAATTTACTATTTTTTATAAATGTTTTAATAGCTCAAGTATTATTCGAATTTTTTAATCAATTAAAAAAAATTTTTATCTTTTTATATTTATAAATTATAAATATCAAATAAATTAATTATTATTGAACTACTATTTATAATTTTTAATATATTTAAATCATTGTTGTTTGTAATGTAAAGATATTGACAATAATAGTGAGACGAATATAAAAAAATATATTACAACAATAACAATTTTCTAATAAAGATTAATATTTATTAATATAAGAAAAAAGAATACAAGCTTTATATACTGTACAATCTATTGTAAAAGGATTCAGAATTTTGATACATTTTGTTATCAAAAGAGCTTTTGAGTAGAATTCGAATTTATCGACAACATCTGCAAATTAAATGCAATTTTTAAATATCCAAGACAAGTGTGAATTCACGTGTTCTAGTCTAGTTAGTTTGATCGATAAAGTATTGAGCAAACAATAAAATGATGATTGGCTTGACAACGAGAAATTTAAAGTTTAACGTATCTATCTTTATGTTCTCACAAAAACAACCAAGAAAACCTTTGTTTTACCAGTATAAAAATGTATATGCACCTGGTATAAGAGGTTATGTTGTGACGTTTAATAATAGAAATTTATGTTTGAATAAAGAAGAGGCAACAAAAGTTGAGATATATAAAAAGTGTGTTTGCAAAATATTTTCCACAGCAAAGTAAGTTTTCTGTTTTGATTTTATGACAATTTATTTATTGGTATAAAATATGTAAATGACATTTATTAACAGTCATTGTCTTCTATAATAATTTATGTTACAAACATTGTGGTTCTTTTAAAGGATAATTATTGTTATTACTATTATGTTTGAATATTGTATCGTAAAAAGAAAAAAAAATTTTAATTTAAGTACATTTGTTGATGAATGAACAGTGTATAAAAATAAAAGAAGCAGTGTATTATTTTATCTTATTATTTTATTTAATTTCTAAATAATATTTATATAATTCAGTTTTGTTACTGTGTTTATTATTCAAATATCTGTGTTCAGTGAAATTTATCCATAAACATATATTTTTAACAAAATGAAATGGATTGTAACATGTAAGTACGTCTTACTTTTTTTTAAAAAGTCACAAATTATTGAACCACAATGTTTGTAATGTTGCACTAATTGCACTAATTTTTTTAATTGTGTCAATATCTAATTTTTATTTTTATAGAGATATTGATAATATTAATTTTGAAAAAATTTCTACGGAAACTTTGGAATCTTTGAGCGAATACTTTGATCAAGTTATCGAAGAAGCAACACACTTAAAAGATGCTGATGTATCTTATGGAGTTAGTATCTAGTATTAAATGTATTTGATTCATATTAATATATTTTTATGAATAATTTCGTATTATTTGTAGGATGGAGTTCTTACAATTAAGTTTGGAAGCGAGTACGGAACATATGTCATTAATCGACAAGTTCCAAATCAACAGATCTGGTTATCGTCTCCCAAATCTGGTCCAAAGCGTTATGACTTGATTGAAGGCAAATGGATATATAAGCACGATGGAAGGTCATTACACGATTTATTAAATGAAGAAATTTCAATAATTGTCAAGCGTAAAGTTTCTTTCAATAAATGTTCTTATAGTCTTAAAAATAAATAAAATAATATCACACAGTGATATTCTGTAAACTACTTTTGTAAATAATTTACTATAGAATATATTAATGAAGTGTAAAATAAATTTTCTTAATATAAGTATTAATAAATTGTTATAAAATGTTAATAAAAACTTTGATACAAATTTAAAATATATTTTTATTTGTCCCATAAAAAATGTAAATTTATTTTAAGAATGAAAACTATTAATAGTATTATGTGAATGCGAAAAAATGAACCGTATTTTTATCAAAATTTGTTATTGTAAAATTATAATTTGTGATAAATTAAAAAGTAAAATATTTAATGAAATCTTGTAAAGCAGTTTAATTGTAAAAAAATGTTAAAAATTTTTTATTTTTAAAATATATCTCTAATATTAAATTTATGATAAAAATCAATTAGAATATTGAACTTAAAATTGTACAATAAATATGTTTTCATCGGAACATTTTTTAAAATAAATAAATAATATGTATCTATATTATTTCGAATTAAACTTAAAATATAGAACTCTTAGATAAGAAATTTTAGATATAATTTCCCATATCTATTTTTGTATAATTTTGAATATTTATCGAATATTTATATGTGTAATAATAAATTTTTAATTTTCTGAACGGTTTCAATTACTGTATATAGTAAAAATAATAATAAGTAAATAAAATACAAAATTTATTGAATTTTAAAATAAAATATTGCTAGTACTAACAATTTAAATTGGTTAATTTATTTATTTTAATATCAAATGAAAATTAAATTTATTAATTTAAGTTACATATATTTAAAACTCTACAATATATTATTTTCAAAAGTCAGTGTGTTACGTTGATTTATGTTTTATTTCAAATTTCATATTCAAAAACGACTATACCACTTAATCATTTTTTTACTATAAAAGAAATAATAATTCTATACTAATGTGGTAATTAAAGCGTGTATATATTTATGTATATATTTCAAGATATTGTCAAAAAATTATGGTAATTAATTATTGTCGGAAAATAATAACATTTACAAAGTAGAAATAAACTATATTTTTGATCTATAGAAGATCTAATACAACCTTGTTAGAAAGAATATCGTACATACTAAAACCATAAAAATATATTATAATTTTTAATCAATAAAAGAGTTATAATATTTATTCTCTATTAAACAACAGAAGGCAAATAAAGTTTCCTTTTGTAATTTATCAACAAATACACAGTGTCATATGGTGACATTATAATTACTATAATAATTTATTTAATATTAGAATAAAAGTACATTGATATACATATATGTGCATATATTTATTGATAAAATATGATTAATTAATGTGCTGTTTTAAAGAAAATTTATTTGATTAATAGGTTAACATGGAGATTATGGAAGATGGAAATTTGGTAGATCGGGTGAGAATCCTTCTGCAACGTGATATGCAATACTATCAGGTAAAATTCCAATAATATGATCCAGTTCAACAATTTCAAGATTTTATATTTTTCTTTTTATATTTCACCTTAAATATATATATATGTAATAATATTTTTTAAATTTTATCCAATCGATTCTATTATAGTATTTTATTTTGTTACTTATCTTTATTCAATTATATCTTTACAATGGATTGTAATATATCGAAAATATTAGAGAAATATTCGTTTAAAAATAGTCGGAGTATTATCAATATATATATATATATATAACTATATGCACATTTATTTATGATCATTTAAAAGGTCGATTTATAATGCATGAAAAAGGTTTATGAAATGAAAACAGTCATCAATCACACCGATAATCTTGACGAATGTCATAATAATTAGGAAATTAAATTAAAAATTGTACAAAAATATTTACATTAAATTATTTTTTACCAAATAAAGGTAAGTAAATAAACTTATTTAATAAACTTAATATTAAATAATAATATTGCGAAATTTTATTTATAGTTCACAAAATATGTTTGGCATATCACATAATTAAAATTATCGTTTTAATTATATTTTAAACCAAGGTATTGAAAATTGGGTATATCGGGATCTTTACTTGTCTAATTTATAAAACATTTTCTAAATTTATAAAACATTATACGAATTAATTATACCGTTTATATATATGAATATTACGTACGTATAAATTTACGTAATTATAAAAATTCATTTGCATATTAAATTTAAATAAACAAAGATTTTAAATTTATTTAATTTTTAAAAATCTAAAAATATATAACTATTTATTTAAATCCTTAAAATATGAAATTTAATAAAAATATTTTTTTGTATTACAAAAGGTTATATAAAGTGCTTATAAAATAGGAAAATAAAAATATGAACTTTCATGAAAGACTAATGTATATATATTTATGGGTATGTGTGTGTGTTTAAGAAAAATTGAATAGGCATTATTAATAGTTGAATGTTTCAAACGAAATAGCAACGTTTTATTTTATTCGCATTGAATCAATCCATAAACTTTATACACTAACAAGCTTTACATTTTTTTAAATATGTTTAAAATATTTATTTTACTGTATATTCTAGAAAATTTTAAGTATATTTTTTATTGATCATAAATTATTTTTTATGAATTATGAATATATTTATTTTCGTATAGTGTGATAATTACTTATCAAAAATTATTAAATATTTGTCAGTTTTCTTAATTTATTTTGTCTTTATTTTTAAGGCTATAAATTCAAATAAAAAAATTTTAAATTTTACCATCGCTAAAGTATTTATCTAAGTGAATTTCTTCCAATTCATCATGTGCAATAAGTACATGAATATTAATGTTTGCGCGTGGGATTCTGGATTCTCTTGGATATGAATTTTGATTACAGACTACCTTATACATACTTCTAAAAATAGAATTTAATTCTTCTACGGATAAAGGTACTTAATATAATAAGTTACCATACGGTTTTGATGGAATGAAAAGTATGCGACTGTTTCATCGAGTAGGTAACTAAAATCATACTTTTTCAACATGCGAACTAGCGATTTTCCCTTTTTCCAAGAGTTTTTTCCGTATCAAAGTACACCTCCTTTCGATTTTCGACGACGTGACGTAGGTTCGTATGCAAGGTAACGTTGTTTCCAATGCTGAATTTTCTGCGAAGTGCAGCAGCGTAGGATTTTTTTCTTTCCACGCGCACCCTTACTTCTTACTTTATCAACACGCGTTATGCGTTACCAAATCTGTTAATAGGTCCATCATAAAGTAAAGTATCAAAAGGACTACTTTTCCGAGTAAGATATCCCACTCGTTGGCTGAGATGATCACGCTCTAAATCACTTCATCGAGATCCAGCTTTCTCGCTTCCTCGAATCAATGTCTCTTGAGAATAAGCCAAACATCTGATTGAGCGAATAGTGAGTATGTAGAGAGAAAATATTATCTCGTATTTATTTACAGCCATCCTACTTGTTCCCCCCCGAGCAAAGCTGAGTAAGCTTCATTCTTTTGCACGCACAGACGAACCCTATATAAATATCTAGCCATTTCGAGAAGCGATTTTGGCTTCGAATTTTCATTGACGTCTTAACTTCGGTTACAAAAATATTGATAAGAAAAACCTATTGGATCTCTCCATTCGAGTTGATTTCTATATAAAGGTAATCATCACCGATATAGTTTAATGATCTTTTCACAAGTATTTTGATCGCCTTTGCTCTAACGATTAATCGAGTTTCTACGAATTGTTAATTTCAAAATTCCTCTTTCAACAATGTGTAAAAGACCTACGAGAAATAAAATATATAGCCAAACTTCTTTATTTGATTTTTTACTCAATTAAATATATTTTAGATCTTTTGAATAAATAATAGTCGTTTGATTAAAACTGAAAATATAAGAGAAATAATGTTTTGATAATTAACCTAAAATTAATTAAATCAAACTTTGTATTCATTTAGAATTTTGTATCAGATAAATTCTTCATATATTTTTTATCGCACGAAATTTAAAATTAGTATTGTAGCGGCAATACTAAATCCTATAGTAGAAATACAAATGATTCGTTTTCGTTTTCATGTCACGTATTCAGTATAATATTATTTTACGTATTTCGTAATTTCATTCTTTACTACATCGTAACTATTTGTTTAGTTACTCATTAAAAAACTATTTTTTAAATTTATTTTTAAATCTACTTCATTCACTTATTAATTGATAAAATATAAGTTTATTGATTGTAACAAAGAATTTTTCTATTTCTTTTGTACTAGTTTCAAAAATTGTATGATACTATTAACTTTTTTAAAAAAAATGAAATATTGTAGACAGATAACTATTATTCTATTATAAAATATTTTATAAATTTTGAAATTTTGAAAGTATGTAACTTATAATTATTAATTTATGATATTAACATATTAAAATTTAGCAATATATAAATATAATATTTTTGGCTAATGCGTGGTAAACGTTTTAAGATATTCTGAAATTTATTTTAAAATTATAACGTTTTCAAGCACAAATTTAACTATGAACAAATTTTTTATACCTTATTGAAAATATATTTAAATTGAAATAAAACTAACTATAATATTAAAATTAAAAATTAATAAATTGTAATAAAATTTTAGTAATGAATATGAACAATCTCAAAAAATCGAACACAAAGATTTTCGTATAAATTCAATGAATTTATAAATCTCAATTTTTTATGTTAAATTTATCATTGTTATTTGTAATGAAACAGCGATTCATTTTTTAAATTTAGATTTATAATAGTAAAATTTCTTGATTAAACAATAAAATATTTTAAGAAACACTAAAGTTTATGTAAAATCCATTTTAAAGAAAACTTTTAATCGATTTATAATAAACAGAAATAAACATTTACTATTAAAATGATAAATAAATGAAGAAGAACAAAAAAAGAAGAAAGTCAATATGTTATTGCTCTAAGTAACGAAGAAAGGACGAAAAAGTTTAATCAATATATTCACTTTTTATCGATAACTCATGAAATAAATTCTATCATTAACAAATTTATTAAATCAGAATTAAATCTTATATATATAAATATATATATGTATATATATATATATATATATACATATTATTTTTATATGTAACATCGAGATTTTTCGCTTCAGGGATATTTAACACCTTACGAGCGGAATACACAGAAGAAGATCCTCGCTTTACACTCATCTAGAATTGAGTACAGTAAAAGATACGCAATATCATTATAAAAATAATCTGATACGAATAGTAATTGGTAATAATATGCTAATACAAAAATTTATCAATCGCAAAACTTTACGAAATATTAATACGAAAATGAATTAAGCATACGTATTGTTATAAAATTTTATTTTACGGAAAATCAGGAAAAGACAAAGTACTGAAATTTATTATATTAGGAATCATTATTTTATCCAAGTAAAATATCTATAGAAATTAGTCATCTAAAAGCATCAACAATAAAATTTAATAACAGTAGATTTAAAAAATAAATTATGTAACTTCGACAAATAAAATTTAGAGTAATCAAAATAGAATACATTTCAGAATAGAAGTGATGTCAGTCTTTTTCATTCTTTCAATTTTTATGGAATAATCTAATATATAATTAAATTAATCAGCTGATGATTGATGTTATTTCTGATATTCACAAATAAATCTACGTGCCTCGGATCCTTAATTTAGTATGATAATCAAACCTATCATAATATATATGTACATATACGCACATTCGAAGACACACACACACACATATTTTAAATTAAGCTTATCTTTTGGGTTATTTTTATTACATATTCTTTTTAAATTGTCTTTTTAAATTACTCATATGAAATTACTTAAAGTATATAAAATTTAGATTTATTTTATACCTAGTATGATTATTATTGAATAATTATTATAAATACAAATCGATTAATATAACACTTACTTAAAAAATTTTAATTGAATAATTTTTTTATAAAATTATAAATTTCCAATTCCCTCTTAAGCTATTATATTACGTACTTAATTCTACAAAATGTATACTTTTACTTACCCTTCTAAATATTTTAAAATAAGAATAATTATACTCTTTAAGCTTTTAAGTTATTACCTCATTAATAATTACTTTAAAAAACTAAATTTAAAAGAAACATGAAACTAATGAATATTTCATTAGATTTATATAAATTATAATTTACTTGACACTTATTTTTAAAAATGTTAATATATAATTAAGATTATTTATATAAAATTATTTACATATAATAACGTGTACACTTAATATTTGTATATTAACTTTCTTTCAATTAACCGTATTATTATATAGTAGATAAAATTATATAAAATTTTAGCTCAATAAATATACAGATCAAAAATTAAGTCTGTATTACTTTTTAGTATATAAATAATGTTTCACAGAATTTCTTTAAATAATGAAAAAGGAATAGAAAATTATTTTATGAAAATAAAAAATATTTTTCACAAGTAAATGCAAATACTTATCATACGAATAATATTGTTATTTCGTAAATGAAATATTAAAAAAGAAAAAATTCTACTCTCCACTTTTTAAAAAAAAGGCTTTTAAATAAATTAAAATAATTAGAATAAATGTGACTAAAATGATGATTCTAATATTTTTTTTATATAAGCATGTAAATAATTTTGTTACAAATGTACAAATAATAATATATAGGAAGTAGAATGATTATTTTTATATAATTTTGGTTAAATTTATTATTTATTGGTTAATTTATAAATAATACTAAGTTATAAATATGATTTTGTTTAATTTTCACAGATTAAATATTGTCATAGATCAGTGCAACTTTTACCTCTTGTTCATATTAAAAAACTTAGATCGTATTCAGAAAGGAAAAACTGGTCCATTGAAAGCAAAATATCATAGACAAAAGATGGAAGGGAAAAAGGAAAAGTAAAAGTTCAATTTTTTTCTTTCTTTCATCCTTCTTATAATCTTATCGTGTCTTTTCTTTACTTTTCTTTGGCACTTGTTAATAAGTTTATTCAGTTTCTTGCGTATTTCTAGCGAAACATCCCACAGCTTTACCACGAACAAACGTGATAGTACCTTAAACAATTTGAAACAGTTCTGACAAGTTTTCTATTACAAAAATTTAGAAACTATATTTAATAAAAAGAAAATATGTATAAAGTATAAAATAATGTACATGTATATAATTTCTGTTATAAATTAACTTTCGAATTAAATATACTTTTTTATTATATTAACTATATATTCATAAATGGTTTAATAAAGATTGATTTAAAAATAAAATTGATTTAATTGTTTATAAGGAATCAGATATTTTATTATATTAGTCATAATTTATATCTGTAATATATCGATATAAAATATATACACAAGAAAATCAGTAAATTTAACTTTCATACTTTCTGTGTTTATAAAATTAATTACTATATTTAGTTCATTAGCTTCAAAAATAAATTAAAAACCTATGTTGACACTGTAATCACGAATTGCAGTTATTAATTTTCGGAATATTGACAAAAATGAATTTAAATTTTGAACGTATTTTATTCATATTATTATGGCTTATTGTATAATTATTTTATTAAAAATATCGTTGCGATTATTGTACATATAATCTAATGTAAAACATTTTATCATGGATATATTACAAACCTAATTTAGCTGATAATATGACATTGATGAGGATTTTAAAAGATAAATTTTTCAGAAAATCTGGACATAATAAAAATAAAATATTTCTATAGGAAATGCAGACGGTCTTACGAGAGCCGTTATGTATCAGAGTTTGCGGTGGTAAATTCGACTTTCCTCGTCATGCCTCATTCGCTGCGATTAAAATTGTGATTTGGTGGGAGGCCGAGTTTATGGCAGCATTTAAACATCCATCCGGATTGAGTTCAACAAATCAAGACAATATTGAGGATGCCGATGATAATAGAGTCGTAAAAAGAACTCAGCCGAGTGAATTCATTTTGCTAGTCATTGAAACGTCGGAGCAGCTTTTAGGTACACATGTATTGTTGTTATTATTACTATTATTGCTGTTGTCGTTATCATTGTTGCGAATATACGATTCGTCGAAATTAAATCCTATTAACTAATTGTTTATTCGGCATAAATTATCTATGTTTGTATAATTTAATAAAAATTATTCTAAAATATATTTTCATGCAAATATCTTTATACAGTTAATATTAATGGTTCATGAAAATAAATTATACCTGTATAAGGAAATTATGAAATGCAGGAAAAATTGTCATCAAAATGATTCCATATTTTTGTATTGATTTTTCATAAATAATCTTTATAAAATTGGTTTTTTCGAATGGATAATTGTATTCACGTAACAATATGCAATTAGCTATTGATTTAATGAAAAAGCTCTTATAATACATTTATAAAATAGATACGCGGAAAACCAAATAATTTATATAACAAATATCATTAAAAATTAAAAAGAAATTGAATAAATCAGATCGGAATAATTGTCATCGATGGTTAATCGAAGCCCATGAATCGCAATACTAATAAAAATACTAATTCATCGCAGAAAATAAAACGAAAATATTAATTGTATCTATAAAATATACGATAATCGTAAAATTAAAGATGAGAGAGTGATTAATTTCGAAAATGAAAAAGAATGCCGTGAATAGAAACGCATAACCATACGCACTAAAAGTATAAACTTTAATTACAGAGCATCTGCACACACTGATTCAAGAATCCCTAGATCATGCCGATCTGACGGTACTCACGGCTACACTCGGAGCTGCAGCCCTCATTCGTAATTGTCTCTGGTGTTACAATCAACGCGTGAAAAGTGAAATACGCGAGATATCGAGGTAACAAAAAATGTATAAAAAGATAATAAATGAGAATGGGAGAAAGAAGGATAAAGAAGGAGAAAGAAGGAGAAAGAAGGAGAAAGAAAACGTAAAGGATGAAATAAACGCCACAGTTTATCGGAAGATTTATTTTTGAAACGGTGATTCATTTTATCGTTTATCGAAATAACGGATGATAAAACTGAGATTTCATCAAATACATAAATTTTTCAAGAACATTTTCCAAAAATAAAATACAATTATATATTTAAGCTTTGATTCTGAAAAAATAAATCATTAATATTTAACAGGAGGGTAATATATTTAGTTGTTAATAAAAATACAAATCACTGTTCAACGTACTTTCAAAAAAATCTGCTAGAGGATATTAGAGATACTTTCATTATATTAATATTAAAATTAAATTTAATACCATTATATTAAACTCACTCATTAAATGCTAAATAGCAATCTTTAGAATAACTCTAAAATTCATATTAGTAATTTTACTCTTCTCCATCGTTTAAAGTATATTATATTTCTGGATATTAATGAACAAATTATATTGATTAAAGTATAAAATAAAATCTTGAATTTCTTCAAAAATTTATATTTTCATTTTACTCATATTTTTAATGTTTATTTAATAAAATAAAAATTTTTCTATATATTATAAAATTAACAATTTTAATTTATTTTAAAATAATGAAATAAAAAGTTTTAAAACGTACTTTTTACTTTTACTCACAAATCACAGATATTATTTAGAATAAATTTTGATTTGTTTTATGAATTAAAAATACTACTCTCATAAATCCATTTCAATGTAAATAAAATAAAATAAAATATTTTTTCTATTTTATCTATACATTTTTTGTATTTTATATTATATAATAAAAGATCTGAACTTATGTAATATAATTATAAGAAGAATAGAAATATGAATTTATATATATATAAAATTGGATGAACATTTGTTTGAATATTTAGATCAGCTGCTATAAAATGCAGTATTATACAAGCTTTAAGAAGCCTCAGTTACCTTTAGAAATCTAGGAACACTTTTATTTTATATACGTCTCAACAATAAAATGAATAAAACACAAAAATATGTTATCAGAATATAAATCGTAATTTAAATATTTATTACAAATATATCTTTGTTTTTAAATTTAAACATATAGTATTTTAGTAATAATTTTTATCTGTATATATATGTATAATATGTATATATATGTATATATAGTTTAAAATTAATTTTATATATAAATATTTTTATTGAAATGAATGTAGAATATATATTGCTATATAAATACATCAACTAAACTATTTTATATATATGTAACTATATTTCAAATAATTAAATGTTTGCAAAATTTATATTCTGAACACATTTTTAAGTAAAAATAGATAATTATACGTATTGTAAAAGTATGGAAATAATATTCTTTAGTTTCGATAAAGAACTATATAACTTTTTTTTTTGTTGAAAATTTGAAACTCTCAGTCTCATATATAATTTCAATATATACTTTTAGTTTACTTTTAGTTTTTTTAGTTTACTTTTCTTATTTATATATATATATAATGAAATAAGAATTTTAGATTTAAAATCTTTTAATGCTTTGTTATGAATATTTTAGGCTAACGTCTTTATAAATTACAAATACAATAGAATCACAATATTCTCGAATATCGCATCGCTATATTATTAAAATATTATCCAGAAGAATTTTTATTAAGAAACCATAAAATGATTTAATTGTAAAATTTTTTAATGAATCTTGAATAAAAGGTAATAAAACTTTCAATAAAAATAAAAGTACTAGTGAGTTTTTACTTATTATTTACTTTTATTTTTGTAAGTTATTATTTCTTCTATGTTTATTCGTTATTTCATGTGTTCATGTAATCAAAGTAAAGCGAAATAAACCTTTTAATATTTGTATTTGTAACTTTCATCTTTCGATCATAGTTCATAAAATTCGTTCGTTAGGATTTTGTGGTGCTTCAATCGCTTTTTCTTTAAATCATTTTGTTACGCTACTGTTACCTCATAATTAAGTTAGATGTTATTTGAAATATTATAAAGGTGCAGTAAAATAATGTATACATTTTATAACTTTTAAGTTTTCAGTGAAAAGTATTATTGCAAAAAATTATAAATCTAAAGAATATACTAATGTTCATTCATTAGCTAATTCCATCATGAAAGTATAAAGTACACATATTAGTTACTTCATGCATTAAGAAATTTCAAAATTAAATTAATTTACTTATATATAATTGATTTACGTTTTGATATTTAAAATAGTTGAAACAATTTTTCAATAGAACACTAATTTTTTATTTGAAGTAAAAAAATTTTTAAAATGCATAAATTAAATTACTATTTACACTTTTTAAAATTCAATATAAAATTCAGAGATCTTTAACAACAAAATAATTAAATTTAATTAATGCAATAAATTTATCGATAAAATAATTCTTGGTTTTATATAATTTTTTCCAAAAAAATGCTGAGTAAATTATAAATTGAATAAAATTAAATATAATCTAATGAAATATTGAACTGTGTATTGAATACATTATAAATTTTAATACCGAAGGAAAAATTCTTGAAAAATATTAAAATTCAATAAAAGTGTAAAATTGGAACATACTTTAATTTTTTATTATAATTATAATAATATAGTGAATAGTTTAAATTTAATTACAATGATGTGATATTCTTAGACCAATTCTAGTTTCATTGTCGTAAAAACTGAAATTTTAGATTTTTAAATTTGTATAACTGAATTTTTCTTTAACATAATTTTTAAGCTTTTCTTAAATATAATTTGATTTATATATATTTATCTATTACATATATGTAATCGACTTTTTGAATTTTAACATACTTTTTCTTTTAAATAATTTATTTTATCGTGTTTATTAGATATTTTTTCTTGCAGTGATAAGTTACATAAATGCTATAAGTCTTATAATGAGATGACTGAAACTGTTGCGGAAAGACTTTTAGATCTGCATTGTCGCCTCATATCGCTATATATTCTAAATGAAGCTGAATCATTAAATTGGGAAAGCGATAAACCTTTTTGTGGAAAAGAAAGGTGTTCCTATGTTATCCAAATGTGGTGGCTTTATATGCAAGGTATAAATTATTTATTAACTACTTGTAATTTGACTAAAATTATTTCTATATTTATAGTAATTTAACTTGTAATGTAAAATTTAATCCTAAATTTTCAATTATAACAATATAAATCTTCTTCATTTTTTGAAGCATAAAATAAATTTGATTGCTACAGTTTTAATATTGATTAATTTATTTACTCATGTTTTCTAAGATGTATAGAAAAAATTAAAAATTTAGATTTTTGTATTTTTTGTATAAATATTAATATTTCTCATATATGTAAAATATATATAAAGATTGAATGACAAAATCTATAAAATATTTTATTATTGAAAATAAATAATTTTATTCAAACAGTATAATTTATATTTAATGAATATTATCTATATAAGTATTATTAAATTTATAGTTGTTTTAAGAAAAATTAGCACAAAAATTAAATTATTTGCTTGATTTAAAAAATTATAAACTAGAATAAATATGAAACATACAAAAGACTACATTTCCTTTCATAATTAAATGACATACAATAGGTACAAAAACAGATCTATGGAATACCGTGTCTCCAAAGATGGCTCGGCGCATCTTCTCTGGTATGCTGAACGAGTCACTCACCATTATTGTCGCTCGTTTTATTCATGTAAGAAATAAATTAAGACAGAAAATGTATAATTACAAAGAAGCCTGCATAATTATTTTAACACAATTAGTATTTATCCTGTAGTTACAGACATTACACTTGTATTAATGCATGAGAAATCCTAATTTTCAACAATTAACGTAAGAAAGTTCGACTTTTCAACAGATTATAGGAAAATATATACAAATTACATAAGAAAATAATTAATTATTCATACTTTATTTTTAAAATCATCAAATTTGAATTCGAAATATATATAAAATAAGATTTAAATAATGCCACGCTGTTTCAAATATTAAAAACATAATTAAATTAATTAAAAGACCTTTTATTTAAAATCACCAATATTATATTTTTATTTGAATTTTTGTTTTCATATTTTTATGATTCGGCATAATTTTGAATTTTTATATTAACAAAAAAATCTAAATAATAATTAAAAGTAGTAAAAACGTAAATTTTATTCATTATAAGTTATTAATATCAATTTTTTAAAAATAATATTCAATTTTCTTTTGTGCACATATTCGTTTTATATTATTTTTCAAATAAAATAATATTTTTGTGAAAATACACAGATTATTCTGTTATTTGAAAATTAATAAAAGCCATGATATCCATTTAAATTTTCTATTGTTATCCACGTATATAAAAATCTTGATTTTAATATAAATTCATATTAGTAATTCATGTTATAAATATTATTAAAGGGCCGGCCAAGTCTTGCTAGATCCATGCAATTCTGGGCAGATGCATTTAACGTACTTACTTGTACGGCTTATTTGTCTCTGGGCGTATGCGTCTCGGGTGACGAAATGATTGGATTAAACGTAAAAAAACTCCCACCTTGTGTACGTGATATTCATGCAAAGTGTAATGAGCTATTGATTTGCTTTTTACTCAGAGGAGCACCCCTCAAGATACTTTTTCAAGTAATTAGTATTTTATTCAATTATCTTAACACTTTATCAAAATAATTAATGTAATATTTCTTAAGTGTCACGATGCAGAGGAAATACTTGTGTTATTTTAACGTATCTAGGATTATAATATATTTTAAATTAAGCAAAATATAATCATAAGATTATCGATTTTTATTATTAATTTTTATGTATTATTTACATCAGTAAAATTAAAAATTTGAATACTTTAAAATTACAATTATCTAATTTGGTTTTAAAACTATTTAACACGATACTATAGTAAAAATTTATTACATTTTTTCTTTATTTATTTAATAGAGCATTAAACATAAGTTTAAAAATTACTAATTTTAATAATAATTAAAATATTTAATTTCAACAATTAATATGATCTTATATCTGTAATTAATCGATAGTTCTATAAAAATAACTTAATTCTTTCGGAATACAAAATTTGAAGAAAAAAAAGTTTTTTTTCAATTTCTGTAAAAAAAATGACACCTAAGAAAATAAATTTAAATTTTTATACATTATCCGTCTTTAATAAGTTTTATAATTCTTTTTAATTGAGCTATTACATTCTTTTGAATAAAAAACGCGTATAAAGATAATTTGAACAATTTTCAAATCATACCATTTCTATTTTTCAAGATATTTCGTAAAGGCTTAGAAAATCTAACTTTTACAAAATCTGGAAATGGACCAGCACCTTGGCTCTATGCTTCCACACCAAATTTATTAGGCGTCTCTCATATTAAATCCAAACAATATCAACATTTAAGAGATGATCAGAGAGTGATACTCGAACTAAATGTATTGAAATCTCAGCCTCAACCAAATTCGGTTCAACTAATTAAAGTAAATATTTACACAACATTTATTCAAAAAAGTTTTTATATTTTTCTATACCTTCATTAAGCACATTTTTTAAATTACGTAAGTGTAGCTTCAATTTATAAAATTTTTTAAATCAAACAATATTTTAAGTACTTTTTTAAATATTAAAATTTGATATAGTACAAATAAAATAGCAATTGATTGAGTACATTTTTGTATTAGAATGAAATGAAGTCGATTAAATTTAATAAAAAGTAAGATGAAGTTAAAGCTTTCAAATAAATTTTAATTTAGTTTATATTAATTTTATTCTATAATTTATATAGTTTCGACGTTACAAAAACATATCTATTTAAATGAATATTAAAGTAATATTTTATACTATTTAATTTCTGTAAAATATGTTTACACGAGAATAATCTTTTTAACAGTTTTATTAAACATTCAATCATTTAGAAAGTCTGTTGATTATAATGAAATTAATTTTATAGAATATGTAATACATTTAATGTAGTTACCAAATTAATTAAAATTTAAAATAAATAAATAGTATATATAAAATTAGTTATATACAGATTAAATTTATATATTTAATTGTTTTTAACGAAGAATATATAATAGAAATTATATTTAAAAGGTACATGCTATTTGGAAAAATGTGACAAATTATTAAAAAAAATCAAATGACTGAATTCTTGAATTCTTGAATTTATATAAATTTAAATAGGTAAAAATTTATGTGTCTAATAAAAATCATTACGATTTACAATTTATTTACAATTTTTAATTTATTTGTATCTCCATTTTGGAAATCTAGTTTTTTCAAAAACAATAAGTGATCGATACCGGGAGCTTAAATGTCGAATATCTAACAAAACTCTTTAAAAGATATTCTTAAAAAATATCATAGGTACTCTCTATGAACGATTACTCGTTGGCGAAGTTGTTGCTCGGTATTCTTGTACGACAGTGCATCGGTATTACTTATCGCGGCAGCCTCCCTCAACCGGAGAAGAAGATTTCAAAGGCAAAGACGAAGAAGCCTATAGAGAAAGAAGAAGAAAACTGTGGCGGTTTTCTTTGCACTAAAACCTCGTGCAAACGTATTGTAAACGTCACACCGGTCATGGGACATTACGCGCTTATAACTATTCTTTTGAACACCAACTGCAATCCGATGCAAGTAATCGTACCCGCGATCAAGGAAGATCCTGCATGGTCAACTTACCTGGATCGACAACAGGTGAGCGAGTCTAGATAATGATTACGAATGGCTTATTCAGAAATAAGATTCATTGTAAAATCGATCGAGTCGTTGTTTCAAGACATTGAATTTTCAGTTTTCTTTGTGTTTTATTATCGTCCTTAAAAATTTAGGTGACTCCATCACATCCTTCTCAAAGTTATTTAAATATCAAATTCTATTACATAATATTCTCCAGTACTTAGACAAAGAATGAAACATAAAATGCGATAAGTGTAAAATAAGTTACACACGGATGAAAAATTATGCAAACTGTCGCTTATGTATTCAGAATACATAATTTCCGTAGTTTGCTATGATTTCCAAAATCCTTGTAAGTCAAGATATATGGAATTTACTTACGAATAAGAAAAATATTATTATTATTAATTCAGGTCATTACACAGTAAAAATTTTACGAATGTATTTAAATGATTTTTAATTTTTTCTTTACACGAAGGAAATAAAACAAACAAAATAATACATACAATAATACTGACTGTAAAGTTTATTATAAAAACGATTGATCACAAGTAAAATTATTAGTACATACTGTTTTACGAATTTTTTGTATACTCCATATTTTACGAAAATTTTTAATTTCAAAAGCAACTACAGTTTGTATAAGAACAGTTTTTGTCCCGGAATAACAGTGTATAATATTCAAGTAGAAACTCAAAAGGAAAGGGCTTAAACAGAAATAAAAAAATTAATATAATATAATTTTTGTTCAGAAATGTAGAAAAAAAAAATTTGTAATGATATAAAAATTAATATTTAAAATATTCTGGTAAATCAGTAAATGAATTTTATTTAAAAATAAAAATATTAAAACATGATATCATTAGTGTTATAATACAAAGAACCAAAAATTTTTCTTCGTGTTAACTTTAAATACTAATAAAAAAAATTTTTTTTTAACACACATATAAATATTAAACAAACAAATATATTCGACCAAATATTCTTTTTATTATTTTTTTTCTAATTTTGTATACTCTGGATAAATTTTGTTATCCATAATAATTTTCTCCGAATATTTGTAAGAATAACTTAAATAACATAAATTTTTATGTAAAAGAAATAATGAATATTACACTTTGGAATATGACATGTATGGGTATGAATATTGGAATGTATTATGTTCAATAATAGGATACAATATGCTATAAATAAATTTATATTGCTTTTTATTTTATTTAATTTTTACAAGTATAAATTTTTTACACAAAATTGAGTATACATATTTAAAAATACTTACAATATACTAAAATGTATTCAATAAAAAAATGACGTATTAATAATTTACAGATATTTATATAATTTATAATTATTGTTTCAATATAATAAATATTATATTTTAGTATTTGAAAGTTCATAAGCTTCGATAATTTTGAATATTTTTCAAAGTGTCTATTAAATAAATTTTTAATAAAAACGTATCTTTTTATATTTTTTGCAATCAATTAATAAATATGACATATAAACTTATATAATATTTAATTAGAAATTAAATCATAACACAAAAGTATTGCACTAAAGTAGTCGTAGATAAGTTATATTAATAAGTATAAATTTAAAAAAGACGTATGTTTTATGTAAGAAAATTAATATTAATTTCGATATAATATTAAATTCAAATAATTTTTGTTACAACACTTTAAATTAAAAAGTTTAACACTTTTAATGTTGAATAAAAATATTATTTTTTCAATTTATATTTAAATTTATTCTTTCTTAACGTTTTGAACGTATACTTCTTTAAAAAAAATTTTAATTTACTTTGCTCTAGCTGCCATAGACTAATAGTATGCATACCATACTTATAAATTCATGCGAGTGCATCTATATTTGTGCAGAATATAGTTTAAAAGTAAAATATAACACGATTTCTACATTTATGCAGCATTCGAATGTCTCATGATTCGTGAATTTCTTGATTCTAATCCAATAAAAATAAAAAATATAAATATGAAATTTAAAAAATTCCAATAGATAAAAAAATTGATTTTGACCTAATTTTTAAAAATACTGTTAATTATGTATATGTTAAAACTATTTTATAACGTAGTTCTTGTAAGATAGAAATGTCTTAGATAATCTTTTTAAAAAGTTCATTAAAGAGCTTATTTAAAAGGTAATATAAATATTTAATAGTCTAGCAAAAATAAAATAATTATGTAGATTCATAAACTTATTAAAATGTTTAAAAAACTACAGAAAAATATTTAAAATTTAATTTAAAATAATCAAGCTTAAGGTGTAAGTAATTTCTTATATCTTAATGACTGTTATAAATTTAATCTAGCGTAATAAGTCACTTATACCAATCTATTGAATTGAGACAAAATAGATTGGTAACTATTTGAAGGGAAATATGGATTATGAGCTTATATCAAGTTAATAGAATGAAGAGACGCATCAATAACGTTGATATACCAAGCTTATAATAGAGGAACAAATAGACAACTACAGATTACATATTCAAATTATGGCGTACTAAAATTACCTGAATTGATTCGAAATCGATAACTTTTAGATTTTTTACAATTTAATTTATATATTACTATCTTAACTTACATAATATATAATATATTACACGATAATAAATAAGAAACATTTTAAGTAGCATATAGCAAATAATTGGAATTTAATTATATAAACATTTAAAAACATACATATTATAAATACTCTACATCACTGGTAATAAAATTTCTGGATATTAAATATAAATATATCGATAAATACTACTTATTTATGATATTCGAAATTGTAAATATAGTTTATTAATATAATAAAATATACGCTTTTATAAAAAGTAAAAAAGTAATATAATACGTATAATTAATTAAATATTTAGATTTGTAACAATTTTCTCATTTAAATAAATTTTATAATCTGTAAGTTGTGGAAATTTATTAGTTTATAAAATTAGTCAATGTAAAACAAATAATTTATGTACTTATCACGAACTATGAGAAATTGTTATGTATTATAAATTACATGAAAGCACCAAAAATTTCAAGAATTTAGTAAACATACTTACGGTATTACATTTTAATATAGAATTTAGTTTCTCAAACTGTTTATAATCGATCTTTTTTTAATTAATTTTATATATCTATCCACTTTCCTTTTTTATTACCTATGATTTGTTTTTTTTAAATTCAATAAAAAAAGTTTAGAATCATGAAATTGTAAACAAGCAGTAAAAAAGAATATTTTACATATTCTATAAGTTTAAATATATTTAGTTCACTTTTTATTAGAATTATATTACTGTTACAATCCTATGAAAAAGTATTTATTTTTAAAACTTTTGAAAAAAATTTTTTTAAATTGTAAAGGAAAAGGTTTTAAGTTGATTAAAAACTCATCAGTTTCTATTGAATTAAAAGAGAAATTTTTAAAATTATTTTTGTAGTTTTTAAATTTATATTTTAAAATGGTTTCACATTTTATAAAACAATTTTATAAAAAGTTACTTGATTCACGTAATTAATAATTAAGTAAGTATATTTTAATTTAAAAAACCAATGTATTAGAAATAACCTTTATTTTAGGTTTTCTGTTAAATCATTTATTTACGACTCGTGTAAATTTTAAGCAGTGCTTTTTACAAATCAGCATAAAAATGAAAGGAATTACAAAATTATTTGCAGCAAATCAATATATAATAGATGAATTAAAATTTAGTGTTTTATTAATCATAAAAATAAAAATAAATCTAACATTCAATTTTTATAGATAAAAATACTGTTCTACAAAATCATTTAAAATTAAAAGATTTATTTGCAATATAAAACATGTCATCGAAGTAAATTATTTTTAAAATAATTATTTGAACAAGTATTTGAAGTATATCGAATGTTTTTATGATATTGTTTAAAAGTAATAAACTTAAAGAGTAATAAAAGAATGCTTATACTTAAGTAGATTAAACTTTTTCTCGGTGAAGTTTATTAAATAAAATGTTTCAGTTCATATGTATTAAAATTTATATTATATAACTTCGTAAAGTTTAAATTTAAATTTTCAATATTGGATTAGGTCAGCTACCAATACAATATTCAAGTTAAACATTTAAATACACATACATAGATAACATTTGGTTTTGATCGCATAACTATTAAAATAAGATTTTGATCGTTCGCTATTGAATTTTATTTTACTTTATTTGTAAAAGGTATGGAATCAAATAAGACCACCTTGGCTCAATGCTCTTCTGGATTTTTTACGGCCAGTAATGATACCGATCGTAGATACACTTCTGGATGCTGCAAAGGTGAGAAAACTTAAATTAAAACTCTTTTAAATTATTCAAGCCTGTCAATATAATCTAGAATCTCAATATCTTCATTTCGATATAAAAAGTATCTTACATAAAAATTTAATTTTGAAGTTATAAATTATTTTTCTATTTAGAGAAACAAATGAAAAAGTTTATAAATTATAAGATGAAAAAACTTGAATTTAATAAATATTTAATATAAATGTAACGTACATAATTTTTAAGATAATAAAAAAGTACTTTTTTATATTATTTAGATTTTTTCGAAGTTTATAAATAATTGTATCCTCTTTACAAAATTAAATAAAGTAATAGATAAAATTTATAGTACAAACCTGATATTTTTATCTATATAATTAAAAAAAATTGTAAACTTTAGAAAATATTAAGTTTTTTATAAATAAATGTAAAATAAATAACTCTAGATCGAAAACAAAAACGAATGTTTCCGAATAAACTTAAATATTGTATCGAAGCAATCGCAGATGCAATTAAGCAACGAGAGCGAAAGATAAAAAATGATGTATTCGTATCCGCGAGACAAATTAATATTATTTCTCTCGCATTTATGCGCTATACGATAGCAGAGTTTTATTAAACTCCAAGGATCGCGGAAGATTTATCGGCAACCCATCACATCCCTCACGCGTATACTTGTGTTCAGACGGGTGCGAGCATCTATCAAGCGATGTCCCTGGCGTTGGGTTGCCTTGCTGAGTTACACGAATGTCTACCTCTCGGTGTACTTCGGGCGGCCCTGGCGATAGATGAGAACATACCTGCCCATTGCCATCCCATAGGTGGTTCCGTACTACTCCAGGTTTGCGTCTTCGTAGCGAAAGTCATTCTCGGAACGTGAATACATGGTTACGGTCGTCGATGTCCGCTTTATATATATATATATATATATATTTTTTTAATTACTTTTAGTTGAGTCATTCGGTTTCAGATTGATCGGAGCATCGTGAAAAGCCTCGATATTGCTGAAATTCTATTAGTTTTAACGGCATTGAAATATTGCATTGCTTGAAATCGACCGAAAAAATAATAGATATAATACTCTTTGCTCGAATAGGACTTTCAAATTATTCATGGGAAATATTAATTAGTCGGGTTTATTATTGACTCGATTTATTCTTTTTTGTGTCTCTTTTGTTCCTTTATCGTTATCTTTCCATTCTTGAATATTCGCGATGCAAGGCAGCTAATTTAACGTACGACGAGGGAATGAATTTTATACTGTTAAAGTTAATTAAAAATTTTAAATTTTTCTTGTCCTTTTATATTTATACTTTTATTAAAAATGTTCAACAATTATTAAATTACACGTATATATATATATATTTATATATTTATAATTATTTTAAAATAAACATAATTTAAAATATAAGCAGTAGTTCTAGTGCAATATTAGTTTTGAATATTTTTAATTAAAACATACAATGATAAAATTGTAATGAGTTTTAATACCTTATATATTTAAAATATAAAAAAATTATTATTAAAGTATTACGCGAATAATAAAACCAGTAATAATAAGTAACACAGATTTTATAAGGTTTTGTTAATTTCTTCAAAAATTTTGCATAATTAAATCTGTTTTAATGATTAAAATATATAAAAAAAAATTAAATAATTATTTTTCTAATTAAAGCAAGTATTGAAAACAGTTAAAAACCTATTTTTAAAAACAAAATTTTTACGTATTTATACTTACAAGAAATTTGAAAGAAAAATTTCTTTTTACTTCGGTCAATTTTTAAGATAAACAAAATCTTTGAATTAATTTCATTGAATTGAGAGAGCTAACTGTTCAACAGGTAATGTGTTCAGCTCTTTATTCAGCTTTAACAGATGCATCAGTTTCCACGAGAGACCCGACAATGCAAGATACCGATGAACAACAGCATTTACAGACCGAAGTTGGAAATGAAGAGTCGGAAACGGTATCGTTCGATCCACGGGATAGATCAGCCACGGCAATCGCGTTGTCGGAAGCGTTGTGTAGCATCGACGAGGACAATAAACATACAGCACAGATTGACGATTTGCTCGACATTGTTTGTAAAAGCGTGGAGAGAAGAGTAGGCGTGTTGAGTCACGACGAAGTTGAACTCGTGACATGCATTATGGAGACCTACGTGGATCAGCTTGCCTTCTCTGAAATTGGACGAACTTCGCTGAAGGTGAGTTGATTTTTCCATGATCGATCTTTTTTAATTTCTTCTCGGTGCAAGTATTTAATTAAAAAGAAAGGAATTCTTTACCGATATATCTTTGATTTTGAAAAATGTGCGTGCATATAGAAAAACCTGAAATTGTTGATGATATTTAATAATATATTTTATACATACGTTCTTTATAAAAGAGCGATAATATTGGAAAAGAAAAACAATTTAAAAAATGTATATTACTAATAAATATTTTTTTTATACATTTAATAGTTTTAAAATTTGGCGATTTAAAGCCATTTGATGCAAAAAAAAAAATAAAGAAATACAATTAAAATATGCACTATTTTAAATAAATATTTTAAATTTGTAATTTATTAGGAATTTTAACTTCAAAATGGAGTTTTTTATTATATAAACAATTATTATATTTGAAATAGTACACAGATAATAATAATATTAATAATATGTTTTCATTAAATAAATACACCACTTCATTATTTATTTTTATCGTAGAATTTCGTGTATTTTGGATATTATTAAAGAAATAATTATTGAAGTATATTATTGTATATAATTATTAGATAAATAATTAAAAAATTTTAAATTATTTTAATATATATTTTTTTATTAATTAAAACAATTACATTTTATTTAAAATTATTTGAGTTTTAGAAGTATATTAAAAATGCTTAATTTATTATAATTTATTGTTACATTTTTAACTTAAAACATGTTTTTGAGAATATTTCGCTTTAATTTTTTTAAACGTTCTTTTTAATTTGTTGCTAAAAGTAAAAGTAAAATAATACACTGTAACTATTATATTAATTTTTTATGCATAAAATTTGAAAGACAGATTTATTTTATTATAATATGAATTTTTATATTTTATTTTCTTATTATTCTGAAACTATTTTGAATAATTTATTAAACTGTTTAAGTTATATTTTGTATTTTAGTAAATTATAAGATTTTATACATTTAGAAAGTGGAAAATACTCGTATTATATATAACTAGAATGAAATTAATTATGCTCTACGAGTAAAGAATCTGAAAAGTCTGAAATCTTATACTTTTTTAAAAGACTAGAAATTTAAGATGAATAAATTAAGCAGTTAATTATTATAAGTGCATGAACTGAATGTAGAATTATATTCCATTTATTACTTTGGTAATTACTAGTTATCTATTTTAAACAAATTGTTTCATAACTTTAATAATATTCAATTATATTTTTATATATTTAAAATTATTGTCAATCAGGAAGAATTAAAATTCTTTACAATTTTTCACGTATGAATTTGGAGTTATTTAAGATAGTTTTCAATGTCGTCTGAATCTTGAATTACGAGAAGAGATAGGATACAATTGGATACCGTACTTTAAATATAAATAACTACAGAGTGATGTATATGAATCTTGTTATAAATGATTTTCTGCAAAGAAGTATTAAGTATGATAGAATAATGCAAACTTATTTGAGTATTTTAGTCTTGAATTAATATGAAATTGAATTTAGACATTTAAGAAATAGGATATAATAAAGTAAGTAACACAAAGTGAGGAAAAATTAAATTCGTTATATTAATTAGGGAATAATTATTTAAGTAACTAATACCAATAAGATAAAAATAAAAATAAAAAAACTCCAAATTTTAAATATATATTTATTTTTCATTACATAATAAACTTATAATTAAATAAGCATTTAAAACTAAAATTTCTAGAAAAAAATTATAAAAATATTAATTTGCACAGATTATGCACGAATATGTGCATCGCACCTCCAAAGTACTACTAAATATCCTGAAGGATGACAAAAAAAATATACCAGACAACCGCGTTACGGCTTTATACCCAATTCCAACTAAGCCTCTTACTTATACAATGTTCCATATCGATGAGTCACCTTTCGATCGACTATTATTTAACTACGAAGATCTGGATTGGGAGTTAATGTTCGAGATACCGATGTCTGTACCGAGCCAACGAGTACGCACCCAAGTACTTTCGAGGCCTGAGCTTATAAACATCCTAAATCTGGAACAAGATGAACGCGAAGCTGCTAACTTTATTAAGCAACTCTGCACCACTGGTGAACTAACCAGACGTAATTGATTCTTGCAAAACTAAGTTAAATTTCTTCGCATTTAATATCATTTATTTTCGTAAAACAACTTCATTACTGATTGTAGAAGTTATTTGATTGTTAAAACATTTCAAAAATGAAACTTAAGATGTTTGGAAAATAATCAAAATCATTAATTAATTTAAATAATTAATTCAATTCAATTCAATTATTGTTAAAACATTTTTTGGTATGTAATTGTTTAATTTAATTTTTTAAATTTTTACTTTTTAAATTAATTTTTTCAAACTTATTTGGTCATACTACATTTAAAATTAAAAAAACCTTATCTTTTAGTTTTATTATAATTATATTGTTGAATAAAAATCTAAAATTAAGAATAGTAGATAAAAAAATTCAAATATAAGATGAAAATAATAATTGTCGTGTAAAATATAAATGTTGATTAATTTAGAAAAATTAATATAATTGTATCTAATGAATAAATTAAAAATATTAGTATAGAAAAAGATTATGTATTTTATTGAATAAAGAACAATTATAATGAAACGTTTTCATAATTATGTAGTTTCATAATTTTATATGCGTATTTATAAAGTGTACGATATCTAAGTTAAAAATTTATCATTAATGTAAGCCATATAATTATTA
The DNA here is from genome assembly GCA_018907195.1 of Dolichoris vasculosae. Taxonomy (NCBI): domain Eukaryota; kingdom Metazoa; phylum Arthropoda; class Insecta; order Hymenoptera; family Agaonidae; genus Dolichoris; species Dolichoris vasculosae. The sequence continues at coordinate 13,184,444 of JACCHY010000001.1, forward strand.
TAAAAATAATACTTGGAATATGAAAAATTTACAAATTATTAATAAAATAATCGTATATACACGTGTATGTATGTATATATATATATATATATGAAGATAATTATTTAAAACATAAATAACTTACAATAGAATTCATTAATACAAATTGTATAATATAACTAGAATTAATTCATCAATTAGTTATAATTAATTATCTAATTTATCATAAAATAAATATTATTTATAGACTAACTAAGATTAAAATTTAATATGTAAAAGCAGTTATAATAAAATATTGTTTTTAATCGAAAATATAATTAAAATTACACATAGATTTTACTAATTTTTTTAGACTTATTTTTTACAGATAGAATTTAAAAATTGTAAATAAATTTTCAATATAATCAACTAATTATCAATAACAAATCGCAATGCTTAATTCGAATTTTTATTCGAACAAATTTTTATCTATCTGAGTTAATTTTAATTAACTTTATTAAATATCCGATTAAATTAGATTTCAGTAAAATTTTTGTGATGGCTTTCTCTAATACTATTAATACTACAAAGTACATAATATTTTTATTCTTTTTATGTTATCATTTATAATTTATATATTAACGAAATTTGAATAAATGTAAACTGAAAGCTATATCTTCATATTTGAGCTGAAATTCGCTCGCAATTGCACCAATAAAGTAATTTATTATAAGTGTACATTTATTATTTTTATTATTTTCATGCAGGATAATCACACGACTGTTGGCACATCGATGAGCTACAGGTTTTAAATAAACAAATTGGAGATTATTTTTAAAACTATGTTAAATAATACGCATATTCTTTATTTTATTTATAAATAAAAATTATAGTAAAGCCGGTTTATAAGGAGCAGAGGTATTTTTTACAAATATGAGTCTATACTGCTCTGACCTTTTTTCAGTCATCTGCTCTCTCTTGTCTACACAGATATATACCGAGAAAGGAAATTCTTATATTTCAAATAATTATAGTTTATCTATGTCTGCGTATTTAGGCCAGACAATATTTTTAAACGTGTATTTTATTTATTAGAATATCATATTTAGTATAGGATTCCGGTAGAAGTAGTAAGAAAATAACAATAATATATAAGAAATAATTTTTATGAAACTTCAAGGAAACTTCTTTTGTATTCAAGGTGACTGAAATTTTATCCCCGATCGTAACTGCCTCATTATTTGATCAGATAATCGATATACAAATAAAATATAACAAAATCATGAATTGGTTATTATAAGTTACACGACTCTTTTTTAACTTAACAAGAATGTTTAAAACGGAAAAAATTAAAAGGTTACTTTGCTTTAAATTTGATATTTTTGTTCAATAATTCTCGTAATGCTCAAAAAAAAAATATTAGTAAAAGTAATAATAATAATAATAAATAATAAATAATAAATAATAGTCGTTACAGTAAGGATGATTATAATATAGTAGTTTGAAATGAATTCTCGTACAATCTACGAATAGTTTACATTTACTGTTTTTAATTTAACTTTTTTTCTTAATACTTTCTTTAGGCGTTTAATATTCTTTATTTAACACTTTATCGATTTCCATAATTAGTTTTTTGAGAAAAACATTGAATTTTCGTATGTTTGGGTAACACGGAAAGAGAGGAAAACAGATAGCTAGCTATGTAGAGAAAAAGAGAGAGAGATAACACATATCAAGGAATATTAAAAGAAATAGGAACGTTATATCTGAGCGTGACGAAAACGGCTCGTACACGATAACTAGGAATAGATAAAATTTAGATATTATATTTGCATTTAAAAACGAAATATTTCATGTTTTACAAAGAGAGAAGATGGCGTGTCCGGATGGCGCACTGCTGCTGCTTTGACGAACAAGTGGATCATTAATTCTCCTCGAACCCTGTATACGATGATCCCCCGTTGTTAAATTTCGAGAGAAAATCTCCCTGCAAATACAAAAAAAAATGTGTTCTTCATCTGTCCCCTCTTAATTGTAGCAATAAAGAATTTTTCGAAATTTTCATAATTGCTTTTTTCGGTATACTTTTTTAAATATAAGGGAAAAAATATCTTGTTTATTTTCTCTACGTCAAAAAAGTATTTTGGATCAAGAAAAGAGTTCAAGTATATTTCATTACAATAAGAGAAGTAGGTAATCGAAAATCGATTTTTTTATGCAATTTTCGAAGAAATAACTCTTCCTAAGTATAATTCCGTTACATTTATACTACAAAATTCTTGATTTGATAGTAGAAAAAACGAAGCAACAAAATGACTTGACGAATTCTAGAAAATACTTTAAACGTATTTTCTTAGAGACTTTTTTCTTTATTTACCTTTATACACTTTTTTAAATTCAAACCCTCTTGAAAAAATTTCAGTATATGTATGGATATATAATATTTCATGTAAACTTATGTAAATGTTAGATCATTTTCATGAAAAGTTCATATGTAGCAAATTTTGTAAATCTCATTTTCAAAAATTTATTTTTAACGAAAATTTCATCTTTTTTTAAATGCTAATTTTATAATTTTTTCGCTTTCTTTTTTGTTCGTGTGATCGACAATTAAAAATATAGAATGTAGAACAAAATACCGAATAAAAAATTTTACTTCTTCAATTATTTAGTTTCTATGGGAATAAAACTAAAGCCAAACGCACTATTCTTAATCATATAACAAATAAAAAATAATTTATCAAAATAGTTATCTTTATTTGTATTACCTTAATAATCAAAATACTTCAAACGAGAAATTTAAAATTTTTAAAAATTAATTAATTTATCTAAGTAGTATTACTATTAATTGCGTAAAAAAATAAAAAATTTATGTCTAGATTGTGTATAAAAAATATTTTAACCTTTAAAAAATTCTCAAAAAAATATTGTTATAAATTTAAAGAATACGATTAAATTTTTAGAATTTAATTATGTTTTAACTTTTTAGAAATATCATCAATTCTATATTATCTAAAATATTGCTTTGAGTATAACAAAACACACTTTTTTTATAGTCTGTTATAAAATATAATAAGCTTAGGAAAATGGAATAATATCTTTGAACCGAAAGGATGAAAAAAGTATAATTAAATAAAATATAACCGAAACGAATTATAAATATTTTTTACGATCTAATTTATCGCACAGCCAATATATATATCTACGATATTTTGATTACACTCATTTATAATCTGAACGCAAAATTTTTATAACAGAGAAAAATAAGGAAAAAAGTTATAGGAAATAAGAGACGAGGAAGTATATTTACTTCCATATCTCATGTTAGAGTTCGTGTCTACGTAATTATACCAGAAGACGCGGCAGATGCTCAAAGATAAGATTGGCTGATGAAGAGCAGATGTCATTCCAACATGTATTCGAATATTGACGTAAAAAATTTGAGTGGCACATGTCATCACCTTAGAGCTTAACCGTTAATCGTAATGGAAGTTCGGTGAATCGAGTATTTAACGTGAGAATGAAGCTTCTTTATTTACTCTATATTTTTTGATGGTGGTATATAGAAAATGAAATGGGCAGTATGCAAATATAAATAAATTAATTAAAATGGTATAAGAGCAAGTCATGCGTGTGTAAAAAATTATCGGAATTCTAATATTCATTTACTTCCTGAAATTTTATTGTAAATATTTATAAGTATCTATTTAATTTGAAGTACTTTCTATATTCTATTTCATATTATGATAATTATTATAATTAATACATTAATATAATTTTAATTAATTCCAATAGTACAATAAATTATATATTATAATGAATAAATACATTTTTTAATAAGAATAATTATTTTAGTATAAAATATTCATATTTATATCTGTTTATATATACTTTGGCATTTTTTATAAAATAAATGTGATCTGAAAGCGTCTCAAATCAAAAATATCTTCCATCTCGCTAGCTATAAAGTAATACATAAAAAATATTAAACTAAAAATTTTAGGTACTTAAAAGGTATAACTATTTACGAATATCTTAAAATACGTTGAGTTTAAACAAAAATTCCATACTTATTTTATAATTTTGTTTTTCATATATTATTATTTTCACAAATTTGTATAAATTGTTGTTCAATTAATAATTATATTTGAATAAATAAACAGATAAGTTTGTATAAAAATATACCGATAATGCATTATCCCTTTAGATTGTTTATTTTATGATAAAAAAAAACTACTTTTATTTATACACGAATATTATTTTCATTTTTATTTCTTTCATATTACCAATTTTAATATAAATATTTTGAATTAAAATTATACTTATTTCATAAACATATTTTTTAAATAAATATAATTTATTACCATTAAAGATTATAAAATCGAATTTTTGATTTTAAAATGTTGTTATTTCAACTACTTATGACAATGTATAATTATGATTTTTTAAAAAGTATCTAAAACATGAAAATATAAATATAAAATACAGAAAAAAGTTAATTTAAACAAGTAAATCAGAATTTGAATTTTAATCTAATTCTAAAAGAACTATTTTAATATTGTTCAACGTAATAAATTATTACATTCAATTATAAAAAACTAAGAAAACTTATTTGAAATATTTCTTATATGAGAAAAAAAATATATAATTATTTATTAATATGAAAGTAGTCAAGAAGTGTCAGTTTTTAATGGAAAAAAGTTGGAAATTATTTTTCAATAAGATTTGTGCAAAGCTGCTATTCAAATGATGAATCTATTCAAGAATACTATTAGTTTTAATCTACATATTTTTCAAACTTTAATGATTTATTTTATAAAATTTTCCAATAATTAAAGTATAATACTTGTACAGTAAATTATACGCCAATATAAATTTTCTTGTATTTGCAAAACATTACTTTTATAAAACAAAATAAAATTTTACTACAATAAAGTCTGTGAAGACGACTTTAGACATTTTCGTCAACTTTGACATAAAACAAAAATAAAATCATTTTCAAAGTAGAGTGGAATTCATACATTATGATAATGACCTGCTTACGTATTATTTTCATAAAATGGGGCGAATAATTGTATTGAATTAGCACTCTATAAGCATATTATATTAAAAATTATGATCATATTTTTCAAAGGCTATTTAATATTTTTGTAAATATATAAACGAAATATCATTTATAAAAATATTTATCAATGGTGAATAATTAAATTTTTTAATAAATAATAATAAAAAAAATTTATAAATATTTTTTAATTATTATTCATAATTAAATTTTATTGATTTTGTTTATATTAAAATATATTTAAGGATTAAATTTTTGATTAAAAGTATTGAAAAATTAGTATAATTATATAGCAAAAAAATGTTTACAAAATCAAATACAAATATTTTGTTAACTTCAATATTTAGAATATTTAAGATTTGTTTATAAATTAAAACGTTTAGAAGACGTTTATACTTAATTTGAGCTTTATAAAAAATAAAAGAATTTTCTTCTTGGATTATTATTTAATAATATTTTAACTTTATTATTTCTATAATTTTTATTATCCTCGTTAATACTAAAGATGATAATAATGCAATAATTATAAGTTATATTAAATTCATATTACTTATATTGATCGTAGATTAATTTTTTTGCAATATTCTTGTTCAAATGGTATATTATATATTAGAGAGATTTTACTTATAAAATTTGAATCGATACAGGATACTAACTATTTCAAATTCATTTTCTGATACAATATACCGAATTGTGATTATCTGAAATATTATTGTGTTATATATTAACTTTTAATTTATGAAGTTTATATCATAACAGAGAAAAATGAATCTCTTATTTCTTTTTTATTAAAAAATATTTTTATTGTATTAGCCTTACAAACAAAAATTAATAAAGCAAAAATATATTTTTTTACGTTATAATCGTAGTTTACTAAAAACGATATTAAAAGAAAATGAAAAATATTTCAAAATTTAACGGATAATAATAGGCTAACATTTTGTAATATGTAAAAACTAGTCATAAAAATGAAAAAGTCAGTCAATTTTTTTTCGTTTTAGACTTATCTACTCCATTGTATTACTGTATGAAAAATAATCACGAACGAATAAAGTAGGTAAGTCCGTTGTTCATATTTTGCATTAACCTTGTACAGAATAACTCGGATACATTTTATTTATCTTTTCTGTTTTGTATCTATTTAGTTCGTAAAGTGTATTTAAAGTAAATATTAATCCCAAAAACCAATAATTCAAAAGACGATTATGAATAATTCTTTATATTTATTAATGTACAACTCATAATTTCTCTTGATCCTCAACATCTTTTTGACTAATTACTGTAAAATACGTTATTCTAATACATATGCGTGTTTGGACGAAAGTAGCTAACGATAATCACATGATTCATTATCTTCTCTAAGTTCTCCTTACATTTATAGCATAAATTTTTCTTTTAAGGGTGTGTTTCGTATTTGGAGGTTCTGTCTTTAGTAATAACCATTTATATTTCAATACAGATTATTTTTTATACGAACTTATTTTACAGCATCATTATCTATTATTCCTATAATTAACAAAATAAGTATTTACATATATATATTATTTTATAGATTTCAGAAATTCTCAATAATAATAAAAATAAAAAGTAAATTAAAGTTCAAAAAATCATTTCAATAATAAAAATTTAACTTTTGAAAATCTCTTTTAATCAGAAGTCTAATTTTCTAAAAAAGTATATTTGAGAAAATTAGAAATACTCATATTCTTCACATAAAAGTTATAAAGAAGTAATATTTGTGAATATAATATTTAAATAAATATGAATTTTAGAGTTAATAAGTATTTTTATATCTGCATACACCAATAATTTTTATTTTTATTTCGTGTTTTCGTTAAACTTCTATTTGAATTTCTAAAATTTAATCCTTCAAAGATCATTTTTATCTTCAACCTATTCATAAGCAAGAACTTGGAGCAATTTTAACTTCAAAAAGTTTTCAAATTAACTATTGAAAATTTCTTATCACAGGTTTTATCAAATGCATTTGAATTTTTCTACATTCGTATCTAGATATATTATTTACATGTTTTGAATAATTAATTTTTTATCAACTAACTTACATTGTTATCACTGGAAACATGCAAAAATATTAAAAGTCATTTTTACTAAAATATTAAATGTTTTAATGGATTCAAATTTATGTAAAAATCTATCTTATATTTTAATCCAAACTTAAATATGTTTTCATAGATCTTCTACGCAATCGATTCAATTTACGTAATTATTTATCATAATAATTAATTTAAAAAATAAATAATAATCATAATTTAGAATAAAATATAAAAGTATTAATTATAAGAATTTCTGATAACTCACCGGATTCGAGTCAGAGCGACCGAAACGAAGACGCAGCGACGGCGACCGCTTGAATATTTTTCATTCCAGCAAAAAAATTTTAAATTGTTATTATAGAAAAAATATCTTCAAATTATATACTTATTATATACGTAATTCATTTCTATATATAATATGTGATAAGTACATAATTTTAACGATATCGTTCGTTTACAGTTTTTTATAATCTAAACGAATTTTTGCAGTAATATATGGTTTAAGAATACCTTATTCGCGAAACTTTATTAAGAGCAGAAAATATCGGTAATTTGATCATCGACATTAATATAAATGGTAAAGTATCATAACGAATACGAACTTTCAAAAAAAAATTTAATTATTTAATTGCAAATGATTTTACGAGAAGTATGATATTAAAACTTGGAAAACTTAAAAATTAAAAATAATATTATCGATAAACCAAACCAAATTTTTACCGAATTATAGACATTTGATTTACCCTAAAAGAAATACTTTTAAACAAAATTAAATCGTAACTTTTAAATTTTTTCTATCTCTAATTAGAAAATCGTAGATATAAAAAAATTCGTGAAAAATACGAAAATTATTTAGAAAGCTTTAAAATAAAAGTCCACAGTTAATATTTCAAATATAATCAATAGCGAGATAATGTTAATAATTCAAAATGATTTTCAAAAGAATTATTGTATAAAATACGGTAATTGGATGGTAGAGTCTATACTGCGTGTTAATACAGAAACGCTGTCCTGGAGCTTAATACCCACACATTGTTACACGACAAAAGAGGGATAAATGGCTTACCGGATACTTTGAGTAAGAGCGTCCAAAGCGCAGACGAAGCGAGGGCGATCTTTCGGCAGCTCGTGGTTGTAAGTGTTCCGATGCCAAACCCCGAAGACCCTCCGTTTCATCAACGTTGCGTTGCACTAATAGTCGGTAGAGCTCGCGAAGGTTTGCTGTCTTGTCGTTACTGGGTGCCTCGTCTGTTGGTCATTCGAGTTGGATATTAAAAAATATAGTTTATTAGCTTTATTCGATTTACATTTTACCCAATGGTATCTTTTATGTAAAGGATGGCAGACTTAAAAAAGTTTATAATTTACACCGAAGTGCAATAATTATAAGAATAATTTTGCTAATAAATAAATTAATTTTTATAATTGGTTAAAATGTAGTTACTAGCTTGGTGATATCTTAATTTAAATGTGTTCTATGTATTAGGTGCAATATTAGGTATTACGTGTAATAATTGACGATTTTTAACTAAATATTTTTAACGTTATTATTAATCTTAGATAAATCTGTATATATTTGCTACATAATGTTTTAAAATATTTATAGTGGTAAAACTAAACTGTAACAAAATCTTAATATTTTCAGTAATTATCGTTTTTGTATAAATGAAACTATACAATTTGTTAATATGCTTATACGTTATATATAACTTAACTATGAAAACATACAAATCAATTTAAGGTATTCAAAGATATACATTAATATTTTGTAAAAGTAGATTATACAACATTATAGTCTTTATTATTATTAAAAAAATATTTATTTAACAAAAAACTATTTGTAGTGAAATAAAATGATACTAAATATTGGTATCATAATTTATCATTTACATATATTTACACTGTATCTATGAAATTAAGTTGTAAGAAAATATAAAATAAATAAATAAATATATATATATATATATTTGAAAATAAAAATATAATTTTAATGAAAAAGCTATTTTCAGTCTACTAAATTTAGTAAACTAAATCTTATCTCCTAATTTTTTTATTTACTTCACTAATATTATTCATTTATATACGGAAAGTTATAAGGAGTTACTATTGTACTAAATATTTCATTAGTAACATCTATATCGTCATCCTCACGAACTAATTCTAATATACTAGTGATGAAAATTACGATAACAGAAAATATATTGTCTATTTAATTATATTTCTTCTTATTTTTTCATACTTAAGGGTTACATATTTATGATTTTTCTATAACTTTCTATTAAAATAAAATATATTTGATATTACTTCGTATAATATAATTAAGCTCTCCAAACTTGATCAAAATATTAGCGTATGGATTCACTCGAGTAATGTTAGATTTAAAATATAGTAGTAAAGAAAAATCTACATTAAAAATTGTTAACTGTAATCCTTGAATATAGATTAACGTTTTTTAATTCGATAAAGTCAATGTATATCGAAAAATATCATAATAAATATTTTACGCGTGATAGTGAATCTTATTAATGAAACAGATACAATATATTTCATGTATAAAACTACATTTATTAAAGATATCAATAACGATTAACTCTGAATATCCCTTAGGTATAATCATTTTACTCGATATATTAAAAATAAGCTCATGAATGAAGAATACTAATTCTACAATTATAATTAATTAATTCAACACGTTGTTCATCAATCTTCATAACTTATTGATTTTTATATATTAAACTTCATAAAATTCAAATCGTAACATTTTATATATAAATTATTTAAGTTATATTTTTATTTATTTTATTGTTCTTAAATTTTGAATAATATACATCATTATGTAGAAAGTTTATATTATTCGAATATTTTCGATCTAACGAAGTACATTAGTGGTATCTGCGATTGAGTTACTGATGCAATCTTGTATTATATTCAACTTGTATTGAATACCTTTTCTGATCGAGTTTATACCTATTTACGGTGTTTAACTGTTTATTTTTTTTATGTCTAGAAATTATTTTCCTCCTTTCTCGTTTCATAGTTGTAGGTATTTTACCGAAGTAACCTATTTATTAATAGTTTTGTAAAATTGTGATTTTTTATTTTTTTTTAATTTTCAGATGTTTTATCTTAATATTTAGTAAATAATATTGTCGAAGAATTCAAATGCAAAATTTTTTTCGCTTCGAGATTTTTAATTTTTTAAAAAATTTTTAATCAATTTTAAGTTAATTTTCCTGATTACTTTGAATTTTTCAATACTAGTTGATTATATTTACGTGTATTTTTCATTTCTATTACTACTGATTTATAATATAAGAATACACGAGAATTATATCCAAGATCTGCGAAATAGTTATTTTCATTTTTATTAAAAAATCATAACATAATATTTTATATTTAAATATTTTTATTTTATTTTGTGCTCTGTTTCCTTTTCTTTCTTCTGAAGCCGTATTATAGTCTAATCTATTTCTCACAGATTTTATGATAATTTATTTAAATTATTTATTCATGATAATAATACTAATGATAATATTGCTTATTGTAATATAAGAGCAATTTTAATCATGTAAACAAAATCTTAAAATGATTAAATTGTGTTTCATAATTGAAATTAAAACATTTGTTATAATAGACATTTCTATTTTCAATAGTTTCCGAATGATAAATTTACCTGATTCGCAAATTTTGATTAAAAATATACCGAATTGTGGTAAATATAAAACAGTGGTATCGTAAACAATAAAATGGAAAGTTTTGCAAACGTACACTTTGGCAGGTAATAAAATTTTATATCAGTGTACTCAAAAGATCTTCAGATAATTGGCTTTCGAACACATTCTAATCCGCATAGTGCCTCTACGAGTACATGTAGGGAAAACCTATAAACTTGTAGTTTAAATGGAAATTGCAACTAGACACTTAATAGTACCAATTGACGACAAATTTCTTCACAATTTAGCGTATCTTGTATACAAGTATGAAATGTTATACAAATTTTTCTTGTACGTGTGCATTAGGTATTGGAATGATCAAAATGTAAGCTTACTTTTCTTAAAATATCAAACCTTAATTATATTAATAGTTTTCACACGAATTTAAGCTTAATTATAAGTTATTCAAAAAATTTTGAATCGAACTTTAAAATTTTATTATTTTTGAAGATTTTTGGTATTATTTATTATGTAAAATTCAATATGCAAAATGTAATAAAATAACTAATTATATTAAATTTAACCTGAAAGTCAAATTAAAGTAATTTCTATATAATTTAAAAATTTTCCTGCCTCTTAATCAGATTTCTAATTTAAGACTGATATAATATCTAATCAAATACAGGAGATAAATACAGAGAATTTTTATAATGCCTTCAATTATTTTTCAATTTATCAATATATTAAATTATATTCAGTGAGTTATACATCTTAGAAAGAAAATCTTTTTCAAATTTGATTTCAATTTCTAAGTCATTGTATAAATATTACAATAACCATTTATTCTCCGTATTTAAAAAATTAAAACTGTATTCGATAGTTTTTATTTTATATTTAATTTTTTATATTTATTAATGTGAAACTAAATTTAAAGTTTTAAATATATTTCGTTCAAATAAAAGAATTGTCTTGATCAAATAGTTAGAATGTAATCTTTATTTATTAAAAAATAAAATATTAGATTTATTTATTGTACTGCTTTACCACCATGAAACAATTCTATAAGAAACATATTTATAATAAATATATTTTGAACTAAAAATATTAACGACATATTATGTCATATACGAAATCGATTTAGTAAACAAATTAAAGAAAAAGTATGATAAAGAGTAAATGTATGGCTTACATATTGGTTTATCAGAATCATAAAAAATTTTTTTTATCAAATCGGAAAAAAATAAAAGTAAATAGATAACACCATTAGCGAAGCTAAAATAAAGTAGAAATGAGAATTATTTAATGAGTGTAGGTAAAAGACAGAAGTTCACAGTCTGTGTATTAGTATATATCCCTAATAAATGAATTATATGAAATTAGAAGATAAAGCAAAATCAATAAGTGGGAATATGAAACTAAAAGAGACGAAATTTCTAGGTGAAGTTTTAGGGAGCTCGGTAGTTAATAACCATAAAAATATGAGCGAAAGGCCGTTGGAGATAAAAAAAAAGAGGTAAAAAAGTTCAATGAAGTCTGGGTCAAAAGAAGTAAAAGTCAGTGTCAAAGTCAAAGTAATGAAAGTCAATATTATTTATATAACGTCAAAATTATTAAAATGTATTAATTACTCATCCTAGAAGTATTAGAAATCTAATTTTCGTTTTAGATTATAATTAAGAAATATTTGAAGAATATTTAAAAATAAATTTCTTCCTTTTTTTACTTTAATATCAGAGACACTAAATTTCAACCTGATACAATGAACTATTTTAATCATACAAATAAATTTTTATTGCACATATAACAGAGTATAATATTAGTATCCTTTGTAAAAAACAGTTGTGAATTTAGCGACGAAAGTTTTTTTCATTATTATAAATTTTAAATGTAAAATATTTTAAATGAATTTTAGAGTAATAAAGTAAAAATTAGATGTTACAATGAAAAAATTCATATTATTCTTAGCACCAAAAAAAATATGAATAAAATAAAATTTGACAATGAAATATATTCGAACTGATAATGTATTGATAACCTAGAACAAAATGTCATACTTTATGTTATAATTGTGTTTTTAAAACAATAAAAAAAGAAACTTATCGGGATCGGTGGATGGATGAAATTAGTATCCGTCGCGAAAAGAAAAGATACCAAGTATTTAATTTCTAATCAAGTAAATTCGTTCATAACTTCTTTTGATTCTTCTTGAGAATAATTGTTATCTTTACAAATACGTAAAAATTACAAATATTATGAAGACTATATAATAATATTTCTTTATGATAAACTTTATATTGTTAGAATTATACATATGATTTAATTTATAGCAATATTATTAATAAATACTAAAAGATAATTTTAAATGATTATCAATGTTAATTCTAAAATTTTTTAACTGAAAAATCAAGCAAGTATTTCATTTTAAAACGTATGATATCTATGATATCATTTAAGTTTTTTGAAATATTTTAAGCTTAATATAAACGAATTTTATTTTTCATAAAATTTACTTCATAAAACAAAATTTAAAATTCCATAAATTTGATTATTATTTAATAGCCATATTTAATACTATTTTCACATAATAATGTGTTTCGCTTTAAAATGCATAGAGACTATCCATTAAAAATCTTTAAAGACAGTTTTAAGAAAGCTTTAATGTTTTAAAATAAAAATTCTTTTATATATAAATAAAAAATAAACAATTATATATGCTTGAATAATGTTTTTCAAACGTAACTACATTTTAATATCAATAAATTATTGTAATAACATTTATGTTTCATACAGAGTTATGAAATAACCCAATTTATTTACGGATATTTTTTTAATGTGACAATGAAGAATCATTATTGTTAACCGCAGTTAACATAACTTTTTTCTATTCAATTATGTACTTTTTATTGGTATTTCCTGCTTCACAAAATATTATGGATCTTTCTTAAAGACAGTCATGAGATCCATTCATTTAAGAAATGAACTGCAATATTTAAGAAACGTTAGTCTTTTATAAAAAAATGTACGATTAAAACAAAACTGTAATAAAACTATAATATGTATAAATAACTATAGTAAAGTGAATTCGAGTGGAAGATGAATGAAAAAAAAAGTCTTAAAGGAAAAAAGGTAACATTAATGAATCCTTTTTATGAGTGTATAAAAAATTAAATTGACCATCTAAATATCGATAAGCTTAGAAAACGAGTAGTAAACTATTATTTCTTAAATTACGTTTAAGAAAAGCTCGTAATTTCAGGTGGATAAGTATTTGTTATCCGTCTATATGAATAGAGTATTCTATGAAATAATAGTTGTTTATTTATATATTTCTATAACAAATAAAAGAGTACTTAGTATTTAAAACTTTATAGTCCTAATATTATTTAATATATTTAATTGTAGTTAACGATATTTTAGCTCTAATATTTGTCATCCTTTAAGAAAATACAATAATTAATAAAGTGATGAAATTCTTACAATATTCCAAGATTAGGAAAAAAACTTTTCTTTCTAATAAATAAAAGAATAACATAATATCCGATGATAAATCGTTCTTATTGTGCATTTTTTAAAAATCTTTATAGCGTATTTGTTATTGCGTTCAACTTTTCAAATATAACAATATTTTCGATAAAAATCTAACTCCTATTTATTATAAGATTTGCATATAAATAAAATAAAATCTATTTTATTTTCTAAATTTCAAATAAAATCAAATATTACTATGTACTTCTAATTATTCTCGTATTTAAAATATCATTGTATAAATTTTTTGAAGTCGTTACTAACTAAATTGATTTGAACTAATATTCGTTCAATTAAACTTTATGCAGTATCCAATGTTTTCTATACAAATCATTATTTATATGTTCAAATATTATTTAAATTTTTATCTCTATTGGTGAAAAATGAAATAATAAATATCGTGAAATCCAAATAATAAATGATACGTAAAAATAAATTAAACATTACGTAAAAGTACTTTTTACGTAATCGAATGAGCAAAGAAAAAAAAAGTTCATCATGCAAAACTTTGTTGATTTTTTTACAAATTTATAGGAGCATTTTTCTTTTAATATTTTTTATTTAAAACTTATAATTTAAGTTTAATAAGTTATAATTTTTTGTAAAGTATGAATAAAAAGATTCAAAATTAGTTTCATTGTTAATCAATTTATAATAAACATTTTTTTTTAAACAGTATTATTTTTTATATATTATAAATAATAGTATCATATGTTAGTAAAAATATAACATTTTATCAATAATTTTCTTCTAGTACTTCAAAATATTTCCTGCAAAATTTATTTTTGTATGCAATAATTTGAAGTATAAAAATTAGTTGTAGTTATTAGAGATAATTATAATTACTAAATATGCAAATAATTATAAATTTAATTATTTTTTTAAAATGATCCATATATTATATTTCTAAGGAATAAGTTAAATAAAAATATTTTAGTTCAAAACAAATTTGTATTTTAAAGAATAAACATTTATCGCTAAGTGGCAAAATTGTACAATTATAAAAAATTATAAAAAAAACTAATGCAACTTTTAACAAACTTATCAGTATAGTTTATTGAATTAATTAAATATTTATTAAAATTTTTTTATAATTTGTTAAAACATTATTTTCTTTTGCGATTTATATATTTATATATAAGTGTTTTGTGAAATAAAATCAGAAATGCTTATAATTTATCTATTGCAATCTTTTAATTAGAGTTTATTTACTTCTAATTATATTATAGTTCCTACGCCATTTACTATATAAATTTAATATAATAAAAATATAGCTTTAATATAATCCATTTAAATTTTAAACCAAATTATACTTTTGAATTATTACCTTATTATACTATTACCTGATATCTTGGATAAATAAAATAAGTAAAGTAATAATTGAAACTATTAAAAATAGTAACGAATATTGAGTTATGTAAATAGTAAAACAAGTACCTTTAAAAATCTAATTTCTTAATTTATTTATTAATTAAAAAGTTTTGTCTAATTTATATATTATTTTATATTCCAATTTTTTTCTTATTCATACTTTTAAAATCTTACAATAGTAATGTGAGATTATAATAAATAACATCTTAAATAAATATAAGTCTTCTATACATAAACGTCTTATAAAAACATAAATAGACTGTAAAAGAAGAAACTTACTGCCGTAGTCCATGTAATTCTCTATTGCTGCTACTGCGCCAATAATGAAGAAAACAATCATCCAAGTATAAAGTTTTGCCATAATTTTATTTATAATCACTGTAACATAAGAAATTATTATTTTCAATTTTTATTGTAATCAATTATTATTCCATTTAAGTTATACATTCATAAAATTATTATATTTATATTAAATTTTTAAATATTATATAAAATTATTAAATTTATTAACATTATTAAAATTTATAAATGAAACTTACAAGCTAACAAATTATGAAACTAATATTATACAAATCTTAAATAACTTTTTAAAATATATTACATTTATGAATAAGATGATAAATACTCAAACTAAAAAATAATACATTTTTAAAAGTTTATTTCCAGGGAATATATTATATATTAATTTATATTTTATTGCAGTATACATAAAATACTGAAATACTTACAGAAATTTAATTTAGTCTTAAATTAAATTTAAGGGTCACTTATCTGCTTGCATTAATTAAACAAATAATGAATAGTAAGTATTAGTATATATATATAATGTATTACTTAAATGTATGGATTAATTTTTTTAAAATAAATTATTATTGATTAACCAGTTACTTTATAAAAATTCAATTTAAAAAATAATTTTTTATATAAAGAATATTGCAAATATAATTATAATGATATTATTATAGATATATATATATATTGAATTTTAAACTATAATATTAAGCAGTTGGTTTTAATTATTATTTCCTCTCTAAAATTTCATGCACTATATATTATAAAGAATCAATTTTATCAATATTCCTACCAAATCTTTGTTCGTTAATATTTGGTTTTTAAAAAAACATACCTGCGATCTCATTTTACCTTGGTTATGCATTTATAACAACTGAATTTTCACTTCATACTCGTACTTCAAATTTAATTCTATAATGAATAATCGGGGTTCGTAATAATATTGTAGGGTTTGGTAAAACTCTTTCATTTAGAAAATACAGTGATAAATTCATTCTATAGTTTATTATAATTTTGTCACTGTAATGAGCATCTCATTATTGTATATATTTTATAGTAATATCATTAAAATAATTGAATTAATATGATAAATCAGAAAATAAGATTTTAGTTGTATATAATTATTAAACCAAAACATAAAGTTAATCTGAATCCAATATATTTACCAAATCTACAATATTTATTCAAAACAATATATAACTAATTTATGTACAGATGGAAATTTGACATTATACATATACATAGCATTTAGATCAAATTTCATGCAAAATAATATCGATATTTCGTCTAAGGAATATTAAAAAACAACGTCTCAAGGATTTAATAAATATTTTGGTAATTATATGGTGATAAAATTTTATGATTATAAACTAATAATACGATATTACATATATTTAATCATACAAATACTATAAAACAGGATTTAAAGAAAAGTGGAACTCGTACTCAGATATCCACGAGTCAAACTTAAGTCTTTCTGAATTCATGATGGATACTAATCTAAGATAGTTACCGATACTGATTTTTTCTTCGAAGTCTTTCCATACATTGTAATTGTAATGTGAACCACAGCTATGAATTAGAACTTATGCTACGTCCTATACCAAAAAATGGTAAATAGTTTGAGATTTTTTATTTTTTAAAATTTCTTAATTCTAATAATTTCTAAATATTAGATAAAACAAATTATACGGTTAAAAAATATAATTTCATATCTAACACCGATAAATATTAATTAATATATATAAAAAAATGTTACTTATTACAAAACATTTATTTGAAAGTTTACCGATAGTTTATTGACATTTACTGATTTAAATAAAATAAAATTTGTACTATATTTGATTTATTGCAAATTATATATTACTTCAATCGTAAAATTAGCTTTTAGTTTTTATTTACTTTGAAACGAAATTTCTTTAGATAATTCATCTTAAATTTAAATTTATGATTGCTAGTAATTGCTGTTAAAGAACTTGTATATAAATATTTAGATGTAAAAAAATTTTTTTTTAAATAGATTAGTTTATTATTGCGGAAGTCAGAAAATTAAATTAATTATATAATTTCTACTATTAAAACAAAATATTATACTCAAAATAATTATATTAAAGAAAAATAAAATAGTTATAAATTTAATAAAATTTAATGTAATAAATTACAAGTATTTTTTAGTCAAAAATCAAAATGTGAAATGTATTAATTGAAAACTAATTAAATCAATTTGTGTTCGTTATATTTATATTGAATTTCAAGCTTATTTTAGTAAAAAATCAGTAATAATAATAAATATTATTAATCTAATTCTTAGTGATCTGTATTGTAGATATATAGAAATACTTTTATTATAAGGTTTTAAAATAGGATTACCTTAAACTGTGATATTACATATTAGAAATCGCAAGAAAGTATTGATAATATAAAAATAAATATTCTTAGCCATTTCGTTTTACATAATAGATCTTATTTTTCTATTTTCGTAAACATTATATAATACATTTAAATATCACTATTCGATTTAATAATATGAAACAACATGTATTCATTAATCGGTATATCATAAAGTGGATAGTTTAAAAATAATAAACTTTCTATCGATAGAAAATTGTACATGATTTATTTAAATAAAAATAATATTTAGTGTATATATGTTCAACAATTATCAGTATATAGTATATTATATATCAGTATATAGGTATATTTATAATACGACTATTAAATAAAAAGTATCTGCTAAAAAAGTTATTCTATAATCAATAGTTACAGAATTTAATAAAATATGTAATTTATCAAAGATCGATCAAAAATGAAATGTCAAGCATTGCAAGTTTTGAAAACGTTTAACAAGAACTATATCACGTTTAGACTTACTTTCCTCCTTTTTGTTACTCCAGCGTTTTGCATCATTAAGATTAATGAATCATATTTGTATATTGTTACTTAGCCTTGTTGTATTATGCAATTACCATTTATATCGAACGCGAAGAATTTGCCTTGTACGCTCTGAATTATTCATAAAATCGTAAATTAAATTCTATAAAAAAGTCTTTTTACCGATGCATCTGCGACTTTACGATTTCACCAATAACCCGAACAGACCGAGCTTTCTTTCTATATTTAAAAAACCTTTATGATAATGAATTATCGAATTTTAATACAACTAAAGAATTTAATTAATTTTTTATTAAAAAATTTTATAAAATAAATATAAAATATTTTTTTATTAGTTTTACGTTAATAAAAATATTGATGATATACTATATATTAATGATAACATTGTACATAACTGATAACCGATAAAATAATAATTTTAATATTTTATTCTTTCAATTATTTTTAAAATATTAATTATAATATCATTTTTATACTATATATATATATTTATAATAATATAAATATATTTTATAATTTATGTATAAAATTTTTATTTCATAATAAAACTTTTTGCAATATTTTTTAGATATAATTTCTTACATTATCGTATTAAATATAATTAAAAGATTTATGGTATTATGTTTGCATAATTTATTATAAAAAGCATATTTTAACAGTAAACCATTAGTGAATAAATATGTACATTATTTGTACAATGAGATATTCCAAAGCCTTACTGAGAGTAATTACAATTCTAAACCATTATCTTAAACTGACTCAATGGATCATTTACCAAGCAAGCCTGAGTTCTACAATTTTAATTATTATTTATCAATGACCAAGTATTCGGAGAATATTAGTTATTATGAAATATTTATTTTTCATAAAACTTTTCAAAATTTTATATTATGCCTTGAAAATATTTATAAATATATGATAAAAATATTGCAGTACTAAATAAATTATAATTTGCAATTTTTTAAAAATTAAAAAATTTAATACATACAATGAATTAAATGTGTATGAAATATACGTATTAAATATAAACTTATTTTTTAATTATTTTACAATATCATCTTAAAATAATTGATGTTCAGATAATGAAATTGTAAGTTCCGTTAGTAAATTTTTTGTTAATTAGTAATTCATAATATAGTAAAGATAATAACATTTTTTAGAAAATTCTTGATATTTAAATTATTTATTAAAATAATTAGAGTGTGTATTATATAATTTGTTAGTTTAATTATGCTTGATTTTTTTATTCGATTCAAATTTTAAAAAAGTGAAATTATAATAATAAAATTAATGTTCAGTATTTTCTTAATATCTTATAAAATTATATTCCTATTGAATAATTTAAATTACTTAATTATTTATTAGCTGATATGTATATTTTTATTATAAAATATTTTTATTTTTTAGTGCTACATCATATTTTAAGATAATTATTATAATACATAACTATATATTAATAAAAAAAGAACAATCTATGAAAAATATTTTAAAAAATTATTTAAATATAATTATATTACCTTGAAATAATTGAATGGATAGTAAATAATTTTATAAAATAATGTAATAATATTTCATTTTTAAGTATAAAAATGTAAGTGTTGCCGTGTCTTGCAATTTATAGAATTTGTCCGAAATCTACAAAAATGAATTCTTTGTTATTTTCCTTTAAATTGCATAAACTAGTTTATACTATTTTATTCACTCTATTAGAAATTATATATATAAAACCATGCAGTATCAAAGAAACGAAGAGGAATTCTAAAAGGGTTCGTCTAGACATCAGCAACAACGTTTGAACAATCGAGCTTTAAAGTAGCACATATAATTAATTCACGCTCTAAATCAAGATTCACAAATGCTTTTCTAACTAGGAACAATTCACGTATATACCAAACACAGTATTATAAATAAAGTAGACGATACGATAGATAATAATCAGACAATGTAAAAGGAGAAGTAGTCAAAATGTATAGAAATATATTAATATAAGTTGAATAAGTCTTGAATAACTGTCGTCAACAATTTACCTTTTGATCCGTATTGGACTTTACTATGAGAAGGTTTACGTCCACCAACGATATTGACATAGATTATAATACAAGCTCTGAAGCATAACATTCACCACAAATTTTCACTATCATTGTACAATATACATGCTTACATATATGACGTATAAATCTTGAAAACCTGAATTCCTGTGTCTCGGAAACAGAAATTTAACGATTTTCATAGCTCCTATGTAGTGTCTTACATGTTTGTATATTTCTCTCTCTCTCTCTCTCTCTCTCTCTCTCTCTCTCTCTCTCATTCTCTTTATCTTGTTCTCATTGATATTTCCATCGCTCCCTCCGCTTCACTCTTTTTCTAACTCTCTTTTGCTTTTAATTTTTTTTGAGTAGAAGAATCTTCAATTAAGTGTTGATCAAAGAGTTTTCTCAACACAGCTTCAACATATCGTTAGAGACGAAAAAAGCCTTTGTTTGCAGCTTGTTAATTTATCTCGTATACGTTTACAAGTATATATACCTACACGTATAGGAGTGGTACGTAGGTATATAAAGACCCGAATGGGGATCGAACGTAAATCAAATGAAGCATACACGAAATCACGTCACATTTTCACACAGGCTGTCGCACTACATCATGTTTATACTACTGTATTCAAGCATTGATCATTTTAAACGTATTTCGACTGTTTTATACATAGATTAACGTCATACGATTATACAGTTTCCAATTAAAAAAAGGATCGTAAGAAATATTATATATAAATTACGTATAAATTTTAATATATAATGTAATATAAATTGTAATATATATTATAAAATATATTAAAAGATTTCTTAAATATAATTTTCCGAATCTTCAAGAAATATTTTCTACCTTTAATGACACAATATAAGCTTTACTTTTTAAATTGCTCTCATTTTTTTAAAAATATTTTTAATATTACATAACTAATGCTCATTAAACAGAGACTTGTTTTTTTTCTCGTACCTATGTTATATATGGAGATTATGATAAATGCGTTATTCAATAGATTTTGCTGGTTAAATTTAAGTGTGTCATGGTTGTATCACATTTGATTCATTCTAACATGTAAAAATAATTATAAAGGTAAAGATAATTGGAATATAAAACAAGATATAAAAGTATTAGAAATTCAATCAAGAGAGTCACAAATGAAAAATTGAATTTTGAAACGAACAATAGCTTATAAATTTTTTTTACAACAAACAATAACTAATAGAAGAATTAATGAAATATAAGAATTCTTATTCGAATTCGAATATGAATTTATCTTATTTAATCAAATATTTCAAATATTGAATTCTTTTTTTTTAATATTATTTCGCGTATATCTTTTCTATTATAACTAATAATTAATAACTAAAATTATTAAAACATAAATTCATTTTTTATTTATCTGAGTTTAAAATAATTAACACTAATTTAAACTCATGTTTAAATTTTTTGATAACTTATACATTTCTTATAAGAAATTTAATATTAAATAGACAAAAAACCGATAAAATCTGAAGGTTTATTCCAAATGTATCGAATAAAGACTGTATTTAACACACAATCATAAAATATACAATTATGAAAGATTCTTTCATATTTTTTTACAATATGAAATTTACTAAATAATCAAATTTATTTTCTCTTATTAATCTATAATAACAAATAATATCAAAACATTCTATTTACAATAAAAAAAATTTTTTACAAAGTTATTAAAAAATTTCATATATTTTTATAGAAATTATAGATTTCAAAGTTATTAAATAAAAATACATTGGTATGAAGTAATAGAAAATTTATTTTGTATATAATATAAATATGTAAATAATATATTTTATCATAAAAGATTTAAAAATTCAAATATTATTTTATACAAAATATAAGAGTGTATATTACATTAATTCTAAAAATCTTCGCAAATTATGTATTTAGTTTTATAAATGAGAAGATTTAGCTACATTTATGTTTATTTTTATAGAAAACACTTAGTCATAATATGCGTTAAAACAAATGCTAATATAAACGTATAATAAAACGAAATATACTATTATTTCTTATTTGATATAACCATAATTATTAGAGCATAATCAGAATTAACATATTTTCCTCTAAATGCAATAATGGAATAATAATTCTTTAAACAGCTTTACTCAATTTACTCACAAAGTTAAGGTTTCTTCTGTTCGGAACAGATATTATAATAGTCTATTAATTGTACATAGAGAGGATACACAATAAATATATTCAACTTATTGTTTTCATTCATTAGTTTTTCAGTATGTATTAGGTATATCAATAAATATGACCAAATAATACAATACGATAAATGCAATTTTTATGTATTGATAAAATTTGAAATAAGAATTTAAATATTTTATACAAAAAGTACTTTTATATTTCTAATTATCTTAAAAAAAATTATTAAATAATGATAAATGAAAAGAAAAAATTATAAAACTTTATTTAAGTTATATAATATAATAAAATAATGCTTAATCAACTAATATCTTTAGTATACTAAATATGATATTGGTATATAGAAAAAGTTCAATAAATTTAAATGATTGGCTTTTATAATAATAAACAAATATTTATCGATTATGATTTTACTGCATTAAATATTGTATAATCGACTGATGAAAAAAATTAATGTGTCGATATTCTTGCATAAGTGATGAAAAATTTCACAATTTACTTTATGTGCAGTTATCATCACCAGTACTATTTAAAATTATTTTATCTTAGAATATCGACATTAAATTAGTTTTATCAATTTTTTATTTTGTTTCAAAAAATATTATTCTTTAGTAAAATCGTAAAATTTCATATCTTTGAATAAAATCTTTCTAATATCTAATCTTTTATATATATTTATGAATTATTTTGAAAAATTAATATACCAAGGAAGTATTAATTTAATATTTTGAAGATTCAAATACAAAACTAAATTATTAGAAAAAATAATCACGTTCTTTTTACAAACTTACCGATATATTTATTTTTGTAATACCAATGATATAAATTAAATATTGACAAAGGGTAGACAAAGAATAGGTAAATAGATAAAAACAATTAAAAATATTAAATTACAATGTTAATTCAAAATCAGAATCTAGAAAAATAAGATTCAATTTTCAACTAAATAAAATTTATTATAGTTTAAGTCATTGATATATATCAGTTCTATCATATATAATTCAGCACCAAAAAATTTGTATGATAAATTTCTACAGTGTAATGGAATAAAAATAAAAATTTCAAAAATTAAAATCTGATCTATTAGCATAAAGCTTGGCTTTGTCTCTATAGTACAATTTACAAAATTAAAAAAAAATATTATTACTTCTTATAAATCCAATTTTTAAAAAAATTAATTCATATTAATTAGCAAATACATACAAAATAATTTAGATTATAATTTGTATGCTAATTTTCTGATTTTATATCAAACTTGGAAACCAAAATTTGTTATATACATTTTAACCAATAAAGAATGTATCTTTTGTAAGTTCAACAATCTAACATTTTTTATTTTCTATTTAGTGCAAATCGTTCATATTTATGTTACGTATAGTATTTGTAAAAATCGTAATCCAAGGTTATTTTCTGATTTAAAAGTAATATATAATTTTAAAGTTTTTCCCAAGGGCCAGATGTTCGATATGCCATGGGAATACTCTTACGTACGCAGACCATTTGTAACAAAGCCATTGGTATTACAAAAATATACGAACAGTATTCACACTCTCAATGTGAACATGATATCGAAACGATAATATTTCACAACTTCCTATTTTTCTTATAAATTGTATTGTTGGAACTATACCTTTACACGGCAATGTTATATATACATTGGAATTTCTTTCTTATATCTTTACACACGTTTTGGAATGTGATTGTTGAAACTGTTGAGTAATTTAATAACATAAAAACTTATTCTTACAAATATTATTATTTAATTTTAGAAAATTAGTGATTATAAATGTATTTTAATTAATTAATAGTTAAAAATTATTATCTTTATACATATTTTTGAAAATTTTATTATCCTAAGAAGCATCTCCAGTTATATTGAAAACATTTAGTTTTTTTCTTTGTTAAAATGAAATTTTTGTCCGAAAAGATATAAAAAGTAATGAAAATTTTGAATCAAAAGCAAAAAAGGTGTTAAAATAATATCAATTTTTTTATAAAAATACTTTGAATTTATACTATAATTTTTTACTACATTGGACGTTATATAAAATTTTATACTATACTTAAAAAAGGGAAGATTTCACAAATATTATTAATTAATTATTTTTTAATTATTACTTAGAAAAGTCTACTTAATTTCTTTTCTTTCCATTTAATTAGAGATATTCACAAAAATGTAATTACTCAAGAAAAACACTAGACAATTATTTATAGTTACTCTTTTACTTTAGTATAACATCTCCAATAAATATTTACTTACAGAAGTATTCAACTAAGAAAGTTAGATATATAAAATTCCATTACAAAAGTTTTAAATATGGAATTTTCAAGATAAATATTAAGTATAAATTATCGTAACACTGAAATTCTATATCACAAATAAAAGTATTTTCTCTCTGAAAACATGAAACCTTGATTATAATAATACGAACTCCTTCTCCCTTTCTTCCTGATATTTTTCCTCTCACTCTCCCACTCTCTCTTTCTCTAGATCTTGCTCTCCCTCTTCCACTCATGTGTAAATTCGCGCAACCGAGATTTCAGTGCTATCTACCATAACCAGAATCGATTAATCGCATGACAAATTCAATATTCTAATATAAACTCAAATGCATTGATGGGTATTCTGACCACACTTTGTCAAATGTACACTTATAGACACGTACGATCATATACGATTCTCTCGCTCTTTCACTGTTATTTTTGCTAATCACAAAGATGATAATATATAAAGAACGAAACGTCAATAATCATACAGATCTAGAGTATTTGTCTTAAAAATATCGTCGGCAAAATAATTATCTAATAAAAGAACATCCTATAAAGACGGTTATAATATTAGTATGCTTATTTTTATATTTTACTAATAAAGTTTATTCTCGAATAATTGGAAATAATTACATATACTATTAAGCAAATATACATCCGAAGTTGATAATAACTTTAGAACGATTATTTATGAGGAATCACAGCTGCGCAATTTATCTTGAATTCTCTGAATTTAACTTTCTAGTTAATCCAAAACATATGAGTTAAATGATTTAATTGGTGTACACAGAAGGCGATAAAATTAAACAAATATTTTTATATTACTTTCGATTATATTAATAATTATAATTTTTAGAGTAACACAAGTTTTATACCTAAGTTATCCAATATTACTTTAGCTAAATTATTTTTTTACTTATTGATTGAAATATCTACTATAATTTATCATATATAAATACTTTTATATGTATAAATATTTATATGAAAAGAACAAATTAGATAATTCAAGACGCAAATTTAACTCGAAAGAAAAAAATATATTTAAAATATTTGTGATCATACCTAATGAAAATGAACTTCATTTTGTAGTTTTTATCACAATTTTTAAATAATTAAAATCATAAACACGCAAATATTTTTAAAATTTTAAATAATCTATTTTACTGAATATTTTATTTAAAATTTTTCTTGCATGTATTTTTTTCAATTCAATATATTACAATCGTATATTTCGTCAAACTTTAAAATACTAATGTCATAATATTATGTCGTTCAATTTATAATTTACAAACACATTTATTCGCTACAATAAAATGAGAAATCTATATTTTCCATATTAGTATTATTATTATTATTAGTCTATTCTAAGAAATCTATAAATAAATAAAAATAAATTTTTTTCAATATTTACTTTTTTTAAAAAGTTGAACCAACGATTCTTTTATTAATAAGATATAGTAATAATACTGTTGTAAAAAATAATTTAAATGTAATATTTTTGATGAATATTTTATATTTGCTAAGCTATCATTTGTTTAAATTATTTTTGTTAATTCTATAGAAAACATTATATGTAATAACAATTATTATAACTATGAAATTAAACATTAAATAAATGCGTTGAATTATAAATGAACTATTTACGTTTATAAAATGAAATTGTTAGTTAACCGTTTATTTAATTTAAGTACCACTAATACAAAATTGTCTGTATAAATATTCCTTTTAATATATAATTTTTTAAAAAAAATATTATTCAATGAATCTCATGAAATATAATATTAAAAAAAAATATATTTTATTTTTATTTTACTTATTCAATCTATCTGACTATAAAAACAATTTCATATATTCAAAATAATTTATTATACATATAATTGTTTTCATAAATATTGAATTTATATTACACTTTTTTTGTCATTATAAATTATATTATCATTAAAAGTATGAAGCTTTACTTTAATAGGTCAATTATAAAATTCATCATACTCAATGTGAAAGGATAAGTAGTATAGGTACAGTTTGGTTCGACATATACCGAGATGCGAAATTTTTACAAAACTAAGATTATTTGTATCTATTAATTCATATTTTAATTATAAATGTATTTAACACTTATAAAAATCATTTATAAGTCGAATCTCGTATATTCCAAGGAAAATAAAATTTTTTCATAAATATGTGAAAGTATTTTTAAATCTAATAAGTATAACCTAATATTTATAGAAAAAATCTGACAAGATGTTCGTATTACGATACATTTTATAAAAACCTTTAAAATAATATTTAAATAATCTAATAAAATTTCTAAATATATTAATAATTTATTCTAATTATTTCTATTATTATTATTATTAGTTGAAATTGTTACACTGATTTATAACGAATTAATCTAACTTCTCTCGTGCGATAACTAAGATGCGATAGTACATAAAATTGTATAAAAATGAATAAAATCGAAGATATCACTTTGCTTACGGTATAAATTTGAAAAATAGTTTGTAATAAAGAAAATTTATTTGTAATATTTGACAACTCTATGCTCATTAATTAAAAACAAATTTTCTTCAAACTTAAAAAAATATTTTTTTAGAATAATATATAAAGATATATCGAGTAAAAAATATAAATTTTTTTTAGTTTTACGTAGTTCAAAAATTTCTCGAGGTATAGAAGAAATGAAAAAATTCTGAGCATAAAAAATCAAAGACACATTTTTATAATTAGATGTATATTAGTATTAATAAAGGATATTCTCTATCAGAAAAAATTGAATAAAGAAGAATCGGAAACTACTTACCGCTTAAATTTAAAACTTTCTTCCAAAAGTGCCTCTTCACAAATAAATACGAATTTTTGTTCTATTATCGACAGTGATCGTACAACCAAATAAATATTATGCTTACTCGTTATTAGAGACGAATCAAAGCAAGCGAACAAAAGGAAAATACGAAATTACGATTATATATATATATATATATATATATGAGAGAAGAGGCGAAGGAAGACGAACAAAAATGCGAACGCGCGATAGAGTCACTGTGCTGGAAATAAAGCAAAGTGTGACGACGCCGTAGCGGACCATCGTATATATACCGGCAACCGAGTCAACGCGCACCCGATTGAAGGAAGGGAGAAGAGGGGTGAAAGAGGGGGTAGCTACTCCAGAGATGTTGGAAGTCGAAGGGATAAGGGTGGGCAAACAAGTGGATGTCCGTCTATTTATGTTTCGCTTTCACGCGTCCCTTGCAATTCTTACCTTCTTTTTCTCGCCAGACCGCTTTATTTTTTCTTTCTTTTATTTCAGTTTATGTACTAATAAATTTTGCGAATATTCGATGCCATATGTAAGCTTTTTGAATATACGATTGTAAAAACTGGACAATTAAACGTTCGCTCGACAGCTACTGAGATAACGATCACCGTTCCAGAGATACGGAATTTACATTCCAAAAAATATTTTTAGATAAGTTTAACGATTTGATAGATTTTTTATATTTAGAAAAAGTAAATGCCGTCTTTCTATTTTTAAAATATAAAATTTAAATCTTACTAGATTTTCTATTATTTTTCTATTCTTTATTGTTAAAACGATGTTTATGTGTATTTATATTACATTTAATGGTTTAAAGTAATAATGAAAAAAGTATAGAAGTAATAATTTATATATGTACATATATATAAAAGCTTGATTAATCTATATTAATTAATCACTACGAATTGAGATCAAATAATTTTTATGATTTTTAGAATTTATTTTTACTATGAATAGCATATAAGTCATTTGAAATATCGTTTTAAGTAAAAATTATTATATTTTAAGAGTTTTAAAAAAAATTTATGCACAAAAAAATAATGTATAACATTTGTAATTTCAACATTCCATTATAATATATAATTTTATAATATTTTAGAATGTTTAATAATTCGAATTATAGTTACTTTTTTTATAATAAAAATCAGAAGATGAAATGAATATAAATCAAAAAAATTTGGTTAAAACGTTATATTAATGAGTTTTGGTTAAATAAAAAAGTATTTTAATTTTTAGATGTTTTATTAGAATCATAAAATTTATTACAAAATAAAAATTTAATCGTGGCATAAAAAACTACTTTAATGAGACAAATCTATTTTAGTTATATATCTGATATATTTTTATTAAACAATTTTCTTATTAATATAATTCCTATTAATATAATTATAAATCTTAATTTTAATACAGGAAAGAACAAAATGCTTTAAACAAATAATTTTTAAGATGATTATTAAGACATAGAAAAATGTCTCGGAAATTTCAACTTTATATATCATTTCGGTGTTAACTTATGTTACATACCTAACAATTTAAAAACATGTAATAGTTTCCGTAATTCTTTACAACTCTCATATGTTATAAACATGAAGCATATTATCTGGATATTTACTTTGTTTTATGCATTTCAAAATATTATATAATTATTAATATAAAAAGTTTATACATATATATATTTTTTTAAATATTAAGTTGTTTTACCATCTCCTTAATCTTCTTGAGATACTCAGAAACGGAATTTACTAAAAGAATATTATATAGCTTGAACATATTTACGAACCTTCTTAAAGTTAAAAAAGATTTAAGATTTCATATATTCTTGTTAAAAAATTAATTATAAAATTAAAAAAATTAAAAATATACGATTTATATTTTAATAGTTGTCATTAAGTATTTAACTAACTATCAATATATTCTTATAAATAGTTAATTTTTCTGAAAACAAAATTTTCTTTTTTTTGAAATACTCACATTTTTAAAGTAGTAAACGATAATATTATTACTTAATGATCAAGTAAATTTATATTATTAAACAAAAAAATAATTTATTGTCTTTTATTTTTTTACATACTTTTCAAAAATATTTGCTTCACAGATTTCGCTAAATTAAATAAAATATATATTTTCTAATATCCTTAAATTTTTATTTTATTTTATTTTGTATACAAACATTTAAAAATGTTTTCCAAAAATACTGATACTTTGTTTTCTTATTACACAATAAAATTGAAAAGAAGAGTTAATAATATTCCGTTATTCTTATATATAGATATCGGGTAAACGTCGTATAGATTCTTTCGATAAAAGCTATAATTTATTAAAAAAAATGTTAAAATATCAACGCTCGATTTTTCCAAGATGACTTTCAATATATCGAATATAAATGAGAAAACAAACAGTTCCTGTATTAAAAAAATTATTTTTAGCTTAAAGAAATGTTCATGAATTTGTCACTGATTAGATTTTTTTTCTCTGAAAACAGATTATCTTACAAAGGCGATCGGTAAATATTTTTTGATAAATAAACTAAAATCAATCAAAATATCGATCGCTGCATAAGCAAACAGATACTTGAACGAAATAAAAAATTTTGCACACTTCGCTCACCTCATTTATTATATTTCCACGTATAAATAGCCAAATAATTTTGATTGCTTCGTTCTACTTTCCTATAGTACCATAACGCAACACTCGCATCAAAATTAATGAATCATTGCGTGGGTATATATAAAGATATACCACGATTAATGACGGTAGTCAAACTGGCATGGCGAGGAAGCTCATTCGTCCACAAATTCACATTCGGAATTTTCTTCGCTTATTAGTAATTTACAAGGTTGCATCTTTGAAGAGTACTGTAATTTGAAGAACCATATATTCTTCTACATAATCGAATAATTAACTCGATAAAACGAATGCTGAATTCTTTCACTACTCCGCAAATATTCAATTTCTTGTTATAAAATGTTGCACGTTGTTGTGCGTGTAGACACGATAGAAGCAATTCTCGCGAGGATACCAAACTACAAATCATTATTCTTTGCTTTTAGTTAAATTATCTTTTTCAATGTATACGATATATTTTGCGTTATCTTTTTATAAAAGTTATTTTGGATTTTTATTTAAAGTTTGGTTAAAACTAAAATATTTTGAACTTCAAAAATCAAAAAGTTTAAACTCCATCCGTTCGTCAAGTTTAATAATGTATAATACCGTTGTGCAATTAAATAAGGTTTCATATCTGTTACCAGAAATATGTCTAATGTTTATGCAAGACACATTGGTTTTTGACTTGTTAGTTCTTCATTATGTATCGGAAAAGATTGTAAATGTGTGAGATTTTTTCAGTAATCGTAATAAATCTGTAGTAATGCATACGTTATATAATCCAAGTGTGCAATATAAAATGAAAATAATATTAAATTATAGTAAAAATAGCTTTATTGTTCATTTATAATAGTTCCAGAAATAATTGAAGATTTGTTCGAGTTACTAATTCAAAATTTCTTAAATTAATCGTTCGATACTTATGTTAAAATTCAGATAAAATTTATACAAATATTTTATCTTAAAAATTATTTATTCGAAAAAAGATTAATACTCTTTACATGCAAAAAATATGTATAAAAAGTTTATAATTTCTTTGCTTGACTTATTAAAAAACATGGCGAAAACTCAGCGTGAAAGTGACTTCAAAAGACATTATTGCACGGTCCCTATTGAATATATATTTTAGAGCGGACTTGATAAACTGTATGCGAATCTTCGTCGATACCGTATACAGCAGAAAAAATGTAGCATTCTCTTACCTCATGCTATCGATGTATTTACAACGGCCGATAGTAAAGTGATTAAAAATTCCATAAGCGTAATACGAAAAATTCTCTATCGTCGTCGAGTTACTTCAACCGACCATGCGCATGAAAGTTGGTAAGAAAACACGTGAATTTCAATACAACAACTTTTCGCTTATATATTGGTGCATAAGATACACACAAGGGTCGCAATCTAAAAATAAAACTTTCTTGGTTAGCGTATAAAGTAAATTACCAAGTCATCTTGTC
Organism: Dolichoris vasculosae; assembly: GCA_018907195.1. Taxonomy (NCBI): domain Eukaryota; kingdom Metazoa; phylum Arthropoda; class Insecta; order Hymenoptera; family Agaonidae; genus Dolichoris; species Dolichoris vasculosae. The sequence continues at coordinate 13,216,618 of JACCHY010000001.1, forward strand.
AAGTTGTCATTGAAATAAGAACGTCCAAGATCAAGATCTTGTCAAGAATATCAATCAGTATTATCACGTAGTACATCTGCTACATAAAGTATTAATTACATAAATCCGTTATAAGTGATTTATACGCAAACATATATTATCCATATATTGATTTTCTATCTATATAACAATATCCATTACCCGCAGATACGTATATTGCTACTTTTTAAAACTCTTATTGGTAAAAATTCTTTATAAATATAAATACACTTTTAAGATTGCGTTTTAAAATATTTAAAATATATTCGAAAAAATCTACACAATTGCGTATGAATACATTCGAACATCCGAGTAAGAAAATACAGTATAATTATAAACACTTATTATAAGATAATTTTACAGAAAATTGATGTTAGCAATTACAAAAGTATATCGCTATAATTCATTATAATTATAAGTGTAACGAAGTTGAGTATATAAATTAAAATATATATATGAAGATACAAGTTAAAGTTGTAAGAGCTTTAAAATTCTAAAACGACCTTCGGTTATCGTATCGAGGCTGAGGTTGACCATTTTTGTCTCTGCGCTGAAGCGACGCTGTGAGTTAGAGCCTTTTCAAAGGCGCTTGCAATTTGATGAAAATTAAATAGATACTCAATGATATCCGTGGGTGTACCGAGATTGCAGTTTATTGCACTACCTTCTGTAAGCAGTTTCTGGCGCCGTATCGTCCCCAATCGCATGTACAACATTGTCTAGGATCTCCTCGCATCAGTGGTACATAATTCCTTCGTTACTTGAAAAACAAAAGTATTAAATGAAGTTGAATCTTTAGCTGACGAACAATTTTCTATGCATCGTCCAAACATGTAATAATTTTAGTTGATGTAATAATGAACGCTTAAAGCTTATCATATTCACTTTATAATACATTGAAAATAAGAAAATTATATATAATTAAAAAGAACCATGGAAAATTGTATATGTTTTTAAAAATTTCTATGTGAGAATATCGGACATAATTACGTACAATTAAACTTTTAAAATAAATGTTACTAACAAAAAATGCTAAGTTAATGTATTTTCTTGATTTTTCTTAAGAACTTTTGTTTTTAGTTTCTAAATATTAATTTACATATTTATATTAAGAAACATTCTGAGTATTTCTTTAGTTACGAATCTCTAATTCTAAATATTTATAAATTAAAAATTCATGAAATAGTTGTAATAATTACTGTATGTAAATAAAACTATAAAGTTTAAATAATTATAGATATACATTTTTATAATATTTTTAAAAACATTCAAATGTAAATAAATGTGAAACTTGTTTAGCATTGATTGCTTAATTTAAAATGGATAAGTTGATTAAATTTTCATTTGTAATAAAATTAATTTATATTAATATATAATTATTAAAAATATATTAATAAATTTAAATATTAAAAATAGTATCAGAACTATTTTGATACAAGAAATTAAAACTATATAAATCATGAATTATTTTGAAAATTATTAATAAAATTAAGCTAAAAAATTTAAGGGTTGCTTCAATAAAACACAACAAAATCTCATCTTCTTACAATATCAAAATCTATTATGTCTGTCAAATATAATTATATCATACAATAATAATTAATATCTAAATTTTATAATTAAAATAATATAGAACTTATTTACTATTATTTCATATTAGAAATTAAATTGTCCAAATATTTGATCAAACACTGATTTAAAATAGTAACTGAATATATTTTTAAATGATTATAAATTTTTATTTATATTCATTCTAAACTGGAATAAAATAATATTGATAATATTTTTTATTAAAATACCGTTACTTTATATTTTAAAACAATTATAATATTATATCTAAGTTAGAGATTTATTAAAAAACATTTTAATACTTTCACTTTCTTATGCCAGTATGTGTTCAATATTAAATTTTTATTGTTAATTTATATTAAAAAAATGAAGTAATAATGTTTTTTGAATTCACGATATAATATCTATATAATATCGTAAATGAAATTATAAAAATCAAATATAGTTTTAGTTCAGTCTAAGTAATAATTATTTAGAGATATGAAATAATTTCGTTTACTGCAAATTTTTATTCTTAACCGATATATTCTGAAATTAATTTTTATATTATAAAAAAAATGCAATAATTATAATTTTATTAATACATATATTAATTATAAAGTAAATATAAGTGACTAATTTTAAATTTAATAATTAATGAAATACTAATAATTTTAGTAACTAATTTGATCGTCAAATAATTTACAACAAAATTATAAAATTTCAAAATTTTACATCCTTTGTATATAAATTATATATTAAATACTAAGAAATTAATAAATTAAATATATTAAATATATTAAATCTTAAATCCAATAATACAAAATAATTATTTTTAAATTTTTTAAGAATTCTAGATTATAATAGAAATTTTAACGACAAAAATAAGATAATTCTTATATCTATCCAATAAATTTTTAAATAAAAACCATTATTTCTATGCAAATAATAGAAGAAATTAAAATATATGTAAATATTATCTTTTATAAGGAGTCATATTTTTTATAATCAAAATTTTAATTTAGAGTTAAAAAAATATCTAGTAAAATACTCACTAAAAATTAATTTTATTTTCAATATTGTTTCGTAAATTTATTGCAATAATATTTTATTTAATAGTTTTAAGCAAAATAATATAATTTCTCAATATGAAACATGATTGAATTTAATATGTTATTGAATTTAACGAGTAAATTATAAATAGACTTTTCATGTCATATGCTATTTAAGTCATTAAATCAAAAAACGCTTTTTGTTTAAATTTCCCTGGTGGTAAGTCAATTAAAATATTTTCTTGAATTTTTGTTATTGCTAATGATATTTATATCAGTCAGTATATAATAGTTGAATTTCAGTCTGTTGGTAATTTTAAATATTTAAAATGCATGCTATTCCTCATTAAACGTAGTCGCTTAAGTAATATGATATATAAATAATATAATTATACGTTAATATATGAATAAGATATTTAAGATAAAAATAAATAACTTTCTTTTCTAAAAAAATTCATTATTCCGTAAATAAAAATTATTTAAAAAGAAAAAATATATATATATATTAAAAAATGTATTAGTTATTAAAAATATATGAAAATATTTAATTAAATTTATATTTAAATAATTTATTGTTATTAAGGAATAATAATGATTGAATAAAATTTAATTGTTTTATAAAAAATTTATTAGATTTACATACCAATAGCGATAATATTAAAAACATTATTTTATTATTATTTATATGAATAACATATTTGATACTATATCGAATTTCAGTTACGTAATAACTAAATGCAGGAAGTGCGTGTTAACGTCTTACGTAAATGAAAGCCGTAACATCACGTTTCATATGGAACTTAAATAATATCCCTGTTCATTCCAAATATGCCTTAATTATACTAGTAATTTAGTTAAAGTATAAGAAAGGTAAGTTTACTTAAATTTTACTCCATTTTTTTTCGATTTATCGAATATATTTTGAGCGATAAAAATAATAAACTGTTAAAATATGTTTTCTTAGTTATTTTTATTTCTTATTTAAAATATAATTAATATAGTCATAAAAAGATAAATTATATTTCAATTATAATAAAACCATGATTTCTTAAAGATATAAATCTAGATTTTTATTTATTATTAGTCAATATTCTATTTTTTCCAGAATCACTTTTTTTTTATAAAACAGTGAAGTATACTTATCAATTTCAAATGAAATATTTTCAATAGCTTAATTTAGCTGATAATGTTTTAGTTTTACTTTGATCACTCAAGCATATTAAAAATAAAGTATCAAGACTTTACTAAAAGTGATTTATCATTGCAAAATAAAATTTCGTATGAAGGGAAATTTAAAAACAAATACAACAAATTTTATAAAAATAGTGAAAATATTTTATCTAATTTTATTGCACTATGTACCAGCTAAAAATTAGTTTTTAAATTCAAATTTATATATTTATGGAAAAACAGTAGAACCTCATCTTTTTATTTAGTGAAACAAAGTTTTTAATAGTATTTTTTATTTTATCAATTTTTATTTATTTGGACCCAATAATTACAATATTTATATAATATGTTGTTTTTTCAATCCTAATAAACAATAATTTTGCATATAATAATTACCTATGACTAATATGATGTCATATACAAAGATTATTTGTTTTGTTTTGTTTTGTTTTAATTAAGATTTTTTTGTATTTGATAATTTATTACCGAACAAATTTTTTTGTAACGTTTTTTGTATTTTTATTTATATACAGTAAATGAATAATATAAAAAAACTGTACATTCAGTTTTTTAATAGTATTTAAATATTAAATGATCATATGAACGTTAAAGTACTTAGTAATATAATAAATATATTACTCAACTGAAAATATATTATATGTACATTTATAGTTAATTTTGAAATATATACTTCTTTTTAGTTTAAAATTTTACTGAAATTGTATATATTAATAATTAACAAATGAAAAGATAAGCGTCGATATAAAATGAGACTGGAGAACTTTATTTTTTAAAAAATATTTTCTTATTAGTGTAGATGCAGAGATAAAAAGAATTTTATAATAATATTATGATTGCATGTACGATAAATAAAATAATTTAGGAAAAATATAACTTCTAAATAATTTTAGACTTTTCAATCGTATTGTATCCACTTTTATTATTATTTTGAGCTGTCTCAAATTAATTAACCTTAAAAGTTTATATAATATGTAAATTATCACAACTAAAATTTTCAAAAATTAAAATAAATGTAAAATACAATAAATATATCATATTAAAAATTTTAAAATACAAATAAAATATTTTTTGTTTTAAAATTTTACTAATAATAATAAAATATTTATAAGTATTATCAGATATATGATATAATAGAATAATAGTATAAAGTAGTTGAAAAAGTATTTTCACTTTTATTCTAATATCGAGAAGACTTGAATAAAGAAACGTATTTCTAGCATTGATAACTGAATTGTATATATATATCCATTATGACAATGAAAGATCCTCGGTTTGACTCTTGGACCAATAAATTCGCATTTCACTTTTTTCGAATCTTAATCCAAAACATTTTCTTTTTTTAAAATAATTTTGGCAACATTGATGATGAATTATATTAACATATGATTAAATATTTTAAATTAGTTAAATCGTCTTATTAAAAATATTTTTACATCTATCAATATATTACCTTTTTAAATAAAATATTTAGTCATTTTATAGTATAATAGATCGAAAGAATAGTTATCTGTATGTTTCAAAACAAATACCACTTGTGGATTTAATTTTTATATTTACATTTCAAATTTAATACTTAAAACATACCTAATAAATTATAAAATATAAATCAACATGTCGAGTAAAACAAAAAATAAGAAAAAATAATTAACAAATGTTTCAATGATCAAATCACAATAAACTATTTCAGAATAAAGAGAAAATTTATAATTGATCCTATATTCAACTATTATATAATACATGAAAAATTCCTCGATATTATTCACAATGATGTTTGGATTTTTTATTATCAGCTTGATGAATGAATTAATTTTTGTTTTTTGCGGTACATTCGTGAAATCATAAACGAGTAATAATAGCGGATAAATTTTCCTTTTTTTCTTTTCTACAATCCTCTCGAGAATAAACGATGAATCGACAAACCATGCAACGTTAAATACTTTTTATTATTTATACAGATTAATGATGGTCTCATTTCGACGTATTTCGAAAAGATTAATTTTTATAGGAAAAATGCAATAATGTATTGAAGTTTACATTTAAATCGGTAAATGTTAATTATTCTATAATTTAAATTCAATATAAATAGATAGAGTCTATAAGAAATATTCAAATACTATGCGATTATTATAAATTTATTGATTTATAAATTTAAGTTTTTTGGTTTAATATTAAAATTTTAATATAAACGTAATCTTAAATTTATGTATTAATTATTTATAATAAAAAATTAATTATCAGTTTGTTAATTTAGTGTAAGTAATAAATTATTTTTTCTAATATATATATATATATATATATATATATATATACATAATAAATTAAATAAAATCATTTATTTATTTAACTTTTGTTGGCAATATTAGTAATTAAATGTAATACTTTTGTATACACACTATACAATTTATAAACGATATTTACATATTTCCTTTTTTTATATATTGAAAATACTAATTTCATAAATACATACCAATTAATTTAAAAATTTTTTTTTAAATCAAACATTTTCGTTTTATAAATTAATTATTTTAGAAGTAATAAAATTAAGTGAATATAAAAAATTAAATACCATTACATTAAGAGAAAAAGTTAATATGTTTAGTAAATGTAAATACAATACTGAAATACTGTATTGAAATGCCTCATAATTTCATACAAAATATTTTAAGTTTTTCATAATAAATAGACCATATTTAAATATCGAAATTATGATTAAATATTAGGAACATAAAATAAATTTATAAATTTTAAAAAATAGAGTGAAAATAAATTTTTTTTATTAGATAATTTTGCAATTATGAAATAATTTATTGTTTTATATTTTGTAAAAATTTTGAAATATCAATCTTTTAATAAACTTATTATTTTTTAATTATACCGAACGTTTTAATATCTATTTTGGCAAGTTTAATTATATATTTAATAGTAAATATCTACAAAGCAAAGTTATTTTCTCATGAAAAATAAATGATACTGATATCAAATTTATGAAATGTCAAGTTGTATACTTTATTAAATAAGTGTCAAGTTTAGTGAAGCAGAACCTTTGAAGACACTATATATTTTCTTTTAAACCAAAGTACATAGTATTTTTCTTAACTTTGAATGTAGTTCTGAACTTCGATATTGATATTATAATAAATAAGTTTGATAATACTATAGTTTACTAAATAAATATTTTGTAAAAAAATAATGTCAAACGAGAATATTATTCTTCGGAAATTTTGTTTGTAATTAGAATGCTTATTTTTTTATTGTAGCTTATATTCTAAATGAATTTTATAAAATAATTTCAAAAGAAATCAATCAAAATAAAAAAAACGAATACCTTAAAAGAATAAAAACTTGTTTCAATGCATAAACTCTTCGATCATAATATGCTAGATAGAATAATTATTTACTTGTAAGATTATTAAAATAGAATTATAAAAATTGTAATATTTGTTACATCATATTATTTTTATACAACCGTTCCTTTGGAAATGAATGTTAACTTTTCAACATTAAAAGGATTCACTCTTAAAAATAAAATTTGTGATTTTTACCAACATCATTTAAATTAATATCTAAAATACTTATAAAAACAAAAATATATTTTGATTCAGCCTTTTTATTTCTATTAAAAAACAAAATGCTTATTTATGCTTGTATTGAATATATTAGTTTATATTAGTTTATATCAAAGGTAACCTTGTAAATTTAAGAGTTAGTTACAATCTTTTACTATCTTTATTTTAATTGCAGATTGAATCATATATTTTAATCATATAAATCTAAGAATATCAAGTATATACGTTAATGAGACTGAATTTAATCAGTCAACTTAAAATTATTTTCGTGAAATTTATAAGTAACTTTTAGTGTATTTTATATATTAAGATATTAGTACATATTAAATTATAAATCAAAATCGAAATATAAATATTATTCTTAAATGAAACTTTAAAAAATTTAATATATAATAAAATATCGATTACTTACACATAATGGAAATTCTTTTAATGATATTGACTATATAACTATATTACTTACTACTTTTAGAAATATATAAACGATAATTAAATTCATTATAAATGAACATATTATATTTTTTAAATTTTCAATGTAAGCAATTATGTTGAAAATTGATTTAGCATGAAAATTCATCTATAATTAATATAAATATGTTCAATATATATATATATATATATGATAGACAATATTAAAATTATTTTATAACCAGCAACTAAAAACAAAAGTTCTGTTCATGGAATAAATTTAATATTTCATCAATTATTGAATTACTTTGTTGTTTCTGAAATAAATTTTATTTGATTATTTTTAAATATTTAAAAAATGTATTATATTCGAATTGTACATTAATACCATTAATATATTAATGCATCGATTTCAAATAAAAATCACGCACCACAATAAAAATTTCACACGCATTATAGCATGTGCAATAAAGAAAATAAAATTAGCACTTATTATGACAAATATAAAAATAAATATAAAAATCAATAGCATTATTAGTTTTTCTTTCCCACCCTCTGCGTTATCTATTTTTCTCTACATTTAAGTGGTCAGTCTCACATCTTGAGAAAATGTCTTTGTTAGGCCCTAAGACATCGAGAAATATCATTCTGCATTAAAATATATCTACATTTTATACTAATATATTTTTTTTACTACAATATTAAAAAATCATTTTATATTATAGACTTATTTAACTATATTTTATATTATATCATTACTTGTACATTAGATTTTTACTTAGTCACGTGTATTGCTTGTAGATTCATTCATTTATGCTTTTTTCTTCGTCGGCTTTTTTTTCTTGAAGTAAAGCAAGAAATCGATAATATTTTAGTCAAATATTTCATCACGTATTTGTATTATCAAAATTCTATGATATCAACTTCCAATCATACAACAATAAGCTCAATATTTATCTTTACGGAAATATTTTACGGGAAAAATGTTATATTAAATTCATTGCTTTTACGGGTCTATCTGATCATCAAATTATTCTTTTGTACAAAAAAAAAATATTTAGATTAATCATTTATGTACTTTATGATGCTATCAATATTTTAATATTATGTATTCGAGAAACTTAACAAAAATTATGAAAATTATAAAAATTATAAATAAAACAATTTTCTTGAAATCGATTACATAGCTATGATTTAAAAGTTATAAATCATGAATAGTTATAAACTAATATAATTAATTTTAATATAAATAGATGATCTCAAAAAAGATTTAATTTTATAGTTTTTAGCAATAAATAATATATTTAAGTATCTGTATTAAAAAAACTATAATGTACTAATTAATAAAATGATAACTATTGTAATTCTTTTATATTTTAAAAAGACTTATAAATGTGTATATATATATTGTAAATATAATAGCCTCAAAATTAAATACTTCAAAAGGCAGATTTCGTAACACAATATACCTGATTAAGAAAAAATATTTAAAAAATGAAAAAATAAGTATTAACCTATTTTGTTTGTAATTAAATATGATTTCTGAAACATTAATTATAAAAATAATTCTTTCAGGTAAGTGTATGATACATTTTAATAATTTATTGAAAACTATCTTATAAATATTCTTCATAATAACATATAGAACCATTAATGTTTTTTCTAAACTCTAGATTACAAAATACACATGATTCAAAATTTGTATAGTAATCTAATTTTTTTATTTTGTTAATTGTTTAAAATTATATTCAAAATTATAATAAAATAAAAATTCATAACTTGAAAAATAATAAAATAATCCATGACTTAATAAGAACGAAATAAGTTCTTTTATAATTTAATACATTTAAAATATTTCTATTATATTCTAAAATCATTTTGTATATTTAAGTATTTAAAGAGTTTAACTAAAATAAAAAATACAAAAAGATTTAAGAATAGTGTAATATTTTTAAAATTTTATTCATAAAATGTAAGAAAAATATTCCAATACAAAAAATTTAAAATAAAACGGGTCTAACATATCAAAAAATTTTATTACTATAAATTAAACATGAAGGTATTCTAAAGTGTTATGGTGAATAAAAAACTTGTCTCAACTAAACATGCGTTGTTCAACAAACGTTTACATATATATATTTAAAATATAACTGTGTATTTTGATTTACTAATATCAGAAAAGCGATAAAATTAATTAGAATGTCAAATTTAAAATATTCAACCATTAATTCTTCGCTAATTACAATATGTACCATGAATAAAACGTAAAAACTTTGATAATACATTTTTAAATTAAAACAGATTTTTCAAAAAAATTATGATTCATCGTTATATGCATGATTTTATATAATATTAACTTAAAAAAGTAGAAAAAAATTTTTCGTTAATAATTTCTATATTAAAAGATGTATTATAATATATAATTTATCGTTCTGCGAATAAAACTATCACAATTGTCACCAAATTTATGCTTCATTTTTATAATATACTAAAAATTCAATACGATACTCATTAAATAATTTATTCATGTGTGATATTGTTTTTACAAAATATGTAGTCTGACAATTAAATTCTAAAAGATATCCAACATAATTGACATTTTTTCATTACTATTTTTATATTTGATGTTTGAACGTACATATAAGTAAATTCAAATTAATCTTTATTATAAAATTTAAACAATGAAAATTATTAAAAATAAAAAATGAAATGTAAAATAGGACGGCGACTTCAAATATACGATAAAATATTAGAAGCTTGCAAATAAAATTGTCTGCCTGTTGAAAAAGCTCTGATAGAAATAACGTTTTTACTTGATTTACATTTAAAAAAGTTAAAGCTCTCAAAATATAATTAGATAATTTCAAAACATAATTCGCATAATATACCATAAATCAATAAATTACTTTAATTTAAAAGTAGTTCAATACCAAAGACTCTTACATCGTAAACTACTATAAAAATTGCAAGTAAATTTTATATGTATCACAAAATCTAATAGGAATATTTTTGTCAGACTTTTTATCTTAAAAATATTTTTAAAAATAATGAAATATATTTAAAAACTCTATAAAATATCAGATCAAAATTATACCATTAACAATGTGTGAACTTCACATAATTCAAAGTACTTTTTAATTAGAGAGTTTAGTTTAAAAGTGGACAATGCAACATCCTCTTAAATTACATAGCTACGTACATTCTCAAAAGAAGTAGATAAATCGAATAGACATATATTTAATAAAAGTACCAAAAAGTACATTTTTCGATAACATTCTACAGTTGACGTTTATTTAATTATACGATCAAAATTAAACTTTATATGAAATTCAGATCTTAAGAATTAATTAAATACAAAATGTTCACTTAATAAAAATGTATTATTAAAATTTTAACAGTTAATCACAATAATATTATTTAACAATATTTTTTTAAAAATATTATGGATTAAAAATAACGAGCAATAAAAACCGTTCAATATTTTTTCATAATTTCATCAGTCTTTTTTTACACTAATACATCGGAAAACAATATACGTACAATTTTTTCATACAAGCGAGTATTCAAGCATTAAATGTGAACTTATTGTATACTACTTAAATCAAAAAGATAAAAAAATGCGACTCCGATGCAATGATACGAGAAAGAGCAAAAATCTTCCATCATTTCACGTATTGACTATCTGCAAACTTTGTTTCGCTATCGCGACCCATCCGATCAATTCTCGTGACAAAAAGGTATTCGCAACCGTCTATTCGTGTATTCTCGTACATATATTTGTAGCTATGATATAGCAAAAAAAAAATTTGTGATGCATAAAAAAAGACTGTATCAATGACGCAGTGATATAACAAGAACCAAAACAAAAAACGATGAAAATTCAATTCTACACCTGCTAACATTGGATATTCGGCACTGCTAAAATTGACTAGTAATGATCATAATTAATTAGATTACAGGGTGAAATTTTTATATCTGTTTTATAGTTCTTAGAAATATTACGTTAAAATTGAAAGAAAGTAGAAAATTATGTATTTTGAGTTTTTAGATTGTTTGATTGAAAATACTTTTTCGTGAAAAAAATATTTTTGTCATCCTTGATCTTTATTAAATTGTAATATAAGATATATTGATTACTGTGTAAGATTATCGATATTCTATAAATAGTATATTGTATTATTTTATTTTAAAAGGTTAAGATCCATAAATTGTTCAGTAATTAGCTGAAAATTACATTCCTATAAAAATAATAAAAACTAAATTTTTTTGTAGCATATATATTAGTAATAAGAAAATTATTAATATATTATAGATATTTCGAGTGATTACTAGATTATTTTGAATCAGAAATCTAACATTCCAAAATGTCATGTGCGATTAATATTTCTTCTAAGCAATGAGAATTTCTATTTATCTTCTTTTAATTAAATCTTAAAAGAAATTTAACACATCTACAAGTTTATATAAGAATATATATATATACATCACCTAACTATCAACTAATAAAACTGCCTCATGTATCTTTCAATGTAAATATTTATAAAAACTGTTTTTTACGAACAAAATTTATTTTAAAAAATTAAGAATTGAATGTTATAATAGTTGAATGCATCTCATAAGAACTGTCACGGATACTATTTAATATTAATGTTATATAAATAATAAGACAATTAATAAGATAATTAATTAAATTTTTTTAGTGAATTATAAATAATATTAATTAAAATGGTACCATAATTCAAACTTATCATCAAATTTTCACTTTTCGTTTTATTCCTTACTTTAAACAATTCTTTTTAATAGCCTTCATCGCCATAATTTGCGTTCAAAATATATTCTAAATAAGAAAACCGTGACTAAAAATCAATGTTTAAAAGGGTATAAAAATATTAACCTTAAATATAGATAAAAATACTTTTTCATAATATTAAAATATTAAACCTGTTTGTAAGGATTTATGAAATAATGATCCATTAATCAATTTTTTTGGAACATACGAGCAAAGTAATATCGAATGTTTCGATGTAACAATGTAAAATAATGCACGAAAATATTTTCAAAAAAACATAGCGATATTCAGCATTATATAAATTATAAAGCTACTAGGCATTAGTATATAATTGTTAATATAATTATTGTTCAAAAACTAAAGAAATGTCAGTATCAACAAAAAATATATATTTTTACGAATTAAAGAATAAAAGGTTTAAAATTTTAAGTATGTTCTATTAAAAATACAAAACCTCCTAAAACTTTAAACGCATTCACATCAAGATTGTATTTTATAATTGAAATTCTCGTAAAATTATAATTCATATATAATAGTTAATATTCTGAATCAATTTATATTAATTTTTAATAATAATTTTAAAAATAATATTATACAGAGAAAACAACAACAAAATTTTTTATTAATCAAAAGATCTTTAAATTATGAATTATTTATTATATAATTTTTTTATTTAAAAAAACTATATTTTAAATGCTTGTCATGCTTTCAAAAAATATCTAAAATATTTCCTTGTTCTTTAGAAAAATTTATATAGAATAATGATAATTTTTGTGCTGGTTTAATAATTAATGATGGATTGTATCATTCCTGTTTTCAACTTCGAAGACATTTTTCCTCGGTAGTTTGCTTCATTTTTAAATGAAAAATTTCAAAATAAAATTTTGTAAATATATAGTACATAAAATAAATGTATCAATTTTTAAATATATTCAGTTAATATAAAAAAACTTAATTTCCATCTTATTTTTTATTCCAATACTGTTAAGTATTTTCCATAGATCTTTATTATAAACTGAATCATAGTTTCAGATAAAAAATCTCTTGCATAAATCAAATATAACTTCGTAGATATCATTAGGTAATTTTCCTTTCGTAATTTTACAAAAAATTTGTCCTTTTCGAATAAAAAAAATATCATCCTGAATAAATTCAAATAAAATTTATATTACATTTGTACTACATAATTCCATAATTTCATAATTAATACTATATTCATATTCAATACATATTAAAAATTCAGCTTTTTTTACAGAAAATTATTACCAAATTATGATTTTTCGAAAGAGTTTCTAATATTTCAGAATGAAATTGTGATTTTACTTATATATATATGAGTCTAATTTTGACAATATACTCCAAGAATGCTACAATTAGTTAAAAATTTATTTATATTCACTTAATATATCTTATACATATCATAAAAATATGTTATATATAAATTAATAAAAAATTTAATACAATTTAATGTCTTTAGTATTAAGATATAAAGAATTTAAAATAATGCTACTGTAAATAAGATTTATAAACCATATGTACAAAATTACGATTTTCAATTTAAATCAATATAATTATAGAAATAAATGACTCGTAGATATTCTATCAAAAATTGTGTAATTGATATTATTTGTTTAAATCAAAATTTTTAAAACGTGAGTCAAATAATAACTTTTCATAAATATAACTATAAATTTTCAATTTGTAAATATAAATTACATAAAAACAATTAACAATTCCGAGTTTCTCTTAGTAAACTAATAAAGATCTATCTTATAATAATATATATATTTCCTAAAACATTCTTACTAGATTGAATAAAATACTGTAATAGATGATTACCGACTGAGTTATAAATATTTAAAATATTATTTTCAAATATTTGTTACAAAACAAAGTATAGTTCGTTATAAATTATTTAAACTATCTAAACGCTGATAACTATTTATTACTTTTATTAATTTTAAATTTTTAAACTAACTTAATCAAAATTTATTTACCAATATATATTATCTCAGAACAAGCATATCTTCTCATAAAACATAATATAAATAAATGATTTCAAAATTTATAAGAGTTTATGATTCCTATTTGTCATATAAACATGCAATATACTATCATAAAGTACGTAATAAAATACACGCTATGAATGTCATTTTTAAGCCACTACGTTCATATTCCATTATTAACTTATTGTACATATTATTTAAAAAAATAAATGGTCATACAATTTTTAATGATGGTATAAATATTTTAATTTATTAAAAATATTAATTTTTTTATTAAAAAAATCTCACATTTACATAAATTATGTATCATATTTTGTTCCCACAATTACGAATGTAACAATTTTTTATAAAAATTTTTTCAAAGTTATAATTATTATTTTGTTGGCGCTTTTACAAATCCATAAAATACATACATTCAATTCATAAGTAATTATTTTAATTAATTTAAATATATTTAAACGAAAATTAAAATCATATTTCTAAATGTTGGCATTGTATTTATTATCAATTTTAATTAAAAGTATAATTAAATAAAATATTTTTTATATTATAAAATTATTTATTCCTGTTAATAATGAATTTCATTCATTTAAAAATTAAATAATTGAAAAGTAACATTGATGATTATATAAGTATAATAATAAATTATACAGGTACCATATTTTTCTTTTTATAAAACAACACTCTATCTTGATAAATTTGTTTTAATTATATCAATGTCAGATAATATAAATATCTTTTGTATTTTTGTTTTTTAATGTGCTGTATTTGTATAGTTAATCAACGAAAGAATAATACTGTAGGTCTAGGACCTTAAAAAAACACAGCATCAAAACGGACTAGTAAAAATATTTAAACTATGTTATAATCTTATGTAACCGACATTATTTACGAGTAATACCATACAATTACGCACATATTGAAACATTTTGGAACTGCTGATCTCATTAATACATCTATCCACAGGATTCGTTTATATTTCTACACCAGAAATTCTGATGCTCGTTCACTCGACAGTCCTGTTAATAAAAGAAAAATGTATATTAAAAATTAGTTTAACATATAATAAATACATTATTTTCTCTTTAGGAACTATAACATTACTTGTATACATATCATGTAAGAAATTTCTTCTTATTTAGATTTTTAGATTGCGTTCTCATAAAAAGACAAAAGTTTTTAATTTAGTATCAAAATGTGTAAATAAATGAATAAAAATAAATTTTTTATAAAAATAAATCGTTATAAAAATAAATTAAATAAAAATTCTTTGAATCAATAAAATTCTTCTTCAGAATCGGAACTAATATCTCCCAAATCACAAATTTCTGTAAATATTGGTTGTACGTACACAATGCGTAAAGTATTTGTAAAGCCAGAGCCCTGCTTCCAGCCAGTAATAATTACAACGGAATCTCCTGTTTTTATAAAACCACAATCTTTTCCAAAGTTCAGTCCATACTGAACACGGATGTCGACATCTTTTAACCAGTCGGACACTGGTGCATCTGCGATAAAAATAATACTGATTAAGTCTGTTGAGCTATTTTGAAGACCTCTTATAATAAATAAATAAAACTAATACTTATTTTCAATTGATTTTTAAAATGATACATTAGTTTAGATAACAAGACTGAATTTAATTTATTCGTCACTTTTACTAATTTACTGTCAACTGAATTGAAAATGATAGATTAGATTCGATAATAAACTAATAGCTAAAAAACTTACCTGCATAATGTAGAGGAAGAATTCCTCTGTAAAGATGTGCTTGACGAGCTACTTGATTGAATCGCGTAACAGCAATAATAGGACATCGTGGCCTATACTTGGAAATTAAATGGGCCGATCGTCCAGAAGTAGTAATGACAATAATTGCAGAAGCAAGACACTTGTTAGCTGCCTCAACAGTTGCAATAGCTACTGCATGAGTTGCATCAATAGGTGGCCTAACCTTTTTCGTCAAATCATTAAAAATTTGATTCTGCCAAATCGCGGCCTCGGCTTCCTTACAAATAGTTGCCATTGTTCGTACGCACTCCAAAGGATAATCTCCTTTCGCAGTTTCACCTGCAAATACGTATGACATCGTATTTCAATTTCATTCGCTCATAAACAATTATTTTAGTATAACAAATTTTCATTATTTACATTTAAATAATATTTCCATGATTTATACTCGGAGCAATATTATAAAATTCGATAAATATTCAATTTATAATTTTACTCTTACAAGTAGCGGAATATTTATTTATTCGCGATATCATATAAAAAATTAATACTTCATTGTTTCCCTTAAATCTCCTTAGTTTTTTACCTGATAACATAACACAGTCAGCACCATCCAATATAGCATTAGCAACATCAGAAGATTCAGCTCTAGTTGCACGAGGTTTCTTCACCATCGACTCTAACATTTGCGTAGCGCAGATGACTGGTTTTCCAACTTTGTTGCATCGACTGATTATAGACTTTTGCGCAAGGAATACCTTTTCTGCGGGAATTTCTATTCCAAGATCACCACGGGCAACCATAATACCGTTGGAGGCCTCGATAATTTCATCGAGGTTGGTTATGCCTTGCTGATTTTCAATTTTTGAAATAATTTGAATATTTTTTCCCTTTTCACCGAGAATGTTACGAATTTCAGTTAAGGCGTCGGCATTTCGAATAAATGACGCAAAAATCATATCTACTTCCTTCTCTACACCAAACAATAAGTCAGCTTTATCCTTAACAGAAACAGCAGGCAAATCGACCGAAACTCCTGGTAAATTTACGCCCTTACGAGAGCCAAGAAAACCACCGTTTTCAATGGTTGTTGTAATACAGTCAGGTCCTATAAAATACGTAAATATTATAATTTGATATTATTTTAAACTATACAACATATATATTATCAAAATTACAGATTCTATAAGTGCTACAATTATAATAAGTTTATTTAATTCGATACAAAATAATTCATTAAAATATTTCAATATATATAAAATTTCTAATATTTTCGATATAACATTCATCTAATATTATAAACTATCATAATAGATTATTCAATTTTCATACAATTTTATAATCTTACAAATTATTTAAACTCGTTATTAAAGTTTCTTATTAATTACATAATTGGTAAATAATTTAACAGCTCGAATGTAACATATATAAATTATTTAATAAATCTTCAACATTAAAAATCTGAACTTTATTATTCGTATACTTTCATTTTTTATAATATTATTATAATGTACAATATTCAAAAGAAAACGTAGACCAATGTATTGAAAAACTGAAAAGGATTTAATAATTATTATTACTTACTAATATCAGTTACAATCAAAGAGATCAAACCATCATCGACAAATATTCGGTTGCCGACATTTAAAACTTTGGCAATGTTTTCGTAGTCAACGTAAACTGTAGCAACATTGCCTCTTTCGGTATAAACTTTATCCGTTGATAACTTAAACATCTGACCTTTCTTCAATTCCACTTCAGCAGACCCTCCCTAAAAAATAAATAATTTTATTATTTCTTTTTTAACAAACGGTTTATTTATTTTTTTAAATTAAAAGATTATAATACAATGTCTTTAAAAATATATAACTAATCAAATATAAATGTAAGGTGAATATCATCACTAATTATTTCTATATAAAATATAGAAATTATTTTATAAATATTATTTATGAGATCATGAAAATATATTGGCTGCTTCTAATGTACATATACTTATTTGTATATTAAAATCATAAACATAGCTCAGGATAAAAATAGTGACTACAAAAAACTACAATAACCAAATATATAGAGGATCAAATTTAAAGTGTAATTCAATTATTTCCTTCTAATGGTATCGATCAAAGTTTATGTAATATTCAAATAAGAGTTAAAAAAATCTTTAAATTAAAATTAAAAAATGTTAAAAAATTATAAAAATATATAAATTAACATTCCTGTTTTTAAAAAGCCTTAAATATATCAAATAATTTTTAATAAAATATTGTAAATTTTTTGTTGACTTTTTAAATAAATCGATTATTATTCTTATCATTTTTATTTGAAAATGGTATCAATAAGAAAATAGATATAGATATTATCAAAAAACAAACAAATAATTTATTCAAAAATGCAAAATTGAAACAAAAATTATTACAAAAATGAAACATAACAAATATAATCATACATAAATCATTAAATAACCAAAGAATTTATAATCTTTAAATGAAATAATATTAAAATAGGTATAACTGAAATGTTTAAACTAAAGAATGAAAATAAAATATTGTAAAAACTATAAAATGTTTCTAAATATTAAACTAAAAAAATTTTAAATAAACACATTACTTCATTTCTAACAAAAAAATTTAATGTTTACTAAAATATTATTTTACGTTTTATTCTCAAATAAGAAAATTAAATACCAGCAAAAATTATTAGAGATGTAGATATGCACATAATAAGTTATTGAATAATGAAATATGTGTAATAAAATAATACTAATAGAAAATAGAACATTGACAAAGTAATTTAAGTATCCAAACGTTAGTTTAATAAAATTAATGCAAATTTATGAAATAATTATCAAAACTTAAGTTATATTTAAACAGGTTTATGTACCATCTCACTTAATTCACATTTAAATTTACTCTCAGATTCATAAAACTATTTCGTTAACAAAACTATTTTATATTTCTAACAAATAAAACTAAATTTTTTTACAGATTCATTTTTTATGAATAATTGACAAAATATTAAAGCATTCTTATTATAAAATGTAGATGTACAAAAAAAGATAAAATTACCCCTTCTAGTAAGCCAGTTCGAATTTCCGGACCCTTAGTGTCCAATGCAATAGCAACTGGTACACTAAAACCCTTTTTTGCACTAATATTTTTCTGGGCTTGATGAATATTATCAATGGTTTCTGCATGATACTCGTGCGAGCCATGGCTGAAATTAAGACGGGCGATGTTCATACCGGTATCCATCATCTTCTCTAACATGTCGACAGATCTTGAAGCCGGTCCAATCGTGCAAATTATTCCAGAAAGCCGAGTAAGCATAGTATTAGACCCAACATCAAGGTTACACATATGGTCGAGATGAGTTTGGACATCTAATAGGGCTAGTTTCGCGTTACAATCCATCTATATAAAAATGGTAAGCAAATTATTAGTAAAAAATCTTGTGTCTATATGCTAAAACATTTACAATTTTGCTATAGCTAATAGAGTGATCTTTATTTCAGTAATTTATTTAAGTTAAATCAATATAAGTGATAATTTTTCTTATGTATGAAAATTGTTTTTCATATTATACCTTTTAGACGTATGAACCATTATTGTTATTTGAATCTAAAATCGTACTTTAATTAAATGTATTCTAATATAAACATAATCATAAAGCTATAAATAAATAAAATTTTGTAATACACTCACATGTGTATACATTGAATTATGACCAAGTTTTTTTATATTCGAAGTTAGGTCAAAAATAAAAATAAGCGTTTATAAAATTACTTTATATCTTTTCCAAGATGAAAATATTTTTTACTTGAAAAAAAGGCTTTGAATTAACAAATGAAAAATTTTCTCAATTTTAAATAATTTAAATATTTATCTATTTCAATGCATTTTTAATTCATACGATAAAATAAAGAAAATCAAAAATTTTTTTATTTTTATTTATTTTTTCAAAAGTTTTGATCAATCTACTTCCTACTTTGGCCAGAATACATAATCATAGGAAAAAAGATCGTCCTTGAACTCTTTAATTCTGTACAATATACATTTTAATAAAAAGACGCTAAGTCACTCTTTGATATTGCAAAGCAACTGGATTTTTCTTTGTGCTACTGATAAGCATTGACAACATGAAATAATTAGTTTTATAAAAAAAACAATATTTAAATACTCTGAGAGAAATTTTATGATATGAATTATTTATTTTACTTTAAAATTAACTGCGCATTTTTTAATTGAATATTAGACTCAATTTTAGAATATAAATTAAATACAATAAGTCTTACTTATGCAGGAATTAATTCAATACTATTTATCTTTAAAAATCATTAATTGATTCTGATTTACAGAACGATTACAAAGATATTATTGTTTACACAAAAAATAGAATTCTTACAGATTAGACTCTGTTGTAATATAAATATAATTTTCATTACAGAAATCCAATCTCATTTAACCTTAGTTAGAAAATAGTTTTTTATTTGCTTTATCTTATTTTTATTATCGTAATGCCAATCATTTTTCATAATTTTATGAGATATCTTTTCTTAATATCATAAAATACAATTTTTTTACACGAATTAATTGTAAATTTATTTAAATAAATCATTTACGATTATTTATACGTGAAATTAATAAAAATTATACGTAAAATAAAATACGTGAATACTTCAAATTGAAACATTGCATAAAGCAGACATAATCCTATCTTTAAAGTCATTATTACATTTATTATATAATTGAAATTAAAATATAAGAATACAACTAGTATCATTCTTAAGTCCGCATATAAATTCTTTTAATTTAAATACAAAAAATTTATATCAAAATTTACATGATATACCATAATATTTCTCTTTATATTAATATAAATATTAAAAAATATGTTTGATCAATTACAAAATTTGTTAATTTTACAACATGCACTAGTAAAATATACACTACATTAACTTCTTGAGATAATTTTAATAGAAAATACTAAAATTAAGTTTAAAGGTCACAAATTAATAAAAGCAGAAAAATCCATGCAACTAGTGAATTAAACTAATAGAAATACAGCATAATTATATACAAAAGTTAAGATTCATATTAGCTATTAAAACACAACTATATGCAGAATACATAGATTAAAATATAATATAATAGGTATAGATATTATGTTAAAATTTATTGTCAATTGTATTTAGTAAATAGAAATTATTGCTATGTTAAAAATTAAATAAGAGATAAAAATCTAGTTTATAAAAGTTTAATATTTCTAAAACTTTACACCAAAAGTACCATCTAATGATATTAAAATTAACAATTTTTTTATTTATGTAAATTTTTAATTTAATCAAAATTTCTAAAAGAATATATTTTCATTGATGCAGTAAATCAATGAGTAAATCGATTTTCATGATACAAAAGTAAGCTGTATACTTCTAATTGTATTTAACGGGTTACTGTTTTACAAACTATCAACAGTGCCGACGAATATTAATGGCACGTCGTTGATATAGATTAAAAATTGTTAAATATTTTATCGACAAAAAATACATTAGATTTCTTTAGAAATCAATGTCATTATTCTGTTTATAACTATAAATCTTAACCGTATTAAATATAAGTTAATTTATCGAGTATATTTCGTATGATAAAAGATTATATTAATTATTTCTACGTCTTGTATCTTTTAACTATTTCATTCGATCAAAAATTATTTAGAAATATACGTAGCTAACTTCTGCAATATGATTTTCTGATTCAAACCTACCATCTGAGCTATACTGCAAATACCGCTTCAAAAATAGTCTTGCCTCTAGCATTCAAGAAATAAAATTCCAGTGACTATTTCTGATTTTGAATAGTAACCCGAAATATTATTAATTTAAAGCAACTACTTTAAAATAAACCATTAACCTTATTTTAACATTATTTATAGAAAGATATTACAAAATATATATTTTATAAAATCTGAAAACTAATTCCAAAAATTTAAAAAATCTTATATTAAAGTAGCGTAATAAAGCTTTTAAAAATCATATTATTATTTATAAATTAATATTCAAGAGTTCAACAATCTCTTGTTTCTGTAAAGAAACAAAATCGATATATATATATATAATGACCTACTATTGTTGAGTCTACGGTAAACTTTAATGACAAATAAAAATAATCCATGTATTATGTACATTGCTGCAAAAAGAAAAAATTAAAAAGTTACTTCGTAAGACAATATCTAAAAAAACTAGTCTAATTATAAGGTAACTTCTCGTACGCACAGAAATTGGTGCGCGAACGTAAAATACATACTGTTTCACACAAATAGCAAACTAAAAATCACGTTATCTAACAGTACATAAAGTATAAAGCTTCTAAATAAAAAAACTTTAGAACTCTGTACATATAAAAAAGCAGAAAATTAGTTACGTAACAAGATAAGTAAGGAGAAATAAGGTAAAACTGTAAAAAAAAACATAATTATAAAACAGAAAACTAGTGAAATGTTTTGCTTCTATAGGGAATTCTTGCTGATTACATTTTGTTTTTGTTCTATCTACCTTATCATCGGCGGTTATCCAGACCATTTTGGCGGGCTGTGCAAATAAAGGGTAAACACGAATTAGTGATTGCTGTTTCTTCAACGCGAAATTTTTAATTGTTAGAAACCGATGAATGATCAACGATAGATGAATATTATTATTTATCGAACGGAGAACAAACAACAGACGCATTCGGGTGGCAGCTTCCGGACTAAATACAAATGACAGATCTTCGACTTTAGGAACACACGGCCTTTTCCTCTCGATTTTCTCGTCAGTTCTCTCACTCTTTCTCACTCGCTCTTTCACTCTCCTGAAATAATCTCGTATTCACTGATGATCAAATTGCTTTAATTTTTTTTATATTTTTAACAAAATGTACTATATTAATAAAGATATCTGTTTTATGAGTATTCGTATAAAAACAAATCGTGTGTAAATTATTTACGGTAAAAATTTGGAAACGAATGAACAAATCATCAAAGTACAAGTGTTCGATAATTTTATTTTCCAAACTTTTTTTTTATAAGTAAAGTAAATACTTTTATTTATGCATGGATAGATTTTTTCTTATACTTCCTAATGTATGATATATGAAATATTTCAAAACTGGAAATATATGACTGGTTTAAAAATATATATTTACTTACCACAATTTGCTACATGTTAAATTAATGTTTCGAAAAGAAAAAATAATTTATAACAAAATTTTTAAAATCTTGCATTATTTAAAATAATAAGTCGTCCTCGTTTCGTATATTCAAGTTTACACACTTTAAATACATCTTTATTATTTATTTATATGTATTTTTAATTTTTTGAATGGGTAACCAGAAGTATTGAGATTCATATAGTTCTAAGCTATGTAGAAATACTATTCAATTTAAAAAGAAATAAATTAGTCCTTCAGTTACATAATAATCAAGTCAAAAATATGTTTAAATTGATTTCAATAATATAAAATAAATTAATTATTACCATATCCAGATTTAATAAATTTAAAATTTTAATTTTCATAATATGATGTAAATTAGAGATTTCTTACATAAGAACAATAAAATAATGACTTTATTCTGATTTTCTAAATCAAAAAATTTATATTTTATTGAATGTTAATATATACAACTATCTAAAACATTATTTAAAAAAAAACAAAATAGTTATAACTTTTTTAATTATAGATTTATTTAGTTATATTTTTAAACAAATATATAAGTATTTTTCATTATAAGAAATTTAATTATTTAATGTACCAATATATACATATTACACGTTTTGAATAATTTAAAACTTTTTTTACTAAAATGAAATCAAAATCTTCAAACAGATTATTTTTGCACGAAAACTCAAGAATATAAAAAATTCGAATTATAATCACCACAATGTATTTTATTCATCTTTATACTAACTATATAATATATATGAAACAAAAATACATATTATAATAAACCATTCTCCAACTTACTATTCTTATTTTTTCATTAAACGAAAACGTATTTTTAATATTTGATATCACTATCACTTATTTTACAACTGATACAGTTTTAATTAATTTTAACATCTATTTAACCACTAAGCAATAAGAAATAAAATGTACAACTTCTCTTGTCTTTACGCCTATTCAATCTACTTTAACGAAAAATAGTCAGTATTTTAAGATCGTGCATCATAAATTTGTTATCAAAATAGCTAATCTCAAAACAATACATCTAATATAAATATTTTAAATTACTCAATCTTCTAATTTTATTATCGCAATAATGAAATAATCAAGTAAATTTAAAACAATTTATTAAACACATTTCAAAATAACATTTTTAATCTACATATCTTTAGTAATAAGTATTGTATTAATTATTTTATAATTGATGGGAATTTTTGCACTTTAATTTAATAACAGTATAAAATTTTACCAATCGATCATAATAAGGTATTTAAAATTAAACTTTTATATTCGGTATCTAAGATAATGAATCTAATACATGTCATATATTAAATAATAAGACTTAAAAAAAGTTTTAAAAATTTTGAATTCTCAACAAATAATTTTATTATATGAATATAAAAATACTTTAATAAATTTGCAATATTATAGTATAATATATTAGATATGGTGTATATAAAATCACAATACAAATTTTTATAAATCGGCAAATTAACAAAAATTGTCATATATATCAAAATAATTTTTTTTTTAATTTATCACGATCAAAATTGAAATAATTATTAATGATGTTATTTAAGAAGATTAATAATAAGATTATTTAATAAGATTAATGATGTTATTTTTCATATCTACATAAATATAAAAAAATTATTTAATGAGTCTATATATTTTACATTTGAAATATTTAGTTACTTATTAATACCATAATATCTTTTTGTTTATTTTATTTTTAATACAAAAAAGATAAATTAAAAATTTCTTATCGGTTTATTTCATCAGTTGTATAATTTATTATTTAATCAGCAAATATTCTTATGTAAGAAAAAAATAATATTTTTTCATGTACAAAATTTATCATGTTATCATAAATATAGAATTTTTTCAGTTTTAATATATTTATATTACTTCATTATTCCATAATTTTAAGAAAAAGTTAAATAAAATAAGAAATATTTTATATAATATGAGTTGCAACACCTTTTAAAATATAATATTCATCAAGAGTATCTGATGAATTTATTAATGTTTTATTTTCTATCGTTAAATATTTATTTGTCAATTTATTGTATTAAAAAAAAATCTTCGCACTATTTCAAAATTCTTGATAATATTATAATCTAACATATCAAAATATCAGAATCTATTTGATATTATAGTAAATCACATTTGACTTTTAAAAAATTTATATCGGTTAAATTATTAATAAATTAAAAACTAGTAACTACGGAATAGTGTTAAAATCTATCTAAAACTATGCAAATTGATTAGTACAAAATTCAAAGCAAATCAATTGTATACCTACAATTTCTGCAATGAGGGCATACAGAAAATTACGCCATCTAACGGTAAAGAATAAATTACAATAGATAATCCCACTATATTTATAATTTTTTACATTCAAATGTTCATAACTTTATCATATCGCATGTGTCTTTACTTTAAACTATAAAATTTATTATCTTTTAACTGAAACAATATATTTCTGTCCCTTACATATTATTTAATTGTATTTCACAATAAATATTATTGAAAAAGAAATAATAATTTATTAATTTAAAAGGAATGTCAAATAAATTATTCAATCTTGGTGTTGTAACATCGATATAATAAATTTGAAATTCTGCAATGATGTAATGAATTTCGTATATTTCATTTATAGAAGTTCGAGTTATATATGTTACCCCTACTATTTCTGTTTTGAGATTACATTTAAATAATGAAAACTTTGCAAAATTTTTTCTGCAAAACCATCAGTTTATGTAATTGTAACGGTATTTTTTTGAAATTCAAATTAAAAAACACAAAATTGTTGATAATATTAAAATAATTTAATTAAAATTTTGAATGTATAGTAAATTTTATTCAAAAGTTGCATATACAAAATTCTATAGCATTTGATATAAAATAATCCAAACATTATCTTAAAAAAGTATTATAAGTAATGATTTGAATTAAATGGAATCAAAACATGAAATACGTTATTATTTTATAATGAAAATGTAAAAAACAAAAATAAATATAAATACTGTTTATTATAACATCGAAATAATATAAATAAAATAGATTTTGAATGTTATTTAAATTTTTTAAATTGTTTATAAATATCTGTATTAATATTTACTATGATTTGATAAAATATTATTTATTAATAAAGTGGATTAGTTATTTTAGTATTATTTTATATAAAGTTTTAATTAGTTGTATTATAAGTTTTAATTAAGCGTTATTCTTGTAACGAGAAAAAAAGTAATCGGCATTAAGTACGTATCAATTATTCCATTTATTCTAATTTTCAATAGCATTATATTCTTAAAAAAAACGTTAAAGTATTTTATCTTTTTAAAAAGCTTTAAAATAAAATTAATTTTTTGTCGAATGTTAAAATTTATAATAAAAAAATTTAGTATTAATCATAGTATAATTATACTGAAAAATTTATGCTAGACAAATATAAATCAAAAAAATATTTCTAGGTGTGTACATTTTTTAAGAGTAATGAAGCCAACGTTAGATTAATGTCATATTAAAATTTTTTTCCTTCTTAGTAGTGTATAAAAAATGTGCTTAAATAATAGTAAAAAGTTACACATTCATGAATATGTATGCCAAATTAATCCCCAAACTGTTATCAAAATTCTTCACAAATTGCGTTCATTGTCTTATCTTATCAGTTATAACAAACTTCATAGATGATTCTAAGATTATAGTAATTTGTTTGATATAATTTAATAAATAACTATATATATTATTATTAAAAAATAACTATTAACGAAATTTGGTTCATACTTTATCAGATTATAATCAAAACTTTAATAAATTTTTATACGGGCAGGAAATTTTGTGGTAAAAAAGTATGAATTAAAAACAATATATAAAATGTAGTCATGAAACTTAAAATGTTTTAAAACGAATAACATTAAATATTTATAAGATGTTAAAAAACATTCAAAATAAAATATAAATTAAAAAAATTATAAACATACATTAAAAGAATTAATTTTTAATATCTTTAAAAATCATTATACACATAAAAAATAACCTTAGAAGTATATAATTAGCATAAAATATATGACTGATGAAATAAGAACATATTATGAGAATAACAAATAAAAATAGTTAAGAATTACAAAACAATGCTTCTGTATTATAATTAATTTGAATACTATAAAAAAGTAAATAAGCTTGCAAGTTATTTTAAATAATGATATTCTATAATTATATAATATATTTATATTATTCATACTATAACATACAATTAAAGTCTGAATTATGGATGCATAAGTAAAAGATATAATTTATAAGATAAAAATATTAGACATAATCATCTATATTTAACTTTATGAAACAAAAGGATGAAATTTTCTTTAATTTCAAATTGAATATAAGTAGGAAATTCTATATTCTAACTGAAATATAAAGAATGAAAAAAGTACTAAATAAAAGTAACTATGAACGAAAAATAGTAACACAAAAAAGTATTAATTTAAAATAAGTTAGTTATGTAAAATTATTTTTGATAATATAATTTGAATAAAAATCATGATTTATTGTTTGTGAAATGATTATTTATGTTAAATGAATCAATTAAAATATAATAATATAATAATATAAAATAAAATAATTAAGTTCAGTTCTCGGACATTCGTTTTACATTAGTTTAATTATTATTATTTCAGTGAATGGCTTTTTTAATGAAATATAATAGTTTTCAATCTACCATAAAGATATAAAATTTAATATTTACAAAGTATAAATATTTGTAAAGATGCACACGAAGAATATTCAACCAAAAAATTATAAGTAACAAGGGAAAATATCAAAACAGCTTCGAAATATATAATGAATTGAAAAAAATTGATTGATAAAAATATAACTGAATGATTATTGGTATTATAATAATATATTACGATTATATATTGCTTTAATATTATTCATGTTAGAAACATTTTTAAATTTGATTTATATATTTGCTTGAATCCTTACACAATAATTTGCTATACTTTAGATGATTAAATTATTTAAATTTATAATTTATTAAAATATATTTTTTTAACAAAAATCTATGTAATGAAAACATGACATTACGATAAGCTACTTTATTATCTTGCGTTTGTTACATTAAAAAATTAATTTATCTATTCTGTACTCTAAATTTATAAAATAATTTTAAATTAATATTTAATAATTTAGTATATAAAAATTTAATTCTTAAAAACATTAATGTAAATTGAATGTAAATTATATTTGAAAATAAATTTTAATTTCTAATTAAATGATTTATATTAGAATCAAACTATAATTTTTTATTAAAAAATTTAAACTTATTAATCTGACTATAAGATTTTGTTTGGCAAAGTTAAAAATCTCTAAAAGAACTTACAAAAAACATTCCACAAATTTTCAAATTATGTGATCAAATTCAGTTACAAAAATGTAATATTTTTTACTGTAAATGAATATTTAGTGAATAATTTAATAATTTTTTAATAGAAAATATGCTAAAATAAATATAAACTTTCTAATTATATTAACTTGTACTTTTTTACGATTTTTTTTTAGGTTTACGAAATATTTAATTTTAATCTTACAGTACAGTATTCAATATTTCATATATAATAATTAACTGTGTATTTAGCGTATATAAAAATATTTTGAATATTCAAGATAAAATAATTGATTTTGTACAGATACTTTTAAAATTTCCTTTTCTTTTAAACTGTTTTAAATAAATTAGCTTTCAAACTATAAAAAATTTTTCATTTAAAAGTATGCCACAATATAAGTAAATACTATAAATACTTTCATTATCTGTGACTAAGTAAAACTCATGGAAAAACATTGAGTTTATTTCAAGAAATATTATATAAAAAAACAAATTAATCAATTAAAATTTTTTTTTTATTGAATGTATTTAAAAAATATTAATAGTATTATTAATCGAAATATTTTGATACTTGTTTTATAGAAGAAAAAATATTTTATTTAAAAAATAAACGACTAAACATTATTGAATAATAAATTATAAATAAGTTATTAAACTTATGAATATATAATACACAAAATTATTTTATCAGGTGTGTATTATTAATTATCAGTTTATTAATAAATTATAACTTTTTTTAAACGCTGATAAAATATCATGATTAATACAACAACCTATTTCTTCAATTTATTAATAGTATAAACAAGTATTACAGTTTAACACGTAACAGCAGAAAAGATAATTATTTGCCTAGAGAGATAAGTTCTTAAGTAATCAAAATTATAGTACTTAAAAAGTTTCATCAGTAGTTTCAGCCGAAAAGATGGACAAGGTCAATGGTTCTATCATAACTTTACGAAAACTTCACGAAAAAAATGACGAGCATGCGCAAACTCTAAAATATATAACGCGATCTATTTCGCACATGTTCAACCATATAATTATGCTGGAGAATTCCCATATAAATTGCAAGGTTAAAAAATTTTTCTTTCCGATTTATTTTACTAGACTGTTAAATATTGAATTCTCACGCGGCTGTTATACCATAGTTGTTAGTTTATATTTTTTATTTTACCGTGGAAAGCATAACCTCTAAAAAATTTTAATTTAGACCTTCATGAATTTTATTAACGAATTAAAACTTTGTAGTAAACATTTCCATCTATAAATTAATTAAATACGTAATTAATTATTGCTTATAAAAAATATAAACTAAAAAATCGCCAAAACAATTAATAAAATTAATTATATATTATCATTTGAACAGAAAATTGCGTTAAAATATTTTAAGAGTTCAAACCGGGTATTAAAAACTAGCATTAGCTCCGGCAAAAAAATCAATTTTTATTCGCCGGTTACACAATATTACAATGGCCGACAAATTTTAAGGTATTACTTGAATTTGTTAAAATTTGCCGCAATTTTCAATTTCATATAAAAAAATCCTCGCGCTTTCTTTTATTCGTGTATTGTATATTTACATAATTAAAGAAATAATTGACATTGTCTTATTTATACAAAGTAGTATCGTTAGTTTCTTCCGAAATAAAGCCGGATATTCTCAAGATTACGAATACACGGTCAAACACGAAAAAGAATTCATGTAATTCATACACACGTGTGCCATTTATTACAATTCGCAATGATGTTTGAATGATAATTGTTTGTCCACCCAAGTGTAACCATGAAGTCAATAATATTTACGATAAATAATGTATGAGAATTATTTCTATTTTTTTTACCTTGTTTAAGGAGGCGGTCGTGCGAAAAAAAAATATAAGTGGAATCAGAAAGCTGCTATCGAATCTACGGTTTGCTGCTTACTGACGTTTGAGGGACAGAGAAGGTCATGTTGGTGGTCGGACTCGGAAACCAAATTCAAGGACGTGCGCAGTGGTGCCATCACCATGTTCTCTACATTTTTATGTCGATCATTTTATAACCTTAAAACAATATAATTAAAGCAACGTCTGATAAAAACAGATCAACTTATTTATAATGCTATTTATCGTATCTTTAAATCTCTTACAATTTTTATATATTTAAAAATTCTTTTCGATTTGTCTTTTAGATATTGTTTGTTTTTACTGTTTTATAATTGATTATCGATTGTTTTGTTTTCCGGTAATATCAGATTTCGAGAAATTGAGCTCACTTTAGCTTACATAAAACAAAATATAATTTCGTAAGAAAATTAAATGTATTTTCGTACTTTCATTAATTCTTTTCAATTGTTTTTAGTTCTTGAACTTTCCATTAATGTTCTAAAAATCGCATGTTTTGTATTAGATTCATGTATCATTTAAAAGTGATGTATTTGCTCATTTAACTAATAATCATTTAACTAATAATCATTAGATTCAAGTATCATTTAAAAGTGATGTGTTTGCTCATTTAACTAATAATTTAACTAATAATCATTTAACTAATAATCATTAGATTCAAGTATCATTTAAAAGTGATGTATTTGCTCATTTAACTAATAATAAAAAATAAAAGACAAATATTTTATTGTTAATTTTATAAAATTGTGTAAATTTATAATAATTTGTTATCAAAGTAATTTTGTAGAAAGCGATAAAATATATTCAATCATCGTTAAAATCTTTTGAGGATAAAATGTTTAAACATTAAATAACTTTTTAGAAAATTTTTTTTTTAATTTTATTGGTAGTTTTATATATACAGATGAAGAAAATTGTGCATTACTGCAAAAATTTAATTTCGAAAATTGATATTACTTATAGCAATTTAAAAAATGTTTCTGTTTTCTATAATGTTATATTTATAAAAAGTTATATTTTTCGAAACACTGCGAAATTTTCAATAATTAATATCTCAAATATTTCTTGTAATGCTATTATCCTTTTTATATTGGTTAGGAAACAATTCTAATATCATTGATCATAAGTGATAATAAATAATTTTAATAATTAATCACATAAATAATGTTAAATAATAAAATTAAGTTTAAACGATTTTAGATTTTAAACTTCCAAATACATCATTTTTCAAAAATATCTTATATGTATATATTTTACTATTTGAAATATTTTATTGTTTTACTTATTTCTTTTTTTCTAATAATATTTAATTTATTTTAACACCTTCTAAAACATTATATTTTCAATATTATCATTTATTATTTTTATTTTATTACATTGACTATAAATATTCGATTCTGTCTGAATTAATCATGTTTTTTTAAGTCAGTTAAATCAGATGGATCGATTGAAAATTGATTTTATTACATTTCATCAAAATATCTATATTTAATATTAATTTATTCCGTTACTATACAAAATATTACACATGCGGAAATGAAAATACATCAAAATAACTAATTATAATTGATTGATTAATTCTTACGTATTTTACGTAGACCCTTCTTATCTGTTTCTGACGCATAAAAACATATACATACATTGTATACAAAATATTTTGATCATCTTGTGACTATTACACATTATATTGACAACATTCCAATTATATACCATATTAATATAAAAAGATTTGATACAAAAATAACTTACGAAACGAATTTAAATAGCAATAACCTTTTATGGAGATACAATGTGGATATATCACAAGGAGATAAAAAGAAAAAGAACGAAAAAATACGAAAAACATTGATGGCTAACATAATTATATAATAATAAAAAGCTGCTGATTAAATAGACATATAACAAAAAAAATTAACAGATAATTATATAAATAGAAATAAAACACATAAATTAAACGACTTTGTACTTAATCCTTAAAACATTTAAAATTTTAATAATTGAATATATTCATATGTAAATAAATTTAAAAAAAACCAATTTCCTTTATTTGTTATAACATACCCAATTTCTCTCCCATACTCACACACATATACGCAAAAAATTATAAAGAAATTGAATGTAAAGTTTTTTAATTCTACCCATTTTCTGTATATAAATAATACTGCAAAACTGATATAAAAAAAATTTATTCTCAGTAACAAATTTTCACACTAAAAAAAAAATTTTAATAAAAAAAAAAATATATAATCTGTAAGACGGCGTTTGCTGTATATAATAGCATAATAGTCATAAATAATTTATTGTATGTAAAATCATTGTTTATTATATTTGAAAAAAATAACGTATAATATAAATATTATGTTTATTGGGTAAAAATAAATAAACATTAATAAATAATAAATAATAAACACACTATATTGATGGATGAAATATGTGATCGTATTTAAAAACAAATCTTCCTTTACGAAATTTATCCCACATATTATTGTATAAATTAGAACGATTTTTTAATATTTATTATATATATAATTTTAGATAATAAATTTAAGATTAGTTTTATAATTTTATAATTCATTCTTAAAAAAAATAACATTTTATTGCAAAATTTTATACTACTTTTTAATTCATTAATAACATTATTAATATTAGTAAATATCATTTCTTATTGTTTAACAAAAATGTTTAACATCCAACAATGATATTTAAAAAATACTATTTGTTTATGAATTCAACCTACTTAGGTATATAATGTAGATAATAAAGCTTAATTGATATTTATGATGGTTTAAATTTATACTAATTGAACAGTAATTGAATAAATATACACTGTATTTTTCACAATTTTTATATACTTTTGTATAATATCTATTGAACTAATAATTCATTTTAATAAACTCAAATATTATTACATTGAATATAAATATTTAATACTATTAAAACAATTTTTTAATAAATTATTATATTACATGCAATATAAATATTTAAAAAAATATATCGTTACAAATTAATCGTATTTGTAATCTTATAATTATGTTTTCAAAACACGATGAAAATATTATTTTATTAATTATAAACTACATGATATAATTTGAAAAGTTTTGACTAAAATATTTTATATTTTAGTGCTTCATAATTTTATTATAAGTCATTTAAACGAAACTGATCGAATAAGTAGATATTAGAATAAAATAATATACGCGTATTTATGATCAATGAATAGAATTTGTAATAAAAAATATGATATTAAGATATCATTTGAAAATCTGATGACTATACGAATGAAAAATAGTTCCTTTAGAAATATGATGAATTGATAAAAATTAATTTGATAGAACTTAATTATTTTACAGTAGGTAAAACATGATTTAAACGTTAATTTTTTTTAGGATTTATAAAAATCAAAATTTTTAAAAACCTTAACTACAATGTACTCAGCAAATAAAATTGTTTACTGTAATTATTTAAAACTCGAATATTTTTAAATAATTTCACAAAAAGTTTCTAAATTTGTTGTTAAAAAATCTTAACGATGAATTTCTGTTGAATTATTCAAGAAGAACAAATTACAGAGAAAATTAATTTCTTGTGATACTTATATTTTATTACACATATTATAAAATAAACACATAATTTAAGATAAATTGTTATCACTTTATAAAACAAATTATGGCGAGGAATAATTAATGATTTAATGTTCTAGTTATTATCATTATAAAAATGATTCTTTTTACAAATATATTAAGATTATTATTATTAACATCATGAAATTCAAATATCTAGAAAATTGTAAATACATAATAACTGAAATGTAAATATTTACTGTTGTTATTAATACTGCGAATTAAAATATTTTTTATATTAAAAATATAAATTTCTTATTTGTATTAAAACTCATTCTTTTATCATTACAATGCATCAAAATAATGTTTGAAATTGTGTAGTAACACACACACAAGACTCTTCCACACATATTTGAAATATCATTTATTTTATAAAATATATTACAATAATAAAAATATCAAAATAAATTAATTTAAGTATTCATTATTGTAGATAAGATATAAAGTAAAATATAATCTACCTATTGAAATTTGTTTAAGTAATGTATTTAATAGATTGTTTAAAATTCTTATTTTAAAGATATAAATAGAAATTCTGCATATAATTATATATACTAAAGTATAGGTATTTCTTCATGTTACTTGAAAATATTAAATTTCAAAATTTTATCTAAATACTTAAAAATAATACCAAAATGTAATATTGCATTCTTTTTTTTGTTAATTAAAATTTAAAGTATTTCGTTAAATTTTTTTAAAATCTCGATATGAATTTCACAATGTTAATAATTCGTTTAAAAAATATATGTTATTTCAGAAATTATTATTACAAAGTTAGTACAATTCAGTAATTTGCATATAATAGCATAAATTGCATGATGAATTATATTTACACGATAATATTGAGCCCAAATATTTACTTACATGAACATCACAAAGGTTTTATCTGTAACGAAATCTCAAAGAAATGACACTTTGATCGAAAATATTTAAAATGAAAATTTATAGAACTTAAGCAGTCAAAAATCATTTTTTTAATTGAAACACACACGAAAAGTTGCAAGATTTTTATATACATAACCACTGCGTCTTCACTTTGATAAACGAACTGCTTCATTACTATACAGTACATCCGTAGCTTAAGACCTGATTGTAGATGCAGAGAAACGGTTCTCAACTTAAAAAAATTTCTCGAGTCATTAAATTGAATGGCACGCGAGCCGGTTAGACGACTATCGGTGCCTTAGATAGCAGACACTGGAATTGACTCAGGAAATTAAGTCTCGTCGAGCTCGACTTCTAATTTAACGTAAGTAACGGAAATTCTTTACAATTACTATGTATTAGTACCAATTTGTATTAATTATTCGTTTCATCGAATTTTTCTTTGATACTAGGATACAATTTTACAGATTACAAAGTTCTGATTAAAAAATCGCGAGAGCTTCAGAGGCAATAATAAATCGGCTCTTCTGTGATAAAACTTGTGTATGACGAGAAGAACATTATCAGTGAAAAACGAAGTTTTACGGTCTTCTTCTAAAACAAGTATCCAAATAACTCAACCATTAAACGATCATGAGCGAGAAAAATTTAAATAAACCGATCAATTTTGGTGCGGGTCCTGGTAAACTTCCGCCAGAGGTAAATAAATACGTAGCTTGATTTTCGTGAAGTAATGAATCCATATTTACAGCTTCTGTGATGCGCTGTGTTAGTGTTTATACTGTTTTAAAATTTAATTCTTAGAAAATAATTTTATGATTACGTTACTTCTACTTATAATTAAGTCAATGTTTTCAAAAAAGTGAATGAATAAATTAACTATTATAGCATTTTCGTAACTTAATAAAACGAAAAGAAAATCCAACGAGCCGAACTTCATGCTTTGACTTGGTAATATTTTATTCGTGCCGATTCATGTAGAAATTTAAACGTATAATTATTTTAAAGAATTTTTTTATTACTATATAGAAAAATAAAATATTAGTTGTACAAAAAGAATATTGTTAATGTTTTAATAAATGTCCGTGATAAATAATAGGATAGATTTAGCGAAAAAGAATATCTAAAAGGTTCCGGTTCTTTTATAAGTTTTATACAATAAATAATACATTCTGTATTATCAACTATACCTGTATAGAAAATTATCATTTCATTAACATTTAAAAAACAATTAATACAAGTGAAGATCTTTTGTGTCGAATTTTAAAAAAATGTTTATTTTAAATAATACAAATCGATACTCTACTGAAAAAAATTGTAAGAAATATAATACTTCGATAAGTTATTTAAATTAAGCAATACATAATAAGTATAAATATTAAAATATCAAGAATAAAATAATTTTACTTTATATTTTTATATTATATCTTCTAATTTGAATGAATATTTGTTTATAATAATCTGATATACATTTTATAACTTTTAACGGTAATGAGTTAACAACAATTAGTAGATTTTTTCTTTTAGGAAATTACAAAAACTTTTTTATTATTTACCTTCTTTACGAAATATTTTACCTATGATAATTAATAAAAGTTTCAACTGAATAAAATAATCCATACTATTTAAAAGAATTGTAAATTTATTAAATTGTTTAATTATTCATGATTTATCAGTATATATTTTTACACGTATATAAATTAATTTCAAAATTGAAATTTTAAATAGTTGAAATATACTATGAATATAACAAATATTCGAAACTATTTAGATTTTATATCTTCAAAGCTATTATTTATACATAGTCAAGAATTTTTATTATTCATATTATTCAAAAACTTTGAAAATAAAGGATTAATTTAACATTTAAGAATATTTTATAATTATTATCCGATACTCTAATTATGTTCTGCTTTAATTAATTTTTATAACTACGTAATTTAAAGAACCAATAAAGTTTATAGTTCAATAAAAAAAATAATATTATTTATATTTTTCATCTTTAATTTATTATACTATATAGTAATAATTTATTCTTAAAGGTATTAAAAGAAGTACAAGATGAGTTATTATCTTATGGAAATACAAAAATCAGTGTTTTAGAAATGAGTCATCGATCTAACGAATTCAAAAATATCGTTGAAAATGCTCAAAAAAAACTGATTGAAATACTGTAAGTATATATATAAATTTTCTATATACTCAGAAACAATAAATATTACTTTTAAAAATTAATCAAATAATTTGATTTAATTATATGAAAGTACATTTATTTATATAATCTCTTGTTAGTATAAGTGATGTTGAATTAATATAAAAATGTTGTCATTATGAAGTAAATACAGTTTGTATATGAATTAAAAAATAAAATACTGTAACAAGTTATAAATTTATTGAGAAGAGTAGTTTAAGATAATTAAAGAAGAACTCTTTTGAAATTTAATATTAACACGTTTATTTTTCAAATAAATAAAGCCATGATTTGTAATTGTATATTTAATAACATAATTAATAGTATTCTTTAAAATATTACAATTTGTAAATATGAATCATTAATAATACCCTATAACTTATTATTTATTAATTATTAAATAAAATATTATAATCTTTTTCCATAACTCTAAGATTATAAAATTAACATTCTTGTATTCCATTTAAAAATATTTACATTTTAAAATATGTTAAATAATTAAATAATTCGATAAAGCTTAATCATTTTTTTTAAAATTATTCATATATTCAACTAAATAAAAAATTCGATAATTATGGAGTATTAAATATTTTTAATAGAAACTGGGATAACTAAAATTCTTATAAAATATTATGTAAACTATAAAAAAATGTTGATGACACTTTTCCATATCATAAATAATTATTAAAATTATTTATATATTATATATTATATATTATTATATCTATTTCTGTATATTTATAATTTTTAAATAATAAATGGAGAAAAAATACAATAGTTTTTAATTTTTATGAAATGAATACCATTGGAAAAGAAAGAATAGTAAAAAAATATTTGTGAACAATTAAAGTTTTTACTACTTACTAAATTTACTCTTTTGATTTTGATTATCTATTTTTTAATATATTATCTATAAAGGTTTTGTGTATGGTTAAAACTAAATGCAGATTTATCCTAAACTTGTACATCAAATTTTAAAATAAAAAAATACTTTATTTATACTAATAGTATTTTCAAATAAAACGGATATTCATAAATAAAAATTTAAAACCTTTTTTATCCTATTTTAATTAACATCGAACAACTATCACGTATACTTTTTTGGAAAACGCAATCAATAATATTAAATGAACTCACAACTTTACTAAACGATGTGTATGTAAAATGTATTAATATAATATTATTAATTTAATTAATCAATTTATAAATTATATTTAAAAAATGGTATTTATTATTAAATTTCACTTGTTGTCAGTAATTAAAAATACTTAGTCTTGTGGTAACGTAAATTTTCAAAAATTTATACGAGTTGTAAATTGTTATAATTAAGACATTTTTTAAGAAAATAAAAAATGTATATTACATAAAATAATGATAATTATTTAAAGTAATAAAAATATTAATAAATATTCAAAAATAAATTAAAATTTGATTCAATATTATTTACTTTTGTGTTTTTATTAAATAATTTATATATAATATTTTCGAACTCTATATATATTTAATTGTTAATTATTTTTTTACTTTATAGCGATATTCCAGACAATTACAAGGTCATGTTTTTACAAGGTGGTGGAACTGGACTTTTTGCAGTAATTCCTCTTAATATGATGAAAACTGGTACTGCAGATTACATTGTAACTGGTTAGTAAAAATTATTTCTTGCAAGTAATTTAACTTTAAAAAATCTTTAATCATTTTATTTTTATAAATTTTAAATACTAATTCAAGAATTACTGCCATTAAAAAGAGTTTTTTCTTCTTTACTAAGATATACTATTTTTCAGGTACATGGTCATCCAAAGCAGCTAAAGAAGCTTCTAAATATGGAAAAGTAAATCTTGTATTACCGAAAACAACAAAATATATCGAAATTCCTGATAAATCAACTTGGAATTTTGATCCAAATGCATCTTATGTTTATTACTGTGATAATGAAACAATCCATGGTAAGATTTTTTTTATTTAAATTATTTAAAAACCAATTATGACGCATTTTTTAAATTATAAACTTATTTAAATACAACACGATACAAAAATACAACATAAATTAAGTAATTATTATAAATAATAAGCGTAACTATATTTTAGGTATTGAGTTTCATGATATTCCCGAAACAAAAGGAATTCCTTTAGTAGCTGATATGTCATCAAATTTTATATCAAAACCTATAGACATTTCTAAAGTAAGTTATGAAGATATTCCAGAGAGTCCAAGTTAAACAAAATATGATATTTTTTTAGTTTGCTTTAATATTTGCTGGTGCTCAAAAGAATGTTGGACCAGCTGGTATTACAATTGTTATTGTTCGAAAAGATTTTATTGGCACTGCAATGTCCATATGCCCATCCATTTTTGACTTTGCAGTAGTGTCAGCAGAAAATTCTATTCACAATACACCACCAGTTTTCCAGTAAGTTAACACGAGTCTTTAAATAAAAAAATCACAATGAATAATTATCTTTTTATATGAAAGAATAGAATTGTTTTGTCCAATGTTTCAATTGCTACATTTACTTATTATTTTAGAATTTATTTTGTTGGTCGAGTTTTTGATTGGATTAAAAAAAATGGAGGAGTGGAGAAGATGAATAATCTTGCTTTTAAAAAAAGTAAACTGATTTATAATATAATTGACGAGTCAAAAGGCTTTTATATTTGTCCTATTAAGAAAGATCATCGTAGCAGAATGAATGTACCCTTCAGAATAAAGAATAACGAAGAGTTAGAAAATACATTTCTTGCTGGAGCTGTTGCTCTTAACATGCTACAGCTAAAAGGACATCGTTTGGTTGGAGGCATTCGTGCATCTCTTTACAATGCTGTGACACTGGCAGAGGCGGAAACTCTAGCTAATTATATGAAAAGTTTTTATCAACGTAACAATTAATCAATAAAAACTTATATTGAATTTACAATTCTTTATTAAGTAAATTGTGTTAAGAAATTATTATTTATAAATTTTATATATTATTTACTCTTATTTTATTGATTTATGTACAATTCTCTGATAGTTTTTTTATAATGCTTGTACCACTACATGTTTCTGTTATTGTCTGCAATCCTTGAGGAATGACTTATAAATACATCATCTAATAATTTTTCCAGTTTAGAATTCGTACCTTTAAGACCATTAACCACAGCCTTAGCCCACTAAAAAAATATTCAAATTATAATGACTATGCAAAATAATGTTAATTATTAATTTATAGGAAGACTTATTAAACATAATTATTTTTGTACCTTGTTTTTGTATCAAAATTATAATAATTTATTATAAAAATGAAATTGTAATATACTATGTGATGATAAATTTTATATATAAAAAATAAAACTAAAATCTAAGTTAAAATTTTTATAAAATTCATATATGTATAAAATTGAACGAATTATATTTATATTGACAAACATTTAATTAACTTTTTAATTTAATAAATACAGACATAATTAACATTTAATATAAAAATTGAAATAAATACATGAATTACCAATTCAAGTATGAAAAATATTTTTTATATTAATCAATTGTTATAAATACATATCCATAGAATAAAATTAAAAAAATTATAGAAAACAATAAAATTTTTTATATTCTTACTATAATTATAACAATGTTCATTTCTTAAAAAAGGAACAATCATGAATTTTAATACAATTCTATTTCTTAATACTTAATTTTGTTATCATAGAATGATACTAACTTTAAAATATTCGTCAACTCTTTCTAAAGTCCATCCAACCGGTGTTTCTTTTTCTAAATCTCTTAAATTGTAAAGTTTATCGGCAAGCTTAACTAATTTTGCTTCGTAACTACTATTTGGAGCATGTATAATTTGTAAACGTTTTCTTTCTTGTTTCGGTAAGTCTTTGTTATCGGTTACTTCTTCAACTACTCTATATACTTTTTCACCAAATTCATTCTCTATTTCTTTGAAAGTTGTATCTGTATCTTCTACAGTATCGTGTAGTAAAGCAGCCATTATCACAGTAGGATCATAAATATCTGCTTCTTGTACCAATATATTTGCAACACCTATAAAATAATACAAAATTTTAAATTTCAAAAATTAATACTAATAAATTAAATATGAAAAAAAAATAAATTATTATATTATATGATATGCAAATAAGATTATGATTGAGCACTAATATATATTGTAGTAAACATATAATGTATTAAAAATATTACCTATAGGATGATTTATATACGGAGTTTGTTCTTTATTAAGTCGCCTTTGTTTACTATGTTTTATAGCTGAAAAATTTGTACATCGTATAATTAGTGACATAAGTTCATTTTGAGTTATCTTAGTATTATTAAATACATCGATGTCCATTTTTTGTTTTCTAATCAAATTAATATCTTCTTATAAATTGTAGTGTACAGATAAAAAATATATACAATTTTATTTAGAATCAAATGAACTGCACTTAATCGGCACTCAGATTTATTTTGAAGAAATCATAACCTTAAAAAACCAATATTAGTACGATAAAATATTTCATCATTTATACATAATAAACAAAATATTCTAAACAATGAATAATAAAGTTACTTTTATAAATTGTATACACTGATCGTCAATCGGATACAATTCCATGCGCAAATAAATGAATACTAAATAATTATAAATTTTTCATATTTTACTGATTTTACAAATGTAAAATTTCTCATTAGAAAATGTATTTATATTTTACATATTTCAATCGGAGAAAAAATATAAATAGAAATAAATTGTAATATTGTAAACTTAATTTCAATTAAAAATTTCTCTGTTATTATTTTTCTCACGAATATAGTATCATGAATTAAATTACAAAATTAAACTGAATTGTTAAAACATTAAAAAATGCCCGTTTTTATGGGAATTTAGTTTTATTCAAAGATATCTTTGTATTTACCGCATTTTTCATTAATATTCAAATCATAATTCGAAATTTGTGCGACCGAAGCGCGTTTGGTTGAAATTTCGAACGTCCAGATTAAATCTAGAAAAAAATTTTCTTATCTCCTTTACGTTTATTCTGTATTGTTGCCAAGTATAACCTAAAAATTTGACAGTTATAAAATATTCTTTTAATAGTTAGTAACATTTTATTAAAAAATTTTTAAAATGTCAATGAGAAAGAAAATTAGTAAAGAAGAGCTTCGAAAAGCGATGTTTGAAGCAAAGAAGAAACATAGTGTAATAAAAAAAATAGAATCTCCACTTGCAAGATATCCTTTTTATAAAAATGTTTGAGTTACAATTTAATGTAATGTATCATAAGTGTTTTCGAAAATTTAAACTTATTTAAATTATCAAATTTTTATATTATATTTTGAACTGTCTTGTGATTTGTATAAAATAGATAAAGACTTTCAATCTGTAATTAAGTTTTAAAGTATACTATGAATTATTTATTCGAATTATTTATTCTATTACAAAATCTTCTTTATTTTCCTTAATTCTTATAATACGTATAACGAATTAGATCAACTTACTTGTATTCTTTGCAAAACAGTAGTACGCAACGAAGCTTTGTGGCCAGTTCATTTAAATTCAAAATTACATAAGGATAACATAGCGTTGGCTAAAAAAACTAAATTTGAATTTGCAGTACCTTCGCTACCTGTATCTAATAAAAGAGTTTCTGTACAAGAAGATCCTCAGCCACATAAAAAAATCAAAGGAATATTGAAAAACTCATCCGAAAAACCATCAAATGTAAAAGCAAGTTTACCTGCTGACTTTTTTCAAAATTCTGTAACTACTGATAATAATATAGTATTATCAAAAACAAATTTGACAAACAGTTCCAATAGCAGTACAGAAGTATCAAGTTTGGAAGAAAAAGTAACCGAGACAAAAGATAATAAGGATAGTAATCAATCGATACTTCCAGAAGGTTTCTTTGATGACCCAATAAAGGATGCAAAGGTATTATTTGTCAACATATTTATTTTATCATATTTTATTACAGAAGTATATTAATGTATAAAAAAATTGAAATTTTAATTTATTATTAATGCTTATCCAGAATTATATTTTATTGTGAATTTTTTAATGTTTTATTATCTTTAATTTAGTTATTTAATAAATTTAATATATTATATGATAATGTAAAATCATAGATTATTTTCTAGTGATTTTAATAATTTTTATAATGATAAATATTTTCTAGGCCCGTAATGTAGAATATAAAGATCCTATCGAAGAAGAATGGGAGAGATTTCAAAAAGAAATTAAAGAGGAAACTGCCCAATCTGCACAAATTATAGGAGATGACCAGGAAGAAGCAGCAACGGAAAGACAATTAGATGTGATTGAAGAACAATTAAGAAATTGGTCCAGAGTAATGGATCTAGTGAAACAAAAGGAACTTGTTCAAATATCAGAAAAGAAACAAGATGATAATGAATTATCTAGTGACGAAGATGACTTTGATGAATTTCTTGATTGGCGAGCAAAAAAATCATATCGTGAATGATTACTTACATGTACAAACTTAAAATTCTTGTTTATTATGTAAATAATATATTTTTATAAAACTTTTTATTGTTAAAAATTAATTTAAATAATGATTATAAATAACTAGAATTTTTGTCAATAACATTTTAATGTTTTAAAATACAATAAATAAGTACGTTTTTAAAAATATACATGATTTTTTTTTTAAATATAAAACTTGGTACATAAAAACTAAAAAGACAAAATATGAAATATGATCTTAAACAAAAGCATTATAAGCCATATGTATCATTGTATTGTAATGATTTAAATTTTAATAATTATACATTACTTAAAAATACTTATAATGAATCAAAAATTATGTTAAATAATATAAGAGAAACTCTTAATTGAACAGCAATATTTGTATAATATAGTATAAAATTACTTTACAACAGCTTTTTGAATAGAATAATATTACATTTATTTTAAAAGATTGGTTTATTTTTTTTTAATTAAGTGAAATTGTAAACATAATTTACAAAATTTCATTTTCTTAATAAGCAATTTATTCAAGTATATATTTGTTTTAATTATATTTATAAAAAAAATAAAATATTGCAGTGTATTTT
This sequence comes from Dolichoris vasculosae, assembly GCA_018907195.1. Taxonomy (NCBI): domain Eukaryota; kingdom Metazoa; phylum Arthropoda; class Insecta; order Hymenoptera; family Agaonidae; genus Dolichoris; species Dolichoris vasculosae. The sequence goes on from JACCHY010000001.1 coordinate 13,261,152, forward strand.
TACTACATCTCAAATTTATTATAATAATAAATTATATTTGTTTTATTTATTTTTTTATGTAATTAAAAATATAAATGTCAATATAGGATGTATTTTTAAATTTTTTGAATGAAATTGTTGCTTCGAATATGACTGATTCCAAGAAAACAAATTTGTTATTGAAAATATTACATAATAATATTCTTACGATATTTTTATTGTTTATACTTTTAAAATTATATAAAGTTTTTTCTGTAATTTTTTCTTAATATGATATTACACTACATATTTTAAAAAAATCTCTATATAATAGAAATTTCAAAAGCAGATTTCTTGCGTTTTACACATAAATATCTACAAAAAATATTTGAAAAAAACAGTTTTATGTGTATGTATCTTGAATTTCAAGAACATACGATTTTTATTATAAAAAAATTATATTTAAAATATATAGGTTGTTAAATTAAAAAGTTATACTTGTTTCTTAAAATGTATTATTTTTAGCGCCGAGTTAAAGTTTAAAGTTAATTCGCGATTACGCTTTTCATTCATTTTTAAGAAAATAATTTTGAAAATGTATCGATCTTTAATATGCATAAATTATAAATGAATTTTACTCTTTTTATAAATACATCTTGATAGAAGAAGTATTTTTCATGTTCAAGTTGTTTACCTTTTAACGCTCTAAAACGTAACGATTGATTTTGAGTTTGAGGTCAATTAGAAACGCTTTTTTATATTGAAAACTCTTTCATCTTATTTATATAATTATAAGTTATTTATAAACATAAAATATTGATTGTTTGATATTTGTCATGATATCTCTCAATCAAAATTATCTTATATTCGAAAAATTTTACTATTGACATTATTAACTACGAGTCGGATTAAATTAAATAAGTAGAAAAGGTTGAAATAAAAACAACATTAGTGTATTACGATTTTATTAAAATGAATTCATAGTTTAGAAGGTAATAAGTTCAAAGATACAATATAATATAATTGTATATGTATATATATATGTATATATGTGTGCTTGCATATATAAGTATACATATATATATATACATACGAATATTTATATATAATATAATTCATGGTTTTTTCGTGAAAGCTATAAATATGAAATTGTATGATATAAAGTTTATTAAATACAATAAATATTCTCTACGCAGCTGCTACATAGAGTTTTTCATTAAATTTTATAATCATTATAATTGCCACGTGGCTCTCGACAATCAAAATCCTCTCTACGCATAATATAATATAATATAATAGTACTTTGGTTATTTCAATTTTTTTGCATTCAACGTTTTCTACTGGAATAAGAAATTAGACATTTTGATGCTTGCAACCAAATATACGAATACTGATTATAAAAGTTAAGTCTTTAATTTCGTAATCAGTTTTGTATATTATTCGAGACAAATAAAATTGAAACCAAGTAAATAAAATGAAAAACCGATATTGATCTTTTGAAACACTACTTTTATGTTACGTATACAACAAAAACTTTCATGGATCTGCAAATGTGAAGTAATTTTATACGTCAAAGGAGAATGAACATTATCGACGGTCGAGTCCAAGTTGCATTTTTATATGTCAATCATAATCTAGTCAAATATATTTTTTTCTTGCAATAATTACATAATATTTCATTGTTTCTTCAAGTAATTAGTAGTATGACTTGTGCTAGTGTTTCCTTAAGAGATTAATTTTTTTTGTAATTTTTTACTTTTTTTCTGTATATCTTGTCGGAAATAGAATTTACTGTTATTTTGTAATTAATGCTTTAATAATTCTAATTATTTATATAAATATATAAACACAAATGTTTATTATCACTAAAACTAAATAATTTTCTAAAATATTACAGTAGATTTTTATTTATTAACTTGTACATTTTGATTCTTTTGGTGTATTCGAAATATAAATCTGGATTTCGTTGATTTCATACTATATAATGCAACACATTATAATTAATGATTTTTTTATTATCTCGTTAACTACGTAAATAGAGAACAGTATTTTTTTCATAGTAGATTGTTTTTTAATTCACATTTTGTAAAAATTTCGTACTTATGCAAGTGAAATATTTAGCGTTCGCTTTTCGTCGTTTTTCTTTTGTTATCACAAGAATCGCGATTTAGAAGAGCCTAAAAAATTGCTGTTAAAATGACAGCAGCTAAGATAGTGTATATAGATTTATTAATTAAATATATACTAGTATAATAATATAAAATATACAAGTATAACAAAATTTTATTTCTAAAATAAAAACAAATAAAAAAGGATGAAGATTTAACTCACAGCGAGAGAAAAAGTCAGATACGAGTATTACAAATATTTATTTTTAAGTAGAAAAGCTTTTCTTAATCTTGCTTTATATTTCTTATTAATAAATCCACGTGAGTGTTATAATTTTATGGCGGAGAGAGCTTCAGGATCACAGAATTGTTCGATTGTGTCGACGGGCAACGTGACTTTTTTTTAATAATATAAGCCCATTTAGAGTATATTTTTTTTATAGAAAAGTTTGTTATTTTATTTTAATTTTAAAATATAAATAATTTGAATAATATAAACCATATAAGTAATATAAATGATATATCTAATATAAATAATATCAATAATACATTTAATATAAATAATATAAATAATATAAATAATATAAAACAAAATAAAAAGTGATAACGGTATAGAAATATTTTTTGTCTTTTTTGACCATTATTAAGTTTATACTCAGAGAATTTCACTTTTCCATTTACATTGTTTTGGTTAATACTAATGACCAATTATTAATTTTATTAAATAATTATGTATGAAAATTTATTTTTTAAATATGTTTCTTTTTATTTAACTAAAATAATCATGATAAAAATTTAATTTATGACAGTAATTATTTTATTAAAAACATGAAATTATTTTCTGATTTAAATTAGTTTATGTTTTTATTAAATAAATTTAAGTATCTTCTAATCAACTATTAAAATTTATCCAAAATATCATTTAGAAAATTTATCATCATTATAGTATTCTCCGAGTGTAAATATATTAATTTAATATAGATTTAATATTTTTTTATAACTAATCGTTCGATAAAATTGATGTCGATCCTCCAAACATTTCCCCGATTATTTAACGTTGGAGCAATCGACATCAATATTTTAGAAACTACAACCAGTTATAAAAAAAAGTTTGAGCGCAACTGTTGTTATTTTTGTTTTAGAGGTAAAACTATAGCTATATCTCCTGGTTATTTTTTAGTATGACATTTTTTTGGCACTCGAAGCTGTTGAAAATTAATTTTCATAAATATATATTGGAATCATGTATATTGAATCTATGAAACTTCGAGTATAATAAAAAGTGACTATCCAAAAATGTTTAATTTGTGCGTCTTTTGATAGACAAAGATATAAACGGTAAACTAACTCTTTATAGATAAAAAAACTAAAAGCTAATTTAAGTGTATATGTATTTTGTGTCTGTATTTATTTGGCTTAAAGAGAATATTAAGAGGCACTTTGCTCAAAAGCAAAGAAAAACACTCGTAAGTGTCGAAGCTTATTTTATATTAATATGTATTGTATTTTATATATTTTACTTATTTATTTTAATATAGTAATGATTTATCTGGAAAAATGTATTTCTATTAATTATTGAATTATATTTATAAAACGCCTCTTTTGATATTATTATATATATACGTTCGCAAAATTTGTCTCTTCCCAAGATATATTTTGGTCTTATTTTTCTTTGAAAATAATATAAATAGGAGTCGACTAATTTTACGAAATCCGACATTCCTACATCAAAATGGAAACCTTCCCCTAATTTCCTTTTGATATTGGTTCGGCTGTAAATATAAAGATATTCATAAAATCGGCTTTCTATTTTGCAGTTAACTATATAATGTTTATTTAATATAATCGATTAATTTTTATACTAAATCTAAAGATTCAAATAACTTTGATCGGTATCGGCATAATAATAATATTTCAATGGTGATATATAAATCGATTAATTATCTCGTAAGTCTAATCATTTTCATCATATATTGTACTTATGTATATATTTTGAAAAACTTATATTACTATGACTTATTCTTTTTTTATTGTGCATTTTCATCAATCAACCGCGTAATTAAACTTAAATAAGCCTTGTTGTACAAAGTTTTCTTAATTCAACACAAACTGTATTTTATATTTAGAATTATAATATTTATAATATATTATAGATCTAAATTTTCACAGCATTGATTTTTCTTGTAATATAATAAAACTTTATACAACGTAAGTAAAACTATTGTTCGATCGCAAAAGTACTTATTTCAATAATACAATTGTCGTGCGTTTTCATTTTTCAGATCATACATTTCTCGAATTCTTTTGCAAGCTTTATTTATTTATCTCTATTATTTTATTTAGAAGATACTTGATGAAGTTATGTTGTATATAATATCCTATGCGACTTCGACGATCGCGCTCGCGCGATTATCTCTTAAATAGCGTATGTAATCACAGAATAGCGTAACGACCACTATAGGTATCCATCACTATAGTACCATTCCAATAAATTATGGTTGCTTAAGATATTGTACATAATTTATAATATTAGTAAAAGAAAAATAATAATAGTAATTGTTATATTGATGATATAAATAATAGTGCCAAGCTTTCATGTGTATGTATAAGATATATATCTTAATATTGATTTTATTTACTTAATTACCTATCATTGATTTTATTTTTACTTAATAAATATAACTATATTAATTCACTCGTTATATATATATATATATATAATTTTTTCAATATTCTATATAATATATCTCTTATTGATACGTAGTACAATACATGTTCATTAATCTATACTTAATGTATAGTGTAATATTTGTGTTAATTATATTTATGTACTGATAGCATAGGCACCGAATTGCGTAGAGACATAAATAACTGTCGTTTTTAGTTTCTTTTATTTATATTTCATTACAATAAATATTTTGGACAGTCTGAGAAATAATGGTGCGGATTAATAAACGTCTTGTCCTTTCTAAGCGTCGTCTACATACGTAATTATTTTTAATTAATTAGGAAAGATTTATAATTATACTTGTGCTCGTTAATTTCATATAAAGCGGTATATTTATTTATTTAACTTTCTATAATATTGAATTTTTATAAGTTATTTGTATTTTGTTTATATTTCAACGAAATTATTTTTAAAGATGACGTTGTCATTGATTGATTTAAACATAACTTTTATGTTTTATTTATTTCCATCTGCGTAAACTTATACTTTTCTCTTTCTAATATTCTTTTTACTTACATGCGTATATTAAATTACGTTATTCTTGTCGAAGCACAAAAAGAAAAACGACAAACATTTTTTTGATCGACTATATGCTATGCATATGTAATAACCACAGAATATAATATGATTATCAATATTTTAATTTTCATTCATTTTTCGATGTGTAAACTTGTTTATATGTCCCGGATCAGCAATTCAAAAACACTTTCGTGTGGTCCCTTTCTAGTTTGACATTTTTTTTTAATTATAACCGATGTAATTAATGTATATTTTTTATTCAAGCTTCCTCTTGATATTTTCACTCCACATATTAATTTAATGATTGATCCATTTAAATTTTAGTTTTTGAAATTTTGATTATAATTTTATGCAATTGTTTTTTTTTTAATTTAAACTCGATTATTTTATTTTATAATATTGAACGTGAATATTAAAGATACTGTGAAAATATTACAAATAAATTAATATTACAAAATTTCTTGATTGTAAAGTTATGTATTATATCTTTAATAGACTTTGAACACTCAATTTGTAGATATTTTTGATGCGTTTAAAATATCAGTTTTGAATAAATTGAAAGTACATTACAACTAATAAATATTTGATTTCCACGTAAAAATGATTAATATATTATCTGGAATTTTCTTAAAGAAGTTATCGGATAATATATATTGTGACTCGGACTAAGGCTTGATTAACGAATCTTATCCAATATCACAAATAATGAAAATAATTAAACTGTATATTACAACTTTTCTCGACGTATTTTTTTATTTTATTTATTTCAAAATGATTTCTTTATTTTATATATGAAAAAATGCAAGATTTGCATGTTATGACTGTCAGTGAAAATAAATAGAGACAGTCGTGCATTACAATAGAATTTAGGACTTTCTTGTGCTTTGAGTCTATAGAAAACTTTTTATAATAGGCTACTGTTTTTTATTTTATTACTATATATAATTATGAATTGATTAAGTATTCGCCGTCATGAATCGATCATTTACGACGAAAATTTGTAATACCAAGCGCATTGTATAGAATATATACATTTATAGTTCATTTTCATATCAATTCGTCCAAGAGAAAGTGAAAATAACGAAGTACTTCTACAACGTTATTTATAATCTATATAAGTTTTTCATTCAATTTTACATCGCTAATCGAGTACTCTACTAAATTCTAAAATACAATCGCACGGAAAATTTCTTTGAAAAAATGAAATGGTTACGATTTATTCAACTTCAAAAAAATATGTTTGATATTGTTTAAAAAATAAATAAATAATCTAATAACTAATTCTACCATTTTTCTTATACGAGACATTCATATTCGTAAAGTAAGAGAAACGTCTGAAACATAAGGAAATCTATGTAAATATGAAAATTCTTCGTGTCATTTACCGAACGTATTTATATTATCGAGAGTAAGAAAAGGTTTGTGGTCTAAGCGTCAGTTTTCAATGCGAGAAAGTGATATTTTGTTGTTGTTACTCCAAAAGAGATACAAGCTGAATCGTCATTAACGCATGTAATACCCGTTCCTGACGCTTCATTGCATAATTGCATTATAATAATTTATAGTATGATATCAGGTCTAGGATTTATGATCGAGGATCTCAACGGTGACGTTCTCCAGCACCGGATCACTGCCGATATTATTTTGATGATTCGGTGGTGACTTGTTGGACTTGCCCGAAACCGCGGAGGCGTTTCCACTGCTTCCACGACTACCGCGTCGTGAACCCGTCCTGGATCCTGGTGACAATGGCGTGCAATTCTCCGTTATTCGAGTATCTTGTACCGGAGCAAAAGCGAGGCATCCGCGCTTTCCTTTGTCGTTATTCAAAAGGATTTTCTCGTCTGATATGTAAATATATAATATATTCAAAAACATTAATATACGAGTTAAAATTCGATTGTTTTATCTATGAGTTTTCGGATTACTATTTCTTAGCTTCCATAAATGTTTAACGCTAATATATACTTAATTTTTCATGGTAAGTTTTCATTCTAAGGTATAGTATCTTTATTTTAAATGCAGTTTAAAAGTTGCAAGTCAATAATTAATTGTTTCTACTTCTTCAAAGTATAATTATATTATTCAACTATATATATATGATATTTAATAAAGTTGTATATATCATCTAATTTTATAATTTCATTCAATATAATTAAAGCAATAATGAATATTTAAAAATAATAAGAAATCGACGTTGGAATAGCTCAAAAAATCAATAAGAGAATAGTTACATTTTATAAATAAAATTAATATTTTATCGTTAAATAATTATTCTAGTAAAGGATAGTATATTTTTCTCAATATCTTATAAATTGATGTTCTATAGATTCTTTTATTCTAGTAAATAACTTGTTTTTAAATTTAATAATAAAATAAACTACATTTAATAGTTTTATGTGTATATATATATATTTCACATTTGAAAGTGAAATTAATCTGCTTATTGCAAAAGAGAAATTTTTATATAATATTATTTAAAAATAATATTTACTTTATATCTTTTTTAATTTAATATCTTTCATTTAAAGAAAATTTTAATCAAAATTTAATTATCTTCAAAAAGATATCTATTATATTAAGAATATTTATGACATTTATAAATGTATCTTTCTTTTTATCTAAGATTATCCCCCATGAGCTACATATTTATGATCTTTATAAACATAAACGAAATTTAAACAGCGAATTTTATAAATTTACGTATATACGTGAAATAAACTAATTTAAATTAACTTCAATTTATTATGCTTTATCATATTGTTTATACTCTTATAATATATTTTTATTACCATTTATAATATTTTTCTATTATTTATCAATTACTTATTCCAATCATTTTACCTCATTATTTATTTATATCTTTCTTTATTATTTATTTTAGATTTTTTAATACTTTAATCTGTATTATAAAATTAAGGACATTAATTTATACATTTTGGATCACTTTAAACATTTTTAATTTTAAGTAGAAAATGTTTAAAGAAACCATATTTTTACTGTTCATTATTTACAAGTAAAATTCAAACATAATATAAATTTTAAACACTAGTTACTAATAATAAGTTATATTACATATTTACATATAGTAACTATAATTTATAATCGTAAATTTAGATATGTATATACAATAAATATTCAATTCATGTAAAAAAAAATGTTTGAATTAAATTTAAGATGCATTAATTTTATTACATAAATTTCAATATCTATTGAAATTTAATTTAATTAAAATTGATGAGATATATACAACTTTATTTAATATTTTATTATCCAATAATATATAGATTTTATAAATTTAGCTGCAGATAAAAATTTGACAAATTAAAAATTTTTTATTCCTTGGATAAATATAACTTTTTGTATTATTAAAAAAATCTTCTTTAATGAAATATTAAAAAAATTATATATTAAATTATATAGAATGAAAATTTATACTGAAAATTAAGTGTACACTTGAATATTTTTATGATAAAATAATATATTTACATTATTAATATCTTCTTACAATGTCATTATTATAAAATGTAATATAAATATTATTGACTTCTTGATAATTAAAAATTAATACATTTTTTTCTAATTCTAATAAATGAGGCTTTTCTCACTTAAAAAGATAAATTTATAAATCAATAAATTTACTTATAGATTAAGTATTCTTTTGAGTTTTTATAAAAAATAAAAAAATAAAAAATTATTATAAATAGTTATACTTTTCAAATAATTAAAAGTCACTTGTCATAAATATTAAATAGATTTTTACGTAATTATGAAATATTATTTTATATTTAAGCTTTTGATTTTATATTTCTCATAAATAGTTTTCTTAATAATTTTTTGTATTTTTAATTAGATTATGTATATAAATGATAAATAAATTATTTATATTTTTCAAAAAATAATTATTTCTCTACAATTAAACTAAATATAATTAAAATAATTTATTAAAAAAATATTTATCAATTAATAAATAATTTTAAAGTAAAAAATATAAAAATTTATATAAATTAAGTTCAATAAATTATATATCTTTAAATGTAAAATTGATAAATAGAACTTTTACTGTAAATATATTGAATATTAGTATCAAGATAATTAATGCATAAGTAAAATTTATATTATTATAAAAAAAAATTGTACACGTATAATTCTGCTAAGGTTTCTAATAAATTATGGAGCTATTTTTATAAATTTGTACAAAGTTTAATATTATATTTATTTTGATATTTTTAACAAAATTATCTTTTTTTATTAAAAAATATTCTTAATTTTATAAATTATAAAAATTTTTTCCACTTTAATGGTTATATTAACGTAAATTTTTCAAATTTGAAAATCCTTTTTGTTTCGACAAAGAAGCAAAAGCAAGCACTGTTAATAAGTAATTTGCTGTACATATGATAGTGAAATTTAAAATTTCAAGAACTGAACACTGAAAACTTACGAAATAAAATTTTTTAAACATTTATTATAGAAACAGAAGAAAAATTATTAACCAATAATTTGAAATACTGTGTTTAAATACCTTCTATTAAACTGACACCTGAATGTCAAATGTATTTTATTAGTATATAATTTTATCGTAAAGATATCAATATTGTTATTACTGACATGTTAGGTATTATTTGTATTATAGTATATAATTGCAAATAAAAAATATTATTTCTATATGTAAGTTTTCAAGCCTTCCACTTATACATACAATTTTTAATTTATAAAAATATAACAGTATTTACAACAATGAAAATATTAATAATCGAAAATACATCATTTTTTTCAATGTAATGCGTGAACACTTTTATGTAATAATAATAAAAAAATTTTTTAATTTATTGACAACGATTGAGTCAGCTTATTAGACTCTTTAAAAATATTAATTTAATAATATAAATTATTTTTAATTTTAAATAGTAGTTTAATTTTGAACGATTCAATACTAGAATGCTTATGAAAATATAATTAATTTCATTGAAAAAGTGGTCGTTTCTGTATAATTACATTGAAATTTATAGATATCTATCTTTATAAAGCGAAAAACATGCAAGTCATGCAAAAAGCTACAGCAAATAATAATAAGTTTATAATAACAAACATGATTGTATAATTATTGTAAAATAAGAATTTACAATAAAAATAGACAAGTAAATATGTACATAATTCGTATGCACATGTTACAATATATACGCATATCCCGACAAGGACGAGAATAGCGTAATTTTATCACATCTATCTACGTTGGCAGCAACGACGTTTTTTTGCCTATAACCGAGGGATGTTTTCCTCGTCCTTGTCGTGGTAAAAAAGTGCTCGGCAACACAATCACATTGTTAACAAATATTACCTAAGTAATGCTTAAAAGCAAAAACAGAATTATATATAGTACGAGAACACAAAGTAACTAACGAAATGAATGAGAAAAAGTGAGCGATACGTTATACTAAATGCAGGGACTTAAAGCGTCACACGAGTCTGAGTATAAAAAAACAGTATAATGAGAAAGAAAATTAGGAAGAGAGAAGAGAGGAAGAGAATGAATAAAGTTGATAACGAGAAAATAAATTTGCGAGAGAGTCAAATTGTATAAAGCCGATATCATTTTTCTTTTGCGTTAATAAAATCTATTATAACACGTGTATTATGTGCGTATAAGATAGCCAAGTCATTTTGACTGTTTTAAGATGCTTTTACTTACTAATAAGTAATTAAAATTTTATCAACAAATATATTATTAATATTGCACTAATATATTTAGGTTTTCATTGAAATATTTCCAATCATTTATGAATTTCATTTAAATTTCTCGTTTTTCTAAAATGTATACATTTTGATATATTTCATTGTTGAAGTATATTATTTTACTCTTGAATTTAATGTACGATCGAATTTCGTATCAAATTTTTAGTCTAGAGAAAACTAAATTAACGATATAATATTAGATATATTCAAAGAAAAATGTATTTATCAGATATTCCTTGTAAAAATTAATAAAAGATAAATTTATTGCTTATACTTATTAATGCGAAATAAGTTTCTTTTAAGTACAAGTTTACGTAAAATGTTTTCTTATTTGAAATATTGTTTAAAAACCGATAAAAAGAAAACTCTCTCGGGTGTCAAAATGACTTTTATACATCAGTATCGTATTTCACGTGATTCAATTAATTTCTAAAAATATGAATATGAAAGACGACAAAGATCACTGATAAAAACAGTAAAAATATCGATAAAAGTGAAAAGTAAAAAATGAAATAAATAAAAAGTAATAGAAATCTATGAAATGAATCACTTATCTATAGCAAGTGCAGTCAGTTTTGAGAGACAGACAGAATCTAGTAAGAATAGAAGTACTGTATATAGAATACCTACGTACATTCTCATTTCGTAATAAACAAGATCATAAGGACGTTAAGACCGAGACTGAGGCTCTCGATAATAGAGCCTTTAGAAAGATTCGAAATAAAGGAAGTCTCCGTTCCCTTTCTAGATGTTAAAAGAGTATATGTACATATACAGTTTACACGGAGGATGTAGCGTTATATAGTTTTGTCAAAACTTCGCTTGCTTAGTAAGTGAATGAATAAAAACCCGTACGGTTCACTCGCTGAGAGTGTTTCGCACCTTGCGAGGCGTTAGGCGAATGGGCCCGTAAGGATGCCATCGAGGGCTGCCTTGACGGGCCCCTGACACTTGCGCGCGAACCCCGACGTTCCTGGCCGTGCAGGAGTTTGTTGTCCCGCAACAGCGAGACGTTCATCAACCGGGCGTTGGGTGTGTTGAAGATTGTCCTGTTCTCCCTCCAGCGAGCCCTGCAACACTCGCCCAATCTTAAGTGTCTTTGCTTTCTCATTTTATTCGGTTTCGAAAACGCGCAACGATTATTTCTCTTTGGTCGATGTCGTTTAAACGAAGATTTTTATTAAAAGGTTTTTGGAGTATCCGAATTTGCGTTCGATGTTCGATTAGCTTTTTTTTAACAAACTTGGTAAAGGGTTTGTCGTTGAAAAATTCCATTCGCGACTTAAAAAACTTACCCAGCGTTTTTAAGTAATCTAAGAGATTCGCGAGAATAAAACTATGAGAAAAATCTCATTAAAAAGTTTTATTAAAATTTTTAATATCTTGACAAAAATGTTAATTCATATTACTTTACAAACATATATAAATTTTATGTCGTAGATCATGAATATTTTTAAATTACATTGATGTATGTTTAATCAAATTAATCTACGAACTAAATATAATTTTTTTTGAATGGTATGTATAGTCAAATTTTCAATCGAGACACTTATATCGTTTAAAAATTTGTTTATACGACAAAAAAATCCGTAGTACATTTTTATGTCTAGTTTTAGTTATTAGCTATAAATATTTATAACAATTTTAATAAATACTCGAACAAAAATATTAATCCAAATGAAGATTTCTAAATATATATAAATGATGAGATGTGCATAAGAAATACAGAATGTAGAAAAAATGTATAAAACTTACTTGCTGAATAGCCTGAGAACGATGCAGATGATGACAAACATCAAGGCCATTCCTGCAAGAATACCGATCATCGCCGGATCTACATATCGAAGATCTGGTGGCTCCTTTATTTCGGCTGTTGGAAAAAACAAGGAGAAAGCATCGATAAAACGTTAAAGTATATATCATGAATTCGAAATGTACAAGACTTTGAAGCTTATGAGAAACTTATAAAAGATAAAATAAGCATACATACAACATCGATAATTCGATCTTGTTTATACTCACCGATGCATTGAATAGAGCCGTCTTTGCTCTGCACGGGAACTTTTTCAAAGATGCAAATGCAACGTCCATCCCGGCATTCGGTCTGGGCGATTTGCACTTCGCACTGCTCCGTAAAGAAACACGACTCATTGATATTCGCTGCTGCAAGACAAATAAGAAAAGCGAAAATGGGATGTAGAGCTTATGAAAATATCCGCCTTTCGATTGATGAGATTTTTACCATCTAGCGCTTTTTCGAGTTGAAGAAAGTAGCGAAACTTTATGAATTTATTTTGATACCTACATTTGTGTATTCGCGGCGTAAAAACTTTTTCTACAAACTTCTTCGCAAATGAATCATTTATTAAGTACTAAAAATATATTCTTTTCAATTTTTACATTTCAAAATTTACTTTACCCTATAGTAATAAAACTTTGTATTTATTAAAATTAATAACTTTTAGCAGATATGAATTGGGTGCAAAATGCACAAAATTTATAAATTAAAAATTAAAAGCTCACAAAAATCTCATATTGATAATTGGTAAAATGAAAACGTATCAACAATTTTCATAGATTTAAATTAGTTTTTTCAAATATATATATATAATTTTGTTCACTTTCATCAGGTAAAATATATTTACTTATAACTTGAAAAATATTGATCTTATGCTAATTTATTTACCAAAAAATTTTATAAACACTATAAGATATCAAATACATAATTTTTTTTATTTAATTCAATATATTAATATTTGTGTAAATACAAGTAATATTAAAAATTGAATTACAGCTTTAAAAGTAAGTTCAAAAAGATTTCACAACAGACTTGATACTTTGTTCGTATCCAGGATTAAAAGCAGTATTTACATAGAAAGGATTTGGTTAGTTTGGTGCCACCGAGCTGACATAAAATACTCTAATATCCTGTAATCTCAGAAAAAATATGGAAATGATGAATCCGTACAACATGTGATATGCGCAAAGATTTACTTTAAATATTATTAAACTATTTATATATTATATTGATAATAACTGTTTGGTGTTTTTAGGTTTATTTTAATAAAATTCAAATTTATTCTTATCGACTAAAATCTTTCTATAATCATATATTTTATTTAAATAATTTTAATATTCGGTACTTTTTGATTTATATCTATTCAAATACTTTTTAAAATATATAAAAGTACATAAGTATTGAAATCTTTTTGAATTTTTATATAAAATATCTGAATTCAATGAATAAAAAATTCTATATTACATCACAGGGATCTAATATTAAAAAAATAATTATTTATTATTAATATTATAAAAGTACTTATATCCTTGCTTAAGTTATTTAAAAAAAATTTAATGCTAATTTTCCATTTTGTATTAAATTTTTAGATAAAAAATGAATCGTTTGTTTTACAAGATTATAAAATATTATTTTTAAAATTACTGAATAACGGTTCAATATATTATATAGCTTGATATCGACTAAATTACATACACTTTCAATATAAATATTGTTCATTAAAAAATATATATTTTTTTGTGCTGAAATAATAAAAATATTTTTATATGTATCGATTCAACATCATTTTATTTTATTGTATTTTATTAAAATAAATTTTCTAATATTTTTAATTTTACAAAAATGTTTAAATACAATTTTCTTTTTAATTCAATTGTATATTTATAGTTTATTAAAATAAATAGGTCTAAATATAAAAATCACCAATTTTTTATTCTAAATAAATTATTTTATTCTATGAGATTATGACCAATTAAATTGTAATACAAATATCTTCTTAATCAATTATTATCGATAATTACAGTGAAATTCTCAAATTACAGAGAAAGTATAATATAAAAATATATAAAATATTAAAAAATGTACAAATAAACAACTTCAGTAGTAAATGAAGGCTTTGACTTTTAAATTTATACATCTATATTTAATCTTACCAAAACTCAATATAAGTTTAATAATAGATTTCTGTCTAGTAAAATATTCTAAAGGGACATTCTATATAATCCCTCATCTGCATCTTCAAAAAATCAATATCTAGATTCAAGAATAGATAAATGAAAATGAAAATAATGAGTGAGCTGCAAAGAATATAAACATTTTCTATAGAGACATCAAAATAGATCATCAGAAAGTAAAAGAGAAACGTAGAAACATTGTAAAAATTTAGAAAACTGTATTATTAATAAAAAAACCGATATCTACTGATAAATGTTTTATTTTTTTATAAAATTTAATACAAAATTACACAATACATTTTTTAGTAAACAAAAGAAATAATAATTAAAAGTTATAAAAGTTGAGTTTCCCAATTTAGGTTGTGTTTAATTATTATTATAAAAGTCCAATAATACAAAAATATACTTTTAAATGTACATTATTCTATAGAATATATAAATAATATGATAACAAAATAAGACCACAAAATAATACCTAGTTTCTGTGATGAACTTTTGTAATTAGTTGATAAGATCTATATAGAATGTAGAAATACTTTTCAAAAGCTTTTATTTAGAAATTGGAAAGAAAATAGATTCACAGATCATAAAAATAACAAGCAAGATTGTCTAATGTCTGTATTTTTAACTTTTTAGAAATAATAAAACTGTGTATATTAAATTATTATTATCAATAAATTAATAAAACTATTTATAATAAAATAACATATTTATGTATGTTTGAAAAAATTTAGAAAAAGTATTTTCCAGTTTTAAATATTTTATATAGTAGATAAATAAACATAAATATAGATCGTATATAAATGATGTACTTATAATTCACTAAAGTATAAATCTATAAACATATATTTGAAAAATAAAATTCAAAGTTTTATGAGATATAAAAAACAAAAATTCATCTATGAATAAACAAAAGTATCTATAAAATATTTATACTGATTTAAAATTAATGATAGCTTGTATACTGTAACATAGTTGATGAAATATTAATATTGCAATAACTTATCATCATTGTAATAAATAAAGATTAAACTTAATCGAGAAATACAATATTTACAAGTTCATATATTTTATTCGTTAACATATGATTAATGTAATGTTTCTAGTTTAAACAATAAATTAAATAAATTAAATGCAATGAAAATATATAGGAAAAAATAATCAAAAACAAATTTATTAAAATTGTAAACATTAAATTAAATTACATATCAGTTGAGATTAAAAGTTTATTGAATAATTTTAATTGAATAATTTATTACATTATTATACTTGAATAGCTCAAATATTTTATAAATAAAAAATTCTTTCTAATATTGGCATCATATTATAAGAAAAAAAATGGTAATACTTGTATTATATCTAAAATATATGTTTCATAGTTTTTGAAAAATTTTAAAAAACTTTTAAATATAAGTTTAATAAATTAATTAAGAGCAGATAATTTCTGTTAAAAAATTGTATATGAATATAGCCAACACGTGATGGAGAACAATAATAATAAAAACATATATTTTTAATCTATGTTAATCAATAAAATATTCTTTTCAAATGGTCATCAAAATATAATTAAAAGAATAATAATTCAAACAATAAAGTTGAAACAAATATATAATCTATAAGTATTACATACTTTAAAATATTTATTTGCGATTACCGAAAAAATCTTTAGTATTCGAAGCTTTAAAAAATAATATCAGCAATGTATATTCAATAGTTTTTATATTATAAATATCAAATTATTAATTAATTATTATTTTGATATTAAATAATAATCTGTCAAATAATAAATCTAGTGGTAGATCAACATAATAATTAGATATTCTAAACTAATTAAATCGAAAAGCCAATTAACTGGAGCATAGCTAAACACAAATTATTAAATTATATGTAACTGAAAAGCAATTCTCTAGACTATCATGTCACTGTCATTCATAATAAATATGTTTATTTTATACATGTTCAATTAGTAAAAACATATTAAATAATTTAAGAACATGAAGACAGATGTATTCAAATATTAATTTTTAATTGTAAATAATTATGTGTCAATGTTTTATAATTTCAATAAATCTATTTTTTATAAATATATATGTGTGTAATATTTATATAATCTTTTATATTTTCAAGTTCTATAAATGCAAAAGATAATTCAATGGAAAAATTGGATATTGTTTCCATCCTTTTATTTTAATTTTATAAATACATGAAGCTCTGAATTGAAAGGTCTTATAATAATTGAACAAAGGTTGAAATTCGATATAAGACACATATGTTGTAAATCACAATAAATTTTAAAATGTTTACATTTTATATTAATTATTAGATTAATTTAACATAAAAATAGTATTTTTCGGAAATGGTATTTTTTAAAAATTGAATGGAGAATTATTTTAACTAGTTCTAAAAAATTATTATAAAATTTAATTGTTTGTATATTTGAATATCATAATCAATCGACTTTTTCTTCAAAAATTAAATACTTCGCAATGATATTTAATGTCGAAATATGTTGTCGTCAAATCAATGTTTCTTGGATTGAAGTAGAATATTTAAAGGTTTATGATGATATTCATTTGCTTAGTTAACCGCAGTAATCTAATGTTAAAATAAACGAAAACTACACTTCAACAGAAGTCGGTATCTAAGTTACTAATTGCTCTTGTACACGCTTTCTGAGAAACTTCTACATGTCTTATAAGCATGAAACTATGAAATAGAGTAAATACGATATTATTTATGATGCATTAAATTTAAATGAGACTTAAATTATGAATATAATTTTGTATTTTATTAATAAATTTAGTTATTTCAAAGCTTGCCAATAATTTTAATAAAGCTGAAAAATATTTTTTATCCGATAATTTAGCCAATAATAAAAAATACAAATATCATTTGAAACAATATATTGTATTATGTCATAATTATGAACAATGAATATAATGAATAGGAATTTTAAAATATTATATAGGAATTTATCAAGTTTCGATAAATCAATGTTTCCAATTTATTATAAAAATATTATAATTTTAAAAATTCAAAAAAATAGCATCAAAGATAATAAAAAAATGAGTGATTTGTCAATTGAACATTTTTATGACAATTTTTTGTTCGCTTAGAAATTGTCATAAACTTACATTAATATAAAATACGTAAATAAACTCCAAACTCTTAAAGACCGATTTAAATTAAAAATAACTAAGTCTTACGAAATTCTCGTACAGGAACAATCAAATAAAATTGAAAAATTGAAATAAAGGGAATTTGAAAAACCCTTCATAGTACAGACGTAATGGAGACTTCTTGTCACGCTTCTTGAAATCCTTGGCATAGCTGGGCAGTCTAGTGGCTATTTTCCAGACACGAAAGCCTCATCGTTCCAAGTAGCCGAGGCGTTTATTTTCCCTCGGCAGTTATGTAAGGACCCCGACAAATGAGATTCAGACGGTAAATGAAAGAGGCAGAAGGATGAGAGAAGAGAGAACGAAAAAGAAAGGTAATGTGTGCTTGTAAGAATGAAAGGAAGGAGAGAGAAGATGGAATTTAAAAAATGAATAGACATTGAAGAACAGACTGGTAAATTAATAGTAAATAATATTACACAAACGCAGAGAGTACAAAAAGATAATGGCTTCAAAAATAAACTGGAATAAGCGAAGCAGCATAAAATATATACAATATAATGATTCTTTTTAAAAGTTTAAATATATATTTTATAATAAAGGGAAAAAATAGAAAGTTAAAGCGCAAATATGAAGAGGAAAATAAAAATAGAAAATTCAAAAGGAACAATATGAAATAAATGTTTGTTCTTTTATGAATTTGAGAAATTAAAATAATTACGTGAAAAAATTTAGCGTTTCAACAAAAATATTTTTCTATTACGGAAAGAAAATATGACAAAGAAAATAATTTCTGCTGGTCAGTATTGTACGTCTGTACAATATCGATACGCTTGTTCCCTCGACCAGAAGCCTTTACTAATTATCCCTGACAAAATTATTGTTATAGAACAAAAATATTACAAGCTCAACATATATATAACTACGTATAAAGAACTTACTCTTGATGCATTTTTTCAAATTCGAGAAACATTGTTCTTTTACATTTTTAGGGGAAAAAATATCATGAATTAAAAAATAGTAGTGAAACGTTGAAAAATATATTTTTGTAAAATATTTACTTCTAAAATTTATTATTAATATAAATTTAAGTAATAGATTAATCATTATTAGATATATAATTACTACTTATGTAGCACACGAATACTTTTAGTAATTTTTTTAAATTAAAAAATATATATACACATAAATATCTTTCTTTGAATCGTACTACCTTCCGAAAAAGTGACTAAATTATGTAGAAAGAAAAAGATTTTCTATAAAAAGATTCCTAATAGTACAATGGTTCCTCTTTTTTTGATATTACTCGAAGAAAATAAAAAATTTTCATAAGAAATATTAGAGAAGTTAAACATCTGTTTCGATTATCTTTCCCTGATCACATAAAATAGAAGCTAAGGGACAGAAATCAGATAGAGATTGATCAAATGAATAATATTAGTAAATTTTGTCGAATGAATTTATGGTAAATTTCTTCAACGATTCTATATTAAGCACGAATACAATAGGTATTAAATTAAATCTACAGATTTAATATCTTAAATATTATAGTCAAAATCCAGTTAGAGCTTCTAATCCTCGAATTCTATATTCTCATACTCGGAGATATATGTAAAAAGAAACTCTATTGGTTGAATATCAAGTAAAAAAATATAACTCGAGTCACGCAAGTGAAAAGTACATTTTTTATGCCATAATAATTTCGGTGTGTAGTACGTAAAGTGTAATGTATTTCGTCATTATAGATCTATTGCTATAGTTATTTTTAGTAAAAAAATAAAATAAGCTCAATCTCCGATAAGACTAAAGTAACTGTTCTTTTTCAAATTGATGCAAATCTTATGTTTGTAATTTATAATCATGAAAGAACAGGATTTTACTAAACTACAGCTTAAGTTTCGCAGTAAACAAAAAAGATAAACAAAATAATTATATAACGCCACATTTTCTAACCACTAAGTAAGCAATAAGTAAATTATTTTAAAAGAAATTGTTAAAAAATCGTATAATCATAACAAGTACTAAGATTTTAATCCAATTATTAATAAATATTTCATAGTAATTATTATAATTGATATTCAATTTCACAAAATATGTTATAATTTTATTGTATTTAATTCATATAAAGAAAAAACTATATGTGAATAAGATATTCATTTTTATTATAGCATTGGTCATAATAAAAATTATTCTCTTGTACAAAGGCATTTAATTTAAATTAAGAAAAAACTATTTATTAGTACATATCATTTAGCTATGATATCAGCAAAAGTTTGAATTATATATTCAAATTTACGGATAAAAAAAATATTGCAATTATTATATTATCCTTAATATTAAAAAATATAAAAAATATCCCAGCAATATTGAATTAGTATAAATTTTTACACTGAAGTTTCAAATAAAAAAAATATTTATACATATTATATTCTTGATTATAATAATTTATATTTCTTATTTTAAATTTCAAAAATATTTATACCATTAATCCATACATATTTAATAAGACATTGTTATCATTGCAAAATTTAAATAAATTAGTGCTATAAATGATATTATAAAATCGGTTAAAATAAATAAAATACTCATTTTATAAAACTTACCATGTCCGCATTTATCGATGTGATTGGTTGCACGAAATTCATCTCTACAGAGGCACTTTCTCACCTTTGGGTCACAGTAAGAACCGTCGAAGCCGCATTCATGATCATCCTTGCAATCGTCGCTGAATTTCTTCGTGCCTCGATCCGACAAGTCTGTAAAAATTTCAATTCTGTCAGTTCGATCCGTTATTTAAACTTTTTTACATTATTGCACCTTTTTGTGTCTGGAAAATATTTTGAAAAAACGATCTAGAATTTTACACAAAATTATCAAGGCATTCAATGTAAAAGATTAATTTTGAATTTTTATTAAATATTACTTTATTTATATTGATTATTATACTTATACTGTAAAAATACTAAAAAATTAAATAATAGATAAAAACAATACGTAATTACTGTTTAAAAATATTGTCTTTCATATAAAATATAATACAAATAAAAAACAAAATATTAAAATATTAACGAACATTTGCTATAATCATCTTTTAAATTATTGGAAGTGAATTTTAATTTTTCAATACTTAAAAATATTGTTTTTTAATCGGTGAGTTGATTTTATAAATAGTAGTTATTATTAACATATGTTAGGTTACTTCATTATACTTTTATAGACGAACTGAAAAAACTTTAAATGTGAAATTAATACATTTAGTATTAATAATAATAATTAAGTATGCTTTATTATAATATTAAATTTTCCATAATACTTTAATTATCTTATTGTATAAAAAGGGAATAGGTTAATTTTGTCTTATTTACTTGTTTATCTTATTCTTAAAAAGTGGTTAACTTATAATTGATTATAATACTGTAACATATAATTATTTTTATCCTTATTTGTATATTCATAATTTTACTACAAAATTATTTTGACTTTGTATATTTAACAATAATGAAGACCTCTAAATAAAAGTGGATTTTAATATTTAATTTTTAATTCAAGGCGGTTTATAAAAATTAAAAATTATCTCAAATATAAATAGTATCATTTTTAATGTATATATACAATATATTAAGATAAACTTTCTAATTTGTATTAAACAAAATTAAATAACTGTCAAAATTAATTAACTAACTTATTGTTGTAATATATTTATACAAATATTTAAATATTATATTTAAATGTATTTATGCTGAATCGTTATTTCATAGATATGTACTAAATGCAGTCTTAAACCAATATAAAACTAAAATTGTAGAATTTTATTTCATTTCTTATCCAATTAACTTAGACTTCAAATTTACACAGATCTAGATAATATATCCTAAAAAATATAGTTTCTCTTATTTATACAAGATAACCACCAAACGAATTAAAAACAAACTAATGAGAAAACTGAGATTTCAGAGGTTTTTGTTCCTACTAATCCAGAGTTTACATGTTTAAATAACCTGATGTTTTAAGGTAGCAAACAAATAAAGTTGACAACCTTATTTGTTTAATGTCTTTATTTGACTTGATATTTCTAAATATATTATAAAAGTTAATATCTGGCTGTGATAATAATTATATAGATAATTTATAACTGATATGTTCTAATTTTCTTTGAAGCTTTTACGTAAGCACAATAAAAATAAAAATATAGTTTTTAATATTTTCTTACACCCTTTTTTTAGTATATACATTTGATTAACGTATTAAATTATTGTAAATAAAAAATATATAATTTTTAATATATTAATATATATTTTTTTATAATTTCTGAAATGTTATTGAAACTTTTGGTGCATTTACAAAACAAATTTATGATATAAATAAAAAATTTATATATTCATGAAAATATATTTCATTTTTAAATCTTTTAATTCTATAAATAATTTTTAATTTTAATTCTTCGCCTTTATTTTCGTATATTTAATAAGTATTATATATTTTTATGTACCTTGGAGTTAAGTCATTTAATTTTCTAATTGATCTTAATTCTATGTGTGGTTACATTATAATTTAAAAATAATAAAATTGTACTTTGATATTAACTTTGAATAAAATTTTGATTTGACTTCTTGACTTACAAATATTAACTTAATACTGTCAATTATAATTCTAAAAAGAATCATACTTCTTAGTTTCACGAGTAAATATAATGATGTAGCGTTTTAAAAAAGTTTTAAAAATTTTGTATACAGATCTATGATTAAAAAATGTGTATAAATTAAATCTTAATTATTTATTTTCTATTAGAAATAAACTAATTTATTATATAAGAACAAATTCATATTTTTTCTCTTTTCACTTATAAATCAGCTTTGCCCATTAAAAACTGTAAGTCGAAAATACTCGCGATAAAAATAATTATTTGTTTATACATCAAAATATTATACATATATAATAATAATTCTAATGTCAATATTATATATGCATATATTATGTAATAAGAGTAAAAATATACATTTTTAATATTCATTATTCAATTATAAAAATCAAATTTTTTAAATGATGAAATCCAAAAAAATAAGAAAATACAAGTTTTGTATTATATTTTCGAATAAAACAATCTAATTAAATTAACAATCTTAATATATTACTAATTAATTTAATTTATTACTATTAAAATACTATTATTTCTTTAAATTAGTGATTCAATGGACAGATTAAGTTTCATTAATACCAAAATTTTTCTTTGAAAATTTGAAAACACATTTTAGTATAAATTTTACATTATTCAATATATTTTATATAACATTTTTAAACTTTAATACATTCAATTTTTTTACAAAATTGATTGTAAGTAATAATTTTAATTCTAAAAATTTTTGAATATGATAGATGAATTTTTATATAATATATTCAGATCGATTAATGTAAGTAATTTATAAATATATTTTAAAAAAGACCATTTTTTATCCGATCACGAAAATAATTTTTAACTCTATTAATTTAAAAATGATATATATTTTGAAAAAAATTTTTTAAATTCAATATTCACTTTAAATTAAAACTTTGATTTATATATATATATATATATATATATATATATATATATATAAATTATTATTCACAATATCGTAAGTTAATCCTAGGTTTAAATTGTTAGGATTATAATCTTGGGATTATAATCTATCATTTATTTCTCCGACTACTATAAATTGCAATCAAGTCCAACCGTACGTATGACAAAGCTGTAGGAAATTCGATCGTCTCAATTCCTCGCTCCAAGTTTCTGTAAAAGCGCAAAAGCTCTATTTCCTATGTGTATGTACAAAGCAGTGCATCAAAGTATTGGAAAAATCTTTAAAAGAAGTTATTTGATTTCAAAAGATTCTAATGTGATTCTGTTTTTTACACTTCAATCGATATTCTAAAAATAAATATAGTAATAATCTAAATCAATATATTAATTCATTTATAAAACAAAAACAAAATTTTTATATGATAACATATTATTATATTAATATCGTTTGATAAGTGATTATAAACTTAATAATAATTTTCCTAATATATAATAATAAGTTTTAATAATTTTTTAAATTTTTAATTATTATACCAGCTAAAGTTATTCAAATTTATTTTACTAATGCCTGGGTGTACGTACACAGTTGTATTTTAAAATAAATATAATTGATCGTAAAAATATTTGAGTTAGTTAAATAGTATCGAATACAAAATTTCTTAAGTTTAGTTTTTAACAGAAATATTTCGAAATTATTATTCTATTGTTTATTATATATTCTGAATTAAATATTTTTTCAACTAAAATAGTAAAAATTTAGTTAAAAATTGAATATATTTATAAATCGATTTTTATTATTTCCAAAGAAAATAGCGAATTTATGATAAAAAACTATCATAAAAAATATCAGTTAATAAATTATTAAGACTAAGATACAAAATTATGTCAAGAATATTATTATAGTCGATTTTAACAAATATTACTTCTCAAAATTTCTTTACAACGTAATTTTAAAGAATAATTTTTTTATACTTTTTTCTCACGATCGTGTACAGACACTTTAGCCGCGTGAATCTCTCATTCAAATGTAAAAGATCGGATTAATCAAATCAATGACTTTCCGTACAATATATGCTTCTGCATCCATGCACCAGATATGTTCGGTTGGGTAAATATATTTGCACATTGGTCCTTGCATTATATTACTCCATAGAATATTTCGTAGTGACAATACGAGAACCGAATTTTCTGATATTCGCACCATATTGCAGTAAATCCAGTTGGTGCAATGCTTTATTGATATCAGCTTTTATTCTCGTAATACATTTTATAAGTGATACATTTATTATTATCGCGTTAGGTTAATTGCACAGATATTAACTGTTTGTTACGACTTGTACTTAAATAACGGTTTCCATTCTATTTTCCTGTTTACGACTATGACCCACTACTCAAGATTCTTTATGTTTTAGGTCTAATGGCTTTTCGTTTTACATAAGTTCAGTTGATAATATAAAATTAATAATTTATCGTTCTTTCATTACAATATGAATGAAATATATGATATTCAAATTTAATCTCATAAGAAAACTTGAATCTACATAAAATAACGTAAGAAAAATTAATTTTTTAATCTTAATGAAGATTTTTAGACTCTTGATATCAAAGCATAATGCGTGAATTAAAATGTTCAATGTAGTTTTAAAAAATGCATCAGGCATACATTACGGGAAAAATTGCATTTAATCATTTTATAATAAAATAAAAAAAAATTTATTAACATACTTTTTTTAATTTAAAAAATTAAGAATTATTATTAAAAAATGTTATGCGCGTATTAAAATGTAATCTTTTTTACGTCTAACCGAACCAAATTAATTTCACTAAATCGTATCAAATTTAAAATTTTAATAGTCTATGGATTTTTTGTGATCAAATAATAGATAAATAATAGATAATAGTTATATTGTAATTATGAATAATTTATTTACTTCGCGATTTTTAATTTTTATACAAAATAAATACGATAAATAAGTTTTCAATCTTCAAATACGTGAATATTAAAAAGAAATCTGTTCCAACCAAATACGTCAGTATTAAAAATATACAAAGTAAACAATAAAAATTAAAAATCAAAAATATCATAATGTAACAGTTTCTTGATGCGTCAGCATTATAATGATGGCTTGTAATAATTATAATCTTGCTGATTTATATGAATTACACGAAGAGTTACCGGTTTTACGACTGATATTGAAATGTCCATAATTCATTTGGGGCTTTCACTATAATGCCAAAGCGAAGATAGCAGCAAAGCACTGACCACAAACATCTGTCACTCGCTTTTAGAATAACTGTCATCGATGAAAATAATCTGACTTTATTGCTTTAGCTTTTATTTTTATAAAAATGTTTTAGAGAAAAATTTAATATTTATGAATATACGATGTATATATAAATATATGTCAACTTTTTAATTTTATATAATTAATGAGATCGACTTTATCATATCGAGACAGGAAGCTTTTATACACTGAATTCTACTTTAAAAATCTTTAATATTTTAAAGATGATAATATCTTTCTGATTAAGGCATTTTTTCTTAGAGAATAAAAACTTTCTTAAAGAATTTTGATTAGTACTTTCTTTTAGTATAAAATTTCTTTTATATTAAAACATATTTTTTGTTTTACGAAAAAGTTAATTATCATATTCTAATTGATAAATAATTTTTATATATGTGATTATAAAGTATGTCTTATTTATTTACATTCTAAAGGTTTATTGTAGAATTACATAATAAATTAAAATCATAAATAGTCTTTAAATGATTTAAAAATATGTTCAAATATATTATATTATAATCAATAATAATGAACAAAATATAGAAAAATTGATTTATATTTAAAAATATTATCTTTTCAATCAATAAAATTTAAAATCAAGTTTAAAAAAAAAACGTAAAAAAAACTTTTAAAAATTATTTCCTCATCAAAAATTTATTAAATAGAAAATTTTTAAATTTAAATTTTCGATTACTATTAGTCGTGTAATATAAAGGATATTATTAAATATTTGATTCTTGATCAAATTAATATCAAGTGTATAATAATTTCATTAATGTATACCTAAAATACATACGAGTGCTTATATTAGTAGAAAATATGTGTAATATTTATATAAAAGTAAAATTCATGTATGAATTAATTTTCTATATTAAATATAGTAATAAATAAAGTAAGAGATATTAAAGATTATAGTTTCTCACCGATAACATAATGTCTTTATGAATAATTTGAAATTGTACTTTAATAATAAAATAGTAATACATGGATTGTAGAAGTATTGAAAAATTCATGTATTGATTATATTGTATTACATAATAAGTCTAAGGGAAAAAAATATAAGTACGATAGATTATAAGTAAATTACGTGAAATAAAATAAAATAATACTGTACAATCTTTCAATATTATTTGTAAGCAGTTTAAATATAAAGAACACTAGATTTAGTTCCTACACACAATATAATCTTTTTAATACAAAAAAACATATATATATATAATAGTTAGTATCTCTTTCTTAAGAGCATTTTTATAAGTGCTTACTTTAATCCAGTCGTAGCAAAGATTAAAACTTGACAAATTGGAAGAAATATTGAAATAATAAAAATTTTAAAAAGGAAGGAAGAAAATAATAAAATCATTCATCACTGCCTATATATTTTCCTATTTTTAGTATATATTATTGCATTAAGGCTCTATTTCATATCAACATGAAAAACACTTTTACGATCATTTTGAAAATATCATTAACTAAAGTGCTATTTACAATAAAGCAAATAAAATCTGTGTAACTTGATACGTAATAATTTTGATTTTTAAACAATAATTTATAAAT
Organism: Dolichoris vasculosae; assembly: GCA_018907195.1. Taxonomy (NCBI): domain Eukaryota; kingdom Metazoa; phylum Arthropoda; class Insecta; order Hymenoptera; family Agaonidae; genus Dolichoris; species Dolichoris vasculosae. Next base: position 13,288,688 of record JACCHY010000001.1, read on the forward strand.
CTCTACTGATAAAATATATGATAAAATATTATACATAATATCTTAAGTATTTTATTTATTTCTTAATTCTGTACAAAATTTACAATTAGTTTATGAATAAAAAATTATATAAATTTATAATGTGGTACACCATCAATATTTCTAATATAATACGAGGGAAAACTGTTAATGTCCCTTTACAAATTAACAATGAAAAAGCTAGCAGAATCTCGTGTATTTATTTTTGGAGGAGAACCGAAGAGAGATGCTTTTGTCTTATCAATATTAAACCCAAGGGGCAGTGACGTAACCTGTTCCATTACCCCATGAGATACCTCTACATGTACAGTTACGCCTTTCTCACTCTCTCTCGCTCTTACTTTCTAAAAACCTATTGAGAAAGATACGTGTCTCGTTGATATTATAGCTAAACAACCAGAAACTTAAGATTGAACCCTGTGAAGACTCCAAGTTCGTATAAAGCTAAGGGGAGCAACTCAATGTTTTAGTCACAATGAGTTGCTCTCTAAGGAAGATATCAAAGTTAATCCGTAAGAGAACAATCTTCGAGAATCCCAATTCCTTCGGTATAAAAGTAAGATAACGTACTAAATATTTATCTAATATTATCACAAATTTGTACATAATTCTCATGCTTAATTCAGTGTAAACATTATATTCACAAATTTTAAAAAAAAGTAAAATAAATGTTATTTTAGATTTTATACATCAACGTAATTTAAAATATATACTTTTTAACATTTTGAAAATGAAAAATAATAAGGTTTCTCTAATTGAATATTTTGTACCATATACTTACTTACGATAGCTGAATATTTTATACGTTAGCTTTACTACTATCAAGATTCATTTGTAAATGGTATGCTTCTATAAAATTACGTACGTACTTCACGTATTGAAAATTCTAATTTTTGATAAAATTTAAATACATACTTTATATACCACGATTTTCCACTGCTTATAGGTTTTATAATATAGAAAATAAAATTTTAAGCGATAAAATAATTTTAATTTTAAAATAAAATAATTTATACTCTATCGCTACAATTTTAATGTAATACATTTAATATTAAATAATGATAGAATTTATTCATTATTTTTTTATGAATGAGTAACAGTAGAACAAGGTTTCATAGATTTAAATCATAAATAAAATCATAATTTATATACATATGAAAATTCGATATTATAGTTAATAAGATATTTTTTCATATATTTATTTATTTTTAAAAAAATGTTTTTTATATATATGGAATATTACCATTAAATTTCATATAAACTTATTAGTGAGAAATAAATTACGTATTTGATATTAGTAGTTAAATATTCTACTTAAATATTAAAGTTTATATTAATATTAAAAAATTGTATTTATACACATTCCGATTTTAACTGATTTTTCTACAAATTCTAGAATTTTATTGTAAATTATATACTGTAAGAATTCTAATCTGTATATGTTTAAATATTGAAAATTATTATTTTATTTTGTTTTTAGACCAATTTTGAAGAAAAAGAAAATATATATATATTTTTAAAAATAATAGATTAAATGTTACTTATGTCTTTCCATAATAATAAAATTATGTTTATATATATATATATATAAAGATTTGATATAATCTCTTTGTTTACAATAATAATAATTTTATTTAAATATAAAATACAATCAATTGAAGTTATTAATAATTTTTAATAAAAAATTGTTTTTTTAAATACAAGTCTTTATACTCCACAGTTTATAAAGTGACGAAAACAGTTATTTGGAACTTTGATAAAACAAAAATGTTCATACACCCAAAGTAGCCCCGCCCTCGCCTAATCCTTCAAGGATAGATTGAGAGTAAAACTAGATGTGATGGAGCTGACAAGTATGTATATTTCTTACAGCTATTTACTCGTTGTAATTGGACTCGTGAACACCTGCTTAATTCGAAATCTCACCTAATATGAAACTGGTTTCATCTGTAAGTTAATATGTTGTTGCTTTTTATAATCTATATGGCTTTTTATAATATGTATATATATATACAATTTTTACAATTCTAAAATTAGTTGTATGTATTTATTATTGTTAATTTTGATATTACAAAATACACATATTTCATTTGAATTATAGTAATTATGTATATAAATATAATATCAGATACTAAAATATTTAAAAAACTTTTATTAATCTTAAGTATTTTTTGTGATAAATTAATTCAATAGTAAATTATTTAAAAAAATTAAAACTCGTATAAACTTTAAGTGAAATATATATGCAAAATTAGATGTTGTTAATTATAAAATTAAAAAAATGTGAATTTAAGCAAATAATTTTAACTTACTTTTTTAACAATGTTTGTAAAAATATGTTTATATTTACAATAAACATACATATTTATTTTATATTTATATTAGTATTAAATAAATCACCAAATATTATCATATTACTATATAATCTATTATGTTATTTATATATAGATTTTTTTATATCTGATATGATTTCTACCCAACCTATATTTTCATTTATGAATGCAATATAGTACAAATTCAATTTAGAGTATATAAGATCCGATAGCAAGACTTAACGATTTACTAACATTTTTTAAGAAACCACTCTATTATGATTATATTATTATTATTTAGTAAGACCATACTTTTGCAATGGTTATATCTCTTAAAAAATGTAATATAAAATAGGATATAATCGATCCGTAGTTTTGCTTAAGGTACGATTGTACTATAATTTTTTGTATACTCATTTGCTAGTTCAAATAACTACAAACCAGATTATATTTCTAAATAATATATGTTAAATAAAATTACATTTATAATATCTGTAATAATTAATAAGCGATAAATATTAATAAACAGCTTCGAAATTAGTGTCGAAAATTTTGTATTTAAAATTAAGCTAATACGGAACTTAAGTTTTTTCGTTATGTTAAAGAATAAAAAATTCCATTCAAACTCTTGTCGTGAATTTAACGTCTTACTTATAAAATTCCGTCAACCTCTGATAATGAAAACAGTTTTAACAAGCTTTCTAATCCTCTCTTATCCACGTACACGTTATAGCTTTAATAAACAAGTCAACGCAAACCCAAAATAGATGAACCCAAGAAAAATCATTTAATGCAAAAAGCATTTTTTATTACGGCGTACGTAAAGACACTCAATCGCTGAAGAATATATTCCCTACGGTGTCGAGATATGGCTTAACGCTTCTTTGAAATCCAAATCCCACCCCGAATGTCATCCTTCCCGTTTCGCGGTCATTAAATGAGAGCAACGACTTTGCACGTAACAACGCGGCACATAAAACCAACTCCGGAGTTTCTTCCCCTCATCGCTGAAACATTATGTTAACGAGCAAAGTTTCTTAGTATATGTGCAAATGGAGTATCACTCTTTTCTCATAGCGAAAAACCTCATCGCGAACAATCCGTGATGCAGCATTCGCTTATCAGTTCTGATTGTAGAAGTTCGGTTACCGCGTTCTCGGATACGGAAATATCTTTGGAATTTCTACTTTATCTTTCCAATATTACAAAATTTCAAGAGGCGGTAAAATATTACGATTTAGAATGAGATTATCTATAAATTTAGTATTCATTTCGATTGTTAACGATTGTTCTTTTATATTTTATATAATGTACTTGAATATTTCTTTCTTTTATCAGGCATAAAAATTTTAAATTACTTGTCTTTAAAGTATGTATCGGATTAATAATTATTACAGTATAAAGTGAAAATTATGATTTGTAAAAACATTTATAAAACTAATATCTTTAATCGAAATATAAGGTACTCAAAAGAATTTTGAATGCGTTATTTACAGTGAATAAGTACCAAATCTTTTCTTATTCAAACTTTCGATAGATAAAAAAGTTAAACTTTCAATCTTTAGTAATAATAATAATTTTATGAATTTTCCTCACAATTTAACATTGATTTTGTAATAAAATGATTCGCCTCGTTTATAGATATTGTAATTTACGTGTAAAATATATAATCCGCTTTTGAAAACATTAAATTTTTCGCCTACTTATTTTTAAAAGTAATGATTTTTTTTTCAACGCTATGATAATATTATGATAATATGACAGTATTACTTACAGTTATATCCATCATTCGTATGAAATGAAAAATGACTATTGTAAGAATAAATTATTATATAGAAAGTATTTAATTGTATTATAGCGAATTTATTTTATGTAACAACAATAACTAATTTAATGGTTCTACTTAGTAATTGTAACACGTACATCAATATAGAGAACATATAGTATCAACAAGCGCTACCAATGACATACGCCCGTTGACTTCAAAAGTGAGTTACTGTCAGATGCATGTGCACACACAGGATATTCAACATGATTTTACTCCCTCTGACACTTCGTTCACTTTGCGGAGATGCCTTCAAGCTCCGTTGCTGTCCTTTACCTCGTAGTTTGATTCGGAAATAAAGAAATCTAAACTCCCTTGCTTCAACTGTGTCTTAAAAGTGATATTTTTCGATAGAAAAATCATTTGTACAGATCAAATTTTTATGACGTGAATTCTTAAAAATGCAGAATGAATAAGAATTGATACATTACGTGGAATTTTTTATAATTAATTCAGCTATTCGTATTAAATGATATGAATTCGTTAAAACTTTTTTAAGCATTTTTAAATTACAAAATTTAACTTTTAAATATCTGAAATAAAGATCGTGTCAAATAAATATAAATTCTGTCTTCATAAATCACATTTTAGTCAATATAAAATAAATTCTTTATATTTATATTATAAAGACTCGTCAGTTTTTGTAAGACTGTAATATTATAAAGTTAAGTAAAATCAATATTTAATTTTAAAATTCTTACTATATTATTTTTCACCAACGTTTAAAATATTTAAAATATTAATTTATATATGTCATTTTTTCAATAATTTTTTTTTTATAAAATAATAAATTTTAATAGAAATATTAATCCATAAATAATATTATAAGATAGCTTTTATATCATCTCAACAGATATCGATAAATTACAAGCATTTTTTAATATGAAACATACTTTACTTAATTAAAAATTTTATTGTAAAATTGTTTCATGAATTATTTTTAAAAAAATTATATAAATTTAAAAGATTTGAGATAAATTTAAACAATTTATGGATTTAAAGTAATCTATTATACATATATTTAAATAACTATTATTCGTTTTAATATGATATAAAAATATGAAGGTTATTAATTTAAATCATAGTTTTTATATTTTAATTATTCGTGAATTCAAACAATGTATTTCTTAAAGAATTTTCAAGGTGAATAAAGTATATCTATAAGATATAAAATATTAATTTGAATTCAATTTCAAATTTATATCTCTCTGCAATAGTAAAAAATCACTTTGATTATTTTATAAAAGGTTGAATAATTTAATGTATGAATAGAAATTCAAAATATAAAATCAATCGATAAGTATTCGATATTAATTTTAAGAAATATCTATAAACATTTTTTTTTAAGAAATATAAATAACTTATAAAAATTTAATTCTAATTATAATTTTTATAAAATATATATTAAATTATTTAATAATTATTATGATATTTCTAGGCAAAATCTATTTTACAAATTTTTAAAATATTAGTTAATGTATCATTATTCGAAAACATCTACAAAAATATTTGATATTTATAAAAACACAATGTATAGAAAAATAAATAGTGTTATTTATATTTACTAAAAATAAAATTTAGGCCTGAAATATTTTTTAATATTCCATATAAAATTTGAACAATATAAATTGAAAGCCGTAAATAATATTAACATTAGTGAAATGACTTAAAATGAAATCAATTTAAAATTTAAATATTTAAAATATAAATTATGATTATAAAATATTATACAATTTTTATTTTATTGTATTAACATTTTTTTAAATATTCCATAAAGTGATTTTGTTTAATTTATACAGCGCTATTAATTCTAAGTCGATCAGGTTCTTCTAAAAATAAAAAAAGTATATGAAAGTAAGGTAGTAATTTACTTCTATAAGTGCATTGAACAACTAATTGCTACAGTAAATCCAGTCAACAAAAACTTGAATACTTTCGTTCCATCGATTGTACAATACAATTTAAAATAATTATGATAATTATTTTAATCGTTATATATTATTTTTATAATAGATTTCATCACATTCTTACGCAATAAATACTCGAAACGAATATATTTGTATAAATAATATAAATTGTAGAAATTGAAATAAATACGATATTTGTATCTCGAATGTCTTATGCATAAAAGATAGAGTAGAAAAATTCATGAATAAGACAAATTTAACCTTCCTAAAGCGAAAGAAACTTCCTAACATTTTGTTCAAATATAATAGCGGAACTTCTCGATGTACAAATGCAATATACGAAATTTTATCAAATCCTGTTTTGACCCTCACGCGATGAATCGAAGTGGGTTTTATCCGTATAATTATGACCAGGCCATGAAAAATGCATGTCTATGTATGCATTTGTGCCGTTACGATGTTTCGTTTCCATGTTTTATCTCTCTCACCTTTTTGCTCGAGAAGCTACAGCTGCGGAGAAGTTCGCTCGCCCGAACTCGAGCTACTCTCGGGTCGATCCGAACCAAAAGAAACTGGGTCAACTTTAGTCTCTCTCTCCTTCTTTCTCTCTTCCTCTCTTCCTTCTACATCCTAGACTAGGCCTCTACGTTGTGCGAACGATGGCACCCTGCCAATGCTCTCACCTGAGGCTCTTTCTACGAGCAACCACTCGCCCTGCGTTACCAGAAGTGCCACGCGTCGCTAAGCTTGCCGAGTTTACGGTTTGCTTTTCATCGAGATGAAAGAGAGAGAGAGAGAGAGAGAGAGAGAGAGAGAGAGAGAAAATAAAAGTAAAATAATATTCGCGAATGCAAAAGATACCTTGGAATTTAAAGGAATTTTTCGAACGAATCTTGAGAAGTCAGCGACGCTAACAATTGATCTTTCAATAACTAAAAGAAGTACGTTTGCTTTCAAATATATAAAATTTCAATTTGATACGATAGGATTTTAAGTGTATTAATCTTTTTGTACGTTCGGAAAGATTTTGCATAACATAAAAAAAGTTATAAAATAAAATACATTTACAAAAATCAAGAACAACCTTATTTTTAATAAAATCATTTTATCGTTATCGTAAATATATAAAATATTAAAAACAGATTTTCAAAAACATTGATAAAAACATTTACCTTTTCTTGTATATAGGATATTAAACGTACATCACTCTGAGCTTGTCGGAATAATATATGATCCGTAGTGACTTATTATTATTATTTGAGCGCACAGGTCTCGATATTATTTAAACGAAGCTAAATATGTAACGAAAGAATAAATATTACCAACGATCAAACTAATACATATCTATTAACTTTAATGATAAAAAATCTCCTTTGCATATTCGAAAGGAAAACCAGGAATCAAATTTACAAAATTACAGCATCCGATACAAAAGGTAAAGTAATAAATTGCAAAAAGAAACGCTCTTACTTTATTTGAAGACGTGCAACGTACGGGGATATACCAGCCGATGGCGAATTCAATTGTTCTTTGTACTCACCCGGGATTAAAGCTCACCGGTCCAGAGTATACCCGAGTGATCGCGTTTCTATGTTCGCTCTCGAATCCTCCTACCCACACCCTCGAAGATCACGCGATCTCGTCAGCAACATTCCTCGCCACGGAAAAATCCAGGAGCTAACTGATTGATGACGGTAAGCGATTACAGCTCTCGGAAATCTCGAACGAGAGTCACTTTTTCACCTCGGACAGTTCTTGCGATTTACTTCTTAAGATAATTCGTTCACTCCGTCATGCGACTCATCGTAATCGAAATTTATCTTAAACCGCCGATAAAATATCCGACCTTCATTTATCGTACGTATTAAATCAAAATTTGCTTGTTTTTGTTTACTTTAATAAAATTTGTTACTTGCATTTTATGTTTTCTTAAATAATTACCGAAATTCAAACTTCGCACTATGGATTTTACTCTACGATCGTTTTATTATTCTTCGCGTATAATTTTTAAACGATATTTATACAATTTATCATAAAATTTAAAACATTCTTAGTATTTTATAAAAATTTCATCGTAATATATTCAAGTTAATAAATTAAATAGTATTAAAGATTTTCTTTCTCGTTAATTGTTACATCCACATTAATATATTATCTTTTTTATTATCTACTCTTATAATTTGATAAAAATAAATATTTGAATAAACCTTATGTGCTTAATAAATATTATACGTACATTTCAAAAGGTATACGATAACTTTTTATTTTAGATACTTAAGTAACTTGTATAAAAATTTATTGCAAATATAAATTTAAATTAATTTAAAAATTTTATTCAGAAAATAAAATATTGATCTATCTTTTTCATGTATATCATCTTTAGAAAAAGTTGTATAAAGAAGTTCATAGTATAAAATATAATTTTAAAATAAAATAACATTCTTTTAAAGAATAAGTTTCCTTTTCGAATAATGGAGAATAAGAAATAATCGAATAATGTTTTCCTGAAATAAATTTTGTATTCATATCTACTTTTATTTGTCGAGAATGACATAATTTTATCGATCTTAATTTCAACATTATTTCTATTATCCAGAACCAAATTTTATTTTTGAGATTTTAGAATATATTACAATTGTATTTTTAATAGTACCTATAAATCAATTATCAGGTAATATTTCATATAAAATATTTTATTAATATTTATTCATGTATATATATATATATATATATATGAATGGAGACTTCTGATTATATTTTTAATTAAATTCTTCCGTTAATACTAAATTAATTCAATACTTTATAAATACCGAAATAAAAGACTTAATAAGAAATTTCATGATCTTTAAATTAGTTTTAGCTATACGTTATAAATTTAAAGTAGTAGTATATTTTTTATTTTTACCTTCGAAGATATGTATAGTTAATTATGATGATAAGCTTATTATTTAAAAAATATGGATTATATTTTTTATAATGAAACTATAATTATTAATTATAAAATTATGTTTCTAATTTAGTTATTTATTTTAATTTAGTTAGTTATTATATCTAATTGATTGATTATTAAATAACATAAATATTTTTTATTAGTCATCGAAATAATTTTAATGACAATATTTTAATGTATAAATATTAAAACAAAGTATCAAATAAAAATTTTAAAAATTTTTATAATTTTAGGAACAATATTTATATAAGTTCTTGCATTACTAGAATTTTTAAAATACTAATTTCTTTACTATAACGATATTTTTACTAATATATTATGAAGAACTACCAACAAATTTTACATTAAAAAAAATTTCTTAAGAATGTAATAAACTGAAAGTTCATGTTGTAGTATACATTTTAGTAAAATTGCTACGCATACTTAGATATTAAATTTTTACAGGAAAATTTATAAAATTATTTATAAAACCATAACAAAAAACAATGTAAATTCCAAGATGGGAATGTGAAATATAAAAAGTGAGAATTCTTTAAAAGGCTAAATGACACTCGCCATAGTTACTGATAATGCAGTTTGTATTTTTAATCATGGTGTATTCATTTATACAAAAGTTATACAACTACTACATTAAATATTCTGTATTATTTTACTGTAATTACAAAGAAAAGTTGATAAATTACTAATAATGCTTATGATTTCAGTGCAAGGGTCGAACTCATTCTGTATATCGTTTAAAAAATATATAAAAAATTAAAATGTTGACGTAAAAGAACATTTATTTAGTTCTAGTTACGCCAATTAAGAGTGAAAAATTATACTTATTAAAATGTTTACATTTAAAAAAATTGAAAATTCTATTTCAGTAACTTTAATTATTTTTCGTATTTTTCTGAAAATTGCATTTTCTAAATTGGCGAAATTAAACTTTTAAAGAATTATTATATGGTTTATTTAAAATTTAAATATTCTTTAAAATTTTTTATCTATATCTAGATAAATTTTTATTAACTAGTAGCTTTTGAAAGGATTTTCATATACAACATTTAAAATAGTTTTATGTATTCAAATTTTTTTTTTTTTCAATACCACTATTTAACATTTTTTAGTTTATTCCATAACCAAACTTTCTAACAGATAATTTTCAATAACCTATGCATTACTATTTTTAAATAAAACATTTCAAAACAATTAATTAATAAATTACAATATAAATATATACATATATACAATATTATTAATACGTTTTGTAATTTTTAATATAAAGTTTTTAGACAAGAAAAATATTTCAATTATATATTTTTTGAGATAATGATAGAATCATATAAACAATCTTATATATTAAATTTTTATATTCTTTAAGTAGATATAAAAAATTTTATATATTTAAATTAATAAAACATGCTAAAAAGTTAAAATCTTCCTTAGTAAGTAAAATCTAGTAGAATCTCAAAAATAAACTTATACTATTTACTTATACTCCATTTATTTGATTAAAATTACAAACCATCAATGAAATTAATCTTAGCATAGACGTACAAAACTAAAAATTAACTTTTATTCCACGTTTTTAATTTATTTTTTCAAATTGTCATAAAATATATGTACTATACAATTATACTGAATCGTTATTTATCGATGCCTCTTTTTTGTAGTTACGTAAATTACCAGCTCAACGATGAAGCAACTATTATATATGAATAAAGGTTTGGTGTATTTCAACGACTGTGCATAATTACGCTTTCTTCATTTGCATTATTTCATGCTGATGGAAAAAAGTAAGTAATTAAATTGATATTGCTTAATATATTTAAATTATTACCTATTTTATAGTTTGTTGAAGCACGAACAAATAGTATCGACTAATTTATCGTAACAGATAATTATTTAAGTAAGAAGTTTCTAACGTATATGCTGAATAAATTCCTTAAAATAAATACTAATCAACCGTAAACTTATTATCAACAACTGATTCTTTTACTTTTATCATTAATAATTATTAAATTTAAATTTCCTTCAAATTTGTCTTTCTTAAAAAATATTTCATAATGTTTTGTTAATAAAGATACAAATTATTTAACATCCATATCAGTGATTAACGATAAATTCTATGCATATTTTTATAAATTATGTTATGTAACAATTTTTTATTTAAAAGGTATAAGCTAATTAGCAAAAATTCTAAAAGAGAAAATATTTTGAAAGTTTAAAAAATGCAATAATAATTAAAACTTATCTGAATAGATCTCTGATAAAATGTTAAACTATAGTTATAAAATTTTTAAAATTATAGTATTCACTAGCTCAAGAATTACTAGGTGAAATACATAAAAATATTTACAAATTCTCCATAATTATTTTAATTTTTTGATTTAAAGAACGTAAATTGAAAAATTAAAAAGTATATTAGTACAAATCAGATTAAAAGTTTCAAGCATTTTGCGACGACCTTTAAGAGTTAACATAAAAAAAAACATAAAAATAATTTTTTTATTTTTAAAACGTTTTCCTAATTTTTTATGTTGATCATTTTCTTCTCGTTAATATAAATATAAACAATGAAAATTCTATTGTCGAAGTAGGTTATACCTGTAAAGGTACAATTTGCTTTTTGTTTTTTAGTCTACATGAATATTACTTTACGATTTACTCTATATAGAACTTTGCGTGCATATAGTTTCATGTTATTTGTAAGAAATATAATATATTATTCTCAAAGTGAAATGAATCGATTAAAAAAAATTTTCTATACCTAATTTTTATAATTTATATAATTAAAACTATTAATAGATAAAAGTGATAGATACTCAATTTAAGCATTTTTGACTATTTATTGATTAGTAAATTTATTTAACATATATCAATTACTTAAACCATCAATGCTGATGATTATATTATTATTATGCTAATATAATAAATAAAATAAATTATGTACACGAGTGTAATATAATATAAATATGTTTCATTAATAATTATGGAATTATTGAAATATGATAGATAATGCTAATTGTAATCCGATTCGATAAGTTTAATAATCAAATTTAATAACGCAGGGAAAATGAACTATTTTTAAGATAAAAAGTATCTAATAATAATTTTTAAAAAAATAAAAACGTGCATTTATTTGTATTAATGATTGAGGGTTATCACTATGGACCAACTAGAAGAGAATGATCCAATATATAATTTTTACTTCGAACATATCAATCTTTAAATGCCGATTTTTCAAAATTGCATCATTGAAATTGGTATATACGATATCTTCAAAATGAATAAATTCATTAAATTGTAGCTTTTTATACATCCTTAGAAAATATAAAATATATTGACTCCATCAGAATTACATTGAAACATTATAAATAATAAACATCGTAAAAGTTTATCTTAAATATTTAAATATGCTACATTTGTAAAATTTTTTAATTTAAACTTTAATATTCTATTGACTATAACTAAAAATATATGTTATTTGAGAATCCATTTAAAATATTTTATTATTGATTATGTAAAAATCTGAATCTATTTGTATCGTCCAACACATTTTCTATGATTAGAATTTTGGCCAAATATTTTATACATTTTTCATGCAAAAATTTCTCGAATAGATTGAAATATAAAATACTACAGTAAAAAATTTTATAGCAATGTTATTTCTATCCGTTCTCAAAAAAAGAGCAAAAAAATTTTTGAAAATATATCCATTATTCTAAAGTACCGCGTTAATCCGATTATAATATTTCTACGTCTACGTAGCAATTAATTTAATTAATTGCAAAAAATTGTAATAAATCTAATGCTTTTTTAACCAAACATCAAGCATAAATTGATTTTAAATATCTTAATGATTCCAAATATTTTTAAAAATTCATTATGAATGCTTTTTAAATAAAAAAATTTTATTAACCATTTTCCGATAAAATTTAGTACTAGACAAGTGCACATTACTTTTTACGTAATACAGGCTGGACGATGATGCTTATATCAATCGTTGATAGAAAAAAATATTGTGTAACATTCAAGTGATATTAAAAATGAATCCAAACTTTTTAGAAATAAAATTTATAAAATTTGAGGAGAGGATATTTTTTTTAATGAAATCTCTAGAGCTCGAGTAGCTTGATTATTACGTAATCAATAACAACTTCCAACTACTTTTTAATTAATATAATTACCTCGATTAAAGTAAAAAATCATTACGACACTTTTGTTTTAACAATTAATTAAAACGTAGGTTCAATGAGCCAAAGTTATGATGTGACATGTGCTTTTATATATCACTTTGTTAAAATTTAGTTATCCAATAAAAATGGCTTATATTAATTTAATAGCACATATGTGCTTCAATTAAAAATCGAGAATGGTTTAAATAACAGTTTATTTAATACGCAACTGATTACATAAATAGTCAAATATACTATTTCTAGTGACTATATGTATGAATTTTTCGAATATATAACATAAACTATGTTATATATATTTATGGTAATATTATTTTTAAATAATCCAGCCTCCATAATTTATGCTAGAACATTTTTTAAAAAAGTATAACAGCTGCAAAGGACATTTATAAAACAAATGTTAGTTTTTTAAATTACAATATAATCCATACATTTTTTTCGTTTTTAGTATTGATAACTAGAACATTATGTAAAATAAATATCAAGAGTACGAATTATATATAATGTTTATAATAATATGTTAAAATATAATAAAATTTGTTTAAATCATACCGTGTTTTAATGGTATTTGAATTTTAATAAATCTGTCTAAGTTATGTTGTTTATAAATTACAAATTTTATATTAAAAGTTAATTATCTATAAAATACTATTTATTTATGAATACATTCGTATCTATGAAAAAGCTCATTACTGCGTTAATTTATATTTATTTCTGTATGAATTACTATATTAATCTCAATAATTACTTTAAAGAAACTTTATGAAAATGAAATTTTATTGAGAAACAGCGAGCAAAAATTTTATATTTGAATATTATTTTAAAAAATAAAAAAAATTTTTATAAACTAAGATAATATAAAAAATTAATACATCAAAGTATCATAAAATAATATAATAAATTAAAGGTTTTTGATCAACGTACATAGCTGTTTATATTGTAGATAAATTATTTTAAACATAAATAATTAGTCTACCAACTGACGATATAATTAATATTTATATTGTTGTTAAAAATAAAGTTTAATGTATTATATAACCACTTTATTTTTCATTTAGTACACATTTTTCTCATAAAAAATTATGGTAATCTAAATAATATGAATAATGTACAAACTATGTATATATTTTTGTAATATGTCGTACGTATAAAATTGTAGTAATATCAATTAAATACTTTAATTATACATCAAAGATAATCAATAGAATCTTGTTGTAAACCTATTTGAATAATGCATTTACTCTGAGTATCAAATTAAATTCGAGATTTTAATGAATTCATATGAAACTCAATTATATTACCAGCTTAATGTGATATTTCTCACACACCAGAAAATAAAATATCGTTATGAATTACATCGAGGTCGTTATAGTCTGATAAGAAAAAACTTCTCTTTTGTTCAAGAAATAACTATGACATGCACTAATGAGGGCAAAAAATTGATCGTTTTTCTAGTTTCTATAGAATATTCATCAGGTTTCAGTGATTCTATCACTTTAGTCATCATTATCAAACCATAAATTCAAACTTTATTGGTGCCTCATTAATTTCTAGTATATCAAAATGAATTTATAAGAGGATTATAAATGCATAACTTAAATTAATGCTTAATTTTTCGTTTTAAAAAATGCTATTATTTATTTTACATTTAAAAGAAAAATATTATACAGTATATATATAAAATTTTTTATTTTTCTTATTAAATTAATAGTACTTTAATAGTATTTTTCAAATTTTATAAAAAATATGTATTTATAAAACATTTGTTTTAATATACAAGATTTCTTTATAAGCTATCATTAATATTATTATATATATTATAAATATTGTTAAAATTTGAAAGTATATTATATTTTGAAAATTATAATTGGAATTATAAACAAATCAATCGAGTCATTTTTTAAAGAAGCTTTTCACAAATTTAAAATGCAGAATCAAAATTTTTTATAAATACAACTAAAGCATATATTATCTTAAATAGTAATTATAATTCTGAGAGTCTTGCATATTTGACTGTAAGTCATAATTTCTTTGAGAATCTTTAAAAATAAATTAATATCAAGAAATGAAATAATGGAATTATTTTAGAGCCATACGTACTAATAAGTTCTTAAAAGAAGTAACAATGTAGAAGATTATTAAGGGAAAAAAGGTATATAAAATGAGTTAAATCGCTGACTTGGAGACAATGAATTAATATTTTTAAGTGCACAACTATTGATTAAACAAGCCGACAAGAAACACGCTTTGGCCTTCACAGATCACAAAGTTCTCTTTCTTCGTCTGACGATTACCGACTGTCACTACTGCAACGAGCCTACCGCAAAGACTATTTCTTGTACCGAAGTCTTTTAGTTAATTTCCTGAACTAAAGCTACATAAATACGGATTGAAATGCTGTTCTTAACGTATTTAAAGTAACTTTAAACTTTAAGCTGTTCAAAAACTTATCCTTTATCAACTGCTTCATTCTTCAGGATACGGCTCGATTTAAATTTAACAATTTAAGAACATGTTAAGCATTAAACTTCAATTTATTTCCTCTAGTTCTTACGAATTTGTTCCTACAAATAAAGTTTTTCTTAAGTTCTATCCTTATTATAAGATTTTGGATAAATTTCTAAATCTTTTCTCTTTCATAACGCTCACTAATAAATAATATACATTATTATATATATTATTGATATATAAATTTATAAAGAATAGTAAGAATACAAATTAATCAGTTTTTTATAGAAATGCCATTTTTAAGAAAACTATTATAAATTATGTTCTTTAAAATAAATATCGCGTAAAACAAAATTTTTTTAATAAATATTTCATTTGATTTATACAAAAAGATGTAGTTGTTGACTTAAAAAGTATATACTATTATAATAGACTTCTTTAACTTAATATTAGACAAATCTTAAATTAACATGAAAAGTAAACGTTAATATATACAACTCTAATTTCGTATCTTCCTATAACTGTTCAATGATTTATCAGGATATATAATACAAATATGTAACTACAAAAATAACTGCTAATTTTAATTTGCATCCTAAAAAGGTCATATTTTCCAAATAAAAATACATGTGGTATCTATAAATAAATCTATGAAACAAATAATATTCGTTTCCAAACTTCTTAATATTATTAAATATTTTAACTTTATTATTTTTGCTAAAAATATATATGTAATATTAATTTAAATTTTGCGATATAAACACATCAAAATTATAAAAATCTACTATTTCTATATATTTTTCTTTCTAAAATAAATATATTCTATTATTATAATATAAAATAAAAAATTTCGTTGTATATAAAAAAATGTTATTTGAAACATTAATTTGTATATTCGGTATATTTCTAAAAGATACAGATAACAAATGATTTTTTATATTGAATAGCATTTATATTTATAATTTAAATTTTATTCAATTACAAAATAAATATCACAAAAAATAATAGCTATCAATAAACTAAATGTAGAGGAAAAAATAAAAAATTTTAAAGTATACTTTATTGACTTACTGTACGAAAATTTTATAGCATCAAAAAAAACATCATAAATTACACAAAATTTGATGTATTCGAAGCAATGGATAATTAAGTTGACTATTGCTGAAAATTACTTTACTATGCGTTTTATTCGTAACATCGAATGTATAAAACCAATGAACACCGGAACCATTAAACGTCAAAGCTCGTTGATTTTATTTTTTTACCTCGTGTATTCGTGACCTCACCGCCCGGTTCGGGCTTCCGGAAACATCCCTCATCGATACGAGCACCGCATACGGTAACTAGATAGAGACTACATAAGAGAGAGAGAGAGAAAGTGTCTCTCGAAGAGAGAAAGCGAAAGAAATACGACGCCATTTGATTGGTGAACTCTAACTTCACGCGAGAGTAAAAGAAGGGGCAAGCAGAATTCACTGAAAGGGAAGTTTTTACCAGAGATCACACCTACGATCTTCCACCAAAGACAACCAAAAAAGTTAGTAACGTCGGAAGAAATCGACAAGGTCACTGTCTAAGCTATTCGAATCACCGTAGCTACAGCTGTTAAGCCGAAAAGCCACCGAGTTATCAGACACTGTTCGCACTTTTCCTCGTAGCTGATATAAAAGAGAAAGCAACGTACTTCGACACAGCATCCCCCTATTATCAGGAAAATCTATTTAACCATTTTGTTCTTTATAACTCCGACTTGTATCTTACGAGATAAAACCATCCCTTCAAAGGACGAGACAGAGTAATGTAAAACTTGCCTTATAAAAGAAAGCTTCCAGGAGCTTTTTACTTGACTTACTTTGAGGCTACTTCTTGATATATTTATGAATACCTCTTTTTTACAATGTACGTTTTTACTATAAATTAATAAAATTCTAAATATTTAAAACTCAAAAATTAGAATCTATAATACTACTATAAAATTTTGAGATTGCGGTACATGTTTTATTAACTTTAAAATACGCGAGTTTAAATCCAAAGCTTGTACTTTTGCTATAATAATAAATAAATTTATTTATATATAGCTTCTACTATAGTAAAAAAGTTTATAATTTCTAATCTTTTCAATTTAAATTTAAAAGTTGTGATTAAATATCCCATTCAAATTAAAACTCTGAGTATTTGCAATTATACTTTTATATATTAATTAATAAAATTTAAAGTCTAAGTGAATATAGATTCTTTAAAGCTAATTTTCTTCATTTTTCATACATTAAAATTAATAATTCTCGCAATAACTTGTATAGAAACTTAAACCTAAATTAATGTTAACAAAAATTTCATAAAATGCGTTAAAATATAAAACAGTATTTTCATCTATTCTACTCTATTAGTATAAATATGCTGATTATCAAATCACTTAATTAACTTTATATTTTAATTAACTCTTTTTACTATAATTTCATATTGTATTTGAATATTATCCTTGAAAAAAACTAATAACGCGTGGAAATTAATTACACTTCGCTTCTTTATTCAATCTATTAACTTTTATTCCAATTTGAATAATAAAAGTCATATATATACGTAAAATATTTATCTTATATGTATCTTATTTATATCATTAATAAGTAATATAATAATTACATATTTTTTTA
This sequence comes from Dolichoris vasculosae, assembly GCA_018907195.1. Classification (NCBI taxonomy): domain Eukaryota; kingdom Metazoa; phylum Arthropoda; class Insecta; order Hymenoptera; family Agaonidae; genus Dolichoris; species Dolichoris vasculosae. The sequence continues at coordinate 13,306,977 of JACCHY010000001.1, forward strand.
ATGTTTTTTATATGATATTACAATATCTTATTATATCAAAAGATTTCTATATATCAATTTGTCTCTTTTTTATTTTATATTGCTTTCCATCTTTCATTTTATTTTTCTAATAATTAGACTACACGGGTTTAAAGTAATTTTTATTTATATATTATATTTATAATTGATCATTTTTTATTTATGAATTGCATAAAAAAGTATCTAAAACTAAAAGTAATTCCTCAAAAATATTTTATCACGTATGACGGTAAATTAGTCAAGTGTCACGGATATATTTTACTAATAAGTATAAGAAGTTCGGAGGAAAAAGTAAAGAAGAAAAATAATAAAAGAACAAAGTCATGTTAGAAATTTTTTCCCAGCACGTATAATTTATTATTATGAAAAGAGACTATTATTTTAGCTAATTTTCTTTTAATGTTTCATCCTTAAATTATACTCAGGATGACTTTACTACCTCGAATTTCTGTGGAAACAAGTAACAAATCCGAACTCGTAGATAATAATATATCAAATAAATAAACATTTATATAGTATTATTTAAAAAAAGTTTTTTTAGTAAAATCTAAATATTTGATAAGTATTTATTATTCTTCGATACATCTTTAAAAATAAAGTTTTATATTTTAAAAGAGCTTTGAAATGAAAAAAATTTCATGCAAATATATATAAATTATAAATAATTATATATTATTATTTATATAAATTTATTTATATATGTGTACTTATATATTCAATTATATTAAATTCAAATTCAAAATTAAATAAAATTGATAAAGTTTCCATTATTTCATGATATTAATTTATTAAATATATATTTATAGGTCATATCTTAGGAAATTATTTTTCACCCTGAAAATTTATTACGTATTCAAATATGTAAATCACTTTCTCTCTACAAAATATTAGCTTTTAATTTATGAGGTTATTTCAATAAAATTTATTGCATCAAATATTCCATATTTAAGCGTAAATATTTTTATGTTATTTCATAAATAATACGTATATATATTTTTTAATAAAACATGATAATTTAATCTAAATTAAGAGGGAATAAAAAAAAATAATAATTGAATCAAATAAGTTTTTTAAAAAATTCACATTTCATAAAAATGATACTTACTTGAAAATTATAAAATTAATTATAATTTCAAACATTCGCTAAAATTTGAAAGTTTAATTCAAGAATACCCTCATTTATTGAAATTGAAAACTTTAGAATTCACCCATAATTAATCACTCATTCATTCAATTTAAATAATATAATTGCTTTAAATTCTTCTTGATCATTTAAAATAAAATAATTAGAAGATCAGTAGTATGATTTATTCTTTCATGTGAACGTTGAAATAATTCTACCAATGAGCGAAGCATGTCTTTCATCCTTAACACGTCTTCATCGAATATCGAGTCATGAGTCTACAGTACGTGTTCAGAATAAATAATACAAGTAATATTGTACGCAATACAAAGTAGAGAATTGATGATGAAAACGAGGGTCTCTTTTTTTCGTAAACTCATAAATGAGAATAAGTCACGAAGTTACAAACAAATTTTAAAAATTTGCCGATAAAAGTGTTTTAAATTTTAAAGTATTTATAATAATGATTTCTCTTAGAAATATTGATTAGTACCAAGTATTTTTTTGCCTTCAAGTTTTGAATATATGTATTAATTATATTTTTTCAGAAAATTGAACTAGTTTATTATACAAATTTATACATTTAAGCATCATTGAAAATCTCGTTCATTTTTATACGTTCATTTTAATTGAAACATTCTATATTTATTATAAAAAATTCTAAAAGCAGAATTATTAGTTTCATAAATGCATGCGCACACATACAGGGATACATATATATAATTGAGAGTATTTAAAAGCTATGTTTTTACATGTAAAACCAATTAAAAATTCATATTGCTCGAATCATTTTCAATATTAGTTCGATATATAGATGATAATCATACCATAAGCAACAAATAAAAAAAATTATATATTGATATATAAAAAATATTTATAACATAAATATAAAACTTTTTACAATATTTTTATTATTATATAATACTGTATTTTTTAAAAGAAAATATGTTTGTATGAATTGAATAAATGAATTACAATTATACATTTACGTTGGATATTATATGCCAAACTAAATTCTAATTTATACTAAATTATTTGATCAAATGTTTGTAATAAGTTATGTATATAGATTAAATACAAATATCTATTTCATCAAATTATTATTCATAATGTTATCCTATAAACATTCAAAATCTTTTCCAATAATAAATCTCATAATTTTAAATTATATCTGAATTTAATGGTAAAAATCTCTGATTTCTGATTGCACAAATTTAAAATTAATGATAGATGAATAACAACATACTACGTAAATTGGTAGCTATTGATTCCAACTTACGATACTTTATGTATATCAATATCTAATCTATTTGTAAGTAATGTATCCATCGATAAAATATAAAATAAAAATATAAAATTTCAAAAAACTGATACACGCTAAAATCTTTATTTATTATAAAATATTACTTTAATTATAAATTTTTATTTAAAAATAAATTTATTTTCTTTTGCAAAATATTAATGAAAAGGCAGTTAATAAATATAAAATATAGTTTAGTTAATGTTAATTTACAGAACTTTAAAAATATCATCAATGCGTGTATATACAAAAATATAAAAAATTATTAACATTAAAATCCAGTTTTAATAAGAGAATAATCAATAAAAATTTTTAAATAATAATTACATTAAATTTTTATTCAAAAAGTATTATATTCAATAATTGTTAATTTATGCCTAATTGATTAAAAGGATTCACTATAAAATCTATTGCAAATCTATTTATAAATATGTACATATATAAATTTTTGACATGAACTGATAAGTAGTTATTATTAAATTAAATTTTATACTAATTCTTATATATAATTTCTATAAATATAAGAACAATTTTTGTTATTTATGTTAATTTAAGTTCATGGATTAAAACATTAAAAAATTTATATTTTTAATTAATCGTGTCGAATAATTTTATGTCTTCTAAAAATTAGATTATTTGTACAGTATTTATCATTATATTATTCAGCAGAGTTATCACATTTTTTCTCTAAAGTAAATTATAAATTGGAATTTGGAATATCATAGCATAAAAATTCTTATATATTATTTAAGCTACAAAAGGAATTTTTGCCTTAATTATTATGAATTACTACAATATTGTTTTAAAAGAGTTTAAAAAATAATAAATTTAATTCGTAAAAAAATAAAGCAATTTACAAGCAATACTTTTAAAAATATTTTCTTTATAAATTTAATATACAATAATAAAAATAAAAAATTTCATTGATTTATTACGAATGTAATATTTATATAAATTGCAGAATAGATTTGTACTAGTATTTCAAGCCAACGCTCTTAGAATTTTGAAACTAATAAAATAAAAAACTAATTTTTCAAGTATACACATTCAGAGAATTATATGTAAATAATTAACTGTAACAATTAGATCACTTTTAATAACCACATTAAATTTATAAAAAGTATTTAAAATGACTAAAATAAATATGTAAATTAAATATTATTGAATTTAGTAAAACAGAAATATTTAGATATATTAAAAAATATTATTTCAAATAATAATTATTATCAAGATCTATAAAAATTAAAAATTCTTTTAAAAATACAATAATAAAAATACAATAACCTTATAAAAATACATAGATTTTATATGAAGTACATGAAATAAATAGTAAGTATATATCAATATTTGAATCTTTTTATTATACTTTTATTTTACAAATATTTCTTTCTCAAACATTAAAACAGAATAATTTATGTTTCGTATATTTTCACCGTACACAGTTTGACCTGTATACTTTACGAATAAAGTTCATTGCAAACGTTGCAGTGAAGTATATATGTGGTTAAACTGATGGAAATTTTTCATAATAAAATTATCTGTTCTCAAGTTATTAATAAGATATTAAAAGTAGAAACTATTCTAAATGTACGAAAAAGAGAAAAAAACTATTATTTATATCGACCTACTTGTAATTTATTTATTAGTGGTTTTTGGCAATAGTTTTAGTTGCGATCATTAACATACTATATTAATTGCCATATGAAATTACTTGTTTGATAGTTTTCAAAAATAAGAGTAACTTGTTGAAAGTAGTTCCAAACTTTTCATTGAAACGGAAACATGTTTTAATGAAACTTTCATTTGTAAATTAAATTTACGACCACACAACAAATATCCATATTATAAACATAAAATTAAAATAATAATATAAATGTAAAATAATGAAATAATATTGAACTTAACTAAGAATTTTATATGAACATTTAATAGTTTTATTACTACTAAAGTCGAATTTATTACCAAATTTTAACTTATAAAATCATAGAGTACTTTTATTTATCTAATACAAACTCGTAATCTAATTGGTATTATAAATTATAAGCTACAGCATTTCAAATTTTACAAATTCTAAACTTCTGATGCGACATATCTTCATACGTAGCAAATATTAAACTCTCAAAAATTTAATTTTAAAATAAATTTTGATAGCGATATATCTATGTAATTTTAACATATTATAACAAGTAAAAACACCATAATAATAAGAATATTAAAAAAATATAATTTCTACATATACGTGCTACAAGTTTTTAAATAAATTTACTATAAAATTCGTTTCTATAAAAAATGCTAGAGAAATGAATAGAATACACAACTTTATACGAAAATATAACCACATAAATGTTATAAATTATACCATGGAATCATATTTATTTGGATTTTAAACAATAGATATATTTATGATCTAAAAATTCCTTGAAAGCATGAAAACTTCTCTAAGCACAATGTGATAATCCGCATGACAGTCAAGTGAGGTTGTGGAGTCAGATACATATATATATATAGATATATACGTGCGTCTATGTATAATATCTGTCTGCGCAAAAATACTTGAGCGTGTCAATAATACGTAGAAGCTACGGCATCGAGACGCATAAAAGGAGGATGGAAGTCAAATGGGTGCCAGGCACTGCTACGTGATAACTTCAGATATCGAACAACTTGTTTCATCACGAAAAATAACGAACACGTACCAACTATTTGTCTTTAATTTCGTGACCTTTAACTTGAAAATATAAAAGTAAATTCCTAAGTACTGATAAGTTTGATAAAGTTTATCTTCATAATCGGTTGGAAGGAAAAGAAAATTTTCAAAATTATTGTTCGAATGAACTTGTTAATTTCACGAATGAAAAATATTAATTACCCACGTATTGAAAGTAAACGAGTTTTTTCATATCGATAGAAGTTTGATTAAAGTAGTTATTATAAAAATTTAATTTTTATAATTATCATCTTAAAAAGTATAGACTTTTCTTGAATAAAAAAAAAATGAAGTCATTTTTTATCTAATTACAATACAAGTCTAAGGTTGACTTTATACTTTGTTTATGCATAATTATCTATTATCGATTCTTTTACCTTCCACACGATATAATTAAAATCAATTTTGAGAACTCGTGTTTCATTTATTAATCTCGTGTGTTTATAAATAATCGTTTGTTATATCGATGAATAAACTTTTATACTACATATTATCAAAAAATAAATTTTAATGTTTCTGAAAATAATAAAAATATTCGATTCATAGACATAAAATATAAATTATAATATAAGTAAAAATTTTAAAACAAATTTAAAAACACAAATTTTTTCAAGCCAAAAATAAACCAAATAAATTTTTATTTAAATTTTAAAATATGAATTTTTGTATTTTCTTTACCTCTAGAGTCTGTACGATATAGAGTTTTTAAATCTATCTAATAAATTGATTTTTTAAATTTGGCTTTGATGTATTCCGTATTGAAATCTATGGCCAATAAGCGAAAAATCTCACATTTATCCAAACAATTGTGAATGTTCTTTTATATAAACTAATGGTGAGATTTAAGCAGTGACCCGAATATTTCAAAATCATTCATCGGTCTATTCACGCTTTTTTCTTTTACCTTGTTCTCTCGTACTTTAGTTCAACAATAATACATTTACTATGCTGTACAAGAATATTTTAATATAGAGTTTTGGATTGTATTTTTTATACAATATATATTTTAATATTTACTTCATCTCTTTTTTCTATTAAAAATTTCTGTAAGTAAATCTTATGTGTGTGTGTATATATGTATATAATACGTATATATAAAGTATAACTAATCAATTCGAGCTCGTATGTCATTATTGATATGCTTTTACTAAATGAATTAAAAAAATATATTCTTAAAAACATAAATTTGATTAAATATGTATATCGCTATAGGTTATTAGAAATATTGCAAATGAAATATGACTTTTCATTTATTAAAATATCAAAATATTTTTAAGAAATCATTTTCATTATCTATTTCTTATCATTTCTTTATTATATTTTTATTATTAAATCTACTAATTAAAATATCCGTCCTTTAGAAATAAAAATAATAACCACAAATTTTATCATTCTTTGAATTTTATCCGAGTACAATTTATCTTAATAGCAAATCAATAACTACGTTCGTTTGATTTCATCATATGCTTACCCATAAATAAAGTCGAACTTTACTTTTTTATTTATATTTTCTGGATTTCCTATTTTTCTGTGCTATATTTTTAGCTTTATCATCATTTTTAATTAATTTTTATTTTCAAGTAGTTAAATCGCTTGAACAACTACATTATTACAATTTCGAAGATCAAAGTCTAAACAAAAAATCTCTTTCGTACCGCATAAAATAGCCTCTTAATTATTCCCTATATCTGTTTACATTAATTTATATTATCTACTTTATAAAAAATATATAGTACCTAGTGCACTCATAAATTAAATTTCACGATTCACAATTCATAAATTTAAAGAATACTTTTTACTTTTTTAATCGATTTCTAATAATTTGGTTTACGTTAAAATCCTTAATATAATTTGATTCTTTCAACTATCGAATCCCATCTTCGGCAATTTATCTAGATTTCAAAGTTTTTCAATTTTCTTATTTAAAATTTGATTTATGGATAATTTTCCAATGAAAATTCAATTTTTTCCCTAATTTCCTATTCAAAAACTTCAGGCTTCGGACTATGCTGTGCACACGCATTTGATTAGCAGTCACTTTGCACAAAGTGGACTGAACGAAGTATTCCTGTGGCGCCGACAAACTTTGTTTTCTTTGCATGGCTTACGTAAAGAGCTTGCGGAGTCTCTATCGAAAAGTGATGGAGTTCACTTTCATCGTTCAATGTGTCACGCTAATGCGTCCCGTTGTGAATCGCAGGCATATACAAGCGAGTCGAGCATAAGAGCTTATTTTCTCGTAAAAGCTTTGATGCACGTTGATTCATATGAATTATACTACTTTCTCCCTGTTGTTCGAGCGTTTCATAATTATAGGAATTCCGCTAATGCACAAAAAGGTTGAGAAATTGGAGACATATCGACTATTGATCGTATACTACAAAATAATATTTCATTTAAATTGTCAACAAATATAGATATTTTATATGGAAAAAATGCACGAAGAAACTTGTATTGAAATAAAATCGATAAAAATGATTTGCATTTTATAACTTTTAGTATACTCAAATAATATAACTAATTCAACAAACACAATATAAAAATATAATTGAATTCTGATATTAAAGTAACAATATATATCGCTATCTGTAAATACATTATAATATAATACATTTTTCAAGAAAGTATATATTTAGTAATGCGTTTAATTAAAATTTTATACCATAAAAATTATATTTAGTAACAGTTATTTTGAAATCATACAAAAATTTAACGCTCGATAGAAAATTGAAAATTAATAAAACTGCACGAAGTAAATAATCGATTATTTGTATATAATAAATGATATCTACTTTTATTCCTTGTTCACTTTTTCAAAAATAATATACTTCATTGAATAAACTATAACACAGAATATTTCACGTTTAATTATTATTTTGAGAATAGATGTCTATCGTAGCACGTGTTAATATTATTTTGCATTACAAATACTTTTAGAAATTTATGTAATAGAATTAATTTATATATGAGCATCGTTCTATTAAACTATAACGAAACGTAATTATTAAACATGCGCACACTCCCAAACTAAAATACCATTCATCAATCGACTGTTCGATGATTTGTGTTCCTAGAAGTAGGAGAAAATTATGGATGAAATTCCCTCCTAGCTATACTAAAAGTATCAATTCGAAAATTCACTCAACTATGAAAGTATAAGAAGCATGCTGAGTAATCGTGTAAGGTCTATTCACCCTCTTGTTCTCTTATAATGATAAATATATCTTATATCGTTAAATGTTATACATAGATACGCATCGCTAGCGTATAAAAGAGATAAATACATAAATACGTAAAACAATTCGAAAAAGTATTTTTTATATTAAAAACTGATTTTTATTTAAATTTTATATAAATAAAACTAATAAATTAATTTATAAATTACTTTGTGCTATATTTCGTATTATGAAAGTAATATATCTTATGATTAGAATAAAGGATAATCTTCTATAGAATTTCGAATATAAGATTTAGGTTGAAGCTAACTTAAGGTAATAAATTTTTAGAGATAAATAACAATAATTAAGTTTTATAAAATATAAAAGATTAATTATGTAGATTTATCGTGATAAGAAATTTTCTAAAATTATAAATTAATGATAATATCGATAAACCTATATTTTTTGTACCTCGAAAACTTTGAGTAAAACTAGTATTGTATCGATGATATTTATTGAAACTACATTAATATAACTATAGGAGTTTTTTATTTAGAACTAAGTCGTATTTTACTTAAACTATTATACATAACATTTTGAAACTACTGACAGTGATAAATGAGTTTTCATAGTCATGAAACTAATTTTCACCGGATTTTCCATTACTAGTTATATGTTTCGATACATTGTGCAAAAATTATAATAATAATTTCTTAAGAATTTAATATGCTATACTTTTTTAGTTAAATGCTGGTTTTATTACCGTACAATTTATAATAAAGAATACTTTGTACTTCCTAGAATAATAGTAAGGCTTTTATAACCGAGTCTCATTCTAATTCGTTTACCTTGATAATATGTAAAGAAGCCCAATCAATATGTAACGCAAATCGACCAATACTTGTTACACGTAATTCTACGAGTAGTCCGATTAAGTATTTTAAATAATCTCCGATCTTAAAGTATAGATGTATAAAAAATACGTATGCATTAAGTTGATTCATATGGGAAAAAAGTTTCAATGCTTTCGTACTTTTCAAATGTATGGTACAAGTGCCTGTTGGACGCTAATCATAATATACTCTTATGTATGCTTTTCCACAAATGTATGCACTTAAGTACGTATATATATTTTGTGGGAGTGTATCACAACCGGACTATACGACGCGACTAGCGAGACTGGAGCGCGCCTTAGGGTGTGTCCTAATTACAGTGTTGGCGCCTGATAAAAGACCTATGATACACGTATCCGTATCCGTACATACGTGTGGCTCTGTGTATCTTTAAATACACATATAAGTCACGTAATTCTTGGAAAGTGACGTCTTCGTAATAATTAAGTGTAGACTTAGGCTTCTCTTTTTTCCCGTTACAGCTTTTCGTTTCGAGTGTTGTTGTTACACTTATCCGAATAGTAAGTGGGAGCGATGAAGTATACGAAAAACCAACTTTTCAAAAGAAAAATATTGATCATATGACCAAATTAGCGATTCTACTTATTTATAATAATGTCATATTATCAAGATTTCTTTTTAATTACACATTTCTCGTTACCATGTTTCAATATTAATCTTGTAAATATAAAAAAAAACAGAGAGAAAAGCGAAAAATAAAGATAAAGAAGAATCTACGATATTGAATGAAAATTAAAACTATATTTGAACACAATTTTAAGCGATTTATTGAAATATATATTTTTATATTATATTTGCACAAATATATTGTTTACACATATATGTAATTATATATACTATAATTTAGAAACAAAATAAATCACTCGTGCTTACAAAGCAAAGATAATCATATTTGTATTAAAACTAAATGTACTTAAATTATCTGTAATATCTTAAGTCTTAAGATATTTATTAACCATTATATTAAAGTTTTCAGATCTGTATAGATTGAATGTACAAAATTCAAGAATAGTTCATTTAAATTAAATGAACAGCTCAGTTATAATTAATACATTATTATGAAAGTTGTTTGTAAACTTCGTAATTATATTCTTTATATTTTTTTCAAATTAATTTTAATTATAATTAATTAATGGATTTATGATATTTCTATTATATCATATAATTATTCTTTATATAACATAATTACGATTTTATCCTTATTAATCAACAATGTTAACTTAATTATACAGATATTATCAAACTACACAAACTTTGTCTCTATTTCTTCATAATATCGACCATAGCAAAAGTATGTATGCAAAATATACAAGAATATTATATATAGGTACAAATAATTTATATCTTCTGTGAAAGTATCTTTATATATGAAAATTGCTTTCGATGCATTTCTATCAAAATAAAACGAAAGAATAAAAAAAACATTGTAGTTCTCGAGTAATATCTTTACGAGTAATATAGATTTAGTTAAATGTGTTTTTATTTTTTTATTTCTACTTTATCGATTATAAAAGATTCATTATATTTCTTACTTTATTATTGAAAATTAATTATTATTGAAAAGTTAATACGAAATTTTATAACTTTCGAAATATAAAGTTTAAAAAGAGTTAAATACTTTCAATTTAAAGTCTTAACAAATAAATTAATCTTATTTACGATATATTATATTTGTACATCACTCTTTTAATTTAATATTTATGGCATTTATTTGTAACAAAAACCTATTTTATTAGCACATAAATATAATCGTTTAATTTTTATTTTAAATATCTACTTATTTTAATTAATATTATGATTTTGTTTTACAATAGTAAAATTTAATTTAATAATTTTATTGTAAAAAAATCATGAGATATAAATCAAAATTAAATATAATTGATTGTTGTGATTATAAAAATGAAGATAACTTAGTTTTGAAAAAACTAGTAAATATTTTCTAAAAATACTTATAATCTTTTTTTTTTCTATGAAAGTTTAAACATATATAAAAAGTAAATATAGATTATAAAATTAACTTACTTTGAACTCAAATATTTACCTATGTCTTAAAGAAAATAAGTTTCATTATTCCGTTAAAACAAACAATCCGTTTTAATGATAGAAAAATATACGAAAATTACTAAAATTTTTAAACCCGTGAAATATAAATTTTAAAAATTAAAATGTCTTTATTATTTTTCGTAATATTTTCTAAATAGTCTACTTAAAATGCAATAAAGTTCTAAGAAAAGTATGCCAGTATTATAACGATAGTACTAAGAATATTTCATTATAAGTTATTTACCTATAGATTTGGCAAGTCGCCATGTAAAACACATATAATATCTATTATTAGTATATAAGTATACTTTTATATATATGTAAAAAGTTCAGGAAACCTCAAATATTTTACTAGTCACCAACTTTTGTGATGATAATGTTATTATAATCTTGATGAAAAAGGACAAAAAAAGGCATGATGAATCGCATTCAGAATTTCTGATGATGAGATAAGCGATAAATGTTTTACTAAGATAAAAGAACGATAAAATTGGTTTCGACAATACGCATTTATTGCACGATTTTTACGCTTTATTTGCTCCACATGCTATGCATAACAGAGGCGAAAAAGTTTTTGGAGACTATAAGATAATCTTTTAGACTCTTTATTTGTAACAATTAGATTTAGGAGATCTTTTATATTTAGGAGTTTTTTTTAGTTTTCCTTGTTCGTAAAGTACAATATGTTTATATGTACGTGTGCATATAATTAATAGTAAAATAATTGTGTGATATTGAATATTTAATTTAGTATTAAAATAAATGATATTATAATAGATTTTAGTAATATTATATATGAGATAATAGTTGCATTAGAAGTTAAAATGAATTTGTATAAATAAAAACTAAAATAAAAATTGAATTAGATTAAAACCTTAATTTAAAATTAAATCCAAAATCATAAATATTTTTGAGTAACCATTGTAAATAATAATTGAATGATCTGATAGATTATTTGAAAATCGACTTAAAAATTTATTTATTATAAACCATAAATTAAAATATAATATACTTTAAATGGTATTTCTTAGATTTCAATGAAAGAAAAATAAAAACATATCTTATTATTTTCTTTTATTTTTTAATAAATTAAAAGTAAAAATTGATCACGAATCTTATTCATAATATTTTAATTAATTTTCAGTCTCATTCTAACGAATATCGTCTAAAAATTAAATAAACGATATTAAAGTAATAATATTTTATTGGAAATTTACAATAAAATAATTAAATAATAAAATGTATAATATAAAATGATTCTATACCCTACAGTCATATAAAATATAAGTGCTTAGAATTTCTAAAAATTTTATGAACATTCTGTATCATAATTTGGTTTATTCAGGATAACAATCCTAACGATAAATATCACATTAACACGGTGAGAATTTAATTTAATTTCAATTTATCATGATTCACTCGATATCTAAATAGATGTAACCGAAATAATATTAATAAAAGTAATTAAATAAATAACTATTGCCTTATTATTTTTTGAAAATAGTAAATAATAAAAATCTTAATAAATATTTAACATCATTGATTTAAATAAAAACTATTTATGTAAACCGTTACACCTGCAATATTTAATAGCAAAATTTGCAAACAGGCTTAGTAGTACAGAACTATAGTCTCGATCAAAACCAATGTATTAATTAATAAAATTATTGGTTACATTGGATAACTGACAAATAATAAATTATATTTACTGGAGAGTACTTTAGTAATAAGTCGATTAAGTAGTCGCGTCAAAGACTCATATTAATTAATGTAATAACAATTGAATTTAATCGATACGAAAAATTAAATTAAATTATTCATAACACTATAAGTAATAGATTTAAATGTAACGAACTTATCAAAACGAACTTTACATTACTTTTACATATTATAACGATCAGATTAAATACGTTGGTAAAAACAATGAAGTTACACAGTTTCGAAGGAGATACATTTCTAGCTAAGTGGTAGTAATACATAACACAATTACAGGAATGGACTAATGGAACGAGTGGAATTCGCGCAGATAAAATAAAACCCCTTGGAAACAGCTCTATTAATTCGATACGAATTAGTTGTGACACGCGCGTCTACCGATCTTCAAAAACGTCAAAATGTAAGGAGCAATGTGCTTACCTTGCGTGGCCGCGAGGTCAGACGAAGGGGCATCCGGGAACCCGAGGGCAGCCGCGGGTAACAAGAACAAAAGCAATGGCCAGGGTGAGTTGAGCGAGTTCAGCGGCCGGCTGATGGCACTTGCGCCTAATTTCCAGCGCATGACGCCGTCTCAACGCCAAAGAGGTTATTCTTCGGCTTATGTGCGGACTTTCCCAGTGACGTCCTCGTGGCTGCACCTTCCTCCTGGACTCGCTTGCGTCCGATACTTCAGCCTCGATGGCCAGGGTTGGGCCGCTCACGCTTCAGCCGCGATCATCGCAAGATACGAGATACGAGATTGGGTCGGTGGTGATCGGTCAATTTTACAAACATTTCTTATGAGTGCTTATTTACATTTACATTTCACGCTCTTACATTGTTACATTTACTACATTTTCATTACATTACTATGGAAAGAGTATTCAAAGATTTTTATTCGAACGATGCTTATTTTAATCGACTCCGTGTAAAATTAAAACTTATAAATATTGTTGTTCATTTTTCTTTACTGTAACTTAGCTTCTACGTAAAATAATTTTTATTTTACAACTTATCATTGTCCAAGATATTTTTTTTATTTTATATTCGTTCCGAAGAAACTTTAAATAAAATGACTTATTTTCCTTTTCCAATAAAAATATCGTTGAATGAAAATTTTGTTTTAAATGAAATATAATTCTCGATAAGCATCGCAGTACCGATATCCTTATATTTTATTAAAAATATACTCATATACGTTGAGAAGATAAAAGAATATAAATTTTTTTATTTCGACAACGTATCAACAATTTAGTCTTAAGAATACGTTTATAATGTGAAAATAGAAATTATAAATAAAAAAAATAATACATAACAAATATTGATATAATATTCAAAATTTATTAAAATATTTCTTTCTTTTATTAAAAAGATTCTTATTCCGTATTAAATTTTAATATATAAATTCGAAATATATAAAATGAATTTTAAAAATACTAAATTATAATATGAAATTTCTTTTTAAACGATATCTTTTCAGCTTTCTAAAATTTGTGCGCAAGAATTTTTTTTTTCTTCAAAAAATTTTTTATTATGTTTAATTTAAATAGCAAGTAATATCTTCGATTTTGAAAATTATAACGAATAAAAATTGAATAACACCTTGTACCAACTATCGTTGCTTTAATATCGATAAATTTTGTATGTCTATCCTTTTAAAACTAACCATTAAAATTTATAAATCATATATTTCTGAATAACAAATTGCTTTTTAATATATTTTTTTTAAAGCCTATAAATATTAGTATGTAATTTAATTTATATTTCATTACATTTTTTATATTCATATTACAGTTGAGTTCAATTTGAATTCAATTAATTTTCTCATATTTACCACAAAATTACATTTTAAAAAATACAGTCATACAGCGAATTTTATTTTGAAAAATAGAACTTATATTTATGTCTTTCTTGCACAAAATATACGTATTTTAACATAAAAATTTTTAACATATTTAATGGTATATATTAAAACTAAGAACTCAGTCATAAAATGATAAACATGTTATGGTGAATATCAAGTTTGCTTACGATCTTTGCATATTATTATTATCATTTTTAATATTTATATTATATATAACTGGTATACTTTGACATGTGCCGTGTATGTACTTTGTTTCATGCATACGTAATGATTTTTCTTATGTTACCTATTAAAGCGAACAAAAAATGTATGTAAGGCATTTATTTATGTTTCAACCATTAAAAAGAAAATTGACTTAAACGATAGAGATTTTTGAGTAATATTAAAAAAATAAAACGATTTATTTTCTATAATCAAAATTTGTTGCATTCAAATATTACTATTTTATAAATTACGTAAATATTATACCAATATTTGAAGAAAACTTCGGGTAAAATTTATTTATGCGCTTACGTAGGATTAAAGCTCTTTCAAGCAACTTTTTCTCCGAGTATAATAAGTGCGACTTGTATGTTCCGATCTTCTCTCATAAATTTCTTTTTACGAGAAATAAATCGCCTATATGGATAAAAAGCGTGACTAAACGATGTACAATTTAAGATGAATAACGGTATGAATACGATGGACCGAAATTTTTTTTCGATATTTACTTCTATATTTAAAAATGTTTCATTCGTACGATTATTCGTTTGAATAATGATCTGTATTTAAATCGAGAATTGAATAGTATAATAAATTTATTCGTAATATAACATATTTTTATTTACTTTCCAAGTTATAAAAATCTAAAATACATTATCAATATATTCCGATGAAAATATTTAATTAATAACAGCAATTGTAATAAAAAACAGTTTTTTACATATTTATTTCTGTTTATCAAAAGAATTTTGATCTTATTTGTATTATTTTTAAAAAATACGTTATTTCTTGTTTTTTGATAAAACATAATTACGAGTCTGAAAGAATTTTAATTATATTTCATTTATTCAATCTACTTTAATATTATTTTTAAAAATAAATGCTTTTTTTAATCATTAAGATTTTCAAATAATTTTCAATGTTTCAACGATTCATTTTTTTGCATCTTACAAATTATTATTTTCGATTAAGTACATAGTTTGATTTTTGAATTCTTAAAAAGGATCGTTTAAATTTATTTCCACACAAATTATAAATACATTATTCGTTACAATGTGATTTTAAACTTTTAAAAAATAATTTAACAAATTTACTTAGTCTTCAAAATATCATAATTGTTTATTTGTTAATAAAAAATTAATTACATGGACGTTGTCGTCACTGCGGGTCATCGATTTATGTTTCAACATCAAGGCAATCAAGTGCATTGCACTCCAAGCATCATAAACACCAGCTTGTGTCATGCTACACATACGCATAATAAAGAGAAATGCTATAATATTGATTTTTTTATCTAAAGTAAAAAACTGCGAAATATATAAAATATCTTACAAAATATTACAGCGATAAATTGTAGGTATTATATTTAAATAACTATAGCTTTATTTGCACGTTTTTGTGAAATTATTCAAGAGTTCGTAATCAAAGAAAATATTAATCGATTATAAATAATATGTGAAAATATTAAGATTAATATAAATTTTAGTAACGTATAAGAATCTCTTGAAATGATCGTTAAATATGAAAATTTTATTCTATCTTTATCGACGGTAAATCGATATATTTTTTTATAAAAGTTTTATAATCAAAATTAATCTTCTTTAAAATAAAATCGAAGAAATTAAAGTTAAATTTAAAAATCATGAGTAATACAATAATTTAAAAATTCTCATTATTATAAGCACGAAACCTGTTTTGTAAACGGCTTACTACAAATTCAAAATAAAATTTGTCGAAGCGACTCTGCATCGAATATAATTGTATAAAGTCGATGTAACGAAAGAAGCAACGAATAATCGTACGTGTACTTTTCCCTAAAAATTATAGAGTGGTTCAAGGTAACAAAAAAAAAAAAAACACGTGCATTCCCGTTTCCGCAACACATTGCGGCAACATTCGTTCGAAAAGGAAATATCGAGGGAGTAAGCGACGGAGGCCATCGCACTGACGTAAAAAACTACCAGACTGCTGCAAAACGGTCGGTACTCTCACATACACGAACGACCTACGCGTCGCACGAACGGCACCTAAGCGAAAAGTCTCGAGTCGAATCCTCGGAGAGAAAGTGGAAAAAGTCCCGGAAGTGACGCGCTCCGGATGCAACTGCGACGTGAACGCGACGGGAGATGATGCAAAAGATGATCTCTATTACCCAGCGTGCTTGGAATCACATCTTTTATCGTTCGGACGCTTCGTTCTCCTCACGCTCTCGATCGATCACCTTCCAGGGTGAACTGCATTGTACTGGCAGGCAGTTTGCGCACCGCGACCCTCTACCTTATTAAAAACATATGTGGATGCCCGCATGAGAGCCACCGTGATGAAAGAAAGCACGTGAGAGAGAGAGAGAGAGAGAGAGAGAGAGAGAGGCAAGAGTTCATTCTCAGACACGTCTATTGACTTCTCCTTCCGTTATCCGTTAAATAATATTCTCCGTTCTTTTCATCGGTATATAACCATACTTTCTCTTCAAAATATTTCTTCTTTTACCTTTGTATAATTTTTTATTATTTCCATGAACGGATGGTGACGAATGCGCGCAGGCATCGATATTAGAAACCCGAAATTTTTTATTGTAAATTTATATGTTTATGTACGATCGAAATTCTCAAAATAAAAAGTTGGAATTTTTCTAAAGGATAAAATAAATATGTAAATAAGTTTTCTTGTCAAATTTTCGAATTTGAATTTTACGCGATAATAAATCCACGTACTTTTACATTTGTACTAAAATTTTCAAATAATTCTACTTTGTTATAGATGAATAAGGTAGATATATTACAAACGTCTTTTAAGCTTTAAATGAAAATAAGTAAACTTCACTCTTTGTACCTTATTCTAAAACTTTGGATAGAATATTTATGAATTTTGTTTTTACTACTTGGCAAAGTTGAAAAGAATAGTCTGATAAATGGATTTCTCTTTTTAACCAACATTAATATTTTGAAGTTGAAAAGTTTGTGCTTGTTACTATGAAACAAAGAAGTTCTGTAATAGTAATAAACGTATGTGAATCTATAAAAGCTTAAGAAATTTTAATACAACTTTAAAACCATCAAAGTATAGTACATAGTTTACATATATACTCTGTATTAAGACAAACTAAAGCATTTTCTCTATACGTATAAGCACCATAAAACTTTATTTCTTGTCTTGATTAAATTAAAATTTAATAAGTCTACTTATGACGAGTAACGATGTAAAATATATTTTCAATATTTCTTGGTAAATGTAAGAGGAAATTGCCTTTATAAGATATCGACTTAAAATACTCAAGAAATATTTAGCGAAACGTAATCGGCGGTAAGGATAAAACGCAAATATAATAAAAACATGCAGTAAAGTGTAAAGCGAAAAGCCTCGAGCGTACCACACTTGATTGGAAATTCTCTTAGTATCCTCGAGTATTTTGCACTCGTTCCTCTCTCTCTCTATCTCTTTCTCTGTCTCTCTCGTTCTCACCTGTCCTCTTTCCTCGACCCTTGCAAACTCTTTACCTTTCTCTCCCGATTCCTCGCCTTCTCCCCTTTTTCGTAATATCCGCGTGCACTTCCGTAAATAACACGGGGGCGCGCGCGAGATTCCGCGGACGTAACCGGGTTCGAGAGGCGTCGCGACGCGTCCTCCCCGGCTCGAAGGACAGAGGCAGCAGCACTACTCTGGCTGGGGAGCACGTCGCACCGGCCGAGCGTCGGCGTCGCGACGCCTGCCGTCCTCACCGCCAGAACCACCACCGACGTCGAGGCGCCGACGCTGTGGAATAGGCTCTCCCCCTCTAGTCGGCCTACCCCTGCGTGCATGCGCCCCTGTCTATCGCGTGCACAGCGACGCGACGGCCTGTTTTCACCCCCTGCGGTTTGCATGACTCTCCTTGCTCTCTCCTTGCTCTCTCCTTGCTCTCTCTCTCTCGTACTCCCGTACCCGACTCCAGCAACTCCTTTGCCGATTTTCTTTTTCTCCTTTTTCTCCTTTTTCTCCTTTTCTCCTTTTTCGCCTTTTCGACTTTTTCCCTTTTTGCTGCCTTTTCTGGCTTTTCCCTCGACGAATACCCGCGCGACTCGTATTCTGGTTTGAGTCAATTTGTTTTCGTTATCTCATTCGCTGATTGCAAGCCCAATAAATCGCTAATCTCCCAAAACCAAATATAAAAAAACGATACCGTTTTAACGATAAACCAACGCTATGATCCTTTAATTTAACTTTGATGATTTGTACCGAATTCCAATTTATAAATTATGTATAGATCTTAAATCTGATATGATTTTACAGTTTGTTTTGTTTTCTACCCTATTATCATTTTATTCGATCTATATCAGACTTCTTTACGGGTATTTTACTTTCTTTTTGCTATTTCTAACATTCTTCGATAGCCCTTAAAAGATCGTAATTCAAATTTTATCGCGTACTTAATCGTTATTCTTAATTACCTTATTCGAGTTCTTAACGTATCGAATTTTTTATCGCGTTCTTTATTACATTGTCACGTACTATTACAAATTTAATCTTAATTTATATTATTTTACTAAATAATCGCTATCTTATTCATAAATATTATTCGAAATATTTACTTACTAGCCGAGGTAAAAATAACATGTTAATTATATTATAAAGAAAAAAAATTTATCGAACATTCAAATAGAAACAAAATAACGTGATTTTTTCAATCGTAAAGTTAACGTCAACTTTTTATTATTTGAATATAAAACGTGAAACTAATTAGATTATATTTTTTAACTCGTATTATTTCAAAAATTTATTTTACTTTTTATTAATATTCAACTCAGATTTATTTAAAAACATTACTTATTATTTTACCTAACGTTAAAAACTGAATATTTTATATCGTAATAACCCGCAAAAAGTGTACAGATATAAATTTTAAAATAAGGAATTCTTTATTCCAGAAGAAATCTTAAGTATATATCGCAGAAAGAATCATTATATATTATGATATTATCATATCCCATCAATTCCGCTTATATTATTTGGATTTCATGATTTATTCAACCTTACTCGTCCCAGTTTTATCAATCCGATTCCTCGCTAAGTTTCAAACATCAAAATAAGCTTCGTTCATTCGACACTGCAAAATTCTGATCAGCAATATGTATCAACTGAATTTTTCCGCAAAATGAAAATAGAACGAAAAAAGAAATCTGATACGAGGAATAGAAACAACCATTGGCTCCGATTTCTCATTAAGCGTAATGGTCTGAAGCATCTTTTCGTACACGAAAATCAAATCTTACAACGATAATACTGAAGAGCATCGTTTGCGCAAAACTCACTTATGCTCGAAATTCGAA
Source organism: Dolichoris vasculosae (assembly GCA_018907195.1). Lineage (NCBI taxonomy): Eukaryota > Metazoa > Arthropoda > Insecta > Hymenoptera > Agaonidae > Dolichoris > Dolichoris vasculosae. The sequence continues at coordinate 13,327,306 of JACCHY010000001.1, forward strand.
GAATATAAAATATAAAAACTGGAGAAGAAAAATGGAGAAAGATGTAGAAAGTACAGACTCGATGAAACTCTAAATCGTTCATCAAATGCCAAAAAGTTGAGAACAAATCGGATTTTCGGTCGCCCTAAATTATTATTGTAAATTTTTTGGCATGAGTTTTAAAAGCCAAGATGCAGACAACGAGTTTCAAGAAATAAAATTCAGCCCCTAAGTGTTACTTTCGCGGCTTAGTTTTTTAGACTTTGAATTTTTTTAACTTTCTTGTAAAGACAAATATTTGGATAGTTGATCCTAGACAGTTGCCCGCATAACTATTTTTTTAATGTGAAAATTATGTACAAGTAATAAAAAATATAAATAAAACTAGTGATCCAAGAATTAAATATTTTGATTGAATAATAATTGTATGAAATGATAGCCTTAATTTATTCCTCGAAAATTTCAAAAAATTTAATAATTTGTTATTTTTATTAGATATACTAACTGAAATAAAAATATGAAACTTGATCTAATTAATATTTTTTAACTTTATAAAATTTAAAATAAGTCTGATTTAAGATATGATCTAGTACATTGAAATTTGAACGTTTCATACTTTCAAATGATTACTCGATAACATTCATTTAGTTAAAATATTTAAATTTGTCTCTTATAAATAAAGTAATGAAATGAACTATTTTTGTAAGAATATATTAAATACCACTAACTAAAAATGTAATTACATTTATTAAAAAGTTATTTTAATTTTTTTAGATACATTAAAACATACATTACATCTGTAATTTAGAACTACTAAATCAAATTTATATGATCGAAATTAAAAAACAATAAAATATAATTTATAAAAATATATCTTACAAGGTTGTTCAAGATTTAACGATTTAAGATGATACTGAATTATAGTCTAAAGTGTCATTTATTATATTACGTCAAGGATTCTATAAGAAAAATGATGTTATTAATTAAATACAAATGGATATAATGTAAGATATCTTATCTTATTTGTAGCACAAATATATCTACACGATCAATTTCTTGTGTGTATATAATATCTTCTATTTATATCTAGTATGTATTTATATTCGTATTATTCGTAATTTGTACCTCTGAAAAATAATTACATTTGATTACAAAGAATCATATAATAATTTTTACCGGAACACGGATTTCCTTCTAGATTTTAGTTTAAAGACTATATATTAATAATTAAAATTATAAAATATTCAAAATCAAATATATTTCTTTTTAAAAAAGTGTATGTTTACATAAATGTTCTATAAACGGCCTTACAAGTAATAAAAAATAAATTATATAACTTCTCATTCCATCCTTATAGATTTAAGCAAAATTAGTAAAATATATTTATAAAAAAAAATCGCACATTTAAACATAAAATTAAAAAATAAATAGAGTTTATTTTACAAAATTGACTTGAATATATTTACTAATTTTTTAGTTTATAAAGAAAATAATTTTTATAAAATATTAAATTCTTAATAACTATAATTCTATCATTAAATCTATTATTATTAATTTTTTCATATCAAATATTTTAAAGTAAAAAAATTCAAAATTCAAAACTGATATTAATATAAACTTATAATTGGTTTCACGATAAGAAAAATTTTTAATGCCACAAAAAAAGATTTAATCATTTACTGAAATTCAAACATATTTTCTTACACATTTTGTAATTGGCAGATAATTTTCTGAAAATAAATTACACTGTAATTACTTGTAATATAATAACTTTACAATTCTAAGAAATCAACATTTTTTGTATTATAAACTACTGATTAATAAAAGATATAATAATAATCATATATAAATTTATGCCAGAAACCACCTAACGTAAATCAATACAAATTACGTATATAAGATATTGAAAATATATTAAATACATATGACATTTGGAGTAATCAAACAGATTATTTTAGTTATAATTTATTGAGATTATTTTATTATTATAATAATAAATCTCAATAACTGGTTTAACTATATCAATCAAATAAATAATAATATAAATATTGAAATTTTATTAAACATACTTATTCTTCTTAGTATACATTCGAAACTAATTAAAGTCCATAATATTTTTTTAAGTAGAATTTTATTGTTATATACTTAAATCAAGAATAATTAAATAAAAGAAATAAAATAAATGGAAATTAGTGGGTTTATTTTCTATGGTATGATAAAATTAGAAAATCATAAATTGATAATTAATTGAAAGTTTTTTCAGTTTATATAATTACTTATAATAAAATATATTAGAAAACAACATTTTTTATCGTTAAAAATTAATATTCGCTTAACTTATGATGTGCATGTATAAAAATTATATTTTTATGTACAAGTATATAAAAATGCATCAACTAAAAGATATATCTTACTGGGAATTTACACTTTATAATATAAATAATAAATAATTAGATTTAAAAAAATAAATAAATGTAAAAAATATAATTTATAGCAAATATAGTTAGAATGATGTGTTTTCCATTTAAAGTCTATTAAAGAAAATATCACCAACGTTTTTAAGTATATCGCTTAAAAAAGCAATTACATACTAAACGTACCTATAACTATTAAAAACGTAAACTTTATCGCTAAATATTTTAGCACATAATTACTTTTTATCACAGTAATTGAAGTGAAATATAAACTAAACATAAAAAGATTTTTTCTACAAAAGTTCTATTTTTAAAGAATTATTATAAAAAAATCTAAGAATTTTTTTAGAATTTATACCAGTAATAAATAATGACGCAGGTAAACGAAATGTTTTATGTCTAAAATATGATATAATGCATATATGTATTTAATTTTTAACATTAAATTTTACAACATAAAAAGTTGGTTTTTTAGTTAGATAAATATTTATTTTTATGCTGAGAAAAGATTATTTACAAGATGATACATATCTTCTACTTTAAACAATATTCCAACGTATAAAGTCTCAATTAATTAATATTAATCTCAATTATCAAAATATGTATTCTAATGTATCGAATATATTGTTATTTATTTATGAATGTAATTAAATTAATCCTATATATTATAGATGAATAGGTCAAGGTAAATACAATTTTAGTTACGTGTAGCGAAATTTTTATGAGTTTATCCTTGAACAATTTTCGTGCACGACAAACTCTTTATTATTGCCTACTTTTTTCTTGAATCAAATAAATTATTTAAATGAAAATTTGTTTATTATTACTTTGATAAAAAAACATTTTACTGGTATGTACTCAGTTCACCAATAATTAAATAGAAGCAAAAAAATAAATAAATAATCAGAGTGATTTTATTTTATATAGTAAAAGTTATAAAAAAATAAATAAATTCAAATATAGTTTTTTAGTTAACGAATAAATATATTTAATAATAAGTATAATTTATTAAATATTCACCAGATTTCATTTTTTTCACAGATCCTATTCTTTAAAATTATGTCAAATATATTTTTTTATATTTAATAAGATAATAAAAAATCTACATACAAATGAGTCATAAAAGTATTTAATTATATCCAACCTTATTATTAGATCTCATATAACGATTGAATTGAATTTATACGGTTTTGAAAAATATAAGCTCTGAAATCTAGATATTTAGATTTGAAATATAACGTAATAAATGTTTGTTAAAATAATAATAACAATAAATGATTCTTTTAATTATATTTATAATGTGTATATAAAGAATAAAAATAATCAATATTCTTTCATAAAAATGTCGTTGTGTTCATGTTTAAAAATTTGTATCTAAATTAAACGAATCAAACTTGATTGCGATAATTATTTTAATATTTATATTTCTAGAATAAATAATTATTAATAAAGTAATGAATATCAAAGATTATACATGAAAAAATTCGAATAATTTAATTATCTAAATTTCAACAATTCCCTTCTTTTTATTCAAATAAATTTTTTTTTGGTTCATTTTGAAATAAATACACATAAATATCAAATATAAAATTAAAATAAAAAATTTTCTATCACAATGTCTTGCATTTAACTGATTTTCATAAGTCCTTTAATAATATTACATAAGGTTCGATTAGATTCCTATCATTATATTTGTATATTAAACTTCTTATGCATCGTGATAATCAAAGAACTTTCCCTTTGGAACAGTGTACATCAAAATCTGCAAGATGCTACCATGACGATCATCGTTGATGAATTACTGCCCGATGAAAACCCGTTCCCATATGAGTCGTGGACCGACATTATGAAGCAAACCAAACCCGTAATTCTGCGCCTGTAAATTGTGCGAACGAGTGGCCCACTTTTACCTTTTTCGCTTCAACCGGTCTCACTGTCAATTTAAAAAATGCTAGCTTTACGTAATGTCACGTTCATTATTTATTTACACACATGCGTACCTTAAATATCAATATATCTAGAAATACCAATTCTAGTAAAAAATTCTAATAGGAGAAAAAATTGTAAATGAAAAGTATTTTTTATATAAGATTTTTACGCAAAGGTAGTTTGGATTATTATATAAAAACTGTTTGAAGGTTTATTCTTTATAGTTTAACCTGTTGTAAAATTAATAAAATTTTCTTAAAATAAAAAAATCTATAAATTTTATAAGTAATATATTACGTATGTTATGAAAAACATAATTAAATTAACAGAAGTTTAAAAGCAACCTTATTCAAATTCTGTATACGATAATTTATTTATATGTAGTTATAAAAGTATTAGCTTATGTCTTTTTTAAATACTAGTAGTTAACTGTTTATACATAATATTTATTAATAAAATTGATAATTTATAACAAATACTTTTTAACGCTTGAATAATAAAGAATAACTATCATTAAATATTTATTTAATATGTGAATAAGTATTAGTATTTCTATTATATTTATAACATTTTTAATAATAAATTATTATTTATAATTTAGATGATTAAAAATTAAAATATTTATGTAACATTTAAAAATAATAAAAGTGTTGTTCAATTTTTAATAATATAATTTATACAAAAATAACTGAAAGCGTATCAATAAATGCATAAAATAAATTAGATAGTAAAACAATCATCATTTTGCTAGTTGAATCTACCAGAAAGCGAAAGTAATTGATACGATTACTGTTATGAAATAGAGAGAGATAAAGAGAGAGAGAGATTAGGTTAGTAAATGACTTTTTTTATATAAATTGCTAATGTAAATTATTTTATTATTTTTATTTATAAAATATATTTTCACAAATAAAAATATTTCCCTGTAAGTTTAAAATAATTTCATAATTAAGTTGCAAAAAACATTTTCTATCAACGGTTTCTCTGTTGATTAATAAATTGATTTGTCATATTAAATTCAATCTTAATATAAAATATTATAACTAATCAATTATGATGGAACAGTGCTTTTATAATTTCTTTATTGATTTAAAAATAAGAAATATAATATTAGTTGATGATAATATTTTCTTTCTCAAAGTAATTTATTGTTTGTAATATCTTAGAATTCTTAAAGAATAGATGAATAAACTTTCTTTTGAAATTTAAGCAAATTTTATCCAACTCTGAACCAAACTCTTTAATTACTGAATTATCGTAATAAATACAAGTATAACCTTATTTTTAAGTTTCTTAAACACCTATTATTAGTGGTATTTGATAAGACACTTATCCTAATTTTCTATTTTTATGATATTTCTTAAATCAGGGTGGAATCGTAATAAGATTTAAAGATGCTAGAATTTAATAAGAAGTTTTTAAAAGTGTAAAAAGTATATTAGTAAAGAGAAAAGCCTTATAATCATATTTTTATCTGTAATAGTCAAATTAGTTTTATCTTCTTAAATTTTTTGTCTTAATTAAAAAAACCATTTTCTACTAAATATTTTTAAAGAACTTATTGAATTTATTTGTAACTATATTGTATAATACATCTTTATTTACAATATTATTATACTAAAACAACTTATTGATATATATATATATGTGTGTACAGTAAAAAATGGTTTTTTTAATTAAGACAAAAAATATATGTATATATAATAAGAAAATGCAAAATATGATATTATAATGTCACGAGAGTGCAAAAATTGATATATATTTTATTTATAAATTTAATAATAATTGCATAATATGAATCTTATTGTTGTCGAGTTTTTAAAGCTCCATTCTGTTTCTTCATCGTATTCCACACCCTTTATAAATAAATAAGAAACTATAGATCTTTAGAAAAGAAGCTGCAATGATTCTTTTATTTATATAATTTTCTATTTATCACTCTTAAGCTTTTTATTCCTACCCAATGAGATTGACTTCCTAGATATCGCAAAATGTAGGCTCACCCAAGTGGAAAATTTATGCTTATCATATGTAATATCGTTATAATAAATCATGAAAATCGGAAAAATATGGTTTTTAATATTTATGTTTTCAAACGAAATATTTATGTATAAAAAAATTCTTTTAAATTTAATAATGAATAACCAGCTAACTTAAAATATAAGATAAAAATTATTTTTTTCTCTTTTTGTACTTTGTAATAGTATCAAAACATTTTTAATTTTGCGGACAAAATTTTCTTTGAGTTAAAAATATAACTTGATTTGTTTTATTTATTTTTAAATGATATATGTGTAAATAATCTATTACTAAGGACTGAATTAGTACACGACAGAGGTTGTATGGTTATGCTATATTAATAAATACTGGAAATATTAAATATTTATGCATCGTAAATACAGAAACATTTTTTATTTATAATCCTTATATTCGAATATAATTATGAATTTATGTAATATTCTTTATAAATCATTTTTATTCTACTTCGTACTATACTTCAAAAATTTGTTTCTTATAAAAATTACAATAAGATGGTTGGTAAGCTCATTCATTAGAAATTAAAATTCTTATTAAGAAAAATGCATATTAGATTTAATCAATATCGATAAATTATTAATTTACTATTTCATAATTTATAAAACTTATTTTATGATTTTTATAAAGGCTACTTATAAGAGTAATAAAATAATCGTAACTTTTATACAACACGTTATTCATTATGAATAATAATAGCACAAAATATTAAAACGATAATTCTTAAATAACAGGGGATAATCAATACATTGATGGTATTTTATAAATACTGAAAATAAATACATTTTATTAATAAGTATTAAATTACCTTTCTCCGATGATGCGAATTGATTACGTCTTATGCGATATGGATGAACATTCTACAAACATAATTGGCAATGATTTGTATTTATTATTGAACGGATTTTACGAAAATTTGAATAATTGTAAACACAATTTGTAGAATTTCGTATTTTTCTCGAATGTATTTATTGCGATAAAAGAATAAAAAATTCACTAATAAAATTTACAATGTTACAAGAACACAAATTAATTTTATATTTTAAGTTTCGAAAATTGTACAAATATCTTACAAGTGGCATCGTAAAAATATAACGGTACTGAACATTTATATTTTCTTACTTTTAGAATATAATAATTTTCCTTAATCATAATATTTATACAATCTAAATTCAATGAGCGACCTGAGATGTAATTTCAGACCAGAATGTCGAATAATCTTTCAAAACGGTCCCACTGCAACAAAATAAATAAATATTAAAACAGTTCGTTACAAATCCACGAGGAAATTTAATAATGTTCTCGTTTAAAATAAATAAAATAAATTAATGTCAAGATTAAAGGCAAACTCGTAAGGACCGTAACTTAAGCAATACTTAATTAATATATTTTGCTTAAAATTTCATTGCAGCGCATAAAAAACAAATTATATAAGTATATTAATTCTCGACTTATTAAACTTTGTAATGCCAGAAAGCGGCATAAAAAAACATGCTCTCGAATCCCACGCAAGACGTAGAACGAAACGACAGGCCATTTTAGTGTAACTCACGTGAAGTAAACGGCCCCGCGAGCATTGAGTGGTGCATTCCAGATGAGGATCGCCCGCTGCTTGTCCCGAGGGTCCGCATGGGTTATAGCACTACACTCCGAGTGTGCTTTAGTGTTGGCTGTTTGGGCCCACGAACCGATCCATTCGTTCGTCCTGGGATCGCGAGCCTGGAGAAAGAAGCCTTTGAAGTCGTCCCCTTGGATCGTCACTGCGAGTAAAAGGTCAACTTGTGAGCGGTTGCAGACGTAATTGAATCAACGTTCGAACCTTTTTAGCTATTTTTTTCTTCATTCGAATACGTTGCCAACTAATTTATTGTTTCTAAGAACTTTGAAAGTAACAGCGGAAAAACAGTGGAAAAACAGTGGAAAATTGACGAATTGTAAATGGAAGAATGACCAATGTGTTTTGAGTCGAAAAATTTCGCTGTTCGTTCAACCATGACATTTTTATGTTATATTCAGATATAAAATTTATACTACTTTTGTCTCGAACGATTATCATGGTTAAACATTTTTCTCGTAAATTTTAATAGAATTCTGGGCATTAAACATTTTAAAGCATACGTAACTCTTGTTTTTATGATATTTTATATATTTATTACTCGTCTATACTAATAATTGTGTACGATTCTATTTCTGGATTTATCTAAAAAGGTATTAAATTTATTCGCCGAAAAATTATAAAAGTAATTCAGTTTTTACATAAGATAAAAGTATTTTTACAGCTACGTTGTAAAATAAATTTGATCAAGATACCGAATGTTCAACACATTCCTGTTTACTACTTGATAAACAATTTTAAATAAAAATGGATAAATTTCGCATTGGTATTTAATACCCAAGAATATCTATTAGCGCTGCAGATACTAACGATCACAGAAGTAAAGAAAAAGCTTTTAATAAAAGCCGCCGGTACAACTGGAAGCAAAGGCTTATGGAGATCTTATAGAGATCCTTGTAAGGAAATACAAGCTTCGCTTGAGTGAAACTAAAAAGATTTACCATTACTTTAGTGTTCACGGTAGATTTATTTTGGTCTGGGTAAAAAATGTCCAAAAACTTTTTATTTTATCGATGTTTGTTTTTCATTATTTTTATATCAACTTTTTTCACTGAAGAAAGATAAATTACATAATTTAAAGTAATTTATCGATGAAATTAACTTTCAATTCTATGGCTATTTATTATAGATTATTTTTATAATTTCGTTATAATATATTTATAATAAAAATAAGCACACACGCTACAAAATCTTACAAAGAATTAATGATTTATATTTATATCATATAATTAAAAAAAATAAATTCTTCGAATAATTATATGAAGAAAAGTTAACTTTAATGAAAATATTTCTTCTAAATTATCTATTTTCAATTTTTATCAAACAGTATGAATGTTGAATTTTATATTTTATACAATTAGTATAATTGAAAATTTTTTTTGAAATTATAATAAAGAAAACAAAGTTTTGAGTTTCAATCCATAATTATATAATAATAAATAATATATCTTAAATTCTAATAATTCATAATATTGTTTATATTAGATAATTTTACATTAATCTAATTAATAAATAGGTAGTTAAAATTTTATTCGCCGAATTTATATAATTCGATAAATGTATTAATAAAGTTTATTTGTACTAAATTATTATTACATAATAGACATAATTTATTATTTATTACGTTTATCAAATTAATATGCTAATATCAATTTTTATTTCTTTAATTTTTAACTCATATTAAGAACTCAAAATTTTTTTACTTGATCATTACAAAGACTTTTTTTAAACATAATTATTTTTATCTTCATCTTATAATTCACTAAATATTCTTCTTTTATTTTCCATTATAATTAGATATACGTATTTCTTCTATATGATTTCATTGTATAATATTAACTAAAGACTTCACGTATCTTTATTATGTAATTTTTAATGTTTCCAACTATTATCCCTTCATTTCATTACAATAATTTTATCTCATGATTATAATTTTTATATAATACCATAAATAACCTTATTGTATATGTTAATACTTTTTAACTTCGTGAGGATATCCAAGAGTACGATCATTTGTTAGTGCCATAAAAAAATAGTTTTTGAATGTTCTATTTTCTTAGTTCTTTATTTTATATTTAGTTTTAAATATTAGACTTTTATGATTAAGCGTATACCATACGGTAAATATAAAATGAATTTTTTTCTTAATTTATATTCTTGTCATTTTCTGTTCTTAATAAAAATTTTGCATTTTCAAAAATTAATTTGTTCAACTCTTACTTAATTTAGATTATTTATAAAATTTTCATATAAATTGTATTATTTTAATAAATATTTTACGTTAATCCATAACTAATACTATTTATTAAAAACCTTTTATAATATTTTATATGAAGTTGATAACATATTTCAAAATGTGATTGAATAAGGAAGTAAAAAAAACGTACTTTTTCATGGATTTTTAATGTATCTTGAAAAGTACAGGTAGTCTGATAAATCATTTTTTGCTCATATCATGACATTTATCAGAAAATATCTATCGCTAAGATAAATCTATACTTATTTAAGTAATTTTTTATATTATAACTTAATTATAACTTAATATATATTTATTAGTTGCATAAAATATGTCAATAAGTTTATCGATAATACTTACAATATATTTTGCAATCTCTCATTTATCACTTTTTTAAAACTATAAATAGCCAGTTATTAGTTTTCCTAATACATAAACACACACACACATATATCCAATGTATTTGATCTAATTTCATAAATTTTATCGGAGTTCACAATAATAATCTAATAATCTTATTCATAATAAAATTTAAGTATGTTTTTCTTTTCCAAAAATATTAAAAAATAATAAGGTATAATTATGCTTTAAAATTTTTACAATAAAATTTTTAAATTTTGATGTCAGACATCATACAATATCTATATTATCCTAATTAGACTAAATATAAAATTAATATGTTCGAGATAGAATATAAATTTCTAAAATGGATTTAAAGAAAAAATAAATAAATTGAGGTTAACTCCTTCAAACTTCACATAATTAAATATTAATTAAATATTAATTAAATAATTAATTAAATATTCAACAGAATAAAATGAAGTATTAACGCATTACTTTTAGTTTCCGATAAATAATAAAAATGTAAATTTATTTACAGATATCTTAAAATAAAACTACTTTTTACAGTTATTATAAATAAATTTTTCAAACGGATAAATTTACAATGTTTACAAAATGGAACTGCATATTTAATAGAAGTAATTTAAAGCGATCGAGTTTACTTTTAACAATGCACACTCGAACGAGGTTCATAAAAGAATTGAAGTTCTATAATTTCATCCATTCTTTGAAATGACAGACAATTTCCCGTGTAAACTTCCACTCTGTTTGCTGAGATAACACATTCATCAACAATACGTAGGAAACGACACACGGAAACTCACATCACAGCGACGATCACAGATATTGCGCCCCGCATCGCACAAAATAGCCTTCGACTTTTCTTTTTTCAAAACCTCGGAGAGCTCTGGTGCCAAGGACATAAAAAGAAAGACGGACAGACGGACGGAAACAGAGAAATATATAACAGAGAGAGAGAGAGAGAGAGAGAAAGAGTATGTCGCGTGTCAAACGCTGATCACTGTGTTGTTGCCCGAATAAGCGATATGCTCTCCTCGTTCGTCTTTAACATATTTTCAGCAAGTATGGGCATCTCCAACGAGATATGCTCTCTAAAAGCTCCATGTGAACAATAGTATGTATATATATGTACGTAGGTATTCATCTGGATATGAAATAACTAGAATTATAATGCTGCAATATATTTTCCTTCGACACTTTTTACGATGTATTTGTAAATTTTAAGGAACTGCACCTCTCCGATAAGAATTTGAAGTTCTATTCGAAAAATTTGAACATTATAAATTTTAATTATTTTTCTCTATAATTAAAGAATCATTATTTTAATAATATTTTTTAAAATTATTTAATAACCAAAATATTAATTCAAGTATTGGAAACGTGTCAAATCGATACTGGAACCAATTCAAAATTTCTTGATATAAAGGCTAATTTTGATACTACATTGTAAAAAGATATCCAAAACTTTTAAAAAGGATTAAAGTTGTTTATAATAAATCTTATACAATAGATTATTTTTATATTGATTCGATATATTTTTATAATTTTTTAAATATCTTGACCACAACGTAGAAATATTTAAACAATTTGACCAAATAGACAATAATATAAATAGTATATATTTGTTTAATAATCTTATTTCAAAAATCGAAATAATACTTCCTCTAAAAAAAATATTCTATTAACATCTAATGTAGTTGATATAATATACTAAAAAACAGTTAATATAGAACAAACATTATTTATGGAATTAAAGTTTATATGTATTTCAAATTTTATATAATATGATAAAATGTATACGTAAAGGTATAATTTTTGAATCTGGTAAATGTCTCATTAAGATAAGTACATATTTTTATAAAATCTCCTTTTTTAATATGCAATAATACATCGTATATCTTGTAATAAATTTTATTTAAAAAATCTTAAAATATTTTATTTCAAATATTTAAATGTTATACATAAAAGATAAACTTTATCCTACGTATATAAATATTTCATTAAATTTTGATTATTTCTACAGCTGATTTTTAAATTCATTGATAATATATTAAATAAATATATAAATATTGTGTAAAAGTAATAATTTATGAATTTTCATCGTTATTATTATTTATAACTACTTATCATATATTTATATACAAATTTACATAAACTTATAATAATATCATTTTTATAATTAGTATTTACTCAATAATTATTATTCATATAATATTAAGAACTAATAAACAATATTGCAATATTTATTGCAAATTATTTTAATACGATTAATTACAAATTTTTAGTATTAAAATATGCAAATAAAATGCACATACTCTATTTTATGTAACATACAAAATTACCAAAATTATTTCCGTGAATTATTGAATAATATCTATTTATAGATTCGTTATAATTGACGTACATTCTTTAAAAGAGTTTAAAAGATAATTAAAAAAAAGAAACGAATAGTGGTGAGAAAATCATCTTCAATGTCATCTCAAAATTACATTTACTATCTCTTTGAATCAAAATCATTTTCGCGTTCTCATTTTGTACAAATACATAAATAACTCGTTCTGTAAGCACAATATGGTATAAACTAAGTGGAAAGATAATCTTACGTGTATTTACTTGTCCATCTCATGCTGCACCTGTGCAATGCGTACGTCCGACTATTCTAACGAAATCAATGATGATTCCACTGTACGTGTAAGCATGTGCTTCTATGTATAAATGTTACTGCACAATACTGCTTGTAAGGTAACTATTAAACTCCATTAAATACTATCCAACGTGCAAAGACCTTGCCGATTTATAACAAGCACAAGACGACGTTGAATGATTACTGGCATCGATTAAAAGAATGTCCAGTACATTTTCTATTCATGTAACTTCGAATTATATTACAGTAGATTATATAAATTTAGAGTAAAGTAATTGGTAGATTACAAAATCTCTGATAATATTTTTAATTGGATGTTATATATTATTCTTTCAGTAATCCGTTAAAAGTATAATTGATCAATTTGTAAAACATTTTTCATAATATTATATCCGAAGGTTAAAAATTAATTATACTGTAATACATAAAACATAAATTATTAAAAAATGTAATACTTTTCAGTACATAAAATACGTTATTATGTCAGAAAATACCTTAAATTAATTTAATATATGTAATTTCTTTATTATATAATTTAAATAAATAAATATACATAATATATTTGTTTAAAATAAAAAACCAATTTTTCAATGGTATTTGCAAGAATCAAAATTTATAAAAAATGTAAATAACGATTTTAATTTATATATAATTTTGAATATATGTATTATATATATAATTAAAATTATACGTATACAAAAGTCTTGTGATTCAACATATATCAAAGAATAATAAGAAAATTTTATATCAGTAATAAATGTTATTTTTAATTTTACGAATGCTTGTTAAGTATATTTATGAGCGATACAAGATACTAAACTAAAAAATTATACTAGTAAATATCATTTAGAGGTAATTTACAAAATCATAAACATTATATATATATATATATATATATATAAAGTTTTGCCCAGTATATTGTATAAAATTAATTGCAAGTATCATTTTTCTTTTATATAAAAATAACACTAATAAGAAAATAATTTTAAATATTTCATACAATTGTTTTATTGTTTCATACTGTTTTATTAAATATTGGTGATTATTTATCATAAAAATAATCAAGAAAAAATCATAATAAAGAATGCAAGAAAAAAACTTTTTAAAAAATCTTTGATAATGGAAATAATTTATTTCCAATACTAAATTTAATAAGTATATAAAAATTTGTATTCATACTAATAGACAGTATGCATTTTATAAAGCGTATAAAATTTATTCGGAAAATTTTTAAATACTAATATTTTAGATACAAAAATAGACAAAAAGAATACCGCATCTAAAAAAAGTCTAAACTTTAAATTACACAAATATAGAATATTTCATTTTTCAAGATATTATAAATGAATTTTAAATATAAAAGTAAAAGTGGAGCTTCTTAGCAAGACGTAATAACTGTAAGTAGTAATATCCAAGTTGAGAACAGACGCAAGATATTCGTAGTAATTTATAGTTTCTTCATTTCGAAAGGATAATTTTGCTTAATGCATAGTCATTCGATTTTTTAAAAAATATCAGTAATAAATAAATTTAATAATATTAACTTTTATAATATTATTTTAAACTTCTTATCAATAAACGATGTCATTTTTTTTAATATAACGCTGTAAAATTTTAAAATCAATCGAACTATCAAAATTAATAATTAATATATTTTCCCATCAACATAATTTCACCTTTTTTTACTAAAAAATTTGACTCTATAATAATTATAATTTATTGACACGTATATAAAACTACGATTTATTCACAAAATATTTGATTTTCGCAATCGCTTGATTCATTAAATAAAGTAAAGAAGAAACATCGATGCACAAATAAATATATCTTAAAAATTGAAAAACTTTTTTCTCGTAGGTCCGGACAATATACAATATACGATGTAGGCTATCAATGGAAAACCAACGCTAAAGATATTTCAAAATTAAAAATCAATAAACTCACCGGTAATTTGAGATCCTGGTTCATAAAATTCACTGGAAGCTATAAACTGGTAGGGGTTGCTCGAAAGTGGCTGGGGTCTCGCCTGTCCATGATAAGGCTGATTTGGCCTTGGCTTAACACAGGCGTCGACCGGCGCTCCGTCTGGAAATGCACTGCTTATGGTCACCGCCATACTCATCGTCAACAGAACCTTCGCAACGGACATTTTGCCCTTTCGAGTTCGACTCTCCA
This sequence comes from Dolichoris vasculosae, assembly GCA_018907195.1. Taxonomy (NCBI): domain Eukaryota; kingdom Metazoa; phylum Arthropoda; class Insecta; order Hymenoptera; family Agaonidae; genus Dolichoris; species Dolichoris vasculosae. The sequence continues at coordinate 13,342,695 of JACCHY010000001.1, forward strand.
ACTTGCGTTTACTACAATAGACGAAAGATTTCAGCTAGATCCTTTCGTAAATTCGTATGAAACAGTAGCGAAATTCTTTTCGTACATAGGATGTTTTGAATTCTTGAAAGAAAAGACTAATAATAATTTTAATAACGTTCGATCGTTAATTACTTCGAAGTTCAATTACTCGCTTACTTAATTTTGAAACTGTTTTATTTTTATATTAATTTTGCGATACAACTCCGATTATTAAGTTTTTAAAAAATTAGCAACGGTTGATTCTTTTACTCCAAACGTTTGTTAATTCGATCGATTCTTTTAATGGTAACATAATGGTACTTTTGATAAAATATACTAAAAAAATAATTGAGTTTCTGAATATTGAGTAAAAAATTTTGAAACACACTGTCGATAAATTTTTATTTAAATTACAACGCAAGTTTGAAATTAAAAAAGTTTTTTAATAGCGCAATTTCATGCATAAATCAAACGAAATTCACGATTATGTATCAAATGGTTTTTTCAACAATAGTTCCGATGCGAGCCACAGGATACAATATAAACTAAATGAAAAGTATTTTAAAAAATAAGTTTTAATCTAGATAATTTGTTATGTCCGAATAAATTTGTCGGGTTCGTTAATGAAAAATTAGGAGTCGCTCGGTAGACTGACTCGATAGCGAAGAAGCGCCTTGCGTCTTACTCACCGGCACGAACGAGACAAAGTGGAGTTGGTTCTTTGGAAAGAAACGGACGGGGACTGAAGGCAGCTATGGGTTATCGTACCTCGCTAGCCTTTATAAAATCTTGCACGAATCCCACCATCGAATGACACGGTCGGACTGGATTTTCCATCTCTAATTGTCACTTTCACTCCCCACGAGAATCCGCCGTGTCCCTCGACGTTCCTCTACGTCACTGTGCATCAACGGACTTATTGTATTTGATTCGTCGAATCTTATTTACTTTTTTCTTACGTTTAAAAATTGCATTCGTTCGATATGCAGGGATACGAGAACTTTTTACACCGAAATTCGTTTGCCATCAAACGGTTTAGTCAACAAATTAGCGATCGGTAAGACTTTATTGGCGTGAGTTCCGTTACAATTGTTAAAAAATAAAAATTCTAAATTTTAAATTACCGTTTGTCTTTGGTGAGAATAATACTTAGTAATTTTCAATTATGTAATGGAATTACATAAAAGGAGCTTTCGCCTATTAAATTTTTTAATTATTGAAATACAAAGTATCTTTATAAAATATACTGTAAATTGAATATCGGTAAATTTGAGTCAACAATTTAGGTAAACTATATATTTAAAGAAAAAGCTATTTGAACCGATGTAGCTGAAATTATAGTAAAGAAATTTATGTAAACGTTGATTATTTAAATCTTTAATAAAAAACTGAACGTAGAGCGAACGATCAAATTTAATATATTGACGATACGTTTTATATTTCGTTGTAGTAATTTTTTCTTTTTATTTGCTTTGATTCTAGTTCCTTATTTCGAAACAAATATTTCCGATATATTTTACAACTGTTTTAATAATATATTCACTTTGACTTAAATTGCTTTTATATAAATCATTTTCAAAATAATATTCAAAATTTAGACGGGTGTTTTAATCATTGATAAGTATGATACGTTTATATTGTAGAATTTATTAATTCAGAGGTAATATAAAATTATCGTATAACTTTAAAAATAGATAAATCGTTGATGAAATTTTACAACTATTATAAATGTAAATAAAGTTTATTTATTTTTATTATTACATAGAAAATCTTAAATTCATAGACATTGTTAAAAGCCTTAAACATTTATTGCATAAATTTGAAAAATAAAATTTTTTTTAAAAATACATTTTATTATTAACTTTTTAATACCGTCTATCTATTAAATACGTTTCTATACATGTATTTAAACTTGTTTAGAAATTATTATAAATACTAAGCAACATAAATACATTTCATACATTGATAATGTATGAACAATATTCTCTGATCCAAATATCCGTTTATCAGTATTCCATTACAAAATTATTAAATATTTTGTTAATTATTTTGATGAAAAAATTTTTCTGTTTATTATTTTCATTCAACAATGAATGTAAAAAAAATAGAGTCAATCATATTACAACTTTTTATGCTAATAAAAGATAAAAATTAAATTTCTTCAACTTTAATAATTATAAATTTTAATTTAATAATACGGATATTTTAATATTAAAAAATATTGAAATAGTAATATTTTTTTCATAAAAATATATATGATGGAATAGTTTTTTTATTTACGATGTTTATGCAAAAAATAATATATTTAAAAAAATTAAAATTTTTTATTTATTTTGATGTTTCCATTTTATATCTATTTTCCTAATACATTCTATTTATATACCATTTCTATATAAATATATTATCATAAAATCTTTTACAAAGGAAAATTTTAAATATTAATATATGTTATATTTATTTTAGATTTATTATATTTATTTTATAATATCAAAATTTCAATAATAACAATCGATGTGATAGAAAAAATTTATTTGGTATTTAAAAATTTACAATATTTTTCAAATTTAAACATATCGATAATCAATTAATCATAAGTTTTTGGTCCGTAAGTATTATTTAAAAATTACTATTTAAAGAAAAAACTAATATAAGTAAAAAATATACGCGTAAACGTAAAAAAGTACAAATTAATATTAATATTATTAGCGTTTACGGTAAATGTAAAATATTTATTACATACGAACAAATATATTAAGTTGAATTTACTAAAGTTCTTAATTCTGTCGCCTTCCCAATAATAAACTTCATACATTTTCACGAATGAAAAAATAAATAAATAAAAATAACGAAAATGTAACGAAAAATAAGTTAAAATAATTTAACGAAAAAACTCTAATTTAACGATACATCTATTTCATAAAAATTTAACTTCGTAAACATAAATTACGGTTTTTTCACATATAAATATGAATGTACAAAATGCAAATTACACACATACAATCGTAGAAAAATATAAAATCAACCCACCATTTGAATATTACCCATACATACGTATAACTCGACGGTAAATCACACGCTCTACTCGAAATGTGTATTCGTGCATCGATATTCTATTATCGTTTATACCGCTACACCTACACACGTACGAATGCGTAAGCGTACACATTATTACGTATGTAATTCATCGTATTACAAATATGTACGAATTAAGGAAAAATAATATTTCATTTATTGAATATTTTATGACGATCTTTCTGTTAATTACAAACACATTCAAACTATTCAATCTATTTTCTAACGTATGTATATTATTCGTTTAAATTAATTGAAATTATAATTAATAGTTAAAAAACCTAAATTAGTTTAAAAAAAAGACAATCAAAACATCGGATTAATTTCATATAAACATATGGAATTGGAAGTAGAAAAATAATTATTTATTTCGATCGATTAAAATTTCCTTTGGTACATAATAAGATACTTGACATTTTATCCCCGTGCGTTCGTGAGCAGAATCTGCATAAAGAATATTCGGCTTGGAAGTACGAAAGAGAACGAAATACACGTAGTCGAATAAGCTCTGCGTGACAGTCGATTGCATTGCGTGTTTCTTTTCTCTTGGCAAACTACTCCCCCAATGTTTTCAATCTAAACCTCTCTTCCTCTCTCACGGTTGCTACTTATGCAACCTAACACTAAGACGCACGTCTGCAAATGCGTGTGCATAATCCTGATGTGCCGGGCTTGGGTAAACGCGTAAATATGACTTTTTTTTTCTTTTACGTGAAATATTGATTTTACATGAGCGCGCGACGCGCTCACCTATTTAAATGCGTAAAATATTCTATGCGGAATAACACGAGAAAGCTCCGCCTAAATTTAGAGCAACGATTTACCGTGAATGAGAAAAGCAAATCTGATTACTTCCCTCCCTCGGAGCTGCAATTGTCGCCAACGTTTATCACCGACGTTCGTAATCGCACCGTGAATCCGATATAATTTACGAGCTTTAAACGCTGATCTCGCCTATATGTACACATACACGCGGCTTTCGAATACTCGGCACATCGAATTCCACTTTGCGAACGCTTGAGTACTAAACGACTGCTGCGATAATTACAAATAATTACGCATTTATCACCCAACAGTCGTATTTTACAACGTTGATAGGAACGAATGAAACTTACGTAAATTTACGTCTGTCTACGTCTTTGAAAACGTCTGCTGTTCGGAAAATATTGTCAAAATTGATGGTTCTTAAAAAAAATTATTCGAGGCACGTTCAGATTTTTTTTATAATATTTTTTGTAATATACTTTTAATATGCAAATATGTAATTGTATTAAGCCTAAGATTAAAAAACGTTTTAATAAAATTTTGAAATATAAATTTAAAAGGAAAAAAAAATTTAGTTTATTTACTGTACAATAAATAGTTATATATATATATATATATATAACGTACAAATGTCTACAAATTAAAAATTTGTTTTTCCTTTAATAAAATATCGCTTCTTTTCAAATTTCTATATTTAATAATTTATAATAATTTTCCTATTCGTTGAAAGAGCATCAATTTTGACGATATTATTTTAGTAGTCTTAAAATATTAAATATTAATAACGAGAACAAGTTGTTTAATCATTTGTGGAATATGTTTTCTGAAATTATTTTCAATATCGTTTATGCTTTTTATTAATATTAACCGATGATGAAACCTTCTGTGAGCTATAATTGTAATTTGTTTCTAGGTCTGCAGATTTTAACATAACTGACGAATCTGTAATAAAAGATTTCATTTCTGAATCCGATTTTAAGTTTTCTACTTCTTTGTCTTTTTCACTAACGGGAATAGCACAAGGTCGAGGGAACCAGCCTCGGACTCTATCTCTCGCATCGGTGGATAACGTTCGATTTTCTTTTTCACCAAACAGCCAATTACTGAAAAATCATAATGATTTAATAATTAATACCGGTCGATAAAAATATTACATTTAAAAGAAAATATTTATACATACTTGCGCCATCGAGTTACTATAACGGTATCACCTTCATCAAGTTTTATTCTTGGTTCATCGGTAATTGGTGGTGAGCAAAAGACTTTAAGACCATGACTAATTGGAAGCCAAGATCCTGTTGCTCGCGATATAATTCTATATACTTTAGATCGTTTCCTTTTTTCTTGCTTTTGTGCTAATTGTTCACGCTGATAAACAAAGTTTACGTACAATTGATAGATTAATCTTAAGAGGTAAAATATTTATAAAAAATAATAATTATTATATGTTACAAATACTATTTATTAATTGCAATTACAAAATTGATTTTATGAAAATAATCAATAATGTCATTTCAACGTTAGAAAAAATATTAGAATGTCTTTAATACTAACCGTTAGTGTGTATTGATCACAGCCTTCTATAACTGGCCAAAAGATTCCATCACCCAATGGAGTACAATGCCATGAAAGTACTTGTTTAATATTAAAAAGCCAACCCTTCGAGTACGGATGAATATACTTCTCGGTCATTTTAGCTCTTCGATAATTTGCTTTTTCCAAGATCCAACATTCTATACCAGTTTGGTTTTTAAAAATAACATGTAACTGAAAAATAATAAATAATTTCAGTTTGATATACATAAAAATATCGTTAAATTGTTTTAAACTTTATTTAAAAAATAATTTGAAAAGTCTTAATAAAAAATTCTAAAAGATATAATTTACTTTTTCTTATTTATAATAACTTATATTTATTTCTAATAATATATCAAAGAATAATATTAATTTAAATTTAGTTGATTCAAAAGATGCAATCTTATTTACATTAAATATACAAAATACATTATTACCTGGAAATACAAAAGCATTCCTACTGCTATTACAACTCCAACTGAAAGACCTATACTAAAAAGAATCGAAATCAAAGTAAACACGGAAGGTGGATTAAATGGTAAAGGTCTTATCGAGAATACAGCCAACAACCAACTACTCATTATGTAGGAAGAAAAACAACATCCGGTTACAGCACTGGCTAAAAATGCAGTGAAATAACCATGATTATGGTGACCAATACAACTGTTAATCCATGGACAATGATGATCCATTTTCAAAACACAACGATTACCTATGAAAAAGAGATACAATTATATTTATAGGTATTACATTTATTTGTAATATTATAATTATATTATAACCTAATAATTTTGTAATAAGAATTATTTAAATACATCTCGAATTGTTTAATTTATTTAATTACATATAATTTTATAATTTATTTAAAAAAAACATTATTAATCAATATATTTTATCCTCGATGAGGATTAATAATAGAAAAATTCTTATCGTTTAAACATGAATAACTATTTGAAACATTAAATTCTAAAGTTCTAATAATCGTTTATAAAACTAATACATTTAATAAAAACTTTAAAAGCTCGAAAAAATTTATTATACAAACAAATATTAATAAATTTAATAAATTATTTACATTTTCTACAGTGATGGGAACGTGGTGCTTTGTATCCTTGACATACATCGCAAAATTGTAAATATTGGCAGTCCTTTTCGTTTTCCTACAAACAAATGAAATTTTGAATAAAGTTGAAATTTTTGCTGCGTTATAAGTTATTAAAAAATTATAGCCGTGTTTACCGGAATCCAGTTAAATGGAAGATAGCCCGGTCCTTCGTAAATAGAATTAATAAAATGATACAAAGTCGAGCCACTGAGAATAATAAACATTATAAAACTTATATCGGAAAAAATATTTCTGTGATGTCCCCACCATTGTTTGCTACAGTGTATCGTCATTAATGTGATAATTTTTATTATCGCTGAAATAATAAGAAATCTTGTTTAATAATTTCAGAATCTTTTTATTATTAAAAGTTGTTAGGGATTCGTATCAATATTAATTTAAAAAGATTAAAGAAGTTCTAGAAAAAGTGAGAATATATAAACAGCATGATATTTATTTCATTATTCAATATTTATCTATATTTGTTGAACGTATAAATAAGATGTTTTGCGAAGAATTAATAGATTATAAATTTGCCGCTGTCAGTGACGTAAACCTGGTATAAAAATAGAGTCATTAACACCTTGAAATCGGCTGCTATCAAACTAATATATAATTACGAATAAAGTACTGAATTACTATAAGAAAATCATCTGTATCTTAAACTAAATATCCTGGAGCTTACAACGAAAAATATATGTAAAATATTTCTTTAATAATTATACAAAGTACCGAGAGCAGTGATCGGTCCCCAGTTGCAAATTCTCCTAAATGGACCCAAACACATTTTTTCAGCAACATGTAGCCTGAGGTAGAATTACAGTGAAATACTTTTACGCGCCCAAAACTTTTCTCGAATTTAGTGGTTATTGAACCATTCATTAGCAGCGCTCATACGTACTTTTTACTATTACTAAACTAACTTTCTTCGATTAAAACTATCCTGTCGCATATTGGCATCATTATCGTTAGGGAGGGTCGCCCTAATCATTACCTTTTTTATTTTGGTGATTTTTATTTTTCGAGTTGGCATTATTCGTTAACTGAACTGAATATTTATTCCAGAAATCCTCTGATTTGTCGATAATGTAGAAAGTCGTAGAAATAGACACAAACTTTGAATATAATTCTACCTTTATTTTTTATAATTTAAAACTGTATTTATCATTTATATACTTTATTCAGGAAAATATTAATTGTGATAATGTATTTAATCATCGTCTCAAAATTTCTTGTGGTATTAAAATCTGTAAAGCCCATCGTTTCAACTGTTTTATAAAATTTGGTAGATGTAACTTAAAAATGATATTAACAGAATATTTTAAAATTTTTTAAGTAATGCTTAAAGAGCTAAATTATAAATGAACTAAGTAATATTTTTTAAAAATTAACTTATATAAGCAACTATTAAAAAATTTAGTTCTTTAATTCTTATTATATATTTTCTAATATCTAATTAATTATGTTTAGGCTTTTTTTAAGAATAAGCTCTTGTTTAGATATACTGTAATATTAAATTTTAAAAATAAATATATAAAATAAAACATTCGTTTCATATGTTTGAAAATAAAATCCCTATAATTTAGGTTAAAATGAAAACATGATGGTTGCAGATTTAACCAAATTAATCAACATGAAATTATTCTAATCCAAACACTTTTTTAAAAATTTATTAAATTAAATTGGTTTTAAAAATAATATCAATAGTTTGAGTCAGGATAAAATTAAAGAATTTAAATAGTTCAAAATAACCACGTAAATGTAAGTATATTTTTATTTAATATATTTATAATTTAAAATACCTATTTATTTACAAAATATACAAAAATAAAAAATTATGTATCAATTTATATTTTTAATTACTATATCTAGGTTGAATCTCATAACAAAACTTTTTATATAAAAAATTTAATTTAAATGAAAACAAGATGAAAAAAAATATAATTACTCCATCGGAACAAAGTTCGGATTCCGATGAAATAGATGACGATTCAGATATTGCAGCTAATATAGATGTTACTAAAAATATAAAAAAGCGAGTTACTTTGTTAAATACTAAAAGACTAGAAAGCAATTTAAAGCATCAAGATTATGTAAAAAAAAATATAAAAGTAAAACCAACTATAAGATACTCAAAACAAGAAATAAATTACTCGTCTTGGATAAGTTATAACTTCTCGATTGTTTTTTTTATTAGTTTCTTAGTTTTCATATTAGGAATTGTAGCTTTTTATGTATTTAAAGAAGATCAAAGAAGTGATGTAATTACTGTGAATAATAAATTAAAAGATGTGCAGCGAACTTTGAAAAGTTTAATGTTAAAATATAAAAATCAAGAAAGAAATTTATGGGAAAATATTTATGCAAGTATAAAAATGATTATCGAAAATCCAACAAAACCTTCTATAATTGTTCTACTTGCGGATAAATGGCATCCGTTAGATTGTTTAGTAAAATTAGTAGCAAATGTTAGTAGTAATGCTTTAAATACGGATAGTTTACTACTTACTCCCGAAAATTTTGATGCTAATACAGGATCAGTGATACAATCGATGTCTTCAAAAGCTACCGATAATAAAGCGATTGTAAGTTAATTTATTTTTTCATTTATAGACAAATAATATTTATATTTTAATTAAATTCAATAACTTTCCAGATTATCTGGGACTTGTTAAATATAAATGTTGAAGCTTTGAAGGCATTTCATAATTTATGTGATACCATCAATCCACTTATAAAAGAAGTAATTTTTATAATTACCATTATCGCCGATAACTATGATAACAGAAGCAATCCAATTGAATTCATTGAAAAAGAAATTTGGAAAAAATTAAATGGCAAAATTAAAGATGATGCTATATTTCCATTAATTACTAGAATTACCGATGGGGCTGTTTTAAAAGTAAACTCGGAACCGATTAGTATAAACTGTCCGTTACCAACAGTTTCAAAAACTGGATACAAGTCCTTGTTTTTATAATTAATCATTTTTTTGTATTTATAAATTAATGAAGATGTTTTTCGTTTTGTAATATACATTAAAATAATTGTAATAAACTATTTTTTTATAAATATACAATTGTAAATGTATGTAAATCTTCTTTATGAAAAAAATTTGACGTTTATAAATAGATCTTGAATATAAAATTTCAATAGAAATTTTACTATACAAATGTATATTACATGTCTATACATATATTAAGAATAAAAATTTTGATAAAAAATCAATCGTTTTAAACTGATATTCTACTTTATTATATTAATGCCATAATGTACACAAAAAACAACAATGTAAATTTTTTCAATTGGCAATAGTATTAGAATAAGAATAATTATTAATATACAGAAAAAGGAGAAAAGAACTAAAGCAAAATTTTAATTTTTACTTGATCTTTGTAAATAAAAATTTAATTATATATTTTAATAATATAGTTGCCCATAAAATATTCAATTCATTCGTATCAACGATATATGTACAAAGATCAAACAAAAAATATAATATTTCAAGTTATTTTTTTTCTTTTTTTTATAACTTTTGATGCAAAAGCAAGATTTACAGAAATAAAAATTTTACTTTAATTTTTAAAAGCTTGCTAAAGTTGCACTTTGTAAATTAATAGATACTAATAAAACTGTTGGCATCGTTACACAATATGTATTCTATTGCTGAACATTACATTAGTTAAACTTAAAACGAATTTAATGATAAATGAGATGATATTTATGCTTCGTTTCTAATAACATCATCGTTTTGACGTTGTGGCGTAGCAGTCGGCAGTCCTTGTAGTATTTACTGACATCGTCTCAAAATCATCACATTTAGTTTTACCTCGTTATCATTTTATAGATGTCTTCGCTTGATATAAAATAAAATAGCTTTTTAAAAAAAATGTAATACGTGAATTTGTTTGTAACGTATTTAATTAATGTGTTATTACCGAAACAAGCGAAACATCGAAAAGAGACAATGAGAACTCGTTGATATTTATAATGCTAGTAAAGAAAAACTATTTAACTACACAATATCCAACGAATGACTTTCTTTGTAGCATATCTTTCGTCATGATTTCACATGTCGGTAACTAAAATATGCAGTATATATAGTATTTGTATTATATAGTATTGTATCGTCGAACCTAAATAATAAATACATTTTATACAGTCGCAGACCTTTTATACAGAATGTCCGAAATTTTTGTTGCTGTACAGAACTCTAAAATCTCGGCAGTTAATTTAACAATCTTTGCTTTTCATATCAATATTTTGAGTACACGAATCAAGTACAAAATAAAAAAAAATAGTCTTACGTTACAAGACTTATCGTGAATAAATTTTATAAAATTGAAAAAACTAAAAATAAATAATAAAATAAAGGATACTGTATTATTGCTTACAGCTGTATTCTGATAATTAAATTTTATCATGATTCAAAACTGATATAAAAAACATTATTCTTTACCTTTTCTTTATTTTTAATCGTATATTTTTTTATAACATACCTTACAAAATAACCAAATTTAATTTAGAATGTTCTTAAAATTTCTCAAACAAATTTTCATCGAATATATGTATATTTTATTTTATATATATACGTAATTTATTATTTTCTTTTTATCACATGATCAATTCTAGGGCACTCTGTATAGAATGGCCTGTAAAATTACTAGATACGTATTTACAGTAAAAAAGTTTAATTGGTCATGTATCTACTTAACGTAGTAAAGAGAGGAGTAGCGAGTTGCGTATTGTTGTCTGTTTCAGCTACATAGTCGCGTACTTCAGTCGCATTCATTGCCTTGCAAGTCACATGCAAGCATTTGTAAATTTTTTGGGTCAGTCGACGTCGAACGAGGTAATGTCCGTGTCTTCAGTTTTGTATAGATAACTGTTGCCGATCGATTTAGTGTTTTGTTTTGAATCTTTTTCAAGTATTAAAACTTGTCGTATCTATCGTTTTAAAAGTTGAAACGAATACTTTATATTAAGACATTCAGAAAATACGAGCTTACTTGAAACAATTGTGATCAAAATTAATATAATGCATCGCTAAATGAATGTTATTTTCAAACTTATCGTTTAAAACTATAAGTTGATTCATTGTAGTATTTACAATTTAGATTTTGCTCTAAAATTTCCATTTTTTTTAGTTTTATTTCTAAAAACGCCAATGTTTTAAAATTAAATTATTTTAATACGAACATGACGTAAATTGAAGTTAAAAAAAGAAAAATTTTTCGGATATTTTTTTTTTATACCGTTCATTCAATATCAGAAATCAGATATTTCTTTAAAATGGACAGTAACTCATTCGATTAATAAAAGTAACGAATGCCTCGACGCACTTCCAAAATGGAATTCGATTATTCAACTAAAATTGAAAAGTATGAACCGGTAATTGAGAGGAATCAGGTGTTTGAAATTGAAATTGTTGTCCTTGAGAATCAACGGCTGGAGCAATTCTTGTATCTTCTATCGAACCAAAATAACGTTCAATAATATCAAAGGCTTTTTGGTAGATCTCCAAATTTTGATGAGATTGTAAAAATTCTATTTTATCGAGGCCTGTAACGATTAAAATATTTTTATTTTATTGGATATCAAATAGATGAATTGAAAATGCTCTAATTTAATATATTACGAGTTAAAAATAAACGTATAAATTAAAATTAATCGCGATTAAACAACGATAAATAAATAACAAATTATAAAATAAATTTAAATCAGAGGTATACGTACCAAAACATTGTTCGATTAGAAGACAATATGTATTAACGCCGTTATGATTAACTGCATCTAATTCTCCAACACGTAAAATATTTTCCAAACCATTTAATGCTACTTGTATAATTTTGATATCCATTACCGTCAATAATTCACATAAAGGAGGGATGCAATTTTGATTCGCTAAATATCGAATTTGTTCCGGTGTTCCTCCATTGGCAGCATTAGTAATAGCCCAAGCGGCTTCTTTGCGTGTTTTAAATTCAGCCTTATTTAAGATTTCTATTAAAACTGGGAAAATTTTAGCATCTATAATAGCCTAAAATAATTTTATCCCACATTAATTTTATAGGTTGGTATTAACTTTTCAATAAAATACATCTGATCATAATTCATAATCAATATTTAAGATTACGGACCAAAAGCGGTCGTGATCAATCGTTAAATTTAGACTCACCTGTATTTGCTGTGGATTCCCAGCGGTAATATTTGAAATTGTCCAGCAAGCTTCTTTACGAATATTTTCTCGTGGTTGTGCGAGTAAACTTAATAAGCACGGTAATACCGAACAGTTTAAGACGACTTGAGTTTGTATATCATCACCTGTTACAATGTTACCAACAGCTCGTAGTGCTGCGCTTACGACATTATGATCCTCGCACCTTAATTATAAAACATTTTGTTACAAAGCCTTGTAAATACATTTAATTGCAGTTAAAGGTCAATGTACAAATGATGAATATCTTACATCAATAATTCGATTAGACGTCGGCACACTCCGGCATCTATAACAGCTTGAATTTTTTCATTAGGTCCATCGCTTAAATAAGAAAGAGCCCAACACGCATCGGATAAAACATCGACATCTTGATGATTTAATAAATATGCAAGAACGGGCAGACTTGGAGAAACTTTCTGAAAATCCGGTGGTGGAATTTTTCCTCTACATAAATTTGACAATGCCCAAACTGCATTTCGCGTCATGGACAAACGATTTTGTTTTGAAAGAAGCCTGAAAGATATCCAAACAACGAATATTGTAAGTTAATGAAAAAATTAATCCGAACTAAATTATATTTCATACAAACGACTTATTTCTATATTTTTGAAAGGTATATTCGATAAAAATGAATACTTTAAAAAAGTAATAAAATAATATAAAAATGACTAAAGAACTATAACGGATACTTGAGAACTTTCTGTTAAGATACATTAAAATTTTAAAATTTTACGTTTGTAAATCTTATTTTTTTTATTTACAGGATTCACAACACGTGTCTTGATTAATTTAAAAATTTATTCTTTTCTAATTCGCTAAAAGTTTTGAGTTTACATCATCGATCGATTCAAATATATTTGAAGAAATCAATGCTAATCGAATAAATTCTAGTATTATAAATTATAATAAACAACTCGACTTACGCAAGAAGGGGAGATAAGATACCATTGTCCAAAACATGATCCCGACAATCGGGGCTGTCTCCTGCTATATTGCCCAAGGCCCACACAGCCTGTTCTTGTACATCTTCGTATTTTGAACTTAAAAGTGCTATAAACATAGGAACTGCTCCAGCATCGATTACCTTATGAGTTTGTAGAGATGTTCCACTGGCGATATTCGTCAATGCCCAAGCAGCCTCAAACTGTAAAATTTCATAGTGTTTCAATATTTCTAAACGTAAGTACAGTTAAATTTAATTATATTAATTTCTTTACAAAGATATTTTTAATAAATATTTTTTCAAAAAAATCGTTTGTACTTTAAATTTCGCATTTACGATAAATTTTTTAAAGTCTATGTATTATTTAGATTTTTTACCTTCGTCGTTATTTGCATTTATAATTAATAATAACATAAATTAGCCTAAATTTAGAAAATAGCGAAATCATGGTGCGATTAAAATTTTAAACTGTATTCGATAATAGTACTATAAAGATAAATGTATAAAATTCTTAAATCGATTCTATCGAAATCTTCGTTAGTTCGAACTTTTTTAGTTTATTCGAAGAAATAATCTAAAACCATTGATTTTTATAAAATTATATAAGATTTATCCATTGAAAATATATGCATTGAAAATAAACGAATTCTGTAGTAATTAAAAATTTAAAGTAATAAAAACATCGTTAACAAAAATCTTGCTAATACGAATCAGAACTAAATTTTTCTTACATTTTTAATTTTTATGCTAATAATCCTTCGGTTGTATCGATGCGTTAATGCTCCTCGTTAGAAGATTATGGAATTAGACTCACCTGTAGTGTATAATTTTCATCATTTTTAAGAAATTCTACGAATCTGGGTACAATTCCTGTTCCAATAACTTCATCGATAGGTGGATTTGGTTCTCTAGATAAAAGTTTTCTGAATTTTTGAGTCGCTGCCAATTGTATCTTAACATCTGGGCTATACAATGCTTCTAACATTTCAGAAGTTATCGTCAGGCTTTGCTACGACGCGAAAGAATTAAAATTATAGATACGCAAATATTTATTTAAATTTATCGTTAACCAAGCGTGCCTTGTACTATCAAAGAATTTACCATTACGGTTGTTCGTACTGTGTAATCTTCGGCGATGGAGACTCCATCATCATCGGTAACAATATTAGGAACATTACGTCTTTTCGAAAGTTGTTGTTCTCTTTTTTGTTTTCTTAATTGTACACCTTCTTCTTCTCTACGCCTTCTAAGCTCTTGCGAATCCAATCCAACATTTTTATAACGATACTTGTGTGCGGGTCCGGTCGACATCTAAAAACAAATAATAATAGTAAAACACTTTGTCTCAAAAAACTTTTCGATCGCATCAAGAAGGGAAAAGTGAAAATAGTTTTGTACCAATTTCGCAATTAAAAAATACGCTAGAAGATTAATCGAGTCACGGGAACGATTTTACGGGGCACAAGAGAAAAAATTATCGAAAGGAGAAAATATGGATGTTAGTTTTTGAAAGGGTTATGTTTCGAGAAACGTATGCTAAAAACGACGATTCGTTACCAGCCGCGAAAAAGTGAAAAGCAGAACCGCGGAATCTCAATCCGACTTATACGAACCGCATCGGTGATATACGCGAAAGTTTTGGCAGTGGAGGTATCGACCAAGAGGGCCAAAGGCAATACATAGCCTAGTACATAGCCTATCGACATTGCGGTTCGACGCGAATGTTCGCGACGGAGAAGGGAAAAAGGAGATGCAGCGTGATTTCTGGTATTCCTCGAAGCGTCTCCCCCGGAAACCGAGGATGAAGCCAGCGATACGAAATACAACAAGTGGATGAATATCTGACTAATTTACTCACGGTTACGTTACTTAGTTGCTGCGAGGCGACGAATATCAAACGAAAAAGCTCATGAGCCTTTAGGTACCGCGCTTTCCACTACAGTACAGTTCACACTTTACAGTTCACACACTCGAGGCCAGGCCAACAACAGCGCACACTACGATGAAACATATATTTCGTGTACGCAACAATGAGGAGAGAAAAAGTTTTTAGCGTGTATGTGACTTTCTCTCTCTTGCGCTAATGCCTGATTCGTGCAGGGGAATGTGCATGTGTGAGGTACGTGTGTGCGAGAGAGGAATCACGGGTTACGTCGGCTCGTCGCGACTCGCTGATAGGCCGAAAGTCGAGGGCTTTTTATTTATCTCCGCGTCTGTAGGTTATAAAGGTATATCTCTTTATCATTTCCATTCGCGCATGCTCGTGCCGCTCTAGATTGCGAAAAAATACGTACCTACACATCTCTACCCGCACATCCGTGTGTGCGTGCACGAGTGTGTATACCTATGTACGCATGGATACGTACCATCAATTTTTATTTTACAGTCACTGTATAAAATACTTTCATTCTTTTAATTACTTTTCCGATTTAATGTATATAAAAACTTTAACTATTGCTTTACATGGTTATATTTGTTTATGCAAAGTATTCAAATTATATCTATATTAACCTAACGTGTGTATATTTGCTTATTTAGAAATTTTCGATTAAAAATTTTATAAATTTTTCGAGTAATTTTATATATTTTTTTAATCGTATTCGTGCGTTGTAACAATGCACATCATTCATTTTACAATCATTCAATTTACAAAAATAAAAATCCAGAACCGCAACCATTTTTTCAATCGTGACGTCATGTTTAATTCTTCCTTCCAACTACGATGCTTTACCTAAAATTGTTTTATTTATATTTAATAGACCTTCTCGCTATTTTCGTATTGTAGAATTTCTTGGTTCTTTCTAGAAGTTCCTTACGAAATAATAAAAAGGAATTTGTAAAGTAAGCAAACATTTTTATTTAAAAATAGTGAATGGTCGTGGATGTAAAGCTAATTGCTAATTTATGGGAACTGGACATTTTTTATAAATATTTTTTGCCTCTGAATTCGTTACTTGCTGCGTTACTAAACGCAGCTAAATGCGTAATGAAAATAAAAATATTCTAAAGAATCAACTAATTAAAGTCAAACTATGATGGTAACTTTGTAAAACTTCATAGTATTATTATGAAATACCGCCGAATGAAAGTGCGCGAAATTGCTAAGATTAGACGTCTAAACGAGTGCACAATATTTTATATGAGTGACCGATAAACGACATATCGAGACGAGTTTGTGACATGTAACAAAATTCGCGTCTACTCATTAATTATTCAATTTGTCAAATAATAAATAAGTACCTACTTTTTCAATTTTCGACAATGTATCTTAATTTTAAATTCGTACATTGCAAAGTTATAAAATAACGATAGAAAACTATTAATTAATACATCAAAACTTTCGATGTATTAAAAAATTGTCATAAACTGACATTCAAAAGTGTACATCTTTTATTCATCGACTCTTCGTCCTAATTTTGATGTTTCTGTTCCTATAACAAAATTACGCGAATCAAACTGGAATTTATTTTTTCTACATATTTAAATCATGCAGACTAAATTAAAATGAAATACAAATACAAAATCGACGATTTAAATGTATTTTATAATTTTAAAAAAATCTATTTATTTTGAGATCGATGGATTAATAATTTATTACCACAATAAAATTTTTAAATTAAATTTATTTTTCCCAAATGATGTTTAGTTTCTGATTTTTCTGTACTTATCGCACAACTTAACGTTGAACATTGATATAAATGTTATACGTTTTAACAAAAATTTAACAATCTAAGGATTCTCTATTATATTTATAATTAAAAGTAATATTATCGTATGTACAATTTTAATTTATTACATGGATTTAAGATAGTACCGATATCAATATACATATTTAAATAATTCAATCATTTACAAGCTTAATGAGATTAAAAAACCTATTTACAAAATGTATTTAATATCATTTATATCAAAAACAAGAAAATTAATCTATCTATAATACTTTCAATAAACATACTGTTTCGCAAGAGCCCGAAGAAACCTTGCTTTACGAGTATTAGCAGCTTCTCTTTGTATTTCTTCGTTATTGTTAGAATTTAGCTCCAAAAGACCAATAACTTTTATCTACAAAAAATTAATTTTCATTTAAAATAAATTATAATAATAAAATGCATTATTATTATATAACATAAACAATTATTTACCGCTAGTTGTTTTCGGTGATGCTCTCCTCGTTTAGTATGTAAATTAATTAAGTACTCCAATATCGTTGTATCCCAAATACAATGATAATATGCATCCATTGCATCATTGGGTGCAGCATTTTTCTGTTCGTTTCCAGCCATTTTAAAAGCTAAGGCATAATCCACTTCGTCTAAAAATTGACAAAGTACCACTGCCTGCGTATTACATTGTAAATGAGCACAGCATTTAATCATTCTTCTATATACCAAATCATCTATTTGTCCACGTACTGGCAAAGTAAATAAATCGCTGGCCACTATTATTGCTTCCAAATAATACTTCATGGCACTTTCATAATAACCTAGTACTGAAATAAAATTAAATAATTAAACCGTAATCAAATTTTTATTCGCTTAATATTCTATCAATATAAAATTTTATTTAGAAAAAAAGACGTACCAAAATTGAGATCTCCCATCAGCCTTAGCCAAGGTACATTATTTGGATAATATTTTAATGCCTGCGATAACAATTGAAATAAATATTCACCTATAATTCTCATATTATATAATTTTGCGCTGCAAATAAATTTGTATCGTTAAAAAAATTAATATTTATACCTATTAAAGTAAAAAAGTGATTGTTATTAAACTTACTTTGGTATACTAGCAGGCCACATATTTAAATACGTAGTATAAAGTTCTAAGCTAGATTCGTCACGTAAAATATTATGCAATCTTGCAAGCAAAGAAATTGCAATATTCATAACTGTAACTTCCCTTAATCGACTAAAAGTTGATGATATATTTATTAAGGAATCTCTTGATATACTATTACCCGAAGATCCACTATTACTGCTGCTTCGTTTTTGTGGTAAATCTCGATTTGATTTACATGCTGCTAAAACCATATCCCAAGCTTCTTTTGGAAATTTTTGGCCCTTATATTTTGCTACGTTACTCAGTGCAGCTGCAAATTCAAAACAACTCCACTGCTTCTCAAGACTCGTTAGATAGTCCCATTCGGACATATTTAATAAAAAGACTGTACAATATTCTATTATTTCTTGTCTAGGTAATACTTGATCCGTTGACTGAAGAGTAACTAAGCACTGCTTACATTGCACCGTTACAGCCTGAGTATCACCTAATATAATTTTTATTGTTAAGTTTGTATATTTTTTATTTTTTTAATTTTATCAACTTATACCTCGACCGATATAATTGTAAATTGTAAACAAGAAATATAAAAAATAAAGATCTAACTAGCGATACATTTAATGTATAGTTACAATAATTAAGGTTTGATAAAAAATTATTCCGAGTAAAAATAAAATTAATTAAGTAAATGTATATACTTACAAATATTAGTAGCGGGCCAAGCATGTAAGCAATAACATATTTCAATTAACAACGACTCCCAACTAAGAAGTTTCAAAAGTTTAAATATTAAATTATTTCCACCCATAAGAAGTTTATTGGCTTCGTTCAAATTTTGTGCGTGATGCTGAACTTCATTTTCAACTATATTTAGTAACGCTTTTGATCCAGGAAAATCTTTTGATAATGCAAGTTCTTTACTTTTGGCTAATAAGATGTACGAATAATCTTTCAAAAAACCTTCTGGTATAGAGGAAATGACACTCTGTAAAGGAATTGGTATTTCCCAAAAATTGTTAATTTGCCATAGTGGTTTTGCATAACTTGAATTATCTATGCGTACAATTTCCATAAGTGTTTGTCGAATCTCATGAGGATTGTAAGATAAAATAAGTCTTTGCTCTAACTCAAAAATACCTATTTTTTGTTTTTCTGTACAAAAAATAACGAACAAATTAAATTATTCAAAATTTTGTAGCAGTAAAATTAAATGTAAATATAAATTTTCTTACGTGTATAATCAACTGGAGCAATACCCCAATCATTGTTTAATAACAAATTTGGAATATCCAAATCATCGGGAAACGCTTCTTTTTTTATTTCTTGCAATTCAGTAGCATTAAATAAACTTGTATAATTAGCATCGTTTAAAATTTTATTAGCAAGCCCATCGATGTCACTCATTACAACCAAATATAAAAGATAACGGGCTATTCTTTGTTTATCTAAAGCTGATGCTTTTTCTAATACACCGTTAAATGCCTGTATAAAAATATTTTATTTATTAATAAAAACAATGTTACTTATTTTTAATACTATAAACGATTTTCATAAATTTATATTACCCAAAAAAATACTTCTAATCCTTTAGATCCAGCAGCTTTAATTTCAGAAACATAATCACCGATAATTGTTTCATTTTCTACTATCTTTCTAATAAGATTAAGGCACTGAATTTGCAATAGAAGATCACGCGCAACAATAATTTTTCTGTTGACTAAACCACCCTGAATATCTAGTTCTAAATTATCTCTATAAACTTGAGGTATTTCTCTTGTTATATTATCTGCTTGCAAAATTTGTAAGATATTCTAGAAAATAAATAATTTAATAAAATTTATATTTATTATATATTTACATAATATTTGTAATTATTATAAAGTCATACCGTATATTGATCTTTAATAGAAGTAAGTAATTGCTGTGTAAGATTAGGTGCTTTATTTTCCACGGGTACTTCGCAAGCTAAACAATATCCATCCAAATATTCTTTATTTATTTTACAGTATAACAATGATGAAGAATTATCAAGATTGTGATATAAATCTCTAGCTTGACTAATATGATGTTTTCCTTTTGGATATTCTGCTTTCAGAATATGAAAAACAGCAAGATCATAATGTATCTGTATAAAATTTAATATTAAAAGAAAAATTATTTAAATAATAATTTTAAAATATAATATAACGAATATTACCTGGCATTTTAATTCATCTTCCGTAATAGTATGGACATTGTCCCAATTTTGTTTGATTTCAGTACTATTTTCTGTTAGCATTTGAAATGTATCTATAGAAAGAACTTTTGGTTTTATGTCGTTTAACTGTAAAACTGCGTTTAAAAAATTAATACTGTTCGCAGATTGTGATTCTAATTTTCTTATAATTTCATCGTTCATCGTAGATGCTACAAAATTGGTTTCTTGAATTGCTGCAC
The DNA here is from genome assembly GCA_018907195.1 of Dolichoris vasculosae. Taxonomy (NCBI): domain Eukaryota; kingdom Metazoa; phylum Arthropoda; class Insecta; order Hymenoptera; family Agaonidae; genus Dolichoris; species Dolichoris vasculosae. Next base: position 13,363,592 of record JACCHY010000001.1, read on the forward strand.
TGTAAAAAATATATTATTAATTCTATAAATACAAAAATTATATGATATGGATAAAACAACGCATAAATATACTAATTTAATTGCTTACTTATGAACGAATAGTTTTGGTTGTTTATTATTTAGAGCTCTGAAAACAATAGCTCGCAATAACCATCTATGATATAGCATTAATGTAAATAAATCTCGATCCGGAATATTATTTGGTAAATTTTCTGGTACTACTGGTATTTCAACAATAATATCCATAGCTATATAAAATAAATCTTGCAACAAAGTTAGTTGCATTTGTAAAGGTAGTTTCTTTTGCAGTAACTCTAAATCCCATTTCAAATAAGCTGCTACTTTTAACGAAAGAATTTTCAAAGCAAGATTTTTGAAGGTCCATTTATTTACAACATTAACTTTTGTATCATTTGTATCGTTCTCTACAACTTTGACATCATTATTTTGTTCGGCATTTATGGTCATAAATTTTATAATAAGATCTGTTGGCGATGGATCTAAAAACACAAATGAAATTGATATTTTTGTCTTATTATTGATAATAATACAAATTATCATAAAAAATATTGTATAAAACTTATAATTATTTATATTGAAGGATTAAGATATAAATATTTTAATATTTATTTTATTAGATAAAAATGTACTATTTTTTTTATAAAATTAATAAGAAAAAATATTTAATCCAGTTGAAATAAAATTAAGGTTATAAAAACAATAACATACCAGGTGATGGTTTTGAAATATGGCTGTGTAACAATGAAGGATTTAAAAGAAATTCAAACCATAAAACAGTATCTGGTGAAATTGGCACTGTTCCTGGTCTTAACAAGTCTACATCCATAGTCATTTGAAACTAAATGAAGTAGCGTTACTTAAATATATAAAAAGCTCAAAAGCGTGCTTATATTTCGTCCTTTTTACGCGTACTACTGCAGTATAAAATGGAAAACTGAACCACTGATAAACAGTATAGTCACTTTTAATTCAATTTTTTTATCATTAGCCAAAATTAAAATAATAAGTACTATAATTTTGGTAACTGAATTAATTACAAATAAATCAAAGACATAGAATATTATACTATAGTAACATTTTTCCCTGATCATTGATAAGCATAATATTTGCTTGAAATAAAAGTTTTAAGACTTTAAATAAATAAAATGTCAAAAAAAGGATTCAGTCTTTATCTAAATTCCTCTTTTTTATTCAAATCGATTTAATTAATTGGTTGCTTCGGGATACAAGAATCACACACGTTTTGCAATCAAAGTTAAATTTTAATGTATCTTAAGTATAAGTTAGATTTTATAAAAAAAATTGCAATATCTGTAAAATTTACAAACATATCGTTAATTGATTATTGTATACGATCTAAAATTTACAATGGTTAAATTAACGATATCGTTAATTAAAAAAAGAAATTGTAAACAACAATGTAATAAATCCTCGACGAAAGAAACAGAAAACAATTATTTAAAGAAATTAACGCATCTTTTAATGAACGAACAAAATATTGATGAAATCGTGAGTAAACGAATTATTAAATAAAAAATCAATCAAATAATATAAATAAACAATCTTATTTTATATGGATTAGAATAATTTTAGTACATGTACAAATCTGAGAGTTATTTATCTACAAAGAAATTGTATAAGCGAAATAAAAAATCTTAATTTTGCCAAAAATTTAACGCATCTTTATTTACAACATAATCAAATATCAAAAATCGAAAATTTGGATCGTCTGATAAAACTTAGGAAACTTTATTTAGGATATAATAAAATTGCCGTGATCGAAGGGTTGGAAAATTTAATAAATTTATCTGTCTTGCACATTGAAAATCAAAAATTAGATTCTGAAATAAATCTAAGTTTTGAGCCAAGAACGTTACAAACTTTATCAGTAAGTGTGATAATTTAGTTTATATTTTATTCAGATTAATAACAGTGTAAATGATAAATATTTGTGCATACTGTACTTTTAAGGAATGTTTGGTGGATTTAAATATCTCGGACACCCAAATTATTTCTTTGAAGGATATTAGAAATTTTAAAAAATTAGTAATCTTAAGAGCGCAAAATAATCTCATTAGTGACATTGAAGATTTAACAGAAACAATTAGTTCTTTAAGTCAATTGGAAGAACTATCTTTACAGGGGAATCCAGTCACAAGAGTCTGTAGATATCGAGAAAATCTGATAGCAAACAGCGATTTAAGTAAATATGAAAAAATAATGTAAAGTTAAATTCGATAAAAAAAATGTTACTGCTTTTAATTTTAGTTACCTTGGATGAAAAATCTATTACGGACAATTCAAGAACATTTTTAAAGAGATTTAAATACGAAAGATTAAATCAATCTAAGAGAAAACCCGAGGAGTTTACCTTAAGCGACGATATTACTAGTTTGTATTTTATTATATTAATGAAACTGTATTATAGACAGTTTTAAAATTTTAAATGAATTATATTTTTAGATTCTTTGAACTTACCGCCAGCATTCGTATCATCAATTTCAAGGGCAATGTTTAAGAATCCTCAATTTTCATTCCCAGGAATTTCAACGTTAGGAGACACAGACTCACAAATCTTACCACCATGGAAGTCAGGTAAATATTTTATTTAAATGAAATTCAATTGCAAATATATTTTCATATGTTTATATAATAATTTGTTTTTCAGCGGTATCTATAAAAAGTTTAAAGAATAACCAGGTTCTGCCTCGTCCATTTTGGAAAAACAAAACTAACAAGCAAAAAATATAGAATAATGATTTATGTGAACAAAATAGTACACGTATAACGTTTATAAACGTCTATAAAATAAAAATTATTTAACAATAAAAATTAAAATAAAAATACTTTATATATATATAGTATATTTATATATATATATATATATAATCTGATTTATTAGTTTTATAGACTCATAGAAAAAATTAATCACAATGTTACAATGAAAAAAGGATGTATGGGATTCTCGATTATTAAAATGTTCGTACAAAATTTAGATATTAGTTTCGCAATAAAGTCTCTTTTTAGTACAATTGCCTATTACGATACATCATAAATTGTTATTAAAATAGAGGCATTAAATTTATAAGGGACGAAACAAAAACTATACGAAAGTAAAAACTTACAAATAACGTTTTTACAGCATTCAACGACAATATCGTTATCTTTACTTTATATATTTTTTGTTCAAATATTATGACGGAAAATAAAATACTCTGCAGCAATCTTACTTATATCAGCGCTTAAACTATTTTAATGAAACTAAGATTTCTAAAATGCAAGCTAATAAATACAACTCAATAATACAATGCATTATTATGATACAAAATTACTACAAACGTGGAATGTTGTAAATATGAAAAGAAACATGAATGGAAAAAATTAAAATTAGTTTGGTAAATATTGTTACCGAGGGCAAGGCTAAAAGGTTACTTTGGAAATGCTAAGAGTAGGGGTTTCATCGATCAGCTTACGAGTAATATATCATGAATTTACTCAATTTATAAAATGCAAGTCTTTTCATTTCCATTTTATATACTTATATAAAAGTTCATACGTTTAACCAATTAACTGCCCAAAACAATTTCAAAAATATTCAAATTAAAACTAGTCTTAATGTATAATATATTTTAATAGTGATTATAAAATAACAAAATTAATAATTAATTTATTGCAGCATTGAAAGTATATTTAATAAAGATAGTTTTTAATTAATTAATTTTGTTTGACACCGTACAATAATATCATTCATTTAAAATTGATATCAGAATCTATTTTATTGAATTCATAGCTGCTTTAAATGGATGGATTATATTAAAACAAAGTAAAATATATTTAAATCAACAAAAATCTTAAAAAATATGTAGACCTAGAGCTACACATTCTATTGCTAAATTTAGACATATACGCTCACCAAAGCGGAATTGCTATGGTATATAATTGTATTTATAATTTATTAATTTATTATAATTAATCATAATAGCTACTATTTTGCACAGAACAATAAAATCTACATCATTTTCATAAATATTTATTCAATTTTATTTTTTTTTATTTTGATTAATCCAATCGTTAATCATACAATTGTTTTTCGAAAATGATGACAATTTATATGTTCTTATTGCCTAAGTATATTACATATATGTATACTATGTATAATATATTAATATTTTGTATCCAGACACCTCTGACTCGTTAGCATTTATACCAGTATATATCTGTTCTAAGTATCAAAATATTCATTGTATCAGAGAAATCGTACTATACAGGCAATTTTATAACAAAGCTACAATTGTTATATTATATCATCACATCAGATTTCGCACGCACAATAAAAACGCACACTAGTGAAAAATTAATTTCACATGATAAACATAATACACATAGCAGTTTTAAAAATAATAAAAGAAAATGCTGAAGCATGGAAGAGTTAATTTACGAAGAACAAATTTACAATGTAAAATTTCAGTTTTAATCGAACGATGATCCTAATAATAATTTTGTAATTTTATCCATTTAAAAGTAATTTGTTGAGAAAGTTATATATATATTTACTTTGTGTAGGCAATTCTATTGCTTACGTTTTCAAGTAATTATTTTTATCTCAGTATAGAGCACAGGGTACCCCAATATGCGTATTTATCTATTTATTTATTTTAAGCCGATAATTTATATACATATATATATATATTTATATTCATATATATATATGTTATAAAATACATTCAAGTAGTAATATTTATACTGCTTATACATATCATATGTATACAGTTTCTGTATTTATTATGAATATGCGTTTTATCGTAAAAATACGAATGCATGTATTCTCTCGATTTTCAATCAAGATTAAACTTAAAATATTATAACCGCGTGTTTCTTTCACTCGATGATATTGACTCCATATACCATGGATATCATTGGAGCGCATTATTAGTTGTTCTTTCTGATTATTTTTTAGATGTTTCAACTTCGTGTGAACACAGATTGCGATTAATAGATATTAGTTGTTTTGCAAATATAATTTTTGACAGTATACGTTTAGTCTCAAAAACGAAGACATGTATTTTATAATCAGGGTACCCCTTTCTATCTTACTTTATGTAAATTTACAAAATTATTGCGCTGTTTGCTGTTGGATTTCAATTTTTTCAACAGTCATGTCTGGATTCATCGCAGTTGCTTGCTGAATAGCTTCCGCAAGAGCCTTGTCATGGTCAACTGGATCTCCATCGGATTGTATTGTTATTTTTTGTTCAACTCGTGTTTCAACAACTCCATCCCGTTCAGTTTTATACTGTGAAAAGTAAAATAGTTATCGATCGAATGTATTAAACGTTTGCTAATGTTTAAAAATATAATTTACATTATGATTTTATATTTTCACCGATAAACTAACAAATGTAATTTTAATATTTATTCGCATCTTCAAATCTTATTTAAATTAATTTGAATATACGAACTAAATATTGAAACTAAAAAAACTATTTAATCACAATTATAAGAAAATTATTATCGATTTATCTTGAATAGAGAATTAAAAATATATACAACATTAGAATTATTTTACATTTATTTACACTAATTTTATTTAATACAAAAGTAAAAAAATTTTAAGATGATACGCTAACTTACCGTGATAGTTTCAACAGTACGTGTTTTACTGGAAATCGTTTGCGAACTGACTATTTCGCCAGTTGCGCTGTAATTTCCATCTTCGCTTTCTACAGCAACTTTTCTCGACTCAGTTGCTACCAAAGGTACCGTTGTCGTTGTGGTGACATTATTCTCAGGTTCGCCCGTATAAACGTGGCTTTCAGTCGCGACTATACCAGCCGGATCTCCCTATAAGATTTAAAAGACTTACAATCACACTCTATCGATATTTTCAAGTTTTAAACGCGATAATAACTGTAATTATTTGCATTATTCTCCAATTTATATAAAAACTCTTGTATACATTTATCTAGCTTAATTGACATTGTATGTATACTCAAACGTGAATATGTAAGTTTCTTTTGCATAAATATTGCGTATCAATTTAAAAACGTACATATTTTCACATATTTATGTAGTAGCACAGTTATTTTTTGTTTATATAGTATTTTTTATAAATAAAATTTGGGGAATTATAAGTAATTATAAAATGTAAGATATTAAAGAATAAATTATAAAAACTTTATTGGATAACATTTATAATAAAATTAAGATAGATTTTTAAAAAATGTATAAACTATAGTACTTGAAAAATATGTAAATAACATTATCAACTACCGAATAAAAAATAATTATAATACTTGAAATTTTTTCGATGAAAACGAAATCGAAATTTATCTAATGTTTATATAATTAATTGAACTTGGACGTAGTAAGGTAGATTTCATTATACCTA